>HG993125.1:72844221-75435888 GCA_905231855.2 Eristalis tenax | reverse complement strand
CCGGTGCGGAGCATAAAATAGCCTTATCAAGCATCAGCACGTTCTTGGCACATGATTCAGCGGCGATTTGAGCATGATCGTCGGCGCTGGCGGCAGCTTAGAAATTGAAGAGAGCTCGCTCGCTCGCTACTTTACGACGCTCTTATCGATTTGCCTTGAGTGCCAAGACACTTGTTTTTGGGTGATGTCAATTAGCCTGCCGGTCAAGTCAGACGATTGTGGAAATATTCCACAAACGTACGACGCTTGGCGAAAATTCCGCCATCAAGGCTGAAGATCACTATCAAAATGGGCCATCGGTGATCCGAGGGGCAAGTGAAGCGTACGCTATGCGACGGAAACAGCGCGATCAGAACTTCTCAATTATTCACTCAATAGATAGTGGAGCGAAACTTGACGGTGGAGATGTGATCTTGCTGACGATCGTCTGCGGCGAATGTGATTCGATCGATGTTTGACGCCCGCCTATAGTGATCGTGGGCTGATACAAGCCATTCGATCGATGGCGGTCGCGTGTTGCCTCCCGCTTCACCTATCGCGAGACACTGTCTATGTGGCCAGACGTAGCACGCGTCTTCCACCTAATCAACAGACTTACGCGATATTGTTTTCGATCGATCTTGGCGAGATTAACTTGATTGTTTCGACAAACAACCGTTTGACGCAATGACTGCGATTAGAGTGGTCGGTCTACTGCGTCTCCACTCAAAATATTTATGCTATTTCTAGACACACTTGTACGTCATTGTTTGAGTATGCGCTTGATGGGGGTTGAATATTAGCAAGATCGCGTAGTCATAGATCGCGCAGATCATAGCCAGTAATGTAAGTCAATGACCGTGAAAAGGAATGTAAAACGTGGTTGAATGGATCTTTACAGGACTATAATTGGGAAAACTTCCTTAGCACGATCGGATAAGTATTCTCATTTCATTCAGGGGGAAACCTGGAGTTCGTTGTGCTCTTTAAAGCGCCTCATCACCGTCGCAGGGACCAGCATGATCTACTAAAGGGGTCGTGGGAGAAAAGCACTCACGAGAGATAGCCAGGCAACTCGATCCTCTGCAATCGAGTTTAACTTGACAGAATTTATGTCAAAGCGGAACTAGATAAGTTTCCGGACTTGGTCCAACCACGTAATCCTGGGTCTGCCAAGTGGTCTCCTACCGGATGGGATCGAATTCAAGGTACGCCTCGTTATCATATGGACATTCGTGCCTCGTAACCAAACCATCCTATGCTTCGACCATCCCCCTGTTCGTTCGAGGAAACAGATGCTCTATATTGAGCTCTCGCGCACTGTCGTCTTTCTCAAGAAAGGGTTCAAACCATGGACCAATGAGCAGCAATTACGCTGAGTGATAAATTATATTTCAGACTATCATCGTGCATCATGGGTTCCTTACACGTTCTTCTCTCCTGTGAGTGGGATCATGTTTAAGCTAAAAAAGAAGAAGAATTCTTTGTTGGAAGGAAAGCCCAACGAAGAGACTTTTCGTGGTCAGAGCAATAATCTTGCAAGATGGAAAGGAGCACATAAGGCTGTTTTGCTGAGTCCTGGTCATTGTCACAAGCATGAGAAAGGCAGAACGACAAGGTGGAATAATTCCATCTGTCAGCAGTACAATTTCACTAGTCAGAGCGATGAAATCGTTTGATGTTGGAGAAGATTAACTTAGCAGCTATACACCAGGAATAGCATCCTCGGTGATTCGATGAGGCTTTGTGAAATGACTTGAGACTGCGCACAAGTTGATGCCCTAGACTGCGGTGACAACCAAAAGCATCGGAAGATAAGTGTGCTCTGATGGATCACCGAAGCCGATACGCCAAACAGAGAATCTGGAAGACAATGGCATGTGACCCTAGAGCAGCCTTACATAGATGAATTTCAAAGCCGTCTTCGTACACATACGTAAAAACCAACGAAACCACTACAGTTCCTTTTAACGAAGCAACTTTTGAAACACGCCAATCGAGGTCCCTATGAAGAGTAAGTGTCACGTTTCACACAAGCTGTCAGGGGAGTTTGAAGTCCAAAGTGGAGTTCGTCAAGGGTGCCTACTGTCACCACTGTTCTTACTGGCGGTTATCAGCGATGTACTTCGTGTAGCATTGGCGGACTATAACAGCTTGCCAACGCTGATGATGTTTGTCTACTTTCCCATCGCATAATGGACTCTCACGCGATGGCCCACAGTCTAGATGCCGAGGCAAACAAGTTTGGGCCCTTAATAAATACAGCAACTAAGACCCTTAGCGTTTCTAACGAAGCGCCCAAATGAACAAGGATGCTCAGAAAGTTAACAGATTTCTGTGTTGTCTCGGCCAACTGCGGTGGCACGAACTGGATGTGCGCAGCAGAATCGGGAATCGGAATGTTGTCAGCCTGAGAACCACGCGTGGAATCAGTTCTGCTTTACGAACCAGGAAAGTGGGCTCCATTACCACTCGAAAGCTGCAATCTTTCGTAAAGAGAAAGAACATCCTCGGCATTTTTCAGCCGAACTGTATCTCCAACGAGCAACTGAAACTGAGAACGGACCAATATCCTAGAAACACCTTTTCGCGATGGAGAAAGTGGCTGTTGATTGTACGTCGCGAAGAGAGCTGCCTTTGCCTTTGGAATCCCCTTACCCAGACGGGCACAACAATGCAACCGCTGGACAATGGTGGCGCAGAGCCGTTTAAGTGGAATCGAATTCATTGCGAATGAGGCAGGGGTTAGTTGGGCGTCAACCACGCCTGCCTCATTCCCAAAGAATTCGATTCTTCTTAAACTACTCTGCGCCACATGACATAAGAGCAGAAGGCAGGAAGAAATGTTTTTTATCCCTGGAACGGTACGCTTTTTTGAAAAACTTACTCTGCTACACTGGGGTACAATCGTACCCCAAAGAAAAAAAAATCAAAAATTTCAATTATTCAATAAAAAACAATTTTTTTTTGTCACAGAAATAAAATAAAAAGAAATTATAAACAAAATATTGTTGTTGGGTTGGCTACGGGTGGCGCTATAGTCCGTAGATGACCAGGGACTAGCTCCTCAGCAGCCACTCGTGTTGTGCATACTTTTGTTCTCGCACGAGTGGAGCCACTTTAAGAAGCTGTTTCTAGACAGTTGTACTCTTTGAGCATTGTCAGAGACTCGAAAGAGGTGCAAAGTATTTTCCTCGTACCGGGAATCAACCCTAGGCAAGGTAGGGGTCGAGGCACCAATCCGCAACGCCACGGAAGTCGAATTTTAAAAAATATGTGCCCCATCTAGCTTTCCATTCCTTTCTCAAAGACGTGGAAACCCTAGAGTTACTCCCGTCATTCAAATCGATGACATGTCCGGAAAGACAGATTCTCTGTTGCTTGTTGTTTCCCTTCGTCGTCAATGAATCTGAACCCATTTGGACATTAATTAAGGACACAGGCCACATACTGCCACGCGTGGGTAAAAAACATTCTTCCTCTGAGACACTTTCTGCATACAAAGTTCGTCAACAATGACACGCTTGTCCCAATTGGCCTTGTCCACCTTAAAGCACTGCGAGACTGGCCCTCCCAACACAGAACTCGTGACACGTGATGTCCTGCTTGCACAACCCGTTCCCTTTACTCCCATTTCGAATGAAATGAGATCATAGTTCCAGGAACAAACACGTGTGTTAGTCATCCCCAAATTAAGCAACTAGACACAGAACAAACAACCCTTCTCCGAGCACCCATGATTTACGAGCAACTAGGGCTGTGAAATGCAGGTCCCACCCCGGTTCTTGTTGTGCTTTTTTCGCAAGCAATTGTTGCAAGGTCAGTTTATTTTTGTTGATTGTTTGCTTTGTGTGCTCTCCGTAAACATAATCATCGGGCCAGCAGGAGCTCCCCCACCGACACACATCCCCCACGACAGAATAGTTTTTGCCCGAGCATCGGCGTCGTCAGCAACATCATTGTCTACGGCTGTGTCTCCATTGAATGGGTTTTCCCCCCTCCCAGCCTGCCATCACTTTGTGCTCTGTGCCTGTCAGATGATGACAATCTTTTTTGTTCGATCCCCCCCTCCACACATTTATTCGTTTTTTTTTTTTTTTATTTCTTTCGTCTGCCTTGGCTGCTGGGAGAACGTCGCTTTTTCCACTTCGATTTGTGACAG
The DNA here is from genome assembly GCA_905231855.2 of Eristalis tenax. Taxonomy (NCBI): domain Eukaryota; kingdom Metazoa; phylum Arthropoda; class Insecta; order Diptera; family Syrphidae; genus Eristalis; species Eristalis tenax. Next base: position 75,431,747 of record HG993125.1, on the reverse strand, counting down.
TTCCCAGTTCCCTCCAAGGCTGTGCTGTTCGCCAACTGGCTTTGGCGTCATCATTGTGGTCACACACGGTGGTCCGGCGCGGGGTGAGACGGTGCCAGTGGACGCAAAAGTTTGTATTTTATGTTGACTCTAATGGATTTGTCTCGAGAGTAATAAAACAAAACAAAAAAACACACTCCAGCTAAGAATAGACAAAAGGAAATAAAACAGGAGGAGGTGCAGGAGGAGGAAAATGAGACAAAAAAAAAACACTTTTAGTATTCGTAAATCACGATCTATTTAAGGACACGCCGAAAAGCCACCGAAAACGCGCTCAAACTGCGTCGGGCTTGCCCGGAGTGCCCTCATAAATTATTTTCACACCATGATTGATGAATTGCACTTCAGCGGTCGTCAATAGAACAGGCAAACTGTGAAACTCTCCCGTACGCCAAGCTAGAATTGAATTTACATACATGGCCTACGGATTCGACATCATAAATCACGTACGCGGGGCGGGTGGGGCACTGCGTTCGCCGTCCGTCGACTGCGACGTCGTACACGGTGTTGCGCAACTCCCTGGTATCCATTTCCAGACCCGACACATTAAGTAACGTAACGTGAAAGTGTTATTAATAAACTAATAGGCGGAATCGCATTTGCACGCTGCGACAGATGTAGAAGTGCATTGTAAGCTGGCCTGTCTGCGTTGAGCGACTAGGGGCAGGTGGCTTCGCGTTTATGTTTACTTTTTTGTTCGCACTGCTGATTTCGAGCGATTTAACTGTCATTGCCTGGAATCCATCAAACTGATTGGGATGGCGCCTATTAGCCTTCTGGCAACACGGTGTTTCTGTCAGTTTCGGAATCGAATCAACAACGGCTGACAGCGGTCTTCCGAGGGGTGGCACGATGGATTTTTCGAGATTCGGTTAACAGCCCCGGGGGTCATTTGGTGCACTTGAATGGAATTTCACACTGAGCGTGAGTGTCGTGCTGGTGGTAGTTGGAAATCATTTTTGCGCGTACTGAATTGAATTGGGCGGGGGTTGAGACCTTTTGTTTGTCAAAAGAACTAGAGACGGTAGCATTGCCTCAGTCTCCATGGAAAACCAAGCATGGTCAAAACGCACAGCAAGAGGCCTTCCCGCACAGCTTAGCTAAGACAAAGAGTTCTTGGAGCATATGTCCGCAACATGTTGCCACAACAACACTTTTCAATCTCTGCGCATAGAGGCATTGATGGTGATGCCAAGCCTCCGCCTTTCTTGAAGTCAAGATGGTTAATGCCGACATTTGCAGCTGATTTTGGTGCATTTAAATGAAGCTGGTCGCTCAACTGCGAACTTCGCAAAAAGGGGAGATTGTGTAAGGCGTGACGCGTAGTTGGTTGGGTGCTTGCCCTTGGCACCTAACCGAAGTTAACAAGCTTTTATCTGGTTTTCAAATCTTGTCCAGACACCATAGACCAACATGGTCTAAGTTTGCTGGTGAATTTACTAGCACTCCCCTACCTTACCTTACGTTGAGGCGTGAATTTGGCAATCGCGTGGACTCAGTTGGGACGTCAACAAATAGTGTGGCAGCACTGTCAAAGAAATTCAACAAAGGAGCCAAACGAAATCGTTAAGTTCAGGCAGTCGGTACATGGCTGCGCAAGCGCGTGGAGTAAAAAGTCGGACAAATTAACTCTACTTGTGATTTATTTGCTGCTCCATTAACTGTTTTTGATTTTTAGATAATTGATAGTAAATGGTTTTCAACAAGAATTTAAGAAAAATAGTAACTTTTTTTTTCAAAATGTTAAGTTGAAGAATTTTACAAAAGGCAGATTTTTTAAAGTATGCCGTTGACACTCAGAATTGTTCCATCGGACAATATAAAACGCAGAAATGAAGTATTGTAGAGACAGCCAACTTCTACCTCTCCTCTGCCGCCTCTTAAAATGTTTGACAACCATTGAATCGCTTTTCAAAGACCAATCAGAAAACGGCATTCAAGAGAATAACTGTCAAAAAGCCTCAATCAGCTGTAAAGTTGGACATCTCCAAAATACTTCATTTCGGACAATACGCACTAAACTCGATAATTGCAACTACCCCAGTTTCCATTAGTTGCGATAATCGAGAATGTGCTTCTATACGGACTGTGATAAGTGTTTTTCATTTGAAACCGATCGGTAAAGCCGTTCTCAAGATAAAGTGATCCCCGACTTCGAAGACACGGTTTCCAAAAAAACGTGTTTTTTTGTTTTGAGTGTCATAGCACATAGGCTAGACTCAAAGCTTTTTTATCTCCACAAGTAATGGTCCGATCTGGAAAAAAATGTTTAGAGAACACTTTTGAAAGCATGACATGTGTTGGTTCATATTCTGGGTGAAACCTTCTTTGTCGCTGATCATCGAATGGGGCAACCTCGAAAATTGGTCTGCAAAAGTGAAGAAAATTCAAACTCAGTGAGTGTTCATCTAAGGTTCACTGTGAAGTCTCTAAGCGCAGCATTATTTGCCGAAAATAACCGACCTTCTGATACGGTTCTGCTCCTTTCCTGTTTCACCAACGAATGGTCATGTGGAATGCCAAACCTCAATCCTTTGGATTACAGATTATGGTCCCTGTAGTCCAAAGGACTAAATATCGAAAGTGGAATTTTTTTATCCAAGGCACAACGAATCAAGTGCGGCCGTTGTGATTGTCGTTCCACTTCCGGCCCCATTTAGCAGAACTCACCGAATAAGTGTTCGTCGAACCTTCTAGAAGTTTAGACAAATTCAAGTAGCAACACAGAGGGACTCTGTATCGGACCTCAACTAGGATGCCACTTGTGGAGTCCATGAGTTGCAGACAGACTCTCTTTAGATATGCGCTAGCATTTAATTTTGTCTCTATTTAACTTACCACAAGATCGCATCATCTGCTGTTCAATAGCCATGCGATTGAAGATGTCATTTACTCAACTGAATAGTCGCACTGATTTTCTTCAGCGGCAGATAGACAGAATCAGGTTTTTGTTGCAGGTTTGAACGATTCTGATGCCTTTGAACCGAGCACACACGATAAGCAAGCCCATCAGTTTATCTGAGCTCCCGATTTTGCCCGTCGCATCGAATTTCGATAAAGTGATGGTGTCCACGACTGTTCAGATGCTCGCGTTCAACACTAGTGGGGAGGGACCTCAGCTAGGCAGCTAAGCGCGCAGTAAACCAGAGACCGTGGAAACTGGAGAAGCTTCTTAGTTGAGACCCAGGTCTACCCCGGACAGAAGCGCCTCAGAATGAAGAACAGTGTTTGGTCCATAGTCGGACCTACCCACTGCAACTCAACAGTGATGGTGTCCACGACTGTTCAGCTGCCTAAGTTAGTTATCATCAAAGTGGGGCAATGCGTCTATCCGCCCAAGGGAGTTGTGCGCTAGGCCGGTTTCAGCGAACAAGCTTATTAAAGTCGGGCCATTCGTCTAACTTTACCAGACTTACTAAGCCTTGTCCAAATCTGAGTCGGGAGCATGTGAACGCTTTTCGACGTTTCCCAATCAAATTATATCGTTAACCACAAGATTTGAATGAGGATCAGAAGACCACTGACGCCTTATTTAAATTTGATCGCGTCGAATTCGTCCTAAACATAGCAACGCTTCGCCGTCTGCCACTGCTTCCAGATCTCTCCGCCAATCCACAAAACCACTTCGACTGAAGTCCTCTCACTTCTTGCAAATCATTATCGTTTCAGATAGTTTCACCTCGAAAAAAAAAACAGAAAGAACACACACTTCTCATCGAACTCACTCCGATTCAGTCCGTCAGTCCAAACCTTGAGATGATCACCAATCACTCACCTGAAACGACAAGAAAAAACCCAGAAAACAATTCACATTAATACGCCACTTCATCGGCCACTCGGGGCTAATTTTAATTCAAAATGCATCACTCGATCAAAAATAAATTTCAAAAAATAGATCCACCACACCGCGCCGTACTGTCGTTGGCATGGATGTGGCTCCGCGACCGCCCTACACACCAGAATCCCATTCCTTTGACATGTGCATTCATTTCAATCATGCCGCACACGTACCCAACCGATGTTGGTCCCTAATAATATTCGAGTCATCTGGCCCTGGTAGGTGACAGGCAAAAAACGATCATGCACAGCCCCAGAGCCAGCAGAAGAGATGCAGTGCAGCACAACGCCGACGTCCGCCGCACCGGACCCCGTGACAGCCATCGCACACTTGGGCACCACTGAATCAGCGCCTAAATTTATTACAAGACTCGAAAACGCTTTTTGAATGATCGCAATTAGCTCTGGCCTGAACCCGGTGCTGGCAGCAACATGCTGCACCGAAGGCAACCTCACTCGCTTATGGCTGTGGAATTCGGAATTCAGAATTCAGGAGGCACCCAGCGATAGATAACACATGCACGCAGCGCCCAACACACCAGGCGCGGCGTAATTACATTTGACAAGCTAATGTTGCTATTTTGATTTGTTGCAGAGGACCAGGCACCCAGCGACTGCAGTCGCAACGCGATGGTGCTTTGTGTTCTGTTGTCGCCAAAAGAAGCCGTTTGCGTCGACCAGCGCGCCCCAGCAATCCAATCCAGTCCGATCCAATGCGATCCGCGGCGGGGTGTGTATCCGCGTTCATTTGATTCTTTGGCGTTCGGTTCGTTTCTCCATCGGGTTCGGGCGAAATGTCTTTTAGCGCGACCACAAGTGACAGCGCATTAATAATTGAGCATGAAGCAGCGCGCGCAACATTCGCCCGCTTGTCAAGGATTTATGATGCACTTAAGGTTTTTATGTTTCGCTGATATTTTTCTTTCGTTTTCTTCATTTGGTTGCATTTTTTTTCTTTCGGGCAGTTTAGAGCTCTCCTGGCGACGGTGCTGCAGTTCAGCGAGTCCATAGCGTTCGGTAACGACATTAGGAAAGTCCGGGCAGGTGACTAATTAAAGAAGGTGTTGGGAAGTGAATAACTACTGCTTGGGTGATTTGTTCAAATTATGTTATGGGCGACGGCACCTCTGGGGAATAGGCAACAATTTGTTGCATTTGTTAGTCAAGTCAGTCAGGTGGAGCTGTTTGGTGCCGCGGGGCGAGTGCTGAGGAGACTGATTCAATGGGAGGTTGTGGCAGTGGGACGCGATTGTGGTTGATTCAAGGGTGAGCTGCAGATTGGGGGGGACACCTTCGATGCGGACGGAATGACGTGTATGATGATGAACAAGGAATGTTTGGTAGAAGGAGTAGTCCGTCAAGAAAATTGAACTGGATGGGCTAGAGTAAGGATGATGCATCGGTGCCTGTTGGACATTGGTGCCTGTGCGTTCACTGATACTGAAGAACGTGGGAGAACAAGCGTCGAACAAGAGTCTTTATCCACGACTGTGCGGTCCTACAGACCAGCTAAAAAGGATGATTTGATGGCCGAGCCGCTGTACAATCCTAATTTGGTGCCGAATGACTCAATCGAATGCCAACATATGCAAGTTGGACATTTTCAGACGCCCAAAGAAGAGGACGACTTGTAAGAAGCTACTTCCTGGAGTTACCTCCGTTGGAGTAAGAAAATTTAAATTGGGTTAAATGCTAGATGTAGACATGTAGGATATTCTGAAAAACAAAGAGAGCACTTTTGCAGCCTCTGCGGTATGTTGGCTATGTACATCGATTCCTAAGCTGGGAGTCTAGCTTGAATTCGAAAACGACCGATCTGTGGACCTCGACATTATCTGTAGAATATCTGCCGCCTGTAGAGCACACGCGGTTTTTTTCAAGCACTTTTTTCATAACAATTGCTTAGAATGGTGACTTCATTTCAGAAGATTATGAATATTATGTCACCCGACTCACCCACTTCTTGTAACGTGGTCTTCCCTTCCTCTTCTTCTAATGGCGCTACAGCCCTGGGTGGACCTGAGCCTCAACCAACAAGCCTCTCCCCAGCTGCCTACAATGTCACCCCCCATTTGGTTGAGGTCCTTCACCACTTATGTGCGCCATCGGTTCCCTTGGCGTCCTCTAATGCATTGTCCCATTGGTCCGGAGTCGACGACTCGGCGGGCTGGAGCAGGGTGGCCTATGGGCTCTACATGTCCTAGCCATCTTAGGCGTTGAATCCTTAGACGCCTGTCTCAGGTCACGGTACAGCCCATACAGTTCGTGGTTGAATGATCTTCTCCAAAAACCCCACAGGACCAAAGAGTGAACTTGTCGCTCGGAAAGACCAAGGGCTTCTGTATCTGCTTTTGAGATTGTCGAGGCCTCCCCGCCATAGAGCCGGACGGGTATGATCAAGTCCTTATAATTTTAGCTTGGTCCTTCGAGAGAAGGCTCTACTACTCAATTGCCACAAAGAAACAACGATTGTCAAGAGTTATTCTACGTTTACTTACGTTTCTTGGGAGCCTTGGTAGACGGAGCCATTCAATACCTCGAAGCTATAGCTGCCTATGGTGACGTTGTGGGCGTCGATCTCTACGACAGCATATACTTAGTTCTGCTATATCCATTCTGGCCGCCTTCGTTTCATTGCCAGCAGACGGCTGTGTTCGGCCAATCATGTCAATGTCGGTTGCGCATCCTAGCAATTCCACGGGACCTAGTTCCCTGCACCGTTTTCAAATGCCTTTTAAAAGTGACTCGGTTCGGCCACGTCGTCTGATAGTGTACCCTGCAGCGCCTTATGAAGATTTGAAGAGGAAGCCTGTTTCGCACTCGTAACCTGAGGGCTGGTTACTTCCACTTAAAGGTCGGCAAATTGCAGCAAATACTTGCTTTACGGCTTCTCTCCTCATCCCAGTGGTGTACATCTTTCGAAGATCGTTGTGTTACCGAGTGTGTCCTGGACGACCCCCTCAAGACTGATGTCAAAAAAGTCACATGACAGCTCGCCGTTTTGGACATTGAAGGTAAGTTCGTTTCCGACACTGATGTACCAGCCAGAATTGTCCATCGTCATCCAGCACAGCCTGACGGACAGGAATGTCAAAGCTAGACTAGAGCTCGTCGCTATGGGCGCTGTCATATGGGGCTTGAAATAGGTGGTGTGATCTCTTGGGTGTTTTTTTGCGTAGTAATTTCCACGAGCCTTGTTTGTAATTTCCGCAAGCCTGTTTTTGTTAAGTTACTGTGCCACACCTCCTTGAGGTACTCCCATACGAAGATAGCAAACGAAGTCAAATCAGAAGATCGATGAGGTGTAGACATTATTCGCCCGAAAACAAGTCTCCTGGGACACAACAGGCTCCCAAGAAGTCCAAAGTTACCTCTTCCCGCCTCAAGAAAAAATGGCGGAATAAATTTTATAACCACTAGTCTGGTATATAACTTATTGTAATTCGTGCGGCTTGCTAAGAGATGGCGTAACTTGTATTATTCCATTGGAACATGTGTTGGAAGGCTACTGTCATTGTATTCATTTCAGTCAGTATATGTCATTCATTTGAAGCGTAAACAACAATAATTTTTTTTCCACTCAAATATGTCAAACTTTGTGCTTGAAAAAGGGGAGTTCTTCTTCATTACCTTAATATGAAGAAAACTGCTGCCGAAAGTCATCGTATTTAGGTGGAAGTTTATGGTGAACATGTGCTAGCTCAGCGAACGTGCCAAAAGTGGTTTGCACGATTTTGGCTTGGCCAACCAGCCAAATCAACGGCAAAGCCGAATATCCATGGCACGAAGGTAATGCTTTATATTTGGTGAGATCAGAAGAGTGTGCTATATTATGAACTGCTAAAACCAGGTGAAACCATCAATGGACAACAATTAATCCGTTTGAAGAGAGCAGTAGCCGAAAAACGCCCGGAATATGCGACCAGACACGATACAATAATTTTCCATCATGACAACGCCAGGCCCCACGTTGCTATTCCGGGTAAGAACTATTTGGAAAGCAGTTTATGGGAAGTCTTACCGCACCCGCCTTATAGCCCAGACCTTGCCCCTTCTGACTACCATTTGTTCCGATCGATGCGAGTTAAAATATTTATACAATAATTTTGGAATCTAACCCACGGCATGGATGAAAAACAATCGGACATTCGCCAATACTCGACTTTGCTACATTATATCAAACGACTTAATGCTTTGCCGCCTCTTGTCCTGGGTTGTGCTTACACGCATGCGGTAACGCAGCAAAGCAGCGTGCCGACTTTTTGCCATTGCAGCGTCGCACATTCTTAGTAGCTTTGTTAAAAGTGTCTGTTCTGGTGAATGTACATTTTTAAAATGCTTCATACGCTGAATGGTTAACTGCCCCGCACGTGATTTGCACAGAAAAATGTTTATAGTCTGTCTATGTCTTCTTCTTCTTTGTTTGGCTCTAGAGTCCGCGGTGGACCTAGGCCGCAACCAACATGCCTCTCCAGCCAGCACAATCCTTCGCCCGCTGCCTCAAGTTGGTTAAGGTCCTTCTCCACTTGTGCGGGCCATCTCGATCGAGGACGTACTCTGTTGCGTTGTCCCAATGACTCCGAACCGAAGTTTTATTGCCACGTCAGCGATCGACTGTCAAATGCAAACTGACAGAAGTCATCTAAATCAAAATGGTGGAGAGGCAAAAACGATCGACGAACTTATTATCAAACAAACACGGCGCCGATTCATAGAATCCGTCGAGAAGAGGACCAAATAATTCAGTTGCACGTTCTTACATTTTTTGACAGGACTATGCGTCGGTGACTTTTTGTAGCACCTTTCTTGCCATGTCCGTCTGCTTATTATCTTCTTTCTTTCATTTCCATCACTTCCACATGCAATTTCAATCGACGAAAGACGAGAAACGTGGTAACTGGCGTTGCTAACAGAACTATATTTAGCGTCTAAAGAGGCACACTGTGAAGAACAATAAACTGAACTTTGAACCAGTCTTGTCGGATCTGAGTCAGAGGTGAGTGAAGTTTACAAGACCAGAATCAATAGAGCTCTACCTCGTCTGACAAAGGAATCTGTTCGTAAAATTCAGTCAAAGACGCGGTGGTGTTTTGACAACATTCCCTTAACAGCTTCGTCAAGCAGGATGCATTGCATGTTATACTGTGCGTCGTACTTTGACAGATCACCATCTGTGTTGTCCAAGACAGATTTTTTACCACATGGTGTGAGGTATTTGACAATCGCTGCCACCACGATCAATAAATCCTTAACGCCGCGTTGTGACTATTTGTCACGGCAGTAGAATTACTTCGACAGATCGCGAACTGCGAGATGTAGCGACGCTATTTTGAAAAATCCACCGTATCGTCCGTGGCAGGAAAAATGTCTTCAAAAACTAAGGAGAGCGTGAGAAACATGAACATTCCTCAGAGCACGCACATTTACCCTATGCCACACCCCACTCCGTCGTTAAGGTTTACCCAGTTTCAAGGACTTGGCCAGCATTCATATCTTGCCCCCCTTCAGCGAATATCTTGTTCGGAGTTTTTCCCCTCAACACAACTGTCAGTATTTACAAACGCTTACGCAACAAGAACAAACAAGGGATGCAATGCTTACTTCAAACAAGCGCCCTTTTGTATGCGCGCACCGATGAACGTCACTAAGGCTCTATTGCCTAAGGGCCATTGCCACTCAATGACTGTTGCTCCCCCTCCCCGCAGCGCACAGCTGCGACGCTCCGAAGCTCAATTGCTAAGGAATCATTAGCATCGCATGAGCATGCGGCTCTGAATGCGTTCGCTTCGCTTCGCCGCTCGTCCCCGGTTCTACCTTGGATTTCATCATTTTTCATCGTTATTTGCAATTAAAATGCATGCACACAGCTCAACGGTTATCGCTGATATTTGATCGAAGAACAAATAATCAGGGGCAAGGAATGCCGATGCATGCCGGAACCGTTGGCAAGTGGGAGATGCAAATGTCATGATTGTGCAGATGGAGGCGCGTGATGGACGGTACACACAAGCCTATGGGGTGTATGGGCATCAGGGATTAGGCGGAAATCAGGCGGTCAAGGCTGGGAAACAGATGTTTCTGGGATGTGGTCGATGACAACTCAAAGAATTAGGTGAAAGGTGGCCTCAAAGAACCAGGCACAGGGTCGTCCAATTCGTGGTCCGGAATTCACACGCCTGTCCCTGTGACATACGTCAAGACGAACTGTCATCCAAGACTGTACATTCACAGTCCAAGCTTTCCCATTTTACAAGATGAATCGATTAAGTATCGCTGAACGTGTTTGAAGTGTGAAAACTTATTCCAAAAGAAGTGGGCTACTTTCGCCCATGAAGAGGAGGTATCGTAAACATTCATCGGAGCGTAAAATTGTAAAAAATTGGCTCTCATCATAGAAATACCGTAAGAGAAGGTGTGGAGGAAGAACACAGCTTTTAAGCCTGTCTTACAGTCCATTGCGATGCATTATGAACTTGGACTTGGCATCTGCAAACTTGTGAAGTTCATCTCGCGCAGGAATTGACGCCAACTTAACACGGAATGCGTCGATTAGGTGTTTGGACTTAAGTGCTTCGCTGACCGGTTTTCACTGAATTTTGTTCACCTTTCACAGCGATGGGTAGTAAAGGGTGTTTTTTTTTTTTGGTGGGGGGCAGCAAGTTTCTTTAAGAAAAAAACAGAAAAATAATTCGAATGTCGACGAAATTTAATTATTTGACAGGTTATTTTATGGCTTATTTTCGTGCATGTGACCGTGGGATAACGTGGCGTGATCCGTGGGTAAGATTTGCAGATACAGTCACGGTAGCAAATATTGTTTTTGATTTCAGGAACAATCGAGTCATGCAGTGCAAGATATGGGAAAATGTAAGTCTTAGGTCGCTTTAAGTCCTGAAACAGCAAATTCGATTTAAGGATGTTCGACTGTATAAGTTAACACGCTCCCACATTACACATGTGTGCGAACAGACAGACGCCAGAAGGAGTGAAAGCAGCCAGACATTAAAAGGTGTGCAAACAGCCAGAGGCTAGGTCAGCGTTTCAAGCCGAGCAAACCGTGGGACCAGGCACAACGATGCAAACCGACACGACCGTGTGAGCGTCGCCGATTATCCACCTTGGGACGGAATTGTGTCAGGGCCATTGCTCATCGAGATCGAGCGGTAAGTAAAAGTAAGTTAGTTTTAAGAAAGCAGCGATCGAAGCAAGATTGGATTCCCTCATAGATGGTAGGTCTTTTCCTTTAATTTAGATCCTCCTGTCAGGTTTACAGGTTTAATAACGCGTCGAATGTTGGGTTCCAGGTGCTGCCCGAAAAAGTTTGTAATTATGTGTCACATTTTGACCATAATCATTTTTGAATACACCTGAGCCAAAGATTCCGCGCATCAATCGGAGGCAATGCTTTTAGTTTCAGTTTCTCAAATCAAACAAAGTTTTTCAAAATAATATTTTTGGACAATCTGCAAGCTCCTACTCTATGAACTCCAAACAATGAACTGTCAAATCATCTGTCACAGAAAATAATGCTGTCAGTTTAAATTGTTCTGTCTCTAAAAAAAACACCTTTTGTGATAACGACCAGAATCAACGCATATGACGAAGTCAAGATATGCTACGTTTCCGCCGAACGAAACCTCGAGGTTCCATGAGTTTTCTCCGAACCTACCAGATAGTCTGGAAACATCGCGGTTTCTGATAAAACTCGTTAAACCCTTCTCGAGTTCATCCGTCCGTGAGAGGTTGTGAACCCGGACAAGCCTACAGCGTGAATTTCAGTTTATTTTGGTGTTAATTTTCTCATTTTGTCTCTTTCTACTTTCTGGTGTTTTCACACTATTCTGTACTGTCTTCAAAAACAGCTGTTCTGGCGGCCATTTAAAAATTGAGAGCGAGTGACATGATAATTGAGAACGAAACCACTTCAAGCTCGGTGAAGCAGCCTCTTGAGGTTTCAGTAAAAGTTCATCCGGACCTCGCGGTTTTGTTTGTGGAAATGTAGCAATACGCAAGTATCTGGTCGAAAGACCATTCCATTCATTGCAAAGTGTGCGAAGATATAAGGGGCCTATTCTCAAGACACCCGGGTGTCTGCGTAAAGTCACATTGACAACTCATAAGCCCTAATGAGAGGGACAGGGGCAAGTCACACAAGTGCAATACATCGCGCCGGACTGTAACTTAAGGGCCCATTCATACGAGCTCACTACGCAACTCAAACATTTTAAACTATAACATTTATAGAGACTTTCCAAATTGAGCAAACAGAAACCTCATCGCCAATGCTTCGGTCGTGCATTTGTGGATCGCGTTTACGACATGTGTGACACATGTCAAATGTGAGTACATTTGAATGACATTAATTTATAATGAATCGATAAATTGGAAGTGTGTGTCGAAATTGTCTTTTGAAACCCCAAAGCCCTAAGCTTGTGTACAACGCCGACACAATCCAAAAGCGAGCGACCAGACTTTTAGAAGGCAGTACTATCATAGGCTCACTCGAACACCGACGCACGCTGTATCCTTTGTGCCTGTTTTAAAGTTAGATCACTAAGGCCTAGTCTGTGAGACGACCCGAGTAGCACCTTAATCAAAGTCATGTGCGGAGAGCACCAGTCTAGGAAAAGTCAGCTTTGAGTGTCAGTCATTGTAAATATGTTGTAAAAATCATTAAAAAAAAAAAAATTACCTTAACCCTTAAACCCAACCCTGAAGCCCAGCGCGTGCCATCGCTTTCTTGTATTATTTAATTATTTTTCGCATATTCAAAGCTCACAAGACATCAGTAGGCATCCCGCCTTAGACCTTTTTCAAGCGTCGAGTGTGTTAATTTTGTCTCAACTTCAACTTCGGGGATTATTTAATTATTTTTCGCATATTCCCCGCCTTCAAAGCTCACAAGACATCAGTAGGCATCCCGCCTTGGACCTTTTTCAAGCGTCGAGTGTGTTAATTTTGTCTCAACTTCAACTTCGGGGTCTTGAAGACCCCAGGCCCTTAGCCTTGGGGTCACAGGGTAATAGTGTTTCTCCCGTAATGGGTAGGGTTTAAGGGTTAAATTCTAAATTCTTTTCGACTACGCTTTAGTGTTAATGTTTGGTACAAATCACCTTAGTGTCCTAGGGTTAAAAGTACATACGTGAGTGTTAAGTTTAAAGTGAGCTAGCCAATCGCATAGTCCCCTCCCTGAATTCACCCCAAATACCCGTCTCTGCAGGAAGCCTACTCTCCGAGACACAGACCCGTTCTTCAACCGCCTCTCAAACAATACGGAAAGCTCTCCCCGGCCTTATATTTCGGCAGATATTTGTGCACAGTCCTTTCTCCCGCTCTACCCACGGCCCGTCTGGCTGTGTTTTGATGAAGAATCCCTTGAAAGCGCGCAAATTGTAAATCCAAACGAATGACACTGTAAATGGATTGCGAACAGGCACGACGAGAATTTGACATCAAGGACACGTGTATTTTTCAGCCGTATTCGTTGCTTTCCGGTTGTCTGAAACAAATACCGATTGTGACAAGGAATTTCGGAGAAAATTAGCAGTCTCGGGGTTGTCGTCGGATCATTTTCCTAATCAGTTGATTGGATTAATTTCACTTGACAAACATAAATCCAGCGCGTAACAACACTTTTCCCCGAATTGCTTTCTCACATCCATCGCATCCCTGCTGAACGATGGCGCATCATCTTCACCAGAACATCGCCGATCAATTAAAAAGTGAATTTATTCAAATTCAGCCGCCCTGTAACCTCTCTGCTGTCGCAACGCACTCCACTCCATCCCAAGGGAGCAAACAAAAACAACCACGTCGCTTCATGTTTTCGCTTCTACACTTTAAAGTTAAGCCACCATCTAATGAGATTCATTTCGGAGAAGAAAAACAAAAATCGCTGCCCCACTGCATCGCCATGACAACAGATTCCTATCTCGCCATTTCCCCCTGCGGAGGTTAAGAGCAAAAGCAAAAAAAAAGACATTTATTTTTTTTCATTTTCGCTTTGCCACAACAATTTAATCTGGCAGATGACATCTTGATGGAAACAATGATCAAGATTCGTTTTTGTTCAGTTCCTCGCCGCAGATTCTGTGTGCCAGGCTGAGAGATATCCATATCCTTGGTAAACATTTCATCACTTCGACCGTGTTCTTCTGCTGAGCTGGGGCGACACGGAGAGATGGCCGGGGATGGGCGGCGATGTTTGTGATCCGGTCGCGAAGCAGAGGAATGGAGACAGAGGAGGAGAAAAATAATAAAAATTCATGTTCCCGGTGTTGTATTTGTTCATCTTTTTTGTTCATTTTTCGCGCGAAATTTTTTGCTACAATCAGCCGCACAAAGTTCAGCGCCCTTGTTGGTAATTTAAATTTGCATTGCCTCCTCCTCCGCCTCCGCTGATTCATCCACAGCATCGGCGCTCTCTTCGTCGACCACTGGCGACCACCTCTGAACTCTGCAGCACTGCTCCTGCTCGAGGTGGGGTGGGGGTGTTGACTGGTGCTCCATTTCATGCATCAGCAGGCGATTGTATGTCAAATGATCATTGGCGTCTGTTTGGGCTATTCCCTGGCGCTGACAGGATTGAAAACCGGGCAGATCGGGGCGTCATTAGTCAGCTCTTGACGTCGAGCCAAAAGCATCACCATCAGAGTGCCCGTGTTGATGGAGCGGTGTGCGCCGGCACATACCACGGGGCCAAGTAGGCTTGACCAAGTGCTGGCGGTTCGGTTCATTAAATCCTGCGAGCATAGATCTTTCAAATACATTGTTGCAGATACATGTTGCGGATAATTAATCGAGTGGAGCAATCATTAGGCTCTTCACGAAGATGGGTAAGATTGAAATGTTCAAGTTGCTAGCCAACCGCCAACATCCAGTCCCCGTCCTCGAAGCGGGTCACAATCACGGCAAGAGCGAACGGCGAGTGCAGAAACTTGCATTCACCGTCACTCGTTGCGCTGTCACACTTCCTTAAGCGTGACAAATCTGCTTTGCTGGTCTCGACATACTTTGTTGCCGCTGCTCGGGCGAACCTTGAATCGCCATCTCTGTGCAAGAGCCGAGGCGCTGCGGTCTCTTGTCGGTTGCTCGTTACGCAGCCAGTGATGACTAATTCGGGACAGAGACTCGCATCGCAGATCTTGCTACCAGACGAGACTGATTTGCATTTCACGCATCTCCGGAGATTGGAACTACAAATGATGCAATTGGTCATGTGAAGAGTGCTCTGCGGGGATGCTGCAGCCATTGTGGACTTGCAGGTTGCCTCTGCTGACGTTGAAACGATGACATGACTTTCTTTCGCAGCGAGGCGGTGTTTCCAGGGCCGTGAGGCGGAGATACAAAACTGTTTCCTATGGAATCACTCACCGCTCTCGACCTGCCCGGAACCTATGGAATGGCACTGCTCCTTTATTCGGTTTCACTCTACAGCCCCCGCCCCCGAGACACTGACGTCAAGTGGGATTAATACAAGACCATCCATTTGTCAGACAGCCGGTGTGTACAAGCAGAAACAAACAGAAGCCACACAGGTCTGATGCCGAGAGCCTGGCAGAACCAGTTCAGAGGGCAAACTCGAGAGACCCATCTGACACACAAAAAAAAACCATAAAATTGACGACGACAACCATGGCGATGGCGATGGCGATGAGCGACGACCACGACGCGACGGCCGAGCGATGGGATTGATCGAGGGACGAGGAGAATCACGTCTGTCCACATGGGCCTGGTCAAACAGCCGTTGGCTGCGACCACGATGCTCAGGCGCACATGTCTGTACGAGGGTATGTGTGCAGGCTGATTGCTTAAATTAAATAGTGACGACTTCATAAATGTGCACAATTTATGCAAATTACCAACCATTTGCTGTTTGCGAGCAGCAGTGCGAGCATGCACTGCACTGCGGTCTTTTGTGGCTCCGGCCGCGGCCGCGGTGGCGATGATGATGATGATGACGACGACAATAATGGTGGTGGTTGCTCTGCGTCCTGATGCATACACTTGACTGAACGACAACAGCCAGAGGAAGAGGAGGCGAAGGCGGAGGACAGCTTGCATCGTCGTGCGTTGTTCTGTTGACGATTGGGAGCGTCCATCGACTTGATATTCTTTTCGTTTGTGCGCTCAACTATCACGGACTACGGACGGAGGGTAATCCACGGATTCCCTCTTGTTTCTTTTTCTGCTTTTCACAAATTAGTGGGTGTGGGGGTGATTTGCGTAATTTGAAAGCAGAGCACAACATCATTGCGAAACAACGACGACCCGGCTCTTCAGCCACATGTCCGGAGAGAGGTCCCAGTCCCCCCGACAAGCCGGCGTGTTTAAATTAGGATTTATGTTGTCTCCATCGTGGGGTCGAGAGGTTGCCGGAGGCGAGGAGGAAGGAAAATCAAATGAAAAAATTAAAGAATTTAATTCTCGTGTTATGAGCATGCATGATTTGGTCTAAAGTGGACGGAGAGGTACGCGAGAGTTTAATAAGCGAACGACCGTCACTGTAATTTGATTTTCAATTTGTTCTTGCACTGGACTGAGTCGCAAGACAATGATGATGATGATGATGAGAATAAGGGGCAGAGTTGACAAGAGATTAAGTGGTCCGAGGAATGTGATCCTTTCTCAGGTGGCCCGGGGACTGAGTGGTGAGAGAGGAATACCGACGTCGTTGCAGGTAATGAAGGTGCCGATACCAACAATCACATACGCTGCAATAGGAACCAACCCGATCAGCGCCAGAGAGACACCCAACAAGGTTGGCATGCCTCTGGATTAAGGGGCCATGAGGACTTGCCCAACAGCCGCCAGCTGCATCTGCAAATAGAACAATCATGAGAATGGCAAGAGAAGGAACAGGAAAAGACAGGTGCATTACATCGAGACAATTCGATGCACTAGTCAAGAAGCTACCACCCCTGGCCATTCCCAAGGATGATGCGATTAGGAAATTCAATTTCCACAGGAGTTTACCCTCCAGCTCGGCGCCAAGAACAGACTGGTGCAATGAATCCATAGTCCACAGAGTGGATCAAGAACTGATGAAGGGCCAGGGGCAGAAATGTGTAACTTTTGTCAACCAGTCAAACTGATGGCATGGGTTATGCTGGCTTTGATGGCCGGTGGGGCGGGCATAAACCTGCGACATCAGAAATCCGCACAAGAAAATGTCGAACGGTCAAATCAGAGGAGTTGTGACTGACGAAGAAGTTCCCAGAAAAATGATGTGAAGGTCGGCGTCTGCGTTGTTTTAATGCGCTTCCAGAACCACTGAATGATTGATGACTCATAAAAAGCACTCTAACCCGCGTTTCAAAGCAAACAAAACTCCCGCAATTTTGTTGCGCAACCCAGCACCCATCACATCGCATCACAGAAGATCAAGCGAAGAGGCTACCCTCGTCGTCGTGCCATTCACTTCCTCTTCACGGAGCGGGCAAAGGTGTGGCACAGCAACATTCACTATCCACTGGACAAGGACTCACTTCGGTTTATCATCAACATCAGAACCAATTAGCTGCAACAACATAAATGTCTCCTCTCCCTCGCCAATCATATTTCCCGTTCCGAGCACGCAGTCTCATTGAAGCTGACACCCGGCAGAGTTATGCTGCACTGAAATTAGCCGCGGTTCGCGGCGATAGCGTTCTCTGCCGAGAACAGACATGCACCGACTTTGTTGCAGATGGACATGTACATGACGGAGGTAGTAGCAGAACGCGACGTGATCAAACGGCTGCGACCGGACAGGCGACGTCGGCGATGATGACGACGAACACAGAGTTCTCCTGTGTAACATGTTACACGTCACGTTATGTTAATCGTACATCATGTCCCGTCTAATGGGCGTAAAGTAAGGCGACGCGTCACAGACTCCGCAGCGTGCAAAAAGAGGCCAACAAAAAGCGGTGCTCCTGCGCCCACGACGAGTGGGCCGGCAGAGCCGTGTTGTCAAGCGGCGACGAGTGGATGCGAAACGCACTCAAGCACACCGTGAAAGTACGCGTCTGACACGACATGTTCTTCCTTTTGACCTGATTGTCGCTGCACCCTGCTTTCTTTACGCCCCTCCCGCCCTCTTCGCCCCTTCGCCGACCCGCCACAAGCCAACGACCAGAGGCTGTCGATGGATTGAATTGTCACTCGCTGACAGCGACAAAGTCACAACACGATGTAGCCCAGCGCGTACCACAACATGTTGCCAGTGAGCGTTCGCCGCGGCAAATCTCTTACGAATATCAATCCGCCAGAGCGTGTGTGTATCTGAATGAACAAACGACCCATCCAATCCATCCATCGGATCGGCAAAAGACAAAATACAAGAAAACAGCTCGAAGAAAGAAAAAAAGCACAATTCGAGGAGCGGTTCCATATGTATCGGCGCAATGAGTCTACACACACAGCCGTGCATATAGGCAGCCTCATCGTAGAGAGTAATTGAATCTACAGAAAATTGATAACTCACGATTGGGGATTCAGGGCACGACATTGGGGAGAGAAGCACCTTAGCACCGGAGCGCCGCTCGTTCGACCGCCACCCGCGCTCGCACCCAGCGCCGACCAGTATTTGATTGATCTCTCATCCATGGCGGAGCGGCAGCAGAGAATTGGCAATGACAACAAATGTCTTGGCTGTGATGAAACATTCTTGAAATGGCCTTGTGTGCATATTGAAGAGCATCCAGCGATGGCTGTTGGCCGTTGGCGGCGGCCGATGACGGTGATGGTGGTCTTGCAACGAGCCCAAACCAGTTCTTCGTTTCTTTTTGCTGTTGCTTTGATTCTGGGTCTGGCATGCAAATGCGCCTTGCCTAGCCGTGTCTTGAGACGCGAAATTGTCCGCCACGCTCGGATGAATCGAAAAAGATTAGATGCAAGCATGCATGCATGTGTGTACATCGTTTGTTAGACTCTCGAGCTGGCCTATGCTGTGTCTCTCGCGAATACACAACAACTTGGCGGTGCCTGAGCATGGGTGTGGTGAACTCCCAAGACAGCGGCAAGCCAAGTGGTGGAGGCTGCAATGCTCGCTGGGGAGCACCACCGAGAGGGGCTCCTGTGGTCTGTTATTATTCATAATTCATCACTAAATGATGCATTTTAGGCGAAGCCTATTGTTCGGGCCGGGATTTGCGGTCATGATTCGGGGATTTAAATCAATGAATTTCAAAGTTAACGAGCGACTTGAGTGGGCGAGGAGATTGACTCGAAATTAATGGATTGTGAACTGATTGTGTTGCGGTGTGGTGGGAGTTTAAGCGGAACGACGCCCTGGCCGCCTGGGTGGAGTGGCCGGTGTCAGGTGTGAATTATGTCAGATTTACTTTAGCTGATTGAAGTGATTTGATGAATTGTTCATGCTGGACTCGCTTTAGCTGAATGGATGCTAGGAAAATGGGGCTTACTGATGGTGGGTGATGTTCAAAGGAGAAAGAGAAAGAGAGAGAGAGAGAGCGCCGCATCAATTAAGTGGGAGCTTTGAGCTTAGTGTGTGGGACAAATGCGCTCATGGCTAATTGGAGTGTGAATTGGTGGTTAGCCGGGAGGCAAGCCTATTGATAGACTCGTGCTATAATCGAGTCTACTGTGATAATGCCTTCACTTTAGGACGTGATGGGCTGCGGAAGTACTCCATCACTTTTGTACCGATGGCATGTACCGGGTTGTTTTTTGAAGATCTCGGCGGCATTCTCATTCATTCAATCATCGTACTCAAACGCCCTCGTTCAAGCTGTCACATATAAGTGGAAAGGATTGGAGACAACTGTCAAAACTACTTCCTGCTAACCAGAGCATCTGAGTGAGGATGGATCGGTGTTAAGACCAACGTGGTCATTTTAAGTGTCATCAGCCTCCGCCTGACAAGACTTACTTGGAGTGGGATTCTCTGCTTGTGAACCACCCCCAGTTGGGGCGGAATCCACACATTAAATCGCCTTCCTGAAAAGGACCGATCTGCATGTTTGGGCTGGCCTTCATCAACTCGCTGAACAGGACACCTGTCAGAATTCCTTCGTGCGTCCAAATAATTTTAAACAGTTGAACTGACTCTGATGGTCTGATGACTGTGAAGTCAGCGGCTGATTGCGATTTCTTTGCGGACATGTCTTGACACGTTCTCATGAGGTTTGCATTGTTGGATGATACATTGCTTGTGCCAGTCAACAGTGCCCGTGCTTCCAGTTGCACAACTCAGCTCGTCCGACGTGGCGGTTCTTACCGCCTTTTTGCTGCAAACAGATATGGTACAAGGGCGAGAACTAAAAGCAGGAAGAGTTCAATGCTTATGTCCATACTACCAACAGAGGTCGGGAGAGGGCTGAATTGCAGGTTGTCTTAGAACAACCTAGGCCCCAGCGGTCGAGACCACTCCATTCCTCTCTCAGCTCGGCGCAGTCAGCAAAAGTGCAGCCTCATCGGCGAGGACCGTACGATCACACATCAATTTTAAAAGTTGGACAGCTGGACAGTACAATGATCAACATCAACTCCGGGAAAGCCCGTCCACAGATCGGAAACAATCACAAGGACAACTGGTGGTAGCAGAAGAGCAGAGATCCTCCCTGTATACTGTCGGCTAAGAAACGAGTGCGGGTACAGGTGCAAGAGTCTTCTGTGACCACAAAATCTCTCGCACTTGGTGTCGAATGCAGTGAAACTCTTGTCAACGTAACCGGGAGGCGTTTGAGGCATGTATCACAACCGCCCAGCTTAACTGGGCACTGTAGGCCCAGCGAGCACCTAAGGAGCATCAGAAGATCGTCTCTGCAGAGAATGTAACAAAATCCCAGAGCATACAATGGGATTTTGTGAGGCACTAGCCCACACAGACAAGCACCAAATACCAGAGGAAGAATTTAAGTCACGAGCACCAGCTCTCGTTCCCAGATTCCTAAAGGATCTGGCTTAGAGAGAATACTCTAGAATAAATCTCTTCCACCTTCGCGCAAGAGGAGCATATAAGCCTCAAAATAACTCTGAACAGAACTGCATGTGAGGGAGCTCTTAGGAAAGCAAAGGTATGGAAGGGGGCACAATAGATCTAAACGTCGCGGTGCAATAATAATAAGATGTATACCTACTATAAAACTAACTTAACCCCTTATGCGATGAAACACCCTTCCAAGGTCGTTTACACATCAAGGTTCTGATGTTATTGGTACATGCCCTCTCCTCATGACAAATGGCATTACCTGTGCTACCTCCCTTGGCGAAGGTTTATGTGGCACAGCTCCTCTTCCACCTTTATGCGCCACAGTGGCTCTGAGAAGGAGCAGTAGTCTAATTCTCCCTGAGCTCTAAATGTCCCTACTGTGTTTAGTCATTGGACTTGTAGACGTCTGCCGAGACCCTTGTCACTTCATTCAATTCGTGGTTGCGTCTTCCATCAATGTAAACAAGACCACGCAGCACGCAGAGTTTACTCTCGGAAAGACCAAGTGCTTCCGCTTTCGATGTCGTTCATGCCTCTATGCCATAGACCAGGACTCGGATGGTCAGTGTCTTGAATTAAGTCAGCTTTGTCGTTCATTACTCGACTGATTCTTGAGCGGAAATAAACAAGCCTCCACAGGTCTGATCAAGCCGATGACATTATTCCGGAGCCGAGGTAAACAAAGTCCTTGACCACCACAAAGTTGAAGCAGTTGCGCCCACTGTGCCGATCTGGCTGGGTCCTCGTTGTTGTGTGAGGACAGCTTGTACTTCCAACATTTCAGCCGCATCCGTTTCAAGGTCGACTTACTATGTGCGAGGCCTCTCAAGAAACATGCCAAAAGTGCAATCTGAGAGGAAATCACACCAGCTGGGATCTTCAAGCCTTCCGGTTTAAGGCTAATGTAGAAAGGACTAAATTAGAAAAAAAAATTTTGAATGAAAAGTATTCCCTTTGGAGAAGAGGACTGGATGCCGTAGTTGGGTAAGTGCCTGCCTAGGTCCGATTCCCAGTGCAAGCTAGGGAAAACTGCTTTGATCGGGTCCAGTCACCATGTGCTGTTGGGACCAAATTGACGGCACTATCCCTGGAGTGGTCGATCGGTGGTAGTAGTCTGACCAGAGGTTGCTGCTTGGCAGTACAATGGGCACAGTCGTTACGTCTCAGTGATTCATTATGGTGTTTAATAACCTCAGATAAAAAATCCCATTGGAACATCGGGAACGCATCCCTATGCTACGTTTCCATCGAACGAAACTTCGAGGTTCCATCACTTTTCTCCGAACCTACCAGGTGGTCTGGAAACCTAGCGATTTCTGATAAAACTCGTTAAATCCTCCTCGAGTTCATCCGTCTGTGAGAGGCTGTGAGCCCGGATAAGCCTACAGCGTGAATTTCAGTTTATTTTGGTGTTAATTTTCTCATTTTGTCTCTTTCTACTTTCTGGTGTCCTCACACTCTTATGTCATGTCAACAGACAGCTGTTCTGGCGGCCATTTAAAAGCCACTGACATTTCTTTTGGCGGGCACTTATAAATTGAGAGCGAAACCACTTCAAGCTCGGTGGAGGCCCATTGAGGTTTCAGTAAAAGTCCATCCGAACCTCCCGGTTTCGGTTCAGTGGAAACATAGCATTCTCGTCGCAGAACTCTGGAGAAACTCTCCGACTTGGAACAAACCTTTTCTTCCGCCTCAATTCATCGTCATAAATCCGTCCAATTACCTGAAAAGATAAGCAGAAAGAAAACACACTCATTAAAACGAATACAAATTGTTTCAAGAGAAACAAATTACAAGTGAATTACGAACAGTTTTGTTTTCCCCCGAAACACATGTCACCCCCTAAATAACCGCGCCTATCCACGACGCACAACGCCCGCCGAAGTGAAGAGATGTGAATGAATAAAATTCTAATTATTACTTTCTTGCCAAAACAAACAACACGAGCGGACGGGGGAGCCGGGCAAGGAGGCGAGGGCCAGGCAAACATTAAAATAAATTGCAATTATTGTCGGGGCGAGATCACACACAGGAAAACGCTGTGAGCTGCGATGCAAGTGCAGGCAATTTATTCTTAGACCAAAATATCGCACGGCAGGTGTACGTACGTACATGTGCAGATCCAAAGCGAGGGGATGGCATCTTTTATTATTCTCGTTCATTTATTGCTTTTGCTTTCTTTTTTCTGGTGAGTTTTATCGTTAGTCACTTGGGACAGTGAATTATGCCTCTGGGTGAGGTGTATCCGGCAAGCGAAGAAAAACTCAATTTTGGATGCAACGACACCCAAGCCAGAGCCAAAGCCAGAGCCGAAGTCGAAACCAACGACAACAGCGACTACGACGACGACGGCGTATCAGGTTCGAAATTTATGCAGGCAAAACCCATAACTCATATTGATTTATATTTATTGTAGTTGCAAAGATATTTATTGTGCCAAAAACGAGATGCACCGAATTAATGCAACAACACAATGATAATTATTATTGCTCAGCGCGCTGCGGCGCACTCTTCGGTGCACTTCTTGTACATTTCATCGAAGAAGTGCAAGAAAATCGAGGCGAACGCGAGCGCTTCGAGGGAAAAACTTCAAAAAAATGCATCGAAGATTTTTGGCGGCGGATGGCGACTATAAATATTGAAAATTCCGAGAGTATTTTCGATTGGCGATGACGAATGCCATTTGGCAGCGAAATGCCTTGTAGTGCCGGTGCAGCGCGATGGCAGTGATTTCTCATTAGGAATCCTGTGGACTAATGTTCGTTCGTGTGAGCGAGTGCAGATGCATTCGGCGATCGGTGTGAAAGGATTGCTTTTGAAAGCTTCTGCTGCATTGCGAAGTGGGTGTCGCGTGTGCGATGGAACAGTGATGATTTGCTTTTACTACAGTCTGAAGGAGGTCCTGTACACACAGATGAGATCGGAAATTTGGCTGAAATCCCGTGTGAGTTGAAGGACATTTCCGATTGACACATGGTGCCTACGACTTGGGCAAAAGCAAGAGAGAAAGTACGCATTTTGAAGGATGTCTGAAGAGACGAAGCAGACAAAAAATGAGGCTTGATGGTAGCGCCACTTGAAAAAGAAGATGTGACGTCTTCAGTTTGCGGCCACTGTTCAAGGGAGCTTCACTTGAAGCGAGGGAAGTGCGAAGGATACACCTCAAGTGGCTGACTGCTTGGGCCAGCATAGCCCGTGCGTTTGAGATGACAGGCTCCGATGCCACGTAGCAGTTCAGCCAGTTTGTAAGAATAATCGGATTCTAGGTGACGTCTGCTTCAAGAAGAGAGCGAGAGAGAGAGAGAGAGAGAGAGAGAGAGAGAGAGAGAGAGAGAGAGAGAGAGAGAGAGAGAGATAGAAAGAGGGAGAGATAGAAAGAGGGAGAGATAGAGAGAGAGAGAGAGATAGAGAGAGATAGAAAGAGGGAGAGATAGAAAGAGGGAGAGATAGAGAGAGAGAGAGAGAGAGAGAGAGAGACAGAGAGAGACAGAGAGAGAGAGATGGAGATGGAGAGAGAGAGAGGGATGGAGATGGAGATAGAGACAGAGAGATATGGAGAATGAGAGAGAGAGAGAGAGAGAGAGAGAGAGAGAGAGATGGAGAATGAGAGAGAGAGAGAGAGAGAGAGAGAGAGAGAGAGAGAGATGGAGAATGAGAGAGAGAGATGGAGAATGAGAGAGAGAGAGAGAGATGGAGAATGAGAGAGAGAGGGAGATGGAGAAAGAGAAAAAGACACAGAAAGAGAGAGAGAGAGACAGCGAGAGAAAGAGAGAGAGAGAGAGAGAGAGAGAGAGAGAGAGAGAGAGAGAGAGAGAGAGAGAGAGAGAGAGAAAGAGAGAGAGAGACAGCGAGAGAGATACAGAGAGAGAGAGAAGAGACGGAGAAATCTCATCTCAGCAGCTTGTACTCGCGATTCCATTCGTTCCACCGTTACCCAAATTCCATGACCATAGGTGAGAGTTGCAACAAGAACTGAGTTGAAAACCGACTAACTTGGCTTTGACACCAACCTCGGCCTTCCTGATTACAGATCTGCCAAGCTGGTTCAAGATTGACCCAGCTTGACCAATTCTATAGGGAAGCTCAGCATTACTCCTCCCATCACTCGTGAAAAAGACCCCGAGCTACTTAAACTTCTCCACTTGCTTCAATGAGACTCCACTAACATGTAGAGTGCATTGAACATGCGTTCTGGAGATGACCATAAGCTCCGAGTTGACCATTCCAGCATCCGCACCTACGGCCACAAACCTATCGAGTGCGCGCTGGAGTTCCGTCTGGGAAGATGATAGGATCACTATGTCATCACAAAGAAGATGACTTGCCCCCAACTCGCCAAATGTGAAACATTCCTCGCCTCGGCTGCGCTGCAACATCCAGTCCGTATTTAGATTGAAAAGAAGCGGTGACAAGACGCATCCTTGGCGAAGTCCAACGGCCACCGTGCAAGCCGCTCAAATTCGTCGATGGACTAGGGGTCAATCAGCTGTGAAGTTGGACATCTCTATAATACTTCATTTCTGCTGTAGAAGTTCGCTCACCGCTACGTTTCACAAGAGAGGGGAGAGAACGCCGCCCTGTGGGGTAGGATAGAAGTAGATCTACCACAATTGTGGTAAAGTCCCAACACTGGGACTGTTAAAAGTTCTGAAGATCATGGTGTCCCATGAATGCGCTTCAAAGATTCAATATGAAAGTGTCGCCTAGCGCAAGTCATTGTCTCTAAAACGGACTGCAGCGTCGACCCACCACCACGACTGCACTTGCCTGCGACAAGATTGAACATGCTTGCGAGCCAAGATGCATGAGTGTGATGACTGATCGAAAAGCACCTCCCACGAGCTGCCGAAGTGTTGCCAATACACAACAAGGATTATAGACTGTTGCCCAATTGAGTGAGGTGTTCCACCTGGCCATTGGTGGTCATTGGTGGTCGGTTATTTTCGGCAAATAGTATTGTTTTAAGAGACTTCGCTCAAACTTTCACTGAATTCTTATTTTTTGCATCTTTGCAGACCAATTCCGAGGTTGCTCCAATCGATGATTCCAGACACATGATGTTTCCCCATTGAATGTGCAATCCCACCCAGAATATGATGCAGAAAATTCTGAAGCCATTTCCAAGCAACCGAAAAAAAAGTCCGGGGTCACTTTAAACAGTAATGTCTGCTTCGAAAGCTGACGCTTAAAAATGTCTCAATTTTCTCGACCAATTCCATTAGAAAAAGTCTTCAAAACCACTGAGTGACGGAACTAAGCCAAGCGAAACAGAAAAACACTCGCATCCCTTCCCCCAGGGGACCTTCGCACGCACGGGGAATAATCACAATCAAGTAAAAGGATGCAAAGATGCACAACTCTTCAGAAATGAAAGCAAAAAAAAAAAAAAAAAAAACATGTGCGTGGAGAAGATTGTGGGGCGGAGGAGGGGGACGCGTCATTGCATGGTAGCACCAGTTGACAACGACTACGACGATGACTGCGAGGCTGATACGCTGCTGTTGAAGCCACATCTGAAGCTGATGATGATAAATTCGAAGCGCTGAATGGGGACAAGCATAACCCTCGACAATGCATCGGGGTGTTGAATGCAAACGAGGAAACAAAAACCGAGCCAACGAAACGAATCTCTCGAAACCTCCCATAGACAGCGACTCGGGGTGGCAACGTGAACGGCGGGGGCCGAGTGCCGAGGGGGTATGTATGAATAATTTCAAATCGAGAACAGCCCCGACAGGCAGCAATGAACGAACGAAAAAATATCTCTGAAAAGGCAAGAGAGGAAAGACAAAAGAGGAGAGCCAAGAGAGAAAAAAAAAACAACAACATGGAATGGGGAAAAAAAGCCCACGTTGAAGGACGACGAAGATGATGGCGGCAACGAAGCAATGCATAACAAAAGGATTTTTCCTCACCCTACCTCTGCTCAGCAGCCTCCATGGTGTGTGGTGTCTCCTCCAACGACAATCTGTCGTCATCATGATGATGATGATCATCATCAACATCATCACGGCCGTCGTCGCCAGTGCTGCTGTACACAGTGTGATGTGCCCAAGCAGTAGTTGCGCATGATGACGAGATATTTGTGTCCTGCTGGCCTCCCCCACGACTCACTCCCTTCTGTAATTGATTTTTGTTAGCGAGTTAGGCACCAGAGATGGCAAGGAATAAGCAAACAAGGGCAAGAGAACGAAGAAGCGAAAAAATGAAGGGAAGCACACACAAAGACGGCCCTAAGGTACAAAAGGGTTATTTGCTTCTTCCAACACATACCCCCTTGTGGTATTCAGGATTTTTTCTTCTTCTTTTTTTGCCGCTGTACTAACACGACATGTTCACTGAGATTTTTTTTTGTTTCTCGCTGGCATCCCCCTCCCTCCCCTCGTCATTGGATTTTCTTAGGGAATCTCCCCCTTTTCTTTTTCATTTTGAAGGATAAAGTTGAAAGCATTTTTGAAATTCTCTGAATAACAACCGCGACGATACAGCAGAGAGATGCCAACAGAATGCGCCTGGCTAGGGGATGGCTAGAGTGGGCCATCGTGGCACGTAGGCTGATCGATGAGGAGCGGATGGTGGCATCAGGAACCTTGTCTCTGAAGTTGACCCACGAACGAGCGGTTGGTGAACAAGTAATGCACGTCCTCTCTGATTATGGACCAGCAGTACTTCATTTGAAATTAGACCAACAGTTAGCACACGCTACGATAACCAGCACACAGACTGAGTGTGTGCCCCAAAAATAAAGAAATCGTAGTGTCGTCGGACCTTGAAAAAATGTCGGTCTCGGCTGATAAGGCGGATTTTCATATTTTTTCCTTCTTCTGTGTGCTTATGCTCAATTTCACGGCAGACATGTGCGTACCAAAGTCAACAGACTGTGCTTGAAGTGCTGACGCCTAATCCAGGGATGTTAGGTTATCAGCGACGACATGGGGCTCAGTGATCTGATGTTTTTATTCTCCGAGTGAGGACGAACAAGGCGAATGAAAGTTTGAGACTGCGTAGTTTTGCGGGTTTCTGTGTGTGTGTGTGTGTGTTGCCCGTGACTCAGTCGAATCTATTAATTCTGCAACAATAACACGGTTTTCGAACTGAGTCCAACGGCCACTTAGTGACATTCATGACTTGCTTTTGGGGTCGTCAGTTATCGCACTTGGATAATATTATCTTTTTAATAATACCTTGCGGGCGTTTTACGCAACTGATAAACGATTTTGAAGAATTAGGTTATGGCGGGTGATTGTTAAAGGTGCAGGGACCTATGTCCCCGGAAACTAAGTCCACTGAGGGTCTTAGTTCCCATTAAGCGGGAACTAACCCGACATTGGAAAATGACCCGTGGGAACGTACTAGACTTTCTTGTGGGAACTGAGTACACACTCAAAGTGGGAACTAACTCCCAACAACAATAATTAAACAAAGACCCCGTAGCTGCAGTTGGTTGGCTGCAGATGCAAGAAAGTGTATTCACGCGCCCAAAATGGACTTAGTTCCCACTTAATGGGAACTAGGACCCTCAGTGGGCATAGTTCCCTGCAAAAATTGATTAAGACGTGTCTCGTGTTATTCTAATTCAGTGTTGCTTGGCACATCACAGTTTTTAAAGTATTCAGCTGCTTTACGCACCGTCTCCACTGGACATATTTCTGCCCAACACCACAACCACAATCTGAACAGCCACCCGCACTCTTTTCTTTCGCGGGCAAGGTATGCCAAGCTGCCCAACGCTGGCTGAAAGAGCGTCAACATCAAGAAGCGGGCAACCAACAGCCAATCAACGATCTCACTAAAAATTACGCCAAAAAATGACATTCTACCTTTCCTCTTATTAAATATGACACGTAGACACCAGATTTGTTAACATCATGTTCTTGAACCGAGCATGGTTCATGTCCCGTGGAGAATACGTGTTACGAAAATCATCGTGCCTCGTGAACGCTGAGCAGTGTGCATCTTCGACCACCCTAGGTTATGCTGAAGTAGTCGAGTATTAAGTACTCCTAAACCCGGGGACCAGTTGGTGCTCACGACAAAGCTGTTTAGCTGGCTGATACTGGCGCCTGAGATTGAAAGTGGTAGCCTCCAAGATATGACGGTCTGCAGTGGCCACAGCTCTACACGTGCAAGAGGTGATTTGTGGATTCTACGCCATCTTCATGCATGCAGCTTCTGTAAAAATCATTGCATGGATACCCATCCTGCGGGCTTGTATGGCAATTGCGCAGAGTCCGCTTATGACGCCGATGAGTGTAGGTGTGTCTAGTCGGAGCAAGGTCGGCTGGTGGTACCTACTACTTGAAAGAGTAGGCAAGATAAATCTCCTCCTGTTTGAGAAGAGCTTTCGTTTACCATCCGCTAAGCCGAGTTGACCGAGCTTCTAGAGGGCAAATGCCGGTCGCAACGCTGGAAGCAGTTTCACAACACGAGTGGCTTGGGGGTTAGGCCAAGACCCTGGCCTGTTCACTGTACCGAGAGTGGACTCCTTGAATGGAAATAACACATTCCGTGGACTTAAGAAGAAAACTGCAACAAACTTAAACCGTGCTAAATATGTACCTATGCGGGTTTTCTTTAAACTTATGCCAATTGATATCGCCTTTCCTTGCAACGATTTAAGGAGCAAACATCTGTGTATTCCACTTTATTGATAGTTGCCCATTCAAGTGCGTTTTTTTCTCCAGCATGGAATATAATGGTGGTAAATGGTAAGCACCCACACTCTTCAAAAGCAGCAGTTTAGTCAAGGGGAGGATAGCATTTTCATCCACAGGCTGAATTACTGATGTTACATTTGCAGGCATGTGCATGACTGAAATGCTACCATCTGGAGTTTGAAGCTTGAACGTTCTGGAGATTGGCTGGGGCGTTGTCCAAAATTAATACGGCATTAACTGCTAATCCGTTTAGGCGAAGAAAATGCTGAGCCCTTAAAAAATGTAAAGGAACGATGTTTCTGAGAATTTCCCGTGACAAGTGATTTCATTTTATGGCGACCTAATGCCACAGGCACACGCTAAAAATGTGATCCTTTGGTTTTCTGCTTTTCGCGGGATTTCCTGGGAGCTGTCAGGGTAGACCTGATTCGTCAGCGTTGTACAACTGTTCTATTTTTATTTGGGCCAAGGGTGGCTAATGTCATATGGTCATTGAATGAGAAGGCTTAATTAAGAAAAAATTTAGAATCGAACATTGACGCTCCCGACACTTCTTCCGAAATGGTCCTCAGGCTCAGCCAATGCTCATCTCCATCTGGCATGATCTTTAACCAGCTGCTTCAAATTTCCTAGTCGACAGAGGTACTTCGTTTGCGTCCTCTATTGCGTTGCTCAACCGGCGCGGATTCAAATATTCATATTCGGTTTTCACATCTTCTCGAAGCAGCAGGTTTCAATTTTAAGCTATCTTCGATGCAGCCATTGTATCTGCCTGACTGCAGTCACATCTTTGTACAGCTGATCATCGGAATTGTCTTTCATCCACCATTCACATTCCTAGCAGACAGAAACAAATATCCTCTGAAATCTAGATGATCCCTCAGATCAGTAGACCTGAATGCGGTAATTGTGAACGGACCATAACATGTCTTTGAATTGGATTTAACAGAAATGCCTGGCAGATGACATCTAGAACTGGTCTTTATTTTTCTTAACCGTCAAGCTGAGGCTATCGCATTTCCTTCAGTAAAGGCTAGTCTTTTATGCCACCTTCGTTCTGTACACAAAATTTCGCAGCCCTCTATAAAGGCTTTCCCTAAATGAAGGTCTTTAAAGCATCCAGTGGGCAAGTTGACTTAGGTCCTCAAACTTGGACCACATTGTCTGCAAATCCGTGTTTCGCCCTGTCATCGAGCCAGGTCCAATGACCCTGCGTCTTACCATGTCCCAAGCTAAGCGGGCATCCTGTCTCATCATCTTGTCTTCACCAGCACAGGCTATTTGCGACACATTCGAGTATGACTGTAGACAGCTGCGGTGTCATCAATCTCGTTAGTCACCATTTTTCCAAGCCGTGTCTTCTTGAGTCAACGTCAGCAGTCAACTGACACAAGTCAAGGACACCATCACCATTTGATGGCTTCTAAATTTAGGTGAGGTTGCAGTGGCTGACTGCACATAACAGCCACACTTAGGCCATATAGGCCCATTGTGACCATGACCATGCGGATTGCCTTACTCCTGTCCCTCCGATCAATTTGAGGTTGTAATGAAGCCTAATGCTGACGTCGTTCAGTTCGCTCAAAATGTGCAAATTCCTAACCACGTTACCTGCTCTCTTCTGCACGCTCATCCAATACATGACTTCGGAAGGTGACCACAGACACAGACATGGTGTCAACACATTTCACTGGGATGCTGAATAGCAAACCCCTGAGCATGCAGCAGATACGCATGGGTTTTCCCCAGACAGCCAGCAATTGTGTTCAGTACTGACTCTCAGCCACCCGGTCACCACATGCCGTTTTCATAAATCTTCAGATTTCAGAAAGAAATTCCACAAGAGCTTATGAAAAAAATAAGAATCTCTCTTACCGCCCAACAACCTTGTACCGTTCGAGCCGCTTTGAACGCTTCTTCGATTTCATCTCGCAGCAGCAGGCGACACGCAGTTTTTGAAAATCTCTGTCGAATATTGTCTACGTTGCCCCGCCGGAATTTTCGAATTTTCAGAATAGCTATAAAATTCTGCTCGTTTTCTGCTTTTGCTTCTTTTTTGCTTTGTTGTCTTTTTTTTTGTTGATTTTTGCTCGACTGAACAACTCTGAATGGAAGAGGAGGACGCTTGTGTTGCAAAATAACCGCGCGACCAGGGTTAGTACACGACGCCACCAGACGCAAGACACGGGCGACAAACAACGCCAACGATGCTGACGATGAAAAGAAACGAACGATGTGTTCTCAAGAGTTGTTGTGTACTGAAAACGACGAAAATATTTTCAAAAACAGAAGAAAAATACACTGTATCCGTACAAGAGGGCATATCATATTGATAATTTGTCGAGGGGGCTAATAATAAGTGGGCTTATTTTAAGCGACGACCCGCCAGAGAGTACGAGCGACGTGCTACGGTGGATCGTCTTATATGGCCGTTGCTAGTGGTCACGCATGTAGTGTGGGAATTTTTGTATTTTCCGAGAGATAAACCGGGGGACAATTCCAAGAAGTGCTCTTCGTCTCCTTTGGACGGCATGTTGTGATTTTTTCGAAGGCGCGTAGGTGCGGCGACTTACGTTGAATGGATATTGAACTGCCTTCGCAGCGAATTCCGATCGAATTAGTCTTTCAAGCGAATGCCGGCCGAATGTGATGGGGGGGCAGGTGGAGGTGATAAGCTGCGATGCTTTGAAGTGAAGATTGATGTGGTATGCAAAGGACCGTCGGTGAAGTTTCAAGCAGTCTTTGCAGGAGCAGACAACTGACTGAAGTCTTAGCAATCTTGCTCTCATTTGAGTTTAGGGCTCGTAGGAAGGCCACCCAGCCATTATGTGCGCTTTTTGGCATGCGACGATGCCTATTCTGGATAGTCTGGTGTATTCTTGGAGTCTGGGTCCACGCCGGAAAGTGTGTGCTACACGTCTTCAAAGACATCCCAGTGGTTAGATGGAGCGTCGTGACATCGTTGCCATCGTACATTGGTACCAACTCCGTCGCCAGGCTAGCAGCTTCAAAATTAACAGGAAAGTTTTTAAAAAAAAAAACGTCTTTCTTAAAGCGTCGCCATTGCTTAAAAAAAAAGGGGGCATTTTAAGAGATCCCACACACGGAAATACTGTAAAGGCCCTTTAATTCGGTGAACTTGTTTACTCGCTTGAAAAATTAAATAAATAAAAATAGAAAAAATGATTGAGTCTATAACTTATTCGTGTGTTTTTTTTGTTCAAAACTTTAACGTTTATTTAAGAAAGACACATTCAAAATATTGCCCATCTGAAACTATGACTTTTTTCCCATCTTTCTGGCAATTTGTAGATCCCATCCCAAAAGAACAGCAGTCAAGCCAATTTTTGATATTCTGCTCTGATGTGAACCGTATTTCAGTGAGGGCGTTCTGCATCGACCGGAACAAATGGTAGTCAGAAGGGTCAAGGTCTGGGCTATAAGGCGGGTGGGGTAAAACTTCCCATCCATTGTTTTCCAAATAGTTCTTAACCGGAACAGCAACATGGGGCCGAGCGTTGTCGTGCTGGAAAATTATTGCCTCGTGTCTGGTCGCATATTCCGGGCGTTTTTCGGCTACTGCTCTCTTCAAATGGATTAATTGTGTTCGGTAGCGTTTTCCATTGATGGTTTCACCCGGTTTTAGCAGCTCATAATACAGCAAACCCTTCTGATCCCACCAAATACAGAGCATTACCTTCGCGCCGTGGATATTCGGCTTTGCCGTTGATTTGGCTGGTTGGCCGGGTTTCACATATGATTTTTGCGCTTAGGGTTGTCGTAATGGATCCATTTTTCATCACCAGTGACAATCGGATGCAAAAATGACTTCCTTTCCTGGCGTCCGAGCAGCATTTCAGACATTCAAAACCGCCTTTCGACGTCTCTCGGCTGAGTTCATGTGGAATCCAATTAACTTGCTTTTGAAAGTATCCAGCTGCTTGTAAACGTTTTAAAAAGGCTACTTGAGTGACACCCAAAGATTCTGCGAGCTCTTCTTGTGTTTGGCAACAATCTAAAGCAATGCTTCCAGTTCTTCATCTTCAAACTTTTTTGGCTGCCCAGGACGTTCATCGTCCTCCAAGCCAAAATCACCACTTTTGGCACGTTCGCTCAGCTAGCGAACAACATCAGACTTTCACCACAAACTTCCACCAAAATACGATCACTTTCGGCAGCAGTTTTCGTCTTATTAAGGTAATGAAGAAGAACTCCCCGCAAAAACACTTTTTCAGGCACAAAGTGCGACATATTTGAGTGAAAAGAAATTATTGTTGTTTACGCTTCAAATGAATGACATATACTGAAATGACGTACAATGGCAGTAGCTTTCCAACGCATGTTCCAATAGAATAAGACAAGCTACGCCATCTCTTAGCAAACCGCACGAATTAAGTTATAGATCCAATAAATGCAGGACCACCTCGCTTATCTCATGGGCGACATTATTCGAACAACAAATTGAATACTTCAAATTTGTACGCATCCTATATTCATATTGTAAATTTTTTCCTACGCAACTGTAGCTTGTTTTTGTGTTTTGCTAAACAGATTTTAGTTTTAATGCCATACGTTAAGTCTTAAAGTTAATGTTAATTTATAAATATAAAAATGGTGTGATGTGTAATAACTCATCAATTGAGAACGGCTGATTCGATCAAGCAAACAATGTTTTCAGTTGTTCGTAATTGCCAGGGTTGTACGGAAGAAAAATTTCCGAAAGCCTTCCGGAAACGTTCCGTGCAAAAAGTGAGATTGTCAGTCTTCGTTGAATGTTTTCGCGCCGGTAAATAAATTGTAAAATTCGCAATCGTCCATCGTTCGCAATCGAATAACACAAGTTGTTGTGCGTTACATTCCAGCTCGGAATGTCACCCAAATAAAGGGTCTTCCAATCTTTAAATTTAAATAAAAAAAATGTGTGTGGATATCATAGAATTGCTTTTATTCGTTTGAAAGGACAATCGATGCCACCTCGGCTTCTCTGGGTGGCGCGCATCCGAAATGCGGCATGTTGCCTTTGAGGGTCACTGTGACTTCAGGAAACACCACAAAAAAAAAAGTCAAAGGTGGTCAAAACGTTCTATCTCGGCGTCCAGTTCGCATCAACTCCACGTGAGATGAGCATGTCCTCCAATCGTCGGTGCAGAATTTCCAATACGACATGAGTTGTGTGGCACGTAGTGCAGTCCTGCTGAAACTACATGTCGTTGGTGTCCCTTTCATCCAATTCAGAACAAAATAAGCTGGTTATCATCGACATTTAGCACTGTGATGGCCTGGCCAACTTCGTTCTCAAAGAAATGTGGATCTGTGATGCCGCCAGCAAACTCCACATCAAACAGTGACGCTCTCGAGTCTCATGTGGACTGGTATCGTCCAAAATTCGACAATTTTTTCATTCAGAAATAGGCCTCATTTTAAGGCGACCGTAAACTGGGCGAAGTGACCGGAACATTGCCCGGCCAGAGAACCCATTTTATGGGTGAATTTCATCACTTGCACGGATGGAAGGACGTCCATGGCGACTGAATAAATGACGGCCAATTCGACAAATATAACGATTGAGAGGGTCAGGTCATGTAGAGCGGAAGGACACCAATGCTCCGGCCAGGAAAGTCTTCGAATCGACCCCCGAGGGCGCAGTAGAGGAACACCGCGAGTGGAAAGGGACCTGAAACAAGAGGCAGCTAGCTTACGATCGAGGTGGTTAGAGACGCTTGTTGGCTGAGGCTCAGGACCACCCCGGACTGTAGCGCCACCTTAAGGAAGTAAGTTATTTGAAAGTTGTAGTTTCAGTAAGATTTGACCGCTGGCCCGGATGGTATTCCACTGGCAAAACCACTGCGTAAGCTTTTTCATCTATTCTACTCCTTAGGTCTCTTTCCGAGCAAATGGAGAACAGCAATTGCCCAGCCTGTCCCGGGCGAGTCTTCGTCACCCACTTCATACCGACCCATACCTAGTCCCTGCCAGAAATGAAGTACGATAGAGATGATCAACTTCTACCTCTCTTACCACTTAACATTTTTTGACAACCACTTTTGCATCCTTTTCTAAAGCAAAAGCGACCAATAGAGAACGGCATTCACGTTATTTCATGAATAACTGTCAAAAAATATCTCAAATTCTTCGATGGACTAGGAGTCAATCAGCTGCGAAGTTGGGCATCTCTATATTACTTCATTTCTTGTCTCTTCCTTCTAAGGTCATGGAAACGCTGATAAATCGTCAGCTCATGTTCAGCCTGAATCGCGGAAGCTTCTTAACGACCGGCAGTACGGTTTCCGCAGCCACAGGTCCACTGGTGATCTGATAGGTTATCTCACCGAAAAGTGGAATCGTGCGAAGGCACGATGCAGGCGAAAGCAAGGTCGTTGCGCTTTGGCAGAGTTTGGCAACAAGCTCTCTTGTCGAAAATGCCTATCAGTGGCTGTGTCGATGAGTCTCTTCTTCTATGGATTAGGAATTACCTTTGGAACCGTTCAATTCAAGTTGTTTTGGATGGTTTCAAGTCTGATTCCCCAAGGCTCTGTTCTGTCTCCGACACTCTTTTGCACTTTTATAAATGATCTCTTGTCTGCTTTTTCTAAGCCAATCCATTCCTTAGCGATTCCTGACGACAGCACCTTCAGCTTTTCACACTCCTTCCAAGACGCACGACTCCTCTCTTCGGCCGTGGAATTGGAACGTCTGCGTATGTTAGGCACATTAAATTCCGAACGTATGCACTGCTGCCTGCTGTCACTTAAGCGAAGCCTTATCAGCCAGCCACTACTCATGAAAGGAGCTTGTGTCGAGGAAGCCGGTAAAATTTCCAATCGTGGTAAGTGTAGCAACACAACACTTAATTGGAACATATTTGAGGTCGCCAAAAATGCTGTGAAATGTTTAGGCTTCCTTAATCGATGCAAGGAATACTTCACCTCTGAAGTGGCTTTCACTTATAAGGCGTATATCCGCCCCAAACTTGAGTACAATGCTCATATCTGGTCTGGTGCCCCCAAGACCACCCTGCAACTACTAGATAGAATCCAAAAGCGAGTGATAAAATTTATGGGGACAACAATATTGCAGAGTCATGAGAATCGCTCTTGCATCGACGTACCGTGTTTTATCGCTATTTTAACAAACAATGCTCAAGTGAGCTAGCCAACTGCATTCCTCATCCCCATGAATTCACCCGCAATACCTGTCTCAGGACAGGAATGCTCATCAGTCTACCCTTGCTCTTCCCAGCCTAATATTTCCCACAGACTATTGTCCACAGATATTTGAGACCAGTGTTTACAGGTACTTCCTCTCCCTTTCTCTGAAGTCCCCATTGGTTGCTTAAGTGCCCGCCCTTGGTCAGTAGTGGGGTTCCCGGTTCGAATCACAGTGAAAGCAAAGTTAAGCTTTTATCTAGTCCAGTCACCATTTGCTGTTGAGATCAAATTAACGACACAGTCACTGGAATGGTCAATTAGTGGTAGTAGTCTGTTGCTATCACAATTGACCAACAGGGTCTAAGTGTGTTGGTGAATCCACTAGCAATCCTCTACCTCCCTACCTAGACCCTTTATAGGTCATCATGTCAGACAACATCCACTGTCTTTGATTCTTGTTAGACTCCAATCGCAACCAGATTTGTTTCGTCTTAATCACTTTGAAGACTCTCGGGCTCTCGCGCACACGTCAAGACTGCTCAACAGACAAAATCGGAAGAAAATATACACATGGCAGGCGAAGCGTTGCTCAGCAATGTCCAGTCTGCCCTTGGTCCAGCCTGGACCAAGTATGGACATGAACACCGCCACTTGATCAAGTCACATCAACTAAAGCCTAGCGAAAAATAAGAGACTCGAATTTCTAAATTGTCTCAAACCGAAGCGTTTTGAACAAAATTGCACCGCATTAAGTAAATATAAGCCCCAGTGCTGGAAAAAAAAGTCGTTTTCATATAATTGTCCACCCTTTTTGGAAAATGGAACAAGGCCATATTTGAATGTTCGCCTTATTTCATGCCGCCAATCAAGCTTTGATCGCCACAATAATCGACCACCGCTCGCTGAGGCGCCTCATCCAGATTCTGTAAAGAAAAAGTACCGGTCCCAATGGTCAACCCCGCGGCACGCCATTCCCAATCTCAGCCCTCCATCGCCCTCAATCCGCACGATTTATCACCTCCATCCATCTCGACAGTCCCAACCACACACTTTGACCATTTCAAGCGAACCTATCGCCCGAAATGGATCTGCCAGACCCAACTTACATAATGCGCGAGATACACTTCCCCCGGCCATAACCCGCCATTGTTCATGTGAAAACTCCTTCAGTTGGGTGGGGTTTTCCTTCTCTCTGGTGACAGTGTGGTGGCGGTGACGTCGTCGGATAGTGGAAAGCGTATCCTCAATCTGGGTTAATGCGATGGTGCGATAATTACTCAGCCGGCAAATGGGCGTGGGCAAAGTGACGGAGCAGCACAAAAAAACAACTGTGCACAGTCTGCCTACAGATATGTGCGACAAGCTATTTTCCACACCCCCCTTCCCGTTCCAGCAATTTCGCGCCCTCTCAAGCTGGCAAAATGAATCCGACGGCAGTGACGGTGATGAAATTGCACTCACGCACTCGTGACCTAGAAAAGTGTGAGCACACAATTTTTTCCATGCGCTCCTCTAACCCCACGTGCAAGTCCTCGATGACAGATGAGGCGCGGGAGCGATGGGCAACAGAGAGGAGCGTGCAAAAAAGGTCATTGCAGTTGTTGATCCATCAGCAGCAGTCGCCGATTGAATTTTATCCCATTCACCGTGCATTCATCATCGCTGGCGTCATCATCGCCACCATCACGTCGTCTACGGCCCCATCGATGGCTAGGTATTTATAGATTGATAGACATATCATTTGGCCGCAGCCACCACAGCCGATTCAGGACCAGTTATGAATTTTCCATGGCTCCCGACGCGGCGGAGGACGTTTCTGGTTGGCTTCGATTTGCCAATTTCGTTAAGTAGCCTCACCTTTCCGGGCAAGTGGGCGACAACTCCTTCTACGGCGCGCACAGCAGGAGCGGGAAAAGTCAATTACTCCGTGAAGTATCTAGTGCAATTATGTCATTATGTGGAAGGCGAGGAGGGACCCCTTGCCAGTGTATGCAATCATGTTTCCGCCGTTTCTCCCTCCTTCCTTCCTCGTCCGTCGAGCCATGACCTTAAAAGTGCGATTCATCTTGTGAGAGAGCGACTGTGGCTCTTGTGCTATGCTCACTGCTGCTGCTGCTGCATGACATAACACCAGGAGAGGACGTTTAAAAATTAATTTGTTATTGTTTTTTTTTCCCCTGCACAGTGCTCGATGGATGATGACTGAATGTTGGTGTGTTCTTCGCGCTGGATATGGTCTTTCGTTCCGTGCGATAGAGTCTGGCGCTTCACTGAGGACTTGTGAGGTGCTTAGAAAGTGCAATTCTGATGTCTCTGCGATGGCCGCTGACAGTGATGGCGTCCATGTGGAGTGGCACTGCGATGGACGAAAGTGATGACAAGGTCGAGTGTGCAAGGTGGATGGCTGTTGTGTTGGTCGAGTGTGACGGAGGTAGTTTCGACGAGTGATGATGATGGGGGCTGTGCAATGGAAGTGGAACTTGGAGAGGAAGGATTTAATTGAAAATCTCTCCGGACACGCGGCACAAAGTGGAAGCTCTGCTAGGCACGAAGTCCAGAAAAATATCGAACTTGTATGCAAAGGGAGATGACGCGATGAAGAGGTCGGTCTAGGAGTGAACGATGAACAAGATGAAGCAGGAATCAATGTCGAACGAGTGTGGTGAGGATCACCAGGGAAAATGCTCAAATCAATGTAGAATGTAAGTTTCCTTGGGGAACAGGGAAACAGAGTGATTTTTTGAACTAGGACGACCAGCCTTCGCAAATTGCCGAGGTGTTGGGGGTTGGTGTGTAGACTCCTACGCACTTTGTGAGACCAGGTACGAGCAAAATACTTTTCACGGCCCCACCTCTTTCGACTCACTGACAATAACTGTCGAGAAAATGCTCCGAGGCATGAAACTGTAGGTCCGTTCCATTCGTGAGAAAACAGCAGCACGCACAACACGAGTGGTTGCTGAGAAACTAGGACCTGGGGCTATGGGCTGCAGTGCCACCCATTTTATTATGATTATACCGGCTCGACGGTGGATTGTAGTGTTCTCGATCTAGTCGCCTGGACATGAATAGTTCCGAGAGCATACTGTTCTTTAGGTCCACGCTGCAGAAGACTCACATTCTAAGGCACTAGCACTTGTACTAATCTTCGCGGAGTCGCGCATTTGACGCATTGTTTTTTGAGAGCATGACTTCCTCCCGATGGCCAACCACATCGTAATTTCGACCACAACAGCCTTCTAACTGACGATGGTGCTCTTGCTCCCATTTAATGATCGGTGAAATACTTCCCTCCGTGATGATGTTACCGTCCTTCTGGTACACAACACAGTCTGGAGGAACACAGTCGCGATGGTTTAGATCACGGTGAAGTCTTGAAGTACATCCATCATCCCGCAACGGCTAGCTCGCAAGCATTTATGTACAATTGACAACCACGAGCTACAAGACGAAGTCTTTCAGACGTGCACACAGACTGCTGTCAAAGGGTGAAGACTTCATTCACAGCAAGAGCAGACTGACCACGTAGTCAAAGGTTCTACTGCTGACTGTTGCTGACGTTTCATTCCAACCGAATAGAGTGATGGGAAGGAATCCCAACTCCAGTCGACGAAGCAGTCCTCCCACCCACAGTTTTGAAGAAATCGTCGAAGGCCTTAAAAAACTGAAGTACAACAAAGCTGCGGACTCTGCGTTATTCAAGGCCGGTGGAGATTCGTTGGTAGGGAGCATGCACAAGACGGAAGCATGATCGATGACTGCAATATTAGCTCCATATGCCCCATCCAGTCGAGTCCGAGGCAGACGTTGAATGCGATGCCATCAAGTAGGCGATCGGTCGCGACTGACTGGCAGACCCAGGGCGAGGTGGTTACGCTTGAGCAGAACTCCTGATGAGTTGGAGTCGATGGCGAAGGATCTAGTTGCCTGGAGACCTCTCGGGCGTGGCACGCGACCCCTTTAGGGAAGCATGCGGGTCAAGCGATGATGATGATGATGATGTTGATGTTGATGTTGATGTTGATGTTGATGATGATGATGATGATGCTCCATCCCCAAAAAAACATGTCCTTACCTCTTGCACAACTACTGCGGTATATGTCCAGCGTACTGTGTGAATGTCTAAAGCCTGCTGTATTTGCAGCACACTAGTCGACACGGCACCAGTGCTGCTTCCGGACTGGCAAATGGACTAAACCATTTTCACTCAAAGGCATTGAGAAACTAGCGAACGCAAACAAACTGATCCGGTTGTCTGCTGACACACACCCGATGCACCGTGCAGTTCAGTTCAAGGACCTCCGAACCATTCAAAACCTGCACCGGCATTCGGTAAGCAGGCGCGCTGTCGTGTGACTTCTTCAATCTGTTACCGGAGAAGATAGTGTGGTGGGCAGCTGTTAAACGGGAAAAAATGCTGGGCCAAGCAGATGACATCGACATAGTCACGCGTTTCCAACGTGCCGTAGTGAAAGCATTCACGGCGATTGAAGAACTGACAAAAACAGGCTGGTCTTGAGCTCAATGAAGGTAAGACCAAAAATATCCTGTCGACCAAGACACGTTCCGTCGCACACTAGATATTTTGGACAAAATATGACGAAAACTGCAATTCTGAGTTTGGCAACGGCGTTGCTACGGCTTGTCAAAAAAACAGGGCTCAAAACTCCCGACTCAAAGGAACAAAATATCATACTCCACAAAACTCCAAATTTGCAAGTCCTGCTATATGGACCGTAGCCTGGAGCAAAACTGAAGAATAGCTCTGTTTTTTCAACAAAACGTCGAAACAAAAATTCGACGTCAGATATGTGGTCTTCGCAGACGGAGGAAGGTGAATGGAGAGGACACAACTGTGAACTCTGTGAGCTGAATCCAGATGTGGATGTAGTCCGGAAGGAAATGTCTGTGGACTGGCACTGGCGCATGGACATTGGACAACAACGCTCTAGCGAAGAGGGTCTTTTAATGCGATTCTCCTGGTTTGAGAAGGAGAGGATGACCTAACCCCACGGATGACGACTGTAAGCGCCCTGGAACGACATCGATGGTTGGCAGATATAACTCAGGCTATGGGGGTCGACACACCCTCCCGACGCACAAACCTTTCGACTGCATCAGTCGGAGGGGATTCTATTTTTGAGGAACAATTTTCCCTTGATGTCTTCTTGGAGAAGGCGAACTTTAGTTAGAAACTTCCACTTGTTAACAAAGCGGCCTCACTCCTGAAGCTACCCTCTTTCTCTCTCGAAAGAAGCTAAATTAGTACACTCCCTTCACAGTCCTCAAGCACACCACTCGAACTTGAGCACAATAACTTTAGCCTAGACGTAGATCAGCGCATCCTCTTTCCACAGGGGCTGTCTAAATGAACCATGCCTTCCAGAAATCGTCCTCAGTGCTTTCCATTTGTCCCATCTCATCCTTCCACCCGTGACAGAGGGATGTGCACCTCAAGAAGTGCACATCCACACACTCCGGCTCAACACACTCAATGCAATTCACACTAGTGAAGAGGAAAACACCTTTTCGTTCACAAGCCCTCACACCGTCCACCATTCCAACGCACGTCCACAATCGCAACTCTAGGATGATGAATAAAATTAGAAATTCAAAAACTAATTTTGTTCTTCAACATTTTCGTGTTTCTTTTTCTCATACCCCACTGTGGTCGTGGAGCTGCTGCTGTACACTGCGGACTCATCCTAGAGGCAATCTTTGCAAAGACAAACAGACAAACGATGCTGATGATGACGAGAAGGTGATTCTGGATTTTTTTTTTTATTAATATTTTTATGGCATAAAATTTATAAAATTTTAATTTTTGTATTTTAAAACGGTATTTATTGTTTTTTTTTCGTGCTGTTTTCTGAGAGATGCGGACTTTTATGTGAGTTCAACTTTGTCTCCTGATCTCATAATTTGTCGTCTCGCCATGGACGCCATTTGGATTTTTGATTTATCATGTGAACACACGGTCGGCATGTGAACGTGTGTGCAAGATGCCTTGTGACATGTTGTCACTTTGGAATTTTTAGTGAGTAAGTTGTGGGGTCTGGTGGGTGGATGATGAACAAATATGTTTACCCGCTTCATTCTTAATAAGACAAGAGATTTCAATCTTTCCCCGGCGGACTGGACGCGACGAGGTGCTAATGGACACAGCACGTCCGAATGGAATAGATAATTCAAAACGAAATGGATGGGTTGCATTTCTTTCAGATTTTTGTGGAATCTTAGGAATTCTCAAGTATTTTGAGATTGTCTCTTGAATTCTTTGGACGGCAACGGGAGCACGTCCTGAGATAACAATCTGTGTAGAAATGAGGAGGTACATGGGGATACAGTGGTCAAGCGACAGTTGCTGATGCTTTGCAAACCCCAGTGGGCTATAACCGTGTTGAGAGTGAGGTCAGTTCAGTTTAGGTCATTTAGTTTACTAAGAACTAGGCAATCGTCGCTAGAATTAGAGTCTGATCTGCTTCAACAACCAACAGCAACAGGGGATGTGTTCACAGAGTTGGTGTCTTTTAAGCTAAAAGCTAAATCTGACGAAGTGTGTAATTTTAGCTGCCTCTAAGGGTTTCGCAAACAAGTCATTAAGTGATCATAAGCTACTCCGTCATTGTTTACAATGGGATGTGTTCACAGAGTTGTAAGGTCCCATCTGAAGATGATTCAATTTATTTAGGGTCTTTACTAAAACAGTGACAATTTCGCTGCTGATGGAGTTGGATGAGTAGAGGGGAGCTGATGTCGACGGGATGGAGAGGCAGCGAAGCGAGGTACCAACCAACATCAGAAGGATCCAGCTGCAACGTCGACGAACGGCGCCAACGGCCCACGGGGTACCAATCAGCGAATTGAGAACGGGGCAGTGCCCAATTTAGCGCGAATGATAGAACTATTTGTGGCCACAGGCGAGACGAGGAAGCCGAAGCAAA
The DNA here is from genome assembly GCA_905231855.2 of Eristalis tenax. Lineage (NCBI taxonomy): Eukaryota > Metazoa > Arthropoda > Insecta > Diptera > Syrphidae > Eristalis > Eristalis tenax. The sequence goes on along the minus strand of HG993125.1, from coordinate 75,388,186 downwards.
GCGGCAACACTGGACAGGATGAAGAGGTGGTGTGAGCTCCCAGACGAAAGGCTTAACAAGGACATCGGTGACGAAACGACGAAATCGAATATAGGAAGGCCGGTATATAAACCCGCGTCACAAACCGTTCGGGCGACAGTGTATCGGTCATCGTCCGCGTGGTCAGAAATAAAGGACATTGCATATTTAATTCGTCTTACATTTGCGTACGATTGCTAGCTGCTGCAAGTGTTACACTCCCTTTTCACTTCAGTGCAACACATCTCCCTGTCAGACTTTGTTAAAGATACGCAGCGAGTCTGAGATGTTGTTGCAACTCATAGGCAAGGCAGTTGCAGCTTCTAGGAGTGAGGTTGAACGTCTGACTTGTGAGCTGAAGAGAAGAGCATGAAGTTCATCGAATTTTATATTACTAAGTATGGGGTGCTATTTATCTTCCCACCACTGTCCATATTTGGGACCAATAATTGCGTTATTTAATTTTTACAAAAAATGTAAACCCGACTTTCATTTATTCGCAAAATTTTTTTTTTCCAAGTGAACGAGTTTTTTTTTTGTGCTTTTACTGTATTTGTCTAGGACCTGAGGCAGTTAGCGGTTAAGTTGTCTCCTCACTCATTTCGACAGAAATAAGGTCCCACGATGCCGCCACGCCACAAACGAATTGATGCTTGGTCGAATGTGGATTGTATTCGCTCTCACAGCCAAAAATGGGCCACGTTCGAGAAGTTATTTCTTCTGGTGCAGATCCAAGAATCCCCAGTCAACATTTCCAGCGCCTAATTAGCCAACTCCCGGCGTTGCCTATGGTCGTCCACCTTTCCTTCTTTCGTCAATGCAGCCCAAATCGAAAATAAGCCGAAATGACCCCGGCGATTCAGCTGATTGCTGTCGAATTGACATTTATGCGACTTCGTCGATACTGGCACCGGCCAATAGCAGACGGAGATTGGCGAGAGTTATGTTAGTGGCCACAGAGTATACTCACGTTCAGACGTGCGACAAATCGCGTACAAACCGAAGCCATTATGACGACCGAGCTCACGACGCAATCTAACTAGCACGAATGTCGAAATTTTCTTTTTTAATGCTTTTAGCACTTTCGGCAAGCACGATGAAGTGGCAGACATTTCTGAATATTTTTGACAGCTGGATGTCATCGGTATCTTTGACAGCTGCCAAACCTTGCCATTCGCATTGAAGTGGGCAGTGAATAAGCCAACTCGTCACACTGACCACGAAACAATTCAACTGCAGCATGAGCCAGTGGTGGTCGTGTAGATTTGCTGAAATCCTTGATGGTTTGTTGGCGACTATGCCCCATACCGATATGCCCCCAACCATCTTGACCTGCTGCAGACCACAGAGTTCATGGTGTAAACGTCCTTCGATGATTCAATGGAAACGATTATTGAGTCGTTCACTTTCGAGAAGATGCGCGTGTCTCCTATTTCCAATTCTCGGAACTCAAAACTTTATGTCCTCGTTCAGGAATGTTGGCGTGCACACGAAGGACTCCGAAGATGACAAGTTCACTGACTCAGTTCAGAGGCGAAGGAGCCCAAAATCGACGTAACATTGCGTGACCGCCTTACATCATCTCAGACTTCGGATTTCTTCAGAATTGAAGGTCCTTTTATGCATGTGACGACGCGCATTCCACAAGCCAAGCACAAATCCTCGTGAACCTCACAAAAGTTCAAGCACAGCTAATCTCCCAATCAATGCTAATTCAATCCATTGCCTCACAGGACAACTCCACAAGCACTCAGAGGGGAACCTGCACCAGAATCCAAGGCAATATCTGCAGCACTCCTCCCTCGAACATTCGTTGACGACTCATTAAATTTATCATCAATTCAAAGGATCCTCCTGCTGATTTTGATCATCGACTGCAGCAACAAATTTCACACTTGGGCTGCCATTGTGGACGTGAAGTCCCTTAATCCTTGCCCACTGCAAAGTGAACACGACAACACCCACCGAGAGAGAGAGGGTCCTGGGTTTGTCACTGAATCGAATCATTAATGTGGTCATTCCTCCCTGTTCGGAAAGCGTTTCTCACCCAAGGACAGCGAACGAAGGACTTTGTCACCGAGCAAATAAGCAAACGACGTTGTGCGGGAGGGCTTGGGGATAGAGGGCAGCACAAAATGTGTGTATTTATGAGTTTGTCCTTTATTCATGGGTTGTTAGCTTTTCGCTATAAACGTTTTCTCTTTGCTCTCGGTTGCTTTGTATCACCCTCTGTCGGTCGGCCACGCAGTGCAAGGCTACGCAGAGAGCGAGTGTGAACACGATTCAAAGGAGTCAACCGAAAACGACTAAAGAGAGAGAGAAACAAGAAAAGGAACAACAGCAAAAGCTCATCATAAAAGGATTTATCCGTTTGTCTCTTCTTGTTCTTCTTCTCCTCCACATCATCATTTCCAGTGCAGAACGCTAGCTGACAACGACATGCGACGGCAGCGGTATAGTAGCTGGGGCGGAAAAGAGTCTTTAACCTTTCAAGGATTTCCCGCTCCGAAATAGCTCCAATTGCTTGCTTTCGCTGTCCCCTTTCTCATTCTGCTCCACCAGCACTAAATTGCAGCACTGACAAAGTTGTCGCAACATTTTATGTCCTGCCTCGACACACATCCACACCATACACTCCACTCCTTGATTCTATCCGCACCGCACACCCCGGGGTGCCCGTGGCTTTACGCTTGTCGCAGCCGCTGCACATGTTCTCTGAAGTGTGTCCTCACTCAATCCCCGCTGTTGTTGTTGTTCTTCGTGCTACCCCTCCCCACTAGCTCGCACCAGCAGCTTTCGTGTCCTCAGAGTTTACTGATCTCATATTCCGATGACGACTTTTTAAATTTAAGCGCGCGGCATGTACAGCGTTCACCGTCATCGGGTGGTGCAGGCTAAATAAAAGCGCACACAGGAACGGGAGGATAACCACTTTTTCGCTCGACAAGCAAAAAAATCAGACGCACACATTCTCGCTCTTTTGCCCTGAAGGTTGACAGGGCCTGTGTGTGCGAGAGAGTGGGAACGAGTGGGCGGGGATAAGGCGCGGAGGGCCGAGAGTATTGTCCGCATTAAATATCGAGGATAATTCCTGTCGCATTCCGACGGAGATGCTTATGTCACACCGGCGCGGCGTACACATCCCAGTGCACATTATGTGATTATAACGACCTGCGACATGAGTGCGAGTGAGTGTACGCAGCGGCAGGATGTGTGATGTGACGTCGCATCGCGGCAAGGGAGTCCCCTGACAACCACCTCCATCCTTTCCTGTCACCGCATCCTTCCTGTGATTTAAATTGGAAAAGCGAAAGGTGTAAATATTACCCACCACCACTTCTCCGTCCTCCGACCATGTCACCATCATCATCATCATCATCAGCATCCAGGTGTTTGCTGCTGGGAATAATGGTGATATCCTGTTTCCCAGTGCGTGTTGTTGTCCCCCCCATCGGCCGGATTAAAGACTGCTGCAAAAGTGCGTTGCCTGTTTCCCGCTCGATGACGTGCGGTACTGCACACGATTTTAATTCGCTTCGCTTGACGGCTGTCAATGGGCGATGGATGTGCGTACGTAGTCCGTTATCCTCTTCCCATTTGATGCCCCCCACACTCCAGGCTGTCCTCGTCGATGGAAGTAAAAGGCTTAAGGCTGCATTTAGCTTATCTTAATGGAAGCAACAACATTTAACGATAAGGGAAAATAATTTATTCAGACTTGAATGCATGACAGGACATGGGCCTGGAAAAGAATGCGTCATCGGAAGAGTGGGAGGATAAACGTGGTAGCAACTGACCACCGCTGTCTATACTAATGCGTCGTGGTCGACCGCAGGCAACCGGGGGTCGTGTTTGTGGTTGTGGACGCCATTTGGAGATGAACCTGAACGTGTTCTCATTAGACAGTGCTGGCGACCACAGCGTCGTGTACACGGTTTCTGGCTGAAAGCGATGTTTAATCAGTGGGGGGTGTTTGCTCCTCTTAAAGGGAGTCTTTAAGGAGATGGAGGACTTGAACTGGGCGAGCGGAACTCTATTTTTGTGGCAGGTGCTTTGGAAGGCAACCATTTTCGTGGCTTTACGGACTTTTATCCATTAGAAGGGCTTGCAATTAAGAATGCCTGGAGAAGAATGACAAAGTTGACAAAAAAAGGTGGCCGAACTACGTCCTCATGACCTCTACAAGATGGATGGTCAAACCTACCTAATTCTAGGAGTTTCTTTATAGTATTGAAAGATCGCCCGAATAAGGGATCACAGCCGTAAAGTTGTTCTGGAAGACCGTCTTAGGAACCGAATGTCACTCGAAGTCAGCGGATAACAAGGCGTACGCCATTTCTAAGCCATACCACCACTTGACAGGTGGCAGCTCAAGAAGCAGACGCTTTCATTGCCCCGCTATACATCTCAGTCATCCTTTCGTAACTCTTTCGCAGCAATCGGCGACTCTCCTCCTCCCACCAGCGCGCAGGTCGTCGACCCTAATTAGTCACCAAGTGAAAGTGCTTCCACACACAAACCGGCACCGCGTGCGGTCGCAATCATAGCCTCGCAATAGTACACTCCAGTCGTCATCCCATTAGGGGATTCGACCCCCAAAAACCGAAACAACTGCCGCCACTTTCTCTCATTACACAACCGCCGCCGTCAGCGGCTTCACTTTCCAGCGATAAAAGAAATGGAGAAAAAAGTCATGCCGGTCAAAGGTTAATTCCCTCAGCGTCGTGCACCCAAAAGATCGCCGATCTCGATCCCAACACCTTCTCCGTCAACAGTGACACCTCACAGTCGTGCAGAGGCATCTCCCCGGCTCTCTCTCTCTCTCTCTCTCTCCCCTCTATCCGTCACTCATCATGGGAGACGTCAACTCGTGTGTCGCGTCGATATTTCTGCGATGCGACGCGACACGAATACGAAATATAATTTATTCCGTCCAACTAATAAAATTCTTCAAATGAAAACGCCGCACGGACAATCATCATCATCATCATCAAATGTCACCTCAACCACGAGTCACGTGATCGCGCAGCGTGGAGTGCGTCGGGTAAATTTTCTTGTAAATGTAGCGCGAAACCTCTCTGGCGTAACAAAACCACACAGCATCGCCTTATCGTTGCCGTCGTTATGGCTAGGCTCAGCTCAGGCCGTCACATTTTTATGAGTTTCTGTGAACCTTCACGTCGAATAGTGTTTTCCTTTTCGTCTTCATCATCGGCTTGATGAATGAGTGACGGCCAGCAGTGAGTTGTCAGCAGCTTCTCACAGGGGGCCTGTCGAAGACCGTCGAGGTGTGAGAAAGGGGTGCGTTCAAGGGTACCCCGCGCGATCAAGTCAAGACAAGACAACGACTCGACGACTCTCTGCTGCTGATGATGATGACAGTGGTGGCGATGACTAAGATGATGATGGCAACGATGGCGTTGAAGTGTTATCTCCGAGTAGGCATGCCTTATATTTATTACGTTTCAAATTTGATTTGCGAATGACACGCAAGGTTCACATAGTCACGATAGCCAGTATAAGGGAGCCGCCGTCGCCATCGCACAGCCATTACCGGGCCACAAAAGAGATGATTTGTATGCCGAGCGAGTGAGGGAATGCAACCTGCCAAGTCTATCTTCGGCTGTCTATCTATACGCCCGCGAAGCCATCTCCCGTGGGTTTGACACGAGGCAGTTGATGGCAAGTCACTTTGTCGTCACAAGTGCAAACACATAGACCCGCCGCGGACGTGTGTGCGCGGCATCGACGGCGGCGTGTATTGCGCTCAACCACGCGATATTAGCCATCGCATCGCGTGTGATTGCCCGAACAACAGCCACCAAAACGCTGCGCGCGTTGTGTGTCAGGCGGTGTTGGCGTGTTCTGTTGTTTTGTTCGATTGTTGGCGTAGTTTTAAGCGATGTGCAAATATTTGTGAGTTTTGCTGCAATCAAGTGTGAGCAGACTTTGAATTTTTGTTGCTGTACTTTTTGTTCCTGCTCTGCGTCCTCCCCGCCCATTGCCGTCGCAATGCAGTCGATTTGCATGCGAAAATGGGTGGACGGTGCCTTTGAGGCACCAAGTAAGGAGTGGAAATTATATTGGAAAAGCGGGAAAGCCGCCATCAATTGGCGCATATGGGCAGCGGCGAAGCGTTGACCGAGATTGTTGGGTATTTCGAAACAATTTTTCAACGGAAAATGTCACTTGACGCTTCGCGTGGTGTAGAAAGCGCAACAGAATCTAGGGTTTACCGGTGAAGACGGAACGGCGTGAAATGACACATTCAACGGTTGAATCGACTGACACATCCTGGGAAATTCTCGAATTGGGCATATTGGCCGAATTTATACGAACTGTCACTGAGTTTGCAGAAATTTCACGAAAATCTGAAGAGATTGTCGTTATCAATGTTATTTATGTCAAAGGAGTTTTGACACTCAGCATATGTCACAAAAAAAAAAATACATTTAAAGCTCGCATTTGAAAACTGATTCCACAGTTACTCAATAAACGTCAACATACGACTGAAATCACGGCATAAAAGTTCGGCGACGTGGAAGGTAGGTTTTATGGTGCTTTTATTTTTAAGCAGAATAAAAAAAAGGCACGTAAACGTCACGACATGTGATTCTAATTAAATAAATCTATAAAATTGAACTCTTCCTTTGCACTGACAGTTCATTCACTGCTGATTAATCGCAAAACTGTCACGTAAACGTGAGGTTTTTCCACGTCGAATATATCGTTTGGTCTGACAGTTAATTTATTGCTGAATGTGACGTTGCTTAATGTGGTCATTTTTGTTATTTTCTTGCAACTGTCACGTAAACGTCACGATATTTGGAATACATATGAATGAGTGATATTTGGAATACATATGAAATGTAAAATTATGCACATCCTTTAGACGACCCGTTAAATTACTACAGAGCTGTCATAAATCTAGACAAACCCTGTAACGAATTATGACTTAAAAAAGCCTGTGTAAAATTTAAACATTATTTTAAACTGACAGTTGGTCAGAATGTGGCTAAAAGTCAATGTTTCACCCTATATTTCAATAACTCAAGGTCTGACAACGATGTGTCATTTTCACACATGTCTTCCTGGATTGTTCACACCTCCATTTGACGCTCCATCAAGGTCTGTCGCAGACTTCTCACAGACTTCTAGCTGACACTTCAAATCTAAGACCCACACCGTCTCGGCTAACTTGACACTTCCGAGGACTTTCCGTCACCAGAGGGGATATGCTCACTTCCCCTAGGATGATTGCGTCAAGCAAGCACAGCAACACTTTCGTTCAACTCCAGCAATCCCATAACTCATCAGCCCTTCTCTATTTTCCGTCACCCTATTCCGCTACGATTTGCATACAATAAAAAACAAAATTGCAAACGTATCTATTTTGCATTTGTGTCTGGAACGTCTCTGCCGTCTTGACGTCTGTGAATGGTTTACTGTCTGACAGTTAACACCTGCCAGTTGTTTACTTTATCCCCTGTCGCGCTCATCGTCTTATTTTGCCTCCCTATCGTCTGTCAAATGATCTATTTTTCAGTTGTCGCTCTTGCGAATGGGCCCGCAGGTGGAGAATGATATTCACTTACCGATGCCAAATGTTAGTCTAAACGTGAAATAATATGCAAGCTGCAGCACTCTTCGTATCATGTTTCGCCCGGAGAGGCAGACTTAATTAATTAGCAACTGCTGCATCTGCACGCTTTCGGTTGACGTTTGTTCAGAGTCGAGTTGTGATGAGTTTGTTTTTGCTTCTTTTTTTTTTTGTACGGATTAATTGTTTTGTTTGCAGGAGTTTCGAATAATATTTTGTTGACGTTTTGCTCTGACATTGGTAATGTCGCTTCTGGCACGAACGTGTTTTGCTCTTTTTTATTTTGTAGTTTTAATGAGCTGTCAAATATGAAGTTGACAAGTGCACAGATTTTGTACATGAGCTCCCTGGGAACAGATTTGCATGTGAAATGTCATTCGGTTTTTTTACTTGCTCTGCTTTACCATGTGAACATACCCGTTCTGTAATTTAGTCTGACAGGTGGCGTTGGTCATGTAGCAGAAGGTTCACAAAAAATAATCTGATTCGTGACGCATCGCCTTTGGAGGGAATTTCCTCAGAAAAACAAACAAAAATCGCGAATCGATGAATCAGGAACATGTGCATTTGAGTGGAAACAATACAAAAAATGTTAATGTTCGAAAGGTCCGTTAATTGGTCGTTTAATGTCACATATCCTTGATTTCCATTTCGTGGCCATTCCCAAACTTTGAAAACAAACAAATCTTCTTGTCGGAATTGCTCACCACTGGCAGACCATAGTCTGACCGAAAAACATTCGTCCTCCCACAGAAATCATAAAACATAAAAGAAATCAACAAAATAAACCATAAGTCGAAGCACTCAAAGAAAAACACAGAATATCAAATAAAAGCGAAAACCTCTCATTAATCGCAGAAAAGTTCAGCGTTAAGTGATTTACAGAAAAATAAGCGAATAAATTCAAGACCGTCGGCGACCTTTACATTATTTTGTCAAAATCAAAAGAATAACCGCACTCAAGCGCTAATCATAAACATCTGTCAACGCAACTGCTAATTTTTAGTCAAGTGGAATTTGTCATTCTCCGCCGCCCGACGGCTAGACAAAGGCGGATGGGGTGGAAAACACATACACACACGTAGACCGAGGAATCGAACAATAAATTTTCGAATATTCAAAACCCAATGCCCGCCCCGGACTGTACATAAATTTGGACGGACGAACAATAAATTTTCGAATATTCAAAACCCAATGCCCGCCCCGGACTGTACAAAAATTTTCCTATTTTCCTCCTCCGACACTGGGACAGCAGCACACATGCACGGCCGCCCGGTGGTGCCTAGACATTTGTTTTTGTTTAAATCACCGTCTGAAACCAACCAATTGGAAATTAAGTCAATAGGAGTGAAATGTTTTTATCAGTTTTGCGAGCGAAAACAACAAGCGAAATCATTTCTCCTATCAGCCACGAGCAACGGTGTTATCGACGCAAGAATCACTGACAGCCGGTGGACTTTGACAGATGGAGCCGATTTATCGATTCGATTTGGTGATACTGTGACTGGCTTTCACACGAACAAAGAACACTTTTGGCAGTGCGTTAGATCCAGAGATGTTGTGTCAGTTTGAGTGACAACGTCATTGGAATTTTGACAGTTTCGTGAATAAAAGTGCACAACTTTTTCACTGTCACCGTGCTCATTGTTTACAAGAAACATAAAGGTGGTAGCTGTTTTGTTTAACTGTCAGGTTAACTTTGATTGACATTCGAAATGTCATCTGACAAGCGTCGCCTCACGCAAAGGTGCCTTGCCATTATCTGTTCAAATCAATTATTTTGGTGCTTTATGAAATATGGTGACATTTTTTAGGCACTGACCCTTCATACTCTAAAATATATGGATGTCATAAGACCAGAATGCGGGGTTTTTCGCAAAGTCGCATTGCCAGTCAGAAGTTACAGTTCGAGTAGGAAAAAAACCTGTTTGTCCTCCGAAATGTGGCTGCTATGAAGAGATGTGGACGGCGTTTACGCACCTATGTTCAATGACGGATGTTGGCAAGGTAAAGTGACAGCTTGACAGCACAACGGCTTTGTTTGTCCTTTGGAATTTGACTGGTTGAGGAAAAAAAAAACTACCAGGCACTAAATTTAGTGTGAAGTGATTTCGTCGACAACGTTCCAAGAGTAGCAATCTGTTTCATACACAGTCTGTCACTGAACACACTCCTCCATTGGACATTCAAGCAGGACTGAGGCCGTTAGAACACTTCCTTCCATTCAAAACGGTGTTTTGATCCCTTTTTGAAGAGCAGAAATCTCGACTTTAAATCAGTGGAACCAGGCAGTTAACATACATCAGTCGGGAGCCCCCATAAAGCAATCCATCCAATTCTCGAACGTTGTCCCTTAAATAGGCGCCCACTCCGATTGCCACGACAGCAACAAACAAGTAATCCCTGCAACCGAGACCCATTGTTTTCCAGCCCAATGCAGCAACGAAATTACGATCAAAATAATTCCTCGCCAATCATAATCCCCCCCTGAGCACAGCACTAAGCTTGAGTGCAATGGCAATTTTTCGCAGCACTGCGTTCGATTTTTAAGCCAAAAATCTCCACCGCCCACTCCGACCCATTGAGTTTATCTCATTAGTATTTGCTCAGTGCTTGGCCCTGCGTATGCATAATCCCCTGGGAAAGCTAATTTCCATTAGGGCCGCTAAATGGGACCCTGAACCTCGCACAACCGTAGCCGTAGTCCCATCGAATGCGAGTCGCGCTAAAATCGCATTCAACTGCTTACTGCCCAAATGCGAGCTTAGCGGGCGACGCAAGGCACAATGACTGGCGCGGCGGCCTCGTCGGGGAAACAGACTTCTCTCCCCAATTCGAAGGGAGACTTGTGCTGGTGTGCCGGCAGACAATACATGCACCAACCGAAAACTGATTTACATTCAACAGCAGTAGAGACAGGGAGAGACAGAGAGAGAGAGACAAATACTGAGAGGAAGATGACCAAGACCCTCCACCTCGTCCTCCCCCTGCGTTCGTCGTTCGCCGGTGGATGTCTCATGAATTTATCACACCGACCAGCCGCCACTTACGACGACGTCGTCGGTCGGTTTGTTCAGTCTCCGCTCTCAGGCCTCATAGCATTGTTGTTGTTGTCGTTTATTTTTTAGTTTTACTTGAATTTGCCTCCATTAACCTTGAAATAGAAAGTGGAACGAAACACCACCACCACACACGGCATTCGTGTGTTTAGCGTCTCTGAAGGTCAGATTTGAGGTGCATTAAAGCCCTCCTATTTGCTCCCCCTTTTGGCAGATGTCTGACAGTGGGAGGGAAACAAGGAGAGGGTAAGAGGAGTTTTGCTTACTCGGGGAAAATCGTTGTTTTAGCTCAATTATGTGATGCGGAGGTGGGGGTACTTTCGAGGCGAATGGGAATAGACGTGCTTTAGACGAATTTTTCGGAGCTGAAAAGTTTCACTTGCGATTTGAGATTGTTTATGTGATCTTTGACAGGTGCAGTTGGCGTGCCTTGTCACCTTGGGGGTAAGATGATTCTCGTTGTTCTTGGAAGAGATAAGAGGGAAAAGGTGTGACATTTGAGGGCTGTTTTATTACATGAGCAAGAGTTGGCAGAGAGACGTCGACTGATTGAAGAATGGAGGAACTGATGTGACTTTTTGGTGTGTTTGTGTCATCTTCAATTAGTTCTGAGACATCTTTTGGATATATTAATGAACCCCCTCAGTGTTTGATTGAAAGTCTAGTACTTTTTCATGTTGTCTAGTCTAGTACTTTTTTTACCTTTATTGTTTGCCTGGTCTAAAAATGTTTCTGTCATCATCAATCAGTTCTTGAAGTGCTTCTCAAATTTTGATGGGGTCCCACAGGGTTTCCTTGTAAGTCCGGCACTTATTTATGACTTTGATTCTGTTGGAGTAAAACCCTTGACAGTCCTCGGTGGCTTCTGTGACTTTACGATGTAGTCTGTCAGATCATCGTCAGCGCATGAACTCCAAACAATTGTCAACGAAAAGCTCGTCTAGTACGTTTTTACCGTCAGCCAAACATCTACCTAGACACAAACACCTTTCGTGTCTCAGGAAGTGATGCATAATCCAAGACAACTTCCGGCCGTCAACCCTGACATTTCTTTATTCTGATCAATTTCAACTTACCACGTCCCGTACAAAACGCACATTCCAAAGACACTCACCTGGAACGAAAGAAAAAAAAAACCAAAAAACTTGATTAGGTCAACAATTTCAACACGACGCATGCACAATGCTTAATTTTCAGTTAACTTGTCAAATGTCATTTCTGACAGAACAGCGAAATCCAACTACGAACGGAGTGACACGGAAAAAAATTCTTCATATTTTTGCAAAGACGGAACGGAAAAAAGAACGAAAATATTAATATTTTTTCCATATCGACAAGTGCGTACGTATAGCAATGAACGCATAGGAAATTCGAAGACGTGCCTACGACCTGGCACATGTGACATACGTGACCAAAAAACTGCAAACGTCTGCGACAACTTGTTTAGCGAACGAAAAAAATGCGTGACATCGGCTATTATTTGTAGCACACATTCAGACAGATGCAGTGAAAAATTGTTTATAGTAAATCAGACACCCGACATAAGATACTTAAAAGGAACGCACACGCGACTCACGAAAAAGGAAAGGAAACACCCACTTGACGTCAAGACGTTCAGAGGAGATGTGTAGTAATCGATGACATCTAATTTATCATTCAAACAAAGCACATCTGTCACATATCGGTGACAGGAAGCACTGAACTGACGTTTTCTGTTTGGATCTGCATAAATTTGAATGGCATGCCGTAGATGGACTGCGAATGGTTACGATCTGGTGAAGATGCAAAAATTACGCAAGGACGTTGCAAAACGATTTAATGTCATCGGGTGGCCGAATATAATATTGCGGAAGCAATTATAAGCGGGACGCTAATAAATTAGCTGACAATTTACCCAAATAGCGCATGGCTGTTGCAAGCACGAGTCTGAGCGCAACATAGCTGCATGCGACACGGTGGGTCAGTGACAGCTAAGAGGAAATCACACACATATTAAAATGTGAGTATTTCAGCTGGGAAAAGGCAAGCCATTCGATGGACATCACTAAACCTCAGCCAACTTCAGTGATAATCCACTGATCCGAGTTTGTTGAACACATCCCTTCCTGTTTCTGCCAAAGACTACCCCCTCACTGTATACTCTGTCACTCTCCAAGGCGTCCCACCTCTCAGTCCATGTCAAAGATTCTAATCAGCCAGCAAAACCCCGAAGCGGATGGAGCACAACAAATTCACCAACTGGTCACCACCTTTCACTATCGTCACCACATCATCATACGAACAACTCTCCACTCGAAGTGTCTGCCTTCAAACTGCAACCTAACGCTGATGCAACGCACAAGGCAGCACAAGCCAGCACAAGCCAGCAACCAACCAAAGCCCATTGAAGCTCCTCTGAGTGCATTAAGGAATTTCATGGATGAGTAAAGATAATAAATGTTGAACATGCAAACAAGTAGGCAAACACAGCACAGGGCACGAAAAAAACAAAGCAACAACCAGACGTACGTACGTACATCCCTGGAACTGGACACAAAACACAACCAGGGCGCGTCCAATCGTTGTCGTCGCCATCGTCTTCAAGTGGTCGACATGCTCGACGCCCATGGTAGACTCAAAATCCCCCCCCCCCCCCCCCCCCCCCCCCATCCCATGTCCCGTAAAACAGTGTCCAACGGTACACAGAATAAACAAGATGCACTTTAAGATACTCTCCTAAATCCAGTGCATATGTTTATAGCACGTCCGTTTCCGTTTCGTGTCTCGCCCCAATAGGTGATCATAAACAAAGCAGCAAAAAAGAAAGAACCGAACCTCAACGGTGCACGGGGTGGCCGGACGCGATGGATGCTGCCTTGCTTTGAAGCGGGGCGGACGTGCACTAGCAAGCACACAGCCACACCAACCACACATGCAGACGGAGAGACAGACGAACGCTCTAGTGAAGACGGCCAAAGTCTTCCTTTGGCTCCTACAAGACTTCTCGACATGTTAACATGTTGAGGGAAATAAATGTTAACATACAGCCGGACAGGTGTGTGGCTAGTTGTAGTTGACTACATCGAGTACCGCCGCCAACCGTGAGTGCTCCGCGCCGCGCCGTTTGTATGTGCATAGGAGGTTGAAGACCTTCTACTCTTCTCGTTCCTGTTCCTTGTCTTCGTGTGGTGGCCAGGTGGAGAGAGACTCCTGAACTCTGGCGGGGAGAAGCATAGTTCTTGCTGCGGACCTCTCCGACTGGACTGCAGTGCGCAGTGCATGTGTGCCGACCGGGAGGAAAGATTGTTAAAAGAGTTTAATGATTAATGAAATTTAACAGTTGTAAAGTTGAATTGAATGAGAGAGATAGGCTGAGGGGAAAAGACGAAACGAAAGGGTTGGGCTATGACAGCGTACCACAAGGGTGTGTAGGTGTAATCCTCGTTCTCATGAAATTTATATTTTAATTTGTCAAGTGAGTTCGAGGAAGTGGGTTGAATTGGAGACCCTTTCAAGGAAAAAGAAAATGTTCAGACGGTGTACCGCAAGAATGTGGATTGGGAGAGATTTATTCTATTGCCACCTGAAGGGAAATAAACGGTGTTGTGCCAACAAGTGAATCCTACAGACACGGACAACGTGGAGTTGATACTTAATTTTTTGCCTAAAGACTTTCGTTTGTTCCTCCTTTTCGGCGGACTTAAAGAACCTGTCACTTCCGCTTTCTCGTTTGCCTAGGCACCTGAACTTTCCAAACCAACATATCCAAACTAATCAGCATTCCGATCCTCTTCCACTGTCACACTGACGTCATGTCAGCCCTGTCACCCGAAGCATCGGAATTCCCAGCTCTGATGTAATGAACTCAAACAACTCACGAATCTGTCATATCTACGAGCTGTGACAGGTGGCTTCCCTTCCTTACCTACAAAATCAACTGATTTGCATGAACTGCAGACCCCCAGATGTCATTGTTTACAAATCTCCCGTGTCGCCTATCGATCACGTGCGCTATACAACTGAGACCACAAACCTTCACCAGACCTGAGTTCACACGAACTCGTACCGCAAGTTCGATTTGCCATTACCGATTAATATCGAATTGATTCACGTAACGTCATCGAAACACTGCCTTCCTGCTTGGCGAACGCGTAAACCGACATGGCAACTGCCATGTTGCAGTGCGCTCAACATCCTCAAGCGCACCCAGACGCAAGCATCAATGCGAAACGAAACGCAGAGCAGCATTTTAGCCCCCAATCAAGTTCAGCTGCATAGCGCGGAATTCCTATTCAGCTAATTATAGTGTACACCATACAAGTTCCTTTACGTTCGTCGCTTACACTTGTTGGGCGGCGTGTTCTATTTTTGGGGGGCATGTCCGTCGAACAGCTGGGAATATTATAAACAATTTTTTATTTTTATTTTTTTTTGCTTTCATATTCGTCGTGGTTCGAAAATAGATTAAAAGCGATTAGGATTCGCGATTCGCAAAACTGAGAATTAATTCTCTCTGTCTGTGCAATCGGAAATTACAGTTATTATCGGTGTTGTGGAACAAGGCTGACAGTTTGAAAACTGTCACACTGATACCGCAACGTGATGACGAATGAAATTCAATTGGATTATTTGCTTTGGAAAACAACAATAGACGTGATATACGTCAGCGATGTTGTTGAAGACGATTTATTCGAATCGGTTAAAATTGGGTCACAGTTTGACGTTATCTTAGAGGACTTGTGGGCACGTTCGTAGACTTCACATGGCCAAGTAAAGTAGTGTTGTCTATAGACTGGCTTTGGCAAAAGTTTATTCACGAAAATTATAAACAAAATTTGCTCGAATCATATGTCCACGCTCAAATTAAGTCTTGTTGTTGATTCCGGGGAACACACATCTTCTACTCGAGAGAATAAATGCTTTCGAACGGAACCTCATTTTATTCAGCAACAAAGGCACAACCAGATGTAGACTTCAGTCTTTTTAGCCCATAACGTGGACACGTGGACAAGGGACCCACGCCCTGGGACGAAGGATGAACAGATAGAAAGGGAAGTCACTTTCGTCAGATGATTTCAAGGTTAAGAGCAATATTTTGAAGATCAGAATTGTTGCTAAAGTATGAGACCACCTTTCCAGACCCAACCCTTAAATTCTCCACACACAATCATTTCAACAATTTCCCAATCCCCTTCCACAGGGTCACAGTCTGTCAATTCTTCGCAACATTGTTGCAACTTCTCCCCACTGTTACCACACAAGCCGAGATACAAATCTCATTTGGAGAAGAAAAACAGCTTCTTTCAATTCATCTTCCTTTCAACACACTTGTCATAACTTCAACTTCCGAGCAAGGACAAAACTCACATCAAGACCAAAACCAGTTGCCTCGCATCTAACCCAGACAATGTCTTGTTGGCCATCACAAGCCGCTCAACCATCTCCCATCATTAAAGCCGCGAAACAAAAAAAAACACCGAAAACGACCACAAACGCGCGTGCGCGCGCTCTTCGGCGCAATCAACAGCAAAGTGTTGCTCAACGTTCTCGTTGCCATTGCAAAAGCAGACGAAAACCCGCGAATCTCAGACCGCCACGGAACCCTGCTATCCACTCGCAATAAAGTTCAATTCGTTTGCACCAAAATGCAACATAAATTTTCATGCGAGAGTAGCCCCCAGGCCCACAAGCTCGCATCAACGCTGGCGACCCAACAACTACAACCACAGCGAAGGCACAAAGACACAGCACAGCAACGCTTTTTCATGCATGTGCGGCTGCAGCAACACTGTAGCGTTTCGGCTCGGTTGGATTGTTTTATGAACCAGACCAAAAGTGTAAGCCGGACCGACTGTCCTTGGCTTACACTCTGCGCGAACCGTCGGTGCTTAGTCAGTCCCATATGATGGCGATGACGATGGCGGCGTCGGCGACGGCGGTAAGGCTATGGCGCAATCTGTCCATGTATGCTGCGTATCTATGAGTGCGCGACCATATTCGCGTCTCAGTTAAACTTGAAGCCCATGCTGTGGAGTGGAGTGGAGCAGCAGCCGTTCCGTCGTTCCTCAATGGTTCACATTTCGAAGTTATTACCTCAAATGCTGCACAGTTGTACATGCAGCTCAGTTCCACCATTGGTGTAGTTTTGGTTTTATTTTTGTTTTGTTCTTTTTTTTTGGACACGAGCAGCGGTTGTAATTTTTATTGCCTTCCTTTGGAGAGCCAAGAGCCGAGATCCGTCGACGACCAAGACGATGATCAACAAGAGTCTCTCGAGTCGGTTTTGTTTATTTTTCTTTCTTTTTTTTTTTTGCGCCGCCGTTTTCTGCTTTATTTAACTTTGGCTCATGATAATGATGTCAATTGGTTGCATTGTGTTTCCTTTTTCTCGGTCTCGGCTTTGCGGTGAGCAATTTCGATCGGAATTCAAGATATTGCATTGTTTATGGGTCTCGGTTTTCTGATTCGACACGTAGCCGCCTGCCTGCATATGACTGCGGTGGATACACCTTTATTAGTTGCCTGCAGGCAGCTCTAGCTAAATGCTGCTCTTGATCGTGATCGTCGTCACCGTCACCAGTTCCACCATCCGGAGAGACGGAGAGGAGTGTGGAGTGGGGGAGAACACCGACAGACAATTGTTTATTGACAAGATCTCCCATTCCCGAGACGTGACAGTGGAAAGCGAAACATACCACGCCACGGTTGACAAGGGGAAAACATCGAACGGACCTCAACGTTTTGACTAATCGATAATGACAGACGGTTACACAATGCCCGCTTTTCGAGGGCAAGGGGTCAGTCAGCTGTCAAGATGAAAGTAAAACAATTGTGCGATACACTCATTGACAGCACTCGTTATTTGGTCACCTCTACTGACAGATCCCCACGCTATAAAACGTTTAAAACCCTTTTTGCGCTGACATAATCTCGGAGATAAGCTATCAAGTTGACATTTATTGAATAACGGTAAGGGAGAAAAATTACACCTTTATGTACATCCATTCGCACACATTTCACACGCCGCCGCGACAAATAGGTTTCAGTAAACAAGGAAAAGCAATTAATTCCGCGATATCACGAGGGAAATTCGCATAATGTCAGCACATGCTGTCAAACTTAGATGTCAAGGGTGTGCTTTTTTCCCTTGCGTGTGCTCAATTGACATCACCACTGTTGCCAGCCGATAGGCATCTGCAAACGAATCAATTGAATCAAATCAATACAAATTTCATTAGCCGCCTGGTGACGAGTCCGAAACGAAAGACAATCCCGTCCTCCGTTCCATCTGTCAAATCTTACGTGGCGAGCTTTTGTTTATGGTTACACTCAATCCGATTTATTCCATATTACAGACAAGTGTCTGGCATTCGACGGCACATTTTCGTTTTAAATCAATTGCACTTAGGTGGGTTGGATCCCTCGCAATCCTAAAAGCACCCATCTGCACAAGTTCCCATTTGACGCTTCATAACGTGCGATTACAATCTGACGTAAGATCAAACACGATACCACATGCGATTGAAGTGGCATGGTTTTATTGATTACAATTGATCCACGAGGTAGGTCTTCTCTTGTGAGAATGTCACTATTCTCCTACTGTCAAAGCGAGATAAATCACAAATCCGAACAACTTCGACGATTAACGATCTGTTAATGATGCGCATGTAAGACGTTAAAGTTTTTACGAGGCACGAATGTGTTTCGGAATTTTAAAATAAAATCGAGGTTTTGTCGAGGCTTGTTTTGAGTATGAAACTGTCGCCTGACGTCTAGGGATATTTAATGTATTTGTTTTTTCTCTTCTTCTCTTTTGGCATTCAGTTTGACAGTTGTGCGGTTGGAGCCGTTAAATCTCAAAGCAATTCGCTTTTGTGAATGTGGAGGAATTAACTAAAAACGCTCTGTATGACGAATTTGTGCGCATCAATCAAGTTGAGTGATCTTTAAAATTCGAATTAAGGCTGACTGTGTGTCGCTACTGAATTGAGTGGATTTAATGTGTGGTGAGTGTGCTGAGTAATGCGGATGAATGCTTTTAGTCGGAGGTAACATTGAAATTCGCAATGCTGGCCGTCACTAAAAGCGCTGCACGTGGAGAATTTATTAGATACAAGAGAGTCATCACTTCTCACTGAAGAGGAGATCGAAGAGGAATCGAAGGCCGGTGAGGGACATTTCAAAATCCGGGAGATACCGATTGAAGAGACAGAGTTAGTTCCAAGGACACCGCAGAACGTTGCCAACAGAACAGCTCCCAGCTGGATGCATGGAGGTGCTGGAACCCTGCAGAAGAATAATGTGGTAGACAAGTGAATAGGATCCACTAAGCGAGCAGGAGGATGACCAATTTAAGGGGCGGATTAATGCTCCCGAGCCCAGCAGGGTAACTAAGGCAACGGTCTGCGAGGTATCCCGAAACCAGAAGTCTTGCTTTTACTGTCAGACTCCTCCCTTAATTTCCAGCGACGACAGATGCTGTCACGGAGAAATTCGTGACCGCCAATGAAATTAGTACAAGTCAGATCACAAGTTGCGTCCGGCAACTTTAGACTCGAAGCTGGATCAGACACAACAAGATGAAGGAGGATGAATGAACGGCCTCAACAAAGAAAAGATTACATCTCTCATCATCTTCGAAACATCACTGCAGATAGTCGTGACGAAGTGTCTGATCACATTACGTACTCTTATTTCTCCACTTGTCACACAGCTCAACAAACGTTTGATGTACGAACTCCTTGACCGAACTGAATTCGATGCCAATGTTCAGGCACGGCCTCATGGCCTTGTCCTGGTTTTCTCAAGAAAAGGCGCAGACCTAGTAAAGACTCAAGCCGAAAAAAAATGCTCACCAATTGAAAACTTTGCGAGGAAAAAAGTCATTGATAACCTAAGTGACATGTTTGTGCGACTGCGACGTTCTGTGCAAAACTTAAATCATGCCACAATGTAACACACATTCCATTCATAGTTGTTGATTTGTTTGCTTTTCTTTTGAATTCATCGAATAGGTGATAGGTGCTTCGTGTTAATTAGCACTTAAAATAAAGTTGAAAATGTACGTTCAAATATGAGCGGCGGGGGTGAACAAACATTGAGAATGTGTATTCGTCGACTGCTTTGCAAAACAACTCAATTGTGCTGGGGAAATTTGTTGAAAGTGCTTTCATAAGGAAAGGAATTCATTGAGAATGAGAAATGGCGAACAGAACAAGGCAGTTTACCACGATAAGAAACATAAATGGACCGTAAATAGAACCCTGAGGGATACCAGCTTTTTTTATTTAGTTCAGACTTAACAGATTCATTTTTCTATTGATTTTTATTTAATAACTGTCAGATGTTGAACATGTCAACAGATAGACTTAATGTCTTAACAACCGCCCTAATGCCCTGTGCCAACAAGGGCGATGTTCAGCAATCTAGAAGTTCTAATCAACCTAAACAGACAGAGTAATGATTGATCTACCATGTCTTAGAAGCCAGAGGTATTAATCCGACTTTTAAGAAGCGCCCACACTATGATTTGAAAAAAGCATTCAACCACAGGACTTGGGGCTATGTTCGTGGATCATGAATAACTTGTGTTTATCAATAATTGTGTTTAAATGGACGCTTTCACTATCTGAACCATTCATTGATCTAGCGCAATGGCATTGAGGAATACCAGATTCCAGAATATTAGAATCATCAAGAGGAGACTTAAGGCCCAACCATAATTTTAAATTTAAAAAAAAAAAACTTGTACAGTGGACAAAGTGTGGACGGAAAGGATCTTGCTGTAGTTTTAAACTGACATATGTAATTGCTAGGAACGTAGAGAACGATTGTTTCTGTTTCCCCTTAAGTAAGCAAAAGTGAACGAAACTTAACGAAACTGAGAAAAGTGGTTATTCTGTTCAGTATGGTTGGGCCTTAAGTCCAGATGCTGCCTGCTAACTTGTCAAAAATTGACGCAAGCAGTTTTTCGTTAACTTTCTGCCCTTTATCTCAATCTAATCCTCGGTCTGTGGATTTATATTTCTTCACGAAAACTGTCACAACTGTCAAAACTTTCATATGAAATGGAGCGCTCAAAATGTTCCAATTTCACCGTCAACACCCACCCACGTCAGTGTCCATCGACTCATATAGGTTCCTTCAACCAAAAAAAAAAAACATCCAAACAAACCCACTTCAGCCGGCAAGTAGCTCACGCAACCAAACACACTGGTCGACAGAGTATTTTAGCCGACACGTGTGACAATATTCGTGAAACCGTTATTACGACCAGTCACGGAACGGGTATTATCACTTCACCGCCAAACTGCGTCGTTTCAAACACTTGATGTATCTTGCAATGGCGCCGCTTGTCAGTGACGAAAGGACCGTCCTACTTGCAATTGTCAAACGTCAAAATGTCATTGACAGCTGAGTGAAGTTTCATTTTTTGTACACTGAAACGCTTTCAGGTCGTAACCCAATTTAACCCTTCAGCAGTGCACATACCTCTTCACATCCTCGGGACCTCCCTGCTGTTAGTCTTTCACACTGCGGAATGGCTAATTGGATATCCTTTTGCATACGAGTGCAGGGGAAGATCTAAATGTGATACGAGTGCTGAAATGGTACAAAGGAGCAATGACATCTCTGCATCCTTCCGCCTCGTTCGCATCAACGCAACGACGGTGTGAATCTAATTTAACAGGATATGGTGGAAAAGAAGAAAAAAACGCTTGAGGCACCACCATATTCCAACTCCAAGTGAGAGCACATCGAGTGAGCAAACTCTTGCAGTCAGACACAATGACTTCCATTCCACCTAAGTGAACTGAACCCATTCTAATGCGCTGCGGGGAGAGAATGGTTGCAGGTTGGGGACAACCCGTCAAGGAACAATTGCACGTTGGAAGATGCAGAAGGGGAGAACTGACTGGAACACCGGTGTGGGATGACAGGTTCAACTTCTTTGTTTTCTCAGCCCGTCCCCCTCCACGACCCAGCACACAACCATCAACGATGACATCGCCGCCACACCGTTCAATGACACTTTCACTCCGCGACCAAGTCACAAAAAAGGGATTGCCACTGCAGCGCGATACCCATCTGTGAATATGTGGGGATGTAGCTGCCGTTCAAGCGAATGGCTAATGCATCCCATGCGCTCCCCACACACCGTCTGGCAGTGTGTCGGTCTTATCCAAATTGTGGAAGAAATGGAAATGGTGAACATAATTTGAAGTTCCCCTCTCTTCTCGACGTTTTTGCGTCATGTCTTGAGCGGAACGAGGATTTTATGAGATGGCATTTCGTTCGGTTGGTAATCTTTATTACTCTCAGCTCCCCTTCGTCCCATTGCCATTCGGAGATGTGAGGGCCCGCATGGTGGGGGAATATTTTATGTGACCATTGCACCTCGTTGGGACGAGATTAGTTTTATCAGAACTGATTTAGCGCGTATCGATCGCGTAGAGGGAGAGGTGAACCGCCTCCGTTGCATTGGATATGCACCGGCACCGTTCAGCCAACCGCTCAACTCACTGTGGGCAGATCACAGAGCGTGGGAGGGAAACCAGTTGTCGGTGTACGAGAGAGATTTATGGAATATTTCCATATTGACTGCGCTTTGATTTATATTTAATCTAGTTTCTGAATCAAAATGTGCACATATCGAGTGGGTCAAAGAATGACTGTACAAGGTGACAAGTGTTTAAGTGTGTCACGACAGACATTGTGCATCTGGTGGGCTAATCGGCGGTGTGGGTGTGAAAACTGCTTGTGTAAAGACTGGAAAGAAAGACACGTGTTGGAATTTATGCCGCTGACAGAAGTCTTCAGTTGGATTTTTGGAGCTGTCACGGGGTTTGGAGATATGTAGGGGGCTAATGTTCTAATGTCTTATATCAAGGTATAGTTATGTCACTGCCGTTGCCATGATCTTTGCTTAAAAAACGCCATAATTGGAGCCTTTTGGCAAGACACGTCTTACGACTGAATTATGGCACGAGTTTATACACATTTTGACATTCGCCCACTGACAGCAACCAGTCATGTTGTTTGGTTTTCATCCAGACGCGTTTGAGCAATTTGACAGCAAAGTGGTGACTGAAGAAGTGTCACCATCTTTACGACATGACACATGATACTAAGCGACATTTTTTATCAGCCTTTCATAAGTAGTTTCGATTCAAAAGAAAAACGCCGCCAACGCCAAATTGACACATGCGTGCGTTAAATTCACCACATCATCGCGACCAGTCAGTCGTGGAATCGTCTTAAACAAACAAATAAAATATCAATTAAGATCGTGTACCACCGGGCGACACCACTTCTAACGACCAATCTTAAAATTAGTTTATGCCATTTTTATTTTTATCATAATTAGCGGTTCATAGGAAAATTACAGCCATGTGACATTTTCACAAAAAAAAAAAATTAAGATCGACGAATTAAAAGCCACATGACGCCATCCCGAGAAACGTGAAGAGAAAAAACCGCTTATAAATCTCCCGTCAAAATAAACATGACAGTATCCTTCTCGTCTATGCGGAATGTAATTAATTTATATTAAATGCAAACAAACTATTTAGCATGTCAGCCACGCGATTGTACGGTGTAAGACAGTGCGCGGCGGCGGATTAAGAAAAAGAACAGTAAACGAAGCAAGTGTCACCGCTGTACACTTTAATAAGACAGCATTATGACACTTCATGAAATGTCAACCAGATTCAAATGTCAAGTGAATTGCGAATGACCTGTGCGCGATTATTTCAAATCAGATTTGACACATGTCATCGGAATTGATTAGACGCTACAATAATTTTTTAACACAATTTTAATTGTTTGCATACAACATAAGCGAACTCTGGTTCTCTCGGTGGTGGTTAGATCTTTCGGGAACCAGTTTGAACCCGATTCGTAGTTGTCGTCGACTTCTTTTGTTGATATAACATTTTGCTGAGTTTAATTAATCAAACCAACACCACCCAAACAAATCGTGTGCATGCAATTAAGAATGTAGAAAATATTCCGAGCGAGCAACACCAGCCACACTGGAGTGATTACAAAACGTGCAGAATTCCACCACCATCCGCACCATCACCACCACCAGTGGCAACAAAAGCAGCAGAGAAGAAGGGGAAAAAAACGCCGCCATGAAAACAAAGATAGATTGGCAACAACGCGACACGGCGGCTGCAAGCTTCAAGGTCTTACCAGGTGAGATATATAGTTTTTTTTTTTGTTCATTCTTTCCCATTTTCCTCTCCAGCAACACCTTAAGGTATGACTGATTACACCCACAGTGAAAATGATATAAATGACGGGGGGTGTGTCCGTAAGTTGAATAAGAATTGTGTAATTTAACGTTCTCCAAAAAAGAGCACAAGAGCGAAGCAAAAAAAAATAAAAAAAACAACACACAGTCAAGTCTGACAATTAGAACCTGATTAATTAATTCAGTTAGCCACCGGCAGCGGGGTAAGTGTAAGTAGAGGATTTTATGAATGGGCATAGCCTCAGGGCGATTTTTTTCTGTTTTCCGTCTCGCTCTCTTTGAGTTTACATATATTTTCTGAGGGTGCTCGTCTCTCACGGTTTTGAGGTTATTTCTGACTGGCCACAGTCGTAAAATACGACATTTGTCTATCACATTTTTTTCCTTATTTATTTTTTCCCGAAGAATGCTAAACGAGCTTTTCAGTGTTATAGAACGATAAAACGTCGAAATGGTAATCGTGTCGTTCTTTTTTTCCTCTATCCTCAGACGATGCTGTTTTTTTTTTTTTTTTTTCTATTTATTTTTAAATTCACTGGAATTTGTTGTGGTCTAGGCTAGTGCCTGTTTGTTTTTTTCGTCTTGCTCGATTTTTGCAAGGGGCATTGAAATTGTTTACACGTAATTGTGTCGAAAGATTTTGGATGGAACGATCAGAGATTGAAAGCAAAACCCAGGATAGAATGAAAGAGAAACCAAAAATGAAAGAAAACGAATAGGACCCAACCGAAATGTGAAGACACTTATGATATGTTCGAGAATCCGGATAGAATTTTTGAAACAATCACACCTATGAAGGTTAGGTGTAGATTTGACATTTTTTTGGACATCAGCCAGGGATGTTAAAAGCATGTTTTTTTAAAAATATTCTTTGCGAGATGATGACACTGAACGGATGTAGAATGAACAGAAAAAAATCGAAGTGACTGCTTCCTTGAATGTGGCCAACAATGACATCATCGACGACTCTAGACACCTCCCAAAAGCGTAAGTTTTATGTGAATTGTAGGCAGAGCCGACGCGACTGTGGATAATAAAGAAATGTTTATTATGTTGACGATGACGTATCAATTCGTTGCAGATTGATTTGGTCAAACGATTCTGTCGACATCTAGCAGATCTATTTGAGGGCGGACCTGGAGGGATGAAAGAATTTTGATTGATCAGGCATTAAGACAGATGATGCCCACAGTCAATGTGCAGCACTCACAAGTGGAGAATGTGAATGACCTCAACCAGAAGGAAGGACCACAACAGGCCCTCGCACGAATCCAACGCGAGTTACTGTACGCTTCACCTAAGCCACATCCAATTTTCTCATCCAACCTGAACGCAATCACCGAACTTTTCCCAAGAAATTCAGAAGTCTCTAATTTCGCAATCCAAGCACCATTAAGGTGCCCCTAAAGCTCGTAAGATATTCGAAACTTCCAAAAGAAAAAAATCGACAGAAGAAAAACGCACAAGACAACCTTGACTTTTCACTTTTCACACAATTGTCCCTCGATTCGCCATCACTCCCTGCCTTCGTGGCCATCTCCAACTCATTCAGATTCCTCACAAACTTTCGATATGAAAGGTAAAAGGGACCAACAACTATTCCAACCGTCAATTTACACTCGTATAAAGTTTATGACACAGATAAAACTTTGATTTATGATGACCATAACGTGTTAGTTTTATGAATTAGTTCCCTTTTGATGTTCAAAACCAGACAACGACAGCATCGGCAACACCTCTGGACAAAACAAAATTAAAGAGTTTATGAGGAGTTTTGAGATTTTAATCTGCCTTGTTATGACAGGCAATTTCAAAGCAAGTTGCTGGAAAAAAAGAATCAAAAACAACGAGCATACTGTTCTATTGGGACTTATAGCATAGGTCGCGAAATCCCAGAGTAGACACGACAGGGATCGACATTTTGAGTTCTTTGAAGTTAAGGAGTGTGATTTATGTCAAACATTTACGTTACAAGCGTCTAAATGAGGCTAATCTTATGTCCTCATTTTACAGACAAGCCACAGCAGACTATGTGCTTCTAAATGTGTAACAGTCACCGATTGGATGGGTGTCTAAGACTTGCATCATACTTGGCCTGTCAATTTGGCTGCCTTAGCCCTATGGTGCATAGCTACGATATTCCACGCAACAACGAAATTCAAAATAAGTGCATTTTGTTGCATGGAGTATGGTATAGGACGATATGTAATGGCAATTATTTTTTAAAAATCCTTATCATGGTCGTACACTCGCCGCGGCGTTGTGGATTTGTGCGTCGACCCCTACCTACCAACACAGGTTCCATTCCCGGCACGAGCAAAGTACTTTTCACGGCCCTACCTCTTTCGAGTCACTGACAATGCTGAAAGAGTAATAACTGTCCAGAAAAAAGCTTCTCAAACTTGGCCATTGGGAGTGGGCATAAAACTGTAGGTCCATTCCTCTCGTGAGAGAACAATAGCTCGCGCTACACGAGTGGTTGCTGAAAAGCTAGGCCCTGGCTCTCTAAGGACTGTAGCACCCATATATATTTATAATCCGGTCGAAGAAATACATATTTCTTTATTTGTGTTCTTAAAAATTAAAAAATCATGCAGAAAATGCTTCGTTAAAGTTCTAAGAATTTCCCTCCTTCAGACCGAGCGAGTGTAGATCGAACCATTCTCTATAACCTTCTTATTTGTGGTTGTGGACTGTCTCATCGCAATGACACTTGAACCTTGACAGTTCAAAAAGGGCGTGGAGTTTCGAATGACAGCCCTTGTCGGACGACATTGTTTCATTTTATTGGGTCTATAACTTAATTCGTGCGGTTTTTCTTTCAAAATTTTAAGAAAAATCATTTATTTAAGAAAAATCATGTACAATAGTATTATACAATAGTATTGCCCATCTGAAGCTATGACTTTTTCCCATCTTTCTAGCAATTTTTGGATCGCATCCCAAGAGAACTGCTTGGCAGCAAAGAATGAATCAAGCTAGTTATCGATATTCTGCTCTGATGTAAACCGTATTTCTGTGAGGGCGTTCTGCACCGACCGGAACAAATGGTAGTCAGAAGGGGCAAGGTCTGGGCTATAAGGCGGGTGGGGTAAAGCTTCCCATCCATTGTTTTCCAAATAGTTCTTAACCGGAAGAGCAACGTGGGGCCGAGCCTTGTCATGATGGAAAATTGTTGCCTCGTGTCTGGTCTCATATTCCGGGCGTTTTTCGGCTACTGCTCTCTTCAAACGGATTATATGTGTTCGGCAGCGTTGTCCATTGATGGTTTCACCCGATTTTAACGGCTCATAATAAAGCACACTCTTCTGATCCCACCAAATACAGAACATTACCCTCGCGCCATGGATACTCGGCTTTGCCATTGACTTGGCTGGTTGGCCAAGCCAAAAACACCATTTCACCTTTTAAATCGTGCAAACCACTTTTGGCACGTTCGCTGAGCTAGCGCATATTCACCAGTTTATGGTCCACCAAAATACGATGACTTTCGGCAGCAGTCTTCTTCATATTAAAGTAATGAAGAAGAACTCCTCGCAAAAACACTTTTTCAAGCACAAAGTTCGACATATTTGAGTGAAAAAAATTATTGCTGTTTACGCTTCAAATGAATGGCATATACTGAAATGACGTACAATGACAGTAGCTTTCCAACGCATGTTCCAATGGAATAATACAAGTTACGCCATCTCTTAGCAAACCGCACGAATTAAGTTATATATTCAATATTTTCTTGACTGATTTCCACGGCAATTGACACTCCACAACACCAGGACGCATTCTGCAGACAACTGCGGTTCACCCTTCGCACCTAATCCCACATTTCAGGAAAAAAACTTTCGAAATCAAATTTTGCTTTCCCACTGGAACATGTCAACTGACAGCAATTGTCAGAATTGATTACTGATGTTTCGATGTGATTGAACCTTTTTGTATCAATTCCAAGATGAATTTAAGACACATTAAATATATTTTTAGTTTTTTGTTTGTCAGCGGGGTGCAAACTCATTAAATGGCACGTTGAATCTGTAAAGAGGAGTATTAGATTTGACGAACTTACGACATTTTTCTGAACACTTCTGTAATGTGGAAACTAGCCGAAATGATGAATTTAGGTGCTGTGTGAACTCCCATCATCCTTCGGTACCGTCTCATGTTAGTTTGGCAGTATTACCACCGCCACTGGTCATTACAGTCCACCTGTCAACATCAAAGGATTTATCCAACGCCAGCGGTCAGTCAAACACGTTCCCGATCTTGTACCAACTTGACCCCAAAAACTCAATGAACCAGTATCTACTTGCCTTGCAACTCCATGTGACTAATACTGCATTGCTGCATTTCAAGGTTACTTCTCGTGCAGACTCCGTCGAATGTTACTTTCAGAAAGTGATCAGCACAACACAGTCACGAACTGGTAAACTGGTTCAACAACAACTCGACACCCACTTCGCACAGAATGCTCCTTTAATTGTTGGACTTCCTGAACAGAGGTCATGTTCAGAGACTGGAAGCGGATGCAAACTAAGCTGGGGGAAAAAACACAGAACAGATCAAAAATGAACGGCCGTCATTCGTGTTAAATGACGTTCTGTCAAACAAACAAATAAGTTCGACGGAAAGTGTGGCCAGAGTTACGACAATATTCAGACGATCGAGGACTTTGAATAACAGGTCCAAACATCGATGTTAGTTAAATTGACGAATTGATCAACGATCCGCGTCTGTTTTTTATCATATTTAATCAAATTTTCAAATTTTGTTCTCAATCAACAGGGGAAAAAGCTGACAAAATAACATTTAAGTTACGGTGACCTTTGCAAAAATCCAATTCGAAACTCTCTCGCCGTTTTGCATGCATTATGCATTTCTGGTTCGTCCACCAACCAAGATAGACCCCATCTCCATCAATGCAAATTTGACATAAGAAGCCCACCACCCGGAGCTGTCGAATGAAGCAAAACCGCAAAATCCTCTGGCGATTTCCATAAAATAGGATGACATAAAGCCCAATAACAACATAAAAGACCAATGCCATAAGTTTTGACTTGAGACTTTCTGTTTTGCGATTTCGATGGCATTAAATGTCAAACTAATGACCCTGCCTCTCTGATCTGTCAAAGTTCAGTGAGTGCAATGACAACAATGTGTGTACATCCCTCTCAATGACAGCAAAACGAACAACAAAAAAAACTGAATGAAAGAATGTCAAATGAAAGGAGAGAAAAAAAGCAACGATCATCTCCTCCACCTGGTCGCGCACAAGCCTCATTCCCCAGCCTTCCACACCGTTCAATTAAAATTACTAATAGCGACTAGACACAACCTGTTAAAGTGGAATTTCAATAATAATACAAACACTATCATTCAGTCAGTGCTCGGTCGCCCCAGACCAGAAGCTCATACGTCAGAGACTGCCGAGAACACGCAAAAAAATGGGGGGGAAAAAACAAGCAAAGCTCGTCAATTTTTACTCCGACAGCAACTGAAGTATCGAATCGACCTAGTGTGCACGGCTAGAGCTTCCCATAGCGGGCGGCGCGCACAAGGGTGAGAGCCATCATCATATTAGGTCTGATAATATCCAAGCGGAGACGTCGCTGCGGCAGCGTGGCGCGGCGGTGGGGAGCAAAGGAACACAGTGGCGGCTGGGGTACACACAGTAACTCTTGGCTTAGTTAATGTTATGAGCGAGAGAAGACGAAGGAGAAACACAAAACTGAATAGTTTCGAAGTGGATAGTGTATGTGGAGGAGGCATACTGTTTGGTGGTGATGGTGGTTTGTGGAGTAATAGTGTTCGTTTCGGTTTCAGAGCGAGAGCGGGCATTGGCGAGGCGGAAAAGTAACGTCAGTCAGATACAGAAACAGACTGTGTGTGTCAGGGCTGGCTGGCTAGACATGGGTTCACCTTTTGGGGTCATTAGATATCGAATGTGTGCTGTGTGGTGGTTTTGGCGCTGGTCGCGGCATGGCTGAGGAAAATCCCCGTCTGTCCCATGACTGTGGATTTTTGCTGCTCTATTACTGCAATTGGCTGCTTAATTCATTATTTATGTACACATTACCCATTTCAAATTGATTTAATTTCAATAAATCGACTGAGAGGAGTGCGAGCGAGAGAGAGAGTGAGAGAGAGAGACAGATTTCTATAATTGTGTCTGAATTTGAAAAAAAAACAAACACAACACAATTTTACGTAACTCCGGCCGACGCGACTATGTTCGGGTACTCGTCGTAGATGTACTCGCGCTGTATGTATGCTTCTGGAGATAGCGCCGTGCAAGTGTGAACGGATGCCTTATCGTAAAGTTCAAAGACTTATTGTTTTCCTTCAAAGCTAATTAATCGCACGAGATTACGGTTTTGTTGCTTTAAAGCTGCGAGACGCTTGTTTTTGGGTATTATTTATTTTTTATCAGTTCGAGTGTTTTTCTTTTTTTTGTTTTTTTTTTACGACTTTTTTTTAGCACATAGTAGCGTATCTGATTGGTGGCGATATTTTATTTAGGGGCCCATCGAAAGCGAAGAGAACATTTTCCCACACGTGATGAGGAACTGTCTTATTTTATAGGATTGTCCAGGTCAGTTGGGAACGTTGGACATCTTGTGCCCGGGGGGGGTAGGTGGGACGTAGGAATTCTGACTCCTCGAATTCGAACTAAGGACAGCCATACACAATCAAATAGGTATCTTTCGTTTCTTGGTGTGATAAATTCCAAATGAAGTGACCTTTTATGTTACTATGTCCTGTTTCATTAGATACATTCTTTACTGTACATCGTGCAACCACTGCATCTTTGCGCTGAAGACCAATGTTCCAAATAGGAGAGAATCCTTACAAAATTTTTTGGTGAAACGTCAGATTGGTCTCTATAAACTTATTGAGAGTACAGTCAAAACTCTCTTTAGCGGACAGCAGGGGGAGCATCATGATTGTCCGTTAAGTAGGGCCTTTCGTTCTGAAGGGCTTGAAATACACGAATACCTTCATGCCGGGACCATGACCTATTGTCCGTAAACAGGGATGTTTGTCAAAGGCGGGAGTTTTTATAAACGAAGTATGCACTTAGCATACCCAAGTGACATCAAAATAAAGATATAAAGACTTATGGTAGACTCACAGTCAGTACAGTCAAAACTCTCTTTAGCGGACAGGGGCATCATAATTGTCCGTTAAGTAGGGGTGTTCGTTCTGAAGCGATTGTGTATAGTTTGTAATCGAAGGACTATTGCCTTTATCGGCTATCGCTACGACCAAAGGCAGTCCCTTGTGTCCCATCCACTTATCTAGGACTGAAGTATGCTGTATTTTGAAATAAGATTTTACCACATTAAGAGAAGCGTCAAAAATGCCACGTGAACGACGTGATTCCAGCAGCACCATCATTTTCACTAAATTCGTGCGAAATTATTCAGAAACAGCTATACACTTTCATCTTTTAATGAATTTGAAGGCTACGAAGTACTGCTCTGTTTACACTGCGAACAGAGCAGTACTTTTCGTACAATTTCACGTGAATGCCCAAATTCTGATTCTTAAATTAAGAGATTTCTGGCCATTCGCTGTTAAAGCGATTATTTCATTGTTCACAGCGTACGTCTGCAGTTTTTGACGAAATGGAAATGCTCTTCAAGTCTGAGGCTTTCTTCTTCTACTGTGACGCTACAGGGGAGTGATCCGTGACTTCGCCGAATATGCTTCCCTATTCAGCGTGATGTCACTGCCGGATTAATTAAACTCAATCCACTCACCGCTGGTGGGGAACCATCTGCCGCTTAAGACGAAGCCAAGTAAATTTGCGGTGGAAATAGCTCTTAAAAGTATGCACCACCGAGACATCAGTACCGTACAGGTGCAAATTTGCTGTGGTTTACTCTATATCTCATCCTCATCATTGCCGCTCCTGTAGAAGACATTAGCGATGTCACCTCACGTGAGTCTGACATGATCTCCCAAAAGGCGGTGTGGTATAATGACACTTACCACGCAACTCATGTTTAATCACTTTGTTTAGTAACAGCAGCTGTCAGATAGATTTGGCACGCATGCGTTTAGTGTTAATGTGTACGGTCACTGTACGACGCAGCAATAGTTATCAGGTGGCGAGGGAAGTCATATTAAAGTAAGATCAGGCAAGTGTAGCTTGTCTGTTGCAAAGTTGCATGGAACGTCTCCCATGCCTGGAACTCAGCACAGACGAATACTGAGCTGCTCAACCATTTCTTCCAGATGGACACCCCAAGGATATTACGGACTCATTTGATTTCTGCTTGAGACAATAGGTGTGTGGTCACCCTTTGCTACGTTGTCTTTTTGGACGAGTAGCTAGTTCCGGTTGCTTGATTAAAATTTACAAATGCCTTCTTTAAAGCAATTATATTTATGTAAAGACTTCTCAAAAATATGTCAAAAACTCAGACACTCGTCTACACTTCAAAGCATGTTCATTTCTCTAACTACACTTGAACGTGTCCCTCGATAAATTAAGAACGCATAATGCTTGAGTCTTTGAAAAGGGCATGAGCGAAAATGGACGACACTTTAATCAAGACAGGCGAGGACATCTAATTAACCCTTATACCCAAATCACAACGGCGGGTTGGCGCCGTCGAGCTTTGACGTTTTTAATATAACACATGTACAGTCTTGGATCAGTCAAAATTGACAGTAATATCACCGTTGTCTCGAAAGCAACTCGTCTCGAACTTCTCTCTACTCGGGCATTTTGACAGTTGTGAAACAATTTTTTTTATCTAATTTTTGGCGGACTCTGGCTAATATTTGCCTAAGTAATTAATTTTCCTAGTGCCTTTTGTTCATACTAATTGCATTTTTTTCTTGTAGAAACAGATGTCAAACTCACGCGTTCTATTTCGATTTGGTAAACTGAGGGTGCCGTGTTTGACGCAGCATTATCGTAAGCTCGATATAAGACTTACCATCTAATGTCAAAGACTGCTTGTGATTTGGCCTTTAAACTCTATCCAATGATACCCCTATCACAGCGTGATGAACAATCTTAACTGTCGCGAATTGTTTTTTTTTTTTTTTTTAACTGCGAAACACCTGAACAAACGTCAGAAGTCCATTGACGTTTTCTGGTCCCAGAGAAGTAGCAGCGTTTCCAGGGATGGTTAAAGAGTTAAAGTTCCACAACGAATTTGCAAAAAAAAAAACAAGATGTTCAGTATTTGGACACACATTTAAATCATTTTGATGGGTTAACATCTAAATCAAGCTAAAGTACTCCAATTTACGCCCGCACCCTCTCTCTCTCTCCAGCTTTTTCCACTAAATTAAGCAAAACTTGGAACTGCCCCAGGGAAAAACCAATGCTCATTGTCTTTCAATCCACTCCATTCGATTCTTAAATGTTGTTACGTTAGCCGCAACGCGCATATAATCATTAGCTAATAACCACTTTTGGGAACATTATCGAAAGCGTAATAAAAACAAACGTGACAGAGTGCAATGAACTGCCAACAACCGACAAATTTACCCTAGCCTTCAAGCCCATTCATGATTCTTCACAGCGCGCCTACTTCATTCCGAAACCCGTCTATTTCTCTAAGCGCCAAACCAGAAAAAAAAAAAACATAAAAAAAATCAAAGAACCAAACACGAATAAATCAAAAGAACAGCACAACCACAAGAGCGAAAGAGACCAAAATTAAATTCATCCACAAATTGAGTGTTAATGTTGCATAACGAGCGCGATCAGACATCGGAGTTCGGAAGTCATGAAGCTGTTTCTCTCATGGGCCTACACCCGCCGCCACTGTCGACCGGCAACGCACATGTCAAACAAATTCGATTTTCCAACACACTCTCATCAACACACGATGTGAAAAGTGAAATTAAAAATAAGGCGAAATGAAAATTGTGGTCAATTCGTCCACACTGACTTTTGTGTGGATTGTGTGTCGAATTTCATCAGAAAGCCCAGGGCACCGAAGTCATGTGAGGCAAGTGGCTTTGTCGATGCCGCTCGCCCAGGCGGCCAATTCGCGCTCCAATGCTACCGAGCGGGTATGCTAATTACACCGTGGACCCCAGCACCGTGCACTGAAGACCGAGCCTGGTGGATCCGTGATTGACGGGTGGGTGTAGGTAGGTTTTTCGCGATGACTTGAACTTGATTGGGTTTTCAACTCTTCGTTTCATTTTCTTTATTCCTGGTGTCTAATTGAATGATAACACTCAACTTGGCCCACACACCCGCGGGGGAGTTTCGAAATGAAATTGAAGCCAACAGCAGACGATTGAAGAGATATCCATCGTTTGCGTCGGAGATAAGAGCAGCTGGCGTTTGCCGCGGACGAGGGAATGTGTGAGTAAAGAGTGTGAACTTTTGGCATGTGTCTGGTAAAATGTGTAAAAGTAAATATTTCTCTCTAAGAGCCCAGTGCTATGGCATGGAGTCGTATTTGCAATCAATTGAAATTGGGTTTATCGATCGGAGGGTGTTTGCCAGACCGAGAGTCAGGGCTTTGCGATGCAATGCAGCTTCCAAACATTTAGGAGTTTATCATCCTCATCGTACTGAACAAGAGTGTACGAGGTAAATAATTCAGGGCACTTGTCGGATAGTCAGCAAATGGAGAAATACTGATGTTAATGAGCACCGAGGTTGTCGACGTATAATAGTTGGCGTATTGTACACACTTTTTAACGTGAAGCTGTGCAAGTGCATAAAAGCAAGGGATACACTTTTATACACTGTTATACACACACAAAAAGTGTGACATTTATGCAAACCCTGATGAGCACTGAATAAGGAATCACATCGAGGAAAAAATGGCGGGTCCAATAAGATCGACAACGACATCAGCGCGTATGGGCTCGTATGACAGCTTAACAGGAGCGTTACATTTCGTATGACAAAAATACATGTGGGTATGAACCATGTCAACATTTGTACTTAGAGCCAAAATGGCGACAGAAATGATGGCGAGGATTGAACATTTTTGCGGACTTCGCTGGTGTGACGGAAAATGGCGCATAAAGACTGAGAACGTGTGCAAATGTGTGAGGAATCTTTTAAAAAATTGTCGCGAGTTGACAGGACTGAATGGACAAGAAATGAATAGAATTAGAAGGCTAAAGTTTTGTAGCTTACTTAACAACTTACGCCCGAATGACAGTACACATGTTTGAGTACAGCTTTGCAGAAAAGTGACAGCAAGTTATTTTTGAAAGGAGACTGCTTTTATTTTTTAACTGTCTGTAAGTATTTGCTTTTCAAAAAAAGAATAACGCAGAAATGTCAAAAAAAAAACACGCTGCCCGTGGCTGAAAAATATAACTGGGTTTACATTTTTAACGCATTTTATTTGACGTTTCTACATTTATTGTACATTTTCGGACTTAATCAATGGAAGACATTTCATCAGCCTGGTCATGACATTCTTCTATACGCCTCTCAAACTGGTGTGGCCTACACCGTTAATTTTTCTTCAGTCAAACCTGACTCCGCTTCGACAGTATTACCCAGAAATGAAGTAGGATAGAGGCGCCCAACTTCTATCTCCCTCGCCCCTTAAAATTTTTGACAACCATTTTTATATCGTTTTCTAAAGCCAAGTTGACCAATCAGAGAACCGCATTCACGTTATTTCGTGCATAACTATCAAAAATTCATGAACAACTGTCAAAAAAACTCTGAAATTCGTCGAAGGACGAGAAATATCTTTATTTCTGGTATTAACTAACTGCACATGCCAACGAATCAGGGATAAACTGAGCCTGAGTTAAAGTTTCATTCCATTCTTGACACGGACCACGTATGTTTCCAGTCATTCCGGGAACACGTTATAACTGAGGTATGGCCAGTCACCTGTCCTTTACAATGTGTATATCTCAATAATTAGAAAACAAATGGAAAGACTCAGTTAAAACCACTGCAAACTCCACAAGGAGTCACTCACTATGACACGCGTGTAGGACAGTATATGCGATGTTCAGAAATCTTATTGTGACACATTTCCATAATTCCTTTTGTATTTGTTCTGACAGATGGTTAATCAGATGAGGTAATTACAAAATGAAATGCTCAGCCAGCTGTTTAAAAGCCAACTTTGGACAGGCTTGCCGGAGAAGTGAAACGGAATGTGATTAAAACCACATAAATGCTCTCCCTCATCGGGATCAACTATGTGCTCCTGGACCAAACGCTTTGGAATCTGAATTATTGAATGACTGTGGCATCTCTACAGACAGTACGCAATCATGTGCTGTTGTTGAGTTGAAAGTATGCAAGTATGTAACTGCCTTGATTCTTCGGTCCATCATGACAAATCATCTTAAGAGAGCTCTCCTGGAGCCAGTCATGTGGTCCGCCTTATGAAAGGTAACTTTCCTGCAAAAGAGTCTCAAGCCACCTCTTGTATGCCATCTTCAATCGTCGTTAGAAGTAGAAGAACTGCCAGCATTAGTGAGATGCTGCACTTTTCGTTTTGCATGTGAAAGAGTTGGAGGTGATTACGAACATCTTAAAATCAATATTAAGACTATCGATCGAAGGTTACGAAAAGGCGAACTTCGGAGGAAAAGAGCGAACAAAGCTGTTCAACAAATTTCGGCTTCTCTCAGAGGTGGACATGAGCCTGGCGTCTACTTTAACTATTCGGGTTGGGTGCACCTACGTTGAAGAAACTACAGTTACAACATCTGAACATTGTCATACGCGTGGAGGCGTGAATGGTGATAAGCTTGAGATTTGAACGTAGAATCCCAGCCGAGGAGTCCATGCTTGCACCCACTACGCCACGATTGTGTCTCTAACCACAGTTCATGGAAACTGAAAGTATCCTCTCTCATCAAAGTGCTTCTGAAGATGTATTCCATACCGGTGGAGGCCGTGCCACACGTGTATTGTGTCAAGGCCCAGGATTGACATTCAGAAGTAATTTTAGGTCAGTTTTGGATCGAAGTCCAATAGATGATCTGACATTACAAAGATGCTACCAAACTAATATGAAGCGTGCACGAAGGACGGGAGAAAAAGGACAGACACGTTTAGAGGAAAAAACAACGAACAAGTGTCGATCATCGATCTTTACTAATGAATACCAAAACTGCCGGCACACAACCCAGATTTAGAAATAATATTTTGCAAGTTGTTCCGTAAAACAAATTTAGCATAGCACGAGTACACGTCGAAACAAGATTCATGGCAATTTTACAAACACAGAAAAAACAGACACACTCTTTACCAGACCCTATTCGATCGCTCGCCAACCAGACGATGTTCGAATGCATTTAATCAGAAGGTAGTGGCGAAGATGAGAGTTTTAGTTCTGTCTAAAATTGTGTAACTCTTCTGATTTCAAGAAGACCCAGTTGTGTATTCTTTATAAACGGAGTATTCCAGAAAAGAAGATTCACAAAGTACCGGAGGGGGAATTATATTACTTCGGGTAGAATGGATATGCACGTGACACTAAATCTGTCTTTTAAGCTTTTGAAAAACTGAGAACAAACGCCGCCGAAAGGATTTTATTCAGCCTTGTTAAATTCCAAGAGTTAATCTGACTCCAAATGTGACAAAAAGGCACTCTAAAAAAATGACTCATCAAATACAAGTAGCTGTATTAGCATAGAGGGGGATTTACCCCAACAACATTTTGATTTATTACAAAAAAATCAACAAACCAATTCTCGTTATTATTCTGTCTAGCTTCCACTGAAACCTGCTAGTCAACTTTTTTTTGTTTTTCATAGTAAAGAAGTGAGTATTTTAGTTTGTTCACAAAAGTCAGACAGTCAAACGTCATTCGACCGATTAACAGATACTCTCGAGTAATTAATTTAAATCTTCACCCCTCTGACATTTAAAAACTTAACGATCACCACTGACAATTCACATTCGAAGCGGGCCTTTTGTGCAATTATCTGCTTTTAAGATAGTTCAGTTCTGTCAAAATAAAATTCTCACTTGCAGCTGTCAGAATGTCTGAAGTTTGAGAGCTTCGCAGGAAGTTCAATCATGGGTGTGTTCCAAATACATCTCTTGGTTGCTTGTCCAATGCTTGTTCTTGGTTGATCTAGAAAAGTTCACCGTCAGCCGTTCCTTCATGGACTTACATTTAATAATTGCCGAGTCATTTGTCATGACGTTTAAGCCATTTCATTACATTGCCATATCTCATTAAGTCTTCTCTCGCTACTAATCAAGCGATAATGTCAAAATGAAAACCGCCACATCGCTGACAGATGAGCTCACTCAAGTTGATTTAATCTGCCTTAAGTTTTATTGGTAGCATTTAATTAGAACAGCAATTAAGTGATTGAGTATTATCGGTGAGAAGCTTCTAATTTATTGAATGATTTGTTAATTGTTGGCATCGATCTAAGGTTTCTATAAAAATTAAATGTCAAAGCAGGTGTTTGAAACGAACATGAGCGTGTCATTGTTTCAGTTAATTATTTCCATGCCATCCCTGTTCTGGGTTTTAATATTGGCTCGAGTGCACGACATACCTATCCTGTCATAATAAATGTTATCTCATTCTTGTTATGTAACATTTCAAAAGCTCCGATACGTTTAAGACGAGACGACTCTTAGACGTCAGGAAAAACAAAACGCCAAATGCAATGACAAGCAATTTTGTTATCCAATCATTTCGGTGCAAAAAAAAAGAGTCTGCAGTCTAGCTGGGCAGAAAATATCAAAGGTCCTCCAACGAAGTTATCTTTACAATTTATTTTTGCACATCAAGTGGGTGGTCCTGATAACGATAAAAGAAAACAATGTGTACAACAACACGTCTGTTCTAACCCGAAAATATCTGATTAGATAATTTGGCACAAATATGTGCTGTCAACTCCGGTAGCGGTAGGGGGGCAAAAGGAACACGATGAATGAAATCTGATTTTGCGAAATGAAATGGAAACACTGCTGGGAAATTGATGCGAAAGGGAACAAAGACCCTGCAGAAAAACCATTTTCCCACGCGGGATTTATGGTCCTTTGAATCGACTTGTTTTGTGTTGAAAAGAGCACTGATAGAAGGAAGATAAAATGTTAATTAAAAAAACACAAATTATGCAATGGAAGATGATGTTGAAATTGAATTAATTTTGGTATTTCTAGAAATAGAATGCGAAATGGGGGCCTGAGTAATTTTTCACGAAGGTGTCAACTTCAAAATGTTCTATTAAGAGGTTATGAATGGAAAAAAAATTCACTTTTTGACATGAATGAAGTGGGCTTAACTTCCTCTATGTTGTGGAGTAAAGCATCAATTGTGAAAGTTATTCGCTTGGAAGATACACACACTGTACTGTGACACACTTGAGTAGTTGCTGAGGACACTAATCGAAAGCATTCCTGAGCCCACCGATTTACATATATTCCAATAAGAACGATCTGTGAGCCTATTACAATTCCAATAAAAGAACTAAAGGCGAAACGATTTCCAGCGGAAATATTGGATCTATAACTTAATTCGTGCGGTTTGCTAAGAGATGGCGTAACTTGTATAATTCCATTGGAACAAGCGTTGGAAAGCTACTGTCATTGTACGTCATTTCAGTATATGTCATTCATTTGAAGTGTAAACAACAATAATTTTTTTTCACTCAAATATGTCGATCTTTTTGGCTGAGAGTGTTTTTGCGGGGACACAACACACACGACACACGACGCCACAAAAGGAAGTCATTTTTGCATCCGATTGTCACTGGTGATGAAAAATGGATCCATTACGACAACCCTAAGCGCAAAAATCATATGTGAAACCCGGCCAACCAGCCAAATCAACGGCAAAGCCGAATATCCATGGCGCGAAGGTAATGCTCTGTATTTGGTGGGATCAGGAGGTTGTGCTGTACTATGAGCTGCTAAAACCAGGTGAAAATCAATGGACAACACTACCCAACCCGAAAAACGCCTGGAATATGCAACCAGACGAAAAAAAATCGCACGAATTAAGTTATAGACCCAATCCAATTCATGATTTGACATTGCTGTCTCAGTCAAACGTCAAACTTCAGTTTAGGGCATGTCATTCTACAATATGCGCAGCTAACCATTCGCAGAGCGTAAAAAAAAAATTGTGAAAACATACGAAAGCAGCGCATTACAAGCAGATTTTGGTGCACATAGTCGTCCATCTGAGCGTACAAAATGTAAATGACGCCAGAGAACATTCGACAGCTCTTCGGCGTATTGTCCGGTTTGAAAAATTCTGACAAATAAAGTCAAAGACAAAGTTGCTACTTTAGTTAATGCACGTCTGATTTCTTTAAGTTTTGCCAACAGCGTATACGACTCAAGCGAGAAAGTTGAATCATCCACATTTGTCGAGGGCAACAGACTTCAAACTTGTTTCTCAGTCACATCCCGAAATCCAGCGTCAAGAGCAATTAAGTACATTTCGCAACACGGTACTGGTGTCCGTCGCATGACTTGTACGATTTTATTACGTGACAAATCCTAGACGTGAATACGCACTAAAACAACTGTGAAGATAGAACTTCATTAATGATAATGAATCCATTAAACGCAATCTTCCCCATTATTGCAAATCGCATTTCTAACTTGCATCCAACACCTCGTAAATGCTCTGCAAATCATATTCAAACACCAAGCAGCAACCACTGCTACACACCTCACACACGCACACAAACATTTTCTCCTGCTATCACTGCACCCTGTCAAGCGACCACTCAACCCCACTTCAACACAACATCTTACTGCCTACCGTAATCATTGCCAACCGAGACGCACTCATCCATTCAGTCACTCTTGACACGAGAGATGAGAACTGGTGCAACTAGAGTGCGCCTACTAGGTCAATGTCCTATGCAATCGCAGGGAATTCCCTTTAGCAATTCCCGTAAATTGTTTACTGTGATTTTCCTGCTCTTCCCTACGACGACGCTAACGAGACCAACATAAATCATTCAACCACATATCCAGCTGACAACGGCAGCCGTGCCGATACACAACAATCACCCCTAATCCCAGACGTACACAGAACAACAACCCAACCCAGTCATTGGGATAGCGAGACAAAAGAACAAGTTGAGCAACACTTATCCCCGAAAAAAAAACCTACACAAAAGCGCACCGCACCACACCGTGACAATAAGTGCATATGTGTGAGAGGGGACTCTTTCAAGATCCTGAAGTACCCAACAATGAGCGAAAAAAATGCATGTGCGTCTGTATTTCTATCAGCGCAGAAGGATGGCAAACGCACAATGCGATGAATAAATGAATAGAACGAACAAATTGTGTGCGGCGGAAAATCATCGACGAATACGAAAGGTTTTTTTTCAGGTAACACAACAAATAGACCGCAGAGATGGGTTCAATGAACCCACCCGCCATAACCGACTGCATTGTGCGTAGTTGAGGGTGAGCCGTAGGAGATTAGGGAGCAACCGGACTGCAGTATGCAATAAATTTGCTAACAAAGAGGACAATTGCGTTGTCAATCAGTTGATTAAATTTGGTTTGCCGCTCGGTGCAACATGAGACGATCTGATCAGATTTCCTTCAAGGCGTCCTGCAGGAAACCTCAAAGTAGATGCCTTAGGTAAGAATGTTCATCATAATGCACTCGACACGTTAACTGCAACAGTCTCACCAGACGTCGCACGCTCGCCTTTCATCGCAAGCTATGTCCACTTGCGAAAATATTTCCCTTGGACATTGTCCAACACAGAAAGTTGCGAAACAACACAGAAAACCATTCGGATTTCCGAAAATTTAATGGCAAATAATTGCTCTAGTTACACATGAGATGCTCTAGTTCACATGAGACCACCAGAGATGATGTCTGGACTCAAGATGCTCCGTCGGACATGAATTCAATGAACTGACGAACAGTCGATAGCGATCCACTTACCTTTCTTTTTAAATAACTCAAATCACGCTGCGCCTTTCGAGTCTCCTTCCTTTCCAGATCCTTGAGTTCGTCCAGAACTTTTGTGTATTTCTCGCGATTCTCAACGTCCGATGCAACATGTAGGTAATCATGCCAATTCCTCGAATCGAAGCCCCAATGGCATGTGCGATTCTCCTGTTGGCGATGCACGTGTCCAACGAATTTTTGCGGTGAAAACCATCCCTTGCACTCAATGCACATTATGCAGGCCGGCTTCATGTACGAATACAATTCCGGTGTGCATATTCCCTCGCACTTGCCAAAGCATCGATGATAGACTTTAAATGAAATAGCACCCTTAGGAATGTCATCGATCGCATACTGATGCCGATCGGCAGATCTGGGCAATAGTGCGGCGCACAAGCGCTCCGCGTCGGTGCGTGTTATCAAGCCGCTCGCCTTCACATCGGATGGCAGAATTTTGGCCGCCTTAAATTCCATCAACTGATCTGGCGTGCATTGCGAGCAGAAAATACCGAGCTCATCAAAAATTCGATTTATCTGATCGAGTGTAAATTCGGCTAGCACATTGTTTAGAAATTGTGGCAAGCAGAGACGTAGCTCCCCACCTAACGAGAAACATCCGATGGTCTTTCCCTCTAGACGGGTCTCGTACAACTCTCCGCGTCCTGTATCGGCTGCTGTTAGGATGGGCTGCGGCAATTCCGGCGGTGGTGGTGGTTGAACTATAAGTGTTGGCGATTCGTTGACATCCAATGGTTCGGGCGAGCTGAGAATCTCCTTTTTGATGATTGTTGTTGGACTGACCGCACCAGCGGCTGCAGCCACTAATGATTGTCCAGGACCCTGAAGACTTTTGGTCGCACT
Organism: Eristalis tenax; assembly: GCA_905231855.2. Classification (NCBI taxonomy): domain Eukaryota; kingdom Metazoa; phylum Arthropoda; class Insecta; order Diptera; family Syrphidae; genus Eristalis; species Eristalis tenax. Next base: position 75,345,544 of record HG993125.1, on the reverse strand, counting down.
ACTTTGGTACGTTTTCAGTACGGTGCGAATATTTTGTGTTACGTATTCCGTCATTTTCTTTTCTAATTGATTGGATTTTTTTTTAATTTATTTTGAGTTGTATTCTTATAAAAATAGATTAGATAGAGAGGCGTGTTTCGGTTTCCTTTGCTGCTGATTGAAACGAGTGACAAAATTGTTTTGCTGAGGAAACGCCTTTACATTTCGCTGCGATCGGTTAGTTTTGTTCCTAAAGGCGACTAGTCAAAGATTAGTTGACATTACCCGAGACGCGACGCGTTTAAAGTGGGACTTCTGTTTTGCCGAAACACTCTCCGTCGGAAAGACAACGACAAACGACAGCGATGTTTCAAGCAGAAGACGATGATGATAATGTTGATGATGAACAACGAGGACGCGCACACGAAAGCGAGAAGAGGAATTTCGCTGATAAAAAACCGACTAAGGAAAAAACGACAACGACGACGATAAACTTCGTCTGTTCACACACAGCGCGAAAAAGTTCATCAAGCCAGAAGAAAATAAATACAACCAACAAAAAACACAACAACCAAAAAAAATCAACGAAGAATATTTATTTATTTTTAGAGCACACACGTTCTTTTTTTTTTTTTTTGCTGGTTATCTCTCTCACTCTGGCTAGTGCTTCTGGGGATCTACCTCTTTCTTTTCGTTATTTTCTTTCTTCACTTTATTTTCGTTTTAATGGACTCTTTTTTTTATTTTTGCACTTCTTATTTTTTTGGCAGGAATCGTAAGAGAATTCCTTCTTTTTTTGCTTTACACAATTTTCGTTGCGTTGAATTGGTAACACTTGGTATCAGCATCGTATGCTCCACCACACAATCCTGCTGCAACTACTGGACGTCGTCGTGGACATCCGAGAATTGTATTGAAAGACCTGCACCAGTGCATATCCATTGCAAGCGGGGGGAGTTAATTCCTTATTCGTTTTCTTTCTGTGTGTCACACTAAACACATCGCACACAGCACAGATCTATCTGCAATCATAAGTCGCAAGGGGTAGGTTGTGGTGCGATGGTACCGACGACGTGCGATTTTGCGGGCGATTTAGGGGAGCACAGATACACTTACTTCTTGTGGCAGAAGCTGCACTTTCTTTAGGACTTGTTTCACTCTTCACTTCACTTTGTCAAGGGGAAATCGTATCGAGTATTCCTTGCAGAGAAACCAAACCGAAGCCCGAACAGCACACCGGGCGATCGTAAAAGGGGGGAGCGAACTTTGACAGCTCAACGTCTGGCGGGCTGCTGATGATGATGATTGTGATGATGATGTTGCCTGCTGCTACTTCTCCTGAGCACACCGACGAAGACGACGACGCAACGACGACGACGACGTTTAACCCCACACCGGGTGGAGTCTCTGTGAGGCGCCGCGTTCTGCTACTGTGCGCCAATGAAGGATGCTGTCGAGATGCTCCCGCGTTCCGATGAGGTGAGCTTTTTTTCCGATTTGATATCGCTGTTTTCACTTATTTTTTGCACATACGAAAAATACCGAAATTATTACATAAAAATTGTTCTTCTTTGTCGTGGTTTTCGTGTGATTTCCGAGTTTCACTTGGAATATAATTATTATTTTACACGACAGTGAGACGACGACAGACAGGCGACTAATTCACGAAGGCTGTACGTTTGGGGAGCAGGCGAAAACACATCGGCGGAGGATTCTAATTGGAGATGAGGAGAACACACACAAAAAAGCACAACAAAAAAATGAATAAACCTCAACGAGCAACGGAAGAACGGAAGGAAAGATGAACAACACTGGAGAGAGGTGAACTTAATTATTTTTATTTTATTCTTCACTTATAATTTATATTATTTATCGTGGATTGTATTGTGTTTCTTTGTTTATTTTTGTATATTTCATGCGATTTCTTTTGTTTCTTTCTTTTTTTACGCGACGACCGATGCGACCACAACGACGACGACTGCGGCGACGACGACAACGACGACGACGGCGGAGAACATTTCGTTCCTCTCTGTGATATTACCAAAACATGTCTATTGCATGAGAATCTCGTTTGAACATCGCAAACTGTCGCTTTTGCTAAAAATGCCACGAGAGAGCGAGAGCATACGAGTGTGTGACGGCTGGCTCCGATGGCCACAGAGTCTGTATGGGTGTGGAGTGAGGGTGATGGCTGTAGTGTCGGGTATGAGATGACAGAGAGAATCGGTTCTAAGTGGAAATGAGACAATTGGATTATTGCAGCTCTCTGCCGGTGGGTGTGTGAGTGTATGTTCTTGGAAAGAAATGAGCGCCACTCTTTGTGTGGAAATGCAATACGCTAGGAGTGTGTGTTTGCGTGCTTGTAGTGAGCAGTGTTGGCGGCGACGAGAAAGTCGTCCGTCGGCCAACGATGAAGACGACGACGACGACGACGACGATAACGACGAGGTGGTGGTGGCGGCGATGACTGCTGGCTGAAACAAGCATGGCCGGCGTTTCGCATCGCACCACGTGTGTATGTGTGAATGGGTAAAGTGGCAGAATGGGGTTCGGAATGTTTGACTGTGTGCGCGTTGTGTTTGGCTATAGCTATAGCATGCCATGCCGTGTGCGAGCGGCGACGGCATTGGATTTTTTTTGCTGCTCTTCTGCTGTCGGTCGCTTTGTCAGATTTTTGTCGTTTGTTTTTTGTTTTGCATTTTCTTATTTGCAAAAAAAAAAAAACGACAAATGAAAGAGGGAGAAGCAACTCTGCGTTGTTGCCGGGTTTAGTTGGTGTCATTGCGGGTTATGTTCGATGAGTGAAGAATTTCTGATTGGAAATATTCAAATTTAATTTAAATTGTGTCTGTTCATGTGATTTTTCTATTTCAAATTTGGAACTACTTTGTTCTGTTCTTTCGAACTTAATACCAGTGTTGCCGCTGAAAAATTTGAGAAAGTCGCACAGAAAAGTGTCTCAGGACAAAAAAAAAGTCGCAATTGCCCGAAATCGCTAATTTTAAGGTTTTAACATGTTTAGGAGACATGTGCAGTCATTTAGTTGGATTTTCTTAAAACTAGTCTTGAGCCTATTGCTTATGAGGAACTTAATGAAGTATTTCATGAAAGAAATATGTTTCATATAAAATAGTGGCCGAAGTCATTTCATGGTAAAGCCGCGCGTCGCGGCCTCAAAAAGGGTCAAATTAGGACTAAAATCGCATACCGACAACCATGCATACCCATATCGCAACGTCGCGTTCGCTCGCTCAGGCTTCGACATATTTAAGTAGGACACATCTAAAAATTTTGTGTATTTTAGCCTAAGGCCTGATGCTCTGGCTACTAAGTTACACTGTAATACATATTATATCGTATAACTTAGCTATTTAATAAATGAATTTGTGTTAAGGCTCCGGCACATTGAATACTTTTGTTGCGTCAGCGTCAAAACATCCGTTCACTGTGAAGAAACTTAGCCATGGGATGACAATAAATACAATTTTGTAATTAAAAAGTTTATCTGCATTTTATTATAAATACTCAAACATCGATTTATATTTTTATGCATTCGAACTTTGCTCCGACGAAAATAAACTCCCAGACAACAAAATGTCACAATTTGACGATTGTCAACGCTGAAGGAGAGTGAAATGTTAAAACTTGAGCACAGAAATGAAGTATTATAGAGATATCCAACTTCTACCTCTCTTGTCCATTAAAATGTTTGACAACCGTTACCGTTTTCTAAAACGTTTTGAACGTTTAAAATTGACCAATCAGAGATCGGCATTCATGTTATTTCGTGATTAACTGCCGTAAATAACTGTAAAATAAAATTCGACGATGGGATAGGGGTCAATCAGCTGTGACGTTAGTCATCTCTATAATCAGAAATGAAGTATGATAGAGATACTCAACTTCACAGCTGATTGACCCCTAGTCCATCGACGAATTTGACGGATAATCATGAAAATGTTGACGGTACTGAATGCCGTTCTCTGATTGGTTAATTTGGCTTTAGAAAACAATATAAATAATGGTTGTCAAAAATGTTAAGGGGCAAGAGAGGGAGAAGTTGGGCATCTCTATCATACTTCATTTCTGCTCTATAATATTTCATTTCTCGTGAAAACATTTTGGTGAGAGAGTTCTTCGCTTACGTGAGATTACGTTTCTCTCACCGCTCTCATTTTTCTTATAACGTCAAATCGTAGCACGACCGACGCAGTGAATGGCATGGAACGTGGTATTGTGTAGGCATTGTATGCATCGCAGCATTGTGAAATGGACATAAGCACGAGCACAAATTTCGAGGTAGAGCTACTCTCCAGTCACTCGTATTTCAGAAAATTTGAGTAGACAGAACGCGCGCGTTCTGACCTGCCGCTTTCTGACACAACATTCCAGTTAGCTCGATAGGACGCGCGTTTGCGATTCCGTAAGGCTTAGCTAAGAAAATATTGCTTTCTTTGAACTAATCAAAAGGAAATATAGCACCGATGTGTTATGTGGACAAGTTCGTGCAGTCGTGCTCTGACATTTTAAGTAGAATACACGTGAATCAATGCAGCGTCGCGCTTTGATAGTTCACAAACCATAATATCGTAAGCGCGAGCACACATTTCTAGCTAGAGCTACTTCCACAAACTCGGGCTTTTGACAGTTTTGAAATAATTTTCTTTCATTTACTCGTGGTAAAATTAATTTTAGACCGTTTTACTAGTGAAACGTGCGTCTTTCATTGTGACTTGGAAAAGTGAAGTGTCAAAACGTGGCTTTGACCTAACATTCTCGTAAGCTCGATAAAACGAGTACTTAAGCACATCAACGCACGATCGCGCGACCGCGACTTTGTGATTTGGCCATCAATGTTGAGTGACATGCGAGTAGATCGATATGTGACTAATCAACAATACGCAGCCTGATTTTTCGGATATTTGAAAGGCCAATAAATGGGGCTTGGCCTAGTCTGGCAGAAGGGCTCTTTAGCTTACAAATGACAAGAAGTGAATCAGCTGTCAAGCTTGGAATCTCTATAGCACTTCATTTCTGATATTAACTAGTATTCTGAGTGTCCTGTTGAAAGTCTACATGTATTAGTACATGTGGTAGATACCTGGTAATGGTCATATTTTTCAGTCTTGTAAGGTTTCCATTGTCGGCCGTGGCGTTGTGGGTATGTGCGTCGACCCCTACGCAGCTGAAACTCGATGTCTGGGTTTGATTTCCGGCCGGTGAGACCAAAAATTATACTATAGGTCCCTTCCACTCATGACAGAACAATAGTACGCACAACACAAGTGGTTGCTGAAAAGCTAGGCCCTGGTCCTGGTAGCGCCACCCATATTATAAGGTTTCCATTTCACTCAAATGTCAACAATGAATACATCAGATGAAGACGATGGCTTTCGAATTGAGAATGTTTAGTTAAACTAGATTTAAATATTTTGAAAGTGAAGAAATGATGTCTTAATAAAAAAATACATGGCAACGCAGCTGGTTGTGCTAAAGAGCAGTCTTGGAAGTAATTCGGCGAGAGGTTGGAAAGCGACCATAGATCTGCGACTCAGAGGCAGGAAATTCAACATTATCGAAGGGCTCAAATCCAATGGTGGTGTGTTGCCTTCCAATGAGCTGGACATCTTAACAGAGCGAGCGCTTTTCGGAGCTGCTCACTTCCGAACATGGCAGACCCCTAGTCTAGAGCGGCGGTGGCCAACGGTGGAAGAGTTCATTTTGGCGATTGAATCGCTAAAAGTTGGCAAATCCGCCGGTGTGAATGAAATCCGGCCAGAAATGCTTAAGGCAATGGACAAAGAGGGAGTTTTATGGCTTTCTCGTGTAATTAAAGTGGCCTGGGAATGTGGTGAGACAAATGGTGATTGACAAACTAGGGTGATTGTCCCAGCTTTCAAGAAGGGGGACAAGTGAAATAGCTCTGTCTACAGGGGCATATCTCCTTTACCCGGGAAAGTCTACACTAAGGTGATGGAAGTGCGTTCTTGAGCTAAGGTCGAGCATAAGATGGGGGATGAACAGTGCGGCTTTCGTCCCGGAATATGTACTTGAGAAGGCTTGGGAGTATATTTGTAGAAATGAAAAATATGACCGAGTCCCTCGAGTTCAACTCTGGAGTGTTCTGGTCCTCTTCTGAAGGCCATTCAGTTTCTATCAACAGACTGTAGCAGCTGTGTTCGGGATGTGCTAAATCAACACCTTTCACCGTGGGCGTTGGACTTCGACAAGGGTGCAACTTGTCACATCTCCTTTTCATTATAAATATGGACTGGATGTTGCAGCGCAACCGAGGCGAGGAATGTTTCACATTGGGAGAGTTGAGGGTAAGTCATCTTCTTTTTGCAGGTATCTTAGTTGTCCTCACATCTTCTCAGACGGAACTCCAGCGCGCACTCAATAGTTTTGTGGCCGTATGTGCTGATGCTGGAATGGACAACTCGGTGGTTATGGCCATCTCCAGAACGCCTGTTCAATGCACTCTACATGTTAGTGGAGTCCCATTGAAGCAGGTGGAGAAGTTTAAGTAGCTCGGTGTCTTTTTCACGAGTGATGGAAGGAGTAATGCTGAGCTTTCCTGTAGGATTGGTCAAGCTGGATCAATTTTGAAACAGCTTGGCAGATGTGTAATCAGGAAAGCCGAGCTTGGTGTCAAAGCCAAAAAAAAAGGCGAATGATTACAGATTGGCATATTCTGGCAAAAAAACTTTCTTTAGCAGTTACTAAGCTATTTTAACCGTATGCTGGTGAGGGCAAGTATTTTGTTTTAATGTATGTAGAATCAGCTCAGGACTGTTGATAGATGAGGCCTAGAGAAGGTCATGCCATATATTTAACACACACTTAAGTTACGCTTCATAGAATCGATGAAGTCGACGAAGGGTTAAAGGGGTAAAAAAGGAGAAGCACCGACAATAGAAGAAAGACCATGCATTCCTTGACATCCTCAACATTTTCCCCAACTAATCTGCGTGAAATAATCACTTCAATCACCTAAGTCGCACACAACTCTCGCACCTCTCTCGTATAAGGAGTTATATCGAATTTGAATCTCAATTCCGCGTGCTCACGTGAAGTCTGTTCTACTCCTTTAAAAACGAAACACATCATAACAGCTACCTAATCGGGAGATTTTCTTTGATTTAATCAGTCCATTTTAATAGACTCACTTTTAGAAGTGTGCTGTGTATGGGACGCTTCAGTGTGCCATAAAGGGTTGTTCACATGGGCAAATATACCGGACATGGTTGGTCTGGCAGTCTGAATTTTGATTGTGTGAACGACATAACATCGGCATGACTGACATGTCGGATGGTTATCAAATTGTTTGGTACTTAGAGAGGCACATTTGATGGTGTGAACGAGTGTCTGTTCCACCAGAAGGAAATTTCCAAAAGATTTTCAAGGTGGAGGAGGAAAATAGAGGAATAAAGAAAATTTGAAAAAACAGGGTCATTTCCAACAATTTCAAAAGATTCTGATAGTCCGCTGGAGACTTTAATTATGTTAACAAATTTACAGAAGAAAACTTTGATTGCTTCTGAATTCATTCTTTCACCCAAAATCGCTTCCCTTTCCTTTCATTTCTTTCTTCGATTGCTTCTTCTTCAAAAATATTGTCAGTAACAAGCGCTACGAGCACGTCCACCACAATTGCAATTCAGTTTAAAAGTGAAGTCTGGCAACATGATGTGTACGCTAACGCCATCTGTATTCGGTATCCGACCAAGTCTGTCTGTTGTCTGGTATGTTTGATCATGTGGACCCCCCTATTGGCTTCTATTCGAAGTGAAATCAAATTAAATTCATTTGCTTCTTTTCCTAACACTCATGCAGATTCCTTATAACACAATGAATACTAATGCGCGTGCGATGTTTCAAATTCTCTTTTTAAACAAAAATCTTTTGCTTAATATTTTTCAAATTTCGAAAAACATCGAGTTTTAGACCGCTTTTGAAAAGTATTTTAGAACACTCCCATTTCTCGAGCACATTGGCTCCCAAACTGTAACTGCAAAATGCAACTATAGCCAACTTCACTTTCAAACAAATGACAGCTGACGGGTGAGAAACATTTTTTCAAATATAAAACCAGTTCGAGTTTGGCGCGTTTATTCACATCAATTGTCTATTTTCCATTTTCTTTTCTATCGTCACCCTCATCACTGTTCCACGTACCAATTTCAGGTGCTTGTGGAATATCAATTTAAACCTCATCACCATTCAGAGTAATTTAAAAGAAATCAATTAAAAAATGGATCTCAACGATGCCGTTCTCACATGTGCGGTGAATATTCAGTGGACCAACGCCGTAGGCGTTGTAGGCCGAAAATTGGCTTATCGCTCGGCCACCTTACGCCTAGTTCGCAATGACCTACGGGAGATTTTCGTCGAAGTCTCAACAGAAAAAACTAAGCCCGTCAAGTTCAAGCTGAAGGATATAATAGTGCATAAAAAGTTCATGAGCGAGGGTAAGGCGACGTTCAACTTCAAGGCGGAAAACTGTTCGATGTACCTGTCGAATGCTCCACCCGGCACTCTGATGAATTACTTACGAACTGTATTTGTGAAGATGCATGGTGCTTCGAATGAGAACCAGGACGAGGCGACAATGCAAAAGAAATTGCGAGCACATCTTTTGTCTGGACAACCGAGTAAGTTCGAGGAGGTGAGCCCTGTCACTACGGCGGAGATGGTGATGGCAAGAAAAGCGGCAGGCATCTCTAAAGCTACAGTCACCACACCTTCACCGAAGGCGATTAAGAGGCGGAGAGCGGACGAAGTTCGATCGGGGGATGGTTCGTTGCCGGCCCCAAAGAAACTACAATACCAATCGTCGCCGCTGACCGAGGAGAATCTCAAACTCTGCCAGGAGCAGATTGATGTTATGCAGGCCTGTATCGCTGGCAAGAGTGTCTTCTTTACTGGGTCAGCTGGAACTGGAAAGAGTTTCCTCTTGAAAAAGATCATTTCCGCTTTGCCCCCAGATGGGACTGTGGCTACAGCTTCTACAGGTGTTGCTGCTTGCCTCATTGGTAAGGAATTCCTAGTGACATTCCCGCCGGAGTTTGTTTAAGATTTTGTTTCTTTTCAGGTGGCGTAACACTGCACGCATTTGCCGGGGTCGGCGGAGGTGAGTGGGGCATACAGCGCTGCATTGAGATGGCTTCCCGACCTTTGCCGGCACAGAACTGGCGAAAGTGCAAAATTCTGATCATTGACGAGATATCAATGGTGGATGGAGAGTATTTTGAGGTGAGTCATTTCGATCGATCGATTTCTTTGTCTGGCACTGCAGTAAAAACTGCATTCTTAGGTATAATTCGATCGCAGTTGTTTTGACACGAATTCGCAAGCCGTCGTGTCAGCATTGGTTATTGGTTGTTATGACAAGCACTTAGTCGACACTTTCCTCACATTTGCCGTCTTTTTCCACAGAAAATTGAAACAGTTGCCAGACATGTACGAAAGAACGACAAACCCTTCGGTGGAATCCAGCTTATTCTGTGCGGAGACTTTCTTCAGCTGCCGCCGGTCGTCAAACGAGGCGACTACAATAATCCCCAGACGAATGCACAGCGCTTCTGCTTCCAATCCAGTGTCTGGGATAAATGTATCCAGCACGTTTACGAACTGAAAGATGTCCATCGTCAGAGTGATCCGGAATTCGTGAAAATCCTCAATCATCTGCGAATCGGCCACGTCAACGAAGAGATCGAAAAACGTCTGATGATTACTTCAAAGCAAAAGATCGAGAAGAATGGAATTTTAGCGACCCAACTGTGTTCACACACCAACGATGCGAACTCTATCAACGAGTCCAAGCTGGAAAATCTCGAGGGAGAGAAGGTTCTCTTCAAGGCCGAGGACAGTGACCCCAGCATGACCAAGCAGCTGGACAATCAAGTGCAAGCCCCTTCCGAGCTGTATTTGAAGATCGGCGCCCAGGTGATGTTGCTGAAGAACTTGAGCATTTCTTCTGGACTGGTGAATGGGGCTCGAGGCGTTGTTGCCCGCATCGAAAAAGGCGTGCCTATAGTGCGTTTTAAGAATAACGTCGAATACACATGCAAGGTAGAGAAATGGATGATTAAGACTGCAACAGGGGGCATTGTGACGCGCAGACAAATCCCACTGAAACTGGCGTGGGCGTTCTCCATTCACAAGTCCCAAGGACTCACCTTGGACTGCGTGGAGATGTCCCTGTCGAAGGTATTCGAAGCTGGTCAAGCGTATGTTGCGCTGAGTCGTGCGAAGAGTCTCGACAGTGTACGCATCCTGGACTTCAACTCGAAGCAAGTCTGGGCGAACGCACAGGTCTTACAGTTTTACAAATTATTCCGAAGACGTCTGCACGATACGACCATGATTCCCCTAGGCAATAAGAACACAAAGGAACGCAAGGAGAGCGGTGCCAACAGCGCACTGAGCAAGCTGAAAAAGAGTCTCATGAGCAAGCCGTTGGTCTCAATTAGTTAATTAGTGTGTAATTGCCCTTATAGATAAATTGAATGACTTCGATTCCAAGCCCAAGCAGGCAGACTAGACTAATAGATTTAAGTGAGAGATTTATTTTATTTTTGCATTGCAAGACGAATTGTACTTTACGTAGTAAACAATTGGGAATAAAGCTAAATATTTCAGCGCATTACATTGGTCTTCTTTCATTTTTGGAAACAGTGCGAAAATACGACAACCGAAACGGAAATGCACTCATTTACGGCGAATCCATGGGAATGGTCGCGCACAAGAGCCAAAAGTATTTCCCAAGAATCGCTTGACATCAGTACAAGCAAAGGAACAACACAATCACCTTGCAAAGCAGAGAAAACCAAAAAAGAAACAATCCACTTCAGTGCATAAGAGTAAATCATTTGCTGCTGTCTTATTGGATATCGTTATGTGTCCTACACAGACCACACACTATCTACAGATAATTTGTATGAATTCACTTGGAAGTAAACAACGCATCCTCTGAGAGATCTAGTGTTCATCTTCCGTTTTCATGCCGCTGCCGACTGGTCCATGACGACGTTCCCAGATCAATCGATGCTTCTGCTTCATGTAGCAGGATTTCGCATTAGCGTATGCTCCCAAGTCGCCGTCTAAAAGAAACAAGAAAACATTGCAAACAGGGCAGCAGCAATGTACAGCGCCTTACATTTGATGAACCAGTTCTCAGCGGCTTTCTCATACTGCTCCAGAATTGGTCTACACTTGACCATATGATCTGGCGATTCGTACAGCACGCAGTCTTCAAAGCGTTGACGAAGAATATTGACGACTTCGTTGTCAACCATGCGATCGCGACGGAATTGCTGATCGGCTTCGAAACGGCAGACGGCATCGTCGGTATAGCACTCATCGATGGTAGGGACCCTGCGGAATTTCTCATGGTACCATGGGTAGTTCTTCTGATTCGGTTCGACGATAGTTTCTGTTGTGATGAAAGAGATGCGAGATTAGTAAACAACTGATGCGAGAGGTTATGTTATGTAATTGGGATCATTTTGCGGATTGCCAAGTGCAACTAAAAAATAGAGTAAGTGCAAACGCACTCCCAACACAATCAAACGAAACATTGGATGATATCCTTACCTCTGAACCAGGTGACCGGTCCTTCTACCATGCTGGACACGGAATTGACAAAAGCCTGCATCGGGTTCCGAGCTTCCGGCATTTTGAATGATTTTTCCTTTAAGTGAGAAATTTGTTAAATGGGAGTTCTGTTATATAAAGATTCGGTCTGTAGTGCACCTGGAAATCCTAACTTCTTAAAAAAAGAAATACCGATTACGTCCTGAAAATTAACTGAATTAGACAGGCGATGGCAGACAGCAAAATTGTTCGTTCTGTCAGAAGTGACAGTAGCTTTGAAAATGTAATAGATTAAGCTTCATAGGGTGTATCCGTGATATTTTCAGAATATATTTTGATGTACGAAATTTGTTTTATAGTTTTGCTACCCCAAATCACATTGAAATTTTGACTATCGAAAAAATATCAGAACGGTGTCAGAGATGTCACTTTTTTGGAACAACCACATTTCTTGCACCTGCTACTCAGTGGCAATTATTGTAGTATATGTAAGAAAATGCAGTAGACGTAGAAAAAATGTCAAATTGTAGTTGAGATGTCAATTTAACGTCAGTTCAATTGTGCTCTGAAGTGAAAACATTATAAAAACACTGCAAAATCTACACATAACAGATGTAGATACGCGTAATTAATCGAGAAGATTACCACAGGTGGTCTACTCTGCCATCTCTGAGTCGAGTGCCAGAATAGGCTTCTAACTATCTTATGGCTCGAAAAGAGCTTCAACGTCTAAACTACATGGCTTAGAGAATTCAAGGAAATACTGAGTGTGGTTTCGAAAGAAGTTTGCCCTTTTCAAACTTTTCCAAGGAAAAAGTTCCTGCTCCTATTGTGAATTTCCTTCGGAATTTTAGTCCGCAGGGAAAATTCGACATTATATTCGAGAAATTTAACAACTGTCATTGCTGTCATGGGAAATTAATTGATGCGATTGAATGCGTTCATAATATTTTGAACCAAAAACATGATAATGTATGGTATTGGTGTATAGTGATAACTATGGAAGATGAAGAAAAGTAAAATAGTGAGGCACGGGCAATACAAAGAGATTTAAGGGACAAATGGAATCATTTGAAAAAGTAAAATAATATTATAAGCGCATTAATGCCTGCAAAATGCTTTTAAAGCCCTAATAACTTTGTTTGCATATATGTCAGCAGTACTTTAAGGTCCCTATAAATTTTGGATATGAGAAGGTGGCTATCAAAAGGGAGTTCCAACAGCCTTGGCACAGTTGCCATTATTCCTAGTTTTTATGGAGATGCTGAATATATTTGAAGAAAACCTGTGTCCAATATGCGTAAAAATGAACACGGCACCAGAAGAGACAACAGATATAAAGCTTAAATTTTATGAAAAGTTTGGCATAGCGCACACCTGGTGCGCTCGGATGAGTTGATGGTAATAATACAACCGCCAAACAACAAATATTGGTTATTGTATAAATGAAAGGATCTTGTAGTTTAAATGTTTTACTCGTAAGTAGCCCTTTTCTGTATGAAACTGACCTACCTTGGATAACATATATACTCCGCTGGTCTGCGACCACGAACAACGTCTACAGATGCAACTCATCCCGGGGCATTTGTTGATATACTTCTTTGGACAGTAAGTGCATTGGATGGAGGAACATTATGCAAGTGCTAAACGGAATTTCTTGCTTTTAGATAAACACCTTTTGAAGAAGGCTTTCGAAAGCATACCAGCAGCAAAATAAAAGAATGAACAAATGGAGTCGTTAAAAACCGGTGAATATGCCTTCATGGTCCTAGAGCATTGTACTAGGAATATAGCAATTGAAATAAGAAATGTGTGTCTCGTTTTGCATAATACTTGCACCCTTTAAAGCAGATTTCGTGCAGAAATTAACAGGGACATCGAGTGTATAGAATGGACAAGTGTACATGTCAGCATATCTGGCGGTTTGACCGCGGGTACGCACGGGTCATAAGAAAACACGTATAATACTAAAAAAAAAACTAATATATTTACACAAAATAAAGAAAAACCAAACTCACAAATTTCAGTCCAATATTTCGCTTTTTGGTAAGTGAATGCCTGGGTATGAGAGAAAAAAAAATCAGTACAAATGAACTGCCAAAATATTGCTTCATAAATCTAACCCATATTTTCCAGCTTGGCTACTTCGATTTCTATGAGTTTTTGTCTGTAGCTTATTTCTTGATCGATTTCCATTTTCCTTAGAATTTCCATCTCTTGGTTATGACGCTTGGTTTCTTCAAGTAAAAATAAGTTCAGTAATCAATGAATTGTCAAAATATTGCTTCAGAAATCTAACCCATTTTTTGCAGCTTGGCTTCTTCTATTTCTAAACGTTTTTGCATGAAACTCATTTCTTGTTCGATTTCCATTTTTCGTAGTCTTTCCATCTCTTGGTTATGACGCTTGTTTTCTTCGAGTAGATTCGTCAAGCAGCTCAAGGCGCTGTGGTCCTTAAAAAAAGTATTTTCCAAAAAATCGTCCGTTTGTGTTTTGTTCTGTTCCACAGTACAACCATCACCAATCCTTTGTTTCTTCGAGCAAGACGGCGACCGAACATTTGAGGCACTAGACGAACCTTTCACCATCTCGTTCATCGCACATATTTTTATTATCGTTTCTTCCATGGACGAAAAATGGTATTCCCTATAGGACGCCCGTCCTGTTACAGTTCTCGATTTGGGGTTTTCCGATAACTTTTTTCTAATATATTTCTTTTTATCGCACCATACCTAAAAGAGAGTACATTTTCAAATATGTACAGGAACTGAAATTCAAATCTGCCATAGAACATACCTTCCTCCATTCAAATGCCGATTTAACAGGTGGGCCAACAATATTCAATTCTATTTCCAGTTTCTTCCAAATTTTGTTTCTCTCCTCCTTACTTCGGCTAGTGCAGCCCTTAGCAATGTCTGGATACTTTGCCATCCAGCTGACCAATATTTCACTTTGTTTTTTATTTGTTGCAGTGGACCTTCAAATGCAAATAAACGCACGTTCAGAAATATTTCACCAAAATTCAGACAAAAACACTTACATTCTTAAGATTGTGCGACACGTACTCCAACTCCCAACTTCCTTACTTTATTTCACTTTCCTCAAACAAATGACAGCGAAACGTTCGAGGAAAATATCGAAAATTTCCCTCCAAACGTTGTTCACAATTCCGGGTTCCTCAATGAGAGAAGAAGTTCGGGAGTAATTTATTCACAATAGGCGTGAATTTCGAATATGGTCCGGTGAAAAAAATCCGATGGAAATTCACAGTAGGAGGAGAGAGAGTACTTTGAAATGACTGCTTTCATTTCTCAAAATCACTGGCTTCAAATGAGTTTTGTCGTTAAACTAATTTGTGTCAAGACAACAACTTTCCATAAGGCTTTCATTTTGTTTCCAGAAGTCAGCTGACACAGAAAACTCTCAGATCATATGAAGAATTTGGATCATTGAGAACAATTTGTAAGAAAAGCGTTTGCTGAAAGAAGTTCTCCAGCAGATTTTCAAACATTTTTCGCCGCTGATACGCAGTTATATCCTTGCAGGAATTGAACCAGCCTTTTAGGATGCCTACGACTTCGTTTTGAAATTGAATTTGGGTGTCCACTTGTCTTTCCAAAGGCATTTTTAAGGTAGCTTTGTCCGGGGATTGTGTTTCTCAGGTTCCTGATTTCCTCGTTAGGATGGTGTTGATGCTTAGTAGCTGCTTCCTCCTTCCCTGTCACCATGTATTGTTGCAGGGGGATAATGCGTGCTTGGTCGTAAAGCCTATTGTTGCTGTGGTGCCTTTGACGGTCCCTGTCGAAGGTCAGTCCGGTACATATTCGCAGTATTTTTCTTTCGATAATTGCGAGCTTCGTCATGCTGGTCTTAGAGATGGTGTGCCATATTGGGAAGCCGTACGTTAAGATCGGCCGTGTAAACTGCAGTTTTGTCCTCTGGCTTAATCCATTTTGCTTGCGCATCAAGGGGTAGATGCGATGGAAGCCTAGGTTGGCCTTCTTAAGTGTCAGTTTCAAATGAGTTTCAACCTTTCCGTGAAGTTAACGCCAAGATACTTGACCTTTTCCTTTAGGCAGCACTACCTTTATGCTTTGACATTTGGCTGCTGATCTGCATCCGCCTCTGCATGGTCTCCTAAAGCACATAAGTACCGATTTCCCAGCATTGATACGAATATCCCATTTGGTGACAAATTCTCGCCTCGCATTTTTCTGTCACATCACATTAAAATCTCCTCAATCTTCGAGTGAGGTGACAAAAAACGATTCAAATACACCTCAAAAAAAAAAAATCAACTAAAGGGTGATTTTTTAAAAGCTATAGGAAAGTTTAAAAAAAAAATAAAATTCAGAAGAATGCATGAAATCTTTATTTGAATCGATAGTACGGTCCATATAATTTAATGTTTGAAGGTTATTTCATGCAAATGTTGACCTTGACTGCGCCTCAAATGGTCCATCCGCTTAGTCCAATTTTGGCATACTCTTTCCAACATTTCGGCCGGTATCTCACGAATAAATGCTTCAATGTTGTCTTCCAATGCGTCAATTGAAGCGGGCTTGTCTGTATAGACATGAGCTATAACATAGCCCGGTCTAGGCGGCCAATTGACCGGTCCCGAACGTGAAATAAAATGTTCACCGAACTCGCCTCTCAATAAGGCCATTGTTGCGCGTGCTGTGAGGCATGTGGCACCGTCTTGTTGAAACCACATGTCATGCAAGCAAGCTCTTGCATTTTGGGCAAAAAAAAAGTTGGATATCATCTCACGGTAGCGCTCACCATTCACAGCTACGTTACGATTCGCATCATCTTTGAAGAACTATGGTCCAATGATGGTCATCATGAACACTGGCCGATACAGCTGCGATATTTTCTTCAGTACGTAAGCGTGTTGGTGGTTTGATGTCCAACAATGTAAATTTGGTGCGAAATTTAGTCACAATAGCCCGAATAGCCGTGGGTCGATGAAACTGACCATACAATGGAAGAAGCGCGTGGTGAACTTTCTTAACAGAGCACGCATTTTGATAATAAAATTCAATAATTTGCAAGCGTTGTTCGTTTGTAAGACGATTCATGGTTAAATTATAGCACCAAACTGAAGATGTTTGACAGTGAAACAAAACACGAAACGTGCGTCAGCTGTTTAAACCAGTGTTGCCAAAAAGATAATAGCTAAAAAATCACCCTTTATAAGGGACCCTCTGTGGTAATTGCTAAGCTCTAATTTGATAGGTACCAAATAGCTGACCTATTCATTCGTATGGGCAGCCGACAGGATGAAGCCTTGGATAGAGATTGGTAAAGAACTCGACGAGGACGTCGATGAAGACAGGTTGGCCGAATCTGTAACGCAAAACGAAACAACTGGCAACACGGAAGAAGGGAGAGAGAGAGAGAGAAAGAGAGAGACAGGGAGAGAGAAAGAGAGAGAGAGAGAAGTAAACAAAAGAAGAGGCATTCTGGTGGTGACTTTGAATCAAAATAGTCGAAGTTAGAAAATTGAAGAAATTTTGAAGACAAAAGAAAACAAATTTAATCAATTTTTAAATTCTTAAAAAAATTCCTTGATGTGATTGGAATTATCCTCCATTTAAGAGACCACGTACTCAAATTGTTGATTTATTGTTATTTTAGCACTAAACGTAAACACATTAATCAACTTTTATTCCTATCAATAACAAAATTTGAGTTAAAACTTACATTTTATCCTAAGTCGTTTGGCGGCACCCACAAAAATGCAAGCGACGACATCTCGCTCATTTCATCTCACTTTCTCATGAAACGTGACTAAAGGAATACACACGATTGTCGTTCGAGTGACAAATGTCACTTAAAGTGACTAAGAGAATTCAAATTTGTCACAGTGACACATATTTTTGGGTGACACGACTAAGAAAATAAGAGGGAATATATTCAACCAAAAACAAATATTTATAAAAGAAACTTTATTTCAGAACGAAGTTTTGACAGTAAGTGAACGTTTAATTTAAAACATGACATTAAGATTTCTGTCACTGGCAGGGTATTGCCAGAGCGTTGGTTGACATAAGTTCCAACATAATATGATTGTGCAAAAGGTTCCGCTGCCAAATACATCGCGTTTCTTTTAGTCTTTCAAGAATTTGTAAATCACTTTGAATGCAAACTTGTGAGTTTTGAAGACCAATGAACGATATACAGTTGTGTTCAAAATAATAGCAGTGCGCCTAGTTTATTGGTTATTTAAGCCTTGTCGAATGACAACAACTTATTTTTGAATTCCTTGTACATACAAGGTTTTTATTCTTAATTATAGATATAAAAGGTGTATTTTTAACAAAATAATTCATTCTTAATTGACAACATTTATAGCTTGGAAATTAAAAATATAAAGCAACAAAAAACTACAAACAGAATTCCCCTGTTCAAAATAATAGCAGTGTTGATTGAAAGTAAAAAAAAAAAATATTAGTCATCAAACAAAACAATGGGTCTTAAACAAAAGATAACCTTAATAATTGGTTGTTAACCCGTTATTCTCTAGGACTGATTTGCACCGACGTGGCATGGAGTCCATCAAATCCTTGCATCTCTTGGTTGTTAAATTCCGCCACGCGCTTTGCACTACTTGCCAAAGTTCTCTATTGTTGGTTGGCTTTGCGTTCGCCACTGCTTTCTTTAAGTCACACCAAAAGTTTTCTATGGGGTTAGGGTCTAGTGACTGTGCGGGCCACACCATAACATTAACCCCATTGACCCGAAACCATCCCTTGGCTTTTTTGCTGGTATGTTTCGGGTCATTATCTTGCTGAAAGACCCAGATTAAAGGCATTTCATATTCTGCGTACGGCAACATTACCCTTGCAAGAATATCAACATACACAGTCTGGTCCATGATCCCAGAAATAAGATGCATAGGCCCAACACCTTGGTAGGAAAAACAGCCCCAAACCATTATTTTTGAACCGCCGTGTTTTACGCTCTTTAAAGTGTATTGTGGGCGATATTCCGTGTTTGGAGGACGGCGAACATATTGACGGGACCCACAAGCCCCAAAAAGAACAATTTTGCTCTCATCAGTCCATAATATATTGCGCCATTTTTCCACAGGCCAGGTGATGTGTTCTTTGGCAAAAGCTATCCGAGCTGCTATGTGCTTTTTAGAGAGTAATGGTACCTTGCGGGGACTCCGAGCGTATAGCCCTTCATTTAACAGCCGCATGCGGACTGTGACAGCACTAATACGATACTACGATGATGCAGCACCAACTCCTTTTGGATGACGTCTTGCTATATCTTACAATTCGCCTGTCCTCCAATGCTGATGTTTTTTTTCGTCGGGATTCGGACTTAGGATGGTGCTTTATTGCGTTAGCAATCATTGGGGATGTGCATCCTTTGACGTTTTTCCATCTGCTCTTAATTTTAAAATCAATTTTCTCTCCTGCTCTGTGCAATGCTTACTGCGGCCCACTGTTTAATTAAAAGTTAAAGATTTTACTATAATCTAAATTAAAAATATTTATTTGTTCTTACTTTTATGTTTTTACTTTTAAATTAAATTTTGTATCAAATCTTAAGTCAGTTAATTAAACAGCTGTATAAGCACTTCGCCAAACCTTTAACGACTGTATCAGCCAGTACAACCGACATGCAGTGGAAAATATGATCAGTATTTGTTTTGTCAATTACCGTTAT
The DNA here is from genome assembly GCA_905231855.2 of Eristalis tenax. Lineage (NCBI taxonomy): Eukaryota > Metazoa > Arthropoda > Insecta > Diptera > Syrphidae > Eristalis > Eristalis tenax. The sequence continues at coordinate 75,326,281 of HG993125.1, read as the reverse complement.
ACGTTTTTGCAGGCTGCATTCAGGGAAAATATAACAAAATTTGCTTGTAATTGCTCGGGATATGCAAATTAAAAGTGCACTACTATTATTTTGAACACAGCTGTATGTATTGACGATTCAATTCAAAAATGTCTGATGAATTGCACAATTCAATGGTGCAACACGTACACCACATCATCGCTTATCGCCTCGCTAACATCATCATCACCTTTCGCAGTGAAGCATACAATTGTAGCGCAATCCACCTATCTCGACACACAATAACCCCCAGCCTGTGAAATAATTTTTCGATGACACTCGCGTGATATGCCCAAGCCCACAAGCGAATCAACAATTCTCCCTACTCACGACAAATGATTCCCAATAAAAAGCAATCCAAATTAATTATAAATATATGCGAATATATATTTTGATGTTTTATCTAAATATATACTCTCAACAAAATGACATTTTTATTCCTCAGTATCACAATACATTTTTTTTTTGTTATTTTTGACATAATTTTGAAGTTAAAATTTTCTCAAGCGTATAACATAGAAGAAGATCATACAAAAAAAGGTTTAAACCAATTACAATTCCAATTCGACTGATTAGACTTTGAATTTGAAAAGAAATACAACAAAATTTAGACAGATTTCGATTTAAAAAAAAAATGATAACATTCGAGAGTGGCTTTGGAAATTTGCAAGATAATTCAACTTGAGATCTTCTAATTTTAAGTTTACTTTCAACAAGATCGGACTCTCACGCACATGGGGTTTCTATCTCTTTTTCTTTTCTTTTTTGTTTGTTTTGTCAGATTATTCTTTTTCCGATCAGTCAATATGACTGAAGTTATAATACAAAAATATCGCTTTAATTAATTTTTAAATGGTCGCTTAAATATACTATGCAGGCAAATGACTATTCAAAAAAAAAATCAGAAAATCGAGAGAGCCTTTGTGGTCTCTTCTCGACTTTACTCTAAACTCTACGATTTCTTTTGTTGACTTAAATACTAAAAAGAAATACATAACTATCGACTGAATTTGTATATACAACATTTTAGTGGCATGTTTTTCTGCTGGCAAGGGGATACGCGTTGTTGAAAACTGCAAGGATGGAGTGGGTTTCAAACGGCACCCTGTTCGACAGGTCACTCTCACTTGTTTGCACTTGGTCTGGTCTGACGGTTGCAGCACATTCACACACATTCACTATAAACGTATTTTTTTTTCGCGTCGGTATGTGTTCTTTTGTGTTTTTGTTTTGTTTTTTGTTTTTTTTTTGGTGGTGGCTTACAGTTCCAACTGGAACTGCTCCTGGTGGTCTTCGATTTTCAGGGAAACCTTACTAATCGGCTCTGGGGCAGGTACACACTTCCGGAATGGTGTTTTGGGTGTACCACGCAATAGACACGTGGGAATATTGTTTGGTGGGGTTTGGCTCATCGGAGAGTTTCTTAGGTTCTTCATGAAGCTGCGTTCATAGATCAGTTTGGTGCCTGGAAATAAAAAAAGGAAAATTTAATGAGTTGAGAAATTAATCAAAAAAAGATAGAGCTGTTAATGGTCGGTCTTTGAAAGAGAAGTCAAATTCAACAGTTCATCACAACAAGATTTTCATTAGCACGCCAAGGGCGGACGACTTTGTTAAATGCATTTGGCTACATCGGAATGTGAATTTGGTAGGTATATGTCATTGACTATTTGCAGTTTGGTAAACAAATTAATTGAGGGTGTGCACATTGTGCCCAGTCACACAACAACGGAACGTCTTTCATTTGAAATATCGTGTCCACCCCCATGCGCCGTCGTTCTATATCAATCAAAAGAAAGAATCTCATTTATTGCATATCAACACATTCCGTCACATTCGCTGCGCAGTTTCAGTGAAAGCGCACGTCGATATCATGCTTGGATTCAGTTTAATCGCTTCAAAAACTATAGCACAACTCATGCTCACGACGATTTGCATCTTTAATCGTTTGCATGTACACACACACGTCACTTCGATTTGTTTAAATGAAATCAAGTCAAATGACTAGTTACTATTGCAGATTAATTTACGACGTACAGTTCGATTTAAACAATTTCTTTAGGGCAACAAATTGAGTGCTTGTCGTCTATTTTGGGGTTGCACAGTGTCACACAAACAGAATTTATTTGCTCGTGTTTCCATCAACATGTTGTGAAACCGAGGGCAAGTGGTAGCAGAAAATGCTGTGAAAATATCCAATGAACTCATTCCACCAGGGTTTAATGGCATAATCCCTTGTTCGATTGTACACTTCAACGTGCGACACATAGATGTAATCATAAATCACACTTGAAAAAAAAAAAACACGAATGTTGATGAACAACGACGTGGAAGGTATGTGGAATGTAAGTTTCTTGCCCAATGTTGGCGTGTTGCTGCACATTTTTGTGAATGAAATGCAAATCGTTGTTCGCAGTGAGGTTGATGGACTAGTGTGAACTTACAGTTTTATCGAACTTTCATCTTCCGATCTGAGCTTAATTTAGATCACTTAGTTTTTTTTAAACTTACCTCCAGGTGTGGTTGAGTACAAGGTGCCACCAGGTGTGGATGAGTATACATCTGGCATTTGATTTGGATCCGAAATCAGAACCTTCTTGGTAACAGGAATAGAATGAGAGTATGCCTGCCTGGCAGTTGGTGATGCTGACATGATGATTTGTTTTGTTTTAAATTAGTTTTGGAAAAAAGCTAAGAGAGCTGGTTCTTATGTTATGAGCGTTGCTTGCTTTCTCACACTTTCGAATACCGAAACGCGAATACTTTTCTTGTCGTATCTATGAGATACTTTGTAGGCAAATTGAAATTTCACTTTAAGCGTAGCAAAATTTAATTCAATTTTGAATTCAGTTTGTTTTCAGAAAACTGAAACGAAGATTCACTTTCTTTGTGGAATAAGAAAAAAAAAACTAACAAAAGCAGAAATTGCCACAGCACAGAACGGATACGTGTCCTTTACTATTTTTTACAAACAATTTCTTCCGCGACTTCTCCGTTTCGAGGATTCGGTCTTGTCAATGTTTTGCTTCACTTTTTCTCCTTCCCTTCCTCACAGTGACTCACTCGGGTCTGAACTGAAATGTTTTACCCGCTGGTCGGCTGGTTTTATATACGAGAAATACGCCGGTGATAACTGCGCAATGCGCAAGCGTTTTAGAATTTTTAATGAGAATCCAAATGTTGTTCGGCTGTCGGTGGATGTTGCGGGTAGCGTGTCGTGTGGATGTGTGTATATACGACACAAACTTGGATTTATCGCTTGTGTATTGAATTGAATGAATAACTAGAACATAAACGAGAACATATCTATGAGTGGATGGAAGTCCGCGCCGCGCTTCCTCTCTTTGACTTTGTGTGCGTGAGCATTATGGCTTGTGGGGGCTATATACTCGCCTTGTTTGTGTATCAAAAGGTGGAAGGAAAAATAACAACATCAACAGTGAGCTTAAAAGATACTTTTCTGCCTCTCTGTTTTTCTCTGCGTTTGTTTTTTTTACGTTGGACATACATTTGTACATATCTGCCTGGCCTGCCTGGCGTGGCGTATAGCTTGTGGTCTAGAGAGATAGTGGAATATTAAAGTTTATTGGCACAAGCAAAACAAAGTAAACAACATTAACATACAGACGTTGCGTTGTATCGTTGTGTGGGTATTTAGTATGTTTTTAAGAGAAGATTAGAAATTCGCGATGCGTGTGAGAGATGGTGTTGATCGTCCTGACGATGACAGGCCCGTATAACTGCAGGAGTTCTATGTAAATCAAGAAATATTTCAACTTGTGTTGTTTTGTTAATGTTTAGCTTTCTTTTTTATCTGCGCACTTCGCGCTCTCGGCCAGATTTCATCATCTTAATTATTTAATTCGCCCACTTAACCTGTAAATAGTGGGAAATCGCCGAAAAACAAGATCATCTTGCAGCAGTTCCCGATGAGTGATGATGTTTTGTTTGTTTATAGTGAGTGAAAGACATTTCATACAAAATAGACCGCACGAACAACTTCAAACGGGTGCGGTTTCCTGGGAACACTATTTTTTGCCGGCTTATTGCTTTTTTTTTCACTTGGTGAGATTGTTTTTGTTTTGGTTCGTATAATCGTATGTGAGAATAAACGAGGGATATGGTTTTGAGTTATGTTGCTTCGTCGTTGTTTACCTCTTTCGCTGGTTACGTACAGCCGACCGGCTTATGGCAGTGAATACATGAATGACTTTTGTACACACCTTGCAAGTACATAGGCATTATTGTGTATGTTGCAAAATGATCCAATTAAGAGAGCAAAAGAAAGACAAAACAGAGTTTGTTTACACATAAAAACAGACACATACCCACTCTGGAAGCACACGCAGTTTAACCATCCCATGGGTCAATCTTGTGGTCAAACAATTATTTTTTGCTGACGCCACAACATGGAGGATTTCCATGGCGGGGTCCACGCGTTTCACTGTTTAGAAGGAACCTTGAAATATTGAGGTCAGTTCGCAAGATGTGTATTTCGGATGGAGTCTAAAAATAAGAGGCAACAAAACAAAAAAAGATCAGAGCTTGTTCGATGGAAAGGTACACACACTTTGGCTTGGGATATAAACGAAAACGTATTTTTTGTTTTTCAATTTCGCTACGCGTGTCGGTTTTGCTTTGAAACCATGTGGAGAATTTTTGTTTCCTGAAAGAAGTGCGTATTTGAATGTGTTTTTGTGGCCAACATTCACTTTGGAAGGGCAAAAGAAAATAGGTGTGTCTTGGGAAAATGTGCATATACGCAAGGCTAGCTCTTTTTGGAGGAATTAGGTATAAAATGGAAATAGATTCATAAACATCGCTATGAACATCGTGCCTTTGTGCCGTTTTACGTCACTTATCATTTAAGTCTTGAACAGCACAACTCCCGCGGTGAAGGTGTGTTCTTTGGTAAATATTTGCAGCGAAGTACAAAGATTCATTAAGCGACGGATAGGCAGGACGACAAGACAAGGTTGATTCTTAATGCAGTGGAGGAAAAGACGCAATACCGCAATACCGTCCAGGTGCTGTACATTGGGCACTAGAGGTCCACCCCGAAACAATTTGGTGTGGACTGTGGACTGGTTGAGATATTAAACGAAAAAGAAGTCTAATCAGCGTTTTGCCGTGAAATGAGGAACGACTCGAACAGGGTGGCTCTACGTGCCGCACAGTAAACGAAGCAATAACCTTAGTGAAGTCAAGATTCAACGCATCATTTGGCAAAATGTGAATTGTTTAAGACATCTTCGCTTTTGCACTTCTTTAATTGGTTTTCCGGGGGGATACGTTTAGACTGACGAACAAATCGACACTTTGCAAGCCAATCTGTTCTAAAGTCCACTCTGGTCCACAACTGAGGACGATTATCCAGCTGCATATATAGCTCATTGAACCATCAAAAGGGCGTTTTCTAGCATTTCAATGGGAGCCGGCAAAATAAGCCTAAACGGTAACGGCGGTAAACGAGGAAAAATGTAAGTACGTAGATACTGTCCTCAAGAAAGGACATACGTACATACATGTTCACTATCGGTGTCTTGGACAAAGCGTCATAAAATTGACATAACTATAATTTCGAGGGAGTCAGCGACTTCATCTACCAGGAATCTTCGTAATAACATTACTGACAATATCAACACCGAGATCAAATGCATAATTATTCCTTCCAAACGCTATTATGTTTCGGTTTTAAGAGGCCCTTTTTTAAGGAACCCTCTGTAGAGGACTCATTCCAGTCCTGCTCTCCGTGGCACATGTACGGACAATTTCAAAAACAGATCAAGAAGTCATTGGTCTCTGGGGAAATGTTCTGCCTACGATCTGGAGGAGAAGATTGGACCACTAACTGTACGCTGATCATTGTTACACTGACTTTTATGGTATTGAAAATTTCCTAGGATGAAGCGTGGTCTGACGTTACATTCCAGCTTTGCACTTGCACTGATAAACATAAACCAACACACTTTCGGCAGTCATTAGCATTTGCATAATCCTGAATCGAATTCCGGAATAGATTTTGTTGCGGGCAGCAATGCGCGCGCCTTAGGAATAAGGAGTAGGTGCGCCCCCGTTACCTTGGAAACAAAAGTTCCTAATTGTTGTATTGTTCCTCTCAGAAATGAAGTATGACAGAGATGCCCAACTTCTAGCTCTCTTGCCCCTTACAATTGTTGACAACTATTTTTACATCGTCTTCTAAAGCCAAATTGACCAATCACAGGACGGCATTTACGTTATTTCGTGATTAACCGTCAAAAATGCATGAATAACTGTCAAAAAGTCCATGAAATTCGTCGATAGCAGAAATGAAGTATGATAGAGATGCCCAACTTCTTCCTCTCTTGCCCCTTACGATTTTTGACAACCATTTTTTATATCGTTTTCTAAAGCCAAGTTGACCAACCAGAGAACGGCATTTACGTTATTTCGTGAATAACTGTCAAAAATTCATGAATAACCGTCAACATTTTCTTGATTATCCGTCAAATTCGTCGATGGACTTGACTCCTAGTCAGCTGGGTATCTCTATCATACTTCATTTCTGGTTCCCCTATTTTTGACACATTTTGTTGAATCTACCTAAGAATTATAATCCTAATTTATTAACTTTTTCTTGTCGAAATTGTATCGTAACTTGTTTCAACTATCCGCGACATAGTTGAGAGACACGAATTAATTGTAACCTTTAAGTCAGTAAAGGTATTTTGGAACTCACGCCCAAATCGGTGTTTATTTCCAAAAAGTCTTTCACGCGGCTGACACGCGGAATACAGATTTAATGGCCAATTCTCCACACTCCATACACGAGATGTCCTTGACAGCATCGTCTTAAAATGTCAATCGCAGCTTAATCATTTCCCATTGTCTTTCTTTCTGCGTAGTTTAAGTGCTTGTTTTCTCAATGAAATATTTCAAAACAACACTTTTTTATTCGTCGGGAAGCCGCAACAGATGCAGATATATGTGCGACTTAATTGATTGTTATTTGCCTAGAGACTCATTTGAAAACTCAGATAAATGCTGAAAGGGTGCAAAGTGAAGCGGGGTACATTTTACCACGCGTGCTTAGGGGAGGGTTGGAAGTGAGAAAGTCTGTTGTTCCTTTATAAGTGGAAGTCATATGAGACAATCAGTGCTCATTAAGAGCTCACTGGCTGACCTCACAGACAGGAGTTTGCTCGTGACAGTACCAATTCGATGATTCATGAGAATATAAAATTAACCCGATCTCCATGTCTCGATGTGTCTGTCTACTTGATTGCAGGCGCATTGTTATGAACCTAGTCACCGCTTGAGCTCTGGGTGTCGGAACCTGTTTAGAACTGAATATCATTAGCACTAGATTCAATCATAAACGCTTATACAAGCTTCTACTGAGTTATTCAGAACTCAGGATACGCAACGGTGTCATAACAAGGCGCCGCTTCATTGGCACGCATTGCCCTAGAATGGTTCTCTCATACAATGATTTCTGTATGGACGAAGTGGAGGAGGAGACCATGCATCGCTACACTAAAGGCGATGGTCTTAAATTGGCTTACAGGCCCAATCACATTGGGTATAAGGTGGCTTAGGGCAAATTATGCTCGATTCGTTCAGTTTCGTTAAGTTTCGTTCAATGTGTCACAAGTGGGACCGAAATCAGCCACTGCCTTGGACGCAAAAACGGTCGTTTGTGTTACATTTTGAGTAAGCCCGCGACCCATGGAGCGTCCGAGCCTGATCATAATTACCAAAAGTGTTTGGAATTTTACGACGCTCTGGCTACTATTTGTTCGGCTGTGATATAGTTAGCATTCGACAATTATGGCTGGGCATTCAAATTCAATTCTAGCAAACGAGGCAATTAATCAGCATTAAAGGGCGAAAAAAAATGGGTTTCTGTTGAAACAAGCTAGGCACCAGTGTAGGGGACGGCCATGGAACGCAGTCTTTTTTTGAAAGCCACTAGAAGGCATTTAAATGAGGAGACAACATCCATCTCGTGCCACGCGCTCATTCAAACATAGGCAAGAGTCTCACAGTGCGACTCACTGACAACGAACCTGTCCCTTGAAAGTCGCCATCTGCGAACTATTGAATTCATTAGTCGTAGAAAGCCACGATTCGTCTACCGAGCGGAGCCCAAACTTGACGTAGACGACTTCTCGTTGTGGATCGTACATTTTTGGCAAGTTATCAAGAAAATGTGAAATGACGTGCTTGGAATCACATATGTGAGACCAATAAATTTCCTAGGGATTTACACGATAAAATGGACAATTAAAGGCGCACCTGTTAAGGGCTCACTAAGAATTCCGAACTTCGCAAATTCTAACACTTCATTCATTCGCAGAGAGCAGCAGGTATAATTTGAGCAAATAGACACTCACCGCGAATTTGTGGATCGCGTTTGCTTCTCTCATGTATTGCGAACTCAGGCTGACAGTTCGCAAATAGAATGATAATGGAGAAAAAAAATGAACATCGTTAATAAGGCACTTACTTAAACTGGCACATATGAATGGCACTTTAGTCCACCAAGAAGTATTCAGCTCTACTTGTCTTTCTGAAAATTGGTTACTTCGCGGCTGTGTGCTCGCGGCTCATGTCAATCAAAGTTAAGAGTTCAGTTCGATACCCTTAGTCACACGACTAGACACATGACTGTGTCGATATTGTAGCTCTGCTACACCCTCCCCCATCGGACTTTTCCAGTCATCTTAACTTCGCATTTCACCTCCTACGTAGCCTATAACTTTTCCTGTACTCCCACCAACGCAAATTCGAAAAGCTTCCCTTCACCAACCCAGTTTCGAGTTCGTTCACCCCCGAGCACCTTGTGATCTGTCAACAACGGAAGACAACCTTAGGAGAGAAGTGTCTTTAAAGAACCGACTATACTTCGAAGTTCATGAAATTTTGTATGCCAAACAAATTACATTTTCCCCGAAATTTCCCCAAGAGATATCCACACCAACCGGTCTTCCATCGAAACCAAAATTAGTTACGTGCCTACAGTATGGCGTACACAAAAGCGAACGCTTCCAACGGCACGTACAACGTCAGCAACAGCCTTTATCTCTTTCCCTCCTCCGGGTGGCGTGTCGGATGGATGGGTGTGCTGCTTCTTTGCTGTATCTTACTGAGACTTTTCTTTGAAAACAGGTAAAACAGAGTAAATCGAACCTTTCCAATTCCCTTCGTAGTCCTTTTTTCCCGAATCAGTGAGGGCAACGACCTCGAGAGCTGGTCCAAACCACTTCTTCTGAATCGTATACCTTCTGTTTACTGCGGCGGGTAAATACAAAATGCAGGTCAGCGGAGAAAAACAATCTGACCTAGATTCTTTGGCGGGCCCATGAAGGTTCTGTGACTGATGAGTGAGTATGCGTGTGATTTCTGTGGGAGTGGATAGTCCTTAACCCCCATGTCTGTCGTCACGTACGCAACATTCTCGTTTTTTTTTTGGTGTCAGAACATTTCATCTGTTGAGTCGAGAACAAGTGAACAGGCGAATGTGCATGTGCACGGACTAGTAAATCTTACTGTGATAATCGCTCGGCAATGGTTATGCGACGACAGATGTGGTCTTATGCAGGGAAACAGCGTTTTCTGCACCCAAGCGGGAGACAATGCACTCTGGCCGATTGTATCAACTGCGTAGTAGCCCGCAAGCGGAGGGCATCTCTGCAGATACTCTCGTCGTTGTGCGTCTGTGTGTGAACTAAGGGTGAATTACATGATGCGACGTACAGAGAGTTGGTGGTTTTATTTTTGAACCGCTGCTGTTAGAATGAGATGGTTTCTTGAATTCGTTCGCGAGGACGCACAGCGAATATTTCATCATGCACATAATGCCCGGGATTATGTACTTTCTATCGACGTTGAACATGAGTGTGTCTTTACTGCATATTGCGTCATAGTTTTAGCTTCGATTTCAGCGACACACGATTCGATGACAACACATTTGGCTTCGATTAGTTTCGATAACACAATGTGAGAGTTTGAGTAAATCGTTGACGGAAATAGAGAACTCTGGTCACGTGAAGATGGGGTGTCAGTTGAAGGATTTTTTTGTTAAATGAATCTCGAACTCTGCGGAAATAGAATAGGTTTGTTACAAGATTTAGGATTCAACTCCCTTTTAAGAATTGTCTGCAGCTCTAGACGTTGGAATTTTGATCGTATTTTGCTCGACTGGATATTTAAAATTGATGCCGTCGTGATTCGTGAAGTAATGGGTAGCTGTCGACTATAAAATTGGCTGCCTATGTTCAATAGCAACGAGCAGAGAAATACCACCACAAAGTGACTAAGTAGACCAAAACTATGGAAATCTGACAAAACAGGAAAGCTTTAAAAACACGATTTCAGCAGGACAGTTGTCTTGATTTTTTGTCTTGTCATTTTGACAAATATAAACGTCACTTCGAGAATTTCAGCATATGGAATCGTTTAATGGGGAAGGAACTCCTTTTGTGGTTCAATTAAAATGTAGAAGGCCTTTGGACCAGACAAAGAAAAAATTCCGGCTGGATATGAGTTCTTACCTTAATCCACTTGAGAATCCCAGGACTTAGGTCTCAGCTTATTCTGATTTGTAGACTCTTTGTAGACTATTCTGAATTGTAGACAAAAAGTGCTGTTAGGCAGTCACTGCATCGAAATGAAATGGAAAAAGCTTTTTGTCAGGTTTCTTTAACTTTTAGTAAAACCATAATCTTCTCAGGGCATCCCAGGAAAGTTGTTTAGCTCCCAGACAGAAGATTGCAGCGACAGTAATTGGCATTTCTCTGAAACCTGACGATTTATAATTGCATCAACACTTGTGCTATTTGTTTCTGACGAAATTTGAATTAAAAACGCGAGTTTCCTTTGTTTGTGGCAAATAGTAGGACAAGTGAAACTTTATCATAATCGAGCCAGTTCACTCGCTTGTATGCGAAGATAAGCAACACTTTGAAGAAGCTGATGAAACGATTGGCATATCAGCACTTCCACTGGTGTGGACCTAGACAACCGATACAACAACAACGGCCTTCGGAGCATGACAAATCGGGAGTCATAGTTTAGGTAACACCAATTCTTTGCTAATGCGCTGTGGGGTCGTTTTTGGTGACGTGGCTCAATTACAAAAATGAATGAAATTCGAGTTATGAGAATAGTGCGATCATTGGAATAAATTAAACTCTTTGTGATGTCAGAGGAAATTTAATGGAATTTACGGAAACGAACTTCTCTCCACAGTAACCGCAAAGAACAATGTCATTGCTGCCGTTGGCAAAAGTTCTGCCTGCAAGCTCATTTGAATTTCCTAGTTAACAAAGCTTCTAGGACATTAAGCAGTTCAGCAACCGCCAACCACTGACTGCCTTGTTATCGCACTCCCTTGAACTTGTCATGTGTGGAATATGGTCGTCGATTCAGGGCGCAAAAATATTTTGTTTCAAACACAGTCTGTGGCTAACGCTTTTATTAAATCATCACTAAAACATTAAACTTGCTCAACAAATCTACTTTCGCAAAAATTCCAACAACATTGCAAACAAGTAAAGTCGCCTGAGGAGACCCAGATTGTTGGGAAATATGCCTTTACGGCCACAAACAAAAACCACTGAAGCATCTCTGTTTACTCTGTTTAGTGGTAGCACTATGGTCGAACAGGTCTCTGTGAGGCTGGGACCCAACCCCTTACCTAACCTAACCTAAGGCTTACCAACCATGGAGGGTCTGAGTGAGAAAAATAGCTGCCTTCCATGGATGACGGTCCTGCGCGCGCTGATTCAATGTTTAGACAATGTTTAGAGCAGAAATGAAATATTGTAGACATAGTCAACTGCCTCTCTTCTTCCATTTTTTACGACAGTTTTCTTCAGAAATGGAGATTATAGAGATGAACAACTTCACAGCTGATAGGCCCCTAGTCCATCGACGAATGACAGTTATTCATGAATTTTGGACGGTTATTCATGGAATAACGTAAATGCCGTTCTCTGATTGGTCAATTTGGCTTTAGAAGACGATATAAAAAATGGTTGTCAAAAATTGTAAGGGGCAAGAGAGGTAGAAGTTGGGCATCTCTGTCATACTTCATTCTATATCGTTTGTCAAACCGCACTGACCAATCAGAGAATGGCATTCACATTGCTTCGCGAATAAACGTCAAAAATGCATGGATAACTGTCAAAAAGCCTCTCAAAATACTGTCTGAATTCTCTCTCATCTGCTTCCTTCCGTTTGCTTCAAATGGAGCAAGAGTCGAGCAACAAGTCACCACGCATTTAGTGATGACTTCACTCGAACTCAAGTTCTGTTGCCTAATCAACTGTGAATGAATATTTCATGTTCGTGATTGCCTATTTCAACGTGCCCCTACCTGCAGTCAACCCCCATTGACGTCTATTACACACGTCAGAAGACCATAAAGCCGTCTCTAACCCAATCTCAGGCTACATGTTGCTCTCTATCTTTGTATCTCCTCAAATGTATACACAACGACCACTCAGTTAAGGACTCGCAAATCACCATTTTATTGCATTGCGCTACGTGACCCGTCCGGACACATGTACCCGATGTTCGTCATACAGTGCTTTTGCGTCAAGCAGACACGTCAGTTGACGAACCACTTAATTTGGTAGACGGCTCTTGCCCAGACACGTCCGCAGACTCCATGTATTCCAGATTTTTGCGCTCCAGTCGAGATCGACCCGCCGGATAGTGTGCTTCTAGAACTCACCTCCATGCCCGTGCATACAAATCGGACTAATATCGTGCCCAGATCACACGCGAATTTCTTGATTATGTCAAATATGAATTCATCCATTCGATGCCCAAACACTTGGTATGCATAGAGACACTGTGCGTTCGCCATTCGATGTGAGCCGGCCGAATGACTCTATATATTCCCTTATGCAGACTTAATGAGAGCCTACATGCTTCCTGAGTATTTAAATTATTGTCACATGCATGTGGGAGCACACTCCCCTTGTTGGATGGATGGAATAACAATGTGTGCCGTAAGCCAAAGCAACAACAGCAGCAGCGACGAGTCACCGCAGCCTATGCACGTTCGGATACTTATCAAGCCAAACACACACTGCTCTATGTGACTGGCAAGAGTAAAACGTTTCTGGTGGCTCGCTCGTCTAAGGGTTACATAAACCCGCTTATGCTGCTGTGCCAGAGGTCTCGATACGCGGCTGTAAATATTTACATCATTTGCATTCGCCGCTAAAAACAGCAAGAATGGCGCGACCAAAACACAACGATATCTTGCTATGCGCTCTGCTCTATGCTAGAAGACGCCCAGTGCAGACAGCCTCTGTTGTGAGGTGCATATCTAAGCTCGTAAAGCTTACTAGCGGGGGGTGCAATTTTGTTTACAGTCTATCGCAACTGTGTCACGTTGATTAGACACGGGCTATATCGCTGATTGGGTCCTAAGATACTCGAAGTCCAGGAAGTACAACACACCGATGTCTGCCTAGTCCGATCGATTCAGCGAAACAATAAAGAAAACTCGGTAAACAATAAACAAGGCACTTTCAACTGGATGCATGGGGGCACCCTACCGGCGTGCATGGATTATTTCTAAGCCCATGACTAATTGGACCGATGTGGCGGTGGACTGGGCGCACACTCCCCGCGCCACTATCAGCAAGGCCAAAGATATGCACGATTATGAGTCTATGTTATATCTTTAATTGGCAAATCTGCAATCTGATTGAGTCGATCGGCGGAGGTGGCAGAGACAACGGCGATGAGTCAGTCGGTTAATTGTGTCTGTCTCCCGACATTGTTCAGCTGTTGTTGGCGTGTTCGTCTTGCAGCCCTCCGGTATTCAGTCTCACCTGAGTAAAGCCTGGAATTCCGATCGCAATCGTGTGTCGAGAATTCTCCCGCAATGACTAATGAGAGCGCTTGCTGTTTGCTGGCCCCAGATCACACGGCACTACTTATGTTTTCATTGATATTTTTCCACTTTACTTTTCTCCAGATCGGGGGTGTGAGATTGTGGCCAATTAGAAACGCTCAGTTGCTGCAGATGTGTATTTTGAGGAAATTAGACAAACATGTTTCCAGGTGATTTCGGAGATTGTGGCGAAATGATTCATTCGGTTGACTGATAAGTTTTTTTTTGTGTATTGTTCGTGTGCGGGCTGGAAAAACCCCCTGCTTCTGTGGAAAAAATACAATTTCACAAAGATTGGCGAGTGGTGATTGAAGGTTGTACGGAAATTATAATATGTATTGGTGGTCCTGCAACCACTTGTGCTACTGTTCTCTCACGAGTGGAAGGGACCTACAGTTGTATGCCGACTAGGAACGGCCAATTTGAGAAGCTTTTTCTAGACAGTTCTTGATCTCTGTCAGTGACTCCATAGAGGTGAGGCTGTGAAAATGATTTAGTTTGTGCTGAGTCGACGTACACTAGGGATTTCAATGCATTGGAAAAAGTAATTGGACGTTGATTGATGACTCAGAAATGTTGCTTACTTAGCAAGCCCACGACCCAAGGAGCGTCTGACCATGATCAATTGCTGGAAATGCTCGGCACGCTGCTTTCAGATAACAAGACCATGTTGTCTTCCGTCCGTGAGGAAATGGGCTCTGTACTGGAGGTTCAGTCTTTCTCTGCTTCTCTACCCCGGAGGCTCGGATGGGATGACCCTCTTAGCTGGAGCACTGGCAGCCATGCGTTAGATGTGGCCAAGCCAGTGCAGTCGGCGGATCGGGAGTAGATCCACATCTTGGAACCGCTCGTAGAGTTCGCGGTTATGCCTTCTGCTTCATTCGCCTTGCTCACAGACGGGACCATATATCCGACGTACTCGTAGGCACGAAAAATCATTTCTACAGTCTTGTTTGTCATCCAGCGGTCTGGGAACATATGATTTTGGTGCTTCGAGTCGGGAGGTTTGAACCCAGTTATTTCTACAAACCGAGGTAACATTGGTTGGATGTATGATGTCGTTTGTGGAGTTCGCGTTTGCCCCGTAGTAGAGAAACGAGTCGACAGCTAGAAAACATACACGTTGTCTTTTTCTCGTTGACTTTAAGACTGTTTATTTGGCTGTTAGGGAGTGATATTTGCATTCTTACTGAACCCATCAAATCGACTCCATCTGCTACTGAAAGATTAGACACTTTTTGTCCCGGGCTTAGCTTTTGGAAATATTGTCGCCGACTTAGATATATGCTACTTTTTAAGGTAGTTGTTGTAGTGTTTAAGTTACAGTTGTAAATTGTGTATAGAAAACAAATAATAATAAATAAATAAAAAAACATGTGTACACCTGTTTGTTCTTATTTGTATACATATATTATTTTATATTTTTTTAAGGTAGTATGTGTTAGTATATTGGGTCTATAACTTAATTTGTTTGCTAAGAGATGGCGTAACTTGTATTATTCCATTGGAACATGCGTTGGAAAGCATGAAAGTCATTGTGCGTCATTTCAGTACGTGTCATTCACTTGTAACGTAAACAACAATCATTTTTGTTCACTCAAATATGTCGGACTTTGTGCCTGAAAAAGTGTCTTTTCTTTAATTTGAAGAAAACTGCTGCCGAAAGTCATCGTATTTAGGTGGAAGTTTATGGTGAAGATGCGCTAGCTGATCGAACGTGCCAAAAGTGGTTTACGATTTAAAAGTGGTGATTTTGGCATGAAAGACGATGAACGTCCTGGAAAGCCAAAAAAGTTTAAAGATGAAGAACTGGAAGTATTACTCTATGAAGATTGTTGCCAAACACAAGAAGAGCTCGCAGAATCTTTGGGTGTCACTCAAGCAGCCATTTCAAAACGTTTAAAAGCTGCTGGGTATATTCAAAAGCAAAGAAATTGGGTTCCACATGGACTCAAGCCGAGAGACGTCGAAAGCCGGTATTGCATGTCCGAAATGCTGCTGGCACTCCACAAAAGGAAGTCATTTTTGCATCGGATTGTTACTGGTGATGAAAAATGGATCCATTACGACATGAAACCCGGCTAACCAGCCAAATCAACGGCAAAGCCGAATATCCATGGCGCGAAGGTTATGCTCTGTATTTGGTGGGATCAGAAGGGTGTGCTGTATTATGAGCGGGTGAAACCATCAATGGACAACGCTACCGAACACAATTAGTCTGTTTGAAGGGAGCAGTAGCCGAAAAACGCCCGGAATATGCGACCAGACACGAGGCAATAATTTTCCATCATGACAACGCTAGGCCCCACGTTGCTATTCCGGTTACTACTACTAGGACTATTTGGAAAAGATTGAATGGGAAGTTTTACCCCACCCGCCCTATAGCCCAGACCTTGCCCCTTCAGACTACCATTTGTTCCGGTCGATGCAGAACGCCCTCACTGAAATACGGTTCACATCAGAGCAGAATGTCAAAAATTGGCCTGATTCATTCTTGGCTGCCAAGCCGGCGCAGTTCTTTTGGGATGGGATCCACAAATTGCCAGAAAGATGGGAAAAGTCATAGCTTTAGATGGGCAATACTTTGAATAATGCTATTGTACATGTCTTTCTTTAATAAACGTTCAAGTTTTGAAAAAAAAAAAAAACACGAATTAAGAATTAAGTTGTGGATCCAAAATAATAATCATGGAGAAAACAGCCAATTTTTTACACGCTTTAGAAAACATGAACACATCTGAGATCTTCCTGGAGGACATCAAATAAACGATAACATATAACTGAATAAGAATTTCTATATAGGCTATAATTTGAGATTATACGAAAGTTTCGGTTACCAGACTTCTTAAACAATGCTTTTAGAACCTTAAAACTTATAAGTGACGAACAGGAAGAATCCCTAATTGACAAAATGAAGGAAAACTAGGATGCCTGCAGGTATACGACAAATATTTCGGACAACATTCTTTTGCAAGACTAATAACGGCTGAATTTTGTTTTTGTAACCACATCCCCGACAATTTATACCGTATTGAAGTTTAGAATTAGAGATTGTGGTTATCAGCTTAGAGTAGAGCATGTATTTCGAAGATAATAGAAATGCCTAAGTGTTGTGATAAAATACTTCTTCAATGCATTAGCGTGAGATGACAATTTTATATTACGGTCAAGGTCCTAGGTACATAAATTCGTCTACATTCTCTATTAGACAACAATCATAATCAACATCGTCATAACTGACCAAACACACTGGTTGCACATTAACATTGATATAATTTAAATTTTTTGCAATTACGTGCATGAAAATATACATTCGAAAACAGAATGGGACCTAGGACTGAACCTTGTGGTACCCCAAGTCTGATTAATTGCACTTCTAGTCTCATTCAACTTTACTCTCTGTGATCTATTATTCAGAGATGAGTTAAACCATTCAAGCAAGTTATGGCAATATTTCTTTTGTCAAGGTTGCATATTACCTGAGAGCAAAGCTCTAGAAGTGCGTCCTCCGCTGATTTGTCCTTTTGAAATCCAAATAGAGAAGTCTTGTCTAAGAAGCTGACTATCCTAGTTTTTATAAGTTTTTCGAAAACTTTACTTATGGTTGACAGAAGGGAAATCGGCCTACAATTTCCTATTTCGGTTGGGGAGCCTATTTAAAAAAAAGGAAGGCTATCTGCACCACCAAATACCATAAAAAACACTACGGTTGAATACATCAGTTAATACATCCACAATGGAACATGTGGACAACCATATTTTTAAGGACAACATTGGAAATACCATCGACGAATATTTCCGAAATCTGTAAGCTCGGCAGATGCAATAAATAAATAAATAAAACAAAGTCATCGGCAGACAAACAACAATGGTCTCCAATTAACAAAAATGAATGCCATTTGAGAACTTATGTTCCACATGTCAAAACAAAGTAATTCCACGAACGGAATCATATCTTCCCCAAATGAGATAACAAAACTTATGGAGGCCATCGGAGGAGAAGCACAAAAACCAAACAACCCATGCACCAGCAATTAAACCCAACTCTTGTCACGTATGCCAGCCCGACTCGACGACCAACGGATTGGGTTCGGTACGCTGCGCTGCTTCGGGATGCCCCAACACCCTCGAAAGCCTCCCACAACGAGGCACAGACATGAGAACGACGACGACGACGACAACGACGACTGTTGTGCCCGAATCTAGGTCAAACGAAATTAGAAAAAGCCTCGTCTCTCCCCTGTGAACGCTCTTTTCTGAGGGGCATGTGTGCGTCAATTAAAACACAGAACCACTCTCTGTTTCTCAACATTCGATGCGCAGTTATGAATTCATCTCTATCCACACGTCGGTCGTGCCGTAGTAGCTTGTTTGTTTACAGAGGCTACCCTTGGTGTTCGACTAGAAAGTGCATCGAATGCTGGCTCGAATGTGCAACGTAGTCGACTTGGCATTCGTGTCTAAATTTATCGATCGCCCCTCATGGCCAGCAAAGGGAGCGGGAAAATGATAACGACAGACGCCCCACAGGCACGATCCCACGATAAACCTCGACGCAGGCACGACTAGTAGACAGTTTACATTGGGGAGTGTTTCGGGGTGCAACAACCACGCCATGCTTAGGGATGCGCCCGACCGGCTTCAAGCGCGGCAGGGGGACCTGTTTATGCGGTTTACGTGACGTTCTATCGGTTTGCGAAAAGAAAAACACGAACAAGTAGCAGACGCTCGCCCGGCGATCTGGTTAGACAAAGTTGTTATTCTTAACCCCGCACGCTTGTCCGCGCCCTCTCCACCAGGTCAGAGGCAAGCTCTGCAGAACAGTTATACCGGTGGCGGGGCCAGCTTGACTTGTACAAGTTTAATTAATCGAGCGGCCTAATTGCGATCAATTCACTCAAAGACCAGCGAGCAGGCGAGAAATTTGTTTACCAGCTTGCCAGCAGACTGGCCTCACGAGCGGGCAGCACCGCCAGTGGAGGCAGGGTCAGTTGGAATGTCGATTGAGACTGGGTAAACATCGGCATGGCCGTTTCACACAATTGAGAGGTTGTTTACATTGGCGTCATGTGACACGTTGGATGCTGCTTTAGGAAGGGGGTGTGTTTGCCAGAAAACCGATTGTTTCTTGATCACCTTCAGCTGACGTAGCACCCAGCCCGGAGGAGGTGTGTATCTGTGAGTGATTACGTGCTCTCGAACATGATGGGTGATGAACTTTCAGCGGGTTTTGTTGTGAAATTAGTCAGGTGAGGTGTGCGATTGAGGTGGGAGCTGTCGATAAGTGCTGGACTTTGCGACGAATCTAGGCGGTTCGCTGTGGGCTCAGAATGGCATTGCGTTCAGATAAGATTAATGATTGATCACGATTCCGCGAGAATGTGTGAACAAGACTCTGAGGGGACTGTGGTTAGATAGTTGGAAAGTAGGTCAAGGTTTGACGTCACTGAAAAGAGTGAAACCGAGATGATGATAGGGCATGGTCGGAAGATAGTCAGTTTGGAAGTGGCCTTGTCGATTTCTGAATGAAATGCTTATCAGTCGGGCATTTGTGATCTGGTTTGGTTCACTCCCGGATGTGGGTGACAGCTTGATTGCATTGCAAGGAAAACTATTTTCTTACCACTCGTGCTGCAGTGCAGTTCTGACAGATGATGTGCATTCCTGGGCAATGTGGACCTCAGGGTGGTGTCTTAAACTGTTTGGTTGGTAAAGTGCATTCGAAACAGAAATTGTGCGTCGGTAAATGTTTCTGTCTGCGAGCAAGTTGCATGGAGACGTAGTGGATGAAGATCTCTACATTGGCTAGACAATGTAGAGAGCTACAGGAGACTTCGATTCAGCACCAGTGGGACAACTCAATAGAGGAGGCCCACGAAACCGATGGCGCGCACAAGCGGAAAAGCACCTCAGTCAATTCGGCGTACTTAATTGGAGGTACCTACCTAAAGATCATGGCAGCTGGAGAGACGAAGGTCTACCCTGAATTGTAGCACCAACGGAACATGCACTGTTAAAAAGCCAGCCGCTGTACTTGGCTTGGAAACATACACAACGCTCCCTTAAGGATGTTCTTAGAATCTAAGCTTCATAAAGGATAGGAAGACCGAAACATCGGTATAAAGACCATGTGATCGTGGATACGATTTGGACTTGATGATTGGAAGCAACGTACTCTGGGCAATCAGAGAAGGCAGCAGATCTGACGGTAAGCGGAAGTCTGTCAAATGTTTTACCATAAGCCGCTGGAGAGTTGACAAAATGAGCTCTGAATCTACCCATACTTTGTGATCTCCTCACCTATTTCACTGCGAGCTGGAGACTTCCTATTCGAGGTCACATTCGTCTATATTCTCTTACCAGAACTAACCCTAACTAAAGAGAGCAGTAAAACATGTCAAAGAGCACACCAATCAGGTTGCTGGCGAAGGGTTACAGGCGTTCACACAATATAGATAAGACCTTGTACCGGACGTTCAGGAGACTGCTGCCTCTGCAAATAACTCAGTTGAAGAGGGGTCTCCTTTCTGGTGGATCAAGCATATGATGCGATTCAGTAGGACTACATTGGCATGACCAAATATTAGAAATGAGTTCGTGTATGCTTTCTATTAACTCATCTCCAGAAGCTTAGAACAGCTCAGCATTCAGGCTGCATTGCTATCCTCACTTAGTTTTGGTCAGCGGTAATTTTGACTATCATCGTCTATTTTGAATGGTCTTGGGCAGAGAGTGGTCTTCTTAAGAAGATGGTAGGCTGTAGCGGTCGGTATAGAAGGTGGTCTTCGTCGCCGTTATACAGTATGCAGGAGATGTTTTTCACTGACTGTGATCCTAAAACTAGGTTTTCTTCTTCGCCTCTATAGGTTTCTGTACTGTCTTTGGTGGCTTTTACCTTTTGGTTCCTTACATTGTCCCTGAAGTATAATCTCCCAAAATCTCATGCTCTTTTTTCTTTTTTTTGAAGAAGATGATGTGCGTCTCGTCTCGTTTGGTAGTAGAACTCAAGAGCCGCTCTCATCTAATCGATCTCCTGTCAAACTGCTTCTAGGGTTGCCAACATTTGAATGCCCAAATATCGGTCAAAGTCGGAACAAAATTTACTTATGTTTGTTGACGTCTGAAATGCATGGCTTCTTACGAGAAATTTGGATATGACACCCAACTTATTTTAAAATTCTTCTTACTTTATCAACAGCCACTGTTTTAGAGAACCTTTCCCGAAGAGAACCTTCCTTGGACTAAGGGACAGTAACTGAACGATTCGTTTTCTTTCTTATCTTAAAAGAAAAGGACGACCAAAACGGGCTTAGGATAAGATCGAACCAGTTGGTCCATAGAAAATTCCCTTTTCTCTAACTTTTCCCTAACCAACAAGTCGAAGTCTATCTTTCTACAGGCAAGCGGAAATAAATGCTATAGCATCGGATATCTTGACGTCGAAACTAGTCAGATCATATGACAACATTGGGTATCAGGGCACACTGGCGTCCATGGAACCATGGAAACCATGGCTGAATCTCTGGCAATCCATTATGCACTCACACGGCTTAGCTCACTAAGAAGAAAACTGGCGGACCAAGTCCTGGATGGAGCCAGAGCACATTGGCTCAGTCTGGAAATCGGGGTAATAGCAAGAGCCAGGTGGGCGACGCTGATCAGCTTTTGTCGTAAGGAAGTGCGAACGCTAATGGCAGCCTTTACGGAGCAGTGCGCCATAGGCACCCACGTGACTGAACATACCACACTACGACTTCTATAGACGCTGCAGAGGTAAGGAATAAATAGAATCTATCCAACAATTGCTTTGCACATGCCCAGCCATCGTAAGGAAAAGAATACAGTTTCGGCACTTTCTGGCGGACCTGGAGGACTGGAGAATCTTCTGAACTCGGATGGTTCTAGTAGCAAAAGAAGGTCTAGTGGTATAAAAATACAGCATACATCAATTACACAATGGACCCAACATGCTGGGCTAAGTGAGCCACGGCGGTAAGGCCATTTTATCTACCTTCCTTCTACAAAAGTAGTTTCAAATCAGTGAATTTGAGAAATTAAAGCAGCTGATAAATTGGATTGCCGTTTCAAAGTATGTCTGACACACAACCCTCCTCGCACCTCCTACAAAAGTCATTGGCAGCCTATAATAATAGCTGAGGTGAAGTAGGTGAAGGTGAAGAGGTGAAGTAGAGGCCCTACAGTAATCGTTGTGCGTTGTCTGCTCACGAGTGGACGGGACCTACTGTCTTAAGCACATTCCTACCGGCGACGTTTGTACTTGAAGAGGAGACGCGAACGATGGTAGTTCTTCCCGTCGGGAATTGAGCCTGTACACCTAGTGTGCCGATGAAGCTACAAAACGAAATGAAGTGCAACCTCTTTTCGCGGACACCCCTCTATAAGGGACACCTCTCTTACGAACGTCATGGCATGAAGACATTCGTGTATTTCAACGCCTACTTAACGGACAATCATGATACTCCCGCTGCTGTCCGTGTATAGAGAAGTTTTACTGTAGTTTTAATGTTGTTGACACCTCTGATGATATGATCTTCTTTAAAGTCCAGTTCTAAATTTATTCTCAAGCTTGGGTCTCTTTCATTTCGTGCTTAATGTGAGACAGACTCTGGAGGTGCAAACGTCTGAGTCAGAGAACCAGTTGAGCCGGCTCTGCTGACAAAAAAGCAACCGACAAGCTTTATACGTAAAGTGCCGTCTGCGATGCCTGAATGCCTCCAACCCAAAATGTTGACGTGACTCAACCATCACGTGAGTGCCAGCGCTTGAACAAACAAAACCATCTGTTTTCACACAAAAGCCCACTTTATCTTCAACACTGACTCAGCTGACGCAACAGTGGGCCGCACTATCGGAAGCCCATAAGTGCTCACACTTTGAAGCCTGCCCCCATAAATACATATTTACACGCCGATAAGACCGAACAAAAAGAAGAAAACCAAATGAAAGCGAAAACAGAACATAACCTCACTCTAAGTCCGCACAGAATTTGCAAATTTCTATGAAAAATGAAATTCACTCACTGGCACGCCCGGCCAGCTATCGCCGAACGTATGATTTGCGGCCAAAGGAAGCCATACGTCGCCGTCGCCGCACAAGTTGTTTACTCGAAACATAAGTTTACATGAAGTGTAATCTTATCGGCCGACGAGTGCTTGTTCTAGACAAACAAGAATCTCGCCACAATCGATTGAGCTGCTCTGCAGGCGGAAGGGCCACCCTCCGAAGTGTCTCCTGGGTCTGGTGTATTCGATTACATCCGAAAGATCCACCACGGAACCACCACTGTTGTAGGGTAGGTCTGTCTGTGCCGAACGGCAAGCCCAAGTGGAAATGTTTTTGAGGAAAGCAATTTTCTTTGGCACCGCACTCTGCATTCGTTTCGCAGTTCGTTCCACTTGGGACGGCACGACGCAATATGCTTGTTTGGCGGGGACCGCGAGGCTAGAAGGTTTATCTTGAGGCGGGCGTAAGGTGCCGTGTGTGTTGACGAAAATGATGCAATATCTGGGCCCGCTTACATCGTCGCGCCGCTCGTGGGACTGATTTGATACTTTGGCTCGTACGACTTGTGCACGTTGTTTGTTTTCGTTTTGTTTTTGGATATTTTTACGTTTTTGTTCTCGAAAATACTTTGCATTCAAAATCGGAGAAATCGAAATCGGGTGTGCAAGTGTGAGCGGCCTGCGGTATTTGCAATGATAATTGCTCGGTTGCGCTCATTTGCGGTACTAGATCGCTTAATCCTAATTGATTAGGCTTTCGGGAATTAGAATTCTTGTCTTGGCTCCACTCATATGATCGTGGCGTGGTCATTTGCATACGAATGAGTGGGCAGTCATTCAGAAATGTCCAGCTGTGCTTTCTGTTTGAATTGATTGATTGCACAGCGGGTTTTTTTTTGCGTTAGATGTCTTGATGAATTGCAATACAAAATGCTCTATTACGCGGGTGTGGGCATGGTATGACACGTGCATGGGATGTAAGACTGCCACGATCACCGGCACGGCATATGATGAAAATACGTCATAAATGAGACGATGTGCGATGAATGTTGGCCAGTCCACTTGGATTTTGACTCTCGGCGTCCCCCATTCATCTTCCTTCAACTTATGGGAAATAATACTTTTGTTTTTGCGTCGATAAACGTCTGTGCTCGCTCTCGGGAATCGGGAACAAAGGTGGTATTTGAGTTACGCACGATCTTGTCGCGAAGTGTGTTAAAAAACCACATGACAGTGCTTCGTCTTGTCTTTTGCGAGCAAAGGTCTCGGTAGAGTCATTGCCGTTCTGAACGGAGCAAGGGGCATTATGCATCGTCATTTAGCGAAGACGGAAGAGTTTAGCATGTCTGCCAAAACTAGACAAAGCCCTGCAAAGCTCGTTTCTTTAAATACTGTCGTACGCGGCTCAGTAAATAAGTGGTGCGCATGGACTTGGAACTCCTGCGTTTTCTCCAGGATCTGCCGTAAATTAGACATTTGATCAATGGTGCATGTCACTTCCCTGAATCCGCACTGATAGTAACCAATCAGGCTGTTGACGTGTAGGGTTTCTGTCGCTTAAGCAATACGGCAGAGAAGATCTTGCATGCGATATTCAGGAGACTACAGTGGTATGTGGATGACACAGTTTAGAGGGTCTTCCATCCGCCGTTCATACTTTCATCCGACCGGCTCTAATTGATGAGTGTAAGCAAGCACCTTTCTAAATCATCGCCAGCTGCTCTGAAAAATTTGGCACCACCAACTCTACCAACGGGAACATCCAGCAGCGAACATTCAGAATCACATTTCTTCATTAGACTACGAAATGCTTTTCCACTGAGACGTGACTTTCGACCAAAAAAGTGGGTTTAAGTCACACAGTCCAAAACTTGTAATAAACTGAATGTTTTGGCATTGGCAGTTCAGTAAATGGTTTAAGGGTGCATTCACATTAAAAGTTCTTTACTTTGGTGTGCAGAAGCATTCACTTGTTCATGACGAAACCTTTGTTTTCGTCTTCTTTGACAGGAAATCTGACTTTAGCTAGTTGTCACTGTCAACGTATCGACGCCTTGCACTTCTCTCCATCGGCTGAACGAGGTCTATTCCAAAAAGTACAACCTTCAGCAAAGCAGGTCATGCTCGCAATAAATTCCAGTCAATACACATCTCCAATAAATCCTTCATTTTTGACGTTTCCTTGCCTAAACGGCTGTAATCTCTCCACCAAACTCGCGTCCCATAAACAGTGTTATCGCATAGATTTGAAACTGTTACGCTTCAGCTGATTTCAAGGCGTTCCAAAAATAGTACTCACTCCTTTCGAGCGTCCATGAACATAATCTCCCACCGAATGTTAGTGAAAACCGGCTAGCGCCGGCGAGTGTGCCTCATTTCCAGCTGATTACCTTGTTTTCGAGAACTCGCCGTCGCACCGATCATATCTGTATCTGCCATGTGTCAATGTTAGCATAACTCTTGTTGAAGTTAAGACGCAAAAGCGAGCGCCTCGCCAGTTTGTTTAGCCCTTATCATGAACCGGCGACTGACGTGGAAAGAAAAATTACTCGTATTCAACTGCGAAGTAAGCCCCCGGGGGGACACCGTCCCGTCCAGAGACTGCACACCCGGCCACCGCCGCAGGCGCGGTCTACGCTGCCGTCCACACTTGTTGTCGCAAAGGTCTTGCCGATAACCTATTCTGTGCATACGCCCGGATCACCGTCGCGGCCAATGTCTGATGTGTCAACTTTTTCTGGTTCAACCGTCTACAGGCGACACAGATTAATTTGTGTTTATCTCCATCTTTCCTGGTTTGCGGTGTGAATTGAGTTCAATGCTGGAGTCGGCGTGATGCGGCGTACTTGTCTGTGGTGAATTTTGCCGGTCCGAATTTTGCCAAGTCCTAATCGAGACGAAAGTTTGCCGAACTTTGATTCAGATTCCGGTGATGACATTTTGGGCTAAGACTCAGCTTAATTTTGTGGAATTTGTGGGGCGAATGGTCGACATCAACGGATCCAGCGGTTGAGGTGATCACTTAGACTAAATTGTAGAGCGTAGTCGCAGCTATCTCAGACAACGCGACGGCAGTGAACTAAAGGGCGCACAAAAATTAAGTCCGCCTCAACCCTCTCGAAGAAAACAAAGAAGAGGATGAACGAGAGGTTGGCCAGAATACGATTTAAGGCCACGGATGTTGTTTTGGTATTCCCGCCAAAGTGGCTGATTTCCTATAAAGTTCGGTAAAAATTAGCTATTTTCGATGTTTCAGAAAGACAAGGCGCGGGCATAAGTCGTGTGAAAGCGTATAAAATGGGAACGGCGGTAAATATAGGCAAGACTTCGTTGAGAGACATGTGCCAGAATAGGCCAGCTAGAACCAACATCAACAGGCGAGTTACTCTTCAATCGCTGTGTCTTTGCACTCAAGTGAGTAACAGAGCCAGGCTGGACCCATGTGACCGTTGTTGTGCTGAAAGCGAATGGAAGAGATGACTCATCCACGATCTGAATATCAATGTAATGAGTGTATTTTAGAACTTGAGCATGTATAAACATTTTCATTGATGATCGGTGGGTGTTGAAGCAGTCCATCAGCACGTCTCCTTGTCAGGGTCGGCCCCCAGTTCAATGAGCGCCCTGTGCAAAGTCTTTCGTTTAGCGCCCCTTCTTAATTTTCTCTAACATAAATCGTAGACTTTACACAAGAAGTAGACTTTCAATGCGCGTCGCAAATGTGTCAACTTAGCAAATATCCATCATCTCGAAATAACAAACTCAGCTCTGTGTTCATATGGAATCATGATACGAGCGAAACGAGCAATTAGGAATTTTGTGCTTGTACATGCAATTTTCTTCGATAATGGAAGTATTTTTATTTTTTATCCTGTGAACAGATCAAATGATGAAAGCGTTCATTTATTTAGGCTTGGCGCCCTATGCATTTGCACACCCTGCACATATGGCGGGTCCGGCCCTGCTCCTTGTTTTGAATATATGAGCTGTCTGTTTTCATAGTGGTCTAGTTTGTTAATAATCTAAGACATAATCCAGGCGCGTGCGTCTTCGTGACTCGTGACTTCAATGAAGAACTCCTTGGATTTTGTTAATTATGCATTTTGCGCGCATACTCTCAGGTCCAGTGTATCACAAGCGAGCTTCGTTCGCCATGGGCAGCAGGGCACAGGCGGTGACCACTTGGTGCTAGGTCCGGACTATAAGGTGAATGCATAAGGACCTCCCAACAAGCTCTCGGAGATTGTGGTGCATCACTCTCGATGTGTGTGGACTGGCGGTATCCTGATAGAACACAATTCCTCTCCTATTGGCCAAAGCTGGCAATAAAGCTTGCGTTGATGGGTTTTTCAGAAGGAACTCAACCAACGTGGAGAAATCGATAAATTGGAGGCGGCTGGCTAAAGATCGTGCCAGCTGGTGAGGCCCGTTCCACCCTGCTCTGTAGCGCGAGTACAAAGAAACATTTTTTGCCTTACGTGGAGTACGATGCTGTGGTCAGCTGTCTAAAAATGTCCTTGTCTACAGAGACATGTTTGGCTGTTGTTAGCTATCGGTTGACAGTTCGTACTCTATTATCGTCAACAGAGGTTTCGGATTCGATGTTTACACCCAGGCAGAAGTGAATTATGATAGAGATGCCCAACTTCTACCTCTCTTGCCCCTTAAAATTTTTGACAACCATTTTTTATATCGTTTTCTAAAGCCATGTCGACCAATCAGAGAACGGCATTTACGTTATTTCGTGAATAACCGTCAGAAATTCCTGAATAATTGTCAAAAAGCCTCTCAAATTCGTCGATGGACTAGGGGTCAATCAACTGTGAAGTTGGGCATCTCTATCATACCGCATGTCTGGACCCAAATTCAAAACTGTTTTGGCTGAATCAGACTGGAGATGGAGTCTGGAGGAGCAAAAATTTAATGAATACACAAAAAAGGGTTGTTTTTCTCAGAGACCGTGAACATTATGTTAAAAGAAAATGTTGAAAAATGATTCAACAGTTAATGTGACCAATTTTCGACCGATGTGATGGTTCAATTTTTAACATATTTTCCACAGCACATCATACTCTGCTTCCGCAGCAAAGCGTTGTTGATATTCATGTCCAGCCCAGAACCCAAACAAAGTCTGAAATTGTCTGAAAAGCGAATGCAATCGGTGAAGACCTTGATGATTTCATACAAAAATCAATGAGCAGGCGTGCAAATTTCTGTATGATCCTCCATGTCAATAACATCGACATCAAGTACGTACCTGGAATTCCTCGAATACTTGGCATACCTTGTACCCATGTCTGGAAGGCACGCCTGATGCATTTAACTCATGATTGAGAAACAAAGGAAAACAACTGAAGCCATTGTTACCTTGAAATTTGGCAGAACTGCCTGGCATATGCCTCAGACGACCGAACGTGGTCTTTAGTGTCCCGAAGATCTAAGGTTGACTCCCAAAAACATTTATATGCAAGCCACAGCCGACACGTTATCGGTAAAACAAAACAGACACACTTAATTAAAGTTGATTGAATGATGCAATTGTGACAAGTGATTAAGGCATCCTCTCGGATGTATGCCTGTTTGTCAAGGTGTCTTGTGGTTAATCTTGAATTCTTGAGCCCCGGTGTCACGCTGTCAAATCATGACATTTTAGGGGTTTATTGCATCATTATGAGCAAGGAAGATGTTTTGCTTTAAATTAACCTTGCAAGTAGAGAGCGGAATTCTTTTTTGGGGGCTTCGATTAGGAGGTGATTACACTTGACATAGACACGCCAGTGAATGGTGTCCTCACTTCAAAAGTCACTTCACGTGGCATTTGAGGTTGGAATGTCTGTGGAATATATCGATGGCAGTTGTTGGGGTTAGTCAGATGATAATCGACGTTGAAATTGATTGTTTACTCGAATAGTTAAATATTTCTCTCATTAAATGCACGTGGAGCCACTTGCTTATCATGACGTCTTCAACGTTATTTTTCGTCGGTGCCCGTGTTGAGAAAATGAAAGTCTACATGGGTTCTTACTCAATGAGAGGTAAATGGACAAGTAGACAGTTGGTTGGGCAGATTAAAATAATCTGTTCTCAGTTACTAGCAATAGCCAATTACTCTTCCTTGGGCGCCGCTACGATCCGAGGAAGATAAGCCTTTCCAGCTTGCGCGATCTTTGTCTGACTGCCTTGTTAGGCTTGTGTGCACCAGTTTACGTGGGTGCCTGCTTCGTTCTCCCACAGCCTTGGAGACGAAAACTCTCCGCTCGGAGTTATCCCGTGGGTTAACTTTTCGCTATTATTATTATTTTTATTGTTGATGGTATATTGCACCGCGACCTTTAGATCTGTTGTGCCGCATACATACCTTCGCTTTCTTAAGAGCTCCCGGCACAAGCAGTTCTATTCAGAGTTGTATTGAACGTTAGGGGCTCCTGCTGCGCGAAGTTGGAAGAAATGTATACTAGAGTATTCTCTCTAAGCCAGTTTCTGAGAATGAGAGCTGGTTCTAGTGACTTCAATTCTTCCTCTGATCTTAGATGCTTGCCCAGATATCTTTGTTTTTTGTGCGTCACAAAATCCCAGTATATATTCTCGAAACCCTCTTCTGATGCTCCTAGTATAAGT
This sequence comes from Eristalis tenax, assembly GCA_905231855.2. Lineage (NCBI taxonomy): Eukaryota > Metazoa > Arthropoda > Insecta > Diptera > Syrphidae > Eristalis > Eristalis tenax. The sequence goes on along the minus strand of HG993125.1, from coordinate 75,296,722 downwards.
AGTCGGTCCTGAGTCTACAGTGCCCTGTTAGGATACAGAGGTTGTTCTTGCTCATTCCGATACATGCCTCAAACCTCTTCCGGTTATGTTGACCCAAGAGTTGCTTGGTCTGCTTCATGCCATGAGAGTTGTTCTAGGTATCTGCCCGGTTCCTTATTTCTAGTTTCCTGAGCACAGCGCAGATTGGTGCGGGGCCTTTTAATGGTTCCGATGCTCCTTTCCTAGCGAGGAAGCCGCCCATTTCATTGCCTTCTATCCCTGTATAGCCAGGTATGCAGCAGAGTTTTACTATGTTACTACTGCTCAGCTTCTTAAGCTTCTGTGGACATTGCCACACGATCTCGGATTTGGTGATATAGAAGTCAAGTGCCAGGATGGCGGCACAACTGTCCGACATTTTTGTATGTCGCAGTTGGTATAGTTCCTGTCAAGATTGATCTGAGCGCATCCGTCGATGGCATACAGTTCTGCTTGACAGATACTCGTGCGTTTGCCCATGGGTTTGTAATACTTTGTCCGGGGTCGAAGTACCTTCATCAGTTCTTGATCCATTTGAGTATCACTTCACCGTATTGCTGCTCAGTCTGTGGGCTATGGATTCATTGCTCCGGTCTGTTTTGGTGCTGAGCTAATGACTAAGATCGCGAATACAAGCTGCTGAGCTGAGATTTCTTCGTGCTGTTGTGGGAATTACTCGCCGGGATAGGGTAAGAAACACATCAGTGCACGAGGAAATCAACATTGAGGAGCTACTACTTCGAACGGAGAGGGCTATGCTTCGGTGGTTGGGTCACGTGGCACACGAATGTCCCCTGAATGCGATTCCTTCAGGTAGGCGACCGCTTGACAGACCCCAAGTCCAAAAACTCGCATGGTTACGCTTGGGCATAACTCCTGATGAGTTAGAGTAGGTGGTGGAGGATCAAGTTGCCTAGAGATCTCTCGTGCGTGGTTTACCCCCGCGACCCCCTTTAGTGGAACATGTGTATGATGATGATGATGTGTATTATATTTTCTCTCATATCTTTTTCATTTAATAATTTCTTATAATTTTTTTTAATTTTTAATAAATAAAAATGTGTATTGTGGCAATTCTAGGAACAATGTACAAAATATCGATTGTAGTAAACAATGTGCAGAAATCAAAAGAGAGAAAAAAGGCTGCCAGTAAAAGAGTAGATATAAATGATTCATTGTAAAGTAGGAAGTCAAAAGGGAGTGCACCTAATTTGGAAATAAATAAATAATAATTTAAAATAAAGGAAAGTTGTTTTAATAACGTAGCTTACAGTATATATATATATTATAATTAAAACTATAACTTTAAGCTTGAGTACATGTTTTAAGCACTTCTGGGGCCTATTTCACAGATCATACACCAACACATTCATACATCATACACGTCATACATTTTTCTGTTTCTCAGATTCCAGTGGAAATATTGTGTATGTGCATTATTTCGACGTTTAATTTTGATTGACAAATTTCATTGAAAACTAAACAGTGTCGTGAATTCAACCTACACAAGTTGTAAGTAGTTTAAAAACACACAAACAATTGAATAATGGAGTTCCTCAGTGATGAAGAAGGAGATGTTTGCGGAATTTCTGTGTCAATGCGTCAACTGAAGCGGGCTTGTCTGTATAGACATGAGCTTTAACATAGCCCCACAAAAATAGTCTAAAGGCGTTAAATCGCACGATCTAGGCGGCCAATTGACCGGTCCCGAACGTGAAATAAAATGTTCCCGAACTCGCCTCTCAATAAGTCCGTTTTTGCGCTTGCTGTGTGGCATGTGGCACCGTCTTGTTGAAACCACATGTCATGCAAGTCAAGCTCTTGCATTTTGGGCAAACAAAAGTTGGATATCATCTCACGGGTGCGCTCACCATTCACAGTTACGTTACGATTCGCATCATCTTTGAAGAAGTACGGTCCAATGATGCCACCAGCCCATAAACCGCACCAAACTGACTTTTTCTGGATGCATTCGTAGATCTGGCAAAGCTTCTGGCTGATATTCACTCCAAAATCGACAATTCTGCTTATTTACGTACTCATTGAGCCAAAAATGAGCTTCGTCTTAAACTAACCATAAAATGGAAGAAGCGCGCGATGAACTTTCTTAACAGAGCACGCATTTTGATAATAAAATGCAATAATTTGCAAGCGTTGTTGTGTTCGTTTGTAAGACGATTCATGGTTAAATTATAGACCAAACTGAAGATGTTTGACAGTGAAACAAAACACGAAACGTGCGTCAGCTGTTTCAAAAATTCACCCTTTATGTATATGATATTTTTCTGTGAAACAGAATCACTCGACTTTCCCATATTTCCAGTGCCATATTTTTGTGGTCAATTCTAAGATTTGTTTTCTTCTCCGTCCACGGTGTATTCTTTGCTGAAGAAAATCGTTCAATAGGAGTAGTCGAACCCGGAAGGCAAAAGACAAACTCGATAGCAGTCGGCTTTTCCTCATATTCACAATTTTCAGTGTCCAAATGGCTGAAAACTTCAACCCATCGCTTTGTTATTGGTACTTTTTCGTAGGCCAATAAAGGTTTTAGCATGAGAAAACAGGATAATCCTGCGAAATACTGGATATATGGGACCGTTAGATATACCATATTAAGTACACCTATTCAGGCTTGAGTCGTGATGTGCACACTATATCATGACAGGACATTTTAAAATGTATTGCGCGGGCCGTCTAAAGTTCGTCTGTGCCTGTGGTTGAGCAGACTTGCACTAAGCTATGACTAAGAATGTTTTCTTCCCCAACACTTGTTGAATCCAAGTTGCTGAATGATAAACTAAATTTATGATTTTTTTATGAGTTGATTGATTTATGACTATGTCAACCAACTTTGATTGGGTATATCGTGCGGTTTGCTAAAAGATGTCGTGACTTGTATTATTCCATTGGAACATGCGTTGGAAAGCTACTGTCATTGTACGCCATTGCAGTATATGTCATTCATTTGAAGCGTAAACAACAATCATTTTTTTCACGCAAATATGTCGAAATTTTTTATTATTACTTTAAAATGAAGAAAACTGCCGCCAAAAGTCATCGTACTATGGTGGAAGTTTATGGTGAACATGCGCTTGCTGAGCGAACGTGGTAAAAGTGGTTAGCACGATTTTGGCTTGACCAACCAGCCAAATCAACGGGAAAGCCATGGCGCGAAGGTAATGCTCTGTATTTGGTGGGATCAGATGGGTGTGCTGTATTATGAGCTGCTGAAACCGGGTGAAACCATCAATGGACAACGCTACCGAACACAATTAATTTGTTCGAAGAGAACAGTAGCCGAAAGACGCCCGGAATATTCGACCAGACACGAGGCAATAATTTTCCATCATGACAACGCTCGGCACCATGTTGCTATTCCGGTTAAGAACTATTTGGAAACAGTGGATGGGAAGTTTTACCCCACCCGGTCGATGCAGAACGCCCTCGCTGAAATACGGTTCATATCAGAGCAGAATATCAAAAATTGGCTTGATTCATTCTTGGCTGCCAAGCTGGCGCAGTTCTTTTGGGATGGGATCTACAAATTGGCATTAAGATGGGAAAAAGTCATGGCTTCAGATGGACAATACTTTGAATAATAATACTATTGTACATGTTCTTCTTAAAAAAACGCTTGAATAAAGTTACAGACAGAAAAGACGTTTGAAAAATAAGGCATTTTGAAGACAATTGAAGTGGCATCTTCTTAAAATGCCTTGCTACTCAACAAGATGCGCTCTAATTGGTTTTAATCTTCTTGAAAATCGTCGGATTTTTATGACATATCGTCTACACACATTAAATGTTCTGTCTTACTAAAATTGTTAAATGTCTGTGTTCCAATAAGAAATATTCGAGATAGACCATTGTTTTATCTACATCTGCATAGACACAATTATGGTCCTAATAAACCGATAACAAGATGTATTTGAGAATTGTAAATTAACGCACCACATGCTCATTTCGATTTGACATTGATGGCCGTGTTTTGACGTAAAAGTCTCTAGCGCTTCTTGCTAACTTCTTGGTCAACTGTCAATAGTGGGTAAATAATTCCCTCAGGAAACCTGTTACGATTGCGAAGTATGCAATAAGTTTCAAATATGTGAACTTACACCACACAGTCATTTGGCAATAACTACTTAAATCAACCATTCGCCATTAGCACGTGTTGCAAAATAAAGAAACGCCACTATCTAACGCCAACTACAAACATCTGCTTCTAGAGTTGTTTCACCTTTTGTTTACCATTTCAATTTGCAACAGAATCTCGTTCCGGTCGCTTGCCTCAACACGGTCAGAAATAGAAGCGTCTTTCATCGAAAAAAAAGCAAAAGAAAATTACATCAGGCGATAGACTTTCAAAAACAAAGCACTTATCTCGCTTATCTCTGAGTGAAAGCAAGCATCTAATTTTGTGTTTTCATATTCTCAACAACATGAGAGAAAAAACTAAACTGAACAACAAATTAAGCCAATTGACCTTAAGCGCACATTTCATCAGTCCATCGGATCCGAGCGTCATTACCATTCGTCTGTCGCGGCAAATATTTAAATTCACAGCTCGCTTCGAGCTCCACGTAAGCACAGGCTGTTCATCTGTTCGTGTGATATTCAATTCAACTTTTTTCTTTCTTTCCCATTTACCCCTTAAAATACACATATTTCAGCCTTCGGGGCTCACCTTATCAATTCGCAGAATAAAAACCAAACAGCGAGCATACATCAGACGTTTTTTGCGGCCTTGTAAGCCAATTAAACTCTGTGAACCTACCCTTCTGGCTTTCTTCCTTCAGCGCTCGCAACTATACCCACACACAGGGGCAGACAGCAGCCCCTGTTAGTGAAGCTTTTATCGTTGAAATGCGAAAACAAGACGGGGAGTAAATGCGGAAATAAAAACCGCCAAGGTTATCGCACTCGCGATTTCCAGCGCGAATTCGGCAGCAATGACATTTCAAACGTCACCATGTGTCACCAGCACATCAGTCGAGCGTTGCGAACGGAGCATGGAATTGATAGCACGATAATTTCTTATGTTCTCATTTTGTTCCGCTGTATAAATTCTATCGGATGACCTAGTTTCGGCGGAGGGAATTAATTTCATCGTGGGATTTGTTTGTAAACACTGCCCAGGCTGTCAGATAAACAACCCACATGCCCTGGTGCGATTACCAGACCTAGTAGACTAGGTGCCAAAGCGATCATCTGTGCATAGGACGTTCACGGTTCATAGGTAATTCTCGAGTGGCCTTGATCTAATTAATCCGAAATGAAATCCTTTATTTTCTGAAAACGACAATGACAGCACGAGTCGCAGACACGTCATCCCACTCCGTGGGTGGGGACTCGCCGCTTTATTATCGAAATGCCGGAAAGCAGAAGCAACAATTTAATCTGTTGCTGCTGTTAATGTTTATTTTTTGTGTTTCCTTGGTGTACGCTGTCATCTTTTTGTTGTGTTGTGCGGCTGAGAGGCGAGACTACGTGACTGCTGAAAGGGAGGCAATGCTGTTTCAATGTTGTGAAACTCATCAATTCACGTAAACATTCAGCCTTTATCCAGTGATGACGGGCGACGCGCGTCGATTTCAAGTTCACAGGTTGAGGGAACTCACAAGGGCGGCATTAATCTTCCGATGGGACGGTTTTTGTGTGATCTAGAACTTTTGTTGGACCTTCAGAGACTGAACAAAGGGTGAATGCTTAATGATATGAATGAGGAATCAAGTGTGGACGACTGTGTTTATTATGAGCTTTATGTGAAAGAGGACCTTCTCTTTAGTTTCCTACAGCCTGTTTAATTAATGGCACTTCTTTCAGTCACGAGCTTCAATGCCTGACAACTTCTGACAGATAGTGTGACTTGTAAGTAAGTAGGCAAGCAATTGCTGTGAGAAGGATGTCATGTAGCTGTCACCTGGTGGCATTTTGTTGTCATTACACTAAGGAAACGTGTATTCTTGTTGATAAAGGACGTGCCATTGTATGAGATCAGTTATCGCTTTGTCCACTAAGAGCGCTCTTTTAGAGTAAATTGAAAAAAAATTAAAGACTTATGAAAAGTGAAAACAACGCTTTCAGGAAAACGAAATGAAAGCAACATGTGCTCAGCATCCGCAGCGGTTCTCAATACAGTCATTCGTTCGATGATTTCCTGTTTCCTTTGTGTTTTCTCATAAATTCGGCTGTATTTCGTGAAAACAACTCTTAATTGTTGGTGGAAGATGGACAAAAAGTTCATGGCATCTTTATCTTTCACCTAGTCCCAAGGGAACAATTCGAATGGTTTTAATGGTCAGTCAATTGAAGTCGCCATTTCGAGAGACCACACGTCCAGTTAAATTAACCACCAATGGACCCACTGAGTCACTGATGGCATGGAATGCGGCGTCATTCTGGTGAAAATAGACTTTCGCCACGTCAATGGCGCCCATTTCAGACAAAAACATTCAGTCAATATTGCGTGGTAATATTGACGTCGTGGAAAACATCGTGATCTACGGTAAATGAAAAATGCGATGGAAAGTGGTTGTGAATTTAATCAGATCCTATGATCGTCTCACAGTCTTCTTACTTACCCCATTCTAACAACCACCAAGGCCATTTGCGTTAAATTTGTGTTTTTTACTGATTCTTACAGATTACAGAATTCAGTTGAATCGATCAATCGAACCAGACCAACATAAAAACAAATATGTCGATGAGACAGGTTTTCTCGAATGTAAACAAGTGACAGCCTTCAAAACGTTCAAGCCAAGCAGCAACACTCAAAGACAGCCGATCGGCGAATACAAATTGTATAGTTTTCGTGGAAATGAACTTGACACTGGGGCTGATCAATCGGCTGTGACGAATTGATTAAATCAATTTCTGTGTCTATGACCTGATCTGAGATTGAGACTCAAGCGGAGATCGATCAACTTTTGAGAATTCATTCAAATTCAGGTCTATGTTCATTTCAGCATTATTTAACTAGGGAACACGTTAGGATTTAACGATTAAATTACAATAGATGCCTGCATGGATAGAGAACGGCGCCGAATGGGTGTAAAATTGCTGAGGGAATTTCGGAATACCAATTCGGTAGACTGTCGAGACGATGTTTGCTGAGACAGAGTGGTAGGCAGAGATACTGGAGGGATAGAGATATCCAACTTCGGTATTTGTTACCCCTTGTCCGTGTCGCCATTGAGCCGTAAGAATAACACACTCTTACAAAATACCCGGCTCCACCACGCATCGCAATATCGTATAAAAAACGCTGTCAGATGAAATCAAGGGGCAAGGGAGGTAGAAGTTGGATATCTCTATCTACCACTATCTCTGGTGGTAGGTAAACAGATTAATTGAGAGAAGAGTTCATTCACTCAGACCAAGAATGATGTATGCAAGATTACGACTTACGAAAATCCGCCATGTTTGCCACCTATCTGTCAATTTTTTGGTAGAGACGAGCGAATACTCACTTCTAAAGGACCGATGTTGAATATGAACCACACCTAAACGTCAAGTTTTTTTCTGCATCTCATTTGACATTTCTCAATTTCAGACTAACTCAATTTGAACCATGGGAAGATACACAATAGAGCAACGCGTTCAAATCAAAATGCATATCATGCATTTTCGAAAAAAATCATCTTCAGTGATGAGGCACATTTTCACCTCAGTGGATTCGTCAATAAGCAGAATTGCCGCATTTGGGCGAATGATAATCCAAGAGTGATTGTCGAAAAACCAATGCACCCACAAAGGAGGACTGTTTGGTGCGGTTTATGGCCAGCTCATCATCGGGCCGTATTTTTTCCGGTCAGGCAGTTACTGTGAATGGATAAAGAACTTTTTATGGCCCGAATTGGAAGATATGTGGTTTCAACAGGACTGTGCCACTTGCCACACAGCTAACGAAACAGTTGATCTTTTGCGCGACAAATTCAATGGCCGTGTTATCTCACGTGGTGGCGATGTCAATTGGCCGCCAAGATCATGTGATTTGACACCGTTGGATTTTTTTCTTTGAGGTTATTTGAAAGAAAAGGTGTACGTCGATAAGCCAGCAACAATTCGAGAGCTAAAGGATGAGATAATTCGGCACATTAACGGCATAGAACCCCAATTATGCTTCAGCGTCTTCGAAAATTTGGACCATCGGATGGAGGTGTGCCGCCGAGGTCGCGGCGGCCATTTGGCCCATATTTTGTTCCATACATAATTGAACCATACCAATATTATAATAAAAAGAAATGACAATAATTTCCTAAATAATTTGTGTTTTATTCAAAATCAACAGCGGCCCTTAAAATTTAACCCTTTATATGCACCCGTTGACAAATAATTAGAAACGATAGCAGTATTGTAGCGTTCACTCATATTCCGATTACTGTTAATAACACAACGGTAAACCTTTTGCTAGGGTTACTTCTGTTTTTATTCCCCTTTATGAAATAAGCATTCCAATTTTGCCAGATTGTATGGTTTGCATAACAGTCATATTTTAGTTGATCAATTGGAGTTCTGGAGTTGACAGCTAATTAGAAACGAGTCTATATTACCTAAAATACGTCAATATTTAAAAGTTTTAAGAAAATTAAATTTTAAAGAAAGTTAATATATTTAAATTGAAAAAAAAAGAAAGAAATGGGCAAGGGAAATAAGCTGTACACCTGACACGTGGAAGGCTATTGTTAAGTTAAACAGAGCGGGTCAGTCATATCAACGCATTGCAACGCAGTAAAACTGTTCCAAAAAGATAGTATTTGGTGGAATTTCCAATTTTCGTAAATGTGACACCACGGAAAATATTTCTCGCAAAAAGAGACCCCGCAAAACTACACAGCACATTGACAGAAAAATTGTTCCGGCTATCAAAAGCGGATCTCAAAAAATGTGCCGAAGCAATCCAGCGTGAAAGAATGGATGAAACGGACATCAATGTGTCTAAGAGGAATGTTGCTCGTCGTTTGACAGAAGCCGGACTTCACGGAAGACTTGAGTGTTTCATTCACCCGATGGTCAAATTGGCACAAAGGAAACGTAGTATCGACTTTGCCAAAACCCATGCTGCTTGGACGGCAAGTGAGTGGAAATTTGTACTATGGAGCGATGATTGGTCCGGTTGGTAGAAGGTACGTCCGACGACTAAGAGGCAAAGAACTCGATTCCAGGTACACTTCTCCAGTAGTTAAGCACGGCGGCGATTTAATTATTTATTTGGGGATGTTTTTCGTGGAACGGCGTTGGACCACTTCATCGTATTATGGGAACAATGAGTAAGGAGCAGTACGTTGACATATTGAAAAATGTGATGCTACTGCTATATGGGCGGAGGAAAATATGCCGGTTAATTGGTCATTCCAGCAAGACAATGACTCTTAACATACCGCAAAGCTCACAAAAGCATTTTTTGAGCAAAACTCCATGCGTGCACTTGACTGGCCAACGCAAAGTCCAGACAGAATGCCGTCAATACTCAAAACATTTCCAAATTTGGATGTTTTGTATAAAAAGGCGAAGGAAGCGTGGTACGCGATCCAGTGGAGAGATGCCGAGGCCTAATCAGGTCGATGCAAAATTGTTGCGGAGTTGTGTTGAAGCAAAGGGACTTTCCGACTAGGTACTAGTCATAATGAGACAATATAGTAAGTTTCGATATTATTTGTAAAGATTATCTTACATTTCTGATATTATTTTTCCAGCGTTTCTAATTAGTTGTCTAATTAATTGTCTAATTATGTAGTTGTCAATATGGAGTTTTAGAGCAAAAACATCTCTAAAACCATATTTTCCAAAAAGAAACTGAATGAATTGCGTTTGTGTCTTTTTAAGTTCCAATGATAATTTAAGAAAAAAAAGTTATGAAATAATTGAGAAAAAACTGACATCTTGCATACGGATGTGAAAATTGGTTGTGATTTCGGGCGAAAAATTTAAAATAGAAGTTTGTGAAGAGCTAAATAAAAGGATTATTTTTCCGAAATGAGGTGTGCAGTACTTAATTTTAATGCAAATAATAGCAAATGCAACCGGAATCTACTGTTTTATGTCTTTCCAAGAGACAACATCTTGCGGAAGCAATGAATTCATTTTTGGAGGACAACTTAAGTCCTCTCGGATTTGCTCTGCACATTTTGCTCAATGACTTCGAAAGGAACTTACAGTTTGAAATGGGAAAATTAATATATTCGTTGTTCCATTTACACATAATAGTTAATCGCAATTGATTGCGCAGGACTTATAAAATAATGGATTCAAGTTGAAGATGGGAAAGGTTCCAACGATACAACCACAGTCAACAGCTTCCACTTCATATCGAGAGTCTGTGATATGGGAATAGGAAACAGAGGACTATAGAAGAATCTAGAAGTAACCATGGAGAAACCTTGGTAAGCACTAATGAAAATCTGAATTGCAAATCATTTAACAATTGCTTTACATTCTAGGTTCATTCACAACGAAACAAAAGTGTTTGTGTTTTCTGATGTTCAACATTTAATAAAACTCATGAGAAACCACTTTGTTGATCATGGGTTTTTAATAAATGGCAACGAAGTAAGGAAAGAAATCATTTTATCACTCCTTTCTTTAACATCGGGAGAACTCTCAATAACACATAAAATTACTCCAGGCTATCGTAAAGTTGTTGGAGCCGAAAGGCAAAATGTTAAGATGGCAACAAAATTGTTCTCCCACACTATTGCACAGACTCTAACAAGGGCTGCAACTTTAGGCCACTTTTTTTTTTACAAGACTATAAATACAATTGAGAACTTACGTAGATATGGTAGCCATCTCCCTTACTGATAATGATACTATAATTGCAAACACAAATTAGATGGAAGAAAAAGGTTAAATTCTAAGGAAAAGCTAAAGAAAAACATTCGTTCGTATGTATCACAGCTTGCATGTTTGAGCTTCATGTTTATGAAGTACTATGAAATGTGTTCTGAACAAATGAAAAGCTAAACAAAATAAATAAATAAATTAACAATCAATATGTAAATAATAAATATGTAAATAAATAAACAAATCGATTAATAAATACATAAATAAAGTGAGTTAATAAATAAATAAGTAAATAAATAAATAAATATGTGGGTAAATAAATAAATGTAAAGGGTGATTTTTTAGCTATTATCTTTTTGGCAACACTAGTTTAAACAGCTGACGCACGTTTGTGTGTGTTTGTTTCACTGTCAAACATCTTCAATTTGGTCTATAATTTAACAATTAATCAAGCGAACAACGCTTGCAAATTATTGAATTTTATTCTCCAAATGCGTGCTCTGTTAAGAAAGTTCATCGCGCGCTTCTTCCATTTTATGGTCAGTTTAAGACGAAGCACATTTTTGGTTCAATGGGTACGTAAATAAGCAGAATTGTTGATTTTGGAGTGAAACTCAGCCAGAAGCATTGCAAGAGCATCCAGAAAAAGTCACAGTTTGGTGCGGTTTATGAGCTGGTGGCATCATTGGACCGTACTTCTTCAAAGATGATGCGAATCGTAACGTAGCTGTGAATGGTGAGCGCTACCGTGAGATGATATCCAACTTTTGTTTGCCCAAAATGCAAGAGCTTGCTTGCATGACATGTGGTTTCAACAAGACGGTGCCACATGCCACACAGCACGCGCAACAATGGACTTATTGAGAGGCGAGTTCGGTGAACATTTTATTTCACGTTCGGGACCGGTCAATTGGCCGCCTAGATCGTGCGATTTAACGCCTTTAGACTATTTTTGTGGGGCTATGTTAAAGCTCATGTCTATACAGACAAGCCCGCTTCAGTTGACGCATTGGAAGACAACATTGAAGCATTTATTCGTGAGATACCGGCCGAAATGTTGGAAAGAGTATGCCAAAATTGGACTAAGCGGATGGACCATTTGAGGCGCAGTCAAGATCAACATTTGCATGAAATAATCTTCAAACATTAAATTATATGGACCGTACTATCGATTCAAATAAAGATTTTATGCATTTTTCTGAATTTTATTTGTTTTTTTCTTTTTTTAAAAACTTTTCTATAGCTTTTAAAAAATCACCCTTTATAATCGTTTAGTCACAATGTTGAATATATTTAATTATTTAATAAAGTTGAGATTATGGCAAGAATCAGACAAATTACACGATGTGATAAAACGTTCGTTAAGCTTGGCTAGTCGATTCGATACGGTATCAATGTTAGCTATTTCGCGAAGTGACGAAGTGGAAAAGTGCCGTGGTAGTTTCAAGATCATTTTAAGGACTTTGGTCCGACAAAATTGTAACTTTTTTAAATGTCAATTGGAACAGTTGCCCCAGGTGCTGCGTAATATAGTATAGCTTGGAATATAGATTTAAATATTATAACTTTGTTTCCAAAGCTTAATTCAGACTTGCGGTATAATCATTTTATGGTCAAATTAATTTTATTTACAACACTGCTTGTATGCTGCCCAAAGGTGAGTCTTTTGTCCAAAATCACTCCTAGGTATTTAAGTTCTGATTTCCAATCTATGCGATTGCTGCCAATAGTTAAGTTGTTGCTCGATAAAAAAACAAACTTTTCTCTTTCGAGTAAAGACGGTAGCTTGAGTTTTTTGATTTTCCAGTTTATGCAATAGAGAATATAGCTATCTAATGTAGAATGCAAGTGGATTGGGATAAGTAAACCGGCCGAATCCGAGGAATAGGTGCGCGTGTCATCCGCAAACATTGCAGAGTGACACCCAGTGAAGGAGGGGAAATCAGAAGTGAATATATTATAGAGGATTGGAGCTAAAACCGAATCTTGTGGTACACCTGCAGGAATAACTTGCAAGTCTGAAGAAGTAACATTTACAAGCACTTTAAAACTTCTATTCTTCTAGAAAGGATTTCACTATTTTGAACACTTTCACTATTGTGATCACAATTGGGAAGAATGCTCCAAATTATTTAGACTGTAATATTTATTAAAAATATTTCCTTATAAAGTTGAAACACTTAACTTTTTACTACTTTTCAGACCAATGACTGGTTCGATGTCATGAACAACAGAGCACATATCCAGATTCCAGAAAGCGAACTCATGGACACGGTTTGAGTGACATGATTGAGCTCATGCTGAAAATGGGGGTCATAGGAAAGAACAACATGTTTTTTAGAGCACGAATGTATTTTATAAGGAAATAGTTGATCATCAGCATAAAAGAGAAAGGAAATTGAATAAACCAATTCACTACAAGCCAAGGCATCTTTGATTCGACATTTTTGTATTCATTATACTGAATAATGGAAATATAGAAATATTATTTCCAAATCTTTAATCTTTCTTTCCGCAATTTGTATGTAAATAAGTATCAAATCCAGTCAGCGGTCAAATCACGCAGTCCCGGCCTACGTCACATACAAAAAATGGAAAAATAAAGGCGCAATCTTGTTGTCAGTCATTCCTGCACTCAGACCATGGTGATGTCGATAATGCAGTTTGGTGGTGGGCAAGATGGGTAACTTGCCCGCCTTGCCTCTGGTATCGCACCCGTGGAAAAATGTCAACCGGCGCCTTTGCTGAGAAGAGCATTCCATATTCGTGTAGTGCGCCTAAAAAACGAGCCTCTAAATTGAACTGGGTAAACAGATGAGCAATTCTGGCGAGTGGCGAGATGTGTATTGCTGTCGAAACATGGGTATTACCCGCATTACCCGGGTACTCGGGTAATTGTCGAAACGGGTATTACAGGGTGATCAAGAGCACCAGTTTAAGCTTCAGTTCAGCGATTTATTCGATTTCAGTTTCGTTTGAACTTAGAACTGAGTTCAATTTGTAGTTAAGCGAAAGCATAAATTAAAGACAATTACTGTTTTCTTTTATTTTCCGTCTATGAAGGACTATATTTAAATTTTAATGCGATCTTGCTTCCATCGCTGCTTTCTTAAAACTAGCTTACATTAACTTATTCCGATTGCTCGATGTCGATGAGCAATGGCCTTGACGCAATTCCGTCCCACGGTGGAGTCGGTGTGCATCGCTGTGCCTGGTCCCACGGTTTGCTCGACTTGAAACGCTGACCTAGCGTCTGGCTTTTTGCACACCATTTGTTGTGTGGGAGCGTGTTAACTTAAACTCCCCCCCTCATCCTCGGCTTTCTCTTTCGCACAGAGGGCTGAGGATACTTTCATGTTCAGCACAACGAAAGTCTTGTTTTACCAATGTATTGTTTTTCAAAAATCCGTCCGATCATCGAAATGCAATCGCTTCCACAAACCTTAACATCAGACTGCTTCTTGTCAGTTTAGCTGTATCTTGCCGACACAAGTAATATGTATCGCAACTTAAAGATACCACGCAAATTGCAACTGCCCGCCTATGCCTCTGTAGACAACATGATCACATCGTACGTCGCAATAATGCGTCCACCTCCAGTCGAGTTGCGATCACCAACACGCCGAGTGACTATAATTGATCAGTCTCTTGTTTGCTCGCAGTCCAAATTCCAATTCAGCCTCACCTGCTGAGCCAATCCTCACATCTTCAGACCAGAACAGCTCTCTACCACGCTCTCACCGGCTGTCGGCCACACCTCGGCCAGAATTTTCAATCCATCACTAATTGCTTTCGCAATCGTGAACGCTCTCAATTGGCGCGTTTGTGTTTGTCTGTCAAAAATGAATTGCCACCATCAAGCACGACGCGTCTGTGGTGGCTGTGCAAGATGCCTAAGCCCCTCTAAACGCTATCACTAATCTGATGGAGAAAATGGAATCGTCAATGCGGTCGTAAGGGTAAAAGCCCCACCCCCCAGCCACCGGAATGCCGCCATGCAAATTGGATTAATAAGCAATCTGCAACTCCACGTGTTGGCGATTACAATGGCTTCGTAAATACCAATGTCAACGCCGTCTGACATGTGTCAGCATACATGTGTGGACTCGTAGGTATGCATGTGTGCTCAAGTGTACATGGACTCTGGCTGACTTGGTTTGTTTGTAAACAGAGGCGAGACCCGCGAAAACCGGTTCTAGAAATTCGCTGAATACGGGTCAACCGCAAGCACGGACAACTGGCCATTATTTAGCCGCCATAATGAGATTCAAATTTCGACAGATACCCCCATATGGCGCTTGACATTTGGGCGCTTTCCGCTCCGGCGGTCACACGCCCCGCGCGCTCCAGGGCATTCAAACTGCTGCGCGGAACTCGTTTCCTCCGCAAGTCAAAAGACTGATAGATGCAAAGTAGAGACGACGGGTGTCTACAGCGAAATCGCTTTGGACCAGGCTAGCGTGGGTCCCACAAAATGGCCGTGTGCATGGGAATTTGTAGCCAGAGCCCATGGCTGGGCCTGGTCATGTAAACAAGCCTAGTGCCGGAGCCTCGTGTGTGTGATTGACTCTTTTACGCCTCAGAATCAACGTGATTATGCATACGACTTGGTATCCACGAACGCACTCTGGGCCTGGGCATGTGTGTATTCCTTTTGCGCTTCGGTGGAGTCTAAAAATGTTCTCGGGCGTAGTGAGATAATTTATTTGTTTTGTTGCGGTTCTAGCTGCTGATTACGCGAGTCGTCTTTGTTTCGACTGTGAATGCGGTCAACGTCCTGTGACATATTATCATATCGACGCCAAAACAATATAATTTGTTGGCGAAGTTGTTTACTGGCCAAATTTAGATGTTTTTATTTTACCCACGAGTTAAGCGATTTATTGCATCGGCTGGAACCATGGTGTGCTTTATGGCATTCTGCGGTCGGGCGAAATGATTTCATTGCTGTGCAGGTCTCCTCCGTAGCGACGGGCTTGTTGGGTCGTCAGGGGGATAAACTGAAGACTGTTTTGATTCGCGAACTGAATCGGTCGAGTGGATCGTATGATCTGCTGTGGCATTCTTGATTTAGAGTTTCACTGGATTGGTGGTTAAGGATTGGTGGATTAGTAGCTGCTACTTCGTGTCGTGTCGTGTTGCTCTCAAATAATTTTTCGGGAGGTGGGAATTTTTCAAAGCCTATACTCAGCCCGCACTGAGTAACAGTGTGGGATGTACAGCCTCAAAACCTACCTGCCCTTCTACCCCTGGTTATCGCGGTACATTTCATTGCGAGGGGAGTCTTCGGTCTTATACCTATATTCATCACAGTGTCGTTGTCGTTCCTGTCTTCGTTGTCGTTCCCTTCTCCTTCATGATGTTGGCCACGCTTTCACTTACTGCTTCCCAAGCTTCTTGTGTGTCAGTGTGATGTTCTCTGGCGTACAGTTCGGACCCAGTCTGTTTGCCAATCGGTTACGGTCTTCACGATATCGTGGACAGTGGACCATTATGCGTTTTCCACTGTTTCTTCCGGACAATAAGGGATGTCTTCATGTCAAAGTCTATGGAGATGTGCTCTGAAACGTCGATGACCAGTAAGCATCTGCGTCGGATAGATATTCAGGTCACCATTTTCTCTGTTTATCCAAGAGTCGATATTGAGGATCAGTCTGTGCGTCCATCTATCTTTGTCAGAGGAGTTCCACCATTCTTCGCGGTTTGCTCTACCGGGTATTCCATCGTCAATTCGGCTTGTTGCTGTTGGCCTCATTGTTCGATATTTCCATGCGAATCCTTTGGTGAGGAGGTCCATTGGCACCAGGCCAGACAGTACGCATGCGGCGCAACGTCGTATGAGGTTGCTCGGAAGGCGCTACATACTCTCTCAGAGCACTGACTCTATGTACTCCTTCGAGCTTTGAGCTATTTGAGCTAAATAAGCATCAATAAAGCATCATCGACGTCGCTACTCTGGCCAAAGGTAGCCTTTTCTTTGGGTTTTGTCCCCTGCATCTTGCAGGTGTTGCTTAAGAGTTTGCCTTCCATATATAGTAACGCCAAAGTACTTTAATTCTGGTTTAGACACTACAACGTGGTCGGCCACGGTCGCTTAAAGATGGAATAAACGAGAAGGGAATACGCTGCCCAAAGAGGGTCGTTCTAGACAAGTTGAACCGCTGTCAGGTGACTTCTTCAACATCATTCTTGGGAAGATCGTGAAACACCTTGGCCTCTAGAAAGACGATCTTGCAAAAGTCCGCGCAGTTATTAGCTTACGTGGAAGACATTGACTTGATTGGCAGCACGCGACGAATGAGACGATCGCTTGCATTGGAGTGGGGCAGGATGACGACAAGAGCAGTCATGTGTACTGACGTGCAGAACTTATTCGCCAAAACACAAGAGGGCACGATCTTCCAAAAGTACGAGCAATTGCTTGCATACGCTAACGACATTAACGTTATTGTGCGATCACATGAAGGGTTTGTTGGCATTGAATGGGAAGTGGCTAAAGTGGGTCTGGCGGTAATCGATGACAAATCGGAGTAAATGTTGTCATCATGATAGGATGGACAACATCGACGACTTGGCCAGAACGTCACCGTAGGCAGATAACTTCGAGGTGGTGAAGGACTTTGTCTACCTCGGCTCCACAGTTAAACAGTACAAACAATCCAACCGAGATGAAAGGCAGAATAACTCTTGTCAACCGCTGTTTTCTCAAAAGGCAATTGAGTAATGGAGCCCTTTCTCGAAAGACTTAGTGTAATACTTGGACCCTGCCCGTCCTGCTCTAAGGCGCAGAAGGCCATGTCCATCTCGGACTGCAGAGCCCTAAAAAGAAGACGATTACTTTTCGTTTTGTTCTACACGAGGGAAGTCATCTTGCGCATGTTTAAAAAACAAACAATTTAAAATTAAGCATAAACCTCATTGTATGGTGTTGTGCTTCACATCACATACCTTTACCACATAAAACCCTTTCACGAGGTGGCATAACCTTCGGGCTCTAATTTTGTGAATAAATTGTCCGAGAAGAGACATTAAACAGCTTTAATTTCTTTCGGTCTCCATCCCCATAGACGAGCAGTAACTTTACCTTTATATTTTAAGACGACATTGTGGGACAGATAGATGCTCTGATAACGTCTACTAAAACTTTAAAAACAGAATTAGCATAACAAACGTCTTGTAATGCCACCAAATAGATCCATATGTGGATGAGCCCGTTCTGAGTGGGGCAAGGAAACCGGATCCCTCCAACCTTGGCGTCTATCGTTAACGTCGCGTACGGAACTGCTTAGATTGCAAATCACATTCAATAATATAGGCCAAGGGAACTGTAATTCGTCTCAATCTGTAACAAGATCGATTCTTAGGGGAAAAAATGGCCCCCCTTTCGACCAGGCATGTTCGAATTATGTGCTTATCTGACAACGAATACCCGCACAAGCATACATCTGCCCTTCAGCTAAGTGGGACAGTCGATAGCACCCCAATGTGTCACCCACGGGTAGTCAATCCACCTACGGGCCTTATCCATTCAATGCCATCTCGGCTCAGCGTATCAATCACTCGGCAGATAGCAGCAGACAAGTTGAGCAGAAGACCTGCAAAACGGACTTCGAGCCACCCCCTCCACACAAAAACCAGTTAGCCGAATACCAAATACGAAATTCCCGAATTTTCCATTAATTGATGGAATAACACGCCACCGGCGAAAGACTGGTTAGCTGAATTCATTACGGCTGCCAGCTCAAAGTTTAAGTCAGATCACGTAGCTGACTAGACCGACGGGTACTGTTGTCCAAAAAAGGGGGTGTGTCGGCTGACTAAAGCGACCTTGAACTTAGCGCCTGTAGACGGAAAAGTAAACGGCAAGCCGATGGATATGTGGCCGAGCACACAACCGGCGCAATTCAATTGTAATCTGTTTTGTACTAAATAACCGAAATATATTTGTGTTTATCTTTCAGAAATTCAAATCACTTCGATCGGTGAGGCAATACCTATTTCGATGGCGCTCCGGTGAATAATCTAGAACAAGCCAGATGGGACGGAAAAATAAAAGTTTACGTGACTACCAGTGAGGGCGGATATGGCATTTGTTTTGAACGCAAAAAATTAAAATTTAATTCTACGAAACTTAGTGCGATTCGAAGTCATAAACGCCTTTCGTAGGCAATCGATCTCATTACGGATGGAATTCGATGAAAACAAAGTCATTTGGCGAATGTCGAAGCATTTAAGAGTGCGACAGCGAACGTTTGGAATTTAATTTAGGCGACGTTGAGTTGGCAAAATGAATGGATAACACGCCTAATTGAGTACTGAAGTGTTGAGTGTAAACAACAAACACTTTTGCTTGCAAATTGGAAAGCCACTGAGAGCTGTTGGTATTTGTTTACTTGAAATGCGCCTTCTAGAGGCTTCGTCGGCGGGGAACAACCAATTCGCTTAACAATTCAATTGAATTCGAGTGAGTTTCGATTTATCCGCGATCCGCGTTAAGGGAGTAAAGTCATGTCGAATATTCAAGTGTTCTCTTCGTTTTTAAATCAATGATAATTAGGAGAATTCTGGTAAAGATGAACTTCATGAAATCCCAGGTCTTGACTTTGGACGTGATGAAGTTTTTGCGACGTGACAGAAATCAGGCACAATTTTCTAGATACGCAGTTCACCGACTTCACAGCAGATTGGTCCCCATTTGGCCATTTGGCCCGAGAATATGTTACAAAAAACCCTCCCAAGGGGTAGAAGTTCATTTTTGTTCCAACAGATGGCTTTAGTAATTTTTTGTCTCGTGTCGCCCATCGGACCAAACTCAAACAAACTTTATGGACAGATTTGTGATTGGTTGACTTTCTTTGAGCGAGCGTCAAAAATGGATACCAGCAAAGAGAAAGTACGCTGTGTTTAGAGCAGAAATTAATTATGCCAGAGAAGCCCAATTTCTAACTCTCTCGCCCCTTAAAATTTTTGACAACCATTTTTTTATCGTTTTTCAAAGCCGACCAATCAGAGAACGGAATTCGCGTTATTTCGTGAATAACCGTCAAACATTTTTGAATAACTGTCAAAAAGCCTCTCAAATTCGTCGATGGGCTAGGGGTCAATTAGCTGTGAAATTGACAACGGCACTTTTTTCATAAATCCAGACAATGGAGCAGCCCTTTAAGAGGTAACAAAACGAAGTTACAGTGGATCGCTAGATTCCCCATTCCATTTCCGGAGCAAATTTGTTGTCTATTTTTTTAAGGAAATATTGACTAGATTCGAGAACTTTGCCTTGTCCCTGGACACACACACACAAGGGTATTCCGGGTGCACATGGCAATGTCATTAAAGAAGGATGCTCCGAAAGTACGACATCGAAACCACTAATCATCAGCGGATGGATGAAAGTGAAAGTCATAATGTCAGAGATGTCAAGTCAGAAAATACCCAAATTACTTCTACGGATAAATGGCAAGGACATACGTCATAGGGTCTCTTACTGATCACTGCCTCATGGGCAATCAACCGAGATCATTGAAATACTAAGTACTTCGGCTTCTATCTATCAACCATCAAGCCAAGAGCTACACCAATGCAGTCACATCTTCAGCAAATACTCATCTTGACCTCCAGCAACCAGCCGCACCAGACCTCCATCTGTTTCTCAATGTATTTCCACACCCATAACGTGACCCACAGAATCTCATAAAGTCAATGTTCACAGAAAAACGTTCCCACAGTTGTCACCGCTGCGACTCAGTCGTCTTACACGTCTACCCAAACCCAACTGCGCAAGAGGCTATGGTGCGTGCAGGCCACACCCTACTGTCCATTGCTAGTTGACAGTAAATCTGTCAAGACTTCTTCTCATATTCGCTGCCAGCTGTCATTAGAATTAAACGAGTACACAACTTAACCACCGGGCAGCAATAAATAGACTCGCACTAGCACTTTGTGTCTATATCCAGCTCAGAATAGACTAGTTTTATTTTCTGCAGCAATTAAGTTTTTCTACGCACTGACCTTGTTGTCAGTAAAAATCCTCGTGCGCCAAGCTGATATTTTACGATTTTACGAGTTTACGATTCACTCCTGTGTGGAGTGTGTATTCGAGTGTTTCATCACACTGTTTATTTGCTCTGTCTGGGCACTGTTTTAATCACTTCAATGAACACCCCCAGTGGTGACAGCTGACAGAGACGCTGCTGCGCAGTCCTGAACACACGTACTTTTGGTACCACTCACGGTGAGGTTTGCCACAATCGGCGGATGATTTTTTTGTCAAATATTCCAGTTTAACACCTTTCGACTCATCGACGTCATTATGACATCCCCGCTAATGGGGCATGGTTAGCGGGCTAGGAATGCGATTAGAGGCAATTATAGACTCGGTCTATTCATTTACAACGCGATAACGTCGAATGTAAACAAGGCCGTCGTCTGGGTTTGCGTAAGCCACGGCCAGACCATAAATGAGTTGAGTTATGACACTTGGCAGAGGTGCAGGGGTGTGTTCGCACAGCTATTTGCCATAATTGATTTTGACACATTGTTGCAGCATTGATACGATCTAAACTGACAGCCTGCTTGCTTAATTGCGTTCTTTGAATCGAACGGGTAGTCTATACTCGGCGAATTTTCTTAACCAGCTCAGACTTTGAGGAGATCAATCAATCATTTTTTGGAGCACATTAGTTTGAAGTGGTGGAGTAACTCCAGGTTGCACTGAGAGTTCTTGTGTAACTTGTGTTTGTGCAAAAGAACTTGTTCCGAGTTTTTTTTTTTTATTTATCTAGGCCGGAGATTGGGGAGTTCTTGGTGGAAGGAGGTGGGGGATTATGACGAAGAAGAGTTGGGTTGACTGGGGACAAATGTTCTGCACTCTATTGTGTTCGTTGGGGGCAACAACATGAATTCAATGAACTGCACAGGAAATTGAGTCTAGTCAGGTGAAGGGTCGCACGATAATGGGTTCAGCAATAATATAGTCTTTGAATTCCTGATCACGCTCGTACACCAAGCTTAAGGTAGTATGTAAGTCAGTATACAGGTTTTAATAAAACAAATAGTTCAGTCATTAAGTTTTTGCCATTTTTCTTAAAAAATTAGACATATAAATTTATTTTCTTTTAGTTAAGAAAGCTTTGTAAGGTTAAGCCGAAAGACATAGTTTAAGATTGGGTTTAGCTTAGAGAGCCCGCCGGCGGCCAGTAAGCTAAAATTGAATTATTTTTGGACGAGCAATCCAACTAGTTTTAAGCATTTTTGTCTAGTGTGGAAGTATATAATGAATTGATAAATAACAATGAATTTAAAAAAAGTCGTTTAATTCATGGTCCGGATATGAACCGCCTGCTTCAATTGGCATCGCAGACTGCGGATTAAATTATGGTCTGCCATTTTACAATAATGGTCGTTTAACAATCGTTCACAATCGGTTTTTTTTTCTTCAACTTTCTTCAAAAATTTGTAAATGATTTTTCAGTAGATAGATTGTAATCGACATAATCGAACATCTGTCATCGGGTTTCTTGTTGTCTTTATTCAAATAATCCACTATTTATTTATTAAGTAGCATAAACAATATTGTGTACAAGTAGTAATACAGTTTTTGTTAGAGATTGAGGGATGTCCTTTACAGCTAGGATTGATGAACAAAATACAAAAAGGATTATATGCATAACAATACAAGGAAAGCTACTAGTTAAGCTCTTATTCAACTCTTAAAAACTAATATTGCAATATATTCCCTGGCGACATATTGGGTCTATAACTTAATTCGTGAGGTTTTTTTCTTCAAAATTTGAACGTTTATTTAGAAAAAAAAACATGTACAATAGCATTATTCAAAGAATTGCCCATCTGAAGCTATGACTTTTCCCATCATTCTGGCAATTTGTGGATCCCATCGCAAAAGAACCTAGCCGGCTTGGCAGCCAAGAATGAATCAAGCCCATTTTTGACATTCTGCTCTGATGTGAACCGTATTTCAGCGAGGGCGTTCTGCATCGACCGGAACAAATGGTTGTCAGAAGGGGCAAGGTCTGGGCTATAAGGCGGGTGGGGTAAAACTTCCCATCCACTGTTTTCCAAATAGTTCTTAACCGGAAGAGCAACTTGGAGCCGAGCGTTCTCATGATGGAAAATTATTGCCTCTTGTCTGGTCTCTTCAAACGGATTACTTGTGTTCGGTAGCGGTGTCCATTGATGTTTTCACCCGGTTTTAGCAGCTCACACCCTTCTGATTGCTGGCCAAGCCAAAATTTTTAAATCGCGCAAACCACTTTTGTCATAGACACTTGTTCAGGCACAAAGTTCGACATATATGAGTGACGCACGAATTAAGTATACACATTACATTTTTAGTTTCAATAATGGCTGTATATCACTACGTTTTTTTCCGATTTTTCATGAGTTAAATGAGAAATAGAGCGGTGCGAAAAATTCACTTTATTATAGTTCCTTTTAATTTAATTTTACTTGTTCGGAAATTCCTTACTCGTTATTTACAAATTATTTGACTTTACTGTTCAAGCACGATATTTCTTTTCTATGGTTGCTGCAAAAGTGAGAGCTGCCACTCGAGATCAGAAGGTCCACCAGCTCATCTGCTCCTGTCCGTCCGAGTTATAGCAGCAACAGACAAATGGCGCTGGCAACGACGGCAGGGATGTTAATAGGGCAATCAGTGCAGCCACGGATGTTACTCTAATACAAATGAATTTGTTTGGTACTACTTTTTAAATTGTCATTAAGTGCGAGTGCAGAGGAACAGAGAAACACAATTGATTAAAAATTCTCAACTCATCCATATTATTCATCCGCAGGCAGCTTGTGTTTGAACATTTCATCCCTTTTCTCCAGGCTGTCTCTGATTGAACACCAAATACATGCCGACCAAGGTACAGATAATACACCTATACCTGTACTTTGCACACAGACAGTGTATGATCCTTCGCAATATAATTGCTGCCTATTTGCAAAAAAGACGTGTGCTCTTCCACAAATATCCGATTTAATATATTAAAAAACGTAGTGTTTGATTTGTTCGCGCAATCTGTGAATTATACAATAACGTGGTAAGTTGAGTATAACAAAGTTTTTTTTGGCAAGTTTGAAGTTTATGTCTTTGTGTCAGCTCCGCGCAGAGGAGTAGACTGAAAAACTGATTTAATGAAATTACATTGTCTTGCATCTGAATAAATCTTCGATTTTCTCTTTATTTTGCAAACAAATCTCTTTTCTCCCTTAACAGAGCACACAAAACACTTTTCATTCTCTAAGTGTTAACTCTCAATATTGCCTTAAACAGCAGATTTTTGCTGCGCGACTAAGGATCATCTACCAATTTTGCATCGCATAGATTACATCAAATAAACAGTATTAATTAAAGAATAGTGCATGGATACATTTTTTAAACTCCAATAGAGACAAGCTAAAATCAATTGTGTTGCAAAGTTCATTAAAATCATTTATACACCTTGTAAAAGGTTCATTACAACCATAGTTGGTTCTATGCCGCTTATCGTATAGTGAATTTCTCACCCGAAGAGACCTTTGGGGAGCATATATATTCATGAGAAAAAGTAAATCTGGTGAATTTACACGGCAATTAATAATATCGCGTAGCCGAAAAACGCCCGGAATATGCGACGAGACACGAGGCAATAATTTTCCATCATGACAACGCTCGGCCCCACGTTGCTATTCCGGTTAAGAACTATTTGGAAAACAGTGAATGGGAAGTTTTACCCCACCCGGTGCAGAACGCCCTCACTGAAATACGGTTCACATCAGAGCTGAATATCAAAAGGCTTGATTCATTACTGGCGCAGTTATTTTGCCAGAAAGATGGGAAACATTCATAGCTTCAGATGGGCAATACTTTAAATAATACTATTGTACATGTTCTTCTTAAATAAACGTTCAAATTAAAAAAAAAAAAAACCGCACGAATTAAGTTATAGGCCCAATACATTCTTGTAAGTGTTGCCGGTGTTTTTTTAAATATTTTTTTAATTTTAAGAATTTTTTTTCTAAATATGCTTCTGACTCCTAAACGGGGCGAGATGGATCCCCCCACTTCCCTTTGTAAAAAATGTTAGTTTAACTCCCTGAACCCCTCAACAAAATACCGTTAACATTTCTTGTCGTCAAAGTTGCCGTACTCGTGCCGAATACACGAATACTCGACCTCGAAAACTGCAAACTATTGCAATTGGGAAAAAGATTCCCCATATTATGGCTGAGTTGTAGCCAAATGTGTCGAAAACTTGGTCAAAAATTACCTTGTTAGAATGGAGCCGTACAAAAACTTCCTCGGAGGACATATGAATGAAGTTATATCATCATCATCATCTTCTGGGGGATCTTCAGAGATCGCGATCCTACGCCATCGACATTAGCTTGCCCTGAGGAAAGCTCAGCATTACTCCCCATCACTCGTGAAAAAGGAGCCAAAATACTTAACCTCCTCCGCATGCTTCAATGGGACTCCATTACCATGTAGAGTACTTTGAACAGGCGTTTTGGAAATCACCAGAGGTTATGGTAAGGATTTTTCCACATTCACCTTTAGCCTCGCATCAGCACTTACGGACACAAGCCTATCGAGTGCACGCTGGAGTTAAGTCTGGGAGGATGTTAGTCATCTAAGTCATCTGCAACTCATCCTCAACTCTCTCAATGTGAAACATTCCTCGCCTCAGCTGCGCGGCATCATCCTGTCCATATAAACAACTATAAGCAGAGGTCACAAGACGTACCCTTGGCGAAGTCCAACGCCCACGGTGATAGGCATTGATTTAACACAGTTATCCCGAATATAGCTGCTGCAGTTTGTGTATAGAGAGTGAATGGCCCTCAAAAGAGGACAATCCCATACTCCTCGTTTACCTCGATGAACTCAGTCGTATGCTTTTTCCAAATCTACAAAAATTGCAAAGCTCCAGCGCTTCTCTCTATCTCTCTCTCTCTCTCTCTACCATTCTTGGTGTGACAAGCTGGTCGGTTGTACTTCTGCCGGGACGAAAGCCGCACTGTTGACCCCCCATCCTGTGCTCG
The DNA here is from genome assembly GCA_905231855.2 of Eristalis tenax. Taxonomy (NCBI): domain Eukaryota; kingdom Metazoa; phylum Arthropoda; class Insecta; order Diptera; family Syrphidae; genus Eristalis; species Eristalis tenax. Next base: position 75,270,874 of record HG993125.1, on the reverse strand, counting down.
GCCATAGCTCTAGATCGTGACTCCAACACCTTGGCGTACACTATGCCGAGGAGACTTAAAGGTGATATGCCTCCCGTAGTTGGAGCAATCTCTTGCGACCTCCTCCTTGAAAAGAGAGACAATCACACTAGTGACCGTGTTCCCAGGCCACGGAGCGATAAAATGTTCCCTCTTTACCCATTTCCGACCAGCATTCATCCACACCAGCGGATTTGCCAAATTTAAGCGAATCAAGCGCCCAAATGGCCTCGGCTCAAAAAGTACTCTCCGTCCCACTCCAGACTACGGGTCTGCCATCCTCAGTTGAGAATCTCTGAAAAGTCCATTGATAAAAAATTCACCGAAATGTAAATCATAAACGGATCACAAAAAAAAAATCTATATGATCCTGAAGTTCTTGAGCCCTAAGTTATACACTTCTCAATTAAAGTTTGATGGATTGACGACAGGCGACTTCTACTGGCCCTCCAACATCACTCGCCATCCACAAAGAAAACCTCCCCGTTTCGCCATGGTCATGGGGGCCCACATTTGCTGTTAGACATGCTTCCGCGCATGTTTCATAAACATAAGCCTCTTACGCGCGCCGCTATTCATTCTGCCTATTTCGCGCCTCATTTCTCACCCCGACATACTGACCACACAGCACGTGGAGTTCCAGTTGGCTTACTGCGCGGCCAGCAAATTGTCACGTTTCACTTCAGAGTTGTGGATTCATTTAGCGAGATGCTTGTTCAGAATCATAAACATGTCAAAATAAATCGCATACACAAGCTAATCGTCGAAACACCCATGAGTCCGAGCCATAAGCAGCTCCCCTCCGACACGAGCGAGCATAAAATCATAAATATCTTGTACAAATCTAGGGGTGCCCAAACGCGAATCTGCCGGAACCTCGCTGAATTGTGCTCTCAGCACATATTGAATCTAACCGCCTGTCAAGGCTTCTAAGTCTGCACAATGAGGCTAAACGTTACGTCAACGATGTTTGAATATGTGTCAGCCACGCACGGTAGCGGTGCTGAGCGTCAGTCAGCATGACTGTCAGTCATGACACGACGCTGACGGGGTTCCTCATACTAGATATTTATATCATTCTCGGCGAAAGTGTATTTGAAGCGAGATGAGTGCCATAGTGGCCGCGCATCTTTAGACGCTCGGACACGCTTGCCAATTTAATGTGTGGACACCCACGCATTCTAGGAAAATGCGCGTGCTGTGTGACAATTAAGTTCCCATATTTATTTGTGTTCAATTGTGGGTAGCACTTGGATGAGGAGCAAGGTGGGGCAAAGTTTAGATCCTGACGTCAAGTGAGATGCCACAGTCTAGGCGAAAGTAGCGGGAAATTCCTTCATGTGGTTGGATATATGTGCAATAAAAAAAATCTAACAAACGACATGAATGAAATAGCTGATGGACAGGGACAAATGCACACATAGCCACAGATGAGATCCAAATGCTAAAGAGCCGAATGAAATGTTTATTCAAGACTAGCCGCCTTTGTTGTTGATCTTCAGATGTGCTGCGCAATTATTCATTCAGTGTTTTTGGCCAAGCATCAATGCAGTCTGACGTCTGAAGGATCGCAAAATTATAAATTTGGATGACGTGTTCTGTGGACTGGCTGCCACATCTACACATATCTCCGACGTCAGATCGTTGCCGGATCAAATAGTTGAAGGATGCGGTTAATCAGTGGGAACAGCCACATTGCGTCACTAGAGCGGCAGAGATGGACCCGTGAACCATTGGAAGTGTAAGAACATTCACATTAAATTTAAGTAAAACACGGGATTCATGGCCGTATGTGTTGATGCTAGTATGAAGGTTAACGTGGACAAACCGGGGGTTATGGTCATTTCCAGATCGCCTGTTGTAGGCAATATACATGTTAGTGGAGTGCCATTAAACCGGTGGAGAAGTTTAAGTATCTCGGGGTCATTTTCACGAGTGATGGGAGGAGTAATGCTGAGCTTTCCCGTAGGATTGATCAAGCTAAGTCCATCTTGAAACAGCTTGCTTGATCTGTAATCAGAAAGGTCGAGCTTGGTGTCAAGTGACCGGTTTTCAACTCGGTATATATTCCAACTTTCACCTTTGGTCATGAAATTTGGGTAATGGCCGAAAGAATACGATCGCGAATACAAGCTGCTGAGATGAGATTTTTCTGTGCTGTGTTACTCGCCGAGATAGGGTGAGAAACACGGCAGTGCGCGAGGAACTCGACATTGAACAGCAGCTTCTTCGAACGGAACGGGCCATGCTTCGGTGATCTGGTCACGTGGCACGAATGTCGCCATCATCATGACTTCCGAGGCGAGCTTTGAATGCGATTGCATCAGGTAGGCTAAGTATGCAGACCCCGAACGAGGTGGTTGGACCAAGTGGATACGCTTGGGTATACCTCCTGACGAGTTAGGACCTATGGCGGAGGATCGAGTTTCCTGGAAATCCTTTAGCGGATCATGCGGGTCAAGAGACGATGACAAAGATGAGGGTGACCAGATGGCAATTAGTTTTTCTCTTTATTATGTTTCACCAGCTGTCAAAGTAACCAATGACATCCACCTGTCAGCAGGGTTTTGTCATTTCAGCGTACTTCGTTTCATGCTTATGGAATGTTCGGAAATTATTAAAAACTATTGCCGTGAATTACGCCGTGAAGTCGGTCGTGGAGAGTACTTTTTTTGGACACCCAAAACCAGGCAGAGAATGGAGCGAAATCAAGGCTTATCAAAGAAGAACCCGAAATGTCGATTCTCATCGCGAGGGGGACGCAGAAAACCCACTTAATTTACGGTAGGATTTAGGCCTACATCCTTGTAAGTTTGTGCTGCAATTGAAGCTAGTTGGACGTTGGCAGGATTTGGTACTGGGACGAGGCCTATTTTTGGCTCAGCGGCTATGTCAACAAGACCTCAGATTGTCGTTCTTGGAGCGAGCACAATCCACAAGTGTTCGACCAAGCATGAAAGCATCCACAAGAAATGAGTCTTTGTGGCGGTTTATGTCATGGTGACATCATTGGACCTTATTTCTTTCGTACAGGGGAAGGAGAAAACTGCACTGCCAACGGTCTCAGTTATAAAGTGATGTTTACCAAATGTTCCATAGCCATAAGTTGACAACATTGATGTATCCGAACTATGGTTCCAACAGGACGGGCCTACATGCCCACACAAGCCAACTGTGAAGGAGACATTTGGCTATTATGCACCAACGATCATACGACTTAACACCACTCGATTATTTCCTTAGTCCTTAGTCAAATACTTTCGACGCTCTAGGGTCCAATATTCGCGGCGCTGTTGTCAGAATAACGCCGCACATATTGCACCATGTCATCCATAATTGAACGGCTAACTGGACAACAGTCAAAAAGAATCAATGTCGTGATTTTCGATTGGAAATTAAACACCAAGATTACAAAAAAATACCAAAGCTCTGCTATTTCGGGAAAAAGAATGGCCGAGTTCATAAACGTCACAATGCGGCAGCCCTGCGAGATGTGCGTTCATAAATGTAAATAAACTGCAGTGACTATGCATGAGAGCAGTCGGCAAAAAGAAATGTGACAGTCAAACTGCGATCAAATTGGCATTGCAGGATTACAGGGAAACCGAAAAGTGGACTTTTTCATGCCAAAATCGTTCCTAAGTACGATTGCGTGATATCATCCATAGCGTCTCTATTGTTGAAGAATTGATATATTTAATGTTGGACTAATGAATTCAATACTTCAGGACAGGTTAGGTGAGTGGGTAGACATGGTGGGACCACGCCTCACTTAGGTCTGACTTAATAATCTCAACCTCCTATTTTCTACTCGTGTCTTCCTTCAGGGGTTGACGCGTTGATTAGACCAGCCATTCAGTGATCTTGATGTCTTTCCTCAGCTGTTGGTGAGTTGATTGGTCTAGCCATCCAGAGATCCTGACGACTCTGCAATTAGACGTTAGTGGAATTTCTGCAAGTTCCTGGAGATTTTAAGGGCATGTATTTATTGTTAAATTTTTATTCTGAAGAAAATATCCTTCGCCAATGAAACACTTTCCGTACACACCCTAGGAATTAGAACATTCAAATTCTTACGTTTGCTCCCCAAGTATGCCCATATGCCATCGTTTAGCAACAATATTCTTAAAATAAACATTTATGATGTTTTTTTTTTTCACAATAGATGACATTCGGAGCTCAAGAGTGCAAGGTGAATGCACTATCGCTCCACCCGACACAAACACTCGACACTCTTCTTAAAAACATCGTGACACCTCATCACACCTGTTACTCACCTTGTTTCTGACCCTTGAATGACACCGATGTCCGACGATTTATTATCAGAAACACAAGCAAGCAGACACATTAAGCGTATTTATTGGACAACCAAGCAATAATTGTGAGACGATTTACTACGTAAGCTATGTTGAGGGTGTCGGTTTAACGAACGTTTTAACGATGTGCCATAAAGCTGAGCGATACATAACGAACACACTCAGTGTCGACAATTCAAATGTCAAGCCATAAAGTATGTCTGTGGGCTTTTAACTTCGAATGTGGGTGCAGAATGCTGCACTACTGACATTTCACATAAACGCAATCGGTTGCATATACCTTTTATGGCAGTCCTTCGGTTTTGAAACGTTTGCTTGACTTGCAATGCGTTCATTTTGCGGCGCCGCACCGTGTATTATTTTCCGAATCTAGCGGTACTTAATTCAAAAATCACAGTCGTCCGAATGGTTAGACCGCAGGTTCTGCATTCTCTGTATTTACTGTTGTGTGGCAACTCAAACAGGAAACATGTTTTAGCAAGAGAAATATAAAACATCAGTTGTATTGCGTGCGTCACATTCATCGTGTTCGTATGAAGTAAGCAGCAAAGCTATCCTTCCATTTTTACATTCCTTGCCTGTCATTCAAAGAAGCTTTATGGTAACTTTGGACTTTGTACGACACCAGGAAGTGGTAGTAATTATCGTTTGGCTTGAAGACCTAAGGCCTAACCCTTGTTTTTGTACATTGCGACTTTGCATAGACTTTTAAGAATGTACCCACCGGGAGATACGTTTTAAAATATTCTCATGGATGTTGCCTTTAAGAATCCGTTTTCACTTTTTGCCCTCAGCTGTCCAACCCACACAACTTTCGTGCTCGTGCAATGAAGTTTGCTCTCTCATCTCAGCGCAATTTTTTTTTGTTTTGCTGGGGTTATTAGACCCCATTATTTCAACATTATGAAATGGTAATTAGTTTACCTACAGTGGTGCAAAAAAAATTAGGCCATTTATATATCTGGCGTAATTTTTTTTTTGTTGCCAAAACAAATCGCTGGGATTACCAATAATTGCAACACAGCTCCAACATTTTTTCGAAACGCTGATCATTGGCCTTTTCAAACATTTCCGAATTTTACTCGAAGTACTATCGAGTGAATATGAAATTGATGCAGACATGTTTGGAAGTTATTCCACTGAAAGGGAGACTTTCATCAGAAATGAAGTATGACAGAGATACCCGACTTCTACCTCTCTTGCCCCTTAAAATTGACCAACCAGAGAACGGCATATATGTTATTTCGTGAATAACTGTCAAAAATTCATGAATAGCTGTCAAAAAGCCTCTGAAGTTGGTCGATGGACTAGGGGTCAATCAGCTGTGAAGTTGGGCATCTCTATCATACTTCATTTCTGCTTGTTATCTTTGGGATTATGCCTGCAAGCACACACAAACTTTTGACTCACACAAAAGGAAAAAAATGCAAGCTTGCATATTACCACTAGAACAGCTGTCCGAAGAGGCCCAAGAAGCCAGCAAGAAGGAGTCCAGATGGCTCCGAGAGCATTTCTTCGAGACAAAATTCAAATACAGATGCCCTTAACCGATTTTTAAAAGTCCTCCGATCCATATTAAGCAAGTCGATGAATAAAACGCTCGACAGGAAAATATTGCCCTGTTAAAGGCTCCCGAAGAATTTCCAGTAACAGCTTGGAACAAGACGACGACGAGAGCGACTAATTTCAGATTAAAAAAATTTGATTAAATTAAGAAATAAATAAAATAACGTCAATCAATTGAAATTCCTAATCTTTTATTTGCGTCTTACTTACGAATGGCGATGATGCGTTAGTTTCATCAATATGTCTTGGGAGGCGTCTGTTGCAATGGGCTGGAGACATAAATTTCGATCATGTACTAAATTTTCTGAACACAATTTTCTGAGGATCCGGTCAAGTGGCCTTTTAGGTAGAGAGATGTGTATCCACGAGATTTATGGACGATGGATTAGGTGTGGTATATGTCCCCTCTCTCTGACCGCATATAACCCAAAACCTTCACAGAATCTAATTTATAGTATTTCCGAATAAAAAAAAGAAATGATATGTCGGTAGTACATCACTACCAATCGCCACAATAAATAAGGTCCGCTAGATCTGTAAAAGAACACACTGTGCTTCGGAGACGATAATTACGTCAAAATGGCAAATGGAGGTTGAAGTTTTGCATGGACAGCAATACCACTAGATAATGACCAACGACCTAAATGCTCAGAACTCTCCCTCCGTGGCTCAAGCATTCTTCGTGATTTCTTTAAATAGCGGTCTTTGTTGAAAACACAATCAAATTTCGTTCTACAACGTAACTTCCTTCATTCTTTTCATGAGCAGATCATCCACTTCTGTCGACCACACCATCACTGATTCAACTTCCATTCGTTCCATTTCACACTTCACGTGCAACAAGCCGCATGAGCTTCGCTCTACTAACCTGCTGCAGATCGTAATAAATTGATTCGCCTTCAACCACGTCTCGTTCAAAGGAAATCCCATAAATAAGCACATAGTCATCATCTTAAGACGAAATCATGACCCACTTGAAATCACACCACCCACAGCGCGTTTCGCATCACCTGTTCGCCTTCTTGCAAACAATACGCGTATCATGGCTCTTAGTTGTCACCCGAAAATTGGATCGCATTCAAGAGATACCCAGCATGAGGGGCTGCGCAAACATTTGCTCATTGTCTAAATCTGTTTTTCGTGAAACTTAGATCTTTATCAAACAGTCTCCCACTCAGTGGGAAAACTTTTCTGACTCACTTCAGACAATGACTGACTTGTAGACATGTTGACGGGCACTGGAACGAGGTTAGATAACCAGTTCTTTGGAATTCGCATCTGCTTGGTGGGAATTTTTGCGATTTTTCGGAAAAACCCCACCCACTCGACAGCTGTTTTCGCAAATTCCAGTTAAATATTTACCAACCCTTCCGCCAGGTGAAATGACATTCTAATCGAAGTGGAAGCGCGACACTGTGACAAATATCGAAAGAAGTTTATTTTCTGCTGACAGGCTAGTCACTAGTTTTGTTTTTCAATTAATTACGATCGCGTGTGTGGCTGACGTGAACGAATGTTTTTGTGTAGTCGAGTTGGCTGTTTTGACGGAAGTGAATTTGAAACATTTCTCTTTTCGATAAACAACCGTACAGCGTCATCAGACGATCGTGCTATATGTTTGACTGATAAGCCGAAAACTTGAAGATTAACTCCCTGAATGGTGTGACAGATATTGTTCACGTAATTTGATGTGGATTTACTATTCAGCTAGTCTTAAGTTGAAGTATTATAGAGATGCCCCACTTCGCAGCTGATTGACCGCTAGTCCATCGACGAATTGCAGAGCCTTTTTGACAGTTATTCATGCATTTTTGACAGTTATTAACGAAATAACGTAAATGTCGTTCTCTTATTGGTCAATTTGGCTTTAGAAAATGATACAAAAAATTACTGTCAAAAATGTTAAAGCGGAAGAGACTCAAACTTCGTTTCTGGTTTACACCTGATATTGAACCACGTGTTAATTTCTTGTGGTTACTTGTCTTGAGAGACTGCCACTGCTTTTGCCAATCGGGTCGGGAGCTAAGATTGGGGTCAGAGCCATCGTCATCGGCCAATAAGACCTGTGATTTTTTGTTTTCGTCGGTTGTCCGAATCGCTGTTAAAGCGGACACATAAATACAGTGCATTTGCGATTATCGCAAGTAATAGAAACTGGGGTAGTTGCAATTATCGAGTTGCTGTCGCTGCAATTTAGCTGTTGTCAAAATCGAGGAATTGCGTAAATCGAGAGTGGCTAGAACGTAGTGTGTAGGAAACACAATTTTTCTAGTTAATTCAGTTTTTACTATAATAATAAATGGAAATAACACAAACGAAAGTACACAAATACAAAGAAAGCAAAGGATGCAAAGAAATTATAAATGACAAAATATTGCAGTCCGATTGCCGTTATTTACACAGCACTTAACCAGCTGCGCCATCTAGTCATCTTCTAACAACAACTTGAAAAACAGTATTAAATGGGAACCGATAATACTTGAATGCTTTTAACTTCATTTCAAAAGCGGAACAATTTACAATTTAGTCAGTGTTGACTGCAGTGGTGATCTGAGTCAATCACAATCGACCATCGGGACGATCTTACCTGAAGACCAGTTTGAAACAAAAAAGAGGAGCTTTAATCGAAAACACCAGGCTTACAGCAAGAGCACTCTCAGTTCATGAATGAAGCTCCTAAGAGGGTTGGGTTAGTAAAAATTATATAGGTGGCGCAACAGTCCTGGGCATCGTTTCTGCAGCAACTATTCGAGTTGTGCACGAGAGGATAGGACCTACAGTTATGTGCTGACTCCGAACGGCGAAGTTTGAGATGCTTTTTTTAGACAGGAATACCGTCTGACAGTGTTGCCTTTTAAAAATTTTAGAAATTCGCTCAAAAATGTGTCTCGGGACAAAAAATTGTCCGAAATCGCATCTAATTTTAAGGCTTTATTATTCTTAGGAGTGGTGTAGTCTTTTAGTTGCGTTTTCTTATAATTAGTGTTGAGTTTATTGCTTACGAGAAACTTGACGACATATTTCGAGAAAGAAATATGTTCAATGAAAAATTGTCGGCGAAGTCATTTTATGGGCTATCGCGACCTCAAAATGCGACTAAATTATAGCTGCAACCTGCATTGTCAGTGATTCGAAAGAGCATCCGTGAGTTATGAATGTTGATAATTTCGGGGATTGAACCTAGAAACCCCGACCGACAGAGTTCGATTATGCAGATCGACCAACTTCAGGACAAAATAACCTTTAATGCCGAATGGCTAACTGACGTTGAACATGATCTCAGACGAACCAACCTGTAAAGTAAGGGACGGCATAGAGGGCTTTTGACTTGTTAAAATACTTCTGTCTTCAAGAACAATTTCTCATCCGGCCCTGCTTTCGAATCTGATTACCAGAGGCTAGGTGGTTCTCGTGGATGGTTTGGCGGAGGATAAGGATGAGGACATACAGACGTTTCCTCTCTAAACGAAGCCCTGCCCCCTAGCTCAAGAACAACGTGATATCATCATCGTATTGGGTCTATAACTTAATTCGTGCGGTTTGCTAAGAGATGGCGTAACTTGTATTATTCCATTGGAACATGCGTTGGAAAGCTACTGTCAGTTGTACGTCATTTCAGTATATGTCATTCATTTGAAGCGTAAACAACAATATTCTTTTTTTTACTCAAATATATCGAACTTTGTGCCTGAAAAAGTATTTTTGCGGGGAGTTCTTCTTCGTTACTCTGATATGAAGAAAACTGCTGCCAAAAGTAATCGTATTTTGGTGGAAGTTTATGGTGAACGTGTGCTAGCTGAGCGAACGTGCCAAAAGTGCCTTGCACGATTTAAAAGTGATGATTTTGGCTTGGCCAACCAGCCAAATCAACGGCAAAGCCGAATATCCATGGCGCGAAGGTAATGCTCTGTATTTGGTGGGATCAGAAGGGTGTGCTGTATTATGAGCTGCTAAAACAGGGTGAAACTATCAATGGACAACGCTACCGAACACAATTAATCCGTTTGAAGAGAGCAGTAGCCGAAAAACACACGCAATATGCGACCAGACATGAGGCAATAATGTCATTTTCCATGATGACAACGCTCAGCCCCACGTTGCTATTCCAGTTAAGAACTATTTGGAAAACAGTGGATGGGAAGTTTTACCCCACCCGCCTTATAGCCCAGACCTTGCCCCTTCTGATTACCATTTGTTCCGGTCGATGCAGAACGCCCTCACTGAAATACGGTTCACATCAGAGCAGAATGTCAAAAATTGGCCTGATTCATTCTTGGCTGCCAAGCCAGCGCAGTTCTTTTGGGATGGGATCCACAAATTGCCAGAAAAAGTCATAGCTTCAGATGCGCAAAACTTTGAATAATACTATTGTACATGTTTTTCTTAAATAATCGTTCAAATTTTGAAGAAAATAACCGCACGAGTTATGTTGTAGACCCAATATATCGCCATCTGTTCTGACAAGTATGCTGCAAATAGATCTCTGAATGCAATCACTTTTCCCTTGAAAGAATTGCATCTTGCCATCTCTACCTCATTTAGATAACATATCGTACACCAATGCTTACATGATGTTAACTATCTAGGTATTACACCCTCCATCGTATCACAAGGCAAGAGCTTTTCCGACAATTGTAAACTAAGCCAATAGTCGAAAACCGATTGTTCTTCTTCAAGAATCATGAAATTTTCGGCAGCGTTGAACCACTAGTTGTCACTCTGTTTTCCTTATTTCATTGGTAACTCCTTATTGAATTTTGAAAAAAACAAACCCTTTGAAATGGGTTGTATTTAATCAGGTACAATCTACAAAATACAACAATCAGCTTCCGCCGTCTCACTGCTGAGCAAGAAAGACGTCTTACATTGGTCTCTGGCTCTAATTAGCTAATTTGTAATTTAAATTATTAATTATGCTCTTCAAATAAATAACAAGATAATTACACGGGTCTACAAATAAACTTCTCCAGTGTAATCCCCCCTCCCCACTGACAACTTTGTGAGCAGTCGATTAGCAAATAAAACAAAGCGAGCCCCTTCAACAGAGTCAACTAAACAAAAGTTCCTCAAAGTTCACAAAGCAATTCTTTGCACACTTAAAGCGACGCGAACAAACGCAAAGAACATGTTTGGGTCCTCAGAATAAATCAACTTTCAACATCAAATCGCAACTTTTCAGTGTTAGTGTTCAACTGTGGGGAAGTTCAGCCATCAGTGAACAAGCAGAGCGGCAACCAAACAAATGAACTTCCAATGGCTTTGAACTTCACGAAACGCTTTCACACCAACACCAGCCAAGACCAAGCACACCTACACACAAGTCGTTTCTAAATCACTCAGCTCCCGCTCTGATGGCGTGGACCTGCGATTTTTGCTGAGCACCCAAGTTCCCCGATGCAGCATGGACAACAAAAAATACAAGTTCGACTGAGTTTTGTCAAATGCCAAACAAACCAACGGACGACACACGCTGGCAAGTGCTGTGCTGCTTCTCTTCATCCGTCTCTTAATCTTTCGCGTTTCACATGTTCTCTGTTCCGCACCTGACTCGTATCTGAATGATTGCTGTCGCCCTCACAAGCACACGCTCTTGGCACTCGCCGTCTCCCTCAGACAAAATCAACACGTCCGCACTCATTTCACAAAAGAGCGGGAGAATCGTCTACGCCAGCAAATGACAGCAGCCTGCCTGCTGACTGTACTGGGCGCCTGGTAGCGATTACAATAATTCTACACTGAAGTCGTGTTTCCCTTTAAAATTTATTTTTTCCGTGCCAAAAAAACGGCACATCGTAGCGTAAAATCGAACCTGGCTGGGGAAGTTCAATGCGATTGGTTTTATTTGGCAGGAAGTGTTGGTGAAAAATTCCTTTAATTGGTGAAAATGCAAACCTCCCTTTTATGGCTGCTCGCAGTTGATGGTGATGAAACTTGAAACTTGATGACGATGAAACTTTGTTTGATTGTTATTAATTGATTCACGCTTATTTGACTTGGAGTTGATGGGTTAAGTGAAAGACTGACACGAGGCATGAAACAGGACGCATGTTTGGCAAACAATTATTGGCAATTTGGGGCATGTTTGCTGATGATTTGAATCACTCTCAAATTAATGCCATCTAATGTTAAGCAGTTTCCTTACGCAAGTATGCTCCCGCCTAAAAGTGTCAAGCCACTGCTATAAAAGGTAAATAAAATTGTTTGAATTTTTATTGCAGCCGTTTTTCTAGGATTCTGGGGTTCACATTTTATGTAAAATCAAAGGCATTTGCTAATGTCATTTGCTGAAATTGTGGAATATTGCTGTTGAATCTCCAAGAATGATTTGTCTTGCTTCTGGTACACGTATGGTTTCACATTTAGGATAAAGCAAAGCCATTTTCGTGCTTGTTATGTGTGAACTAATCTTGCAGTAGTTGCTATACCAGTCTTGACAGATCTCAGAATATTACGAGATTGTTATGCTCTTCATGTCCTCACTACCACCTTGTTTTTCCACTTGTAAGCCCCACCCTTTTGTAAGGTGTTTACATCAGTCGGAGACCCTTGCAGTCGGAGACCCTTGAAGAGGAATGCGACACTAGATCGATCACACGATGTGAACGAAGGCTGTGCAGTTTAGTAAGCCCGCGACGACGAGTATCAAAAATATACAAGGGAGTGGTTTATTAATAATTGTTGTTTTTATTCATGTCTAAACTTTCAATAGCTTAATTATGGAAAACCATAATAATAATTATATCGATGACACTTCAGCACGCAGTGGATTTGTGCCTAGCTTCGATCAAGCTCTCGCGACACGTTTTCACTGTATTGCGATACAAATGTGCTGGACGAGTTAAAATGACGAATGATGTGTCCGGCCGTTGGATATTTGTTGAGGGCTGTGCAAACGAATGATGATTTTTGTTTTTATAATAATAATAACATAAGTGACGCTACCGTCGAAGGTAGCACCACAGCGACTCACGTTGTGTGTGCTTTTGTTCACACACGAACAAAAGCGAGACCGCCCCAGTTTAATACTATAGGAATGAGAAGCTTAAGAGTGGCATAGATTTAGACCATTGTCAATGACTTCAGAGAGGTTGCTCAATACTCGATTTGAAGTTAGAGCCCACAGCGAAGAAGCTTACTAAAAAGAATTAAACATATTTTTTATTATTATCATTCGTTTCTTTCTTTTCTGTATCATGTCCATTTCGTTTTCATTTACAGTGGTATTTTAAAGTGCAGTTCAACGAATTCGTTTAAGCCTTGCATCTCAAATGACACTTGTAGTTACAGTTTAACCATTTGTTCCCGTTTCCAGTTTTTGAAAATAAAGGATGGTTAAATTTTAAGGGATTTTGAATAAAACACAAATTATTTAGGAAATTATTGTCATTTCTTTTTATTATAATATTGGTATGTTCAATTATGTATGGAACAAAATTTCGGCCAAATGGCCGCCACTACCTCGGCGGCACACCTCCATCCGATGGTCCAAATTTTCGATGACGCTAAATAATAATTGAGGTTCTATGCTTAATGTGCCGAATTATCTAATCCTTTAGCTCTTGAATTGTTGCTGGCTTATCGATGTACACCTTTTCTTTTAAATAACCCCAAAGAAAAAAATCCAACGGTGTCAAATCACATGATTTTGGCGGCCAAATCGCCACCACGTGAGATAACACGGCCATTGAATTTGTGGCGCAAAAGAGCCATTGTCCCCATGAGCCACATATCTTCCAATTCGGGCCATAAAAAGTTCTTTATCCATTCACAGTAACTGCCTGACCGGAAGAAATACGGCCCGATGATGCCGCCAGCCCATAAACCGCGCCAAACAGTCCTCCTTTGTGGGTGCATTGGGTTTTCGACAAACACTCTTGGATTATCATTCGCCCAAATGCGGCAATTCTGCTTATTGACGAATCCACTGAGGTGAAAATATGCCTCATCACTGAAGATGATTTTCTTCGAAAATGCATGATATGCATTTTGATTTGAACGTCCATTTTCATAATAAGCCTGAATAACTTTAACACGTTGCTCGATTGTGTATCTTTCCTTGGTTCAAATTGAGTTAGTCTGAAATTGAGAAATGTCAAATGAGTTGCAGAAAAAAAACTTGACGTTTAGGTGTGGTTCACATTCGACACCCTTTATATCAATCGTAAAAACACGCTTGGTTTTACCATGAATCTACTAGGAATATAGAATGTAGATATTAAGTGTGTGGTGTCACTGCGAAAACTCTAAGAAGCGAAGGTTTAAATGAGAGTATAACAATAATAATATGGATGGCGCTGCAGTTATTACCCTCTGAGCAGTGTCCGTGATTCGAAAAGTAAGAGTACATTTTTAACGTACCCGGAGTCGAACCTAGGCACTGTGAGACCCACAATGCCACGGCCGAGAGTACACTGCAGTTCTCGTTCTCACTGCATCTGAAGGCCACTCATCGAATTGCAGCAATTTTTTTCCATTGTATTTTGTAGGGTAACTCAACCTTGAGGAGCTGCTTCTTCGAACGGAGAGGGCTGTGCGTCGTTGGTTTGGTCACGTGGCACGAATGTTCCATTCGGCATGACTTCCGAGGCGGTCGTTGATTGCAATTCCATCAGGTAGGCGACCGCTTGGCAGACCCAGGACGAGATGGTTGGACCAAGTCCAAAAACTCGCCTGGGCACTCCTGATGAGTTAGAGTCTATGGCGGAGTTGCTTGGAGATCTTTCGTGCGTGGTTTACTCCCGTGACCTCTTTAGTGGAGCATGCGGGTCAGAAGCAGATGAGATGAGATGTATTTTGTAGGTTTTTGTATTATTTTCAACATTTTATAATATATTATATTTTGTTCCTTTTTTCCCACCTTTCCCACCTTCCCTTTCCAATTTTTTTAATATTTTTCTTTCTCTGGTCATAATCAGGGGTGGAATTGTCTTTGTGATGTTTGATTATCAAAATCATCGTTTTCCGATAATAGTAAGGACCTCCTACAAAAGTCCAGAGAATACACCCAATTCTGATTTTACACGGTTTTTAATTAACGCGGTTTAGCACAAAAAATGATTCCGTTTTTCCACAATTCATTTCAATTTAACACACATTGAAATATTAAACAAAAATACAAACCGTAATCTTTTAGAAACTTAATTCCTGGTTTATTCTCATCTCATAATGTGGCAGTCAAAACATAAGGAGAGCAAAAGTAGAGAAATCCAAAAGGATAACCAATCTTTTAAATAAATAAACTGTTTCAATAATATATTTTTTTTAATTTTGTGTGAATCATTTATTGTATGCATTTTTTTTAGTGTGAAAGTGGAGCCAATATCTTTTTTTCACGGTTATCATTTTTTTACACGGTTTTTATCTGGTGTAACCGTGTAAAAACAGAATTGGGTGTAAATTGTAGCAAAGACACGCACAAAATGTTAAGTCTTGTTTTTTTTAATCGCATTCGAAGTTCAGATTTCACTGCCAAATCGGAAGATTGGAACCAACATCTTTGACTGGGATGAAGGTTTAGCTGAACTTAAGTTTCAACCTTCACTGTGAAAATGGCCATAAACCAATATAAATTTATAACCATAATAAACATAAACTTAAATGTTATTTAATTCCATATGTTGCGGCGGCCGGCGTTGTGGGTTAGTGCGCCAAAAATAATTCTCACTGCCCCACATCTTCCGAGTCACTGACAATGCTCAATGAGTAATAACTGTCTAGAAAAAGCCTCTCAAAATTGACCGTTCGGAATCGGCAAAAAACTGTAGGTCCCTCCCACTCGTGACAGAAAAATAGCACGCACACTACAAGTGGATACTGAGAAGCTAGGCCGTGGCCCTATACGGGTTGTAGAGCCACCCATTTTCATTAATTCCAAGAACAGTGGAAAAACAACGAGATGTTGTATCCCAACAGAATGATAAGTAGTGTCATGTACATAGTTTGCTTCAGTTATTTAGAATTACAATCAAAGTAGTTACAGGAGAACACAGATCCATCTGCGGTAGAACACAATGTGAAGAACAGTGACAGTAAATTAGGAGAGCAAGAAATATTTCACCACAAAGTATGGGCATATGCAGTGTGGTCATACGCGACCGGTTCGGAGATCCATCAGAGGATGTATGCCTTCCAAGACCTTGAGCAATCCGTAGAGTTTATGACATGTCCATCAGGGGTGCCCTAGTTCCCTAGCAGCGTAAACCTCCTAACAGTGGATATTTCAACGTCCGTGTTGCCCTGCATTAGGCCATGCCTTCAGGTGTGATTCTCCTCGAAAAACTCTCGTCCGTCGTCTTTGCTTTCCGTCCTGCACTCGAAGCACTGCGGCAGTCCACAGCAAAATGTAGCCGGGACCATCTCAGCCGGTTGCTAATGCGATAGGAGAGGATGGACAATCAACACTGCTTATCTTCCAACAATCGACTCTGTACTTCCCCATGCCTTGCATGATTTTGGTTGTTAAGGTCAAGTCTTCTTGGCGAATCCAAGTAACAGTGATACTTCAACACACGCCCTTCCCGAGATCATATTTTGGACTGAAATCCTGATTATTTTTTTTTTTTTGTTTAATTCTATTCTTTTGAAATTTTTGTACACCTATGCATAATACGAACCAGAGCAATATCATGCTAGTCTTTTATCTTTTGTTGACTAAAGATGCAAACTAAAAACAAACCAATGCCTTCTGCAAGCGAAATAAATAAGTTGCAATGGCAATGGTTTACGGTTGGGAGGATAAAGGCACTGGTAGCCGGACACTTCGTCGTTTATTGTCAAATAATAAGAGCATTTGGTTTTAGTGTGAAAAATAAATACAAAAATAACCGTCTATGTTTCCTTCATACACACACGAAGTTTCCTATAGATGCGATAACTGGTTTGCGAAATACGCATCAGTTAGTACGTGGCAGTCGCGAAAAGAGCAGCTAAGTGCGTTCTTTCTATAAAAAAAAGAGTGGAGCTATTTTCAAAATGTTGTCTATTTTAAACATTATTTATTGCATTTGCAGGAAGGTTTAATTTTAATTGAATATAAATGATTTCGGTGTTCAATAAAAAAAGTAAGAAATGTTAAATTTTACTCAAATTATATGGTGTCCGGATACTGGAGACCTGATTTTAGTTTCCGGACAGGGTGTCCGCCTTTTTTTTAATTTTAAATTCATGTTTTAATACTTTTAAACGAAAGCTATGTGTATTCGGCTTAATTTAAATAAAAAATATTGCGTGGTTCTTTAAAAATTTTCGTATGCGATGCGACAGTATTTCTTTTAACTAAGGAGCCGATTTTTAGCTAAGAAACTGGTTGTCCGAGTATTGAAACATTAAAATATGTTACACGTTGAAAATGTCATATTCAGAATGGAGGAACGCTGTTTAATACGACCTTAAGAAGATATGCGGGCAAATAATTTGAGTTTAATAAACAAACCCAAAACATGATGTTTGTCGATCAACTCTTCATGACCGACTAAAAGGTAAAAGGCTAATTAGTGAAAATGCAACAAAAACACAACTCTTTGAATCTATGATAGTCTTCACATACTTACGTTCTCGAAAGGACATTGTTGAAAGTACGTCCCAATCTAGGACGGTAGTGTTTCCATTTCCCGGTTGGATGCGTCTATACCTATCTTTATGTTAAATATCTTTTATGAAATCATATATTGATATTGGGTCTATAACTTAATTCGTGCGGTTTGTGTCGTCTGGTCGCATATTCCGGGCGTTTTTCGGCTACTGCTCTCTTCAAACCGATTAATTGTGTTCGGTAGCGTTGTCCATTGATGGTTTCACCCGGTTTGAGCAGCTCATAATACAGCACACCCTTCTGACCCCATCAAATACAGAGCATAACCTTCGCGCCATGGATATTCGGCTTTGCCGTTGATTTGGCTGGATGGCCGGATTTCACATATGATTTTTTACGCTTGGGGTAATCGTAGTGGATCCATTTTCATCACCAGTAACAATCCGATGCAAAAATGACTTCCTTTTCTGGAGTGCCAGCAGCATTTCGGACATGCAATACCGGCTTTCGACGTCTCTCGGCTTGACTCCTTGTGGAACACAATTTCCTTGCTTTTGAATATACCCAGCTGCTTTTAAACGTTTTGAAATGGCTTGAGTAACACCCAAAGATTCTGCCAGCTCTTCTTGTGTTTGGCAACAATCTTCATAGACTAGTTCTAGTTCTTCATCTTCAAACTTGTTTGACTGCCTAGGACGTTCATCGTCTCCCAAGCCAAAGTCACCACTTTCAAATCGTGCAAGCCACTTTTGGCACGTTCGCGCATGTTCACCATAAACTTCCACCAAAATACGATGACTTTCGGCAGCAGTTTTCTTCAAATTCAAGTAATGAAAAAGAACTCACCGCAAAAGCACTTTTTCAGGCACAAAGTTCGACATATTTGAGTGAAAAAAAAGATTGTTGTTTACGCTTCAAATGAATGACATATACTGAAATGATGTACAACAGACAGTAGCTTTCCAACGCATGTTCCAATGGAATAATACAAGTTACGCCATCTCTTAACAAACCGAATTAAGTTATAGACCCAATACACATAATTATTGTTAAGTACTTACTATGTGAATAATTAGTTAACAAGCATGTGAACAAATTTTATGTGTCGTATAAAACTAAATAAAATGTTTCATTAATACAAAAGAAAACGTTAAATGTTGATATGGAATTTGTATGTCCGGCTTCCGAAACTAAAGCGACTGGTAGCTAAACATTACTGTTCGGGTACTATCGCCAACAGATCTTTTTTCAAGAATTTAAAAAAAAAACAACTATCTACAATAAATATGCTTGAGGAGTTTTCTATATTTTCAAAATTATCTACAAACCTTTTCACTGAAGTTTTAATAGTTCAACAGTAAGAAGTCGAAGTTAAGATTTGTGTTAACTGTCCGGCTACTAGTCCCTTTACCCTATTTAATTTTGTATTGCACTCATCGCAAGCCCGGTTCGCAATGCCCAAACGCCATTGCACATAGTGCTCTAGTTGGTCGTTATTATGAAAAGTGGAACTGCTAGCATGTCTGTCACCGTGTCTTAGTTAATTCTTGTTGTTTCTGGCTAAACAAACCAAGTCCCGTCTTCAACTTCTTGGAGCTACTTGAACGCATAGATGCGATCACTGATACTTTCAATAGCATTGTCGTCCCTTGCAAAAGTGTTTTCCGAAATCAACGAGTCAAACAAGTACAGTCCTACCAGAGAGAACCCCTCTAAATAGTCCACTTTCGGCACGAAGAAGACATTTAATATTTGTTAGCCACTAAATGATCAACAAACTAATTTACTCATCATCCAATTGACACAGTCAATAAACGTATGAATCTTTATATTTCGAGTAATTAAAAAAATTTCAGTAAATTTCACCATTCACCTACCATTTCATATTCTCTTATTCATCCACCTCGAAGTAATCAAATCGGGAAACACACATAGCACACTCATTCACCGCTGACACACTCACTAGTTAATACACCTCAGCCCTCACTGCACCGCTGCAAGTATGACATCCCCATGAAGCCACAGCAGGGGCCGGCGCGTCGCGACGTCAGTTGACAAGACCTCCCCGAAAAAACAAAAATGGAACAACAAGCTAAGCTGACGACAAAAACAGCTTTACTTCGTATTGTCCTACCCCAACGCTTGCACCCCTCTCACAGCGCTCCCTCTTCAACGTCTTCACATGAGTAGATATGGAAATAATTCTTTACACAAATAGTCTAGCTACTAAAACCCATCGCATTTTTTGGCTCCTAGTACCCAAAAGTTCGATTATAGCTTCGGCTTCAGCTTCGGCTAAAGTTACTTGCTCATTCCCAATCCATGCCTCCGCCCCGAACCCTGCTTCGGACGCTCTCATCCCTAAAATTATGTATATTCCGTAGTTTAATACTTTTAAGCACACAAGCCCATAACGCAGATACTCTCCACACTACACACGGTGAATCTGGTGGTGACGCGGGGACGGCGCGGCGTGGCGGCACAAGTCTGGGGAGAAAGGCGCTTTTGTAAGTTTTAATTTTTGTTTTCAACTTTTCAAGCGAAAAGCGGAACACAAAGCGTTAACAACTGCTTTGTCTCCTCCCGCAGCCCTCACCGGCACTCCCACACCACGGCGTCGCATCGGCCATCGCATTGAACTGCCTGATGCTGGGACGTGTCAGAGTCGGGTGCTTTTGATTTGATCCCAGAATGCAGAGCAATCTGCGATGCGGCCGTGAGTGTCTCGATGCCTGTCCACCTTCAACGATGGTCAGTGGTCCCCGATGGTGCCTGCTGAGTGTATGATGATGCTTTCAAATGGTCGCTCTGTTATTTTTTGCTGCTCACAGAAAGCGCACCACGTTCTAAGTGGAGGCCTAGAACAGCTTGTGCCTGCTGCCGGCAGCGATGAGGAAGTTTCCTCTAAAGTCGAGCCGGTCAGAGTCTGTGAGTGGGAACTTTAACGAAGCTCTTTGCTTCGCATGGAAGTCAAGTGGCTGCTGGTGCTTGTTTTAGTGTTTAGTTTAGTCGCTAGGGCAAAGTTGCCTCATTGTGGGCTTTGCTGGATGAGCCAAAGTTCTGATATCAAAATGCGAATATTCACTTTTCGCCTGCTCTTCGTTCCTGATGCTCTGCCGTCTGAGACCCCAGCTTGACGGGAGATAGTGAGGTTCTCGGAGGATTTATGTGCTTTCAGTGCGATTAGAATTGAGGAATATCTAAAGTTGTTTCTTGCCAAGAACGTGGAAAGCACAAGTTGAAGCGATGGTGACGAAGGGGAGCGTGGTCGCAAGCTCGACTTTCAGTGTAGATGGCGGATTGAACACGTCGCAAGGTGAATTCGAAAAAAAGCATTAACGTGAACTCAACTTTGTGGTGTGCGTCACAAGTTGCCTGATCAAAGGAAGGACATCTGCATGACGTCATGATGCAGCAGCAGATGTTGACGATTAATTATTCCGCGTTTAATGTGAAACTGTGTGTTTTCTGTGCTGCGCTCTTTCGAAGCTTTATTCAGAGCCACATTTTAGAATATAGAAGATGTGACTAGAGACGACGTTTGACTCATTAATACTGATCACCAGCCTTAAGTCCGCGAATGAGAATTATTGACCTTATTCTAGAATCTGTTCGATGTGAAACGCACCTGAGTCGGTAATGTGAATTGCAGTTAATTGCATTCTTGTGCACATCAGAAAGGCGCCTTTAGTCTTTGACATTTTTAGTAGGATACACATGAATCATTTGTGGAGGCCGGAATGGGGCGGTCGAGCGTTGATGTTTCACAGACCGTAATATCGTAAGCCTGAGCTCAAAATTCTAGAGATACTCTCTTCTCCTCTACATTTGTGAAGCAATTTTCTTAAATTTATTTCTCAGTTTGAATTTTTGCCAAGCTGAGACGATTATTTGTGCAAGTTAAAAGTATATTTAGAAAATTCTATTTCAGACCATTTGCGTATGGAAAACTGAGGCTGCCGCTTTTTCACGCAACATTCTCTTAAGCGCCTGTCAAAGACCGACCGTTGCGAACGCGCCGGTGCTATCACTACCTTAAATTGGAACCTATCTGATCGCGAAAACGCGGAACACAATCGTTGTGGATTTATATTAAAGTAAAAAACAGCAATAGGCGAAGGGAATATTGCCCATACGGCTTGGGCAAAACAGATTGAATTGAGTGAAGCAGAAACAAGGAACTAAAGAGATGTGCAAGTTCTACGTTTCCTTCAATGGGGGGGGGGGGGAGTTACATCTTGAGATAAGCTTTTTTAAACCCTCAAAAAATAAATTTCCTCTTTCTCTGCAAAATACCCATTTATTGCCGACTTGAGTTCTTCATCATCCGAAAATCTTTTTCCACGAAGACATTTTTTCAAATCCGGAAACAGGAAATAATCACTGGGGACAAGGTCTGGACTATAGGGTGGGTGTTGGATTTCTTCGAAACCACAATCTCGCGCAGCAGCCTTGGAAACTCGCGCCGTGTGAACAGGAGCGTTGTCATGAAGAAGCAACACACCCGCTGCGAGTTTACTCCGTCTTTTCTTTTTAATTTCCGCCCGCAAATTATGCAATGTGGAAGCGTAGGATGTGGCGTTGATGGTTTCACCTTTTTTTTTGGTACTCCAATGAGCAAGATTCCCTTCTCCCCGGCAGACGGAGTGACTTTGAACTTCTTCGGGGGGTCTGTTCCTTTTTTACGCCACTGCATGGACTCTTGCTTGCTTTCAGGGTCATAGTGGTGGACCCATGTTTCGTCACCAGTAACCATTCGATCCATAACACCGTCCGCGTTCTCACTACACATCTCCAAAAGCTCTCTACAGCATGCGATTCTCACTTTTTTCTGAGGCGCTGTGAGCATTCGTGGCACCCACCTTGCACTGACCTTTGAAAGGTTAAGATGGTCATGAAGAATGGTGTGAATGTTGTTTATTTGGGCATCCTCAAGAACAAATTTTTCGACTTCTTTGATGCTTTCTTCGTGCAAGTAGTAGCCGGGGCGCCGGAGCTAGGTTCGTCTTCAATGCTCTCTCTGCCTCTCTTGAACTCACTTGACCACTTTTGCACAGTTGATAATGAAGGTGAGGAACCCTGGTAAACAGCCACCATCTCTTCATGAATAGTTATTTGACTTTTTCCTTGCTTAGTGAGAAATTTAATTACAGCGCGATGCTCAATTTTCACCATCATCGTCTCAGTTGCCATTATGATTCTGTTTAACTAGAGATAAAACTCGAATTAATAATCACATTTATATGAATTTATTTATTTTACATGAATGCACTAAAATAATAGTATTACTTGATAAATAAGTCAATTTATATATACAGCCACAGCTTCACCGAGAATATATTGAACGCCCCTCGTAAGTGCAGCTGATTATAATTATGGCGTTAGGCGGGAGTATACTTCCGCATTATTAATTAAAGTCACGAATGTAACGACTAAATCGGGCGAGACTTGGCAGCACTAAAAGGAGTTTCTCAAAGTGCAACAGATGAAGGAAAGAAGGCGGATTCCTTGTGGAACGTCCAGAGTGAACAGTAGTAGGCTCTGGAGTATTAAACAACAAAATGAAAAATGGAAACTGACTCTTGAGTTTAATTAATATAAATAACAGTCGTCGTTACATGACATAAATTAATAATACATAAAAAAACAAAAATTCTTTACTCTTTGCCGGAGCTCACGATAATGATCCATTTGTCATTTTTTCTGGAAGCCAATGAGTATGTCCTGTTTTTCTTTTTGTTTCGTTTCGTCCCAGTGTTGCCACAAAGGCAATGACACCGCGACCAGGAACTTTTGTATCGAAGGATTGGAGTAAAATTAAAAGACAAACTACTTCCCTCATGAAAGGTAGTAAGTCCTTTGTAGTGGACTGTTTTAGTTCCACTGAAGTGAGTATCTGCCTATGGAAGATGCGTTTCATCAACCAGATTAGTGCCGGTCATTCACACAAGATGTGCTCAGAAGTCTCATCCTCTTCGAGACAAAGCCGACAAACATTGTCTTGACATAGGTTTAATTTGTTAAGGTGATAGTTCAGACCGCAGTGGGCAGTAAGAAAGCTGGTTAGCATTCTTTAATCGTTTGGTCTTAAGCAAGACCAGTGGTCAGTCTATGCGACGTTTTTGTTCCTAATCGTTAAACAGACTTGTAGCTGCTGTACAACTGACATTACAGTACAGTACATTCAGGACTGATGAACGCAGATTATGAGCCAGCCCTCGCGAGCTCTTCTGCGTCGATTCGCCAGTGTTCAGGGACCCAGTTTGGCTTCACTTTGTTGCGCCTGACAAGGGATTGTAGAGCGTCATAGCAACATCTAACTATTGTGGAGTCCATTAGGTTGGATGAAAGTGTCGGCATTGTACAAAGCATGTCCTTTTAGGGTTTCAGTTTAGTATACTAAGGTGTCCCGTTAAGTTACCTGGTTTGTAATTATACTCGAGCTGGAGTTTGATGGCGTATCTGGCAAATATTTTCTTAACGAAGATTGGGAATGCAATTAGACGGACTCTAGCTTCTAGAGCTGTTGGGGGGCATCTACCCGTCATTTCAAGACAATTTGAGTAGATTTTTCTAGACAGCTCAAAGAGTGTGAGAATTGTCAGTGACTCGAAAGAGGTCGTGAGCATTATTTTGCTCGTACCGGAAATGGAATCTGGGCTGCGTAGCCTCAAGTGCGTAGGGGGACGACGTACTAAGACACACAAAATTTTGAAAAAATTCGTTCAAAACTCTTATGTGACTACTGAAACACCGATTTAATAAAATTTTATAAAATGGTTCTGTAAAATATTTTACTATACGGCATAAAGTCCAAATCGTATGGTCTGGGATCGAAACTCTGATCCTTTAGGGAGAGAGCGGAATTCTACGTCGTCCCTTGTCCTTAATAGTTCGACTTGTCTCACAGTTTTATTGTTTTCTCTGTCCAAACTGTCTATTAACTCTGCAAAATTCGTCGGTGGACAAGGGAGCGAAAAATAAATGTCATATCAAATGAGTCATCACAAAATTGTTTTCCTGAATGCAGTGATAAAAGTGTGGGTACAGCATAATGGCGTCTGCGTTCTCAGTAAAAAATTAAATTCGAGTGGGACTGCAGGGAAACTAGTCTTAAATGCAGTTTTCTATGTCAATTAATAATGTACTTAAAATAATAAGAATGATGAGGATGCCTCGATAGGCTCGACGGGTCATACACCAAAAATGTAACGAAATGTGTATCACTTAAACCCCCCATCTAAGCTTTACTTTCACACGCTTTTTACGCAGTTTACTCTTGATATTGTCCAAGAAACCAAATCCATCCATTTTTTGATTGATGATTAATAATACGGCTGGCGCTACAGCTGAAATTACAATTGATACTAAGTTGAAAAACCCAATAAGGCGCACGCTGACTTTGAGCCGGAATAGGTCTAGTGGTGAATGATGGCAAACCGACGTATATGCTGTCCTCAAGAAAGGACATACAACATCGACGTCTCGGACAGAGCGTCGCCATGGGCAGCTTTAACTTCGAGGCAGTCAAGGACTCCGTCTACCTCCGCATTAAATAGTGCGAATAACGTCAGTACCGAGATCGAACGCAGAGTAACTCTTGCCAACCGCTTTTGAGTAATAGAGTCATCTCTCGAAGAAACAAGCTGACTTATAGACTATAAGTTATATAAGCGGACTATAAAACCTTGATCATCTCAGTCCTGCAAAATTCTGCATGCGATCTTTGGCCCTGTTTGCGTTGACGGTTTTTGGACGAGAAGATACAACCACGAAGGGCTGTACAGCAACATGAGCCTAGTCAGACGTCTACAGATCCAACGTCTGAGGTGGTTCGGCCATGAAGAACTCATGGACAATTCAGCTCCGTCCCGAAGAGTCTTCGACTCCGAACCTGGGGTATAACACAGAGGATGCCCGCATTTAAGATGGTGCACCAGGTGGAAGGACCTGAACAAACTGGGCGTACGGCACAGGAGGCGGACGGCAGAAGCTTGTTGGTTGAGGCCTAGGTCCACCCCGGACTGTAGCGCCAAATAAAGAAGAAGAAGTATTTAGATTAAGCCCACCTTATGACCATCATTCGAATACCGTGCTTTAAAATACAGTCAAAACTCTGTACAACACAGGGACTTCAGCACTTCAAGGGACCTGAATCGATCATTCCATAAGACCGTAAATCGAACCCAAAATTTGTTCCGGTGACTATTCGAGCTTTCGACTGCATATGAACATACAGATATTGTTTCAATCATCGCTTTACAACTCACATGTGTATATTTGTGAGCACGTTTTCACTTTTAGATATGTGCCCAATAAGCAAACTGCTTACCTATAGTTCTCTTCAAACTTGTTAGTGTGTTTGTTCATTTATGAGATGCCCTAAATAGTGGCTACTCTTGTACCTCAAAATGCACCAAACACTGTCCAACAGGCTTAAAGTCCTGTATTCTAGTCTCGAAGGAATGACTCACACAGTCATTAATGCCCGTTCTCGACTACGTACTGGTTACGATATTCGATACTCAGTATTCTTCGCTACAATTTAACATCGAAAGCTAACTCAGTGGCCACGGCAGAAGTTATGAACCTTCTCGACCATATAAAGGACATACCACAGTCGATTTAAACAATTGGAACGAAGATCACATGTCTTCACATATTGAAGAAGACAAAAACGAAAAAGAACAACACTCGGAGGTAGATCACCCAATTTGTTCAGTGTCTTCTAGTGATGCTGTCCAGTAATAAAGTGCAGTGCACGGATGTTTTGGTCCTTAAAAGGCTGCAAGAAAAGGCGGTATTAATTGACATAAGTTCAAAGAAAACGCAACAGAAAATTACTAGCTATTTAAGCACAGCTTTAGTTTGTCACAGACTAGTTTCTTAAGTCTTCTTTCTTAAAAAAATTATTTCGTTTTTTTGATAATCTTTGATAGTGGCAATATGCTAGGAAGTTGACCATCTCTGCATTTATTCCATATATTTTACAAATCTAACTTAATCGTAACTTAAATGTATTCGGCTGCCCAGACAGCTGGATCAGCATTACTCCCGCAGACGGTTCGTAGACAGGTGCTCGTTGCGTTGTGCTGACGCAATGTCTGGCAGTGTGGGAATATTTGGTTCCCACAGTGCTGAACTTATTTGGGGCACTCGTGCTAGGTGCTTGTGTTAACTTACACAGTAAATAAGTCATATGAGCCGCGAACGGCGAACGCGAACTTTCAGAAGCAACCAATTCCCAGCAAATATGTATAAACAAACAATTATTGAGTTTTTTTTTGATCGACTAAAATCTCAGCAATAAATTGTTTAAGTATCCTTATTGGCGATACGTTTTTTCTCCATTGATGAATCATTCTATTTTGCGAACTGGACAAGAGAGACAAAAGCGTTCCACATATGTATTCACGACCAAAAAATTCGCGATGAAGTCTCTGTTTGCTCAAATTGTACCGCCATATGAATGGCCCTTAGGCGCACTTTCAATATTTCATGTCCCCGGTTTAAAATCCGCATGTTTTTGCACAACAATCACTCCTTAGAAAACATCAAGATGAAAATGAGCCTCGTTGGATTCAGTCCATCCCTTGCTGGTACTCGTCTATAAATCAATTCAAGTATTTGCCCAAATACGTTAAGTCAATTCTGTAATATCGTGCGTCAGCCAGTCCCCAGCACTTTAAACAGAATCCAGTCCTACTTTCCTTTATCTTAGCAAAAACACACTCAAAGCCCTCAAAATCGCGCATTTGCTGGCGACAAAACGATTAGGGCCCAGTCTTTATGAGCCTGCACGTCTATGCATTGACATCATTCTCGGAATATGATGGCTCGCTAGAAACGACGGCGAGGAACATGGTGCATAAGGACTGACAACGTGCGCAGAAGTGTGCCTGGACTGAATTGACAAGAAATGACATCCTAGGTGTACATATCATTAGAAAACTGTCTAGCCTACTTTAAGCCCAATAGAACTTGAAATCAAACAAAGAAACAAAAATTGCCCATAACACGTGGCAAACCAGAAAATCACTTCTCAGTTATAATGCAAATTACCTCGTTCTTGAAAAAAAAGATTTCCTTGTCTTTATAGCTGCACACTTTTCACCCATAAATTATTATCCAACACTTCAGGAGCTGCAACAGTTTTCCTGACATCCCATGCTCATGCCTCAACTGGCGACTATTTGAATCACTTGTGCATCGAGCCATCTCTTTCTGCCGGACAAGTAATTTTGCCTTGCCGCAAGATTCACTCGTCGCCAACACACCTCGCTCGAGTGCCCAGCAAGTGAAGGAGAGAAAAACAAAATACCCATCCATCGACCACTTGGTACGCGCTTTGTTCGCCCAGTAATTCCTGCACAACACACATGTTCACAAATGTTTTCCCATAAAAACTAGGGTTTAAAATCTCAAAGTACCAATTAAGTAGGGGTCCCTCCTTGTTTGCATTCAACTAACCCCATGCCGGAGATTTTTCTCCAAGGAGACACTGGTTGGGGACTCGTTGTTCCCTAAAATTGTGTATTCCAACTTTTTAAACAAAATGGACCGCTCGATAACTAAAACAGTTACCAGGGCAACAGGAATCCCAGCAACAGACAGAGCCCAAGCATCCACAGCAGCAGCAGACCCACACACTTGTCGCATCCTCCCTGCTTGAGTGTGTTCCAACAAAGAGAACGAACAATCATCAGAGCGCGCATAATCGGATTCCGTTCCATTGGGCTGGGCTGGCTTTCATTCATGAACTAACTGAAAATGACCAACGCGCCAACGAAATCATTCCTCCCGGCTGCGGGCTTTTTCCAATACAATAGTACTTAAAGGGCTGTCACGGGCGTATGGGCCCCTGGTTGGAAATTCACATTTTGCACTATTTACGTCGTCTCCGTACGATATTGGGGAACGATTCGGTCTAATCAGAGAGCGGAGGTGTTCATTGTGAGCATGTCATGCGGTGAGGTAGGCACAGTCACATTCCATCCCATATCTCATGACATGTCCGTTCAAGCACGCAGTAATGGTTCTCGGTCTGATAGCGACGCGCCTCGCCGCGGTTGATGTACAGTGGTTCAGAATGGAATTGCTTGAGGAAGTGCCGGGGACAATTTGAGATGCGTTACAAGTTGTGGGAGGACCTCTTTCAGACAAAGCGGGTGGTCTCTGTTCACCTAGACTGGTCTCACGAAATGATGTCTCTCTTCAATAAATCAATTTCTTGCATTCCAAAATGTGCCAAACCGGAATTTCTTGTTGACCAGCAGCAATTTGATTTAAGCGATCCTAAAAGTGTTTCAACAAAAGGATTACGTATTCTTCCAGAATTGACAATTTACTCAGCTTTCAGCCAGCCATTGAATAAGGATAAACAAATGATTTGCTCCGCAAAACGTCTCTCTATCGGCTGCCTGTCAGTATCGCAACTTGCTCAAATACAACAATTTACACACGCATACTCATGTGCGTGGAAATGTGGAAATTTAGTCTCTCTATCGGCTGGAATTGGAAATTTAGTAAAGAATGCTCACAGCAAGTCGATGTTAGAATACGTAAATCAATAACGTCCTTAAGATCGTAGGACACTTCGATTTTTTCCCGTACTTGAACTGAAAAAGATAGACAAGTATAGGGTGATGGCATGTAAGCTCAGCCCCCGCCAGTAGTCAGCCACTTCATTAAAAAAGTCCACCAAAATATTAAATCCCTAAGATTATCTTCCATGAGCTTTTTTTTCTAAACTGTTCTTCCGTCTGGATGCACATTTTGGTTCAAGTTTTGGTAAGTGTCGGTTGTGTGACTTTTCAGTGAAAAGGAAATTAGTGGAAGTGCTTGGGAAGAGTAGGAAAGGGGCTACTAGTGAATTCGCCACTTAGACTATGTTGGTCCATTATGATACTCACAGTCAGACTACTACCACCGATCGACCGTTCCAGTGACAGTGACGTCAATTTGCTCCCAACGGCAACAGATTAAAGCAAACCGGGGACCCCACTTACCAAGGGCAGGTACATAACCAACGGCGACACCCTGTCGTCTTAAGTGTTTGGGAAAGGAACTGGACTAAGGACAAACATATAATTCCGGATAACCAATTCGGTTTCAAAGCGGGGCATGACACCATTCCTGCCGCGTCGGAAGTGGTGTCGGATATCCAATGGAACAAGCGCCAGAAACAATGTACGGGTGCCTGCTTGATTGACCTGGAGAAGGGCTTTGACACCGTTTGGCTAGAAGGTCTTTTTTACAAGCTCTGCTGTTCCAATGCGGAAACACTGCTGTTCTACATGCCTACCGGTAGACGGTTCGTCGTCAAGAATGGCAACGTGACCTCCACAGGGATTTTTGATGTAAAAAATGGTCTCCAACAGGGCGCCGTTAATTCGCCGATCAGATAAGTTATCTTTCTCACGTAACTGCGTACGCCGACGACTTGATCGTGTACAGATCAAAAAGATCGAGGACATCACTACTCTTGTGCAGGGTGACTTCGATTCATTCATGAGAGACTGCTATGACTGGAAGTTGAAAATCAACTTTCAGAAATCGGAAACCATTCTGTTCAGGACGCCGTTGTATAGGGCCTCGGCGGACATGGAAAAGAATTGGCGAAAGTTCTCAATTGTTGGACGACACGGGCAACCACTGGCGCAAAGGACTGTAGTCAGACACCACCTTTAGTCTACAAACATGCAGATGCTGCTCTGGTCAGGGCTCGAGGCACTTTTGCCCTTACCAAGAGACTGTTTTACAACTGCCAACACGATGCGAGGGTGAAGGTTATCTGCTACATGGCCCTCATTTGGCCAATGCTTACCTATGGCTGTCCCGTGTGGTTCAATGTGAGTGCAAGCTTGATGGAAAAGATTCGGTTGTTCGAGAGTGCATGTCTTAGAGCTTGCCTTCGCCTTTATAGAACTCCAGAGTCCCAGTACAGAAAATTCTATTCCAATGAGATCTTATAAAAGAGGGCGAACCTGATACGAGTGGACAATTTCCTAGTGGAGTTGACTCGAGGTCATACTGGCAGAGCGATGAAGTCGGTCAATAACCTGATCTCGCTTACTATCCGAATCCACTATACCACGAAAGGGTACGGCACAACGGCTTCGTCCCTCCAGAAGCATTCCTCCATTTGGATAAGCACGGTCTGATACAAAACTCTTTCACATCGCCCGTTCAGCTGTGGATGGGCTACTCAACCACGACCGATCCGTCGCACAACGAGCTGAGGCGGGTCTCCTCCGGTTCGGTACGGCGGTAGCAAGGAGAGATGTTTGGTAACAACACCAGTACGCATACCCGAAAGGGAGAGCAGTCAGTCACTGTCTTGCAGCAAATTAGATGCAAATCTATTAGCGGAAACCTATGGCCGACCTACACAGACTAGGGTAGTTTTTAAGGTAGCTTGTAAGTTGTAAATAGAAAATAAAAATGAGTATTCACATGCGTACACCTGCGTGTACGTTTCTTACATGCACCGTTCAAATAATTAGTCTTAAAGCATATGAATTTTTAGTTTAAGTCGAACCAGAGATTAGAGTGCCCGCAGAGGGCCAGTTAGTAAGTAATAGTAACATTGTCCGTCCAACTAGTTCTAAGCATTTTTGTCTACTTACATAAGTTCATTAAGAATACTGCAATAAAAATGGATTACAAAAAAATGGAAAGACAAATTCTTTGAATGCACAGAGACAACATGGTCATATGTACGAACAGATGTCAAATCCAGTAACAGCCGATTTTGAAAAAGAGAGAAGTGATGTCGATAATATTCTGCAAGTGGTGAATGCGGATCGAATAATAATAAATCCGTTGGATTGAATAATTGGGGTATTCCAAGGAATCGCTCACACTTGATGAAGTCGTAAATTAATACATAATGAATAATAATGATAGTAATAATAATAATAAGCACGTTACTCAACCAGGTTGTTGGACTGTGTTTAGCGGGATCTTAGCATGGATCTGTTTTGGGCGAAGGAAAGTAATTTATTTTATTATTATTAAATTACTTTCCTTCTCCCAAAAATAGGTCCATGCACAGATCCCGCTAAACATCGCCCAACAACTTGCTTGTGTAAAACCCATTAGCTTCTTATAAAAGTTATTACCATCAGAGTTTACGAGAACTGCTTATCAAACCGCATCATATCGGACAAACGAAAATGATGCAGTAGTCAAACTATGGGCACTAAAGACCAATTAATTGTTGATGCTGTTATTACAAGGTTAGCAATGAAAAAGAAACCGAATCTTAGCACGGCCTTTATTGCCTTTAAGAAAGCTTTTGATTCTATACCCTCTCCATTTCTATAAAAATTCGAGAGATCTACAAAATAAATCCAGTTGTGTAATACCTTAAGGATCTGATGGAAAATTGGAAAACAAGGTTATACCAAAATGAAGTAACAAGCAGGACAATTACTATTAAAAGTGGTATTTTTCAAGGCGATGCCATAAGTCCCTTATGGTTTTGCTCAGGACTCAACCCACTCAGTAGGCTCTTGGGAAGAATGACCTTTGACCACTCAATAAATCACCTGTTATATGAGGATGACCTAAAGTAATACCAAATAAAATAGAAAAGCTCCATTGAATGCTTGAAGTAGTTAAAAGTGTCAGTGATAACATTAAGATGGAATTTGAGCTAAACAAAGTGCAATATGATTTACCTAGTCAGGAGCCAGATTGAAGTCAGAGAAGAAGGATGTCCAATTGATGACAATCAGGAGAAGTCTACAAATACCTGTGTTTCTCGCAAATGAATGAAATCAACCACACCTCCATAAAAAAAGAGCGTCACCCACCCAATTTAGACACCGATTGAACGCTATCTTAAGGACGAACTTGAATGGGGTTAATAAATGCCCATTGCTGACATACTCTGCGGAATCATTAAATGAACTCAGACATCTCAAATCTCGAAATGTTAAAATTCCAGAGTCATCACCCACAAAGTGCAATTTAAAGGGTTATGCTCCCACGAAAATTGGGAGGAAGAGGTGTATTAGGCCCTGAAATTCAACTGTTCATGTTTCAAATATCAATCGTAATATGCTCTAGATTCGAAAGCTTTTCTCAGAAAAATAACAACAGCGAAAATGTAAAGGAACTACCGGATAGGAATATGAGAGAACATTCATTTGTTTGTAAACAGTCAGAGGAATAAGACGTGTGCCAGTGAAAATAAAGTTGTAAAGTAAACTAAAGTATTTTGTATTTTTATTCCATTATAGAGGTATATTGAATAACGGTCAATTGCATTACAACCGAGCTTACTTTCAAAACGCAACATGAATCCTATTGAAAGCAATAGCCACGCCGTTGCTGCTTGCCTCATAGCACTTTCCTCACCCAAGTAATTCTGCAATCAACAACAAATATTGTCACTTCCTGGAAATCGAAACCCATACACGGGGGTCATCCTCATGAGCTCCGTATGCCATATGTTGACCAAGGGGTGGAGGTACGGGCGAAACTATGGAACATATCACATCAGGATGCAGAGCACTCACCGTGACTACACAAATAGACACAATAATGTCGCTCGATAAATGCATCAACAATTGGGAGGGCTCCTTCAACGGCACAAGCCCTCCGTAACTACCAGCTCCCTCCCGTGCTCGAAAATAACAATTTCAAGCTATACTGGGACCAGACATAGTTCTGTTTGTGGGGTGGGTTGAGATTTTTATTGTAGCGGTTAGGAGAGCTCCAACAATGAATAAAACAAAAATAGACCAAAGAGCGTAAAACTCGACCTACCCTCAACAGAGCCGTATCCCTTGGTTATAAGCTGGTTGTTACCCACCGGCGAATTTCGAAATTTTCGCAAATTTTTGAAAGTTTCTTACGAAATCTTGTAAATGGCATTCTCTGGTTGGTCCGTTTGCTCCGAGAAAACGATATAAAAACGCTGTCAAAAATAAACAAGAGAGGTGGAAGTAGGTTGTGATCTCTGCGCATGTCTCAATTGGCATGAAACCTCTTTCTACATATCTATTTAAATAAAAATATGCTTTGCAATGAGAAAGCACATTTTTAGCGTGTCTAATTGTCGATTCGGTGGTCCATAGTTCTATGTTCTTCGACCGCTCTTATTTGTTCTCTTCATACTAAAACTTTCAAGGTATGACTTACTCACACAGCGCTACGGCCAATGACTGTGAATACATTCAAAAATATGTGTTTTTACTGTCTGACGGGTAATGTAAACCCAGGAGTATAAATATGCGTACTCCTTAAGGTCTTCAAAGTCCCAAATCTACGGTCAGAATCACAGTTCAATTCAAAGTCATTTTACAGCAGCGGGCTGGGTCCAAATCGCTGATAATTGTCGCTGTATAATTGTCACGGAAAGCTTCTTCAACTTTGCAGTTCAAAGTCGTTATGCAGCTTTAGGTTCTTCCTCTTGTCACGCCCCGTTCCCCCGAAAGACGTTTAGCAAACGCTTTGGTGTTGCCTTCGGAAGTGAACACATATCGTTTCAACCTTCCACCGCATTAACTACTCTTCATCAACGAACTCACGATATCCACCACATCGTCCCTGACTCACTGTCCATCAGCCTCATCCCACTATCCAAGGCTTCCCGTAGAAACGCGCACACTCCTCGCAAGAAACAGGCTCCGCCGCTCCGGGAACTCTTACACGTTCCGTTTGTACCCGTCCGCTTGTGCCAGAGATGAACTGAGGCGCACTTGGGGTCCCAACATCATAGAAGCTCATACTCGGTAGCTGGGTATTCTAGTGGAGCACTTCCCCACGCGGTTTACTGATAAAATATAATACAGCCATCCAGCTACACATCTATGACGTTCTCTCCACCTCGCGATGTACTCGAACTTGTTATCACAAACCGTGAGTGTACACACCATAGCGGTGTGGCGTATTGTCGACGGCCGTAATCCCCTCGTTAATCAGGCCCTGTCCGGAAAGGCAAGGGAGAGCGAAAGAGAGATCGAAGCAGAACAAGAACATGTGTGTGGCAGCGTTGTACTCTGTGTAAACGAAACGTGCGCCCGCCAATTTCAATGCCAAACGATTTTCAAAGTCAATGTCGACGCCGTAGTGCTGGTCTCCTGTTAGGAAATTTCACTAAAAATTGTTTGCACTCTCACGAGTGTAGAAATTTGAAGAAAGTTTTTTGATCCTCTTCGGAGAATTGGCCGCCGCCGAGCAAGACACAACCGGACGGACCCCAGATACACTACGTTGTATCCCCGCTAGGAAGGACCACTTCTGTGGGAATGTGCCCCACACCCGATGGTGGAACCCCCCTGCAGTTGGCGCCTATCTAACACTAATGCCGAAATGGGGAGCCCGGCCGATATTAGAAGCAGCTAGAGCTGGTGAGCAATTCTGTTCGCCCAGGTAGGGCTCTGTGACTTCCCCATGTTAAGTTGACGCTGATTTTCATCCCCTGTTCCATGCCTATGCGACGATAGCCGAAAGTCTCCATCGCTCTCGGGACTCCCCACGTGGAATATGGTTGGTTGCTCCCCAGTCCCCACGCAGCGGCAACTGCACTGCAACACAACGACATGGCCAACCGCTTCTCTTACACTCTCTCACTCGGTCTGTTTCTCTGAATCCGAACACGAACGACAATGCCGACGTCAGCGCTGCAGCTTGTGCTGCGTCCCTGGTACAATTAAGCAAGCGGAATATAATAATAATAAATAATAATTTTATTCGAGAGCGGCGTTATTATTATTATTTATTTTGTTTGTGAGATTTGTGAGAAGTCTCTTAGCGGCGGAATTCGGTTGTTCGTAAGGGAACAGGCAATCCCTTTACGCTCGCACAT
The DNA here is from genome assembly GCA_905231855.2 of Eristalis tenax. NCBI lineage: Eukaryota > Metazoa > Arthropoda > Insecta > Diptera > Syrphidae > Eristalis > Eristalis tenax. The sequence continues at coordinate 75,235,623 of HG993125.1, read as the reverse complement.
TGGGGCAGGAAACTGTAGGTATTCGGTAATCGATGGCAGTGCTCGGAAGTTTGTCGACTCGCAGGGTTGCGGCAAAGGCTTTGCGGTGCAATGACCGCCTGGAGTGGGAATGTGAACAGACTCGAATGTAGAATCCGAACAGGTTTCGTCGGTAACACACGCGTTTGCACAGGGAGCGGATCTAGGGGTTTTATGACTCAACTTTTGGTTATGTCTGGATGTCACTAGTTGGATTCATTCGAACTCAAGGAGCGCAGTTTTCATTTTGTTGAGTATCACGAGGAAACTTAAATTTTTAACCACGTACGGGCTGCTGGCATGCAAGCCAAGACATTTTTAACATTTTTAACCACAGTACGGGCTGCTACAAGGGAAAGGACAACTAAAGCTCATGCAAGCCAAGTACACGGTAGAAAAGTGCATATTGCAGTTGACAGGGGCTAGCCATCAAACTGTGTCCTTTTTGATTGGAGTCCGTCTAACTACTGAGGTGAACATCCAGCGTGCAATGCGTCACCGATGTATTTTTGACAGCAGGCATTGGACCTTCCTGACTCCATCCTGGGTGTTTGATTTCCAGTTTAGACATATAGCATTGGCGGTGACATGCAGCGTAATGACGCACAATGAGGGAGCGTGAAAGAACGCCATCTTGTGACTTCTAGTAAAGAGTCTAAGTTCTGGTTTCGTGAACTATGTGATAGGAGAGAACGCCGTCCCCCATTCGTAGACGTCAAGATATCGAGACTAAAGTCGAATAAGGTTGTTGGTTCATACGGTCTGCGGAACTCCTTAAGGCAGCTGAAGAAGAGCTGGTAGGGTGCATGCAGCAACTCATTTGTGAAATATGGTCGGAGGAAAGCATGCCCGACGAGTGGAGACTCAGTATCGCGTACCTGATCCACAGGAAAGGAGACTCCATCAATTGCACCAACTAGCGAGGGATAAATCTCCTAAGCATCTTCTCTGACGTTTTGTGTGAGCGCCTGAAACCGTTCGTGAATAACCCAGTGGGTCCTTATCAGTGTGGTTTCAGAGCAGGAAGTCCACCATCTACCAGATCTTCACATTACGGCAAGTCCTGGAAAAAACAACCCCAAGAGATGCAGATCGCCACCCCTCAACTATTGGTCAATTTCAATGCCATGAGAGCGTGCTAAGCGACGGGCCATGTCTGGCTTTGACATTCCTGCTAAACACGTCAGGTTGTGCAGGATGACGATGGAGAATTCTCGCTGCTTCATCAAGGTCAGTAACGAATTCACCGAAAGACTCACTGAAAGAGGTTTTAGACGCGCTGTCACTTGACTTTTTCAAAATCATTCTTGAAAAGGTCGGGCAGCAATCGTTTACTAACACAAGAGGCACGATCTTCCAAGTTCATGTAGCTGTTAGCATTCGCGGATGACCTTGACGTGGTTGGCAGAACACAACGAGGCGTCAATGAGACGTTTGCTAGCATCACTAAAACGAGTACGAAGTATATGCTGTCGCCAAGGCAGGACACACCATCAACGACCTCGCCACAACGTCCCGTAGGTAGATATACAAGTAACGAGTATTTAAGGACTTCGCTTACATTTGTGGAGTACACTTTTTGTTAACATATCCTGTCACGTGATGGCTTAAGCTAACACATGCCGATACATCTGCATTCGCTAAGTCCGGGGTCTCTGTGAAGAATCTTTGGCGCAGCGGAGAATTACTCTTGTCAATCGCTATTTCTTTGAGCCCAAGTGGCAATTGAGTAGTAGAGCCCTCTCTCGATGGAACAATCTCAAGAGCAGATAAAGAAGCCCTTGGTCTTATCGAGAGAAAAGTTCTGCGTTAAATCATTGGTCCTTTTTGCGTTGTTGGTTTTTGGAGATGAACATTCAACCACTAATTGTACGGGCTTTACAGCGACATGAGTCTAGCCAGGTGTCTAAAGATTTAGCCTAAGATGGCTAAGCCATGCATATCGCATGGACAACAGTGCTCCACTCTGAAGAGTCTTCAAATCCGAACTAGTTGGAGAACGCAATAGAGGACGCCCACCAAACCGATAGAGCACACAAGTGAAGGTGGACCTGGAGGCAGATGGTAGAAAATCGTGCCATCTGAAGGCTCCTATTGGCTGAGGCCCAGGTCCACCCCAAACTGTAGCGCCAGTAGAAGAAGCAGCCTGCAAGACCATATGTTATAGTCAATTAATCTAATTTGAGAAAGGCATTCTGAAATATTGCTGTCCGCCCAAGCAATAACTTTGCTTTCGCTTCGTCACCCACCTTACGCTCTTAATTTGTAGACTCCAACGTAATATATGCTCAAGTGGTTCTATAAACGGAAAATAAATACTTACACACAATTACTCTGCTGAGGCCTTGATTTTTGAATCAATCTCGCACACATTCTCCTCCTCACGCAGAGTCTTCGACTTCCATCAAATATGATGAGGACAACGCCTACAAAAAATGTCGGAGTCATGGGCAGGTTTGAAATAGCGCCTGAAGATGCGGTAGGCTTTTATATGGAATCCGCACAGCAAAATAAGAACTTCATGTAACCACCATCGACTGCACATGAATTGCTATGTATTACATTTTTCTTCCACAGAAAGCCTCCCAATTATGACATCCCCGGCACTGATACCATTGAACTGCTGGCCTTTCAGAACGACCAAGAGCATAAAACGATGCTCAGGCTCCAGAAGCAGTTGACTGGAAACTCCAACCGACAAGAGCAAGTCAATAAAATGTACATCAGGGATATTAACAAGATGTTGACGGAGTTGCGGCATGGGTTTATAGAAACGAATGCGTTCCTTAAAATGTGCAATGACAAGAAACAACAGGCCAAGCAGACAGTCCTGAGTGAACAGAAACAGCAAGAGGAGCTAAGAAGAGCGAACGTCAAGCGCATTGGGGATATAAAGGCGTTGACCGGGTTTAAGGGCGACCTTTTGCATGTGGTCAACGAGCTAGAGCCTTACGAGAAGGTAATCCAACAAGTGGTTGCCGAAAACGAACATCGTTTCAGTTCGGTTAAGGATTGCATGGACCGTTGCGACGCAATGAGTACGACTTAGACGACTAGTCGAGATGGCATTCGTTCACTTTTTTTCATTTTAGTTCTGACGAATGTGGAGATCGACAAAATGATGAAAGAGAAACTGGAACTAATCCAAATCCGTCAGAAAGCGATGATAAAATTGTGTCGCGAAGCGGCGTTAAGAGTTCTGAAATACATGAACGAACTTGCGGCACTTAAGAGGGACTACGAGAAGGCGTCCTGCGATTGTCTCAAGTGGCAGAAAATACTGATTGACATCAAAAATTGCGTAGACGAGAACCGGTTGGTTCGGAAGAGGATGACCGAAGGAATAAATGCCATGTTTTCCTTATTATGCCAGCGAAGAGGTAAACATAGATTCACAAAAGATCTCTCCAAATTTTCCATTTTGCGTCTCACAGGATTGGATAGCAGCAAGCTGGCGCCAGTAACTAGACAATTGGATTTCATACGAGATGAAGTGAAAGTTCTGCAAAAGGTTTTTGATCTGTGCCAGACCGATGGGGACCATTAGTTAGATTGCCGTGTGTGGTGTGGGATCGTTATATTTTATTTTTATTTTTATAAACGTACATATACATTTCTATAAAAGAGACGGAGTGCACAGTTCGTAGTACAAGTAGCTCTTATTTATATTTGAACTTGTTTTATTTAAAAGACATTTTTAAGAGCTGTTGACGGGCAATCATCCACAATAGGAATCTGCCGGGGTCAAATCCGTCAAGTGCACTGTTCCCCGTGTCGGTAAAGTGAATGAGTTCCACTGTATCGTAGAAAACGTTCGGATCGGATCTTTCCCGAAGAAAATGGCATTTGCAATCTGATTGATTTGTCTTCTATTTGCAAACAAAAATGAAAGAAAATGCTGGAAAAGAAGACGCTGGCGATGGAGTAGAGTTTAGCAGCAGATTAAAGAAGGAGGAAACTCAATTATGAAGTGTGATACTTATGTGATATCACCATTTTGCCTAAAATAATAACATTCAATTGAATAATCGTTTTATTTTCTAACAAATATTAAAAAGGATTTCATGAAATGAATGACAGCTGTTGAATAGTGAAACTACCTTACCCAAATGGCTGTCGATAAGGAGACCTTTCTGTCGGATTCCACGATAGCAGTAGAAAGTGAAATAGTGAAGAAACTCAAATCCGACGGTAAGGGTGAATGTTATCTTCTTTCGAGAAAGCTGAGGCAATGACTTTTGGACTGAACAGGAGGACCTTGTCTGGACCAGGCCACATAACCAAACCAGCTCGTAACTTGAAAAAATCGACGAATGTTCATCGTCACTCAACTCGAAATATTTTCTACCAGCATTTAACTTGCAACGAGTTTAATTGTGACCCATACATGTGCTCATAAAAGTCATTGTGAACTAAAAAGTGAAACGTCAAATGGGTATTGTTTGAGGCTATAAGGTCAACTTTGAGATAGAAATTTGTAAAATATGATATTTTTAGATCCGGAAAGTGAAGATGTGGAGTTGTGTAATGCTAGAGTCAAAAGAAGATGCTTAAGAGTCTTACGAGTGAAAATCGGCAACATTGCAAAAAAAAATACATATTTATTTTTTTCACTTGAAGTTCAGATGAAATAAGGTTTCCTGTTAGTAATGAACTTGATACTGTCTGGACAAATAATCAGTCTTTTAACTTTATGCACTTACACTGACGGGTCCAAATCTGAAGATGGCACGGGAGCAGGCATTTATGCCAATCTGCCAGAGATCTCTGAAGCAATCTGGCTATCGAACCACTGCAGTGTATTCCAAGTGGAAGTAACAGCTGTTCAAGAGACAGCCATCCGACTTTCAATGAGCCCATTGGATGGACAATCTATTGTTTTATACATAGACAGTCAGGCGGCCATAAAAGCTCTGGACACACCATCGATTAACTCCAATATAATAAAACTGCCGTCTATCTCGAAGGGAGATAGCGGCCAGATGCAATCTTACTCTATGCTGGGTCCCCTGGTACAAGGGTATTCCGGGCAATGAAAGAGCTGATGAACTAGCAAGAAAGGGGGCGGATATGTCAAGATCAGGAGATACCCCACCCCCACTGAAAACTATAAAATCGTGATTGATGAGGTTTGCGAAAAACGATATAAACTGCAGATGGGTAGAACTTGACACTTGCAGGATATCGAAAGCTGTCTGGCCCAAGCTAAACCAAGAAAGAGCTGATTATCTGGTAGAGTTTGACAGGAAAGTTATCATTAAATAAATTGGGGTGCAGCTGTCTCATAAGTAACCATGCTAGAAGCAACATGGCCTGCACTCGCAGTAACCACAAGTTAACTGCTAAGCGAATATTATTTCAACCACCTTCAGGAACTGAGTAATATATGTAGACACAAAATATAACTCACAAGTTCTCAAAGCCACTAAATGGCTATAAAAGAGGTCAGCAGAAATTACAAATGACCAACGAATTCCGTGAGGGAATAAGAGCAAGGACAAAGGGTAAGTGGGTTTTAAACATAAAACCGATAATGTAGAATGGACCATACGCAGTCACCGTACCTACCTACCTACAACTTTGAGCAACATTGAAACTCTCTCTCTCTACCAAGCAAGTGTGGCATGTGGCATGGCACAGGTGGAGACTGTCATGAATTTCCTCATTTATAATATAAATTAAATTGTATTTAATATTGATTTCAATTTGTTTTCTCAAATTATTTATTTTTGATTTGCAATTAATATATAAGGCAACCACAGAATAGTTTAAAGCAATATTTTTATTTTACAATTTAGCTTAAATGTTTTTTTGCACGGTCGCGGCCACAAATTGTTGTTTAAATTTGAGTTGGAGCAAATATTTCAAAAGTTACTACACATATTTTTAAAAAGTAAAGCTTAAATTGCAATTTGGATGTAAAATATACTAACAACAAATCCTACAATCACCCCGTTACCCAGGATAATTATCGCCGCTTGTGAATTAAGCGCTCGTTAATTAAGCGCGATCACAATGCTTCTAAACTATATTTTCTGCGTTATCGATAATTTTTCCAAATTCGTCCATGAATTCATTTATTTGTCATCAAAACAAAAAACAATTAAAAAAATGCAGAGGTAATAAACGTCTCTAATAGTACGTTTACATCGCACTTAAATGCAACATGTCGTGTAGTTTCCAAATTTGAGCCCAAACGTTTAGCATTTCGCCATACATTTCCCAGCATTGTGAAATCTGAAAATTCTGGATTCCAGCGAAATGCCGAATTTGGTCGCTGCATTTGTAAGTCTGCCAGATCGAAAACCTCTTTACAGTTTCAGTACGTCATTAAATGATTTTACAGCCCGCTGACAACAACAGCTGTCAACAAAACAATCACTGATTTCAAGTGAAAATTACAATAAGCTGGACCAAAAAATTTAAAAATGTCGGATATATATTTATTAACTAAAACGGTTCAACCACTTCAGATTTCGAATCAGAAAAAAAAAACTTGAACCAATTCTGACACTAGCTAGTCATTTGAAATGTTGAATTTGCAGTGGGAATGCAAAATTGGATCTCGAAAATTTTTTTCCACCGAAATGTTGGATTTCGGTACGGTGTACCCCAGCCCTACTACAGTACAGCCTCGCTTATTTGAACATATATAAAGATTCATAATTATCGTTTGTTTCTTTGCGCGAAAACTTTCTTTGAATTGGTTATTCACAATACTGACTTCGAAATGGGCATCCAGTAATTGTAAAACCTCCAAAGTTCGATTTACCGAGCAATACTGTATAAGGAAGAGACTTACTTTATTTAATGTATTGCATTCATTTTTTTGTTTTTAATTTTTAACAGCTGATTGTCTCAAATGTCATAAATGTCGTCTGTGCTGCCAAGTTTATGATGAATTGATAAACGCCGTTCATAGTTTTGTATGCACTTATAATTTAAGCGTATATACGAATGCAAAAAAACACGCCGAGTATGTTCGCATCTGCTGTAGAATTACACCCACGTCTTTACTGAATAATTTAATGTGACCCATACAATGTATTTATAATGTCATAAGTTGTGAATAGAAATTTCGATTTGGCTAACAGATGTCATACACGTGAGTATGGACGCTCGAAACATCACCTGAATTCCAATCATAACTAACTACAGATACGAGTGCACTAAATATTGAATTATTGGTTCGTTCGCTTCATATTGTCTTGGCAAAAGTTGGCTTTTCTGGAGAACTACATTTTGGAGCTGAAAGTACACTCTTTTAACTGACGGTAGGTACTTCACCGATCATATTGTCGCTCATGTTTGCTCACATTGCTTTCCAGTCTGTGGGCCAGTGAAGAAAAATTAGAAATGCCCCCACAAATTGTAATAAACTTGAACCAACGTTATATCGACCGAGATGGACATACACTTCTTTTTTTATTGGATGAAATCGAGTGAAATCGAAGCGATTTCCTAAAAATGCTCAAGAGCAGTAACATATTTCTTCGGGCAAATATTACTCAGCGAATGTGGTGAATTTGATTTTGCTATGGACAAGATTGGCTCTACACAGATGCTAGACTCTGCTCCATTCCTTACCACAACACCAACACTTAGTCTAACTAAATTTATCGTAAGTTAACGTCAACGATCAGCCCTTGAAAATACGGAAAATCGCCCAGAATCTCGATTCACGCATTCAACATAAACACCCTTAGCAAAGGCGCTGATTGGACATTGGGAAACGGACGCGATCAGACGACAACGATACAACAGCCACTCGAATGATCTCATCGAACCAATATCACAACGGTATAGTTTTAAAAATGCATTGTTAGTTCTTAACTCACGGTGAACAATGATATAAAAAAAATAAATAAATATTTTTTAAAAAAAACTCCCAAAGAACCTAACATTTTAATTTGGTATATTCTCCATAAAATTCAATAAGTGCCAAAACTTAGACGAACCTAAGTATGTAGCACTAGTAGTTATAAGTACCATCCTTTAGACAAACGTCAATAAAATGTAAGAATGTTACTTTAATGCAGACTTAAGAAAACACACTAAATCACTAAATTTATCGCAATGTATCAATGATGTAAGTTCTCATTCATACAAAAATGTGGAGTTCATAAAATAAAAACTGCGTCACTGCATGACCGTCTCATGCTTCTTCGTGCCTTGACAGGCTTGTACAACTTTTTGAAGAACCTCCATCTCATCCTTGATGAAGTCCAACTGTTCCTCTATGGCGGTGTTTTTTAAATCCACTGGAATGCCTAAAAGCAAAATTTTAGCACGAAAACTTAAGAATTTATCTCATCCCTCACCCCTACGCCGACAGAGTAAGCGGTACATGCCATGAATGCCTTCAATCATTCTCATCTTGTTCAGCTGCGTCTCGCTTATGTAATCTTTTGTCCGAACCAACGTCTTCTCCCATTTCAGGCAGTCAGAGCGCGCCTTCTCATAGTCCCTCTCTATCGCGATGAGCTCGGTCATGTAGCCCAGAATTGTTTGCATTGCCTCGTTGGAGAGTTTAATCATTTCCGCACGTCGTGCTTCCATCGTTTCCAGTTTTTCCTTGTGCAATTTCTCGATCTCAGAGTGAGCCAGCTCTGAAATGAATCAACGGTTAGAACACCTAGAAGAAGTGTGAACACGACTAAAAAGAAAACACACTTATAGCATCACACCTGTCCATGCAGTCCTTAATCGAACTGAACTCCCCCGAGTCTTCGACTATTTTCTGCACAATCTTCTCGTATGGTTCGAGCTCCTTTATCACGCCCAAAAGAACGTCTCGAAACTCCGTCAGCGCAGCAATGTCATGTTTGTACTTAGCCAGAGCCTGTTGCAACTCCTCGTGCTTCTTCTGTTTCTTCGCGATGGCTTGTTTGGTTTGATTTTTCTTTTCGTTGCAGTCCTTGAGGAACTCGTTGACTTCTATGAACTGCTGTCGCAGATCAGTCTGCTCTTTGAAAAGCTGCTTCACGCGCGTCTTGTTGACTTCCTCCTGGCGCCTGGACTGTTCAATGATATCTGTCTGTTGCTGGTACACCGCCTCATTCTGCCGAGCGTTTTGGAAAACCATCAAGTCGACATTGTCAAATCCCACACTGTCAAAGTTTGGTGGCTTTCTGGAAGGAATTGGGCTCAAGAAGTGAAAGAGACGGGGGGACGTTGGCAGCCATGGGCGGGTAGACTTACATGTAAAATTCGTTCTGGAGTTTTGACTGGATAAACAAGCCGGCAGCTTCCTCCGGTGGTATGTCAAGGTCACCTGTGACATCAATGGTCTTTATGGGCTTCGATCTCCTCATTTGTTATTGAATTGACTGATATACCAGACTTGTGAGTTGAGGGATGCAAGCTAACTAAGCCAAGACAATATGTGGTGAGTGTAAATATCGATCAAACAACGGGCGAGCATAGCGACAGGTTGCGAAGGAATTTCGTCTGTTTGTCGGCAGCATGGGCAGAGAATCAGTCACCTACCAAGTTACTGACTAACTCAAAAATGAACCGAAGGCGGTGATTTCTTATTTTTCTCACTCATCATCAATACCTAAGAGAAAATTCTCAAATATGCTTCCCACTGCCGCTGTCGAGGCAAGTCCGGAACCACTTGTAGTTTCTCTCGGCCCTTCCAAGGGTTATCTCTTGCCACTTGCCCGTCAGCTGACAGAACACTGCTTTAGTCTGTACACAAAGCACACGTCATGCTGTCGTACAAACTCTCTTGTTTGCGCTTTGCATGGTCTTCTCTTTCGCTCCACGTCGCTCTTGGGGGCACACACACTCATGCAACAGCACAACACTGTGCCGACGCGACGAGTGAATACAAAATCAACAAACCGTTTACCGCCTCTGTTGAACCAGAGTCGATAACTGCGCGCTGTTCGCGTTCATTTCTCGATCGCCTTCTGATTCTCATGAGAACCTGGTAACTTAACATCGAAGGACGCAAACTCTGGAAAATAAAAAACCGATGGAAGTCGGTTGCTCTTCAGCTCGAGACTCTTTGTGTCTTGCGTTGTTCGGCTGTGGCGGTTGCCAGCAGTCGTCTTGTCATCCGCTCGACATGAAACCAAAAATACATACATTCTCGTAGTACACATGTTCTCTCACCTTTTGAATTTACTTCGTTAATTGCACGTCGTTGAAGAGGCTTTGATGGACAGGAGAAAGCACTTTGTTTGATGTTTTCGGTTGAGATGTGTTTGCCTGTACTCAGGTGTCGCCGGTGAACTGAATGAGGTAGGGCTGGTGTTTTGGTTAAGATACAAGACCCGCACTGCGACGTGCTGCGGTTCGAATCCCAACCAGAGTTTCTTTGGTATCGCTGGATTACATTTTTGTCTTGATGGCGGTTATTACAGTGCGGTTGATATTTTGAAATTTGAGATAAATGCAGATTCACAAGTAATGAACTCATAACCGCAACTATTTTTTGTTTTTTCGCACAGCAAGTTGACTTGCAAGGCCTCAACGATAATAGACTATAGAGGTCACAGAAATACAGAAATTGCTTCCAATTAGAATGTATTGGCTAAAATGTGCACGACATGTCCACGGCTGGCGGTATACATATGTGAGTGGAGTGAGAGGCACCTTTCAGCCTAGTGCAAGGAGCTCCTTATGTTTTATCATTTATGCTACTAGGTATGCATTGCAATGACAAATTCAGAAAATACTTGAGGATGTTGTCTTAAATTCCGGAATAATAGATCCCTTGAGGATCCCTTCAGATTCTCAATTTTGCAATCGGATACATTCAAGTAGGTGTGTGTCTTTTGGGAACCAGTATTCTACAGAATTATGAAGCTATTCGAACTCTGAGTCAAGTGCAACATTGTCTCAGTCTGTAACAAGTCTGACAGAAGACAGGAACCAACTCCACATCTCAGTCGATGATGACGCTGCCAGACAATGGTGCATTTTTTGATCACACTTTATAATGAACTAGATCTTGTTTCCAGCTTTGCCCGGGTTTGTTTCTTCAACCGATACGTTTTTCAAAATATCAGTCGAGAATAGTAAAACGCCATGAAAAATAAACTTTCTGATATGCTTTATTATAAAACTTGTTTGTAGACCAAGTTTCTTGTTTCAGAAACATCATCGGCGACAGTGTATAATTGGCCGCGTGAGAAGCTTGCGACTGCCCTTGCGACTTATTAATGGTTATGGCGAACACCAAGCGAACAGGAAGCTGTAAACGTTTGAAAGAAACGTCAGTTGGAATAAGAGGAATTTTTGGAATGAACGCGGTTTCTCCAGGCGAAGGTCTCTCAAAGTATGGTTGTTTCTATGAGATGGGATTTTAAAGAGGCAACAATTAATCGAGATACATTGACAAAATTTCGGTGGATCTAGATTGCACAGCAGCATGATCGGTGATATGGCATGTAATCCCGGCTTGGGGAGTTTAGAAACTCCGAGAGAATTTGCATTTTCTTTTACCATTGATGCCGAATCTCTTATTCACGTCCCTACTAATTATACAATTTGTTGACTATGTGCATATATACATGTGGAAGTAGAATCATCAATGCGTGCTGCAGCAAAACGGAGGGCAAATATGTTTTTTTTTTTCGATTGGTCTGGAGTGACAACAACACACAACGTGGAGCCTCCACTGTGGAGGGAGGGATCTTATGTATTCTATGTGTAAAATACAAAGGATCCCTCCCTGCTTCAGCATCTAGATTTTAGAACGATTTTTGTTGAAAGTTTCAGAGAACGGCAACTTGTAGTTTCGGAGCCTTTGCGGGTTAGGCACACCAACATTCTGCTTTATAATTAAGGTGTACGTTTAATGCCTAAATTGTACGAAGAAAAATGAAAAGCATATTTTTTGTTCCCCTTCCCAATTATTGTTGAGTAGATAAATGTTTGTAGTTTCTTTGGACTCTTTTTTCATTCGATTTACTTATATTTAGGGCTGTACATTAGGAATATTCTGCCCTAGCGAGGTATCCATTCGGAACGTACATTTTTCGGATTTCATACGAATCGGAGGATTGTGAAATGCGAATGCTGAGTTGCTACCAGAAGTGAAGTATGATAGAGATGCCCAACTTCTACTTTTCTTGCCCCGTACATTTTTTGACAACCATTTTTTATATCGTTTACTTAAGCCAAATTGACCAATCACAGAACGGCATTTACGTTATTTCGTGAATAACGGTAAAAAAGTCTATGACTAGGAGTCAATCAGCTGTGAAGTTGGGTATCTCTATCATACTTCATTTCTCGTTGCTACGTTCCATTTCGTTTTTTGACAAACATTCGTGTCAGCCAAACGTCAAATTTTTCCGATGTCTCCATCCAGAATTTATCGCGGAACATTGTACGAAAAGTTTCCGTTCCTCACTAGGGCAAACTATGATCTCTTCCTAGCACAGGGACATTATAAAATAAGATATCTTTGTTGAGTCACAGGGAAATTTTTCAAGTACAAATTAACAGTCCTTGGAATAAATTGCGAACGAACGTGATATTACATTTTTCCTTTTTTTACATTACATTACATTTTTATAACATTTTTAAAATAAGTCAAAATATGCACATTGAAAGATTGCATTTATCATCGCGGCCAGTGTCGTTGTCCGCGGATTAATTTGTTTGTTTTTTATTTATTCGGATTATTTAAAACAGAAGATAACATATACTCGTAGGTATATGAGATTTCGCTCTTCAATTTTGATGTGTTTGAAAGCGTTGCAATCTGAAGATAAATCCAGAGAAATGCCAGCTTTTGTCAATTTAAATCCCGAAAAGTTGATAATGCATGTTGGTGTAGCAAGTTGGGACCACTTTGACAGTATCATACCAATTCTCTTTAATTCAGGCAACTTAGCTGCGAGTTTAACCGGCGTAAGGAACCCCGAACACAGCTGGCACATTGGTTTTGTTATTTTTTTTTTACGTATCAGCATATGATTGTTTAGTTTCTTTTAATTTTGCTCATTCTCAGCAGAAACACCTTCACCAATAGGAGTCATTGTTGGGCCTAGTTTTTGATTTGCACTCGCTCCATATTTTGCGATATTGCAACCAAACACACTGCCTCAATTTTATTTCCTCAGTCCTATTTACTTTTGATTGAAATCGGATAAGATTTGTACTGGTTTCCACCGCAACCCGTTTCCATCCAATGACCGACAAACTTGCACCGATTTCGCGATTCATCGCCCGTTTTTACAATCCACAAAAAATATTTTTAAACTTCATATTTTTTGTTCGCAAAATCGTTGCAAAACTTCATTAAACATTTTTTTTATCCATTTTCAGTTTTAGGATAGTATAATCATTTTCAATGATATTTGGTATATAACTTAATTCGTGTGAACGTTTATTTAAGAAAAACGTGTACAATAGTATGACTCAAAGTATTGCTCGTCTGGAGCTATGACTTTTTCTGGCAATTTGTGGATCCCATCCCAAAAGAACTGTGCCGGATTTGCAGCCAGGAATGAATTGAGAAAATTTTTGATATTCTGCTCTGATGTGAACCGTATTTCAGTGAGGGCGTTCTGCATCGACCAGAACAAATGGTAGTCAGAAGGGGCAAGGTCTGGGCTATAAGGCGGGGGATGTAAAACTTCCCATCCGCTGTTTTCCGAATAGTTCTTAACCGTAATAGCGTTGTCATGATGGAAAATTATTGCCTCGTGTCTGGTGCCATATTCAGGGCGTTTTTCGGCTACTGCTCTCTTCAAACGGATTAATTGCGTTCGGTAGCGTTGTCCGTTGATGGTTTCACCCGGTTTTAGCAGCTCATAGTAGAGCACACCCTTTTGATCCCAACAAGTACAGAGCATTAAAATTCCATCAAAATACGATGGTTTTCGGCAGCAGTTTTCTTCATATTAAAGTAATGAAAAAGAACTCCCCGCAAAAACAATTTTCGACATATTTAAGTGAAAAAAAAAAGATTGTTGCTTACGCTTCAAATGAATGACGTATACTGAAATGACGTACAACGACAGTAGCTTTCCAACGCATGTTCCAATGGAATAATACAAGTTACGCCATCTCTTAGCAAACCGCACGAATTATAGATATAGAGTTATAGACCCAAAATAATTACAAACAACTAAAAAATCAGCTTCAACCGCTGCATGTCACTATTTTTTCTAAAACAAAATAACAGCAACAGTTTGCAACGTAGGAATGTCACCGACCAAAGAGCAGTTAGTACAGTTCGCTTTCGATCGTCATGCGTTCTCAAACAGCAGAACTATGCACTTTATTCGATACTTCATGGGTAAACCAACTCAAACTCTCATCTGCTATGAGCGCAACTTAAAACCCATTTACAATGTATAAAATACTGATGAGCTTTCAACAGGCTGTGTATTTAACTAAAAAGAGTTGAAATATTAATACTACTGCATGCTTGATAGGGTGCAGCGGATGGCAAGCGTATGCAATAGCGGAGCATTAAGGGCAACCTTCTCTCCGGTGCTCTGAACATTATCCTCAATCTCCCACCCATGGACTTAGTGTCGGTTTGTTCACTTAAAGTTAAACACAACTTTGAGATTTGTCTCTTCAACTTTTGGACTTGCTGTCATTCACTCAAATTGTATGATTTCAACTTTCAAGTTACGACCTGTGAGTTTATCAACTCCGCATTTTCTCAACTTATGGAAATAGCAGAAGTTATGGGATCAAATCGGCGATTTTGCTCTCTCTCTCTCTCTCTCTCTCTCTCTCTCTCCCTCTCTCTTCTTCCTTTGGCGTAGTTGCCTGCTCACGTCTGTATACAAGATGGGATGATTGCGTATGTCATTTATCGTTTTCGTCTATCAAAGCGGACAAAAATAATGGTGCTCGAACTAATACAGGATCAATTGCCGTGAAACGAGAGAAGATACTGGCCCTTTGATTTGAATTAATGAAATATTTGACAGATTCCTTTTCATTTGTCCACAGGCCCCGAGGCCCCGTATATTACGGGCTATTACACACTGACCAATCGTCAATATTATTCGCTCGGATCAATTTAATAGGCGAATGCAGACTTTATTAGCAAATGTGCATAGTCGCTCGTGCTGTTCTCCATAACATGCCGACACCAACTGAACACCAGACACAATGGACGATAGAGATATCCAACCATTATTTCTATTATCCGATGTAGACAAACTCATTTACTACCTCGAAATTGAAGCTGTCGATCGCGATGTTTTGTCCAAGGTGGTGTGCCGCGGAACATTTTTTGGTCGACAGCATATATTTGGTTTGGTCCTCATTGACCTTGAGATCAGTTTTTCTTTTCGCCTGTTCTTCAATCGCCGTAAAAGCCTCTACTACGGCACGTTGGGAACGAGCGACCATGTCGATGCCATCTGCGTACCCCAACAGTTGGACTTATAGAAGATAGTGTTTTTACAGCTGTATGTTCTTACTGCCCGCAGCACTATCTTCTCCAGTACCAGATTGAAGAAATCAAACGGCAGCACATTTCTTCTAGTCGAAATCCCATGCAGGTTTCAAACATCTCGGAAATCCTTGAGCCGAACTGCACAGTGCATAGCATGTATGTTAGCGTGGTGCGACAAAACCGGATCAATTTTACCGGCATCCCGAATTCGGCCATCGCACCGAATAGCTCCTTGCGATGAATGCTGTCGTATGCGTTTTTAAAATCGATGTAAAGATGGTGCGTATCGATATGAAACTCCAGTCGGGCATGCTTTCGTCTTCCCAAATTCTACAGATGATCCGGAGTATGCTCCCTACTAGAACATGGTAAGCCATCTGAGCCTGCTGTTCTTCAGCCTGTTAATGGCTGCACCGACTTCTTCAAAGCTAGTTGGGAGGACTACTTCATCGATTGGAGTTGGGTTTTCGTGATTCCCTACCACGCTCTCCCAGTCAGGCCCCCTAAGCAGCTGTTGGAAGTCCACTTTTCCCTGCGGATCAGTAACAAGGTTGGCGAAAATGGATTTGAGCTGGAAAATTCTCGAGCAATACCTTATTCATTCATGCCGCTTAGCTATATGGCCAGATCCAGAAGTTGGCTTGGTCTGGAAATTTTAGCAACTGTAAGGGCCCTGTGTCCGGCGCTGAAGAAAAAGAGATCAACATCACTGACCAGGTTGAATCGTAAGGAGGTGCGCACTTTAATAGTGATCCTTCCTGGGCACTGTGCAATGGGCGAGCATGCATAGTGACTCAATATTGCGCAGAACGAGTTTTGGGGCTGCAGAGATCATAGAATCTATCCAAAATCTGCTCTGCGAATGCAAATAAAAGAAAGCAGTTCTAATGGAAGCACTTCTTCGCAGATCTGGGGAACTTGAGCGGTGTAGAAATGAAAGCTTCCTAAGGTACATACGTCTTGTGTGGTCTAAGGAGTAAAAGAAGGTCTCACGGCATTTGATTTGCTGGCGATTACGTACCTTTTTGAATGAAATTGTCAATGAATTTCATGCAGACACCTCCCATTTTCTCCTTTCAAGCCATTTCCGGACGTGGGCTTGTTTGCATAAACCTTTGATTTAAAAAAACCTGATTGCGTTAATCCGCAAGAGCTTAATGGCCAATTCTGTTCACAAAAACGGCCGAGTACACGATTATGAAATGGCTCATGCAGTAATTGAACTGTTTCTCTAGCTGCATGGCATGTGTCATCGTCTTGTTGAATAAAAAAGCATTTAAATAGTCGACTCTTGATAATTCGAATTGAGCTAGATCCCTTGGAAGATCATAAACCTAAATCGAACAAAACATATGTTTTTAATTTAATTTAATGATTGGTTAGTGCACACGCTGTAACTCGAAATCAGTAGGTCAAGTATCTTGGCGTTAACTTCACGGACAAGTAGAAGTTCAACAGTCATTCGAAACTAACCCTAGACTTCCATCGCATCCATCCCTTGATGTGCAAAATGGACTAAGCCAGAGGACAAAACTGCGGCTTTCCAATATGGCACACCATCACCATCTCTCTCTAAGGCCAGCATGACGAAGCTCGCAATTTTCGAAAGAAGAATACTGCGAATATGTACCGGACTCACCTTCGACAGGGACCGTCAAAGGCACCACAGCTTTACGACTAAGCACGCATAATCCCCCTGCAACAGTACATGGTGCCACTGTTCAGAAAACAGCTACTAAACATCAACAACAATCCTAACGAGGAAATCAGGAACTGGAGAAACACACTTCCCCGACAACGCTACCTCAACGCGTTAAATCTGCTAAACGAGCAGAACTTTCCAGTGACGTCGAACAACGAGCTGCATGGATTCTACCAGAGCGGCGATAGCAATCACCATGGACAGGACCACCATGGACACACGGACTTGAACAACCCGAGGACATACAAAATAAACAATAGACCGACAGTAATAATAAACATTAAATTAAACAAAGTACATCAGTTGGGCCCCTATTGTTGAGCCAGCACCCTAACCTTTAGTTTGTAAGTCTAGGTGTAATTTCAATTGTAAAAAGAATTTCGTTCAAATAAATTTTTAAATCGCAGAGTTTCCTTTCAGTAATTCGTAATTTTTTGTTTGTCGTTTTTTTTTTGTTGTCTGTTCATTGTCCGGCTGCTGCTTCCAATGCGTTGATACCGTTAAACTGTGACATATACGACGTGAACAAAATAAGTAAACAATTCCACATCTTAGGATGGATGGAGCCTTCTTCCTGACTGAATCTGTAACTCTATAATTTTTTGTACATGACGATGATACAAAAGTCTGCGATGCTCTGTGTGACGAAGAGATTTTGGCAGCTTCCAATTCAAGCAACAAAAATTAAGACAACGATGAAGAAGAATCCGAAGCAGAACAAATTCCGCCCACATAACATCAAAAGAGTCAAAGTCTGAACATTGCGTCAACATTTACTAAGAACGAAAGTGGACGGCGAGGTATTCTCGGCACTGGCTGTCATAAACAATGCTCTTGACCAAGCATGCTGGAAAAATCATAGAGATGCCCAACTTCACAGCTGATTGACCCCTAGTACATCGACGAATTTCAGAGGCTTTTTGACAGTTATTCATGAATTTTTGACAGTTGTTCACGAAATAACGTAAATGCCGTTCTCTGATTGGTCAATTTGGCTTTGGAAAGCCATATAAAAAATGGTTTTTTTGGTTGAGGTAGAAGTTGCGTATCTCTATCATACTTCATTTCTGATCCGAACTGTGTCGCTAATTCGAATTTTTTGTAAGGTCCCTGGAGTTTCGAATTATCGCGAGTCGACTGTACAATTTTATGTAGCTGACAAAAGAGATGATTTCAAAAGCAATTGGAATTGATTTGGACAAAGTACAGTGGGTTGCAAATGTTTCGTGTCATTTTATTATTTCCTTTTTATTTCACACTACCAATCCTATCTAATACCTATCTAGCTAACAGATTTGACAGATTTGCTAACAGAATGGGAGAATGAAACATACGAAAAACCGCCCGTATTCTTGAACACCTCTGTGATGTCAAATGGTTCTGTTATTGAATCAAGTGTAATGCACGAGCTCGTACGTTATGATTTTCATACCAAAGCATCTCTTTCTGCTGAGTCTCAGCGTCACGTCACCGCTTGATGATGCTTTCTTCTCAACAAACGCCATCAAGATTTTAATTCACATGAACTCCAACTCAGTTCGTAAATCCTCGCCTGCATCACAACAACACATCTCACTTTCTGCGAAGGCGTTCGTGTGACGCTTTTATGAACCCATAAAGACATCATTTGTATTTCTCGCAAATAACAGAAATGCAAAGACAAAATCCAAATAAATCAGTAGCATCCAGTCAATCAGCAGTCAAGTCTGCTCACCTACCTCCTCGCGAGCCAGTTGATGCGCTCCCAGTTGCGCGAGTTCATTGGATCCCACCACTTAACATACTTGCTACTTCAATAAAATCAATTGTACGCGTATGCAAACGATAAAACCGAAAACAATCCGTTTAACATGAAATTAATTCTCACTGGCACCACTGCATAAGTTTTTGCAGTCTCCCTACGCCAGGTACGGGGCTTCCAGCGCCAGTCACAGAGTCCCTCGTTGTTCGCGCCAAAAAATATTTCGCCTCCTGGAACGGGGGGCTAGAGTTCCACACCAGGCACGAATCCGGCAACATGCTACTTCCTTTTAACGCTGACAGCCTTGTAGTATATTAGTAAACCAATATGGAGAGTGACTACGCGACGGGGGCGTGTTTCATCGCATCCAGCATTTACTGCCAATGGGTGGTGAAATGTCTCCAAAAAGGGCTCCTCTTCCTCGGCATGCCCCCGACCGCTGTCTGTCGTCAGCAGGCGCAGTTCTATCGGTTGGGGCTCGATGTCCCACACTTTTCGCTGGCTTATCGATTTTTCATACAGCTGTGACGCACGCGGAAGGCCGACGCGGGAGAGCGCCGTATGTCACGTCACGTCTAATCTACAGATTCAGCTCTTTAGGGCGAACTGTGCGCTGGTGTGGAGCACATCCCTTAAACGGCGTGTTGCTTGAAAATTCAATGGTCAACATAGAGAAATGTGGAACAAGTTCTCATGAATGCACGACACCACAAGTCACCACTTGCAGTCTGTAGCGGTTTCTAATGCACATGCATCCCCCGCCCCACCCCACTCCGCTACTGCTGTGGTGTGGAGTATGAGTATGTGCCAAGTTTTTGCAACCAGAAGATACATGTGTCTAACAAAGTATTCGCGCAAGTGTGTGCAGTGGCGTCTATGATGCAATCTAACAGCTGGGCTGACTAGCAACACAGGCAACGACGGCGCTGCCGTTGACTGAAGGAAAATTCAGCAAACGTTTCGGAAAACTCCGGCAAGGCGTAGCCGCATCTATTAGCAACACAATTTCACAGATAACACTTTTCTCAGCCCCGAATTGGAGGTGCACTTTCGTGCACTTACTGCCGGCGTTCGGGGGAAAAAACTCACAAGAGCCCCACATGATTTTTCTTCCTCAACATTTGGTACCAGTCGCCCAGACGCGACTGCAAGTGCACTGCGGCGTGTGTGCATCTGGAGACGGTACTGCGAGTGCAGTGGTTCGATTTGCGCGCCAAAAGTGCATCGAATACACATTGGTGGTGTGGCGAGTACGAATGTATCTACAAGTAAGTACATCGGCACGAGTGAGTATTGACGATCTGCAATTGCAGTGCGAATAGCTTCGTGTTTGCATCCGTGAGTGCACTGGTGTGGCAGTAGCGCAGCGCGTCATACCGATTACAACGCGAACGACGACAGCGGGAATGTGCATGGTGGTTGGGGAGCCACTCGAAGATTTCGTGCGATTCTCGGATGCGAAAGTGTTGCAAAATCTCTGAGCTCCTTGTCCCGATGTAACTGAAACATGCAGTGCGAGTGCACCCCAGTGCCTCTTTGTGGTTACATTGTAGCTCGTGTTGCTGCTCCATGATGATTCCACGACACAATTGTATTTTACTTGTTTGTTGCTCTCTCCTCTTCTCTACGGAAAACTGGAGAAGTGAGCTGTGAGTGGCTGTAGGAGAGGGCCCCCATTCCCCAGTAATCGACGTATTAGACGAGGACTTGTAACTTCCGTCGACTGTGTGCTGCACGTTCCTTTTCGCCTCCGCAGCGATGGTGTGTCGGAAAGAACGTCGCCCCGTACAAACGCGGCTCGATGTGGGGAAACGTGGTTGGCACTAAGTAACAAAGTGTACTGAGTGGTATCAGGCGAACAGAGGCTGTAGCCGGCGAGCTTTACACTCAGTACACTTTGTTGACGGGGAGCAAGTACTCGCCCGTGTGTACTCACTCGTACTTGCAGTGTGGGCTTGTTGCCTGGGTTGGAGTGTATAGCCACGTATTACATGGTAATTTACTTTGCCTACCCCCAACTCCTCTGTCTCCTTTTTCCTCTGGGATTACACGGCTGCAGTGCGATGGACTAGACTTTTCTTTGCTACGATGATGGTGGTGGTGGTGAAGCAAAAGTAGGCGAATGGGTGGTGGTGGCTGTGTTGATGTGACTTGCTGGTGGTGGGGGCAGATAATACATTTTCCAGCAAATTTGTGCAGTTAGTAGAATAGTTGCATTGGACTTGAAAACATGTCAGTGCTTGGATAGCTTCATGCGGGTTGTTTACTTTTTGCCTGTGATGGGCAAAATTGATACCAGAAATCGATTGCAGGCGAAGGTCGTGTTGGCATTGCCTGGGTCGAACTTTTTTCTTTGAACTCGGAACGGGGGTGGAAGTGTTCATGTGGATATCTAGTTTCACAACAATTGTGTGCAGGTTTCAAGGGAAGTTCAAGGGATTTGCTGGCAAAAAGTTGCAACAAATTGACTTGCGTTTTATTTGACTGAGAAATGAAAGAAAGCTGTTTGCATAACGAATCTGAAACTTAGAACAGATTGCATTCAAAATATAAATAAACGGAAATAAAAATTATTCTGCTGTGTGCAGCTATGGGCGCTCAAAGTGTGGGTTCGTATTGTGAACAAGTGATAGAAAATGCTTTCGTCTCTTGGGCGGCGTTGTACCTTACTGCTTTCCATGGGTGACAAGCCATGAGCTCCCACACCTAAGAGAGAAAAGAGAAATACGAGCACACATTTGTAAACTTTTTTGATTCTCCGCATCAATGAATTTCATATTCCCGTTTGAAGAGCTCTTCAACATTCTGAACATTCATACAGTGACAGCATGTGAACATGAATGAAAACTCAATCACTTGGACTTGTCTCAACTTTCTTAATTCCAGGAATTGCAACCGTGACATATTTGTTTCAAAGTTGAACACATCCCACAACTGGTGATGCCAGACGTCCCGCAAAATAACTTTAGTCACGCAATCGCCCCGCCAGAAAATGTTGTCCCGTAAAATGATTTAATGTCCCGATTGTGCGGGAATTCTATCAAGTGATCATTTGTTTACATCGACCTTGAATTTGTGGAGTTTCTTCTGTTAAGATGTGGAACACTTTGAGGACTCTTCTTCCAAGACCTCCAGGATCTAACGAAAATTCCTCTGACCTCGTTTTTACATTTATTAGGCTGCACGACACACTGAAGAGCAAGGTGTTAAGAGAAGGACATCACAATGGATCCATCATGCCCTAAGTACGACGTGGCTAACACGTCGTCTCCTTCTCAGTCTGAAAGCACATGACGGAGTCCATCGACTTTTCGAGAGAATATTTCTACATTGCATCCTGTTTCTGTTGATGGGATTTGGAGAAGAAGATTCAATCATTAACTGTATGGGTTTAGCCGGGCGTCTACATAGTCAACGCCTAAAATGACCAGGACATTTAGAACGAATGGACAATAGGGATCAGCGCGCTTCAACGCCGCGCAATGAGTCAACGCAACAGACTACGCCTGCGCATCCGATGCCACATACAATTCGAGAGGGAACTCAGCCAATTTGACGTGCAGTTGGCTAAAGATCGTTCTAACCGGAGACGTTTGTTGACAACCCCGATTGTAGCGCCATCGAAAGAAGAAGAAGACTTCAAGGGAAGTTGGCCGAGTTCATAATTGCAACAATGGTGCCCCTGCACTGCACAAAATATTCCCTCAATCCATTTATGAACACGAATACTGCCGCAAGTTTGCAGAAGGTCAGCATTGTCCAAAAAGTATTCATAAATGCAACATAAGTGGGCGAGTCAACAAGTGTTTGGTTGTTGTATTGATAAAATTAATGTCTATTGAAGAGTGTAATACTAGGTTTAATGTTTGACACATACGTATAATAATAACTGACAGACTTTAAAAAATATTAAAGAAAGAAACAGTAGCAAAATACGCAGCAAAAGGGCCATGCTTTTAAATAAAAAGAATTGACACTCAAAACATGTTCCAAATAACAGAAATTTCCTTAAAATAATAAGGGAATTGCCGTATGATGTTTTTAGGAACCATTTTCGCATGAAAATGTCCACTTTTCGGTTTCCCTGCAATTCTGCAACAAAACAAAAGTCACTGCCAATTTGATCGCAGTTTGACTGTCACATTACTTTTGTGAACGCAGTTGCCGACTGCTCTCATGCACAGTCATTGCAGTTTATTTACATTTATGAACGCACATCTTGCAGGGCTGCCGCATCGTTACGTTTATGAACTCGGCCGTGGTTTTGATGCAGGCTGCAGCAACAGTAACACAGGTTCTTACCGTATCCGGAAGTTGTGTTCGATATTCATTAAGACACCGATTAAACAGCATTACATTTGTCATTAGTTCGCTTTACTTTATTCAAATAAAATCGTACGTACATGTACATATACATGAGATGTGATATTAGCTTTCATAAAATATTTCTTAGACTACCTTAAACTTATTGCGTCTTGTAGGTTCTGTGCAAGTTTCTTTAGATATAAATACGTTTACATAAACAACAAAATGACAATCGTAACAGATTTCGCTAAAAATAATTAATTTATCTAAGGTTAAGCTTGTACATACTATTTACAATGAGGGCTCCTAAAGTGGACTCTGAATTATTTTTAAAAAAAAGCTATATATGTATAAATAAATAGAGTGTGTAAACAAAGAGGTATACAAGCAAAGTTTTTCATTATTTAAGAGAGTTGTGTCGGATCTTGCTTGAGTTTTATTTTGTGTTTGGTAACGGAGGTGATTCAAAACAGAAAATTTGGAAACCAAAAAATAGGACGGGAATAGGACGCAGGTAGACAAGAATTGTCTGTAGATTTAGGTTTTTGATTAGTTGTTCTTTTTGAACTTTTCTAAGTGTTGCGACGAGTTCTGTTTTGTTTAAGGCCCCCGTGGGAGATCAACGCATTCTTTAAAATCTGATTCATTCGGAATTTTGTTTATAATTTGTCGCTCAAAGAAACTCAGACATTATATTTCAGTTGAGGAAGACATAGGATAATTTTTTTGTATACTATCCCTTGAGCCTTTAAAATTCAGACACGTGATAGAAAATCCTTTTCAGAAAAAAGAAGCAATCTCTATTCGATTGCACACAGTAAGGTACTACCGATTTGAAAGGAAGTCGTGGACGGTTACGATACAAGAACAATTTTTGGCACATTATTTGCAGGTGGGAAATGTTATGCAAACATAGGATAGACAAATTCTGCTGAGAAACGAGAAAAACAATGTCAGCGCAGTTCATTTGGAGCAAAGAAATGCTCGCAGGGGGATAACAGAAACGTTGGATACATCGAAGCAAAGGATTGCCAAGGTTGCCCCTACATTTTAATTTCCCTGAACTCGTCTTATATTTCCAAATTAATCAAAAGAGGAAGTTTTTTGACGTGGGGAATATTGACATTCTGGTGAATGCATCACCTTTTAAGAATTTAAAATATTCGTTCAATATTATTTATTATTCTTTATTCTATTTCCCATTCTTTAAATGTTTTAGATTTTCTGTTGATGTATGTAATTTGAGTTCGTACAAAAGTATATTCGTGGAATAAATATTTTAAAACAAAGGTTACGCCAAATAGCCGTAACAATGTGTACGCTGTCTTTTTTGTCGCAATGGATAGAATATGAAACGACTGTGTTTGGGATGATATCCTGTTTTGAAAGTTCCTAGTACGATCTAATAATTTGAATTTAAACGGCGACTGATTTGTATGAAGGTTGGCCATCAGCAGGAATAAGAAAAGATGAGCTCCTCTGAGGTTGTAAAGTCTGCTATCCGATCGATGCGGGATCGTAACAAGAAAGCTTGGCCAAAAGTCAATTGTTACTCACAGGCTCATGATAAAGGTACCGACTATGTAAAGGTGTGTGGTGAATGTTTATAAAAATGCATATTTTGTGTTTTGAATGAAATTGTTGCACTTGTGGGTGTTTGTGAGAAGTCTTCCTACGGTCCTCGGGACTTGACCCATTTTGGGTAAGACATAATAGTTTCCCAGAAACAACATATTTTTGGATAAAATAAATTGCAATAAAATTACTTTCTCATTTAAAAAACCAAAGCCCACTAGAGTGAGTAAATTTAATGACCGTAGAAAGGTTAAAGCACTATTGGAGGAAAACTATTGAAAAAACGTGTATTATTTTGGTCAAGTTTACGTGTTAAACAACCCTATGTCCGATGATGGTGTGACAAGGCAGATGGAGGGAGAGGTAAAATCATGAAATCGACCAGATGAAACCGTTTACGACGCTGGACACCGCTTATTCTGCCCTAGTGAGGTAGCCCTTCGGAACGGAAACTAAACCGATTTCATACGAATCGGAGGATACTTGCTTTGATGTGATTTGCCGAACAGCTGATTGGAGCATTTTCCCGACAAAATGTAACGCAACCCAGAAAGCTGCTGCATTTCGTTTTTTGACAAACATTCGTGTCAGAAATTAATCATACTTCAAAAACGTCAAACTTCTACCTCTCTTGCCCTTCAAAAGTTTTGACAGCCATTTTTTAATCAGAGAACGGCATTTATGTTATTTCGTGAATAACTGTCAAAAATGCATGAATAACTGTCAAAATTCGTCGATGGACTAGGGGTCAATCAGCTGTGAAGTTGGGCATCTCTATAATACTTAATGTCTGATTCGTGTCAGCCAAACATCATATTCGTCTGATACTCTCCTCAAAGAATTTGTCGCGCAGCATTGTACGAAGAAGTACGCGTTGCGGAAATGTTTCCTTCAAACCTGTCTAGGGTAGATTACATAAACGGCAGCTATACAACATTAGATTCAAACTAGGATGGCACTTCTAACTCTATACGACTCTCTTGGCAATGTCACACTCTTAAGTCCTATTTCAGTCCTTCTTGAGGATCGATAGAGCTTTAATGAGGAGAGCTACAGACTTGAACGAGTGTTTCAAGAGGGGGACACTGTTGGTACAGATTGGACAAAACACGTTCAAATGACCGTCGTGGATTTGTCAGAGTGACCCGACTTAACCTTGGCATGTCGATCTCGCCGAATGTCATTTGCGAGAGGGGGAAGTAATCAGTGTGTTCATGGAACTTTGAATATTAACGCAAAGGGAATTCACGGGAATTCAATTTAAATTTAAAGGAATTCAATAAAACACAGGCGCTCATCTGGAATTCATTTGAATTCGCGTTAAAAAAAATTGAATTCGTGTTGTAATCACTGAATTCAGACCATTTTCCGAGCAATTTGCTGGCATGTTCAGAATTTATTGGAAAAGCAGAATGGAAATGTACACACGAAGACAAAATAAGTTTAGAAGGAATGGAATTTTTAAAAGTTATTGCTACCACGGTATATTTCACTATTTTCACGGAAAGTCATTTTTAGGTTTACTGGGACCCGATTTAAGGCATAGATATGACACCAGCTATGACAGGGTTTCTTTGACCCTAGCGCCGTCCGAAAAAGACAGTGCAGGCGTTGCTGTGGCCCTCGGAACACAGGACACAATTATAAAGTGAACACTACTCCAAAGCTACTAGGAGCCGCACCAGAAGGAGTTTCATTGTACTTGACTACAGTATAAGTAATAAAATAATAATAAGCACTAATCTAACGTTCGGTTAGCAACAATAGTGTTGCATAATATATGAATACAACTACACACATTCTTAAATAACTAAATGTGCTCATTCTCCTCCCACGAATAAATTTATAACTAACAACAATATTTGTTTAGCTAACACTTAAATGTCTAGTCCTAGGTTCTAGTGATATGCATGCGATATGTTCGTACAAGCAGTTGTTTCAATTGAATAAATTGTTTTTCATTAATAATGTATATTATCACAGTTAGAGAATTCATTTGATATGTATGGGTTTGATATGTTTCTGTTTTCTTTTTCAAATTATCTTTAACTACTACATGTGGTCCAAGTGCAGTGACGAGACAGGCGCCAAGGACAACGTGATGTCTCGTCCACTGCAAGTGAACCACTTCTAAAAAGTAAGGAAAAACTGATTATGTCGTCGATTTAAAATTCATTTAGTCTTGGGGACGTGCAGGCGTCCTTGAAGTTCGTCGCGTTCAACGGGGCAAAGTAGTCCTCGTGAAGGAATCGAATGATATTCTCAATTGGGCACAGATCGGCCTTGTTGCCGCGGCTATCTCTGGTCACACGTAAACTCTTGCCGCCTTCGCAAAAGTCAATCTGCTGGGTGACGTCTTTGCCGTTGTACAGCATCCGGAAGTAGTAGTCTGTGTTCTTCTCGCTCTTGTACACCTCCACTGACAGCCGAGTGGCGTATGGTATCGATGTTGTTTCGGTTTGAATACCCAAAGCCGCTGTGAGATACTGCAATGTCCAGTCGTGGCCCGAGTAGAGGACAAACTTTGTGCGGTCGCCCGAGATCATCTTCAACATGTAGCTCACTATGTGACGGATCATTCCGTATGCCCGCAGCAGTCCTATTTGCTTGTACAGCGAATGATTCACTTCCTTTGAGGACTGCCAGTTGGTGTAGGACATCAGGGCGGCGATGTGACTCGGTTCGATGCAGCCTTCAGCTTGGCCACCCTGATTCGTCTCCTCACTGACCACGGACGTTGGGGTGTCGACCAAATTGGCCGCAGTGTCGTCCTGATCGATGTTGATGACGTCGTTGAGATCCATAGTCGTCGGTTCGGTCGTGACAGTTTTCGAAGCGTTCGAAGCGGATTTCCGGCACGGGAGCGGCGCCTCATGACACAAGACTGTGAGGACTGCATCGACCACCTCATTGGGGTTGTTCACTCCATTCGGCGTGTGCTGGAGCAGGGTTGATCCGATCCATTGGACAACTGCAGCTACCGCAGGGTGCTGGGTGAGATGGTTGGAGTTTATCCAGTTGAGCTTCCTTCTGAATGCTTCGGCTTGTGGACAGGCACAGTCGGAAAAGCAAAACGCCATGCTGTGAGATTCTCGAACGTTCAAGCCAAGCCACTTCTCCGGCGGCAGGAATGGGAAGAGGAGAGCCATGGCCGATTGGAATGTTCGTCGGTATCGTGTCGTGTACAGGATGACTTCGTCTGAGTTGAGGAGCGAGTGCGGCGTTGAGATTACGTAAGACTTTGTCTGTTGCGGCTTCAGGAGCAGGCCCAACGGATGGGCGTAGATTTGGTGCAGGATTTCACCGACATGCAGGAGTTGAGTGATCCCCCTGAAAGTGGGTACAAACTGGATTTATATGCTCTGATCGAAAATGAAAATATTTATGAATAAATAGCGAATAGGGCGGCCGTAGCAATTGAACCTTACTGCCTAGGTTCGATTCCTGGTATGACCAAAATCATTTGTACGGCCCCACCTCTTACGAATCACTGGCAATGCTTAAGGAGTAATATGTAACTGTCTAGTGAAAGCCTCTCAAACTTGACCGTTCGGAGTCGCCATAAAACTCTAGGTTCTCTGCACTCGTGAGAGAACAATAGTACTAGAACAGCACGAGTGGTTGCTGTAGAAGCTAAGCCCTGGCCCTCAACGGGCTGTAGCGCTACCAATCTTATATTATAATAAATAGCGAATAAATAGCCTAGTGTCGTCTCATATTTTGGCTGCCCTTGTGAAATTGAGCACCTACAGCACGGTCTGGTGTGGACAAGGACCAGTTGGCTAGATTTCAGTTCACCACTGGTTCTCAAGTCGATAACTTGTAAACACCATTGTTGAAAAATTGTCTTTAAATACACATCGTTGACCCAAACAATAATATAACACGTAGTCACTTTAAAGCGTGCTTGCTTTTGAAAACTTGCCTTTCATCATTTGTATTCAGCACTTAAGTGGAAATTATTTGCACTCTTCAAGTGCACGGGTCGTTACAATTTCGCGCAACACCTACTCCAGTCTGCATCCAGCCTCTTCACAAGAACCAACTTATTTAACCCAACCTGCAGCATATCCGCAGGCGAAAACACAACATTAATTAAAAATTAGCGCCTGAAAGCCCATAACATATTCTCCGCTGAAACCGTAAAACATGGCATGCATCCAGCGCCTGTAAGTTGCTGAAAGCATTTACCATGCACAACCAGCTCCAGTTGTCGTCGCTTTTTTTCACTCTTTGTTTAATTAACGCAGCAAAAGTGGGACACAAATTCAACAAATGATATTTAACCTTGAGCTGTAGTTTGTCCCGAAGTTGGATTTACAGAAACAACAAGAAATGCAAAAGAAATAATGATTCACTATATCACCACCACGCCGCGCTCAATGACGTCGTCGTGTACTGTTCCACTTAAGCTATGGCTATTTGCATTCATCTTCTTGTTGGGACAACAAAGCTTGAAGCTGCACGGCACGGGGGTGGCTCGTCAAATGCCTATACTCTCCCCCATCCGCCATGTGTCCATGACTCCTGCAGTGGTAAATAAACAAATAACCCCCTCCCCCCACGATTTCAGCCCACTGCCAAGCGACCGCTAGCCGCCCCAATAACCTATATACGTGACAAAACTTTAATCAAGTGAAAGCTCTCTCTCCCCCTTACACACTCAAGGAGAGATGCGGCCGCTGAGATCTGAAAAGAATTCCAAATCAGGAATAGCTCGAGACGGCTTCTGTGGCACAAAGAGAATGATTTGAAGAGCCAGCGGGTACTTACTTGTACGTCAGTTGGCCCAGGAGGCAGGACTTCTCGGTGGCAGGCAGCAGGGCGAATCCATGGAATGGCCCCAATTTGTTCCAGTACATGTGATTGCCTCCCGACGGGTTACCCGAGGAGTTGTAGAGGAACGACCGATATCTGAAACTCAGCACTTTTCACAAGCTCTCCATTTGACGAGGGCTGCTCTCACCTGTTCAGAAGACTGTCTCCTTGAGCACCACAGTCGATGGACGATACCCCCCTCACATGAGACATTGGTCCACGATCGCCGTGCCTGATGACCAGCAAGACGCCCTGCAGTTTCCAACCCTCCAGGATGCCTCCATCGTCCTTCCGAATCAAGCCATCCACCGGTGTACAGCGCTGTTTGTACTTGCGAAACTTAGACGCCTCCTCGTCCTCCAGCGTCGTCATGTAGATCCGTTTCCCGTTCAAAAACCCCAGTGTGCTGATGGTGTTTGTGTTGCCGATGTATTTGTACATTCCTTCAGAGAGAACCTTGCAATTAATCCGTGGCACAATCACTAGACACACTCCAACTCACCTGCTATGAGAAGGAATATCCAAACACTCAGAATCATGTAGCAGTAGAGGGTACGGTGTTGGGTGGAGAATCGAATCAATTCCTTGAGGAGCATGGTGGAATTGTGGCAAAATGAAAATTATTTAGATGGGAAAACTGAAAAATACACAAGCTTTGACGGGGAAACGAAAATTTTGACGTTTTTTGTCTAAATGTGGTACTGCCGCGCTGGCCAACTGAGACTGTGGGGCGATGTTTTGCACGATGTGAGGGTTGGAAAACTGTTCTGTGTACAAACAGAACAGCTGCAGCTACCCCCAAATGTCAAAGTATATTGGAGTTTATTTCTGGTGCGGAGACTGCGCGTGCTGCCAAGGGATGTATAGGGTGCTTCCTTAGTGAATTTGTGAAAACTTACAAATTCTTATATTTTCTTGATGGGGGGAGCGCAAAGCGCCAGTGCTTTACTAATTTTCTATTAAATAATGTCCACAACTATGGCCAAGTTCAGACTGGGGGGTGAACAGTGCGGCTTCCGTACAACCTACCAGCATTTCGCTAAAACGGAGTTCCTCGGGGTACATTGTAGAGTGTTCTGCTGAGTTATTTTTTGTTCCTGTATTCCCTTGTGCTTAGGCCTCAACAACGCCTACATTCTATTCGTGCCAATGTGCCTCAACTCCAAATTTTCTGCGCGAAATTTTCTTCGGATCGGATTGAACTTCTACCTACATGTATTAACCGGTTCCATTGCATTGCTTGGTAAGCTATACAGCTGTCACCCTTTCGTAGTGTGTGACCAACCCACTGCCACTTCCGTCGTTGTATACTGACGCCTATTGGTTCCTGGCCCGGTCTTTAGTGAAGACGTTCTTTAGAGATCCGTTCTTGTCTGAAATGAGATTGGTGATCCTCTGTCCATCACCAAGACTTAGGAGGGTTGCCTTGAAATGCAGCCGCTTGAAAATAACTCCTGATGAGTTAGAGTCGATGGCGGACGATCAAGTGGCCTGGATTGACTCGTTTTGGCTCCGTGACTCCTTTAGTGCATCGTGCGAGTCAGAAGTTGAAATGTGAATAATGTTCAGCCAGGAACTACCGCATTGTTCCACGTGTGAAACAGAAAAATTATTTGTCGGTGCAGTGCAGGTTATGCAGGTTCATGCTGATGAAGTTCGGCTTTTTTTGAGTTGACAAACTACATACATATGCAGTTTGCCTAAAAACAGTCCCCAGGTATGCAACAACAATTAATAGCAATAAATACGGGTCACATCCGCTACAGCCCGTAGTATAGATTCTACAACAACCAAATCATGTTGTTCAAGTTGTAAACAATTAAACAGCTTTTAGAGCACTCAGCAATTGTTTAGAATAATCAATTCTGGGTAATGCTCTTTATTAATTAAGCAGAAATGTTAAATTAATGCAGACGAAATGCTTTTATCTGGATTAGATTAAGAGAATATTTGTTTACATTTATATTTCAAGGAATAGCAACTCGATGACCCATCTCAAGATGCTATCCCCTGATTTAGTTCCTAAGATCAGTTGTAAGTTGAACTCGGGCAAGAATAGTTGCTTCAATAAAGGGCTCGTGCCCCGAAAATATATTTTTTATTTGGAATTATACCAAATGAAATTAATTTGCATGCTATTGTTCTTCTACGAACGGAAAGTGGCCACTCCGAAGAGCGGAGACAGTTATACTCTCTGCACATTGTCAGTCATTCGAATGAAATGAACAACTGTTCATCGTGTCGGGAATTGAACCCAGACACACAGTGCAAGATTCGAAGGAAAGTGTGATGGCGAGAATTGTTATTCTTTAGAATGATCATGAATGGGTAAAGTGGTTTTGAAGAGTCTATAGGGTGTCATGAGCAAGGAGGGATATCTATTCTACAGATAAGTGCAGCTTAAGTTTTGGAGTCTGCCATCAGAGCAGTGAGTGTCGATTAAACTTGACAAAGCTTAGGTTGCCCTATTATATACCAGATCATTCGCTTATAAGTTCCGCAAATAAATTTATTCGACATATTGCTTAGATTTTGTGAATTAAGCAGAACCTTATTCAAGGGTTCTCCACGGGAGTTCCTGCAGGATTCGAAGAAAATGTTCGATGTCTTATCTACACGTGGGGCGGATTGTATACATAAACAAGATCTTTTGTGGGCACAGCCCCACAATAAATCCTAGTGTTCAAGCATCCACGCATTTTGTAGCTAGCTGGTGTGTAAGAGAGATGAGATGAGCGTGTATTTCGATGATGGACACCAAAGCTCTAAATTATGTGTAATTAAGCCTGTTTTTTTTTCGAGTTATGAGTTGTACGTCTAATACACAAAAATGGACTGGATTACGTGGACCATAATCCGGCTTTAATGCAGACAGTTGCACTACAGAACGAATATTATTGCAGTCAATTTTTAAAATTTTACCGCGTTTAACGACTTCACAGCCTGTATTATGGCAAACGTTAAAGCAGAACCATACATTCCCAAATTGTTTCTGCACATCACAATCACGTACGTAATTGAAACAGAAATATCAAATCAGGGCCACAAATTGAATGACACTATGCAGGTATCCACATAATAATGTCAGGTGTTTATAATCATGTCTAGTTCTAGACATTGATGATGTTTCTGAAACATCCTCGTCAAGACGTGGAAGGATTTCACTGAAACTCAAACATCAACTCCTGGTGAATACGACTTAACTTTCTTATATCGTACGTCATTCGGAGGAAGTGCAGGTTATGCAGGTACTAAAAAACAACCTACACAAGTTAAAGATGAAGTCATATTTCATACGAAAAATCAAGATCATTATTATTCGAATTCTCAGTCACGAATTCTCACCAAGGTTTCCGGAGAAATTCCAATTAACATCAGCTCCTGAAACCTTGTTTTTTGGTGAGGTGGGGGATGGGAGGGCGGTCGAATTTCAGCCTTACCTTCATGACCATTCATGGCTATCTTTCCACAGTATTGTAATTTCCTTCAATAAAAATTATGCCAGAAAATAAATATGCAGCATATCTCTTAAAATTAACATTCATCTGAACTACATTATCGACACCACACTCACAGTAGATGTCGCGCAAATCACTAAGTTGCAAAGTACGCTTCATCATGTTCTTGGTTTCATTTTCCCTCTTGCACCATTTCGTAACCACCTTTCAACAACAATTCTCTTCAACTCACATATGTTCCTCAACCTTCTGCTTTAAGCAACTATTTCGATACAAGCGTGTTCGTTCAATTTAGTTTGACTGAACATTTCCCCGTGTTGATTACACATCTTTCTCTTCGTGTACTGTTGCGCCTGGTCTGCTGTCGTCTCTGTGCGTGTTTCGCGACCTCCATCAATTTGTAGCGTTCAGTGTTCCTCTCCTCGAAACAGATTCAAAAACATATCGCAAAATAAAGAGGCACCTGTAAAACAAAAGCCCACGACGCGCTGCTTCTCTTCGTCTAGCTGACAGCCAGCAGCTCTTTTCATGTCGTTCGCAAAATAAGTTTTCCCCTAAGCTTGTTCGCACGCTGTTTTTGAGTGTACCACCCCGTTCGTGTACAAATCCTTAACAAAATCGGAATAAATTGGTGATAAAGTGTAATTGAGATAATCAAACCCCAAACAAGTGAGTGTTCAAATAGTTTGTAAAAGAAAACCGACAAAATTCATTGAATACCCTCGCCTTATCGCAGCAGCTATTGCCTCATCAATTCGGCGTTCCGCAGACTCGGAAAAAAAACTTGAATCTACAATCCAGTCGAAGGCCATTTGCTGCTGCTAACTGCCGTCCGCTCCACCCTCCTCCAGACTGATATGCCAATTGTATGGCTACAGTCGGTCCTCGTTGTTCAACCAGTTTTCGGTGTTTTTTAGTTGATTAGGATCTGTATTGTTTGTCATAAGAATTAAAACCCATCGCTTTTGCATTGAGTTAGCGAATGGTTCTCCTAATTGTTCCCCCCTGTGCTTGACCAAAAGTCTCACTGTCGTCGGGTTTGGTTCGATTTTAGACATTCCATCCGTGCCTTCACGTGTGCTGATTAAAAATAAAAACATTTGACACAGCAGATCTTAGGTAATCTGTTGATGCGTACTTTGTATTATTGTATTCACAAAACAAGAAGTCTGAGTAGTCTTCTTCCTTTTCGCTTCGCGGCTGATTAATTTTTTTTCGCCATTCCGACTTTGGAATGGATGTGCACATCACAAAGGAATGCGCCGGCTTATTAGAATTTCATCGTACGGAGTAAAGGAGAATATAGTTGGATTTTGTAAGTAGAACGAGCACTCCATAGTGCGCCTGGGAGTGCTGGATGTACGCTAGGTGCAATGAGATTTGCTTTGGAAAGTCGATAAAAACTGGTTAACCTGGTTGAGCCTAAACGAGGTCAAGTGAACCGGAACGAGTCTGAAGTGTACATTCATCTTGGGGAGAATTTCACGATTCTATGGGGAAAATAGTTGCTGATTCGTTAATTTCCCTAGCATGCATGCAGACCAGAGTTTTCTAAACATTGTGGAGTGCATTGAACACTTTGTGGTACTTTACCGCTGCTCCACATGTATCACGTTCCTCTTCGGAACGTATTTATGTTACAACAGGTGGCGTCAAATACACCTGTCGTTGGGGATCAGTTTACAGATGCATTCATTATGTACCGTAGACTCAACGATTATTTCTGCCATGCATTTCGTTCTTCATTGTTAACAAATAATCAATTTATATGTGTTGGAGGTATCGTACATATGGAAAAATAGAAAAATCGAATCAATAACCGCACGAACTTCTTAATCAATAATTCTTCATTTAAGATTTTGAGGATTCATCATACCACGCAACCAGTGACATCTATGCTCCTCGTCTTGTTTGCGTGCTATACTTAAACCTTTTCAAGGACGATGATGAGGATGTTGACATCACGTCGCCTATTCTAGTTTAGTTTATGACATTGAAGGTCTCTCTTCAGCTTTGATGAAGAAGCAAGAATTTCTTCATCGGAGTGGTTGGCAACAGCCGGTGCATGTGCAGGCCACCGTTATATGCAGTCTTAAAACGGCGAATAGGAGGTGAGCGTTGATCTGCTCGTTATGAGTCTTCTCCGGGATCTGCCGCGACATAATTCGTGCGGTTTGCTAAGAGATGGCGTAACTTGTATTATTCCATTGGAACATGCGTTGGAAAGTTACTGTCATTGTACGTCATTTCAGTATATGTCATTCATATGAAGCGTAAAAAACATTATTTTTTTTTCACTCAAATATGCCGAACTTTGTGCCTGAAAAAGTGTTTTTGCGGGGAGTTCTTCTTCAGTACTTTAATATGAAGACAACTGCTGCCGAAAGTCATCGTATTTTGGTGGAAGGTTGTGGTGAACATGTCCCAAAAGAGGGTTGCACGATTTTGGCTTGGCCAACCAGCCAAATCAACGGCAAAGCCGAATATCCATGGCGCGAAGGTAATGCTCCGTTTTTGGTGGGATCAGAAGGGTGTGCTGTATTATGAGCTGCTAAAACCGGGTGAAACCATCAATAGACAACGCTACCGAACACAATTCATTTATTTGAAGAGAGCAGTAGCCGAAAATCGCCCGGACAACGCTCGGCCCCACGTTGCTATTCCGGTTAAGAACTATTTGGAAAACAGTGGATGGGAAGTTTTACCCCACCCGCCTTATAGCCCAGACCTTGCCCCTTCTGACTACCATTTGTTCCGGTCGATGCTGAACGCCCTTGCTGAAAAACGGTTCACATCAGAGCAGAATATCAAAAATTGGCTTGATTCATTCTTGGCTGCCAAGCCAGCCCAGTTCTTTTGGGATGGGATCCACAAATTGCCAAAGGTGGGAAAAAGTCATAGCTTCAGATGGGCAATACTTTGAATAATACTATTGTACATGATTTCTCTTAAATAAACGTTCAAATTTTGGAAAAAAGCCGCACGAATTAGGTTATGTACCCAATACCAATACTTTTACTGGGACACTTGAATTGAATAGTTTCTGTCCTTGTTTTTGATTTTCTGTGTAAAAATTAACACTTCCAAATTGGCCTAAACTTTATATACCATCGTTTAAAGAAATAAACCTAAATTAAATTGCATCAGCGAATTCCACAATGTCGTTATCAAATGAATGTTCTAGTTGTGCATATGTTGTTGATTTATTAGCCTCGTATAAATGCTGCCCGTAGTTGCCTTGTTAGATTCCTACAACATTCGAGATGGTCATTTAGAGCATGTCATTAAGAGCTAACTAATTCGTCATATCACATTTAGCCACTAGTATATACATATTGTCTCTGTCTCTTGTATTTCCACGAACCATAAATTTGTTTCTGTTTTTAAAATGATTTGTCGGTCTTCCCTGTGAATCCCTCTGCCGAATGCGGTTTTTCGAATTGACATTACTTACTTATTGCGATAACTTCGGAATAGTCTTGTCCATGTTACGTTTAATTACGTCGTCCATTTGTATGAGGTACCTGTCCACCTCCGCGTTAGGCTTCTGTTTGTCGGAGGATTGATCCCACTCGAACGTTGTTCTGTGGCTTAAGTCCTGGAGAAGCGTGACTAGCTGGCATCTCTGTAATTATAAGAGTGCCTCTGAATATACTCCTCCAGTTCTTCCACCACGTTCGGGAGCTGAATAGCCGAGAAAAGCCAGCAGTGATCAGTCTTGTACTCAACCGCAGCTAAACAGTTTCGCGTGCGTCTTTCCACGTCTAGTACAGTTAGGCGTCTGTCTATCGGCAACAGATTCAGATAGGACTAGCTTCTGGGATACGACGGCATATCGGTTGCAAATCTAGTTTGAACTCAATGTTGTGATCTACCAACCAGCAATACAAGGAGGTACCCCTTGTGTTATGCACTACGTTGGCCCCCAATATTCAAGTCCCCGGCTATGATATAATAGTTCTCCTCCGAGCTCAGTCGAAGGCTAGTAAAAAGAGTATCGAGCTCTGAAATGAAGTAGTGATTGATACGTACACTTTCAGACGCATAGACAGCGATCACATATAACTGCACACCACCCCATAGGGGGATTCGTGCGTTACACGTTTGTATCGCCTGAAATCTTCGCACATATACCGCTTATGACAAAGGCCTTTTTTGATTAAGAGAGGCACCCCGCCATCTAGATCAGCAAAATCCTTGACGGTCCTGAGCAGGCTGCATACAGTCTTCTCCATTCACCATTCAGGTAGGACCATATATCCGACAAGAAATTAAATTGGAAAGTTATGGTTTGCTTTCTTTCAACCGCAAACTTGAGCAGTTGGATCTGCACCAAACCCTAGGATATTCACAAGGACTCAGCGACGCTGCTAACCACTAACTGACGAAGATGGAAAAGGACATTCACGCGGTGCCGCAAAAGCCGGTTTGGTGGCAATGTTGCACTAGGTAGCTGTGTATTCAGACGTCCGTTATTCCGGTGGTTGGATATTAAGTAACTCTGCATCTAAAGCAGAAAGTGGCCACAAACTTTAAAAATCAGAATATAATACTGATACTTCCCAAGCAGGGGGAGGTTAAACAATAAGGACATCAATAAATTTACCATCAACGTCTACAGTGATCGATCGAACATGATGACGGACACATACTTAATTAGACAGCAAACTGACAGACGGCACTCAAAGAAGTAGCCAGAGTGTATCAATGCAGAAACCATTCCCGGGTGCAACTTCAGTGCAACTAAAGATTCCTAGCGATGGTAATTGGACTACTCACAAATCAAAATCGTCTGAAGTATAATTACATGAAAATGCCACTTTGACAAGTGCTTGCGGCAATGGAGAAGAACAATATCTGCAATTTCCCCAGTGGATGTCAGTTGGGAAATAGATCACTGGGAGAATGATCCTTCTATGGTTTCTAAGACTTAACAACTTCTGGAGGGCTAGATGGCGGCATAATTGCCACCCACTCATAATGGGTCCATAGTGAATCGCTGCATATGCCATAAGCCAAACCAGACCAGAAAGAGAGACTGGGCACGTCAAAGTTGCAGGTGGCTAGGAAGGTCAACATTATCAAACATTATCGCTTAACAGCGACACCGAAAAATGTGCCCTCGTATACCACATTTGAAGGAATGGACTGTCTAAAGGTAGATATCCTTAGTAACTTGACGAGAGAACGCTGGCTCGCTCTTTATTGCAAATTGATGCCGAACTGAAACTATTTCTGTCAAACTCAAATCACCTTTCACATTGCACCCTCTCTAATCTGCGGGGTCTTTCATGAACATAGCTTAATGGTCAAACCTAGTCACCACTCTTTGATTGTCCAATCCCTGAATATGATGAATTGCCAACCCATACGGACGACAAAAAACCATCCGGTGACAGACAAATGGATTACTTCACATTTCCATCAACACAATCTATGGGAACAAAGTTGAATACAATTTCGTTCTTTATCTTGCAGCGGTTCATGAGAACGCTCAGCGATAAGAGACCGGGTAACGCTTTCGCTTATCGTCGGCATGATTGGTGCGATTGCCGAGCATTAAAACTCAATTTGCAATACTTTGTATTTGCTTTCATGCTCTCTACTTTATTAGTTGAGCATGATGTGGGAAGCGTGGTGAAATTCCGTTCAATTGAATCATCTGCCGCTCAGTTCCAGTAGTAAATATCGATTTGGCTTTATTGATAATAAATGGCATGAAATACAAGCCGTCAGCGTGTTATTATGTGTGTTTTTCATTGGGCAGAGTTAAATTTAGGATTTTATTAAACAATTCAGTTTCCTCCTTCTGGATACGCAACAGTTGGGCTGTTTGACGTACTCGGTTGGCGCCTGGCCAGTGTCTTCACTAATCTGGAATATACATACGACAATGAAAATAGAAATGGCGAAGAATCACGATCCATGTGGCGGACCACTTGTGTAGTTAGTTGCCAATGGACTCACATGGTGTCACCTAAGTCAAGAACGAATAAGCGTATTCTAAAAATATAAATACTCTGAAGAGTTGAAGCTGCTGAGGGGTTAATCCCATAACTACTTGACCTTGACTGAGAGGGCCACATCGCGACAAGTGTTTTCGTCTGAATAGACGTGTGTTGTACCTTGACTGTGTCGAAAGGGAATTTGCACTTGGAAGCTTGAGAGTGTTCGTCATTATAAATATATTTCGTCTTGTGACCTCGTTTCGTTTCCTAGATGAGGATTATGTGTGTGTGAGAGAGAGAGAGAGAATTTGATGTTACCGGCGTTTTACATCAATCTTTTGTGAATTTGATTGAGAAGGAGGAATGATGTGCGATGTGTTCAATAGACTCGATGTGTACGAAATTTAATTGTCTAAAAGTTCTGTATTGAGCTGGGCACAGGAAGCATTTGAACAACTCGAAGATTATGTTACATAAAAATATGCTCATTTGAATTCTCTTTGCCACATTTATTTTTAAAAATAGAGATTTTCTCTCCTTGTTGTCGGAAATTTCTTTGATAACTAACAATAGTGAATATGCCGGCAAGTAAGATTATGTCTTAGGGCTAAATGGCAACAGCGCGGTCGCGGTCGATCTTTGACAAGCGTTGGTACGCGTTTTATCGTTTTACGCGCCACCCTTAGTTTTCCATATCGAAATAGAATGATCGCGTTTGCTTAGTCAAATGTTCTGAAATACAATTTTCTAAAGAATATAAAATTACTATCAATAAAAATCCGTAGATAAGCCCACAGTTTGCATATGTCCAAAGCAAACTGAGAAATTTGTAAATTAGCAACGACATACTTCAGTGTTCCTCTTATTATTATTTAATTATTGTATCATTTCCTTAAATTTATTGAATTACATTTAATTATGTTATTTTATTATAACTATTGAGTTGTGAATTATAAATGAAAGAAAAATTGTTAATTTAATATTTTATAAATGCCAAAAAAAATATTTCAAAATGTAAATATTGTGGCATGGCAACCCTGAACATATTTTATTTGAAGAAGGTTCGTTTCGGACTTTTCGCGAGGAGTATAAAAGGCGCCGCCCGATCAATGGACAACAACTCAGGTTTGGTATTTCGACTTGCGAAGTTCCCCGAGCGGCCAAGTAAAAATACCACACTTAGTCCCCAAGCGAATTGTGAATATAAGGAGTTTTACTTGACAAGTTCACTTCATCAACTTTCCTTTGCTTCATTGCCTATTAAGCGTGTACTGCGTTTCTCGGACAGTATACGAACGGAAGAGAGTAAAGACAGGTGGCTGACAGAGGGAGTTCTCCGGAGGAGAGTTGAGACCTGGAAGAGTTATTGCCGAGTTCTACAAATTTCAAAAATTGGTTCACAACTAGTAAATCGACCGAGTGAATAGGTAGTAGCTCTTTCTAGAACTTTGTGCTTGGGCTTATAGGGCCCATACACGACAAAGACGCGTGGCCGCAAACCTTAAGTCTGTGCAAACACCCCTTCGCCACACACGGTCTGCACATTGGTCTGCAGCGACGTGTCTGTGGCGTGTATGGGCCCTGTTACGATATTCCGGTCTGTGCAATTTCAACGCGCGACCGCCCCATTCCGAATTGCACAGGGAAAGTGTATTCTTACTTTTATTGGTGTCAACTCCCACTTGGCAAAATAGATTATGAGTTTCTTGCTCGGTGGTGTTTTACAAAACTCAGGAAATGTTTTGTCTGTAAGCCCTTCCCTTCATTTTGTTCGGAATGAACGAACCTTTTCCTAATCCCAAGTGTCCCTTCTACAAATGAGCAAGCGACACTCCTCTACAACTCGTTTTTTTTCCAAACTGGCTTTAAGGGCATTGAATGACTTGGTTTGGGTTGTATATAATGCATCCACGCACGCAACATGATTTAATACAACTTTTTGATTTTAACACATAAGGGGTTTCTTTCACAGGCACATGCAGAAAAAGTTATACAGGGTGACTAATAAGAACAATTCGAAAAGAAATCTAAAAAAACGAAAAAATCACCGAAGTCAAGTTGGTTCTTGCTTTATTTTGTAGCTACATTCCTGCCAATGTGTGTGTGAAATAGCACATCATTCAAATGGCCGCCTCAGCTTCGATGGCAGTGCTTCAAGCGGTTGGTCCAATTTTTGATGACTCTTAGGACAGCGTTCCGAATGTTGGCACCGAGCTCATCTAAGGTGGTTGAATTGTTAACGTAGACTAAGGACTGAACACGGAGTCCTAGAGAAAATATTCGTGTGGTGTCAAATTTCTGCCAATTTATGATCGCTCGCCGTGAGTTGATCCAGTCGCAAAATGTCTCCTTCACAGTTCTGCGGCATGTAGCGCCGTCTCTTTGGAACCACAGCTGCTCGGATATATCGATGTTGTCGAGCTCTGGCTAAGCACTGGAAGTCGGTTCATCACGCTACAGCTGAGACCAATGACAGCACGGGTGGATGCTGTGGAACACATTTATACACTATAAATGCCGCTAACCCAAAAATGGGCCTCGTCTAGAAAATATGATCTTTTGGCTATAATCCTGATCTCTCGGCAACTCATAGCGTTGTTCATAGTCGTTCGGTTCAATTCTCACATCAACACAATCTTACACGGATGTAAATCCAAATCCAATTGCTAAATAAGCCTCTGACGATGCCTAATCGATATGTCGTGGTCTTTTGAGATACGTGCAGCTACGGTGTCTATTCGTACTTCGAACCAGAAATGAAGTATGATAGAGATGCCTACTTCTACCTCTCTTGCCTCGTTTTCTAAAGCCAATTGACCAATCACAGGAAAGCATTTACGTTATTTCGTGAATAACAGAAGCCTCTGAAATTCGTTGATGGACTAGGAGTCAATCAGTTGTGAAGTTGGGCATCTCTGTAATACTTCATTTCTGCTTCGAACTCTGTCTGGTTGCTGGCTTAAAGAACAAAAGAGGGTACTCACGCTCAAACTTTTCCCTTTCTCAAACACTGAAGCCATGCTGATGACCGACTTCAGGGCGAACTTGTTCCGCATTTACAACTTAATAATTTCCACATGAAAATAATGCATGATAAAGATATAATAGATATTTTGACAGCTGGGTGTCATTCGTAGCTTTGACAGGTGCTGAAACATAACAATTGGAAAAACTATCGTTGCCATCTGGTCACCCTTTAAAATCAAAACAAAACTAATTTCGATGAGTTCCAACCCACCGCATGAACATTCCGAATTTAAAAGTGTCGATGCATCTGCCCTTGTGACAAATTACCCACACCTTGGCGTAACACGTTCATAAAGCGCTAAAAGAAAATATTTGTTTGAAGACAAATTTGTTTATCAGACGCCCTTTACCTATCCTTTGAGATCCCAGATGATATAATTGCATGCAGAAAATAAACAATTTGGCGTGCTGAGTCAACGTGTGCACGTGAATTTGCTACGAAAGTTGATCTTAAAACACATCCAATTGGCACAATGCCTTTGTATATCGGTGCAATGACATCATTCACGAACTTATTATCTCACCATTCTGATCGGCTACAGCAGCCTGAAAACAAATTCTCTCAACTGAGATGAACAAACTGAAGAATCTATATTCAGTTCAGAGGTATTCTCGCACTGGGATGACATCACTTGGTGAGCACTTGCATGTAATCTGCCAACATCCCATCTGGGACTTTCTCAAAATTTGAAGGTCTCGTTTCTTTTTAATTTTGCGACGGAAAGTAAGGGGCTAGGCCCAGTTATCAATCAGAATACAGTATTTAGTTGGAACCACATCTTTGACGGAAACTGAACATTTGATCTTGTGTGGAATTTAAATTCACTCAATAGAAACACTTGCATATCGTCGTTTAACAACCTTCACTCCATTTATGACGTTGTCATCCGAAAATACCACCCAAAGGCGACCCAACGCCTGAATTTCTACAACTTTCATTGAATCGCATTCCACTCAGTCGCTGTTAGCTGATAAAGTCACTTAAAATCGATATCGATATCGAAATCGCTTTAATTTGATTTAATAAAGTCTTATCACCGCAGGTGGCGTTATTTTTTTAAGTCTTACGTATTCCGAAGAATTTTCATCAGTATCGTTGGTTAATATTGAAGTGTCATGCATTCACTTGTCGGGACTTTGAGCTCACTTTCCAGCAAGGGGGCACGTTGCCTGAGATAACTTTTGAATCGTTTTTTTTTCATTCAGCTTTTAGTTTTTCTATTTTTGGCAGCATCTGTATAAGCAATCTGTGTTCCTCTGAAGATTTGATAACAGTCCCTCAAGAGAGTGATGCCTCGCCATTCAGCTGTGTAGACGGTTTTTACGGTCGATTTTTGTCAGTAAAAGTTTGTAATTTGGTTGATCTTTTGTCCTAAATGATCAGGGCTAAGGACTGGAACTTTTGATGTAGCATCGAATGACTACTTTTGTTGTTTCGTGAGTCTCTTAAAAAACTTTGTCATGATGTAAAGGTTTAAACTTACGGGCACTTC
The DNA here is from genome assembly GCA_905231855.2 of Eristalis tenax. Taxonomy (NCBI): domain Eukaryota; kingdom Metazoa; phylum Arthropoda; class Insecta; order Diptera; family Syrphidae; genus Eristalis; species Eristalis tenax. The sequence goes on along the minus strand of HG993125.1, from coordinate 75,192,150 downwards.
GTGTTTCTACCTTGCCGCGAATCCAATTCCAGTAAAAGTTCTTTTTGTGGTAAATAAAATATACAAATGATGTACGATTATATCGCACTAATAAGTGACACGATAATATTACATTTGATCGATTGATTGTTGTTTACGCTTCAAATGAATGACATATACTGAAATGACGTACAATGACAGTAGCATTCCAACGCATGTTCTAAAGGAATAATACAAGTTACGCCATCTCATAAGTTACAGACCCAATATAAATCTCTGCACAGCTGATCGAATATTTATTACTTAATAGGTTGTGGACTAACCGCCAGTGCGAAACTTCTGAGTCTTATTACCGACAACAAGCTAAGCTGGAAACTCAACATCCAGGGCTGCAACCACGCATCACTTACTGGATTTTTTAACCTTAATTGTCAGATCGAAACATCGTTACGGGGTCTCCGTTTGGTGGACTCTACTAAATAAAGCTGTTAACTGCACGATACTCAATCGGGTGCAGAGACTAGCCTGCAGGTACATCACCAGGGCACTGAGGAGCACACCGTCGGATGCACATAGCATACTCCTCCATCTTCCACCTTCGTTCCATTTAGGAAGATACGCTGGGGATCAGCTAGCGTCTGGCTATCAGATATCCAGAGACCGGCCTGCATGGACATCACCGTGGCACTGAGGAGCCGTCGGATGCACTTAGCATACTCCTCCACCTTCCACCAGTGGAAATTTTCAGCAAACAGGTAGCAGCCAGCGCAGCCCTGGGTCCCAAAACACTCCGACTGTGGTTCGAACTCACATTCGGTCACTCAACCATTCTAAACGAATATAACTTCCTCCCCAACGACACCGCCCGCCTACTACCCCAAGTTATCTTCAAGAAGAAATTCTCCACCAGCATTCCCTCCAGATCAGATTGGATATTTGATAACCAGACGCTAGCTGATCCCCAGCGTATCTTCCCAGATGGTACGAAGATGAAAGAGGGTGTCTATTCATAAAACCTTAATATTGCTATCTCCCTGAACTTCACCGTAGCTTCCTCACCACAATAGCGTCTTACAGGCGGAAACAATTAAGATACAAGACGTACTATCCTGGCTCAAGAACAAGTTAATATCTCTCAAAAACATCCCTTCATTGTAGGCTGTCTCTTAACGAGATGGCTGAGCATTGTAACATATACATCCTGCGGGTGCCGGGACATTGTGATATACCTTGCAATTGCAGGGCCAATGAACTCGCTATCTGTGGTACTCCAGGAGGAGTTCCACCTTTCATGCCAATCGGCCTACTATCCACTCAAGATACGCACAATCAACACTACCATGCATAAATGACTAGAAGGCATCACATGCCTTAAATAAAGGGAAGTAATGGTACTTATTCTCAAACGATGGTTCAGTTTTCTTAGACGTAGCAGATCTACACTCACAATTGCATTCATGCCCGCAGGACGGGTCTCCTTTATAATGAATTTTGCAGAAGCTGCATGGATGGAAAGGAAGTGGGAATCATATACCACCTACTCTGCTCGTGTGGCTCGTTGGCAAGTCGTAGGCACTAACAACTGGGATGAGCTAAATAGCGTCAGCCAGCTAAACCGCTTCGTCATAAGTACCAACTGGTTCTAACTGTAAGGGGAATTAGATCCGCGTGGTACAACAACGGGCCTACATTGGCCTAGCTGTGACTGCCTTCTGCAGACAGCCTAACCTAATAGGCTGCGGAAAACAAAAACCTAAAGTCAACCGAGGATGGCGTAAATCACGTATTCCCCCAAAGGTACCACGCCTTTATGGCCGAACTTGAACTAATTTGATTATTTGAACTTAAATGACGTGCGCATCGTTGGGTAAGATTGTATAAGTAAAGATAATGCTTCTAAGGTCAGGACTATAAAAGTGAGAAAGAAACCAGTTTATTATAAAAGACAAGATCAGAAACGATCAGAAGAACATTTCACAAGAGAAAGCATAAAACTATAAGCACAAATTCAGTTCAAAAGAAGTGATGTCTCGAGAGAAAGTTTTACCTCAAGTAGATCATTCTCTTCTTGTAGGGTGCAACCCAGGATCAGAGGTCCAGGTCATGGAGAAATAGTGTATAGCTGTCAATTACCCTACAAATCTGAATGCGCTTGTAGTTTTGATGACACCTCACGTGGAGCTGGTCTCAACAAGGAAATCAGCCACACATTGGTTAGTTTTCTCTCAGTGAAGCAATCGGATAAACGCTTGCCGTATGATCATACAAACTTCTTATCTATTTCTTATCGACAGTCCAGGTGGATCTGGGCCTCAACTAAAAAGAATGTCCAACTAGCGTGATCTTTAACTAGTTGAATCCAGTTCGGCGGTTTCGTAGATGGTTGATGTCCTTCTCCACATGGGTGCGCCACCTTAGACCTGAGCGTCCTATGTTGCGTTGTCCCATCGGTTTGGAGTCGTTTAGTTCAGGCCGGAGCTGAGTTTTCCATGCCCTCTACACGACCCAGCCACATATTTGGATTCATAGATGACTCATGCCGCCGAACGTACGCGCTGTTCTCGTGGCTCATGGTGACATTTTTTATACCAGATGCCAAATCCAAAATTTTAAAAATTTTCTCACAAAGAAAAAAAAGACACTTCTTCATCCACTTTGAAATTTTATATGCACTCTGCATGATGAATAGTGCCTCATATAAAATCAGCTTAGTCCTCCTAGAGGCAACTGAATTGCAAATTGGCAAGACTTACTCCCCGTTTCTGTCTCGGTACTGATGTTGTTTGTACTGTTAACGGCTGAACCAAGTATACAAAGTCCTTGACTACCTGAAAGCTGCCCATTGTGACCCTCTCCTCGACGTCGATGCTGAATGTCCTTTCTTGAGGGCAGCATGCACTTCGTTTGGCCCTCATACCTGTTTCACATATTTAAGACGCTTTCGTTTCAATGCCAGCATATGCCTCGTTGACTTTTCGTTGTGTTTAACCAATCAGGTCAACGTTGTCTGCGTTGCTAACAATTGTACGGACTTGTGGAAGATCCTGTTGGGACGTGAGTCTTGCATGATCTTCTGCAGGGTGATGTCGAATAACTGCAAGTCGGCTCGTCTAATTTTCATACAAAGCAAACGATTATTGTTGTTTACGCTTCAAATGAATGACGTATACTGAAATGACGTACAATGACAGTAGCTTTCCAACGCATGTTCCAATGGAATAATACAAGTTACGCCTTCTCATAGCAAACCGCACGAAAAAGAAATAAGTTATGGACCCAATATTAGGATGTCTCACCAGCCTTGCAAATTTAACTATTCGTTCGATCTCCTTAAGCTATTTTATTTTTTACTATACTTTTTATAACTGTACCCCTGCAGTCAGCAATAACGAACAGTGACAACAATTTAGTTTACCCTTGGATCCATATTCTTCGGCTGTTAAATACTCTTCGAATGTAAACCTCTGGCAAAGAAAGAATTCGAAAATGTATTTCACTTGAAAATCACATCACGTCACTGCGTCGTAAACTCTCGCATTTAACTAATTTCTTTCTTGTTTAGCAGCGCACGTTCAAAAACCAATTCATTGTAACCTGCTATTGGCACTTATAACCTCGCCGGTGACCGACGCAAATAATCGCTCCTCGTGATTGGAATATTTCCCATTAATGCACAGTTAAGCAGTGTGGAGTTACATTATGCAGTGCTCACATGTGCAACCTGGTGAAACACACTCGCTTCGAGTACATCTCACACTTCATCGGCTTGTGAAAATCAAATACAAAAAATGCACTTCATCGTGTGCACATACACACACTGCACTAAACAAAGACTAACTACCGCATGTCAACGTCTCAAGAAATTATGTCATCTGTCTAAATTTAGTCCGCTTTGAGCTTGCTAACTTGGAAGCGAGCAAGCGACTTGGCATCGACAACGGTGAGCACCGATGCATGTGCGAGTCTATTGAATTTCGTAGGGTTTTGTAATTTACAATCGCAGTCTGCATTCTGCACAACACTTCGCCGCGAACTTCTTGCGCGCTTTCAGCATTGTGGGCCACAATTTGTGGCACAGTTCCCCAATTTGTTTGGCGCTTTGTTTACTTTATTTTTAACTTTTTTCTGTCCCTCTGCTGTGCATGGAGGTGAGCAAATTGAAATTGAATAAAATGAAAATCATTTTTGTTTTTTGTTTTATTCGCTCAGTGTCAGCCGGCCATTCTTGGAGTGGGGACTGACAGTGTGGGAAATTTCTTCGAAAGTCAATTTGTCGGGCGTTTATTGATTCGGAGTGGCGTCACCGGGGAATACTCATGTGGAAGTTCACAAAGCTGTTGCACTCGAACAGCCGAGTAATGGAAACTGCGCGCGAAAGCACTTGGAAAGGCAGCACTTAATCTTAGTCGAATGCGATGAAAGGTCCAATTAATGTTGGTCATTATTTGAATTAACTGCCAACGGAATCGTGAAACATGTACACTATGCCATGTATACAATGAATTGTTAAGTGGGATACGCAAATGCATGAATGAGACAAAATTGAAATGAATTTTGAGATCACTGGATAGCTTCAACCATGTTTATATGTGGCCGGTGTGGTGATTCGTAAGAGAATTGATAATGACATACACATCACATTTCATTTCAAATAATGATCTATCAAATGTCACTGGCAACACGGAACTCCATCGTGCACTAGATAGGCTTGTGGCTGTATGTGCTGATGCTGGAATGAAGGTTAATGTATACAAACCCTGTTCTTACTAGATAGAATCCAAAAGCGAGCGATAAAACTTATAGGAGACAGCAATATTGCAGAGTCATTACACTTCGTGTCGTCTCTAACCGTATTTCATCGCTATTTTAACAGACGATGTTCAAGTGAGCTTGCCAACTGCATTCCTCCACTCCATGAATTCACCCGCAATACCCGTCTCGCCAGGAATGCTCATCAATTTACCCTTGAGCCTACTTTCGGACGCTCAGTTCAATTTGGAGACTCGTTCATCAGCCGTACGACACGAATATGGAATGCTCTTCCCAGCCCAATATTTCCCCCAGAATACAATCCCCAGATATTCAAAACCAATGTGCACAGGTACCTCATCACCCTTTCTCCCTCTACACCTTCGGCCCGTGCTGTGTTTTGAACCCGGACACTTAAGGGTATTAACAATCCCTTGTGCGAGCGCAAATTATAAAGAAAATCGGAGGTTATGGTGATTTCCAGAACGCATGTTCACTCTACATGTTAGTGGAGTTCCATTTAAGCAGATGGAGACGTTTAAGTATCTCGGGGTTTGTGATGGTGATTGCAGGAGTAATGTTGAAATTTCCAGGCTGGGTCAGTTTTGCAACAGCTTGGTAGATCTGCAATCAGGAATGCTAAGCTTGGTGTCCAAACCAAGTTAGCGGTTTTCAATTCAGTATTTGTTCCATTGTTCCAACACCTATGGTCACCAAATTGGGGTAATGACCGAAATAATAAGATCACGAATGCAAGCTGCTGCAAGCTGTGTTGCGATTTCTTCGTGCTGTTGTGGGAATTACTCGTCGGGATAGGGTGAGAAACACTGCAGTGCGGGAGGAACTCAACGTTGTGCAGCAGCTTTATCGAACGACAAGGGCTATGCTTCGATGGTTTAGACACGTGGCAAGAATGTCTTGTTTGGCAGACTCAGGGCGCAAAGACTCGCCTGGTCATCCTTGCATAACTCCTGATGAGTTGGAGTCGTCGGCGTTGATTGTAGCAGGCTCGAAGACGAAGACTTTTCGGACGTCCAAGTTGTTCATGTCTCTGAACTAGCGGTGCGACCGACGTCAGATACTCCACAATCGCAATCGACCGCTAAGAACTTTGCATGAAGCTCTTAGCAAGTCCTACCCGGCGAGTTGAAAACTAGAAACGTTGTCAAAACGCCATCAGAGTAGCTGCCTGTGATGTGCTGGGTTTTAAAATGCCACCCAAAAAATCAGGTAAAGCTAGTCACTGCACAGCGATAGCCTTTAGACCAATAAGCCTTAGTTAGATCTTTCGTCCTAAAGACGTTAGAAAACCTCAATAAGGCATACATTCGGCAAAACTTCAAGCTCGATACAACAGTGCACTGCATGCCCTTAAATTTTAACCACCCTTTATGAAGGGCATATGCGTAGTAACAGCTCTAAAGGACGTCGTAGTACAGCGAAGCAACGGAGTAGTTCGTGAGCTCTACTAACTTAAAAGAGGCCTAGCCACTCTTGATGTTGTACTGCCCGTAGAGTTAGCGGTTGGATCTTCTTCTCCAGCTATCGTGAATGCATCACACCGATCTCGATATTAGCTCAGCGCCGCTGAGGCATAAATTGCGATGATCAATGTTTTGTAGTACACTCGGTCCTTGGAGAGATAGAGCTTTGTACTCAATTGCCGCTTGAGCAAGCATTTGACATTTTTGTGTAAAATTTCATAACTGATGTTGTTTGCGATATTTTTAGAAGCCGAGTTAGACGATGATCTTGACTACTGTGGTGTCAAGATCACAACTCCCCTGAGGCAGGATTGAACATGCACACGAGACAACATAGATAAGAGCTAAGATGCATGACATGAGTATTATGACATATCTGAGAGCTCTACCATAGTGGTGCCAATGCACTGCCTCAAGGGTATAGCTGCTCAATTGTACGTACATGAATGCCATGTTACTCTCAGGCCTACCGTACCGCTTTCGTTTCAGTCTCAGCAAACGCCTTCGACCCGTCACATCAATGTCAAACACGTATTCGGACTTTTTAGAAAGCGTACCTATCACAAGTTAGAGTAACACCTCAAATTCGATGTCAAGCAAGTCACACGACTGCATCGCTACACTCCTTTGACCAAGTCTCTCCAGCTTGCACGGTCTTGTGGCAACTATCCCGCTGAGATGTCCATACATGTTGCAGTCGTTCTTGCCGTTAAACTCTTAGAAAATCACATGTCGCACTTTCCAAGTTTAAGTTTTCATCGCATGCGCAACAAACTGCTTATCTTCGGCCGGGGAATCGCCCATTCATCATGATCGAATTTGGAATAATTTATAGCTTCGATGGTGGCTTCATCCCAGGGCCCATGTGAAAGCGAGAGAATCTAAACAAGTTTTGAATAATGCAACGATTTTAGTGACATCCGACGACGTATGGGAGCTTTAACGCAACGCTAACCTCATACTTAGGGTCCATCCATGAGTTGATAAAATACCATACTATTCCACTTTTGCACAATTTGAAATGATGGCTATCGTCGTGGGTGTTGAGGTTGTGCATGTATTCTTGAGATCTACGATATTGAGCAAAATTCTATTGCGTCAGATGACCATAAACAATGTAACAATATTTGACGGGCCGGTTCACACACCGCTCATATGATGAATTCCACTTGGCCCTTTATCCACACATTGAGTCATACCTAGCATTCTTCGAGTAAAAACGTATACAATTACAATTGACTGTTGCTATTACGTAATGACACTGATCTTGAGAATCCGATCGATCGAAAAACTTTACTCTATCGAACCTTTAGACCATGCGATCATTGAAACGAAAATAGTTCCATTCTGTCACTTCGCCGACATGTACCATTAATTCACTTCTCCCATTTTCGCGTGCTTCAACCTCAAGTTCGCTAGTGTGAGGCGGCATACTAAACAAAGCGAATGGTGGAAACAGAAGTTCGAGTGATAAAGTCCGTTTGCGGCGCGAAACGTATTCAAAAATGTTTGCAGTTTCGTTCAATTCCATATTCTCCGATGACAGAGGAGGGCTCGGAAGTTTCTTCGTCAAGTTTACCGGCAACAGCCGACAGTGCGATCGTGCTCAGAGCGACTTTTGAAGTTGCTTGAAATACAAGTATCTCGGCGCCTTGAACTGCGCGAATGAGAAAATTAACAAAGAGCAGTGATATCGATTTTTGTTATTCTAACTATTCTCTGGCAGCTGATTCCGCTCTGCATGTGTCTTTCAACAGTACATAATAAATCTTCTTTTTCATGTTTCGCATTTTTTCATTCTTCTGTGTGTTTTATTGATTCGTTAGTGCTTCATTTGTGGGGCGCACTTGTTCGGGGGGCTTAGCCGCATTGGGGAGCTAATGAAATGATACGACCTTGACGGTGTTTTTTTTTCATGAATGAATAATCTATTTTGAGGAGAGTATTTACGTAAATGCGAGAGAAAATACATGCTACAAGAATGTATTCAACAGATAAATGTCAGAGCTGCGTGTGCCATAAGTCACATGCGGAAAATTTTAGAATTTTCAAACATGACGTGAGATCCCAAATTTCAAGCTACCTGGTGTTTATAAATTGAAACTACGTTTTAGAAATCCGGCTGCATTCAAACCAATTGAAACTTTTACTTTTGAATAAGACAATGACATACAAACATTGTAAGACTTTACTTGCAGGCGCACGTAAACAGCACAAGGACAGTCGAAAATGATGGAACAAGTGTGAGTGGTTTGAGTAGACTTTCAGTGTTGATTCGTCAAATATCGTGGGAATTCAAGTAAATAAACGGCATTGGAATCAACAAATTAATAATAACATGGGTGACGTCCAAGGTTAACCTGTTTCTACAGCAGATCAACGAGTTTGAGGTCCTTATAAATTGTATTGACAGCTTATTTGAATGTGGACGTACATTTATTGCGAACCGTATAATAATGAAGTGGATATCCAAGATCGAAGCAATTTTAAATGTAGGAAGGTGTAACCGAATTATATAAAAGGATCATAAAGTGTTGTGAAATACGGGCATTATTATTAATGACTGCGAAGCTTCGCAGTCCATGCTGAGAATTTGGAAAAATCACTTCTGCAGACTGTTAAACGGCGATGACGACACAAATTCCGCTGTCAGGTAGAATGTTCCACTTAATTTGGACGAGGATGACCAAGAATTCCGTCCCCCCGACTTAGGCGAGGTCAAGATAGCGATATCTAGACTAAAGTCGAACAAAGCTGCTGGAGCGGACGGACTGTCCGCGGAACTGTTTAAAGCAGCTGGAGATGATCTGGTTGGGCGCATGCACCAGCTCATCTGTAAGATATGGTCGGAGGAAAGCATGCCCGATGAGTGGAATCTCAGCGTCGTTTGTCCGGTCCACAAGAAAGGAGACACTTTTGACTGCACCAACTACCGAGGGATCAGTCTCCTTAACATAGCGTACAAGATCCTCTCTGCCGTCTTGTGTGAACGCCTGAAACCATTCGTCAATAACCTGATAGGTCCTTATCAGTGCGGTTTCAGGCCGGGAAAGTCCACCATCGACCAAATTTTCACACTGCGGCAGATCCTGGAAAAAACCCACGAGATGCAGATCGACACCCACCACCTATTCGTCGATTTCAAGGTCGCATATGACAGCGTGCATAGAGACGAGCTATACAATGCCATGTCTAGTTTTGACATTCCAGCCAAACTCGTCAGATTGTGCAGGATGACGATGGAGAACTCTCGCTGCTCCATCAAGGTCGGCAACGAACTCACCGAGACCTTCAATGTCAAAAAAGGTTTTAGACAAGGCGACACGCTGTCATGTGATTTCTTCAATATCATACTTGAGAAGATCGTGCGAAACTCAAATGTCAACACCAGAGGCACGATCTTCCAAAAGTCCGTTCAACTGCTTGTCTACGCGGACGACATTGACGTGATTGGACGAACACAGCGAGCTGTCAATGAGGCTTTTGCTAGCATTGAAGCGGAAGCGGCTAAAATGGGTTTGGCGGTTAATCAGGGCAAAACAAAGTACATGCTGTCATCACGAAAGGACGCACAACATCGACGCCTCGGACAGAGCGTCACTTTGAGGTAGTCAAGGGCTTCGTCTACCTTGGCTCTGCAGTAAACAGGGACAATAACACCAATACCGAGATCAAGCGCAGAATTACTCTTGCCAATCGCTGTTTCTTTGGGCTCAAGAGGCAATTGAGTAACAGAGCCATCTCTCGAAACACCAAGTTGACTTTATATAACACCCTAATCATCCCCGTCCTGCTCTATGGCGCAGATACATGGACGCTATTGAAAGCGGATGAAGAAGCTCTTGGTCGTTTTGAGAGAAAAGTTCTGCGTGCGATCTTTGGTCCTGTTTGTATTGATGGCGTCTGGAGAAGGAGATTCAACCACGAACTGTACGGGCTGTACAGCGGCATGCACCTAGTTAAGCGTCTTCGGATTCCACGCTTAAGATGGCTAGGTCACGTGGAGCGGATTGACACCACAGCTCCGGCCCGAAGAGTCTTCGATTCCGAGCCTTTGGGACAACGCATAAGAGGGCGTCCTAGAACGAGATGGCGCACACAAGTGGAGAAGGACCTCAACCAACTTGGTGTGCACAACTGGAGGCAGCTGGCGAAAGATCGTGCTGGCTGGAGAGGCTTGTTGGTTGAGGCTCAGGTCTACCCCGGACTGTAGCGCCCAACAAAGAAGAAGAAGAAGCGAAGCTTCTGAAGTCTTAAGTGCTTTGCACATGAGTCTCTTGTTGAGAACTTGGAAATTCGGGTAGAATTTGCAAATTTTTTTTTTGTCGGGCTATGTGGTTCTCGTTTTCCGATTTGACGAGTCGCCGTTTTTTCAATTATGACAAGATAATCTAAAAACTTTTTGGAGAAAAAAGTGAATTCCATTATTGAATGCGCAACTTTTGGAACAACAACAAGTAAAGGGTGGTTGAATTTTAAGGGCCAATGTTGACTTTGAATAAAAGACAAATTATTTAGGAAATTATTGTCATTTCTTTTTATTATGATAATATTGATATGTTTCAATTATGTATGGAACAAAATATCGGCCAAATGGCCAAACGGCACACCTCCATCCGATGGTCCGAATTTTCGATGACGCTGAAGCATAATTGAGGTTCTATGCCGTTAATGTGCCGAGTTATATCATCCTTTAGCTCTTGAATTGTTGCTGGCTTATCCATGTACACCTTTTCTTTTAGAAAAAAATCCAACGGTGTCAAATCACATGATCTTGGCTGCCAATTGTCATCGCCACCACGTGAGATAACACGGCCATTGAATTTGTCGCGCAAAAGAGCCATTGTTTCGTTAGCTGTGTGGCAAGGGGCACCGTCCTGTTGAAACCACATATCGTTCACATTCATATCTTCCAATTCGGGCCATAAAAAGTTCGTTATCATTTCACGATACCAAACACCATTCACAGTAACTGCCTGACCGGCCTCATTTTGGAAAAAAATACTGCCCGATGATGCCGCCAGCCCATAAAGCACACAGCCACTCTTTGTGGGTGCATTGGTTTTTCGACAATCACTCATGGATTATCATTCGCCCATGCGGCAATTCTGCTTATTGACGAATCCACTAAGGTGAAAATGTGTCTCATCACAAAAATCACAAAATCGCAAAAACGCCTGAATAACTTTAACGCGTTGTTCGATTGTGTATCTTTATACTGTTCACATTGAGTTAGTCTGAGTTAGTCCGAAATTGAGAAATGTCACATGAAATGCAGAAAAAAACTTGACGTTTAGGTGTGGTTCACATTCGACATCCTTTCTATCCGATGTTTACGACAGATAACACTGTTCGACAAATTTTGACTTTAAAAAAGTATTCTTCAAGTAAAGAAGTTTTTTTTATTAGTTTTCATATGTTGATTAAAAGAAATAATAATGAATACTTAAAATCAGTTTCCGTTTTTTTAGAGAAAAAAAATTACAAGGTTTTTGCGAAAAATGGAAAAATAGCTTGTTCATTTATTTTATATATTAGTAGAATTGCGACGTGGTTTCGACGAATAGTCCAGCAATTATCCGCCAACATTGCCACGCTCCACTTGCCCTGATATCGCTTTTCCATGTTTGTGATGTCCTGATGGAATCGCTCCCCATGTTCATCGCTAAATGTCCCACAATTTTCCGGAAAAAAGTCCAAATATGAATGCAAAAAGTGGATTTTCAAAGACATGTTGCCGCCTAGTTCTTGGTATGATGAAAACATGTTTTCGACAAGTTCTTCAAAATTGTCACTCCCTTATTTCGACAGTCGAAAATTGTTCCAGCCTTTTTTTTCTTTACCGGCTAAAAGAGAGTCAAAGTTATCATCTTTAAATAAATTTCTTATTTGAGGACCTACGGATATGCCTTCCTTGATCTTAGCTTCACTTAATTTTGGAGATTTCTGGCGAAGGTATTGAAAAGCAGCTCCAGTTTTGTTCATTGCTTTCACGAAATTTTTCATCAGCCCTAGTTTTATATGCAATTGTGGAAGTAGCACTTTATTTGGATCAACAACAGGTTGAAGTGATTGCCGATGAGGACATACCTTTCTTTTGTAATGATTTTCTCTATCACGGCTATCCCATTCGCAAATAAAACAACAAAATTTCGTGAAGCCTAATGTAGGCCAAGCAACAAAGCAACGATTTTAAAATCTCCGCAGATTTGCCATTGGTGTTCATCATACTCAATCTACAGCAGAAGCGTTTTCAAATTTTCATAGGACTCCTTCATATGAACACTGCATGACCAGTAGGAATAGAAGGCAAAATATTTGTGTCGTGTAACAAAACGGCTTTTAAGCTTAATTTCGAGCTGTCTATGAAAAGTCTCCATTCACTCTGTTTATAAAGGGTGATGTTTTTAGCTAATATCTTTTTGGCAACACTGGTTTAAACAGCTGACGCACGTTTTGTGTTTTGTTTCACTGTCAAACATCTTCAGTTTGGTCTATAATTTAACCATGAATCGTCTTACAAACGAACAACGCTTGCAAATTATTGAATTTTATTATCGAAATGCGTGCGATGAAAGTTCATAGCGCGCTTCTTCCATTTTAGTTTTTTGGCTCAATGGGTACGTAAATAAGCAGACTTGTCGATTTTGGAGTGAATATCAGCCAGAGGCATTGCAAGAGCTACCAATGCATCCAGAAAAAGTCTGAGTTTGGTGCGGTTTATGGACTGTTGCCATCATTGGACCGTACTTCTTCAAAGATGGTGCGAATCGTAGCGTAACTGTGAATGGTGAGCGCTACCGTGAGATGATATCCAACTTTTTTTTGCCCAAAATGCAAGAGCTTGACTTGCCACACAGCACGCGCAACAATGGACTTATTGAGAGGCGAGTTAGGTGAACATTTTATTTCACGTTCGGGACCGGTCAACTGGCCGCCTAGATCGTGCGATTTAACGCCTTCAGAATACTTTTTGTGGGGCTATGTTAAAGCTCATGTCTATACAGACAAGCCCGCTTCAATTGACGCATTGGAAGACAACATTGAAGCATTTATTCGTGAGATACCGGCCGAAATGTTGGAAAGAGTATGCCAAAATTGGACTAAGCGGATGGACCATTTGTCAACATTTGCATGAAATAATCTTCAAACGTTAAATTATATGGACCGTACTATCGATTCAAATAAAGATTGTTAGTACCTTTAAGTGTCCGAGTTCAAGACACAGCACTGGCCGAAGGTATAGAGGGAGAGAGGGAGAAAGACGAAAGACTAGTGCGGACAGACGTTGCACACCATATGCACACCATTTTCTAAAAGGTTCCATTGTTGCAGTCTCGAGCCTAAGAGTTCTGATTTGTTCTTTGGCAATTCTAAGTCCCTCACAAGATCATTTAACTCCTGCGTGATCCTATGTGGCCTTGATGATGTTCTGGATACTTCGTATTCTGACACTGAAGAAATTGATGGCGAAGTAGGACTGTCTATGATTGTATATGAAAGGGAATGACGTTTTTTTGCCATTCAGCCCATTTCTCAAACCTGTAGCACACGGATTACAGCAGAAATGGGGAACCCAGGTCTTACCCTGGTGTCTTATATCCTCTCCAAAGTAGTGATGATAGGCTTTTTTAATGGTAGGGGTTAAGGAGCACATTTGTTTGCTAAATATTACCTCACCACAAATATAACAAAAATTGTCGGGATTATTAACACATTTTCGAGACATTTTGCTGTAAAATATAATTACTTTTAACACTCTTAACACTTTATTCATATTCATTATTAGCGTTTTAAAACTTTAGAACTTACTTCAGAACAGAGCACTAAAACACAATATCCATACCATTTGATTCCAACTAACAGAGTAAATTTCAGTATTATCTTGTTCAATGAGGAGTTAATCATTTGATTGGGAAAATATAGAGTATCGGGAAAAATTAAACTAATAAATAACTTGCTTACCAATTCGTATTCAGCATGGGTAGACATGCAAAAAATTGTTAAAATTGTTCAGAATACCTTTTCACTGTAGACCAATGTCTTTCGGACTGACGACAAGTTACAAGATCGAAATGAATGTTGGCCTGAGCGAGTCCCAGCTATATTGTCGAATTGCGAACTTCCCAGAAAGAACTGGTGAAGTTTAACCAGTATCGGGTAAAGCCAGCTTGGTAGTCTTGATTACTTCCTGACTATCGCTGCAGATAGTGCCTTGTTGGCTAGACTGATTGGGTGGCTATGGAATGGAAGCACGATTCTGGGCAGACACAGACACTGAAAGAAGATCACTTTGCCAACTTACCAGTTCCTTGTAGACCCATCTGTATAGTGCGCACTGAATTTTTAGTGCAAACAATTTGATGACAGTTTTCAAAAAAAAAAACCTATTCTGTAGACATTTCCAAAATTGGTTTTCACTCCCAAACAGAGTACGTTATAGAAAACCATATCCGCTCGATGTATTTATATCGAGTCATCAAGGCAATAGATCTCTCTTTCAACTCAAAACATTTATCAAACTGTCGTTCATCATTGTGCCAGTGCTTGGTGCAACCTAACAAATCCCCAGAACTACCTTCAACAGGAATGCCCCCTCCCACCATTGTGCCAGTGCTTGGTGCAACCTAACAAATCCCCAGAACTACCCTCAACAAGAGTGCCCCCTCCCACCTGCACCAACCAAACTCTTGATACGAAGGACAATAACCGAACTAACTAACGCATGCTAGTATTACATGACCAAACTCTTAGACGATCTAGCCCAAGCTGGATTGAGAACTCTTTAGGAAGCTGTTTGTCTTTACAGCACCCTGCCTATTGGGAGTCCACGCCACGACCGTCGACTTCACAATCTATTTTTGTAGAATGTGCGTGGAGGAATAGGAGACAGAGACCACACCTGCTCTGCTAACTCTGATATCTTGCAAACACTAACTTCTGTTGGTTAAGTTTTTGAACCACTTAAGTGAACAAAATTATAAACCGGTCTTAAAGAATCAGATCCAAGCTATTCGTGTTCAGTCAGTTACAATGATTGCCATGTGTTAAGTCGGACAAGCTTAATCAGTTGGACTCAAGTTTGATTGTGTAAACGAAAGAACGCACTGTCCTCAAAACCTTGCACAACAATGAACAATTCCATAGAAACCCAGCGGTATCAAAACTGACAATTGCAACAAAATCAAATTATATGACGATGCTTCTCTGTATCGTTCCAATTTTAGTATACGCTCTGGCCTAACGGCTAAAATTATATGTTAGCTTTGTAAATAAATAAATGACGATACTTAACGGTTAAATTAAAAAAAAAAACCATGGATAAGAGCATTGGTATCGTGTAGAGAATGATGCATGGCCGGAGTAGATACGAGGAATCCACTTTGTACTTGTTTTAAAAATAAATTATGCGGCTATGTTTTCAGCTTATCGGTTCTCTTAGGGTCTACTCAACGTTTCACGCTATCGTCAAGAGGGTAGATTAGGCGATACTGATTAGGATTGCCTCTTGCTGCTGATATGAGATAATTCAATTGGCTCAAGTGCTCCCAGTTCATTCACTTGGTGTGTTTCTGTTTATCGGTTGATGCTTTGTACTCGTCATATGCCTTCCTTCTCTGTGTTCCATGTATTCAAAGAGATTCCTTAAAGTCTGAGCATTGTAGGAGGGGGTGCATTTTACCTTATTCTCTTGATAAATCCAAGTCCCTAGACTATCTCTGACACGTCTCTTTATTCTATTTTCAGTTTAAAATTATAAACGTATTTTTGTACGTTGAAAGAAAACAAAATCAATCAACAAAATGTTGCGTGCTGCTAACCCCGCTCTAAAACTGATCCTAGGCCTCGGCCTTTGCACCATTGGAGGTGCCATGTTGTATGTTTACTTCAAGAATCGTGACGAAGAGGAAGATCAGCTCGAAGTTCTTAAGAAATCGAAAGTTTCCAATGCAAAGGCGATACCAGCACAAAAGACAGTCACAATCCAAATGACCATTTCCAATGAGTACATACCACTCGTTGTCGGACGCGGAGGATCCAATATCAATGGCATCGAAGAGAAAACCGGAACTACAATTCGATTCAGGTAATCACTCGCATTCAGTCACAGTCATGTTTCAATTGATGAAGAGCTACTCTATGGGTTTCAGGGATAAGGATGATATAAGTAAAGTATGTGAGGTTCGTGGCTATTCCAACTCAGTGAAAGAAGCCAAACAAATGATACTCAAAGAAATCGAACGCTCGCCCATTGTGAAAGAGGAAATATTCGTGCCACAGAGTGTATGCGGTAAAATCATCGGCCGATGTGGTGAGGCAATGCAAGAGATTTGTCGCCAATCGCTGGCAAAGGTGTCAGTTGATTCTGGCGGCAGAAGCAGTGGAACTAACAAACGTCGCATCGTTATCACCGGCAATCGTAGCCAAGTGAATATTGCACGAAAACTAATAGAAGATAAGATCCAAGAGGATGAGGAACTGAAAAAATCGATGGAAGAAGTGGAATTAACACGCGAACCACGTCGTAGTCCAACGAATAGCATGTCATCCAGTATTTACTCGTCACAAACCTCATTGAACTCGCATATGCTATCGCCACGCGAAAAACTCTGCTCCAGCGAATATGAGAAACCGATGGAGGTGTATGTGTCGGCAATTGCAACGCCGGCCAAATTCTGGGTTCAATTAATCGGTCCGCAGTCAAAGAAGCTAGATGATCTTGTCAAGCATATGACAGACTACTATAACGTTGCTGAAAATCGCGAGTATCATCACATTACCGAGCCATATCTTGGTCAAATTGTTGCGGCCGTATTCAAGTATGATGGCAAATGGTATCGCGCTGAGATTGTTGGTATTCTGCCAAATGAATACAACCCCAACGAGGTGGTCTTGGATTTATACTTTGTGGACTATGGCGATAGTGAGTATGTTGCTCCGCATGAAGTGTTCGAACTGCGGACGGATTTCCTTACCCTGAGGTAAGTGTTTGCAATTCGTATTGTTAATTGCGCTGTTTGTTTAGCTTAACTTTCTTCGATCTTCTATTTTTAGATTCCAAGCTATTGAATGCTTCTTGGCAAATGTTAAATCAACAATAATGAATGATCCGGATACTTGGGATCCACAATCGGTTGCTAGATTTGAAGAATTGACACAAGGTGAGACTTTGCTGTACGAGGAATCGATTGTAAATATGTAGAGATTCCAAAATTTGATTCATTGTTTGGATATTGGTCAATGGTTTGGTGTGGTTAGCGGGGCAATATCGAACCTTTAACATTCTATCGTAATTGTCTCAATAGTCATTGGAGATTATGAAGTCTCGTTGAATTGGTAGCGAAGGATGAAGACTGTATAGCTATCCAAGCAAGGCAATTGAACCGCTTAACACGTTACAGCAGAAGACCGTGAGGAATGGAGCGCAGCGGAGAGTTAGGGAGAGTTCATGAAATTTTTGAGGCGTAGTCGAGGCCCTATACCCACAAGGGAATACATGATCTAGTCGTGTTGTAGAACCCGTTGAAACTGGCTCTAATTTATAACCATCAAACATTGGCGACGCTACTCCAGTCCATCAAAACTCTAAACGTCCCCTTTCTCGTTCTAGTTGCCAATTGGAAGAAGTTGATCTCAAAGGTGGTTACATACAAGGAACGTCCTAAACCCGGAAACCTCATAAAACGAGAAGGATCTCCAGTGCCCGGCGTTGAACTCTATGATCTCTCTGATGGTAAGGAAATTCCCCTAGAATAACTCAACAGACATGTAATTCTGATTTATTTTCAAGGTGTTGAAGTCAATATTGGTAACGTACTTATAACAAATGGTTTTGCATTGCCCGAAAATGGAAATCATGTTCTACGACTTGGTGGCGGTGATTCTCCTATGTTTCAATCAGTGTCCAGCCCAATGACGGTTTCCTACGAAAGTATTCCGACTCACAACGAAGAGATACCGAATAAAAATGCCCCCTACACAAATGGAAGCAATTTACAATTGCACAGCCCAGATCACACCAGCGCGTTCATAAATCCCAAACAACAAGAGCAATCGGCTAAAGACTTTTACAATGGCAACTTTCACACTGAAAGTGATATCAATTTAACCGATCAAAGCAGACTGGACAACTCGAACGGACAGTGGAAGAATCTTTTAAGTTAGACCTAAGAATCAATGTAAAGAGAGACATATTGTTTTATCTTTGAAATTATTTGTGTTTATTTTGTTCTTAATCAGAGAAACAAAATGCCATCACACTTATAAGTTGAATAGGTTTAGCTTTGTAAATAGATGATTTAGGTGTGCATCGTTGCTCACATTTGTGTAGCAGGCTTGTGCCATGTGGTCACGAGTTAAAACATTTTTGTTTAATTTATATTTTTTTAATTTACATATATAATTATGTATACCTTCTAAACTTTACATGTCTATTGAAGTGTAGACAAAGGAGTTATTCGATGTATAGAATCTTGGAATATTTTGATAAAATGTATAGCCAGGAAGTCCTTGTGTTTGGGAAAGGTATTTTCCATCACAGACTTCTTTGCATTGACTTACAAAACAACAAGTGTTTGGTTTTATTTTTCAAATCGTTTCTACGTGTAGATGAACTTTGTATGTGACTGAGTTCCTCTTCGAAGTACGCAGCAAAATAAAAATGAGACCTAGTTGTGATGTTATAGATAAAGAAATGATCTTGCAATTTGTCTTGTCGTGGTTGCTGCATAAATCAGAGACAAAGCTCAGAAGTTATCTACCAGAAAATAACTGGGCGAAGAGTAGATTACCATGTCTTACAGGAGTTCCATCTTGTTCGAAACGTATGTGATTTTCGTCTTCTAATTTACCATTCGACATTCATTTGTCGGGTGATACATTTATGATTCTTTCAAATCCCTGCCTCACATGTTGGCAAGCAATTTCAGACATCGTGCAACTAATGCCTGATCTGCTCTAACAAACGGTATATTTTCAGGCGAAAATCTTAATGCGAATGCATTCACTTTCAGGAACGCGAAAAAGTGCTTCGTAATTTTTCAAAATTTCAGAATTCGTCTACGAAAAATCTCTCAAGCTTTAGAGAAATAACAGTCATATTTTATTAATATATATTAAGACAAATCATTGCTTTAAACACCTATTAAATTTTACTACTTTCGCACTCATTCTTTCGTTCATCCCAGTTCATCCTCATTCCACGAAGAGGCGATATCATCAATTATAATCGCGGTGAATGTGAATAAAATGATCCCCGAACTTTTTCTCTTTTAGCCTTCGAATAGGAAAAGAAATGTATTCACAATCGGCACGAATAACATTTTTGTGCTACATATCCTTTAACGCAGACTGGTTGCAGAGTTCTGAATTCTCTTCAGGTTAGGTTATGTGAACGTTTTCTCCTTCTAAAGGAAACCAATTGATGCGTACTGCGTACTAGTATTTTTAAGAAAAGTAGTTTTATATATTTAATTTGAGTAATAACATTTTATGTATCGTATTGCAGAAATAATTAAATAAATTATTTTCACATGTGTATTCGAAAAGTGTTTTTCTCTTGCCTCCCTGCATAAACAAGGTTAGAGATTGAGACGTGGATAAGTGCATTGACACCTATGTGCAATGAAGATCGAAATTGGATTCCGACACACCATTCTGTGGACACGTGAGACATTCTGACTCATCAACTTCCGGAATCAACTCAACAAAGTCGCAATACAAACGAACAATGTCCTCTCTAGAATTGAGTGTTCTTTAAACCCAAGAAAAAGCATTTCTGACGAGGCGATATCAAGTAAAAGACCTCGACCTGTGACTTGTTGATTGTTTCCATTTGCATAGGTCAAGTTCGCATACAGCCTCCTAGTGGCGATCTCTGGATAGCCTTTGCAGCAACCGCCTAGAAGTAAACCAAAGAATAAGCACGAGTTTCGGTTCTGCATGTGGGATGTAATGTACTTCAGACCACGTGCAGTTAATGAACTCGCGAGGGCCCATTTAGGCTGACATCACCGCCATCCAAAGGGTGCGGTGGGAAAAAGACAGCAATTGGTACAGAGAGCGAACACAGCGCTTATCTAGGTGTGGCAGAATTAGGCAAGAAACCTTAAGATTTGGGTTCATAAGCGAGCATCTCATAACAATCCGCATCCAGGCTGAATTCGGGAACATTAGCCCGATCTGCGCCCATACACCAACGGAGGACAAAGATGACTTCTATGATCTCCTAGAAACAACATTCTATCAATGCCCCAGCTACGACACCAAGATATTTCTAGGAGATTTGAACGCTAATCTGGGTAAAGAGGACATCTTTGCTAGAGTAAGGTAAGCAGAGAAAAGGGACTCCAGTTGGTGGACTTCGTCACATGACAAACCATCCCTGTAGCCAGTACGCGGAGCCCTCACCTCAACGTTCACAAAGGGTCCTGACAGTCCCCTGATTAATCCACTGTCAACCAGATTGACCACAATGCGATCAACGTCCGACAATCTTCCAGTCGACTCCACATCGACATGGATCATTTCCTTTTTGTACCCAAGGTAAAAACACGGTTACGGATAGGACAACCGAGGAGAGCAAGACCGCAACAGCTTGACGTCGCAAAGCAGTCGACCGCTAGGCCGAACAAGTCTCCCTGAAGCTTTCAGATTGTCCAACCCTGCCTGGCGAAACAATGGAACCGTTGTAAAAACGCTGCCTCCTATGTGTTGGGATTCAAAACGCCACACAGAAAAAACCCCTAGTTTGACAACGATGTAGGGCGACGCTGGATAAGCGGTTCGTGATCTCTTCGAACTTAAGAGAAGGGCAGAGCACCGGCTTCTCAAAAGAGGAAAGAAATATCATGATAAGCTCGCGATCGAGCAAATGGAGATGTGTTATGACAGAAATGATGTCCGAAAGTTTTACCAACGGGAAAAGCAAGTATCTGACTTCGATCAGAAGCCTGTCGGGGTGAAGAGTAGAGTCGCTGTCGACACTGAGAATGGAAGAATCATTTCATTCAATTCTGCAGACTGTTAAACGGCGATGAGGACACCAATACCGCTGTCAGGCAGAATGTTCCGCTCCAGACAATAGATGATGATTGAATATAACTCCGTCCCCGTGACGTAGACGAAGTGTAGATGCCGATATCGATACTAAAGTCGAACAAAGTCTCTTTGAGCCAGGTGGAGATGGGCTGGAAGGGTACATGCAATTCATCTCTAAGAAATGGTCGGAGGAAAGTTTGACCGAGAGTGGAATCTCAGTATAGTTTGCCCGATCCGCAAGAAAGGGTGATAGGGTGTCTTCAACAGCGCCAACTACCGAGTAGGACTGTAAAAGTAACGACAAATTGAGTAATCGTGCGTATTCGTTACTTTTATCTGAATTCTCGGTACTAGTTGCTTTCGTTGCGTGATCAAACTTTCTATTTGTGTTAAAACTGGTAGTTCGGGCGTATTTAGTTGTCCCACGTCACACATCGGTATGGTTCAATGGTACCCTTTCCGTGATGTGTGTGTATGATATGACCCTTATATATCCACGCGAGCATACCATATTATGCGACAGTGAACGTACCAATGTCGGTTGTCTATAGTACATGTAGGTAAAAAAGTAACGATACCAGAATGGTAACGATATTCATTCAGGGGAAACGCTTCGTTATATGGTACTCTATTTAAAATTCACTACGCAGTAACGAATACATACATTTTGATACAGTACTTACAGAACGTAGGCAGCTGTGACTTCGTCTAACTTGGCTCCGAGGTATACATGACAAACAACATGAGAACAGAGGTCATGCGGAACATGAGCACAGAGATCTGCGTCGCAGAGGCATGGAAATTATATCCAAAGCGGATGAAAAGCCTCTTGGTATTTTCGATTGAAAAGTGCTTCGCGCGATCGTAAACAGAACGTTTATGGCATATGGGGAAGAAGGCTCAACTACGAACTGTGTGCGCTGTACAGCGACATGAGTCTAGCCAGGCGTTCACGGATCCAACGCCAAAGATGTTTAGGCAATGCAAAGCGTATTGAACTACTTACCTCAGGCGCGAGGAATATTTGACTCTGAGCCTGTGGAGTACCGCAACAGAGTACGTCCACGCACAAGGTGGTGCACACAAGTCGAGGTGGACATCAACCGGCCTGGTGTGAGAAATGTCCTGGCTGGATGGACATATTGGGTGAGGCCCAGGTCCAACTCGGGCTGTAGCGGCCTAAGAAGAATGAACAGAACCCCAAACTCAGAACATGCTGCAGCCTCAGGTTCAGAAAAACAAGACTATTCAGACAAAAAGAAACCAAGCGTTTACTTTTACTATGTGTTTATTCGGTTTTTGTTTTTTTTTTGTTTGTTTGTATGAAATAAGAAAATAAAAACTGACAGAATTGAATACGTAATTTTTGACTTTAACGAGTAAAATTCGCGTCAATATGTATATCCTCGATGAGCGAGGCACAAATCATATGTAGACTAAACATAAATGACTCTAAATTTGTTATTGAAAAATGGCTTAATGTAGATATCATATTTTAACAGGATTATTTTAAAACAAAAAAGTGTATTTAACCAAAAAAAAAAAAAAACTATTTTCTTTCTTGTTTTGTTACTTATCACTTTGTTTAAATGGGGGAAAAAGTGCATTACGATTTGACTCAATTACCGGCATGGGCTCTTTCAGAAAATTAGAAAACAACAAAATGTAAAAATATCCTGAACAAACAAGCGTCTGCTTAAATTGCTGAGCTGAATAGAGAACTTAGCAGAAGTGTTTCACTAAAAAGAACAAGAGCGTTTTAATTTCATATTTATTCATCCATTCTTTCTTGTTTGGTTTGTTTTGTTTT
The DNA here is from genome assembly GCA_905231855.2 of Eristalis tenax. Taxonomy (NCBI): domain Eukaryota; kingdom Metazoa; phylum Arthropoda; class Insecta; order Diptera; family Syrphidae; genus Eristalis; species Eristalis tenax. Next base: position 75,169,089 of record HG993125.1, on the reverse strand, counting down.
CTGTTTCCGCTTTCATCTTTGTGTAAAGTCTGATTTTTATTTTTTGTTTAATTTCGACGACGTCTATACATGACATCTCGTACGATTTCATTTTTCTTACTTGCCAATGCTTAATTTTTGTTTTTCTTATAGATTGGCGTTCTATTTTTTTTTTTGCAAAAGAAAATCTTTGAATATCGATTTACTCATTTTATTTGTATTTTTTTTTTTAAGATTTTCAAGTCTACTTAATTTTATATAGTCCTAATCGTAGCAAATTAAGTTATTTATTTTTATTTTAGTTCTTCCTTAAAAAAGCAATCAAACCAGCGAACTTAAGCAAAAGTAAATGTGTGTTGAATCAACGACAATGTAACCAACTGAGTGACTACTGAGTCTTAAACTTCTTCGAAAACGTATAAAAAAGTGTTTGTTTTTTTTTCGTTAGTGTATTTATTTTTTCACAGAACAACTGTTCGTTTTCTTTTTGTTCATTATTTTTGAAAATGCATGTTACGTTATAAGAAAACTTAAGATGATCACTTTTTAAAATTTAAGAACACACCAAGGTTGAAGAAATGGTATTTTTTATCAATCGTATTTGAGATGCGTACATCTGATCATCTGATGGGGAATACCGTGGCGTATGGCACAATACCCTTTGATTTTAGATTTACTACATGGATTTCTTTGCATCCATGCTAATTTTTTTGGGGAAACGAACTCGCCAGTGTCTTGGTATACTAGAAAAGTGCCGTGAATTATTCTAAGTGGACCAGCCATTCAAAACTTCAACGTTACGTTCTATTGTGAGACTGTTGCGCGCTGTCGTTTGAGTATCTAATTCAAAGCCAATGGAAAGCGAACAATTTTTGAACCGAACGAGGATTTGCAAATGAGGGCAAATGATAAAAATGTGTGTTCGAACTTTTTGGATGTAGATGTACCTATTCCGTTGATCAATATTTTGTTTAGATAAATTCGAATTGCGTCTTCTGTTCGTTGCTGTTTTATTTGTGCAGTTGGCAGTTGGAGTGAGTTCCCCACTTCAGTTGCATTCACATGATTTGTCACGTCGTCACACTAATTCAGTTACGAATAATCGCTGACGGGCACACCTCTTCTGTCAGCATGAAGAAGCCATCTGCTTATTTCCGCACATTCCGCAGCCCAGTAGTAGAAGTAGTCACTTTTGTATCTACGGTTATGTCGGTGCTTGCTGCATTTTTTGCATCTAGCATAATCTTTGTTGTCTTGGCTTAAACGATGATCTTGCACTTGAACAACTGACGTAGCATTCACTTTGATTTCAAATTCATCCAACTTAATGAACAGAATAGGCAAACTATCAATTCCAAAAACGAATACACCGTGGGTGCGGGAGGGAAGGAAGGGAAATTCGAAATCAAAAAGGACTTGCGAAAATAAATAAAAACTATTTAATACTTAAGTTTTGTTATTTTTTTTTTTAATTTTCCTCTTTTATTTTTAATAGCAATAAAATATTTTTTCTTCTTCTGCTTTTTTGTTTGTTTTCTTTTAAATCATTATTTATAATAATAAATTGTTGTTTCCAGTTGTTTTTGCTCTTGTTGTTTTTTTTTTTTTTCTTTCTCCTACTCAATTTTAGCTTCAGAATTGTTGTTTCTTTTTGTTGTTGTTTTTTTAATAATCTTTATTTTTGTTTTGTTTTTCTGCAATATAATTCAGTTTTTTGTTGTAATAATATTGTTGTTTTGTTTTCTTTTATTTTAATATTATTATTACATAATTATGTACTATTAGTTTTTATAATTAATAATAATAACTGTACTCTTCTTGTTGTTCTCTTGATTTTTTCTTGTTGTTGATTTTTTATATTGTTTTTTATTAATTCTCTTAAAGGAAATAGTCGGGAGTTCTTCGTGTAACATGCGGTTCTCCACGCCTTGGTGCTGGGTCGAATTGTAGGCTGAAAGGATAAGGAGAAACATGGCATTCATTAATCTGTTCAAATAGAAGGTTTGAGTTAAGAAAGTATACAAAATCGATTAAGAGAGGAGCTCACAATACGGCGGCACCCACATGAAATGCACATTCTCCCATTTCGTTAGGAGACAGCTTATAGTTGAGAGATGTATTTAAACATGGCACTAAATCGCAGCTTGGCTTTATAGACAGATAATGAAGCAAACATTATCCGTTTGGCAGAAAGGTGCCTCTTGCTATGGCTTCTGCCTGAACGAAGTGACTGTGAGGTCTAAGGATAAAGCCTCGTTCGATTAACTCCCATATTTCGTATATTACAGTCCAGTGTCTAAAACATTTTCCACGTTTGATGAAGTTCCCGATGGTTAATAAAACGATGTCAACCAAATCAAATTAATGTATTTAAAATAGCACGTGCGGGTAGAAAGAATTCCAAAAATGTAATAAGGAACGAATCGTCAAAAATAGCATCCCATAAGGACGTGTTGACTACTAGCAATGGTTGCTGGAAATATTATGCAAGCAATTTCAGCTTTAATTCAGTCCAACACAGTTGTACCCCCTAAGCAGTGTCAATGACTTGAGTCGTGAATTATGGAACGCCTTTTTATTCACTGTCCGGAATTTCATCTAGGCACTCATAGCACACACTTTTAGAATACATTCTCTTAAGAAGTATCTACTATGCCCCCTTTGTCCCTATTACTCCCCCCTTTAGGCAAATTTAATTATGTACACCAACGCAACGTTAGGACTTAATTAATTTATATATATTTTGACAAGTGAGGGTTGTGACAAATGCATACTATCAACCTAATTGCAGTATCGCGTGACACATTTACATGTTTCAAGATTTATCGACTCCATGCCGTCGAAGTTGAAGCGCGTAACGGTTCTCGGCAGTCGAAGGATCAACTTGAATCATACAATAAATTAAAGTGAAATGTGATGAATTGAAGAAATTTTAAGTTTTTCATCTGATTTATCTATTTGCTTTTTATCTCTCTTAGACAACAACGCAGTATACATTGTAAACACAAGAAGAGCACTTTCAAATTGTGTCACTAGGGCTTACCATTAAGCCGTCTCAGATAAAGCCTGCTTCTTCGACAATAGGATTAATGACAAGATTGAGAAGAAACGTGTTTCGCTTCCAAGGCACCTTGTGTCTGAAGTACTTTATTGTTTCACATTTAAAGTGATGAATGTGAATGTGTTGACGACAGAACAAAAGATAAAAAATGTGATTCACAGAATGTGTGTACAGTGATTGCCTACGCTTAGTTCACTCTATAAGTTCAGGGAGTAAGTTTACTCTGTAAGTGCTCGATGCCGACATTCAGAAAAAGTCTTGGCCTTCAATGGGTCATAATTTGTAAACAAACTAAGAGGTCAGAAGTCCAACCGCAGTGCAATTATATTTAATAAATTAATTAACACCTGCCTTCTTGACGTCACACCAAGGAGTCATCGGTACCAATTTTACCAATTATATCATTTCGAGCTGTTGTCTATAAATATTACTCGCACTTCTACATGTGCAATTGGAAATTTATGTGAGTCCCACGTTTGTTTGATTAGCAATACAATCGCACCGACCTATACGTTTAATCCCGGCCATGAGTATAAGCAATGATTGCAACAACTTCCATTTAGCTACAGTTTCTGTTTACCAAATGCCGCATTCTGATTTTAATTCACTCATGACATTATAAAGAAGTTGAATTCGATCGAGATAAGATATCCTCACATTCTCTTAACTGCTGAAGGTATGTCCAGTCTTTCCTTAGATAACAAACAAATTTGATTTTATGCAAAAAGATATATATAGCTTCATTCTTCCATTTCATACGCAATTTCGAATTTCATCAATAAATTCCAAAGTTTGATTATCCTCTCGTAACTCAATTACTGAAAGAACAATTCTAAATTAGGAGTGCTAATCACTTCGGAGTCATTCAAGCGTTAAGCGAAAGGTCGTCACCTGCTGAAGGCATTTAGCAATATCCGGAATAACCGGCAAACCAAATATATACAAACTGAGTTTTGTGGTTCGTTAGAATCCTCTGAGCGGAAATTAATATTATTCTAAGCCGTGTTCACTCATTTGGAAAGCATTATTTATTTTTCTGATGTAAACAATTTATGTTGATAGCGCACAAGAAATGATGTACATCAAGCACTGAGCAGTGGAAAATAGTACTCAAAGCGAACCGGATACTCTGTTATAAGCATAAGCACACTGTTTGCTGCGACGACAGAGTTCACTGACCGGAATTTCTCTGAAGAGTGACGCATTTTTATCACAGTTTTATGTAATTTTTATATAGCTGCACTTTGATGTTTGATACATGGCGTCGCCTCTCCCTCAAGTGGACCATTGCTTGCGTTTCATGGGAAAATCTCCCTCAATTGTTCCCACACTTAGCACACAATCTCTTTAATCTCGTTTGTGGTTATCAATTCCAGAGTTTATAATACTTACAATGAAAATTTAAGTGAATCGTCTAATTCCATTAGAGCCGCTTGATTACCGCAACGATAACAATAATTTGGCGCTGAGAAGATTGTGACAACGTTACGATCGTGACACCAATTATACCCCTCCATCACCAGCTGATGGGCACGTGAGACCAATGTTAGACCATTTGTGTTGTTAAATGTTTCCGAAATGTCCTGCAAATAAAATAAACAACAATTAAACTTATTTCTATGAATTCTGTTTTCTTTTTTGTAACTCACTTGACCGAATGTGTATCCAGCACCACGTGGTGAAATACCCCAGCCACCCCTGTCATCAGGATCGGACCAGAGCAGATCACACATTGGTCCTTCGTGTGGCACCTCTTGCAGCCGATCTAGCGCGCGGATGTGATCCAAACTATCAATTGATGGACTTAGACCGCCATGCAAGCAGAATATTTGTCCATCAACCAATGCAGTCAATGGTAGGTAATCAAACAAGTCAGTGAAATATTTCCATACATTTGCATTGCCATATTTACGCAGACACTCATCGTAGAATCCATAAACTTGGGTAATTTGTCGCGACTCATGATTACCTCGTAGAATTGTGATTCTCTCACGATAGCGGACCTTCAGCGCAACCAATAGCGTAACAGTTTCCACCGAATAGTAGCCACGATCGACATAATCACCCATGAACAGATAATTTGTATCGGGAGATTTGCCGCCTATCCGAAAGAGCTCCATTAGATCATGGAATTGCCCATGCACATCGCCGCATACTGTGACAGGGCATTTGACCTCTTGGACATTTGATTCCTTCGACAGAATTTCCTTTGCCTGTGAATAGAACGGAAAACGAGGAAAAGTTAGTTTATTTTGTCACATAATGATGCTTAAGTACCATGTCAAGAACAATATAAAATTAAATCGAGAAACTAGGTCAAATCGTTTGGTTTTTTGCTCTCCAAGATTGCCGGAAATAAACTCGTTTGAAATCAAGTTTCTTAATTGCCACTGTGTTTACTTCAGCAATCTCAAGGACAAAGCAAATAATAAAAAGAAGCGGTTGATAGTTTTAAGGACTGTCATCCAAAGAAGACATGCTTAATTGCTGCGCTTTGGCGATTTTGAGAATCATAGATGCCGCGCTCGCGCGTTTTAAGTTCTAAATTAATTTCGTGACACATAACTGCCTATTAGTGTCATTTCCGCAACGTCAAACCTCTGTAAGTCGAACAGCCATACGTCGAATTTTCTATAAATCGAACTAATGTTTCAGGACTAAAGGACCCAAGACGTAAATTGTCTCCTACTTTACACTCCATAATTCGAACATTGCATATATCGAACACAATATTTGTTGCCGTCGCTATTCGAATGTATTAACAAGTGGAAAGGGAAATATTTAAGGGGTAACATCAACCCGACCTTGTGCGAAATTATATTAAATTTGAGGTACCGTGTACAGTGCAACCACTTGTGTCATTAGTTCGATTGTTCTCTGACGAGTCAAGGGAAACATTTGCCAGACGCATTGTTTGCTGCTTGCTTCTTCTAGACCAAAATTAAAACGAAATATGTGTAGTTGCCATGTTCTTATTTGTTTCCGTATAATCCTCCCAAAATGGCAGCACTTGACCGGTCTGAACCGCATCTTTAAACGATAATGTAAATTTATTACGCCTTAAGTGCGTATCATGCTATAATTCATCCCCGATTCACATTTTCTTACATCAGCCAAAAATAACTGTTTTTATTCGACGTCCCGTTCTGGACATCGTCGGTAAAAGTGAATCACACGACATTTTTATTGCCCAATAAAGCCGATTAATCGATCTATAAGAATGTAATGTAATTTCATTTTTCCAAAAACTACTTATTCTCAAATACGGCCATTATCGACTGACGTCTCTGCGTCCACAGAAGCTTCCAACACATAAAGATTTAAAACAAGAAGTCATTTCTTGGTTTAGATGCCCACAAATGTGCTTCAACACAAGAAATGAGAAGCACCCTAGTGTTACCCTGCCCTTAACATTCAAAAACATGGACCGAAAATCAGCGCTTGTCTTTGAGTAACATCTTGATGAGATATAAGGAATCAAGACTCAACTACAATTTGCTTAGGTAAAATTAAGTCTACGTCAGGACAGAGTAAAACAAAAAAAAATAAAAAAAAAGTTCCAACACCACGTATCCTAAAAAGAGGAATTCATTGCGCTCTCACTTAACTAATGAAAATTTAACGAAACTCAACGAATCGGTGCGTATACACACACACTGTCGATGGTAACCTAAATCTCTTAACATCTATTAGGCGTGCATATTTCATCACAATGCAGTTGCTTGTGACCGAAAGTGAAATAAAGAACTTTTTTCCTTGTGTCCCCGTCATTCAGAAAAAGCGATACAAAAGGCTGCTTGCAATTAACAGTACAACCATTTAATTCATTCAAATCGGCCATTTTTTTTTTAAATGTCACATTCCTCAATAGAACAAAATGTCTACGTTATCAGTCCGCTTGAATCTTATCTTCAATTGTTTCCGTCCGTTTAATAACTATTCAGTGTCGATGGAATCAATGTGTATTTTGTAAATAAAGAGTCTGTATAGTCTACAATTTCACAAACAAGAAAAAAAAAGTGCAGTATACTCTTAAACATCAGCTGAATATAACACAAAGGGCAGACAGAAATGGGAATCCCCTCTGCTTATTATATCAACTTGTTTACAATTTATAATTATCATATGAGTGATCAGTGAAGGCTTTCCCAAGACAAACAATTCCGATGCTGATGAAAAATTGTGAAAAAGTCAGTCAAAGTGAACGAAAAACTACTTTCAGTACAATCAAGCACACAAATGTATACTTTTCTTGCATGCCAAAAGGACATTCTACCATTTAACAAATTTTTTTGATTAGTTATCTCTAAATATTCAAGTCAACGTTTTTTACCACGAGTCAAAGACATCCTTGCCGACTTGTCAACCTGCCCACTAACTACGCAAAATTGTTGGCTTTTGTTCGGTAGAGAAATGGCGACTTACTTTGAGTTCCACAATTAACAGTTTGCGGTTCGTGGGTACAGTATTTTAGCACTTCACTTTTGACATGAACATAAATTAATACAAAAAGAATCTAACATCGTTTGGATAATCTGTCACAACTTTGAATGCCATTGAGTTATTCCCACAGCACTGCATCACCGACGGTATCCGAAAATATTTGTAGCCATTAGAAAAACCCTTCACGGTAATTTACTATGTGAGTACATGTTTTAGAAATTTTAGATTCAAATTATACGACTGCTGATTGTAAACATTATACCTGACTTCTGTATCAAGAAACTTAGTTCATCATCGCAGTAAATTCAATTACTACACTGAACGGAATAGTTTACAGTTTCAATTCCCCGGAATGGCATAAATATTTACCGAGCAATGTGTATGCATGATTTAAGTTTTCTACAAAGTTGCAAGTGTATGGTTCTACAAAGTTTCTAGTTTCTTACAGACTTTTTCCATCATTGATGGGTGCGCATTTCGAATGAAATAACTGCGGTAACAATAACAAATTCACAACCGTGCTGCACACTGCCATTCATTGTAGACTTATTGCAATCTATTCTTAGACGCATTCAGCGCCCAGCCGTAACGTGCCTCAACATGGTCGTCGTCGTCGTCGGCAGTGAAGTTGACACAATGGGAAAAGTAGAAGGGATACCACACCACCACCACCGCCGCCTCCGCCAAGCATGTTTGCGTGGTGCGCTTTGCATAAACTATTTTAATTTGGATGCCCGAGATTCATTGCGAATTTTGCAATGATTCAAACCGAGGAGCACTTCCTTGTTCCACTGCATCAGCGGCAGTGCATGTGACCCCGTTAGAATTAATTTAGTCATCAAAACCTATCTAAGGGAAACAAAAAAGGCGTTTGCCATCGAAAATGGTATAGCTTACGGAGTGATACTTATTCGATGTCATTCGCAATGACGAAAGGAGGAAAAAAAAAAGAGTCAACAAAAGAAAAACAGCAATGTTTGACAGGTGGAAGGGGGCGAGATGAGCAAAAGAAAAAGCAAAGAAAATATTTAGAAAGTCGTTTGGCTGTAATGACAAGTCATCACGCAAAGAAAATGAGCCAGTGAATTTTGTGAAGCTTCACAAATTCACATGATACACAGGCAGCATACACAACTGCCAGCTGCCTCTGCAATGGAAGAGTGACCCGGGAGTGTGGCCCGTGGAAAACCGAACAAAAAAAAAAGCAAACAAACCAAATCAACGATAACGAAAGTTGTATTGCGGATTTTCCTTTTTTGCCTATCTAAGTCATGGAGCTAAAATATATGTACAATCTCACTGCCGAGCCGGGTACAGGTAGGCGGCTGCGGATAGATGTGAACGCGCCCAAAGTTATTCACCTGTGATTTATTAATGCTTTCGTTGGAGCTGTCGTTCGGCGGGGGGATTGTCGTGTTCTCGAGAACGAAGTCCGATGTGGTTCTCAGTTATCTTTGCCTACCCAACACGATTCGCTGCTAACAGCCAGGCATCTCCCTGATAATGTGGTAATGTCACAGTTTATTATCTCCCAAGTTAATTCTGAATTTTTTATCAACTGTGGATTTTTGTTCACATTTTTATGCGGTTAGCTTCATGCCCCTGGAGTGCAATTGCATAACGCAGGGGTTATGGTGCACACTATATTCCCTTTCAGTGAGTATCTGGCGGTTATGAGTGGGGTCAGGTTGTTTTCTGTTACGTCTCTGTTGAGATGTAGTTTTTTTCTTTTAATGAAGTCCTGGAGTTGAGAAAATCACGTTTCGTGAGAAAGGGGTTATTTTGAGTTTTCCCTCTAGCAGCAGTTAAAAACACGAGGTATAATTTTCTTTCCCGTTTTCTTGGGTTTTGTGCAATATTTTACACGTTGACTTTATAATTACAAGTGAATGGGAGAGGGAGAGAGAAGTTAAGTAGTTCCACTTCCATGCTAGCGCCCGTGAGAGGTTGAGATTTTTTGTATAACTTTCTTTTGCAAATAAAACACAGATAACAGACAAAAAAAACATTAATTTATTCAGTCGGATTTATGCATGCTTTGAAAGTCTCTTTAAAAAAAATACATGCGGTAATAGGATTTGTAGGTTATTTTGTAGGCTGCCGTCTTAACACTGCTGTTCTCTTAATCGAGCAAAAGTCGTATGTCAACCATTAAGACATTCGACACGACCAGAAGACAAAGACGGGCCAGAAAAATTGTCAACTGCTGGTCTATTTTTTTCACTGTATTGTCTCTACTCTAAACAATTAAATGTGCTGTCGTACCGAACTTGATTTCGGCTGTTTTGAAGGAAGAAATGATTTTGTGTAGTCGCATCCTGCGTGGCCTGCAGGTATACAAAACAAGACAAGACAAACGTGTCTTCTTGGCAGCAAGTATACTGCCACAAGCAATTGAAGCATTGGAAAGATTTATGATATCTTTTTTAACGGAACTCAAACATTTTAGAAACAAACAGAATCCTGGTAAGGAACCCTAAAACCTGCGATCTGACAGAAATCTCTTATACATATAAAATGTCTTGAAATTCCAAAAACGATTTCAGTTCGCATAATAATTTGTTCACTACACGCATACATTCCTGAAAGTCCGATTGGATGGCCCACCCAGTCTTAGTCAACAACACAGCACCAGCCGTCAAACACCAATAAGTGAGAGCGCTAACTATTTTTCCAACGCACGAGATAATCCCCAAGGTCACACCCCAATCGACCCCGGAGATTGCATACACATCTCACGATTTCTTAGGGAGCTTTCAACTATTAGCAACCTCTGTGTGCCTTTGCGTGTGTGGTTGACTGTACTGATTCTCAACGAGCTTACGATGATTATTCATGTTTACTCTGTCAGCCTGTTCAATTTAGCACGGTCATTTTAGCTGATCTCTCATAAAACTGCTGCAACCGATGACGCCAAGTTGAACAAAGTCTGATAATCGGCTTTTTGCGTTGTCCCGCAATGGCTTCCCGTTGATCGGATATGACTCTTTCTGGCTTGGCAACAATCACAATCACCATTGAAATGAAACCGATTTTCAAAATTGATATCGTTGTGCTGAATAACAATTTAAACAAATATTGACCTTAAAAATAATGAATTACTCACGAGTTATAAATGCTCGCTTGCAAATGTAAAGAACAAACATTTTGTATCTGAAGTTCTGGTTTATGCATTTTTTGAAACCGGTTCCACAATCCACAACAAACAAGATTGAGGTGAGGCCTCTGCAGATGTAGAGGATTTCAAATATTTTTGGATTTGATCGTCTATTTATTATTTAGGACTGAATTTAAGAAAGTGCAATAAAACGCACGCATGTCTTTAGACCTTTTTTCAGCTCGAACTTCTAATCTGTTCGGATTTGGATGAATATTGGTAAAACGATGCTCTGGATGTGACAGGAATAAAAGACGAAAAATATAAATTACCCATGGTGCCGCTTATTATCTTGGAGTGTCGAAAAACTAACAAAAGCATTTACTGTAAGTACACATTTTTGAAAGTGTGCATGAAAAAATAACAGCCGATAAGCCATTAAGCCACAAAAGGAATCAATCAAGTTGATTAAAGGAGCACGATGATGGAGTGTCTAGATTGTGAACGCATAGTGAGCACGCTGAAGTCTTCAAAGTAAAAATAAAGTATTGGGTCCATAACTTAATTCGTGCGGTTTTTTCAAAACTTGAACGTTAATTTAAGAGAAACATGTACAATAGCATTGCCCATCTGAAGCTATGACTCTTTCCCATCTTTCTGGCAATTTGTGGATCCCATCCCAAAAGACCTGCGCCGGCTTAGCAGCCAAGAATGAATCAAGCCACTTTTGGATATTCTGCTCTGATGTGAACCGTATTTCAGTGAGGGCGATCTGCACCGACCGGAACAAATGGTAGACAGAAGGGCCAAGGTCTGGGCTATAAGGCGGGTGGGGTAAAACGTCCCATCCACTGTTTTCCAAATAGTTCTTGACCGGAATAGCAACGTGGGGCCGAGCGTTGTCATGATGGAAAATGATTACCTCGTGCCTGGTCGCATATTCTGGGCAAATTTTGGCCACTGCTCTCTTCAACCGCATTAATTGTGTTCGGTAGCTTTGTCCATTGATGCTTTCAACGGGTTTTAGCAGCTCATAATACAGCACACCCTTCTGATCCCACCAAATACAGATATTCGGCTTTGCCGTTGATTTGGCTGGTTGGTTAAGCCAAAATCACCACATTTGAATCGTGCACGTTTGCTCAGCTAGCGCATCAACTTCCACCAAAATACGAAGACTTGCGGCAGCTGTTTTCTTCATATTAAAGTAATGTAGACGAACTCCCCGCAAAAACACTTTTTCAGGCACATAGTTCGACATATTTGAGTGAAAAAAAAATTATTGTTGTTTACGCTTCAAATGAATGACATATACTGAAATGAGGTACAATGACAGTAGCTTTCCAACGCATGTTCCAATGGAATAATACAAGTTACGCCATCTCTTAGCAAACCGCACGAATTAAGTTATATACCCAATATTAATGCCTTCGCGTTTAAATCTGTCGCAAACATAATTAAAAGCTGATGCGGATGAAGTCGCGGTGCTGCAGTAATAATTTTTGGCCATTGTCGGTGACTCGAAGGAGGTCTTCACCTTGATTTATGAAAATTGTTAAACTCGGGAGTTGATCCTGAGCGTCCACTCGTACGCCGGGGTTGTCAGGATCAATCCACTACAGCACTGGGGTCACAAAATAGCCAGACATACTTCAAAAGGCCTTTCTTTACTGGTTATCTCTGTCCCACTGCTAGAAGTAAGAATAACATTTGTCTAATGCTTCAGTCCTAACACACCATAAGTTCTGGAAAACAAAAGTCAAGCGACAGCCTCAATCTCCGCTGGATTCTTACCCAAATCCGACTGATCCCCACCTCCCCAGGACATCACCAAACGATAACGAGCTCATAAGTGCAACTCTCTTGCAATTTAGGGACCCTCCAAAGGCCTCACCTTTTCTGAAGCCAAGAACTAAACAAAGCTCTTGTGTTTCTGCTCAGCCACTATTCCACAATTTAATAATACCTTCGCAGCAACTTTCGACTTCATCTCGGGTTACTCAAATATCTCATGAAGAAAGTGCAGTCATCAACACTTCGTATCAAATTACTCACGAGTTGTTTTTAAGTCTGAATTCATCTATCCCACGACACTTCACACTGTAACCCGATGTCGTTCTGCAAGTGTATTACACAATCTCAAGAGCCCTACACACCGTAAAGTATCGCGTTGTTGAGTCGGTGCTAATCCTTGCTTCATTTCAAATACTCTTCAAACCGTACCAAAGGCGCATTTGATATCGTTTACATTTTCAAGCAAACCCCATACACCCGCCGTGTCGTCTCCAGACCTTCTTCGTATCATTTGCGGAATATTTCACACTCGACTGATACACAATATTTGTTTTCCACTCAAAGAATCCAACCAGACACGAGTGCAAGCGCACACACACACGCATGACGTGTTCATGGACGGATCAAAGGCCGAGGCGCACTGCAGTAGAACTACAGAAGAGGAAAGAAAAATTAAACATCTACGACATGGTAAATGCTTCAGATCACTGCGTGACCTCAAATGGTTCCTACAATTGTTGGATCTGTGTATTTGCAATAAAATCACTTCCACAGCGCATTCCGTTCCGTCGCGCTGTCCATCGCAATTGCGGGCACTGCTCCTCTGCTTGGTTGCGGGCCGGCCAGCAGTGGAAAACGTTTCAATTATCGTTAAAACTATGCTAATGAGGTCACATTTGTGAAGATGGGCTCTTTGGCAAGCGGGGGGCTGGCTCGAGTCAACTTGTGCAAATTAATCACAATTTGCTCTCATTGAAGAGAGCAGTGCAAAGTGTAGCTACACATGTAGACTGCAGAGGTATGTATCTTAACCAATGATTTCATTTATGATAATTCTCTCTCTCTCTCTCTCTCTCTCTTTATTCGCTCCGCACAGAATGGTGTGGTCGTGGTGGCAGTTTCTTTGCCTTTTTCGAATTGGCTTTGTACATAGAAATACACTTCTCTTCTCCATTTTCTTTTTTCTTTCTATTCATTGAAAGTCGGAAGTTGGCAAGAAACAAAACAAAAAAGACCAACCGTCGACTTAGGACATGTATGTGCTTGGTATGCGCGCCGCAGCTGAGGGGGCGCGAAGGCAGTGCCAGACAAACGATTTAATTTTGCATGTGGTATTGAAACTGAAATAAACCTCGAACGCGTCCAGTGCATGCTGCAAAGTTCCACACACCAGATCGATAGTCCGCGATTTCGCGAGAACATGTGGAGGCGCATGAGTTGACTTATAATTTATCGAGCACCATCAGACGTTGGATAGATTTGAAATTTAGTTATCGCGCCCACGGGGTGAACTCGGCGGTGGTAGGGGGAGAATTCGTAAAATTTATGTCAAAATATGTCGATTTGCGATTTGCACTGGTAAGCTGTGGGCAGAACAGTCAGCACTACAGAAGGCAGAATTTCAATACCGTGCATGTGAACTGGGAAAGGAATCGGATACACTAGGCTTGGGTGTGCTTGCGACATCATTTCTGCTGCTAAGTGAGTCTAGCTAGAAGAGAGAGAGACCATGCGACACAAATAGAAAGGCGCGTGTTGTTATAGTTTGTCGTGGGAAGGTCGTTTAGAGTTGGTTGACATGGATTTGCCTTGTTGCTGCGTGAGGGCGATGTAGAAAAGGCCCAACTCTCTGCAACGGATGTGGTATTTATTCTGTGTATCTCTTAGTTTATGAGCATGTTTGTTTGTGCTCGCAAATGACAAAATCAGATAGCTGTAGTCACGATTGCGGGTTTATTGAATTTCGAAAACTGAAATTTAAATGTGTGGATATCCTATTCTTACACAAATGGTGGAACGTTCGTAGCACGAGGAGATGGACCTGAAGCCCTTCCCCAAATGGCAAGAAGACTTCCGAATTTCGTGGCAAAATTGAGACCCATGCAATATTTAAGATCCCTCATCCTCTTTCAATATTGCATACATTGTGCGATCATCAATTGCAAAGAAACCACTACCATACGAGAAAATTTTCCATTGATGGGGGCTTGCGAACAAATGCATACATATTTATACAAGAACTCAGCTCAACCAGCTCATTCAAAGCACTGAACACATTCATTCTTCTAGTGTCCACACACGTCACCCAAATTCCTACACATCAGTGCTTCATTGAATTTTGACGAAGGCGAAAAAGCACTATTAGCAGTGGGTGATAGTAGTCCAGCACTACGGGCATCAATAATGATTTGTTTATGGCACCGGCATGTATATTTCATGAACTATGGTTACGCACCTATTGTCCAAAAGTAAATCACTCAGACAGCGAGAAAAATTCAGAAGTCCTTCTCGGCTCTTTTGTGGCACTCCGACACAAAAAAAATAAAAACATTATAAATTTGCTCACGGTGTGGCACACAAACAAAAAACGGTGCGCGGACTTGCCCACACACACACTTCAAGACGCTGACACAAGTGTTCTGCGTCGCTTAACTACAACAACGCGATCACATGAACTCTCTTTGACAGGCGCTGGTACGCGTTTTATTGATTTTACGAAAATGTATGTCAAAACGCGGCACCCTCAGTTTTCAAAATCAAAATAGAACGCACTCGTTTGACAAGCCAAATGTTCTGAAGAACATTCTATAAGAAGAAAAATGCAATTACTATAAATAAAATCACTATAAAAAATTAATTACATAGACAGGTTGTCGCTTCAGTCCGCCAAAAATTCTACAGAAAATGTCAAAGTCCGAACGTGGTGTGATTTGCGTTTAGCGCACAAAAGAGATTTTTTTCCAGCTTCGGACGGTCGGGATTATAATCAATTTGTATTGCGAATCTCTTCGATTCAGGCGACAGAAAGGCGAAAAACTCTTCAGCTTGCGTTAGAGCCCGGAGTGAACCTGGACTGAAAGAAAGCGTCCAATAGAGCTGTTATTTAAGAAACTTGGTTTAGACACCGACACAAATGTGCTGCAAAGTCGCAAGGTAGACTTGTGCAAATTATCTTGTTGAAGTGTTAACCTATGAGTGCTTTACCCAAGCTCATCGTCGATTATTTCAAAAACTCACTAATCTGACTAAGCAAACCGTGTATCCAGTGTGACGACGCAGACGATTTGTCTAAAATACAGAGCTACGTGAAGGCACTCTTTGTATGGTGCTAAACACAAAGACATTCTTTGAGAGTTATCATAAATCAAATAAGAACAAAAGAATAAACAATTCCTTAATTCTCATTCGGCACCCATTTGCCAGAGTCCATAAAAGCATACAATTTTGCACTAAATATCGGACAACGGTTGTGGTAAGATTTTATGAAAGCGAAACTGATTATAAATGAAATCTGCTGTAAATTTACAAAACATCGACTGCATATTGATTGGCAATTGTCTTTTGTGAATGCTGGTGGCTGCGAACGATTGCGAAGATAATGCAGTTTTGGTAAACACAGGAAGTTTTGCATTTATGAGCACCTATTTGACATATTCCAATGATTTTCGTTGTTCAAAAAAAAAAAAATGAAGAGTACCAGCTATAGGAATATTCTATGTTTAATTTGAAAACAATCAGCAGCAAGGTCGTATGCATTTTTGGAACGAGTTGTTCAGAATCAATTCCCTTATTCCCTTAGTCGTGTCAAACGTCACTGTGGAAAATTGGTACTGTCTTAATCACTTTATGTGACATTTAAGTGCCTAGTTGAATACACATTGGATACAGTGACATGCCACGACTAAGAGAATAAGCGGGAATGTCTCATCCCGTCTTGATTGTGTCTCTGAATAGAAAACGGACTGTTTTGGCTGTTTTCAAAATTTCATTAGTAATCTGTTCATATAAAACCTCACAGAAGAATACTTCTAACATTTCAGTCTGTACTGTACATTAATGCACTATTAAACTGATGCTCACTTAAACAGACATGCACTTTAATGTACTCACAAAGGAATGTATGTAAGACAGACTGTTGCTTCTTCAACTTTGACTGGCGGTAGCACAAACATAACGTTCGTCACATAGAAACCACGGTCACATTCCCACTCAGATCGAAGCAATTTAAAGTGAATGACATTTCCAATTGATGACCAATTGTCGTACTTTGCTCCAACAGATAATTGCAATGAGAGTAATTGAGCAGCCGACATCAATCTGACATCATACATGCTTTTACTTTCTCTGCTTTCGCTGACAAATGTCATCTTCACTGAGACATTTTCATTTTTAACGTAGGCAGTACACTTTTACCTCGTCGATTAGTATCTGATGATGAAGAGAAAAACAAAATGGAAAATCTAATGGAATTACGAGCACCTACGCATCATTTAGTACAGTAAACAACAAGCCTTGGAATGTTGGTTTCTTCTGTTTTTTTGCGAGGGTTGTTCAGTGTTGGCGGACTTTACGGGGGTTGGGCAAGTATCATTCATGTACAGTCCACCCTTATGGACGTTCTTTTACTCTCACTCGCCTCGTGTGTGGGGAAAGAAGAAACAAATCCCCACAGCCATTCTCTGTCACATGTGATGTTGGATGCTGCTCTGAATTAAAACCATCCCCTCCCAAACACTCTCACAATTACATAAAAGACTCTTGTTTGTTGTTGTTAATTCAATTGGCGGTTTCATTCAAGTATATTTCTGCTCATGTACCTACACACACGTAGACCGCGGTGCTGGCACGCTGACCACCACATCAGGGCATGGTTGTCATTGATTTGTTTTTTCATTCAGACATCTTTGAGGACGGATTTCTGTTTTCTACAGCTCTGGCTAGCATTCAACTCTAATTGACATCGCATCAATGACTACCTTGGTGTGAAGTGACGAACGCCTGATGAAGGAGCGTGAATTCATGAATTCATAGCACAGCCGAAATGATGATGTTATGCGAATACATACAAATTGATGATCACACGTGAAACTCTGCTGCCATGTGAACAGCATTACACACCAGCTAATAATCTTTATGTACATACTTTGACTTTCAGAACATTCCCCACCATTTCATTTCACGTTCAAGGCCACCCCAGTGGGCAATTCTTTCAGTTTACTTAATTAATTTATTTATCGCGATTACAATTTGTTTGTGTGACACAGTCACGAAATATCCGTCTGACCTTCCATTTTTCGCCGAAATAAAGGTTTGTCATCCGCCTTTGGTGACACCATGTCTAGCGTGAATGTGTTCAACTACAACGCACCATAAATAAGTGCCTTTAAATGTAACTGATAGATTAACTTGAACTTTCCTTGATGGGAGTAGTCTCTGTTGCCTACTTGGATGAGTCATGATTTTAGCAGTGAGTCAGTTGAATGTCACAGTTTAACTAGAAAAAGCCACATACACAGCCTAAGTCAGACAGCGTTGATGCTCTGTATCAGACCCAATTTCTTAGAAAAGATTAAAGCAGAAAGATGTCAAGGTTGCAAAACACCCGTTTCCTAAAACATGCTAATCTCTGTCGACCGAGTCTTTCCATGACATGATGCTGTACGAGAGGAATCTTCTCATCCCACCTGAATTTGTACTCAGATTTATCGCACTTTAATTGATTACAATCTTGATATAAATATAATGTATTGTTTGGAAACGTTTGTTAAGCAAGCAAGTCATTAATTAAAGCAAAGGTCAAGGTCTTTTATCGTTTCATTTATATCTTCTCTTTCCAACGATGCAACATCGTTTCCAGACTTCAAAATAAACACAAGAAACCGAGAAAAAAAACTCGTTCTATTGGTTTTATTATGGTTTTATTGCTCTGACTTGAACGAGCACGGAATGCAGTAAACGGCGACGAGCGAGTTAAATTTTAGAATGAGGAGTTGAAATGTTTGTTTAGCTAATTTTGTAGTTCATAACAAACTTTACATAGATCCGAAATTTTGATCTAATTAAGCGAAGCACATTAAATATGTTTACACAGTTCAAATCGTATTTTTCTTCTAAAAAAAAGGGTTGCTGTTTGACTATGTTCACAGACAGGAACGCATCTATAGTGCTTTCAGAGGTTTCCAAGTTGTAAACTCCCTTTGGTACTCTTTGATACCCACGCTAAACACGACCCACGCCCACTGATTTTCTCTTTTTAGTGCGAATGTTTTGCGAGCGCTTTTCGAATTTGTGGGAAGGAAGGAAAGGCAAGGTTTTAAAATATCGAGTTTCTCCTTTAAAACGTCGATGTCTAACTATAACTATATTTCGTTTACATCTTCTAGTCGTAGTACTGATCAGTATCTGTTAGTTGGGATCGTATTTGTTCATAAAATTTGCTTTTACTTAAGCCAACGCTACGGGAAATTGTTGCGTACGCGCAGATCTGTACTACGAGGTAGAGATTGACCAGATAGGAACACAATCATGCGTTTCAGCTGCCGTGGTCAGGCACGCACTTAATGCCCATTTCACATCACTGCGCGGGCACGTCGCGTCGTTTTTTAATCCACACAATACAATGTGTCCATGGATCGTGTTATGTTTTGACTTTTATAAGAGGGCGGTCAGAAATAAAGGGTGATAGAGATGCCAAACTTCTACCTCTCTTGTCCATTAAAATTTTTTGACAACTATTTTTTATATCGTTTTCTAAAGCTAAATTGACCAATCAGAGAACGTCATTCACAATATTTTGTCAATAACCGTCAAAAATTCATGAATAAGGGTCAAAAACCCTCTGAAATTTGTCGAAGGACTAGGGGTCAATTAGCTGTGAAGTGGGCATCTCTATCAAACTTCATTTCTGAGGGCGGTGAGGGCAACGCAAGCTTTCGGTCATTTTCCTGGATGGAACTTAACAATGTTTGAAATAAAACGAACAAATTCCCCAAGTTTTCGGTCAATCATCTATACATCATCAATTGACTTCTTATGCGGTTTATGGCATGGAGGCAACAGCGAGCTTTATTACTTTTGAAATAAGGAAGGAGGCAGTGGACGTATGGACAGTGGACTCAGGTATAAAATGTTTAACCGGCTTTATGTGCCCAGAGCTCGACAACATCGATCTATGTATCCGAGCTCTGGTTCCAACAGAACGGCGCTGCATGTCGTACAAACAAGGCAACGCTCGAACTTGTGAAGAAGAGTTACGTGACATTCATACGGCCATTGCGACTACGCAAGCTCTGAGAATCTATTCATATGGAGTTTTCTCATTCGCGAGAGTTATGGGCAGATTCATATCAACCGTCAAACCAAATGAACCAATCAGAGAACGGTATTCACAGTATTTCGTGAACAACCGTCAAAAATGCATGAATAACTGTGACAAAAAGTCACTCAAATACGTCGATGGACAAGGGGAAAATCAGCTGTGACGTTTGACATCTCTGGGCTTACTTACTTACTTAAGGTGGCGCTACAGTCCGGGGTGGACCTGGGCCTCAACCAACAAGCGTCTCCAGCCAGCTCGATCTTTAGCTAGCTGTCTCCAGTTTCGCACGCATAGTTGGTTGAGGTCCCTTTCCACTTGCGTGCGCCACCTGAGTCGCGGTCTTCCTCTACTGCGCCGTCCCTCGGGGGTGGATTCGAAGACTTTTCGGGCCGGAGCATTGGTTTCCATCCGCTCTACATGACCTAGCCACCTGAATCGTTGGATCTTCACTCTTCTGGCTAAGTCGATGTCGCTAAACAGCCCGTATAGTTCGTCATTAAATCTCCTCCTCCACTCACCATCTATGCAGACAGGACCGAAAATCACACGAAGAATTTTCCTCTCGAAGCAACCAAGAGCAGCTTCATCCGCTTTTGATAAAGTCCATGCCTCCGCGCCATATAGCAGGACTGGGAATTAAGGTCTTGTAAAGCGTTAGTTTAGTTGTTCGAGAGAGGGCTTTGTTTACCAATTGCTTTCTTAGCCCAAAGAAGCAGCGATTGGCAAGAGTTATTCTTCGTTTGATTTCAGCGCTGGTGTCGTTGTCTGAATTGATAGCGGTGCCTAGGTATACAAAGTTTTTGACTACCTCAAAGTTATATCTGTCTGCTGTGACGTTCTGACCGAGACGTCGGTGTTGGGTGTCCTTTCTCGTTGACAGCATATACTTGGTCTTACCCTCGTTTACCGCTAAACCCATCTTCGCGGCCTCCGTTGCAATACCCACAAAAGCGCCATTGACATCACGCTGCGTTCTTCCGATAATGACTTCTGAAAGATTGTTCCTCTGGTGTTGGCGTTCGAGTTTTGAACAATTCTTTCAAGAACGATGTTGAAAAAGTCGCATGACAGCGCGTCGCCTTGTCTGAATCCTTTTTTGACATCAAAGGTCTCGGTTAGGTCTTTACCGACCTTGATGGAGCAGCGTGCATTCTCCATCGTCATCCTACACAAACGGACGAGTTTGGTAGGGATGCCAAAACTAGACATTGCTCTGGATGGTTGGGTGTTGCGGGAATCGGGTAGGCACTGACTGGCGTCAACCCGGCGATGCCCAGTGTTGTAACTTTTTCTACACACCAATTGTGCTTATTTTACCTCCAAGTGGTAGCCATCGGGTACTGGTTGTAGTTCACCCGAGCTCAACTTGCCAAACTTATAAGTGCGACCTCTTGTCCTAGGGGTGACAAAAAAGGAACTGGCCCGCCAGGTTGGGGGTTGTGCCGTCGGGGTAACTGCCCGGCCACATAAAGAAAATATATAGTTACGAAGCAACAACAAGCCTCGGAAACGGAGGATTTTACTGATGACATCTCTGGGCAGAATTCGAAAAAACTCACATTTCATCGCTAGTTTTTTTTTTGTGAATTTGTGGATCGACTTTGCCTCTTTGTGTATTGCGTTCTCAGTTTGACAGTTGGCAAATAAAATGACTGATCCGCGGAGAAGCAATTTTAAATCTTCAATTGGGAAACTTACATTAAGTAACTTTTGTTGGTATTTTTGTTGATACAAAAAACTCGATACTTCAATCCGCATCTTTTTACCAAGAAGTAAAACTTTTGTTATCTGAAATATCGGGTTCGAAATTCGTTAATCATACGAATGCCACTCTAGTGTTTCCACGATGGCTTTAGCCTGACTGCCTCGAATTGAAGCATGTCTGTTCAAAATAAATGTGAACAAGCGTTATCTGTTCATGACGACATTGCCAACCCTAACTAACCTCAAAACAATCGTGGACTGCTTTTGTTGTGTTGAGTAGGACACGTATTTGTAATGAGTTTGTATGAGGTACCCACTTCAGGAAATTAAGTGGTACAATGTCCCACATCATCTTACGTGTAAAATTTGTCACTTAAGAATGACCATACGTCCATACGTCATTATTTGGATGACAAAGTGCAAATGTTGTCACAAATTTGAATGAATGATTGAAAAATTTAAATAATTTCTCAGTTAAATGCAATGCAAGTGTATTATAAATGAAAACAGAAATGAAATTGTCCCAAAAACACCACACAGACTGACAGTTGTAGTCACTGAATCAGCGCACACTTTGATTTTTGCTGATACTTCGTCTCAGAAATGAAGGATTATAGAGATGCCCAACTTCACAGCTGATTGACCCCTAGCCCATCAACGACTTTCAGAGGCTTTTTGACAGTTATTCACGAAATAACGTAAATGCCGTTCTCTGATTGGTCAATTTGGCTTTAAAAAATGGTTGTCAAAAATTTTAAGGGGCAAGAGATGTAGAAGTTGTTTATCTCTATCATACTTCATTTCTGCGTCGTCTACTCAGGGGGAGAAATTATCTCTGAGTATGACTAAATATTTTTGTGATGTGTTGGGACATTTGTAGAGCGTCTACTATGCTGTTGCACAAAACAATTTTGTCAATATAAAGATTTCCGTATATTTTTGAAAAAAGAAAGCACGTTGCTTGCAGGTAGAACCGTTTTTGTCGAAGGAAACACAGCAATTTTGAGCGACTCCGCTAAATTTGAAATCATCATTCTTTCCAAAACAAATAAATAAGACTTCATTGTGGAAGCATGGCAGAATACTTTCTTAAAATCTTACTCATTCCTTATGTAAAATATCAACCGTCATTTACGTCGTCTGTTAGTTACCTGAAAGAAAAGAAACGAAATATGAACATTAGAATGTGCATAATAAAGTTGAAATTGATTTTAGTCATAATGGCCACTTTCATCATTAGCAGCGTGGCCATCGAACTTAAATGGGGACAATCTGTTCGTAGGAAACAAATTTATTACAACTGACAATCTGTAACAGCAGATTTTCACACATCCAAATAAATTTATCAAAATCAGTCGCTTTCTTCACGCACCTTTCCAATTCCATGTCGCCATGATCAATGTTTTTCTTTGCATTAATCCATAAACATTTATACATACGAGGATATTTGTTTATACCACACAGGTCGGTGTTTTTTCTCTTCAGTTATCTTTGCTCGACGAAAAAGAAAAAAAAAACAACCTCAATTGCCCTTAATATAAACGAATATGCGGGGAACAACCTTTAGCTGTATTCTTTGCGAAGTCAAGTCAGAGATAAGATACACAAATATAAATGACAACTTACATATTCCGAAAAATAATCAGGAATGTAAAAGGAACACGTACAAAAGGCAAACAGACAGTTGACTGTTTGGAAAGAACGACGACATGCCTACGATTATTCGTAAAATCCATTTGGGAATAAGGGATTCCCCCAACCATGTGGAAATGGAAATCAGCGGGATGATTTAACGCGTCATAAGCATTCCTAATTTAAGGGGAAATAAGGAAAAATGCTTGTAATTTCGGCATTTCTAGTAGTTCGCGGTTGTAACTAACTCACATGAGAAACTCAACATTTACGACATAATGCTCACATGGCAATCAGACATTCTTCAGCCATCCATCTTCGTTAGGCACCCACTCAAAAAATCGTTTGACTCCCCTAATGATGTCACGTGGGTGGCTGGAAGGATGTGAGCTCGGGTTTAAAGATGACCTTTGAGAATATTTCAGAAAGCGCCCGCCCAGATATCAGACTGGAGCCTGGAGACCAGCCCACACATCATGAAGAACAACAGTGGTCAATTGAAAGTTGTGTGAAATTGCTAAAATGTAAGCCATTGTAATCTACGAGTATTGTTACTTAAGATGTAAGCAAAAAGTGAATGTTTCCAATAAACTAAGGATATCGACTCGTACACATAATCGCTTCCAGAAATTTACGCATAATTTCGATACCAACTTGCATTTACGTACGTAATGAGCTCGGTTCATTTCCCTCACATCTAAGTAAGCGAAATTAAACGAAACTTAACGAAGCCCTCACATCTAAGTAAACAAAAGTAAACGAAACTTAACGAAGTGGTTATTATGGTCTGCGTCGTATTTCTGTCGATTGATCATAAAAAATGGACGTAATGATGGTGGATTAGACCATGTTTAGTTAAAGCGGCACCTGCCTTGTAAATTTGCATGTGTATCACAAACAGGTTGGCCTGCAAGTCTGACTCGGAGGCGTCATGCACTAAGGGACAATCATCAGCACGAATGGTTATGGCTTAGTTCCAAAGTGATGCAGTAACTCTGTGACGTGTAATTGAGAGTTCATTGCCGCAGAAGACAGATACTTAGTCGTCCTCTGCCGTGAGTGTAAGTCAACTGGTTAAGTTAAGAGCAATAATATCCAGAACATTCCTCGTAGAAGTTGCGTAACAACAGGCACTCAATTGTAAGTCTGTGGCCGATTTTTTGACAGACACATTCTGGGTCATGTCGTCCTCGAACGTGACGCGCTATGCGCCATACGTCAGGTAGATGGGCAACTGGAGTTGGAAAGATCTTTTCAATTAACCGAATGACGCACACCGAAGAAATGACGCTAGAAATTCCAGAATGGCGTCATCTTCAAGAATGCCTGTGCATTTATCACAACCAGCTGACAAGCGTGTGAGCGGGGAATCTCAAATTAGCTACCTACACCCAAAAGCAAAATTAATATAAAAATAAATATTTTATTGCTTTCAAAAGAGCATGCATCCATCCACCACATGAATGAGTCTCTAAAAGCAAGCGCAGACAAAAGGGTATCTGCGGTGAAAATTGGAAAAACGATTCAGCCATACTTGGAGACCGGCGGATACGTTACAAATAATGAATGAATTCCTGTGCATGCAACCAAACTAGCATACAACGCTATTCGTTCTGTGTGACATTTGAGGGCATCCAGTCACAGATCGCAGATTGTTTAAAATGCAACAAGTCCGCCAGTAAATAGCCGACTTCCTCTCGGGCAATAGAAAAATTGCCAACAAATGTTTCTGCGATAGTCTTACGTGCCCGTTCACAAGGTCACACAAGGAATTACAAAATGAGTTTGATAAAAACGTGCTGTGCACAATATCTTAAACTGAGATTGGTCTTCAATGTGCTTTTGTGAGTATTTTTAAAATGTTGGCAGGGAAATGCATGTTGTCTGAGGTTAGGTAGACCCGATTTAGATACAAATTTGACACCAATACCAGCGAGAGACCTCGCCATTGCAATCAAACAGAAGTTGATTGTTTTAAATTTAACTCCTGCAAATCTGTAGATGTGTGTTGCTGGCTGGGATTGTGGTTTGTGGTCTTTCGACAACGATGACGGGTGCTCCGTTTTAACGTTCAACTATAGACAATATCTGAACTTGAATTGACGCTGTTCTATTATCAGCACTTTCGTAAATAGAAATATTCCGCCGCAGAAAGTCTTCTTCTTAGTTAAATGACTAATTTGGCAGCAGATCGTGATTTTGTCAATAAATCTCAAAGACGTTGCGACATTATCGTCACTGACTAGTAAATGGCGATAGTTAGACATATCTTAAAAATACATAGCCCTCATCAAATCCGTTTGCCAACGGTATGGGCTGTCCCACAATCCCAGATGTCCCTAATTGTTCTCCCTCTCTCCCACGGAATCTAAAGTTTTAAGCTGAACATTGTCAGAGACACTAGGAAGGTTGAACTTAAGCACATCCATCATGTTAGTCGACGCACCTATTCACTAAACGCCACGGAACGGTTTAGTCATCTGGGACACTAGAAAACGGTCGATTTCGATCCCAGGGACTCAGGTTAGTCGTGCCGTGTGAGTCAAGACACTTGAATTCGTCGAAGGCCCTACCTTGGGATAAATTTCATCGCAAATATTGGATCATAGCTGCCATGGTCGCTGAAACGTATTTTTCAATTGATTTTCATTCAAACCCCGGACCTTATTAGAGCCTTTAGCCAACAATAACAAAGTCATTTCCATTGTATTTCCTAGCATTTCACACATTTATGTAACCAAAGTGTACGTCCCCAGACAGAAACAATATGTCGTTCTCATGAATATACTCCATCGATCCAACGTCGCTGTCACACGCTCCAAGCGATAAGATTGAGCGAGAATATCAACATCAATACAGGCCACTGTCAGATAAGATATATTTAATCAATTTCGTCGCAAAAAGTTAGTCATTGAGCATGTCTCCTGTACCCTCCTCCCTCGAAACTGTTTCAAGGTGGCTGCAGTCAGAAAGGAAAGCAACAAGTAAACAGATATGCCCTTCAGGTTACCTCAGATCATTCAGCATTAATCATTTAAACACTGACACAATTCATTCAATCATTACTGCGCCCAAGAATAAATATCGTCGCGCATGCGTCCTTCGGTTCGCAATGATATCGTAAAAAAGGTTTCTTTTATCTTATCGCTTCGTTCAATTAGAATCTAAAATAAATTCAAGTCTTCAAAAAGTGCGTCACTGCGAATCCACAATTTAATTGTTTAAGCAATTCTTCACTCTTCACGCAACAGCAACAAAAAACGGCAACGCGCTTAACGTTGTATACAACACGAGTGAGGTACGAATAGAAACAAACCAATCCGATATTTGTTTGCGTTGGGGCAGGAAAAAGAAACAAAAAAAGGAATAAGAACTTAAAAATAGCCTCAGATAGCGGCAGCAGAAGCAATATACTTTAATTTGTTCTAATAGTTAGTGCTATCCTACGCGGGGTGAAGCTATTTCTGGCGGAAACAGAAGAAAAAAACGGCAGAGACATGACAAGAAAACATTTGAGCCAGCAGCAGAGCGATTATTTTAAAAATATTTTTTAACGATGACTGTTAAGAAGCTGTGCGCTCTCTTACGCATGGATTTACGTAATTCACTTGGGCATGAGACCCGTGTGTTGATTTTTGACCAATTCTTAAACATGATTGCAAGTACATGTGTTGTATTCGTGTTGGCAAATATGGGGGTTTCCTTCAGTTAACTCTGAAAGGAAGGAAGTCTAGGATCGGTAGGCGAGTGCTGCTCAAGTAAAAATAAACCCACACGTACGTCGTCAAAGTAGTCCGTTGGATGGATATCTGCAGACGTTGATGAATAACTGAAATCGCCGTCGAGCATGAGATTTGTTTGAAATTCTAAATGAATTCGAAGAATGTATATGCGCGTTATGTATTTCCAATTATTCCGCCTCCGACTTGCAACGAAACAAAGTCTAATTATTCCCAGAAACATGTCTGCGTTTGCCATTCCTCCACGTGCCACTATTTTCGTTAATCCATTCTAGAATCTTTCTTGCATTTTTGGGAAGCTCATACATAAGGTAGGCTCTTTGCTAGTAATATCGTAGTAAAGTCTCTAAATTCAAGGGAGTGGGTCAGAAAGTGGGAACAGACAGTCCAAACCACTTACATAGTCCATATGTTGTGAGAGAAGAGGAGATAAAACGCCTGAAAAAATAAAGGGTGTCTCAAAATAAACGAACTATTTAAACCTGCCGACATCGTGCACGGAAAAAAAACAGTTTGACAACTGACAATTTAGGGTTAGTCAAATTATAACACGATATAAGAACGATATTGAACAATACCAAAGTATGATTGAAATAGTGGTTTAGTGAAATTTGTGGTTTCAACAAGTCGGTGCCACATGTCATGCAGTCTGCTGAACAATTCAATTAGTGCATAAGACTTTTCCTGGTCATGTAACTCTCGTTTCGGTGATCAAAATCGTGTGATTTAACTCCATTGAATTGCTTTTTGTGGGATTATTTGAAGTCAAGTTAAACAAGCCCACAATGTGCACACGTTTTTGCGGAATGTTCATGCATATTATCGACAAAACAGTACACAGCATGTACACAGCAAAACCGTGGAGGTCATTTACCCACTATAACCCTATCATATGTACATACTTAATAAAACAGTAAATATCTAAAGACTCAACACTCGGTTTTCTATTCAATTCAAATTTTGCGTTAATTTCGGAGACTCTTTGTATTACTTTTGTAAGAGCGCTCTGTTCTACGCTTATTTCCATGGGTTAACGGGAGTCAATTTTGAATTTCTAGAAAAAAGTACTTTTGGCATACTAAGTGAACCTGGGCTTAGCTCTGCAGCGTACTCTCACAAGTAGCGACGTCTCCAGTTTTATGTAGACTCCGAGCAACAACCAAATTTGAGAAGCTTTTCCTAGCAAGGTATACCACGCGAACAGGTCCATACATTTTAAAGTATTGTTATAATTGTCTACGCCTCTCAATCTAAACAAAAGACTACTTTCTTGAAGCATCAACACTGTTCGCAATAATAGAGCAATTCAGGTGAATAACTCATATCGCAGATCAAGCGATTTCGCGTCAAAATAGACTCTGGAAGTAGATAATGTGGCGTAAACGACTTATTTTATGCCTTTGGAAATCACAGGTCTTATGTGTATAGGTATATATCATGATACAATTATGAGAAATGTATTCGTCTGACTGGTGATTAATTCCTCTTCTCAGTGATGATTTATTTAAATTCGTTGTTTGCCTATGTTATACACTATTTAATTAATAGCATTTAAAGGAAAAATAAACCAAATTTAGACCAACTTAAAGACATATCGGACTTTGGTCGCAAGACTGTTTGGCTTTTTCACAGAACTGCAATTGCACGGCGAAGTTTGGGAACACTCAGAGCGTTGTCAGTAATTCGAAAGAGGTGGAGCTGTGAATTATGAAATTACCAACTTTCGGGGGTTTAAACCTGTCTACAGACGCCTACACCACTAACGCACTCATATAATGTATTTATGATTCATTGGAAATCGAAAAGTATGTTAAATACAAGTTGGAAACTTAGAATTGGTTAATGTTTGGTTAATATTTCTTAATGTTAAAATGAAGTATGTAGTTTATTTTCCGGTTCTTCTAACCTTTAAAATGCTCACAGTCTGGTAAGTTAGCAAGTGTCACAAGAACGCAACAACCAAGCCAGTTTAGACGGTATGAATAACACTTCCCTCCTCTCCTTTGAAGTCACAAATTTGGGGCGAAGTCAACTCAGCTTTGATTAGATCGTGACACATACTACGTCCACTATTCTGTGTCGTAACGTCTGAAAGCAACAACTTAAAACGAGTATAAAAAAACACAACATGCTGACATTGTGTCTATTTGGTGAAGGAGGTAAAGTGTCATGATGGTGAGACCTTCCGCCAACCACAATTGACTTAAGGACTGACCGTTAGCTTTAGCCATCATGTTTGGCACGAATGTGATATGTCCCGAAAAATTCTTAGTTGACCGAGGTGTTTAACGATCGTCTGCTTTAGGTTCCAGTTTAATCATGACTTTCACTTAGAATACCGCAGAGACCTGGAAAAAAGAACGATTATTCAGTCTTCCCTGGATCGTGGATGTGTCTTGTTTGATCATGGATTAGACTATCGCATATTCCCGGAAAAATTTTATTCTCTTCCTTCGATTCCGGCAGGCAATTGTTCTATAGTTCAATTTAGTAGCCTTCTGTATTTTTGTATTAAATCATAACCCCGCCCATTTCCCCAGCACCTGTCAGCAAATGCACTCACGTATGTCTGTCAATCAAATCTGTCGTTCATGTGCCTTTGGTGGATGTTGAATGGTTACACAAGTGAGTTTATATCGCTAATTTGGATCGAAAATATCTCGTCGCCCTGGACACTTCCTACTCAAATTCAGATACATTTTCTTTCAGTTTATTGCCAATTACTTCACAAAACGCGCCCACTTTACAGTCGAAAATTCCCTGCTGAAATAACCACGCACCTGCTTTAAAAGGAAACACTCCTAAAATCCAAGCACTATGTAATCCAGACTCACAAAATGTGTCGATGTCTTCAATGTAATCCTAACAAAAACACTGAAAAGCCAAATGATCGCCCACGACGAGCAAGTGCATAGTTTATACATAAATAGACACAACTTAAGATAATTACTACTTTCACTACGAAAGTGGAAGAAATTTCATCGCAGCCACCACCGTTGGCTTTAGCCTTTGATCATCTGACTTGTGGAACACACGCAAATGAACGACTCCAGCCATTGAGTTCGGCCGTACAAAATATGCAATTAGCCTAAGTACTTCTATTCATTACACCGAAGGTCTCCAGGGAAAATATCCTGTCTCAGCCCTTTAGAGCGCTTCCTTTATGGAAATTGCCTCTAACTGGCCTCTAAATTAGAGTTCAGCAGAAATCTGAGCAGCAGAAAAACAAAACCAAAACCACTTTTATTCGTTAGAACTAACCTGCGCATTAACATTAGTTTCTGGAACGACTTTGAGAGATAGCCCATAGATTGTGCAAAAAATCCCCAACAAAACAAAAACAAGAAAATCAATTAAATATGCTATACGGAGATTCTGAAGTAGGCAACAGCACCAACCATTAGAGATGCGAAACGTAGAAAGCCCGTAAAATGTTAACCAAACGCCGAGGAGCAAAGAAATTGCAAGAAATACGACATGCGAAATTAGGTTATATGCTCAAAAGCATGTATAACGCGGCACATGATCGCAGTGAGAGAGAAGTGGAGGCAACAAACACACATACAATGGCTAATGCGTAGCTGAAATAATATCCCGGACCGCACTCGGATGCCTTTTGGTTGGTAGTAGCTGTTACTCTTGTTTTTGCAAAGATTCCTCTAGCGACCTTGAATGCTGTCATTTTACACCTTCATTAATGCGCACAAGAATAAAGGAACAAAAAACACGTTGCCTTCCATTATCTGACTCGAAGCCTCCACCGAATCGAGAAGATATTCCGAGTGTTGCTTGTGGGTGGTGAGATGAGTGTGGGGAAGCACTCCGCACGAATCTGCTTCTTCTTAGATTTTCCTCTGTTTTCTCCTCCGTCTACATCTGTCTCTTTCTCTCCGTCGTCCGATGCTCATTTTGTCTCTCCTCGCATTTTTCAAGTGGAGATTATTTAATCGTGGAAACTGGTTTTTCGCCGCACTGTTTGAGGTTAACGAAAGATGGATGAGAATTAAGAATTGTGCCCAGATTGAAATCAGCTGTCGAGTGGGGGTGTGCGGCGTTCTGTTATAAGCTGTATAACACCGTCATCTGCTCATCATAATAACAATCATTTCAAGAATGTTGGGCACTGATCAAAAAAGAGCAAAAAAGGTGAGATGAAATCACCCAACTTTTCTTCATTTTCCACTTCCTGTTGAGGAATTGCTTTTATTGAGTTTGTTGTCACTCAATAAAAGTCACAAAACTGTAGGTGACAGAAATAAGACAAAATGATTTCACAGTGAAACATCTGTAAGTCGAGCAGAAATGAAGTATGATAGAGATGCCCAACTTCACAGCTTATTGATCCCTACACCAGACGAATTTCGGAGGCTTTTTGACAGTTAATGAATTTTTGACAGTTATTGACGAAATAACGTTAATGCCGTTCTCTGATTGGTCAATTTGGTTTGCGAAGACGAAATAAAAAATGGTTGCCAAAAATTTTAAGGGGAAAGAGAGGTAGAAGTTTGGCATCTCTTCTCTCACACTTCATTTCTGAAGTCGAGCATACTTACGTCGAATTTTTGATAAGTCGAATAAATGTTAAATTTTCTCATATTTCACACGTTAAAACATTCCATAAATCGAACACAATATTTGCTCCCGTCAGTTGTAAATTTTGTCCTCATTGTGACCAATACTTTGTAGTTACATTCATCGAGTCACAAATTTTTGAGAAGTTGCAATTACTAATTCAACAATGGTAACATTTGAGGTGTTTGCTTTTATGGATAAGTTGCACAAATCGAGAGTTCCTTTGCTGAGGTCGCACTGTATAAAATCTTTCCGGTGGGTGGCGATGTTCCATCTTAGAGAGCAAGCGCCGATCATCTGAAGAAATTGAGAAGACGAAAGCATGCTCGTGGACTGGAGTAAAGAAAGGCCTTGCAGAAGCTTCTGGGATTGGTTTGAACCAACAAATGGAATTATTCACATAAAGCACCGAGAAGTCTAGCAAGTTTCAAATCAATACACACCATTCTCGTTTTTAAGCCCATTGCTTCTACCCTCTAGTAAGAAAACGAGAACGTAAGCGCAAGTCCAAAACAAAGCAAAGCATGTTACATACCCAATCACTTTGCATTTGTCTTTACTGTGCTGAAGAAAACCCAGTTTCTGTTCAGAAAGCACTTTAGTTGTCAAAAACTGAGTGATTTGTCGAATGGAAATGTATCCTCGAAGATAATCCAAACAAATTCAATGATTGTGAATGGAATTATTCTATTGACTGTCTGTTTTTCTGTTTTTTGACGTGGGCTACATTTATTTTCAGAAATAGCATGGCACATGCAAAACAGCAGATGAAGCAATGAATCTACTCCGTGACATTTTCCCGCAATTGGACAGTAAGATCATTAGCATTTTTCTTTTACTTATGGGAATGAGTTAAAGGCGAATCCCAGGCCACGATTCACCACCGATTAAAGCGGTAAAAGAACATACCAGAAGCGTCATCTGTGAAACACAGCTACAATCATAAGAAAACAGGGTGAACATTTTCATCAAAATTTGAGTATATTTGAAATATATACATTTCAAATTTGAGTATATTGGCACAAGCTCATAACGGACAAGGGAAAATGTCTTCGTACCTGAACAGAAGTCCCGCACCTGTGGCAGGAGATATTCAAATAATTTACAATGAACAAACTTTCCTGGTCACAGCTGGTAAGTTACTTCATTCCTGAAAACAACTCATTAAATTTTCATCAAAATTTGATACCAACTCACGTGATTCACGGCAAAGATGACAGCAAATCTATAACCGTCTTAAGTGCTTACATTTAGCTGGAAATTTACCAAGCGGCAAAATATCAATTTATGCTCGAAAGGCATTATCATCTAGCCATCCAAAGAAGGATGAATACAATATTCATGCCGAAGCAAACAAGAAAAACAAGACGATATGGTTAAAGTTACCCCACCCGTTGGTGGATACGGAATTTATACGTATGATTGGTCCTTGAGAACATGCTCCACCCGAGGGTAATCAATAAAAGTCACATTTGTTTTTGTTTTTGACATCTGTCACAGGAGTGGAAAAGATACCTTCCTCGCAACACAGATACTGTGGCAGCCTCACCTTTCTGATGCCATCATTGCATCAGCTGTTAAAAGTTCATTGTTTCGTGTTCAAAAATGACATGCTTAAATCCGAAGAAAATTTTGCGTGACAATTCCCCGAAACTGATATCGATCTATTGATGTTTTGTGCGAAAGACCACCATCAGAAAAAAATCTCTCCTCAATTTGCCATGTCATCTGACCGTGGAGAAGAGAGAGAACACATGCGAGGCGCACCAACTCACATGAATGCGATTGAATAAACCACACACGTGCCGGCGAATTCATAGCGGCGAATGTGGCGAGGAAGAAGCCAAACCAAAGGGTTAATGAACAATCAAGCCAAATGATAAAAAATCATTCGAGAAACTAGTTTTATTCACCAATTGGGGGACGCGACAAAAGCTTGTTTGACAAGATTTCCGTACAGTTAATTTGTGTGTGGACTTTTGTCTCCATCCAGTAGCACTAAAGTGCAGAGGAAAGATCAATATCGTGTGCGAAAGAGAAAGAGGGAGTGAGGATAAAAGAGACGACATGACGGAGGGAACTTTATCTGTCATGCTATGGAGTAAGACACAAACTTGAATGTCACCGAAATGCGGTACCGGTACGCCGCCGAAGAGATTAAATTTGAATGATGCATTACGCAAACGAATAAATATAGAAATTATTACAAAGAAGCAAACAAAAAAAATAATCATTTCGAAAAAAAAGAGGAACCAGCTGGAAATACCGTCATTTCAAGGCGAATTCGCGCATAATTTTGCAAAATTTATTATTTCTAATGGGAAGCAATTATTTGGTTTTTCATTTGGCTTTAGATACTCTTTTCTCTTCTTTTTTGTGTTTCTTGCTTCTGTTCTTTTCGGACACAACAAGGTCTCAACGAAAAGAGAGAATAAGAGAGCAAAGAAGAGTATTAAAAGTGAAGCGAGTGGAAGATTAAACCTCCACCCCACTCACTGTCAGCTCTCGTGTCATTTATTACCTTCTTCACTCTCCAAAGTATTTCTTGAACGAAATTCAATCCAAAAGAAAAATTGGGAACGAGTGCGGAAACAACAAAAAGGAGAAGAGTAAAGACGAGCAAGCACTCATACATTTTGATGTCGTAAAAATTGAATGTCTGTTTTTATTTTTATTTTTTAGCAAAAAAAAACTAGATTTGTAATGGGATAAAACATCAAAAGCACACATGGGGTGGCCTATCAAGAATGAAAGGGGGAATGGAGGCTGAACACAAGCAAACGACATGCACATTATAAATAAAAATACATTTCGTCAAGAGCTGTCTGCGCAGATGTATTGTGGCAATCAGAGAGTTCATCTCAACCATAAGGACATAATTGCATTATTTATCGGGTTTGATCTGAAGAGCAGCTTTTTATGGAACACTGGGGTGGCTGAAGATGCGGTTTGTCCACACTTTAGACAATATTGTGGTCTCCGAATGGATTTCCACTTAGCAAAAGAAATTTAAATTTTACTGGAATATCAATTCAAATGCAACTTCAAAAGAATTGAATTGAAACCGAGGAGCAGGCGGACAAGTGGAAAACTGTCACTTAACGCTGGATCTGGTTTGGTCAGCAAATCAGATTGCTGAAGTGTAATTCGCATTTAATTGCTTTATTGACCGGAGGTTCAAAGTACGCGCTGAGAAATGATTCACAACTCACAGAGTCGGAATAGAAATTGACAAAAGGTAACCACAACATTAAACTTAGGTTCATGGGCCAAATGAGAACAAAAGTGGATCGGAAGGTAGGAAGTAGGACGAGTGCTTTCTACTTAGAAGAGTAAATATCAAAAAGCACGCATATTCACTGTAGGTTTGATGGAAGGACGCATTGATGGGCGATTGTTTGCTTCGTTGGTTTCTGACAGAAGGAATACTTGAACACAGTGAAACGCTGGCTTTATATAAAACTGCCATTCGTATAGCACATGGGTGTAAACACAATAATGTCCGATGCCTTTGTTGTATATCTCCACAACAGTTGGGCAAGTTTTGACAGCTGCACACTACACGTACGATTGCGGCCGCTGTAGCGATATCATTGTGTTCTAGTGCTTGGACTCCATTCAACCATATTCTCCACTTAGATCAATTACTTGATGGTTCTCCACACGTGAACATATTGCTATTTATTTATTTACTTTCTTGTTTTTCTCTGGTCTTCCATGCTAAATATCCACTTAATGCTTATCCGGTACTCTCACTTCAAATCATGAATCCCTACAAGGTCATTCAACGTTTATTTTGTTCCATCAAGGGGTTGTTGCTTTTAAGCATTCGAAAAGGAAAGACGAGAGGTATGTTCATATCGTGAGTGCTGGAGAATTAGGATGAAGTCCTTCCTTCGTCTATAAATCAGCTGTTGTTGATGAAAGCCAGCTGAAGTAGACTACACACTATAATTTTTGAAATGACTTTCTGTTTCATATATCCCTCCTTATTCTCTTAGTCGTGTCGCGTACTGTGTTAGTCACTTTGTGGCTTTAGTGTTTTTAAGTGAATTTTAAAGTGTTTAAGTGACTAATTGCATACAAATTTGTCACAGTGACATGTGACACGACTAAGAGAATAAGGGGAATAAAAACGGACAGTGTGTAGGTAGCTTGGAATGGAAAATGATGACGGAGATGACGACAGGAATGATGAGAGTTGAAATTGTTCGTCGATTTCGCTGCAATGACGGAGAATGCATAATAACCGATAAAGTGAGGAAACATTCAAAAAAAAAATACCATTTCTCGAATGATAATGTACAGCTTGAACTTAATTGCTAAGAAATGACCATCTAGGTATGTCATTTGAAAAGTGATAGTGTGTAGCCTACTTTAACGAGACCACACTCGTTACAAAAGTCAATAACCATAACTTTCTACTAAAATCTTGCCATTAACCGGACGATGATGATACAGAAGGATCCATGTCTGGAGAGTCCCCCTTTTGAATTTCTTGTTATATTGTGGGCGAGACAGCATTGACAGGTTCCTTGAGGTCCCTTGAGTTTGGCTTGGTTTTCCATCAAGCAAAACTTGAACTTGTTCAGCCTGCACCTGGATGTTATATTACCAAACTTCCTAACAGTTGAACTGTCTCACGGACTGACAACTTGCAAGCCTCCGAAAATCAATAGATCTGGCTGAGCACATTGAAACTTCTCTTTGCGGAAATCCTTCTATCTGGACACCTCTCTTTACGGACCTCAGAACGGCCACGCCTACATAGGGGATTATCGTGATGGTTCCGCTGCTGTCACTATTATGATTTATTTTTTAAGCATCCAACTTTCTAGCACCTTAAACTAATTCTTCGTTAGACATACATAGGTCCCCCTTCGTGGACCATTCGACTTGACATTACTGAAACAAATCTTTGATTTTCTTTTCCATCGAATTGACACAGTTGAGGTACAGTTTCAAATCTTTCGTCGCGCTCTGAGTCATCGAATAAATCATTTAATTTCATCCCAAGCCATTCATCAGACGAAATTATTAAGAATGTACAT
Organism: Eristalis tenax; assembly: GCA_905231855.2. NCBI lineage: Eukaryota > Metazoa > Arthropoda > Insecta > Diptera > Syrphidae > Eristalis > Eristalis tenax. The sequence continues at coordinate 75,132,698 of HG993125.1, read as the reverse complement.
AAATTATAGGGGTTAATGGTTCTCTTAAAGATCTCTCTTTCCTCTTTTGCGGAAATGTGCGGAGTGTGTTAATTTATCTACACAAACAACACACTCAAGATCTTTGCACCAGTTTCAAAATGTGCATATGCTCGGAAGATGCGCTCCGGCGCTGTGAATGCACTGAAGGAGTCACACAGCATTCGTGTCAACGGGCTATTTAACAACCTGTGCAACATCCATTTGTCTTCACATCGACTTCGTTCTTTTGTCTATCCAGTGTCTTTATCCTCTCTAACATCATCTTCGCCATAGCTGCTGTCGTTGTCTACATTTATTCTACAGCAAAATAATTTTAATTGGCCGTTGAGTTTCGTTTTTCGTGCATCTTCTGCAAACTCCTTTCGTCCAAAAGGGCTAGCTTGAATGTCCGTTAAAGAAGCGAATTGAAAACTATCCAGAAAACCAGTTTTCAAACAAAGGCTCGCTTTCAAGCAGGAGAAACCATACAAAGAACGGACACGTAAACTGTGTACAGAAAACGAAGGACAAGAAATTGAGATTCTGAGGCAGGTAGTACTCCACTACTCTGTTCTGTGTGCACGTTCTTCTTTTCGTGTACTTCAGGTATACATGCATATAGGGTTTCTCACTTAAAGATCTTGTTTCCAGTGAATGCGTGTTCCATTAGTCCTCTCTTTTACCACAGGACAGCCTTTGGAGTGCTGCGCAAATGGTGGGAATTTTATTTTCCCCAACGGAAATGACTCTGGTTTCTATAGAAACTGCATTGATGGAAAATAAAAGCCATTGGACCAAGCCAAAGCAAAAACTCACTCATGCTGGACACACAACATTCAGCGATGGTGGAGGAACACAGCCGACGACCCCACTTGCTGTGCAAATGGAAGAGCGGAACGAATCCAAAAATAGAGTATGACGGGCTTATCTTCATCCGCTCATAGTCGGTTGAATGATGTTTACAAAACTTACCGGCGGCTGGCGATTATCAACAGCGAAATGAATTCGATTAATTCGATGAATGGAGGAGGAAATGGTTGTAAACGAAACATGGCTCTATTTTTAAGTTTCATTTTCGCAAACTGAAAGCGAATGGGTATAAATAGCTTCCCAAAGCATTTGTGATTTTGAAAGTATTTTATTTGCGACGAATGACCATAAGCCCTGTTTAATTTTGGACCTTCAACTCATCGTCAACACAAGGCGAACCACCCACTACGTTCCCTAAAAAACGTAATTTTGAGTTTGAGTAGTTTTCAAACTCTTTGTATTTCAAACAGAAAAACGTAAGAAACAGCGCATCGCCCAGCAAGACACTGTTTTGTAAAATTTTGCTCAAATTTATTAGATTTTTTTACTTGACGTTTGTGCAGTGACGTCGGATAGTAAGCGAAATGAAGGTCACGATTTGAGGGATACTGAAGCCGCTGGCTAGCAGTTGCTGGAGATAGCTGCTCATTAAATTGAAGTGTCCGTAACAGAATGAATGCTCGTTAAAAAATGAGATCCTACTGAACTGCAGTGGCTGTAAGTTTATGCCGAACATCAGAAAGAAAAGAGTGTCTGGACAGTATACAACAGGAATGAGATATATCGGGACTGCTGCTTGGTAAAAATGGATGTGAGTCAAAAGGCCTAGGATGCCTATGACAGTTGATGAACTTACATTTGCTTAGCACGCTTCATTTGAAATCGTTGCAATCGGGAGACTCTTGTTTTCTTGTGAATTCTGGAAGATTTGGTTTCCAAAGAAAAAGAAAAACTCACTCAGTGGTGATTCGTTTTTGAAATATGTATTCACACAGCAACATCTACATTTTGGCAACCAATTGTTATGGACAATTGTCAGACATAAGTAACAAATCAATCCTCCGAAGTTAACGTATGTATATTTGCAGGCTCAGTCCAAAGACTGTTCTAGCCACCCTGTGACTTCTTTCTACTAACCTCACGCATTTGGCGACACAATACTGTGCTTGTGCAATGAACCAGATGTCATTATTGAGTTTTCCAAAAGAAAAGAAAAAAAAACAGATGGAAATACTCATAATGTCGTGTTCATTTCAATATGTTGTCGTTTCTGACACGACACAACTTACATAATGTTAGAGATGGAAGAGTACACAAAAATAAATAAATTGAAGGCAAGTTTTTATCTTTACGATGCACAACCCCAGCCAATAACAATAAAAATGCTCCAATCCAAAATGGCAGACATGTTTTGGTTGACTCCACCACATCAAACCTGCAACACAATCGTGCCGTTTCAGCTTAGAAGACTCGTCACACCTGACCAGGGGTTTGAGACAAAACAAACCCAATAAACAATCATCGCCTAAATTCACATTCAATTAATGATAATAATAAAGAAAAAATAGACAACGAAAATGTACTTTTAATTCCTTACGTCATAAGGCTTGAGAATTGGTGGCCAAAAAAAATGCTTACCATACACAATTCCACTCAAAAACCAATCCTCACCCTTGGGCGGAGGAATATGAACCCAATACACGCACCAAGAGCGAGAAGAATTAGAAGAGTGAGTGAAAATTCCGATGGCGAACAAATCAGGGAAGACCCAACAAACAACGCTATTTTCCCTCAATTTTCCCACAATTTCGAGTGAACGGACGCAAACGTTAGTGGAAAATTTTTGAAATCTTCGTCGGCTGCTGAAAAGTCCATCCGAGGAAGAAGTACGGTGAGGAGGAATGGAGAAAGAAAAAAAAAAGTTCGTGTCTCCTCTAGGTTGAGTGGATTCCCCGCGTTTCCACTCGTTTTTTTCGCAATTAATCATCAAACACCAAGTCTGAGTCTGAGGAGAGGAGCATGCCACCGCCAGCCAAGTATGATTCATTCCCCCAATTCGCCAGAGCGAGATGAATATAATAACAATCCCTTAACCCTCTTTCCGGTGAACAGAGGTTTTTTTTTTCAATTTCATCCAGAAAATTCAAGGAAAAACCTGACTGAATACGAATTGATGCGAAATACTGTACCGCACCGTGCATTCTGATGTAACTCAACCATCCCCACGAACGGACGGGGCGGGTAGCTGGGGCTTACCTTATCGCACAGGGTCTTCACTTGTGTCTCTGTCAACTGATTACACTCGTTCAGCTGCTCAATCCATTGATCCAGGTCTTTTGTGGTCGCTTTATCCTCCATGGTGGTAGAAGAAAAAGTCTCGTCGATCTTTGTCGATTCAATTTTGACGGATTTTATTTAACCGGTACAAGCGAGAAAAAATAAGGAAAATATGTAATTCCTCTTCAAAAACACACGAAAACACGTCTCGATTCTTCGTTTTCTATCCGTTCTTTCCGACTAAACTCTCCTCCGGCGATACAGAACGAAGGAAATGGAGGATGAGCCCTCTTTCGCTGTCTCACTCGATCCACACACACGAAAAAAAAGAATAACTCAAAAAAAAAACTGAGAATTGCAATGAAAAACGAACTGCCTCTAACCGAATTTCACACAAAGTTGCAAATCTCGAGCTTCAAAAATTTTGCCAAAAAAATAACGTAATTAAATGAACACACAAATGTGGCGGAAATTCAAATTCAAGGAGTTTTCCTTTCGAATGATTTTCGGGAATCTTTTCTCGCACTTCACGCACCGAGTGGACCTTTTTCCGTTCTGCTTCTGCTGCTGTAGACTTGTTTCGAGGGAAAATGGGCGATCGTTGTCGTCTTTTTTTGTCTGATTTTCTGCTTCTTTTCGTTTTCGATTGATTTTAATTTGATTGAGAAAGAGACGGAGTGACCGGAGGGGAGAGCGAACGGCGCAACACGAAATACGGAAAATTATTTAAAAAAAAAGAGAAAAAAATTGTGATTTTTTTTTTGCTTTCGGATTTGACTTTAGGAATTAGTGTGTAAATCGGTACTTGCTGATGTTTTTTTTTTTTGTGGTTAGGGCGGATATAGAAATATTTAGTTTGTTATTGTTTTTATTGAGAGTTTTCGTAGAATTTTCTTAATTTGCATCGATGGTAGTGTCTTTGTTGGAAAAAACTATAGAGCGAAATACGGATAAGCGAATTGTTTGAACTTCAGCAAGCACACTTGTACAAAATGGCCGATGAATTTCATTAGCCGAAGAAAGATGAATGTGACGTCATGTTTCAGTGGCGTTGCCTATGAAAACTTTCGTTGAGTTGCGCCGCCATCTAGTGCACTGAACGTGACAAGTAAGAAAGTGATGTGCGATTACATGTGGATGCTTGGATGGTGTCCAATAATGGAATGGGTTCGAGTAAATTTTTGAATTGAATTCTTATTTAAAATAATGCAAATGTAATAACGGACACAAATTAAGGCGGCTTTTACATTGGAGATCGAAAGCGAATTGCACGCAATATTTTTTTTTAGCCATGATTGAAAATTTTTAAAAATTGTTGAGTGTGTAGTAGGGTCTGAAAATGGAGAAAGAAGTGAAAGTGTGAAGAAGAAATTAACATTTTCGTGGATGTCAGGGAATGATGTATAATTACTGATAACTTGCGCAAATGAGTCAGAAAGAAATGTCATTCTAGGACCGCCATTAGTGAACTGATACAATCTAGGCGGCTTAAGGTGCCACACAATATCGCCGAGATCTGAATGAATGAATCTTTGACAACCATTTTCATATATATTCATCTCTCAAACTGAAAAATTCTCCGAAGTGCTCTTTCTTTTTCAGTTTTTAAATTTTTGTTTCATTCTCGTAATAGGTTGACAGAGGGAAATATATTTCGTTTCATATTCATGCGTGCGCTTTGATTGTGATGCCATGAAACTACCCCCACGATTGAAGTCTGTCAACCGCGCAGTATAGTGTGAACCAGAAATGATGTATGATAGAGATGCCCAACTTCTACCTCTCTTGCCTCTTAAAATTTTTGACAACCATTTTTTATATTGTTTTCTAAAGCCAAATGGACCAATCAGAGAACGGCATTTACGTTACTTCGTGAATAACTGTCAAAAATTCATGAATAACCGTCAAAATGTTCATGATTATCCGTCAAATTCGTCGATGGACTACGAGTTATTCATCTATGAAGTTGGGTGTCTCTATCATACATCCCTTGCCAACAACATAGGAAAGTCTGCCACGAATTTACAGAGTGTAAAAGCCGTCTAGTTGGATTGACGCTTGAACCATTTTCTCTATATTATATGTTTGACGACCGAATAATGCCTAGCGTTGCAGTGCAAAAACTTTTTAGGGGAAGAAACCTTTCACATTTACGTTTGAACCATGAACAAAGTTTGACAATCATCGCGATTATCGCCAAATCGCTGAATACTATCGCTGTTGAATACGTTATCATTTAGAAGCCAATGAAGAAACGAGTCTATTAAAGCCCCTTATTATTATTCATTTATCCTTGTTGAATAAATGGCATGTTGTGCAAAAATATCTGGAGTCAACGAGTGATAATATGTGACTCACCATGTCCCTTCACCATCAACCTTCTAAACTAAACTTCCACGGCAAAATATTTTAAGACTGCAATACAATGACAATTTGCCTGACAACCTACCCGTCATTTTAATCATAAATTAATAGATATTTTCCAAAATATGATATTTTATATATTCGCAAAGAATATAATAAATAATCTATTCAGAGAGTGCACACTATTCCTTAAGTATGCCCTGCCATCTACTTGTCAAAAACTGTATCCTCTGCAAGCATTGAATCGAAACATAAACGACCGCCAACTTCGCGGCAATCCAAAAAATTTTCTTTCTTTTCCTTCTTTTTCCGAAACCTTCGTCGTAGGTTGACGCGTGTCGATTGCGCTCCAATAAGTTTCCTTAAATAAATTATGTCAGAAACACTGCAATTGCGTGGTACCCTTTTGGGCCACAATGGCTGGGTTACCCAAATTGCCACCAATCCAAAGGACCCCGACACTATTATCTCTGCTTCTCGCGGTAAGTCTTCTCAAAGAGTTAATTTTTGTATGGTTAGGACGAACTCTGAATCCTTAATTATCCGGTGGATCCTTAGTGATTACTGCTTTAAACAAGCGTAAATCTAATCAAATTCTCTTCTTTCAACAGACAAGACCTTGATCGTGTGGAAATTGACTCGTGATGAGGACAATAACTACGGTTTCCCACAGAAGCGTTTGTATGGACACTCCCACTTCATCAGTGACGTCGTCCTCTCATCTGACGGCAACTACGCTCTGTCTGGATCATGGGATAAGACTCTCCGTCTCTGGGATTTGGCCGCTGGCAAGACAACTCGTCGCTTTGAAGACCACACCAAGGTGAAAGACTTTCTACTTATTTGAGTTGCTTAGGGCTTAGACTAGGGAACTAGTTCAGTGGTACCCAGTAGATAGAGCAGGTTTAGGATGAGGCAAAGCCCGTAGAGGCTCATTTCCCGAAAATGGGTACCACATTTTATTGCGCCTATGCGAGGCAGAAGATTTTAAATGGAGTCACACGTTCAACACGATTTATTGAGTAGACATCTCTTGAGAACATGTTGAAATGTAGCCCAAAGTTGTAAGTTTTTTATGCATACATTTTATCGCTTTTCTGGATAGATTTGCTTGAAAAGTGAAACTAACTTGATTTTTTTGAATCCCCAGGACGTCCTTTCAGTTGCATTCTCAGCTGATAACCGTCAAATCGTTTCCGGTTCCCGGGACAAGACCATCAAGCTGTGGAACACCTTGGCCGAGTGCAAGTATACCATCCAAGAAGATGGACACACCGACTGGGTGTCGTGCGTTCGTTTCTCACCAAACCACTCCAATCCAATCATCGTGTCGTGCGGCTGGGATCGTACCGTTAAGGTCTGGAATCTGGCAAATTGCAAGTTGAAGAACAACCACCACGGACACAGCGGATACTTGAACACCGTCACTGTATCGCCCGATGGTTCTCTCTGCACATCCGGAGGCAAGGACGCCAAGGCTCTCTTGTGGGATCTCAATGACGGCAAGAACCTGTACACCCTTGAGCACAACGACATCATCAACGCTCTGTGCTTCTCGCCCAACCGCTACTGGCTGTGCGTCGCCTATGGCCCATCAATCAAGATCTGGGATCTTGCATGCAAGAAGACAGTCGAGGAACTCCGCCCAGAGGTCGTTTCACAGACATCCAAGGCCGATCAGCCACAGTGCCTGTCGCTGGCCTGGTCCACCGATGGTCAAACCCTCTTCGCCGGTTACTCTGACAACACCATCCGCGTTTGGCAAGTGTCGGTTTCCGCTCACTAAAATGCGGACGCAATGTGTGCAAACCTTTTTTACTGTATTGAGCAGTTTGTTTATCATATAAACAAATAAAAACAAGCGAAAGTTATATAATTTAGTTTTAATTTTGTAGTTCTAGATAAACTTAGTGAAATAAACTTAAAGTATTCGAAAATGTTTGTCACAAGCTTGTAACTTGGATGCGATTTTCGCTGCGGCGGGAATGGTGCGCCTGTAATAAGAAGGGTCAAATGAAGGTGAATATGGCACAGGGAAGCGGAAGATAGACAAATGAATGCTTGTAAGTTGAGTTGATTGTTCTCCTACCACTGGGTGAATTCGGAAAAGCCAAACATTTGCGATGCTGATTGGACTGTTAGTTGACGCTTCCGAACTCGCTCTTTATGCTAAACATTTTGGCGCCAATATGAAGTTCTAGTACACTGTTTAATGGACAGTAATAATCCATTTTTGTCAACCATGTGTGTATACACATAATGTAGCAAGAACATAGCACTCATCACAATTGAAAAATGCCCACATGTCTGCCAAAATCAATTTTGAATGTTCTTCTATCTTATCCAACATTCCTATTTCCGCATTTCCTATCAACAACGCATCAGAAAATTTAACTATGGCTCAGTTCATAAACGTTAAACATTACCGCAGTGATGCCGCATCACCATATGCTTAAAAGTTACAAAGGTTTGCGCACCTGATGCGTGGAATGAAATTATGCAAAATGTTTGAAGTTTAGACCCACTTCAATAAAAGTTGATTTGCTCATTGTAGGTACCAAGAGAGACCCTATTTCGTGATTTCTGGAGCCGTCTCAGAATCTGTCCTGGCTCCGGTGTTTCTCGATAGCTTCTGTTAGAAATGGCATGCTCCATTCATTTGGCTGAATTTAAACCTAAAAATATAAGATAGTGGGATATCTGTCTGGTCCTGGAACAAGAATTGCCCCAGTTGTCTATGCCTCAATAGGCAGAGACTGGGATATTGATAAAGGTAGTCATAGTGTATTCTTTTTCCTTTTCGTCCCCACATCCCCTGTATGTGGTCATGGGTGAATCTCATTTTGTTTGCCTTCGGACTAACATCTGCAGAAGCCTTTAGCTACATTGAAGTAGTTTTTGGGTCTTTAAACTGTTGAAGTTAGGCCATAGCTTCTGGCAGGTTTCAAAGGTTAGCTGGCTCCATGAATTTTTCATCCACTTCTTCGAGATTGCCAGAGATGGGCCGGTTTCGGCCCCTTTCCTGGCAAGTTCATCGCTTACATAGTTGCCGTTAATGTCCCTGTGACCTGCGCGCTACATAGAGTCATCGAGTGCGTGCCAAGAGCCTGAAGCTCTTCCCGGCAGCATGCTACCACCTGGACTTGATTTCTTATGCCGAAATTGCTTCAAGGGCCGCTTGACTGTCAATTAGGATGGTAATATCAGGCATTGATATTTACAGCAATCATATCATTTTGGCTCTCCGGTTGAAGAACACAGGTAGTCTGAGAGAGCAGTGCATGTTTAACAATTCGGAGAAAATGCCCGCGCCTGTACCATTTTCCATCTTCTACCCGTCCGTGCAGACGTGGATGGATGTTGAGTTATTCATGGGGTCATTAGAGTTCCATTCCTTCCTTGTTGTACATAGGAGCATTCTTTTTCAAAGACCAAAGGCGCAATTTTGAATTTCTTACTATGTGAAGACAGTCACTTGACATACTCAATGTCAACTCCTCACGTTAGGAAACATCTGTCAGCAAATCAACATTAACCAAACCTCTCTAAACTGAATGCTAGAAGTGCTTTGTTCCTCTACCAAATGAGTGGAAAAATTGATTTTGATTACATTAGAATTTATTGTAGTTTGTGCAAGCTGCTTGCTGATTGAGATAACAATTCCTCTATGGCAACGTGTTCCTTTCCGCAGATACTTCTGAAGAGGTTTTCATTTTCGCTGGAGTAAGCTTTTTTATCTACCTACCCGTTAGAGCTCTTTCCGAGTTAATGGTCCATTTTTCCAGCTCGTCAATACAAACTGTGACTCTCCTCCGCCTACCGACCGACCCTTAGCACTAACCTCCTCAACTTGCATTCGGTGGTGTCCTCCTACTCTTATCCATTCCAATTGATTCTGCTGTCAGCATCGAAATTCACATGCTTCTTCCGGTGTAATCTCGGGTTTTGATTTTGTTTCCAATACTCACGTCCGTGCACTTCGGCCATGGAAGTAACTCGTGAATTTCGATGCTGATCGCAGAATCAAGTGGGGTTTAATCGAATGATGTGGAATTCAATGTCAATGATGTCACTTAAGGGAGATATTAATAATCATGTCGAAGAAACCAAAAATCTTCTCATCCTTTGTACGCGTAGGCAACACTTAGTTGGCATATTCACAAATTGCAGGTCCCCAGAAATGCTGCGAAATGTCGAAGCCCATCTGATTTGGCTTCAAACAAGACCAATTGCATCGGGAATCCTCAACAATTCAGTTTAGAGCTACTATTTCCCACACACTACAACTCCCAGATATTTAAGACCAATATGCATAGGCTTCCCTTGTTTTTCTGTGCTTTCCGACCATGATGTGCCTTGCCTCCGGCCCCTTAAGGGCATTCCTACTTCGTTTGAATAATAAAAAAACAAGTATTGACTTTTTTGAAAGAATTATATTACTATTTCGTTTCTTTTCTCAATGATCGACAAAGATGTGTCCCAACACAGCATGTGCACGTCTGTTTCTTTTTCAATTACTTTCCTATAATTATTCCTAAACGTTTCACTTCTTGCATCGAAGCGTGCAGCCCATTGCAATGCGCTTATTTTTCACTTTCAAATAATTTAGTTCTTATTAATCAAATAGTACGAGTAATAAAATAATATTAAAATTCTAGTTCGAGTTAGATCAATAAATTAGTTATTTTTTGTTTTCGTGTTTTTGTATTATTTTGAGCTTGGCGCATTTTTATTCGACGACGACGCAGATAGCGGTGAGTTGCCATTGGTTCCTCTGGATGCTGTTGGTGCTGCGGGTGACACTGAATTACTATGTGATGCGGAAACAGGCTGCGCTGCATGTGCATTAATTCGATAGACTCCATTTCGAAATACAATTATTAAGACTGTGATATTATCTACAGAGCCACGGTAATAGGATTGCATAGCTAAGCTCTTTGCTCCGTAATCGGCTTCATGTATGTGCTCTTTAACGAATGCGACCGCCTCTTCGTTTGAGAATGTATCCCAAAGGCCGTCTGAGGCAAGGATTAAAAATGTTGGTCTAAAATGGAAGAGCAAGAGTTTAGGATGATTGATGCCGGCTAGCTGACCGGGGCATACTCACTTGTGATCGTTTAATTCGAATGTTAATATGTCTGGATTAGCTATGACTAGATTTTTGTCTTTTAATGGGTAATCACCCAGTGCACGTGATGTGGCCAAAATTCCAGCAACACGCCATACACCTCTGAATGCAATGAAACCACCAGCGTCGTGTATTCGTTTTCTTTCGCGAACCTGAAGCGGGAAGAGTAATACACGAGTTTTTAAGAACAGCTCAAGTGGAATGATGGCATACACTGACCTGTTGTGGTTTATGATCAAAGGACAAAGGTATCGCCACTCCTCTCGAATCGCACATCACTCCTCTTGAGTCGCCCACATTCGCTACAATCAGCTTGGTCCCCTGGATAATAGCAATGAGTGCAGTTGTTCCAGCGATATTGGTCTGCAAAAGGAGAAATTGATCAGAAGGGATGCACACATAAACAAATGAATTGGTTACCGTTTTCTTTGCTGCCTCAACTAGTTTATAATCTGCGGCCAATACTTCGTCTGTTATCATTTTGCCAAAATTTATTTTTCCATTCTCTATGTAGCATTTGGCGTCAAAACTCGCTGGTGCCTGTTTGCTTCCATCTTTGGAATTGTTGCTAATGTTAAACAAATTGTCCTTGCCCAGTGGTCGTATGAGGGAGTTGAGTTTGGACGTGAAGACGTCCGGTTCGCGATGCGGTGTGGTTTGCTTTGGCGTTGTGCAATCATCTATAGTACTAATGAAAGAATACCATTGCGTGTAAAATTACTAGATATTTGATTAGAAGATTAATGAGAGAGAGTCTCGCCTGTATATGACAATTCCCTCAATCTGGTCTTAAGAAAAACGTGTGCAACTTAACTTGCAAGGTACCAGCTCTCGTATTGGTAAGCAAAAAGTGAAACATTTCGGGGGGCATTTCACATTCATCCCGCACGTTTAATGCTTGTGACTATACAAAATGGTTCGCATTATGTGAATTCTTTGCTCAGATCTGGAATAAAGTGAAGGACACAAGTGCAAGAAGAGCACAACAAAGTAGGTTTTTGGAACTCAGAACTGTTCACTTATCGGTTGCCGCTTGTTAAGTTTTCAGCTCACATCACACAAAAATGTCTTCTTCTTCTGACTGACACGTCTGACGGTGCTACAGTTACAGGGATAGATCTGGGCCACTCTACTCTAGTCTACAAATGTCAGTGTAGTAAATACTAGCCAATTACTGAAGTCATTTCTTGCATTCATCCCCGAGGGAGCTCTATTGCGTCGTCCCACTGACGCGGAGCCAAAGACTCTTCGAGCTGGAGTAGTATGGTAAGAGATCGCGTATTTGGCAATATTTTGAAAAAATATCACTATTTGATATTTCGTTCGCTTTGTGCAATAGCGATCATAAAGCCAATGGAAACACAACCAAATTTAACGGACCATATGAGGCGAAAGTAAAGGTTTAAAAAAAAAAAAAAACAAGTCTTGAAATCGAGAGAACATGCAACAATCGCCGCAGAGTGATTAAAAAGGAGTATCCAGCATTTCCTAAGATAAAAGTATCAGACAAATATGAACGTCAATGATGGCGAAGTTAATGAATGCGAGAGTCCACATCCGCAAGCACCCATATTCTTGCATGCGAAAGTACGTGCCTTACGAAATGGATTTAAGGTTAAAGAATTGCTGAGGGAGAGCTTGTAAAGGGCGATTTTTTAGCTATTATCTTTTTGGCAACACTGGTTTAAATAGCTGACGCACGTTTCGTGTTTTGTTTCACTGTCAAACATCTTCAGTTTGGTCTATAATTTAACCATGAATCGTCTTACAAGCGAACAACGCTTGCAAATTATTGAATTTTATTATCAAAATGCGTGCTCTGTTAAGAAAGTTCAACGCGCGCTTCTTCCATTTTATGGCTCAATGGGTACGTAAATAAGCAGAATTGTCGATTTTGGAGTGAATATCAGCCAGAAGCATTGCAAGAGCTACCAATGCATCTAGAAAAAGTCACAGTTTGGTGCGGTTTATGGGCTGGTGGCATCATTGGACCGTACTTCTTCAAAGATGATGCGAATCGTAACGTAACTGTGAATGGTGAGCGCTACCGTGAGATGATATCCAACTTTTTTTTGCCCAAAATGCAAGAGCTTGCATGACATGTGGTTTCAAAAAGACGGTGCCACATGCCACACAGCACGCGCAACAATGGACTCATTGAGAGGCGAGTTCGGTGAACATTTTATTTCACTTTCGGGACCGGTCACTTGGCCGCCTAGATCGTGCGATTTAACGCCTTTAGACTATTTGACGCATTGGAAGACAACATTGAAGCATTTATTCGTGAGATACCGGCCGAAATGTTGGAAAAAGTATGCCAAAATTGGACTAAGTGGATGGACCATTTGAGGCGCAGTCAAGGTCAACATTTGCATGAAATAATCTTCAAACATTTAATTATATGGACCGTACTATCAATTCAAATAAATATTTCATGCATTTTTCTGAATTTTATGTGTTTTTTTTTTTTGAAAAACTTTCCTATAGCTTTTAAAAAATCACCCTTTAGTTACAGAACCCCACAAAGTGAAGCAATAATGGACATACGGCAATTTTTGGAAAATCCGCTATTTGATAGTGACAAGTGCCCTATCGATTATGTGACAAAATCCAGACCGAAAGATCTGAAGACATTTCGACAGTTACATTTGTGCATAGCAGCGAACTCAGTTCCCAGCGAACGTGCGGCTCAGGTTTCTATTATGTGCACTAAGTAAATTTATTTTTTGGCCACTGGACATGAACCATGCCCGGTTCATGAACATGATGTGAACAAATCTAGTGGAGGCACAAAAATCCATGTCCAAACCTACATCGATTTAAAAATGTATTTGAACAGAATTATTTTTTACAATTGAGTTATTTCCTCGTTAGGATGGTTGTTGATGTTTAGTACCTACTAGGGGATGATGCGTGCTTAAGTCGTAAAGCTGTGGTGCCTTTGACGTTCCCTGTCGAAGGTGAGTCCGGTACATATTCGTAGTATTTTTCTTTCGAAGATTGCGAGCTTCGTTATGCTGGTCTTAGAGATGGTGTGCCAGATTGGGAAGCCGTACGTTAAGATCGGCCGTATAAGCTGCTTGTATAACTGCAGTTTTGTCCTCTGGCTTAGTCCAAGGGATAGATGCGATGAAAGCCTAGGTTGGCCTTCTTAAGGGTCAGTTTCGGATGACAGTTAAACTTCAACCTTGCCGTGAAGTTAACGCCAAGATACTTGACCTTTTCGTTTGTTGATATCTCTCTACCGTTTGGGAGCACTACCTTTATGCCTCGACATTTGGCTGCTGATCTGCATCCACCTCTGGATGGTCAACTTAAGCACATAAGTACCAATTTCCTAGCATTGATACGAATACCCCTTTTGGTATAGTAGTCAAATTTGTTCGCTGTTTGGATTTCGACCCTACGCGCGGCTGTTTGTGGTGATGTCGAGCTGGCATAAGTCAGCGAGTCATCTGCGAATAGACAGCATTTTACTGTGTCAGTTGGATGTGGTTGATCTGCCGTGTAGATGTTGACCAAACCTACATCGTTCGTGTTTACGACATGACATGAGTTCTGTTCAAAGATGGACATGAGATTTGACGTTTTCCTATATGCTTGTTTGAATGTAGCTTCTTTATGTTGACTCTCCGACTGACGACTGACTCCCGCAGCCAACGTTGAAGTGAAGCGACATGGCATATCTTGCCCACGAAAGTAAAGAGCGCGGATGGCTGTTCAGATTGTGGCTGTGATTTTGGGCTGAAATATGTCCAGTGGAGGCGGTGCGTACAGTCTCTGACAGTTTGCTATACACTTATTTAACTATGTTACTCCGTTAAAAATGCGGTAGTAAACTGTAGCAACTGAACTAAGAAACTGGTATGTGTTTTTTTTTTTTTCATTTTTCCATCACAGAGCCCACAAAACACTACGTTCTCTACGTGTTAACTCTCAGTATCGCTTTACACAGCAGATTTTGCATCTCATAGATTACATCAAATAAACAGTATTAATTAAAGAATAGTGCATGGGTAAATTTTTTAAACTCCAATCGAGGCAAGCTAAAATCAATTTCGTTGCAAAGTTCATTAAAAGTGTTTATACACCTTGTAATAGGTTCATTACAACCATAGTTGGTTCTATGCCTCTTATCGTATAGTAAATTTTTCTCACCCGAAGAGATCTTTGGGGAGCATATATTTTCATGAGAAAAAGTAAGTCTGGTGAATTTACACGGCAATTAATAATGTCGCGGATGAACATGGCTGACGCTGCCTTACGCCTGAAACTTAAGGATTGAAAGACAATTATTTTACATCTATCGTCATATTTAGAGAGTTCTTCGAAGGAACATAATTTACGGACAGCATATCTCATGAAATTTTGTTGTACTCTTTCGAATCTGAGTTCTTGTGTATCATATGGGGAATCCCAAATGATGGAAGAATATTCTAAATACGTGTGTCCACAGAGCTAATTTGTATGTTTTCCCGATTCACTTCACTAATCAGTTTCAAACAAGTGCGATGTGCGATACAAAATCTGAAAATGCCAGCAAAATCGTCCAGATTGACGAAAGTAAATTTGAAAGAAGAAAATTTAATAAACGCAGGCGCGTGGACGGCCTCTGATTTCTAGTTTTAATTGAGGATGGGTTTGAAGACTTGAGACTGGAATTCTGTCAAAAGACGAATGCAGCTCTGAAGTGCTAGTGCTGCTGATTAAAAAACATGCGAATCCAGGTACGACCATCCACGCCAATTGCTTGTGTGCTTATGGGTTCATTAATAAAAAAAACAAATCACAGTTATCCTGACAATTCTTTTGTTGGTCATACTCATGCAACACATGCAACATGTTGGTGGCATACACATGCAACGAAACGAATCTCAGTGGTGTGTCATTAAAAGACAACTTTATAATGACAGTTACTAACCAATGGAGGATGGAAATAGGAAAAACAAAGTAGATGCCCAACAAATGGAAATCCGGCCCGAACGTATACTCTCTAAGCCCGGCTTGATACATAGCGACATAAAAAACAGGTTGGAGGCAAAACGCCTTAATGAGCTGATTTTCTTAAGGCAAAATATAAAATTATATGAAAACACAAATATTTAAAAGTTCTTTGTCTCATTTGAAAGATTTAACTAGTGATACTCTCTATAGTTTAAACGAAAATATCGATGATATAGAAATACTAAACTATCGCTGTTTAACGTACCCTACCATGCCTTCTACATAGATCCACATCATTGATGTTTCATCCAGAGATAATGGAGGGATAGATCTGACAACTTTTTTTATACGCTTTCTGTCCCGTGTCTGTGAATACGTGTGAGCTCTTGAGATCAGCTGGCAAACAGCTGATACCCTTCCCCAACCTAGTAGAGCGGTGACTTATAGTTCTTATTTGAAAATTCGCTCGCGAGTTGCACGTTATTTCAAATGTTGGTGTTAAATTTCAACACAGTACGGAGGGTAAACGAACGAACAAATCCACATGAAGTCGATTCCTTAAGCTCCCATTTGAGCAAGTTATAGTCTGAGATACTAGGACAAAATTAATGCACTACTAGTGTATGTATTTTTGTTTTTTTTTTTCCCGTAGTCCCCATGGATCCGTGGTTTGTGCAAAAGTATATGTGAAACACAAGGGAACAACCACTACATCTCCGGTGTGGACTAGGGGCAAAAATGGCCGAAAATGGATATCTCTATCCCTCCAATATCTCTGCTTTAATCAGTAGACGACTGCCCCACAATGTTCCTGGTTGAATCTTCATATTCAAGTGCCATCAACGCAAAGAGGACCAAAGGTTGAACGTGGAACTACACAAAAACAGTTTTCAAACATCATGTAAGTAGTCTCAAATCGCCAAGACGTTTCTCAATGGTGACACGGTGAGTACTCAGTCTAAGGCGATGTTTCTGACATTTGACTCGCCAAAGCTAATATTGATGAACAATTTGTATGTGAATGGTTTTATTTCACATTTCTGTCACAAAAGAAGGGACAAGCTTCTTCTCAGAACAGAAAAACAATACTTCCATTTTTTCCCGAAAAAAATTTCCTGGGAACTAAGACCCTCGGGGTAAATCCGACCAACATTTTAAAGAAAATTCGATTAATAATATTCACAGTTTGAGTTTAAGCAAACCTGAACACTTAGATAAGCAATATCTGTAACCTCAAAAGACAGACAACTCAACTCATCTTGCGTCAAGACTGGAGCACACATACATTTGACTAACTACGACTCACTATGACATTGATTCCTCAATTACTTGTCGTTTATCAATCGAATACATCAACACCTGATTGTTTGTTTTCCTTTGGAGCAACTTGATGGTAAATATTTGCTTCGGTATGACGTACTTCTGCGTTTTCCAAATTTAATGTATTTCACTGTGCCAACAAAATCGAAAACGCAATCCAAATCTGCCCTTACTCTCAGTCCCTCTGTCCGTGTCTCTACCAAATCTCAGCGGTCATTTTAATTTTCATTTCAGTTTGGACAGCGGCCAACTGACCAGTTCATTGGTTAAGAGTTGTGTGTGCCGCTTCGCTATCGATTGATGGAGCTCAAAAGCTGTCTCGCGAAAATAATAAACAATTGAAAATAGAAAAATTAAAAACAGAAAATGCTCAGATAAATCTCTTCTATTCTTATCAAATGGTGCATGGTCGCTATTTGGAAATTGCGGCACGATTTATGCCAGCCCCTGTGCACACATGGCGTTGATGATGACGGTGTGGCTTTGGCAAGGTCATTGTGCGGGGAATCTGGGGGTGTGTGCTCAGATATTTTCTATTTTGGATACTCCGCCGTACAATAAACAAACAAATAATACTACTACTGTCGCCAGGACACTGCTTATGAGTTAGATATGTACCTATGCGATTTGCGGAGACTGTCTCTTCGACGCACTGTAGCCGCTGCGTTGTTCTCTTTATTGCTTTCGTCTTTCCGGCTGGATTTCCTCTTCAAGTAGGGGCTGTTATCGTAGTCGCTTGTGTTGCCGTCAACGGTCAAATGATCCCCAGCTTCTCCTCCTGCGTTTGCATGTCCTTTAAGGATTGTTGCTGTTTCAATGATTTTGTGATATAAATTCTTAACTAAGATATCTTTGGCAAAATCGGCGGCAAACTCCCCGCCATGGCCATCGAAGACGGCGAAGAATGAAATGCCTGTGTTGTTGTTGACGTTCTCCTCGATGATGAATCTGTAAATAGAGAGAAAGGCGAAAAAGAATGAAAGAGACGAAGTTGAAAATGAATTTAATTCAATTAAGTAAAATGGAGAAGTAGTACATGGTGTTGTTGGTAGCGCGACTGCGGGCATATACAACTAAGTGGAGCGATGGGGGCTTGGAAACTGCTCCCCTTCACGTAGTCGTGGCGACCCTTGGGTCAGTGGATGTGATTTGTGTTGGATGATAAGCGTTTCAAACAATACCACTCCACACTCTGCGGCGGTAGCAATGTGCGGGACTAATTCAATTTGCGACACAATTTCACGCTTCGATAGGAATTGACGACTAAGTGCAGATAAACTAAATATGTGTCCATTGAATGTGGGGGTAAATATTTTTTGATCGAGCGTAATGATTCGCAGAGTCAATGAACTTTCGAAGTCGATTTTGCGAAGGCTTTTTGAGGGTAATTAAGAAGTAATTTGTTGATGGCTTTGTGGATACTGGCCAATTTAGTTTTGAGTTCATGATAAAAGTAGGTCCATGAGATGACCTGAGACCTGATTATCGAGAAAGTACAACTGAAACACTTCAGTGTTTTGTGTTTGGAAATGACCACTCCAGGGGTAATCATTAGAGTCGTATTAAACTTTTTGAATGATGGAACGAACATGGGACGGCTTGATTTGATGCATTTGGCGGAAATCAACTTTCCAGCAAATAATACCCTCGTCGGATGTGGGTGAAGGATACGATGAGCTATGTATGCGAATTGCTAATGCCGCCATACAGAGTTGAGAAGTATTATTGTACCATCTTGCGTGCGTACGCAAGTTGGCTTCAGTTTCAGACGTGAATCGTTTAAGAACCGCTGCATGTATGAAGCCTATGAAAACTTCCTACAATGTAGTGATTCTGTAATACGCACGTTTTTTTCACATTAGGAGTAGAAAATGGTCGTCGCAAAGCAGTAAGAAAAAATGTATAGAAAATGGCGCTTATGATTTTCTATTGATTTCACAGCATTTGGATTAGTTCTACGACGCGTAATGGTATCGTGCTTAATTTTAAACTTCTTGGACTTAGTCAAACATTGAAGGCAGTTGATCAGGGAATCCATCGGACGGGAGCCAATTGGTTTGGTTTGGTTCATCACTTGACTCACATTTCCTTTTCTGCAAAATGGATGACCCTGTATTAAGTGACAAACAAAGTGCGAAGAAGGGGCTAGGGACATACAGGCGGCACAGAACAGTTATGACAGATTGTGTTAGTGTGTTGTTGCTGCCGTCTTGTGTGTGTTGTGTCCCAAAATACTGGGTTGCCAAAATACGTTTCTTTGCGCTTGTTAAAAAATGAAAAACAAAAAAAAATGTAAGAAACGTCATAAAACAAGCAGCAGCGCATTGTGTCGTAAACACTTTTCGACATGTTGCAATATCTGCGTTAGGCTGACACATTTCTTACAAATTGAGACCATTTTTGTGTGAACTGACATTTGAGAAATGTCATGTTTAATTTAACGGCAAATATAATTTGAAATCAGTCGATTTGAGAAATAAAAACAGCTGATAATGTCAATTCACAGACGGACGGACTACATAAGCCGCCGCACTATTTTCTCCAATACTAAACTGAAGAAGTCGCATTTCCTTGCGCAGATCGGGTGCAGGTTTCTAACTGCTCGGTCCGAGATAGACTGCACGGTCCATCGCGTCTGTTTCTCCGGTAACCCCTATTCGGCCATCGCATCGAATAGCTCCACATTGCGCGATGAATGCTATCGAATTGTGCGGCGGCTTTAAAATCGGTGGTCGGTGCGTATAGATTTGGAATTCTCCAGTCTTCTCCAATATTTGCCTGTGAATACTTGGTCTATAGTCTACTTGGCTATAGTGTGTGTGGGTTCCACTAAAAATAATTTCTGAACATTGTTTACCAGCAGTGATAGGAAAGCGACTAAATTGGGTCTGCAGCTGGGATATATCTCTGCTGTTGCTGCACTATGTTCGATCGCGTTTTTTCGTGGATGTGTCATCGCACTGCATTGCTACACACCTTAATCCCATGTAAACAAGATTCAGTCAAGACTCTTGCCCTAAACCTGCTCCGCAGCGACTTCAAAAGAACTATTAATTCGCACTTAAGTTAACGGAGTAATAAAATTGCACCAGGTTCTTTCTATTGGGAGCCACACTACATAGCCTTTCCTCGTCACGTTCGTCACACTTTGACAGCTCACACTTGCACTGCCTTCATACGACAAATGGATTGCGACTTGTGTGATTCGATTTCCCCGAGCAGACGTGGCATTGCAACTCACCTACCCATGAATGTACGTGCATTGCAAAAATTATACTCGTTATCATTTCCGTTTTATTACGTATTCGCCTAGTAATTCATGAACACGACAAACAAATTGTGAGAGAGAAACGCTTCTCACAGTGCGATAGAAAATGAAGACTCAAATTGAAACCGATTCCTCACGTAGTCAATGAAAATTAAATTTCAATCGAAATCAACAGAGTATTCCGAACATCACTGAACCACACCACCCTCGACGTCAGAGGCGATTCGTCGAAGTCAATTTGTGACGGTCTAGGTTTCGTTCAAAGAGTTCAGAGCATGCCTGCCCCTGGGGTGGAACTGCAATAAAAGTCTGTATGTCTGTTACAGCAGTCATCATAAATTTTCGTTTCGCCTGCAAACCGAGATGGAAGTCAAATCATTAAAACTGAATCAATTATTAAAAACGACCACAAGGACTGAGATGAAAGAAGCCGAATGCAAGGAATCTGTAACCATTTGCGGTGACAGTTGCTAGATGTGAAATGAAAAGGAGTGTGAGACAGCTAGCGGTGTAACCTCATTAGGTGGGAGGCTCTGATTTCCCCTGTGCTTACAGTCCTCTGGTTGCTTGACGCGACATAATAAATTTATGAAGCTTCACTGGAAAACACTGTCCTATTTTCTGTTTCACTTATGCTTTTTGTTTTGCTGTATTTTGAAGAAATGAGATCAACGACAATGGTTTCTACACAACGTTGTGGCCGTGAAATTGCGTGACCTATGCTCGGGAATGCGGCCAAGTGAGGAAGGGGATGGCTTTCTGAATAACGTGTAGACGCAGTCTTTCGGAGAACTCTTTTAATACAATCGGCTGTTATTTCCACTGCCTCTGTCATAAACATTTGATAGCTTTTGCGCAAAAAAGGACTGCGATGGTTTCCTTAAAAAGGCTGTAAATCATTGGTTAGTCATAAATAGTGGCAGTAGTTTGTGTGGCACTCGTGACCGGACTGAGAATCTGTTTGATTTTGTTAGAGGTGAGTGATAGGGGTTGAATCTTTTTGTATCCATTTGTGAATGTTTTCAGGACACAAACGGTACACACCTATAGACATCCAATACAAGAAGTTAGAAAGTGAAACATGACCTTGGGCTGCTTAAATGTGTTGACAAGTCCCGTACCCCGTAGCAATAGGCAACGAAGGAAAGGGTTATTATAATAAACCACTCAAATTAAAAAAAACAAAGATTTATTTTTATTTCCGAAGATTGGAGGCGTTGTCAATAAGCAATAAAAGAAGCTCCCACTGATGTGCTTATGACACTACCAAAGACAAGCCGCTGGTTTGACAGCAGGTGCAAATGCAGAGAAGTCGGATGCTACACGATCGGGAAAATTGAGAGATGCAATGAAAGCGATTATCTACCATGGTCGTAATCAGTGTGGCTTTAGTGAACTCCACAATAGGAATAGGAAAATCTTCACACTGCAGCAGGTCCTGTGAAAGTCTCAAAAAAGACAGATCAACGCCTACTTCGTTGTCGTCGACAACAGTGCATAGAGGCGGGTTAAATACACTGCCCCGTCTAGTTTTGACATTGCTCGTCAGGTTGTGCAGGCTGACGAGTGACGATGGAGATAGCTGCTAACGAACTCACCGAGCATGAGATGAGCTATTCACTAAAATCGTTTGTTTGTTTTTAAAACATGTGCAACAGTTGACTAAAAGCCATTCTTTGAAAGTGACGTTTGAATAGAGTATAAATGCACAAAAGTCTACAATTGGATGTTCATGTGTTGCTAAATGGTCAATGCTGCTGAAACGCCAATCATCGTACGCGTTTATTTTCGGTTAACATATCTTATCTCCAGTTGACGACGATAATAACATTCTATGGTTTGAGTATTCTCAGGAGTCAGTGCAAATCTGAGAATGTCAATCGCCAAGACTAGTCCGGTATCTAATCATAACAGCTAATTGCAATAAATTTGAATGTATTTAGGGAGCCATTGAAAGTATTCATAAAGACGTTCAAATATTTTCAATCATTCTTCTTGGTTTTCAGGAAAAAAAAAGTGATCCATTGAAATACGTAATATGTACAGAAAACCCCCCCTTATTGAACCGCAGGTCAACACCGAACTGTTGTGTCATACGCCTGGAGAGATTTGCAATTGAATGTCATTACTAACAGCAAGGCGGTCCCGTAGGTCTACTGATTCGAAGAGTTCGTGAGGTAATACAAGCAAATTACTGTACGAATGCAAAAAAAATATGCTTACAAGCTACTGGGAGTTAATTAAGCTTAGATTGTTGACTTATTTTACAACTTAATGACAATGTATAACATTGTGGAGCTAAAAACAACAAAGAAAGTTGTAAGAAGCCTTTCTTAGACTTTGGAATCAAGGGAATCCGCTCTTTCAGTGTGACTGGGGAATTCGAGAAGAAGCACTGTTTTAAAACTATTTCCGTAGCTGTTCATGCAACAAGCTTTTGAACAAAGTTTGACTGATGTTGTAGTGTGTTGATTTTTAAGGTCGGCAGTTACGTCAGGCATATCAAATTATCTGTCTAAACGATTTGCTGGCGACAAAGATCTGTTAGCGTTCACACAGAAAATATGTTGGCAGACTTCGGTTTTGAGAGAAACTTCGAAGAGTTTGCATATAAGGCGGAGCGAGCACTGCTTTCTGTTTTACATATTGATGAAAATTAGGAAAACGCTAGGACAAAAAAAAAAACGAATTTGGGTGAATCCCTGAAAAAAAGCAAAGAAAAAATTTCTCTTCCGTAAGATTATTCAGAGAACTAAATGATTTTCTGATTTTCGCAATTATTTGCGTTTGCGCCGACATACTGAGGTATGAGAAGTTATTGAGGAAAATAAGCGCACACATCAAACGAAAGGTCACTATTTTAAGATACGCTACTACCTCGGATGAACGTTTGCCTGCAATTCTCAGACTCTTGACAATAGGAAACAGTTTCTCAGACTTAGTACCAGTATTGCAAAATCCGCAAAATCCACTAAACACATTCCTTTAACATTTTATTTTTGCATTATTCACTTTTTATTTCCCCTACCTCTCGAAAAAAATCCAGACAACATTATTTTTCCACATTTGATGTCATCTTTCATTTCGCCGAAATTCAGTCACTAAAGTCCCAACCAGAAAGAAAAATTTACTGAAGTTGTGCAAAGCTTGTTCTCATCTAACTACAAGTTGATCAATCAAGCTGAAAAGTCAAGATGTGTTGTCTACCGCACTACAAGTCCGCGGTTTGGTTGTAAAGTCCGTTCATATTGACGACTTGGCAAAATCTACCACGGTTGTCAAACAATCGTCGCTACAAATTGTTGAGTGGGAACGCCGCTAACAGGCCGGCCTTGCCAACATGCAACGTTGGGATACATTTTGAAATGTTGCCACTTCCCCTCGATATAGAAGTCGATGTCTTTTTCTTTTTCTATTTCGATATCTGGGCCCCTCCTTCACAGAAAAGATACGAAATGTGTGCTCGCAAAATAAAGGGTGATTTTTTTAGCTATTATCTTTTTGGCAACACTGGTTTAAACAGCTGACGCACGTTTCGTGTTTTGTTTCACTGTCAAACATCTTCAGTTTGGTCTATAATTTAACCATGAATCGTCTTACAAACGAACAACGCTTGCAAATTATTGAATTTTATTATCAAATTGCGTGCTCTGTTAAGAAAGTTCATCGCGCGCTTCTTCCATTTTATGGTCAGTTTAGACGAAGCTCATTTTTGGCTCAATGGGTTCGTAGCTATCAATGCATCCAGAAAAAGTCACAATTTGGTGCGGTTTCTGGGCTGGTGGCATCATTGGACCGTACGTCTTCAAATATGATGCGAATCGTAACGTAACTGTGAATGGTGAGCGCTACCGTGAGATGATATCCAACTTTTTTTTGCCCAAAATGCAAGAGCTTGACTTACATGACATGTGGTTTCAACAAGACGGTGCTACATGCCACACAGCACGCGCAACACTGGACTTATTGAGAGGCGAGTTAGGTGAACATTTTATTTCACGTTCGGGACCGGTCAACTGGCCGCCTAGATCGTGCGATTTAACGCCTTTAGAATACTTTTTGTGGGGCTATGTTAAAGCTCATGTCTATACAGACAAGCCCGCTTCAATTGACGCATTGGAAGACAACATTGAAGCATTTATTCGTGAGATACCGGCCGAAATGTTGGAAAGAGTATGCCAAAATTGGACTAAGCGGATGGACCATTTGAGGCGCAGTCAAGGTCAACATTTGCATGAAATAATCTTCAAACATTTAATTATATGGACCGCACTATCGATTCAAATAAAGATTTCATGCATTTTTCTGAATTTTATGTGTTTTTTTTTTTTTTTTTCTTGAAAAACTTCCCTATAGCTTTTAAAAAATCACCCTTTATCACAAAAAATCGGATTCGGTTTGTAGATTCAGTTAAAATTATTGCAAGCCATAATAGTTTTAGGGATAATGGCTAAAAATGGCAAAACCCAGATTGTCATTCATTTCCTCATTCATTAGGCCCAAAATTTACAACAGAGTATATGTATCCCCAAGTTTGAGATTTAGAAATGTATCTGGGTACTTATGAACAGCTGTGAACAAGAAAATAGCTGCGGCCTTATAAGAACCGTTTGAAATCCCTGTAATTCTACTCACGTTAATACCTTCTTTCCACCGAATGAAAACCCGAGGTTTCGTCAAATTTCTACAAACCTAACAGGTTTCGCCATAAATTGTCGCCCCATTGTGTTCATCCGTCCGTGAGAGGTCGTCAAGCCGAACGGGTCTAAAGCGTGAACTTCAGTTTATATTGAAAAAAAAAAAAATCCAAAGTTGAGTTGCTTTACCAACTGAGCGGTGCAAGCGTTTGCATTGACGTTGACAAGAAGTCATTATGTCCATTTTGTGCTCGTTACGATATCTGCTCACGCATTATTTGTTTTTTGTTTCATTCCAAACATTGTCTATTTCCGTTAAAATTTCCCGGTCTTGTGTTAATTCATTTCAGCTGATTGAAGTCACTTTTTACGCCACCAGAGGAGTGGTCTTCATTTACCTCGTTGTCCCTCGGGGTTGGAGTCGATGACTTTCTGGACCGGGACACAGGTGCTCATTCGCTCTACATGACCAGCCATTTTTCCGACAAACTTGAATTCGTTGCACCAGATCTATGATGCTGTACAGCCCAGTCCGTACACTTCGTCATTCAGTATCCTCTTCCAACGCCACCGACCAAGAATCTCCGGACGGTCTTATCTAGGGCACCGGCATATGCAAGTAGTTTTACTCGCCTTTAAAGAATTTCGCTTGTCCCAAGTTTATTTATATCAGCGCTAAACGAGACGAGGACTTCACACATTTGCAGACGGAATCTCAAACAGCTATCCAATCAATCACCGACCACCATGAATACACACGATCATTTTCCTCAGGCATTTCTAGGAACTTGCTAGACAACAAAAATCAGTCTTCGAACTAGTCTCATGACTTCCTTCATACTCTATAACATTAAAACTAGCTATTGTCAATGCATCCTGCTCTTTGGAAAAATTACCAAAACAAGGGAATCTACGTCAGATACTTCAAGAAAATGATGCCTCTGGTCAGACATTTCCATTACGTAGACCGCTAGTCTGTTCCAAAAGACAACCTCGCACAAAAAAGAGTAAATATGCTCCGTTCAGGATCATGCCCCATCATCCCCTCATCGCCACCTGACTATGAAGATACGTCGAGAATAACAATGCCAACCACGAGTTCAATAAGATTTTAAAATCCAGAAAATGATTAACATTCCTAAATTTCATTAGTTATTTCCCATGCTTCATATTCAGGTTTGATTATTTCATGTCTGGTAAGAATTGGGTAGAATTCTGACGCACAACCTGTCCCCCTGTCTCGAGGCATTAAGAACAAAATCGAAATAAAAACAAACATCACCTAGTTTCAAGTCAAACAGTTTGTGTATTCAGCCATTCATATTCGAATTCAATTCTATTGAGTAGACATTCTATAGTCGTCTGCTATTCAGAGAATGAGAAGAAGAAACAAAATACAGATTGACACGGCAGGCAAGTATTTTAGAGAACATTTTAGACACACCGTCACCCTGCCGTTTGAAAATATGCTGTTCAGAGCCAAGAATTCATTTCGTAAAATTCGTCGTTTCGTTCGAGCACACACATCACTCTTCGCTGTGTCAGTCGTCATCTGCAAGATGCACCATCGACTATTTCAACATCCAACACTGTTCTGAGTAATTAATGCACTTAATGATGCAATCGTCACCAAAATAGACAGACAAATGTGACGGGGAATCGGGATGTAACACACAAAGTGTCGAACAGGTCTGTCTGTGGTTCAATTGTTCAAATTTTGATTGTAGTGCATTTGGCCTTGATCTATGGACTTACTTGGCGTAATGTTAAAGTTGAGATTTAATTATTGTTTGTAATTACTTTATTTAGTGCTTAAATGGAAGCTGTGCACTTTTGCTGATTAATCGGTAGACAGTCGGTATTTTTTTTAAGGGGTCTCAGTAATTACTAAAATGAAACAAATAACAGATGATGATAGTATCATCAAAATTAAGGCAGCACCGACATGGCGTTTGAACGATCACCTGCCACAAAACAATTTGGCCCCTCAACACCTGATGTGGATAGCCGAGAGTTCACTTCGTGAACACCTGTTTACCCACCAACGCAAGAGCTAATAGATCTACTAAGTCATGTGGTGAACAGATCACAGAGAAAAGAAGCAGTTCAGCGTTTATAAAATGATGGCGTATTAGATTCATGTCGTTTGTTCTACAAATGTAGGTTGCGTCATCCTTGATAGCTTTAAGGAGGTGTGCACGCACAAATAACGACATTTTACAGCATTTGAACTGATGGATACTAGGCGCACGAGAGTAGTTCGTCATTTCATTTAAAATCCTTTAACTGTATTACCAAGCCACCTGGGTTTAAGTTAACGACTAGTGGAACTGATCGCTTCCTAATACGATCGTGTGAAAGGTCAACTGATGGCAATGATAGTTTTAATGTTCGGGCAGCTTTCCAAGTGGCGGCCGTGGCGTTGTGGGTACGTGCGTTGACCCCTACGCAGTTGATACTCGCTGCCTGGGTTCGATTCCCAAAAAAACAATAATTTTCACGGCTCCACCTCTTTCGAGTCACTGACAATGCTCAATGGGACAGGTATAAGCCTAGAAAAAAGCTTCTCAAACTTGGACGTTCGGCAGTCGGCATAGAACTGTAGATCCCTTTCACTCGTGAGAGAATAATAGTACGCACAATACGAGTGGTTGCTGAGAAGCTAGACCCTGGTCCTCTACGGGATGTAGCGCCACCCATATTAGCTGTCAAAGTTACCAATGACATACAGCTGTCAAAATATTCAGTATGGTATGGTCCATGTCCATCGTTTCAACATTACTGAAGGAGTAGAAAATTATCGAAATGCAGACTCACTTTTCGTGTCGGTCATCAGGATGGCTGCAGAGTGTGGCACAATTCGTCGCACAAAAGTGAAGGATTGATTTGATGTTTGGCTGACACGAATGTATGCATGTCAAAACAATTAAACGTGTAATTTGGCGGAAAAATATTCCGATCGCCTGTTCGAAAAGTTACTTCAAAGCAAAAATCCTCCGATTCGTATGAAATCCGAAATTTCTCGTTCTGAACGGTTATCTCGCTATGGCAGTATAAAGCACATCTTTGTTGTCTCATTTACGCATGGACTCTCTCCTTCGTTCGCCGGTATTCACTCATTTCATACGAGAATATCAAAAGTTGCATAACAATTGATTAAAAAAAAATTTGATACTGACGACAATATAAGAGAAGTAAAAAAACCCAGCACAACACAGAATTAATGGTAAAATGTTTCCCTCAAAGTCGCCGCATCCCTTTCATTAAAAGTTGCCTTAAATACATGAAACATTTCTGTTGACTTCAAGTTCGACGACTGCTAATTAGCATTGCGTGCCATGCTTAACAAGTCTCAGAGCGTGTGTTTAAAACTTCGGTGCATGTAATCCCTTTGAGATATTACGGGCTGCATAAGAGGAGCCCTTTAAGCCGCTTTGATTGGGGATTAAGAGCGTATCTTCCCCGAACATACACAAATAAAATAAGGGCAACAAAATAAGGGCTCTTGCAAAAATTAATATAAGCGTCTCCGTTTAAGCTTCGATATGTGATCTCTTGTAGCTATTATATTGTGGAATTGAAATCAAGTGTAGTTTATCTGTTCTTTATGAATTTCTGTTAGTGACGCAACAGTCGTTGGCAATCTTCCCAGAATTGATGACGTTCCAATAGCAAATGAAAAGCGATTGACGAATGCTTAGGACTAAGATACGTGTCATTCAACTGAGGCTATTTTAAGATGTTTGCTTTCCCGTTCAAAATCTACTTAACGATATCGTAAATTAAACTGTCTGCTTGAATACAACTTGCTACAATGTCAATGATTTGTACATAGATATCAGAGCGCAATGCTGTCTCTGAGAATCACCAGAACAACAGTAGATTCAAGAAGCGCATGCATTATCGCTGTGATGTAATGATTTAAACACAATCCATTGCATTGATTCCCGGTGCGAAAATGAGTTGGTTGAGTTGAACAGAGAGGTACAGTCGCAATAGACTCGTGGAATATTTGCCGATCGAGTCTCCCAGAAAATCTCTGTAAGTTCAAAGTCGCCCGCACAAACTCAAGTCGAAGAAGATCGGAGAAGTTATCAGATCACACTGATTTGATGGCTTCTACGAGACTACCAAAAAGACATGCAGCGAATCAGTAATCTTAAAAGGCAATGCCTACTCTAAGAACCCTGCGAACAAAAAAGAAGTATAGGGACTGTCACCTGAAAAAGGTAAATAAGTGTAGCGTGCAATCAAGGATTATGAGAAGTGCTTTGGGAGGAACGATGGCAAGCGTTAAACAAAATTCGAATGGATATTTGGTTCGGGCTGACACCACCCGGGACGAACATGGAGACGTCCGCTGTCAGACCGGATGTTTTACACAATCTGGATGATGTTGCGTAGGTAGGTAGCGCGTCCCGTTCCACAAGATCCAGTCAGAAATATTGAAACTCAATTTTAACAAAGCTGCTGATGCTGTCAACTGGAATCTTGCATGATTGTTCATCTGCAAATATGGGTCGGAGGAGAGCATGATCGACCGATTCACAGCATAGGTGACTCATTTGATCCAACTATCGAAGGATGTGTCTTCCTAATATCGCATGTAAAACGTTTTCTGGCGTTTTGCCTATTTAGTGGGTTTAAGTCAAGCATGCACATAGCCTTCCAGTTGTGCAAGGAGACGTACATAAGTGAGAAAAGACACATCCAATTTGGTTTGAGGAGGTGCAAACAGCTACAGCCAGAAAGCTGCGGAACGCATTAATATTTATGTAGACAGGCAGCGCTCAACAAACTTAAGGGCAACACAATAAAGTGGCTTCTGGGCTGACTAATTCATGTCTCAAAAAGATACTAGTAAGGATCATCACAGGCCACTGCCTGATGTGTCACCATGCTCGTAGAAGGTGCCGTGACATTGTGCCAAACGACATTACGGCAAATTGGTACACTGATGCCTTTGAAAGCGACATTGTGCCAAATGTTAATATTTGGCCTAAAAAACTCGATTGCGACATTGTGCATAGGGTCATTAGTCCACAGGCTATCAGTCTCACCAAATCTATAATATTGGAATTTAGCTTGTAAAAAAGTCTGGTGTATTTAAATTAGGGGGTGGATTGCTCGCTTCGCTCGCTAACAGGATTTTAACTCTTTTTCCGCATTGATTAACCCTCTCACGCGACTTTGTGCTAAGGGTATGTCAGCAACTGTCAGGCAGGAGCCTGGAGCTATTGGGTCTATAAGGTCTTAATTCGTGCGGTTTGCTAAGAGATGGCGTAACTTGTATTATTCCATTGGAACATGAGTTGGAAAGCTACTGCCATTGTACGTCATTTCAGTATATGTAATTCATTTGAAGCGTAAACAGCAATCATTTTTTTCACTAAAATTTGTCGACCTTTGTGTTTTTGCGGGGAGTTATTCTTCATTACATTAATATGAAGAAGACTGCTGCCGAAAGTCATAGTATTTTGGTTTAAAAAGTGGCGATTTTGGCTTGGAAGACGATGAATAGCCAAACAAGTTTAAAGATGAAGAACTGGAAGCATTACTCTATGAAGATTGTTGCCAAACACAAGAGCTCGCAGAATCTTTGGGTGTCACTCAAGCAGTCATTTCAAAACGTTTAAAAGCAGCAGGACATATTCAAAAGCAAGGAAATTGAGTTCCACATGAACTCAAGCCGAGAGACGTCGAAAGGCGGTCTTGCATGTCCGAAATGCTGATGGAACGCTACAAAAGGAACTCGGATTGTTGGTGGTGATGAAAAATGGATCCATTACGACAACTCCAAGCGAAACCCGGCCAACCAGCCAAATCAACGGCAAAGCGAAATATCCATGGCGCGAAGGTAATGCTCTGTATTTGTTGGGATCAGAAGGGTGTGCTGTATTATGAGGTGCTAAAACCCGGTGAAACCATCAATGGACAACGCTACCGAACACAATTAATCCGTTTGAAGAGAGCAGTGGCCAAAAATCGCCCAGAATATGCGACCAGACACGAGGCAATAATTTTCCATCATGACAACGCTAGGCCCCACTTTGCTATTCCGGTTAAGAACTATTTGGAAAACAGTGGATGGGAGGCTTTACCCCACCCGCCTTATAGCCCAGACCTTGCCCCTTCTGACTACCATTTGTTCAGAATATCAATTCTTGGCTGCCAAGCCGGCGCAGTTCTTTTGGTATGAGATCTACAAATTGCCAGAAAGATGGGGAAAAGTCGTAGCTTCAGATGGGCAATACTTTGAATAATACTATTGTACATGTTTCTCTTAAATAAACGTTAAAATTTTGAAAAAAAAAAAACACTCGAATTAAAATATTTACCCAATAATTTAATTAAAAAAAATTAAAATTTAACAAAAAACAAATTGAAACTGGGGGCATCATGCTGTCCATATGCTGGTCATACAAATTACAATACCCAAAGTGACATATGTAGTGCCATATTGGCCTATGGCTCTTTACCTCATCGACTTTATGCCATGACAAAAAAAAAAGCGGCTTTGCATAAAATTTTTCTATTTGGCACAAAGACACCGCGCCCTCGTAGACTAGGTGTGGGGTGCCAGCGCATAACACGAAACAATCGATTTGACAAGATACAATGGAACATTGACAGCACCTATTTCAGTTTAATCGATTATCCTCGCTAAAATAGGCAGCATACAAATTTGAATTAGACGGTTGAAATACATCGTCAGTGCAAAAAGGGATGAAATACCAAATATATACAAAAATTAGCTGCCAGCGGGTTGATTGTCATTTTCAATCAATTGTGTCGTTTTTAAATTTATGCCGCAAGTGCGTACGCACTCACGCTTAATGACAATTTTAATAATGAATGTTTAACATTACTCTATTTCTCAATTTACTCATGAAAAATACTAAAGAAACGTAGTGTCATATAGCCTTGATGGTGGTTATTTGATGTTGGTGGCCGTTGATGTTTAATTTATGTGATATTTTAATATATTTTTAGGCTTAAAGTAACCATCAACTCAGTCCACCATTCCCAGCAGCTTGAATATTCTTTAATTGTTGTCTTGAATTTTAGAGATACATAACATCAGATTTAATCCATTATGGGCAAAATTAGTTCTCCGGAGAAACAAACGTACGCGAAAAGAACATTGCTGCTGTTGACTTGATAACGCCCACTGGCTAAGGGGCTCAATGTGCTCATGTTGAACATTGCTGCTGTTGACTTGATAACGCCCACTGGCTAAGGGGCTCAATGTGCTCATGTCGGTGGAACTGGTGTGTATTGATTCTTATGAGTCCTGGGAGGTCTATCGAGTTCATTATCAACAGGAAACATTCCTTGTTTACTCAAATATGCTGCACAAAACTATATTTGTCTTTCTGAATACTTCCTCTTTTTCAGTAAATTTCGATGGACTGCTAGTGTCTCTTAAACACCTTTTTTGACTCTTGCTTAGCACATACGTTTCGTCT
Organism: Eristalis tenax; assembly: GCA_905231855.2. Classification (NCBI taxonomy): domain Eukaryota; kingdom Metazoa; phylum Arthropoda; class Insecta; order Diptera; family Syrphidae; genus Eristalis; species Eristalis tenax. Next base: position 75,100,481 of record HG993125.1, on the reverse strand, counting down.
TCACTTTCAAATCAAAATACAAAATGTCGATAATGTGCACTATTTAAACACGGCAAGTTCACATTTTGGAGAGATTCACATTATCGAATAGAAAAAAAACTGTTCTTTTTTGTCGAATAATACATTACACAAAATGAAAAGACGTAGTTTTTAGGTTAGCATAAGAATTACTATGAAACCAGTCTAGGAGAAATGCTTGGATGACAATAGAAAAATGGGCACATTAAATTCGACTTTACGATTAGGAAAGGTTTTAATTTGCCTTCCAGTTGCATTTGTTGATCCCAAAAAACCCCACGTTCCTTGCTAGGTTTTGTGTCAGGTGCAGTTGCCTTCTTGGAGAACACAAGAGTTTTTCCCAGAAGAAGTATCCAATATAGAGCAGTCTCATTTCGGCATTATAAATCTATTTTGGAGCAAGATAATTCTCCCTGACGTAGACTGGAAATACTTCCAGGAAAGGCTTTACAGCTTCGTGGTTTGCAGGCAACTTTTCCCCACCTAGTTTTTATATTCGCACTCTAGAATGTTCTCGAAACGTTTAAAGCCACCAGTCACTAGATTCAAAGTTGGAGATTCCTTAAATTAACTTGTAAAATCATTTGCTGGATTTCGGCGTAAGTTAGTTTAAATTGGCACATTTTTCCCGCTGCTTCTTAAGCCCTTCAAAGAGGGCAGTTTTCATGTGAGGTGTCTATGAGGTTCGGTGTTCTTCTTCCGGATTCCCGACTCCTGTTTTTGTTATTGTGGATTTTGTAACTCCATAGTTCTGCGACAGACCTAATCCCGAGTAGTCAGTTCCGAAATTTCTCAAAATCAAAGCTGTATCCTTGATTGTAAGGAAACTGCAAAGAAACAGATATGGGCGAAAATCGGTAGCAAATCTTTGTTTCTACCGGCCTGGGATAAAGCCTCGATGTAAGACCCAAAGCCAAGCAGAACATCTCATACATTTTGCAAGAACCACTGGAGGATTTCGCTTCAATACGACTACAGTAGTGGTTGCAATATGGACCAATATGTCTACGTGAGTCTCAGCAGCCAGTCCGTAACCTAGAGCCAAGGATTCACGCTGGCGGGAGGGTATTGTTGGTTCACACCCAAGTCCACTCGAAAAATGATACTATTCTCTTATTCAAAATATTATATATACAACGACTCAAAAACAACAAATAGAACCAACACGAACTCTTCCAACATCTCGTCACGCTTTAAGATGTTTACAACATTCCACAGCTGTCAATACAGAAATTCACCGAAGTATTAGCACCTCTGAAATTCAATATTCCCTTAAGAGCCAGACCACTTATCGCAACCAGATGGGCTGGGAAGACTAACATCTCAATATTTCCACACACTAGAAATTCCCGCAATCCGGCTTTGTAGTGGCGACACAAACAAAATCCCAACCCACGCATTCAAGCGACGGGATCAAACTTATATTTTATAACATCTCCGATACATTTATCGCGTCACGTCAAGAAGTTTGTCAGCACATAAAATGCGTCAAATAAAACGAAAATAATAAAATCGAAATGTTTTCGAAAGCATCCGCTTGAAAGCCCACGGACTATTCTCCAAATTTTTGTCAACCATCTTGGTAGTTGTTGTTTTTGCGCTAAAAATATCCCTGCACCACGCCCACCAGTTGGGGTGACAATGCGGGTTGACCCGCCGAACACATTCGCAGGCGAGTCACTCTCCTATCGCTCTCGGCAAGGATACGGTGTTGATTCGTCTAAATTTGTGACATTTTTGGGTAGGACTCCGTTTGAAACCTTACGACCTACTGATTTCGATTTCAGGGCATAGCCGCACGAAAATAAGTCTCACAGCATTCCATATATTTCGGTCACGCTGTCGTCCATTTGTCGCGGTACTCTAAATTTAACCCAAACCTGAAGTGGAAGGAGGGTGGCCAGGCGGCAGTCAACTTTGCCACTGCTTTTCACTATTGTTCTGCGCGAGCGATCGAAGCATGTACACAAGGACACACGCAGGGTGGAATATGGAACACAGCTGTCTTGAAAACGCTTTTGAGTGACCCGCACCGGACACGACGTGCTGCTTTCGCTGACAGGAAAGTGATACACAATTTGTTGATGTTGATGTTTTTATTCGCTTCATTGCGCGTCAACTTTGGGATTTTTTGTTCTTCTCCGCTCCGGGCGGCGGAGAAAATGTGGAAACAGAAATTAAAATAAATGCGAGGAATATTGCGGAGTGCCTGAGGTTCGAGAGTTGGTCACGTATTGTAATGCGCGCGTTCGGCAAACGACATCCCGCAGACCCAGTCTACACCATAAATAATACCCAAAATAAAATTGTATTTTTTTGAAATTAAATGATTAACGCCCCTCCAAACGCACGAATGATGAGCCTGTTCTCCACGGCGGCGCTACGCTTTTCGGCGGGTGGAACAACAGCCAAGTTGTTGTTGATTTCCACATCACATGTGTTGTTTTATTTATGATTATTTATGATTTTGATATTTTTAATTTGCTAAAAAGACAATATAATAGACAAAATATTTTCAATTCGGTTATCGGATCGCTCAGCAGACGCCGTAAAAGTGTTTATGTAAGACGTGCCAAGACAAGGTCGTACGACTACTTTCTCGTGCGGTATAACAGAGCCACCAGCAAGAAATAAAAGAAAACGAATTCTTGTTTGAACATTCAAAAAGACAAAGATTAACTGCACATGCGGGTCTATAATTCGGAAAATTATATCAGCTCTGGCAAAAAATATTCGAAACGGCGAGCCAAAGGAGCAACGCGTGCTCTTGAAAATTAAGATCTGGTCATTGTCTAGATTTATTGAAATGAATGTGATCTGAAGGAAAGCGGATGTTTTTTTTTGTTTTAATTTAAATCATGTAGTTTTACGAATGATATATTGTTGGGGGTTTCCAAAGCAAACGAGGAGATCAGACACGCCATCGATTATGTGCAGAATTTGGTTAACACGCAGATACGGATGTTTTTCCATGGTAGACACATGTTCCAGACAAAACCGTGTGAGAAAAGAAAAGTAAAAAATAATTAAATATAAAAAAGGGGATCAGTTTCGTAAACGTTAAATTGATCAGAGATGATTAAAAAAGCAAATAAAAACAGCGTGTCACCCTGCATCCTTCTGCACACACACAATCATTATTAAAGCAATCCTGTGCAGTAAAATAATACCAAAAGCAGAGAAAAACGAGAATCGAGAGAATAGAATCGTTATTATCAAAGAGAGGAATGCCGGTTAGGTCAGAGTAACATAAGTTAATTTTAAGCACAGTTTGTAAGCAGCAACCAAAGCGATCAGTTGCCCTGTAATAAAAAGTGAATTTAACGGAAAGGAGTATTTTATTTGTTTGTGTTTAATTTGAAGAGTGAACCGCTTACATCTGTTATCAACTTGCTATAATTCTCTCAATCTGATGTACTCTTATTTATTTTTTTATATTATTTGCGTGCGCATAAGTCGTTACTACTACCGTTATGTGTCTGCAGTCAAGACACAGCACGGGCCGAAGGAATAGAGAGAGAAAGAGAGAAGAAATATGGGAAATATTGGAATGGGAATAAAAATCCATATGATATGATACAGATTTGATGTCCCCCGATCAAGGGGTAGTATGCAGTCAGATCTCTCTGAACTATAAAATGTGGTCTAGGTCTCACCACGCTAAAAAACGAGCTAGGACTCTTCACTAGGACATACAAGATTCCTAGCTTTGACCTTCACTCAATTTGCGTGCGCTGAAAAATTCTTTAATTCCAGATTCGGATCCATACTTGCTGACACTGATGTCATGACACCTTAGTTCCTCGTCGAGAATACCTTCTCGAATCAGCATTCCCTCCCGCACATACTGAAAGTCGGATGGTTCTCAGACGCTGGAGATGGTCCTCGGCGAGTCTTAAGATGGGTGACGGCACATAGTCACATTCCGAAGGCGGACGAACTTTCTAACCGGCTGAAGATCTGCCAACCAAAAATATCGCTACTGTAAAACATCTTCTGAGTCTTGAAACACTGCGGCACACTCGACTGCACAGGATGCCTCACTGGTCTACTCTCGATCCGTGACAAACACATATACTGATCAGAGCTCTTATCGGCGTCATCACAATGCGCTATTGGAACTCGCGGCTCAAGATTGTGTCTGAACTATGACCAATGACGCCAAACCAGCAAAGATGAGGAGGAGGAAATATCCTGCACATTTTCTGTGACTACAGTGATCTCTCCTCCAGAAGGAGAAGCCACTTGGGGGGTTGGTTTCACTCTTTTTAGGTTTATCCAGTTTATCCATTTGTTGCACCAGGATGGGTGTGCAACAAATCAACACCATCATGAAGAGGGACGAAGTAGTGTCCAGCAGGATATAAGTGAGGCGCAGCTTACCGCCGTACTCACCTACCTAAATTAACCTTGGGCTTTTATTCTTAAAAAACTGGCCGAACGAAGCAGCATTAGTGAAAAATCACCTTAACCGCTATTTCAGACCGACTATATCCACGTGGTAACGCAGAGAGCCTACAATGATATGCTGCTTGCTAACAGTCAGAAACTGGACTTGAACTTTAGACTGCACAGATCACACAATGTGGGTGGGAGCGTGTAAACGTCCACTCAGAATATCTCATCTAGCAAGCATTTTTAATTCACAAAAGTATTGAGGGTTAAAAAGATTTAAAGATTTAGAGACCAAAGCAACACCCACCATATCCGCACAGCAGCTTCTTTTGATGCTACAAAGCCATTCGCAAAACGCTCTGACTGCAGCCACTGTCCATTCAGTTTCGGACCTATAAAATTTTGATTGATACCGAGCAAATGTGTCCCACAGCTCGACCGTAAAAATATGTTTCCAACTCCATTCGGCATGAACGAGGGAAATTATTTCGTTTTCTCGCGAACATTTATTGCCTCCCAATCTGCTGCCCTCTTATCTCTCATATTTCTTCCCATCTCTGAGCTTCATCGAATTGGAATTATACGATTGTGATATATTTTTAAAAAACACATAAACAATCACGAACTCAAATTGGAATCTTGAAGAAAAATCTTGCCCGTCTAACATTGTCAAGAAATGGAAATGTGTCCGAAAAGTCGGAATAAAACGGATTCCATGTCAGAGCAATTAAAAAATTAACAAACTAACAATAAAATAATATATCTACACGGAAGACAAAAAAAGAAGAACAACGTTGTGCTCTTGTCAAAGTTGGTGAATAAACAACAAATCCAAGTGACCTGGCACAACATTCGGGGCAAATGAAAGCGATTACGTCGTCATTTTTGGAGGGAATTACCCCTTTCGGTGATCGTCAGTAAGTTTGTGAACATTTGCCGGCGACCCATCTGTGTGTGTTTACATTGTTCCCTACGACTGATTGAAGTCAGCGCGTTATTGCAGCCACATCATTCTAAAGTAAACTTCATGCCGATTGTGAATGGGCAGGATCACATTCGAGATGCCGTAAAAAATAATTTCGTGGAAGCTCGCGTCCATCGATTGTGTGCACTTTGATCATTGGACATGATAATTACCGGTCTGCTCCGCAGTAGTCGTAAATTAGAGTGATCGATTGTTCAAAGATAAATTTAGATCGAAGTAGATTTGGTTTGCGTTTTCTTTTTTCAGAAAATTAAACGCAACGAATATGTCAGGCAAGACATGACCGTGCATGTGAGCTTTGCATGAATCATTGGCGGCGGCATATAGTCGTTAGCATTTTCTTCAGATCTATTACATTCGTAAATCAGCGAGGTACAGTTTTTTTTTTGCAATATTTGGGACAATTTTTTTCAGCGGTTGACAGACCCATTCTGTCGTATGACGGTGTAGCCTGCTGCCACGTCAAGATCGTCGTGATGAGATGATGATCTCTATGATGCGCAGCGCAGTTACTAATTTACTACTATCTATACGATCTTGTTTAAACCACAGCCACCACGTCGCTTGGTCAGACTGAAATGGGGTTCTGGCCGCTGTGGTACCGGAGCATATGTCCCCTCAACACGAGAACCAGAAATCTACTACGGTCTTATAAAAGTCAACAATCCAAAGACGAATTTGACAAATAATGACGAATTTAGAGAAACCTACGCATATTGTCTTATTTTCACGCGCATTTGATCGAATTCATCGTTACACCAAGCAAACAGTATTTTGTGATGGCCAGTGAAAATGTGCCTAAAGACTCTGTCAAAAGTGTCAACGGGCAGGAGAAGGTTTGAAGGTTGTGCAGTGGTCATTAGGAGAGCCTGGTCATCTGGGAGCCTTTGAAGAAACTTTCTAAAAAATGCATTCCTTTTTTGAAAAAAAATCTTGGCACCACCATAATTCACCATTCACAATTTAAACTGTCACAGAAGCAAAAGTTAGAAAACTCTTATTCTAATTATAGCCTACATACATCAGTTCGTGCTTCCTTCAATGCAGAACAGGAGTGCCAAAGGGCATACATTGCTTGTGTCATAGTCCCTGTCATAAGGACAATTGCTTTCATTGCCCACTGCAGGGTGGGGAAGTATCGATTTTTAAGGGGATTTACTTATTTTCACCTACTTAAGTTATGGCAGGTTCGACTCGAATGTTTACCGATGTCAAGGATTCGACTGTGGTCGGGGGCTCTTCACTTAAAGGCACAAACAACAAAATCGATTTGTCCCTAAACGCTGTCATTATGTACGGGACACAATGATGTGTCATACCAAGTGTCATTTAACGCTAATCTAGTACATACTTAACAACCAGATTATCTAAGTGCCCCAATTGACATGGTACTCTGTAGGTCATTTGTGTGTGCATGCAAATTGGAGATGGTTATTTATTTTGAGAACGAATGGTTTGGTAGATGATGAATATGTATGCTTATCGATTGGTGATGGCTGCGCTTCGCCGAGGATAAGCAGCGTGTTTTCCTGCGTGATTGCTGCACCACTCCTAAGCATGGTTAAGCCTTCAAATTAGTATCGATTTCGGACGCAATTGCCTCTTTTCTTTTGTTCCGAGACACTTTTTGCGAATTTCGCAAATTTTACTCTTTGCCAGGGGCAGGGCCTGTGCAATCAAGGGAAAGGGCGGGATACTAGCAAAGATCCCCGTCCATTCACAGATCAAGTTGACCCACCGCCACATGGCGGCTCCGTCTCCTCAACACCCGTTGAGAAGGTACGTGAGTAAGTAGCCTCAGAGCAACGGAGGGACTCAAAGTCGACTCCAAAATCCTGCCCAGCATACTGTGTGAACGTCTTAAACCGCATTGATCGGCACGTGCCAGAGGTCCTGTCAACCAAAAAAAACTTTCCGTCACACACACCATCTGTCGCAACACATCGCAATCGACGGCTACAATTTTGAGGAGTTTGTCCACCTCAGGGTGAGTGACAGTCCGACGTAGAATCGCCCTTGGTAACCGGTGCCACTGCGGTTTGAGAGCTCAAGGACCAAAATCATGCGCTACATAATATTAGGAGCAAAAACAAAACAGCTGCCAACAGCAGATTTTTGGGTCTTCGAAAGAAAAATTCTTCGTTCGATATATGGTCCCGTCTGCCTGGAGACATAACCGGTTCAGTTCAGAGAGTCTTCGAGGAGAGGAAGGCCGAACCTCTGGTACAAAGACCAAAAGCAAGACAGCTTGGTCTGGATGGCTGAAAGCAGAGTGACCAGGACCGTCAACAATGGCAACTAGGCTACTCAAGCACAGACCATCCTATGGTCGTTAGCCTGATATGTAAGTAAGAATGAACTTTTTCAAAGTTAAGTAGTTAAGTAAGAACTTTTTCAAATTGTGAAAATTTACTAGAAAAATTGTGATTCCGCAGTAAGCGCATTCGAGCGCATCAGAGAACAGAATCTAACATCTGACATCAAGATAAGTCGGGAGTATTAAGCCACAATCGCTGGACCACCACCCGATCACGTGACCATTTCTTGACTGCGGCTGTGGATTCTGATTCAGAAGTACACAACCGTGGAGCACTGACAGAAGACGCAGCAAATCATTTGCCACAGCGACGTTCATTAATTGTGTAAGATTGAAATTTATAAAACGACGTTAACTCATCAAAATGGGAACATGCCTGTCCCCAAAGCCAGTGCAAGTCTCTCTGTACAATTCACGGTTGGACGCTGATCATTTCGACTGCAACGTTATGGATACGCAACTACAAGCTCACAGATACACTCAAACGATGTATCTTCGTCTAATTATTTTGCTCACTCATTCGCACCACCCGCCCAGCCAGTGTTCTGGTAGGGTACAAATCAAAATAGTTTTGCGACGTGACGCAACCAGGCGTGCATGTGACCAGGCTCTAGCGACGAAATAAATGTGACTTGCTTCAAGACTCGCAGTTACAAATGACACTGTGCGGTGTGCCTGCATCGGACCCGCATGGCGTATGGGTAACAATAAATCGGGTATAAATAGAAACTTGTGACCAGAAAAATTCTCTGATGGGACTTGCGATGCCGGCAAATTCCTTGGGGTTCACACTGAGACAATGGATGTAACTATGAGAACCGGCCGGCCGGTCGTTAAGGTTCTATTCTTGACTGTTGCAACAGTCTGTTGATGGTTTGAGGCCAACAAATTGTAAGTGCGTTGGGTGTAAAGAATGACTTTACCATGTGCAATATGCACGCGATGGGCGCATAGTCGAAACACTATCGCAATGGTGTTCGGCAGATGCACACGAATGTGTGATGACAAAAATAGCAGCGGATCCACACCGGACTCTTGCCACGCGACTGACCGAGTAGGGACGGGCTCGTTGGTGCATGCAATATTTGAGCAGAAATCTGATATAGAATCTTCGTGCACGAAAAAGATCTACGGAAATGTAGGAACAGTGATTGAAATCTCTGGTGAACTTTGAGTCGGGGTTCCTGCTGACATGCGCTGAACTTTTCAAGCAGTTTATCTAATCTACTCAGCAGTGAGGCAATATGCAACTGGTTGGTGATTGAAAATAGAGTTCGGCTAGAGCGATGTCGTGGTATTCATAAAGCACTCCATTGTTTGCAAGTTGTTCTGGTAGTGATGTGCATGTGTTTTTACTGGCATTTGTTTCGGTCGCACTGTTTGTGATTGGAGACAAGTACTGTGACTCGAGTCGCTATCAGATCATTGAATGTCTTACATAATTATAGGTTTGGTTACAGTGACTCCTTATCGCCTGCTGCTCACTTAAGGCTGAACTATACTGCTCATGAGTGTAGATGAGCTAATGTCAATTTTTAACGAAATATTTCGTCATATTTGCAAAAAAACACATGACTAGCCATGAAGAGCATACGCGCGCATAGCCATATGTCAGGAATTCTTAATTTTACTTTTTCATTTTACATACTGTGAGAAGAAACAATTTCCTATGTTTTCAGTTAGTATGCAGCAGAAATGAAGTATTATAGAGATCGACAACCTCAACCTCCCTTGCCCCTTAACATTGTTGTCAATAATTCGTATAACGCTTTCTAAAGCCAAATTGACCAATGACATGTGAAGTTGGCCAACTCTATAGTACTTCATTTCTGGTATACAGTGTGCACCTACCTAAACACGAGTTATAATTCAATATAAGGTGAATTAACCTTTTTCATATTTCCTCTTTCATCTGTCAAATTCGTACATATATACGCGGTGCGGTTCAGAGCGCTCTAGCTCATGCTTAACGATGTTTTTGGTGGTTGTGTAAGACCTGCCAAATACGCATATGCGACTATGTAGGTTGGATTATGTGGGTGGGTGTATTCGCTCACTCATCCATGCGCATTTGACACTAGCCCATGCTCGCATTACAGATGGGCCTTAAGACGCTAGGCTAGTTCCGTTCTGGGCCAGTTTCCAGCTTGAAGAATCCTTAGCTACTCGATTGTGATTTTTCAACTGTTGTGAGTTGTAGTTTTCCAATTGGGGAAATGGTATTTGTTTATTCCGTCATATACAGTTTGTGCGATTCTGCCAGGTTTCAATTTCCGTCATGGGCATCGTTCATGTTGGATGATTCCACATCCGTTGATTCACTTATTATGCGCAGTTGGTATACCTGCCTAATGAAAGTCATTCAGAGAGCCGACATGAAAATGTAGTTTCTCCCCAATCGTGAGAGAACATTAGCAAGGTTGGCTCAGGTCCACACCAGACGGTGCTGTCATCCATATCATTAACATAAATCACAGATTTTTACATATTCTATGCTGCTGAATGACGTCCGTTACAGGCGCCTATTTTTCTAGACTGGATGGCAAGAGCAACCGGTAGTATTTATATAATGCTTCCTTTATTCTGACGGCTCGAGAACAAGTGCGGGTGTCTTCTCAAAACCAATTCAAAAAATCCTTGCCATTATGCGACGACTGCAGCGCCTTCAAAGCTAAAGTGGCTGCGATACTGAGAGAACACAGCATAACAAACAAATCGATCTCCTTTTTGTCCGACAGCCAAGCGACAATGAAAGCCATAGAATCAGACATCTTGACGTCGAAACTGAGCAGGTTATGCAGACAAAGCGGCTATGACATATCCGTGCCGATCACGGTGGTCCATGCTGGGTACCAGGGCTGTGATGACTGCATTTGTGAAAAATGGATCCGAGCTGATAGAATCTCGGGCAATGTCTTACGCATTCACGATGCTTAGCTCCATAAGAAGACAACTGAAAGACGAAGCCATGGATGGAGCCACAACTCGATGGTTCGGTCTGGAAATTGGAGCATCAGTCAGCGAAAAAGACTAGCAGCAGAGAGCAGAGATGAGGAAGATATATAATACGAGTATATCCAACATCTGCTCTGCAAATGCACTGACCAAGGCAAAGAAAGCAGTTCCTGTAAAGGTGGAGGACTTGAGCGGTGTAGAAATAAAGAATCTATAAATCAAAATGGCTATCCCAACTGTATTCGCTTAAATTAATGTAATAATCCTTAAGCAATACTTATGACAAAAAAGCGAACCGCGACCTCACACATTACAAAAAAAGAACTTCCACATCGACTCAACCACAAATTTAAATCAGCAGAAAGCCGCAGGAAACAAAATTTAGTTACGAAAAATCTGCCCGCGTCAGCAAGTCCTGCTCGCAGACAACGTATTTATAAAAATTAATATTCCCATCCAGAAACGCCGGAAGGAATTTATGAAAATTGGAAATGAAATACAACAGAGGCACTTTTAAGTCCCAATAAATCGGAACGGGATGTATCGCGAGATAAACGGAAACAAAAGCAACACAACTGAGTTCAGAAGTTTCCTCTTATTCATTGTTTTCGGTTAACGATGCGGAATATTTGCAATCAAGTTCAAGCGGCGCAGAGCTGGGAGTTCGGAGGATGTTGCATCATAGGCTAGCTTAGCTTATCTCACTGCGGTAAGATATTGCGATAGCATTGAGATAATCATACTGAGTGTGATAATTTCAGTTTCGCAGTAGTTTTAAAGCATTGATGACTGTATCTGCACGAATCGTTTTAGAAATGGATCTCAACTAAATGCGGGAGACTATAAAGTAGGTCATTTCTAATGAGTTATATTTTGCAATGACAACGACCATCGCGATTGTGATTAGAAATACAAGTTAAGAAGATATTAACCGAAACAGACAGGGATTATGCTCAACGTTTATAACTTTTTTGCTGAGCAGACTTACTATAACGGTGGTAAGGGATTGCTGAACATTGACCCTTTTTAGTGCTTGTTGCCTTAATTTTAGTATTATGGAAGGCTTTATCAGTCCATGCACGTCTATACGGCATCCCTGATTACTGCAGTGCTTTTGAAGGCAATCAATGTAGTGACCAGAATGATATCAATGTTGGAAATACTACCGGCTGGTATTACATCCCAACTGACGGTCAAGTGTGGGCATTTTAAATCAAGTCCAAGCTGGTCGCATGGGTCATAGGGAGACAGCCGGCAACGAGGCAGCGGATGAAATTGCCAGGAAAGGCCCATCCCAGGTCATCCAACTCTTGCAGATGTCAAGAAGAAAGTGGATGACAAAATCATAGAACTAGAAAACGAAAGGGTAGCCCTCGAACAACCTGTAAGACCACTAGGGTACTATGGGCCACGTTCATAAAAAAAACCGAAAAATTCAACCGAAAAATTCAAAAGGTGCTACCATCCGAAGCTGGAGCGCTAACTGTGGCAGAGGTTAGCCAGCAGATGCTGTGGTTATGAAGAAGAAAACGAGGATACTACGCACTACCTTTGCCACTCCCCCAGTCTCCGCCAGCTGAGATACAGAACACTGGGAGAATACTTGTTTCAGAACCTTCAGGAACAAACAAAAAGTAATCTTACCTATACTTTCAGGCTTATTTGAATTTTATGATGGTTGGACAACAATGGGTCCAGCAGGGCCCATTGAGAAGTGGCTTGAGCGTCTAACCACCAAACTACCCACAGAACTTATTCGAAGGACTACGATCACGCATGGCTTAATGGATTGGTGCGTCTAATCCTAAGCCGGGATCCCTGAATCTTGGCTTAACCACTTGCTCGAGGCACCAATAATGATCAAAGAGTATTTATACTTGTCTAAAGAAAAACCATCTCAAACTTCGTCGTTGGGAAGTGGCATAAAATTGCCGGGATCACCGCGAACTAACGATCTGGGTCACACTAAAGGCACGATTATCCGCTTAGAAAATATAAAATGAATCACCGTATTTCAGTTCTGCTCTCGATAAAGTTCAGAAGTACATACATTATTAAAGTAATGTGTGCATTTGTTCTTGGACTCTGAGGAAATGGAACAGATGACTCTCGACTCTTAGATGGCACATATTCGATGGAGCATCTATCAAGACGCTTCTTGGTTGGGCTCTGGTCCACTAAGGAGAGTGAAGTGAAGAAGGAGAGAAACACCCCCTTCTTTTCTTCCTTGGTGGTACATGGACAAAGAAAACTCTCCCAAACCAACAAAAAGAAACGACAAATATGGGACTAACTTCTCCAACTATGACGCCGCGCAGTATGGGACTAGCTTCTTCAACTATGACGCCGCACAGTGTGGCGAGCATTTTTTGAACTATGCACAGCGTGTCGAACTGTTTTTTTAACTTTGGTACCAAGTTTGTTGTAGATCTGGAACAACTGTGCAGTTATTTCTCAAACTTAATTATCCCTACGCCAATGTTAATAAAAACTGTACTAATTTTGTACTAAAATTGGGACTATGTAATTTGGTAACCACCGAAATAAATCGCATAATCATACATACACTCGGTTTTCATGGGGCAACGATTTCGTTAGAAAAAAAACTTTTATGAGAGGTTGACAAACAACCTCTAAATTGGAACAAACGCCAAAGGGAGGTAGAATTCACAAGTGCAGTCAGAGCTGATTTTGTGGATGTCTATAGCAATAAGCGAATCTCGCTGGAATGTCGGAAATGCGTTTGTAAAAAAAAATGCATGCACTTGTTCTTTTGCCACGAAGCACTCATTCATTTAAGAAGTGTTTCGTATTTTCATATTAATATTGGGTCTATAACTTAATTCGTGCGGTTTGCTAAGAGATGGCGTAACTTGTATTATTCCATTGGAACATACGTTGGAAAGCTACTGTCATTGTACGTCATTTCAGTATATGCCATTCATTTGAAGCGTAAACAACAATCTTTTTTTTTTTCACTCAAATATGTCGAACTTTGTGCTTGAAAAAGTGTTTTTGGGGTGGTTCTTCTTCATTATTTTAATATGAAGAAAACTGGTGCCGAAAGTCATTGTATTTTGGTGGAAGTTTATGGTGAACATGCGCTAGCTGAGCGAACGTGCCAAAAGTGGTTTTAAAACCCGGCCAACAAAGGTAACCCGGCTCGAAGGTAATGCTCTGTATTTGGTGGGATCAGAAGGGTGTGCTGTATTATGAGCTGCAAAAACCGGGTGAAACCATCAATGGACACCGCTACCGAACGCAGTTAATCCGTTTGAAGAGAGCAATAGCAGAGTAATGGACAGTTGACATTTCAAGAACATTTTATTTCAGAGCTATGTGAAATTGATACATACTGATATTTGGCCCAATTTAGAGGTCCTGACTAATCGAGGCAACTCCAAATTGGTTCTCATTTTCTAAATCCCTAGTAGGGGCCCATTTAGGATGTTTTACTGTATATAAACGTATCTGTACCTTTGTCGTGGTACACTAATCCCTCATTTTAAACAAACATGAATTCGCTATTGTCTGTTTCGAAGGGTAATTTCATCGAACGACAAGGAGATGCAGTGACAACAAAGAATCCCCAAACAAGATTGGGAAATGCATTACTCAAATACGTGACCAGTCAGCGAAGAATGATTGACTCTAGATTGTATTCAAAAAGAAACGACAACTTATTGATTAGATGCGCACAAGAAGGGCTGTGAAATAAATGTACCCACATATGTAATTATACTCAATCTTTTCTGCTTCTGGGTCATTTCATAAACACAAATGGGGACATTTTCTATATTCAAACGCACTTCAGTGTGTGACTCATTCCCTGGGTTCTTTACGTTCCTCGTCAATCATATTAAACCTTTAGAAGGACGCAACAATAAATGACAGCACTGTGTTACATGTCGCCCAGAGGTAATTGTTTTAATGTTATGTTGAAAGGCGCAGGCCAGGTGCGTGTACATAAAACATAAAAACTTGAAGTCACGAATGTGCAATGCAAGTGTCTCATCTTTACCTGAAATTTCATCATGAATGAAGTGTTCATAGGCGTTGCGTTTCTCTCTCACCTTGGGAAGCTTATGGTGGCTACTATAAAGATGTGGAGACAATGTTGTTTCCTGAATACATGAGTGACTGTATGTGTGCAAACATATGAAACCACCCCAAGCTCAAACAAAAATTGCTGCAAATCCACATCAACTCTGCCAGCATTCCAGAATCACTGTTTTCGTCATGTAACTAATCATTGAAATTAAGGGGGTGCACAAAAGGTTGTTGTTCCCATTTCCACAAGGCTGTCACCAACAGAATTGACAAAATATGTATTTCGAATACGCAAGGAAAAAATAGCAAACCAGTTCTATACCATCTACATACTAAATCAAGGAATTCTACGTGGGTGTAGAAACCACAAGCGCGGCCAAGAATATGCTGAAAAAAAAAATCAAAGCTTGTGCAGTGCACTGGCCTATTTTCGGAAATGGGCTAGACTAGATACATATTGCTGAAAGTGAAAAGAAGGCTACATTTTGTTCTCACTGATTTTATCACATAGATGACGAATGAAGAAGCAATTACCCTGAAGTGTACTCTTAGAGACGTGCGTGCATAAATGGTTTGCTAATACATATTTAGGTATACACCACATACAACAACATTGATGTACAATCAAACAATCAAACGTTTTTTTCGGTTTATGACATCGTTTAGGATATTCTACAAATCACTTGGGTAATGTGAAACACGCCAATTTGGAGTTGTCATTACAGTAAACAACGGCTTTCAATCCTGCATAAATATAACTATGAGTCTATGATATTCCAGAGTCAACTCAACATTCACTCACTGAAAACATGTTACCATTCACGTATCAATTACATTCATCTTCAACATGAAACAGTGAATAATTCGAGAAATATACAGCATCCCATGAAATACCAGGAATACCATATCCAACTGCATAAATAAATCGGGATCGGTGTGTTGCATTTCAGATGTGTCTCCTGTTCAGTGCTGATGTTCATGAAATGACCCGCTACAAGTACGGTCGGTCGTCATTGACGTGATTTACGATGGCGCTGTGTACAATACAGCAAACGAGGTAATTGACTCACTGACCAAAATTGTCAGTTGTTCCAAGATTTTTTTTACAACAATCGCAATTGTTTTTCGTGAAGATTCGGAGTAGGTACCATTGTCTCGGTCTCATATGTATCTTCTTAAATTAAGTGTTCATAAAGTACTTCCTGCATTCTGTTATTGTCAAAAAAAATTTCGCAATATTTTGCACATTTGCACTTTCAAGAAGAAATAATATTCTTACAGTGAATTCAATCATAACGCATCTTCTCTGAACTGCTCAAACACTCACTGCATATGTCACTGGAAACACGTGCAAACAAATGCAAATCTGTTCAGCTGTCGTCTACGATGACTCGACAGAGATTTACATTTGAAATTCTCGGTTTTTTTCATCCCGTTGTCAGCCATGAAATATTCAGCCACCCATATGAAAAGTTGGTGTGTCAACAAGATGGGTGGAAGGGGTGATAAGGAAATTTCCAGAAAAAGCCAAATGCAGCACACAAAGGCCCACCAAGTAAATGAACACCTTATTGCGTCGTTCCTAGAGCCAATTGGATGAAAATTCTTCCACTTTTCCTCTAAAAATAGATCAGTCCCAAGAACACAGTGTGTTGAATGTATTTTATTATGGTAAACTTCCCCCGAATGCAAGTGCATCGATTTTTCTTCACCAACATGCCCAACTTTCCATTGCACTGCATTGCACGTCTGATTCTTTAGTGTATGCGAGTTACTTACTTACTATGATTATGATGTCGACTTACCTGTCTTCCATACGAGGTCTGCGTCCAAGTATAGCAAATGCAGAACTCTGCTGTTGTGTCTCCTCCCAGAATTGATGATCACTTGAGCCAGCGCCAGCTAACAGTTTCATACGATTGGCCTTCTGGCGACCGAGAGTCGCCTGCAGTCGTCCAAGTAATCCACGACCCCAAACGTCAACAGCTTGCAAATAAATAAGAAATATGAATAGGACAATGCCGCAGAATATCACTTCTGGACGAAGGACATATAGACGACATAGTTTCCATACGTAGGCCAGTGGAGAGTTGATAGAGGACAGGCCAACGGCAAATTTCGATAGAATCTTCATGTGGGACACGTAAGTTTGGTAAAAGACTTTATCCTCAAGTTCGTCATCCATTAAGGAGTTCTAACAACCAATTGGTACCGTACCGACTGTCACCGAATATTTAGAGGGTACAATTGAACCGGCTTTCGAATGCAGTTGCACTACACAGAATCACACAACTCGCGACGTTTTTGATGAACTTTTTTCTTCGATATTTTCTTCGCGATATATTTAATCTGATATAAAAATAGATTGAACTCGGATTTATAGAAACGAAGAATTTTCTAAGATACTAATTTTTAAAATTATTCACTAGGGTGAAATATGAACGCATAAATTGAATGTACAGACTAAACGAATTCAATCGACGATGATTTGATCCAAAAACAAAGAAATGTTTCTTGTTTATTAAAGCAAATTGCGTTATTCACTATTCACAATTTCGGGTTTGTTTTACACTCAGTTAATATTTTGTGCCGACTTTTTTGTGAAAATTGAGAAAATGCTGTCCACGAAAATACACTTGTTGACAATCGGAGAATTCGCCGTCGACTAAAGCACGAACAAATGGGGAGACTCTGGGCGAAATCTGTGTAGCGGAATATTTGCTAAATGTCAGTGGTACAGTGCTCAAGGGGAAGTGAGAAATTTCCCACTTGCGAAGTGTCAATCGTAACTGAAGCTTGGGCGAATTTAGATATTGAGGATTTTTTTTTTTTTTGACATGGAAAAAGTGTAGTATTATTTAGGAGTTTGGATTTAAAAAGGATCTATTTTTTGGTTACTTTTTAACTATATATTAATAAAAAAGATTCTACCCTTTGCATAGCACGCGCATTTAATTTGACGGCTATGTGAAACGAGTGAGTGTATTTAACGGGGGATTTTATTCCGAAAAAAAGTACGCGTGTTGAGGTACATTTTTGTTTCGTGGCATGATCTATTTCTATATAATTGAAAAACGGGAAGTAATTAATCTATTGTCTTTTTGATAGGAAATTCTACAGTATGTTTGACAGGGTATATTTTCTAAATATGTATGCGCATGCTTAGTCGGAATGGAAATGTGATATAATCTCTAGGAAAAACAAACATGTCTAACCAATTATGAGAAGGTAACTTCAATCATAATTTCGCATCTCTGAAGCGCATTTGTTAGAAAAGTGAAGTCGGGGTTGAAGGAAAAACCCTTAACGAAAATTGTGCACCAGATTCCAGAAGAAGTATTTGACGCAGTGTTGCCGTTGTACGATATTAGATATGAAGTGAAGTAGTTGGAAAAATATGTAAAATTCGATTTTTTGCAGTAACTGATATGAAAAGCAGTCCGACACAGCCTAGTGGGTTGGTGCGTCGATTCCAACGCAGTGAGTTCGATCCCCGAAAAGTTTATCGAATTTCGACGTTTGGAGTCTGCATAAAACTGCAGATCCCATCCACTAGCGAAAAAAAAGTACACACACAACAAGGGTGAAGCTAGGCCCAACTCCGCTCAGACTATCGCACCACCAATCTCATATTGTTATATGAAGAGTAACAACTATTTCGTTATTGAGGACTGATGGCATTGCGGAAGTTTCTATCTCGCACGGAAGAACTTTCCTTTCCATGGCATGAGTCTGTAGAGAGTATTGCCATGTCACAACAGTGCCTGTCAAAAATGAAAAATCACGAGTATGTAAAAGAAAATTGTTTCACAACTGTCAGATGCCCGAGTTTGTAGAAGTAGCTCTACCTAGAAATTTTTGCTCGCGCTTATGATATTACGGTCTGTGAAATATCAAAGCGCGACGGACCGCTGCATTGCAACTGGTTTACGTGTATCCTTCTTAATATGTAAGAGCCCAACAGCGCCAGAAATGAAGTAGTTTAGAGATGGCCAACTTCACAACTGATAGCCCCCTAGCTGATCGATGAAATTGAGAGGCTATTTGACAGTTAAACATGATTTTTTGACGGTTATTCACGAAATAATGTGGATGCCATTCTCTGATTGGTCAATTTAGTTTAGTAAACGATATATGTCCAAAATTTGAAAGGGCAAGGGAGGTAGAAGTTGGGTATCTCTATAATACCTAATTTCTGGACCGTGCGAACGAGACATTGTGTTATGGGTATATTTCTTGCAAACTGCATTTGAAAAAATTTGACGTGGCAAACGCGCGCTTTCTGTTTGGATTTGGAAAACTGAAGACGACGCGTTGTCTGTCAAAGTCATGTCGCGCTGTTCTGATTTGGACTTATAAGTACATATGGCAAATGGCGTATGAAATCTGAAATGAATCATGAAATCTCACTACATTGATGTCTTAGGCAAAACGAAATTTTTTTCTATCACTGTACCCGCTTGTACAAAAAATTAATTAGATTAATCTTAGTCAATTCTAAACAAGTTCGAAGTTTTTAACGACTTTGGTTTAAATGGAAAGCGATGGCATAATTTAATGGAACAAGTTTGAATTATTAAGTGCATGCATATGTGTAGTTTGCACTCATACTACTTACTACTTTTTTCTGAACATACGAGATGAGTGCATCAATCATCCTCTCGTTATTACACGTGACACATACGTAAGTATGTGCATATGTTGTATCCATTTTAGAAAAACGATCAGAATAATCTTAGGGAAAAAAATACATTTAATTTAAGATGACTTTTTTCAATGAAATCTTCTTTGTCCCTGATTACACGAATGTGTCCACATAAGGTGGTACGTGTCATTTCACATTGGTAAAAAGTATATGTTGGGGAATTTGGGATGCGCTGAAAGTTCAAATTGATGTGATGTATTTTAATGGTTTGCTTTGATCGTGCCTCTTGTGAACGCCCTCTAGCGGTAAGACGCAATATCCAAAATTGTTTACATTTGGCCTCGATCGGCCCTCTCATGTGGAGAAGGACATAAACCAAGTTGTTGGTTGAAGCCTTCCAAGGGAAAAAAGTAAGACGTACATAAAGCTTAATGCTTCTAGTCGTTTTTGGCTAGGCTCAGGTCGACTACGGACATTTACATCATATTTGTAATCCCTGCAATCATATTCTCACTACTGAGAGAACAGCCCTATAACCGTACCTTTGAAACAGAACAAAACAATTACAACAGACAGCGGAAAAAGTTTACCCAGACAGTCTCGGTCCCGCATCAAGTACCTAGGGATTTATTTTTCACACTCAACCGCAAATTTGTTGAGTTGATAAAGGTGAAGAGTCTTTAATTGAGTTCAATACAGCAAATGTTTATTTACACTCCGAATCGATAAGGCACACAATAGAGCTTTAAACGCTTTTCTGCCCTCCCTCCACTTGAAATAGCTGTTTGTTTGTAAATTGCACTAAAGCCTTCCGCTGCACTAGACAATATTATAATTATAGTTTCCGTCTTAGTGTTTTCGGGGCATGGCACGAACGACCGGTCCCCTTTCAACTCTCGCACCAGGTGACAAGCAATTATTTCAAAACCTTCCTTCTTCTTGTCATCTTTCTCCGTTTCTTTTCATTTTCACCCATAGTACCGCAGTCATTGTTGAACTTTTTTGTCAGTTGGCCAAAAACGTGTATATAAATACATCAAACCAACCGCAGGCCGCAGAAGCTTTATGCAAAAGAATTAATAATACCCGAAAAGATCAACAAAATGTTTAACCTTGAGCTGTTTGGGAAGGGCCCCGCGGCTGATCAAGATGCAAAAGTGATAAAGCTCCTTCCGGAATTGATAAACACTGCATCAGCAGTTGGCATACGTACCTCCGTTGAATGACAGCGAGCGCTTTATGGAGCGCTTCATGTTGCCGCGAATGATTTGACTTCTGGACTCGTTGTGTGCAAAGCTTCAGGGGCTTCACAATGTTCTCATAATTTTCCGCCTTCCGTTGGGAATATCACAACTGCCCCGCGATTTCTTTTCGGACACACACTCTCACTCAATGAATCACTGGAATTTTTTTTTAGATCGTGTGGCTGTCAGAATTTATATCAGTCAGGAGTTCGATTCGCATTTGGGCCTTGACCTCACTCGCACAGCAGAATGCTTACCATCTAGATGGTGTACGACTTGAACCAGAATGTTTTGACATTTTCCGAAAGACGCGCACAAAGTAGAGATGAATGAAACAGAGCGCAGAGAAAACTACGGACACAGGCAGCCTCTTGCAGCCGCAGAACTGCGAGCGCAGCTAAGGGTTAACGCTGATGATGGGGTCGTTTGTCGTGAGGGTCCCCTCACCGCGTGCGCGGGAATTGCAATTAAACCGAGCAGCACTTGCGGTGTAGAACCGAAAAGTTCGTGTCACTGACTAGGCGAATGCACAAACTATTTAGCTAGCCGTCTGCCGTCGAGCGAGCGAACGGTGAGTCGTGGCGAATTTATCTCTGGCTCTCGTTCGGTTTTGCTTTTGCAAACAACTGAGCATTCGTATTGGCAAATAGGAACGTAAATCGAAACGGAAGGCAATACTCGCGTGGTGGCGAATGTTTGCTTTTTGTTGAATTTGTTTTTGTTCCCCGCAATTAGAAAGAATAAGAAATTAAGTTTGCACTATTAGATAAAAACAAACACAGCACACTGAGGCAGCGATGAGCGCGGAAGCCGCACGACTGTGCAGACCGTTCGGCGAGGCACAAACTGCGACTTGGGGCGCATGAACGCGATCTGAACAGCGTGAAGGCGACGGGCTCGTTGGCCAGACATTGTTGGAATACACCCCGTTTACGCCGTCAAATGGCGAGTCTGATACTCGGAGCTCAGCTGTCATGACGTTCGCACCTTGAGTGGCGACTGTACAGGTGGCCCGCTCTGGAGGGTGGTTATGGATAGGTGTTCAAATGCTATTGCCGCTCTGTAGATTTGCACAGAGCCGTTCAGATGGCGTGGTGGTCTTATTTTTGGATTACTGGCCAGCCTGTTTGATTGCTAATGCAATTAGGGTTGCAATTCAGCGGCGGTCGATGTTGTCGCGAAGTTGATGGATTGCTCTTAGTCACCGGTGCGATGTGTGGCAGTGGAATGTTCGCGGACTAGATAATGTTTAAGTTTAAGGTCATGCGGGGTGTGGACTTCGTTATGCTATTTATGAGGCAATTGGTGAATGGTCTGTTGGATGTTTGGTATTTCAGCACTTTTGATGCGCTTGCACTTTCAAAACTGAACTATTTCGAATTGTAGAGCAGTTTTGAAGGACGGTAACAGAGAGCAAGTTACCACAAAGTTCGATTTTTATAAAATTTTCGAGATAATTGCATCAACATTTTCAACCTTTTGGACATAATGGGAGAAGATTGCACTGGCAAATAATCATCACCACACTTTATTGTTGCTTACAAATGTCATCAATATCACCAATTGGTACTAAATGGAACGAGACACTTGCAGGATCGAGGCAAATGTGGTCCTCAATAAATCCAAAAAATAGCAAATTACATTTCAACGCCTGCACATATTTAGATGCGTATTCGTTGTGCGACAACAGTTTAGCTCGAAGGTCAACGATTTTCCGATAAGTGATCGCCAGCTGTGATCGGCATCCAAGGCAGATTCTACAGACTTATATGAGCACACGCCCCTACCGATGAGGATGACGACTCTGTCAAAGACGACTTTTACGAACTTATGGACGGCGCTTACGGAGAGCGGAGCCTGTTCGGAGTACGATGTCAAAATCGTACTCGGAGAAATCTTTGGCGGAGTGATCGGAAGGCACAGTCTCCACGCATCGATATCAGCTAACGGCTTCCGACTCACAGACTGGGTGCAAACGAATCCACACAGCAACCTGGCGATCTCTGCTGCGACTTTCCATTTACAACACAATGTCAATGTTCCATTGATCACAAATATCCTAGATGTGCGGACATTCAGAGGGGCAAACGTCGACGTCTGGCGATATCCATGAAGCAGCACGATTCAGAGGAGGAGTGAGAGACTTCCCGGTATGCTTACACATTGCCACTCGGCCAGGCTACCGACCATCCCGACAAGAAATGAGGGCGAGTTTGAGCAGATGAAAGAAACAAGAGTAGCGCTAGACTGAGACTTCTACGCCTGAGAACGGTCTCTCGCAACCTCTCAGCCCAAGGATATTAAATAGTCTAAGGGCCTTGTATAAAAAAGCCAAAAGTATAGCCTCAGAATTTAGGGAAGACACCCAAGCTCTTTGAAATTGTTACTGACTCGCAGGGATAGTGAATGCCTCCATCCATCACCAGGAGCCTCTTTAAAGCAGGTGGCGTTGATCTAGTAGAGAGCAAGCATCAGATCATCAGCAAAATTTAATAAGATGAAATCATGCCCGACTACTGAAATATCAGCTCGATATGGTCCATATGCTCCGTGTACCTCTTGCAACAACTATAGAGGCATATCCCTGCTCAATGACGCATACAAGATCCTGTCCAGCGTACTCTCCGGAAAACTCCGGTACCACATCACTCTAGCACATATGCAAGGCACCGTGTAGTTTGGCTCAAGGACTTCCGAGTCGATTGAAACCTGCAGCGGATTTCGGCAGGGAGATGTGCTTTCGTGTAATTTCTTTATTTTGGTACTGGAGAAGGTAGTGTGACGGGCCTAGTCAAGGTCAATGAGGATAAAACTAAATATATGCTGTCTAGCAAGAAAGGATCACACCACCTAGAGCAAAACATCACAATCGAGAGGTAGGTGGAGGTGAACTCCATGAATCACATCTAACTGGAGATCCGACATAGAATCGCCCTTGGTAACCGATGCTACTTCGGGCTCAAACTCAAACAACTGGGGTCAAAACGCCAGACTCGAAGGACATGCTCTACAAAACTCTTATTTTGGGAGTCCTCCTGAGTGGAATAGGTCCTTTTAATGTCGGTTACAAGACCGTTGTCGAAACAAGTATTTTTTAAAACGAATTTATTTTTAACTTAGTTATAAGTCATTTATTTAATACTTGTACAAGACACATTTAAAGAAGCAAAAGAAAAACTTGAGAAGAGAATTTAAAATGCGAATGAAAATAGCAGTTATTTTTACGAAATGTCCAATCGGTCTATATAAAATGCCCATTGGGCATTTGTCTCTCTCACTCCCGGGCTGTGATGCCAAGTTATCACACACTTTCGGTGCTGCCAGGTGAACTACCAATCGTCTTTGCTGTTTTGAGTGCTCGTCCTCAAAAACAGATAACCACTTCTCAAAACGGTCGCAAATAACTTGTCCATGAAATTCAGCTTCGAGTAAATTTGTGTTATGTGAGATGTGGAGTCGTTTTGAAAGCACATGTCTTCCACATCTGCATATCTTCGAATTAGAAACATTTGGTCACAAAAGCGTTAACGTTCAAACACCACCCGCCAATGTACTCAATATGAAATGCCAATAATTAAACCCACTTCGATGACAGATTGGCTTGACATATGTCCGATTCATGTATTGGAAGGCCCAGTCAAATTTACTCCATGTAAGATGACCAAATAAGACTGTGCATGAATTAATCTGAAGTTGATCTATCTACCAAGCACTGTAATTGTCGCTTTTTCTATACAACCCGATCATACCAATCCTCTTTTGCCATAAGTACTGATTGAATATGATTCCACCCAGCAAACACAATCGTCACAACAGATTTACACTAAACCCAAATGATCAGATCTATTCCCAACCACAAAATCCTCTCTACCTCAGAAAGTTTCGGAAAATAGGATTCATAAACTGAGAAACAAAGCTTTAGATCAAATATTAAGCAGTTGGAAGTAAGCTGAAAAATTAAACTTTAATGCAGGACTCTGCAGATATGGTTAAGCGAACTGCGTAATCTCTTCCCAGTATTCACTTTGCGCGCAACCTTTGATCGCTGCGGCGAATGACATGGACATGGACGGAAACTGCCTAGGGAGTATCGTTTAAACTGCCTAGCGCTGCATTGGAACTGACATGAAACTGATAAGTGGCGTCACGATGGCCTCTTATCACACATGCAAGGGCAGGGTTCAAAGCGAACGCATTTCCAAGATGAATGAAAGTATTCCATGCGATCTATTTCTAGCACTCTTATCGTCTCAAACACAATGAATTGGCATGCCCGCGAATCGAACACGTACTCTTTGTTGATAGCGAATCTCCACGCCATAAACAATCCAAGATAATCCAACCCTCGAATCTCGATTCACTTCAGTTGCTTTGGGGCTGTTGCTTGAAACGAACAAGAGAGGGTTTTCGAAATGATCGATCTAAAGAGTCCCCAGACCGGCCGGACACTCAGTTTGGACGAATTTTGGCTGAGGGATCATTGCAGATGTGCCCAGTGCTACAACACGGAGACAAAACAGAGGAAGTTTAATCTGCTGGACCTACGCGACGATGTGCATCCCCTAAAAATAGCAAACAGTGATAATGGACAGAGCATTTTTGTGAAATGTTGGTTGGAAACTGAATAGATTTTATTCGTATTTTTCATTGTGTTCTTTTCCAGGGAGTGATGGACACGATTCCGAGTACACTTTTGATTTCCTTCACAGCACTCAGCTGGACAGCTACCTAGAGGCAAAGGATAGCTCTGGAAAGATCCCATGGAACACTAAAACAATCCTGAAGAGTGATTATGCCAGAATCAAACTGTCGGATTTGGTCTCGAGCGAAGACGAAGTGCAGAATGCCGTCAGAAGTCTGTGGTGCTACGGAGTGACGTTCATTGAAGATGTCCCGCCCAACACCACAATGACCGAAATGGCTGTGAGGAGAATTTTACCGGTGATGAAAACTTTCTTTGGAGAGATGTACACGTTTACCGATTCTCAGGATCATGCCGACACCGCATACTCCAAGGAGTACATAGGATCCCATACAGACAACACGTACTTTTGCGACGCAGCTGGTCTGCAGGCTCTGCACTGCATCCACCACGACGGCTCTGGCGGCGAGAACTTCCTTGTTGATGGACTTAAAGTTGCTTTGGAACTGAAAGAGACTAATCCACGGGCATTCGAGCTCCTTACAAGTGTTCTCGTTCCAGCTGAGTATATCGAGGATGGACAATACCATGTTCACTACGGTCCAGTGATTCGTACAAACCCCGTGACAGGAGAAGTCGTCCAGTTGCGACTGAACATCTATGACCGAGCGGCTCTGAATACCCTACCACAATCGGAAATGAAAGGATTTTATGATAGCTTTAAGGCGTTTTTGCGACTTGTAGAAGCACCAGAGAATCAATGGACTTTGAAATTGAATCCTGGGACGGTGATGATTTTCGACAATTGGCGAGTTTTTCATGCGCGACACGCGTACACTGGACTTCGCAAAATGACGGGGTGCTACATTCAACGTACTGACTTCTTAAGTAAGGCCAGATTATTGGGAATTATTGATTGAGGGGACTTGTATGAGCTTGAGAGAGTTAGTTAATAGATACTCATTTAGCAAATAAATAATGTGTTTGTTTTTGGGATATCTTGGCATGTTAATTTTATCCACTATATATTAGGTTTTTTGCTTGTTGAATACGTCGTAATACAATTTGCGGTCCAGATTTTCGATTTATCCTGGCTTTCTATCGATTTCTGCTCGCTTGGTGCACGCCTAAGTTCAACTTACTCAAGACTTATAGCAACCAGATCACGGAATGCTTGGATAACCATTTTTCTCAATTTTTTTTATCGTTAACAAACAAAATGGATGTATATAGAGGAGTGGCAATGTACCTGTCGAAAGTCACAGAATGGTGTGCTATGTGGTCTGGTGGTGTCGCTGGTCGAAACTTGTTCACAAATAGTGAACGTGTCTTCAATTTCCACCGCTAACCAGACCTATGCTTTTCTTTTGCCTCAAATCGAAGATATGAACGTGGAAGACGTGTCACAGCAAGGCAACGGCACTTCTCACACTACACGATCCGTAGCACGATTGGCCCATATACAGTAAATGACGGACATAAGAAAGCCTAAAATGCCACAGAATTTCGTTCTTATAATCGCGTTTTCTTGTACAGAGCCAGGGGTGGACTAAGAGGCACACGGGCGGTAAAGCAAGCTTATACTCCTTAAAAATTTAAGAAAAGAAAAACACAAACTGACTTTTATTGCACTGGAAGTTTCGATTGAATCATTAAAATCTATATGTCAAGGCAAGCGTTGGATCAGTGAGCAGTTCTTCTTCCATTCCATACGGCAATATTTTCAGCGGAAGAACTGAGAAAACTGGCGCAATGTCTTCCATGACCTTAGACCGATGCATAAGTTCGGTGTAAAATGTATCCTGGCATCCTAACGTGTTTCCTCTTTCAACGTCAAACCGGCATTTTGAACATTTTCGCCTACCATAATTTTCTTCTTGTTTCTTCGACTTTCAACTGAAATCTCTAGCTCAGCCTAATGATTACAGATAGATACACACAAACTTGTGTATCTGCGCCGGGCAGAAGATAAGGTTTACAATATATGCGATAAAAACCGCGAACGTTTGAAATTGAAACGAAGGAAAGTAGTCATAACAGTAAGAAAAAAGAACAGAATACAGGGCTGCGCGGCTTGCTTAAATGATTGGTGGTTGCTCTTGAACGATAATGATTTTGGTATTTCCATATAAGCTATCTTAAGGGAATAGGTCAGAAACAAAATTCATGCGCACATATAGGCAGGTATTTGGGAAAGGTAGGTATGCATGCATATATATTTTATAATGTAGATATTGGGTCTATTCGTGTGGTTTTTTTTTCAAAAATTTAACGTTTATTTAAGAAATACATGTATAACAGTATTATTTAAAGCCCATCTGAAGCTATGGTTTTTTTGCCCATCTTTCTGGCAATTTGTGGATCCGATCCCAAAAGAACTGCGCCGGCTTGCCAGCCAAGAGTGAATCACGCCAATTTTTGATATTCTGCTCTGATGTCAACCGTATTTCAGTGATGGTAGTCAGAAGGGGCAAGGTCTAGGCTATAAGGCGGATGGGGTAAAACTTCCCATCCACTGTTTTCCAAATAGTTCTTAACCGGAATAGCAAAGTGGGGCCTAGCGTTGTCATGATGGAAAATTATTGCCTCGTGTCTGGTCGCACATTCCGGGCGTTTTTCGACTACTGCTCTCTTTAAACGGATTAATTGTGTTCGGTAGCGTTGTCCATTGATGGTTTCACCCGGTCACAGCTCATAATATAGCACACTCTTCTAATTCCACCAAATATAGAGCATTACCGTCTCGTCTCTATTCGTATTATATCGCTATTGTAACAAACGATGCTCAAGTGAGCTTGCCAACTGCATTCCTCCTCTCCATGAATTCACCCGCAATACCCGTCTCGCCAGAAATGCTCATCAGTTTACCCAAGCCTACTTTCGGACGCACAGTTAAATTTAGAGACTCGTTCATCAACCGCACGACACGAATATGGAATGCTCTTCCCAGCCCAATATTTCCACCAGAATACAATCCGCAGATATTTAAAAGCACAGGTACCTCCTCTCCCTTTCTCCCTCTACACCTTCGGCCCGTGCGGTGTCTTGAACCCGGACACTTAAGGGTATTAACAACCCACTGTGCGCGCGCAAATTATAAAAAAAAAATGTTTCACCATAAACTTCCACCAAAATACGATGACTTTCGGCAGCAGTTTTCTTCATATTAAAGTAATGAAGAAGAACTCCGCGCAAGACACTTTTTCAGGCACAAAGTTCGACATATTTGAGTGAAAAAAAATGATTGTTGTTTACGCTTCAAATGGATGACATATGCTGAAATGACGTACAATGACAGTAGCTTTCCAACGCATGTTCCAATGGAATAATACAAGTTACGCCATCTCTTAGCAAACCGCACGACTTAGGTAAGTTATAGACCAAATATTTGATTTTAGATCCTACTTCTATTTTATGTAATGTGCAAAATAGTTACATGCATTTATTAAATATTTATGTATTTAGCTGTTACTGATGACAAATAGGGCAGACCGCCCCCACACCCACCATAGTTCGCTACTACACAAAGTCATTCGTTATATGACCAAATGTACAGGCCAAATTTTCTTATATGAAATGTGCAGATAAAAGAACAAATAGATCAACAATTTAATTGGCAACTCTGAAGGAAATGCTCCATAGTTAGTGCATCTTGACAAAAGTCACATAGCTGTAGGCGTTTTTGTTAAATAAGTGTTTTCTGCTGACAGTGCATGCCCTTAACGTACCCGAATTAGGTGTAAGTATCGATTGGAAAGATTGGGTCCATTGCATTTCACAAAAATCAAACGAACTTGGCATGGCCTTCCTGATTATAGATCTTCCGCGATGTTTCATAATTGAACCACAAACATATTGAGTGTGTGCTGTGAACTTTCCGAGGAATTTCCAATTGGGAGTACAATTGAGTCATCTACAGATGAAAGATCACGACTTGCCCTCAACGCTTCCAATGTGAAGTATTTCTCGCCTCGACTGAGCTGCAACATCCAGTCAATATATACAATGAAGAAAGGTGAGCTAACAAGACGCACCATTGGCGAAGTCCAACGACCACGGCGAAAGGAAACGTTTCCACAACATTTTCAGTTTCCTCACTAACGATTCCATCAAGAAGTTCTTCTTCACCAACCCAAAGCTGTTGTTATTTTATTCGCCTTCGAGATAGGATGACAATCAATTCATGTACTCGTACATATGACATTTGTACCATTTTGCCTCGAATTTACTTTCTTGTATCCGTGTTTCTCTTATAAACGTGTTTCTTATATGAAATAAATTTAATACGTAGTCTTATAGGAAAATGGTTCCTTTTTGTAAAATGTGACTTTCTGTAACCGTCATCTGCTGCGAATTGGATTTTTCGCCGTTAAATTTCATTTTGTGATCCATGTATACAACGCACGAAGTGTTGACGCTTTGAAAACCATTTTTTTGTCGAATTATTGCACAGTTGTTCAGTGCTCAAGAATTTTAAGCTTGGGGAAATATCAACAGAATTTTTCCAGCCCCCAAACCCTCTGTTAAATCCAAAGAATTCTCCGGAACTGATCGCAGACAACGTTAGTTGGCAAACAATGCTTGTTATCTGTTATAAATTGAGTAATTTGTTATTTGCAATCGGTAACGTTATACTGATATAAATAGCTATCAATTATTACAATTGCTAGATAAGATTGGGCTTCAACTACAGACACTTCGAACCTACCTCATGAGTAATTGCGTATAATCCCGTGCCAACCAATTATGATATTTGGTTACGTTTCTTTCCAGGTTGCCAGAAAACCTTCGCTTCTGAGTCAGAAGTTTCAAGTGGCGGACTCTTAAAATGTACTCCAAGCACTTGAACCATTGCTCAATAATACTTAGCCCACTCTACATTTCAATTGAAACCGAGTTCAATACGTGTTAATAGACTTTCCATTGCATTTTTACTTCACTCCAACACAGTTGACAGCAATACTCCCAGATCACAATTTATTTAACAAATGATACCCAAGTGTACTTTGTAGTGAAATAGTTCCGCTGGGATATCGTACAATGGTAACACTTTTTTGCAGCATAAATGACACGTCGAAGAGCAAAAAGTTAAATGTCGCTCGTACTAAGTCCACAGACTGTGCACCCGGTCATTGTCAACATCGGTGAAATTCCACTTTATCGGCCTTTGTTTGGTGATTGATAAAATTAACTCACAGGGCTCACTATCGACGAGCCCAGCTAATAAATAATAGACAATTGTAATTCATCAGTCGCCGAGGAAGGTTAATCAGTGGCAAGATGGCGGATATCGTAAAAAATCTGGCTCTCTACGTAATGAGTGAGGATTGCTTTGACAACTACTTTATCGAAAAGGATTTCCTGGATGGTGAGCAAAACAATTTTATTAGTTCTTTAAGTGTTTGATGATTAATGCGAGGTGTCTGCTTTTAGTGCCCTGTTTCAAAGCGCTTCTCAGCAAAGGACTGGGAATGGGGATAATTGCTGGATCAATACTGGTGAAAGTACCTCAGGTCGTTAAGATCCTGGCCAATAAGAGTGGAGAGGGCATCAGTGTCGTGGGAGTGATGCTGGATCTGATGGCCATAACATTCCATTTATCGTACAGCTTCATGAATGGATATCCATTCAGTTCGTGGGGCGACAGTACATTTTTAGCTGTTCAAACCGCTACTATCGCAGCCTTAATTTTCTACTTCGGTGGATCACCAACAAAAGCTGCTGCCTTCGTTGGAATGTACTCGATTCTTGTGTACGTATTGAACTCGGGACTGACACCGCTGAAAGTCCTCTGGATGGCTCAGAGCATTGTGATTCCAATTGTTGTGGTTGGAAAGTCAACACAGGCGTACGCGAACTACAAAAATAAAAGCACTGGTCAATTATCAGCAGTGACATGCTTTATGTTGCTGGCTGGTTCATTGGCCAGAATATTCACATCAGTGCAAGAAACCGGTGATAAGATGGTTATCGTGACATTCTGTGTTTCATCATTCGCCAACGCCGTCATTGTGGCTCAGATGCTGTATTACTGGAACAAGACCGGACCGAAGGCCACCAAGGCCAAGAAGACAACAGTAGCACCTAAGAAAGCCAAGAGCAAGAAAGTAGACTGAACGAAAATTGTGTTTGTTTTGTTTTTTATTTAAAATAAAGTGTATCACTTGACTTAGGCAATCTAATTAGTTGCTCGTTTTACTGAGTCGGCTTGAAGTGTTTCTCGAAAGCAGCTAGAGCGCGATATCGATGCGAGATCTGGTTCTTCTCTGCCTTGGGCATTTCAGCGTATGTTTGATCGCGGTTTTCCGGCTTGAATATCGGATCCCATCCAAAATCACGAGGTCCACTAGGTGGAACTATGATTCCCTCAGTGACACCTTGAAAAATGATCGGTTCGGAGCTGGCACCCTCGCAGTAGCCGAGTGTGCATACTGCTCTCGCTGATTTGTCTTCCCATCCGGATAGCATTTTGTATAAACCTTCAGGGCCTAGTTTTTCCAAAAACCATTTGATGTATGGACCTACGAAAAGCAAACATGGAGTGATGGAACGTTCTTCAGTGTGGGTCTATTTTGATTTTACCCGGTAACCCCTTAAGTGCGTTGAAGCAGAGACAGGTGTCTTCCACCAAAACTGGTCCATCCACTATTTTCGCGGCCTCTTTGCATTTAATTACACAGATTTCTTCAATTTCTCCCTGTAACTCAGGCAGATCGACCTTTTTTGAAACAACAGTTCGTGGAAAGTGCGGTCCCAGAATCGCAACGAGCTCCTCAAGTTTCTTGGCGTTTCCGGTGACGAATGTTATTGGTTTTGACATCCTCGGTGATGGATTTCTTTAAGCAGTTTCTCAGAACAAGTACGATGTCTGTTACCAGTTTCAACAGCGACCGGTCAACGTGCCGAACTGTCAAATTCTTTTTTGGCAAATGGACTAAAATGTTTACATAAGTGATGCCAAGTCAAATGCTTAAATTTTGTTGAAGAAAATAAAAATTAATATATTCTTATATAGGGGATAGTGAATTCTACATTATGCATGATTGCTTTTTTATTTGTCTAGGTAAAAGACTGACGTTCTGTTTCTTCAGCAATCCCAGGGTACATTGGTGGGCCTAGTCCTCAAACAATAATCCTTTATTTATCGGTATTTTCTAGGAGTCCAATACGAAAGGTGTCCATGTGCTCCACTTGGTCAAGCCACAATGGACGTAAGATCAGTATTCGTCAGGCTAGACTCATGAGTACGGCCCATACAGTGCTCTTCTTGGCGCCGCCAACGCAAAGGCCAAAAATCGCAATCAGAACTCTTCTCTCGAAGAGAAAAGGACTTGTTCATGACCACGTATTTACGCCGTACATCAAGACTCAGTCACTTTGTTTTTTCGGTTCTACTACTCAAATATTCTTGAGACGTAGCCATTGGTATTCCCCGCAGAGAGAATGACGACGCCCTTACTACCTCAAAGTTATTGCTATTCATTGAGCCATTTTCCTAGAACTCGATGTTATGTGCAAGGTCTTCATATTACCGTCGTTCACAACCAGACTCTTCTAAGTCACTTCTGTTCCAATCGTCGTCGGGAGATCGTGCCCTGTTTATGTCACTTTATACTTACTCGATCACTACAGCACATGCTTTAAACATCGCTAGGACTCTGGTATGATACAACTATCTTCAAATATAATGCAAATAAAGTAGCGAGTTGTCACAAAGAAATTTATTGCAGACCGTAACAAATAATTATGTTTCCTGTTTTTTTCCAAATGGATTTATCTTCTTCAACCAATTGGATGATTGTGAGGAATCTCTGTAAAACAAAATACATATCATTGTTGAATGAATTGATGAAAACTGGACAAAATTTTCTACTCACAAAGCGAACGCATCCGAATCCCCACTTCCAGGTTCAGTACTGGCAGTGCCGGCCTCTTTGATGCCAGCGTTTCTGAGTTCATCAATCAACTTCATTCGAAATTCAACTTTATGCGGCACAATAGGATTCTCTGCTCGCATTTGAGCTTCCAGCTTACGTATGGCTTCCAAATAAGTTAGGCCGTACCAATCAATTTCCTCGGATGTGTACTAGGAGAGAGAAATATTCACATAATTTCGCTTACACTTGAAGGGGATTTTCGTTTCAGTAACTTACAGCTTCCAAGTACTGCTTATACTCTTGCAATATTTTTTCCTGTTGCATTGGTACATTTGCTAAATTGGGACATCCTTCCTGGAGAGATTTTAGAATCATCCTCTTATATTTCAAGGCTAACGATGACCGCAAGTCACACGCAGGGTTCTAAACAAAAGCGTTTCGTATCCACATTTTGTATTCACTAAATTTCCAAAACTCACTTTCAACAAATAATGATCAAAACCGTGGCACTCGTGTATCTGGTTGAGTGTCCTCTCGGTGACCACTGTCGATATATATTTGTCCAAAACCTTTGAGTAGACAACAGATCGTTTCAGACATGGCACCCAGAAATGTGGAACTCTTCTTTTTAATTGATTGCGCTTTTGAAATCCCTTAATCACTGCCTCTCCACCCCAGATTCCCTCATGTGATTCAGCAACATCAATAAGCGGCAGTGGCGAATCTTGTATTGGTTTAATTTCACCGGTAACATCATCACGTTCCCATT
The DNA here is from genome assembly GCA_905231855.2 of Eristalis tenax. Taxonomy (NCBI): domain Eukaryota; kingdom Metazoa; phylum Arthropoda; class Insecta; order Diptera; family Syrphidae; genus Eristalis; species Eristalis tenax. The sequence goes on along the minus strand of HG993125.1, from coordinate 75,066,584 downwards.
CGCCCTCCTTGGGGATGTAATGAACCGCAGCTGGCTTCGTTAGTTTCCATTCTCGCCAGAATTTCTTATATGCTTCTGGGAGCTGTGCACCGAGTCTTGTTTCGAATCGCGATGGTCTTTTAAAACCCCGAAGAAGATTCGCTCCCTGCAAATGAATGGAAATTATTGCGTCACAGTCTGGAAGTCGGGTTGCTTATTCGGTCTGTATGTAAATACCTGGCTGGTGGCATGGGTCATATTCGGGTTATTGTATTTGTTACTTGATTACAGGCTACACGAGCAAGATATTGTTATTAAACAAGGAATATATTCTGACTTCTGGGTAATATCTTCCAGGAAATAGAACAAGTACTTCTTTTCAGAGAATCACGTTTTGACGTTTAAGTTTTAAGCAGGGATGTTTGATCGATTTTTGAAGGAAGTTTCTGACAGCTCCCGGCAGCTGCCACAGCTGTTCGGCACAGTCACGTGTTTGTGCTTTTGCGATTGCAGTGCCATAATCGGGTAGTGGCGATTAGATGTATTATACAAAGAAATGATCGGGTTTTTATATTGTTTCTTATATCAGTGGAAGTCTGTTACAATTTAAAAGAATATTTCGAATTGAACGCTTTCCCATTCATTGATAGGTTGTGTCTTTTTGTGTTTAAAGAGCACGTCTAAAGTGTGTGCCAATTTCATTGCCATACGAGACATTAGAGCTTCCGGACATTGATTATTAGCTCCGTATAATGTTTTCTGTAGAGGATGTACTGATACTATCGATATCATCGTAACCTCCCAGCATGTCATTTTAGAAGTTTTAGCAGTAGTTGAAGAATTGGCGAAACCACTTGGTCTCTACGTAAATGAGGGTAACACAAATTAGTGAGAACTGGGAGACAGTTAAGGACTTTCTCCACCTCAGAAAAGTATTTGATAGTTGACATCAGTTGACTATTGTTGAGGTCGAGGCCCCTTGCTTGTGAAGAAAGGATAAGCCCCAAAGGATTGCGGATGCTACACAATAAACGTCAACGATGCTAATAGATTCACGAACCCCACTCGTCGAGCTAAGAACCAACTGTAGTTGCGTATTTTTTTTTTTAACACCTGTCTTCTGTTTCGCACCCCAAGTTTGAGGTCCTTCTCCAATTGTGTGCGGCACTTTAGACTTGTTATTTGTTGCGTTGACCCACAGGTACAGAGCTGAAGATTCTTCGGACCGGAGCTGAGCTGTTACCTCGAAGTTTTAGCTCCCAATGTGACGCTCTGTCTAATGTCCTTTCAAGGCCGCATTTGACAACGTGCACAGAGCGGTTTAACAACGCCAAACTCGTCGTTTTGTGCAGGATGGCGATGGAGAATTCTCGCATCAAGATCGGTAACGAACTCAGCGAGAAATAGACATGGAGATAGTGACTACAGCTTATTTGAGTCTCAAGTGACATTTTAATCACCATTCTTTGTGTTGTTGAAGGCACACACATCGTTCCGTGAGCAAAGAAGAACAAGAGAATATCGATTTATATACAAATATATATTTTTTACACACTTCTAGTTTAGTTGATGCACAATATATGTCTAGGTATAACATAAAATTAATAAAATATCAAATATTACACTAAATTACTTTCGCCCCTCCTTGACAGTCTTTAACATCGAATAACTGGGATTAGAGACACCATCCTTGATGCCGTTACTACTGATATATTTTTTACTTAAATCTACTGGCTTAACATTAACATAATTCCCATCGGCACCCGTAAGAGAGGTTTCAATTTCCCCTGGTGCTCGATTTAACTGTGCAAACGGTCTGGCATGCATCTGCGGACTGGGGCTATGCTCTGAATCGGAATCCGATTGTGTGCATTCTCGTTGTACACCATCCGCTGATTTTGTAAGCATGGGAATCTCTTCAGGTGGGACTCCATTCTTTTTGCGACTCTTCATGACCGGACTGTCAAGATTGTTAGTAGTTGTTGGTGAGTGTTGTTCTGGGAACGTAAAATTATCAGCTTTAACATAGTCATCGCAGGGACGAGGAGAAAATATAGCAGTACCTGCTTTGGGGCTCATCTGTATATAGTCATCAGATGGATCTATTCCTGTTGGGAAAAAACAAAAAATCATTACAAGCAATAGTCTGAGTTTGTCTCATTTTTAAGGGAAAATCAAAACAAGCATTAAATAAAAACAAAACACAGAAATACCATCTTTGAATGTTGTTGGCTTCAATGTAGATGATTCTGTTCAAACGACGCCGTCTGCTTTTTGTTTAGTCACAATTATGAGGTGAATAGGCAAGCAAAATATTGCATTTTTATATTTAAAGACATTAATGTGTTAAAGACAGGAAATGTGTATTAAATTGGAAAAACGATGTTTATGCAAACCTATGGGCACATATTTTTGGTGTTATACGATATGTTCGTCAATTACGAATGGATTCGAGAAAATGTGGCTAAAGTGGTATGGCCTTCACTGTAAACCAGCACTTTTAAACCAATGAAATGCTGGATGTCCAGCTTCTGCCTGCCTTGACCCTTATCATTTTTGACAACCGTTCGTTGACATATCGCTTCTAAAGCCAAACTGAACAATGAGAGAACGGCTTTTACGTTATTTCGTGAATATCTGTCAAAAATTATTAAATATCCGTCAAAATTTTCATGATTATCCGTCTAATTCGTCGATGGACTAAGGGTCAATCAGCTGTGAAGTTGGGTATCTCTATCATACTTCATTTCTGTTTTAAACCATCAAATACGACATGGGCCTAGTGCAGCGTATCGTCCCTGTGCAAATTACTGTTGCTTTTTTGACATCAAATCAATTTGTTTTGTCAACCGTTAAGTCGGTTGTAAAGGGTGATTTTTTAGCTATTATCTTTTTGGCAACACTGGTTTAAACGCACGTTTCGTGTTTTGTTTCACTGTCAAACATCTTCAGTTTGGTCTATAATTTAACCATGAATCCTGAAAGTCTTACAAAAGAACAACGCTTGCAAATTATTGAATTTTATTATCAAAATGCGTGCTCTGTTAAGAAAGTTCACCGCGCGCTTCCATTTTATGGTCAGTTTAAGCTAATTTTTGGCTCAATGGGTACGTAAATAAGCCGAATTGTCGATTTTGGAGTGAATATCAGCCAGAAGTATAGCAAGAGCTACCAATGCATCCAGAAAAAGTCACAGTTTGGTGCGGTTTATAGGCTTGTGGCATCATTGGACCGTACTTCTTCAAAGATGATGTGAATCGTAGCGTAACTGTGAATGGTGAGCGCTACTGTGAGATGATATCCAACTTTTGAGCTTGACTTGCATAACATGTGGTTTCAACAAGACGGTGCCACATGCCACACAGCACGCGCCGCAATGGGCTTATTGAGAGGCGAGTTCGGTGAACATTTTATTTCACGTTCGGGACCGGTCAATTGGCCGCCTAGATCGTGCGATTTAACGCCTTTAGACTATTTTTTGTGGAGCTATGTTAAAGCTCGTGTCTATACAGACAAGCCCGCTTCAATTGACGCATTGGAAGACAACATTGAAGCATTTATTCGTGAGATACCGGCCAAAATGTTGGAAAGGGTATACCAAAACTGGACTAAGCGGATGGACCATTTGAGGCGCATTTGAGCTTTTAAAAAATCACCCTTTACAAGAAGCATGGTGGCTGAGTCTTAGATAAAATTATGTACATATAGCTGCACGATAAGACAAAAGGCCAGCTCTCCCGTCTGCGAGGAAGGTGAACGAAGGAGAAGATATAACCGCTAGCTTTACCACGATGTAGATGTAGTTCGGAAGTCAAAACTTCGTCGAAAGCATTGGCTGGCCACACTCAGCACATGGACACCAATGCTCCAGTTAAGATATCCTCCTGATTCGAGAAGGATGCAGGCATAGCACGCGTCGATGCATGATTAAATATGAAAAAAATCAAGAGCAATAGATTTGTTGTCCATTTCTTTCTATAAGATATGACAGGTTTTATAAAAAATTCATAAAATTAAATGCTTCTTGTGATCGAAGAAACAACAGCGGTTACAAAAGCCTTTAAATAAGTTGTCCGCCTTTTAGATGACCTAATCCAAAGAGCTATGACAAGACTCAAGATGTTGCGGTGAAGCAGACTTTGTAAGCCCGATATTTTACCAATGTTCCGATGTGATCGAAATTTTTAATGATCTACGTAAGCTACTTTTCTTCCTTAAGGCCCAACCTTAACCGACCTAAGCTAACTTAAGCTTAAGTATCATTTACCTCCGAAGAGATTGATTTCATTCCCACTTGAATCTGTAAAGGTGAACGAAGCTTAACGCAAGTGAACGAAGTGCTTATTGGCGAATGGTTGGTTTTAAGCCATCATATATGGGATAGTAAAAACAAGGGAAATCGCATGTGCCAGGATAGGAATTACTTTGTTTAATAAGCGGATTCATGCAATCAACAAAAAAAAAGCAAAGAAAAAAGGATGCGTAGTGTACACAAGTTCTCGCACGTTGTTTCCAAATATTAAATATGCATTAGATGCACAAAAGTTCTTCACTGTTCGACTTTCATGAATGTAATGATCTACCAGCTGTCTTATGGATACAAACTAAACGCTTGATGATGGTTTGCTGCCGTTACCTAAAGTGTGTTGTAATTGATGGATGGTATTGTAATAATTAGGTAAACACTCACTGATTTCTGGTAGAATCATTCCGTTCACATATCGCGGTGGCGGTGGTGCCATTTCATCTGGTGATCCCATAAGCGCCAGGTAATCTGTATCTTTTTCTTTCCGATACTCAGTGTTCATTTTTAAGTAGGGTTCATTGAGATCGACATAGTGCTGGAATTGAAATAAGTCGATTTTAAGACGCTTCATTCAGGTGAATCTGAATACTTACACTTGTCACTTCGTCTCCTAGGAGTCTGGCAAATTCCTTTTCCAATTCGTTGAAAAGTGGTCGACTCTCGGGGTTGGCACTCCAACACTTCAACATGATGTCGTACAATTCCTCATTGGCGTATGGTGGCTTCTCCATGCGATAGCCATCCTTTAGTTTTAGATACAAACTTTGATTGGCAGCCATTCCTGGATATGGCACCTTAGCCAATGAGAAGAACTCCCACAAAACAATACCAAACGACCAAACATCAGTGTACGTACTGAAGACTTGGTCGCTTAAAGACTCCAATGCAAGCCACTTGATCGGTAGTGGGGCTTCACCTTGCTTCTTGTAATTGTCATTCTTGTACATGGACCTCGCCAGCCCAAAGTCACATATCTTCACAACGTTGTCTTCACAGAGCAGTATATTTCGTGCCGCCAGATCCCCATGAAGCACTTTCCTGGAAGCCAGATAGTCCATGCCGCGTGCCACCTGAAATCCCCAACTCACTAGATTGGATGTGGTCACAGACATCGTTTCAGTGGTGTCAGGCTTGTAGTTGGATCGCCAAGCTGGTTGGACAGAATTGTTCGACAGTACACTGTCCTCTCCTAAAGGCGAAAGCAACACGTCGTGAATAGGACAAGAAAGGCGACAGATGAATACGAATGATGTTACCTTCTGGTATTGTGGTCATCACGGTCTGTTCGGTTGCACAACTATCAACATTACCTTCGTACAAATCGCTCTGTCTCAGGTAACCACTGGAGTTTGGACGGCCAGCACGAGTGCCCGATCTCGGATCGTTCTCCGAATTTCTGTTATTAATGTCATTCTGGTTTAAGTATGTGTGTGGAAATGTGATATTTACGTATTTTAACCCATCTCTGTTAGTCATTTGGGACCATCACCATCAAACAAGTAAATTATGTGCAAAATTTGAAAAAGTTTCAGTTGTTAGAACGCATACACAGGTGGACAAACAGTTTTAAGGGAAATACAATAACACCGTGATTGGGAGAGGGAGGAAACAATTCATAGACATTGGAAAATAGAATAAAGAAAAAACAAAAACGAATAAAAATAACATTTTTTTCAAAATAAACAGTGAAAGGATTAAGAAGACATTCGGATAGCTACTACGTTTGCCAATATGGAATTGGCCTACTAACTATAAGATAATACATAACTAGTTTCTACAAAGCGTGGTTAGTGTTTAGAGTTTGTTTAGCAAGAAAATATCAAATCTGTCCAAAGTTGTGTTGCTCATATGACTGTACTCAGCTAGAAACTGGACGTAAGCAAGGGACAATTGCTGGTTCTTTCGAGAGAAAGATTCTCTAATAACGACATGAGTCTCGCAAGGCGTCGAGGGATCTAAGCTGGCTCGGCCATGTATAGCACATCGGTAACATCGTTTAGGAACGTATGACTTGCAGCAGAGAAGGCCCACGTCTGAAGAAGGGCGCCCATGTCTGAAGAAGGGCGCCCACGTCTGAGCAAGGGCGCCCACGTCTGAGGAAGGGCGCCCACGTCTGAGGAAGGGCGCCCACGTCTGAGGAAGGGCGCCCACGTCTGAGGAAGGGCGCCCACGTCTGAAGAAGGGCGCCCACGTCTGAAGAAGGGCGCCCATGTCTGAGGAAGGGCGCCCACGTCTGAGGAAGGGCGCCCACGTCTGAGGAAGGGCGCCCAGATCTGAAGAAGGGCGCCCACGTCTGATGAAGCGCACACAAGTGGAGAAGCCTCGTCCTGTGGCCAACTGAAGACAGCAGCCCAGTGCTGCCGCCAAGAATATCTCCGATTCCCATTTTTTTTTCGTAGAGATATGTTTTCTTGTTCGTAGAGAAGCGTAGGATTGCGAAATCCAGATCAAGCCATGATATGAAAGAATGCTTGATTTCAATAACTGGAAGAAAAATATCCGTAAGGACTGGAGTGTGACTAAGCACAAAGACTCTTTCATTCCAAAGAAGTCTACTGTCTCTAGTACCCGCAGACCTTCCGAGCTGTGGTTCTTACACGAATGGGCACACACAGGTGTGAGCCGCCACCGTATGGAAAAGTTTGAGAACATACGCGTCGCAGTTGTTCTTGCTAGAGAGTCTTGTAGGAGTAGAACCACTTGCCACTGTCGATTGACGGCTAAATTGTCTCTCAAAGATATTAGCTAAACATGTGCCTGGTGGTAAACTTATTTCCCACAGTGGCATATTCATCCAATGGGTTAGTTTAGTAGTCAATACATTCGAGCAAACACTACCTTAAGACTAATCACACCAGTGTGAAAATGCGGACCGAGATGAACTCACCTATTGATTTCAAAGTCAGCCGAATACCTCTGCTGAGTTATGCTCGGATCAATTTTATCAGTCATCGGATTGATTTGATTTATGAAGTGCTTTCGATTGCGCAGTAAAAAGTTTTGAACATTGCCATAACGGCAGTACTCAACGATTACCATCACTTCGCGTTTGGCAATATCTTTGGTAACAGCACCGAGTAGGTTGACAACATTCAAATGCTGTCCAAGATGCACCATGATCTTCAGTTCGGAGACGAGTGCTTTGATGACTTCGTTGTCAGCAGTTCGTTTGACCATTTTCACAGCCACTACTGTTTCTTTTTCTTCGGGAATGATGCCCTCCGCGAAGGCCTTGAGGACGACACCAAATGCACCGGCACCAAGTTTTTTACCAAGTTTCAATTTGTCCTTGGGAAATTCGAAACGTTTGTTGTATGGCAGGAGGTCGGCCTGCTCGTCTAGTGTCATGGCAGGATTTATTTGCTCGAGAGCACCTTCTTCGAAGTTTGCCAGTCCCGCTAATTGCATTTGACGGAAAGTCTGGAAGAATATAAGCGGTGTCATGAAAGCGCACTTGTTTTGATTGGTTATCAGGCTCACCTCTCTGTCCTTTATTATTCGTAAGCCTAGGGATATGACGAATATGAGGAGAATGATAATGATTGTAATGATGCCGAGAATCCAACCAAGCTTCAAACCAGGCATGTCTGCAAGAGTCAAGTTAATGAATGGAATCTCCAAGGAGTGCCATGATTTGCTTACTTGTAATCTTCACTTGGGAAATGGCCTCAACGGCCCCCAAACGATTGGATGCCACACACTTGTAGACGCCCTGATCTTCCGGCTTGATGTATGCTATCCTTATCACGGAGTTATCCTCCTCGATCACTATGTCCTTCTCCGAGTTGAGTTTAACATCGTCCTTATACCAAATAACTCCGGCCTTGGGAATGCCAGAGGACTTGCATATTAATTCCAAGGACTCGCCCAGATCTCGTCTGATTTCGTCGCCCATATTCGTCTGGGACATGATTGGTTTCGAAGGGTCTGAAAAGCACAAAAACCAAGTTATTTGAAGTTCTGGGACATGGTGAATTAATGATTACCATGAACAACTATGTTCAAGAATTTGTTATCGGTGTCTGAGTCGCTTTCGATCAATTTTGCCCGACACTCATAGCTTCCATCGTTTTCCGCTTGGATGTTTTTAAATTTGATGGTCTTCTTGTACGAGTAGTCGGAGGACGTCGAAATGACTTCAGTGTTGTCGTTGTTCTCAATTAACTGACCGTCCTTGTACCAATGCAGGTCACCGGAGTAGTAGTACACCAATGCGGCGCATGTAATGATAACTTCATCGCCCTTCGCTATCTTTGAGTTTTCGTCGACTCCGTATACAGTCATGTTATCTGTAAGATCACCCATAAGGACTAGTGCATATCCAGGTACGATTCCCATATGATTGGTCGCCAAGCACTTGACCTTGCCCGGCTTTGTCGGCTTGAAAATCAGTTCATGGACTGTTTCAATTTCCGAAACTCCACTGGAGACGTTCCTTGTGGACTGTAAGAGAATGCCAAACCTGTTAAGAAGAGCATCAATGGAAGTGGATTTAGCAACTCACGTTGAAGCTCGTTGATCTGGTCTCACACGTCGGCCATTTGGGGGTGATGTTACAGTGATTGTACGTCCAAATAACTTTTGCTGTTGGATATGATAATGTTCTACACTGTACCGCAACTTCCTCTCCGGCCTGGACGTATACATTCTCAATGTACACTTGTGGTTTGTCTGCGAGGGAGTTAAGAAGAGATCAGAATGTTTTTTTTGTTTTAAATATTGTATACAGTTCATGACAGAATCTTACCTCGGACGTAAACATTAAACTTGAGATCCTTCTCATCGTGTCCGTTGTTAGCCCTGAGTACGTAGACACCGGTGTCAGTGAGTTCCGCGCCGGTGATTTTCAAAGTTATCGACGCATCCGTCCGAGTTATGGTGTACTTTTGTGATGACTGAATGGGTTTGTCATTCGGAGTATACCATGTCAGATCCGGCTTCGGATAGCCTCGATAGTTCGCATTCATTTGTATAAGCTTCGAGGCGTTCGTCTTGATGGTGTAGTAATTGTTGGGCTCGCTTAAGTTTATGTACGTTTCGTTAACCTCTGAAAATTTGAATGAATGCGTGAGGTAAATTATTTCAGATCTATCTTCTTTCAGTGCTCTTACTCAGAATTGTCATCAAATATGAGCTCTGAGCGGTGTTGTTTGATCGATCACGGATGATGCACTTGTAGTATCCTTCGTCACTCTTCTGAGTGTTATTAATGCTAAGAATGCTCTTGCCAACGCTGTGAGAATTTGTGGTTTTATCGATGGTCGGTTCGGTTGCGATCATTCGAGGTGACTGAAAAATGAGGGACTGATTAATAACCTAACACTGGCACTGGCGTGGTGCCTGATCTTACAATTTGACGGGCATCATCCAACGGTGTCTTCCATGTGATATCAAATAGAACTCCATGTGTCACATCTACTGTACACACCAATTCAAAACGGTCACCCTCAACGGCATGACCGTAAGATTGTGAAAAAATTTGTGGTTTGTTGACGTGATTTGTTTTCGCTGTCAATTACAGAAGATTTCTTTTAAGACCTGTCTCAAAATACGTCAAATCAAAAGCCAAGCATTAACAAGCTGTATGTACATGTAACCAAATGAGGCACATTGTTAGTAAATATTTACAACAAGCAAATGAAATGTTTTTTTTTTTTGTTATTTTAAGGTTATGCTACTAATTTAAAATGTCAGTTTCGCAACGGACACTTTTTAAATCAAACAAAAGCAACAAAAAATCAAAAGATAAAATTAAGTCAAATGCAAAATATGAAAATCAATGTGTGAGAAAAGAAACCCCAAGCCAAAAAAAAAAAAAAACACAGAAACAAACTCAAAAAAACACGAAAACAAACGTATAAACAAATGCCAAAATATAAGTGTCAAAAACATACAAGAACAAACGGTTTAGCAGACTTACACCTTGGTGTACTGCCATAATTTTTATACGATCTACCCCTATGTGAGCTAGTCGTATCCCGTTTGCCCATTCTAACACCGTAACCTGATTCGGTTGTAAATTGAAAGAATTTTGTTGACAAGGACAATCCATAACCATCACCAACACTACCACCACCACGAGTTATACCAACACCAACACGCCTTCTATTGTCGTTAACATCAACATTATCATCATCATCACCATCATCATCGGCTTCATTGAAATCTTCGCGACTATCATCATCATTGACATCGCTGTCACTCCGATCTTTTACAGATGCACTCTCCACCTGGATGACGTCACCACTGTCAAGACTGCTACTACTTCGACTTCGACTACTACTACCACTACCACCACCAACATCAATCGAATTTGTCGCCTCAGTATGAACGGATGACGGTGTGAAGGAGCGAGTAGCACGACGACGTGATGTCACAGAGTTGTTATGTGTCAAATCTGTGACATTTAATGTGACGGGATGAATGGTGTTGAATATGTTTGATGTATTATTTGTGTTGTTGTTGTTGTTGTTGTAATTGTTGTTAGATTGGGAGAAGAAATTTTTGTTATTCACTGGACTTAGACTAGATAGAGTGTGGTTGTTGTTATTTAACGGTATCTCGCTTGCAAGTACTGTGCAATTAATATTATTTGTACGGTTATTTTTATTTATTGGGAAAACATCACAAATGGGTGCCAACTCACGATCATTATTATTGTTACCATCATATACGACGAGGATTTCATTTTCTTCGTCTTCGTTTAATGGCGATGGAATCTGGGGACGGCACCTGTAATGACCACATTCGTGGACTTGTTGAATTTGTACAATAAATCCACGTTTGGGATCATATCGTCCTGCCTCCACACTGGAATATTCCTATAAAATATTTATTAGATTTCAAAAATGCATCAAGAATCAGACACAAATTATGACGATCACAAATGGAAACATACAATAAATGGGGACAGACACAGTGAGACTTAGAAAGATAGAGATTGAGTTATGGGGAGAGACCGAATGACATTTGTCCCGAATTGTTTCAATTGCCTAATCATTCAATTATCAAGATTGTCTTACAATTATTTCCTGAGTTGACCACATAATTGACTTAGGTTTATTTAAAGTAGCCAGAAGCATGGTCAAGTTTCAAAGTGGCTGCTTTTGGGAACTTTAGCAAAATTCCAAGTACGCAGACTTAAGTCAGCACAGAAATTATGACACTACCACACTCGTCAAAGGGATGGCTTTGCTGACTTTTATTGGCTTAGTTTTCATAAGTGGGAGCGAAATCAATCGTTACATACATGGTTGTGGTTTTTAGTCATTTTTCCCATCAACGCATTCCTTTTAAATACCAGCTGAACAGTTGACTTGATCATGCCATCTAGCAGTTGAATAAAATTTTAAAACAGTGTCCTGAATTACTCCTACTTTGCTTGATTTTCCTGAGGTGGTGTTCGTTACTTTAAAATTGTGTATACAATTTAATTGTATACACTTATGAGTGAATACTCAAAATACGGCTGGTTTTTGACAGCTGACCATACACGAATATGGCTGTCAAAAAATATTATTTTATCTGAAGGTATCTGAAGGAAAAGTTGCTACACCGTTGACACGCGGCCTAAAATTACAATAAAAAAAAGTACACGTCTTGGGAGAAACTGTTCCTATGATTAATAAAAAAAAAGAAAGTATGTATCAAAAAGTGGCAACACTTAAACTCTTCGTGGACACCACCACGCAGCAGAAATGAAGTATGATAGAGACGCCCAACTTCTTCCTCTCTTGCCGCTTAAAGTTTTTGACAACCATTTTTATATCGTTTTTTAACGCCAAGTTGAGCAAACAGTGAACGGCATTTACGTTATTTCGTGAATAACTGTCAAAAATTCATGAATAACTGTCAAAAAGCCTTTGAAATTCGTCGATGGACTAGGAGTCAGTTAGCTGTGAAGTTGGGCATCGCTATCATACTTCATTTCTGGTGGACACTCTGGAAAGAAGAGTCATTTAGGAAGGGCTTACATCGACCATTGGGTATAGAACAAGATCCGGTTCGTTTATTTCCTTGATTCACACTAAATGCTTGTGGACAAACTTGTGGTTCACAAAATTGTGAACCAGCCTACTGGTCGGCCGGGTTTCTACTTACCATTCACGTCATTGACTTTATTTTCTTAAATTACTTTTCAAATTGTATTTACAAATTCTACAAACAAATTTACAGGGATTATAATTGGATACAGTATATCATGGAAGTGATGAGCAAATTTACAATTGAGTCGTGGGACGTGGGGAATACATTCATTCTTTCTTAGCATGTATCCACGCACATAAATACATACGAGTGTCTCAAGGCTCAAGCTACATTTTCTCGATGATTCGAGAGTAGGTACATACTGGGTAGACAATGCATCAGGTTTCGATTATATATGTATGTACGTATGCATGTGTGTTGTTATAATATCTTTAGCTAGCTACGATTATATATGTATGTATGTATTTATGTAAGTGTAAGAATTGTGATCAACATACGCTCCATAATAAGGTAAATATCGAACTCCTCGGAACTGTATCCAGTGGAGTTGATAGCGCGACAGCGCACATCCTTGGACAATTCTGTCGTGTTCAATGTCTTCATCGTGAAACCGATCTTTGGACTATACTCAATCGACTCGTATGTGTAACCCAGATCGGAGTCGTTCTTTCGATTTGGATTTTGCGAATCGCTTATAACCTGTCGTTAAGTATTCTGTTAAAGTTTTTGCTTTGTACAAATTGAGGAGAATTGAATGGTCGGTGGGAGAAAAAGGTGGTGGGGGCGGACAATGGCAACACAAAACCCATTGAATCACATAGTTGGTGAGTCATGGCGACTTACATCTTGGTTGGGTGTGATCAGCTGTACCACACGGTCCGGCATGGTTGGCTTGCATGGTATCACAAGATGATCGTACAGCATTGCGGTGATGACAGGCACAATCATTGGGACGAGGTAAACTTCTGGATCTGCAAAATTGAGGGAATACATCATGCGTCTGAGATCAGTTATGCATGTGTTACTTACCATTGACGTAAACGTAGGTTTTGGCGGCGACGTAGTCTTCAACAAGTTGGTCGTAGTCCACGTTTTGGTTCATAAGGGCGCTTTCCTTCACGCAGTAATAGTAGCCGACATGGTCTGCTGTCAGATCACTCAATTCAAGAGTGGCACGATACCTGCCTCTGGCACTGTTTTCGGTTTTATTGTAGAATTCACTTAAAACCGTTGTTCGCCAGACAATCGGTTCGTTGTCCTCGCATCGCAGGATGTATTCGGATTTAGGCTCGACTATGATATGTGACGAAACTGGGGTTATAAGTGGAGCACCTTTTGTTGCCGCATACGTCGCAAAGTTATCCGCGTCGTCTTCGTTCACCATTTGAGGCTTTGGTACTGCAAACGACAAAGGAAATGGTATGAGTGTGATGCTTATTGATTACATTCGATGTTTGTGGTTAGATGCATGAATCAGACAGATATCGATGTGTATTGAGGTGAGTAATATTCCGGCGATGGAAATGTTGTTTGACAGATTAACAACAGAGTAAGTACATCGCAGGTAACTGACTTACTAGTACGTCTAGCATAACGTCTTGATGTGAATAGTCATCGATTTTGTGGAAAGCTGTGTAGGCACGGACATTTGGAGGAGAATGAAACACCCATACGCGACAGCGTCTGGTTCATTCCGAATTCCTCTCGATGAATCAGTTGCCACACAGGTGAGTTTTAGTGAATCGACTTTTTACGTAAAGCTTTGGTAGACAGGCGAGAGCTATGTCCAGTATTCAAACGATTCCTCAGTGCACTCATTGAATAATTGTAATGTGATATACACAGCCCAGTCTAGTTCGAGCTTTTATGAGTCAACCGAGTTTATGGTATATACTCTTCCCAATCGCTGCTTCTTTGGGCTAAAAAAAGCAATGGATAAAAAAGGCCTTTAGCGTCCACAACCAAAGTTAATCTCTATAAGACTCGTCCCAGACCTGCTACATTGCACAGAGGCATGCACTTTGTCAAAAGAGGATGTGGTTGCTCTTGGCTGCTTTGAGAGGAAAATTCTTCGGTTCTCGTCCGCATTAACGGTGAGTAGAGGAGAAGATATAATAACGAAATGTGCGAACCCCCAAGAGAAGGTGCTGTAGAAGAAGACCGCGACTCAGCTGACGACGACCAACTTTGCGAGCGAAAGTGGAGGCAGCCAGCTAAAGATCGAGGTCGCTGGAAACGCTTGTTGGTTGAGCCCAAGTCCACCCCGGCGTAATAGTCCGAGGTGGACCTAGGCATAGCTTCTACAAACGTTCATGTTGTGAGTGCTTTTGTTCACTCACGAATGAAATGAAATTTGAGATCCAAGCCGGCTCCGAAAGTTGGCCGTTTGAGAAGCTATAGGAGGACAGTTGAATGAATTTACGCCGTGGTTGCAGGTAGTGGACAGCTACAAACTTGTCGCGTTTAAATGTTTATCGAGTATTGTGCAGCACACGACAACCACAGTGAATCTTTGGCTTCCGTTAGAAATGCCAGACACACTTGAATAGATTGATTCTAATAACAATGATAAAATAATATTGGTGGCACTACTGTGCTGTGCCAGGGCATAGCTTCTCAGCAACCACTCGTGTTGTGCGTGCTACTGTTTCAGCACGAGTAGATGGGACCTACAGTTTTATGCCTCCGAACGGCCAATTTGAGAAGCTTTTTCTGGACATTTATACTCTTTGATCATTGTCAGTGACTCGAAAGAGGTGTGGCCTTGAAAATTATTTTGCTTGTACCAGGAATCGAACGTAGGCAACGTAGACTCAAGGGCGTAGATGTCGACGCAGCAATCCACAACGCCACGGCCGCGACTGATATTGATATTTCTTTAAAAGAATTAAAAAGAATTTAGTAAGTTGTCTGCAAATGAAATTCTCCCCGGTGCACTATAGTTCTCGGCAGCTTCCCGTAGATGCCTGAGCGTTCATATTACAGTCTGTAAGTCGAACATCCTTAACTCGAATTTTCTTTCAGGACTTAAGGAGATCCTATATTCCCATTTTTTACACTCTATACATCGAACACAATATTTGTTCCCGTGACTACTCGACTTCTGGAGGTTCGGCATTCGAGCAATTTATGTAAATTCATTTAATTTAAGTCATAGATGACCAAATTTCATGCCTGAGTAACGAAATTCAGTCGCAATTATTTCCAAGCCATTACCGAATGCCTGACCTATCAAGTGATTTCACCGTTATTCCGATATTCTACACAAAATGACAGCGCATTTGTGGTGTAAAAAGTTACATCACAATATTACGTTATGCTCAGTGAAGTGTAATATCATAGCCAGAAAACAAAAGCAAGCAGAAGGAACACCATCTTGGCATCGCTCGTTCGATTCACTGCAAACGGTCTATGGTCAACAGAATTGACAACTGATGTCAATGAAACGCAAAAGGTGTGATAATGTGCCTCAACTGTTCGTGGTTATGCATATGTCTTTTGCTTGTTGGACGTACGAACGTGATGTGATTACAAAATGTCGTTACGGCTAAATTTGAATTGCTTTTGATATTGAGGAGGGGGCAGAACACATCGCCCGGAGAAGGAATGATGCGTTCGAAATCGGATTAGTCACATAAAATTGAACGTCCATATGTGTCGGTTTTATGAGACACATTTCGGTTTTTTTTCTATTGATGGGCTAACACTTACGCAGATTTGTCAGCAATTTGTTATTTAGTTCATTCCTCGAAGCTACTTAGCGGTAAAGCCGCCAAAGCTACATGACACATCCTTCATCAAATAAACCGATAAATGGACCTCCAGACATTGTGTGTGCTAGATCTTAACCGCAGGAAAATCCAAAAAATGGGTTTTTGCTCTCCAATAATTAATCAAAATCATGTTGAGTCTAAGCAGCTATAGCTTAAGATTTGGGACATGTGAGGAAAGTATTGGGCGGTGGGTGTTGACTCAATCAAAACCATCGATTATCACTTCGCATGATGCATAGAGATCGGTGATTTTCTTGAAAGTGAAATCAATTTGCGATGATTAGAATTGGTTTAACTGTTGGATAGTTTCGAATCTAAATTGTGTTGACTGCTTAACGGTTAAGATGCTCATGACACTTTGAGGGCTTGTTAACAAACGTCACACAGCTGCAGGCCTGCAAGTTTTGCATTCATAAATGTAAATAAACTGTACTGATTACATTACAGCAGCCGGCAACTGCGTTCAAAAGAGCAACAGCCGTTGACGACTAATTAGAAACAACAGCAGTATTTTAGCGTTTACTCATATTCCGAGGGTAGAGTAACTGAGTTAAACAAAGCGGGTCAGTCATATGAACGCATTGCAACGCAGTTAAAATGTTTAAAAAAATTTCGAAAATATGGTACCACGCAAAACTTCACAGCACATTGACAGAAAAATTCTCCTGCTATCAAAAGCGGATCCCAAAAAAAGTGCCAATGCAATCCAGCATGAAATAATGGATGAAACGGGCATCAATGTGTCTAAGAGGACTGTTGCTCGTCGTTAGACGGAAGCCTGACTTCACGGAAGACTAGCGCGAATGAAACCGATGGTCAAATTGGCACAAAGAAAACGTCGTATCGACTTTGCCAAAACCCATGCTGCTTGGACGGCAAATAAGTGAAAATTTGTACTATAGAGCGATGAAACAAAGGTAAATAGGATTGGTGCAGATGGTAGAAGGTACGTCCGACGACCAAGAGGCAAAGAACTCGATCCCAGGTACACCTCTCCAGTAGTTAAGAGAGGGGGTTGTTTTTCGTGGAACGGCGTTGGACCAATTCATCGTATTCTGGGAACAATAAATAAGGAGCAGTACGTTGACATATTCAAAAATGTAATGCTACCGTGGGCGGAGGAAAATATGCCGGTTATTTGGTCATTCCAGCAAGACAAGGACCCTAACCATTTCGCACAGCTCACAAAAAATTTGTTTGAGCAAAACTCCATGCGTGTACTTGACTGGCCATCATAAAGTGCAGACTCAAATCCTATAGAACACCTTTGGAGTGATGTTAAGAATGCCGTCAGAACTCAAAACATTTCCCGTTTGGATGTTTTGTATGAAAAGGTGAAGGAAGCGTTGTACGCGATTCCAGTGGAGAGATGCCAATGCCTAAGCAGGTCGATGCAGAATCGTTGCAGAGCTGTGTTGAAGCAAAGTGTCTACGTACTAGTCATATCACTAATAAGACACTGTAGTAAGTTTTGACATTATTTGTAAAGATTATTTTACATTTTTGTTATTATTTTTCCAGCGTTTCTAATTAGTTGTCAAAAAGAAACTGAATGAATTGTGTTATTTTTTTTGTCGGACAATTTAAGAAAAAAAAAGAATTAATATAAAAAAATTATGAAATAAATGAGAAAAAACTGACATCTTTAGTTAAAAATATCGTTTCCAATTAGTTGTCAACGGCTGTATGTGACAGTCAAACTGCTATTAGCGGAGAACCTGAAAGGTGGACGTTTTCATGAAAAATTGGTTCCAAAAAAACAACATACGGAAGTTCTCTTATAATGTACTTTGAAGAAATTACGGTTCCTTGGAACATGTCTTGACCTTGAATTCATTTTATTTAAAAGCATGTCGTTTTGCATGTCACTGTGACAAATTTGTATTCAATTCTCACATAAATGTTACATAAAGTGACTAAGACAGTACACATTTGTCACAGTGACATGTGGGACAAGAGGAATATCTGCGTTCATAAATGCATTGTGAAATTATATTGCGCAGCGCGACAATGTTGCAATTATGACCTCAACCCACGTCAAACAGGCTTCCATCATTATAGCCACATTAGACAAGATAATCTTCTGACACTGCTGGGCTTGTCAGTCGGTGACACAATGATTATATATTCTGATCCGACAAACTTAGCACCTGAGACTCAGCCAGAGTTATACTGTCGAACCTCCATAAGCCGAATAGTCACGGGAACAAACATTGTGTTCGATTTACGGAATGTGAGTTATGGAGCTTAAAAAATAAGGGAAAATTTAAGCCTTGGGTCTTAAGGATGTTGTTTGACTGTATTTGTACGATAGCGAGGCATGGGAAATCGTCCACCAACGGCTGTTGCAAGTTTACACTTTCTTCCTGCTTCTTACTGCGGCCAATTTAGTGACAGAGGATTTTTCTAACAGACAGCGCAGATCTCTGGGGTCTTCTGCAAATTCTGAGAATGTTCGCTTAAAATAACAAATGTAGAAAAACATTCAGAAGAAGTATGCCAGTGATTCTAGAGACTTTTGCTTATTTAATATTATTTGAATATAGTAAGGCTTGTGACTACAACTGCCGTGGCGTAATGGGTTGATTACATCGAAAACAACGTGCCAAGTTCAGTCCCCGAACTATCGCAATTCACTGATTCACCCCTTTCGAGTCACTGACAATCCTGAAAGTGTCCCGAAAGCTTTGTCAAACTTCAGCGTTCGAAATCCGCATTAAACTGTAGCCCCTAACCACTCGTGATAGAACAGAAGCACGCACAACACGAGTAGTTTCCGTGGAAACTAGACCATGGTCCACCTCGGATTGTCACGCAACCCAGATTATATGCAGCGTTTGCAGAGAAATGGCATACATGTGTAGTTGATTTACTAATTCGTACGAATTATACAGGAAGACATGCCAAATGGAAGACGTGAAGATATAAACGCCCATTCGTGTGACTACACGCCAAACGAATACAAATTTACTTAACCCATACACCATCAACTTGTGTGGCATTAATGACATTAAATATATTAATTAACCTCTTAATCCAATGTTATCTTCTTCAAAGAAAAGCCAAGCAATAAGAGTCTGACTCCCTCAAATCAAACTGTAAACGGTTTCAGCTCCTATCACTTTGCTACCCAGCTACCGCACTTCTCACATACTCACTCTCAGTCGTAAGGGCTTGTGTATCTGGATGCACTTCGTTGGTGCCCTCGACGACGCGACGTCTTAAATTGCTTTCTACCAGTAACAACGTATCTGCCGCCAACAAATCACTATACACACATATGCATCTATTGTGTTGTGTTTATTCCTGTAAGCATGGCGGTGTTGTGTTGATCTTTGTTCAACAAGAAGAGTGTTGTGCAGAAGACTTAAAGACTTCGACTTAAATATCTGTACACAACACATCAAAGAGCTGCCGTCCGAATAGTCATCAAGCTACTAGCATTCTTTGAAGATGAAGCCCTCTTCAACCCTATCGCATTTTGAAAAAAAGAAACAAATAAATCTGAACTTTTAAATGTAAACAAATGACTTTTTGTGTTGGCCTCTTGACTCTGCAAGCAGATGCGCCCGGCCGTTGTTTTGTGAGTCTGCGCCTCGAATTGGACGGCCGGCCGGCTAGTAGAACAAAGTCCAAATAAGTGTATGCTTTACGAGTGGATTAGGAATAAATGATGTCGTTATCTCATCTGTATTGTTTCTCAGTATTCTTGAGGTCAGCTTGTAGAGGCTTCTGCTATCGGCAGTCAGTCAGTGGTTTTATAGGATTCGTGATGCTAAAAATATGTAATTGCTTTATAATTTGCGGTTGATTGAGGGGATTTCTTCAGTGGATCAGTGGACTTTATCTGGTCTCGTCGGAGTGCACCTTAACCTTAGTTCTTGTCTTGAGGCTTTGACCTGAGGATTTGCTTGAGGGTAAAGAGCAAATCACAAAGGCGCGGGCCTTTTTTGACGTAGGTACGCGTTTTATCGAGTTTACAAGAATGCCAGAGCGCGAAAAATTAAAATCAAAGAAATAGTAAATAAAGGAAAATTGTTTTATAACAGGCAAAACGCCCAAGTTTGTAAAAGTAGCTCTGCCTCGAGCTTTGGAGCTTTTGATATTACGGTCTGTGAAATATCAAAGCGCGATCGCTGCATTGTGACTTTAATGGATTTACCCGTGTCCTACTGAAAATTCTAGAGCAAGACCGCGCGAATGCGCAACCACCAGTAGATTTTAACTTTTTCATACTTTGACTGTAATTTAATTGTGATGTCCTTGCTCTGGGGTTGAGTGGATTTCGGACGCAACGTACGTGTTCACTTGGCACCACTTATAGCAACCCGACAGCGCACGCAACGGATTCTACGGATTTAGACACAGAACCAGGGTTAAAGTGGTCGCTATTGGAGATTTGGTTTTTGTAACCTTACTATAAGGAAACTGTGAAGCAGACAGAATTGGAACAACAATCATTGGACCAAGAGTTATAAGTATCTGGATTCCAATAGAAACTCAAAAAACCAAAATCACAGAGCTAGCGATCGGTAGTATCCGTGAAAGATGGAATAACCCTAACGCGTGCCTACAATTATGGCCAAAAATTGACTTACAAAGAACCACGGCCATCCTCAGTCCAGGCAGAAAAGATCTGAGTAACCTAGCACTGGGTAGACACGCCACAAGACTAGGATTACCATATAACGACTTCTTTTAGCAGATTCATGGATGAGGACGAAGAGGAAAATCCCTCACATCTACTCTGCAACTGTCCAGCACTGGCCTCTATTAGGAACGGGATCCTGGGAGAATAATACTTAAATGAAATAACTGATATATCCGCAAAGGATGTAAAGTCAATCTGGTTCCAGGAGTAACCGATGGGAACCGGCTCAGTGGCAACACAATGGACCCCTGGGTCTAAGTGAATCCATCAATTACGATGGAAGCCAAACAAGCTAACTTGACGTTACAATTGACAACTCATCTCTCTGCTTCTCTTTGGCGCGGAAACGTGAACAATCTTAAGAGCAGATGTGGAACCCGGTGATATTTTTGACTAAACAGTTTTGCATTCAATGTTTGTGCCTGTTTGTGTTCATTTCATTAGGAGATGAAGATTAAACCACGAACTATTTGAGCTGTAAAGGGTATTGCCGGGAGTCTACGAATACAATGCATTAAATAGTTTGGTTATGTGGAGCGCTTGGACAACACTACTCCAGCTTGAAAAGTCTTCTACCCCACATCACAACAGAGAGCATCCATGAAGCTGATGGACATATTGCTGCCTAACTTCACAGCCACAATCTGAACAGCCATCCGCGTTATTTTTTGGTTTTTTTTGTCTTATTTCCACGTTCAGATTAAAAAAAAATATTAACATTTACTTAGCATGGGCTTGTGTCTCGTCTTGTAATCGTCGCTTCAAGAACCTTAAGGTACGCTTATCGTTAGACACCTTCAACAATTCCATGGATATCGTCTCGCAAGGGGCATGACCAACAACCTCACGGACAATATCCCTCACGAACTTGGTGTGACGAGTTTGAATGGTCCTTAGGCGAGAGCAACGAAGTCCCTTGACTTTCTTGTCGCCGGTGTATTTTACATTCTTGACTTTAGTTGGTTTGTGTCCCTTATTGAGACCTATGCTGAGTTCGTAACGAACAGCCATTGTGCTCAAGACGTCAATGGGCGGAAAGCATCCGCGTTATTTTTGTGGTGTTAAAAAATATGTCATTGCACTTCAGTTCAACGTTGGCTGCGAGAGAGTCAACGTCAAGAAGCGGCTAGCCACCACTCAACGAAGAAGATCTCACTACGTGTGCCAAAACATTACAGTCACTTATCTTTTACTCTCATTATTTGCCAATAAATTCAAAAAAAAATCTTGCACTTATAGGGAACCGTCAAATCTCTTGCCCAACTTTTGAGCAGAGCATGTCGTAAAAACGAGATTCTCCGACACGACGCTTTTGTGGACATGGGTTTTTGGGCTTCCACTAGATTTATTCATGTTCATGAACCGGGCATGATTGATGTCCATCTCCGCTTGGAAGATGCTGGCATAATTTGGGAGTCCATAGACTGCAGATAAGTCCAGAGCATCTGAGTTAAAACCCGCGTCGAATCCGCAATTCATCTTCGACACTCACATCCGGGATTAGTCGACTCTATTGACTATATATGTACTTGCTATCCCAGTTTGCTCTAGTAGGGAGGAGCAAGTCGAATATTTATGTATTTTCAAATTTAGTCAAATGAAGGTGTAACGTATTCTGCTAAAAGCCGTATCAGTCCTCTCGGTATCGAGTCCAGGACGCAATGAGCTCTACAGGCGAGGCTCCCTGTGTCTGATCGTAGTGTGCATCGCAAGAAGTGTATTTAACAAGAAAAAACTGCATGACTGCATCTAAATTTCATCTTCAGAATCGACATCAAATTTCGAGAAATCCAACAGCAGCACCCAGTGATGCAATTCCTAGATATTTTCGCAAGTCAGGTAAGTTTCCTGTTGAACCCAACTTATATTTAAAAAACAGAAGCTTAAAAAAATTGACTTCATAAAAAAAGAAACGCGAGATGTGCTTGCTGCTCAGTACTGTTGGTTGGCAGTACTTACGTTGGAGTAATTTCATATTCATTCATCGACCGCAGACAGAAATGCAAGACTGAGTCACTTTCGTTCGAACCAGATATATCGTTCGAATGACTAACTCCGTGACTTGTACAGATAAATACTTGCTCATTTTGAAGTCCGTACCGTTTATTATGTTTTCGCTGAGATTGCTAGAAGATTTAAGCAAAAATAAGCAGCGTGCAGATAGATTATGGGTATTTTTGGTTTCTTCAGAATTTCAGAAAAACATCGTAGTTGTTTTACTCATTATTCGGTGTGACTACAAAATAATCTCGACAATGTAAACTAATTAAAACATGGACTGTTCACATTTTAGAGGAATTCACAAGTGGATTCTTAGTTCAGAAAAGAAAGTGAGATCATTTTGATTGTTTCAATTTACTAATTCCAAGGAAACTGTGTCGGTTGTACTTCTGCCCATCCTGGACTCGGCCAAAGCTTTAGGACACACCTCCAACTCCTTTAAGTAGCCTTTCCCCGGGAGTGGCCATTGTCACGAGTTCTATTTTGTTTCACTCATGTGTACTTATGTTTTTGTTTATGTCCCCGCTGACATTTACGATACTTTTGCCAATAAATAAAGCATACGTCATTCGATCCCGATTAGGGCACTTTAATGGAATTGAAAGGACCCATCGATTAGCGAACATTTTTTTGATGATTTCGTACGTCAATGTACGCCTTGTACAAACGATAAGTCGTGTCAACAATATAGACGCACCCTAGGATTAAGGCTGACACGCAATAATTACAAGTACATTAACTCTGTTAATTCCAGTTTGGGAAGTCTCTAAAACGGGATGAAAAACAGTGTTTATAGATAAGTATGTACTTACAAGCATTTATGCAAACGATTGCTTGTCCAATCAGCAGCATTAGGAGACAGCACGATCGCCTTGCTCCAAATATACTTTTAACTAATGTCATTTTACAGCGGGATTTATTCCAAAAAAAGAAAATAATGATTCCAGTACCTTCCACTTAGCAAGGATTTTATCTATCACAGCACTCTACTTGAACTCAAAAAAGATTGATGTCATGCTTGTTACATGTTAGATTTAGATCATTTTTATTACTTTTATCATAGCGCACAGTTGTTTATCAGTTAAGCACAACAAATGTTTTTCTGTTTTCTGTTTGCCTTGTTTCGTTTTTTTTTTTCTGGACTTAATATCGAGTACTCCGCGAGTAACGAACTTATCGCGTAACTTCTCCGAACTGATGTGATTTCAATTCATTCGAGGCAGAAATCCCACTGTTTACGTTTTGTTGGATCTGAAACGAAAAAGAAAAGAGAAACCATAAGAATGATTAAGTTTAAGTGTTATTTTTATAAACTGAAAAAAGGTCGAAATGTTTTAAAATACGCGAACGATATCAGTTGTTGTTGAAGTTTAATCAAGCGAGTTGTGAAGTTTTATCAAGCAAATATACACATTGTGTTTTCCTTCGTCAAGTCGAACAATGCTGGTGGCGCAAATGTGTTGCTCTCGAGGTTTTATTGAAGGAACTTACGTGTTTGTCGGTAATGCAGTGAAATTAAAAACACACACATAATGTTCAAACTTTCCACACATCTTTCAATATTGAAAGCCAACTTAAAATTGATCTGAAGAACTTCAAAAATTGCAGTTCACAACATTTACACACCGACTTCCTCGTAAATCGTACTGGATGGCTGGTCATCAGACGCTGATCTTTTCACAGATGGCTCGAAGATACGCGATTGTAAGGAATAGACATCTATTCCAAGGATCCAAGGACAAACAAACATCCCTTCGATCATTCTAGGGTTTTTCTGCGCACTCTCCACTCGAAGAACAATTCACTTAGGAGCATACTTCTTGCACAACTTGCGCGAGCTAAGGTGAGAGCTCAATGGTGTGACTACACTCATGGTTACGCCCAAATCTTTCACGAACAAAGCTTTTAACAGCCAAGATTCACTTGGACCACGACACTTCGAAGAGAACAACTTTGACACCTTCATTCCGGGCAGAAACCTGTGGTACCCTTTGGCAAAGCTGTACATTTCCACACAGATGGATCCAAGACGGATGATGGAGTTGGAAGTGACGTGTCTTAATCTGAACTAATCTGTTCGTCTTACAAGCGGAAGTAATGGCGATTAGGGAAGCCCTTTCCTGGCTACGATTATCTGTATCATCACGGATTGCATTCAAATCCGTTCTCTATAAAATGTAATGTAGAGATGGCCGCGCGTCTCTTAATGAGATATCCGAACAGTTTGACATTCGCCTGTGCTGGCTGCTAGGCCTAGGGACTGTTGGCTTGGAGCGTCAACTATCGGCCCAGCTATGTGGGCCGCGTGCGAGACTTTTTTGAAATAAACACCGATTTGGGCGTAAATACCAAAATACAATTTATTCCACCTTACAATTAATTCAATAAATTAACGTAAAAAATCAGGACTTACTGTCTCGGATGGTTGAAATTAGTTACGATACAATTCAGATAAGAAAATGTTAATAAATTAGGATTATTTTTATAAGTTAAATTGAACAAAATGTTACACGTCCTGCCCGGCTGTCTTCCCAATCAAAAAGAGAGGAACAATACAAATGACGGAATGAGGTACTTTTGTTTCCAAGGTGACGGGGGCGCACCTATTCATTATTCCTAAGGCGCGCATTGTTGCGCGCAACAGGGACATCCCTGTAAACTACAAGGCTGATGAACTCGCTAAAGTGCCACTGGACAGCCAGTTGATGGGTTCTCTCATTACATAGACACTCAAAACAATCTCTTCTCGATCCTAAAAGATGAAGTAGCCTGATATCCCTAAGAGATGGACAGAGATGCCAACTAGGGTTTTACGCAATTAGGCCAATTCTCCAACGATTTCTGTAGAAGCTGCGAAGTGGAGGAGAAAGGCATCTGACACCTCCACTGCGACTTTTTTTTTTATAATTTGCGCGCGCTCAATTTATTGTTAGTACCCTTAAGTGTTCGGGATCAAGACACAGCACGGGCCGAAGGTGTAGAGGGAGAAAGGGAGAGGAGGTACCTGTGCTTTTAAATATCTGCGGGGAAATATTGGGCTGGGAAGAGCATTCCATATTCGTGTCGTACGGCTGATGAACGAGTCTCTAAATTTAACTGTCCTGCTCTTACCTCAATTAGGGAAGCCACTCAAGGCTCCTAGTTCTATGACGGTTTAAGTGACCACAGCAATATACCGGTCAACGCACTAATAAATTTTTACTAGTCCGGCTGGCTGTCATAAGTCACGACACCCCTCTTTAATTAGTGACAACCAAGTGGTGGCACAAAGGGCGGTACTTTCGCCTAAGTGCATTAATGCCAGTTCCCACCTACCTATGAGAGCTAATAAATGCTAATGCAAGCACTGGCCATCTTGATCGTTAGTCAATCGTAAGCGTGATAGCTCTTTGCAGTCAGCCACTGCCGGAATTTCTTGTAGAAGCGTAATAGCTCCACATACGTAGCACTCGCTTAGGAGTATGCCCACACTTATGCAAAACTGTAGAACGAGTCGACTATGAAAACTCAATCTGTCTTGGAAGTCCTGTGCTCAAGCCTTATTGTAAACGAGAACACTAACTCAGACTTGCCTTGGATATTCTTGAAACTACATTCACAGTGGTGTTGACAATGTTATGTAACTTTTTTTGTATCAAATCGCTCGAGTTTATGGTCTGTCTCAGCGTGGTCTACTCATCATTGCTGTCTTAAATTCAAGAAGTAGGTCTTCTTCTCGTACAATTTGGTATAGCTGTTGACTATATAAGCCAAAGTTCACACTCAGATCTCGCATTCAAGGCCTTTTCCAGTGAGTATCCTCACTCACAGAATAAGCAACAAATGTTCTTATCCGCTATCCAGTCTAGACAAAGTTTCCTGTTTTTTTCTTTTTACTTTTTTGTCAACTGCTCCAGGCGATAATAACTAAGAACAACGTTGATAAGTCTGTCGAACCAACGCCTTTAAATGCACTCATTCAATTTGCTATCCATTCGCAAACAATTATCAATCCATTAACCACTTATCCAGACGGTTAATTGCAGCTCAGCCAACATTCATAGTCAATGTCTTTTAGATTGACGCTATCAGCGGGCGAGTATCTTGCTGGTGGATTAAGACAAACGATTCCTGCGAGGAGAACAAGACATAAAACCACTTGTTGCCGTCATTGGTGGCTGATAGATTGACCAGAACACAGTCAGTGGTCTCCGGGGTGTTGGCACAAGTGCTGCACCGTTCGCGGTATTTGTAATTTAATTTTGCATTCCTTCGCCAGGTCACATCCGCACCCAGCTTAGGTCACAACGGTGTGCTGTGTCCTTTTAATTAAACAAACGCCAAATAGGGCAAGGGAAATCCTTTTTTATGTCTCTGTTGACACCAGAGGGACGCCACACCGTCGACATTGAGCGGTCCCGGTGAGTTGCGTTTCGCGAAGTCGAGTGTCATGTATGGCCATCCAGTGTCGTGGCGACTAATGATACCAAGAGTGCTCTTTAATTTACTTTTCCACGATGACATCGCTGAAAGGTCCAGACCAAGGGGTGGGTTCCATTAATTCAAGTTGTTTTTCGTTTGAAAACTGACATGTGCTTGGGCGGGGGGTGGGGTCGAGTCGGGGAGTGGTCCTGCGAGGATTATGATGAACTACTAACGTGTGGCATTGAAGGGAATTTTATGTAAATGATGAAAGACGGTGTTCTTGTCATACATGCCCTTTTTTCAGCCGCTTTGTCCCGCTCCTCATGGAGGTGTGGGATGTGTGCGTGCGTTTATTTTTGCATGGCGGTGTGACGGGAACCCCGCTTTTTGTTTCGTTTATTTATCAAAGCAACAGTTAGTGCGCGAGACTATGTGTGTTTTGCTTTTGGGTGTTAAAGATAAATCATTTTTGGGAAAACAAAATTTCACTTGCCAAGCAGGTCAATGATAGCGGCAGTGAGTCAGGACGTCGAGTCAAGAAATATGGAATGCGAGTTAACACGACGTTGAGTTGGGAGTGTAAAGATGTTCGCCTTTTGTATATTTTTGCAAAGATCCACTGAATTAAACAGGCATAGTGGTGGTGCTGCGGCGATGACTGAATTTTGATGGCATTTTCATGGGAATTTTATTCAGTTGATGCGGAGGTGATGGAACAATGCACCGTTGCGACGTCGAGAATGTATTTACAGCTCATGCGAGATTGAGCATCCTGGAATGGAATCTATAGGTAGTGTGTTTTCAATTTAAAGGAATACCAGACATGGTTGTAAATCCATCATTCGTGCTTCATTTATAAACATTGCTCATTACACGTTGCATTATGCGCTGCAAAAGGGGACATGTTCACGATGAAGAAACGGCCATCGTAGGGTTGCTTTATACGCATTGGAAGCTCTCAAATTGGTTTCAACAAAGTAACACAATTTATCTCTTGTTGTTCTCTCAGCAACCGCTTTTTCTTCATTGCGGTTTAATACGCGGACTTTACGTGCGGAATAGAAACTGGAGAAAAATGAGTGATACACTGACATACACTGAAAGACAACACTGTCACTCGAGTCCCACCTCAAAATGAGCCGTCAACCATTTAAGTGTCATTTGCTTTAAATACCTGGGAATAGTTCAATTCTATCCAAAAACCTCCAACTTATGAAACAAAGAAGCGGAGAAATCCTTTCAGTTTACTTTTGAACACAGCCCTACACGGCTGTCAAACAGAAAAGCAAAACATTTGCCAGGAAATGTACCGCTATTGAATTAATTTATTGGAATCCATTGCAATTTTCCCGAGAAGAACATTTTTTTTAGAGTGAATCTGTTTCACTCAACATCTGTCAGATGGATCAGAAAGACTGGACCACGACATAAGTGTTGACGTTTTCTTTTGAAGATCGTAAGTATTTTGCTTTTAGTCAAGTGGTCGTGCTGATGATGACTTTATTATTTTGATTTTTATTTGGGCGAGTAAATGACATTTTTTCCGATCATAAAATGACCAAAAATTAATGAGCGACTGCGCTCATTTGGAGTGCACATATTGCCGTTTTACTTTCGAGTGAAACGAACCGGCGAAAGAACAGAATCGAAATTAAGAATACTTTTATTCACTTCAAGGCCGGCGAAGGGGTTATACATAATCTCATGATGATCAGTTCAATGATCCTGCCCAGACAAGTGGAAGCAGAGGTAAACACTTTTTGGTTGACGTCTAAAGACTATCAGAACGAAGCGATGTAAACTTTCATTTCACAGCGCCGTTTACAATTTGACTCTCGTGATAATCTGCTAAAATTTTGTCTCACATGCAACATTAATGGTATCACTGATCTAAGCAAAGAGCAATGACGCCGTTTGCCAATTTGTTAGTGGAGGTAGCGGTATTATAAAAGATGAGGTCTTTAAGTTATGCGAAAAAAAAACTTTGTCAGTGTTGGAGTACTTGTACTATTTTTGGCAACGTGATTGGAGAATTTCCCAATTGAGGGCGAAAATACAAAGTTTACAAAATGTGAAGTTTCTTTGGGAAAAATGAAGTGCCGAAGTGTTGTCTATGAAATAACATACTTCGATTACCGTTTATACGGCAACACTGGCAAAGAGTCTTAATGAGCTTTCTACCTGTCAAGTTGGTAAGGGACGTTTGTTTTTTGTTCCGAGAACTACTGCCGGTATCTTGAAGTGACATTAATCAATTCGGCGGTGTAATTCTACCAAAAAGTTATATAAAGCTGCCCATACACATCACACTTTGGTGTGTGCATCAGTGTCGCTTTCAGCCACGATTTTGCGCAGCCAACACACTTCGCGGAACAGTGATACCAAAAATGAAACACAGAGTGGAAAAAAATCTGTGCGCAGACTTGCCCAAACCCAGGTCACAATTCAGCAAGAGTGCCCGCTCAAGTGTACCATGTATGGGCACCTTAAGAATGCAGAAGTACAGTCGAACCTCCATAAGTGGAGTAGTCACGGGAACAAATATCTCGTTCCATACATGTCGTGTGAATTATGGTGAAATGCATTTATGTCTGAGTCCTGAGACATTTAACACATTTTGTTTGGCTTCAAGGGACAAATTCGTCTTGAGGATATTCGTCTTACAGAGGTTTTGACTGTATTTTTAAGACCATTTTGTGAGAAAAAATTTACCTTTTCTTTAAGTTTGCTACCAGAATAATAAAATGTGAAACTAATAGCACCATCACTTGAGGGAACTATTAGAGCGCCATCTGCTATCGTAAAAAAATACATATACACTGGTATAAGCGTATATGTCCCACGAAAAGGTACATTTAGCACTAAGTCGCATCACTTGTTTGGAAAATGTTGACAGTTGTCATTTGACAGCCATACAAAGGGCGAAATATTTTTAATTTCTAGATAAAACCAGAAATGAAGTATGATAGAGATGCCCAACTTCTACCTCTATTGCCATGTCTATTGCAAATTTTTTGACAACCATTTTTTATATCGTTTTCGAAAGCCAAATTGACCAATCACAGAACAGCATTTACGTTATTTCGTGAATAACTGTCAAAAATTCATGAACAACTGTCAAAACGCCAGTGAAATTCGTCGATGGAATAGGGGTCAATCAGCTGTGAAGTTGGGCATCTCTGTAATACTTCATTTTTATATATATTTTTATATTATTTATTTATATTTTATATATATTTTAATAAACAAAACAGCCGCCGAATACATTCAATTTCTACGCCAAAGTTTACTACACCTTCTTAGGATAATTGCATAACTTGTGGCGCAAATGCTGGAGACACCCAAAAATGTGATAAAAAAATTCTAAAATAAAAACTTTAGGCTCCCACTAGATCATAGACCATGAAATACAAATTCTAAATTTGTTTCATTTAAAAAATAAACATCGACAAACGAAAACCTCATGATAATTTCACAACAAAATTCTGCAGCCTTCAAGTTAACTAGTTCTAGACTTCGCTATGAACCATTCAAGTGCTAGACGGAGAATGTTTGCCCATCTGGTGCTCGTGCAGTCTGGGGAGGGGCATGAGTGCTCTCGAACTGAATGAGCGGCATCACAATCAATCGTTCATGTCTGGCGCCCAATGGGCGCCACAGCATTGGCATTGGAATATCTTAAGTGATGTTTCTAATTTGAAATCATTGAAGTATCAATCATTCCACGTCAAAACTCGTGCGATAGCCATTCAAGCAGTCAATTTATGAACCGCAGGAAA
Source organism: Eristalis tenax (assembly GCA_905231855.2). NCBI lineage: Eukaryota > Metazoa > Arthropoda > Insecta > Diptera > Syrphidae > Eristalis > Eristalis tenax. The sequence continues at coordinate 75,035,705 of HG993125.1, read as the reverse complement.
GCGAGTATTTCAAGTCGGTCACGCGTCCGTGTCACCTCTGTAAGTCGAACATCCTCAACTCGAATTTTCTATAAGTCGAGCAAATGCGTCAGGCTTTCAAGGGGCCCAAGACTTACATTTTCGCATAGGTTCGAGGTTCGAGTGTATTTCAGTCCTTCCCGCGACTTGAACAAGGACTTTTTCTAGTTATTTGCGGCACTTAGTCCGCCTGTCTGTCTGCTGCCTCCGAACTCCCAAAGACCTAGATTGATGCAATTAACAAAACCTTAATGGATAATCTATTAGCAAGCTCATCACGAAAAATCATTGAGAATTTATCGCCGAGAGTATCTTCCAATTAAAAGGAAATAATGCTTTCCTCACCAAGGTGTGCCTAACCCCATAACCAAAGTCGAATTTCACCCCTCCGCAAGCACTTGATGACAGGCACACCCCCATAAACAAATTCCGCACTAAGAGCCATAAACAAATCCAACTTAACATTCCATCTATAAAAGTCGAGCCATCAAATAAACATATCGCAAGCTCTAAATAGAACAACAGGCAGAAAGAGTCTGTGAATTGCTCGCGCACAACGCGAAAGATATTTCATCTTCTAACGCGCTCGCCTCATATTGCGAGGGAAAAAATAAATTATTATGTCAACGGTGGCTTTTGCAATTGAACCACACGCTCAACGAATACCAAAGCACGTTTGTGCCCAATGAATTCAAATGTGCCCACAGCCAAGTGGCTGAGCTAATGAATTGTTTGTACATATTGAACTGCCCACAAAGTCGGCCGGAGTGACAGTCTGTGAAAAATATAAACAAATAAACAAATACACTCTCCACGATGCCAACGCGGGTGCTACTCTGTCTCTGGCCTCCGCGCCCTGCCGGTATCTCGTGCAGTATTCGAACTTGACCCTCGCGGAGGGCGATGTGGCTAGACAACAGAAATCCATGCAAATTCGAGGCAAGCAACAGGGAGGCGTAATAAAAGTTTGTCGGTTGTAAAGTTTAATCAGAAGGACATATCGTGTTGGATCCTTATTTATGACTGATTTGACACATGTATCGAGTGACGGGCACTATTTGGCCAGAATCTACGTATTTACGGCATAGAAAGGCATTTATGGGATTCTTGACCCGAGTTGTTGTCGCTGATTGAAGAAAGTTAAAGTTGTTCTTTCCCTCGTTTTACTGTTGCGTTTATGACCAACAACTTTCCCGGATCGTGTAGCGAGAAATATTAAAAATTTACGTAATTCAAGCGGAAGAAATGTAGTTTGACTTTACCTTTTAAGCGTTTGACATTTCCTTTCGCGGACGACTTCGATGTGAGTTTTCTCTTCGTTTTATAGGAGAGGGGTCAGTTCTTAAGCGTCGAAATGTTTTTATGTGTTCCACGTGAGCAGCAGGAGCTTATGAGAATGAATTCAAGCCCGACTTGAATAGTTGGAGTAAAACCAAGTTACTCGGTACTTATTGAGTATGAGTCACTTCAGAGCTAATGATGCATGACATTGATCTTTTGGTCAAGAGAATTCAGAGAGGGGAGCAATGTTAACTAATCTTCAGATCGGTCTGATGCTGCATTCACTGTTGACTGGGCGATCTATGCTGCACAGGGAAAGTGAACAGAGGGACACGCCAAAGAGGAGTACTAGTGGTTGACGGAATCAGAACGACGTTTGGGGTGGAAGAATTCACAGTAGCCGCATACGCGGACTATGCGGCCACACTCATCTCGGGTAAAATTCCGATACTGAGCGTAGTTAGTTATGGACTAATGTTAATTAATGACTAAACTGGACTGCTGCTCTTTACCGAAAAGAAGAAGATCTCAGAGTTCAGGTGTCCAACCTGAAACGGAAGTTCAACAAGGCTCCCAAAAATAGAAAAATACTTGGGCTATACTCAATTCCAAACTTATGTCGAAAGTGAGTACAGAGGAGCGTAAATAGAAGGCGTACATAGCCTTTTAGGCTCAACGTGCCTTCGGTAAAACGTGGGGTCTCAAACCACAGGCTGACAACCATGATAGGGATACCCTTCTTAACGTACGGCTCTCTGTTGTGGTGGAAAGCAGAGGAGAAGAAATATATTCTCACACAGCTTACCAAATTCCAAAGAACGGCTTCCTTAGGCATAGCAGGACGTCAGCGTTTGAGGCCTCTTCCTCCCTATTCTCGACTTATTCTGCAGTACCAGTGGAGCCTCCTCGACCCTAAGACTCAGAGGATAAGATAGAGCAAATCGATAACGTCCCCCCAACATTGGCTGCGGAAAAGAGTTTCTATCAACGATTTGCGGACAGGAAACAATGGATGGAACGAGTGGCAACAGCAGGGCGATCTTTCCGCCCGATACAACAATGGCTTAAAGACGAGCGCTGATACAGGGGCAGGGATATTCTGTGACCTCTTCTGCAGAGTTTATCAAGCTGAATTGAGTGCCATACACGAGTCGGCACTCGCACTGAAAGACCAAGGCGTTGCCGACGCATCAATCACCATCTTTTATGATAGCCAAGCGGCAATAATGGCCATAGCATCAGACATTCTGACATCGAAGCTGGTTGGAATTTCCAGACATCAGGAGATATTCTTGGAGAACTCGGTGACCATTTGTTGGGTAGCGGGACATACCGGAATCCAAGGCAACAAACGAGTGGACAGTTTCGAGAAGAAGGGATCGAAGCAGGAAGAATCTCTGGCACGCACACTCCACTCAGCTCCATAATGAAGAAGCCAGAACAGGGCCAGACAAAGCCCTGTATAGAGCCAGTACTCACTGGCTCAGCCTGAAAACTGCAGCCACAGCAAGGGCCCTAAGTCATTGATAGGATAATAATTAAAATTAATAGGAGTCACTACCGGACACATGCAATACCACTGAACATACCTCAAAATGATTCTTGCAGAAGCTACAAAAAAAAAAAAAGAACCAGAATCTATCCAACATATGATTGGTTTAAAAAAAACTCCTAGGATTCGCATATGAATCTGGCTGGTTGTAGAATCAGGTCCCACGGTAGCTTAACACTCTCAAGCAATAGTACAATGGAGCCAACACGTTATCTTCCTACCTTTCCACATCAAGCAAAAGTTAACAATCATCGATCTGGTGAACCTAATGACCCAGAGTGTGAGGTTTAAATTTACCCAATATAACATCGCTTGCGAACAGCTACACTTCACGGCTTCGTAACTTAGGGACGAGGTCAGTAAATCCGTTAACATTCAACAGAAGACCGAGGGCTGCGTCACAACCCGTGTCGCATGTGAGTCAAGTTCAAGATTCCATGACACATTCCCGCTTGTCCAGTGCACTGTGCGTGCCACACTCCACTAACTGTCCACGTTCCAACATCAAGCTCCACTAATTAACCCCAGTCAGCATACGAAGCCCTCCTGCCATGCAGAAACTCTCGAATTTAACTGTTGTATGTCCAAGAAAAACTACATTTTGTTCATGCTTCAGGCAATTATCAGGGCATCGCTGCAATTAATTCTGAAGATCCTCATGGGCTTACTTAAGGTAACATTTCCCCGCGCAGCCCAAGAGCAAGCATTTGACACGCCACTGCCATTGCAAACAATACTGTGAATTTGTCATCGATTATCTAGGCCAAGCAGCCGGTATCTCGTTCGCATCGCAGATTAATTCGATCGCAAGAAGCCGCACAAGAGGTCTCTAAACCACACTCATCAGCAAACAACAACAGTTCTCTTCCAGAAGCCAGCAACGGAAATTGTGAAAGCACACATTTGTTGCACGCTTCCTCCATCTTCCGGTTATTTACGTGCCCCAAATTCGGAGCAGAGATATAAGTGCGCGCCGTTTCGGTTTTCGGATGCACAACGTCATGGCTTCGGAATTTCATTGAGTCCATTGCACATGTGTGTTGCGCTCATCGCTGAGATGACAACAGCAAATTCGAAAGATCGCAATTTACGTCATGTGGCGGCGAATGAAGAATTCTTTTCAAATTTCTATTTTTATTTGTATCTGCCAAAAGTTTTGCGAAAACACTCAACAGAGTGTGTCTCTCCGTCGCTCGCTGGGCAAAAGATTGAAGCGATATTCGCAACAAGTGCTGTTCCTTAATGAAATCTGCAGACTGACCGACCCAATCCGGAAAGAATTCTCGTATATGCTTTATCAAAATTGACGAACAAGTTTCCTTTCCTTCCAAACAGATGCCACATTCTCATCGGACACACAACGGAGGCCTTCCGCTGATGATATGTGTATTTTTTCGTCGGTCGTTCGATAACGCCCGCTGGGGTCTCACTTGCAGCCAGTCGTCTGGCCAATTAAATTGTCATTCATTCTAGACTCGTCTCAACCTTTGACCAGAGGATGGAGCGACGACGGGAAGGGGATGAATGCTTACAGTTAGAACGGAAGATAAAAACAAACAACTCGAGCGGTTTGGATTGGATACGGTTACACGTCCATTGAGAGTGGGTGCCGTTTAGTGCTTTCATTTCTGATGAGCCAATGGCGAATATATTTTAAATGCACAAATAAATCTGCTTTTATGAGAGACATCAAATTAAATTTATGAAATCGGTTAAATTTAGATTTTTCACTGACTGCCAAACGAATCTGGACTGGACAAGTTGTGTGTTTATCAGAACGGTTGGGTGTGTTTGACAATTCCACGTGAAGGGGATTTTCCATAAAGTGACAGATTCAATTGGAACAATTGGAAGCAATGGAATTTGCTGGGAAATTTGCTTAACTCAGTGAGTTTTTCGATGGATTTTGTTCGTTATGGCAAGTTTTAGTTTAAACACACAATTAAGGATTGCAGCGAAAACAAGTGAGACAGGAATTGCAGTGTCATCTGACAGTTTTGATGATCACACCCGCTCACTGATAAGTGCTGCGGGACAAATTACTCATCATTGTCTTCTGTCTCATACACCTGTGTACAACATTCTATGTTTCAAGTTAGTTTGACAACTCCAACGCCAGACAGACTGTCTGCTGTCGCGTGCCAATGTCGGGCATGAGGCTGTTGATTGCGGAAGTGATGAAAAGAGAAGAGGTTGATTTGATGTCGTGTTTTAGCACCGCGTCGTTTTACTTTGTTGCAACACATGTCACCTGTCACACAGAGCTCGTTCACAGCACGGCGTTAAGTCAAAATTATCAAATTATTGCATGTGGCTAAGACCAACGAAGAGTATTTAATGAATTGAAATATTTTAAATACAATTCCAAGAATAATGTCTGCTGTCAGGGGCGGAACTTCTATTGCAATTTCTTGCAAATGTCAAAACCTTTTCTGCACTATTTTATGAATTATATTAAAGCGTCGACAGTGGACGATAAAAAACCCCGCAAAGAAAGGAAGCACCGTAGTACCGTAGTCGTAGAGACAATAGCCAGAAGTTTGAGACATGTGGACTTAATAACCGGCATTGTAACACTAAACTCGTTGATGACAAACGTCCTTGAGAGTAAACAAATAAACAAAAATTAAATTTCTGAACACCACGTAAGGATAAAACAAAACAAATCAACCTTTTGTTTGAATGACACGAATGTTCGGAATCACTGACATTTGAGAGCACCAACAACTCACAAGAATTTCACAGAACACCGAAACCGAAAGCCGAAACTCAGAAAAACAGCAAATATCCCATTTCACAAAAGCCAAACGGATCAACCATCTACAAAGCACTTTGGTCAACAAAAGGCTGAGTGCCGGCACAATTGATGAGCCATTAGGGATCAAATCAAGCGAAAGACAACTTCGGTGACAGTTGGGGTCGCTGAACAAGGCACACAAACTTAATTGGACGAAAGCTGATCTCTCGGAAAACGAAATCGATTTCACTCGAAAGGAGCTATAAATAAACACGAGGAGGTGCCCACCAACAGGCAGAGTTGATGTGCATTCATTACCGGTAAATTGTTATCGACCACCTCGGATGATTGAACTGTCCGAACCGGTTGGGTGCACTGAAACGCATTTGAACTTCAACAGGACACAAGCAAAATGTCAATAGAGAGCATGGTTGCCAGGGACACACTGAAGGCATCCAAAACAAACCCTTAACAGCGTGCCTACATCCCTCTATCCGCTCACACTCACGAAGGCGAGGAGGCCAACCGGTTCATGAGCTCTTTCATCGCGTATACGCACCGTTGTGCTCTTCAAACCAGTATGACACCATCAACCGGTTCCCAGGGGTGCTGCTGGCGCTGCTGCCACTGGTAGTGGTTAATAACCAGTTGTGCAACTGCGACTTGTCTGCATGACAATCGCCCATCTCAGAGTTGCTTGCTTTCCATTCATTGCACATTTCGGGGCATACCGAGTACGGCTGGTGAATCCAAGGCGATAGCGAGACCGCTTCTAGGGAAAGTCGTTCCGCTGCAGACTGTTTCGATGGAAACGTGTATGAGTCTAGAAGCGTAGAGGAAGTCCAATGAAAAGTGAGAGGGCCTTCCGCTCGCCAGCTCACGAACAGCCGAACCGTCCCACAGACCCAGAGTACGAGTGTGTATTATTATTTCGCGGCGGATGACGTCAACACCCGTGCTATACGGTGTTTGTAATGAGAATTTCGCCGCAGTTTTGTGGAATTTTTTTGAAAAACCAGTGCGCCGTCATTCGGTGTGGGGTTGGCTATTTAGGGGTGTTACGCTATGGCCGTGGACGTCCTATAATGGATGATGACAAATGGATGGGGTTTGCTAATGCCTCTCTAAGGATTATTGACATTTTACGACGGTGTTAAGTGTGTTACTGGGGCATGGTGTTTTATTGGAGGTTTCGATAACTGTAGAGGTTTTGCAATGAGTAGACCAGCTAGAGATAAGTATCTGCTTGGACAGTTGGAGTGGTTGAGCGAGGGGCACTTGGATTATGTCGTCATGCCTTGGAGTGCCATGTGTCCGTTGCTTCTTGAGGAGGAGTTCCTTCATTTCAAATCCGAGGAACAGTTCCACTTAACTACTGAACAAGATTCTAGCAGCCTCAAGAATCGAATCTCAGTCTTGAGTGTGTTGCCAGTTCAAAGTGGTGGGAAACTACTAATGACATCTGTTTGACAAGGTATGACCTCATCCGCATTTCGAAGAACTTGAGAAATTGTAGAAGAAGCCCATGCGACCAGTCCCTGTGCAAGGTGAATAGATTAAGGAAGAACGTTTGGATGGATGATTGGTGTTGAGGGTTCCATGAAAATAAAAATTAAACGACAATGCATTCGGGACATAACTCACCTTATATGCATGCTGACAGTGGCTTCTCAATTTGAGAACAGTATGCTCACAGAGTTAATCAGATTCATTTGCGTGGCAATACACTGGGAGTATGTAGGTATCTGGGGTACACACATTATGTATACAAAATCGTCCGATACCACAAACCAACATCAAATGCGATAGAGACGGGACAAGTTTTCAGATTGTGTCATGGGGCTTCTCATAAATTTGTGCCAGAACAAATTATGACTTTTTGACAAGCTGTCAAAACTGGCTGAAGTAAATAAATGAGATAAAAATATTTGTCAAATCGCGATCAACAAGATTGTAAATTCAAGGCTGAATATTTTGAGCTTTACCGTGCGCGCATAAAACTAAGATTTACAGATCTCTTCAAAACTTTAAGGTCGAGGAATTTAAGGTTTTGCAACAACCTTCCACGTTTTTGCCGAATGAAATCGCGAGATTTTATCAAATCGGGGTTTAGAAACCACTCGATTTCATTGAGATCTAATTGGAACCCCTTCGAATTCATCCGTCCCTGAGAGGTTGTCAAACCGCGCTGGCTGTCCAATATTGCATTGCCCTTGAGACAGGACAGTGCCTCTTTCCTCGATATGGTTTTTGCCTCAAGAATGCTGCAGTGACAAGGGAGCGTCAAGGAGAAAAAGAGTTTTATGGAATAGACACCTGCACAATTCGTCTGTCTTCGATCCGTCTGGGTATATTTTGTAATTGTTAGACATCCAATCCAATATGAAAGGAATGCTGATGGATAATTTGTTCGAAGATACATCGAAGTAGTGGGCGATCGGTGTCGTTGAGAATGGTCGTTAAGAATGGTTGAGTGACCGATAGTGAATTCGGACCAGTCGGAGAGTTTTAAGTCTCTTTAAGTGCGCTGGTTCTTATTTGTTTGCTAAAATAGTTCCAGGAGATGTAGGTGGAGGAGTATGTTCAGTGTGTCAGGCGGAGTGCTTCTCAACGTTCCGTCTATACACATGCAGGACAGTCTTTCTACCCGATTGAGTGCATGCGTTACAGATGACAGCATTTTACTGTCCATCAAAGTGAGACCCCGTACATTAGTGTCAGTCGAGGTGCAAATCCAGTAAGTGATGCGTGGGTAGTTCCCATTTGCACCGTCAAACTTTAAAAAAAAACCATGCCCTTAGACGATTATGCCCTGATTCAGGTTTGCAATTGTGGGAATGGAACGCAACAAATGTGACTTTTTAAAAAGGAGCAAATTAAGTACATATGCACATGCTAATTTGATTTACAAAATTTTAGCACACGCAAAAGAGCGGTGCCGGTACAACATTATTTTGCTACACAAACTTCTTCCAAATCGCATTCACAAAGCAAAAACATGGCTAGTGTATTTCCTTCATATGCGCGTTTGCATTCGACGGAGACGTGCAATTCTTGTGATTCAATACACATTTTCGCTTGGAAAGGGATAAGCTCCGGGGATCGTGATTTCCTTCCTACCTACGTACTTTTAGAAATACGTACCTTATAATAAAGTGCTATGTATGCAACTGTGTCGCACCAATAACAAATGTGAACGAAAAAAAAAAACCTTTGAAATATATCTGGTGCTTTGGTTGGTGCGTTGTTCACGCTTTTTGCAAGTTCTGTATTCAATTCTGCTTGATACTATATACAGAAACAAGTAGAACGGCAGGCTTTTCTACTAGTACTTAATAATTCAATGGAATTGCAAGCTCGAGGCTTTTGGGATACATACTTCTGAGATTTCAGCCGACTGCGCATACTCTTGGCTAGAATTGAAGAATTGCTTTCAAACATTTTGGAAACCAGCTTAGAGTACACTTCACGTGTTGGAATTCTAATTTTGTCCGGTTTATCGCTGTGAAATGCATTTGGCATCATGTGATGTGAACGGTGATTGAATGACCTTAGTCACTGTTGTTCACTCAAATCTAGTAGATTCCGGCATACATTATCGGAGTTTCGTAGCCACTCTATTTCATTGAAATCTAGTTGAATCCCCCTAACAGAAATGAAGTGCTATAGAGATGATGCCCAACTTCACAGCTGATTGCCCCCTAGTCCATCGACGAATTTGATAGGCTTTTTGACAGTTGTTCATGAATTTTTGACAGTTATTCACGAAATAACGTGGTCAATTTGGCTTTAGAAAACGCTATACAAAATGGTTGTCAAAAATTTTAAGGGGCACGAAAGGTAGAAGTTGGGCATCTCGATCATACATCATATCTGTCCCCTAATGTTCATCCGTCAGTGAGAGGCTGTCAAGCAAATCAATCATTTTCAGAAGTCACATTACACACAATGCCGATAATGCAGTTCATGTGTCAAATTCCACTATGCACATTTTTAGTTATTGGAGCACGATGATTTGTTGTTGCAGCCGTCGTCTTTCAAGGCACGCAATTCAATGGCCATGCAGCACAAAAATCTGCGTCAGCCTGCCTTTTTTAAGAAAACGTGAGCAATGGGAGTAATAAAACGCCAAACGTAAGATGAACGCTCCAGAAACAAAGTATTATAGAGATAGCCAACTTCTACCTCTATTGCCCCTTAAAATTTTTGACAACCATTTTTTTATCGTTTTTCCAAACCAAATTGACCAATCAACAGCATTCAAGTTATTTCGTGAACAACTGTCAAAAATTCCTGAGTAACTGTCAAACAAGATCTCATATTCGTCGATGGGCTAGGGGGCAATTAGCTCTGAATTTGGTCACCTCTTCATGGAATGGGAAACTTCACAGCTAGTACTTCATTTCCGGTACTCACTCAGAATATGTCGGATATTTTTGAGAGAGAGAGCTGCGGTCCAAATTGGGAGAGTTCCAATTTGTCAACTGACATTGACTGGAAATGAGCTGGCTAAAATTAATTAAACGACAAAAGTCATTTGAAATCACTTTATGGAGGAAGGAAGCAATATTTTCCATCTGGCATTTGAGAGATAAAAGCGTTGTTAAATTGAGTTATCATTTCAATCAAGTGCGTCAAAGCTTTAAATCCGCTCACATGGCTGTCCCACTACTGCACGACGTTGGGGCAAAATTGCCGATTTGAGGTAAAAATGTTCAGACCTGCAGTTTGTGTGCTTCCAGCAGACGGAGACTCCAGTGTCTGCATCACGTTTAAACTTCGAACAATGTATTAGCAGATTCCCTTTAACGCTGCAAAGAAGTAAGTCAATTCGACGTCTGTGAATTGATAAATTGCCGAACACGTGTATTGCCATTCCCCAAATTGTACGTGAATGGATACCCTTATACTCGTACAAAACAATTCATGCCATTGTCTCCAGTAGCCGTGTTCGCTACATAACTGATTTCGTCAACGCACACACTCCATGTGGATTGGAGTCCACCGCTCTCATTGAGAACGAATTCAATGCCATCCATAGAAATGTCTCACAGATAAAAAAAATATATAACGTCCCCACAACACACTCCAGACCAATAAATTTACCATCCGCCAGTGACATAAGAACACATCCCTGCTCTGTCATCCAACTGTTCAATAAATTATTTCACAATAGTTTGCGTGTAAATTGATATGAATTCTGATTGTCCCACCCGTGATAGGGTGCACCCGAGGGCAAGGGTGGGGGAGAGTTGGTGCCTCAATGAGACGGCGTCATGATCCACTTAGGACTGAATTTAGGTCTTTTCGAGCAGCAACAAAAAGAAGCCGAGCCGTATGGATGCGTTCAATTGAATGATTAGCCGGCGTTTGTTCACTTATATAATCTCTTGAAGGAAGAGGGGGACTTTATCTTATCACTTGGGGGCACATAAGATACGATAATGTTTTCGCTTTGCGCGCGGCCCAGCTCGCTGAGTTTTGCGGTTTCACAATAGCTTGTGTTGTGTGTGGATTATTACGTGTGTATTTTTGTTCGTTTATCCACTTTATTGGGCTGTTTGTTGTCGCTTGTTGATTGTGTTAGTCATTATGTACTAAAATCACGTCTTAATGCTAGCAGATACGATGGGCTTAGAGTTTAAATAAACTCTTTCACTATGAGGTAAGCGGATGGGGGGTTTAATAGATTTTCACATATCTTCACCTTGGCACCTTTTAGTGAATTTTCGCTTCAGATTAACTTGTGAGATGTGACGTATCTTTCTTCGGCATCGCATGTGATGACTAATTTGTGCCACGAGGTCGACGGCGTTGTTGAAGTGTTTTCGGATGCAAAACTTGAGGTTCATTAGAATGCGAAATGAGTGTGCATGGAATTGGAAGAAGGAAAAAATTTGATGTCGAATCCAAAGGCTCAATGAACAGCCATTGCTGAAATCATGCCAAATCAACTCAGATTTTGCCCGTGTCATTGTGACGACGACTACGATCAATTTTATATAGAATACTGTCAAACGCGGAGTAGCTCTTGCCAACCGCTGCGCTTTTTCTATCGGCTCAAGAGCCAATTGAGGGATGGAGTCGTCTCTCGAAAGACCAGCCTCAAGATCATTCCAGCCCTGCTGTACAGCGTGGAGGCCTGGACAACATCGAATGCAAAGAAGTCCTTGGTCTACTCGGGAAAAAAAGGTCTGCGTGCGATCTTTGGTCCGGTTTGTGTTGACGGCATTTGAAGAAGATACAACCACGGACTGTATGGGCTTTACAGTGGCATGAGCCTATTCAGGCGAGTAGATCCAACGCCTAAGGTGGCTGGGCATGGAGAACTGAACTCCGACCCGAAGGGTCTTCGACTCCGAACTTGTAGGACAACGCATCAGAGCGGATCTGGAGACAGTTAGGCAGAGATCGAGCTAGGTAGAGAGGCTTGGTAGAGGCCTAGTTCTGCTGTGGACTGCAGCGCCAAATAAAGGAGAACAGAGAGAACTTACCCTTCCAGCAGGAGAAGTTTAAATCTTGAACCCAACTTTCACTTAAATTTGTGTAAGCCAATGAGAAAAAAAATAAGAAAGCCCTATACGACCTATTGACAATCCAACTCATTAATTGTAATTATTTGGGGTCAACCATCGTGGTTTTCTGGTAGATCAGCGTTTTCCTGATGCGTTTGAAATCCTGATCCCGGGCAGAGTCCATACCCCAATGTGACAAAAGCGGAAAGACTACAAATGGCAGAGATCGCATCAGCATTCGAAAGAAACTCAATTTCCAGTGAACCACCACAATCGAATCTCAGTGGTCACAAGAAGGAGTATGTGGCTAATCTCTAAGGGATCTATTACGAGATTCACGTCGAATGCAGTAATCCGGATGTTAAAAAAGTTGGCCCCATCTTTACAGAATGGGATAACGCAGTTCGATTTTCAATTGGAGCAGGTCGATAAATGCAAAGAAATCGATCAGCTTTTGCACAAGAAGCTGTTACAGCTGACGCTCGAATGTCACTACGACGCAATGGCCGATGAGTACAGAGAATGACTCTAGTGAAGCGGCAGCGTTCGACTTTCAACAATTCATAGATGTGTAATTTAGCATAAGAAATAAAAAAAAATAGTCTCTGTTTCATACCGTTGACAACTGCTACGTGTGAAATTTTGGTTAGAGTCTGTCTTGGACCTGTTGATGGAAACCACAAAAATATGAAAGTCATATTTTCCTTCCGGATATGAAAATTATCCAACATTTTAGCGAAATTGAGTCGTTGTTGGTCGAAATTTGACTCACTTTTGATGCCCATAGACCATGACACGAGCTTTTCTTTTTAAAAAAAGCCACCATTTTAGAAGCCACCACACTTTTTATATTTCCTTGCCATTTTTGGGAACTACATTTTGGATGCTAATACTTTAAATCGACGTCGAAGCTGGCAAAGCTACATCCAAAAATAGATCCGGCCTGGAACAATAATTGTTCATATGGCAAGTTTAATAATAATAACAATATGGGTGGCGTGTCCGTCCGAATTGGACCTGGGCCTAGCTTCTATAGCAAATACTCGGGTCGTGCATGCTGTTGTTCTCTCACGAATTCTCTCGCTTCTCGGCGAAGTTAAGAAGCTTTTTCTAGACAGGACACTTTGAGCATTGTCACCGACTCGAAAACCAATGCCTAGTGGGTTCGTGCGATGACTCTTACTTAAGCTTTCATAATTCACGGATCCATCCTTTCTGAGTTTCTAACAATGCTCAAAAATCCATGCCTAGAAAAAGATTCAGGTCCAAATTGCGCCAAATGTCAAAGCATAAAGTCAGTGCTCCCTAACGGTACAGAAATATCAACAAACGCAAGGGTCAAGTAACTTCAAGGAAAGGTTGAAGTTCAACAGTCATTCGAAACTGACCTTTAAGAAGGCCAACCTAGCCTTCCATCGCATCTATCCCTTGATGCGCAAGCAAAATGGATTAAGCCAGAGGCTACTGTTATGCAAGCAGCTTATACGGCCGATCTTAACGTACGGCTTCCCAATCGGGCACACCATCTCTAAGACCAGCATGACGAAGCAATTTTCGAAAGAAAAATACTGCGAATATGTCCCGGACTCACCTTCAACAGGGACCGTTAAAGGCTCAAAGGCACCACAGCAACAAAAGGCAAGCACGCATCATCCCCCTGCAACAGTCCTTGGCGACACTGTTCTAAAAAAACAGCTTATCCTAACGAGGAAATCAGAAACTTGAGAAACACACTTCCCGGACAACGCTAGCTCAACGCGTAAAATCTGCTAAACGAGCAGAACTTTCCGTCGAGCAACGAGCTGCATGGGTTCTACCAGACCAGCGATAGCAATCACCATCGAGGCTAAGTTGGCTAACACATCACCACCCCATCCCAAAACGACCACCATGGACACAGCAACAGCTATTGTAGGACAAAAAAAAACAATTAAATTAAACAAAGTACATCAGGGCCCCTAGTTGAGCCAACACCCTAACCTTTAGTTTGTACTCGTAAGTCTAGTTGTAATCTCAATTTTAAAAATAATTTTCCGTTCAAATGCATTTTTAAATCGGGTTCAAACTGTGCTCTCGTGATGGAACAATAGCAAGTACATGTGGTTGGTACATGTGGTTGGTGTAGTACATGAGTGGTTGGTGTAGAAGTCAACCCCAGGTCCTACTCATATTCTGGACTATGAATCAGGAGTCCTGTATTTAAGCTAACTTCCAAAAATAATGATCAAATGCAAGAGATAAAATGAATGCCTGCAGTTTGACAGTTTGGTAGATATCCAGTCTGTTTTCTTAGACTACTCCTACGAATTTCAGACCCTGCAACTTGACAGATCATAGGAAATCAGAACCAATGACCATTCCCTTTATTTCTGCGAGGAGCGTGATATGGAGTGGAGAGTTCGAAAGTCCAAAATGTATAAATGACCTTTTCATTCAATCCTTTAATTAAAAAAAAAAAAACATTTCGTACATAAGCTATTGAATATTGGCAAAAACAAATGTGACCCCAGTTCACCACCGTGAAGATGACTTCTGACAGATTGGTGTTCGCCACTAGATGTCACTGGAGTCTTAACGATGGGGCCGTACTGTGGTGCCAAATCTCGATCAGAGACTATTGCCCCAACATATACTTCCGTTTGTTATGGAAGCTTACTATCGCACATTGCAGTTGTATACACACGTCATTGCAGTTAATAATTTTGTAAGCTCGAGCAAGACTTCGGGGCCTGCCCTCTGCACCAATATGCTTATCTCAAGAACTCAAAACCAAAAAAACAGCATATATGTACAATTAAATGACAAGTTGTTACAATCTTCTTTTTTTTTGTGTTCCAAAAATAAGAACAACATTATCACATTTATGTTTTTCCAAATATCCTCAGCAAAAATATGAGAAACAAGCACGTACATAATGATCAACGCTAACGTCGCAAGTGCATTGCTCTTTTTGCCACCCTCGACGCAGAGGAAATGATGGGCAATTGAATTTGCATATTTGTGCGAGTCGCGTGTGATCTCAAAGCGTTTTGAAGAACATAGGCATGATGTGCAAACGCCAAGTTGCTGAGTAGTTTACGAGCGAATAGTGCACTGACGCTTGAGCATTAAAGCAATAAATTCTCTTTCGATTGGCGAGTAAAAATATCATTTAATTGTTGAACTGCAGTTTGAAAGGATTGCCGAATGATAAAGGCTACAACCGGGACTTTGATGTGAGTCACTAATTGAATACGAATGTGTTTTGCAGAAGAGTGGCTACGATCGAGGTGAAAATGATGATCTCTTCCTCTTAGCCAATGGAATTTTTCACACCGGATAGCATGCGTGAGTTTTCTGGTTTTGGTTTGAGTCACACCAGGGAGAATGCATGCTGGCATCGGGTTGGTAGGTAGGTTGAGGCTGATGGAATGCACTTAAACCTGACTGGTCCGTGGTGGAGCAACCGATCTGAGGTTAAGGCCAATCAAGTTTGCGATGGATATCCCACTTAGTCGTTGACTGGCAGGCATTTTTTATCCACGCAGCCAGCACAGACGGACATGAACGGAGGACGTGTCCATCTGTACATCGACCACAGAAGTAGTTTGCAACGAGATTCAGATTATTGGAGTGATCTCCCAAGTGGCAGTGTCCTGTAAAGACACCAACGATGAGATATTTAATTCAATTTGGTTTAGCGCATGTATTGCTCGCTAGTTGCGTAGTTACTTCGATGATTGTCATTCGTGTCATGAGTTTTTAGGTGGCGGAGGTTATTGAATTTTGTTTAGAAGTGGGTGAGTGTGCTTGTCTCAGCTTGTCTACTAGCTCAGACAAGTGCTTGATGAAGATGAATGACATTTTTATACATGTTATGAGTTTTCCATGCTGGGAAGCTTTCATTTGCGACGCTGATAACCTGACAAGGAAAAAAAGTTTAATTTCGAATTGTACTTAGCGTCATCCTAGGACGGGGTATAGCGTTGTTTTAGAACGATAAGGGATGGCGACCGAGAAAAATATCGTAGCCTTATTCAAAGCGGACGAAGAAGTCTTAGACGAGAAGATGATGGCAAAAGTTAACGAAACTTAACGAATCAGGGTTTCTTTGATTATTATGGTCACAGTGTATTCATGATGGGGGGAAGAATAAGAGAAGTAACACATCTCTTTTGCAGCTTTATTTATGTCTAAAACTAGCACCAACAAAGAAATCAAGAAATGCCTACTTGGTAACATTAACAAACTTGGCAGCACAGACGACATATAAGACAGTCCGCTATTTAAAAAAAATTAAATAGGAGTTGAAAATAATTTGTAACAAATTATGATGAAAAAACAGTTAAAATTTGTGTGATCTGTACGGAAGTTCCAGTTCTGAGGAATCGGAATATAGACATGTTCTCCACAGCCACTTTGTACTTGCTATTTTCAATTCTTTGTTTTCGTTGTGAAATAAATGAGTTCATGGACATTAGCACATTAGCGATAACACATAGAAAATAATGGTTGGAAGCATTGTTTTTATTTAATTCGCGCTTATTTCACAAGCGGCCATTCTCCTCGTAATTCAAGCGGATATAGGATTTGTTGAAATTTGAGCGTGTAAACGCTTGCAAAAACCACGGCTGTTTTCTCGCAGTTGTCAAGCCGCTCACTCCCTCTCTGATCAAGTCTACCTCATCTCTTCTTAAGACAACTCATAAGCTGTAATAAACTACTTATTAAAGTCTATGTCGTGACCAAATTCTCCATCTTTCAAGTCTCAGTCTAGCGATGACCGGACGAAGATGACGTCTGTGTTTTCCCCCAAGTGCTATTAAATTTAAATTCATACATTTCAGCACGTATGAAAAATCTCAGCGTACTTGTTGTCTTTGTTGACAACTGAAATACAATCTGTAGCCGGCACCATCCATTCGTCTACACTGACAATCATTGAACGATTTTTTTTTTTTGTTTTCGCCAAATCTTTAGGTTCTCCATAAAATTACAGACTTCTCCTTAATTTTTCATGATTATTCTTTATTCAGAGGATAACCTAAAAGTCATCACTTACGTTTGTAAGCAAAAACAACAGAGCGTGTTCAGTGAGATAAGCGTTTCGAATAAGGTAAACGTCAACTCGCGAGTACTGTTTCTGATTTTCTATTCACTCGTTCCCACGCATTTCATATCTACAAGTGCAAAAATAAAAAGCCAAAAACTACACTACAGTTATACTAATCTAACCACAATAGTTTGTCATGAACGTACGTCAACACTTTGCCTGACATCCGATCGTGTTTCTACGCTAACGACTCATTTTATCTTATCGTAATTTTTCTTTTCAGAATTCTAACCTTTGAATGACGTCATTCAGAAAGACATTCAAGTCAATTGAAAGCAATGATTTCATTTGACAGAACTCAATTTGGCAAAATTTTTCAACTGTCAGACTGAATAATTAATTTTGATTAATATCCTTGCATGCTGCTTTGGGGATGGTCGTTTGTAAGCGTTTATCTAAGGTATCTTCTTGCTCCGTTATCGATTGTCACAATCACAACATGTTATAATCGTGAGCGAACTGACAATTAATGACGTTTGAAATTGTATTCGATATCTATGTTCGAATGTGGCGAACGGAAGTAACGTCTGAAATGGAATAACAATGTCAATTGGCATTTTGTCAGGAAATCCCCGTGTGTGGTTGGAGTGTCTGATGACTAAGGCGAGTCTGGAATATAACACGTCGAAGGCGAATAGATAATGAAAGGTAGGTATACTGGTTTCCACATTGAATTGAGCTGTTGTTGTTTTACAAAAACGATTCCACTTGGAGACTACTTAATATTGAAGAAAAACAGATAATATCTTCAAATCATTGATAAGATCGTGATGATTGATGTCTAAATGTGTTCTTTAATTCTCAGTCTTAAGGCCGAACCGCAATTGAGTTGACTTAAAAAATAAACTTGAGCTTATGCCAAAACAGTGACTATACTTACTTTCTTACCTAGGTGGTGCGAAAATTCCTACACCATTTTACTATCATTATTTCGATGATTGAGAGCGATTTTTTTGATCGCATTTTGGTAAGTAAACAACAAGTTAATGAAACTTAACGAAACTGAACGAAGTACGTATTATTGTCACAGTGTATCATTTCTGTGTTAAGTATCCTTACGTTCATTGTGGTTGGCACTTTAGTCGCATGTAAATGTATCACTTGACAATTCGAAACATGAGCCATGCTGATGGCCAGCATGTTTCGTTGATGTATGTGCTTTATGAATTTTGGTAAAATTGTAATTCAAAGACGTTTAAAAGGATCTGCTTTGTTTTCTATGACTTTCGGCACTAGGTCCCTTCCACTTCTGAGAGAACAATAGAGCGCACAACACGAGTGTTTGCTGAGACGCTAGCCCCTGACCATCTACGGGCTGTAGAGCCACCCATATTATTATTATTGTTTTTAAATCATTCGACAAATGCTTTACAATTATTGGGACTTATATTGAATGTTGACATACTCCACGCTAGTTCATCTTCTTTCTTTTCGTTTCACTGTACCTATGTGCTTCAAGAAAGGCAAACTGAGTTACGATCCACACACTGTCCAAAGTAAACGAAGGGCGGTGCTAGAGACCGATGCAGAAGCTGAAAACAACATGATTGTGAGGTCATCTTTAATTACAACAGCTTCAAGTTTGCCAGTCAACTCTGTGAAAATACTGCGAATAAATGTTGAGTGAGTAAATAGTCACACATTTTATCAGTTAAGCAACTCAGTATTTATGATTCAAGCTCGTCAACGGTCATCCGAATGGGTTCCACGTTCTGGTAACATCTTCGTTCATTATTTGGCGTTAGGTGCGCCCTCACGACACAGTATATGCGGACAAATAATGAAAATCATTTTTTCAAAAACCGTGTTAACCGATCTGACCAGCGGAATGTAGATTTTTTATTTACATTCAAATTATTGTTTTTTCTGCGTCACAGTGAGTACTGATTTTTGTACAATTTATCTCAAGCACACGCTTAGGCCAATTGTAGAAACTCTACCAATGAATGTCCCGTTCAAGTCCCGTTTATTGACGTTTACTGCCAAGCGGTTTTTTCATTTTCAACCGTGGTCATGGTGTTCCGCACCGTAAGTGAAGGCTAGCACACATATTCTGAATACCAAAGAACGAACGACATCGAAACGATAGACAAAGGAAAAGGTTTGATTTTTGATGTAAGCATGTTTGATCTGAATTCGAAAAACTAAATGAAAATCGAAACCTAAAGTACCACATGCACACGTGACTTGTGTGCACCCATGTGTCTCTTTTCGCCACACACGCCACACAAATTCGTACACATTAGTTCTTTATTGGGCTTTGACGACGACGGAGTAGCGTTATGAGCAGTGTGTGTGATAGTACTACACTATGCGCATCAAAAATGATCTGTTTATCCCTCCTGCATGCATGTTTCATGAACTTGTTACAAACTTATTGTTCAGAACCATGTTCAGATAGCAAAAGTTCCAATTACAGCTTCACAGTATCAGAACTCACCTCTATTCAACTATCGGAATGCGACTAATACTTAGTATGAACGTGCGCGAACAAGAAACACCGACACAAGAAATGAAAATCCTTTAATTTTACTCACACCGTGTGGCTCATCAGGAAATCGATTCGCGGACTAGCCCACACCGACACAAGTGTGGGGCGAATGGGGGCTTTAAAGTAATAATATTACACAGTACTGTACTAACTAGAAGATCACTTAAAAATTAAGGAAGTTGTTTTTCGAATTGTGACTGTTGGATATACGTACCTGAAAAGAGAAAAACAATGCATTTAAAAATACAACAATTACACGAATTTAACAAGTCTACGAATTTTTGGCACTACAATAAATAGACGAAAACTCAAATTTTGTTGAAAAATCACGCTCTACATGAGCGTTAGTTTTCAAATTAGCTCCGTGTTCCATATTCTTAGAAGGGGCTGCATATTTTAAGATCAGACGTTTGCTTATATTTCGGAATGTGGAATGAATGGAAATAAATATTCAATAACATTGTTTCCGAAATTGACAACCACATTGTTTTGGACAAGTAAAGGTTTAGGGTAATGTAAGCTACGTTATTAAAACAACTTTCCTCTATTTTAAATTATTATTTATTTATTTCCAAATTAGGTGCACTCCGTTTGACTTCCTACTTTACAATGAATCATTTCTATCTATTCTTTTACTGGCAGCCTTTTTTCTCTCTTTTGATTACTGTACATTGTTCCTAGAATTACTACAAGCGATATTTTGTTCATTGTTCCTAGAATTGCCACAGTAGGGTAGGAAGGGAGGCCGCTAGTGAATTTAAATGCAAACATAGAAAGATGGTCTATCAGACTACTACCACTGATCGACCAATCTAGTGATAGTGCTGTCAATTTGATCCCAACGGCAAGTCGTGACTTGGCCAGATTTGAAAGCCATCTAAGTTTGTTTTCAGTGGGATTCGAACCGGAGACCCCCACAGCTCTAAGTTTCAGTACACACTTTCGGTGTGCAAGGATCTGCTGTTCAAAATGTCTTGTTTCGAGACCCGACCATTTGGCAGGCTCCTAACCAACTGCGCCAACCAGTCGTCGCAAATCAATGTTCAAAAGTCGGGTCACATAGTTGCCAACAATTAATGAAGTCGTAGATCTTTCTAAGGCATAAGATAAGATATGATTTGAGGCAAAATTCAAAGACATACCGCATGTAAATCAAGTTGTCCTAATATAGGGATTTATGGCAGCATCTTGCCACTAATCAAAAAATGGATTGAAACAATGGAAGCTCAAGAACGAACTGCGTTTAGATCAATTTCAAACAAAGCTAAGAAAACCAATCCATTGGTAAATTTCGTTCATTTTTTTATTTATGACCCGCAGGGGCTATAGTTTTTAAAATATTCTCAAACTTTAGAAAACTGCATTTCAGATTTTTTTCTGTGGAATTGAATTTAATTTTTCTCGAGAATACAGACACCTTTATGATGAATACTTTTACGAATGAGTATAAAAAAGGTTACAAAAAAATACATTAAACAACTAGATTAGTCATAGTTTTATATTTGGATTTGTATTTTTAACACATCCCACTTATCACAATTCAAAACTATGCGTAATCATGCAACAATTTTGTGAGAAAACAACACTCAAAGCTTTACTGCAATCCCAGTGGCATCTAAGAATAAATTACAACTTCAGAGTATCGTTCAAAACGATCGGCAAACTCGGCATGTGTATGAGACTGGCAATTTTAAGTAACGCCATTTCAATTATCCAATTACCGATCGCCACCTGCCAGTCGACAGAAAATGTGCCGCAAATCATTCCAAGTCAACGGCGGTGCTCTAACCTTTGAACAAAAAACAAACACAATTAAAGGCATTATTATGTTCCACTAAAAGAGTAATTATCTCACAAATAAATCGAAATGAAAAAATATCACTGTCCACTGTCAGAATTTTCAAAACTTCACTTAAGAATTCATGGCGCACATGCAACAGCGGAATGTAAGTGCGGAAGTTCTTTGAAAAACGAAACAATTAAGTACGCGCTTCTCGGTTGGTTCTCGAAAAAAATTATGTTTATTGAAATGCAGAACGCACATACTGAAGAGTGACCCCATTTGTGTTTTGATAGAAATTGGAGTGCCTCACCTAGAATTCATGGAAGAACACCAGAACCCATTATTTAGCGGTGAATACGATCGAAGGAATGTTCGTCAGTTTGTTTTCAAACGCAGTTGTTGAGAGCGTTGCCCTTAAGACTAAACAGTAGTGCCTCAAGTCTGATGGATGGATGTGTGTTTCTTGTGTTTTCGGGTGACAAACGATCAATACTCTCTGTTCGTGGAGAATTTGCTATCGATTCCTGTGTCCAGTGAAAACGAAGAACATTCGAAAGAGAAATTCGCAAACATCATTGCTGAATTAAAGCGAGTTTTTCTGACAATTTGAGCAGATTCTTAGAATAGTGACCCCCGATCACGTTCTGCGAAGGCCCTTATCTGGTGACTTAAAAAACCACCATCGTGCGCGGGAGCCCACGATAGGTAGGCTAAATGCGGATTTAGTGTTTTATTCAAAGCTGCACTTATAACTACCGTAAAATTGGAGGTACAGTAAGACCCGGTTGTTGCCCGTTGCATTCTTTGACCATTCGGCATTTTCCTTTTGTGCCAACTAACGGTCTAAAAGTCCTAGTCTCACAGTAGATCCTAGGCACAATAGACCAATCGCGGTCGCAGTGTTATGTGATTGCTATGTGGTCTGTTGATTGTGAATGTAATTATTAGCAGAAGAAATTGACTATGCGATGCAAGCGCCACCTGGGCCATGTTAGGTGAACTGAACTTCTATCAAGTGTCATTGAGTCTGCTTTTGCTTCACGTGGAGAAGGGTTAAGTCAACGGCACTGTAAGCAAATGAAAGCTCTTTAATTCAATAGAAAATTAAACATTTAAATTTTCAAACACCTTTTTATCACTAAAGGTTGGTTAAGATTAGGTTGCCTATTTTTCGTTTATGACTCATGTTCTCGATGGGAACATCTAAGGGATCTCAAAATAATCTCTCTTTGACCTACTCCTAGGTTCGAAGATTCAGTACACACTTTCGGTGTACCAGGATCTGCTGTTCAAAATGTCTTGTTTCTAGAACCAACCATTTGCCCTGTGTGCAGTCTTTTACTGAGTCTAGTTATTTATTTATTACACGGGCTTGATCATGCTTTTGCTAATAAACAGAGGCTGCCAATAAGTAAATTTATAGTACTGATAGCACCGCTGTGGGTTTAATTAAATACCACTTAGTGCACTCACCCCTAAAATGAGGCAACGACAAGACTGACAACCGTTTGACAGCATCAAGATTACAACCTGTCATGCCACTATCACATCTCATTGGATTGTTTCATCAAGCTTATGCTGATACCTCTGAATACCCTATCTGAATGAAAGATTCCAATCAGGAAGCCAATGACAGAACTGTGTCTTGTTCAGTGAGTGCACTAGTGGGCAATAAAAGCAACCTTTAATCGGCAGATTTTGTCGGCTGTTCAGGAAAATGCGTAGACCGGAATGTTAAAAGTGCCCGGGGTCGGCCTTGTCTGTTTCTGAGTTTTGGTTTAAAATTGTATTTCTTTTTGTGTTGTCTTCAAGCGGCTAAGAGATGCAGAGTGAATACACGAATGATGTTCCAGTTCGTTAACTTTTCACTTGCTGAAGTCACATCAAGTCAGTCATCAAGCATTCTGCGTACGTAAATTGAAAGAGAGAGAAAGTGTTGCAATTTTCCTAAGTTTCCAGAAGCTTTTGTGGCCATTTTGAAGCTTGATGATGCCTTTTCGGTTTAAGACTTCGGGTCTTATTCATGAGCCTCCCCCTTGCGTCCAATCAGTGAACACCATTTATGTGGTGCACAGATGAATTAAATACTTTCTGATACATGTCCAAAAATCTTGATTGACTGTAAAAATATGTGGGTTCTATCAACTGTGAAGTTATAGTTGATCTCTTCCCAGTGCCTGTCCAAACGCACGTCAAATTTCATTTCGGGCAAATGCAAGTAGGAAATATTGTGTCTCCCCTTACAGCCAACAAAACAACACACAAAATTCATCCACTCGTCAAAACTACTTCAGCAACTCGGAAAGAAAACATAAACTACTCATCATCAGACAAAACAAGAAACGAGAAATGCAGGAATAAGCAAACATATTCTGGGCACCGTTCCAGCTTATCATGAGTAGGCATCGCGGCCCCCCTCAAGCGATCTCAAAAATTTAATGCGTTTGCCCAATAACCGTCGCTGAATATTTATAGATGCGATTTGGAATTTCAATTGGAAAACATTTATTTGCGTTTAGCTTTGAATTGGGGGAAAGCAGATGCTTCGGAAAATTCCGCAAAGCGTGCATGTACATAAATGATATACTTTTGGCAATCGAAGTGTTGCAATTTTTGGAATGAATTCTCATTGAAGCACAGCGCTGGAAATCTTTTGTATCCCAATCACGAAGCGGCTCTATTCGCTGCGAGGGGCAGTCTGGACTGTGGAGGCGCCATCAAAGGCAGTGATTAACCTGAAAAGTATTCGTGCGCATCACGCAATGCGTTGAAGCCTTAAACAGCGGACCTTGATCCGTTTACTTCGAGCGGTAAAATGAATCGTAAAATCGTGTATCTGCGACGATACGACCGACACTGAATGCGATGCGAGAATCGAAATGATTGTGAACCGAAGGAAAACAATTTCATTTTTCGAATTGAAGACTGAATCGTTTTTGTTTTCTTTTTTTCCCGAAGTGATTATCTCAAGAAGCTAACGCTTGCTGTTGATTGAGAGTTGATACATGTCATGCGGCATTGCTGGCTGACTTTGGATGGGGTGAGCCGGCTCGAACAGTTCTGTCCGGGGAATAGATTTTAATTAATCCCAATTGAATGACACGGGCGTGTGTATGTACCTATGTTGCGCGGGCTCCGACCGAATAGTGGACTGACTGTTTTATGATAAACACACAGTTCTTGATGAGCGGCGCGTGTAGGCGATGTTTGTTAAAGGAGAGGGGGACTCTCGAGAATTGAATTAGGAAAATGATACTGATTAAGGTGAGGTGTGACGGGCGCGGGGTTTGTCTGCGAAAGTGTGGCGTACTGACTGACCACAAAATTGTTGTCAAAGTCACCTGACTTTGAAATATTTATATTCAGCGGCAATTAATGTTGGGACCAATGTTCGTCAAGCTGTGTGTTCACTAAAGCAAGCTTCTCAATCCAGATGGAGTTGGACTTGAAAACGCGTTTAATGGCCAAAATCTTTGATATTTTTGCAGTTTTCATAAAAAAATGCGTTAGACCAAAGGTTTGTCAAATACAGTGAACTCTCTCTTAAGTGGACATCAACAGGACCGGTGTTTTTTGTCCAGAGCTTAAGCATAAGAGAGCTTAGTGTTTTGTCGGCATAAGAAAAAAGGCAAAAATCTAAACTAAAGACATATCTACCAGCCAACTATTGCAGTACATCTTGTCCGCTTAAGAGAATCGTCCACTTAAGAGGGAGTAGAGTTTACAATTATTAGATAACTGTCATAATTGACATCACAGTTTAGAAGAAAACACATGTGTTTGTTTATTTTCCAAAACCAATTCAAGATTCGATATATTTCTCAAACGTCGCTTAACTAAAAATTGAATAGGAACTCCCCACGCGTGCCCCATATTCTCGAACGACATCGGTACAACTACCCTGTGTCATGTGTGATAGTCAAATTTCCCGTCCCCCGCCCCTTCGTTGCACTTTTAGTTACATAAATGTATCTGAGTGAAGCAACCCCATTTTTTCCATCTCCCATGAACTCGTTTATTTATTTTGAAGACCATCCACCGAATGGCCCCATTCCACAAGGCAATATTCTCTGAAAAGATTAATGACTAATGGTCTGCCATTAAATTCCTCCGCTTCGAATCGGGTCAGCCTGTAGGAGGAACACTAAACAGATGCTTCCTGGCTCCCTTGCTGCAAGCGCTATAAATCCCTTAAATTCCTCAACGCCTTCTTTAATCTTTCCTGTTTACACAATTCAACAATGCTGCGAGGTGCAGCACAGGTACACCATCACCATCCCACCGTCTTGTTCATTCATTCCCGATGCATTGTGGCACTCAGGCTGTCCTTTCGCACCCATCCCTCAGTCAAATCGGTCGCATCGAAATTCCAATGCGTAGTGTACACACATTTTCGAACGGATTTTTCAAGTGTCAGAATGCTGTCGCTTAACCCAGCATTAGAACGCCAATAAACCATATTCTCAGCGACCGACGCGTACAACTCCACCCTGTCTGCGAGTGGCTGGTACAGCCAGGCATTTGCCGGTAGACATCGCTCAATTTTTCAATTAGACACTTGCGGCGTGGCGGTTTGAAACAATTGTGATTGTTTCTAGTTGTTGCTGAGAAAAGTTCCTAGTTGTGAGCAGTTTTGTTTTGTTCTGTTTTTCCCACAACAACAAACCCACTGACAGTGATTGACTTTGAGGAGGGAAAGGGGAAGCGGGGAAATGTCAGAGAAGACGGCGTGCGTTGGTGCGTTTTGAAAAAAATTCAAGCTGAACGCTTGCATGACAATCTTTGAAGTTGTTCTTTTTTTTTGTTTTCTTCATCGCTTATTTTCTTTCCTTTCGTCACTGAAACATCCCAAAGTCATTGTGCTCGTTATGAATGAGTGACGCGCACATATTTCACTGTCTGAGCACAGTCAATGGTTCGGTGTCACGACGTTGTTTCGGTCATGATTTGCATAAAACTGAATTTACATTCATAATTCAATTCAAATGAAAGTCCGTGATATTGCTTACGGTTATGTTGTCGTGAGCTGGCGAACCATGGATTTTGAAGAGAACATTTCTTTTCGTTTGGTTTAAGGACATTTTTCGGGGATCTGCGGATTACTGGAGTGCTGCAGTACTTCGGTGATTTTTAACTTGCCACTAATTCCATTACCTTGGCTATTACCTCTGAAATGAATCCAGTTGTGTCGACCAGAACGCTACAACATTTGCGATGTACTCTATAGTTCGGTGCACCATAAAGGACGCGAGGCTGCCTATGCCGACCTAACCAATCGAGCGAATACACAAAAATGATACACTGTAATTAAAAGTACCACTTCGCACAGTTTCGTTGAGTTTCGTTAAATGTTGGTAGGCTAAAGTGGAAGCAAAATTAATAGCTTTCTACGTATAATGAAATTGGGAAAATAGGAAATAGAGAACATTTGACGAGATTTCCGACTACTTTTCGATCGGTTTTACATAAGCGTTAACGTACGCCTATGTACGCTACGCACGATAAACATGAATGATAAACATGAGTCCGTCAAATGAAGAGCGACCACAGGACCACAGAATAATCAAGGCAAATTCTCGGAGAGGATCCCAGTTCTCCACTCAGTTTACATAAATTTTCCTAATCAGCTTAGCGATTAGTTCCACTCTGAGATTTTAAATGCTTAAAGTCAGCCTCATCGACAAATCCCACAACACAACTAAAACCTTCCCGCAAACACATGTGCCCCCAGTGAGCAGGCGAAACGACGAGAACCTGTTGCATCCCTCCGTGCATCAGGTAACCCGGAGCAGACACCATTTCTCCCGAAGATGATCCTCTGAAAACACACTCATGCTCAGATTAATTAAATTTCCCACATGTGCGACACTCAGTATATTCCATTATTTATCATCGCCCAAGAAACGAACAGTAATCCCTTAACGTCCCTGATTCCATGAAACTCGAGAAAAACCGACTGGCGGACAAGGATTAGGCGATTCTTAACCCGTTCCATTGCCCAGCAGTTTATCAAATTCAATTCGCTTTGCATAACGTTTTCCCGCCTCCGCACTCACATAAATTCTCTTCGAGATAACTACGATACAAAACATTTCTCCATAGACCACTACTAGCAGATAAGATATTCTAATGGCGGGACACAGATTAACTCATGCACACACACGATAAGCGTCCATTGTGCGAGTTGATTTCCTTAGAATTTCAGATACAATGGCATGTGGCCATGAGTTTGGGTTTAATTGATAAGATTTCGCTCCGTACGTAAAGCCCACACCTAGAGAGTGGAATGTCGCCTAATTAAGGATAATTTTGTTTTAACGAGAGTAATTGGACAGACCAGCCCATTGAATGCAAAGTGCTTCGGACAATGCAATTATAATCTGCCTCGAGTGTGGGGCTCGCACAGAGTGCGCGCTCATTATTAGCTGATGCGATGGCTCTTGAAGTTTGTGATGGAAAACCTCAAGACGGGTGACGAGGAAAGTTTGTTACTTGTTATTATGACTGATAGTTTCAAACACTATGCCTTCAACTGTGTTATTCGATTTCAATTTGTTCAGCTTGTGACGTTTGTGACATTAGATTGTTTGACCGACTTGGGGTCCAGTCATAATTGACTAAAGTTAGCTCAAGGTTATGCCAGAACTAAAGAGTCGGAAGCATCGTTAAATTTGAAAGGGCCCACATTTTCTTCCGCGAATTTTCAACATCAACAGTCTTTTATGCAGGTCGAAAGCAATAGAGGTCGCTCCCACTTTCATAAGCAAAAATTAACGAATCTTAACGAAACTGAGCGGTGTGGTTATACAGATCGCAATAGTTGCGTTTACATGATCATTTATTTTTCTCAATTAATATTTTCTTGTAATCACAATCCATGCCCCTATTACTCCAGACACACTTCCTTCAATCAACTGCCATCTGAAACCACTTCTTCTGTCAGAAAGCGCTGTCTGTCACGTGTCAAAGCAAAACCAAGAAAGTTTCTGAAATAAAACAAAAACCAAGTCACCGCACAGGCAAAGATACACATGTAAATCAATTCTTCAAAGCGAACAGAACCGAGTCAGAAATAGCTTAAGCGAAATGTCAGACATAATGTTGTGTTGACACACGCAGACTGACATCACGTCAAGCACGCCATGCTGAAGAGACATCCGAGATGTTACATATCTTGTTCTAGATGCAATGCTAGTTTGTTTGTCACTCGACATGAGCATAGCTAAGTAAAAGAAAATAGAACCGAAGCTCGTTAAGATTTATGGACGACTTTTTGCAAAGAGGAATCTGTGAGTGATTTGCATATCTCGACCAACCAAGTGGGATTTTCTTGTTTTGTATCGGCACGTTAATTTGCTTGGACAAACTTGTTTGCTTTGGGGTTAATGTATTGTTGATGATGTTCCCTGAATGGGTCTGGTTATAAATTTAATTTCCAAGTCCCGAGGAGACTGGGTGACATTCTTCTTTAAGTACACTTCTAATTACTGCATACAGGCTGGGGTTGTGGCTGTCATTATTATTAAAACAAAGTGATTTATGGTCTACAGACTCGTTTGGAATTTTATAGTTTAGCCATACAGCTGTCATCTGTTTGACACATTTTGACCGAAGGACTTACGTCACCTCAAGGGGGAAATGTACTGATTTGAATTACTATCAAGCTTGGCGGAGTAGTGTTCGTGATCAGTCATTTTACGAGTATCTTCAAAAGGCATGTTTCGGCTCACGGCATGAAATTAACTACAATTTCTGTAACTTGTCCACCATTCATTCACTCTACACACAAAAAATCGCGACTTCAAAGCGTTTGTACACGCATTTGTGTTTCCGAACACACCCCGCATCAAGTCCAGGGTCACTTAAATCAATGATTACAGCTCCACACTTGACTGAGATTTCAAACGCTCATAATGCTTGCAAAAAGGAAGACTTTTAACACACGCAGAATATCCCACAAAGATCTGAAAAACACGAGAGTGATGATGATTGAATATTTATTTCCTTGTTTTTGTTTACACTTCACCAAATCAAAATTGATGACAGCGTTTCGAAAACCTAGCAACGGTCACGCATTCAATGAGATAGTGATCGAAACCAATTTGTTTCATTGATTATGCTCGGAGTGAGCCTTGAGTGCGCTTTAAATGCATCGTTTGATGTAAGAAATGAGACGATCACGGTTCAATCCAGCGCTTGGTACGGTCTGGGGCATCCGACGTCTTTGTGCGCCACAAGAACGCGCGCCAGGAAACATTGCGCTAAACCAGTCATTACACATTCGAGACGATTAAAAATAGAACACACGACAAATTAACTGTCTCGCCAAGTGATTAACTAGGGGAATCGTCTGAAAATTGCTTTGACAGAGCGTTGCATTTGACTTGGGACCAACGAAATATTTTCTGTCATTGCAACGGATCCCTGGTTCTTCAATTTTCTCCTATCCACACATTCTTTTTCCACAAAATGACAAATGAAAGAGAGCTAATCAGACTCCTTTGTCCACTCAAAGGTGTCAAATGAATCGCTGTCACCGGCCGTCAAAATTGACAATCGAACCATCGCTCACAAAAGAGTACACGTCCCCGTCTGTGTTGACTCATAAGAATGAGGCAGCAGAGAAGGAAAAAAAAAATCACCGCCAACGTCATAAATCCACTATTTGCTTTGTGACAGTTGTAAGTAAACCAAAGGTGAGATCGTGACACTTATGCAAACAAAGCAACATACATGCAAAGGATTCATTGTTTACAGAAAGTGACGTTGCTAGCCCGATAAGAAATCATTTAAACGCATCTATCTGACACGTGCCGCCCTTTCGCAAGAAAACAAGACATCAGGCATTTCACTGCGCTGAATGCGTCCATCCCTTAATTAGACCGAATTCCTGCCCATCCTCCTCCTGGGCAATTGCCAGTTGCGGCACCAACTTCTCAGGAATTCCGAGTGAGCAAACTAATTAATGCGACAGCGGAACTTTTCGACAAACATTCCATGCATGCCAGTGGTTTCTCGGAATTATCGTCTCAGTGACTGAAGGATAGTCCATGCCAACAGACTGATTAATTATTTCAGCCAGGATATTCCAATATCGGAATTAATGCGTGTCCTTGTCGAGTTAAGTGCGTAGGTCAGATGGGATAACCTGTCATTAGCATGTGAAAGTTTGTCGCTTTCATCATTTCATGAACGACTGGACGCTGCGAAATAGGTGCTTGCTGCTGCGTAAGTCAAATGGCTGGCGCATTGTTCTAATTGAGGTAAGGCCGCATCGCTTATGCGGTAACCTTTCGAAGTAATTAACGTCCGTTTTTGTCATATCTGTTGGCGCTGTTTCATAATGGAAGTGTAATGGTGTCCTGCAGACGTTATTAATTACTTGAAATACTTTTGTTGCTTCACTTTTTGTCGTGGTTGATGTAATTAGAAAGTTTATGAGCTCTTCCCGTGTGGAGTCGGAGTGTGTGTGTGTGGTTATTGGAGGCAATAAAACACTTGGTGGCATCGTTACGACGTCTGTTCGGACTCTAATTGGACACAGGCAGTGCGTAAGTTGTAGACATAACTTTTTCGTGTTCTCTCCTTGTAGGAGTGGGGAATACTTGTGAGCTAGTGGAGCATGGATGCTGTCTGTTGTTGACTGCGAAGCGATCACAGACACGAATGAGGAAGTGACACTTTGTCTTTAATTACGTGTCTCGTCTCAATGAGGTTTCTTTTGGATGCACTTGCATGTTACTTTTTCGACATCTCGACAACACAGTATTTTCCCAAATCTTCTGTAGGACTCATCAAAAATGCAAATTGAAAGGGATAGCATTTGAAACGTATCGACGAGCAACGACAGGTCGTAAAGAAAAGGACTGCCAAGTAGGAGCGTTTATAAAATTGCTACAAGGATATCCATTTCTTTATCCTTCGTTCTTTGAGCGCCGCAATTTTATTTTATTTCACAAGAGGCTGGTCTTAGCTGACCAGCATGCTTTTTTATTTTTACACTTCTCTCGGGAAAGGAGTTTCCATATTTTATTCATGGCCCCGATGCCTCTCACTCTCCTCTGGGATTAGGCAAATACAGGAGGACTACATGAGCAAGGGGCTAAACTGACCAGCAGTTCCTTGATCTGAGTTTAATGAGAATTCTGCAACGCACCGTAGTTTTTGCACAGGTTGTCGGATAGGAAGTACGTGCTTTGGAGGTCTGCACTTGAAAATATCTGCTTGCGACTCGTGTGTCGGAACGCGTCATTTGCAATGTGTGTCGGTAGACAATTGATTTGTGAAATTAATCTGCATGGTGTAGAGATTATGATTATCCACAGGGTGACTCCATGAAAACGGGGTGGGGATGGGTATCGGAGTTTACTCTGGACGGACTTAGAATCCGGTGATAAGTGTGCCTTCTCAGATCTATGGTGTATGAGAGCTCAGCAGAATTATAAAATATGCGTGATTGTGGTCTGCCTTCATTTATGTGCACCGACTTTATGTTGGACGGTCACACAGGCAAGGAGCAGAAAATTTTTGGAATACGTGGTCGCCCTGAACGCCTGAATAAAGTGATTTTCAATCCTTCGAAATATATGGACATAAAGATGACCAACAATTTCCTATTTTCTGGAGTCAGGTTCTGGGTCCTTTTCCGGCATTGTTTATGCCTCTGCCCATTTTATTTGGGTTGAGAGCAAGGGGTCTTGCTGATGCTTGTGATGACTATGTTTCTCAAGAGCTTGGTTGCACGTATAATCACTGAGTTGATGTCCTCCGTAGAGCTTACTACTTGTCTTGACTTCTGCAGGCTTGCGACCCCTGATGGGTCTGAGCCAGAGCACTACTTTGAAGACACAGTTGCCTTTAGTGACGTTCAGTTTTAAGTGTAGTGCGTTATTTTTCGAAGACGAAGTTCGAAGTTCGGCATGAACTTCGACTCCACTTGTCATTAATAATGACAATTGCAAAACCGTGCATCTAGTGCTGGCTAGTGAGATTTGCACAAACTTGTGCATTCGAAGACCGTTGATTTAATTTTTGGCTCATATCCAAGCTATTCAGTCGTAAAACAAGTCAGATTTTCACCATTTACAGACTACACCTCCACTTACAAGGACCAGATTGAATGCTCCATGTTCGCTCAAAACCAAAAACCCAAATCTCAGTGAAACCCAAATGCTTACCACTAGTGACTAAGTAACTGTAAATTTTCAAAAAAAATGTGACTCAGTATGTACTACAAAAAATGGCACTTGTCGCAGGCCGAGGTTCAATGTTTGGGGAGTTGGAGAGAAGCTTTTATCTTTAGGCAAACCATATGCGTCCTGGCTAGTGCATAGGACAAGATGAAGACCTCGTCAATTCAAAAGTGCTGGAAGCTGATGTCTTGTGGATGCGATGAGGAGGATGAGGTACCGCTGAGAGTCATGTCAATTATGACGTCCGTAAATGACTTTCATCCCCGAGGAATTCATACCGTTATCTCTAGGGCGCGTTCAGGATTTGACGTTTTAAGATAATTCACGTAAATCATTTGTCGGAATGGGGCGGTCGCGCGTTAACATTTCACCCGAGCACAAAGTTCTAGGTGGAGCTACTCTCTACCCCCTCCGAAGTTTTGACAGTTGTGAATCCATTTTTTTTTTTTACATTTATTCGTGAGCTTACATTTTTGGCGGTCTGAGACGACTAGCTATTTGTGCAAATTTTTTAAAAGGATTTTATTTGTTTTTAGTATTTTTATAATTTTCCTTGGAAATTGTATTTCAGAACACTTGACTTGTCAACCCCGCGCGTTCATTTCCGATATAGAAAACTGAGGGTGCCGCGTTCCGCAACAACATTCGCGTAAGCTCGATAAAACGCGTAGCAAAACCTGTCAGACACCGAACACGCGAACACTCTGTTTCGCCTTAAGTTCTAATTCAATGCTCAACTTTTTTGCAACTACGTCAAAACTATTCGAATTAGCATCGGTTCATTTTATAGAGGGCCAACAGCACACAAGCTAAATACGACGCATTCCTCGATAATTAACGTTGTCGAAGCCGTCTCATTTCCAAGAGGAAAGGATTATCCCGGCACCCGTTCTAATGGATGCTCCCTAGCAACTCATCTCCGGTTGCTGCGGCAAACACTGGTCGATGGTATGTGATAACACAAACGTCAAAAGATATGAAACGCAGTTTCGGTCGAATAATAAAATAATTTGGTAGTTTTTTTTTTTTTATCAATTCTTTGAAATCTGGATTATCGTTAGCATTCGTCACATTTTGGTATCCATTCACTCCGCCATGAACAGCAACAGCAGGACAGAGGGAAGAAAAGCGATAGCCGTTCTTTGTCGGTCTCATGAATATGTCATATGGTTATGGAATATAGGAAATTTAAGCGCTCCCTCTTTTAGGCGCGCACACACGACACAGTTTTGGTTTTTTTTTCTGATGAGGTCAGCATAAGAATGCTTGAAACTGCAGATACTGTGCAATGTCTGTGCAAAATTCAATACCCGGGGTGGAAAGTAATAACTAAGATTTTCTTTATTTCGCACCGCGATATGCTAGAGCTCGTTTAAATTGCATGGCTGGTGCTGCAG
The DNA here is from genome assembly GCA_905231855.2 of Eristalis tenax. Lineage (NCBI taxonomy): Eukaryota > Metazoa > Arthropoda > Insecta > Diptera > Syrphidae > Eristalis > Eristalis tenax. The sequence continues at coordinate 75,001,647 of HG993125.1, read as the reverse complement.
TCTCTGGGGGATCGGAGCTTCTACATCAGCCACGCGAGCGACTGCAACGTTTGCCTCACTAAGCGAGGGAATTGCAATTTTATGCCAACTCGAAGTGGCAAAGATATGTTTTTACAGGTCTAAGGACAGCCTGTCATTACTTTTTTTTTTTTTGAAACAGTGGTATTCGACCAGGAGTTAATATTCCAGGGGAAGAGATGTTGCAAATTGAATTCCATCTAAGACAATCATTCTTCGATGCTGGACATGTCTAGAAAGAGGAGTGTTTACTTATGATGCGTCAGGACCTAACCGAGACGCGGTTAATGGCCGTCTACCCGCTTAACTAATCGAAAGGTGTCGGAAAAGAGTGAAGTCTAACGTTCAAAATGTCTTACAAAACCACTGGAGCAACATTCCTCGTCTGTATTATCAAAGGCAAAGGCAAAATAATTTAATCTTTTGGTTAAACTTCTGAATCGGCCTTCGAAGTGTGGACAAGTTTTTGAAGCCGTCTCTAGGCGTACATCAGTTCGCAGGACTTAAAAACAAGTCGGGAGTGACGGAGATTTTTTTTAACGATCGTTTATTTTCTGGTATTGTATGCAAGACTCTTAGCCGCTCAATTAGGTCTAACTGCTTCCAGACCTGCAAGTATTGTAACGGTCAATTATTTGTTCGCATTCGTCAGATTATGGCAACAGTCGGCGACCGGCATGCACAATCACCGGCGTGTGGTGCAGCTTATCGGCTCAAGTTTCAAGCGCTGCTAGAGCTATATTTCGTTCATAAGTGTCGGTGGCATGGTATCCAAGGGTACTGAGTACGATACCCATGAGGAAATGGCCGACACCCCTAAGCTTGGAGTTACATTTACAATGGTATCTGTCAGCCATAGGGACCGGGCAGTTCGTCAGTTCGTCATCATGAGACGCTTGAAAAGTCATCAACTCTAGACAGCGTTGGTTAACGGCCGCTCCCGAGTTTCCAACAAATTCAAGACGTTTGCTTATCAACAATTCAACCTCAAAATAGAACAAAAAAACAAAAGCGATTACAACTCGTGTGTGCGTCTGACGGAAAGAAAGAAACAGCTTTCCACAGCAGTTATCAAGGGAATTCATGCTGTGGGTTCCACTCCCGAGCTAACCAAATGTAAGTTTTAATTTAAACTGTACAGCTGAAATATGGAGCTATTGTTGTTCAAGAGAATCTGCGTCTTATTCTCGTGACCCCGCCCGTATTCCCGCCACTATGCACTTACGTTAGATTCAGTCGATGTTCCTGTTGTAGACACTGTCGATCACATTGGCGTACGTTGCGTGATTCTGCAGTGGAGCGATGAGCAAACTAATTGGCATTTGCCGTACGAACTGAAGAACCTCGAAGCACCTGGAAACGTAGGAAATGCGCGATGATTCATGCACAATCTGTTGACACAAAGCAAATCGCAGTATCCAAGATCGCTGCTGGTTGGCATGGATACTCTGCGGCCACTTCTTTGACGTTGACTTCACACAAAACACAGAACGTTGGAGCAAAATGAATTTAAAATAAGAAAAACATAAAATTCAACTTGGAACACGTAACAACACAATTCACCAACACAACCGTCGACTGAGCGTGACAAATTCAAAAATGATCCAGGTACGATTCAATTCGATCACATCGTACCTGTGTGTTGGGGCCGATTCTTACGAACACAGAACAAAGTTACGCGATCGGTCACAATGGAACTGATGTGTGAGAAGGTATCGTTACAACTCGAATGTATCAATGTGTGTACACTGCATACGTAGCCAGGCTGATCCGGGTGTGTGCAGACGAACGAGCACAATAACAGGTATTCGAAGTTTATAGTGTTAATCAAAAACAAAAAAAAAACAACAAACAAAAAATTAAGCTGTCTGACAAGTGACGGTAGGGAAAATCAGACAGCGGTTCGACGGGCAGCACCTAACACTCGACGCTGTATTTTCTCGACTGAAGTCAAGTTCAAATGAACAGCGGCACTCTTCGATTTGTTCTCAAGTGAGTAGTGTAGTGTGGTGAGTTGTGGAATGTTGAGTTGTGTTCCGATGAATCGAGTTGAGTGGGTGTTTCGAGTTGGATACGCAGAGTGAGTTGAGTGCAGTGTGGTGGCTCAGTACGGAGAGCCTGTAGGAAACTGAGTGCGAGGAGAATTTATGGCAATTTTCGAACAGCTTTTTGAGTAGTTCCACTTTTGAATTCGGCTGCCTTCGGCTTTGCACACACAATATTCATTCAGCACCTTCCCCTTTTATTCACACAGTGCCATTGGATCGTTATTTTCTTGAAAACTTTCTTTTTCGAAGTAGCACTTGTCCAGGATAAAAACGCTGATAGATCCTCTAAGACTGAAAGGAATGTGGATGTAAAGGGTGATGTTTTAAAAGCTATAGGAAAGTTTTTCAGAAAAAAAAAAAAAAAAACACATAAAATTCAGAAAAATGCATGAAATCTTGATTTGAATCGATAGTACGGTCCATATAATTTAATGTTTGAAGATTATTTCATGCAAATGTTGACCTTGGCTGCACCTCAAATGGTCCATCCGCTTAGTCCAATTTTGGCATACTCTTTCCAACATTTCGGCCGGTATCTCACGAATAAATGCTTCAGTGTTGTCTTCCAATGCGTCAATTGAAGCGAGATTGTCTGTATAGACATAGCCCCACACAAATAGTCTAAAGGCGTTAAATCGCACGATCTAGGCGGCCAATTGACCGGTCCCGAACGTGAAATAAAATGTTCACCGAACTCGCCTCTCAATAAGTCCATTGTTGCGCGTGCTGTGTGGCATGTGGCACCGTCTTGTTGAAACCACATGTCATGCAAGTCAAGCTCTTGCATTTTGGGCAAAAAAAAGTTGGATATCATCTCACGGTAGCGCTCACCATTCACAGTTACGCTACGATTCGCACCATCTTTGAAAAAGTACGGTCCAATGATGCCACCAGCCCATAAACCGCACCAAAGTCAGACTTTTTCTGGATGCATTGGTAGCTCTTGCAATGCTTCTGGCTGATATTCACTCCAAAATCGACAATTCTGCTTATTTACGTAGCCATTGAGCCAAAAATGAGCTTCGTCTTAAACTGACCATAAAATGGAAGAAGCGCGCGGTGAACTTTCTTAACAGAGCACGCATTTTGATAATAAGATTCAATAATTTGCAAGCGTTGTTCGTTTGTAAGGCGATTCATGGTTAAATTATAGACCAAACTGAAGATGTTTGACAGTCAATCAAAACACGAAACGTGCGTCAGCTGTTTAAACCAGTGTTGCCAAAAAGATAATAGCTAAAAAATCACCCTTTATATAGAATGGTTTTATTTTTTTATTTTGCTGAATCATCAGTTAAATAATTCCACACAGTCTAAGTCTAGGCTTTGATAGGCGACAATGCCTGTCCCTCGGCAAAGCCAAAGAGCAAAGTCAAGAGTCAAGACCGAAATCAAACGAAACTTTGGACAGACGAATTTCTGTCTGTTTAAGTTTTTAAACTCAGCTGGTGTTGTGTTGGCACAGCTACTGCAACTGCTCTTGTCTATGACAGTCCAGCCAATTCGTGATCTGGATTTTAACGGGTCCTACCTCCAGAAGATTCATCTAATAGCCGACTACCTACGTATAGAGAAATTGTGATTCTGTAGCAGCGAAATATACCTGCGCTTTGCGACCGAATTATACACTCAGCGGCATAATTCTCCCTTTAGGCGTTCTACTCCAGGCGTCAAGCTCATCAAGCTCTCTTCCGTGTGCGATGACTTGCTCAGTAAACCAGAAGTTTGGTCTTCTTTTCCTTATGCTCGGATTCGAATGTTCTCTTTGCTGGAGCAATAATGTCTATGCGACCGATGTGGCCGAGTCGACGAGTTTTTTTTTTTCTTCCGGTTGCGTCTTCTCGCATTCACCTTCGCTCGCTTTCGGCTCAACAATACTGACAACATAAGTGTGCTGTAGAGCATGATATCGGTCCTTCGAGTCAGGATGTTTTTGAGCCCAGATGTTTTGATAAACCGAAGTGGCAGCCGTTGCAAAAGGGCAATTCTACATCGGATCTCTCACCTTTCCCCCGAGGTGTACAGAAGCTACTCGATCGTCATATTTTACCCCAGCGGGTGTGTGACGGAACATTTCTTGGTGGACAGCGGATATTTCGTTTTGTCCTCATTGACCTTAGGACCAGCTCGCTTTGACTCTACTTCAATTACCATGAATGCTTCCTCTACGGAATGTCGATGTCATCTGCGCAATCCACCAGTTGTGTTCTCTGGGTAAAACCGCAGTGATCTTCTGTGACCTATTCGAGAAATATCTGTCATTAGGAGGCGACTGTAGTGTCTTCCAAGTTGAAGTGGCTGCGATGCACGAAGCAACTAGGGCTGCACAAGTAACGACAAATTAAGTACCCATACGTATTCGTTACTTTTTACTTAAATACTCGTTACTTTAATTTCGTTACTTTCATCATATTGATATTTCTATGTTAAGACTGATACTTCTGATGTCAGAAGGGGCAAGGTCTGGGCTATAAGGCGGGTGGGGTAAAACCTCCCATCCACTGTTTTTCAAATAGTTCCTAACCGGAGTAGCAACGTGGGGCCGAGCGTTGTCATGATGGAAAATTATTGCCTCATCCTTGGTAGCATATTCCGGGCGTTTTTCGGCTACTGCCCTCTTCAAACGAATTAATTGTGTTCGTTAGCGTTGTCCACTGATGGTTTCACCCGGTCTTAGCAGCTCATAATACAGCACACCCTTCTGACCCCACCAAATACAGAGCTCTACCTTCGCGCCATGGACACATGGCTGGTTGGCCAAGCCAAAATTACCACTTTTAAATCGTGCACTCGCTCAGCTAGCGCATGTTCAACATAAACTTCCACCAAACTACGATGACTTTCGGCAGCAGTTTTCCTCATATTAAAATAATGAAGAAGAACTCCCCGCAAAAACACTTTTTCAGGCACAACGTTCGACATATTTGAGTGAAAAAAAATGGTTGTTGCTTACGCTTCAAATGAATGACATATACTGAGATGACGTGCAATGACAGTAGCTTTCCAACGCATGTTCCAATGGAATAATACAAGTTACGCCATCTCTTAGCAATATTTGCATTTTCAAGAGTAACGTATACCAAACAAATATTATAGAAACGTTACAATATCGCACCGATGTCTACTCAAGCCATAGAAATAAAAAAATTCCACACTATACCATCGCAAACATACGAGACGAGGATACTGGATACGTATCGCTCTTCGCATTCAAGAGAGATATACCGACACACACAGCATGGAAATGGTAACCCATCAAACCATATCCATGCGTGATGTGACTAAACTGTATACCATTGTGCGTACACGAAGCCACAGCAGCAATCTGTTTACACAACAAACTCAGAATAGAGAAGAAGTATACTAGAAGAGAAGAGCATGGTATGCGCACAATGGCATCATGTACCGGACTCACCTTCGACATTGACCGTCTAAGGCATCTCAGCAACAATAGGCTTTACATCCCCCTTCATGGTGACTCTGCTCAGAAAGCAGCTACTAAGCATCACCAACCATCCCAACGAGGGAATCAGGAACTTGAGAAATGCAATCCCCGGACAACGTCGAACAACTAGCTGCAAGGATTCTACCAGAGCAGCGATAGCACCTACCATCGCGGCTTAGTCGGCTAACACATCACCACCCCTTCCCAAAAGGACCACCATGGACTCACGGGCTTACCTACCCTTTCCGTGCTGTGTGGGTATGATGTACCTCTCGTGTGTCCATGCGAGAGTGAAAGTATCGATGTCTATAGTGCTTGTAGTCACGGTCCTATAATAGTAACGATATTCATTGAGGATTAACGTTTCGTTACTTGGTACTTTATCGACTGGTGGTGCATTAATTCATCTTCTTTTTCTTTGGCTGGCGCTAAGGTCCTTATAAAGAAGGTCTCTCCTTATAGAAATGTCTTTATAAAAAAGCCATTATTTGTACATCTTCACTTGCTGTATCTGTTTTACTTCTTAAAAAATCGTCTTATTAAATACACTTTCCATACGTTTCATATGGGCACTTGGTGCCCAAGTACACCTTATAGAGAAAAATTGAAGTAAAATGAATTCTAAATTTCCATACGTCATGATCTCAAATGGATCCCCTGACAAAGTGACACCGAGTTAGGCAGTGACATACACTTCTTCAGAAAATTCATTTGTTGGTTGGGAATGGGAATGGGAAATGAGAAAGCCACTCTCACAACAACACTCCAGCGCCCGTCTTAAACCACTTTAATGTTACCACAAGGTCTTATTCAATTCCCTGATGATGCCTTTACCTCGATCACGTTGAACTTGCCATCGCATTTCCCGTAAATCCGCAGCTTAAAAGTGACTCACACTTACCACCAGCTTTACGAAGATGAATCATCATCATTCGTCGTATAAGCCAAACCTACTTCCGAGTTCCGACCAAATGTCCCGACCAATCTTTGAGCGCATTTAAATTCACCTTAGAAAGCTGTAAAATCCACTCAACTTGAGGCGGTTGATGAATTGGAATACGATATCGAAAAGCTTCCACCCTCCATCCGTGACTCCAACCGCCAGCAGTCGGCTCCGACATAAATCTCTCCAATCTCAAACTCATTTCCTTCGATGAAGCGTACACTTAACTGTTATCAGGCGAGTGAGAGAGAAATTAAATTAATACGACATAGAGCCTGATACCGAAGCGCATCTCGACGACGTAAACACATGTAATTGCAGACCACTTAAACGCGCATAAACCTAGATGGGACTTTACGAGGCTGTCGACCTTTGATCGGGGGATGAGCGCTGTGATAACTGCTGTGTGACACACGAGTGATGGGCGCGAGAGATAAATGAGCACTCGGTGATCTTTCAGGCCGAGCGCATATAAATTTGTTGTCTTCTGATTTACTGGGGAACCTGCAATGGGGTGCGACGTGATAAGCGCCATTGCGGTTGGTTTATCTGGAGAGCTGGTCGCTTCTGCATTTGGACACCTAACTGATTCAATTTGTAATCGGACTCCGACGGGGGAAGGGAAAGTCCATAAATATTCTGAATTGTTTCTAATCTTCTCATAAATTGGGTCAAGTGAGTGGACGGTTGGGATTCGCTCACGCGTGCTGTCAGATCGTGGTGTGGGAGATGACGAAGTCGATGGCCACTTTCATGCCAAAATCAGATTTACATAGGTTGGGACAGAGTTATTCAGTGGGTAAGAGGAGGCACTGAAAAGGACATGGACAGCCGACCAGATAGACCCAGAACCCGAACCATAGGCAGAGTTGAAATATATGCTACGTGTGGTGGCATCACATCGATGTGATTATGCCAATCTGCGTTGGTGGGGACATCAATTATCGTAATTGAACCGATGTAAACATAATTTCCTTTTCGAACAGCGTCGAGAGTGCGGATCGATGGCGGAAGATCGAGTGACCTTGAGATTTCTCGTGCGTGCTCGTCCACGCAATTCTTTAGCGGATCATGCGGGTCACTAAAGACCATCCAGTGCAAATCTATTCTCTTTGACCTTCGGTGTATTCCACACATTTTCCTTCAACTGAAGGGAATCCATATGCATTCGTTTCCCATAATCCGATCCGCCCACACCGGTGTGAACAGCCTCATTGTATGCAATGTTATAGAATTTATTATAGCGCGTATATTAAACTGCGTCAAGGAGATCTACTCAAGGCACCAACCAGCTGTGGTACAGTGTCATCTTAACGAAACGGAAATCTATCACTATTTAACGTGGGAAATATCAGGGAATTCTAATAAACGAAATTCTAGAATTTGTTGTAGGAACTTAGGAGTGAACTAAGTGGTTCTGGAAAAAGGAATACAATTCACCCCGTGGGTGTAAATATTCGCTTGTGGAATTCGAGCCGAGATACAACTCAATAGTTCAGAACGCCTAAAAGGAGGCAATCCGAAAAACTAAATGAAAGTCTGAAGAATAGAGTACAGTTGACTCTCGATAATTCGACACTCGTTTATTTGAATCTCTCGATAATTTGAATTTTTTTTCCCGGTCCCTTGAAAAATGCTCGATAAATCGAATAAAATCATTATTAATTGGTCCCTCAGGTAATTTGAAGTTGAAGGTACAGCATCTTACCCGTTGACATGCAATATCTTGAAGTCGGGCTTGCCCTACTTTATATAATTTGAAGCGTTTTAAAGCACGGGCATGCCATTTGTTTGAATACATGTACAGACCTGTTGAGTTTGCATAAAACAGATATGAGATATGAGTGAGTGCTAAGAGTTAATCAGAGTCCACCGATGCCGAACTGTTGGACTTGGCTACCTCCAATTGGGGGCACACTGATCGGGGCAATGAGGTCTCTTACTAACCCACGCTTTTTTTCTTACATAGACGTGCTTCGGGTTGAAGCTCTATACACAAACCACAAAACTTGAGCGCTCCGTAATACTGTCAGCAAGTTGAGTGGAGTTGAAATTTGACCGTGTAAAAGGAGCCTTAGAGAGGTTAACAGGCCGTCGTCAATTGGCGCTCATATCGTTTGCTTACAAGTGTCGGCTGTTACGACCAAATTTAAGATGGTGTGATGATTTTGAGAGCTATTTTTCAAAAGTTGTTCAGTGATAGGTTTTCTTAATTGTTATGTTTCGGCACCCGTTAAAGCTACCTGGCCCTGATAGGAGAATGTGTGTAAGTTTGCTGAAATTCACTTGCAGTAATCGTCGTGGCGTAGTGGGTGTGATAAGATAAAGTTGTGAACAGAAAAAAAAAATACTCGTACAGTCTAGAGTCCAGATTCCAGATACCTGGCCATTGTCACCCGTTCCCGAAATCGAAAGAATTTTATAGCTTTCTAGATCTTTATGGATTCTTCGAAATTATCCACGGCAACAACCAATCGGCAGCATTGTCACAAAAACATTTTGCATAACTGCCTCACAAATATCGTAAACACGATAGCAAAACTCCAAATAGTAAAAATTGTGGAGACTGTGAGCACTTTCCCTCTCTAGTGACCATAGTGCCATTATCAAACACTAAGCCCGCAATAAGAGCTGTTCATGTTTAGGAGGCAATAACCCTAAAAGTCGTACGTCGTCTAGTTTGCGGCGCCTTGCTGTAAAAGCAGATTACAATTTCCCTTAAATACCGATGCTCGCGGCACACATCATCAGAACGAATCGAGAGGATGAGGAAAGTGACGAGTCTAGTTCTGCTGGCGCTCATTGCGTGGGCTGCGGCAGCCGAGGAGCGCGTCCGCTATGACAACTACAAGATGTACCGGATCACGGCTCAGACCGAGGAGCAGTTCAACAGCTTGCGGGCAATCGAAAAGCCTTTGAACGTGAGTCTGCCGCTCCTGCTCCACACCGAATTCACTGAGTAAGAGTCTTTCGTTTGTTTTCCTTTAGTTGATGAACCTCAACATTGACCGGCGTGACAACGGCGGAGAGGTCGATATGGTGGTGTCTGCGGAGAACGCCGGTCAGCTGGAGGCGTTCCTTAACACGAACGGAATCAAATACGATCTGGCCATCAGCAATATTCAAGAGTAAGTGCCAATCAAACGCCTTCATTCTGAATCCCCTTCACTGTCAGTTCCTTTTCCAGGCTAATTGATGCTGAGATGCCAAAAACTCGAAGCAACTTCGCCCCAACAAGTCTGCTCCACAACTGGACAGACTACGCGACCTATGATGAAATCAACGCATTTATAGACGAAGCGGCCGAGAAGCATAGTCGCGTGGTGACCTTATTCACGGTTGGACAGTCGTACGAAGGCCGTGACATCAGGGGATTGAAGATCTCGCACAAGAAGGGCAACAAAGCTATCCTTCTCGATTCCAACATTCACGCCATCGAGTGGGTCTCCTCGGCGGTGGTCACGTACATCACAGATCAGCTTCTGAACTCGAAAGAGCCTTTGATCCGATTGCTCGCCATGAACTTCGATTGGTACATAGTCCCAATCGTCAATCCAGACGGTTTCGTGTACACTCACGACGTTGTAAGTATAAATCTACTCGAAGTCTTGTTTGGTTTAAGTTTGGCTAAAACCCTGCGTGCTCTCTAGAACCGCTTGTGGCGCAAGAACCGTCGGCCAAATGATGTCTGCATTGGAACCGATTTGAACAGAAACTTCGACATCCATTGGAAGGGTAAGTGAATAAATCACCTCCTTGGCTAGCGGCTAAGAGTCTCTTTCTCCAGCTGCGTCTGCCGACCCATGCGACCACATGTACGCCGGTCCCTATCCCAACTCCGAGCCGGAGGTTGTCCAATACTCGAATTTCATTATGGGCTTCCCCGATGATTACCTCAAGATTTACCTTGCCTTCCATATGTACGGCCAGTACGTGCTGACTCCCTGGGGCCACACAGCAGAGCCACCACCAGGCTACGACACCATATTGGCCGTCGCACGGGGTTTCAGCGAAGCAGCTGGACTCAGATACGGATCCAATTACACTGCTGGACCGAGTGCCACAATTCAATGTAAGTGCCAGCTTTGCCCCTTTATGCCTTGCTAGCTTCTCCAGAGACTCACTTGGTCCTGCTCTACTTCCAGACCCGGTCACGGGAGCTGCTAAGGACTTTGGGTTTGGTGTGAAGGGAATTCCCATCTCCTTCACCATCGAATGCCGTGATAAGGGACAAACAGGGTTCTTCCTGGACAAGGAAGAAATCAGACCCAACGCCGAGGAGGCTTTTGATGGCCTCATTGCTCTGATCCTCAAATCCTTGGAGAGAGGAATTGTCTAAATTTCGCATTTAATAAAGAGAAAGCTATTAGCCAGAGCACTGCAAAAGATATTCTGTTTGATTTTGATTTTGTGTCTGATTTGTTAGTTCAGGGTTGCTAATTACACGCCACTGTCAATTAAATGCCAATTAGTTGTTTAATAGTTTCATAAACTCAATGCCCTCCTATCTGCCCCGCTATCGTTGGGTTCGCATCTAACTGGAAGCTCATTCATAGCGGAAATGACTTCGAAACGTTTTGTAGTTAAGTATGAACGGATTGAAAAACGCGCATGTAGACACGCCATCGGTTGCCGCTTAATCTGCTCACCATTTCTCTTCAAGTTTTTTTGGGGATGTTGTAGAATATCAGTAGTACCACGTTAGTTGACTGATTTAACATGAGTGGCTAAGCTGTTTGAAAGGAACACAAACGAGGAGATACACTCGTCCATCATAGAAAATGCTAGAAGAGTCTTCGACGCCGATCCGGCAGCACAGCGTAACAGGGGACGCCCACCTCTAGGGTGAAGCACTCAGGTGGAGAAGGACCTCAACTATCTCGGCGTGCGACACTTTTTCTGAAGAGACTTGTTGGTTGGACCCAGGTCCACGCCGGTTGTTAGCCATCCGTACAACCACCAGTCTGGCTCGTTGAAGATAATCACCCAAGCCTCCGTCGTTCGCTGCGTACGTACTGCAAAATGTGTTTTGGGAAGGCAATCCGTGGACGCAGCGAGGAGTCTCTATGTCAACTTGACTTTATCGTTGCTGGCATCCCGCCAAGTTGGGTGCAACTGGAAAGGACTTCTTTGAAATCGGTAATTTCTTACAATTTCAGCCATCACTCGAAGGCTGTCTTAATCAATGGATGAACAAGAGGAAGGCCCCAGGGAGGAGTCTTATCCCCTCTCATGTGCAGTCTACTTGGGGACGAGCTTTTGGAGACACTGACAAGCCATGGGATCAGATGTCACGCATACGCTGCTGATGTAGTCATTATGGCCAGGGGCAAGACGGAGGAGACCCTATGCGGCACCATCAAATGGGGACTAACAATAATAAGGGAATGGTGCTTGTCGGCTGGGCTAGACCTAAATCTCAGTCGGGCACAACACTGACCCCAGTAAATGAAGTTAAATTCTTGGAGTTATCTTGGACAGCAAACTCATCTGGAAAAAGCACACAAAAGAGGTAACGAGGACAGCGACGCGTGCTCTAGTAATTTGTCGACGCCTTGGTGGCAAGTCCTGGCCAGTCCAAGCATCCTAAGATGGATGTACAAAGCTATCGTCAGACCAACAATTACATACGGTGCAAAAGCATGGTACAAACGAACCAAGTTCAAAGGTTGACATGCCTCTCTATTACAGAGGCCATGACAACTGCTCCAACTGCTGTCAGTTGAGGTGGGTTTGAGGCTCACCCCCTTCCATCTAGTGGTCGCAGAATGTGAAATCAAAACAACCGTGAGAATGACAGAAGAAGGGATAGAACAAGACAGGCGCATGAGACAGAGACATTCGATGCACTAGTCAAAAAGCTACCACGCTTGCGGACTGAGCAGCAATACGGTAAAATGGATACGGATGCATCAAGAACTGATGAAGGAACAGGGGCAGGAGATTTTGGATCCCGGGCAAGGTACCACGAACCCACAGCAGATGTCTATGCCACAGACAGATGCGCTCAAATCTATCCTGACAGGAACTATACCAACTGCCACATAGCAATGATGTCGTTAAGTCGTGCAGCTCTGTTGGCACTAGACCCCTATATCCTCAAATCCAAGCTTGCATGGGAATGCCTCAGAAGCTCAAAGAGCTGAGCAAGAGTAACAGAGTCAAACTCTGCTGGATACCTCGCCATGCAGGGATAGGACTCACCGATCTCGAGATACACATTTGTTCCGCTTTTTGGTCACTTTTTTCTGCAGAGACCTGAACCAGTAACATCACTTTACTCATCTTCTCAATTCGTTCTGATGAAGTGTGCCCAGATCGTACGGGAAATCCCATCTCCTTTCCCAGCAAGCCGCAGACTAATCAATCGATTTTAAGAGTTACTGGCTCCTAAACGAGAACAGCTCTCATTATGGTCGTAATGGTTGCCTGCAGTCCGACGACCGAGTCAGACGAGGGGCCTTTCGATAAGAAAACATAAAAACATTTATTATTTAAAGTTAAGAGAGAAAGTTAGTTGACGAATGAACAATTTCTTTGTCACTGAGTAAGCGTGTTTTTGGTCGCCTGTCGTCTAGCCATAAAGATACAGGCGTCGGTGTGGTAGTACGACGTGCGAGTTTGGTCACGTTTGTATTTACTGCCGAGGCAATCCGAGAAGAGATTGTAAACGTGAATTTGGGAAACGTTACTTGTAAACAACGGTTTTGTGGTTTGTCGCAAATTTATTTTAGGCACTTATCAACTGATGCCGTGCTGATTATAGGCAAACTGGACAAAGTGGGTGGTTTTTGAATGGGTTTTTTTTTGGCGCGACCACAAGGGATTGTTAATACCCTTAAGTGGCGAGACTTACCCTGAACCCTTAACCTCGGCCCAAGACACAGCACGGGCCGAAGGTGTAGAGGGAGATTCTGCAGAATGTATTCTGGGGGAAATATTGGGCTGGGAGGAGCATTCCATATTCGTGTCGTGCGGCTGATGAACAAGTCTGTAAATTTAACTGTGCGTCCGAAAGTAGGCTTAAGAGTAAACTGATGAGCATTCCTGGCGAGACGGGCATTGCGGGTGAATTCATGGAGAGGAGGAATGCAGTTGGCAAGCTCACTTGAGCGTCGTTCGTTGAAACAGCGATAAAATACGGATAGAGACGCCCGATGTTCGAGCGAGTCTAATGACTCTGCAATATTGTTGTGTCCTATAAGTGTTATCGCTCGCCTTTGGATTCTATCTAGTAGGTGCAGGGTGGTTTTGGGGGCACCAGACCAGATGTGAGCTCAAGTTTGGGGCGTATATACGCCTTATAAATTAAAGCCAAATCAAAAGGGGTGAAGTATTTCTTGCATCGCTTGAGGAAACCTAAACATTTCGCAGCATTTTTGGCGACCTCAAATATGTGATCGTTCCAATAAAGTGTTGTGTTGATACACATACCAAGGATGGAAAGCTTTCCGCTGATTAACAAGGGTTCGCTTGAGTGACGGCAGGCAGCATTGAGTTTTTGAAGCACTGCATTCCACTCGATTGTTTCCCCAGTTAATTATGCTGTCAAGATCAGAATTCAATGAGCTGCCGTTCCAATTCTACGGCCGAAGGGCGGGGTCGTGAGTCTTGGAACGACTATGAAAAGCTGAGGGTGCTGTCATCAGCGGAGGAATGGATTGGATTAGAAGTAGTAGACAAGAGATCATTTAAAAAATAAGAAAGAGTGTCGGAGACAGAACAGAGCCTTGGGGAACACCAGCATTTATTTGGTGGCTATCAGACTTGAACCCATCGAAAACAACTTGAATTGAACGGTTCGAAAGGTAATTTCTAATCCATCGACACCATAGGCACGCATTTTCGACAAGAGAGCTTGATGCCAAACTCTGTCAAATGCCTTAGAAATATCAAGCGCAACGATCTTGCTTCGCTTGCATTGTGCAAAGATTGGTTCCACTTTTCGGTGAGATAAGCTATCAAATCACCAGTGGACCTGTTGCTGCGGAAACCATACTGCCGGTCATTAAGAAGCTTCCGCGATATATTTCGTAAGCAGACTATGTATCAGCGTTTCCATGGCCTTAGAAAGAAGGGAAAGAAAGGGAATGGGTCGGTACGAGGTGGGTGACGAAGATTCGCCCTTTTTAGGGCCGGGCTGGCCAAATGCTTTTTTCCATCTCAGAAGGAGACCTAAAGAGTAGGATGGATGAAAAGGCTTACGCAGTGGTTTTGCCAGCGCAGAAGAACACCTCCTCAGAAGAATAAGGGGAATACCATCCGGGCTAGCGAATGTGTGCACGTCGAGATCTTAAAGTGCAACTGTACGAGTGCGGAAGTGGATTTGTCCCATGGTGAAGTCAACGCTCTCAAGTACAGGTGGCGACAGGGCGCGTTCAATAGGGGGAGAGGGGCGTTCAATATATTCTCGGTATCGGGGTGAAGCTGTGGCTGTATATATAAATTGGCTTATTTATCAAGTAATACTATTATTTCAGTGCATTCAAGTAAAATTTCATACAAATGTGATTATTAATTCGCGTTTTATCTCTAGTTAAACAGAATCATAATGGCACGAGACACGAGACGATGAAAATTGAGCATCGCGCTGTAATTAAATTTCTCACTAAGCAAGGAAAAAGTCAAAAAGCTATTCAAAAGTGGTCAAGTGAGTTCAAGAGAGACAGAGAGAGCTCCGGCGCCCCGGCTACTGCTTGTACGGGAGAAAGCATCAAAAAAGTCGAAAAACTTGTTCTTGAGGATGCCCGAATAAAGGTGAAAATGATGGCAGAGATCACCAAGCTTTCAATTGGTACCATTCACACCATTCTTCATGACCATCTTAACCTTTCAAATGTCAGTGCAAGGGGGGTGCCACGAATGCTCACAGCGCCTCAGAAAAAATTGAGAATCGCATGCTGTGGAGAGCTTTTTGAGATGTGTAGTGAGAACGCGGACGGTGTTATGGATCGAATTGTTACTGGAAACATGGGTCCACCACTATGACACTGAAAGCAGACAAGAGTCCATGCAGTGGCATAAAAAAGGAACAGACCCCCAGAAGAAGTTCAAAGTCACTCCGTCTGCCGGGAAGCTCATGGCCACAGTTTTTTGGGACTCAAAGGGAATCTTGCTCATTGAGCAAAAAAAAAAAAAAGTTGAAACCATCAATGCCACATCCTACGCTTCCACTTTGCATAATTTTCGGGAGGAAATTAAAAAGAAAAGACGGGGTAAACTCGCAGCGGGTGTGTTGCTTCTTCATGACAACGCTCCTGTTCACACGGCGCGTGTTGCCAAGGCTGCTGCGCGAGATGCTTTCGAAGACCTTGCCCCTAGAGATTACTTCCTGTTTCCGGATTTGAAAAAATGTCTTCGTGGAAAAAGATTTTCGGATGATGAAGAATGGGTATTTTGCAGAGAAAGATTAAATTAATTTTTTTGAGGGTTTAAAAAAGTTATTCAAGATGTAACTAATGACTTGATGTTAGGGGAGATTATATTGAAAAATAAAAACAATTTAAATTGAATTCGCATTTTCCTTCATATCGATACCGAGAATATATTGAACGCCCCTTGTATTAGAATCTGACAGTGTTGAGCTGGCTGCAAAATGCGCCGCAAGCAGATTCGCTTTGTCTGAAGAGCTGACAGCTGGGATGTCATTGTAAATGAGCGTGGGCATTGAAGACGAGGTGGAATTCTTCCGTTTTTACAAATGACCAAAAGTTTCTGCTACCCTTGGGTCATTGTAGCACTTTTTGCCTCAACTTTTGCTCTTACGAGAATTTCACACGCCTTATAATTGCATTACAGCCATTTCTGGCCCGTTTGAACTTATTCCGGTTTTCCTCAGTAGGGTTTGCTTTGTATATCCGGAAATTCAGCTCTCTCAACCTGATAGCCTCCTTACAGCCCGAGTCATATCATGCTTTGGGCTTGATACACTTCACTCTATGAGGAATGTAGGATCTCATGCCCAGCAGAGGAATGCCCAGCTTAGTTGAAGTGTCTATGTGCACTATGTTCATATGACCTAGGCACCCTTAGCTCTGTAGACGACTGCATAGATGTCGATAGGCATTCCATGCTGTTTTGCGGTTAAATGGAAATCCAATCGCAAACAACTATGCAAGTGCCATGCATACGTTTGTCCTGGTTTTGTCGTGGTCCAAAGCTGCGTGTCTTGTACAAAGTCAGCCTGGCCGTTCATAAGGCCACTCGAGTGTCGTGGATCGTCGATTTATTTAATGTAAGCAAACAGAATGTCGCGAATATGCAACAGCACACAATCCACTCCTCCATCCCTTGTTCCTCAATTGTATCTTCTTCGAATCGCTGTGATTGTAAAATGCACTTCACTCAGTAAGTGAGTGGTCATATAAGCGCATGCCCCGAACTGTATCGCTAATGACGTTCAAAATGCTCCAATTATTAAATGAGCAATTTTACGAGGACGACACGCGTCACAATTTCGAATTAGTTCTTAAAAGTGAACATTTTCGAAAAGCATTCAAAAGAAGAAGCGAAAAGTGTCGAGTTTAGGAACAAGGTCTGAAGAGCTAGTGTGGGTAATATAGTCTATCGTCTGGATGTTGATCTTGATGAAACTTGCAAGTTAAAAAACGATTATCACTAGTGACAAAGGAGACATCGAAGTGGACTGCGTTCTCGAGGACTCCATATTCCTATCACTGGGTCGTCCCAGAAGATCAACAGAGGATCATTAAGCGTCTGTTCCTTTGAAGGCCTTGATTTTCCTTTAGGCACATTATTGAATTCAATTTTTGAGTGATTTATTGGGTACAGAGCCCTCTAATAGGCCCCACACAAGACGCAGTCACATCGCAGCATCGTCTGTGTCGTGTGTATTCATGTTTGCAGCGACCGTGTGCGTGGATTCAACATATTTTGAATTTGGTAAGGTCTGCAGCGACTTGTCTGTGTCATTTTGCACAGACCAGAATAAAAACACGGATAGACAATTTTGGATAGAGTTTTTGGAAAAGTAGACAAATTTTGACACTCATTGGCCCTCTCTTGGATCTCACTTCCTTTTTTTAATTGCCAAACCAATGATTATGGGGTCTGTCGTACGACCATGACGGAACGATGCAAACTAATGCCTGTGCAGATTGACTATACCGTGTGTGGCCAAGGGTTGTTTGCACCGACTTAAGGTCTGCAGCGACGTGTCTGTGTCGTGTATAGGCCCTGTAAGCTCACAAGCTAGATCAAGGAACTAGAATAAATCACAGTGCCCTCTACATGAGCGTAGACGGGGTTAGAGGTCTTCCAAATGTTTTGAACTCCGTGTCCAACTGCATACGTTTTTTATTCCTTTCCACAACTTATTCCGTTCAATTTCTTATTTCCATTCTGTCGTGCAACTATGACAGTCAGAGATAATGGAGGATAGAGATATCCAACTTCTACATCCCTTGCACCTTGATTTCGTGTTGGAGCCGGGAACTTTGTATGAATATGTGTGAAATGCACTACACTCTTATTCTTTGCCGACATGAACTAGGGGTAAAAAGGGCCCAAGATGGATGTCCTCCATATCTATGATGAAGGATTTCGGTGGCCGGCAAACTTTAACGTGTTCCTGGAACAGCGCAGCGGAAGACATCCGATTTTAACCTTCCTACCGTTCTCAAATTTACTGACACGAACGCACTTGGGGTCAAATTTGACTTTACTACTTTATTTCACTACTATATGCACGTTTGGCAATTTCATAATTAATATATTTTAAATGAACAAAAAATAAATTTGTTGCAATTATGGGGCGGGTTTCCATTATACGTAGTGAGAAAATGGCCAAAAAACATAAATATAATATTTTTGGAATATTATAATGAAATTTTATGCAATTATTTAAGTGAAATAATTCTTATTAAGCTTTAATATTTGTTTAATCAATCCAGCTTATGTGAATCATACGCTGGATTTTTAAGCCTTTTTCCCCAAATCTCCAGAGACATCCACCACTGCTTGAAGCAACTCTTCAAAGGAATCTTCTTTTTTCTGATATTTCCCTCCTTCACTGGTACTTAACCATCCAATCAACTAAATTATTAGATTAGTTGTCATTGCAAAATGTCTTGACACACCACTGAGACTAGATTCTTTGAGTGCGTATGCCATCAGGAGCAACAAAAGGATTGTCAGGATAACTCTGTTTCACCCAGCGCCCTTCCAGCAATCGGCGTGGATGGTCGTTCCTGTTAAAACGAAATAGTTGACCACTCTTATTCGTAGCAGGTGAACTATCAAATGTGTGTTTCCGTGGTGTAGTGGTTATCACATCCGCCTAACACGCGGAAGGCCCCCGGTTCGATCCCGGGCGGAAACATTAAATTACCTTTTGCATTTTCGTTCTAGCACAAGTGTGCATTATTTCTTATATTTTTATCTGTTTTGCATTTTATGTAACTTCACATTTTGAGTATTCCCATAGACTTGTGTTACACGGCGCCAATTATGTTGCCATGCTTTGAATACAGGCGCGTGCATCCATGCAGGTTACGTTGACACTAGATACTTAAAGTCATTTAAATGTGTCAACGAAAGAGCTTCCCACCTTCGCAGACATTGCGGAACGTACATTTCCGAATTTCCCAGACAGCGGGAAGCGGATGTCGAAATTTGAAACTGCTTACTCGCAATGTCTGGATTGAGAAACCGGAAATGGTTACACTGCATTAGCAGTTTATCGCTTATTATCGGAATAAATGTATTTTAGCAGTATTTGAACGGTAGACAAATAAAGTTCATTTCAACCCATGTTTTATAGTTTTTCTTAAAAACCAGAAACGGAGCAATTTGAACTTAAGTTGCACGTGTCAATAGACCAGACAAACTGTCAAATTCATCGAATAACACGGCCAAATTATCAAATTCTGATAGCGTATGATTTGTGGTGTTTCTCTCTCCCTCCTTCCCACATGCGCGTTACATGCTTCCAGCGCTGAGCTTAAAAATACCAAAACAAAGGAATAAATCTGACTCGAAAGCTGATACTCGGGTCTTAACGGTTTGCTAAGAGATGGCGTAACTTGTATTATTCCATTGGAACATGCGTTGGAAAGCTACTGTCATTGTACGTCGTTTCAGTATATGTCATTCATTTGAAGTGTAAACAACAATAATTTTTTTTCACTCAACTATGTCGAACTTTGTGCCTGAAAAAGTGTTTTCGCGGGGAGTTCTTCTTTATTACTTTATGAAGAAAAGATGTGAAGAAAACTGCTGCGGAAAGTCTTCGTATTTTGGTGGAAGTTTATGGTGAATATGCGCTAACTGAGCAAAATTTTGCCTTGGCCAACCAGCCAAATCAACGGCAAAGCCAAATATCAATGCCGCGAAGGTAATACTCTGTATTTGGTGGGATCAGAAGGGTGTGCTGTATTATGAGCTGCTAAAACCGGGTGAAACCATCAATGGACAACGCTACCGAACACAATTAATCCGTTTGAAGAGAGCAGAAGCCGAAAAACGCCCGGAATATGCGACCAGACACGAGGCAATAATTTCCATCATGACAATGCTCGGCCACGTTCCTATTCCGGCTAAGAACTATTTGGAAACAGTGGATGGGAAGTTTTGCCCCACCCGCCTTATAGCCCAGACCTTGCCCCTTCTGACTACCATTTGTTCCGGTCGATGCAGAACGCCCTCACTGAAATACGGTTCACATCAGAGCAGAATACCAAAAATTGGCTTGATTCATACAACCAGCAAAATTGTAAGAGACTCGGCATGCCCAACATAAACTGGCTCTACACAGCTGGCACTGGTTGGCTGGATATTTAACCAGAAAAACGAAAAAATGCGGAATGCACAAGGAATGGAGAATCGAATGCGATTGCACCTAGACCAGCTTAATGTTCACACACATTAGCATGCCTATCGCGACTGCAAATTGTCTACTGAAGCTTGCAACCCTTGCCCACACAAGTAGTAGATGGACTACTAGTAGATGGATGCCTTATTTCGAAGTAATTGTGATCTACTCTCAATGCGAGACGATCCAACAGTCTGATTAGAATGAGCAAACGAGATCTCAGAACACTTATCGGCGTCATCACTGGGCACTGTGCTATTGGAACACTCGCCTCAAGTTTGCTTCTTTGTTGTGGGACTTGACCAACAGCTTCAGAGGTGAGAAGGGGGAGGAGGAAACTATCATGCAACTTCTCTGTAATTGCAGCGCCCTCTCCTCCTGAAGTAGAAGTCGCACTGGGGCTTACTTCTTAAACAAAATGGCCGAACTAAGCAGTATTAATGTCAGCTTCCCCGCCTTAGCAAAAACATCAAGTATGGTTTGCAGAATTGGATCGACTAACACGGTGGACCTACACTGGCCTAGGTGTGACTGCTGGCACATCTGGGTGGTGTCCATGCTGAGCTATCGCTGATGGCCGATGTAGAGATGTAGAGCGAATGGACTTCAATGCTCCAACCCGAGAAGTCTTTGACTCCAACCCTGAGGAAGTGCGCAATAAATGCACTTGTTGATGGTGACTCAGGTGGCTAAGTCCCAGACTGTAGCTATGGCCAAAGAAGAAAAAGAAAAATAATTTGTCTGCAACAATTTTTACCACTGGCGGAGCTTGCTCTTCTCCTGGTTGGAACGCGACTTATTGTCCGTAAACAGAAGTTTCAGTGAAGAAGGTTAGGTTGAGGTTTAATTGTAGTCTTAAGTGAGGGCCGAGGGTGCGTACGTCAATAACCAGTATGCTTTAAGTAACTAAAGAATAAAGGATAGGAATGAAGAAAACAAGAAAGATATATGTGCTCATATAATGGACGTGGCACAGCCCTTACAACATGCTGAGTGATTCCTGTCCGTATATGAACACCCATTGCATTGGAACAATACTAAGTCCTGTGTCAAGTGAAGGTAAACTTTGGACGAATATAATATTGTATTATCCCTTGGTCAAGTGGTGAGGTGCGATACTATTTGAAGTCAAACTTCGCGAATAACCAGGACAACAGCTTGGTAAATGCGTGCCCGTGGAGATCACACATTTCTCACTCTGTAAGGAAAAGGCTTGATTTAAGTATGAAATGCGTTATTTCATTCGTCGATGTATTGCATATACCACCTCGACGACGAGGCCGCAATTTGTATTGGAGACTTCTACATAAACACCCGCCGCTGTTGTGTGGAGCAAGTTTGCTGAAATTAATTTAGAGTAATCGTCGTGGCGTAGTGGGTGTGATAAGATAAAGTTGTAAACAGAAAAAAAATACTCGTACAGTCTAGAGTCCAGATTCCAGATACCTGGCCATTGTCACCCGTTCCCGAAATCGAAACAATTTTATAGCTTTCTAGATCTTTATGGATTCTTCGAAATTATCCACGGCAACAACCAATCGGCAGCATTGTCACAAAAACATTTTGCATAACTGCCTCACATATATCGTAAACACGATAGCAAAACTCCAAATAGTAAAAATTGTGGAGACTGTGAGCACTTTCCCTCTCTAGTGACCATAGTGCCATTATCAAACACTAAGACCGCAATAAGAGCTGTTCATGTTTAGGAGGCAATAACCCTAAAAGTCGTACGTCGACTAGTTTGCGGCGCCTTGCTGTAAAAGCAGATTACAATTTCCCTTAAATACCGAGGCTCGCGGCACACATCATCAGAACGAATCGAGAGGATGAGGAAAGTGACGAGTCTAGTTCTGCTGGCGCTCATTGCGTGGGCTGCGGCAGCCGAGGAGCGCGTCCGCTATGACAACTACAAGATGTACCGGATCACGGCTCAGACCGAGGAGCAGTTCAACAGCTTGCGGGCACTCGAAAAGCCTTTGAACGTGAGTCTGACGCTCCTGCTCCACACCGAATTCACTGAGTAAGAGTTTTTCGTTTGTTTTCCTTTAGTTGATGAACCTCAACATTGACCGGCATGACAACGGCGGGGAGGTCGATATGGTGGTGTCTGCGGAGAACGCCGGCCAGTTGGAGGCGTTCCTTAACACGAACGGAATCAAATACGATCTGGCCATCGGCAATATTCAAGAGTAAGTGACCATCAAACGCCTTCATTCTGAATCCACTTCACTCGTCAGTTTCCCATTCCAGGCTAATTGATGCTGAGATGCCAAAAACTCGAAGCAACTTCGCCCCAACAAGTCTGCTCCACAACTGGACAGACTACGCGACCTATGATGAAATCAACGCATTTATAGACGAAGCGGCCGAGAAGCATAGTCGCGTGGTGACCTTATTCACGGTTGGACAGTCGTACGAAGGCCGTGACATCAGGGGATTGAAGATCTCGCACAAGAAGGGCAACAAAGCTATCCTTCTCGATTCCAACATTCACGCCATCGAGTGGGTCTCCTCGGCGGTGGTCACGTACATCACAGATCAGCTTCTGAACTCGAAAGAGCCTTTGATCCGATTGCTCGCCATGAACTTCGATTGGTACATAGTCCCAATCGTCAATCCAGACGGTTTCGTGTACACTCACGACGTTGTAAGTATAAATCTACTCGAAGTCTTGTTTGGTTTGAGTTTGGCTAAAACACTGCGTGCTCTCTAGAACCGCTTGTGGCGCAAGAACCGTCGGCCAAATGATGTCTGCATTGGAACCGACTTGAACAGAAACTTCGACATCCATTGGAAGGGTAAGTGAATAAATCACCTCCTTGGCTAGCGGCTAAGAGTCTCTTTTTCCAGCTGCGTCTGCCGACCCATGCGACCACATGTACGCCGGTCCTTATCCCAACTCCGAGCCGGAGGTTGTCCAATACTCGAATTTCATTATGGGCTTCCCCGATGATTACCTCAAGATTTACCTTGCCTTCCATATGTACGGCCAGTACGTGCTGACTCCCTGGGGCCACACAGCAGAGCCACCACCAGGCTACGACACCATATTGGCCGTCGCACGGGGTTTCAGCGAAGCTGCTGGACTCAGATACGGATCCAATTACACTGCTGGACCGAGTGCCACAATTCAATGTAAGTGCCAGCTTTGCCCCTTTATGCCTTGCTAGCTTCTCCAGAGACTCACTTGGTCCTGCTCTACTTTCAGACCCGGTCACGGGAGCTGCTAAGGACTTTGGGTTTGGTGTGAAGGGAATTCCCATCTCCTTCACCATCGAATGCCGTGATAAGGGACAAACAGGGTTCTTCCTGGACAAGGAAGAAATCAGACCCAACGCCGAGGAGGCTTTTGATGGCCTCATTGCTCTGATCCTCAAATCCTTGGAGAGAGGAATTGTCTAAATTTCGCATTTAATAAAGAGAAAGCTATTAGCCAGAGCACTGCAAAAGATATTCTGTTTGATTTTGATTTTGTGTCTGATTTGTTAGTTCAGGGTTGCTAATTACACGCCACTGTCAATTAAATGCCAATTAGTTGTTTAATAGTTTCATAAACTCAATGCCCTCCTATCTGTCCCGCTATCGTTGGGTTCGCATCTAACTGGAAGCTCATTTATAGCGGAAATGGCATCGAAACGTTTTGTAGTTAAGTATGAACGGATTGAAAAACGCGCATGTAGACACGCCATCGGTTGTCGCTTAATCTGCTCACCATTTCTCTTCATGTTTTTTTGGGGATATTGTAGAATATCGGTAGTACCACGTTAGTTGACTGATCCAACGCGAGTTACTAGGTTGTTTGCAAGCAACAGAATCGAAGGGATACACTAGGACTCAGTCCGTCATAAAAAATGTAAGATGAGTCTTCGACGCCGATCCGGTAGAACAACGTCGTCCACTTTCTTCTGGACGTCTGCCAGTGGATCAATGCATGAGATTGCCTGGGATGGTTTGATTTCAGCCCCTATCCTGGCAAGTTCACCTGCTGCCTCAATACCAGTTATATCTCTGTGACCCGGGACCTAGTTATCGGGTGCTGCATAATAAGAACTATTTGCGGCAGTATGCGACCAGCTTGAGCTTGATTTCGTATAGACGTGAATGAATGTCGAATTGATGATGGGTTCTCTAGAGTTCCATTCCTTCCTTGTTGCGAAATGACACTTTAACGGTCTTTCGAAGTCAAGGGAGGGGTAGGAATAGTCAGTAGGATTTTTTACTCAAGCGAGTTTCAGTTAAACGAGGTAGGTTTATATGTAAGTAAACACGGGGTCTGTGAATATTGTCACTTAAACAGGTTTCGACCGATAAAAAATTACGCATTTAAGAACAAGTCAGGTTTAGCGTTTTATTTGTCTAACAATAACAAGATTTATTCACAAGTTCTGTGATTTATGGGGATTTGACCATATCTTGGGGATTATCGCCGGCCGTGGTGTTGTGGGTTGTTGCGTCCATCTCTACGCACTTGAGCCTACGCAGCCTAGGTTCGATTTACTGGCAGTGCTCAAAGAGTATAACTTTCTAGAAAATGCTTCTCAAATAGGCCGTTCGGAGTCGGCATAAAGCTGTACGTCCCTTCCACTCGTGAGAGGACAGTAGCACGCACAACACGAGTGGTTGCTGAGAAACTAGACCCTGGCCATCTACGGACCATATTATTATTATTATTATAAAACAAGACATGAATGATAAATGCAACCGGGTAAAAGCACGGCCGAAAGCGCAGCAGGTGTTTCAGATTGGCCTCGCACTTCCGAAGTGGACGGAGTGTCTATAAGCACGAACTGAAATTGGTACTTAAGAGTCAGCTTCGTGGGACTAACCACGAAGTGGATCAAGGGTGTAAAGGACCTGCTGATATAAGGATAATGGCAGGAGATGTATTCAAAATACTGTCTCGCTCACTCTCATACTCTCGTACACTCGCAGTGCATTTGTGTGATCGACGCAAGAAGATGCACCCGTTGCCTGAGCCGTTCTAGAGTCTTGGCTATAGTGTGTCAACCCAACTTACCTTCGGTCTGGACTCCACTATAAATGAAAATAGTAGCTCAGCCGATAGCCATGTTGTTATCAATCATTCCTTCGATTGCGGTAGTTATGTTATCTCTATTAATATGCACTGTGCGTACTCTGGCAATTCCACAGGTCATAGCAAAATGCTCCTCCGAACTGAGTATTGAACCGTCTAGATGTGATGGTTGGAGCTACCGCGACTGTTAATTAATTCTGTAGACAGTTGTGTTCTTCCACCTTCATCCAGCTTCCTCTGCTTCTGCGCCCAGCACTCCGATGTTGTTACGTTTGGTCTAGTCGCATCCCACGCTGTACTTCCCTAATCTTCACTCGGCATAACTTTGCATTTTTGCCGTTTCCGCTTGCTAAATAGCCTCCAAACATTAATCAAGGGTCACAAATTTCCACCATCATCAGAAGACCATATTCGCAGCCACTTCGACCATTCTCCAATGACTTTTGCAGAACCTACTTGAACAAGCAGGAAAACTTCATTCATCCCCTCTGCACCAGCCAAGTCTTGGCGTCGCCAAGAGTTGCATTAACGTCCTTCGACGAAGGACCATCAACAGTCTACTTTCCTTCACGGATAGCTCAAGATGTGCCTTTCCTTTACGGGGATACCCATATTAACCTACCTAAGCTCCGCTGAGACCTCTTGTTTTTTCCCGTGAATAGCCACAACTTCTGCTCTCATTCAATACCAAGGACACATGAACAAGAAATTGTCTCCCGAATCAACATTTTCAATCAACAGAGAGCTTCCTGTGTAAGGTTCAACCGATGACACCTTTCGATCGCAAATCGGAATCAGAAGCGAATCCCAATCAAAACAATTGACCGAGCAGAGGCAGAAAAAGCTACGCTCTCCATCGGCCAGTTCCGAATGCCAGATAGCATCACAGGTTCGTGTTTAAATTGTAGCGATCACCAATTGGATGCGGCTATCTGTCAGATCAATCGTACTAGCTCACTGTGACTTGGTCTAATTACACCGACTAATGACCCACTCTCTAAACCGATTCAAATAAATAGCCGAACGTTGCCGGTGTATGACTGCAAACGTAACTTCAAACATGTACCGGGCACTAGTAGCAGTCGTTCTTCTTGTGGGACTATTCGACGCGGCCTTTGGATGCGTAAGTTGCCGTGCGACGGTCAAACAATCCACAGCTAGCTGACAGGCTCTGTTTTGACTCCACAGAATGGCTACAAGGCGAACGTGATCAAAGTGGAAAACTGCGCTGGGCCGGACGCCATCATCACAGTCGACCCGGATTTCAGTGTGAAGCTGAACAAGAAGTGTGAGCTGGTCCCAATGGGATGTGTGTCCAATAAGGCTTTCGGCTCTGCCCAGGTGAGTTGAGCGACTATTTGACGCGGGAACGCTTCAATTGATCGATTCCTCGCTAGGCTCACTTCACCCTGAAGAAGGACAATATGGTGATAAAGGAAGGCGATGTTGATTTGTGCCTGGCCGCGGACGAGGCCAACAAGGACGCCAAGAACTTCATGAAGGTCTTCTCAATGCCGGAAAAGTGTCCAGTGGAAGAGGTAAGACGGAGACCGGTGTGGCGAAGTGCTTGACTCACTCTCTGTTTGGTGCTTGTAGGAGAAGATCTGCGCGAATGACCACCGATTTGACCTGTCCAAGTACAAGAACATGATGAGCATGGCTAAGGGTAATCTTGTACTAGACGCTGAAATTGTGCATGACACGGTGAGCTTTGGGAAATTCACTGCAGTCGCAGTTTCGTGTACATTCTTGGTCTTTCTAGGGCAAGTCCTGTGTGCACCTCGAGCTGGAGATCACCAAATAGGAACCACACCGGCAATCCAAGCGTTAGCCTATAAGAAGTGTGTCGTTTACTCATATGTTCTGCAGAGCAATAAATATTACCAAAGCGTCTTTGAGAAGTTTGAATGTGAACGGCTTTTGTCTCTATTGTTGGTTGGAAGAACTAAGGATGGGATGAGGCCAAAACAATTGAATGTGCAAACGTAGACTTTATTCCAATCGTTTAGGGCATGCGTTGTCTGTCAGTGAATCTAGCGGTTAAGTAGGCATCTACACTTGATGTTTTGCGGCATTTTGCTATTCAGCATAAGAGATCGTTCGCTCTCAGGTTAAGCATTCGTTAAAACACAATCACGGTTTTGCAGAATAAAAGAAGATTAGTTGACACTTACTGGATAGGTCTTATCACCTAACGGTAAGACATGATTGTTTTCAATTGCCCTTGAAGAGAGAAGTGGTTATAAGTCGAAGACATAGAGCAGGTTAACATTTGAAAGTCACAAAAGCACATCCCATCGGAGAAGCACATTCATCCTTTTCAATCGACAACTAACAAAAGAAATAAAAACATCGGCGACAGTTATTCGCAATTTCTTAAAGAGAGGAGAGGAGATTTACGGGAAAGTTAACACGAAGCTCACCTTCCGCAAAAAATATCGAACATTTGAGGACGCAGCAGAAAATTGGATAAAGTTTAGGCAAATTAAAAATTAGATTTAGAAATAACAAGACAACACATTGCCATGATTCTTCGTGAATCTAAATCCGTCAAATGAAGGAAAATGCTGGGAAAACCAAGGCACTGAACCGCTGAACCCAAAGATAAAAAATTGACGTTTGCTGAAAAGTGCATAACCTGGACTGTTGAGCGGCAACATGTTGTTTTTTCAGACGAAAAAAAGCTTAATTTATACGGTTCAGATTTCTACAGGTCCAACTGACATGATCTCGTCATCATCATCATCCTCTAAACCACACGCGAGAGATCTTCAGACAATTCGATCCTCCGCCATCGACTCTAACTCATCAGGATTTATGCCCAAGCGTAACGAGATGAGTTCTTGGACTTGGTCCAACCACCTCGTCCTGGGTCTGCCAAGCGGTCGCCTACCTGATGGAATCGCAATCAACGCCCGCCTCGGAAGTCGTGATGAAGGGGACATTCGTGCCACGTGACCGAACCACCCTCTACGGTCGGAAAAGCAGCTCCTCAATGTTGAGATCCTTGCGCACTGACGTGTTTCTCACACTATCCCGGCGATTAATTCCCACAACAGCACGGAGAAATCTCATCTGAGCAGCTTATATTCGCGATCTTATTCTTTCGGTAATTAAACAAATGTCATCACCATGGGTGAGAGTTGGAACAAATACTGAGTTGGAAACCGCTAACTTGGCTTTGACACCAAGCTCGGCCTTCCTGATTACAAGCTGTTTCAGAATTGACCCAGCTTGGCCAATCCTACTGGAAAGCTCAGCATTACTCCTTCCATTACTCGTGGAAAAGACCCCGACATACTTAAACTTCTCCACCTGCTTCAATGGGACTCCTCTAACATATAGAGTGCATTAAACAGACGTTCTGGAGATGACCATAACCTCCGATTTGTCCGCGTTGTACGGCGACAATCCTATCGAGTGCTCACTGGAGTACCCTCTGGGAACATGTGAGGATAACTATGTCATCTGCAAAAAGCTGATGTCGGTTGTACTTCTACCGGGAGGAAAGCCGCACTGTTCATGCCCCATCTCTAGAATGCGCTTCCCACACCTTAGCGTAGACTTTCCCGGGGAGACTTAAAAGGTACATGTCCCTGTAATTGGAACAATCTGTTCGCGGGGAACATTCTGGGAAAGTGGGACAATCACCCCAGTTTGACAATCGTCAGGTAGTAGAGCCAGGAGTCTGGAGAGAGCCATAAAACTTCCTCTTTACCCATTGCCTGAAGCATTTCTGGCTGGAGAGAGCCATAAAACTTCCTCTTTACCCATTGCCTGAAGCATTTCTGCCCGGATTTCATCCACACCGGCGGATTTGCCCGCCTTTAGCTGTTCAATCTCTAAATTGACTTCCTCCACCGTTGAACTATTCTCTGCCCCACTCAAGACTAAGGGGCTGCCAGCCTCAGGGCTCTGTTCTGGAATGAGCAGCTAAGAAAAGTGTTCGCTCAATCTGGGCAAGATGTCCACCTCATCGGAAAGCAAAACACCATCTTGGATATCACTTTTTCGCAGATCTATGGTCGCTTTTCAACTTATCGCCGAACTTCTTCCAAGACTGTTCTTTAGCTGCTCGCATATCCATGTTCTTCGCGTCTCAGTTTACCGATTACGAGAAGCAGAGTCCCCCAAGAGAATCCAGTCCCAGTAGGTCTTCTTCTTCTCTCTGATGGCTTCTTGAACTCCGGGTGTTTTAAGCCACGCAGTTCTTTCTTACCACCGGCCACCACTCCAAGCCGCTTCACTTAATAAACATCCCGTGTAGAGGCAATGACAGCTACTGAAAACAGTCGCCATTCTACACGCGATGGATCAGTTGGAAGTCGCACAAACCTTTCAGATATGTGCAGTGCAAAATGTTGCCGCACCTCACTGTTCTGTAGTTTCTCCCACCCTATGCGGGCAACCACTCTTGGTTTCTGTACTCTATCGGCAAAGCGCACACTGACATGATCTTTAAAAAAAAAATGTGCCCAGGTCAAAGCGGAATTTTGGTTTTGGCAAAGTTATGGTATGGGGAGCATTTGCCTACATTTAAAATTGCTGTTTTGCTTTGTTTGCTTAAACATTCACTTCAGAATGATCAAAGAATTGCTCGATGATGTTCTGGTGTTCTTTTGGACGAACATCACCCCAAGGAGTTATATGTGTGGGAGCCAATCGTGGTCCAAAAAAAACAACGCTCAAATAAATTTTATACGTCTTTATTGACTTGAGTCCAAACAACGAGTGAGACTACATCTATTAACTAACCTTTAACACAGAAAACTAACAGTACTTAACTTAAACAAAATAACAGAAAGAGAACAAAACAGAAGTTGTAGATTGTACGCATTGGAAGGAGAGAGAGAGCACGATATACAACGCTATCGATGGCTTCGGTTGTAACTTGGCTGTGGCGTCCTTCATTTTGTGCATAGCAGCATCACGTGAGTTCTTTGGCTTGGCGTGTGCTTGGACAATTACAAGCACATGGCTTCGGCTTGGCTTGGTTGTACTGCTTTTCATCCAATGCATAGCAACATCGCGCGAGAGCTTTGGCTTGGCTTGGGTTTACCGCTCTCCATCGATGCACACCATTATCACGCGAGTGGCTTGGACGCGTGTTTGGATAGTAGTAGAAACACTGCCAAGTACAGTCTGCACCGAATGCCGATAGTAAGCCATGTTACTAAGGGTTTATTTTCTCATAAAGGGTGACTTTTTAGCTATTATCTTTTTGGCAACACTGGTTTTAACAGCTGACGCACGTTTTGTGTTTTGTTTCACTGTCAAACATCTTCAGTTTGGTCTATAATTTAACCATGAATCGTCTTACAAACGAACAACGCTTGTAAATTATTGAATTTTATTATCAAAATGCGTGCTCTGTTAAGAAAGTTCATCGCGCGCTTCTTCCATTTTATGCCTCAATGGGTACGTAAATAAGCAGAATTGTCGACTTTGGAGTGAATATCAGCCAGAAGCATTGCAAGAGCTACAAATGCATCCAGAAAAAGTCACAGTTTGGTGCGGTTTAAGTCCTGGTGGCATCATTGGACCGTACTTCTTCAGAGATGATGCGAATCGTAACGTAACTGTGAACGGTGAGCGCTACCGTGAGATGATATCCAACTTTTTTTTGCCCAAAATGCAAGAGCTTGACTTGCATGACATGTGGTTTCAACAAGACGGTGCCACATGCCACACAGCACGCGCAACACTGGACTTATTGAGAGGCGAGTTCGGTGAACATTTTACTCCACGTTCGGGACCGGTCAATTGGCCGCCTAGATCGTGCGATTTAACGCCTTTAGACTATCTTTTGTGGGGCTATGTTAAAGCTCCTGTCTATACAGACAAGCCCGCTACAATTGACGGAAGACAACATTGAAGCATTTATTCGTGAGATACCGGCCGAAAAGTTGGAAAGAGTATGCCAAAATTGGACTAAGCGGATGGACCATTTGAGGCGCAGTCAAGCTCAACATTTGCATGAAATAATCCTCAAACATTAAATTATATGGACCGTACTATCGATTCAAATCAAGATTTCATGCATTTTTCTGAATTTTATGTGTATTTTTTTTAAACTTTCCTATAGCTTTTAAAAAATCACCCTTTACATGTATCCCAATAACCAAGGGAGTGGTTTCTTGACTGTAATCCAATCGAAAATCTTTGGACCAAAGAAAATACACAAATGGCAACACAAAACTCGCCCTTGTTTCTAAGGTTCATGTTACTGGGAGACAACTTGGTTCAGCCCCTTTCATAAAGTGCCGGCCGGGGCCTGTTCCACCTTGCTCACCCACCACGCTACGTCACTGCAATTGCTTCATGACGGTTGCAGTTGATGTCAGAAAGAGAAACAAATAACGAATAACTTAACTTCTTATATAGCGCCATAAGAACGATGGAAACGATTCTAGATTCCGATTTCAGCTTTATTTAAAGCTCCATTTGGGCAATTATGTATGGGATAGCACATCATTCAAATGGCCGCCTCGGCGCGTTATGCTTGAAGCGATCGGTCGGAATTTTTGATGATTTTTGATGATTTTGATCCGTCTCCAGTGTTGGGCACCAGCTCGTCCAAAGTAATTGGCCTTTTTGAATTAGTATAGACTAAGGACCCGACAAAACCCCCGAGAAAATAATCGAGTGGTGTCAAGTGGCATGAGGGTTTGAAATGATGCGGGCAAGCCACAAACCGCACCACACAGCCAATCTTTATTTCATCTTTACTTGGTCTAATGCTTGCACAGGCCCTACGTAAGAAATGCAAGTTGCCAACAACGGAGCCGGAGTTTCATTTCTAGAGTTGATGTCGTTCCAAACCTGGATGCGTGCGTCTGGTGCGTTGTTCCACAGGTTTAGGGTGGAAGACTCTTAAGGCCGGATCTGCGTTGTCCACACTCGATGTTAAATTCACAGTATGGGGACGAGATGAGTCTAATCAGCAAAAACGAAATAACAAATCAAACCAAATATCTTTTGCAATGCTCTAGCTAATAGCTTTCTCTTTAATAAATGTGGAATTTAGAAAATTCCTTTCTCTATGGATTTGATGACCAGAGCAATGAGTCCGTCAAAAGCCTCCTCGGCGTTGGGTCTGATTTGATCCTTGTCCAGGAAGAATCCTGTCTCTCCCTTATCACGGCATTCGATGGTGAAGGAGATGGGAATTCCCTTCACACCAAAGGCAAAGTCCTTAGCAGCTCCCGTCACTGGGTCTGAAATTAGTGCGGGACCAAGTGAATCGGTGACAAAGCTAGAATGGCAAAAAGGGACTTACATTGAACTGTGGCACTCGATCCAGCAGTGTAATTGGTTCCGTATCTGAGTCCAGCAGCTTCGCTGAAACCTTGGGCGACCGCCAAGATGGTGTCGTAGCCTGGTGGTGGCTCTACTGTGTGGCCCCAGGAAGTCAGCACATACTGGCCGTACATATGGAAGGCAAGGTAAATCTTGAGGTAATCATCGGGGAAGCCCATAATGAAGTCGGAGTATTGTACAACCTCCGGCTCGGAGTTGGGATAAGGACCTGCGTACATGTGGTCGCATGGGTCGGCAGACGCAGCTGGAAAAAGAGACTCTTAGCCGCTAAGCTTCGTCCAACGAGGTGCTCATTCACTTACCCTTCCACTGGAAGTTGAAGTTTCTGTTCAAGTCGGTTCCAATGCAGACATCATTTGGCCGACGGTTCTTGCGCCACAGGCGGTTCTAGAGAGCACGCAGTGTTTTAGCCAAACTCAAACCAAACAAGACTTCGAGTAGATTTATACTTACAACGTCGTGAGTGTAGACGAAACCGTCTGGATTGACGATTGGGACTATGTACCAATCGAAGTTCATGGCGAGCAGTCGGATCAAAGGCTCTTTCGAGTTCAGAAGCTGATCTGTGATGTACGTGACCACCGCCGAGGAGACCCACTCGATGGCGTGAATGTTGGAATCGAGAAGGATAGCTTTGTTGCCCTTCTTGTGCGAGATCTTCAATCCCCTGATGTCGCGGCCTTCGTACGACTGTCCAACCGTGAATAAGGTCACCACGCGACTATGCTTCTCGGCCGCTTCGTCTATAAATGCGTTGATTTCATCATAGGTCGCGTAGTCTGTCCAATTGTGGAGCAGACTTGTTGGGGCGAAGTTGTTTCGAGTTTTTGGCATCTCAGCATCAATTAGCCTGGAATGGGAAACTGACGAGTGAAGTGGATTCAGAATGAAGGCGTTTGATGGTCACTTACTCTTGAATGTTGCTGATGGTCAGATCGTATTTGATTCCGTTCGTGTTAAGGAACGCCTCCAACTGGCCGGCGTTCTCCGCAGACACCACCATATCGACCTCCCCGCCAGCGTCACGTGGCTCATCCCTGAGGTTCATCAACTAAAGGAAAACGAATGAAAAACTCTTACTCAGTGAATTCGGTGTGGAGCAGGAGCGTCAGACTCACGTTCAAAGGCTTTTCGAGTGCCCGCAAATTGTTGAATTGCTCCTCGGTTTGCACTGTAATGCGGTACATCT
The DNA here is from genome assembly GCA_905231855.2 of Eristalis tenax. Lineage (NCBI taxonomy): Eukaryota > Metazoa > Arthropoda > Insecta > Diptera > Syrphidae > Eristalis > Eristalis tenax. The sequence continues at coordinate 74,967,815 of HG993125.1, read as the reverse complement.
TGTAGTTATCATAGCGGACGCGCTCCTCAGCTGCCGCCACCCACGCAATGAGCGCCAGCAGAACCAGTCCCGTCACTTTCTTCATATTCTCAATTGGATCTGATGAAGTGTGCCCCGAGCCTCGGTATTTAAGGGAAATTCTAATCTTCTTTCCCAGCAAGGGACCAACAATTTCGCGAGCTAATCAATCGATAGCACTTCACCGTGCGATTTTTAGGGTTATTGGCTCCTAAACGAGAACAGCTCTCATTATGGTCATAGTGGTTTTTATTTAAATCTGCTTTGCATTTTTATGAAAGGTTATTGAGAGATATTAGAATGAACTTTATCATTGGTCTTTTTAGACGCATGGCCATAAAGATACAGGCGTCGGTGTGGTAGTACGAAGTGCTAGTTAGGTCACGCTTGTATTTACTGCATAGTCCAACCGATGAAAGATTGGAACCGTGAATCTGAGAATCATATGTACTTGTAAACAACGGGTTTGTTGTTTGTCGCAAATCGGTATTTGGCAATTATTAATTGCCAGACGACCTTCAAGACTGATTACAGCCCAACTAGGATATAGTGGGGGTCCCGGTGGTTTTAGAGGTCGCATAGAGTCAATATCGTTCAGTGTCTGAAGTCCTGGTGAAAACAGTACCCCCTGTTTGGGGTAGGTCTTCCAACAAGCCTCCTCTCCTACGGCGATTATTCGTTAGATGTCTCGAGCAGGGATGGAGTCGTCTTTTTCTAAGGCGATGATTGATGATGACAATCTTAGGTTGGCGATTATTTAAAATTTACGTAAATATGGTGAACTCTTGTGTTCGATATTGATGTTTTGCAGAAATGCTTATTATTTAAATACAAAACCTGACTTACGTCTTTGTTTTTACGGAGGTGATGATTGAACATCACTTCCACTCGGAGGCTTAAGGGTCCATTGTGTCAGCTTTTGTATTTGAACTGGTTGCGAACAGTTAAGATTGCACATCGACTGATGAATTTAGCTAAGCTTATACGGAGCCAACGCTGTCCAACTCAGCCCATGGACAACGTGGCTCCGACTGAATCTTCGGCTCTGAAACTTTAGAAAACGCAACAAGGAAAGTTACATTTTTGTATAACATTGCACACAGAAGAGAATGAGTGACAAACAAAAAGTAAATAATAAAATGAAGGGAAACCTTTCCAAACCTCTGTACTTTGTCCAAATCAATTCAAATGCCTTTTGAATCCCACGTTAAATTTAAGTCACTCTCTTTTGTCAGATAAAGAATACTGTAAACGTAACCAAGAGAAGAAAGAACCGAATAAAGTGGATCGTCGAAAGGATTGTTGATTACAAGAAGGATATCAAAGGATTTGTCGTAAGAATCTAGCCCAATTTTCGAAAATTGTTTAACTTAATTTTGACCACGACCTCAGAAGAACCAACAACAAGTGTCCATGTAAAAAACAAGATCTTCAAAAACAGCATAAATAATCAATTTTTTCCTCTTGTACAACTCATGCTGCAGCGACACCACGACCTGAAGAAATTGTGTCGAAGGATTGGAGTTAATGCAAAAACCGTCCTGCTTCCCTTATGAAAGATTGTATAAAATGTCTTCGGGTGTTTCATCCTCTTCCGGGCATGGCCTTGTCCTGGGACATTTTTATCTTGGGAAGATGGTAATTCAGGCTGCAGAGACCATTAAAAAAGCTCGTTAGTAACCTTTTAACTTTTCTTGTCGAGGCATATATGGATTTCTTCATAGGAATAAAGGGTGATTTGTCGTATGGGTTGATTGAGACCATCTTCATTGGCATCATGGCCCGTTCGTCTAAGCGAAGTTTGTTTTTTCATTCGTTAATGAGCGCTGTCCACTTATTATGTACTATGTCTGCGTACTCTTAGATAACCTGGCCTTACCTATATATTTTCTAATTTATATGTACTTTGAATTTATTTAAAAGGCCTCAAAGTTAACAAAATATTTATTCAACCATATTTTCAAAAAAAAATTCCCATCGTCACTCTAATATTGGGTTAACGTAAACGCCAATATTCACTTTTTTGACTTTTATATGTAGTTTAATGTTTTCGGTGTCGCTCTTCCAAATTTTTGCATTCGTTTGGCCATTGCCAAGATATACAGACTAGTTTCGACGTATGTGTATCCATTAATTCATCAAGTTCACGTGTGGTTTTGACGTAAGCGTCAACATTTGGCCGTTTTATTTACGTCAAATTTTCTATACAATTTAAGCAAATTTTTGTTTAAGAATTGTTTTGACGCACGTCCCGCAACGCTCGCCATTAAATTTTAAATGCTTGTTCAGTATTGTTTTGACTGCGCCTACAAAATGTAAGGTAACAGTTTTTAATCGCATGTACGTCATACATTTTTTTACTTATTCATTATTGGAATACTGCAAACTCACACCGCATGTGCACAATTTTTGACATGTGTGTATAAGCGAAAGAAAATATTGATTTTTTTTGACGTGTACTGCAAACTCTTTATGTTATGGGTCTCTAACTTAATTCGCATGTACAATAGTATTATTCAAAATATTGCCCTGAAGCTATGACTTTTTCGCATCTTTCTGGCAATTTGTGGATCCCATTCCAAAAGAACTGCGCAGGCTTGGCCGCCAAGAATCAAATCAATTTTTGATATTCCGCTCTGATGTGAACCGTATTTCAGTGAGGGCGTTCTGCATCGACCGGAACAAATGGTAGTCAGAAGGGGCAAGGTCTGGGCTATAAGGCGGGTTGGGTACAACTTCCCATCCACTGTATTCCAAATAGTTCTCAACCGGAATAGCAACGTGGGGCCGAGCGTTGTCGTGATGGAAAATGATTGCCTCGTGCCTGGTCGTAGATTCCGGGCGATTTTCGGCTACTGCTCTCTTCAAACGGATTAATTGTGTTCGGTAGCGTTGTTCACTGATGGTTTCACCGGGTTTTAGCAGCTCATAACACAGCACACCCTTCTGATCCCACTATGCCGTTGGTTTGGCTGGTTTGCTAATCCAAAACCACGACTTTTAAATCGTGCAAACCACTTTTGGCACGTTCGCTCAGCTAGCGCATGCTCACCATGAATTTCCACCGAAATACGATGACTTTCGGAAGCAGTTTTCTTCATATTAAAGTAATGAAGAAGAACTCTCCGCAAAAACACTTTCTCAGGCACAAAGTTCGATATATTTGAATGAAAAAAAAAATGATTGTTGTTTACGCTTCAAATGAATGACAAATACTGACATGACGTACAATGACAGTAGCTTTCCAACGCATGTTCCAATGGAATAATACAAGTCACGCCATCTCTTAGCAAACCGGAGGAATTAAGTTAAATAATAAATTGTAAATATTTAAAAAAAAAAATCTTCAAGGAAGCCTTCGATAAGTAGCGTCAAACATAGGCAATTGGTGATTACTTTTTGAGTTTCAGAAAAATGTTATTAATTCTTGGCTAATACATTATTTGGAAAGCATGCAACAAGGACTTTATTTTTAGAAGAAATATAAATTAAACGGATCCATGAACGGAGCTCTGAGATATTCAATTGCTTTTACTGGAATCTTTATTTAGCACACCTTTGCAGGGGCTGCGTTTTATTGTTTGTTGGACTGTAGACAAAAAGTTCCAAGGGAGACTTTGATTATTTCAAAGCTGGAGGTCTACTCTATTGATGATGTAAAAATCATACCACGGGCACGGTAGTACTATGTTGTCCCAAGCTGCAAACCACATATTGTGTACATTGTGTATTAGGGCTCCAGAGGAATTGCATTGATGAAAAATAAAATGAAATCAGTTTGCTAATATTAATGACTTTAAAAGGGGATGTTTTTATCTGTTGTTTATTTTGCTGTAATAATTGACAATTGGGTTGTAATTACCAAGTTACTGAACTTATGATTTTCGGGATCGGATGGTAGTTTCTAATTACTTTTATCCAATCAAAAGCATACAATATTTAATGGAATTGTGCATTTCCTGTTGGATCACTCTCTGAGGAAGCCTAAGAATGTTGTGATAAGAATTATAAATCGAACCGCACTTTTAATTCGAAAAGATGCAGTCAAACTGCTATGAATGAAGATGTGATGCATCGTATCCACATATCCTCAGATCCACATATAACAGGCTTAAGGCGACAGAAACACTAGAAATAAGCGCCGGCTCTAGAAACCTCGCATTATAAAAGAACTACTATTTTTCAAATTATGTATGTTAGTGCGATGTCTTATTTATGTTGCATATTTAATTTTTGCTTATGTTTTCTTTTACGAAATTTTGAAAAAATACGTATAATACTGAATTCAGAGCAACAGCCTCTTTTCCTCTCTCACATACAAACCAACCTACTGTGCGTCGAAGCAACATTCGACCGTTTCAGAGTCAATTAGGTTAGACGATAATACCTTAAGTGCTGCTTGAAGAAAAATCTAACTTAAGCGCCTATAATATCCTTGAGGAGATCGGCTTGAAACACGGTCGGACTCGACCCCAATACTTGCGGGTCCAAAGAAAAAGGTCCAGCCCCAACTCCAGAATCCATCTTTTATCCGTGTGTGACCTCTAGGGGTCTACTGTTGGAACGCCATTGATCCAATTCCCACGAACAAATATTCCAGACTCAAATAACCTAAAGACCATAATATCCGGCAGGCTTGTTCCTATAATCTAGCTACATTTTGATGGCATATCTGACATCTATCAACCTATTGAGGACTGGTGGGGGAGTTAGCCCGCCTATAGCTTCTAGATCTGCTGTGGGCTAGGTGCTCATGGTACTTTGGTACACCAAGTCATGCAATTCAAATTTTGGCATCGTAGGCAGGGGAACAAGCTTGAGATGTTGGACCTCGTCCATAAAGCTTTACCCCACGGGCCAAGTCATGCAATGCCTTGCAATTTGTGCATCGTAGGCAGGGGTAAATGTTCAGTGGAACAAGCTTGAGATGTTGGACCTCGTCTATAAAGCCTTACCCCACGGGCCGGACCTGACCTGACCCCCTAAATATGGTCGCATACCATTTACAGAGCTACCCTCTGGATGTTGATCTATATGCTGCAACCCTTGCGAACACTTGAACATCCTAAGGCCATGGTGCTCTCAAAAGAAGAAGTGACCAGTGGTCCCCATATTTTTCGCAATGAATCCGCCCAGAACATCAACAGAGCAGCTTTGAAATATGGATTCCATCCATATCATCCCATTTCAGTCATTTACGGTAATTGGCGGGTAAAAGTGAACAACGCTTTACGGCCGCAATTACAGAAAAATCAGCGGTGTTCCGGCGACTGAGTGGACCGATAAGCAAAATAAATAACAAACGCCGATATCCGATATCGGATAAAACATTCAGATTTGGTATCTTTCTTAGTTTATGACGCGTATTCGTTGTTATCGATCCAGTACTGAAATCGCGCGACATTTCTCTGTTCCGAGAATGATTTGGAAGTGAAACTTTTATTGCCATTTTTGGGTAGGGGAATGATAAACATATGCGAGTTGTTTACTCTCCATGGATCTTTCATTTAGGAAAGGGTCTGAATGTTTGAAGCGGATCAGGACTCTAGTCAGTACTATTATATCATGTCGTTGAATTAGGTTAGGACACTGAGTGTTACACTGAGAATGAGGTCATGGCTTATTCACGGGGCGCACTACATCAACAGGGAGTTTTTATGGGATTTTGGGAAGCTCATAAGCTGTGGCTTACAGAGAATTGAGTCCTTTAAGGAGGGCATATAGAGGAGAAGGATGACAATAGCAAGGACGATTTCTATGATCTCCTAGAAAGAACATACGATCAATGCCCCAGCTATGATACCAAGATCGTTCTAGGAGATCTCAACGCACAGCTGGGCAAGGAAGAAATCTTTGCTAAAGTTATCGGAAAACACAGCCTGCACGACAACACATCCGGAAACGGACTCAGGCTGGTGGATTTCGCCTCGGGGCGTAACCTCTCTGTAATGAGCACACGGTTCCCACGCCTCAACATCCATAAAGGGACCTGGCGGTCACCTGATCAATCAACCGTCAACCAGATTGATCACATTGCGATCGACGTCAGACACTCCTCCAATATTCTCGATGTCCGAACTTTCCGAGGAGCCAATATTGACTCGGACCATTTCCTTGTTGTAGCCAAGGTAAGAATGAGGATATCGAGAGAAATACGGAGTCGAGACAGGACACCTCGTTTTGACGTTGGAAAGCTACAATCGCAATCGATCGTTAGGAACTTTGCCGACCGAGTCTCCTTGAAACTCTCCGAAAGTTCGACCCTGCCTACAACCACAATAGACCAGGAATGGAAACGTTGTCAAGAAGCCATCAAAGAAGCTGCCACTGATGTGCTGGGTTTTACGACACCACCAAAGAAGAACCCATGGTTTGACGACGAGTGCAGGCAGGCACATGCAGCCAAACAGGAGGCCTACAAGGCAACTCTGCATCGAACAACGAGAGCTGTTCGTGAGCTCTACGAGCAGAAGAGAAGGGAAGAGAACCGGCTTCTCAGAAGGAAAAAGAAAGAGCACGAGAAGCGCGCGGTCGAAGAGATGGAGAGTTGTTACGGCAGGAAGGAGGTCCGAAAGTTTTACGGAAAGGTAAAACAGTTATCCGGAGGGTATAGACCTCGGACAGAAGCCTGCAGGGATGAAAATGGACAACTAGTAGTAGAGTCACAGTCGATGCTGAGAATTTGGAAAAATCACTTCTGCAGACTGTTAAACGGCGATGACGACACAAATTCCGCTGTCAGGCAGAATGTTCCACTTAATTTGGACGAGGATGACCAAGAATTCCGTCCCCCCGACTTAGGCGAGGTCAAGATAGCGATATCTAGACTAAAGTCGAACAAAGCTGCTGGAGCAGTCCGTCCGCTCCAACTGTCCGCGGAACTGTTTAAAGCAGCTGGAGATGATCTGGTTGGGCGCATGCACCAGCTCATCTGTAAGATATGGTCGGAGGAAAGCATGCCCGATGAGTGGAATCTCAGCGTCGTTTGTCCGGTCCACAAGAGACAAGAAAGGAGACCCTTTTGACTGCGCCAACTATTAAGGGATCAGTCTCCTTAACATAGCGTACAAGATCCTCTCTGCCGTCTTGTGTGAACGCCTGAAACCATTCGTCAATAACCTGATAGGTCCTTATCAGTGCGGTTTCAGCCCGGGAAAGTCCACCATCGACCAAATTTTGACACTGCGGCAGATCCTGGAAAAAACCCACGAGATGCAGATCGACACCCACCACCTATTCGTCGATTTCAAGGCCGCATATGACAGCGTGCATAGAGACGAGCTATACAATGCCATGTCTAGTTTTGACATTCGATGACATGACGATGGAGAACTCTCGCTGCTCCATCAACGTCGGTAACGAACTCACCGAGACCTTCAATGTCAAAAAAGGTTTTAGACAAGGCGACACGCTGTCATGTGATTTCTTCAATATCATACTTGAGAAGATCGTGCGAAACTCAAATGTCAACACCAGAGGCACGATCTTCTAAAAGTTCGTCCAACTGCTTGCCTACGCGGACGACATTGACGTGATTGGACGAACACAGCGAGCTGTCAATGAGGCTTTTGCTAGCATTGAAGCGGAAGCGGCTAAAATGGGTTTGGCAGTTAATCAGGGCAAAACAAAGTACATGCTGTCATCACGAAAGGACGCACAACATCGACGCCTCGGACAGAGCGTCATAATGGGCAGCAGAAAAAAAAAATAACACCAGTACCGAGATCAAGCGCAGAATTACTCTTGCCAATCGCTGTTTCTTTGGGCTCAAGAGGCAATTGAGTAACAGAGCCATTTCTCGAAACACCAAGTTGACTTTATATAACACCCTAATCATCCCCGTCCTGCTCTATGGCGCAGAGACATGGACGCTATTGAAAGCGGATGAAGAAGCTCTTGGTCTTTTTGAGAGAAAAGTTCTGCGTGCGATCTTTGGTCCTGTTTGTATTGATGGCATCTAGAGAAGGAGATTCAACCACGAACTGTACGGGCTGTACAGCGGCATGCACCTAGTTAAGCGTCTTCGGATCCAACGCTTAAGATGGCTAGGTCACGTAGAGCGGATTGACACCACAGCTCCGGCCCGAAGAGTCTTCGAATCCGAGCCTTTGGGACAACGCATAAGATGTCGTCCTAGAACAAGATGGCGCACACAAGTGGAGAAGGACCTCAACCAACTTGGTGTGCACAACTGGAGGCAGCTGGCGAAAGATCGTGCTGGCTGGAGAGGCTTGTTGGTTGAGGCCCAGGTCCACCCCGGACTGTAGCGCCAAACAAAGAAGAAGAAGAAGGAGGGCATATGCCTATGCATCCAGGGCAGAGGGGTTGATTGCTCTAAACTTGTCGAGATGTCAGCAACGATCCCTGTGAATGCCTTCTCGTGGCGCCCTCTGCATAGCTTTTACATAAACTGCTTAGAGGTTAACCAGCATGTGTAGAGTTCCCTTGCGCAGGGACTTAAGCCAAGATCCGGTCCTCCAGGCTACGTGTGGCTAAGTTCAGCGACGACAATAAGCCTCGGATATGGATGACCCTACTGTTGACGACCATGGAAAAGGAAATAAAAATTATGACTTTCGCATCTGCACGTGGAATGAGAGGTTAACAGACCACGTGTAGCGGATGAACTTGCGGATGCCCTAGAAGCCTATAAGGTGGACATCACCTGTGCGATGGGATGGGTCGGGCCGGGAACTGCTATAAAGAGCAGAAACGCCTCTTGTTTGTTTCTTTTGGTTGGTTCCTCGAGCCAGACGTAGGCAAGTAGTCTTAAGCTTTAAATAATCAAGCGAGCATCTCATAACAACCCACATCAAGGCTACATTTTTTAACATCAGCCTAATCTGCACCCACGCCCTAACGGAGGATAGAGATGATGATAGCAAGGACGACTTTCATGATCTCCTAGAAAGGACATGCCATCTATGCCCCAGCTACGACACAAAGATCGTTCTAGGAGATTTGTCAACTGTCCTAGAGTCAACGCGGAGCACAGCCTACATGATAACAGGCTGGGCGGACTTCGTGGCGGGACAAAACCTCTCTGTAGTCCTTACACGGTTCCCTAACCTCAATATTCACAAAGGGGCTTGGCGGTTCCCTGTTGAAACAACCGTCAACCCTATTAATCGATTTAAGACGCTCCCATATTCTCGATGTCCGAACATTCGAAGGAGCCAACATCGACTCGGATTGTTTCCTTGTTGTGGCCAAGTTAAGAACACGGATATCGGTAGGACTACGGAGTAGGACAAGATCACAACAGTTTGCAATCGACCGATTGACCGCTGGGAACTTTACCGATCGAGTCCAACCCCGCCCTGTTGACAAACAATGGCACTGGTGTCAAAACGCCATCAGAGAAGCTGCCTCTGATGTGTCGGGTTTTAAGACATCACCCAGAGAAAACCGTTAGGTTTGACAACAAGTGTAGTTAGAGGCATAGAGCGCATCAAGCTGCTGTTCGTGAGTCCTACTATAGAGAGACCCAGAGATGCAGATCGACACCGAACATTTATTCTTCTACTTCGAGGCTGCATATAACAGCGTGCATAGACGTCTAGTTGTGACTAGATTGTCCTGTGACATCATTCCTGAGATGGGCGTGCAGAACTCACTCGGCAACAAGAGCAGCACGGTCTTCCAAATGTCCGTAAAGTCGTTAATATACGCAGGCGATATTGACGTGATTGGTGGACTACAGCGAGTCGTCAATGAAGCGGTACTGAAACGGAGGCGGCCAAAGTGGCGTGAACGAGGGCAAAACTAAGTATATGCTGTGACGACTAGATGGCGCAGTTGTAGTGCCTACCCTTGGTTGGAGGGGTTCCCGGTTCGGATTCCAGTGAAAGCAAAGTTAATACACTTTTATCTGGTTTTCAAATCTGGTCGGCTCTGCCACTGGAGTGGTGGATCAGTGGTTGTAGTCTGACTGAGGGTATCACAATGGACCAGCATGTAGACCATGTTGTGTGCTGGTGAATTCACAAGCAGCCCCCTTCCCGACACTACCCTTAGTATATGCTGCCATCGTAAAAAGGCAGCACAACAGCGACGACTCAGCCAGAACGGTAGCGTAGGCTGCTATAACTACGAGGTAATGGAGAACTTCGTCTACCTCGGCTCCCAAGTAAACAGTACGACCAGTACCAAGATTGAACGCAGAATAACTCTTGTCAATCGTTGTTTCTTTGGGCTCAAGAGGCAATTGTGTAGTAGAGCCCTCTCTCGAAGGAACAAGCTTATATAACACCTTGATCACGGTTGGCCTGCTCTATGGCGCAGAAGCCTGGTCAGTCTCAAAAGCTGATGAAGAAGCCTTTTCGAGAGAACAATTCTGCGTTCAATCGTTGGTCCTGTTTGCTAGGTTTTTGGAGAAGAAGATTCAACCATGAACTGTACAGCGACATGGGTCTGGCCAGGCGTCTGTGCAGCGCATCGACAACACTGCTCCAGCCTGAGGAATCCGCACCGCACCGCAATAGAGGACGCCCTGGACCTGGCTAAGGATCGTGCCAGCTGGTGAGGCTTGTTGGTTAAGGCCCAGGTCCACCCGTGACTGTAGCGCCATTAGAAGAAGTGCCCCGATATTTTTTAGTAGTTTCTGCAACAGTGGCTGTGGAGTTCCAACAGTGTCTGTCTAGATTCCCAGGGGATTGTCTAGCGTCTGATTGTCGTCCGGTCTGGAAGGAATGCTGGTGCTGAATTTCTTCTCGGAGCTATCTTGGGGCAGTAGGCGATCGGAATTTCGGGGAGGGAAGTTGAATTCGCTAAAAGTGGCCAGTGCTGGCCTAGGGCTTGAGTCTTAGGACTGTGCTCGCTACTAATTGTTTTGCCGAATAGATCCACCTTCCACAGCAGCCATTCGTGTTGTGAATGCTATTGTCCACTTGTTATTGGGAAATAACGCTACAACGGCCACTACTTGGGAAGCTGCCCTTTTCGAATGCTGTATCCCAACAAAGAGGCAGTTGTCTTTGGCTGCGTTTCCCCACAAGCAGGGAAGCGAAGACTCTTAGACTGTAGTCAAGTTCACAGCCTGATTGGACTCACAAGGCACTGCGACACTCTGCAAGTCACAGTAGTTGGACGGCGATACGATACCACACAGCTCACGCCACATTGGACATTCTGCACGATGGCATGTTGTGGTGGTGGAACTGGCCATCAACTTTCTCCTCCAGGTGTGCCCACCATAAACAGGATCAAAGATTGCAGACATTTTCCCTCGAAGACACAAGAGACTTTCTCATCCTCTCATGAAATTGTTCCCTTGCCTTGTGGAAGAGTTTTTTCACATTGCGACCTTGAAAAAGCCCCGGGAGTTCTCCATCTCCACCCTGAACGCACTGACCCTATACTCTCCATCTCCACCCTACTCGCACTCAGCAGGTGGACGACGAATGACCTGCACTTCTTTTACCTTTGCCAGAAGCTGTTGTAACGCGTAGTGTGAAGCCCTGGTCTATTGCGGACTTCCCTTGATTGAATTCACACTGAAAAGGATCCATCAGCTTGCGTTGATGGCGATTGGAAGAGCAGTTTCAAGTGAAGGACAAGAACTGACGTGGTGTGCGAAATAGGAAAAAACTGGTAGGATCGTCATAGCTGAAGAAGTATGTTCGTTGCTTGGAGGTGGCCGCGCGAACTGTAGTGTCTATACCACCACACAAAGAAGGCTACCTACGACTTTGAGTGGTGAATCTACCTTAATTCTAAACTCCAGACACAGAACGAAGGAAGTAACTCCTCTTACCACCTCCAAGACCACCGAAACTCCCTCTATGACCAGTTTGCCTATAATCTGTTGTGTGCGACCTGTGATGGTCGCTTAGCCTTAATAAGGGCCAAATACCAATCTGCGACAAACAACAAACCGCTGTTTACAAGTAACTTTCTCAAATTCACGTTTAGAATCTCTCATCTGACTCGGCAATCATTAACGCGTCTTCTAGTAGAGACTTTCGAACTTTGACAGTTGATAGCGGCCACTTTGTTTAAGCTACATCTGTCAAATTGGCTCTCATTTATTCATCAGCATGGATTAGCGTTGAACAACAGTGTCATAGCGTTAAACAACTCGTGCAAATGTTAGAAAATGGGTCAAACCAAATTGTCGAATTTGGGACGACACCAATCCACACGAGATCCCAGAGCGTCCAATGCGTCTCGAAAAAGTCACTGATTGGTGTGGATCTTGGGCTGGAATCTTTGGTACATACTTCTTGGAGAATTACGTAGGCCAGGCCATTACCATCATTTACCAACCTCTTTCGGCCAGAGTTGGCTGAAATGCACCAAGCGAGTGTGGTTTCAACAGGACGGCGATACGATACCACACAGCTCACGCCACATTGGACATTCTGCACGATGGCATGTTGTGGTGGTGGAACTGGCCATCGAGATCGTGCGATTTGACCTCGTCAGACTTTGGGTTTTCTAAAGTCGCAGGTCTATGCAAGGGAGCCTAAAACCACAGCGCCCTTCAAGGCCAACTCAACCCATGCCATCGATCAAATTCAGCCTGATTTATGCGCCAGAGTCATAGATTATCGGACATTTCGAATGCGCGCCACGCAGAGAAGCCGCGACGGACATTTGAACGATGCTGTGTTTCATCGATATGCATTTCAGACGAATAAAAAAATGTGGATGATGGCTCACACATACATACGTACACTGTTTTATTTAAATTTAAAGATAGGAAGGGCCCTTTTCAAGAGAAGACCTCATTCGCGAATCGGACTTAGCACCTACATTTGTGTCTTTATGATAAAGTTGCCAAGCTATCTAGACCACGTCAAGAAAAACGCCTACTCAGTGATAGCTAAATTATTTATTCGCATATACTTCCATAAAAACTGAGAGCAAATTTAAATAATAATAGTTTTTTATGTGTTTTCTTTTGTCGAAAGTCCCCTCGCCTGAACCCGTCGTCGTACGGTTAGCGACCACTATGACCATAGTGAGAGCTGTTCCCGTTAAGGAAGCAATAACCCCAAAAACCGTACGGTCTAGTGCTATTGATTTAATAGTTTGCGGACTCGATGGCCCCTTGCTGGGGAAGCAGATTAGAATTTCCCTTAAATACCGAGACGTACCCAGACGCTTCATCAGAACGAATTGAGAAGATGAAGAAAGTGACGGGACTGGTTCTGCTGGCGCTCATATCGTGGGTTGCGGCAGCAGAGGAGCGCGTTCGCTATGACAACTACAAAATGTACCGGATCACGGTGCAGACCGAGGAGGAGTTCAACAGTTTGCTGGCACTCCAAAAGCCTTTGAACGTGAGTCTGGCACAACTCCTCAGCGCCGCGTTCACTGAGTAAGCATTTTTCCTTTGTTTTTCTTTAGTTGATGAACCTCAGGGACACACCACGTAACACTGGAGGGGAGGTCGATATGGTGGTGTCTGCGGAGAACGCCGGCCAGTTGGAGGCGTTCCTTGACACGAATGGAATCGAATACGATTTGATCATCAGCAACATTCAAGAGTAAGTGACCATCAAACGCCTTCATTCTGAATCCACTTCACTCGTCAGTTTCCCATTCCAGGCTAATTGATGCTGAGATGCCAAAACTTCGAAGCAATTTCGCTCCAACAACCCTGCTCCACAACTGGACAGACTATGCGACCTATGATGAGATCAACGCATTCATAGACGAAGCGGCTATTAAGCATCGTCCCGTGGTGACCTTATTCACGGTTGGACAGTCGTACGAAGGCCGTGACATCAGGGGATTGAAAATCTCGCACAAGAGGGGCAACAAGGCGATCCTTCTCGATTCCAACATTCACGCCATCGAGTGGGTCTCCTCGGCGGTGGTCACGTACATCACAGATCAGCTTCTGAACTCGAGAGAGCCTTTGGTCCGTCTGCTCGCCATGAACTTCGATTGGTACATAGTCCCAATCGTCAATCCAGACGGTTTCGTGTACACTCACGACGTTGTAAGTATAAATCTACTCGAAGTCTTGTTTGGTTTGAGTTTGGCTAAAACCCTGCGTGCTCTCTAGAACCGCCTGTGGCGCAAGAACCGTCGGCCAAATGATGTGTGCATTGGAACGGACTTGAACAGAAACTTCAACATCAATTGGAAGGGTAAGGGAATGAGCACCTCTTCGTCCAAAGCTTAGCGGCTAAGAGTCTCTTTTTCCAGCTGCGTCTGCCGACCCATGTGACCACATGTACGCCGGTCCCTATCCCAACTCCGAGCCGGAGGTTGTCCAATACTCCAATTTCATTATGGGCTTCCCCGACGGTTACCTCAAGATTTACCTTGCCATCCATTCGTACGGCCAGTACGTGCTGACTCCCTGGGGCCACACAACGGAGCCACCACCAGGCTACGACACCATATTGGCGGTCGCCCAAGGTTTCGCCGAAGCTGCTGGCGTAAAATACGGAACCAATTACACTGCTGGATCGAGTGCCACAATTCAATGTAAGTCCCTTTTTGCCATTCTAGCTTTGTCACCGATTCACTTGGTCCCGCACTAATTTCAGACCCAGTGACGGGAGCTGCTAAGGACTTTGGTTTTGGTGTGAAGGGAATTCCCATCTCCTTCACCATCGAATGCCGTGATAAGGGAGAAACAGGATTCTTCCTGCCCAAGGAACAAATCTTATCCAACGCCGAGGAGGTTTTTCAAGGACTCATCGGGTTGCTCTTCAAATCATTGGAAAAAGGAGTTGTGTAAATTTAACATTTAATAAAAAGCTGCAGCACTGCAAAAGATATTTGGTTTTATTTGGATTTTTTCTAGTCTGGGCTGACTGCAAACTACGAGCTTCAGCTCAAGCCATTCAGCAAATTTGTTGGACATTTAATCGCCTAGTAGTTACATAGCCCTCGTCACTGGAGTAGCACTTGTAGACACAGTCAATGCGTGGGACAGTGCGTGATCGGTGTTTCTTTTCATTTCACATTATTTTCTGCCCGGTGACAAGGACGGCATGATGGCCACTGGTGACAGCATGGTGCCAGCCTAGTTGTATGCTTCAATTCCTAGCTGATTTTGTGCCTGCAGCCAAGTGGCATGGAACTTTTGTCGCTTTTAACTTTGAATCGCCATCTTTCGCAATTTACTCCCACTCCACCACTTCTGGAGTCGAATTGTCCACACTTGACCAGCCGATATCGGAAATATTCCCACACTTCTCGCAACATCTTGCAGATGGCTCGGAGGAAATGAATGGCAAGGAAGGAAGTTGCAGGCTGCACGAGCAGGCTGCACCGTCCACCAGAAGAAGACGGTTATACGCCTCTCATCTCACCTTTGCCACCGCCTTCCGCTCCACACACTCACAACTATGTTCGATATCAAACAATTAGCACTTTCACTATCGCCCCAGCACCCTTTAATCTGCCGCGCACCTCAGGCAGCGGCTGTAAATGCGGACTGCTGTGATCTTATCGCAGGCTTAAGTAGCAACGGTACTTCTGATAAATGGGTTATATGGCCTCAGTACAGTTCAAAGAGGGTAGAGCACTTGACTGAGTCTCGAAGAAGCCTTCAGTCGTCGTTGCGTCGTTGACAAATCAAGAATGCGAACCGTGGGTGCAGTAGTTGGCTTGTGGTTGCTTGTGGTCCTTCCACTGGCTTCGCCACAGGGTGGTGTTCGGTTTGACGGCTACAAAGTGTTTAAGGTCCTGGTGGATGCAGATTGGAAGTATCAGAGCCTGCGAAATGTCGAAGGAGACTTCGGGGTAAGAGTTCACGATGACCATTGAATCCAATTGAACGTGGTCTCTTTTAGTTGAATTTCTGGAAGGAGATTCGCTCCATCGGCGACGACTGCGACATCATGGTGCCTCCAGGGCAGTCGGATGACTTCCAAACGTTCCTGCAAAGAACCGAGATCCCCTACAACCTGACGGTAGACAACGTTCAAGAGTAAGCCTTTGTGGTCCGTGTGCTTTGTGTTTCCGTGACAACCACGATCTCATTGTCAGATTGATTGATGCCGAACGGCCGAAGACCCGATCAACAACGTTCGACTGGACAGACTTCCGCACACTTGACGAGATCAACGACTGGTTGGAGACCACCGCTCAACGCTTCCCCAAGCAGGTCACACTCTTCTCGATAGGAAAGTCATACGAGGGCCGTGACATCAAGGCGGTCAAGATATCGTACAAGGAGGGCAACAAGGCGATCTTCATAGAGTCCACGATCCATGCCCGCGAATGGATCACTCCGGCCGTGGTCACCTACGTTATAGATGAGCTTCTGGTCTCTCGCCATCCCGGCGTGCGCGACATCGCCGAGAACCTCGACTGGTACATCATCCCGGTGCTGAACGTGGACGGATACGTGTACTCGCATGAAGTCGTAAGTCGAGGGGGCCCCTTACACAGCCTTTCTCTTAAGTTGTCTCCTTCCAGAACCGTATGTGGCGCAAGAGTCGCCAGCCTCATGACCCCCAATGCGTGGGCACCGATATGAACCGGAACTTTGGATACCTTTGGATGAGTGGGATACACTTGCGCGTCTCATCTTTCCTAGTCTCATTCTCATTTTGATTCCCCTTCGCAGGCGCTGGGGCATCGGACAATCCGTGCACGGAGACATACGCTGGACCCTTCGAGCAGTCAGAGCCAGAGGTCGATCAACTCGTGAAGTACGTCGACACCCTACCGGACGACTACATCAAGATATACATTTCCATGCATTCGTACGGCC
Organism: Eristalis tenax; assembly: GCA_905231855.2. NCBI lineage: Eukaryota > Metazoa > Arthropoda > Insecta > Diptera > Syrphidae > Eristalis > Eristalis tenax. The sequence continues at coordinate 74,951,110 of HG993125.1, read as the reverse complement.
AGTACGTCCTCTCCCCGTGGGGTCACACCGAAGAGCTGCCTGAGGGCTATGGAGACATGATGTATGTGGCCAAGGGCTACGCCGACGCCCTGAATAGGCGCTACGGAACCGTGTTCACCTACGGATCTAGTGCGACGACTCTCTGTAAGTGCGCCATCCAATCCACTGGCACCCCTTCTCTAAGCACGTGTTCTTCCTTACAGACAGAGTCTCAGGATCGGGCAAGGAGTGGGCTTACGGTGCCAAGGGCATCCCAATCCCATACACAATCGAGTTGCGCGACAAGGGTTCCTACGGGTTCATACTGCCCCCGGAGCAGATAATTCCCACAGCCAAGGAGGTCCTCGAGGGCTACATCGGCATGATCCTTGCCGCTCGAGAGATCAACATTATCTGAGAAGAATAAAAGTTACTCGTACCACTGTGTACCGTTAGAATATTGAAAAGAACATTTATTCCTTTATTTGTGTGAGTTGCGGATGTTAACGAGTACGCGTAGGGCTTCGAGTTAAAGTAAAGTTACAAGTTATTCACAGTTAGGGTGGTAGCTAGTACTTAGGTCAAGACCGCTAGTATAAAACACATTTAACTTAATTAGGTTTACATTAAAGAAAGGTGTCCTTAGATTCTAGGTTAGAGTAGGCTTGATGAGCAGCTGGTGAGTTCCGTTCTTTTTGTTCTGTTTGTCTTCGAAGCACTTCTATGAACAAGTGTGGCCGTCTTCAGGGAGAGAGAGATTTTCACTGCGGGTCTCGTCGGCGGCGCCGGGAACAATGGAAGTCTTGAGAAGTTCTGATTCGAAGGCTTGCAGTGGCCGAGATGATTTGGAATGTTGCTGGGGGGATGGTTGGTTGTGTGTGTCTAGACAGCTTAGAGCAGGAGCCGGTTGTAGTCGTAGGTTTCAACGTCGCGGAAACGTCCCAAGTATGGTGAGTGTTTGATGCCAAAACTGTACGCTGGAACGTGGGTTAGATTCACCTGAAAAATAGAGGAATTTCGATAAAATAACGCCAGGGTGGTTATAGACGTAAGAAATTAAGAATTAAAACTGAGTATTTGATTCATTAGAAAAGAGACTTGGCTTATTGTTGGAAATATTCCTAAGATGTACGAATTGTATGCACGGCACAGCTTACGACACAACAGCTGTTGGGCAGATGTCTGTTCAAGTATTCAGATGACAGCTGTCTGCAGACCCGCGTTTAAACATTCAGACTTATGCCGCAGGGATGCTCATTTACTATGAATTTGAAATATTTTCTTGAGTTTAGTCTACACTTACAGTTCAAATAGTAGCCACGAATTGTCACTGCAGCGCAATTCGCTGAATTTTTGAAGGCACCCACAGTAGACAGCTTTGCTTAAAAATTTTGAAAATTCGATTGTTTAATTTTTATTTATCTCCTGATATATGAAAGCCAGAATGCCCGAAAATATCTCATAAAAGCAAGTTTGTTGTAGAAAATAGGGGAGGAGGACGAAGTCAGTTTTTGTTTCTAGTACGGGACCCTAATTGAGGCAAGAGTGCCCTAACCACACATCTTGAAATTATGCTGACCGTCTCTAGACTCTCTGAGCCTCAAAAATTAGTATTTTGGTAATTTTCGGGTTTTGTGGGTTTGGTCTCGTTTGCTCTGTGCCTATCCTAAGTCGATGCCGTTGCATTTTGTTCCCCACACGCACTGCTTAGTGCATGGCGTGACTTCCCCCCACTCCCATAGCGGCTCACGAGGCCACTGACCATCAGGCTAAGCCCGACCAGTTGTCGAGCGGGAAGGGCCGGCCACCAGACGCTCGCATACTGCCGCCATTCAGGCCTGTCTCCAAATGGCACACCGGGGTAGGCAATATCCGATATCGTCTTCTTCTTGTCATTATGAAGGATTGCGCTTAGTTAGCCAGCCTCTTGTCTGTCCCCACGACGAGGAGGGCAGCTGTAGGGGGTTTGAGCGAATTCTAACAGTTCCATCAGATGTAGAGGAAGAATGGAGAATGTCTTCATTGCTGTCATTGCCTCTGCACGGGATGTTTATTAAGTAAGCTTGGAGTAGTGGCTGGTCTTGAGAAAAGAACTGCGTGGTTTAACCCACCCGGAGTTCAAGAAGCCATCACAGAGAAGAAGACCTACAGAGACTGGACTTGGGGGACTCTGATTCTCATGACCGGTACACTGAGGCAAACTGGATATGGGAGCAGCTTAAGAACAGTCCTGAAAGGAGTTCGGCGATAAGCTGAAAAGCGACGAAAGATCTGCGAAAAAGGTGGTCTGAGGAAGGAAATTTAACATCATCGAAGGGGTCAAATCCAAAGATGGTGTATTGCTTTCCGATGAGGTGGACATCTTTCCCAGATTGAGCGAACACTTTTCGCAGTTGCTCAATCCCGGGCACTGAGTATGGCAGACCCATAGTCTTGAGTGGGGCGGAGAATAGTTCAATGGTGGTGGAAGTAAGTTTAGCGATTGAATCGCTAAAAATGTCAAATCTGCTGTGGTGGACGAAATCCGGCCAAAAAAGCTTCAGGCAATGGGTAAAGAGGGAGTTTTATGGCTCTCTCCTTGCTCCTGGCTCGCCTGCCTGGGGATTGGCAAACTGGGGTGATTGTCCCACTTTACAAGAATGTTCCCCCCCGAACAGATTGCTCGAACTATAAGAACATGTAGCTTTTGAGTCTCCCCGGGAAAGTCTACGCTAAGGTGTGGGAAGCGCATTCTAGAGATGGGGCATGAACAGTGCGGCTTTCCTCCCGGTAGAAGTAAAACCGACCAGCTTTTCACTCTAAGAATGGAACTTGAGAAGGCTTGGGAGTATGCCAAGCCCATCTGCAGTTGTTTTGTGGATTTGGAAAACGCATACGACCGAGTTCCTCGAGGTAAACTCAGTGGGCGTTGGACTTCGCGAAGGGTGCGTCTAGTCATCTCTCCTATTCATTATGGACTGGATGTTGCGGAGCAGCCGAGGCGATGAATGCTTCACATTGGGAGAGTTAAGGGTGTCATCTGCTTTTTGCAGATGACTTAGTTATGCTCACATCTTACCTGAGGCTACTCCAGTTAGCACTCGATAGGTTTGTGGCCGCATGTGGTGATGGTGGAATGATGGTCAATGTGGACAAATCAAAGGTTATGGTCATCTCCAGAACGCCTGTACAATCCATTATCTCTAATCCTAATCTGAATACGTGGAACATAATGCGATGCGTCCACCATCGTCTTTCAATACAAACAAAACAACTTCTTTTACAAATCGAAAGTTTTTTTTGTCACAACTTACTGCAATAACGCTGTTCTCACCGAACCGAAACCTGGAGGTTTGGATGTACTTTTACTGAAACCGCAATAGGCTGTTCTCACCGAGTTTGAAGTGCAAACATGAAGTATGTGTGCTATAGCGATGGACAACTTCACAGCTGATTGACCCCTAGTCCATCGACAGTTATTCACGAAATAATGTGCATGCCGTTCTCTGATTGGTCAATTTGGCTTGAGAAAACGTTATAAAAAGTAGTTGTCAAATATTTTGAGGGGCAGGAGAGATCGAAATTGTACAATAATGCCTGAAACACAATAGTGCGTTGCTGCGTTCGACTTCAATGTTACGGAGGGGTGCGATGACGCTCTGCGATAATCAGCTGTTCACTCTCTCTCTCTCTTTCAAATACCAGATAAAACATATGTCAGCTGTTTCGTTTGTGAAATGTCAAATCAAAAAATATTTTGCTCAAACTATTGTACTTTTTTTCCTCCTTGGTCTGAATTTAAATTGATTTTGTCGTTAAAATGTTGTCAGCTGTTTATCATCGCACCAATCTGTCAAAAAATGTTCCAACACGTTCGATAATGACATGCGATGGTCTTACGTTTAACGATCCTCTCATCTCTCTCATTTTGTGCTTACGTAGGTCGCCGCAGTATTCTGTGCATGGAAATTGAATTGTGTGCGTTGAAAGACGACGCAACGCAGCAACGCACTATTGTGTTTCAGGCATTATACTTATTTTCTGTTGAAATGTTTTCAAATGTCATCAGCTATCAACTTTCAAGTCAGTAGCTCTCAATTTATAAGTACTCGGCGAAACAAATGTCACTCGCTCTCAATTTTTTAATGGCCGCCGAATGACAGTCGCCAGTTGACAGGAAATAATAGTGTGAGAAATGAGAACAACAGCAAATAGAGAGAATTAACACTAGAAATTGACTTATCGTCTCAACGCAGCGTTTACCGGACTACCCGCATAACACGGTGTCGACTGTAACAACGCAGCCATAAAATAATTGCATGCTGGCATTTCCTCACTGAGGGAGTAAAAGAAAGTCAGTGGGAATCGGTGGTAGGTAGATAGGAGGACGTAGTGGTTCGGTGAGGACCAAATTATCACGATGTCTTTTATAAGGTGTATATTGAGATATCCCTAAATCCAACCTAGCCTTCGCAGATATCTTATCAATTGAGTTGAAGGCGGATCAACCAAGCGCTCACTGTCTGGCTTTAACAAGAGCCGGGCGGATCCCCGGAGAACACCCGATGGAATAAAAAGGCACGGTGAACACTGAAAACGTTTACTGAAACCGGTCGAACGAGAATGGCGCCCGAAGATTCATTGCTAGAGTTTTATGACCGACGCAATCAGATGCCTTGGAAAGGTCCAAAAACACAAACCTTTTGCGGTCTAATCTTATTCTAGCTCTTCGACGCGGTAAGTATGCTTAGCACGAAAACCCGACTGACAGCTTGTAACGAGCTTTTAATAATGTTTGACTTCATAACCAACAAGAGTCCAAAAAGGAAAAGGTTCTGCTGCAAATTCCATCAAAGTCCGCCCATCGTCAAGAATCCTCAAGTTATAGCCGATGTATTGCCTGACATGTGTCGAAAAGTCATTGAAAATTGCAACAGTGGCAAACACTGCTGATAGAGTAATCTGATCGGAATCTAAATCGAAACGACGACCTCTCTATCCAACGAATTAGGTGCTTTTGCCAAATGAATTCAAAACTGCCTTCGAATTATATCCTGTTTATTTTCAAATTTGTACCAAGCAGTCTAAAGCAGGTGAGACTGACTAGACTCCAGTCCAAGGAGTCCGGAAGCTTGTGGCATCTTATGCACAAAAATCACCGACTGCCAGACAATGTTTAAACGCGTATAATTTTGCAGACTTTCTTGAATTTGGCTCTTCCGATGGAAACTTGAAACTTGCCATGTGTCATAACTTCAAGTCATAACTAAGAATTTCAACGTCGTCTAAGGAACTTGCTTCACACTACCTGCGCCAGATCACAGTGAGCGAACCAGGCTCTGTTCCAAGTGCGATGGGATAAGACAAGCCTTACGTACGCCCGCGTATTTTGAATGACGAATGTAAAACGATGGCGCTGGTACACTTTTCTTCGTCGTGCATATCTTTGAAAGTCCAAAAAGCCAATTAGACAGGGCAACTGAACGGAGAAGGAGTTGCTTACCTTTTCTGGGCAATGAGCTCCTGGACCGGGCTTCATGTGATCATCGCTCGGTCCTTTGTGCTTGATGCCCATCGAGTACATGGGAGGCTTCTTGACTGCGACGCGGTACACGCTCTCGTATGTGCCGGGACCAGGGAAAAGTAGGGTTGGTGGGGGTAGTGGCTTCTGTCTGCTGCTCAGTGAGTATGCTGGTGCGGATTTTATGGCGCCGTCCTTGCTGCTGCCCAATACTGGTGGGATTCTATATACGTTTGGAGCTGCAAGGGAAAAGAAAGGACTCCAATTAGAAAAGCAGCTCGCGCTAGGCATGGTCTTTAGAATAGCTCGAAGATTAAGAGAGTTGATGGACGGGTTAGAGCGATTGAAAGAGAGGGAGAGAGACAGTTAGAGGGAGTGGTTATGAAGTCTAGAAAGATGAAAAGACAAGATTAGTTAGAACTTAGTGCGCACAGCTTATCATCTAGAGACCTGTGTGAAGTGAGTTGAGAATTACCTTGAGATCCTCTCTTCGCAGCTGCTTGACTGGACTGTGAATGTGTAGCTGGCCTTTTGGACAGACTCGGCTTTAATTGCATTGGCGGTGGTTTCTGTGATGGTTGCGACAGTAGAATCAACGGCATCACCGTTTGTGAGTTTTTGACGAACTGCAGACACATAATTCAATTCACAAAAAAAAAACAAAAAAAAAAAACGTTTTTGTTCAATTCAATTCGATTCTACTCAGTGCCCAAGAGTGCGGACAGAAAACAGAAAAACAAAAAATAGTTGAGAAGCAAACAAGGAAACAACAAGCTTACCGGGACTTGCTAAGCGCTTTTCACGTCTTTGCAAAATCCTGTCTTGCACATAAGTACCGGATTGCTGAGCTAAATATGCGGAGAGTGGGTGAAAGGAGTTTAAGATTATGTACAAAAGACGCAACACAAATACACATTCAAAGCTTGTAGAGACAGTGGACATGTACATGAGACACGTACGCAAACAAAATCGAAAAAAAAATAAAACAAGAATCATATGAATGCAGATGCGGAAGCAGAGTGACTTACCTGGGCCGAGGGTGCCCTTGAGTGGACCGATGGTGTATGCCGGGGAGTGATCTAATTTACAATCCTCTGGACGGTAGGCTCCAGGTGCTGCAGAGAAATGACATTCTTTTGTCAGACTTACACATAAACAACTAGATTCAGTGGTGTGGTGGAATTGAGCTTTTTGCAATGGGCTTCCTATTTCGTCTAATTCCAGGGGACACTGGGTAGAATGTGAGGAGCAAGGGCTTGTTGCTCTGGCCGGCGATCGTTGAGCTGGCCAATACAGACCAAGGGAATGGAAATCTCTGGAGAAGAGATGACACACCAGCAACGTCGATTTACCGAAAACTCTCAACTATTGAAAACATGCACATCCCCTTCAAGGCGGAATACCTTTAATGGGGCGGCAAAGATTGAGATGCCGATCATTCAGTGACACCGGGACAGATATTGCCATCGTTTGTATCCGGGCAGGGGACTGGTCGTTCCAAATTCCAAATTTAACAGCCTACGTTCAACTTTTTCAAACGTTACAGCGTTACGGAGCGGATTTCGTTGTAGTTTTAAGGTTTAGAAAGCGCCGAGGCCTAAGGCCTATATCGAGGACAATCTAACAGGTGTCTGAAAAAGGTGGTCATCTGCTTCTATGGCTTATACCACTAGGGTCGTGTGTGGAACATATGCCATTGTGTGCATGAATATCTGTGGGACCGGTTGGGTCAAATGGGAACACCTGTTGCATTTTCTCAAAGGCACATTATTCGGAAAAATAAAACAAAAGATTTTAAAATAATACAATGTATCAGCTATTCTAGTAAAAGCCTAAATAAAGCCTAAATGTGATTAAGAAGTGTTCACATATCTCCCATTGTCTTTAGATATACTGTGGTAAATGGGGACAAAAAAAAAAAGAAAAAAAAAAACCTGACCAACTTAGGAAACATAAAACAACACACTATCGGTAGAATGATGGACCAGGAAGATGGGTACAGGTGGGTACAACCTGCACCCTAACGGCCTAACGGTAAGTGAGAAATACTTCGTACTTTATTCGTACTGTTTGCTAAGAGATGGCGTAACTTGTATTATTCCATTGGAACATGCGTTGGAAAGCTACTGTCATTGCACGCCATTTCAGTATATGTCATTCATTTGAAGCGTAAACAACAATCATTTTTTTTTCACTCAACTTTGTCGAACTTTGTGCATTTTTTTTGAACATTACAAAACTGCTGCCGAAAGTCATCGTATTTTGGTGGAAGTTTATGGTGAACATGCGCTAGCTGAGCGAAAGTGCCAAAAGTGGTGATTTTGCCAAATCTAGCCAACTAGCCAAGTCAACGGCAAAGCTGAATCCATGGCGCGAAGGTAATACTCTGTATTTGCTGGGATCAGAAGGGTGTGCTGTATTATGAGCTGCTAAACCCAGGTGAAACCATCAATGGACAACTCTACCGAACGCAAATAATCCGTTTGAAGAGAGCAGTAGTCGGAAAACGCCCGGAATATGCGACCACACACGAGGCAATAATTTCCATCATGACAATGCTCGGCCACGTTCCTATTCCGGTTAAGAACTATTTGGAAACAGTGGATGGGAAGTTTTGCCCCACCCGCCTTATAGCCCAGACCTTGCCCCTTCTGACTGACATTTGTTCCGGTCGATGCATAACGTCCTCACCGCAATACGGTTCACAGTTCTTTTGGGATGGGATCCACAAATTGCTAGAAAGATGGGAAAAAGTCATAGCTTCAGACGGGCAACATGTGATACATGTTTTTGTTAAATAAACGTTCAAATTTTGAAAAAATGTATACCCAATATAATCCTAGATTCGAAACTCGTTAATTGGAAGATCAATGTAAATGAAAGATTCAGTAAAGAGACCTGTAATCTATGTCTGAGTAACAGGTTATTCGGCAAAAATGGGGACCTAATCCCAAGACAAGCCTGTGGTGGTACACACCGACGGGCAGACCAATCTTCACATCTGGCGGTAGGCTTCCCTGAAATCCATCTACTTAAAAAAATACATAGACTTGCATGCCTGGGCGTCACATGACCAATTAATAGACCGAAAATATTATTTTTTTTTTTTACTAGACCTTCTTCCGCTTGAACTGCAAAGAGTGTCAATATGATCATCCAATGGGTGGCTCCCGACCTCTACTGGTCATACTGAGTGTGCTACACAATTGAACAAGTCGGAAGCGCCTATTCTCTCTCATTTCTTGACTTCGAAAAACCCTGGAGTTCGACCATCCACGTTTATAAGATGGATCAAAGAAGCTAAAAGACACAGGAGCTGGCATTTTCTCCGAATTTTGATACAAGCACTGCTCTATCAGAATCCCTGATTATGGCAGTGTTTTTCAAACGGAGGTCTTGGTAGACAATGCAGCCTTGGCGAACAAAATTATACCAAGGTTGGGAATACCAACGGCTGACAAAATATTACCATCCTATGGGACAGTCAAACGGCCATTAAAAAAATGTCGGCTATAGAGATCAAGCCGGGGTCACAGGGACATGGCAGTGGATGGACTGGCCAGGAAAGGGGCTGGAACCTACCCATTCTAGGCAACCCTATGCTTCACAGCAGATGTCAAGAAAAAATTGGCTGACACATGCATAGAGTTTGCAAATAAAATGTGGAAATCCTCACACGGGCATCACAATGGGTCCTTAAGGGCCACGCGTCCACCGTCTCTTACCTAACGTAAAATAACTTAAGAGGGAATGTTGAAAAAGACGAAACCTCTAGGGCGTTGGAGCATTCGAATTCACATATGTACACACGTGAGTCCGTGACATGTGCACGTGCATTTGGCGTGTAATTCAAACCCACTCAATTCCAAGTGAATTACTTGACGGTTCGGTTCGGTCTTTTATGAGAGAAGGTTTGATCGACGGTAAGTAGTGTACTGACGTTTACATTTGATGAGCTATGCTTTTGGTTGGGAAAAAATTAGTAAGCGTTATCACGTAGCAGTACTTTTCTATTTTGATACAAAACCACTGATTAGATATTCGTTGCACGTATAGTTTGGATGCTCACGAGAGCATTTTTGATTTGAATTTGTTAAAGAACTAGTCGATTTTATATAGCTGATGCTGAGACTGAACTAAGCTTATTCCTGAGGGCAAATCGACTATATTCCATCAACCCTGGCTCCGGAGAAGAGTTTCTATCAACGTTTCCGGACCGGGAACAATGGAGCCAACGAGTGACTGTGGCAGAGGGGGAGATCGCCCATGGCTAAAAGACGAGTGCTGGTCTTCTGTGACCTCTTGGAAAAATCCCAGCCGAATTGGCTGCAATACATGAGGCTGTGCTCGCTCTGATAGACCAAATTGTTGCGATCACCATCTCTTTTGATAGCCAAGCGGCAATAAAAGTGATAGCATCAGACATTCTGACATCGAAGGCGGTTGGACTTTGCAGACAAGGCGTCAGGATCAACTCGGTGAGCCTCTGTGGGATAACGGGACATACTGGAATCCAAGGCAATGAAAGACTGGACAGTCTCCTAAATATGGGCTCGGGACTGGGTGAATCTCTGGCAATAACGTACTCTCACACGTCACTCAGCTCCATATGCTAGAAAGCCCTGGATAGAGCCAGCCCTCGCTGGCTCAACCTGAATACTGAAATACAGAAGTTTCAGCAAGGGCGGCTGAAGGGTCGAAGCTGAGCAAGACCGACTTTAATCGCAAGGATGTACGAACGCTAATAGGAGTCCTTAGCGGACTTTACATACCGCACAACGATGTTTGCAGAAGCTGCAGAGACGAGGAAGAAACAGAATCTATCCAACATCTGCTCTGAGAATGTCCAGCCCTAGGAATTTAAAGAAGTTATTTGCCAGGAAAACACTTCTTCTTAGAGCCAGGTGGCTTAGGTTACGTTTGCTAGAATTTTAACTGGTCTCCTTGTTGATAAGTTCGAAGCTCCTGATAATGTTCACAAACGCCGAAAGCCCATCAGATCAGACAGCGTTTTCTCAGACCAAACAGACCAATCAGAGAGCGACATGGTTTCATGAATAACTTTGCAAAATTCGTGAAGAACAAGGGGAACAAGGACAAGGGGACAATCGGCTGTGAAGCCTGCTATCTCTTCATTTCTGACGCGATCTGTACCAATGGCAAGAAAGTGGCCTTCCGATTTAGGATCGGTGATTGACAATCGGTGCTACTCCAGTTCGTGGACAAAACTGGGCTCAAAACAACTCACTTTCGAGACCAAAATCATGCTCCGCAAGCTATTATTTTGCCAGTCCTGAGGGAGCCGCTGGCTGATAAGCAAAAACTGTTATGCCTCAGCCATATGGTCCGACGTGAACGGAACGAGAACGAAGAAGACCGCGAACTGTATGAGCTGTATGAAGATTTATATGTGGTCGGAAAGTCTCGGCCCCATCGAGCACATTAACACCAATGCTCAAGCTAAGAGAGCCTTCGAAGGACCGAATCATAGCGAATGCAAGAAATGCCTGGAAAGACTCAGACTCTCCATGGGCCGCAGGCCTAATAAGTGAGCAATTAGAAAATAGTTAGAATTGCTTTCCTACAGGAACCAGTCATGAATGTCATGGCAGTCATCCCCTGTTTCTGTTTGTTGTTAGTCCTTTTGGGTGGACTTCAATGACCCCTATCTATACCCTATCTACTGACTTCAGCTCCAATGTCACAAACACGAAAGTGAGTGTGAATGGAATTGGAAACCAAATGAGCAGTTGCCGCAAATCATATTCGTGACAGAGATAAAGCTATAGGGAGTAATGGCTTTGTCGCATGACTGCATGTCCTTCGGGCGTGGAATTGAAAAAAAAAAACCCATCGAATCAAGGGCAAACCGTTCCACGCTCACACTGAGCAGACATTCCACGATTGACTCGTCAATTAGCAAAGCACGAGCCGAATCAAGCATTTATCACGTCAAGCTTTGCAGACGGTTCGCTGGGTTAGGCGTTTTTGGGAGTGCATGCAGTGCTCATACCTGGTGTATCTGAGGATGTCTTCAGTTCGGATTTCAAACCGAAAGTGAAGGCGGGTGTGTGATCGAGTGAAAACTTTTCGGGTTCGTATGCGGTGGGTGCTGCAAGTGCAAACAACAGTGGTTACCAGTCTACGTGCGTTTCGGCGGCGGCCGCGGGAAGCGCGCCTTTAGTTACCTGGATTGTCGGTTTGCTTCTCGTGATTCACTTTCACTCCAAACGTGTAGGCTGGACCGTGATCCATGTTGGCCTTTTCCGGCTGATAGGAGCATGGGGCTGGAGATTCGCTACGAATGGGGGTGTTGACCTTGACGCCGAACGTGTAGGCTGGGGTGTGGTCGAGGTTGTGCTTCTCGGGTTCATAAGATCCGGGTGCTAGGCGAGAAGCAGTGAGTGCGAGCTCAAGACGACTGTGAAGACACACTTACCTGGGGTTTCACTGGGCTTGCTGAGATTCACTTTTGTGCCGAATGTGTAGGCGGGTGGGTGGTCGAGGCTGTGCTTCTCGGGTTCGTAGTCTCCTGGGGCCGGGGTGGTGGTGGTTTTTTCCGCATGCGGCCTGCCAGAGATTGTGTAGGCAGGGGTGTGGTCAAGAGTGTGCTTTTCGGGTGAATAGTCGCCAGGGGCTGGGGTGTCGCTGGGCTTTGACAGATCGTGGCGGCCAACCATGGTGTAGGCTGGAGTGTGATCAAGGCGGCATTTCTCTGGAGCGTAGTCTCCTGGCGCAGGAGTGTCGCTCTGCTTGCTCAGATCGTGCCGACCGGCGATGGTGAAGGCTGGGGTGTGGTCGAGATTGTGCTTCTCGGGGGAGTAGTCCCCGGGAGCGGGTGTATCGCTTGGTTTTGACAAATCGTGCCTGCCGCTGATTGTGTAGGCTGGGGTGTTGTCCAGGCGGCACTTCTCTGGTGCATAGGCCCCGGGAGCTGGGGTGTCACTTGGCTTGCTCAAATCGTGCCTGCCGACGATCGTGAACGCTGGTGTGTGGTCCTGGCGGCACTTCTCCGGGGCGTACGCTCCTGGAGCTGGCGTATCATAGGGCTTGGCCGGCGCATGCCTACCGGCAATTGTGTAAGCTGGTGTCTGGTCGAGATTATGTTTCTCCGGGGAGTAGTCTCCGGGGGCAGGAGTGGCACTTGGTTTGGACAAATCGTGCCTGCCGGCGATGGAGTATGCCGGAGTGTTGTCCAGACGGCAGTTCTCCGGTGCGTAAGCTCCGGGAGCGGGGGTATCACTTGGCTTGCTCTTATCGTGCCTGCCTGCGATTGTGTACGCTGGGGTGTTGTCCAGGCGGCACTTCTCTGGCGCATACGCTCCTGGGGCGGGAGTGTCAACTGGCTTCGAAAGATCGTGCCTGCCGCTGATGGTGTAAGCGGGTGTGTGGTCTAGCCGACACTTTTCCGGAGCGTAGTCCCCAGGAGCCGGAGTTCCATCTGGTTTCGAAAGATCGTGCTTTCCGCCGAACGTGTAGGAAGGATTGTTGTCCAGACGGCAATTTTCTGGAGCGTAGGAACCTGGGCCGGGGGTCCTGAAGGACGTTTGAGGATCGTGCTTGCCACCAAAGCTGTAGGCGGGCGTGTGCTCCATCTTGCACTTCTCTGGAGCATATGCGCCTGGCGCTGGTGTGCCGTCCGGCTTGGACTGGTCGTACTTGCCCCCGAACGTGTAAGCCGGTGTGTTCTCTAGGCGGCACTTTTCAGGCGCGTAGTCTCCTGGAGCCGGGGTTGCGTTTTGTTTGACAGGATCGTGCTTGCCGGCAAACGTGTACGATGGAGTGCCGTCAAGACGACATTTCTCCGGGGAGTACGCGCCGGGCGCTGGCGTGTTACTCGGCTTTGATACGTCGTGCTTTCCGGCGAAGCTGTAGGCAGGCGTGTTGTCCAGCTTGCACTTTTCCGGTGCATATGCCCCCGGGGCGGGGGTATCCGCCGTCTTCTGTTGCTCATGCCTGCCGGCGAAACTGTACGCAGGGGTGTGGTCGAGTCTGCAGTTCTCGGGAGCATAGGCTCCGGGGGCGGGGGTCTTGTTCACTATCTTGGGGTCGTGCTTTCCCCCGAAGCTGTACGCTGGAGTGTGATCCAGTTTCACCTTCTCAGTCTGGTAGGCTCCTGGTGCCGGGGTGTCGCTCGGCTTCGCATGGTTTACCTTCACTCCGAAGCTGTAGGAGGGCGTGTGGTCTAGTTTGCACTGCTCCGGCTTGTACGCCCCTGGAGCTGAAAGGAAACACAAGATTACAACGTGTTCGAGAGAAGCTTGCTGGCGGCTTGGTGTTAGTCAATATTCTACACTCACCTGGTGACTCTTGAGGCTTATCGCAAAGGCCCTTCGAGCCCATAGAATAGGCTGGAGAATAAGACAAGTTCACATTCTCCGGCTTATAGGCGCCTGGTGCTAGAAGGTGGGGGAACCCAAAATCAAGTCAAAACCAAACTCGGAGCCCGCAGAGACTCTCGAACTTACCTGGAGTGTCATTCTTAGCCTCGTGTATGGTCTTCAAGCCAAAACTGTAATGTGGCGTATTGTCCAGCCGCACTTTCTCGGGACAATAGGCGCCAGGTGCTTCAAGAAATTGTGTCAAATTTTGTGAAAACGTGCCACAAGAGAACCAATTGTGTGTGTGCAAAACTCCTTACCTGGTGTGTCACTCGCTATCCTCCCATCGACCTTCACGCCAAAACTGTAAGCAGGTGTATGATCTAAGGCAACTACTTCGGGCTTATACGCTCCCGGTGCTTAACAAAACAAGGACAAACACCAAACAAAACGAAACACAACAAAATACATCAACACAACTACAAAACAACAACGGCAACAAAAAAAGTACGACTGACTCTCGACATACCTGGGGTCTCATCAGTCTTGGGCGTGTGATGCTTCTGTCCGAACGAGAACTCCGGTGTCTTGTCCAGCTTCACCTTCTCCGGACTGTACGCTCCCGGTGCTGCAACATAAAACACTCATTAGACTCTCATGGGTTCAATTTGCGGCGAACGATTGCAAACAAAAGAAAACTCAATTCTGTCACAAGCATGCATGTCGGTTGTCTCGACTGGACTCTGTTACTGGACTCTGATACTACGGATGTGTTTCTGATTTATTCTCAAACGATTTACGCAAAAGCTGTTCGAATCAAAGTGAGTGTGTGAATCAAATTTCCAAACTCACACGTTATCAACAACAACACAACAACAAAAAAACAAACAAAAAAAAAAAGAACAAAATGATGAGATATTGAGCGCACATTACCTGGTGTTCCCTTATCAAAGTCAATTTTAGTCCTCCTGCCGAAGGAGTACTTCGGCGAACTGGCCTGGCACACGGACACTCGCTCTGGATGGTAACTATTCGGTGCTAAGTTCAAGATAAGTTTGACGAACTTTTTCATTTAAAATGCTTTAGTTTAAAGGTATTTTTTGCATATAAAAAGCATAGTTGCTCTTAAGTGGTAAGGAAACAAACCAAGAGTGAAAAAGGAGACCGGGAAATGAAGCTTTGTAAAGGAGGAACTGGATGCAACTTAGACTAGGAGTATGTGCACAAGACCGGACGAGTGTTATATACAAAAATGGGTGAGATGCAAAACTTACAGAAAAATAAAGTCACACATGTTCTTCTATGCTTTCCAAGGCTGGCATGTACATATTTACACTGATGGAGTCTGCGGGGAACCGAAAACCGAGTGTACACAGGCCGATGACAAGTTGGTGCGACATTCGCTGTTGAAGGTGTGCAAATGAACTGATGAACCCGTAACCAAATTTGTTGAACGAGGCCTAACCAGAGTTGAATTTATTCCTAGCGACAGCAAATATTTCGGGGGAAACTCTTCAGAAATCAATGAGTGTACTCAACTGGACTGTGACATTTATGGACAGATTAAGGCTCGGTGTGCATTTTAACGAGCGGTGGAACAGCGGTACCGTATTTATCGCCTTACAGCGCACACGTGTGATGGAGCCACGGCATCCCGCGTCGGTCTTACGGGATGTATAAAATACCCAATTTTGTTGATGGGGCCTCAGGACATTGGAATTTTCACGTATTTTTGCATACCTGGCATCGTCGATTTGAAGACTTTGGTCAGTTCAACCTCTGACTGCCATAAAGTCCCTAACAGACCAAGATATGATTTCTGTACACCTTTGGTGATGGCACGGGAAAATTACTCGTTACGTTTTATAAAACTCTCTTGCTACAAGCCCAACGCGAACTGCAGTCTGAGTCCTTCGAGAAAAACCCGCAACGCGCGTTTGAATATCGCATGTGTGCACCGGGCCATAACCTCATTTGTGTAGAATCATGGAATGTGGCCTTGTCTATGCTTGTACTTGACCTACCCAGTCTTGATGGAGTGAAATTTATTTCAAAACAGAGCGTTCACCACGAAGTCTAAGTCACATCCTGCACGAGGTACTCCTGCTTTTACTGAATTCGGCGGATCTAGAGGGGAACAACTTGTAAACAACCCCAATTTCAGGCGTGTCTAGAAACGATGGCATTGTTTATGTAAGCCAAGAGTGTTTCAAGACTAGAGCCCTAACCTGTGAACAATGAAGAGGTAGCTTGTACCTACCAGTGCGACCTGCCTTCACGTTCGCGCGTGATGCCAAAATTAGGTCAATTAATAGGAACTCTGTTGTAAATGAGTCGGGCGTCGGAGAGCTCCAGAAAACCGATCGAATAAACGTTAAAAGGTAGTAAGACATCGGATGTAACTGGTGACGGAGCAATTGCAAATGTCCAGCCTTTCCACTCGGTTGCCCATTCACTGAAAGTCTCGAAATCGTGTGGCAACCCAGCAAAATCGGCAATTGCAGACAGACTATGCGTAGGCTAAGTGATAAGCATGGACTTAGGGAAATAAAAAGGAAAAGTCTTCAAAGAGCTCTCGAAGAGACATCTAACTGCCCAAGGATCGATCCGAAGGTAGTGCCTGTCAGTAAGGACCAGCCACTTGCTGACTGTACAAAGGTCTCTTTTGGCAGAGTCAGGGGCGACGATGTACTAATAAGCGAAATCTTGGGATGATGCACGCAAAATTTACCATTGCATGATCAATTATTCTCCGACATTAAGACAAGCGTTTGAAATTATTCGGTCAGTCTCTGTGGTGGTTTGGTGGCGACTTTAATCATGGGCCAAGCCCCACAAACTTTACCAAACGGATGTTTTATTGAACATTGACGGACTACTATTCGAAATAAGACCGTGGAACTTCCAACAACACTCCGCTCTTGCTCATAAAGCAAGAACAGTAGGAGTATGGCTGAAAATAAAAAGTTCATCATCCCCGGACGAATGGCCATCTGGAAGCTCAGACCTCAATCCTTTGTACTACAAATTGTGTTTCGTTCTGACATATCCAACTTCGACCAGAATTACCCCTTATCAAAGACCCCAGTCCCTGGTATTTATCACATACTTTTACAGAATGCATGGATTCACCAGATGGGTGAACTCTGAAACGCACCGATTCCGCATCACATTACCATCACGCTCACTGCAACCCTCAAGCGTTCATTTAAGCATCATCCCGTGTATCAGAGACGCAAACCTTAGACATTTGAGCATCGTTAAGTTTCCTGATGCGCTGTTGATGGTGGTGGATAGGAAATGAGCAATTTGCAAACAGTTGCGCAGAAAGAAGAACATTCTAAAATGATTTTGGAAGACGCCATCAGGATATTTTTAATCCTGAATTTATCTTATTAATATATATTTGCATTATCACTGCGGGCTTCCGCCTTGAGGGCTTTCTTCTGTTTTCAATTATGTTAAGGAAAAACTGATTTTTATCATCCTTTACTAATTTTACTAGAAGAACTTTCGTGTTCACTCCAAACATAAACAATGCGTTCGGAAGAGTCAACGAACAGTTCAATCAGCATCAAAAAGGCAGTGCTGCCGCTGTTCACAGCATCTCACAAGTTTTCACAAACACGGGACGAAAAATTGTGTAAAAAACGCTGTCAGATGAAATCAATGAACAGGGCCGCAGGGAAGTTAGCACTAGAAGTTCAATATCTCCTTGGCCATTTATTCCTGGGCTTGTGCTAGGTGACACCGAAAATATTGAATCTTTCTGCTTATCCGAGCAGAGGGGGGATAATTTTCCAACGGATGTGCTCCGTAGTGCGAATGATAAGTTCGCAGAAATGGAGGACAGGAAGGAATAATTTATTTCTCAATGTGCTGCCAATAGAGAACTAATAAAAAGGAACTCAATTGTACGGATGGCGCGACGTCTGAGGTGAACCGGGGCCTAGCTTCTACAGCCGCCACTCGCGCCATTTCTATCACCAGTGGTAGAAATCAACAGTTGTATGCCAACTACGAACGGCGTCTGAGAAGCTTTTTCTAGCCAGGAATACTCTTGGGGCATTAGAGAGTCGAAAGAGGTGGAGCTGTGGATTTGAAGGTTGGTAAATATTCGGAGATTGATCCTGGAACCCCCGCCTTAGCAGCTCACTCCGCAATGCCACGGAGGCCAATATATAAATTAGTATCATTTTATTGACTGAACACCGTGTATCAAAACATTCGTTGGTACTAGGTATATTTATCTTCTGCAGAGTCCTGTTCAACGATTTGAGAGACCATCAAATGCTACGTCACTTGGGGCTCAGTTTCGTTGATTGGCCCCCCTGAAGTGGCATTTAATGGCAACACTGGCGGAGAAAAAAAAAACGACGAAATGTTTCGATAAATGAGCAATGCCAATGGTAACCCCAGAGGTGCTAATATAAAATACAAATTTCCTTAAGGAATGACCAAGTTCATAACTGCTGCAGCTCTGCAAGATTAGCGTTCATAAATGTAAATAAGGTGCATTACCATTGTATGGCAGCTGTTGGCACTGCGTTCATAACAGCAAAGTCACAGTCAAACTGCAGTTTGTTGTGTTGCAGGAATGCAGGGGACGCCCCTAAAACATCATTTCTTATACAGTAAAACCCGGATAGTTACCTGTTCACGATATCAGCTTATTTTTTGGTACTTAAGCGGATGAGGTGGGTAAAAGAACCCACTCAAGTACCCCGATGAGGCAGATATCCGAATTCGTTTTTCTACCTCAAGTAGGTAGTTACGCTAGATCCTTAGTAGTATAACGTGCGACTAACGTGGGTGCTGGGACACTGTGGCATTCCAGAGAATTACAAAGCGGACGAACTCTCTAGAAACGGTACAAGCTCTGTACTCGTTCCGGGTGGTGATGCACCCTCCATGTCTATCGCTAGTATAAAACACCTACTAAAGGTAGAAACGATACTTTAAGAGTATCGTAGATGGTCAACTGACACAGGTTGCCTCATTATCAAACAACTCTGGTCTACTCTGAGTAGGCCGAATCTTGGAACTCTTATTGGTGTGGGCATTGAGTTTCCGGAACTTACGCTTCCAGACTAAGCTGCTAACACGAGGATGGGGAAGAAACCATTGCTCTAGATCACATCCCGCAGATCTGAACTAAGTAGCATAAGAGTCAGCCATCTCCTTCGCTATTTTAAAAGCACTGGACCGACGGCATGAAGTATTATGTTTTTGTAGACATTCTGCACAATAATTTGCTTAGTAATTCAATTAAACGTCACTCAAACACTTTATTGTATCGCCTACTTATGCTGCATTTATGAAAACATTTTTTGGCAATGCTGACAACTGGCGGCAGTGTTCTTGTTCATAAATACATCGATAAAATACTTTGTGCAGTGCTTGCGCAACAATGTTGAACTTGGAGAGAAGCAAAGAAGAGAAAAGGAAAAATGCATCCGATCCTCGTCTGATCCCGCTTCCCTAAGAGGTAATCAATATTCATCTTTTTTTGAGTAATATTAAAATTCTCAAGCACGAAATGACGTTTCATTAGCTGAACTAAGTGAATTTTCATCCAGAACGAAATCACTCAACGTGGACTGATTAGCATAGCAATCTACGGCAGCGATCACGACAATCAAATGAAGAGAAATCGCTTAGAAATTCGTACTAATTCAATTGCTTGCTTATCGAGTCAGACGAAATTCAGAAAAAACGCAAAAGTAAACTGGCAGTGACAGTTTAAAGTTAAGTGTCACATGAATAAACAACGCGTTTTCGAGTGGGAAGCAGAACAAGCCCGTGTACCTGGGTGCACGACAAATGGCGAACCTGACCCCAGTCCATTATGGTGTTTAAGATTGACAAAGTAATGTAATGCCGTTGGATTTTGGGTGTTTGTTTTCTTGGTTTTGAAGTTTAAATCCCAAGTCAAGTTCACGATCACTCCTGTCGCGAAGGCAGAAATTGGGCAAATCGTCAACTCGCCTCAGGCACAAATATATAAGTAAAGGGTGACCCGAAAGCAATGATCGTTTCTTCTAATTGTTATGTCAAAGCTACCAATGGAATTCAACTGTCAAATGGCCATCACATCATGCATCGTTGAATGTGGGAAAATTCGCTCAATTGCAAAACGAACTTCTTCGTCGAGTCGGTGGAAATCATAGATTCAGTGTGCAAGCAATTCGCCGCACCATGGAAAAGTTTGAGTGAAGAGTGAGTGCAGTCTGTTGGTGCGAAATGAAGAAAGTATAGTCGCCGTGCGGTGGGTGCCAGCAAAGAAGAAGACCCAGAAATGTTGATTCGGCGCCGATCAGCTGAATTTACCATAGCCAGAGAATACACTCGGTTTATTTTGAGGATGAGGACCATTTTTGGCTGTGAATCGATGTGACGCAACGCTCGAAATTCTGAAAGAGATCTTTGGCAACTGGGTCATCCGTGACCACTGACACTACTCGATTATTTTCCCTGAGTCTCTGCTGTGCTACTTCATAAATAATGACACGAATGTAGCTTCAAAATAAAGCCCTCAATTGTATGTCTTACAACGTTGTTCTATAGGAAGTCTGTGTCTTGTCCGAGAAAAACATAAATTCTCACATAATCTGGTTTGAAAATTAGAGAAAATTAGTGCTTAAAAGTCCCACGTTGTATCATCCCTATTCAGACTATCGTTTAGACGATCCAACTAAATTCTCTCTTCAGCTTTCATGCAAAAACGATAGCTTTATGCTTATGTGAAGGAAAACTTCCGTTCCAACGATATTGTTAGACAATAGTTGAGCTATGTAGCTCAGGGACGAAGCCATCAAGTTTATACTTTGACAGGCTTATGGTACTACTGACATTTTCTACCAAACGTTGGAGTTTTGTCTCCAGATTCGAAGTAGGCCCTATTGCAATATCTGCTAAAGGTTAATTGAGCGCAGGAATGGTCAACACTCCTTCTCACATATATATTGAACCTGTTCCTGGATCAAATACCATTCAATTTCTTGGGATACAAAGAATGCGCTATGGAAGCGCTGGCGTTTAGTGTACGTGCAACTAGTATATTGGGTCTATAACTTAATTGTGCGGTTTGCTAAGAGATGGCGTAACTTGTATTATTCCATTGGAACATGCGTTGGAAAGCTACTGTCATTGTACGTCATTTCTGTATATGTCATTCATTTGAAGCGAAAACAACAATCATTTTTTTTCAGTCAAATATGTCGAACTTTGTGCCTGAAAAAGTGTTTTTACATCGAGTTCTTTTTCATTACTTAAATATGAAGAAAACTGCAGCCGAAAGTCATCGTATTATGGTGGATGTTTATGGTGAATATGTGCTAACTGAGAGAAATTTTGGCTTGGCCAACCAGCCAAATCAACGGCAAAGCCAAATATCCATGGCATGCTCTGTATTTGGTAGGATCAGAAGGGTGTGCTCTATTACGAGCTGCTAAAAACGGGTGAAACCATCAATGGACAACGCTAGCCAACACAATTAATCCGTTTGAAAAGAGCAGTAGCCGAAAAACGTTCAAATTTTGAGAAAAAAAACCGCACGAATTTATATACCCAATAATTTTTCAAATTAACTCAAGAAGGATGACGTCGTCATTTATTTCGATTCGGGAAAACCACAAATTCACTGGTAGCTGGCAGGCCTAGGGGTTGTGTTCACTGGTCGTTAAGGGAAGGTGAGAGCTTATGAGGAACGATTCTCAGACCGAACACAAACGCGAAGTCCTAGCCAACCCATTGGAGATCGATTCTGCTCCCTCGACCGAGGGATGTTGAAAATTATGGATGATTGTTTATTAATTTAACCACCACCGTTTCTTACAACGCGCTTTGCGTCAGTTAATAATAATAATATGGGTGGCGCTGCAGCCTGCAGAGGGCCAGGACCTAGCTTCTTCTGCAACCACTCATGTTGTGCGTGCTGGAAGGGACCTTCCGTTTTATTTCGACTCCAAACGGACAAGTTTTGGCGGCATTGTCAGTGACTCGATAGAGGTGGGACCGTGAAAATTAGTTCCGCCGTACCGGGAATCGAACCCATGCAGCGGGGTTCGATCAACGCACAGACCCCCAAAGCCACGGCCGCCGCTTTGAGTCACTTGCCTTCAGCATTTTGACGAAAGCCGCCCGATGCATTGCTTGAATTGAATCTCGGTCTTTTATTTTAACGTTGCTGCCGGTAATTTCATTCAAAATGTTTTCTATAAATTTTCGACCCACTTGCCACTGAGTTGCCTTCAGTCCTAGCTTAGCTGAAAACCCTTTCGTTGAACAGGCTGGCAACAAACGGACTGTCCAACGCAAAAAGAAACCTTAAAAATAATGTACAAAGTTTGATGAGTATTTTTTGCTTGCCAATGATGAAAACGGCTACCCCCTAGTCTCTTACAAACAACCGCCACCGGTAGACAAGAAAACAAAAGATGGCTACACTACGTTCGCACACAGAGATGATATACACAGACAGCATTAGTTTCGGTGTGCTTTTGTTCACTGGTTTTGAAGGCTTTTACCTGGGAAGTCCTTACAATTAATTAGTTTTGGTTTTATTCGAAAACTGTACTGAGGTGACCTGCGCTTAAACACATTCAAATTGACCAGCTTGTAATGGTTTGCGGCTAAATAAATCGAAAAAAACAAAACAAAATCAAATTAGCAATTAAATCCATTAATTAAACTGACTAGATCTACAGCCACAGTTTTTAAGCGAACGAATAACAAAAAGGAAAGGAGTATGTACACAAATATCTAAGCCTTAAGTACATGTACAAGAAGCCAACTGAAAATAAACGTCTACAAGTAACGCCGCATCTACGCAGCTATGCAGCTACAAGTGTGTCAATCGTCCTGCCAGAGTATGGACTGATGTACCTTTTGGCTTGAATTTTGATTTCTTGAACTCTCGAGGTGTCATAGATGCCTCTTTTAGCGTCGTCTATAGCAAGCAAACCACCCAATCAATGTCTTGAATCAATCATCATCCTCCTCCTCCTCTTCCTCTCAACCCATCCCTCCCCATCCATCCTTGAGACTCATACGCGAGTACATACGTAAGACAAACAAACAGAAAAAAAAAATAAAGGATAATGAAGCACACGCCCACAAAGGATAGAGATGAAGCAAACCATGGATCCGCTGACGTATGTACAACATGGAAATGTAAATGCTCACAGAATGGTGCTTCGCATACCTGGAGTGATACTGGGCCTTTCGAGGTTTGGCCGCGAGCCGAATGTGTATTTTGGCGTTGCCTGAGCGACTGATTTGACCGCCTTGTCGACGTTGTACTCGCCCGGTGCTGGTGTCCTGAAAGTGGTCAGCTCCTTGGGCCGAGCTTGCAGGGATATTTGCGGAGCTGTGTCCTTGCCCTTCACTCCCAGGCCGGTGACATTGTACTGAGCCGGGCCGGGTCCAATTGAATCGTACTTGCAGCGATGTTTCTTTCCAAAACTGAACGCTGGAGACGCATGTTTCTTCGAGTCTGTCACTTTGGTGCCTACTCGTCGATGGAATACGTGTCAAATTTGATCACTGGTCTCGTGCGGGGGTACTCACCAACTAATGACGGTAACTGGACGCAAGCTGGGCCGGGACTGCTACCTTCCGCGGCGATTTTACCCTTCCTCACTGTTGGCGTCCATGGTCTTTGCTCAAAGCCGGCTCCCATGCTCATAAGTCGTTTACTGTGTACTCGATCGCAGGGATTGCACTGTCTTGGTGCGGAAATTCTGTTACTGCTGCTGAACCTCGGACAGAAGTTCTGCTGAAACGAGAAGAAACATGGTTTGGTTATTTGCGATTCGACTTGGGTTAGTGTGCGTGTTTGTGACCATTCTGACGGTCTTCGTTGTTGCCTTCATGATTTAATTGTTCACAGGCACGTCTCACGTTTTAGACATTTGAGGCAAGGACTGTGTTTTCTTAAATCGATGAGGGAAGAGTTAATGATTCACATCGGTTGAATTTACTGGTCGCGCCCTTGTGTGAAGTGAAGGATAAAGCAAAGTTTCCCACTTCGAATGCCAATTTCCTCCCATAAGCCCCCGAGTACAGAACACAGTGCAGCAGGCCTCAATTATCTCAAATCGCTCGAACCCTCCCCCATGGGTATACACCAGCACCTAATAACCGACCTTTAACCTGGCCTCGATTTTAGGCAACTTCCGGCAATTTATCGCTACATCAGTTTCAATTTCCACTCACCGCCCACAGGCTTCCGTTACCAATCTGCGTCGATTTACAGCGCCCTTGTCGAATCGAAGACCTTCGAATTTGATGGCATTCTAATCGCGGCCTGGCTGTGTCCTGGAAATCAATCCCTAATTAGTCCAAAAAGGTTGTGCCGTGCTGACACAGAACAGCTAATTCCAATCATTGTCATGCCACTGACACACATGGACAAACATGAGCACGTGTGTGGATACAGATAAGCTCGGTTAACCTAAAGCACCATAAAATGACATGGATCCGGTCTTCGTTCTGAAGTGACTCGTATAACTTGACCTACATTCAGTCCTCGGTGGGGATATACCACACTGCGCGGCGAAGGGGTCCTGAATTGGGGGTAGGTTGACGTTGCCGTTGTCAATGCCGCAGCCCATGGAGTGAAATCAATTCTCCTGTCAAACGATGACAACTTTGAGCCACTTTGATTCGGTCGGTTTCTAGTACGATCCACTTCGTAGGCTCTTCAAGGACCCGCGCAGTGCCCGAGTTTATTGCGAATTTTTACTAATTTATTCGATGGAGTAAGTTATGTGCCAAGGGAGTTGATCGATCCATACCTCGTCTGGTGGGGTGGTAGGTTCGCCCGGAGTTGGGGGGTCGCTGTTGCATGACGGAGCATGGTTTAGCTGTTTCAACGTCAAAACATTTAGTGCCAACCGGTGCCGGGGACTAAGGAAATTTCTCGATTACCCCGAGGAGAGGAGAACTTGTAGGCGACCACCGGAGGGAAGGTTGATGAGAGGCGAATGACTTGCTTTTGATTTGTCTACACGATTTTATTCTTGCTGTCTTCGATACGTGCGCATGTGATGTTCATTGAGAAATTAGTCTTCTTCTGACGTTGACGTGTTTTGGGGTGTTTTAGTGTTTTTCCACTATATCCTCGTGCCAACGCTCCCAAGCTTTATAAATTAATAACTAACGAATCTACGCACACTGGGAGTGCTGCTTTTGATCAACATGCCCAACCTTCAACTCATCAAATGAAGCCCACCCTTAATGAGGTTTCCTTATCAAATAGAATCCTTTATGGTCGTTTATCAGAACGAAGAGAATATCACGCCTAAATTTGAGTAAACTAAAACTTTTAGAAGCACTATGGAGAGGATGACGTCAGAATGTGAGAAAAGCATGCACAACAGCAAAAAGAAGCCAGCACCCTTAAGACGGCATCAGATTGTCGAACGGATAGAAAAGAAGAGATCTGGGCCATGGAATGAAAGTTGCTCAAGGTCTATCCAGAATTGGTGTCAAGGGTTACACCTAAGATCAAGCTTAATCGTCAACTAACACATGTCTACCGAAACCTCGTATACGGACAGACTTTCTGCTGACCACGATCCCACTCGCATATGCTTCAACGTTCAGTCACAAGCCAAGACATACTGCGGCACAACAGTCAAGCTGTCCGCTACCGAGACTATGAAGAAAGGAAATCTGGAGTGTATCCCTAGGGATGAATACATTACAGTGTTGTGCCAAAAAGTTAAAAAAAAACTGGAAATAAAAAACGCAAGTCAAGTTGGAAGCCCTTGGTAGTGGTAGCATCGAAGCTAGATGAGAATAGGATCTGCAGATCTATTAACAGAGGTACACCCCAGGCGGTATCCTCCCCCCTCTCTTGTCATTAGAACGAACAGGGTGCAAGGTCAGGACATTGCTATTGTGGTCTCTAGGAAGTATAGCTCCATAATCTGAGATATTATGCAGTGACAAGAGAATGCAACCCAGGCGTCAATCCACAACGGATCTAGTTCTTTTCGCCAGGAAGTATAAAATCCCTGACTTTGTCCTCCCTCTACAGTTGAATGATACCACAAAATTTCTGTGTCTGGTAATGGACACGAGCTTAACCTGGAATCTCAATATCTAGGAACGTGTCAAGGAGGCTGCCGCTCCTAGTTACTGCTGCAGAAAGGATATAGGGTGCCAATGGGGACTACAGCCCGACTGAGACCCGGTCCACTGGCTTTTTACATCAGCAGTCTGGCTCAAGCTACTGTATAGAGACGCGAATTGGTGGACTGTGCTCGAAGAGAACACCAACTGCTGATGGGGTGCATTGGATATCAAGCGTATGTATCAGCGGAGCGGTAAAGAGTAACCCAACCGCCGCTCTGAACATACTCCTCAATCTTCCACGGCTAGAATTAATCGGAGGACAGACAGTATGTGGAAAGAACTCCGTTCTAGACACCCCACTATCGTAGGCTTCTGCTGTCTACTAGCGGTTAGCCTCTAGAACCTACGTACTTCCAACCGAAGAACTAGAGGAAGCTATAAACCAGACGTTACCGCAGACCAGGAGGCGCGGTGGAATGACAAAAAGAGGACAGCATCTATTACAGTGAAGATTCACAAAGCGACCTAGTGGTCCCCCGACAACAACCGACAACAAGACTGTCCTCACATTGCGATCGACGTCAGGAATCCTTTACATCTGAACTTTTCAAGGCCCCAACGTAGATTCCGATCGTTTCCTTCTTGTAGCCGGGGTAAGGAGACGGGTATCAATAGAATAAATCTGCCGAGGAAGAACGCCGCGGTTTGACGTCGGAAAGTTACAATTGTAATGTTTTCCTAAAACCTTTGATGACCAGATTGATCTTTAATTACTCGCCTTCGCCGGCGAGGTGCTTGCATCAAGAAGTCGTCACTGAAGTACCGGATTGACAAGCAGTAGGGACAAGAAACTAAGCTTCAAGCCTTAAAGGCAGCGCTTCAACTATCTACGAGAGCTGAGCTCTACACGAGAAGGGTTCAAACGATGAGATGGAGACGTACTCGTGGCCAGAATGATGTCCATTTCGGGACTGTTTCGCCACCCAAAATCGAACAAGAACGGAAAGCCTTTCCTACACGACTAGATGGCGTAGTTGGTTCGGTGCCTGCCCCTGGTTAGCGGGGTCCCTGGCTCGAATTTAGTACGCTTTATCCGGTTTTCAAATATGGTCTGGAATCAAACTAACGGCACTATCACTGGAGTGGCTAATCAGTGACTGTAGTCCTACTGTGGGTATCACAATGGACTACCAAGCGACCTACCTAAGCCTTATTTCCTCTTGTGTGACGATGCAGGTGGAATCTGGACTGACATGACCTCATGCCTTCCTCATGTCCCTAGTCTAATTGTTGTCTCAACTTTCCCGCCGAAGGAGTGGAACTGTCATCCACGTGCTGGCTACTCGACACGAAATCACTTCATTCCCCCGTGTCGCCATTCAGATCATTAATCACACGCCGTTCCCCCAAGAGGAAACTCGAAACCAATTTGTACCTCTGCAACGTGTGTCGTACTCGTGACACAAAAACCAAACCAGAAGTCGTATCGATTTTGTACAAGAAGCAAAACAGTGATTGCCAAGTCCGGTTATGACACAGCCATAACTCAGCCGCAGGTAGGCCTGGACGAATTAATTAGCACCGAGTCCCCGTCTGGTGTGTGGCGGCAAGTCGGCCAAGCAACTCGCCCAACAAAAAGGGCGATACACTTCCTTCCGCTGGAGCAGTCCAAGGAGACTAGCGTGTCAAGCGGCAGCCTTGGCGGATAATTCTCGCCCGCAGGAGATCCCTATCCGCGAGCTATTCAGTTGCACTGCCATTTCACGCTTTATCCAGTGACTGGACTTAATAATGGCAACCTGCTGTTAATGTGTTTTTAACGCAAACGGCCAGGGGCAAGGACTTTCCGCGGCCACGCTGGGAACCTTGAGAGATCCGATCACATGCAGTCGTGCGTTGGCCAGCGCGCTTACATCATCTAATAATGACGGTAATTGACTTGGCTCGATTGAGGACAAGCAAATGAATGATAAATGACCAATTTGGGTGGTCATGCATCAGCAGCGGTCCAGAAAAAGCAACCGCCTCAAATTGTGGCGGCCCCTTTCAATGGGGGCGTGCTTCGTCATCACGGCCAAATACGGCTGCAATCAAGTGTCGCTTCGACAGCCATCCATGGTCTCGTCTACCTGCTCTCGTTCCCCAATTGAAGTGGAAAACAAAAACAGTTTTTGGGCAATCAAAAGTGGGCGGCGGGGACTCCCCGGTGCAGACCGACTTAATTGCTTTTTAAATTGCAAGTTCATCGATAAGGAAATTGTTTAACGTTCGTGAACAAGGGCAATTTAATGCCGACGTCGGGTGAAGTTGTTGTCTTGGCATTTCACCGCAATCGCCTTTGTCTTCGACGCTGATTAGACCCAATCACACTTGGAGTGCGTTTCAGTTGGATATTTACTTCGGTTTTCGAAGAAATTGCCGCACAAGTTGCGACCTTATCTGGAGAGATTAAATTCCATTTTGTTTGGGTGGAGAATGGAAAGTGAGCTTGAGACACGAACAGAGGAATTGAATTAGCTGCGACTGTAAATGGGATGCCTTCGGAGGCACTTTTGAGATTGCTCTCACGGGGGTGGGGTCACTTAATTTTCTTCGACTTAGATGGCTGACTACTTTAGCTTTTGTGGCAACAATACTAGTTGATCCACTTGGGCCAGGGTGGCAATAAGACCGACTATTGGACCAACACGTGGTCGTCCATTCTGATGGATGAAACGCACATATCGACACTATATGCAAAAAGCAACTAAATCGCTTTGGCCCATAACACATCTTGAGGGGTTTTCCCTGGAGTCTAAAAATGAGCTTGTTTATAGACAGACCCTCAGCAAGTTAAGCAAAATAAAAAGTGTTCGTACAACAGGAACAATGAGAACCATTCCAACGGCAGGAAATTCTATTAAACCTACCTCAGCTACATACTGCTGTCCAGTCTGAAGCTGCAAGACAAGCTGTAGCCCTGCAAACATCCTATAACTTGAAAGAAGGACCCTTCTGAGAAAGATCAATCACGTTGATGAAGTAACCAATAGCCGTGGTCTCAGTCTTGACCCCAGTCTTAGACTTCAACAAAAAATGCTAAATCATTTTAGCTAAAAGAGAACAATCGGTCAACAGCTCTCCTTGTATGAATGGCGACGCCCCACGGTGGTACACAGCCGGGTCGAAGTCAGAAAGTTGAGTAGGAGCGGGCATTGTGGACCTAGATGTAACTCACACATGCCTCTCCCCAGAGTTCACACTCTTCCAAGCTGAGCTCTTCGCCATAAATGAAGCAGCACATTGCAGCAGCAAATGTACTCAATTCAAACATTTCGACATTCTCAGATAGCCATGTTAGGTACTTAAAGCCCTCAACAGCATCACATTCAAATCGAAGGCTGTCAAGGAATGCTGCAAGACACTCCCACTGGCAAAAGAAAAACAGGTTAAAACTGAGATGGACATGAACACCACGAGGGCAATGAAAAGGTAGAATTCCAAGCAAAAAAAGAGCTGCGATAGCTCCTTTTATTGGGACTTTCCCTTAGCAACAGTGACATACAGCAACACTTACACAACTGGTCAAGTAATTGCCGTACCCAATGCAGGAAAAACCAAGAGGGGCTTACACTCTAGAAGAAAATTCGTGCAGATTCATGAGAGCCTAAGTCTGAACATGACTCACCTAAGGATACTATGTGGCACAGCTACTGCTCACATCTCATGCAGCTGTCAGTTGCACAAAATGGGACACAGAACACCTAGCAGTCGAGTGTTCAAATCTGAGCTGGTATAACCAAGCAGACAGAAAATCCCCTTAATGGGAACAGAGGTAGCTCTAAAGTCCTCGATCAAGAAAGGGGGCACAACAGATCTATTGTGGTCTCAGTGTTAGATTGTTAAAGTCACTCCCCATTTTCTTCAATTCAGTTATCACAGTCAGCAACAAATTCATGCCGTAGATTAGGAGAGGGATAATGGGTGCTTGGGGAGTATAAATTTGCTAATTGACAAATTAATAAAAACTTCGTTCGTTCACTGTTGCACATTATACCCAGATTTTTAACGCAGCCACACCAAGAGGACACAACTTTTGGGGGAACTTACGTACCCCGATCTTAGTCTTCGATATACTTCGAAATACGAAACTAGAATAAATAGTAGAACTATGTAAGACGAACTCGGTACTGATCAATATCAACGAAAAGGAAATCTATACCGACGGATCTAAGGCCGGTAGTGGAGTGGGAGCGGGTATATACTCGGAACATCTGCAGATCCAATGACTGTGGATGAGGACGATATCGATCGAGAGCATCGTCATCTACACCGACAGTCTAGCAGCAATTATGGCACTCGAATCACCATGTTTAAGATCAAAATTGGTAAGACTGTGCCGTATGTCCCTTAACGAGATGTCAAGACGTTGGAGCCTGACGGTGTGCTGGGTTTCTGGACTAAGAGATATTCCAGGAATCTCTGAAGCAGATGAGCAACAATCATGGGACCAAAGGTTGGATACTTCCGGGTTCCAATAGAAACTCGGAATACCAAAATCACACAGCTAGCATGATAAGGGCTAACATGAAATCCTAGCATGAAAGAAAGGCTTCATACAAGACAATTGTGGCCAAAAATAGACTTACAAGGAACCACGGTCATCCTTAGCCCAGTCAGAAAAAGCCTGGGTAACCTAGTTGGAATCCTCACAGTCGTCGCAAGACTAGGATACTATACCACGCCTTCTGCAGCAGATGCATGGATGAGGAAGAAGAGGAGAATCCCTCCCTCCCCTCCTGCAACTGCCCTGCACTGGCCTCTGTCAGGAAAGAAACCCTGGGAGAATACTACTTAAATGAACCAACAGATATATCCGAAAAGGAAGTCAAATCAATCTGGGCGTTAGTCCAAAAAGCAAAATGATTCCAGGAGCAACGAATGGCAGCCGGTTCAGTGGCAACACAATGGACCCCTAAGTCTAAGAGAATCCATCAATTACGATGGTAGTCACACTACCTAACCTATCCTAGTGAGCATTGAGAATAGTACCGGACTGAGAGTAGAACCATGATGTACGCCAATGTGAAAATTACAAAATGACGACAATTTTGAATAAATACGAAACACTTTGAACACGGTTAGGTACGAGAATATTAACTTCTTTGAATTGGGTGGACAGTTTGTGGCAATGTATTGACGGTTAACTCTGCCGAAAACGAGGCAAGTAAGTCTGTAGAGTAGTAGTAGAGTAGATTCTTCGCAACCATTCGTGTTGTTCTCTAACAAGTGGATGGGACCTACAGCTTTATGCCTTTCGGAACGGCCAATTTGAGAAGGTTTTTCTAGACAGCTATGCTCTTTAGGCATTGTCAGTGACTCGAAAGAGATGGGGCCGTGAAAATTGTTTTGCTAGTACCGGGAGTCGAACCTAGGCAGTGTAGGGTCAAGTGCCTAGGGGTAGACGCATCAACCCACGGCCGTCGACATCATGGTGTCGTTTGGAAGTATAATTGGAAGCAAAACTTTGAAAAAATCGAAATAATTATTATTCACTCTAACAGCCTCGGAAAGTATGGCACAACTGACTGAGTATGTATCGACTTTTCCTAGTACAAACATACCATCTCGGGGCTGTTTCTTTAAAAGACATACTATCACACTCTGAATCGTGGGTGAGGCGCCACCTGTAATAGAGATTCTTCTACCACCACTGAGTCACAGATGAAACTGACAACACTTTTTTAAGATGCAGCAGAAATATTGGCGCTGGTGTTCTAAATGTCGACATCCAGCCTTTGTTTAATATACAAACGCTTCTAGTGAATAAAACCGTTTTGTACAAATATTCTAAAACACATTTGACAACAAATGAATTATAGATGCACTCAATACGTACTTTGACATCTAATGGCATGAAAGTAAAAAAAACGCACCAACTTTTGACACAAAAACATAAAACGTGTGAAAGAGCGTTTTATTGACGACCAATACTGAGCTGAGTACAGATTCTCAATAAAACACGCCTACAGTAGAGAACAAATTAAAGTTGTAACATCCCTGTAAGCGCCGACAGCGCCACCTGACTTCGGATAGCCGAATTTAACGACATGAAAGGAAGAACTTGACGATTACTTCTTTGGCGGCAACCTTCCGATAAGTGTAATAAAAGCGTGTGCACCTTCGGTGGAATTAAAATAAAATTCAATTCAAATGAACGGCTGTTAACAGAATTTAAATGTTCTCCACGGAAGTTGTTGTAAGACTTCATTTGGATAAGCCATAAGATCGGCTTAACGAACAGTCGTTTTCAAAGCGTCAAGAATTTGTGGATTGTGAGCAGAAGCACCACATTTCGCATAACATAAGTCCAAAGACGACATCTCACACAAACTTGTGGTGGCAACTTCACATCGCAAAAATGCGAATATTTAATTGTGAAATCCGGACCAGGAATTCGATGACCCCACGCCGAACAACGCCCTGAAGACCATTTATGTGCAAATTTGTTGAAATTTGAATAATCACACAAGTTGTTAGACAACACATCTGAGCAGACGGCGGAAACCTTGATTTTAAACTTTTACACTTCTAGTCTATGCCTAGACCATCCCGGAAACAGCGATTAGTCGATTAATCAAAAAACGGGTTCAAGCCCTTTAAGTGCATCCCACCACGGTGACATCACTTGAACAAACTCCATCAGTGATGTCCAGTGACTAACTTTATCCCAAATAGACCGTCTAACCGCCTCGCAGACAAGATTAATCGAGTTAATTACAAGCCCACTGCTAATCAATCATAAAAAAAAAAAACCTGAATTGAGAACTCAAGGAGAATGAGCCTAATCCGGAGAATGGCATGAATTCAACGAATCTCCGCGCCAAAGGTCAAGTCGTCGATCTTTCGTGTGTTTCTTTCCGCACAGCATCTCAAGACCGCCGATTGGCGACCGTAAACAATCGGCATTACGTCAGTGTTTATTATTTGACGGTGATGCGAGAAGTTCTCTCTGTTGGAAGCGGTTTAGTTATTGTTTTTTTTTTCATCGCACTCTCTCTCTCGGACATGGTTGGGTGAATACCTCAGGCGTGTCACATACCTCGTAACATACCGTGGAACATGTTTAAGTGGCTTGAAAGACTGGCTGTGAGCCAGATTCTGTGCGCTACGTTTCTCTCGGCTGCGCCTCCCGTGCGGTAGCGAAGCAATTAATTATCCTCCGCGGGAGGGTGAATACGACGAAACTACCGCCGCTCTGGGACGCTTGAGATGGTGGACAGCAAGTAAGTGCACGCACATGTGGACAAATTGTGTCCACTTGCGCGGCGTGTAATGTATTCCTGGCACATGCACAGCTCTCTAACTTGATTTGGCTAAATGAGTGCAGGTTCTGATTTGATATGCATGAGGGGTCTGCCGTGGATTGCCATAAGAGGGACTTTGCCCGGACCGCCCACAGCTGCACTGCGCGCCGACAACCCGAGAGACTTCCAGGGTTTACGTCAAGCATACGGATGAGGTCAAACGAACGTCAGATCGTCGCCTACACCTCCACCTGATTCATCGTGCAAACTTCGAGCAGCTTCGAACTCGACTGAGCCAATTTACCACGGTCGCTCGCCTATATTTGGGTGTTTGCAGATTCACAGCAGACGACGGCGAACACTGTGGCGACAATTTCGAATTCGGAACGCGGCTGAGATCATGAGATCTTGGCCAAATGCGGCCGGGAAAGCAACAGACAAGTGGCACTCACAAGTCACGGTGTGCGCTGCGTCGCCTGTGGATGTGTTGCTCAGGAAGTAGGTGAGTTTCTGAATTTTAAGTGGCACACTATCCGTTTGAGATTACAACCTGCGATGGGTTGTCTTGACGCTTAGACAGAGCATATAAGGCTAATGATTATTACGAGGCAATATTTCACATAGAAGTTAGTCGTAAACTGTGAACTACATTCGCGTGGGTGATGCTGAATGACTTCCGGGGCAATGATGGTTTTCTCTGATTCTAAAATGTTGAGACTCTCTGAATGCCGATAATAAAAGACTTTTCAACAAGCATTTGCACCGGTCAAACGCACGGTTGAGTTGAATTGAGTCAGCGCCTTTAATAATAATAATATGGGTGGCGCTACAGCCCGTAGATGGCTAGGGCCTTAGCTTCTCAGCAACAACTCGACTTGTGCGTGCCACTGTTCTCTAACGAGTGGAAGGGACCTACGGTTTTATGCCGACTGCAAATTTGAGAGGCTTTTTTCTAGACAGCTAATACTCTTTGAACACTGTCAGGGACTGGAAAGATGTGGAGCCGTGAAAATTATTTTTGGTATCGGGAATCGAACGCTGCAAGCGAGACGCACATACTCACAAAGCCACGACCGCCCACGCTTTCAGAATCCAAAAAAAAATGCCAATTAATGTCCTTCTAGTCAGAATTCTTGTACAAAAATTGTTGTTACGAGAAACACAGAAGGTTCGCTTCTTTAAATCTCAGAGACTATGAGGACTCTGAGAATTAAAGAAAAGTAAGAGCACCTGAGGTGGTGTATTTAATTTGTTCGACTCGGAACCAGTGGGACAACGTAATAGAGGACGCCCACGGGACATATGGGCCAACTTGGCGAAGTTGGGGGCAGCTAGCTAACGATAGTGCCAGAGGAGGGAGTGAGGCTTGTTGGTTGAGGCCCAGATCCACCTCGGACCGTAGCACCACTAGAAGAAGAAGCTGGTGAATCAACTCCTACTGGCCCAACTTGGCGAAATTGGAGGCAGCTAGCTAACAATCATGCCAGAGTAGGGAGTGAGGCTTGTTGGTTGAGGCCCAGACCCACCTCGGACCGTAGCACCACTAGAAGAAGAAGCTGGTGAATCAACTCCTACTGGGCCAACTTGGCGAAATTGGAGGCAGTTAGCTAACAATCATGCCAGAGTAGGGAGTGAGGCTTGTTGGTTGAGGCCCAGACCCACCTCGGACCGTAGCACCACTAGAAGAAGAAGCTGGTGAATCAACTCCTACTGGCCCAACTTGGCGAAATTGGAGGCAGCTAGCTAAAGATCGTGACAGAGGAGGGAGTGAGGCTTGTTGGTTGAGGCCCAGATCCACCTCTCTCGAGTCACTGGCCAGAAAACGATAAACGATGATGACATTAACCTTGACAACTTAAATATTCGATTTGCTTCTACTGGCACTGCAGCCACCGAAAGAATGTCTCCAACACTTTAAAATAACACTCGAACAAATGCTTTTGAGTTGAGAACAGTCGATTCCTACTTAGGGGGCTGTGCAGTGCTCACCATCAAGTCAACATCGGTTTCATTAAGGTGTTGCTTCCAATAATATTTCCTCACATCACTCACATTATTAACACAATAATCATGACTCCAACGTACCCTACGCTGTGGAAAAAAGCAAAGATAATCCCAATTCCCAGGAAAACTAATCCACCTGAATATACCCCTATTGCTGTTCTTCCGTTTTTATCAAAAGTGTTTGAGTCCCTTGTTAGCCGAGCCATCAATGATTACATTGAGCGACACAATCTATTAAAGCCGCTGCAGTCAGGTTTTCGTAAAGGATATAGCTGTGCCACAGCCTTGTTAAAGGTAAGGGACGACATAAGAAGAGCTAATGACGAAGACAAAACGATCATATTAACCTTACTTGACTGGTATGACCCAAGAATACTCTGTCATAAACTGTCCACCCAATTCAACTTCTGTAATCCCACTAATAAATTACTTCTTTCTTATCTTACTAACCGAGTCCAACCTGTCTTCCATAAATCAAAACTGTCATCCTTGTGTGACGTAAGCTGTGGTGTTTCTCAAGGTTCAATTCTCGGTCCGTTATTATTTTCAATGTTTATCAATGACCTTCCAATGGTTTTGTCCTACTGCAAATTCCATATCTATGCCGACGATGTTCAAATCTGCTTAAGATTCCCCCTTGGTATGGTTGAAGACTCTGTTGCTAAAATAAACAAGGATTTAGGCTCTATCGCCAGCTGGGCTAGAAAAAATGGCCTAATGGTCAATCCATACAAAACCAAGTCCATCCCG
Organism: Eristalis tenax; assembly: GCA_905231855.2. Taxonomy (NCBI): domain Eukaryota; kingdom Metazoa; phylum Arthropoda; class Insecta; order Diptera; family Syrphidae; genus Eristalis; species Eristalis tenax. Next base: position 74,915,186 of record HG993125.1, on the reverse strand, counting down.
TTCTCGAAACAACCGCCTTCCCTATCCAATTTTCCGCCAATTGCACTTAACTCGACCGCAATTGAATATGTTACATGTGTAAAAAACCTTGGAATAGTGTGCAATAGTGAACTGACATGGACTGACCACATTGATAGCGTCCAAGATATATACATCCCTAAGATGACTGCCAATCAGCAAATATATTCTCTCTAAATTAAAATTTGTCAAAGCACTGATAGTGCCAATCTTGACATATGGATCGGAGTTGTTCGCTTACGTCGGTACGTTTTTAATCTTCGCAGATTTGACCATGTCTCGAAACAACGTCGGAATCTCCTAGGATGCGAATTGGAAGCATTCCTAGGTTACAGATCGTGCACATTACTCTTCAAAATTGTTTACAAGAAACAGCCAAATTATTTATATGAAAAGATCACCTTCTGTCGATCGAGTCGTAATATTACCTTAAGACCCTCAATTTATACCAGTTTAATGTCACACAGGCACTTCTTCATTCATGCTGTTCGTCTCTGGAACTACCTACCTTCACAGGTACGGTCTAAGACCGAGTACAGACAATTTTGTACCTCTCCTTATTCTCATCGAACTGAAATAACTCCTACAATATTTTTATTTTTTTTTTACCTTTTTTTCTATGCATTTCTACGATTTTAAAATTGCAAAATTTACGCTCTAAACTCAATTGAATTTGAATTGAAATTAATAATTGCAATAATTCGATATCACTTAAATTCAAGCTGTCACTCAAAATTGTATATTATTTTATATTGCTCCTGTACTAGTACAAGAACATAATGTTTCAATGTTCAGAGATAAATATCAATAAATGAAATGAAAGCTAGAATGCACGAATTGAATTCCCTATAGTCGGGCTTAATTATTTAAATTTCTGGTCTCGCGCCAGACTAGCGGTTGCTATAGAATCCAATCCACAAGAAATACTACAAATTTAATTGTCATTATGTTTGATAAGAGATCTATTTGATGAACATGAGGCGCATATTCAGAATTAGAAAACATTGAAGCAAGTTAATGCTTATCGATTTGAATTCCCGTCGTTGCCCAGCTTGTCGTGTACACAGAGGCAGCTAAAGCACCTCCATACGTCAAAGACTCCATCAATATTTAACCAAAATTCTGACGTCCACCTAAATGGACAGAAAATTTCACAAAACTTAACTGCTCTTTAATTTCCTTCATTAACGTCGGATCTGATCACTTTCGAAAGCGAGATTAAAATCTGTCCACCTTCGGGCCGTTGGCCATCTAAATAATTCGCAAATCGCACTTTTCTTGTATTCAACAGACGAGGGAGAGTTCGAAAACAAAATCAGACAACTCCACGGATCTCATTTCGTCGTACCAATCGGTGAGCATCGAAAGCCTGATACATGCGAGCCCGAGAAGAATGTCTATGATTCCAAAAATAGATTCGCAAACGATTTGCATTCCAGGCAAAAATCACAAACAAAGGCACTTAAGGTCGGAACGGCTAAGATTTGCTGGAAAATACAAGCGAGATACAAGCGAGTGCAAGTTTACTCGCAAAAAGTTCAAAATATCTTATCAATTTCATAAAACACCATTCTGGCAAATGACATCATTCACGCCGCCATTTGTTTCAATGTGGGGCAAAGTAATAACACAGCACACTGTGATTAGATCTGACGTCTGTCAGTCAATTACTCACTTTGGCGCTGCATTCGTGCATCTCATTTGGTCGCAGTCGCAGCCTTATAAGACGATGTCACAGATTCTGATCGGATTGCCGCCTATTGGGAGCGGCCTGTCAAATGCGTTGGTTGCTTGCAAGCTCACTCAAATCGAGTGAGAGAAAACAAAAACGAATCAAATTTAATTTGATGAATAATAAAAAATGACGAACGAAATAAACCAACAAAAACCCATCAAACACACTGCCTGACACCGAAAGTGAAACGAATCCCGAACAATGGCTGGGGAACAACAAATTTTCCAATTTATTGTTGATCGTTATTTATTTGCCCTTGGACGGGGTTCATGAAAACAATCGAGTTGATCTTTGATTTGACAGCTGTGCGTGGTAAAATTAATTTGACATCAGTGACACATCGCTCAGACTCAGCCACAGACTGGATGACTTAATCGAATGACATGAACTTGAACGCGACCGTAGGCACAAACACAACGGAAACGACGAACAGATACGATATCATATCTCTGAAGTCGTATCTACAGGGAGACGCAAAGACGCAGCGACGCAGGTTTGTTGATTGCCGGGAATCAGTTTAAATAATTCCCCACGAATTGTTAAGTGGCGAGAGGCATTATGGGTATTATTCAAGCGGAACAATGGAAACAAGTATTTTTTGGCACAAAATTAACATTTCTGAAATTTCTGGAGGTGATGTCATGGCCAGAATGGTGGCTCAATTTGTCATTCTCTCACCATACGTATTCCGATGACATTCCCGTCGCACCACATCGTTCGCGTACACACCGTGGACACCGTTCTCTTTCGTGAATGAGTATCCTCATCGATGACGGTATTGCATAGTCGAGAGGCGCGAGGTTATCACCAGATTGGTTTGACGTATCCGCCTCATGCACGGAGAGAGATAATTCAATTAAGGCTTGTTGTGCGACGACGCGGTCCTTTGCGAAGATCAAGTGCGCACTTAATTCTTGATTTGTGTCGACTGATGAAGTGTGGCAAATTTGGTGGGGGCCTCGCGATGACCCTTTGTTCGCTTCGTAGGAGACTGTATAGAATGTAGGTACCTCATTAATTGGCAATCATTAGTCGGAACTTGGGGAACGTCACTTGGCTTTAAATAAATATTGGCTGATGCTTGGAGTGACTCTGGTTAGCGACCGCAACGAGGGGTGCTTCTCATGGAATTGAATCACCGGGCATTTTTCATTCAAACTGATCGATTTAAATTCGACTGTCGATGGCCTGCCGCAAGATAGGCACTATTACGCAAGACATTTCCTTTCACTTTACTCTATTTGCATGTCCCTGGAGTTGTCGATTCTCGGGCAACTTCAATTCAAGCCACGTTATGTGATGGCAGCTCGAATTTCCCGATGCTTGTGGTTCAAAAGCACCCCATCATCAGCTGTCATGGACGTAATGAGAGTACACGGGTTTGGGCAATCAAGGCAAAATGTTATTTTTTATGCGAAAGAGCACGCAGTCAAGCTAATCCGATGGGATCTGGGTTTTTATGGTCACTCCAGCACTTCTAATGTTGCCAACAGGAAGTAATTTAAAGGGGTCAAGGCTCTGGTTTAATGGCAAAACCATGTGCGGAATTCAGACATTTGACACCTTGGCACAGTAAACTCCTGAAAATGGCAGGTTTTTTTTTTCGAGAATTGTGTAAGAAGATTGATGGTTCTCTCCTTCATTGTTTGGGAATGGTTTTGAACTGGAAATACGCACATAGTCCAGGATTGTCATATGTGGCGATTGGCCAGGGTTGTCACATGTGGTTGCACTCCAAAAAAGAGGTAGTTTTGCTTATCAATATCGGAAAATTGCCTTATTTTCTCATTTAAATAAAACTTCACATCCTTTGGATGGCTAGTTGCTGAAGAAGTCATCGAATTTTCTGAATCTGACCAAGCCCCATTTGTCGTACTGCAGATTTATTTCCTGGCCATCGCAACATTAATTCTTGATTATTTATTATTGATAGAGAACATATTTCGATATTTCGATAACTGAAACCTGACAAGTATTTGGTCTTGTCTAAGAGGAAGGTTAACGGATTGGATGACACAGCTGTGAACTGTACGAGCTATAGAAACATGTTGAAGTACCCCTGAAGGCAAAGATCCGACGACTGTACTGGCTCATCGAGTACATGAGAGGATCATGAACTCTAGCCTCTTGATTCGAGAAGAAGAGGAACAGTGAACACCCCATAACACCGAAGCTACTAAGTAATCGTGTTCGCAACTGAGAACAACGTCCCGGGGCGTAAACATCTCCACACAGAGCAGCAACTGCGGCAGTACATTTCAAGAGTCTTACGAAAGGGGAGAGTAAAGAAAGCAAGGAATGACAGGTTGAATGAGTGAGAAGATGAGAAGACGAAGAAGAGGAGGTGACGATATTTTTTCAACAATTTAGAGCATTTGAAGTGCTTATCTTGTTTTGTTTTCATTCATCTTCTACGCAACAACAACAGACGCATAAATAAAATTGCCAATAAATTCGAATAGAGAATGCTTCACAGCTGAAGTGTGAATGCCTCACAGAGTCTGTAAAATGTGAGTTGAAGCGCTGCGGCAAGGGGAGAAAGGTTTTTTAAATCGCCGAAGTGAGTTGTATCAATGATTTGGAAAGTTCAAAGTCAACATGAACCAAAAAAACATATTTCGTCACCACATATTCCAATTCCCCGTCTCGGCACCATCATTCCAAGATCCCAGTCTGCCATCATTTTTCATTCAGTGGAAAATATTGAGACTGGAGGAATAGAGGACAATGAAAATAGAATCGACGAATTTTGTGGAGATGTATAGAAGAACAACTGTCATTTAGGGACGGAGTGAGTGACCTATTTCGCCTTCACTTAAGAAGCGGAGAACGGGCTGGTAGTCACGACAAAGAACAGAGTTGCCGCTTCTGAAAAAAATTTGCTACCAAAATTGGAGAAAATTTACCAAACGAAGTAAAAATATTACCAATAAATTCTAAATCTTGAAACATAAATATATAAAATCAAAATGATGCAGCTCGCTTTGACTGTGACTCTTTTCTCATTTACTAGCTCGATATAATAGCGTGAGACATCTCAAAACAATTTTGTCTTATTTAAATATGTCAGTTGATGGTAGAAAAACAAGCCTAAGGAGGGAGTTTCGCTTTAGTTGAGCACGAGAAACAGAGTATTACTTACCCTGCGGCCCTACCGGGATAGGTAGTAAAATTGCAGACTCTCTAGCTAGTAAAGGAACATCGGAACGTTTCACAGGCCCGAAACCTTTCTGCCCTGTACGAGACCATGCCCACAGAGAAGAATTCAGGGAACTAGAAGGAACCGGGCAGAACGTCTTCTGTTCCGTTCTCTTGGGTCAATATAACCGAAAGTGGTTCATTGCATGTATCAAGATGAGCAGCAATAACGTCCGTATCCTACCAGGATTCCACTGCAGACTCAGGCAGCACATACGAAGTCTAGGGGTATCAGAAGAAGGTCTCTACTGATTCTGCGGGGAATATATTAAAATTCCAGAACATGCACTTGGATTGTGTGATGCACTAGCCCCCAAACGTCAAAGGGATCTGGGCAGGCACCTACTATCAGAGGAAGAATCGAAGTTACTAGAACCATCTGTCAGTCTCAGATTCCTAAATGTATCTGGCTAAGAGAGAATACTCTAACTAGAACAAATCTCTTCCACATATGAGCAGAAAGAGTCCATAGCCCGCAAACAACTCTGAAAAGAACTGTATGTGAGGGGAACTCGCAAAGTTATCATAAGGGGCACAATGTATACAGGAGTTAAGACCGCGCAATTGGCCCAGAACCCCATAAGCAGGCAGCAGGCAGAACGAAGTTCAAGTTCAACCACGCGTCGGCACTAAAACCGATGAGCCTGCATTCTGGATGGTTGTAGCAGCGGCTTTCTATGGGAACCAACTTAGTTTCAATGTTTAGTCCGATTTTAGACATTGCAGCATTAACTAATAAATTTGTTTGATAATAAATTGCTAATTTTTGTCTGACAATTTTTAATTCGTTTTATATTTACCAAAACAATATAAAAATTACAAAATTACCAAGAGTATCAAAAATTACCGAATTTGGTTAAAAATTACCGTGGCTACTCTCAGAATTAAAAAAAAAACACGGAAAAGAGAAAAATATTTGTTTGTTATAACCTTCGAGTGGAGGGATAGAGATATCCTTCTTCTACTTCTCTTGCCCCCTGATCTCATCTGACAGCGTTTTGTATACGCTTTTTGTGAATTCGTGTGAGCTCTTGAGATCAGCTGGCGAACAGCTGATACGCTTCCCCAACCAAGTAGAGTGGTGAATTAGAGTTCTTATTTGAAAAATCGCTCGTTAGTTGGACGATATTTCAAATTTTGGTGTTAAAGTTCAACACACTATGGTGGGGTAAGCGAACGAACAAAGCTTATATTCATGAAGTCGATTCCTTAAGCTCCCATTAGAGGAAGTTATAGTCTGAGATACTAGGACACAATTAATGCATTTCTAGTGCATGAATTTTTGTAAATGAATTGTGCACATAAAATGTTTAATTCACGCGAATCATGCGTACAGATAAACAATAATAACAATATTGCTTACATGAATCACTTAAAAAAAACAAAAAATTCTTTGCTCATTTCGCTTTTTGCAAAAATATTGAAAGATTCATAGAAATTAACTTTTTTGACAACCTTTTATAATTGCAATATCTTGTCGTTGTTGTTACCAAAATGCAATTCGAATGTATGAGTTTTCAGAATTCATTGATTAAGGGTATAGAGTGGAACTAACTTTTGGGACAGATTGTCAGATAGGCTGTAGGTATATAATCTAAGATTTAAATTGCATTGCATTACATTTTTATTCACGGAATTCCATATAACAAGTATATGCTCTTAAGGGCACGAGTCAATTTTTGAACACCCTCCGCACAATAACACATGTATTGTGGGCAAATTCGGCAATCTGTTGCCATTTTTTCCCACTAAAATCGACTAATCTGGAGACATTCCCACTAAAATGCACGAATCGGCCGCCACTGCGTGGTGGATCCATGGTTTGTGTAAAAGTATGTGTGAAATACAAGGGACAGTGTCGACAAGGGGTAAAAATGGTCGAAGATGGATATCTCTCTCACTCCATTATCTCTGCTTCAATTGTTCATTGAAAGTCGAGGAGGAAACATCTGCTAGGGGTGCCCAAAAAAGGCAGGTTTGTAATTTGTTTATTTTTGCATTAATAAATTTTGTAGTTGAAGCATGCAATAGGAAGGGAGCATCATCGATTTCAGTTATTTTTAGCCCCACTTACCCCTAAGCAAAAGTGAACGAAACTTAACGAAACTGAGTGAAGTGCTATAAATTTTGTAGTTGAAGCATGCAATAGGAAGGGAGCAGCATCGATTTCAGTTATTTTTAGCCCCACTAAAGCAAAAGTGAACGAAACTTAACGAAACTGAGTGAAATGCCAATGCTTGCCAGGAAATCATTCGTCGTACAAAATGTAATTGAAAGCAAGAAGCCGGTACTGACTGGAGAACAATAACAGCTAAGTTAAAAGTGAATAACAATGTAAATGTTTCCATCAAGACGTGAAAATGTTGGTAATCAAAAAAATGCTGGGACTGCTGGGAACATTTGGCTGACAGTCGTACTTAGAATTAAAGTAATCTAAGGACTGTTTGAATTTAAATTCATTAAAAAATAAAATTTGATTTTATAATAATTTTCAGGGCTGCGTGAAAACTTTCGTGGCTGACTGTAAGTCAGCCATCATACATACACGATTTTTAATGACAATTAAGGTCACGTTTAGTGTCTTCAGCAGACCCGAATAATTTTGAAATTCGAAATCACAGACGACTATTAGTCACTGCCCAGATGTCATGCACCTAAATGAGTGCCTTGTGTTCTCGAATGGGTTTGCGAAAGTGTCGCAAACACTTAAAGAAGACCATTCAAATGGTTCTTTGGTTCTTTGGTCTTTTTGAATCGATGTTCACACACACCATTAATCTCTGACAACTGTCACGCAAGCGTAGACGCAAAATGTTTCAAAATCAAACACTGCAAGGCAGAAGCAAGCTGTACGTAACACATTTAGTGCTGGATGGGCTAAAAATATCCCTGTTGCTGGCAGAACGTATTTTTAGTTCACACCAGAGGCTACCCAAATTGCGGTTGGGTCAAACTCAAGCCACACTTTTCTGAGAACTAAATCTGTCTTGGTTTGCACTCAATTTCTGAGTTCATCACTTCATCTGAACCACTGCAAAGTCAAGATCTCTTATGTCATACATTATTGCGAACATTATTTAGAAAGAAAAAAAAAAAAGTAAGTAAATTGCAATATGACCCAACCGCGAAGCTACAGCGCCCCCGTTCGCTGCCAGTCGAGTCATTGCGCCACCGTCATCAACAGCCAGTGATAGCCCGTGCCTTAATGAGTATCACAGTGCATGCACGTCCCAATCCTCCGACCCCGGATGGTAGCTAACATTTTCAAAATAATCACCCTGCAATCCAATCCGCGCGGCAAAACTTTCACACCACCTCGGCACACACATCTCAAGCAAAAAATAAAGAAATTATCAAAGTATCCATTACGTACGTAGGTATCTCATATCGTGTGCATAGTTAAGCACTTAAAAACCCCAAGTCATGCGTGGCGGGTTGCACAGATGTTTTTCCATTCCATTCCAATGCCCGCCGAGTGTAAAGTCTAATTTCGTAGCAATTACCTACTCCTTGTGGCCTCTCCTGCGACACACTAATTAAAAACGTCTTCCCAGCCCAAAGCGGCTTGGCCCGGCCAGTCGCGCACCGCAAGGAGTCATTCACCTCCATTCAGTCATTTCCTTCTCGAATAATTATGCGCAGAGCCCCTTTCTCTCCTGTCTGTGTGCACATTATGTTTTCAGCTTTGCGTCAGCTTGACTTTTCGTTCGTTCATAAACAGTTCACCGCCGCCGCCGCCGCACCGACAGACGCGCGCATTCATGAAACCCCATTCCCTGAGAAGATTCATTTCTAAATTTATAGATACCTCATGCAAGAAATGACATAATCATCTGCCGCCCAAGTAGACCGCAAATACAAAATGCATTACGGAGTCGTTTAGGCATTTGTGCAGCCGCTGCACTCCGGCAGCAGTCCGTTAATAGCTCATCATAACACAGACTGCGTCGGTTTTCCGTCGAAAATACGCACGCCGTAGCTGTCGCATTGAATAACTCACCTCTTTCACTTGGTAGATTCCCTGTATCCTTTCGATTAACCCACGTCAACTTGAAGTGCTTCCTCGTCCTCGAAGATGTTCTGTTCACTGACAAGCGCTGTCACAGGCACTGTTCTCACTCGTTAAACAAAACGATCAAAATTCGAAACTTCACAAGGGATATACGAATTCGCCGTCAAAACAGATAGTCCTTGGGTCCTTTTTTTATGAAATGTTCACACCGTATGTTATTTGCACAGAAAAGTATCTTGTATCTTTAACTTAGCGCAGAGAGAACGCAGAGAGAAACTGAACAGAAAGAAAAATAAATTCAATGAATGCACAGAGTGTTAACCGAAATTCGAAAATGCTCGTCCGCAGTGTTTGGAAGCGAGTCGTCAACTGTTTGTCGCTCGTCTTGGCACCGGCTATAGTATGTCTGATCTGCTGGTGCTAAGTCGTATTCACAGACAAGCTGAATGCTAGTGCTGGAGACGTTTGGTTCTGAGTGCGAGGGCAACGGCGGCAGAGAGCGACAAGATGTGCGGAGCAATTCAGCGCAAACACTGACGTAGCCAAGCTTTCGTTGTTATTTTCGCTGATGGCTTACGTGTGCGTTGGCTCTTTATTCAGCCGCATTGCATGAGTCGTGTGGTAAAGCTCTCTCTTGCACGCGATGTGGACATGCTAGGGCTAGACGGAGGGAACCTTTCTCAATGAATTCTACTTCCTAGTTTACTGTACAGTGGATAGTTAATTCCGTGGATACTTTTACATCGATTGATGTGTTGATCTGCTTGTTTGATTGGAAAATTGACTTGGCGAGTGGATAGTGGCTCTCGGTGGCATTGACTCAACATGCATGGGCTGTGGTTTTGTTGGGCATACACACGTATCTATTGGATTATGATTTGTAGGTTTCTGTGTGTGAATGGGTTAATGGTTGAGAGTACTTATGGTGGTTATAACGGTCGTATTCAGATTAATTCTATCTGAATGAAATTCTCTTGGTTTTCTTTTGCAAACTTTCAGGTTTCTTTTTTCCATTCCCCCATCAGGGGAATGGAGTTGCTGTCAGAAGAGGAATACGATTGATGTAAGAGTGGACGCTGAAAGATTAAGATTACATCGTCAGGAGTTCATGTCGGATCGGAATTCGAAACAGATGTTAATTGATCTGGATTTAGGGTGATCAAATTTATGGAAGTGTGTTCATTTTTGTGTGAAGCTGTTAGGAAACGCATTTTGAATCGGAATAACCAGGGGCCTGCAACCCTGTTTTTTTCTTCATGCGAAGAGACCAAGAATTAATTCTCCTGTTTTGCAAAAGTTTTCGTAGGGCATACTTTTGTTTCCCTGGACACTCTTTTTTCACTTTTTCCACACTTTGTGTATTTCAGTGAGGGCGTTCTGCATCGACCGGAACAAATGGCAGTCAGAAGGGGCAAGGTCTGGGCTATAAGGCGGGTGGGGTAAAACCTCGCATCCACTGTTTTCCAAATAGTTCTTAACCAGAAGAGCAACGTGTGGCCGAGCGTTGTCATGATGGAAAATTATTGCCTCGTGTCTGGTCGCATATTCCGGGTGTTTTCCGGCTACTGCTCTCTTCAAACGGATTAATTGTGTTCGGTAGCGTTGTCCATTGATGGTTTCACCCGGTTTTAGCAGCTCATAATACAGCACACCCTTCTGATCCCACCAAATACAGAGCATTACCTTCGCGCCGTGGATATTCCGCTTTGCCGTTGATTTGGCTGTGCTAGTGCATGTTCACCATAAACTTCCAACTTCCACCAAAATACGATGACTTTCGGCAGCAGTTTTCTTCATATTAATGTAATGAAGAAGAACTCCCCGCAAAAACACTTTTTCAGGCACAAAGTTCGACATACTTGAGTGAAAATGTTGTTTAAGCTTCAAATGAATGACATATACTGAAATGACGTACAGTGACAGTAGCTTTCCAACGCATGTTCCAATGGAATGGAATACAAGTTACGCCATCTCTTAGCAAGCCGCACGATTGAGACGTCTTGAGTCAGCGATGACATCCCTGAAAATCGGTCATCCTCTCTTTTTCGAAGTAAGAGGCACGGATTCGAAGACTAAGCTTAGCTGGAGTATTGATGTCCATACGTTCGAAGTAGCCAAGTCAGTGCAGTTGACGGTTTTTTGTTTTCCGGTCTACATCCACAGCTTGGTACAGCGCGTAGAGTTCGCGGTTGTGTCTTCTTCTCCATTCCGACGCATAAAAAAGTCTTTGAAAATCAGTCTTTAAAGGCACCAAAAGTCAGCACTGCTGTTTTTCTTATCGCCCAATCTTGGACTCCATATAGAATGACTGGGAACATAAGAGTTGTCTATAACCTAAAAGATGAATTGTACTAATTCATCGGTGGGACAAAACTAAAGCACCCTTTGCTCTACGCTGAGGTGGAGTTCCAAGCATAGGTAGGTAGGTAGATGCGACTGGCAAGTTCCTCCGTGGATTTATATCACTAAGATCTGTGAGGCAATTCTTCATCACTTCATCGGTCACCTCATCGACACTTCGTTGACCTACACGTGTTGGTGTATATAGTGACACTTATAACCAGTTGGTGGATTTTAGAAATTTAAGGATGTCCTTTAGTTTATGTTCGCTATGTCCACAAGGCTGTTGAGATAAAGCTGCCGATGTATTTTCTTCTTATCTCCGCAAGGACCGGACAGGCTCCGATGGAATGTAACACAGTTTTCTCCTCCTTCTCATCCCTGCAGCTTCTGCAAGACTCATTGTAGGGCGCTGCAAAACTTCCGGCCTGACTGCCAACTAGGCAATGACGAATACTTTGCTAATATTCCTCCTTTCAAATTCTAGGAGAGTTGTAGTTTTGGATTGATCTACTTTCGATGAACTACAGGTGTCCAATTCCGGCCATCTATGATTGGTTGTATAACGAAAGCATTGCTTTTATTCCAAGCATAACAACCCACCAAAATGAGAAATTGCTTCTTGGGACTATACAAATTAGCCCGATTGCCATTCATGAACTAAAATAACAAATAAAATGTAGAAGCAAGCGCCATGCAATTTGCCAAAGAGTTGTGGATGGTTGTATGGAAACTTTCAGTTTTCTTTACCAAATCGTACTAAAATCCAAACCTTAAATCAACCTTAAAACTAGCACGTTTTGCCTAGTCTTCAATCGCCGTGTAAGCTTCCACTGCGGTACAGATTTGAAAAAAAGAGCACTCATAAATTTCCCAGGGATCTCGAATTCAGGGATTCGAAGACTTCCTTGCGATGCATGTGTCTTTAAAATCAATGAAAATATGCTGATACGATAATAACCTATGCAGCTGGTCTTCTGCAGGACTTGTCGCATATGCTGGATCGTGCCTGCCGATTAGTGTGGATCTTGTAGGCTATGTTCAGAAAGGATGTGGTTGTTACAAGAGGTAGGATCGCATTTTCTGTAGATTGGGCCAGCTCTGTGCACACAGGGCAAAGTTGTTGACAAAATGAAAAATATACACTCAATTTATCATTTCGAAATTATAATATTTTTGTGCCCCTTGTGACAATGTGCGAGGATAGATCATAAGTACCCTCTTTGAAAACAGGCGTGGTTACTACTGAGGGAAGTTGGCATTATCATTGTGAACTGGCATCTGTCAAATGGACTCATTTGTCAAAATCCGTAGTGGTGCATCAGGGCTTGATGAGGAGCTGTCAGTGTGAGAGGACTAGCTGCCAATTAAATCTAACCTATAAATTAGTATGAAATTGCTCTTAATAATCGAATCTTCAAAAATGAGTTGGCCTTTCAATTAACACTGAACTTGTAATGTAATAAGAATAATATAGGGGCGCTACAGTACAGAGAGCCAGGACCTAGGCCTTTTGTTTTCTCACGAGTGGATGGGACCTACAGTTTCATGTTCAAGTTTGAGAAGCCTTTTCTAGTTAGTTGTTACTCTTGGAGCATTATCGAAAGAGGTGGGTCCAAGAAAATTATATTGGTTGTACTGGGAATCGTGCCCAGGCAGCGAGGTTGAAATGCATAGAAGTCGACTGACAGACTCACATAGCCACGGCAGCAGCTTACTCTCAATTTCCACCAAGCCTTTTTTAGAAGAAATTGTTTTTTATATTTTTTCTTGACCTTGCTGAAACTTATCTTACACTGCACCCTAGTGCGTACACCAAGGCGTATGTGTAATAAAATCACCGAAATTTTGTAACTCGCATTTTTAACTTGCCTTTATAATGCAAAAATATTCAAATTGTTGTTTTCCATTTCTGCCATCAAGTGCTGTTACTAGCAATGTTTCCTTTGAATGACATACCGAATGACCTAGAATTGAGCACATAACTTTTGTATGATGCTAGAAATTAACACACCCTTCATTACTTCTCTTCTTACAGTCTGGGGTGGACCTAAGCCTCAAACAACACATCTAGCTATCTGCCTCCAGTTTTACTCTCCAAGTTGGTTGAGGTTCTTCTCCACCTAAGACATGGACGTCCTCTGTTGAGTTGTCCCACAGTTTTGAAGTCGAAGACTTTGGGCCAGAGGTAAGTTTTTCAAACACTCTACATGGCCCTGCCACCTTAGGCGTTGAATCCATATGCGCCTGGCTATGCTCACAAACAGTGCAGTTCGTGGTTGTATCCTCTCCTTTCAATACTGTCAACGCAAACATGACAACAGATTGCACGCAGACCCTTTCTCACGAAGAGACTAAGGACTTCTTAATCCGCTTTTGAGATTGTCCATGCCTCCGCACCCTACAGCGGCACGGGAATGAGCAGTGTCTTATATATCTACAGTCAGTTTGGGCCTTCGAGAGACGATCCTATTACTCCATTGCCTCTTGAGCCCATGCGCCCAACAGCGGTTCACAAGAGTTGCTCTACGTTTGATCGCGGTACTGTTTACTGCTGGGGGCCGTAGGTAGACGAAGTTCTTTGCTACCTCGAAGTTATAGTTGCCTACTGTGACTCTCTGTCCAAGGCGTCGATGCACGTTCGAGCTTTTTCTTTTAAACAGTGAAACATCAACGATAGTTTTGAAAAAAAAAAAACAATTTAAAAAGGCAGTTTTGTAGAACTTGAGGGGTACATTAATATTTAATATAAAATTAATAATAAAATAAAAAAAAATAATTCGCACTAACATAGAAGTCTCTGCGAAGATCTTCCGAGACATCGAAGATTTTAGAAGTAAATTCTTATAATAAAATTTATCTCTGAAATCGACAACTCTCAATATGTCTCTAGAAGTCTAAACACACGTACAACGTACACGCAGTAGTCACTAGTATTGATATTCTTATGACTCCAGCCCATAGATACCGTGGCGTTGTGAGCGTTTAGAGTCCACAGAAAATTGTTCTTCACGCAACGCAAATAGCCGACCCAATGAGTACGTTCCGAGTGCTGTGCGATCCCCTTTTGTATAAATCTAAGAAATTTGAAATTTTCAAGTTCCTAAATTAATAGGAATTATTCAAAAACAAATGTAAGCAGAACAAAACGTATTCATTCATTCATAAAATATCGAAGAGACACACAAATGAAGAGCATTGTGTTCCATGGAAGCATCTGTCCACCACAGAAAAAGTTAAAAGTTTGCCAATTCCATGCATTCTACCCGTGGGCTGCATGTGCTGTCTCTCTCCCACTCATAAGGGCTTATATTTTGTAAATTTTTTAGGCAGAAAGCAACAGATTCTATGGGATGGGGCCTTTAGAAACCCTCTTAGACTAGGGATTTGATGTCCATCATAAATCGAGCGTCCCACAGCAATCCGCATAATGTCTTAGGTCGCCCCACATTTCTAGTCGGATAATAAGGATGACAAAACAAGAGAGACATCCCCTTACTTCTAAGAAGAACATATCACAACATACCTCAACTTGCCTCAACACTTAGCACTGATGGTTTGAGCCTGGGCTACAGCTGACGTTGTCACACCGGAGTTCCTTTCACTTATTTGTTCTTTGTAGGCCCTGGAAATCCTGCAATATTGCTTCAGAGTCCAACCTTATTGTTGGCTGGTGGAGCTTTCTGACGTCGAGCTCTGAATCGTGCTGGTCTGGCATATGTGACGAATGTCTTGCTTCAATGACTACATGGCCAAATTCTTAGAGGTTCGATCATCTGGTGATTAAAACTTCATCCTCAATTATTATTTTATATATCCAGCGCCATTTGTCTGTCTGATGCCATTTGTTCTCCAAGAAGTCAAACAGTCTTCTTCAGATTCAAGGGGAATTTCCCTTGGAGGGGGATCCAAACTAGGCGATCAATTTTGGCTTAAAATCGACGACTCTCGATCTTATCCGCTGTCTCCCGATGAATCCGCAGCCCAATATGTGCCACCATTTGTGACCGCTGGTATATACGAGGGGCGTTCAATATATTCTGTTTATCGATATAAAGGAAAATGCGAATTCAATTTAAATTGTTCTTATTTTCCAATATAATCTCCAATAACATCAATGCATTTGTTACGTCTTGAGATAAGCTTTTTTAAACCCTCAAAAAAATTAATTTCCTCTTTCTATGCAAAATACCCATTTACTGCCGACTTGAGTTCTTCATCATCCGAAAATATTTTTCCACGAAGACATTTTTTCAAATCCGGAAACAGTAAATAATCACTAGGGGCAAGGTCTGGACTATAGGGTGGGTGTTGGATTTCTTCGAAACCACAATCTCGCGCAGCAGCCTTGGAAACACGCGCCGTGTGAACAGGAGCGTTGTCATGAAGAAGCAACACACCCGCTGCGAGTTTACCCCGTCTTTTCTTTTTAATTTCCTCCCGCAAATTATGCAAAGTGGAAGCGTAGGATGTGGCGTTGATGGTTTCACCTTTTTTTGTACTCAATGAGCAAGATTCCCTTTGAGTCCCGTCTGCCAAAACTTTCCGGCAGACGGGGTGACTTTGAACTACTTCGGGGGGTCTGTTCCTTTTTTATGCCACTGCATTGACTCTTGTCTGCTTTCAGGGTCATAGTGGTGGACCCATGTTTCGTCACCAGTAACAATTCGATCCATAACACCGTCCGCGTTCTTACTACACATCTCCAAAAGCTCTCCACAGCATGCGATTCTAACTTTTTTCTGAGGCGCTGTGAGCATTCGTGGCACCCACCTTGCACTGACCTTTGAAAGGTTAAGATGGTCATGAAGAATGGCGTGAATGGTACCAATTGAAAGCATGGTGATCTCTGCCATCATTTTCATCTTTATTCGGGCATCCTCAAGAACAAGTTTTTCGACTTCTTTGATGCTTTCTCCCGTACAAGCAGTAGCCGGGGCGCTGGAGCGGGGTTGTCTTCAATGCTCTCTCTGCCTCTCTTGAACTCACTTGACCACTTTTGCACGGTTGATAATGAAGGTGCGGAACCCTGGTAAACAGCCACCATCTCTTCATGAATAGTTTTTTGACTTGTTCCTTGCTTAGTGAGAAATTTAATTAAAGCGCGATGCTCAATTTTCATCATCATCGTCTCGTGTCTCGTGCCATTATGATTCTGTTTAACTAGAGATAAAACGCGAATATGAATTATATGAAATTTTACATGAATGCACTAAAATAATAGTATTACTCGATAAATAAGTCAGTTTATATATACAACCACAGCTTCGCCCCGATACCGAGAATATATTGAACGTCCCTCGTATGTATGTATGTCTCACTCTTCTACCCTTTTCATTCCTTTCCTTGCCCAGCGTACTTCCTGTTCCTGGTTCGCAGTAAACTACGCTGCATAAGGATCTCTTCCGGTGGTGAGCAGCTCTCCGGTAGTGTACAGTATTCTTACGTTCCAGGAACACGCTCTCAAAGAGCGTTCCTTTATCAAATCGCGCCGTCGCACAGCGGAAAAATTAATATCTCGTGTGTTTATGAATGGAACTTCGTGATTTTTCAAATAACATTTGTTACATAAATATCTGTGTTTTAACATAAACGGTACATGAATAGACGGGTACTAGTTGTCCGTACAAGCTATAGAAAAAATAATTAAAATAGAAAAAATTGATTATTAAAAATTAATCACCATCGCTCTCTGATGTGGTATCAATATCGTTCAAGTTTACATTCTCTGGTAATGTTAACACTTCCAAATCGTTTCTATGGATGTACTGATCAATGTCTGGGTCGAACTTAGACCTATGCGCGCTTTTGGAACGTATATTTGAAATATACGGATCTGATGTTATTAACAAGTGATTTATTAAATCAATCATTGCACTGATCCTGGAGCACTTTCGACTGTGGTCTAGCCTTGCCTTTCAAATTTCTTTATGTCTAGCTTCCAATGTCTTCTGTTTTCTGAATTTTACGTTCAACATCTTCAGTTGACTCTTCTAAACCTAGTAACTATCGAATATTTACAGCAACGGTAATCTATTCTTACTTCTCACTTTGAATCCATGTTTGCAAGAGGTCGACATTAGGTCGCAATATTTGTACGCACACTTCACCACCAATAACCAATTTAAATTATGTCACAAAACACATGTGAACTAGGCAATGTTTAATGCTCTATAACTATGGCACCAGTTCACAAATACAACAAATTTTAATGCAGTTAGGGAATATGTATATTTAAGATGACTTATCAATCACTCAAAAGTACCGCTAAGATACTTTTAATTATTGCTATGGATCGTCCCACTGTGCGTCGTTGAGTTCCATTTCCGTTCACTCGATGCAGTTAGCTCTTCCAAAACCTTACATTTATGTGGGCCCAGTCTAGTCGGCGCACAGTTGTGCCCTCTCATCATTAGCGGCGATCCCACTCAACGATGTGCTTGGCTACAAATTGGTGCTTACCGTTAACACACAAAATATGTTGGCAGACTTCAGTTCTCCGAGAAGCATCGAAGTGTTTGCATTTAAATGCGGAGCGCTCATTGCTTTCTGTTGACGAAATTCTGGAAAATGAAGAAGCAACTAGATAGAAGAAAAAACGAGTTTGGGTGAAACCATGAATAAAACAAAGAAATGGTTTCACTTTCGTAATCTTGTTAAGGGACTTAAATGAAAATTCTCCCGATGATTTTAGCAATTATTTGCGAATGAACAGTTATTGAGGAAAATAAGCCCACACATCGCACGGAAAGAGACTCTTTTAAGGGACACTAATACACCACATGAAGATTCTTGGCAACCGGACAACATTACTTTTCCGCGTTTGATGTCTGCCTTCTTTTATTCCGCAGATGTGCAGTCATTAAACTTGAAGTACTGAACACAACACTTGTTCACACCCAACTACAAGTCGAACAAGCTGAAAAGTCAAGAGTGCTTTGTCTACGATTTGGTTGTAACGAGTGTTCACATTGACGTTTCGGCCCATCAACCCCGGTTGTCAAGCAAATCGTCACGACAAATAGTTGAGTGTGAACGCCGCTATTGTAGTCAACTCAAGTTGTCTAGGACTGCGCACTGAAGCCGTGATAATTGCAAAACGATGTTTCTTGAATTTTGAAACTGTTGATGGCCCAAATGACTGGTTCACTTCTCGCTTTTGAATCAGAATTGTTGCTGCAATCACGCTGCGCTGCACTAATTCCTACGAATTGCGACGTTTTCTATTCGTTTGCGCCAGTGTTGATCAATGGACTATATTTTGGCTGCTCGAAATTAGTTCAACGGAAGCTGCTCAACGTGCGTAGTTAAGTTTCAGGTTCTCAGTTCATAGTCCCATTAGACCTCGAAATGACAAACTTTCACGTTCAGCTGCGGCGGTCGGACGTGCCTGCACTAAATCCAACTGAATTTTATGCCGCCTTTACATCAAACCGGCCTTGTGAAAGTTCATTCATCTTGGCAGTGATCACAAACCAGCAGATCCATGACGCGATTGTGGTCATTAAACAGTTAAGTAGCATTGACACGTAACAGATGCTACATTACACGCTTCTTGAGTTCCGCCGAGCGACGCCGTGATCGTCAGCAAACACACGTGAATGAGTTCTCATGTTAGATCAGAGAGCAGCTGCGGTTACATCACAACAAGCTCAAAGTCCTTTTACGTTCGCTCTTCACTCTCTCTCATCTGCCGTCTGCCACAATCATCTAATGAACCACTTCACCAGAACCACCCTCCGCCACCGCCGCCACCCGTCCCAGAACCAATTCGATTGGATTTCCATAAATAGCGGCATTGCGGTGGTGACACCAGAAACAGCAACAAACTGCCGTCGTCCCCGCGCGATGTGAAGTGAAACCTTGCGACTTCCTTAAGCGGAATATCACTTCTCGTTCTCGTGCGTGATCCCGATCGAGCAATTAGAGGAGGGAAACAAAACCGAAAGCGGATGCCAACTTGCGGTAGCCGCAGCAGCAGCGAGCAGGGCACCATCACCCGCGACAGTGTCACTTTTTCGGTGTCATCTTGAGCGACGCGTCGCGCATGTGCAAATCGAGTTTTTGACTTGCGGTTTGACGGGCGCAGATTGTAGGCCAATCTGAGGAAAGGTGCCGTCACACCCTCTCCGACGCGGCGCTGTGCACCACTCCTAGTCGACTTGACTCGGATGGAGATTTCATTGCGAAACCGTGCTTCAACCAGAGACCACAAATCAAAGTCAATTACCGGCGAACTTCTTGCCGCCGCCGCCGCATGAGGACATAAATCAGCCACGTTAAGGGAGCTGTCCTTATGGGGTGACCCAGTGTCGTAATGGCTCCATATTTGAGCTTCAATCGAGACAATTGTCTTTACTAGATGCACACGTCTGCTTATGGAAAGTCGTGAATTCTCTCGGTTGAGCTCACTGACACACGAGTCAGTCAGCTTGTGAGCCACGTAACTAGCCGCCATCGGAGGCGCGCGGCGTCCCCCAAGTAGAGGCCGTACGTTGGCGAAGATTTTCGCTTGAAAATAATTAGACTTAAACGCTGATATAACAAGTTTGGCGTTGAGCTGCGGCCTGTGGTTGACTTTCGTCGAATTTCATCGAGTCGCTTGGTGCAGCTCGTTGCGGGTACGCGCGTGTAGACTTTTAAGGCAACAAACAAGATTCTAATCGTGGTCGTGACAATCGACTGACTCAGAGCTGGTGTTCATTGACATTTCACGTAGGTGCGGGATGCTGACTACGATGAAGTTCACTGGCAGAGAGTTCGACTATTTAGCTGGCTGGTGTGGGTGAAGCTCCGACGACAACATTATTCACACTTCGATTTCGAGACCAAATTTAGACTGCTTTGATGGATTTTCAGCAGCAGGGGAGTGACTGTGACACTCCTATGGCGCGTGGATGTTTTGGTTGGATGAATGGAGAAAATAGACAGGGATTTGGGTCACGACATCGAGGAGGCTTGTACCAAATGTTCGGGCCTATGTGAAGGCTGAAGGAAAACCCCGAACAGAGGAAGAACAAGAGTTAAGAAGTAGCTTGAAGTTCTTGTAAAGGTCTACATTCCACAGACGAGGTCGAGGTAGTCACGATTGGCTTGTTAACAAGAGCTGGAGGTAGAAGGGCATGGGCCTGTGCAACCAGGGTAAAGTTGGTGATTGCTGTCAACTTGTCGAAATGCCCTAGAAATGCACAGGTCAATGCTTCCTCGTGCCGAGCTCTGGATAGCTTTTACAGAAACTGCTTAGAGGTTAACCAATGTGTGGAGCGGCCCCTTGCGCAGCGGTTTAAGCCAGAGTCCGGTCCTCAAGCTTCGGGGGTTACGTGTGTCTAAGT
This sequence comes from Eristalis tenax, assembly GCA_905231855.2. Classification (NCBI taxonomy): domain Eukaryota; kingdom Metazoa; phylum Arthropoda; class Insecta; order Diptera; family Syrphidae; genus Eristalis; species Eristalis tenax. The sequence goes on along the minus strand of HG993125.1, from coordinate 74,894,551 downwards.
TCAGAGATGACAATAAGTCTCGAATATGGATGACCCTACTGTTGACGACCATGGAAAACGAAATAAGGACAATGACTTTCGCATCTGCACGTGGTCTGTTAATCTCACATTCCACGTGTAGATGCGAAAGACATTGTTTCCCATGGTCGTCAACAGTAGGGTCATCCATATCCGAGGCTTATTGTCGTCTCTGAACTTGCGGATGCCCTAGAAGCCTTTTAGGCAGACATCACCGCCATCCAAGAGGTGTGATGGCATGGGCCGGGCAAAGAGAGTATGAAAAACTGCGACATCTGCTACAAAAAACGAAAACAGCTCTTGTTTGGATGCGGGTTTTGTTCCTCGAGGCAGACGTACACAAGAAGTCTTAAGCTTCAAATACACAAGCGAGCACCTTATAGCAGTCCACATCAAGGCTACATTTGGCAACATCAGCCTAATCTGCGTCCACGTCCTCACGGAGGATAAAGATGGTGATAGCAAGGACGACTTTCATGATATCCTAGAACATGCCACCAATGCCCGAGCTAAGACACCAATCCCGTTCTAGGAGATTTCAACGCAAAGCTGGGGAAGAAAGACAAACTTTCCTAGGGTCATCGCGGAGCACAGCCTACATGATAACGCGTCCGAAACCTCTCTGTAGTCCGTACGCGATTCCTTCACCTCAATATTCACAAAGGTTCACCGTGAACCAGATTGATCGACGTGAGACACTGCTCCAGTATTCTCGATTTCAGAACTTTCCAAGCAGCCAACATCGACTCGGATTGTTTCCTTGTTGTAGCCAAGGTAAGAACACGGACATCTGAACAGAGGACGCCGGCGTCATTTGGCGAACCCATTCGTAGATGTACCGGAGATCGTAGGGTTGTTGATTGAGGTCCAGATTCACCTCGGAATGAAGCACCAAATAGAGAGGAAGCTTCAAGATTATTGTACTCAATGAAGGCGATTTTTTAAGATTGGTGTGGACTTTGGTTTGACAGGTTGGACACCCATTATCCATTTTTGGATTCTCTGAAACGGGAGACACAATTGAAAAATCTTCATTTTGATTAACATTTTCTCCTGAGGTGAGGAAACATTTATACTGCATAAAATAGACGAATTGATTTACAGTAAGTTTAATGGATCTTCCAAGATCAAATAACGCTATAAACACCACAGATATGTTGTATTAATGATGTCTTTCGTTCAAAAGTGTGTCAAGCATTCCGGTTTCAATAGTTTTGGAGCTGTTGCCCAAAAACCATAAATCTAATTTTAAAGATCTGAAGTTGTGTAGATCTTGTCGAAACAATAAAGCAGTTTGTGTCACTTTGTTTTTTCGTTCCACTTTTTCTTTGATTCGGAGATTTCAAAGATGTAAAATTACTTTCATTACTTCAAACAAATTTCTTTCTGCAGATATCGGGAACTTGATGAAGTATCAGCAGTTGTAGGTTGTGGCCATTGTGTTGAAAGTGGTGTGGTGTAGGAAAATGTCACAATGTGCCGTGGAAGGTTGCGAAATAAAGATGCTATGCCCTTAATGTTGAAACAAATCCGACTTTGTTTTTGAGTTTGCAAAAAAATGGAAATTTACAAAATTTCTGTCGACATTAGAATTCCCGTGATAAGGTCACGCATCACCCCGACTGTAAGGCAGACATTTTGTTTACTTACGGCATGGGTTGTAGGTTTTAGGTATTTTGAACGAAAGCTGTAGGGATGACGATTTGTTGCCAATATTTTGAATATCCAAAAACCCTGATCTCACCGGCAGAGCACAGCGGCGGGCTGTACTATCGAAACGGGACTTCCTCTGAATGAGGGTAAGAAAAAGTATATATTCTTCATCTTCTTTGTTTAGCACTACAGTCCCTCGTGGACCTGAGCCTCAACCAACAAGCCACTCCAGCCAGCACGATCTTTCGCCAGCTGCCTCCAGTTGCGCATACCAAGTTGGTAGAGGTCCTTCTCCACTTGTGTGCGCCATCTCGTTCGAGGACGCCTTCTGGTGCTTTGTCAGATTGGCTCGGGATAGAAGATTCTCGGGGCCGGAGCTGTGGTGTCCATCCGCTCTACATGACCTAGCGATCGTAAGCGTTGAATCCGAACTAGGTGCTTGCTGCTGTTCAGCCAGTACAGTTCATGGTGGAATCTTCTCCTCCAGCCGCCATCAACGCAAACAGGACCAAGGATCACACGCAGAACATTTCTCTCAAAACGGCCAAGAGCTTCTTCATCCGCTTTCAATAGCGTCCATGTCTCTGCGCCATAGAGGAGGACGGGGATGATCAGTGTGTTAAATAAAGTCAGCTCGGTATTTCGAGAGATGGCTGTGGATGGTTACTCAATTGAGTCTCGAGCACCAAGAAACGCGATTGGCAAGAGTTATTCTGCGCTTGATCTCGGTACTGGTGTTATTGTCCCTGTTTCATAAAGTCTAAAAATGTTCGTCACGTTTCTGTTCCAGTCTCCAAAAAATGTGCAACAATACCGACGTCCTGGACAGAGCATCAACATAGGCATCTATAGCATTGATGTAGTGAAAGACTCCGATGTGAACACAAACAATGACACTACTTATCGCTGTGTTTGAATTGAGGAGTAAAGTACTGTCTCGAAGGATGAAGATTTCATGGATTTGTGGGACCTTAACAGTCCCAGTCCTGCTGGCGCTTCGAAAGGAAAGTCCTTCGCATAATATTTGGTTCTGTATGTGCTGATGTGAGACTAAACGACTTACTTTATGGGTCGTACAGCGACAGGGATTTGATCAAACGAGTTCGATTCTCTCTTCCAGATGGCTAAGTCATGTAGGGCCAATGTATGCCAATACTCCGGCCCGGAAAGTCTTGGACTCCAGCCTCGAGAGACAACGCGGTGCAGGAAGACACGCCTACGTTGACAGTTAGAGTACGGTTAGCACTTTCCTGTGGTCTCTGCGTCTGACACCAGATAAATGATTACGCTGAGAATTTAATATAGATACGAAACAAGAGATGACTGTAGAGGACTGTGGTTGGGAGCAGAGTGCAGGAATAAATAACAAAGGACTGAACTAGAGTGTGGTTAGAAGCGGATTTTTTTTCCTTCACAGAGCACACAAAACTCTGCGTTTTCTAAGTGTTAACTCTCAGTATAGCTTTACACAGCAGATTTTTGCTGCGCGACTAAGGATCATCTACAGACCTTGCATCTCAAAGATTACATCAAAAAACGGTATTAATTAGAGAATAGTGCATGGATAAATTTTTTAAACTCCAATCGAGACAAGCTGAAATCAATTTCGTTGCAAAGTTCATTAAACGTGTTTATACACCTTCTAATAGGTTCATTATAACCATAGTTGGTTCTAAGCCTCTTATCGTATAGTGAATTTCTCACCCGAAGAGATCTTTGGGGAGCATATATATTCAGGAGAAAAAGTAAATCTGGTGAATTTACACGGCAATTAATAATATCGCGGATGAAGACGGCTGACACTGCCTTACGCCTGAAGCTTAAGGTTTGCAAGCCTATTATTTTGCATCTATCGTCATATTTAGGGAGTTCTTCGAAGGAATATAATTTACGGACGGCATAGGAAACGAATTACGTGAAATTTGTTTGTACTCTTTCGAATCTGAGTTCTTGTGTATCATATATGGAGGCCCAAATGATGGAAGAATATTCTAAATACGGTCTGACTAACGAACAATAGATGGACTTAAGACTAGTTATATCCCGAAAATCTTTACTATTTCTTTTCAGAAAACCCAGGTTAGCATTAGACTTCATAATTGTATAATCATAACGCAACGAAAAATTTAATTTAGTATCAAAAATTACACCCAATTAATTCTAGGCGCAAAAATATTACATTTTTGAATATTCAGCTCTAGTCCATTGTGCTTGCACCATGCCACTAGTGCATCGATATCCAATTGGAAATGATTACAATCAGTTAAGCTATTTATAGATAAATACAATTTAAAGTCGCCTGCGAATGTTCAGATTTTACAATATTTGAAAATTTCGTGAACATCATTTATGAACAAAAGAAAGAGTAATGGCCCCACATGGCTACCTTGTGGAACGCCCGATGTAACTTTTATTACCCGAGATCTAAAGCTATCGATCTTTACCAATTGCTTCCTGCCCTTTAAGTAAGTGAAAAACCGCTCTAACATTGACGAATCGAATCCCAAAGAATCCAAGTACATCTCACCCTCACGAAGGCTTTCGAGAAATCGGTCTAAAGTACATCAACTTTTAAATGATTTTCTAAATTTGTATAAATGTAATTTGAAAATAATGATAAATTAGTTGTACATGACCTTTTAGGGAAATAGGATGAAACAGGAGGAAGCATTTGTACAAAGGAACAAAGGACTGGAGTTCTCTGGAATGTATAGGAATCTTACTTTTTACAGTTATTCAATAATGGTAGTTGAGATGAAGAGGCGCAACTGTAGCTACAATCCACGCTCTGATAGCACCATCTTCATGTGTTTCGGATCTTTATCTCGCTTGAAGATAATGTCCGGCACATTTTTTAGTCAGGTCATGCTAAGAGTCCGTCTTTCGAAGTGGTCCTGTATTAGTGGGCATAAGTACCCATTGTCCTAATGCAAGACGGAGCAAATGCAAATTTTTGCAGTCCCTTACCGGACATCATTTTGTCCATTTAACAGAAACAATTGTGAAGGTTCAAATAAAGATGTTCATCACTCAAAATTGGATGAATAATTTTGCGACACCTTGTAATGCATAACCCCATCTATGCACCTGCACCCTCAAATCATCAAGATTTCATAAATAGGATTGATGGCTGACTCCAGTCCAGTCTTTCATTGACCCTCATCGAACAGTTAATCTTACCCAGTACAATCTCCTTTCTCCAGTCACTAACAATTTACTACATATAAAAAATGTTATTTATATGAACAATCAGCTCTGCATTTCCATTCTTCGTGGCCTTAAAATCCTTGAAAGCTTTCCCTCCACACTGCAGCTTAGAACAAAGCGGGTAATCCCACTCCAAAGCATAACAGTGATGAAGGAGGTAACTTTCGACAAATGCCAAACTTTGTTATATTGGGTCTATAACTTAATTAAATTCGTGCGGTTTTTTCTTTCTAAATTTGAACATTTACTTAAGAAAAACATATAGTATCATTTAAAGTATTGTCCATCTGAAGCTATGACTTTTTCCCATCTTTCTGGCGATTTGTGGATCCCATCCCAAAAGAACTGCGCCGGCTTGGCAGCCAAGAATGAATCAAGCGAATTTTTGATATTCTGCTCTGATGTGAACCGGTTTGGTTGGTTGGCAAAGCCAAAATCACCACTTTTAAATCGTGCAAACCATTTTTGGCACGTTCGCTCAGCTGCCGCATGTTCACCATAAACTTCCACCAAAATACCATGACTTTCGGCAACAGTTTCCTTCATATTAAAGTAATGAAGGGGAGTTCTTCCCCGCGAAAACACTTTTTCAGGCACAAAGTTCGACATATAATTTGTTGTTCACGCTTCAAATGAATGACATATTCTGAAATGAAGTACAATGACAATAACTTTCCAACGCATGATCCAATGGAATAATAACAAATGGAATAATACAAATCACGCCATCTCTTAGCAAACTGCAAAAGTTATAAGCCAAATACAATTCACGTTTTGACAAAGTTAAGAAATGACGACATACAGGCAATCACAAAAGTAAGTACACGGCATAAAGGCGACTGCGTTCTCAACAAAAATGCATTTAAAACGGGACTCCAAATATTAAAAAATATAAAAAATAAATCCAATTAAAACGGGACTCCAAAAAATAGCTAAAATCTTAAATGCAGTTTTCTAAGGTAATTTGTAATGTACAAAAAGATATCTCAAAAACTATCGAGTCATAAATCAAAAATTAAGCAAAATTCGCAAAAGTTATCACGTAGAGGATCTGCCATAATACGTGGACTTATCACAGCATCAAGCGTGGTCAATTGAGTGTCCACTAATCAAAAAGTGGATGTGTTTGGTTGTTTAAACTTGATCTAAAGAGTAACCTGCGCCAATAGAGTTTGTAAGCAGACCTTAGAAAGGCCATTTATTGGAGATCGAAATTTCGTTACGTTTTTAGTTTATGACCCTTCGTGCCCATAGTTTTTGAGATATAGTACGCAACTGTGCTTTAGAAAACAGCATTTAAGACGTTTTTGCTTGGAGTTCCATTTTTAATGAGGCACCTTTATGCAGTGTACTTACTTTTCTGATTGACTGTATATGAGATGGTGCGGCTGGTAAACACGGAAGGCACTATTTCTACAATTCAGTCCAACTGTTGGGTTCGGCAGAGGACATGGACTTAGTCGCGCGAGTTACACAAATGCAAGTCAAAAAACTTGCTGACGGAACATTTGTATTGCTTCGCAACCAATAAGCAATTAAGTAGTGTCAATACAGCGTTCAGGTGTCGATGGCTTTCGAATAACGCAAATTTAGGTCACTTGCCAGCGGAAACTGAATGCCTTGATCTTTAATAATTTGAAGAAACAATAAATAGAGAAATAAAGAAGAGTGAAGTTGGACATGAGACTTCAATCTAATCGGTTGTGTTTAATTTCTGGTCGAATTTTGAGTTGTGTCGTGAAGTAAAATTATAACTCGCGTACCCAACGTACCACAGTTGAAGCTTTTACTGCGATTGAGGAACAGGCGAAACGATTCGGTCTCAAGGCTAATGAAGAAAATACAATACAATACATACAAATATGCTGTCGTGTAAAAACCGATCCATCACACACCACCTGGGACAGACAATTTCTATCGATAGCTACAATTTTGAAGAAGTGAAGGAGTTTGTCTTCCTCGGAGCAAACGTAACTTCCGGTGCTACTTCTGACTCGAAAATCATGCTCTACAAAGCGCATAATTTGTCCATCCTGCTATATGAACCCCGAAAATTGCTCGTCTCGGATATATTGTCTTGTCTGCGAGGAAGTAGAATGGAGGAGATGACACACTCGCGAACTCCATGAGCTGCACCAATATGTGCATGTAGCCCGGAAAGCAAAAATCCATCAACGACGTGACTCGGCCACATGAAAACCACTGCTCCAGCAAAGAGAGTCTTCGAATTCGAGCCTCCTGGTTCGAGAAGGAGAGGAATACCGAATCACCGGTAGGTATGAAGACCAAGTCATTGCGGACGAAAGACAGCTTGGTCTTGATGACTTGAAGCAGAGTTCACAGGACAGTCAGCGATATCTCAGGCTAGGACCCTCCATGGATCGTTGGACTCCTAAGTAAGTCATATACATAAATATGGAGATATTTCCAGCGTATATTGACAGCAAAAGTCAACTTTTTACGGCATGTGGTAAATACCTCAAACTACACATAATAAAGGGGCTTTTTAGAGATGGAGACAGATGGATGGAGACATTTCTAAAATTAATTTATATCACAGATTATTTGATGGTGATTTTATACATTAATTGTTAACGTATTTCGGCAAAATGGCGCCGAATGTTGGTTTGCAAGTCCAAGTGTTGCACGAAAAAGTTAGTTATCATGTCTTTGTACAGCCCAACTTGACCATCATGAAGACATATGGACCAGTGGTTTCGAAACGGACACTATTTCTGGATGTAATTGCGTTTCACCAATGGTTTTAGTTTGAGTTTCTCCAATTGAAACATGTTTCTCTAAATGAAAGCTTCCCAACCGTTGCGACGGCGGAAGTCTATTCATGCTGACTTCAAGCCGAATTAACCTCAAGAGATACAAGATCTGTAAAATTAGCTGTGACAGAACACAATACCGCCAAATTTAAAACTCTCCGCCCAGAAGAAACACACATTTTATTGTACTCCGGAAAATAGGAACTCTTGAAACTTGTCGTGCAAAAGGACGAATTCAAGGTCACCTCTTGAGCAGTAAGGGACACTATATAATATTGAACGGGAAAAGAAAAATGCTCAAAATTTTGAAGATAAACTAAGAAAACTTTGTCTCTAGCGATTCAGTAAAGCAGACCAATGTTAGATGCAGTACGAGAACTTACTCATACAACAGACCTGCGGAAGGCCCCAACACGTTTTTACGTAGCCACTTTACCGATGGGTGATTACAAAAACGCAAAACTTGATCACCCCAGCCAGCAGATTGTGTCATAGCCAGATGAAGTAGGTCGCGATACGCATAAACTCACATATTATATTCCTAGCAACAAAACACTATTTCGACCCCATTCGAGTGCACGATTGTGTTTCATCTTTCTAAAATGTCTAATTCCGTCGCCGCTTCTTTTAAAACACCAGCACATGAACTCTGCCGAAGAAATTTCGTGAAGTCTGTTCAGAAATGCATCTTCTGTCGGCCATTCCACAGCGAAGCGCACACAAATGCCATTAAATCGATTCCCAGCTGGCTGCCATCGATGGGGGAGGGCCGCAGTCCCAGCGGCAGTCCCTTAAGAATTCTGCAGCTGTCCACATCAACCATTTCATTTAAGTGAACTCAAATCAACAAGTAAGTCCGCAGATGACATGGCAACGATTCCACTGTCAATTGTCAAGTATGACTAAGAGATCATTGAAAGCCCCTAGAGGAAGCAGCGTATTATACAACATGTTCTCGACCATATATGGCCAAGTATCTAGACACCACGCTGAACGCCTACAACGGATGTCTTAAACTCGATCCGAAACAGGCGCAGTCAGGGTTCCGATTGGCTGAATGTCTTGTTAACGACCGCAAAGAGTTATTAGTTTAAATTGAATTTCGCCACAAATGCATCTGAAGAAGCATAAGACTATGATTGTATCTCAAACGGAAGCGTATTTCATCCGAACAGCGCGAATTGGCGAACCATTCAAGCGGCGCGCGTAGGTTAAGGTCACATCGCAATAAGATCAACAAGGAACCTAATAAACAGCGGATACAAGCCGACATCCATGAAGTAGATCCAGATACAAACACATCAGTCGCCATAATGAACAGAAATGAAAAAGAACTGCTCGAAGTCACTCTGGGCCTGGGCGAGGAGCGAGGGATAGTGGTGGCTCACTGTGTGCTTATTCAAGACGAGTAGGCGACCGGAGCAAATGTAGCAACTGAAGCGGTCTTGAAAGTAACTTTTCCATAACAAATTACAAGTGATTTCTGCTAAGTTATTCACGCGCGATCGCAGTTGGCTGTCGCTACAAATGCTTTATTGGAGCAGATTTGAATGATAAACTACATCCAGAGGTATGCTGAGCACTAATGTCGAATAATTAGCATCGACATTCGAGTGGAGCTGATCAATTACATATTCCTGGCCCGTGCGGCGTATGTAGGTTCTCTGAGGGTCTTCACTCCGAGCCACGTAGGATAAATCAGTCTCAGAGAGGTGTTAAGTCATGCAGTGTCTGCGTTTGAAGGTGAAATGTGTCGAGTCGAGTCTTAGGGCGAGACTGCGTTTGGTGAAAGTGGGTGTGTCTGCTATTCTTGTTTACATTTTGCAGCGCATTGAGTTGCGCCACTTCAAGGTTAGTGTCAACTTCATAGAAGGGTGTTTGTTGTTCCATTTGAACTGGATTGTGTCGCTGCTGGAGACGTTTGCACATTCTCCTGTGTTGACTTTTGACAGAACTGAATTGGGCCAGTATGAGCTGGCTAGCCTAGGGATTTGGGAACCCACTCGTGCTGTGTCGCTTTGAACAGCGAAGTTGAAGACGATTTCCTCGAATGACTTCAGAGAGGTTGACACGTTTCAATGAGAGTTTTGTCCGAGATAGAGCCGAGGTGTCTCAGTGAGGGTATCGACAAAGTGACCACATGCGGCGTTAATAAGCGAAAGTATCCACAAATCCAGAAAACAGGCAGGTCTTTGGAGAGAAACCTGCTGAACGGAAACTAGCAGCTTAGAGTGGTTGACATTCGAGGGCCACATATGGTCAAGCATCGAAACTCAGCGGTATTTCCAATGCCTCGTATGAAGACTCCTATATCATCTCATGGAATATTCTGTGACACGAATGATCCACTAAATCGGTCGCGGGGGCAAATCATGAAGGAGAAGTCTCCAGGTCCCTCTATCCTCCGCCATCGACTCGAACTCATCAACAATGGGCATAACTCTTGATGAGTTCGACTCGATCGCGGAGGATAGAGGGACCTGCAACCACGTGAGTTCTTGGACTTGGTGCAACCACCTCTTCCTGCCTCTGCCGAGCGGTCGCCTATCTGACGGAATCACATTCAACCTACGCCTCGGAAGACGTGTCGTGATGAGGGGGCATTTGTGCCACATGACCAAACCATCGAAGTATACCCCTTTGCGGCCGAAGAAGCAGCCGCTCAACACTGAGTTCCTGACGTACTGCAGTGATTCTCACCATATTCCGTCGAGTGACCCCCACAACAGCGCGACGAAATCTCGCCTCGGCAGCATGAATTCACGATCTTGCGGTCCTTACCTAAATTTCATGGCGACAGGTGAGAGTTGGAACAAATACCGAGTTGAAACCCTTTGACAGTGACAACCTGCTCGGACTCCATGACTACACATCTTCCAAATTAAAAATTTACCCAGCTTCTTCCACAACTTCTCCACCACTTCAATGGGACACCACTATCTGACTCATGTCAGAACCGAGCAGAATAGTAGACAGAACCATAGCAAAGTACCCACAATTGCTTCTGCAATCCTTGTCAAAACCAACTAACATTTATGTTCATGCGTAGAGAGCGATTCCTTTCGTGCTCACTTAAGTAAGAAAGTGTGAATGAAACTTACCGGTTATTATGGCCACAGCGTATCATTTCTCTGTATTCGCTCGATTATTTAAGTTGACTGGAGCTTACGTATGCAGGCATATGCTAGCCCGGTCGTTAAAACGGGTTAGCTCTCATGTAGAGTTTCAACGATTTGAGTCAGAACAAGGGCAATGGATGTTGACACACGCAAATTCAGGTTAATCACCAAGGTTGTAAGTGCAGCTAGAGTCATCTGGCAAGACTGTTGTGGTTTTAGAGTGACTTGCTGGATGAAGCTCACGTCCACACTGGGCTATGTCACAAGCCAGGAAAAAAGCAAGAAGTGTAAAAGTAGAAAATTAAACAATCTTCCCACTAAATTAAAAAAAAGATCGCTTTACGTAAGCAAACAAAACAAAAAACAGACATTTCGATAGATTAAAACAAATCAGACCTTATGCCACTGGAATTTTTATAGCGCGTAGAGTTTGTTAATCTCAAACCAAACCGAGCACGGATCAAATTGCAAGCATACGCTTTTGATGATCCATTAAATCGATCACTAATAAATGATGTCGACGTGGTGAATTGTTCGATTTATTGCTGAAGGCAATGAACAAAAAAAAAATATTTTGTTTCGGTTTTATGTCCTAAGTCAACATAAAATTTAACAGACTTATAAAAATCGACACAATTCAAGTATTAGACACAAGTAAGTAACAAGAAATTGTTTACTTTTAAACCACGTTCTGAAAACGGCAGACGAATGTTAATTAAGAAGGCGGAGAAATAATGTACGCACACTCAAGGACACGCCAATTCTATACTCCCGGTTAGTGATTACAAGGGATATGTGATCACTTAAGACTGTCGCACATAAATAAGAGATCAAGGAAATATCCAACTCCTGTGTGAGCTGTTCCACAACCGGGGAAAGTAAATCGACTTGGCAGCCAAGAATGAATCAAGCCAATTTTTGATATTCTGCTCTGATGTGAACCGTATTTCAGTGAGGGCGTTCTGCATCGACCGGAACAAATGGCAGTCACAATGGGCAAGGTCTGGGCTATAAGGTGAGTGGGCAAAAACTTCCCATCCACTGTTTTCCAAATAGTTCTTAACCGGAATAGCAACGTAGGGCCGAGCGTTGTCATCATGGAAAATTATTGCCTGGTGTCTGGTCGCATATTCCGAGCGTTTTTCGGCTACTACTCTCTTCAATCGGATTAATTGTGTTCGTTAGCGTTGTCAAATGAATGACATATTCTGAAATGAAGTACACTGACAGTAGCATTTCCAACGCATTTTCCTATGGAATAATACAAGTTACGCCATCTCTTAGCAATTCGCGAAATACAATTGAAGTCCTCTTAACCCTTTCCCACTTGTTGGGTCACATCCACTTAAGCTGCTCATAGTGCCGACATTTTTCTGCTGGAAATGTTCTTAACGTAAGTAATTTGAGATAAAAACATACTTATTGATGAGAGCTCACTGAATGCAAAAAGGGTTAAGGGAATTCCACAACCTCTCTGATATTTCAGTTGTTTATGTTTTTTCTCGCTTAGTTCTGCTATTATGTCGACTCTGAAAGTCCGAAGTTCCCGTGTCGCAATAGTGTGACCCATTGTTAAGACTTGAAATTTTTAAAATGTGTGCTAAATCCCGAAGAAAATGAGTAGTAAATTTGAAACAAAAAGCGTAGTGCACGTAGTTTGCCTATTCAATTTCTATGACGCCGACCTCATAAATCAAACTCCCAGCCCAGAGTTATACAAATTCTTTGTTAATGCCTTTAAAGCGTCGTGAAGAAAAATCAGAGTCGTTTGGTGGAGGCAGTATTCAACAAAAATAAAATGACTGCTCTGTCCTGTGGAAAATATTTCGGAGGAATACGAAAATATTCCCTTTTATCATTGGCATAAGTACAAAAAACAGAAGCAGAATATCAATGTAACCTAGTGGGATATAAAGAGAAACAAATAATTCGATGTGGCATGACCCTTATGTAGCTGTTTTCACACCTAAGAATACGATTTCAATAGCCACGCCATGTGTTGAGCATTTCCAACAAATCCATGAACATCGATGTGCAACTCTTCGCAACTACTGTAAAATATGCATATTTCTTCCGCCTGAAAATATGCAAGAAATCACTTTTTATAATCTGAGGCACCCATAACCGCAAGATTGGTGAAAGCCGCTTACAACTTCCAATTTTTCCCCATCTGTCGCTGGAAGCTCGATAAATTTCTCTCACATTCATTATTTCTTGTTGTCTAATTGAATTGTCATTGGTTGAGGTTAAAAAGACAGAGTACAGTCGTTTTGTGTTGAAATCAAGTGAAATCCAAAGTGGAGTTACTTGCGCTGTGAAACTGGCGAGGCAATAAGTATTTGAAAAATGCAAATAAACTGTTCACTAATTTAAAGGAAGAGGTTTACCCAATACAGTTATTCATTTTCCAACGAATTAGCATTTAAATTCATCTTTAAATTAATATAGCTAGCGGAAAAGGTTGATCAACTTCTGATTAGAAAAAATATCAACAATCATTTCTGACAATATGTGTAATTTTAAATGTGAAAGTTCCAGGATTTGGATTTCGAAATTTTGTTCCCGATTGTAGGATTAAAGTGAAGTGTAAATGTACTCTCTAAGATCATATTTTGTATGCGTTGCATTTACAAATTGGCAGTCAAACCGGTTCACTCAGGGTGAGACCGTCCATGGGTTGAAGACACGATAAGTAAGTAGGTACAGTGAAACTTCTCATTACTTCATAAGGGACACCTCACTATGGGGATAACTTGTCATGGTCTGTGCAAGACGGTCGCGTGTTTCAACCCCTTTAGAACGGACATCCCTACATAAGGGACAATCATGCTATGCGGACAACATGGTCATGGTCTGTCCATTAAGACGGTCGCGTGTTTCAACCCCTTTAGAACGGACATCCCTACGTAGGAGACACTCATGCTGGTCCCGCTGCTGCCCGTTTTAGAGAGGTTTCACTGTATAAACTTTACTAGAATTTTATGTCGAAGCTCTAAAATGTCGTCTATGATAATCTAGAAAAATACTACTGTGCTGCATGAAAATCAAAGCTAAAAAGGTAAAGAATTGCAAACGGATAGTAAGTTGCTCAGAGCAGGGATTCGTTGGCACTAGTTGCCTTGAAACGTATACTGGGTCCGAGAGTCTTATCCCGACTTCGGCAGAAAATAAACGAGCTTAGTAAGGTGGGTGTGATCATAATCTCTGTGCCGGGATTATGATTAGGACTCACGAACCAAGTAATCCTATGGTGATCCCCAGCGCTCAATATATGCCATAAATATATTTAAAAATTCAATAAGAAATACAATCCTCTTACTTTTGATTCGATTCAAATTTGTTCATCAAATCGTATCCGCCCAACAAAAAGAATGGGAAGACAAATTGAATTTTGGAAATTCCACTGGTAAAAATGGATAAAATGGGTTAAGGGACAAACGACATACAGTTTGTCAAGAATGACTTTTCACATTGAAAATAAATGAGAAAGTTCAACTTTATTAGCTGATAAACATAAGTTTTTATTTGATTTTATATATTTTTTGATTCATTGCATTTGCAGAAACTGTCGGAAACGTTTTCAGTAACACGTAGAACAATTTATAATGTGATAAATCGTGCCGAAAACGAAGGTAGATTGGAGCTGCGACCCCTTGCCAAAAATAAATAAACGTGTTGTGCGCTTAATGCTTAGAAAAATTAATAACAATCTTCAAATTTAGACCAAAAAACTAGCGAAGGGGTTAGTTGGATGCGTGTGAAGTTGCTGTATCATAGAAACTGCTGGGCAGACTTTAATAAAAAATAAATACTCATCAAGGGTAGCACGGAAAAAACCACTGCTTTCTGCAGCAAATATAGAAATGCGGTTTTTTCTTCGCCTTCAAGTTTTTTTCGGTCGACTACTGAGATGACGTCATATTCTGTGATGAGGTCAAAGTGATTTACAGGGCATTACAAGGATGGGCTGACTAGGGTGTGGCGAAAGCTTCTAACATCACTAGGATGTCGTAACATTATTCTCACAGTCAAATCAAATTCGGAAAAATGTCGATTATGGTTTGGGGGTGGCAAAGGAAGTGGGAGAACTAGCATTCATAGAGACCACCATGGATGGAGGAAAATATTTAAGCATTCTAAAGTGTCATTTGCTAAACAGTGCAAAAAAATTAGGATTCATTAAAGACAACAGACCAGTATTCAACGATCCGAACCAGAAGTCCCAAATGGTGCAGATGTGGTTGCCTTATAATTGCGGCAAAGTCATTGATACACCTCCCCAAAGTCCGGACCTCAACCCTATTGAAAATTTGTGGGTCCATTTGAAAAGGAATGTCGCCAAAAGACAGCCAAAAAATAAAGTAGCACTCAAAACCGCAATATTGGAAGAACGGCAAAAAATACCAACCAATTACGATCTACAGAAATTTGATTTATTCGATGAAAAACCGATTACAATGTGTGATCAACTCAAAAGGAACTCATACAAAATACTAAAATTATTAATAATGCACTCCCATCCCAAAGTCATTCTCTTTATGTGCCGAATTATCTCATTCTTTTGCTCTTGACTTGTTGCTGGCTTATCGGCACCATTTCTTTCAAATAACCCCAAAGAAAAAAATCCAACGATGTCAAATCACATGATCTTGGCGGCCAATTGACATCGCCACCACGTGAGATAACACGGCCATTGAATTTGTCGCGCAAATAAGCCATTGTTTCGTTAGCTGTGTGGCAAGTGGCACCGTCCTGTTGAAACCACATATCGTCCACATTCATATCTTCCAATGCGGGCCATAAAAAGTTCGTTATCATTTCACAATAGCGAACACCATTCACAGTAACTGCCTGACCGGCCTCATTTTAGAAAAAATACGGCCCGATGATGCTGCCAGCCCATAAACCGCACCAGTCACTCTTTGTGGGTGCATTGGTTTTTCGACAATCACTCTTGGGTTATCACTTGCCCAAATGCGGCAATTCTGCTTATTGACGAATCCACTGAGGTGAAAATGTGCCTCATCACTGAAGATGATTTTGAAAATTGATCATACACTGTTGCCATTTCTTGCCACCATTCTGACCTTTGACGACGCTTGAAATGGTCAAGAGGCTTTAGTTCTTGAGTCAGTTGCACCTTGTAAGCGTGTAAATGCAAGTCTTTATGCATAATGTTCATCAACGACGAGCGTAAGAGGTGCAATTGTTGGGCACGACGACGAGTTGAGGTGGACGGCTCTTCAGCCACACTATCGCGAACAGCAGCAATATTTTCTGCAGTACGAGCTGTACGAGCATGCACTGATGTTTTCACATCTCCTACAGACTCGGTTTGCTCAAATTTGTGCACGATTTTTCCGATTGTACGCACATTTGGACGATTAAATTGACCGAAAAAATCACAAAGTGGCCGATATGCATTTTGATTTGAACGCCCATTTTCATAATAAGCCTGAATAACTTTAACGCGTTGCTCGATTGTGTATCTTTCCATGGTTCAAATTGAGTTAGTCTGAAATTGAGAAATGTCAAATGAAATGCAGAAACAAACTTGACGTTTAGGTGTGGTTCACATTCAACATCGGCCCTTAAAATTGACCACCCTTTATTTTTGTCCAAAATGTGGTTTTTGGTCTTAAACGAACTTTGCTAAGGCTACTGCTTGTACGGGAGCATCAAGCATCAAAGAAGTCGAAAAACTTATTCCTGAGGATGCCCGAATAAAGGTGAAAATGATGGCAGAGATCACCAAGCTTTCAATTGGTACCATTCACACCATTCTTCATGACCATCTTAACCTTTCAAGGGTCAGTGCAAGGTGGGTGCCACGAATGCTCACAGCGCCTCAGAAAAAAGTGAGAATCGCATGCTGTGGAGAGCTTTTGGAGATGTGTAGTGAGAACGCGGACGGTGTTAAGGATCGAATTGTTACTGGTGACGAAACATGGGTCCACCACTATGACCCTGAAAGCAGACAAGAGTCCATGCAGTGGCATAAAAAAGGAACAGACCCCCCGAAGTAGTTCAAAGTCACTCCGTCTGCCGGGAAGCTCATGGCCACAGTTTTTTGGGACTCATAGGGAATCTTGCTCATTGAGTACAAAAAAAGGTGAAACCATCAATGCCACATCCTACGCTTCCACTTTGCATAATTTGAGGGAGGAAATTAAAAAGAAAAGACGGGGTAAACTCGCAGCGGGTGTGTTGCTTCCTCATGACAACGCTCCTGTTCACACGGCGCGTGTTTCCAAGGTTGCTGCGCGAGATTGTGGTTTCGAAGAAATCCAACACCCACCCTATAGTCCAGACCTTGCCCCCAGTGATTATTTCCTGTTTCCGGATTTGAAAAAATTTCTTCCTGGAAAAAGATTTTCGGATGATGAAGAACTCAAGTCGGCAGTAAATGGGTATTTTGCAGAGAAAGAGGAAATTTATTCTTTTGAGGGCTTAAAAAAGCTTATCTCAAGATGTAACAAATGCATTGATGTTAGGGGAGATTATATTGAAAAATAAGAACAATTTAAATTGAATTCGCATTTTCCTTCATATCGATACCGAGAATATATTGAACGCCCCTCGTACAATTATGTTGAACAAATTGAAAATAAAATAAACTGTATATTATGTATTTCAATTCACGCACACAGAACCTTAATAAAAAGTGTTAAATCCAAGGGTGTTGCATCTGAAAACCCGTATCGCTCCTCAAAGCTGGCTGTGATATGGTTTCAACTTCACATTTCACTACCACTCTGTGGAGAGACACGGCCTTCAATCGATCCCGTAACGAACTACCGCCAGTACATGACTCCGTCGATGAAATCAAACACCAGTCCAGTAAATTATTAAGGTAACCCATTTATTTATTTAATATAAATTTTACTTTTTCTCTTAGTTATAGTTGTGTTTTCTGTTATTTTTCTCACATTGTCTCTCGATAAATTTGTATAAATTTGCCGTCTGTTTGTTGACTGATATTCATAACTAACAAATATGCCCTTACGAATATTGTTTAAAAATATGATTTTATTTGCTTGGTTTTAATTGTATGGCCATTACAAGAATTCGTACGGGTTTGACTATTCTCTCGTCTATGAACTGAGATGCGATGAGTCGATGCTCTAGGGTGGTGCGGGTGAATGAAATGGAACTCTACTACGATAAGTGATGTCTCTATGTATGCATGTAAATATGTAGGTAATGTATCTGATATCTGATAAGCTTTAGAATAATTATTTATTTTTATTTTGTTATAGATTTCTTTTCGGAACATTGTAGTTTTCTTTCTGGTATATTTGCATTTTGATTCTCGTATCGTTTTGAATATATGTTTGAAGCTAAGTGTAGGTAATTTTTTTGTTTGCTATTTTCTTATTTCATGGACGATGAATGTTGTTTATTTATTTAATTTCTATTTTAAACTTAAAGTTATTTTATATATATACTATATATATTTTTATAACTAGCGTAATTTATATGTCTTGTATATCTTCTGGGTATAAATTGGAAAAAGTCTTATAATTAAATTCTTACAAATGTATAAAAAATTGTTGTCATCGGTTTCACTTAAAAAATGTTGGCGTACAAATTAAGTGCAACACAAAATAAAAAATGTGTTTATTTATAATTAATTTTTTTTCGTACGTAAATAAAATCAATTTGCAGTCCATATGGTTTTTTATTTGTTTTATTAATTTCTTACGTTTTTTTTCTTGTTTTTTGATTTGTTGTTGGAATATGTGTAAAATTGCGGTTGAAACCTTTTGAAAATTTGTTTCGGTTGTTGTGGGTTTACATAGTGTTACAGAAAGGAAACAGCGACTAATCGCTTGTAAATTGCTGAAATGTATTTTCAAAAGTATCTTCTGTTATATGGCCATTGACAAGAGCTTGTTTGGAAATGTTGAAATGTTTAAAAGCATTGCAAGCCATGCGAAAGTAATTCATTCCCATCGATTTTATTCGCGCTATTTACAAGAAAATTTGTCTAATTTTTGG
Source organism: Eristalis tenax (assembly GCA_905231855.2). NCBI lineage: Eukaryota > Metazoa > Arthropoda > Insecta > Diptera > Syrphidae > Eristalis > Eristalis tenax. The sequence goes on along the minus strand of HG993125.1, from coordinate 74,875,779 downwards.
TGTCTAGCAGCAATGAGTGTTTTTAAATGTATCTCTAGGAAGGACATTTTCGAGAATGCACAAAATTAAGGAAATCGTTCCATGATCCTCCTAACTTGCATAATACATGCTGGGTAGGTGAAAACAGTGTAACTTTTAACAGCTGAAGAAGGCTGTAAAAAAATCGACAGTTCAGAAGAGTGACTTCATTCGGTAACGGGAGATAGGTCAAACCAAAGGAAAACCTAGTCCTTCTTTGACAAACAGACGTGGTTTCTTCTATTCCAATTTGTTAAAATAAAATACTTGAAATCTATTTTTCTCGGATCGGATGAGTAGAGTCAGTGCGAGTCAAAAGGAGAGGAGGTGTATGTGCGTATTGTCTGTCGATTGGATTGTAGTCTATCGTAAATATGGGGTTGGGAAGAGCATTACATATTCGTGTATACTGTTCAGCCACAATACACGAATATGTCGTCATCATCATATTCTGAACCACACGATCAGAAGGGGTTGGGGGAGTAAAGCACGCATGAGAGATCGATCTCCAGGTCACACGATCCTCCGCCATCGACTGTATCTCATCAGGAGCTAAGGGGTCGCCTACCTGGTGGAATCGCATTGAACGCCCGCCTCGGAAATAGTGATGATGTGGACATTAGTGTCACGTGCCCAAACGATCGAGGCATAACCTTTTCCGTTCGAAAAACCAGATGCTCAATGTTGAGTTCCTCGCTGACTGTGTGAAATGTCATCTCAGCAGCTTATTCTCAAGAACTCATTTGACATTTCCGCTGACAATGTAAACTCGCACGATAGGGCAGTAATCACTCGAACTTGTGCAATCCCAGAGCCAATATTAGATTGGAATATAAGCCAATCAGATTTTCGCTAGTTTGTCCTTAAAAGCATGGGTCAAGTTACATATTCACTATTTTACTTGAATTATACATATTTAAAGCTAAGTAATTTAAAGAAGCTGGTTCTATAAGAGCAAAAATGAATTTTGAAGTAGCGTCCACAAGTAGAAAAGTATTGAGAATCGGTGACTCAAGTCTTTGAACATGCGTTCCAAAACAGGCTTGGTGATAAACTGATGAGCATATCTGCCGAGAAGGGTATTGCGGGTGAATTCATGGGTAAAAGGAATGCAATGGGCTAGCTTTATCGTTTAGATGACAACAAAGAAGACACAGTCATCCCTATTGTAGAATTCATCGTGAGAAGGGGGGATGCTCACATTATTGAAGACTTTCGAAGTGAATGCTTCACCTGCCGGTAAGACCAATGCGTTCTAAGCCATCGTAGGAAACGTTTGAATTAAACTACGGTGCCGCAATATTTTAGTGCACACATGCGGGTTTTTCTCGCTGAACTCAAACTGCAGTTCGCGTTTGGCTTGCAACGATGGAGATTTATAAAAAGAAACGAGTAATTTTCGCGTACCTAGCGCATTGGAACTATGTTCCTGGATGACGTTGTACATCCTTTTATGGATCATCGGCTAAAAAAATTAATATTTTATACATTCGGTCATGGTATGCCTTCGAAGCAACACTTCATATCTTCTAATCTCATTGATAAATAATTCTAAATCGAATTCTTCTATATTTGCCATTTTTTTCAAATTTTTATTAGCAGCAAAATGACGCTTGTGTGGACTGCTCAATAACAAGTGACGCATCGGTCTCGTGGAATGCTGCGATTCTTTTTACTCGCAAGAAAGACACGCGATGTCGCAGCGTCATCGCACGTGTGTGTTGCACTCAATTTATTCGAGAGAACCGTAAGACGCAAATGCGGTGACGCTGCAGGACCGTGTGTCAAAATGACGCACGTGTGCACCTTGCCAAAATATATGAAAATCCAAAGGAAAAGCTTTGCCTTCATTTTAATATCTGAAAAACTAATCAACTCTCAATCGAAGGAATAAAATTTTGTGTTTCAGAAAAAGCACGCCGAATTTTCTGCAGTTCGCCTTAAAGATTTTTCGGTCAGAAGAAGTATTGGGTCTATGACTTAATTCTTGCGGTTTGCTAAGAGATGGCGTAACTTGTATTATTCCATTGGAACATGCGTTGGAAAGCTACTGTCATTGCACGTCATTTCAGAATATGTCATTCATTTGAAGCGTAAACAACAATAAATTTGTTTCACTCAAATATGTCGAACTAGTTCGTCTTCATTACCAAACCGTTCAAGTATACGCCTTTATTATCCATTTTTTCTTGTTTCAATTGCTTAATTTTGGTTCCAATAGTAATTGCTGTCATGGGTGAGGTAGTTGGCCCAGCACATTCTACGATGCATATGGAATGTAATGTGAACCGAGTAAGTGAAGGAATCTCATATACGACGTATTCTATTACAGGGGTGAGCACGAGCGAGTCTATTGACTCTCCGATTTTGTTGTCTCCTATAAGGGTGGTCTTAAGAGGCACCAAGCCAGATACGGGCGTCCTACTCAAGCTTAAGGCGGATGAAAGCTTCACAAATTGAAGACTAATCTGAGGGGATGAAATATTTCTTACGTCGATTGATTGAAGAAACCTAGACATTTCGCAGGACTGGTGGCGACCGTGAAGTGTTATGTTGATACACATATCAAGGGTGGAATTCCGGTTTCATCGACAGGATATTGCAGACAGCATATTGATCTAAGCCCAAGTTAAGTACGCCAAGTTTGGAATACAGTTTGCGTTTCGCTGCCGTTCCAAGTCTACGGCCGAAAGACAGGGTCGCGAATGTTTCTTGGAGCGGATATGAAAAGCTGAGAGTGGTGTCAACTGTGAGAGAGTGAAAGGAAAATGAAAAACTTCGCCTCTAACTACTTAAAGAATGTGAGCCAGTCCTTTTGAAGACGTTGCAATCGAGACGTTGTGAAATGAAAATCGAATCGTAACTAATGGATTTTTTAAAGGAAATTTTGAAAATTGTTAATGCCTTGCTAAGGCAATAAAGCTCGCTCTAACTTAACCTTGGCAGAATTTATGTAGTCGAGGGCTTCGACAGACAGGATAATTTCAGAGGGGTTGGACACCAGTTTTTTCTTGTTGACTGGAACTGACGCCTTTGATAGCCAATCAGATTTTCGCTAGTTTGTCCGTAAAAGCATGGGTCAAGTTACATATTCACTTTTTACCGTCTGTGTCTGACAAGAACATAGTTCGCCACAACATCTATGTTCAGGGGCAGGGACTAGAGTCAGCGCTTGAAACTCGGTATCTTGAAATGTATTGGTCACTTGAATTATACATATTTAAAGCTAAGTATTTAAAAGAAGCTGGTTCTATAAGAGCAACTACAAGTTGTAACATAAACTTCTAATCGTAGTGAGCAAGGGACATTATGGGCGTTTCTAGAAAACAAAAATCTGGCTCTGATCTGAGAACATTGTCAATATGATGGCATTTTCACATATCCATGAAAAATTATGTTGAAGTAGCGTCCACAAGGAGAAAGGTAACCCATATACAACGAGTGTCACATAATTTATTGCGAATTTGAAAGTATGCAGAGGTCCCTAGCTTGTGGCAACTTGTAGCAAATCCATCTCTGAGATACAAGCTTGAAGTATATTTCGGCCCCTGCCTTTTTTAAGTTCCCCCATTTTCTACTCTTCGTTATTCTGTTCTGAGACCTCTGATTTAGTCTGAGGAAGGGCTGAGTGTTGAAGGATTCGCCAATAGAAAACACCACAAGCCTTTGGATTAAGTTATTAAATTGCAGCTTGTAGTGGAAACTGCAAAAGCGAAGGTTTACAATAATGGTTGAGTTCATAATTGCAACATTGTTGTCCCTGCACTGCACAAAATATTCTTTCAATGCATTTATGAACACGAATACTGCCGCAAGTTTGTAGCAGGTCAGCATTGTCAAAAAAGTATTCATGAGTGGGACGACACAAAAAGTGTTTGGTTGACATTTGTCATGTCTAAGAGAATACGAGGTTTAATGTTTGACACAAATAATAAACTGACCAACTTTAAAAAATATTAAAGAAAGACGCAGTAGCAAAATACGCAGCAAATGGGCCATGCTTTTAAATAAAAAGAATTGACAGTCAAAACATGTTCCAAATAACAGAGAATTTCCGTATGAAGTTCTTAGGAACCAAATTCGCATGAAAAAGTCCACTTCTCGGTTTCCCTGCAATCCTGCAACAAAACAAAAATCGCCGCCAATTTGATCGCAGTTTGACTGTCACATTGCTTTTATGAACGCGTTTGTCGACTGCTCTCATGCACAGCCACTGCAGTTTATTTACATTTACGAACGCATATCTTGCAGGGCTGCCGCAGGGTGACGTTTATGAATTCGGCCAATGTCTTGATGTAGGTTAAAAGGGAATTAAGTATCAATACCTTGCAAAAAAGGAAGAAAATTATGACCTGGACTGGAAATTGGAATGACAGAAGCAATCAGAACGATTCACAAAATATTGGTTATTTTTCGCTCTTAGAAATGTTACGACATGAAAATTGCATTTTTATAGAACATATCCTCCTTGCAATGAACTAGTGATGCCGAAAGGAGTTTGTGGTCTCTATAGATAATGATTCTGGAAAAATTGTCTCTCCTCACGATATGCAATAAAACTGCATCGGATGCAAGTCGATGAATAAGCTGGCCGAGGGCATGGATAAACATTCCATCCCAACCCTAAGCAGCTACGACTTGATGAAGGATGCCGATGGAGTTCTTGATGGTTCGCAACGATTGCCGCGCCAGTCACTCTCTCCTACCCACCTGCTACCCACTTACAACAAACAGCGATTTGTAGCATACGCATGTGGTTTTTTCGTAGCTTGTGTCACAGAAGGGGTTGCTGAAAAATTATTGCACTGGAGAATATCTCCCGTCGTGTACTTTGATGAGTAATGTGAATTAATTCCAGATTATCGTGAGAAAAATTGCCAACAAATTTAGCCTAACGATTTTATATCTTCTTATTTGAGTCACACGTTGCAGAAAGGTAGGTAAATAGGGATTAGCCAAGTTGGTCCATTGTGATACCCACAGTCTGCCTACTACCACTGATTGACCATTCCCGTGATAGTTCCGCTAATTTGATCCCAACAGCAAGTTGTGACTGGACCAGATAAGAAAACCAGATAAGAACGTATTAACTTTGCTTTCACTGGGTTTCGAAACGGGGACCCCACTAACCAAGAGCAGGCACTTAACCAACTGCGCCGTCCAGTCGTCTATTAATGAAAGGCAGTTCAGGGTAACGTTGTGCTCATCTACCCCACGACTTTTCGATGGATCGGAAAAATCATACTTATTTTTGAATGCTTCCATAAACATATTTTTCATCGGGATCATTGATCACAAACCTCAGGTCGTACGCTACTTCCCGAGAAACTCTTTCGAATAAGCGTCACTGAGAAAATTACAAAGATCAAAATGGCGGCCACTTGTTTTTTGGCTAAGTACAGAAATAGTTCCAAAAGAAATTTTCGAAAGCTTCTACAAAAATATAATTAATTGGCAAAAAACGAAAAAAAAAAAAAAGACAAATCAAAATGAAAAAAAAAAGGTTTACAATTAAAATATATTTATATTTCATTAAAAACGAGTCCATACATAGTACACTTTCATTTTAAAATAAACATTAAACATAAAACATTCAGAAAATTAAAATGTATATCTATCTACTCATGTATTCATACTCAGAAAATAAAATGAAACGAAAGCAAGGAAAATTCAGAAAATAAATATAAAAAACTCAAGCAAAACATAAACGGAAAATTTGAGCAAAACATAAGACATTGTATTTCTAAATGAACATATTCGAGTTCGACAAGAGAATTTGACCGATAGGGGAAAATGTATTTTTTTTTTCAAAGCAAGCAAGCAAGCAATGCTGCTGCAAATTTTCTCTTCAAATCATCATCATCTTCTTTCTTTCTTCTTTTTAAACATAAATCACAAAAACAAACATTAAACATACACAAATCGCATACAATGTATCCATAAATCAAAATAAAGAGTTCAGAGATTATTTTTCTTCTTGTTCGGTATTCTTTTGTTGTGGTTGTGTCAATTTTGTATTGAGTTCTATTGTTCGACTTTGGGAACACAACTGCATTCGTATGGAATTGGTACTCATTTTGAAGTCAGCCAAATTTATCTCTGCCCTCTGCCTTGACGTAAAGTCTGCACATTGTCTGTAGAAGCTACGGGCTCTATAATGCTGAAGCAGTAATGTATTAATACACAACTTTGCAGCTCCACAGTGGCAGCGTATGCTGTGCGCATTTGTTTGAAGTCACAGCCTTCGTCTATAACCCTTTGGCGTCTCATTTTGACGGCGAAGATAAAGTAAGGCGATGGCTGTGAAAAGATAAACAAAATGGGGTGCAAAGATAAGGTGATGGCTGTGAAAAGATAAGCAAAATGGAACATTACTTTATGAATAGTTTCAGTTCTGCAGGCGAAGACTGCCTTGGCTGGTTGCCATTGCCACTTTGGTAAGATTTTCGTGACACTGTCTGACTGAGCAACATATTCCGTAGGAAGAGATATTCCTCTGTCCAGTGGAAAACCCCCAGTCCATCGCAGTTGTGCTCTCAAGTCACGCATATGAGCACAACACTTCTTAGAAGTACAGAGCAACGCAATGGTGTTAGGCGGGAGTAATCAGCATCGTTTAGCCCACACGCATTCACAGACGCCTGTCTGTGAAAAGGTTATAACAAAAAAACGCTGTCAGATGGATCTGAGGGGCAAGGAACGTAGAAGTGGCCCATCTCTTCCTCCATCATCCCTGAAAAATTCCCCGTTCAGTTTTGCACATGAACCCAATACACAACAGACTTGCCTCCATCACAACCTACACCCCCTTCGCGATCTACTCCTCGTGTAAAGTTCTCAACAAAATAAAGAAAAAACAACTAAGAAATACACTCCTGAATTATTGCCGATAACCGAATGAAAAACAAATCAATCCAATCCATCTGTTTTCTCTTATAGCACAATTGCAATCTTTTTTTCGTCCTCATCCTCTCTCCACTTCCTCCTCTTAAACTTAAGACTAAATACAGCAATATTTATGTAAAAAATATTATTCTTATATAGGTCTTGTCTCATTTCCATACTTATCATTTAAATATCAACGTATCTGCACATGCATGTGTGTGTGTAGTGTATGTATGTATTTAGTTATTCGCGTAACTAGTTGTATGCATATAATGAGATTAATCCTTGTGTCCGTCTTTAATATATATGTTCTATGCTCAATTTAATATACAGATATATATATATCCATTTATCTATGCATTCCTCGGTATCTTCATGTTGTCCTTAAGGTTATTAAAAGCACATTGATTGGTTGTACAAAAAAATCCGTTATAAAATTGTCTTCTTGTAAAATAAACTAAAGTTTTCTTGCATTTTTTCTTTCCTTCATTTTACCTAAAATTGTTGTATCTTTGTTATATCCTTTTAAAATTAATATATATGTGTATGCTGTGTATATATATTCATATGCGTCTTCTTCAAATATACTCTTCTTTCGTCGAAATTCGCATACACCAGTCGCGTATGAGCGTACATCTATGAGAGAGATTCAAATCAAACATTGACATAGACTTAAAACGAATTTAAGAAATGAAGAGGAGAAAAATTAAAGTATGTAGTAAAATTTGTTCTAATGATTATGAGGAGGAGATATATAATATATATGCTTATATATTCATATTCTTTTTTGTTATTTATATATAAATGAGATTTCTTTTTAGTCGCTAAACTAGTATCTTTTCTAACATTCTGGTTTTTTTTTTCTTCTTTTTTTTTGTTTCCTTTGATGATCAGAGATTAAGTGCATTCAGTAGTTTACTGTTTAATCGGTTAGAGTCTGGGCGATTAGTGCCAGTTGTTCCTTTAGGACACGGAACGATGGACGATCCTCGGGACAGTGACACCAACATTTTTTCATTACCTGCAAAGAGAAAAGAGTAAATAAATGAATTAATTGAATTTAACTTAATTCGTGGGATTTGCTAAGAGATGGCGTAACTTGTATTCCATTCCATTGGAACATGCGATGGAAAGCTACTGTCATTGTACGTCATTTCAGAATATGTCATTCATTTGAAGCGTAAGCAATATTTTCACTCAACTATGTCGAAGTTTGTGTTCCGGAAAAAGTGTTTTTGCGGGGAGTTCTTCTTCATTCCTTTAATATGAAGAAAACTGCTGTCGAAAGGCATCGTACTTTTGGCGAACGTGCCAAAAGTGGTTTGCACGATTTAAAAGTGGTGATTTTGGCTTGGAAGACGATGAACGTCCTGGGCTGGCAAGAGGAACTGGAAACAAGTTCGAGAGCACAAGAAGAGCTCGCAGAATCGTTGGGTGTCACTCCAGCAGCCATTTCAAAACGTTTAAAAGCAGCTGCATGTATTCAAATGCAAGGAAATTGGATTCCACATGAACTCCACTCCACTTTGCATGTCCGAAATGCTGCTGGAATGCCACAAAAGGAAGTCATTTTTGCGTCGGATTGTAACTGGTGATGATCCATTACGAGAACCCCAAGCGCAAAATATAATATGTGAAACCCAGTCAACTAGCCAAATAAACGGCAAAGCCGAACATCCATGGCGCGAAGGTAATGCTCTGTATTTGGTGGGATCAGAAGGGTGTTCTGTATTATGAGCTGCTAAAACCGGGTGAAACCATCAATTAATCCATTTGAAGAGAGCAGTAGCCGAAAAACGCACGGAATATGCGACCAGACACGAGGCAATAATTTTCCATCATGACAACGCTCGGCCCCACGTTGCTATTCCGGTTAAGAACTATTTGGAAAACAGTGGATGGGAAGTTTTACCCCACCCGCCTTATAACCCTGACCTTGCCCCTTCTGACTACCATTTGTTTCGGTCGATGCAGAACGTCCTGACTGAAATACGGTTCACAGCAGAGCGCAGAGTATCAAAAATTGGCTTGATTCATTCTTGGCTGCGAAGCCGGAGCAGTTCTTTTGGGATGGGATCCACAAATTGCCAAAAAGATGGGAAAAAGTCATCGCTTCACATGGGCAATACTTTGAATAATACTATTGCAAATGTTTTTCTTAAATAAACGTCCAAATTTTCAACAAAAAAACGGCACGAATTAAGTTGTAGACCCAATAATTAAATGGGGTTTAAATCTCAAAATTTCGAAGTGAAGCCAAAAGTCTTTTAAATTCTAGAAGCAAATGATTTATTTATTTCTATTGTTGTTTACCCGAGGTGTGACTAGAACTGCTGAGTAGTGATTGGTGCATTCGAGTGATAATCGATTCATACAACATCTCGAGAATATCTCGATTCACAAAATCATTCGAACGACTACTGGCTACCAACACGAGAGTACTCGACAAGTGTCTCATTTGAGTGCGAGAACAAGTAACAAGTTTTCAACGAGAACATAAGAAAGAAACACGTTAAAAACCCAAAAACCGGTTTTACTCTCTCATTCTCTCTAATCGATCATATCTCGAGACCCTCGCAACTAATCCATCGAAATCATTCGAATGAGTTTCCTACTAACAGAGGAGAACACGATAAATGTCTCACTTCAGCGCAGTAACAAAAATGTCTTGCCTTGTGTTTGACAGGGATCCTTTTCGATTTAGTGTAGCGTAGGTCGAGTTCATAAACGTCACCCTGCGGCAGCCCTGCAAGATATGCGTTCGGTAATGTAAATAAACTGCAGTGGCTGTGCATGAGAGCAGTCGACAAACGCGTTCATAAATGCAACGTGACAGTCAAACTGCGATCAAATTGGCGGCGACTTTTGTTTTGTTGCAGGATTGGAGGGAAACCGAGAAGTGGACTTTTTCATGCGAAAATGGTTCCTAAGAACTTCATACGGAAATTCTCTGTTATTTGGAACATGTTTTGACTGTCAATTCTTTTTATTTAAAAGCATGGCCCATTTGCTGCGTATTTTGCTACTGCTTCTTTCTTTAATATTTTTGAAAGTTGGTCAGTTTATTATTTGTGTCAAACATTAAACCTCGTATTCTCTTCTTAGACATGACAAATGTCAACCAAATACTTTTTGTGTCATGCACTGACGTTGCATTTATGAACACTTTTTTGACAATGCTGACCTGCTGCAAACTTGCGGCAGTATTCGTGGTCATAAATGTATCGACAGAATATTTTGTGCAGTGCAGGGGCAACAATGTTGCAATTATGAACTTGGCCGTAGTGTTTGTGTTATTCAGAGTTAAGGACCCCATACACAGTACACTTGTGTGCACATCGAAGTGTGTCGCTATTCTGCATTGGACACTGGCGACGAAGGAACAATGCTTTGTTTATGTATCGCAGGGTACGGTAGGGAGGGAGGTTGCTAGTGAATTCACCAGACCAGGTTGGTCCATTGTGACACCCACAGTGAGACTACTGCCACTGATCGACCATTCCAGTGATCGTGTATGTGTCGAGCATACAAGTTAGTTACACTACTTACAAACTTATTGTTCTGAACCATTTGCCAGATCGCTAAGAAAGGAAGAAGCTATCAGAGATCGTCACTTTCCAACGATCAAATGTGATTTTGTTGAAAACTTCTAGGAACAACGATCTACAAAATTAAATCATTTTCATTTTGGAAATGCGTGCGCGCTCTAGCCTACCCAAAGGACACATTTTAGCACACCGAATGCTGTGTAGGTGGCGCTTTAACTCGATTACTAAAGTCTCGATTCTTAACAGCAGACATCGACCATCTTTACATGTGACATCTGCTGATCCCAGCGTATAGAGTCTACTCACATACCCACTAAGCCAGAGTGCCCACGTCGCCCAGCGTGCTTAGTTATGCGATATTGAAAATGCATTTATTTTACAAGTGACTATAGAGAGAGAATGTCAGACTCTTCTTCAGGTAGCACTTCAGTCGTGTGGACTTAAGTCTAATTTCTTTGGCTTCCTTCTGTGTTGGGTATAGATTGTGTTGGCTATGGATCACTACTTCATTTGGTGTTCCATGTTTTCGAAAAGACATTCACGAGCTGCTCGAATTCGTGACGGATCCATATAGTACATGCAACACAGAGGTTGGTTGTCAGAGGAATTCGAAATCAGAGTAAAACAGCGCACCAGTTGTACGACTCTGTCAATGGAAAACGGGGGATTAATATGGACTCCAAGGCACCAGCTTTACGGTGAGGATGTGACCCTGCGAAAGCATAGAATAATGGACCATCAAATGGCAACAAAGTCGAGGAACGTGACCTCGGGCTGAACATAAACGCATTTTGGAACGTTTCAGAGATCAGATTCATATAAATGCCCAGTTTCACAATGCAATTTTCAACTCCACTTCTGGCTTAAAACCTCAGTTCAACCGTTTATTAGTATCTTACAATCCCTGAACTGAGGTCAATTGCCAGTTCAAACCAAACGAGAGTATAATGCCGTCTTAATATGTGGCTTTCAAGACATCTGATGCTCGATACCATTATCGATTCATTCCTTGAATTGGAACACCTGGAATAGATTCCCATTCTTTGCTCCATGTTACAACAGATGTCTGCGATCAATAAATATAAGACTTCACTCTATGAAATGAAATCATTGAACAAATCTATTCCGTTGTCCTTATGTCATGTTCTGGATTCAGTTTCTCCTCATAGAGCACAAGTCAGATGCAGAGTCTGACCAGCATAATCTTGCGAAGGAATTAACGATAGCGCGTAAACCGGTATTGTTGTTCATCAGCCTACAATACTTTTAAAGTCCACATCCACCGTAGCATCTCTTTATCTCACCAACTGGACAAGCAACAAAGAAAAACATACGACACAGGCAATCACCCATGACAACATTGTACTGCATTACTTACATCATAAATTTCCTTAGCACAGGACTTTGGTTTCTCTAAGATAATTCCACGCTGGACACGCTCAACAACTTCGGTATTCTTTAGACGACCATATGGCATCTTTCCGCAAGTGAACACCTCCCACATGAGGACACCTAAGTGAACACACAAACAAATCCTTTATTAATTTCATTCAAACAACATTCAATTTAAACCTTCATACCGTATGCCCAGACGTCACTCTTGGAAGAGAATCTAGTGTAGTTCAACACCTCTGGCGGTGCCCACTTAATAGGAAACTTAGTACCCCCAGAACTGGTGTACTGATCATCCAATACGTATCGTGCCAATCCGAAATCAGCCACTTTGACAACATTCTCCGAACCCACTAGACAATTGCGTGCAGCCAAATCACGATGAATGTAGTTGTGTCGCTCCAGATATGCCATTCCTTTGCTCACCTAAAACCGAAATGAAACAGACCAATGAGCAATTGCTGGATGGCGGAACTGTGAGTGCGAAACTTACTTGAATGCACATGTCCAATAGGAGTCCCATATTGCCAATCAAAGTAGTCTCATGTCGTCGCAAGTAGTTGAGCAGGGATCCATGTTTCATGTATTCAGTCACAATATAGATCGGGCGATGTTTCGAACACACTCCGTACAATTGAACCAAGTTTTGATGCTGCAACTTGGTCATTACCTTGGCTTCTTCAATGAAGTCATCCTCAGACATTGTGCCCTCTTTCATCATTTTAACCGCTGTATCGATGGAACTGCGCCATTTGCCACGTCGCACAACACCGAATTGACCAGAGCCAAGCTCCTCACCGAGCACCAATTCCGCTGGATGAATTTCCCATTTATCTGCAAGAGGTGCATCGTGTGAGAGAGGAGGATGAGGTGAAAGAATTGAGTTATTCTACTTACCATGAGACAATCCAGCTGTTGGCGGTACAGGCCTATCACAGGGCGATGACTTCAAACGACAGGCTAGGCCTCCCGAATTGTGTCGATGATAATTGATAAGATCAGGAATTGTTTCACAGCAATGCTTCTCCGACAGATAGTATTCACCACGGGCGTTTTGTTTGATGTGGTAGTGCTTAACATGTGATTGTGGACTGAAAAGAGACATTTGATGAGACCAAGGACAGGGGAGGAGTGCATGCAAGTTGCACTTACACTTTGGTATGTAGCGACAGGGTGTACAGCCCTTTTGTGGATGATTTTCTAACTACGAAACAGCCTTCTTTATCGCCCTGTTTGAGCAGGGATTCGGCTCTTTGCCGGGACATATCACCGACATACCACCTGCGGGAAGAAGAAAACGACCGCATCAGCAAGAGTTTCATAATAAATAAGACAGCTGATGGCGCATGCATGCCGGCGCTTGTGGTGGACATTTGATGTCAACATCCACGCACGCAGACCACAGACAGGTGTCTCTTTGGCTATACTTACTCATAGCGTTCAAGTCCGAGCAGAGCTTTTGGCTTGACGTAATTACTGGGTATGTAGCCAACATTTCCGTGCTGATCTTTGACTTTCCACCAATGCTCCTGGGAGTCATCAATTACCTCGTACTCAGCATTCTGTAATTAACAAGAGGAGAAGACATTTTAGTGACGTATTGGAGTTTTAAAGCGATTATGGTGAGTGTGGATTGGAAACAGCAAATGATTCCCCCAGAGCTGAGATGATCAATCAAACTGCGAGTGTGGCTGTGGGGTGAGAAACGGATTTGGCCAGCAACCGAATCTTTTTCGCATGTGGCGACTTAATTAATCTGTCAGATAAATTGGGCTGTCGAGTGGAAGAAACTTTGCGAAAGAGTGGAATGGGATGAGTTTGGTGAGAAAATGTAATTAAGACGCTATTCGCATTGGAACATTGGTTGTGCTGTGTTGTGGCGTTGGTTGGCTGCTAGGCAAATTAGCCGCGGTTGGATATACACATGTTTCCAGGGTCAATGATTAATTTGAAATGAAGTGAAGATAGTGTTACTGCGGAATGGGAACAGATCAAGCCATGGAACAAGGACGTCTTCTTTTCCGTGACATTGCAGTCGTGCTTCGGCAGCGACTACTCTTATTTTCTCTCACGACAATTCTCATGAGCAGGGCACGCGTTGACATCGGACTGTAGCGCCACCATATTTTGGTTAACTAAATAGTCGAGAATATGAATGTGGAGGACATGCTGTTGCGATATGACGCTGCCACATGACACGAGCCGTTTTGACTTTATTGCAGGAAACATTTTCTGGATGAGTTAGTTCTCGTTTTGGTGACGTGAACTGGCGACCGAGATCGTGTACTATGCCAGAATTGAGTCCTGCAAGAACTCTCAGGTGAAACTTTGAATGTTTCTATATTCCATTCCAATATCCAAACAATCCAATTCCAAGATCCACCAAAATGGACAACAAAGTAGAGATATCTCTGACAATGCAAGACCTGGGCAAATCAGGACCATAGCAGGAAAAAATTCCTGCTCAGGAAGAGGAGACGCTCTTTGTCAGCAGTCCATCTGCAAGCAAATTCTTGATGTTTGCCGCTTGGTGTGGTCCGAGGTTAGCTGCGCCGATTATAAAAAAAATTAAATTAAATTTTGTTGCGGAAGTCACTAATTTTGCGAGCTCTGCTTAACGGAGCCGAAAGCTGGATGATAAGGAAAGAGAGACAAAGAGCACTGGAAGAATTCCTCTTCCTCCAAGAAAGAGCAGGTATCCCACTAACATCGATTTGCAGGCTTGACAAGATCTCTGGATGGTTGGACGGGACAGCACAAGAAGATCTAGAGCACACGAGTAGGTGGAAAGGTTAGCATTCCCCTATGGACATCACAATGGGTCCAACTGGACCTAGGCGTAGCTCAATCACGTCTACCCACCGACCTAAGATAAGGTAGGGTTGGAAACGAAAGGAAATCACGCACACATTGAAGAAAAGCTTAAAAAGACTCCTTTTGAAAGCAGCCTAAGTGAAGGAGTGGACACAACGTGTAGTTGAGAAGGAAAAAATCCGTTGGCTACACTGGCTCGCGAAGGACCCCAGTGCTCGATCAAAGACGGCTTCGAATCCTAGCCAATTTGAAGAAGAAGAGGAAGGTCCAACCTCTGGCATCGAAGACCAAGTCATCACGGATGCAAGACAGAACCGTCCACAATCGAAGCCAGTCTCAGCTCAGGCTCGTCCACCTAGAAAGTAAGCCAACCCCTTAAGAATTGGCGGACACATCCAAAAGAGACTTCAGGAGAATCTTGGTATTCATCCAAAACTCTAATTCCTCAGTAACCGGTTTGGTCGGGTATAAGTAGGAGTTGGAGGCTAGGTTCCTACTAAAATTTTACACCACACATTATATTTAGTCAACTTACCTTTTCTAAAGACAGATCACCCCCTTCGATCGCTTTGAAGGGATAGAGTGCGACGACGATTTTGACAAAATGTGAATTGTTATCCTGAAAGAAACAAAAGAAAGGAATTAGAAAAGGAAATAGACACAATTAAAGCATCAGTCTTCATATCAGTTGTCAAAGGCTAAAACTAACGTCTCCCAACGTCGACCAATACGAAGGTTAAAGTGCTGTGGGCATGACATGAGCGCACAGCGAACTTCGTAAGTTCTCATACTTCATTCATTTGGATTTTTTCTTTATTCGCAGAGAACCACGGGAAGGTAGGTATGAGTGGTGGTTCGGTAGGTGCTGAAGAGTTTCCAGCAAGAGACGAGCCAGGCGAGGAAATGTACCAGCAACTCCAGGCAAGTCAATGACCCGGACGCTGTGTCAACACTTATTTGTGCAAACAAAAAACGACGGAGGCATTAGCGAGTTCGAATTAGGACCTCATTGACAAACTTCTTCCTCATTTTATGGCACAACAACCTGGGGTGGACCTGGGCCTCAACCTCAAACTTGCACGGTCTTTAAGCCAGCTGCTTCCAATTTCTTGTGGACGCCATCTGTTCCGAAGGCAATAGAGGTGGTTTTGACTGGCATCGACAAGCCACGTAGTTTTATTTATTTGTATTTAATGTCTCCTATTCCTATCATCCCAGCAGCGGCAGTGTGGTTATAGTGCAAAGCTAAATATGTGGTTCTTCGAGCCGGATTGAATCAGCGAATTTTGGATGACACGCTCCTCGAATGGCAAGCAGTTCCGCCAGGAACACACTGGAATTGGTTAGCAGTCCCGACAACACATCCTCACCGCAATCCACCGACCATCTTCGATCCGTGCGTGTAGTTTGCCCAGTTAAAGTCTCTGCACTTCTGCTCGCTGTCTTTCCGTTCTTTCGGAGATTATAGTGCCAAAGCAGTTTGTTGGATTAAGTCTAAGGACCGTGTAGTCTGTTGGCGATGATACGAGATCTCTTGGTATGGTGCATGGTTCATATACTTGCTGTTCCCTGTATCTTGTTTAAACGGTAATAATATGGGTCGCCCGACTGTCCGAGGCAGACCTAGGCTCTACAGCAACCACTGCATGCTGTTGTTCTTTCACGAGTGGATGGGACCTACAGTTTTATGGCCACTCCGAAGTTTGTGAAGCTTTTTCTAGACAGGAATAATCTTTGAGCATTGTCAGTGACTCGAGAGAGGTGGGGTCGTGAATTATGAAGAGTGGTAAATTCGGGGATTGAACCGGCACCCTCTGCGTGGGACTCGACGCACAAACCCACTACGCCATGGGCGACCTGTGTGATTTTGTACTTTTTTCCTAAGGGTCGGCCATCATACTAGTGATCCGAACTTCGCAAATTCTGACATTCATGGAAGAGGTACGGATAGAATTTGTGGATCGCATCTGCATCTCTGTGCATTGCGTTCCCCGTTAGACAGTTCGCAAATATATTTTATTTGATTGGAGTGCAATTTTTTGAGAACACAGAACTTTATAAAAGATGATTTTTTAGCTATTATCTTTTTGGCAACACTGGTTTAAACAGCTGACCCACGTTTCGTGTTTTGTTTCACTGTCAAACATCTTCAGTTTGGTCTATAATTTAACCATGAATCGTCTTACAAACGAACAACGCTTGCAAATTACTGAATTTTATTCTCAAAATGCGTGCTCTGTTAAGAAAGTTCATCGCGCGCTTCTTCCATTTTATGGTCAGTTTAAGACGAAGCTCGTTTTTGGCTCAATGGGTACGTAAATAAGCAGAATTGTCGATTTTGGAGTGAATATCAGCCAGAAGCATTGCAGGAGCTACCAATGCATCCAGAAAAAGTCACAGTTTGGTGCGGTTTATGGGCTGGTGGCATCATTGGACCGTACTCCTTCAAAAATGATGCGAATCGTGAATGGTGAGCTCTACCGTGAGATGATATCCAACTTTTTTTTGCCCAAAATGCAAGAGCTTGACTTGCATGACATGTGGTTTCAACAAGACGTTGCCACATGCCACACAGCACGCGCAACAATGGACTTATTGAGAGGCGAGTTCGGTGAACATTTTATTTCACGTTCGGGACCGGTCAATTGGCCGCCTAGATCGTGCGATTTAACGCCTTTAGACTATTTTTTGTGGGTCTATGTTAAAGCACATGTCTATACAGACAAGCCCGCTTCTGGAACGACGCACTGGAAGACAACATTGAAGCATTTATTCGTGAGATACCCGCCGAAGTGTTGGAAAGAGTATGCCAAAATTGGACTTAGCGGATGGACCATTTGAGGTCAAGGTCAACATTTGCATGAAATAATCTTCAAACATTAAATTATATGGACCGTACTATCGATTCAAATGAAGATTTCATGCATTTTTCTGAATTTTATGTGTTTTTTTTTTTTGACAAACTTTCCTATAGCTTTTAAAAAATCACCCTTTGCTTTTAGCTTACGTTTGTTTTGTCACGTTTATTTATGATTATTTGCTTTGAATGACCGTTCAGGTGTCTTAATACTTTGAAATTATGTTAATTTCGCCTACCCTGACAGACACTGAAGAAGCATGCGCTTAGATTGAAATCTAATTTTTCTAGCTTAAGCTCGTCCATTTAGCCTCCATTGCCGTGGTATATCACAATTTTCCTTTGCATGTGAAATTGATTTTGAGGGTACCGGCTGGCCGAATTCGAAAAACAATTCCTACGACCATGCACACCCCAACCAAGGTTAAGAAATACTCCACATTCTGTGTGCGAGTTTCTAATTCATCAATTGCAATACAATCTACTTCCCTAGCAGCATTCGCTAAACAAGTCTTCCATTTCATTAGGCCATTTGACCTTCGAAAATTTGCATATGCTTCTACTTGCCATCGATGGTACTCACCTTTGCTTTAGAATTTGGAGTACCGGGCGTCGGTATACCACCTGGCATTGTGTTGTCCAATATTACCGTACCGTTTCCGTTCACAATACTTGTTGACGTCTTAAATGTTGAAACGGATGACTGCAAAATCCATAAAAGAGAAAAAAACGAATTAAATCCAATCTGCCAGGCACACAAGCACACACCATTGTGCAAACGTGGCAAATTCATCCACACAAGGAAGAAGGGAATTCTTGCAAATTATCACACGAACTCCGAGGATACGTGGGAGGGTGGGATGGGGGGAGGAGGTGCAGGTTGTTGGAAGGATTAGCGAATTCTTTCTCTTACCGGCAGATGCGATGAAGTGGGCGTCGAACTACCTAAGCTGCCCGAACTGTTATGAAGCAGGCTAAACTGACTGGTGGATGTTGAGTTATTTGGACTTATGCTCCGTGTTGAATTCTGGGCGGGAGAACTTCCTGTGCCTGGGCAAAAGAAAAAGAAAAACAAAAATGAATATGTTAACCGAATGAATAATAATTTATACAAAAAAGTGCTAAGGACTCTGTTGGCTTGGAGTGTGTTTCTTATTTACTTTGTGTGTGATTTTGCATTCTTTCTTCCCCACCGTGGCATTTGGGTCATTATTATTAATATGCAGTGGCAGTGGTGAGTGGGGACGAAAACGAATACTCATTCACAATGCACGCGATTAAATCGGGCGATAAGCTGTCCAGACAGACGAATGGAGGACCATCGGTGCACTAGTGTGCTCTCTTGTCAGGAGGTCGAGGGAGGGGCGCAAAACTCACACATTCTGACACGACTTTGAAGGGAAGCAAAAACAAAAAAAAAAACCGGTCTCGAAGAACTTCATCTTTCTGGGGCGTCTATAAAAATTATTATCGTTTGTTATTTGCCGTCTGAAATGTGTCGTCTCGCCTCGTCTCGGCCGTCACGGTTGATGGTTGTGGTTGGATGGAGTGTGGTTATTGAAATAATTCTTTTATTGGTCTTTGCTTACGTCTCAAGTTGACTATGGCTTTATGATTGAATGAAACTGAAGGGAGAGTGGATGGGCCAGAACGTTGATTAGAGCTTTGAAAGAATTTGCATTCAGGATTCCATAAAAAGTGGTAAAAGTTTATTAATATATTATATATTAATTCATCACATTATCAACAGTTTCAAACAATTTACGAAATACTTGCCAAGTTAGTTGGCGATTGGCCACGTATTTGACGATATTGGAAGTTATTTATTTTGGGATCCAGATGCCGCCTTTGTTGCACGTATGTTAAACGGTCGAACGAACGTAATTTGAGTTTACTGACTATGCGTTCAATCCAGTTTTCCTCATTTCGGTGATAAGGCCACTAAAAATGTCTTGTTAAGGAGACCACCCATCGTTCACTTATCATGATCTAATTTTGCGAACTGTATTCATAGAAAATTCCAAAAATAATAAATGGCGCCCGGCTAAAGGCCTTAATCTTCAGCAGGTTGCAGTGACAAATGCCGTGGACTGCATTTCTTCTCACATCACATGGACCTCGATACAAAGCTACTCACAAGGAACGCCGAAATATGCCACTGGGTTCGAAGCGAATGCAACCACATGTCTTATGGCGAAAAAAACATGTGGTTGCTGGCGGCTTACATGCCAATCGCAACATATTGGAGTCAGGCATCGACCGCTGGATTCATGTTTCAGGCAAATATCTCATGTTTCTTCTTTGTGTGGTGGACTTGGGAGTCAAACATCTCCAGGTCCGAAAATGGCGAAACTTGAATGGTGGTTCGGTAGTAGTGACTTGAGAGTGTACATCGATTTGGCGTCAATCTCACTGTGTATTAACGAAAGCAGCGTATTAGACCATCTATAGACGTGTCCTTTAGATAATTTAGATCATCATAGAAGGAGACTGCGGGGTGGTGTAGCCTTCGGTTTGGTAGGATCACGAGGTGTTCGGAGTCATCGGTCTCCACCTTTGCCCCGAAAACTTCCACATTCCATTCTTCGCGCATGTAACTAGTCAAGGAGCGTATTATTTTGCAGAACTTATCTCAGAAAATCGATAGCAGATTAGTAGATACGTTTGCGGTAGATTTGGACCTATTAAATGTTGTCAGTCTAATGTTCGGTGGTCGTTTTTCAAGCTCCTTAATACATGGAGCTTGATTTCATTCATTCACATATAGTGAGAGGTATACTATATGCTATCCTGGCAAGTTTGTCCGCTTCACAGATACAAGGAATGTCTTGGTTGCCCGGTACCCAACATACGCGAAGTTTAAACTGTTCCTGTACTGTTCCTTCTGAAGGCGATAGGCGGATACAAGCTAGAAAAAACCTCAGCCATATCTATGGAGTTTATAGATCCCAGGGATTTGATATGTAGCTCCCTGTCATGGCAGCTCCCTACCATGCTACAATGATCAGGAAGCTATTTGAACAGTTTAAGATCGTAAGAGAAAACTCCACTGACTATTCCTTTCTTTGTGTTTTAGCCGTCGGTGTAGATATGCACAGTGTCGCTAAATGGCAGGAGATCATAGGACCTAAGGACGAAAGTGTGTCCAGTCAGAGTTGAACATCATCAACGGAAGGTATCTAGAGGGATGCAGATACGCTTGGTGGCTTGTTGGGGTGGTATAGTGTACGAGTCTGCCCAGTGTGTGCCACCAAACGTCGAGAGTTGAAACAGTAAATACCGAATGCAAGGTTTTTTTTATACTTGTCCTATTTACAATCCTAGAGCTCTGAAAATAAGAAGCCCTCTTCAAGAATGTTCGACTAGAAAAATATGGTTGGAACAATTTGCTGCCCTATTTGAAGCTACCCACAGTATACCTGTCCTTAGTATGGAGTCGCACAAGGGAAAAACCCGTCAGCTTAGAGCTGACTGACTCACAGGCACCGTTTCATTGGTATGCATTTCTCCAAAATTAAGAAAGTCGTAAATGGTGCCCGGTGCATGTCCAATGTCTTTCCCTTTCCAACTCTCATGAGTTCCACGATCTTTTCCGATCGCACATCCGAGTTTGAACGTGCGTATCCACATCCTCATCCACTCAGATTTTATCTCAAACCTGAATAAATACCAACACACTGATCACAGAGTCTATTCTAAACTCTCCTCCGACAACGCAGTTATCTCCAGAAAGTTCATCAGTCTCCCGGATCAAACCGAATTTGAATATCAAGTAAACATCATCTGAAACCTCCACGCTCGTAAATCATCATTTATTGGCTACAAAAACAGTTTTTATTCATCTCGTATTTTCGGCATTCACTTCATTACGTCCAGCTACGCACACGTTGTAAGCGTAACGCCACCAAACACCGCCAATGCCCAAGATCAGCGATTACGATACAGTCACACCCAACTGTGACGGCTCGATTTCCATTTTTATTACTCTCTCACCCTGATCGTGGCAAGGTCAGATCGTCTTACCGATCATCTCCTCGAGCGAATACAAACCAAATCTCCAAATCCACACGAATAAAAAAAAATTCTTCAAAGCACAACACGAGTTCATCAAACTATCCCCGCGTGCGGATCATGGTGCGAAGGTGTCGCCGCGCACTTAGCATTTCGAGCTTGAGCTCCGAATTGAAATTCATTAGATGTTCGCGAAACAATGGCTTGTTGTTTGTGTTTTGTTCGCTCGTTGGCAACTTCTTCTTGCACGCCAAGCGAACAAGTGAAGAACATTTCGCAAAGCAGCTCAAAGCATAGCGATACGTGTGTTCGGCGATGTTGCGCAGCGCGCAGCACGCAACGGATTCCAGGCACGTCCCATCAAATGTCCATCAGTGATTTCCGTTTCATTATTGTGTCGTTCTTCATCATCGTTGTGCTTGTGGTGGTATTGTTTGGTCTAAGCAGAGGTGCCTCCCAGCGGCAAGATTCATATTTAAATTCCAGCACCCGTTTGAAGGAGAATGCAATAAATTACGTCTTGCCACCGAGCGTGCGTCAAAAAAGGAACGGGGGACAAGCAACGAGCAATGATGACAGAAGACCATGAACGTGCGCGCACTCTTCACGTAGACTTATGAAAAAGTGATTTGCATCAGACAGGAAGATCACATCCACTCCCACAGCGCGAGGGAGCGGGGTGGAGAGGGAGGAGGACTATTTCTTTGTTTTGATACTCACATCCTGGCGGATGTGAATGAGCTGATCGTTGTGAAGGCGATGTTAGACTGATAATGTTACGATGAAAAACAGACATGTGACTAGAGTCGCGCTGGAAGGGGGGTTGGTCTTGAGGGAGCTGTGGGTGTAACTTTTGTTTGAAACTGATTCAAGTCGGGTGCGTGAGTGGAGGAAGTGGCATAGGAAATGACTGCAGCCTGCTTTGTCGACGGAAGTTGTAAATCACAAAGAGCTTTGTGACGAGACCTTGATGGCTTTATTTGCTCCTTGTAATGAATGAGCGGCCTTAGAGTATGATTACAATTGAAGACGTGTGTTATTTGCGGGCCAGGAACTGGGCTGGGGGTAGGAAGTGTAGGTTATCATCCGACGTCGTTATTCTAAATGAGTCTTATCCCAAAACACTTCTCTGTCGGTTCTACTAGGCAAGGACCAGCCGAAAGCCGATAAGCACATCGACAGATGTGAAGAGAAAGCGAATAATAGGGAAGAGTGTCAATTCAGTTAGATTTAAGTGAACGCTTTCATCTTTGTATGAGCTTAGCTTCTGCAGTCGTGATGTGCTACTTATCTCCCACGACTGGAGGGGCAATTAAATTACGACACCCAACAGCAGAGTTTGAGAAGTATTTTTTCTCCCTAAGCAATGTCAGCAATTTGAGGCAGATGGTGTAAAAAACTTACTTGCTAGCTATTGACAGCACTGCATGAGCTGACAGCTCATACGAGTACTTTGTATCGCCACGATTTGTCAACCAATTCGTGGTAGGATTTTGACTTCCCCGTTTGAATCACATGCGAAGTCGAAGCGAACTGTTGTCCGAAATCGTGCATGGTTAGCTTAAGTTTTTCCACTTCACAATCTCGATTCTTCAACAGTCGCTTATCGTGCCAAAATTGTGCGAACTTAGTAATCTAATATTACATAAAGTACTAAAAGTGTACTAAAAAATTCTAATAAGTACTAAAAGTGTACTAAAAAAATTCTAAGATGGCCATCTAGATTTACTGATTTATGGCCGTTTCGTGTGTATGCATATATGTATTTGGCTAACTCGACACAACGAATATTCTTGAATGTATGACCGAGTTCATACATGGAATATTTCCACTCACTCATGGAATATTTCCAGAATCCTGTCATGCAAGAACTCCCGTGGTGGGCATTCGAGTAATGATAATAAAATGGGTTGTAGAAATCTGAAGCAAGTATGTGTTAACTCAAATAATTCTTTGTAACAACAAAACGTCTGACCCTGAATTACGAACTACGGTCGAACATAGTTCTTGCCTAAGTCGAATAGTCACCGCATTCGATTTGTGGTTTTTAAAAGATGGGAAAATTTAAGCCTTGGGTCCCTTTAAGTCCTGAACAATTTTTTCGACTTACAGAAAATTCGAGTTACGGTTGTTCGACTTATAGAGACTTGCCTGTATTGTCAAATAATCGGTCCTTTCAGAGTCAAATGATTCTAGGACAGTTTCGCATGAGTGCGTGAAAATAGCCCCCATAAACCAAAATCCTCTGAAGTACGCTCATGCCCCACAGACAGTCGATCATCACCCAACGACGGTTAAGTGGGTCCACAAAAATCCTTACATTCAAGGTAAACTGGAATTTCAACCACTGTCGGCAACAACGAATATCGACAACTTTATGTCCAGCAAGCCAATCCTCTTCCGCATCTGCACGGTCTCCAACAGTCGTTCGTTTTGAATTTGCCTTTGTCACGTTATTTTCAGATCACTGCATTAAATTCGCCGAAAAAATAATTATAAACTCATCGCCTTCTTCTTTCGTAAACTCAACAACAAAACTGATTCGACGTCATGCCAAAGCCGACAGTACAGTTACAATAATTAACCACAACCCAATCACTTGACAGCCACCGACAAGCATCATCACCGGGCCAAAAATGAAACGAAATAAATACAAAAACCTCAGTCGGAATGACTAATTGCCCACTTTAAGAGCGATTCTCCTTTCACGGCGCGAAAGGCACAACCAGTTCTCGACGCAAAAACAACGCAGAACTGTGCCACTGTGGAGAAGGTTCGAATAGGGATCCTTCGCTAGTTATCCTCAGATGGTGTCCAACTAGTTTATGACCACATAAAATCCCCGGTTCAACCGGCTAATCCAGAGTATTTTTGAACACACACCCCCGTGATGACATAACAACATCTACCGATTCAGCAAACACGCTGAATACTAAATTGCATAAGTCATTGTGTGCGCCACCCGGTCATGTCAAAGCAAATTAATTACAACATCGCCAATGACGCTTCATAAAAATATTCACATTCCCCCTTGCACCGCACCCAATCATCATTATCATTCGCTTCTGCCGGGGCACAGCAGTCATGCAACACGGTTCACTTTGACATTTCTCTCTTGGCTCTCTCCGCTGACTTCACAAGAAGTGTCTGCCAAACTGAAAGGCGCACCAAGATTGGTGGTGATGAATAGTTACCGTATAATGTCTCGTGGTGCACCCTAAGGTGGATGCACATTACACATTTGCTGCGCTTGGAATCGGTGATGTATGGCGCACAGAGAGGGTTAACGAACTGACAGCCAACTGTCAGTCGACACAACTACGGTCGTGCGATGATGATGCGATCGTACGGTATGGACGTGTGTGTTGCGAACGTTTTATGAATATTTTAAGCCAACCAGTACTTCTTCTTCTTATTTTTCTTTTTGTTACAAAATTCATTAGAATAGGTGTCGCTTCTGTTGTTGTTCTTTATTATTTACTTGACAAATTGCTGTTGGTTCCAAGAGCCGAGCTCAAGACGTCTTAGTCAAGGTTTTAATCAATTAGAATGAAGTATCGCTTCCGCATGAGACTGAGGAGCAGCAAGTGCCGCCGGTAGACATTAATTATGGAATTTATGAATCTGATTGAAATTCTGTAAGTAGACTGCCCGGATTCATAACTATTCATGGATCAGTCGATCTCGGCTGATGTTTAGTGAGAAGTGATTTGTATTTCTGTTGACTGTTTGCGCCATGTGTCCGTCCAATGTGACGGGGCTCTGATTGACAGTTGTTTATCGGCAGATCCGTCAAAACTGAAGTGACCTTCAAATGTGAGAATTACGGTATTAATAATTCAGTCGTTTGGTCACAACAAAAGACTTTGACATTCGTCAGGAATTTCTTGTCATACATTTTGGCATAACTTCGATAGTTTGTCGCGAGGGTATGCTTTTAGAAGAAGCAACTTTCTACTAGCGAGTTAGTTTTATCGGGGATGACACCTGTGCTGTCAAAGATTTCATTCGACAGAATAAGCGGAATGAACTAGACTTGATTGGGAAGTTTGACCGTCAGCGTACTGAGAATCTGACAAAACACAGTATTGCCGACTTCACAGCTTATTGGTCTCTAGCCCATCGACGAATCTGAAAGGACTTTTTGACAGTTGTTCAGGAATTTTTGACGGTTATTCACGAGATAATATGAATGGAATTCTGTGATTGGTCAATTTGGTTTGAGGAAGCTATATGAAAAACTGTGCCAAACGCTTTAAGGGGTAGAGGTCGGTTAGGTCTACAATACTTCATTTCTGGTTTGGATCCTGTTATGAAAGATTCTATTAAGTGGGTAGTGGTTTTGTAATCGAATTCAGACCGCAAGTTAACTTGTGGAAGCCCTAAAAGTTTACGGTTCGATCGCCGGCACAACAACCACCTCATTTCATTGACAACGTCGAAAGAGCGTACCTGTAAAAGGGAGGTTGTTCGGTCGTTCTTGGTGTCTGGCCATTCGTCCACTTATGAAATAACAGTACCAGTTACTCCACGAGTGTACTGGCCCTACTCTCAGAAGGAGGCAACAATTTTGGAACACACATGGAATTAATATAATTTTGTGCCAAAAGTACATGATTTTTCTAAGGAAAATTCGGTATATAACTTAATTCGCGCGGTTTGCTAAGAGATGGCGTAAGTTGTATTATTCCATTGGAACATGCGTTGGAAAGCTATTGTCATTGTACTTCATTTCAGAATATGTCATTCATTTGAAGCGTAAGCAACAATAATTTTTTTTCATTCAAATATGTCGAACTTTGTGCCAGAAAAAGTGTTATTGCGGGGAGTTCTTCTTCATTACTTAAGTACGAAGAAAACAGCTGCCGAAAGTCATCGTATTTTGGTGGAAGTTTATGATGAACATGCTCTAGCTGAGCGAACGTGCCGAAAGTGGTGATTTTGGCTTGGAAGCCAGCCATATCAACGGCAAAGCCGAGTATCCATGGCGCGAAGGTAATGCTCTGTATTTGGTGGGATCGGAATGGTGTGCTGTATTATGAGCTGCTTAAGCCGGGTGAAACCATCAATGGACAACGCTACCGAACACAATTAATCCGTTTGAAGAGATCAGTAGCCGAAATATGCAACCAGACACGAGGCAATAATTTTCCATCATGACAGCGCTCGGCCCCACGTCGCTATTCCGGTTAAGAACTATTTGGAAAACAGTGGATGGGAAGTTTTACCCCACCCGCCTTATAGCCCAGACCTTGCCCCTTCTGACTGCCATTTGTCCGGTCGATGCAGAACGTCCTCACTAAAATACGGTTCACAGCAGAGCGCAGAGTATCAAAAATTGGCTTGATTCATTCTTGGCTGCGAAGCCGGAGCAGTTCTTTTGGGATGGGATCCACAAATTGCCAGAAAGTTGGGAAAAAGTCATAGCTTCAGATGGGCAATACTTTGAGTAATACTATTGTAAATGTTTTTCTTTAATAAACGTTAAAATTTAAAAAAAAAATGCACGAATTATTTTAGCGATCATATATTTGACGTGTCCGGTATAGAGGGCGTCCGTTGTAAAGGGTTAAATGCACGAGTAGACCAATCTTCCATGACGAATTGTCCTTAAAGAGAAGTGCAAGGATAGGAGAGGTGTCCATTAAGTAATGTTTCACTGTAGTAAATTACTTAGATAATTTTTAACAGACTGAAATATTTCGTGACTTGGGACAAATAATATGCAAGCCAACATTTTGATCCCCTGGTGTTTAGAAAAAAATTTCATTTGTTCAGCAATACGTAATCAAATTCTTTCATTTGGCATCGACGCGAAATTAAATCTGGACCATAACATTCATCTGAAGTCATAAATATGCCGTATTTGGCAAACATTTATAACTGTGCTCAGTTTAAGAACAAAGAAATATTATGCAAGTGACATTCGCTGACATTTTTGCTTTGTGCCAAATCCACAAATATACGAGCTAATGAACACAATACAGATGGGGGGACATTTAAAGAGGAAGGCCACGAAGATCATTGAAATGAAAACTACCGACTTCATAACCGATACATTAACATAGGTATGATTTACTTCCATTAAGGCAAACTGACTGCAGGTTATTCAACTAGATATCGTCATCAGCGCAGAGTCTAAATTTAGTCCTCCACCGAATTGGAATGTGATAACAACACGTTCCTTTCTGCGGCATATCCTGCTTAATATGATTTAACCTTTAAAGGATTGAAAGGTTAATGAGCAGCTTTGACTTTAGATAACTGCGCAAGTGGGGTGCTCACACACATAACTTGATGGCATATGATGTAATATTTGTTATTTTGTTAATCTAATCTGATCGGTCGACATTTATTAAACGACTGGCATTTTAAATTAACAACGACCTTGACATTGGCAAACGTTCTGCTGATAATCAACCGCTGAATATTTTAAAGCGACTTTGACTTATTTGACTGTGAACTGGAATTTATTGCAATCGAAATTTGAAGATTTGTGGGTTGTCTGAAAAGAACTTGCAAAATGGTCGGATTTGCAGGTATTTTTGATTAAATTCGATTTGTTTCCTTTTTTGTATCTCGGACTTAAAAACTGGCTCTTTGTACTACCACCAGCAACCTGCATTTGCTGGAAAGAGGGCCATGGGGCGCTTCTGTGATGAGGACCCGGCTCCGCTCTCGACTGGATAGCGCACTTACTGCGGTTAAGTGCCTGCCCTTGCTTAGTGGGGTCCCCGGTTCGAATCCAGTGAAAGCAAAGTTAATACGTCTTTATCTGGTTTTCAATTCTGGTCCAGTCACCATTTGCCGATGGGATGAAATGAAAGGCACCATAACTGGAGTGGCCGATCGGTGGTAGTAGTCTCACTGCGGGTACCACAATGGACCAATATGTTATATGTGTGCTGGTGAATTCACTAGCAGGCCCCTTCAATACCCTCGCATCGAATAACTGCCATCTGATCCGAGTGAAGGCGGTACAGTGGCGGAGAAAGTGTTCTGCAGTGCTGGTTTCGTCGTCTTTCTTATGTGTTTGGCGAAGGTGTACACTGGTGAGTTGTCTGCAGCCTTTTTTGTCAAGAAATAACGACGTATGGACAGACGTATGGGAGCATGTGATTGGTCTGTCTGCATCCTGGAGAGACCATGTCAGCACAGCCGGAGGTGTGTTCCTGAGGTAATTTTCGATTTTGACGACAGACATAAATTTCTTCCCTTATTAGGCTCACGATTCATGGGTGAGCCAGAGGTGGGGTTGCCATTTCATTATTACATCCTTCGTGTGACTGTACACTTAGAGGCACGAGGACTTATTCAGAATTTATTAATTTCTGCAAACAAAGCCCTCTCGAAAACGTGTGTTCCAATGGCACAGTGTCACGTTACAACTCCAATTCGAATATGAGTCCTCAGAAGTGACGTGCTCAGGCAGTGTAAGTATTTGGAGGTGAAATTCTGTTCGTAGTAAGACGCAGATTATTTTCGGTTAATCGTCAAACGAGAAGTACGAATGGCAGGTCTTATCTCTCGCCATATTCTCATAAAGAGGTCGGTTGCATTTCAGAGGTCATGGAGAGAAGGTTGGTCAAGAGGTTGGTGTCATGTCGGAGAAGACTTGGACAGAAAAGTGACCGCTTCAGCGAGTCTAAGGAAGCTCTGTCTTGGAAAATGGCTAACGAAGAGGATATTGTCATCTATTACGACAGCATCCTCTTCGTTAGCCATTTTCCAAGACAGAGCTTCCTTAATTTCGCTGATTTCCGCTTGAAAATCGCAAAACTATCTTCAGAGGCACTTATTAGCAGT
The DNA here is from genome assembly GCA_905231855.2 of Eristalis tenax. Taxonomy (NCBI): domain Eukaryota; kingdom Metazoa; phylum Arthropoda; class Insecta; order Diptera; family Syrphidae; genus Eristalis; species Eristalis tenax. The sequence continues at coordinate 74,846,448 of HG993125.1, read as the reverse complement.
CCCTCGTCTGTCTTCGATTCATCTGTGAAGAATAGGCACCGTACCATTCAGCGTCCGATTATCGGACTTCCACGAGTTTCCAAAGGAAAGGCTGGTTAAGGAGGCTTTTCTCGAAAGAGGCAGAGAGAGAGTGAGAGAGTGAGAAAGTGAGAGAGTGAGAGAGTGAGAGTGAGAGAGAGAGAGAGAGAGAGAGAGAGAGAGAGAGAGAGAGACTGGGACTGAGGCGCAGGAGTTCGCTGTTTTGGGGAATGAATGAAAGTTTGCGGGAAAGAATTGAGGTCCAGATGCTGTGTTGGCAGAATCCAGATGCAGAATTGGATCATGTCGCCGTGGAATAGTGGATTACTGTGTGATCTCCTTCCCCTGGGGTGCCAGGTTCAATCCCAGAATATGGCAACTTTGATGATTCGCTCCTACCCCGAGGGTGCAAGGTTCAAACTGAATTTTCATAATTCACGGCCTCTCGTGTCAATGAAAATGCTCCAAGAGTACTCTTGTCTAGAAAAAGCAACTCAACTCCGCCGTTCGTAGTGGGCACAAAGACGTAGATCCCATCCACTCGTATCCTCGGACAGCGTAAGTGGTTGCCGCAGAAGCTAGGCCCAGGTCCATCTCGAACCTCACTCCACCGTTCCAGGATGTTGAAGTTTTAACATAAAGCTGTTGATGGTGATTGTCTGATTCGTAAGGACGGTCTAAGGGCGATTTGATCTTATTTTTTGTTTGTCTTCGTCTGGGGTTTACTCGCAGATCTGATTGTTTTGTACTTAATCCGAAATATGCTGCACAGCTATCGAAAGCTGAAATTGAAACGCCACTCTATTCTAGTTCTGACTGTTTAACATCGTTTAGTAGTCCGTTGCCATCAAAGGAAAACGCCAGCCATTCCCAGTCCTCGTTTCTCATACTCGACCCCATGCAGCTAACAACTTTCGGACATCATCTAATAGACACCTCTCCCGTTCCACAAGCACTGACAACTCATGAAAGGCCACCGCACTTATACCACCCACCATCCGCCGCTCACCGTCTGCCCTCCCGCAGCCAATCTACCGCACAACAGATTCCCATGAAGCAACACAAACTTCATTAGCCATGTCCTCAGGTTGAGCTCAAGACCAGACAGAGATGTCAAATCTTCACAAACCTAGTGCTCCTCTCATCGTAACGCAATGACACAGCACTAACGATCGACGTGCACAGCATTCCCACTGTCTTGTGTGAGTGTGTGCTCGCCAAGGACCATGCCCCTTGGAAGACCTCCTAAATGCCCACCAGCGCACACCTCAGAGACCTGTTACGTGAGCAACACATTTTGCAACACCACCGCGTTTCGGTTTCGGGCCGCTATGACAATATCGAATTTGTACCGCTCAAGGTGAACGATGTTTTTGTGTCTAATTAAAAAGTACTTAAGTCTCTTGTAAGCCTACGCGCTGTTAGGCGCGCTAAGCACGTGAGACTTCCCCCTGCCAGTGCCGTGTCGTCGTGTGTCTCGCTGATGATCAATTATTGATGGTGTGACCTCTAATTGAATGTTTCTGCTGTCTGTTGACTGTCAAGTCGAAGTTGGCAGGCGGCTTAAGTGACTTTTAGCCGTCAGCTTGGACGGGGGGAAACGTCATTGCGGCAAATTAAAGCAATTAAATCTCCAGATGATGTGGATGATGGTGAGTGTGTCGAGTGCTGAATCGATGATGGATGTGGGAATGTGCTCGACACGACGCGCACACGTTCAGTCGGCGAGCGGCTTTTGAAAGTCCACAAAACAGCACACTACACCTGTGAATGCTAATTTATATGAACACACACGAATTGTGTACTGATCGATTTTGGGCAGTCGATTTGCATTAATCGACGTAATTTGAATGAGGACAAGTGAACAGTGAACTGTAGGACTTTGAACGGGTTTCAAGTGTAAGCTTGAGCGATAAACTGAATTAATAACCTACTCGTAGATGGTGATTTGGATTGATTGCTCTACGAGGAAGTGCGTCCTCACAGCCGACAGCAGTTGTTCAACGTCTACTTGCGAGAAATGATCTGTGACTGTAGACTGAGGCAGGCAGGGTGTGTGCCTCGGGGAGTTTTTGAGTTCTGATACGATCCAGAATTGTGCGTGCTTATAATTTAAACCGATTGTGGAGACGGTCAGTCTCTTTGTTGATATGTGGAAATGCGACTAGTGGTTGAAGATTGGTTCTCCTCAGGTGATCATACCAATCGACTGCATTCGCCCAGGTTGAGCTCCCACTATTCAGGATCAGAAGAAGAGGATCTCACATTAATCGGCGGCCTAAGTAGATGATGGCATCACACTGTAGGTACGTACGAAAGGTGGCACTACGGTCCGGGGTGGACCTGGGTCAGCTGGCTACCTCCTTTCCACTTGCTTGAGCCACCTGAGTCGCAATCTTTCTCTACTGCGTCGTCCCTGGGGTGTGGATTTGTAGCTTTTTAAGACCGGAGCATTAGCTTCCATTCGCTCTACATGACTTAGCCACCTCAATCGTTGGACATTCACTCTTCTGGCTAAGTCGATGTCACAGCGCGTGCGTTCGTACATCTTCCTCGCCACCCATCCGAAACTCGCCGAAAATCACCGCAAGACTTCTCAGAGCCAAGAGCAACCTCATGCACTTCTGACAAGACCCATGTCTCTGGGGTTAAGGCCTAGTGACGGGTTTGTTTATCAATTGTTTTCAGATTGACAGGAGTTATTCTTTTATTCCAGCTATTCTTATTCCACCGTCGTTCACCGCTAGCTGACGGGGGTAATGATCGGAGGAAATTCAAAAATCCGAATATTCAACTGTCCTCCTAGTAAAAACCTTTACTTTTTAGTTTCTATGGATTTTTTTCCTGTCGAGAGAGAGAGAGATATATTGCGTTGTTACCGTTTCCGGGTCAGTCGCAACTGTTCGAATCTCATGACAACCCAAAAGTCAAGATTGCATCACTCTTGAAGCCAATTTTTAAGCCTATCTTACCACCTTTGTGAAGCGATTATGTGCGAATACATACCTGAAATGGAAAAAAAGAAAAAAAAAATTAATAAGAATATTTTCAAAAACAATGGCTGTATGAATTTATTTAAGTCTATGGATATACAGTCAAAACCGTTTGTAACTACATCGGTTATAAAAACGAAAGGAAAATCGCTTACTACGACATAGTTTAAAAGGACATGTCGCTTACAACGACCGATTTTTTCCCATTTTTTTTTTGAAATAAAAAAAAATACGAGTGAAATGAACATGAACAAAAATGTTGGTTACGACTTAAGTCTAACAAAACAGTAATGCTGGAAACAGGGAGACTGCAGACTTGTGTATTCTAATTTCGCTGCATGAGAAATTCCAGCATAAACTGTTTGTCTGCATGTGCGATTCTCTCTAACACGCTGTTATTTTGTTTGTAGGCGTCCGTGCTGTTATCGGTAAAGGGACAAAATCACTTCAGACAATCCGTCCCTGAGTCTGACAAGTGACAGGGAATTAATACAAAAAATGGAAGTAAAAATTAAAGGGACAACAAATTTTTAATAAAATGCCCAAATTAAAAAAAAATTAAATGAAGGAAGCTGAAAGGAGGTATTGAGAGGAAAATGCTCTCGCTCTAAAAAGAGCGCACCAAAATACAGCTAAAACCGAAGTTTAAGGGGACCCCCTATTCTCGGTTTCAAAAAACCGATTTTCATTGAAACAACTATTCAAGAATGTTCCTTTAAAATTTCAAGTGAAAATTTGAAAAACTCTTGAAGATATAGCCGATTTATGGTGGAAGCATCAGGCGTTTTATACCCAAGAATTTGCTTCTCGATACTTTAAATGCGTTTTTCTCCAAAACGACTGGCGCATGAGGTTACTCAAAAACTATTAATACAATCGGTTGCAAATTTTAAATCAAATCGGTGAAGATCTTCTTTACTTTTTAACTTGATTTGAAGCCGAAAAAAGGCGATTTTCAAAACAAAAAAAAAATTAAAGGTCCGCCATTTTTGTGCGAAATTAATAATCCTAGTTCATACCAGAGCCAAACATGTACTCTTTCTAATCCCGTTGGAATTTCTAGTTTCAGATGTTCCAGTGAGCGGAAATCACATCTTCGCCGAATAGAAGGGATTTTGTTTCTCCTTTTTAAGTCCTCAAATAAATGTTAAAGCCTAAAAAGTTACAAGTCTAAAAAATAATTTGTGTTCATTTACCAGCCCATTGAAAATCGTCAAAATTTGAAATCAAGAATGGGGAGAGTCCTTTAAACGAGAGTACGCTCCCGTTTACCTCAAAATACAAATTGAACTCAGTTCCATGTTTAAACGAAACCGTGAATCCGAATTAATCGTTGAACTGAAGTTTAAACCAAAATGGAGTTTAAGCTTGTACCATGAAAGTGGGCATAAGTCAGTGAAAACAGGATTATCAAGAGTTTGATTGTACAATTATGCCAATTAATACTTGTGACAAATAGTGCCGCAATGATACACTAGCTAGTGTGCAACTAATTGGCCAACATTTGGGATACAGCGAGTCAGCTTCGGGTCAGCTTCCTCTCCTTTAGATCAATCAAGATCACACGAAAAGCAAGGGGTGACCAAATAACATTTCCAACTGTTGTGTTGCTGTCAAAATATTCAGAAAGGTTTGCCATTTCAGCATGCATCTGTTCAAGCTTGCCGAACTGGCAAAAATTGTTTTGAAAATATCTCTCTCTGTGTTTCTATTGGATGTAGTACAAACATAATTTTGCACGAAATTTAAGGCCTTTTTTGAACATAGTAAAAATGGTTAAATGGTTAGGTCGGCTCACGGCTCACAACACCGTTTTGTTGGATTATTTGTTGCCATTTTGATGGTAATGCCTCTATTCCTCTTTTGTAGAAGGCGTAGTCCCTACTGACGAAAAATTGAGAGAGTATTTTTTCACAAGCCTCTCTTGCGGTTCGCCATGTACAGGACCAGGTGGTAATCACATTGTGATAGTTCCGATGATGCATAAGGACACCTAAGCTTCTGGAGTCACTATTAACGTGAGCGGCCTGGCGTTATCCTAATGGACCACAATTCCCCTCCTGTCTGCCGAAGCTAGCCGCATCTGTGCGATTGCTTAATTCAGACGTTCCAATTTCTGACAATACAGGTCCGAGTCAAGAGTTTGGCTGAAGTGCTAGTGCTAGTTCTGGCCTATAAAATGGAGGCATAAGGACCCCCAAGCTTCTGACGAGTCACTATCAACGTGAGTGGAGTGGGCGTCACCCACTCATCGCTTGACGTCGTTTTTTCGTCACCAGTTGTTGCGATTCAGCAGTTATTCGCAGATGGCTAGTCGGTCCATGTGGTTATTATTTGGTACTAACTCGCGTGGAACCCACACATCGAGCTTCTTCTTGTGCACAGCCTTCAGTTTTATTTTTAGCTCCTGGACAATCAAAAAGATCACGACGATTTTCATGAATTTATCGACATTTTCGACCAGTGACCTCCCAGAGAGCATTATTCTTTCGCATCGAAATCAACGGAACGAAAACTGCGCATGATCCTCTGTTACAGCATGAAGACTATAAACATTATTTCCATTTTCAGTCGGTTTAGCCTTTGTGGATACAAAACTGTAAAATATGGCGGGTGTTCATTTTTGACTCGCCAATGGGACATACATGTACAATACGAGATAAAGATTACTGAAGCCGGCTGGGAAGCTAAAAGACTTATTTTGTCTACACTGTCTGATCCTCGACATGGTTCAGGCAGAGTTTAATGAGGACACTCTTTACATCGCCCATGGCACACATCAAGTCAACTTCAAATTAAAGAAAAAATCGGTTTGAATTACAAAACAAAACAAATTCGCTTTCACACAGCATTGAGAACCCACATTCCAAGACTGACCAAAACGAACGAGTCCCATGCATCTCCTGTTTCGATTTCGTTTTCAACAAAAGTCGAAAGATTTATTGGAATGTCGTCGCGTTTTAATTTAATTTTCTGTATAAACAAGCACAGGGACCAAAAGTTCGTTCTCGTGTGCCCGTCGTCTCCGAATCAAAGAAACAATTCTTGGAATCCCTTCTGGACGTGGGAACGATGCGGCAGCAGCACCGCACAGAAGTTGCTCCCAGACGTGGGGCCAACCTTTTCATGAGAAACCCACTCTCGTCGGCCAGTTTGTGTGACAACACAAGACCAACAGTTTGGCTGGCGGGCCTGCGAAACCTTGAAACGCACTTGTGGTTGTCCACTCTGCCTAATTGGCCATGAACACGGCACTCAGCTGTGTGATGACACCTCAACGGTGGCGGCTTCTGTGTAATTAACCACAAGCTCATACTCTGCGCCGAACGACACATTCATCCGCCACTCTTGTTAATTAATTTGCGTAACCCCGTGCCGCGTTACACTCTCGGGAGTTTCCTCGTTTATTTCCTTCTTTGTATGCGTGCCCAGGCGGCTGGGGTGGTGGGGTAGAGCGCAACGCACTTTTCATAATCTTCATGCCAACTGGAGACGGACGGCTGTGGCCACTTATTTCACGAGGGGACTGTTGGGTGAAAAGTTTCTTCAAACGAAACATGTGCGGGCATGACGGTCTCGTGGTGCGTGAGGCAGGTAGCACGGCACAACACAGCACACACACCTTTTTGGATAATTTATCGCTTGTCAGGCGAAGGCAGTGAATATGAAATCACATTACGCGAGCGCGGGCTTCTTTCCAAGTCAAACGCGAGAGTAACGTGAGCCGTCAGCTGGAGAAGGGCTTTGGCCGACCACGGTAACTCTACCTGCATTTGGCGTTACGCCGATGGGGTAGGCCGCCTGTGGAACGCGCACCCAACTCACTGCCGCTGGGTGGCATGGCGTTGGGCTGACAACTAGGTGTCCTCAATTCATGAAAGATATTCACTAGGTAGCGTGTGATGTGTTTGTGTTGGGGGCCAGACAGTGCTTTGAAATTAAATTTTTTTTTCATTCTTGTGAGCACTGCATCGGGAGCTGCACCAGTGGGAAGCGATTACGGACGTTACGCTTGGACAGATGGATTACGATTGAGCACGCATGCGAGTGATTGATTAGCTACAGACTGCGTGATATGCCAGTGCAGTTGGCCGCGATGATGAAGAAGGATGATTGGACTACGGTTTCTGGTTGACCCAGCCGGGACATGGGTTACAGTGAGTTGAATGAATTTTTGTGGTATTTGCCGACTGTCGGGGAGGAGGGAGAACCAAACTTGCAACGGCAAGGACTGGATTCCGTAGAACTTGAGAGGGTTTTGCAGTGGCTTCATGTAACCAAGAACCCCTTGCATGAGTTTGTGGGAAGGAACTCGAGTGAGTGTGGGATTCTTGAAGGGGAGAGGCAGGTCTGGTTCGATCTGCTAAAAGGTTGAGTGTGGTCTTACAAGCTTGACTTCAGTCAAACCACTTTAGTCACTTTTCGTCCTTGGAGCATTGGCTGCTGTTACACGACAAGCCATTCACTACCGGCTTCAATTTTGCATATCCGCAAAGTTACCGACTCCACAGCCGACAAGACATGCCACTTCGGTCAGTCCAAGATTCGTCGCCGGGGATTTTAGTTCTGATTGTCACGAATAGATTTGATCACGACAAGCGACACTCACTGGCTAAAAGCGAGGTTGGGCAATGAATCCGAGGCTTAAGAATAGAACTTGAAGAGTTCACGTCAAACTACTGCCTTAATATAAACAATCAGACGAGGATGAAGTTCAAAAAGAACCTTCGAAGATTGGGTGTACTTTGTAGTAAACACGGCTGAAGTTCAGAGCGAATTGAGTCCTGACGGGCTTTGTTAGGTATTGAGACTTCGGTGCATTTTTGAATAAAGAAGAAGGAAGCAATTAGATTTTGGTTTGAGATCAGAATAAGGACTTCGTCTACCTAGGCTCCCAAGTAAAGAGTACGACCATGTACCACCAGTAGCGAGAACCGCAGCATGACTCGCTGTTTCACTGTTCTCAAGAGGCAATTGAGTAGTAACGCGCTCTCTTGAAGGACCAAGTTGACTCTATCTGAGACACTGCTCATCCCTGTCCTTCTCTACGGCGCGTGAGGACGAGAGGTCCCGGTTTGGCGTTGACAGCATTTGGGGGAGAAAATTCAAAGACTGTAGTAGAGTCTAGCCCGGCATCTACGGATTGAACGTTTAAGATGGCTTGGCTATGTAGAGCGCATGGACATGACTATCCCAGCCCGTTTCTGTGGGATAACAGAGCAGAGGACGTCCACGGAACCGATGGCGCACACAAGTGGAGAAGAAACTCTACCAACTGGAGGCACCGGGCCAGCTGGAGAGGCTTGCTGACTAAATCCCTGGTCTGTAATCCTGCCTTGAACTGCAGAGCCACTAGAAGAAGAAGAAGAGATCCGGAAAAGCATCCGATATTGCAGAAACAAATTTGTTGGGTCAGACGTGAAAAAGCGTTGGACTATAGGAGGATCATGTAAGAAGCCAACACGACGGTTTACATGCTCATTGGCATAAGTCGACGTTACTTCTTAAAAGCGAAGGAACTGGATGGTCCGTCGCGGGTCAGCGATCTAGCATTCGTCGGTATATACCACATTCTTTGACAAACCATCACCACCAAAGTAAACCAGGATCATATGGTCGAAGATGAAACGATCGACGACCAAAAGTGACCAAAGATCTAGTGATGGAGAATCACATGATCGACGAAAAAGAGATGAGAGATCAACGACCACGGCCTCGATGATAAACAGATGAAGGATCAAGTGATCATGGCACCAACACATGGATGAGCGAAGATCACCTGAAATCAGGTGTCGAGGATAGTAAGGAACCTAAATGCTCAATAAAGGAGGAAAGCAGAATAAAGAATCGAGAACAAGGAGGAACCTCGACCAAATGATCGACAATCAAGAGATCACCGCCTAAGTGCTTCAAGAATAAGTGATCGAGGATCGTTACTTTCAAAAACCAGAGAAGGATGATCAAGAGATTTCCTGAAGTCGGTACAAAAGAATTCGATTTGAAAACAGGATCAAATGACTGTCGATGTAAATTCTTCGACGAGCGACTTGACAAGGGATCGCTGATCAAATGACCGGTGACAATGGGAACAGTGGGCGGAAGATGTCGGATCAAGACAACACCATTCACTGAAGGTTTGCTTCTGGAAAATGTATTGAATCCCTCAGGTCATCCCGACCTACAAGGGACCTACAGCTGACCCAGGACGAGATGGTTGGGCCGGTAGGTAAGTCCATGGTGTAGAATCGAGTGTAGATCACTAGTGCATGCGGGTCACTGAAGATGATGATTCAGTCCTTAAAGTGATTACAGACAAAAGGAAGTGAATGAAGAGCGGAGCAAAATAAGGGTGATGTGATCGAGTCTCAAGCAATCGTTGATCATGAACTGCCTGTCGTCAGATTAAATTTGATTTTTGAGGCACTTCATGTAGATAAAGCTGAATGTCATGTGCTTCTAAGGATAGGCGTCGAATGATCATACAACTTGAATGCTTCACACAAAGTGCAGTCAAATAAGATTCAAAGACGGAAGATAGACGGACGTACGGTCTTAATCATCGGCAATCAGAAGAAGGAAGGAATACCATCCGAAACCCTTCTACCACCTCACGTATCCTTCACTGGCATTGTTATTTGACTAGCTTGACCCAAAACTTATGACTTATCACTTTCACTCCCGTCAGTCCAGTCAAGCTCATGAATCATCGAATCACCTGCTAACCCACTGCAAGGCATTCACATTGCACCAGCCCCCAATCCAATGATGCATTGCTGGGAATCGTGCTGCACGAAAGAAGAAAATGCAAACCACAGAACTCAAGCAATTCCAAGCGATCGAACGTGCCAACTCTGACATTTGCATATCACTGTTCGCATTCGAAGCGGTGATCTAATTAATTCCCTCGCCCGCCCACATAATTGCACCCTTCCACATGGGACCTGAGAATGGCTTTTGTTGTCGTTGCTGCTGAACTCAATCAATTGTTCGTAACTCGGCGGGTCTGCCGCACTGGATTGTGATTCACTTTAAATTCTCGACTCGTGATCGGTGATTTTATTACCGCAACACCGCGTTTAGTACACTTGACCTCCATGGGAGGCACGCCGCCGATGGTGGTGACGGCGGCAACGGTCGGTGATGCGACGGGTCTTATTTATGAAATCTGAGAGTGCAGTTCCCCTAGGTCTCGGGTAGATGATGAAAAAGAAAAAAAAACAAACGTTTTCAATTAAAACGTAAATGAAAATTTACGGGAAATAAACTAAACGACACACTTGCACAACCAATCGACGACTGTTGCTGCCGCAGTCAGCGCTCACCGGAACTGAAAGGGGCTGGGTCTTGATGCATTTGCAAATTGAGTTGCTTCGATGCAATCGTTACGTCTCTAATGGCTGTCACACGCCGGGTTATGTGACTTTTGTGGCAGGTGCTGTGTGTGAAAACGGCGCTTTGAAGGAGGAGAGTTCTCAAAATAGGTGGTCGGGTACGTGATGGAAATGAACTGAACCGTTGATGTAAACGGGAATAATGCTAGCTAGAATATTGATGCCCTAGAGGACAAGACGCAGATGTTAGACGCAAGGCGTGATCGAAAAAATTGGGGGAGGGGATGACGTCAAAGGAGGCAAATGCAACAGCTGCGGGGACAAAATCAAGCAGACCGAAACTACGGCGGGTGAAAGAAGAATGCCTCATGAATGGAGTCTCAGTATCGTTTTCCGATCCACAAGAATGGGAATCACTTCGCTTGTCACGTGCGTACGCCTTTTTTCATCAATTGAAAATGGTTTTAGATTAGGTCAGGTGATGGTTGAACATCACTGGTCTTAGGGCACAGTGTACTCCAACATTCTGTTAACCTATTATGTCACGTAATGGCTTAAGCCACCCCGTGCTCTTTACGAGTCTTAGAAGATCCGATATATATGCACTCGCTATGGCTGAAGTTTCTGGGATCGGAGAAGGTGCCGGTTCTTTGGCGCTGGGCAGTGCCAAAGCAGATGATCGATCGTCTCGGTCTCTTCTTCGTCACCGCAGAGATCACGATCACGCCGACGAGCACACGGACCAAGTACGATCCGCCAAAAGCTTCTTTGTTTTTCCGTTATTAAGCTCTGGCCACCTTGATCTTGTCGTGTGAGTCATATCTTGCCAGCCAACACGTGGTGGCTTCTTTTGGAGATGGTTTTATCAGTTGAAGCCGACAATAAAGGTGATCCTCACACTGAGGCAGATCCTAGGAAGGAGCCAGGATGTCTAGATCGATACTTCCGGAAATTACAACAAAAGAAATTAATCCAGAAATAAATTGAACAAAATTTATCGGCAAAGAGAGAGAGAGAGAGAGAGAGAGAGAGAGAGAGAGAGAGAGAGAGAGAGAGAGAGAGAAAATATCGGCAACACTCGAATCCGAACCGGTCCCTTTTGAGCGGACGACATTGATTGGTCTCTTAGAGGGAGAAGTTCAACCACGTACAGTACAGCTACATGAGTCCAGCCCGCGCCACGACAAGAATCGAAAAGAAGTTTAACCAACTTCAAGCAGCTAGCCAGAGACCACGCAAGAAGCTGAAAGTCCTTGTTAGTTGAGATTCAGACCCGGGTCCATCTCGCCACCCGGTAGATGTCATAAAAGTCGCTCCACTCGCGTCTCCACTTCGGAGTCTTTTCAATTTCATTCCACTTTTCATTTTCCTACGAAAAGTAAATCGCCGTAAATTTTTCAATTATTCCCAATCGACTTGGAAACTCCATCTGTTCACCTCGGAGTTGTGTAACGCCGCAAAATTAAAACAAATTACCGCCAATAACAAGATTAATCCCGCAAAACGACAAATGGCTGCAGAAAAAGCGAATATAAAATCCAAGTCAAAGGAAATGACAATTACAAAATACCTCTTTTCTTTTCATCTCCTTGCGTCGCGCACCTTCGCGTTTATGCATTTATGTCTCGACAAACGTCGCATGGAATGTAAGAAACTTTCTACTTTTCCTGCCGCCGGCCACGGCTCTGTATTGGTGGTGGTGAATGCGATCGGAATGGAAACTGGGAAAAACTCGCGCGTTTAAGTGGCGAGTTGCCATGTGCACATGACAAAGTGAATGGATGTGGAATCTGTGTCTGAGAGCGAGACTTCGTCTCGATGATGTGTCGTTTCTTTTTATAATCAAAACGCGTAAAAATGATGCGAAAGGGTGTCTTCCCCCTGCAATGCACTCTGGTGTCTGTGCTTTATTGCGAGTGAAGACGATGCGCGAATGTGTGTGAGTCGCTTTGGTTGGGGGGCAATTGGTGGACGAAATTGTTTGTTGCTGCTGCCTATTGTCTAAGTGGTGACATTGTGAATGAAATGAAACTCATTAGCTGGAGTGTTTTTGAAGGCAATTGAATGGAAGGCTTGACACTTTTTCCAAGATGACGAAGGGTTTCATTTGTCACAAAGTTGTGGCTTGAGTGTCGGGAATGAGCGTCACTCGTGTCTCTCGTAGAGTGCACACTAATTGGAAATAAATTAAGACTTTCACTGGTTGTGAGGTTTGAGATGATGAAGTGTCGACGATGACTTTATTTGATTGTCGCCTCCAGTTTGAACGCGGTTTCATTTATCTTGCCATTCCACTTTTAGGCCAAACTAGACCTTGCAGACCAGATTTTCAAGCCATGCCACCTCTTCAGCCAGCATAATCCCCTTGGGGATCATCCTGATAGAATATGTGTTCCTAGGTCAGATCGTACTTAAAATGTCCCCGCATAACCATCCGACAGCTGTCCCCATTCCCAACCAAATTGAACTGCCACACGGTTCCCACTTAGTACCCCAACTTTTCAGCCACCATCAATCTCTCACGGTATACATGCCCCATAAGTACATCAGTTAAGTAAAATTATGACAGAAATAAATTTCAATTTTTCAAAATCACACACAATTTGACATCCACTTACGGGCAGCACACAGCACCGCCGACGTTTTTGTTGCAAATTATTTGCAACAGAACCGACACATGCATAATGTATCTGAATTTATCATAACAAAATATGTTTACGGCTGTTTTTCTGTTTCTCCGCCTGTCGGAACGACGATTATGATCGTACGACTCAGAGGAGAAAAATACGCGAACAAAAACGAAAAAAAAAACCTCAAGGATTTCTCTCACATTTCAATAGCACGACACACATACACATACTCCCCCCAATTCAATGCTATCGCTGTCTCGTTCTCGTTGAGCAGTGTGTGCACTATAACCCCTAGCGGCTATTTATCTAGTCAGACAGATCAGAGTCGCTGAAGTCAGTGCTACCGCTGTGGAACTGGTGAGATCAACGAAAAGCCAGTCAAGTCAGCACGTCGAGTCGTTTGTCTCGAAACGGTGTTAATTTTCCATTATTTCGCTTGACATTCAAAACAACAGAAAGGAAATGCACAGTGTGTTGGAAGTGTGCTTTTGCCGCTGCTGGATTTGTTTATTTATGTTTCCAGTTAGCAGAGAGACAGAGATCTGTTGAAGAGAACGTGTTGACACACTATAAGCTGCGACTGGTGGTGGGCTACGGCTGACTGATGTTCGTTCTCATGTCGATAATTGAGATAATTATTCAAATTCAATTTGCCTGGCTAAGAGAGATCTGGTTTGGTACGTGAATTTGTCGAAAAGTTTTGCTTTCGGTTGACGGCGATCAGCGGTGGCCTGGCGTAGATAAAACCAGTTTTTGGGTACAAGGTCAAGTGGCTTAAGGGCGCTGACGTGGGAAAAAAATGATGATGATTGTTGGCGAATGGATGGGAAACTATCCTTTGGTGACACAATGAAATCGAAAACATGAATTCCATCGGAGTAAGTGTGTGGGGGTTTACTCAAAAAGATGTTAATTAATCATCATTTCATGGGAAAGGGATGTTACTTTCAAGCGAGCCGTTGTAGAGAATGAAAGCCAATCAGACAGTGTTCTGTCAGACCATCTAAATGATGACGGGGATTAAACAAACCGACGACACATGGCGTATGGTTGTACTCGATTGCGATGCGACGGTGGTGAATAAGAGCTCCGGGTTTTAGCCAAAAAGCACTTGCTGCTCCAGGAATCAATTATTGGGCATTGACAGACAGTCACAAATGACGTCATTTAAGGCTAAGCTCAAGATTGAACAGTTCAAAGTACTGTTCAATCTTTGACGCAGCAATGCGATTATTTGGACACAGCGTAAACACTTTTCCGCGTCAATGCCGGAAATGTGGTGTTATATGCACATGCAGAGTATCTACCCCTGTCAAGAAACACTCGAAATTTTAAAAGTGTCCATGGAAAGTATGGCTGGCTTTCTTGTCCATGCGTATTTCTTGTGAAAACGTGGATCAAAGAATGGATAAAGAATGGAAATGATTGGTAATACATGCACAGCAATGAAACCCTCAAAAGAAGGACGCCAACAGACCTGGAGGTTCAAAGAAAACTTGGCCCCCAACAGTGGGGAAATGAGAGATGTCTAGGGGGAAATTAGAGTCAACTGAAGCACATGGCTATGAATCAAGCATGAAGGGGCAACGGCGGTGAAAATAATGGCATAATAGACCTCTTCGAGTGTTGGCAGTCATGCCAGTCAAATGACGGAACATACCAGCTACATGTCAGAAGCCTTCCAGAATTAAGGCGACCTTATAGGCAGTCATAAGCTCTTAATCAAGAACAAAAATCAGAGTCCTGATCATGATCAGTTAAGGATCTTATGATAGACATTTTCTTGAGCATATTTTTGAACACAGCTCTATGTCTCGGCAGTGATGTAGATAGAAACTGACGGGGGATTTAGAATATCCAAAAAGACGGCGACTGACAATATTCACATAGAGTCTGGAAGGCACTACTTTACATTGAGAAAGCGTTTGACACAGTTTGACGCAATAATTTGCTGAACAAGCCTACGTCTTATAATTTTACTATTTACCTAGTCAAGATCATACATTAGTGCTAATCTGAGCGTCCATTGAAGGTGTCCATTAATAACCAATTTTCAAGCGACTACTCAATCGTTGCAGGTGTTCCTCAGGGATCTGTGTTTGGCCCTATCTTATACACTATTTCTGCCATATTTGCTAAAATTAACAGCATTCTCTCATCAGATGCGCTTGGTTCCAATATATATACCTACACGACCAAATAAATAAGTACAAATGAATGTTTATTACCAAAATTTCTTGAAATTGCTTGGAAGTATTGCCGGAACTATATCTAAGAAAATAAATTTCTTATTGAAGCGTGTTCGGAGTAGTTGCAGCGACCTTTCGTCAAGTGTGCTTATTCTATCAGAGCAATTCAATATTCGCTCTTTTTTGCATGCATCTTGTAGAGTAATGCCACGGGAGGTTTAGCATAATTTTTAAGAGTTTATTTTGTGCCATTTGTGACTTTGCCATGTGATATTTCTCACAGTTACCCCAGACATGGCATAAAATTATTGCCTAAAATATGATTTTATAAATCATTATTTAGTTTTATAGTGGTAATAGAGATTTTCGGTGAATAAGTGGATATAGCAGTCTTGTACTGTTTTTTATTAATTTTTTATATATTAGTTTTTTTTTGCGTGTTCGTTAAATAATAATTTTGAGCACAGATGGATTCCCAGGTACTTTACGCTAGCGCTCCACCCGATTGATACATTATCCCCCCGCAAACGGTTAGAGGGAATAAGCAAGCTTTCCTTTTTCGTCAGAAAAAGATGGGTTGTATGACGAAACAGGACTAGGAACAGAACCCTGCGGAACTCCAGCATTGAAGTATTTGATTTCCGAAAGCGCATTATTTACGGGTATAATAAATGATCGGTTACTTAGGAAACTTTGGACTATTTTACAGAGATAATATGGGAAATTGAAACGGATCATTTTAAATGCAAGATCATCATGCCGCACAGAGTCGCTCAGCTTTGCTATGAGTATTGGTATTAGTGTGATAATTTTCAATGTAATATTCTAGGCAACAACGTTCTACTGATGCCCCGTTAGCGGGAAATGTACAATCAGCTACGCACGCAAACTGCAAATAAGTCACATAAAAGTTTGAAAAATTGTTTTTGATCATGGTATTTCTCTACTGAAGAGCTACATTTGTTGGCAAATGTTGAAAAAGTGCAAACAAGAATCTTAAAACAGTCAAATCGTGACAATGTCTTGTAGTTGCTCTGATAATCCTTTGATTTCCAATCTTGTCACATAATCATATTCATTTTTACATCTATATTTATCATTTTTACTTTTGTTTTGTGTTTTATTCCTCTTCTTTTTTATTTCTTAATTATTATTTATTATTTATTATTTATTTTTTATTATTTTATATTTTATATTATTTTCTGTATTTATTTTTGTTACATTATTGTGATGGAAATCAAAGAGAAGTTCAGAAAGTCGGTCATCACCTCTCCTCTCCCCAACGCTAGAAGCTTTTTCGTCAAAAAAAAAAATGTTCCATTTAACATAATAATATTTAATTGTGATTTGTATTTTCTTGCATATTTTAATAAGTTTTCAGTAGTGTATACCACATCTCGCTTAATTGTGCAATGTAGTTTTAAAGGATCTTGTACATTTTTAGCTTCAAGGACATGGAGAGTCTTGTCTCTTGATGCAGCATTAAAAGCAATCCAAAGCAAAACCATATAAAGACTTTGTTGCTTCATGATCCCTACAGTGACTACATGTGCTCCATCGAAGTCAGAATCTTACTTAACCAGACGGACTTAAAGGAAAAAATAGGCACCTGCTAGGAACGGTAAGGCATGTGGATTCTTGGCAGGACTTGGCACAAAAGGGGGTGTAAAATGAGTTTAGCGTTTGAGTTGACTTGATGAACTGGGGGTGTGTCACAAAAGACACTAGTACTGCGATCATAACGATCTAATGGCATATGCTTCTTTTGCGATTTTTTTGGAAGCCTTTCGCTGTGACGGACTTTTTGTTTCTCATTTAGAATCTTTCTCGGGCAAGTCGTGGACAGCCGATTAGTATGTCTTCTATAGTTTCATTTGCCACAGTGCCCACAGATTTTTGTACTGGTAAGACCCATTTTTAAAAAGATGGTAATTACATGCTCCATGTCCTGGTGGTGCTCCACATTGCAGTCTTCGGTCAGCTTTGTTAAGTTAGGGCTCCATTGTAGTTTTGTTCCATGACATCCTTGATTGTTCAATACCATCTTGCTTGTTCCAAAAACGGTTCATTTGTTTAATAATCCACATGTGTAGGTGAAGGTATGTGTCTGTATTGTGGACTCCATAAAGGGAAGATTGCCCAATGAAGGGCATCTAAGCACATGCCTTGACTTGTATATCAGCCTTTTCATTGCTTTCATGGCCTCCGTAGCCTAGCGCCCAAATCAGCTTTAGTCTGTTATTTTCAGCCAGCGAATTTAGTATTTTGTGACATTCCCATACAGCCTTAGACTTGAATGTGGAACTCTTAATCTTTACACATATGTATAGTCTAGAGTGGCGTTGTGTAGTCTTGTGGCGGCAGTGGTCCAGGATCGAGCAAAATACTTTTCACGGCCCCACCTCATTCGAGTCACTGACAATGCTGAAAGGGTATAACTGTCTGGAAGAAGCTTCTCAAATTGGCCGTTCGGAGTCGGCATAAAACTGCAGGTCCCTTCCACTCTTGAGAAAAAAATGGCACGCACAACACAAGAGGTTGTTGAGAAGCTAGGGCCTGGCACTACCCATATTATAGTTATATCGAGCCTAGAATTAAACGAGGACGCCATAAAAAAGATACTGAAATGAAGTAGTCTCCGCTGCACAGAACTTCAGCATAGCCTTTACTGCTGTCTTGGCAGGGAGAGGTTACTCAATACAAGGCCTCTCACACATAAGTCACACAGTAGCCCTCGTTGAGAGAAAAATCCCTTTAAATCCAGATAACAGCACTTGCTCAGAGAGCTCTTGTCTGAAGCTCAGACCCTACGACCCATATTCAGGCCTGATAAGCAAGGAAGTAGGAGCTCTTGCTTAAAACCCACCTCAAACAGTCCAGTACTGTTTGTTCACTCAAGGAAGCTTGGTATAGATTTAAAGGAAACTTCCAAACAGACTCTGAAGAGGCACATGTTCGTAACCTAACTAAGTATATGGACTAGACTCATCTCGTAGACTAGACCCAGTTACTAGAGGAGATTTAGTTTGTTCATTAGGGTCAATTCCTGAGCTAGTCTGAGTTTAGGATTTTAACTATGTTCGTGTGCTGGTTCTTCGACAGACAGATTAAGTGGATCTACCTCTGCTCGCCAAATTAATTCTGTTTGTGGACTCAATGAAGACCCCTTTGTGAGATCAGAGGCCCAAAAAGGACAGGAGACCGATGTACATACATTTGAGTCCACCCGAAGTCTGATCAATTTTATTGAAGGAAGTGATCATTGTCATGATCAGACAGTCCCCTCCATCGGAATTACATTTCCAAGCAGAAGTCTTTCACGATCATGTCAAAGATAAACGAGATCAGTGATCTGGCATTTAAAGATATCCCGGTGTGATGTCGTATTGCCTCGATCAATCATGAAACTGCAGTAGCTCCTGCGACAAATCCCCTGATTGATCGCCAAGTGATCATGCTCAGCATTTGGTTTTTCCGGTCTGCACGATCACTGATCGCTTTCTTGTAGGAAAACCAATGAATCTGATTGCCAAACAACCATCGATCAATCAGAGTATGTGCTGCGCGCCACGACAAATCATATCGAATATCCATCAAACGTACACCAGGTCGTGCGAATGCGTTTTGTGATTTAATTGAAAGCACTTGTTGTCTGTCATAACCCGCACACAACGATTAGCAAACAGCACTTGCAAAATTCATTTGAAACCGTTTCACTTCCGATCGACCTCATTGTTCCGCCCGCATGGACGAGCTAAACGTCAGCATGTTGTCGTTGTATCCAAGCAATTACCCGTACCTAGACACAGCGACGCGACGGTTGAAGACAATCAACAAACGTACATAATTTATGATAAATATTGAGAAACAATATCGGCCCCAATATGGAATCTTGCAACATGCCACACAACGCTGCTCATCACTCACATGCACGTTGACATTTTACATGTGTTCCACACGTACACTCGAGGCGATGAGCACACTTGCGGGAGGAAAGGCGTTCAATCAATTGTCGTCATCATCAACAGCAGCAGCAGCACCACCAGCGGATGAACTTCAACAAGTCGTAGCCCGTTTGCGAGTCTCCACCCGTACATGGCCAGAACAGCACAACGTTTCGCAAAACAAATACGAGTACATTAGTGTTGCCACAAATGGTGTATCTATGAGTTACACACTACACACTGCAAACTGTGGTGAAACCTTAGAGTCCGCTAGAGAGTGAATAACGTACGAATACGTACCCAGTTTCAGTGCAGACAATAGCATCATAGTTCGATGCGATGATGAAGATACTCCACAATGGTGAGGTGGTTGGTTTGTGGTTGGGTTGGATGCACTTCAATCTTCCCCTTTTGCTTTGCACACACTTTTCTCTGGTTGCGCGTAGTCTTACACTTTTTTTTGCGCGTATATTTTGAAAGGCCACAGAGAAGGTAAATGAGAAAAAAAATATTGCAAAAGATACTTTCACTCAGAGTTGATTTTCATTTCCTCTATGAACACATCTTTAGAATGACCTTAACTCGCACACAGACAGAACACAAACAGGCTCACACACGGCGACGAGTGTATTTCTCTGATAATCACTCTCACTTTGGGGCTCGGAATCGCTGAATCGACGAGAGTCACCCAAACGGGATCAAGAACTAGAAATCCAAAAAAGCGAAAAAAAAAAAAACAAACAAAAAATCGAATCTAGCACACTTATGGTAATGATAAGACCGAAAGAGATCGCGTTTAGTAATGCGAAACGCGACTGGATTAGGCAATGGCCACGGGACTCTTGGCCACTTTCTATTTTTTTTTTTTTTGGTTTTGCGTGTTTTTTTTTTCTTCTGTTTGTCTCTAGAGACTCACACACGATCGGTGATCAGTCTTTTGTTTGTCACACGATTTGGGATCGTTTTTTGTTTCGTTGGCCTTAATCAAGCTTTAAACTGGGAACACTCGATGTATCTGGGGTAGGAGCACGGAACTTGGTTTCCGTTTGGAAAGGCTGGTGTCCCGAATATTAGGCGAACACGATCACGATCAGTTTGAGGCTCACAGAAACGCAAAAACATAAGAAATGAGGGAAAAAACGAAAATATTTAAAACTGAATCCACCACCGTTGGCGAGAGAGAGCTTAAACACAAAACAACACTTGGAAGTAGTAGAGAGTAAAACGTTCGACTGACTTGAGCTGACAGACCGACTCGAGTCGGTACCCAACGGCAGCAGCAGCAGTAACAGCAGCTGCTTCGATAACCGGGCCATGAGAGTTAGTAGCAGTAGCAGACGATGTCGTTGCGCGTTGCGGGGAGGGAGAGGAGAGCGATGAGAAGATGTGGGAAGTGTGGTGTGGTGGGAAGGCTGGTAGCGTGTAGTAGTGGCAGCGATTTCCACAGCGGTCTCCTTCAGCTTTGGGAAAATGATATATATCGACGGACGAACAAGTTGGTTAACTCTCGTCTTGTGAATTGTTGGCTCTAACTCCGGCTCGGACTGCATCGGTATGGGTGTCTTAGGTTTCGGTAGCGATATCCCTCTCTCTCTCTCTGCTGCCCGGAGATGATGACTTTCAGACCAGCCAGCCGTGGGCTAGAGTGGCTGTGTGTATACGAGGGGTTTTCTTGTGATTCTTCTTCTGCGTACCTCGCCCCCACGCCTCCTTGCTTTGTGTGACGCTGTGAATCGTTTCGATTGAGTGAAGAGCGAAGACCAGTTGCAATGGGTGTTGGGTGAACTTTGCCGAGCAGATTCATTACATCTATTTTCGATCTGATGACGTTGAACTCTTAACGTTCTCGACTTGATTTATGTTAATTGCCTGTGTTGAGCTTCTCAGAAATTAGTCAGCAACGGTTTTTTTTTCGTTTTTGGGAAGCCCGGTCTAATTTGGTATTCGAGGCAGGAGGAAATGAAAACCTTGACGCAAGCGTTTTCAGTTCGATTTGTAATCAGAGCAGGGATGGCAGTTAAAACTGAAGTTCAAAAACTCGACTGCCCTCGCGGTGAGCCTCGGAATCAAATTACCATAAGCAGTTAGTGGTAGTCTTGAGACTGGGAAAGGTGAACTCCGATCGAGTGGGTGCTTAAATCAACTATTTTTGATGAGTTCAAGCAATGGGCATATTTGGCAGCAAAACAACTTCGAACGGGTGATCTTGTGGCGACGATCTGTCCGGGGTTAACTTGATCGTAAGTGTCTTGCGATCGCTTTTCCTGTTGTGAATGGCATAAGATCAGTGATCGCTCGACAGCAGATACTGAGCAGGTGTAGATTGTTAGTGTCTCTCAGATTGCTTGAAGATCACGGTGATCGCTCGGCAGCAGATAGTGAGCAGGTGTAGATGGGTAGTGTCTTTCAGATTGGTTGAAGATCACCATCGAAGGAGTCTTTTTTTTGAGTTCTTTGACACAATCATTGGGAAGACATCTACTCCAGTTGCAGTCAACTGATCGTGTGTAGATATTTCTTGGCAGGCATGACGCGGAGGACACCTGGAAAAGGGATCGAATTAAAGGTCATATGCATTTCTGCGAAATTACTTCTTCTTGGGAACTTAGCGAAAGTTCATGTATCTTCCGACGGAACACTCGATCAGTGACCAATCGGCCTTGGTTATGTGCAAGATCGAAACTTGACAATAATTCCAGCTTACAAAACAGTTGTGATCTTTGAAGATTTCATCGTCATTATCGGCGTCTGTCGACACCTCTCTTCATTAATCGGGAATGTGAGAACAGTTTTAAAAATACATCAGTTACCAATTTGTGTCAAATCAGTCTGCTAGATCGTGAAGATCTCGTTGATCAGATACGATCGTTGTTCATCTGTGATTTTGTTTCCTCATTAAGCTCAAGGAATGCAGATCGACGCCCACGGCCACGCCATGGCCGCATTTTGCAGGGTGCACCGAGCTGTACAAAGATATGTCTAGTTTTGCCATTCCTGCCAGACTCGTTAGGTTGCAGGATGACGATTGAGTATTCTGTCTGGTCCATCGAGGTCGGAAACGCAGCTATCGAGACCGAGAAAAAGTCCTTGGTCTATTCGAGAGAAAACTTTGACGTTCAATCTTTGTTTGCATTGATAGTATTTGGAGAAGAAGATTCAACGACATCCGTGTATCCAGGAGTCTACGGATTCAAGTAGAGCGCATGGACATCACTGCTCGAGCCCGAAAAGTCTTTGACTCAGCATCAGGGGGACAACGCAATAGAGCACACCCACGAAAGCGATTAACTGGAGAAGGACCTCAACTAACTTGGCGTGCGAAATTGAAGGCAACTGGCTACTGATCCTCCCTGCTGGAGAGACTTGTTGGAATAAGCCCAGGTATACCCCGGAGTATACTGGATATTTCTTGGACACCGAGGTGGAGAGCCTTCTCGCCGTTCAACCTAAATCGTTTTGGATGCTCTCCAGTCTGATATTCACTAAATAAGCGCTGTTCTCCAACGCTCTGTACTGTACTCATATTCTTCCCAGCAGGATCTCCCTAGCTAATTCATTTCTTCGCTTTTCACAGTCGTATCAGCTCTTCATGTTGGTTCATGACTCATGACCTGCTTCGGATGTAGAATTGGACTATGAGCTTCTGCTTAGCACATGATTGTGCAGGTCCCTCCTTGATAGCATAAGACATTTGGATGAAAACATTAGAATGACAGCTATAACTTAAGGGAACACAAAAAACACAGCAGTTAATGGAGACTTGGAATTAATGGAACTGAAATACTTTCGGTCTTTGGAACGTGTCTTTCCATCAAGACTTGGTTGGATTTATCCCATATTTGAGGTTCCCTCAAACGATGCACAAAACTGATTTAATTCAATTTTATCCGCCCCACGTTTGAGAATCAAGCTCATATCTGAATTGGCGCCCCTAAGACATCCTATCTGGCGTCTCAAAGACATCCCATCCGCCTTCTGAATGCAGACTACTTGAATACAGACGTCTCGTCGATCATTTCTCTTTGTTTCGATTTTTTGGCTTGTTTTTAGTTTGGTGTTTCAAGTGAGTAATCCATTACTGCCCTCCAAGAATGATGTATACAAGATTACGCCTTACGAAAATCCGCTATGTTTGCCATCTATCTGTCAATTTTTTGGTGACGTAGGCCGAGACGAGTGGATACTCGCGTCTATATATAAGGATGTGAAAATTGGTTGATTTCGGCGTGAAAAATTTAAGATTTAAAATTTATTATATAGAAGTTTGTGAAGAGCTAAATAAAAGGATTATTTCTCCGAAATGAGGTGTGCAGTATTTAATTGCAAAGGAAACCCAAATCTACGGTTTTATGTCTTTCCAAAAGACAACATCTTGCGGAAGCAATGGATTCACTTTTGCAGAAGGAAGGAGAAGGATTTTACTCCAGATGACTTCGAAAGGAACTTACAGTTGCAACTTCGTTGCTCCATTTACACATAATAGTTAATCGCAATTGATTACAGGACTTTGCAAAAATAATGGATTCAAGTTGAAGATGGCAACGGTTCCAACGATACAACCACAGTCAACTTTATTTTTTTTTTTTATTAAAATATCGTAGGACTCATTGCCAAATGGAAGCAGCCTGTTTTCTATGACTTTGGTTGTCAAATGACAGTGGACATTGTACACCACATTCTTGACAAAGTCAACGGATCTGGGTGTAATATTGTTGCTATTGTCAGTGATCTGGGAGGAGGAAAACAGAGTAGTAAACAAGAATCTAGAAGAAACCATGGAGAAACCTCATCCTTTAACAACTGCTTTACATTCTAGGTTCTCAATAACATATCAAATTACTCCTAATGTTGTAGGAGCCAAAAGGCAAAAGGTTAAGATGGCAACAAATTTGTTCTCCCACACTATTGCACAGACTCTAACAAGGGCTGCGACTTTAGGCCACCTATGTGATCGCAACTGGGAAGAATGCTCCAAATTATTTAAAACTGTAATATTTATTAGGAATATTTGCTTAGAAAGTTGAGACACTTTTTACTACTTTTCAGACCAATGACTAGTTCGCTGCTATGAACATCAGAGCACCATATCCAGATTCCAGAAAGTGAACTCAATGATACGGCCTAGCTTTGGATGTCCAAGATCTGATGTTAGATGACACGACTCAGCTCATGCTGAAAATGAGGGTCGTGGGAAAGAACAACATGCTTTTTTAGAGCCCGAATGTATTTCAGAAATAGTTGAGAACCAACACAAAAGAAAAAGGAAATCGAATAAAAGAATTCACTAAACGCAAGGGCATATCTTTCGTTCGACATTGTTGGCACAGATAACCGGTAATAATAAATATAATAATACATTAATAATAAATACAATATTACAAGCTACAGGCATTGTAAAGGCATAAATAAAAAAAATTAAATTTTAAGGGCCGATGTTGAATGTGAACCACACCTAAACGTCAAGTTTGTTTCTGCATTTCATTTGACATTTCTCAATTTCAGACTAACTCAATTTGAACCATGGAAAGATACACAATCGAGCAACGCGTTAAAGTTATTCAGGCTTATTATGAAAATGGGCGTTCAAATCAAAATGCATATCCGTGCACTTCGTGATTTTTTCGGTCAATTTATTCGTCCAAATGTGCGTACAATCGGAAAAATCGTGCAAAGATTTGAGCAAACCGGGTCTGTAGGAGATGTGAAAACACCAGCGCACACCAGCTGCTGTTCGCGATAGTGTGGCTGAAGAGCCGTCCACCTCAACTCGTCGTCGTGCCCAACAATTGCACCTCTCACGCTCGTCGTTGATGAACATTATGCATAAAGATGTGCTTACAAGGTGCAATTGACTCAAGAACTAAAGCCTCTTGACCATTTCAAGCGTCGTCAATGGTCAGAATGGTGGCAAGAAATGGCAACAGTGGATGATAAATTTTCGAGGAAAATCATCTTCAGTGATGAGGCACATTTTCACCTCAGTTGCCGCATTTGGGCGAGTGATAATCCAAGAGTGATTGTCGAAAAACCAATGCACCCACAAAGAGTGACTGTTTGGGGCGGTTTATGGGCTGGCGGCATCATCGGGCCGTATTTTTTCCAAAATGAGGCCGGCCAGGCAGCTACTGTGAATGGTGTTCGCTATTGTGAAATGATAACGAACTTTTTATGGCCCGAATTGGAAGATATGAATGTGGACGATATGTGGTTTCAACACGACGGTGCCACTTGCCACACAGCTAACGACGCAATGGCTCTTTTGCGCGACAAATTCAATGGCCGTGTTATCTCACGTGGTGGCGATGTCAATTGGCCGCCAAGATCATGTGATTTGACATCGTTGGA
Organism: Eristalis tenax; assembly: GCA_905231855.2. Classification (NCBI taxonomy): domain Eukaryota; kingdom Metazoa; phylum Arthropoda; class Insecta; order Diptera; family Syrphidae; genus Eristalis; species Eristalis tenax. The sequence continues at coordinate 74,820,998 of HG993125.1, read as the reverse complement.
TTTTTTTCTTTGGGGTTATTTGAAAGAAAAGGTGTACCTCGGCAAGCCAGCAACAAAAGGATGCACATTAACGGCATAGAACCTCAATTATGCTTCAGCGTCATCGACAATTTGGACCATCGGATGGAGGTGTGCCGCTGAGGCAGCGGCGGCCATTCAGCCGATATTTTGTTCCATACATAATTGAACCATAGCAATTTTATCATAATAAAAAGAAAAGACAATAATTTCCTAAATAATTTGTGTTTTATTCAAAATCAACATCGGCCCTTAAAATTTAATATTTTATGATATAAGACGGGTCTCACATTCCACTCTACTTGAAGTTCTATAAAAACACATTTTTGTGGTTGCTACCATCTATTGGTCATCTTGTTTGGATTATACTGAATAATAGAAATATTACTTCAAAAACTCAAATTTTTTTTAAAAAAACCCAAAACTTAGATCATCCTTTCCGCAAATTGTATGTAAATAAATATTAAATCCAGTCAGCTGTCAAATCAGGCAGGCCCGTCTCGGAAAGGCGCAACCTTGTTGTCTGTCATTCCTGACTGCCCTCCATAAATCCGTTTTGGAACATTGTTAGTCAGAACTACGAACATGCGAAGTTGCAACTGCGCAGTGACTGCGTACTCAAGTGTTATTACTAGGAGATGGAAAAGATCACCATTTGTCATTGAAATAGAACATCTAGCCCCCATCACCTCCCCCAATTTCAGATCTAGAAGCTCTTCATTAACTTTACTTAATGGCGATCATTTGAAAATGAATTTCAAACGTTACTGCACCCGTGGAAGTTGAAAAGCACTGCAGGTGATCAGTTTCTCATGTCATCTCGACATGATGTTTCCAAACATTTCCTCCACAACTTGATGCAACGCAATTAAGTTTCTAATACTCATCGTGCGATGAAAAATGTCTTCGCGTTAATTTGTTCCCACTTAATCACTAAACCCCTTCAACATGACGTAACCAAGTAAGTCTAAGTCGTTAACAGCTTATCTCCACTCGCGAGTTGCGAGGAAATGCAAATCTTTTGTTACACCAAACGAAAAGATTGATTGGACACACTCAATAGCGAATGCGCGACTGGCTGTGTCGCTGCAAGCTGTGATAACAGCAGGAACAGTGGGATGCCAGGCAGTGGTTGCAGCATCGCTGTGGTCATGATTGAATTCGAATGACCAGCAATAAACCACACGATGATTTGTTGATTTGAGTTCGGGGTGTAACAGAGGCCCAGTGTAGGCACACTTAACGGAGGCAGAACTTTCACTGATTCGTAATGCGAAACTTTATCGCAACTACCCACCCACGATCCTTAGTGCGCCTACGTGGACTTTGAAGTTTTAAAAACATAAAGTCTGTCCTCAATTTGCAGTTGCACGCATCCACGGCGCGAACAATCTGGAAAATGCGCCGGGACATCACCTCATTTGGGTGGTAAAAATTCAGACACCCGTGTCGTATACGTAATATTCCACCAATTCGCAATTCAGTCAACTGGATACTACAACACGAACGGCAACTTTTCGTTGCCACAACTCAAACACGATCTGACAAGTGGAGTACTTAGCCGGCCATAGGCATACTTTTTCGAGAAACTGAGCACACACACGCACGCCTACCCCACCGTACAAGTGTCTACAACCAATATGCAATCCATCAATGCACAAACACTTGTCCTCGTCGGGTCTGCAGTGTGGTGGCCAGTTTTCACCAACCATCTACCCGTGGAATACTCGCAAAGCCCTGCGCAAACTTCAGGTTTTGCATTCACACACACACACACACACACATTCGTCGCCGTAGATCTCTTGACTGCACAAGACTCAAGCAAAAAGTAATCCGAATCGGCGATGAATACGGTTTTCAATCCCAAGTGTGCTCGTTGAGGCTTGTTGGGCGCTTCGTTGAGCGACACAAGTGCTGGACAACGCCAGGCATCGCATGTGGCATAAGGACACGGTGGCAAAAAGGAGGAGTTCTTCACTGATTCGAGTCTCGAATTCTGGAGATTGCACTGCGATACATTTTATTTGATATTCTGATTGCGTAAACATGACGCGAGCCGCTAGCGCTTCGATACAATTCGTTAGCGCTCACGATATTTTTTCCTTTTTTTTTTGTTTGCTTTTTTGGGGTGAATTGTGCGCTCGGTTTGGCACGAACGCGTTACAGGTGATAGCCTCTGGCGGTTGAGACGGGGTAATAAACTTGGTTTATGACGGGAAGTTTGCCATTTTCTTTTGCAGCTCGCGCTGGTGTTGTGGGGGCTTCCCGAAGAGTGATGACATAATTTAGAGAAGTAGGCAAGAAGTGAGAGCTAGTCGTTGACGGACAATTAAGATGAGATTCACTCGGGGCCTGTGCGAGATTACGACCAGATTCTGGGAACTCTTCTTACATCATTCCATTTGTCTTGATGGGTGTCTGCGAACGGCAGGAGTAAAGGGTTGTTTGAGGGGTAAGAGCAATAAGGGCGGGAAAAGAAGAGATTTGGGAGAGGTGTTGGCACATTTTTAGTTCAGCGCGTGGTGACTTCTTGTGGCAGCATAAGTAAGAAACGAAAGTTGTCGCTTTACCAGCTGTTTTGTGTTGATCTGATAAAGAGCGGTGATCGTCTGCCAAAGATGATTCTCTTTAACGAATTTCAACGACTACCATCGCGAAACGTAAAGCCTTGGACAGGGCTTTGTAGCTAGCCTTCATGATATAATAAGAACATGCGCCGAGGTGGACCAGGGCCAAGCTTCTACAACAGCCACTCGTGCTATTTTTCTATCACGACAGGATGGGGCATTCAGTTTTATGCCGACTCCGGATGGCGAAGTTTTGCGAAGGCGAAGAGGTGGCTCCGTGAATGAGGAAAGTATGTTGGTATTGACCCTGGTACCCCCGGCGAAGCAGTCGAAGCACCAGCTCATCATCCTAAGACGGCCAGTGGCCTGAATATTCTGAACAAAAATGCACCTCTGGGACCACTGCTATTTGGAGCCGGACGATAAGCAGAACATCACAGCTGACTCGTGGCTTCGAAAGACTTTACTCATTTCTTTTTACTTCGTTACTTCGTCCCGCCTACGAGCTGAGAGATGAGCCACACTTGAGGGCTGGGTGGATGAGAAGTGCATATAACTTGGTCATGATGACTGGAAGCTAGGTGCTCGGGGCCATGGAGAATAGGTGGAGCTCAGGCAAAGGCCCTCCATGAATCGTCACAAAAGCCTGTCTTGTGTGAAAGTTTATGGGGAAGTAATGCGTAATCTCCGGCGGTAATTACAATTCGTTTTCCGAATAAATGTACACTCTGACTCTGGGAGAACTGGAGCGTTTTCGCAAGGCACAGCCACATGAACTTAGCCTCTTCGCGTCACCTTAACACTTTCATTTTATGATCCCGACCCATAAAAGTTAAAAGGGAGAAACTTTTGGGCAACTGCGAGTTGCTTGTTGCGTGCGTTGCGTACGCATTCCACGATGTTGTTTACTGCGAAGGGTGACGTGTCGAACCTGCATTCAAGCAGTCTGGGCGGACTTGGGATTGGCTTTTTGCATTTTTAGACGACAACGTTATCAGGAAAGCTGCATATGTTGTATAAGAGTAGATGCACACAGCAGTTGCATACGGTCGACATCAAGAAAGATCTAGAAAGACAACAAAATCGATTGGAACTGAAGCTTCTGGAGGAGATTTCACGTGGGAACAACACGTTGTGAGAAGTGGAAGACCAAACATCAGCTACGAATATTTCACGTCGGAAGAACCTCAATAGCAGCCGAAGGGGAACCGTTTCCTTCCGACCCTCGCACGTACTGGTTAGTGCATGGTGTGACTTTCCCCCACCCCCATACCGGCTCACGAGGCCACTGACGAGTTGCTTCTAGTTCCTTCGGGCTAAGCCCGACTGGCTGCCAAGTGGCCGGCCACCAGACGTCCGCATACTGCCACCATTCAGGCCTGGCTCAAAATGGGGCCCAGGCACACCAGGGTAGGCATTACCCGATGCCAATTTAGTTCTGCGTGTCATGAGGGGGGCTGCGCTTCGTTAGCTAGGCTTGGTCTGTATGAAAATAAACTCCTACAACCCAAAGCCGTTGCACGCCCCCACCATCATCAGGTGGCTACTCCTGACGATGACGGACTGACGAAGCGACGAAGCGGACTCAAGACGACCGCTTGGCGACTGAGTTAGAGGCGATGGCGGAGGATCGAGTTGCCTGGAGATCTCACGTGCGTGGTTTACCCCCGTGACCCCCTTACTAGAGCATACCGGTGCATAAGATGATGATGATGATGAAGATGAAGGGGAGACATCACTAGCGGAGAAGAAGAGCTCGCTGGAACAGGTTCGAAAGAAGCAGGGGACGATCTGGATCTGTCGAAAACTATCGAGAGCCGAGAACATGGAGCCAGACCGACGCAGAGCAAATGGGGAAGTGCTGCCGCCAAGGCATACTGGGCTGCGAAGCTGCTCGAAGGGAGTGACGTCCCAGAGAAAAGCGTAGATGAGAGTGTAGACGAAATATCAAGTGGAGGGCACCTGGGCATCAAAAGGAGAGTTAGTAAATCAGAACAGGGGTTCCAGAGGGTTGGAGGCCAGTTAGAGAAGTGTTCCAGACAAGTGATAGTTGCAAAAACGGACTACAATCAAGATGCCGTGGGAAGATACAGCAGTTCAACTTTGGGGCGTGAAGAAAAAGGGTCGCAATGGATGCACTGACGGCCAAGAATGAACCATCGTTCCCGGAAGAATGTCCGCGCCATGTTCATCGGAAGGTAGGAGGGCGTGCACAGCTTCGAAGTGGTGACAAAAAGGCACGGAGTGACGTCGAAGGGTGTTTTCGATGTTTTGATGATCAGCAGATGGTGTTGTTTCACAACCCACAACTTCCACAGAGAAAGACTGGATCGCTGTCTGTCTTCTAAACAGCTGTTCGAATTTCGAAGTAATTAGATTGCCGCCACTGCAAAATAAGAAGTTTGAACTTCGACGCGAAAAACAACGGAAATGCCCGATTCGATTTTGGGATCTAGATTGAGATTACCACAGTCGCCGTAGTGTAAATTGTTATTGACAAATGCATAGACGTTGAAATATATTTAATCAACCAGACGTATAGCCAAAAGGAACGCGTACAATATGGAGTCCCTCAAGGATCAAAATTGGGCCCGATTCTCTTTATTTTATATACCAACGAGCTGCAAAGGGTTTTTAAACAGGCGATTGCATTCGCGTATGCAGACGATACGGCGATGGTGGTGCGCAATAGATCTTTGAAAGCAGCAACAGCAATTATGAAATGGTGTCATGATCACTGTCTAACGATCATACGAAATCCGCAGTTCAAAGCTACTAACCAACAAGTTAATTTTAGAAATGATTCCTGCAGTAGCTCGTTAAGCTGCCCGGTTGAGATAGTGAAGATATACAAATATCTTGGAGTCACCGTCGACAGCAATTTTCTGTGGGACACGCATATCGATGAGTTAAGCTTGAGCCTTAAAAAAACTCTATATGCCCTTACCCATTTAAAGTTCTATGCCACAAAGTCTGTATTGAGACAAGTATACTATGCCCTAGTGGAATCGAAATTGAGGTATGGAATACTTGCATGGGGCAACGCATTTGCAGCACACATAAATAAGCTTAAGAAACTGCATTAAAAAAATAAGTGTACATATTCGGCGATATGTAGTTCAACAAGAAAGGGTTAAAGTTCTTCCAGTAGATGAAATCTTTAAGATGACCCTTATACTGGAGTACTGTGACGACACTAGATTCATCACCTCGATTCAACATGGGATCAACACAAGAACACAAGCACAAGAGATTCATTTAAACTAAGCTCGCTACCTAAAGTTAATTATACAATTTGGAAACTCGATCTTCTGCTTCGCGGAAACATATAACACATGTAAAATATTCCCTTGAAATAAAAATTAATTAAAATTCAGTGCATTCTCGATTATCGCAACTAATATAAACTAAGGTATTTGCAGTTGTCGAGGAGTTGCGTTATTAGTTTCAAATGAGATGTAACTGATCTATTATGTTTTACTACATTAAGGACATTAATGTTTGAATACGACCCACCTGACCAGCCTGTCAAATTATCACATGCTGTTCGCAGGACAAATGTTGACGTCCAAGCCCAAGTGTTGCACGAAGAAGTTAGAAATCATGTCCCTTGAAGGCTCACGGACATTTGTCATTAACAATTTGGCCATAATCATTTTCATGGCATGTGGACCAATGATTTCAAAATTTGTAAAAGTTGCTGTTGATGAATTGCCAAGCCAGACTGACTTTAAAACAACCCAGATCTGTCAAAGCTGTGACCACAGTGTTACCAACTGACAGTTCTTCGCCTCCACAAAACACCCTTTCACACCCTTTTGTCGATGGAACTAAGTTAGTGATCATTTCCGGTTTTTGACTACAAGATAACTTCAAGAGTACGAGTAGAGTGTCGGGTGTCGTAACTAAACCACGCCGAATTTGTCGATGCAAAGAACAACTGTCATCCTGTCAACCATGCAACCATTTCTTGAATTCTTCCAGTAATTATAAGACTGCCACAAAACACTAAAATGCCCTCGCTGACGAAGTCGAGTCCATCGCTTATGCAGATTAATTCAAAGACGGGCTTCTTTGCTCCGTGCTCCGATTGTACTATCACAAAGCATGTCTCGTATCCCATGAGTCAAGTCCACTAGATACTGCAATGCAAAGTCATCCTGTCGAAGAACAACAACAGAGGGCGAAGCACTTATCTTCAATTTTGCTCCAAGTTCCCCTTCATCGTCAAGGCACTTCGACAGCAAGCGAAAAGTTCGCCGAGACTTATTGTTCGACGACATCCGGTGCACTTAAACTGAACCTCACGCACATATCCAAGTATCATGTGTAATGTGTTATGAGTACCGCAGTTCAATCTAAGGAACAATACGTATGACTTCGCATTCAGCATTCAATCTCGTGTGATATTTCAAAAGCATTCGTAATCAATCTCCAGACAGCATTCAAAAGGCCACAGAGCCGCCCCGCCAAGTTGCTGTTTACTCAGCCGCAGCGCAAACGATAAATTTTACACATCATAAAGAAGAAGATGCATCATCGCAGATAAGGAAGATAAACAAGCCCAACAGAAAGAGGATCTGGTTCGTCTATCCCCAACATACGAGTGCCCTGCACATTGCAACATTGTGCACACAAAGGCGGAGAGAACAAGAAGACCGTCCATCCACCACAAGAGGCTACACTCTTCACGAGATACTTCCTCAATCATTGATGCATATCAAATTTAAAGCCACATTTGCATCTTTCACAAGTGGAGACGACCGAGGGTACAGTATGGGGGATCCCTTAACGCGACAATATCGTCGCGTTTCGATCACGAGCACAGAGCACCAACTCCCAGTGCCGGCGAGCGGCCCCGGTTGGTGTGCATCCACCGTGCAAAAGTCAGTCCCTGAGTATGTGCGTGTCTCAGGGAAGAGACTAAATCAATTTGCATTATCTCAATCGGCAGATCTTGATGGATCCTACCGCGGGACTGGTGAACTATTTGCGCAACATCATGGGAGCAGCTTTGCAGTTGCGTCTCCGCGCACTGGAGACGCATGTGTCCGACCTCCGCGCTTGACCGACTCGCTTTCGACTGCGCAAAACCGCTAGTGGAAGTCACTCGGTTTCTGTAATCAATTTCGACAGTTTTTCGTTTTCAATTTCAATTGCTTGCGAGAGTGTTATAAAACGGATTGCGGTTGACTAATCGGATTTATTCGGCAGCAGATGGACGCCGATTGAGTCTTGTGAGGCTTCGATGGGGTATTTTTTGCATTTTTCCTTTTGCGTTGCTTTTCGGCAAGTGCTCTTCAGTTGAAAACGATGATCGTGCCTCTCCGCTTATGGAGATGTGAACGGTAATGGCTGTCTAGTGGCGGCAAGTGGAAGTCAGCAGTGGAACTAGGTGAACTGTTAGCGAATTTTTGTTGACGCATACTTCACATGAGCTGACGGCAGGGAGTGCGCTGGGGGAATGGGTCTTTTGAATGAGTATGGAAAACAATGGCTTCTGGTCGTGATGATCGGTAGTTTCCTTTTGGGAAGTCTAACGAGCGCATGTGTGGTTAGTGGGATGTGGGATGATGCGTCTGGCTAGGCCTTCTAGAACACATGATGCTCTGTAAACAGATGATTTGAGAACACGAACAACATTCAGATGTCATAAAGGGTATTCATTTAGAATTTGACCTTTCGTTGGGCGCCACGCTGTTTTATTGTACTTTTTAGAAAGTAAATGCAAACGGCAATGCCATGGTTACTGCTGCTTCGTTCGCCTGCCACTTCCGCTTGAAAATAGTCATCCTCAGCGACGATACCCTTGACCAACAGGAGCAAATGACAACACTTCATAATCAGAGTGGACGTTCGCTTGTGACAACGATGCGCTTATTGTGAACGTTTACGCTTTACATGGTTGTCCTTCTCTGTCGACTATTAAATGGCAGCCAACATCCATACCGCGGCGTTGCCTATACACCGACTGACTGAAAAACAAAGGAGGGTGCAGTCAAAGATGGCAACAACGATAACCGAGGCAGCAATGATGCTTAATGACCACAACGTATCCGACGTATCGAATGATGTACGTTCCGAACTGTGGAACGTTTAGATCTGTGGCGTCGGATATTCAACAGTAGTCGAAATGGGCCTCGTTTCTGAACTGCTCACACTTAAACACACTACTGGCATCCAACGAGATGAAAGAGCGGATAGTCGTGCAGAAAAGGACCCTTGACTGAGGGAATCACGAGCAATCTATTGGTCACACCTAGATCCGACAAGGAAGATCTTTGTGGACGAAGCCTTGTCCTAGCAAACAAGCCGGCAAACAGTGACTTAACCTAGGCATCCATTTAGCGGCAGGGACCTGAAGATGAGCACAAAAAAGATAATGCTTCAGTTTTAGTCGCACTGGTGTGAGCGTACTCACAATAACTTCGGCTAGAAGTTGCAGAAACGACGAAGACGACAGAAATAGAATCTGTTCGACCCACCACTAGCAAGGAGAATGTAGTTTTTGGGCAAATGCTTCCTTCCTAGAGCGGGAAGATGTAGCTGGGATCGAATTAAGGAATCTCCTGAACTGCGTATACGGATCAGTTTCCTGCTTCAGACTACCGCAAAGAGTGTCATTAGGACAACCCAGTCTAATGGCTGCCTCCTAAACTCGACTCATCATGCAAGCATACTGGATAGACAACAAGTTAAACAAGTTGAAAGCGGCCATGCCTTGACTTCGAAATACCTTTCTGGTGTTATTGCCCAACAAGGGATCAATAATTCGACCATCCACGTCTATACTGATGGATCGAAGATGCTGAAAGGCAAACGCGCGGACATTTTCTACAAAAGATCAAGGAAGCTGCCAGAATGATATCAGCATCGGAAATACAACCGGCTGATGTTATCATCTTATTTGACAGTCAAGCGGCCATGAAAGCAATTTCGGCAAAATCAAAGCAATCCAGTCCAAGATGGTCGTATGGTGCCGCGAAGGTTCCTTGCATGCAGCACTTACACAAAGCTGGGCCCAAAATCATGGCGACAATGAGGCAGCATATGAACTTGCCAGGAACGGGGCTGAATTCGACCCATTCCAAGCAATTTTATGTATCACACCACCTCTCGCAGTTGTCAAGAAAAATGTGGATGACGCAGTCAAAGAGATCAGATCAATTGTGGAACTTTCTAACCACCTGTGAGAATAGTGCGACAAATTCCTTGAACGTGACAAAAAGTTGAAGTACCATGAATTTAAAATAAGACTAACCCATGACTTTACATGCAGAGGTTGTGGTGAGGAAATGAGGATCTCTGCCAGTTGAGAACCAGAACACAGAACAAAATCCCTCGTACCTCCATGTTCAGGTTTATAGGACTTCAGCATGGCTGGCAGATACACACTTGTCAAAATCTCCCAGCGCCTGCATCCACACACAATCCAACTGACACAGGAGCGTTCTGGGTCTGGAGCACTTAGAAGCTGACCCCTATTATTCAAAAAAGAACATCTGCCACTTCAACCATGAAGCGAATTTGGGGAACACGAATACGTCAACAAGCAAATGTGGGGATGATGCCAATCCACACGATGTGCTCCTATCGTGACGGCATCTGCAGAAGCCACTAGGATCAGGAATCGGGCATAGGTGCTGTAGCTCTACACACTCTCCCTTTACATCAGCACCTTGATGCACTTATGGTCCACATGGATTTACATGTCAGCGATGATTAGTTTGCGAATAAGCGACATAGGCTACCGATATCGTTCGGTCTGGAATTCAAGAGGATTAGAGTACCTGCCCCTGCCAATGGCGTGTCCCCCTTTCACTCGTTTGCGTTTCCTAGACAACAAGCAGCGACCAGGACCTTAAATTACTTCTGTCTGCATTCAAATCAAACACCTGCTTGATTTCCTTAATTTGTCTCCGTCTTGTCCAATCGCTATCAATATATCATACACTTGCAGACGAGGTCACCTAATTCACGTGTTTCCTGTTCCTGCCAATCGCCAACCTTCAGACAGCAAACCAGTCGCCTTCAGTCGCTCGCCAAATTTGGATCACATTAATAACTTTCAAAACAGGATCTTATCCCCAACGTAGTCGTTGTGTGTTTTACATAAACACATTCGCGCCGGACAAGTTTTTCACTTCTCAAGCGCAGAAAACCGATACCGACGAAAACCCACCCCGTGCTTGATGTTTCCAAAAAGCCGAGCCTATGGGTGATTATCATAATTTAGCATTTCTAATTTATGCCGCAGTCAGTCCCCATGAGTTCCATTAACATTCTAAACCTGGCGTCTGGCCTGCTCTGGCTTGGGCCCAACTCTTCAGCGACGCGGCTTGCTCACGCATAATCTGTCGCAGTTAACACTCACGTTGAATGAACGACGTGAGCACCAGCGCGGCGATGACAACGACGCGTCTTGTAAACAGGAAGTTGCAATTTGAAACTGTAAAAATCACTACCCCGGCGCACATGGGAATGAGGTTAACAGCAGCTGCTCTGTACAAGTTTTCAACCGAGCTCCGTCGTCGTCGTTGCAGTTGCCGTCAACGCCGTCGGTCGTTACATCGTCTCGGCGGCATCGTACAGACTTGCAATCAAAGTTAACACTCAAATCTGAATTAGAGCTCTAAACCGTAAATTAATCGCATTTCCAGTTGATTTCAAGCGGCGGCCGGGCCTCTTACAGTTCGCACGCGGTGCCCAATGTGCTGGCCACTAAAATGAATCCAAGTCATTAATAATCTGCTGTTTTTTTTTTCATCTCGCGATTGCGTTTGCGTGGTGTATCTATTCTTTGAATTAGATTGCGAGATACCCGTAGTTCGCGGAGCAAGGTTGACTGATGCAGGGGCAGAGTCGGTCGATAGTACTGCGAGACCACTTGCTGGGGGTAATTAAAGTGCTCTTGGGCAATGGTGGGCGGCAAATTGATGTGCGATTAGTTCAAGAATTAGATGGAAGCCAGGCATTTACCGCCGATAAGGTGGGCAGGTGTTGTGAGAAAAATTCCGAGTCGAGTGTTGCTACAAATTTGAACCAAGTGCTTTGTTTAATTTGGAGATTGATCATTTTATGAGTGCTTCTGGTATAAGAGTCTGAGTGCATAGTTAATGGAGGCGGCTCTACGGGAGATCCAGATTGCTCGTGTATCTGTTAGAGACATGCACAGATGAAGATGTTTAAGGGGAGAAGAACGAACATGAAGAGATCACATTCAAAGCAGTGTATTTGACAATCGCACGTTGTACGCACGAAGCATGTGAAAGCATCAGCTCTTGAGTTAGTTTTATCTTTTAAGGGTGTGCGCTAAATCGGCCTCAACTTGGACTGTGACATTCCCAATTTCTGTGACTGGCGAGGACTCGACTTTGGTTCATTTTGAATTGAAACACTTACGGTTCCGATATTTTCTATGCTTCGACTGGTGCCCTGCCTCACTAGTAAAAAAGTTTTCTGAATTTATTCGTCCAAAGCACGCACTGTCTGGAGTATTGGAGTTTATTATCCCCATGTACCTCCCATGTGAGGTTTCTAAGTCATGGCATCTATGTCAGACTCAACTTTGGAAAGCAATCACACTCAGACCAATAAAAGAGCCCACTTTGATACCTCGTGGATTGACTTCTAAGACCAACCAGGGCTTTGCTATGAAGCTAATAATCTGGTCTAGGCTGTGGCTTTGCTCTCTCAAATTGTCGCAGAGCTAAGACTCACACTCTAGAGGAAGCACGATTAACCATTCAGAGTCTGTGGAGCAATGAAAAAAGCCACGTTCACAAGTAGAGAAGGCCGGCAGTGGACAGGGTGTTTTTCTTTTAGAGGCAACCAAATTCAATATGAAGTACAAGAGACTACCAGCTCCTTAACAGTTGACCGATAATTTCACGACACTACTGTTTGAATATGATTTTAGGCGTTTGACCAGCCCGGCTAGGGCAGACTGAAAGCCGTGACTTCAAACTTATGTTAATTAGGGTTGCCATGGCTGTCTAAGATAGTCTGGGACAAAAAGTTTTAAACCCCAGACCTTGGAGGACAGTATCGACCTTAAAATAGAGGACAGAATGAAAACGAAAACTATGAAGTACAGCAGTTTGACAGGTCACAGGATTGATACATAAAATCTGTTTCATTTTATGTTTTATATCAGATCTATATTGGCTCTGTTTTTCTTTTAAAATCAGAGGTTTCTAAATTACAATTACTTGTTAGGGGAAAAAAGAGGGCATGTCCCCCAAAAAGAGGACGCATGGCAACCTTAATGCTTAAAGTGTTATTTAATAAATAATTTTATGCCAGTAATATTTTCTGTCAAACGGCTTACTCAAATTAAACGCAATCATGAAGTTCAATTTTGGATAACATGGAGAACGTTGACTTCTAAATTATCGAGTTTCTGTTTTATCGGCATATACCAGGGAATTCACATACCCCCAAAGTAAGCTCTAAGATCACAAGAAATTATGCGCTCAGCAAATATTTTATCCCAAGATATGTTTGGGCGAACCAAACATTTTTTCAATATAAATTTGCACGATTTGCAAGCGTTGTCCTGGCGTTAATCTATTCATAATAAAATTCTAAAACGTACTAAGCACAAATCCGCTTTCAACTGTCAAATTGACAATCTGTAGAAACAGTGTTGCCACTTTAAACAGCAAAAAAAAAAAACACTTTACAATTGACGACATATTATAGCAAAATACAGTGCCAGCCAGCTGAAGAATGACTTTGAGCCTTGCAAAGAATACATGCCAATTTCAGTAAATTCGCCGAAATATCAAACTTGGTTTTACAAAACATCTACTCACAGATTCCAGTTACCCTCGACGGACTACTAATTACATTTCTCAAGGACTACACCTCATTAGATCCAACCAGTCACAGCTCTGCTCTTAGTTCTGATGTCCCAACGCTTAAAAATTCACATTCCAAGAACAGACGAACTCTGTAATTCGAGCCAACGTCAAGTCCGATAACACAGGAATACTTATTCTTCAAACTAGAGCTCTTGATCTTACCCGGGTAGTACGAGGTAGTACCTATTTATTTTAGACAATTACCCGAGTACACGGGTACCTGCATGTTGCCTATCTTCTCGTACCATCCCAGCGGGTAATTCCCACAACAGCATGAATAAATCTCACTTCGGCAGCTTTTATTCGCGATCTTATTCTTTCGATTATTGCCCAGAAGTGAGCGAGCATGACCGTAGCTGGGAGTTGGTATAAATGCTGAGATGCGTCAGAATATTCAAGTAAAATGTGGTGTACCGGCTCAGTTAAGATGACTACAGCCTCATCCGTTTCTCTAATTTTTTTTCGATCGCCCAATATCGACGATTTCTAGCATGAGGCTGTCAAGACCTGAGGTCTGAATGACTTAAGCGTTTGGCGTAATTTGACAAGGGAACTCAGAAAACCGATTGAAAATCATAAGCATGGCAATTATGGTGTGGGATTTATGAAGCTTTTCTTTGGTTGTGGCTGGCTTTTGTTACGCTTAATCGGAACACCAAATTCAGTTTCTTCCATACTATTGGGTCTATAACTTAATTGGGCGGTTTGCTAAGAGATGACGTAACTTGTTTTATTCCATTGGAACATGCGTTGGAAAGCTAATGTCATTGTACGTCATTTCAGTATATGTCATTCATTTGAAGCGTAAGCAACATTTTCACTCAACTATGTCGAACTTTGTGCCTGAAAAAGTGTTTTTGCTTCTTCATTACTATGACATGAAGAAAACTGGTGCCGAAAGTCATCGTTTTTGGTGGAAGTTTATGGTGAACATGCGCTAGCTGAGCGAACGATCCAAAAGTGGTTATATTGGCCAACCAGTCAAATCAACGACAAAGCCGAATGTCCATGGCGCGAAGGTAATGCTCTGTATTTGGTGGGATTAGAAGGGCGTGCTGTATTATGAGTTGCTAAAACCGGGTGAAACCATCAATGGACAAAGCTACTGAACACAATTAATCCGTTTGAAGAGAGCAGTAACCGAAAAACTCCCGGAATATGCGACCAGACATGAGGCAATAATTTTCCATCATGACAACGCTCGGCCCCACGTTGCTATTCCGGTTAAGAACTATTTGGAAAGCAGTGGATGGGAAGTTTTACCCCACCCGCCTTATAGCCCAGACCTTGCCCCTTCTGATTGCCATTTGTTTCGGTCGATGCAGAACGCCCTCACTGAAATACGGTTCACAGCAGACATCATCTTGGCTGCCAAGCCGGCGCAGTTCTTTTGGGATGGGATCCACAAATTGGCAGAAAAATGGGAAAAAGTCATAGCTTCAGAGGGGCAATGCTTTGAATAATACTATTGTACATGTCTTTCTTAAATAAACGTTAAAATTTTGAAGAAAAAAAAAAACACGAATTAAGTTATAGACCCAATAGTTAAAGTTAACGTTTTGATCTGCTTTCAATGACTGTCAAATAAAATCTACAGTGACAGCTCCCATAGGCGGGCAGCGACGGTCGCAGCACGTTTGTTCAGCCGAAGGAACTGTCGGTCCATGAGAAAACATTCATAAATAAATGATTCCATCCGCAGCCCGTGAAATTCGGAACAAATGAAAATTCCGAATAAATGAGATACGTGTTTAATTTTTCTTTTATATAAACATTAAATTAATTTCGTAAAAATTAAATAGCGCACTGATTGATCTCAAATATGTAGAAGTCGGATAAAATCATCAAATTTTATATTGGGGTAGTCCCGGCAATGCACATTTAGAAGGCGTGAAAATCCACAAAAAAAATGTGTATTGAGGGAATCCTGGCAACTCACATTAAGTGTGTTAGTGTTACTCACAGTGTGTTAGTAAATACATTTTTCATTTTAGCTTCTTGCACATTTTTATCAATATTTAACGCGTTATAGTGCGTAAAAAAAACTCATTAATTCGGAAAATGTGTGTATTCGGATTGGACCCTTCTCCCAACCATTCCGAATTAACAAAGCTTACTTACTATTGCTAAAAACTCCTTTTTCGTGCCGGTTTTTGTAATCTAAAGGGGATATAAAATTAATGAAACTTCACATCAAGATTCACGGTCCTGAGAAAGTGTGCGCTCAAGGGGATAGTCCGTCTAAGAGAGTTGTCCGGAGGAGCTTCCACTGTACTTGTCTATGAATAGGTACCTGTTGACGTGAAATACAAAAAGACACTGACGTATCAAACGACTCTCGTTTCCACTTTGATGTGTTTCTAAGCAAGGGTACATCACGATCGTAATCAATAGGTTTCAGGGAACTGCTTTAAAGATCGCGTGTCAAAAGCAGTCGACTGTAGCCAACAACAGTTCCGTGGGATATATTTTTCAATTTAGTATTAAATCAGAGCAAGGGTTCACAACAACGCACTTCACATGTCGAACCAGCAGGCACTTCTGAATGGGATCACCTACGCGTAAGCAAAGTCCAAAGGACTCAAACATCAAAACACTGAAGCTCGATTTGAATTCCACATCAGAAGTGAAGGTGATTTTCGACTCTCAGCGAGAGTAGTCAGCCCCCGAAATTTCAGACTGAACTTCGATAAACACGAAATGCTTGTCATGCAACACGAAGCTCTGAGTTCCTCATGCGACATTAGAACACCCACCCTCTTTGTTTCGAGTCCATTCAAGAGCATCTAATCTCTTCCTATCTCATGTCAAAATAAGCCCCCATCGACTTGCTCAACTCCACCGAACATCTGCGCGAACCGTACAGCTAGTTAACACCAGCCTAAGAGACTTCAAACAAACACTTCCTCAATTAAAAGATACGCCTGACACACTCAACAGTACTTAGCCACAATTGCGTTCAGGCCTCTCATCACCGACTCGTTTCGTCATACGTACCTGCAAGGAAACAGAAACAAAAAACATGATTAGTTTCATACCAATTAATTGCATAACAAAGCAAAAATAATACAAAAAATTAATTATATCATTTCTCCACGCGTGCCGGGGAGCCAGTGCGGCGGCGACCAACGGCAGCAACGTATCCGCACTAGTGACGAGCGCAAACAACACTCCATTTACGGCTCACGATGATTGCAGCACTTGCCCGCAGAATGCTTCTGCCGCGGTGATCATCTTCAACCGCATACTGCCGACGTCGGAGTACTGCCGCCGCACACAGAAGGCGGGCAACAGGGCAACAATTAACAAAAGCAGATACGGAAAGACACACAGCAAACAGGCGACATAATCTCAATTAATTCCGTCAATTAAATCGAATTCATGCTCATAGACGGCGTCAGCCGTGTTGCTGGCGCTGGTACTGAACTGCAAACTCATTTCCTCATCATAAAAACAAATCCATGAAACCGAATGTAGATGTGGGCCAAGTCAACACCGACGATGGATGCCGAATTGTGACACCACTTCCGGGCTCATTCCAGAATTGAGGAGCTGTGAACTGTCGTCGCCCGTTTTACGTCGTGTCGTCGAGGGGATTCCAACCGACTTCAATCGAAAGTGAACCCGATATTCGCCTGTCTCTGGAAGGAAGTGGGAAATTTAATTTGCTACCTCAGCACGTCATTATCTAGATCACTGGCGGAGAGGGGGGAACGCCAATGGCACGGCGTGCTTAAGGTTAAGTGGCAATATTGCCTGCCTTTCTGTGTGCTGTTGTGGGGGCAATTTATGGAAGCTTACTGGAAGCATCCGCGAAACTGGGTTAACCGTGACCCAATGGTGGATTGAAGTAGTTGGCGTTAGCGGCAACGCGGGAGAAAGTGTTGCTGGGGAGCGTTTTGGATTAAATGCCTGAGAACCGAAATTGATTTGAAAGCCTATGAAGGAGGGTCAGAGATTCAGTACGGAGTCCCCGTTAAGAGAATGGGGACGTGCCAGATTTGATGATCCATGACAGACCTTAAATTACTTTGTTTCCAAGTTCCGTCCAAGGTGCCGCATTCATCCTCTCCTTTGTGAACACACCCCACCAGCCTCTGGCTGCAAAAGAAACTACTTGCCCATGAGTCAACCTAAATTGGTTCCGGTTTATTACGTGCACCCAGCTGCTGACTGGTACACGCTGTTCAAAGTTGCTCCCCAACCCCATGGATTAACAGAAAAACTGCAATATTCCACGGCCGATAAGAATCCCTCGCTACACGTTCCAGCCAGCGCTTGACACACTTGCCCACAAAGTCAACCAACCCAACCCAACCACCCTTGAGGCCCTTTCATTTAACCACCACCGAGCCAGCCAACACAACCAGCGCCTAATTAAGAGAACCTCAACAAAATCGCCAGCAGATAAATGTGTCTATTGTAATCTTTCGAAATTTCTCGCCTCATTAGTCACTAAGCGCATGACAATTGTGTGCGCGAGCTTGGCTTCAATGAAACACCTGCATTTGTCATACGTACAGCGACACCATACGACAAACACACAAATCCAACCTCGGCCCACCTCCCTGTCCTCGCGTGTTCCATCTCTGGACTGTCACTCGTTCAGAATGCTGTCGTTGCTCTCAGAGCGAATTTCACACAATTCAGTGGAAAACCACTGGCAGGCCGTCACCTAATCGCCAAACCTCAAGGCGTCAACGCTCGGCTTCGCGAACGATTGCCAGTTTCTGCACGTGTTGGCCTGGTGTTTGTCTGGTCGGTTTTTTTTCTTTGTTTTTGCTTTTTTGGCCTGCAGCGTCGGCGCGTAATTGACTGATTGACATCTGGAGAGCACGGCGAAACAAAGCAGACACAGACACTCCGGGCACCTCGGCGACCACAAATGTGTCCAAACTGCACTCGGAGGAGGTAAAGTGTTTAACCCTCGCCTCACCGCCAAAGGAATGCGGTTTCCAAACAAAACCCCAGGACCACCAACCAGAAGCCGGAGCGGCGTCGCCGCCACTCCAAGCAGCAGCGAAGATAAGACGAACAACATCGCAGGGCGCGCTCGTGATTGCGTGAGTGGTTTGCTGCTTGCGGTTTATCAGCTCAATAGAACCAATTGCGCAACACATGGTAAATCCTTTGGGACCGCACAAAGATGTAGTCTTGCGGTTTGCGCCCTCAATAAATCATTCGGAGAGGTTGACACCGCCACGCCACGATGTGCTCGGCGTGCTCGTGTGTATCTGCAGCGTGGAATTCAAGGTTCCGCCAGTCGGTAGCGCTAACCTTTCACTTGGATCTGCATGCACACAAATCGACCGAGATAAATCGCCTACACGCCCCGACATCGAGTCGCCTGTCAATCAAGGAATGCGCGCCCGCACTGCTAGTCGCTGTGTGGGCCGAAGGGATAACCATGGGCACATGCCTAGACTAATCTGGCATCGCCGCAACAGCGAGGCGAACTGCCCTTTTCGGCAACCAGCACCACCAGCGGCAGCAGCCATACTTTCAGTGGCCTTCGATCGATTTAGCGAATAATTTTCAGCGTCCCCCGGTGTGGACCGGGGATACCGGTTCGAGAGATTGGACACGGCGCTGGATTTTTGTGCAAACAGGTTGTGGATGCGATTGCTGCGCGGCTAGATAAACAAAGCCCAGCTGAGACTGCGGCCTCTTTTTTTGTTTATGCTGGGGTCGGTGTTGTTGCTTTTCTGAAAATGCGAAAATAATTGCACCGATGCTGGATTTTTGGAGCAACAGACACGAGCTTTCACGAGTGGGTTTTTTTCTGACAGGTCCTTGACGGATGATTTTGTTGTTTTGTGGTGGGGGAACGCGGGACATGCTACACCACTGAAGCGAGATGATCTGACTGGGATTGTTTGTTGTTTTGGTGGGTATCTTTTTTCTTTCAGCATTTTGTGAGTTATACAATTCGCGGATGCAATTCAATGTCAGGAGGAGTGGTCTGACGCGACAGGCGACCCACAACATGACCTCGACGGAAATGGGACTCCATGGCTGATGAATGGATGAGTGGACGATGGAGAATCAACAAAGGAGTGGGACTGTGGTGTGATATGGAAGTGTATCACTCCAAACCAATGTTGCCTTAATGACTCAGAAGGAGAGGGAGCGGGTAAAGGCGTTAAAAAGGCTGTTTTGAGAGCGCAGATTTTTTTTTAATTTTAAAATATAAATTCCATAAGTCGAGCGTCTTTAAGTCGAATTTGCTGTAAGAAGAGCAAATGTTTCAGGGTTTAACGGGACTCAAGACTTTAGACCATAACATTAACATTTAACAAATCGAGCACAATATTCGGTTCCCTGACAATTCGATTTAGGGACATTCGACAGTAATTCATCTCCGGCTAATGTCGTCGTCTTAAAGTGCACAATTTGGCAGGCAATTAACCGGGGAAGTCAATTACAGAAGTCACGCTTGATTGCACGATCGAGTAATTTATGAAAATCCCGCTTAATTAATTTATGTGGGATTTTTAAGAAAAAAAAAAAATTATTATATATAAAAATTATATATATATATATTAAAAAGAAAACAAAATTATTTTGTTCTTGAAAGTTTTAAATTTTGGGCTATTTAAGAAGTGTAACTCATTTTGAGCGGCCGTGGCGTTCTGGGTATGTGCGTCGACCCCTACGACCCCTACGCAACTGGAACTCGCTGCCTGGGTTTGATTCCCGGCCCGTGCAACTAAAAATAATATTCACGGCTTCACATCTTTCGAGTCACTGACAATTCTCATTCCGTTTTGAACTGTCTAGAGAAAAACTTCTCAAATTGGACGTTCGGAGTCGGCGATAAACCGTAAGTGTCTTCCAACCGTGACAGAACAATAGCACGCACAATACGAGTGGTTGCTGATAGGCTATGCCCGGGCCCTCTACCGGCTGTAGCTGTATTTTTAATTCATTTTGGGATTTCTTCAGGATTTCTCAGCTTATTTGCAGAGTGCTGGTTTAACTGAGAAGGTTTCGACTTCACATTCAATATTTATGCCAGAATCACAATAGTGCGTTGCTGCGTTCGACTTCAATGTTAGGGAGGGGTGCGATGACGCACTGCGATAATCAGCTGTTCACTCTCTCTCTCTGTCAAATACCAGACGAAAAATATTGTGTCAGCTGTTTTCATTTGTGAAATGTCAAAACAAACAATATTCTGCTCAAACAATTGAATTTTTTTTCCTCCTTGGTCCGACTTCAAATTGATTTTGTTGTTAAAATGTAGTCAGCTGTTTAACATCGCAACATTCTGTCAAAAATTGTCTAACATGTTCGATGATGACATGCGATGGTCTTACGTTTTACGATGCTCTCATCTCTCTCATTTTGTAATTAAGTAGGTCGCCGCAGTATTCTGTGCATGGCCATTGAATTGTGTGCGTTGAAAGACGACGCAACGCAGCAACGCACTATTGTGTTTCAGGCATTAATGATAGAGTTTATGTGAGCCATGGAATGAGTGTCATTGTGAACTATTTATGACAAATATAGTGATCGTGATTGAACACACACGTGTCACACTGCAGCACCCAACTGAAAAGAGGAGAAGAGAACACGCCAACTCAACAAGGGAATGTCCATATTGAGAGAAAATAGTTATAACATGTGTGCATCCATAAATTTGTATTCGTTCCGTTCTCATCAACAACATTGCTAAATGAAATATTTGGTTGCTCATGTAAGTTTTTTCTAATCTATTTTGATTATTTTAATGCACGAATGGAAATCAGGTACTCTCTGTATTGACACTTAAGCCGTGGCAATCGGTGGTTTCAGTTTAACCACTACTAATTTATCGTTAAACGTCCAATGTTAAAACGAAATGTGTATTGATTCTGAGTTTATCGGTGGATCTACACTTACGCTCCCGCTGTTAAAACGAGTATACGACAAACAAAAGTTCAACATTTGGTCAATGGCCGTACGTCAGGAATGATTATCCCTTATACCTTTGCTTGTCTTGCTTGTCTATAACTTCGTGCGGTTTGCTAAGAGATGACGTAACTTGTATTATTCCATTGGAACATGCGTTGGAAAGCTATTGTCATTGTAAGTCATTTCAGAATATGTCATTCATTTGAAGCGTAAAAAACAATACTTTTCAAGTATGTCGAACTTTATGCCTGAAAAAGTGATTTTGCGGGGAGTTCTACTGCATTACTTTAATATGAAGAAAACTGCTGCCGAAAGTCATCGTATTTGGTGGATGGTGAACATGCGCTAGCTGAGCGAACGTGCCAAAAGTGGTTTGCACGATTTAAGAGTGGTGATTTTGGCTTGGAAGACGATGAATGTCCTGGGCAGCCAAGAGGAACTGGAAACATTACTGTATGAAGATTGTTGCCAACCACAAGAAGAGATCGCAGAATTGTTGGGTGTCACTCAAGCAGCCATTTTAAAAGCCGCTGCATATATTCAAAAACAAGGAAATTGGGTTCCACATGAACTCCACTCCACTTTGCATGTCCGAAATGCTGCTGGAACTCCACAAAAGGAAGTCATTTTTGCATCGGATTGTTACTGATGATGAAAAATGGATCCATTACGACAACCCCAACCGCAAAAAATCATATGTGAAACCCGGTCAACCAGCCAAATCAACGACAAAGCCGAACATCCTGTGCACGAATGTAATGCTCTGTATTTGGTGGGATCAGAAGGGCGTGCTGTATTATGAGCTGCTAAAACCGGGTGAAACCATCAATGGACAACGCTACCGAGCACAATTAATCCGTTTGAAGGTAGCAGTACCCGAAAAACTACCGAAATATGCCACCAGACACGAGGCAATAATTTTCCATCATGACAACGCTCGGCCCCACGTTGCTATTCCGGTTAAGAACTATTTGAAAAACAGTGGATGGGAAGTTGTACCCCACCCGCCTTATAGCCCAGACCTTGCCCCTTCTGACTACCATTTGTTCCGGTCGAAGCAGAACACCCTCACTGGAATACGATTCACAGCAGACATCATCTTGGCTGAAAGCCGAAGCAGTTCTTTTGGGATGGGATCCACAAATTGCCAGAAAGATGGGAAAAAGTCATTGCTTCCGATGGGCAATACTTTGAATAATACTATTGTAAAAGTTTTTCTTAAATGAACGTTAAAATTTTGAAAAAAGCCGACGACGTATTAAGTTGTAGGCCCGATATAAGAACATGTATGCCCTTACAAGATATTTCCTCGCCGATCTTCAAGTACCGTACCAGCCCTTAATTTGAACGAATTGTAAGGACAATCTCTTGTTCTTTCAGGACATAATGAACTTTAAGAAAAAACAAAACACTTCTTAGAGTCCGACTGTAATTAAAAGTCCACTTTAGTGTTTTAGTTGAAAATACATTTAGGATCCACATATCATCATGCTGCCTTGACTTGACATCTGTGACAACAATACCCAGCGTACGCATAACATCGCCAAACATCTTCTCTCGGCAGCTGCTGAATGCTGCCCGCTTATGAAAATATGCAAAATGCACAAATGTCCGGGCGTTTATTGGGATTCCATCAGGTAGGCGACCACTTGGCAGACCCTGGACCAAGTCCAAAAACTCGCCTGGTTAGGCTTGGGCATAACTCCTGATGAGTTAGAGTCGATGGCGGAGGATCGAGCCATCTGGAGATCTCTCGTGCGTGGTTTACCCTCGCAACCCCTTTAGTGAAGCATGCGGATCAGAAAATGATGAAAATGCAAGTTAACTGATCACTTAAGAAACCCTCAAAGGCTACTGAGATCATCAAATGAAAAGAAAATTACACTCATTGAAGTCCAAGATGTTGTCACACAAAAATTGTTACAACAAATAAAACAAGTACGAGAAGGTTGTATGTTCCTTCTTTTTCGCTGACGGTACAGTTCGGGGTGCAATTGCCAACATATGACCGGCAGCACACATCCCAAATGGCAAGGTTTTGTTGCAGGCGCCCCCAGTTCTCTCCGCTTAGCTGACTTGTGTCCTTTCTCAGCTGCACATCCCAACAATGGTTGAGGCGATGAGATGATTCACGGCACTGCAGCGTCCACTCAAATGCATTAAAGCTGCAACTGCACGAAATCCAATCCACAAGCAGTTCCTTAATGAACACTAAAGCACTATTCACATCAATCCGTGTCAATCGGACAGGTTCCGCGATGACACAAATGTATTTGTTCATGTCCTGAATGGCGACTACCTTCAAGCCGGATAGAGAATCTTTTCCTGCCCATCTAGACGAACGTGCTCCACATACAACTGATACTCGGGATCACTTTCGGCATTCTTCCTACGCAGAAAACGATCGATTCACTCACTTAGCTTGGTCGTCAGCACAGAACATTTCTATCGACTGACGCGCCAGCAAATGGAAAATGAATGGCACCGTCTAGGCTTTCCGGATCTTGTGGATCGCATTCAAGCAGCCTTGACTTGACATCCGTGACAACAATAGCCACACGTACGCGTAACATCTTCGCTCGGCAGCTGCTGAATGCTGCCCGCTTATGATTCCCAGAATGAGGCCACCCCTCGCTCGACGGACACTTGCTGACGTCCAACGATTTTGCAGAGTTTCCTGCCAAACGATGACTAGACATAAATTGTTCACAAGTCAGTTACGATCCACTAGCGTAACCACCATCAATATGCCTCCTCGAAGCGAATCTTTTCATACCGCACACATGGAGTCACACATCAAGGCATAACCCATCAAGGCACAGCGCTCCGCCAGCGCGGTGTTATTTCCATTCAAAGTATATCACAGCTCTCGTTATGTGTGCGCTACCTTATCCGCATCGCGGCTCTTGAATAATTCATTTCGTGCGAGATTGACGCTAAGAATCGCCGATGTGAGATACATTCAAATCGGCCATTGAAACCGAAACCTCTTCATTTCCGTCTCTTCGTCTTTCGACTGGCATTCCGTGATTAATAACGCACAAAGTTATCCACAACCGCGACAGATCAGAAAATCACCGTGACGTTGCGCGGCCTTTGGAAAGATGCCCAAAAGATCTTGCGAAAAAAAAAACATGAGAAATTGGACATGTCAACAGCAACAGTTGCAAACACTTTTACTTTGGCAGCATTGTCTGCTCACTTTGCCGCTGACAATGGGCTGTCATTACGTGGAAAGTGAAACGATTATGACAGCCACCGAGATCGAAGCTGAAGAGCTGAACAGCCCTCGTGACAAAGGACTGACTGAAATCACTGTTATCTCGTCAAACACTGTCGCTGATGTGCCACTGAAAGTCTTCCCATTCAGAGGTTGGAGAAGAAGATTTATTGTTGTGGCCACACAGCGAATCCGTGTACCACTGGTGCTTGGCCATTTGTCACAAGCGCGACGCTTTGCGTGTCTCAGAATGGTTCATTGAACCTGGATGGTGTCATCTTACATAAGGTCGTCTTGCAAAGGCGAGGTATGTCATTAATTACGACAATCGCCAGTCACCGTCGCTTGTTTGCGGGGTTTTCAGAATCAAATTTGGATCGATTGCGTCGAAGGATGATGATTTGTGTTTGTCTATCTCGATTGGAGGATCATTAATTACACTTCGGAGCAACAAACAAGAGTCTGATTAGCCGACAATGACTGACAGCAGCAAGCTTGGGGTCATATGGCTCGATGATTTGTAAAATGCTAATTTGGCCGCGACGGCGCTTTTGTTCCTCCTGTCAAGTTGACAGGTATTTAATCATTGCGCCGGTTTTGGGTGTGTTCAAGGGTGATGTCAGGGAACTCTTAAGTGTCACACGATGTCTTGGCAACGGTCGAGCTATTTATCACTTGTGAATTTAGTGACGGCGAATGTAGGTAAGGCCACCATTGCTGATCTTTGGCCGTTGGCCCAGATTACAAAATGTACTGGCACCACTGTTTGACGGGTGATGGCCTGGGTACGTTGGTTGGCGCCAGCAAATGATGGTGTCAAGGTTGGACCAGATCGAGAAATGTACTGCAAGCCCATTGAGGATACAATTTGGTTCCCTCACTTTTGCCACCGCTGGTTGCAAACATGGATTTCGGGCATCAAGATTTGTCTTTTATTTATAGATGACTCCGAAAATGGACAAGGGCCTACCTTCTACAGCAACTCTTAGTTAGTCTCTGTGCTATTCCCTCTGCAGGATAGGACCCAGAAGCTGACGGGTTTATTCTCTTAGCAAGAGAACAATGAACTTAGAGCTGAGCAATGCTTCTGAGCCTTCACTGCCCAGAACTGCCAGTTGTACACCCTCTGAAAGCATCACCCAAAATCCTTGCTAAGCCGGTGCCTCGAATGGCATCTAAATGCCGGCATTTCAAATTTACTTTTTTTTGGATCCCAGTCGACAGCCGTTTATGACACATTTTTTCTTTTTCTTGAGTCAAGAGGGACAGATTCATGTCTCAACCTAAAATTCTCCTAATCCATCAAAAACTGAGTAACATTGCCCACGTCTCTTTAACAACCCACTTCGAGTTCCCATCATGCACGATCCCCTGAGGTCATCCATCCCACTGATCTATTCCATCTCATCCACAGTCAACGGCAACCAGATGTCACCTCACGAATATCCCCAGTCCCTTATTCAAACCCACAAAAGAACACCATCATCCAACGACAACGACACTACCTAGGCAAGTCTTTAATTATGTGTTCACTCAGAGATAACAACTCATCGATTAGATCCTTTCTCACAGCACAAGGCACAGCCACACACCCTAAATACCCGGTTCCCGCATTCGTGCACACGCTGGCTGCACAATCCAACCATCAGCACCTTTCAGATTTCCCTATCGCATCGCCAGCATCTTCAGATGTTTCTTTCAAACACCCGGTGCCTCCCACGAACTCTCAAGCCGAAGACATCCGACTCAGCGAACACATGTTGTTGACTCAAAAGATTGTCTCTACCAAAAAAGCCTTAAGCTCTTAGCTTATCGTGATCAATTGATCTTTGCAGGTGTTGGGGTTTTTCTGTTTGCGTTCTTTTCACATGGAGGCTTAGCCTCGAAACGGGACAACATAAGTTTTGACGTTTCACTTGTGTGACAACACACTTCGATGGCGAGTCACTGATTCAAAGTATTTGTCACTTTATTTATCCCCAAATCTGATCGGCAGAACAGGTTCCGGCTGCTTAACGCTGCTCCGACCGTTCGAATTGAATTCAATCCAATGCGCTAATAAAAGCGATAATTGTTTCCATGTGGAACATAAACGAATTCTATTTCAGGATTGTGCTCTTAGAGGTGCTTTTTTTATAAATAAATTCGTTTTCTTTCTTCTGAGAACGTGTGATGAAGTTCCCACCGAGCAGGTTTTGTCAACTGTTTCAGTTGAATACGTGTGTCTATCATTCACTCATCAGTTGATGGGTAAGAGGGGATCGCGTTGAATCAGACAAAAAACAGAAGTAGCAAGATTAATAGCTCCTAGAAGTATGCAAAGTATCAACGCATCGTAAAGGGCCCTTCATTAAGCGCTTTCTATCTTTAGATTTAAATAAAACGAAGCTTGTGAGATGTCATCGACATTTTTTACTCGTTTGACAGGCCCATCGATGACATTATGTATGGAATATGACATCGTCCAAAGGTCTTTGGGTGGCGCGCATCTGAAATGTCAAAGTTTCCATGGCTCTGGCGCATAAATCACTGAATTTGACCGATGGAATGGGCTGTGTTGGCGCTGTGCTTTTTGGCTTATTCGCAAAGGTCTGCGACTTCAGAAAACACCACAAGGAAGAACTAACACGGTCTAATCAAACGATATCGGTGGCCAATTCACATCATCTTCTCGCGATGTGACTATGCCTTCGAATCGCTCGTGTAGAATTTCCAGTGTGGCACGTAGCTCTGTTGAAACTGCATTTCGTTAGTGGCCATATCATCCCAATCAGACGAAAGGAAGTTGGTAATCATGGACCGATGCAATAGATCTATCCTGATCACGGTGTCGTTGTTTTTACGACGGCATTGGTTGTATAAGAGGAAAACAAAATCGTGGACCTGTAGGGCTCGCCGATGGCGATGTCAAAATAAACACCAAGCATTGACTTTTTTGGGATACATTGCTCTTGGATCTCATGTGGATTGGTATCCTTCCAAATTAGACAATTTTGCTTGTTTCGGAAATGGGCCTCATTGCGGGGCAACTATTGCGAATATTAAATGGACGAAGTGCGCGGGGATTTGCCAACAGAAAACATCCATTTTGATCAAAACAGTTTTATCATGCTTTTTGTTGAAGGCTATGTCCGTCTATGGAGCATCAGACTGAATAAATGCCAGCCAATGTGATGTAGTTTCAACAATATGACAGCTATCAACTGTCAAGGTTCGGAAGGCCATCAAGCCATGCAACTAGATTGCATTTTGTTATCACCCGAAATATACATGAGAGATATCCCTCATAAGGTCTAAAAAAATGTGAAGACAAAATTCAGTATAAAAACGAGCAAGCCTTGAGGTATGCAACAAAATAGTTGCGACTTTTAAGCAAGAACAACTAGATGGCGTTTTCATTTCGTGATCACTGTAGTCATATATAGGGGATCGATCATATTCGTCACATGCGCCGTGTAAGAGGCAGCGCTTGGATGCGTATATGAGGCATATATGAGTCAGTGGAAAAAAAACCCACCAAAATTGAAAGCATGCCGACCGTCACTAGACAACTATGAGGGCCTTAAAAATTGTCTTGTGCGTTACGCCACTTTTGCACTGCTAGCTGCTAGCCTCATATATATCCATATGCAATTTGGATACAGTTGAGAGCAGTGTCCCGAAAATATGAGGTGTGATAAAGGCAAGACAACAGGATGGCGGATGGAGCTTATTGTTCAAAGAACAGAATGAAGGAAGATGGCTCAATTAATTTTTGGAAGAAACAGCAGAACACCCTCCAGATGTGTCTGACGACACACGTATTCCACAAGCCGTCAATGGATGTGAGGGTGCAGGGTCTTCTGAAAGGACAACCTCTACTTGCGTTCTGTGACATTGCCCCTCTTAAGCGGACAACATATGTGCACTGCAATGGTTGGCTGGTATGATTTTGGTTGTGTTCTTGTTTCCTCGTTAGTGGACGATTCTATTAAGTGGACACAACCAATGTTTGGATAAAAACATTCCCTTTAAAGGACGACTTGAGTTGTGTGATATGAGGCACGTGAATGAGTTCATTTCTCTGCCCAGTTATGCCTTAATGGAACGCGTTTATGGAAAAAGTAGCTGACCCATTCTCTCAAACGAAAACCAAAGATTTTGCTCCTTAAGAGGAATCATTTCGTAGAGAGCGATATCTGGGGAAGTTGCCGATGTGAATCAACAACAAACCGTTGCCAAATGGACTAGGATCAAGGGTCGAATTGGCCGATAAATTATGATCCCAAAGATATTTTCAAAGCGGATGAGACAGGATTATTCTTTAAAGCTATCCCCATCACGTTTCATACAAGAGCTGATTCCTGTTCAGTGGGAAAATCTTGCACAGTATGAAGCTGCTTGAAGAAGCTGAACCATTGGTTGTCATTTGGAAACCCACGATGATTTAAAAACAGCTGCAAGTGAAATGGATTTCTAATAAGCCAGCCTGGATGACAACTCTGTTGATGAGGGTTTAACCAGTTTCAACGTCAAGATTTAGATTTTCCAAATAATGCAACTTCGCACCCTCATGACACTTTAAGCATCACTTTCATATTTTTTCCAGCAAACACCATATCCGTCTGTCAACACTTGGACCAGGGCATCATCAGACATTTTTGGCGAAAAAATAAATGACGTTACTACTGTAGGAGAGCAGCGTTCTTCTATAATGTGCTAGATGCCATTATTCGGGCAGCTACACCTTGGAACAAAGTGTTTCCAGAAACAATGCGAAACTGATGATGAACTGCTGATAGTCGACTTAGAGTCAAACATGCTTATAATCAAGAATGCTAAGTTTGTACATAAAAGGGTTGAATTAATTGAGTAAATAAAAGGTATTGATTTTGTGTTACTTGTTATTCCCCCTCTTAATGCACTGTCACATGTGAACAAGCAACTCGGTGTACAACCACTCATGAGAGATGTTCACTCTATATTGACACTGACTGACAGTACAGTTGCCCTTGACAGGCTGACTGAGCTTCATTCTCTTCCTTCTCATTCTATAGACTCCGTTGCATCTAGATCATCGTCATCATCATCTTCTGACCTGCATGATCCTCTAAAGGGATCTTGGGGCTAAAGCACGCACTAGAGATCTCCAGGCAACTCGATCCTCTAGATCTCAATTAACTAGATTGACTTAATTAACGAGGTTTTAATAATTGATCTCTTTCCGAAGTTGAGATATTTTAAAAATCAAATGCAACTCGTTGTTATTTCACCCGCAATTAGAACCCCCCTTTTTATGAGATCTCGTCACAGTGAAGCGCTCCCAGAGTCGGTAGTTTAATGCTCTAGACAGAAGGCAGACTCTATTTCCGCCACCAGGAGAATCAGCACGAGATCCAATCGTAAAGTGAGTCACAACATAAACTCTGCTGCCGCTGGACTTTCTCACAACTCAATTCATAACGAGGGGAGAGTAAAAAAGGAAAACATCTGTATCCCATCTGCTCACCTTCACGAACATAATTGCACAGCCGCCGGAGGGGGCCAGCCATCTGCCCTCGACCTGGCACTCCACTAAATCAAATCATCAAACGATGGGCAAACAAAAACGAACCCAGACTCATGTTGCTTCGCTCAAAGATCTCTAATGAACTCATTGCCTTTCGGTTAACTCTGGCGATGCTGAGCGGCGTACCCAATCAACGTGTATCTGCTTCGTTGCAAGCGTTTCGCGGCTCATTTCCCAGCGTGGAATTACCGCTGGGGCGATAATTTAATTTTGCATCTGTGCATCCCGGCGCATTGCCTTGATCTTAATTTAGTACCTCAACTTAATCACGCCAAAAATGACAAGTTGAATGACTCGAAGGGCTGTGTGTCACGTTGCCGCCGCACGTCATCGGCCTCGCCTGACATTGAAACTCAAAACCGCCGCAGGAGACACCGAGAGAGTTGGGGTAAGAATGACAGACGTACAGTTTAACTGTTTAAGATACACAGATACAATTTGTCGTCATGCCTCCACACATGTGACAGCGACTTGAACTCGACTCGACAGATTGACAATGTTAACGAGCTTGTGTTGTTCGCGCGCTCTTTTTGTTTTCTTTGTTTTTGTCATCTTACCGTTTAGCGGTTCATGTGCTGCGGCACGAATTGCGGTGATTTACGAAATGAGGGGAAGGTCACATTAACCGCTTGAGTACCAACAACCGTACCGAACTTGAGATGGATGCCGGGACCGCTGGACCGAAACAAAAGACTTATCAGATGCGAGTTCAATTAAAAATGATGCATGATGTGACCGATTAAGTGTCAAGTTTACAGTTATTTCAATTAAATATCAAACAAACGACCCGGGAAGAGTTACTGTTGTGACTTGGGCTATAACTTTGCGAGCTCTGCGGCACACCGTTAAGTTGAAGAGATGATTTTTGCAACACTCGGAGTCTGGGCAAATATTTGGACCACATCATTATCGTCGTTTCCTTTCTGGAAGTAAAGTGCCAAATTATTTTTGGGTTAAAATGCCGGCAAACAAGAAAACGTGGAAGATGGCGTTTGGACTTGAAGCCATAAATAAAAGCGAACTGGTCTAGTGCGAGTGAAGAGGTAAATGATTGCCATGACGACTGGTAAGGCTTCCTGTTTACGAAGGCGTGGCATAGGCGTGTCAAAGTGGAGTTGAAGCAAGGTCAGTGACATTTTGATGGCAATGAATGGACAATGAATTATGACTTGCGGTAGTTGTCCATTGCGAATGAATGAATGGATTAATTCTAGAAAACGTCCGGAATCTCCGATGAATTTCTAACGCAAGGCGATGGCCTAATTTTCAGTCATCTCAAATATTAATTTTTCTTTGCGAAGGATGTACTAAAATATATCTTATCTCCTATATATCTACGTCCTCTTTTCGGAGGACCTGTTCTCTTTTCCACCCCGGCGCAGAACGCCCCACAATGTTTTAAGAAATTGTCCTCTTTTTTTCCCTAACAAGTCATTGTAATTTTGAAAAAAAAAAAAAATATCATCGAATTCGGAATTTCAAAGAAAAACATACAAATCTGATCTGTTTGAGTTCATGTCACCTAGTTTTGTTTTCATTTTGTCTTCTTTTAAAGTTAGATGATGTCCTCCAAAGTCCGAGTTTTTTTTTAAACT
Source organism: Eristalis tenax (assembly GCA_905231855.2). NCBI lineage: Eukaryota > Metazoa > Arthropoda > Insecta > Diptera > Syrphidae > Eristalis > Eristalis tenax. Next base: position 74,789,289 of record HG993125.1, on the reverse strand, counting down.
TTAGACAGCCATGGCAACCCTACTCTAAATGCAGCACATTACATGCACGTTAGACATCTTCTTAAAAAAATCAATGCTGTCAGATAGCCAGACAGTACTTAGGTTTGGTTTGGTAATTGGGAAGACGTAGAGGGAGTCGTGGCTCACTTAGGATCGACTGTGATGCGCATGGGGAATGTGAACTAAATGTTGTTGTACAGCTGCTGAGCTGTCGGAAATTCTGACGAAACTGAACATAGATGTTAGTAGAATTTCTACTAGTTTCTGGAGATCTAGAAGACGAATTGTCCCAGTCTTCTACGTCTCAATAGGCCGAGACTGGGGCATTGGAAAAGGAAGTGAGGAGTGTCATGGGTAAGTCCCATTTTGTGCTCATGATATCCTAGATGTTTGTGGGCAGGGACCTATCATCCGTAGCAGCCTTTTTCTGCATTGTAGGAGCTTTTCGGTTTTTGCACTATAGAACTTGGGCCATAGCATCCGGCAGGGCTCACCGGTTGTGGTTAGAGAATTCCACCTGCCATTAGGTCACTCCATGATTTTTTCGTCCACATTTTTCTTGATGTTCTCAAGAGATGGAACAATACATGGGATGGATCGGTTTCGGGCAAATTCATCTGTTACTTCATTTCCGGTTAGGCAACAGCCTCAACGAGCTTCACATTCAACTCCAGAGCTATCTGGGAATGCAATAAAACACTTAACAAGCTGAAAAGGAAAAACAGGTAAAAACTGATACGACTGGGTACGAGGGTAATGAAAAGGCAGACGTTCAAAAACGAGGGAACTCGAGCTTCTTTTATTGGGCCCTCGATGGCATGGACAAGCAAAAGCACTTAGCACAACTGGTCAAATAAATGCCACATCAATTCTGGAACCGTCAGTCACAGTCACAGTCACTTACACACTCCAAAAATTTCATGACGGGTGAATCCTGGAGAACCAAGGAGGCCCTTAGTCCGAACAAGCTTGACCTAAGGCTTCTACGTTCAACCTTCACCTGCACAAAATGGGTTACAGCTGCGAGCAATCCAAGCAACCCATGGAACACCTACTGGTCGAGTCTCCAAATACAACACCAAGCAGATGTTATAACGAGCAGAATCACTTTGGACATTTCATTCAGAGAGATTGTAAAACTTCTTAAGATATCTCTAAACTCCTAGGTCAAGTAAGGGGGGACAATGGGTCTATCAAGCTAGCCCCCATATCCCCCCATTTTCTTGAATTCAATTGAAAGCCATACTTCGAGGCTGCGGCTTGGAGGTTCCAAAAAATGTCAACATCCAGTACCTAAACGTTGTTCGAACACAGCGAGCCATCAATGGACCAAAACGACTGAAATGCGTTTGGCGCTAACGGAGGCAAGACGATTTTTCTGCTCTAGTTCAGTTAGCATCAAGTTCGAACACGGAATACAGACAACGCTCAGCAGACAACTCAGTAATGAAGCCTTCTCTCAAAAGATGAAGCCGATTTTTGGCAAAACATTGATCTTCCCAGTGACGCACACAAGGGGAGCAGGATCTGATTCTGCTCGGTGTGGGCAACTAGAAACATCAAGCTTGCTAATGCGAACCAACTCCACTCAGTCGAGAGTCCTTGGTGTCAACGAAGTCCCTTCTTGAAGAATCGCTGATACACACGAGAAGACACAGCAAAGGTCAACCACGTCGATAGCGATATCAAAACCAATGCATCAAGCAAAATGTAGTTTTAGCTGCAGATGATTGCTTGCTAACTCCAGTCACCATTACAAAAACAAGAGCGGCTGAAGTAAGTTGATTCATTCAGAGAATGAGTAAAATCCTAGAAATGAGTCAGATCAGATTAATGCCTGCCAACATTTTGAGTTACTTTATAAAAGTAAGCACTTCTGCGTGAATGCACTCGCATCGTTCTATTTTCCTCGAAGAAAACATAACTCAGCTTGACCCACTAAGATTGTGTCGTTTTCATTGTCTGCTTGTGTTCTACTTGCTGTCAGACTCGAAGTTTTACGTTGACCGGTCACAATCCAGTTTTCGGACGATCGCCGGTGCTGGCCTGGAAACGGAAACCACATGTGACGCATCAGCATTAGAAAGTGCTCGTGGGTAATGCGATGTGTTTTATTAGATCCATGATCATAGACTGATCATTTAACGAATTGTTCTAAAGTAGACCGAGTGAGTAGGCGATGCGGACTGCTGCAACATCCTACCTCCGGCTCATGCAATGGCCGTAAGCGAATTCTGCGTCGACTGCCCTGGCTTGGCCACATCGGGTGCGTGGATAATAATGCTGCATCTAAGAGGGCTGAGACTCCTGGGTCGAGTAGGAGCTTGGTCTAGATGACTCAAAGCAGCGTGTCCAGGTCTGCCAGCGATGGAAGGCAGCTATTGCTCGGGCTGAGACCCTCCCAAGGTCGTTGGTAAGTAAAGTAAGACGGAGTGGACACTGTCACTGAGCAAGCCAAGCCGAGGCGGTCATTTCAATGAAGCGCTATTCCACACACGATGGCATGAATGGTGCCTCAAAATAAGATCAAAATCAATTGTTTATGTCACCCGCTGTTGTTTTATTCAAATTAAAATTAATTTCCTAACCCTCCTTTCTGGTCACCCTATAAATCGCCGTCTGAAATGCTGCAACTTCCGTGACCGTCTGAGATGGGTGAGTGGAACCCATGTCTCACAGAGCTCGTAGCTTATCACTTCCAGACATGCTCTTATTGATGAAACCCAAACACAATAGACCCACTCATAAAACAGAGCCTGGCGGTGAGATCTGTTGCTCAACAGACTATCGGACTTACGAGTTGATTGGCTTGAACGCTTTTCAGTTTTATTTTCTCGTCGCCGGTTAGAGCACCACATCCTCAATCTATTCGCGAAAATAGCCCTCGACTGACAGCCGTCCAATGACGATCGAAACGTAAATTTCCACTCATTAAAGTCCGTATCCGATGCGACAGACATTTGCTTTCATCAAATCAAATTTTCATCATGTGCAATCTGTCAATCACCTTGTCCGTGCATTGTTTGACTTAATTAACTGTTTGTACTGTCACACTAATCACAATCAAATTGTTAACATCGTTCCAGTCGCAGCCTTTGTGCATTTCGCGAAAATCATCAATCACACTGCACCGCCACAAGAATGCGATTGTGCCCGCAAGAGATGTGACCGACTGGGATGCGCATGAAATCTTTGTCGAACAGCTTACACAACATCACATCAGATACGAATGCATTGTCGTCAGAATTAATATTCAATCAATCTTCATCATCAGCACCATCATCGTGGTCGACGAAGATTGCATTCGTTGAGCGCTGTCGCTGCCGGTTCGTCTTCCAAATCTCGTCTCGTTATGAACGTCCCGCCGCCAGAGCGCACAGATATCAGTTCGAATGCATTCATACATCACTGTCAAGAGACGACAATTAACTCGACTGTATACATTGTACACTTTTAATGCGCTTTTCGATACTGTCTCTCCCTTTGGCTGTACGACTGGAAGCGGGCCCATGACGATGCACTTCGACCCGCACACATTCGCCGCTGCTCGCGGGAGAATCTCTCCTCCTGCAGCTACTTAGAAGATTCAGCATCTCTCGGATATGACTGATTGATTGAATTGAATACTGCGCCTGACTGTATCGCCCCTCATTGTGCCCAGACTGGGGGTTCTCAAATTACGAGTAAATAAGGTTGGCTATGACGTAAGAACTTGCCAATCGATGAGCGATGGCAGACGGGAGTAATTTGCTTCGGAAGGCAGTCCGACCTTCCTCTGCCCCCGGCTCCGCATCCACTGCAGCCTGTGGCGCTTTTGTTATTCTTAATTAGAGATTACGCAAAGTGATGTAATAGGCGTCTCTGCAACTGTGAACTGTGTCTCGTGGTGGATTGTGTTGATGATGCATAGTAATTGAGTTGAATAATCTGCTGTCTAGTGTCATGCAGTGAGGCGGATGCCGATTCAATAGGGATTACACACTCCGAGCTGTGTAAAGTATATGAGAGGCAGGGCTGTCCAATGCGCTGCGTTGTGCTGGATGATTGAGGAGTTGAACTTAATTGTTTCGCCGGTTTCGTAGATCAATCGTTTCAATGCAGGGGTCGGAACGAATGCAACAAGTCGCTTTAACAGGCAGGCCACATTTTAATCAGTAAACAACAACCAGCATCTTTTGGCATCGGAATGCGAGGCTAAATGGTTTTGTCTTTCATGGGGAGATGTCGAGGTTATATTGTCTCTCTCAACGTCAACGACTGGGGTGTGCATTAAGTGCTTGCCGATGTGTTTAACGATGTTAGACGCTCTTTGTCGATGTGACGACTGATGAATGTACTGAAGTTCCTTCAACGCGCTGAATGAGATCAGAAACAGAAACAAATCCTGGTTGAAGATGGACTGTAAGTGCTCTTGATAAGGGCCTGAAATATTTTGCTGTGAATTTGCGAACCTGGACGTTTTAAGGAAAGCTACGCCAACATTTGGAGAAATTCTGTGTGCGCGATAGGCTAACATTTGCAAGCAAGTACTTTCTCCTTAGGGGAAGAAAATACACTCATTTGTCAGGCAATTTGTTTTTTTCTAAAATACACTGGTAGAGTGGAAGACCCCGGCTTAACGTAGACTACAGAACATTGACGACTCAAAAACAGGGGAGATTGAAGATATTGTTGGTTGTGGTGGTACTTGTGTGAAAAGTGAAATTTTAAACTTGCGTATCGTCGTATAGTCTAAAGTGCCCCATACACAGCGCACTTGTGTCGGGGCGCCAAAATGTGTCCTGTGTGTGGGCTAGTCCGTGCACTTTCATACAAAATGTCAGTCGAATTCTGATCTTTGAAGAGTGAAGAGCTCTGCTATTGTAAACATTTCTGCTGCTATCAGAGTGATTTACATGGTTCTGGACAACATGCTTGTTACGCCGAAGTGCACTGTGTATGGGACACATAAACTACGTCTATACCATCTGCAATGCACGGTCATGGAACATGACCCGATCCCGCTACAACATTGCTTGGCGATGGTGGTGACATCAGCGCCTCTGGAATTAGCTTGCACATGGTTTATTTACGAAAAGGAATATCGTCGTAAAGTCTAAAGTGCCCCATACACAGCGCACTTGTGTCGTTGTGCCAAAATGTGTCGAATTAAAAAAATTGACTAATGTCTGAGGCCTAAGCGTAAAGCCGCAGAAAACAACAGATCTAGTTCTCTTAGCCAGGAAATACAGAATTCCATCATCGAGTCATTGAAAGACTAAGCAACAGTGCCTAATTTCTGGGTCGCATTTTGGACGCGAAGCTAAACATCCAGGATGTAAAAAAGCTATAGGCTGCAAATGGCGAGTGATTCACTGGTTATTCGTATAAGTGGTCAGACCCATACTACGGTGTCGCCACATTAACTGCAAGCCGCTCAAAAGGGTGCAGCGGATGGCTTGCATTTGCTTCCAGCACGGCGAAAAGAAGGACCTTAGCTCCGGACACTACTATCGTCGATAAATTTGGATTCCTAACAGGAAGCACCGACTTCACGACACCAAAGCTCTGAGTCTGAATACCAGACGCTGGACTCTTCGTATTTACAAATTGAAGGCTCACTCTTCGAATGATGTAGTCGCTAGGAATTGCTGCCTCGTTTGTCTACAAGTTTAAATATGTATCCAAGCCGTAATCTTTGCTATCTCAGCGGTAAGAATAAACGAAAATATATTAACACGGACTACTTCGAGCTCATCACGAAATTCATTTAGATGTATACTGCCTCATTTTTTCTAAAGCTTTTGATCGGCTCCTGCCATCGCGTGTCATCAAATTTGATTGAAATTCGTGAGACATTTATCATCCAGATCCATCTCTTGACCAAGCCTCTAAACCACAATGCTGATCTGTTCACCCGAAAGCCCACAAGAATAGAAATCATAAAAATTAAATAACATACCTTTCGAACTCGTTAGGCTATGGCCAATGTTATTCCAAAAATTCAATCTGCATCCGAAGACCTTCATTTCCTTGACGCGTTCCTTCATGTTGCCCAGTACACTGGTCTCTGTCAAACTGACACAGGGAATCATTTAAAATGATTCTTCTTTTCCAGCGAGCACCTCACAATCACAAAATCGCACAAATTTCTTTCGTATCCCAAGCTCAAGGCGAGGTACCCTACCACGAGTTCCCGAGATTTGTGACACTCGACCGGCTGGTCACACGTTGAATCGAAATAAAACAGAAAAAAAACTGAGACCACATCGAGTTCAATCTAAACCGAACAACTCCTAGGGAAAAAAAGAAAGAAAAAAAGCAAATTTTGTTTTATTACATTTCAAACTCTCAAGACTCAGAGTTTTTCACCTCAGCCCTCCTTCGCACAGTCAGTTTGCATTTCCTTACCCGTCGACTTCAATTTACTGCCTGCTGGTATTTAAATTTGTTCAAATGGCAATTGCACTCGCAGTGGAGGGTGCGATTCGTGTGTCTACACGTACGCCTAATGGGCATGGGTTCTACCGTAGAACGCGGGAGCCCCTCTCCCCGGCGATGCGTTGTTGCATGAATATCTCACATATGTATATTTATGGCTGGCCGTGGAATTGTAAACTTAACGATTTACACTTGCTAATTAAGATGTTGACTATAATGTGAATTGGCTGTGTTTCTCCGCTCACTCGGGGGTTAATTGGGACCAATTGCGTGGACCCCAAGACGCGTTTTAGCGGAAACATTCTGCTCTCTGTTTCTTTGGTTTATGGCTTCATTCAGCAAAGTGGTTTTGTTTACCTTTATACCCTTGTTCCCATAAGCGCACTGCTGCAGCAGGTGCATGCATGGTAGAATGGGTAAATGCGTCGCGATCGCGAGATAGCACTAGCTGAAGAGAAAGGTAGGCAGAGCGTGTGCTGTTGCGCCTCAAAGGGAAGTCGAATATAACACACTTCTAAGGCTAAATCGTCTCTCTTCCCACCGCTGGATTCACGAACAGGCAGATTGCATCCTTCGTAAAAATGTACGTTTTTTGCAGACGCAACGAGTATCGCCTTGATTATCAAATGGGAGGTAAAGGATTTTTAAAAAAGGTTAAGAGTCGTCACGCGCTTTCGTGATTCTACCAAACATCACTGGAAACATCTAAAAAATCGCCACGCGGTTCCGTGATGCACCCGAACAACTCAGAGAACGCCCAAAAACTTACAAACACTTCCGTGGTGGAGACGAATAACTCTAAGAACGGCTAAGAAATCGTCACTCTTTTTCGTGACGCTACCGAGCAACACAGACAACACGTAAAAAGTCTTCACTTTGTTGCGCTGTCAAATAACTCTGAGATTGCCTAAAAACTTACAAACACTTCCGTGGTGGAGACGAATAACTCTAAGAACGGCTAAGAAATCGTCACTCTTTTTCGTGACGCTGCCGAGCAAGCCCAGACAACACGTACAAAATCTTCACTTTGTTGCTCAGTCAAATAACACTGAGAATGCCTAAAAACGTACAAACATTGCCATGGTACAGACGAATAACTCTAAGAAATCGTCACTTTTTTTTTTTTTTGTGATACTACCGGGCAACACAGACAACACGCAGTCCAATAACTCTGAGAAGAGTCAAAAAACGTCACGTGTTTCGTGACGCTACCGAACAACACTGACAACACCTCCAAAAACGTCACGCACTTTCGTGACGCTACCGAAAAACGCTGACACCTAGAAAATCTTCTCGCAGTTTCGTGACGTTGATGAATTAGAAGACCGAGCTCCAAAAGTACATTCTTTTAAGAAAGTTGCACGGAAATAATAACCTACGTCACGGGAAAAATTGATTTGAATTGGTGTTGAGGCGTCACTTTTTCGAAAATATGAACGAAATGTGATAAATTGAGATCATGTTTAGTAGCTACAGACATAGAGTCACGAAGCTACAGAAGACCTGTGACTTACATATTTTCGTGACGCTAAGAAAAATGAGACACAATAGAAGGAAATTGGAGAGAATCGCCTCTCCAAATAAAATGTGTGGTTATGCAAATTCAAAAGTGTCAGTTGACACCATCACAAATTCCCGTGACGCTGGACGAAATGAAAAAGAGGAGAAATTGAACGTCTCTTCAAATTTCCAAGGGTGGCCAGAATAAAGAATAGAGGATGGAGAGGAACATCCTTTCAATTTACGATACATCCAGTTGTAGTCATTCAATTTCGAGACGCAAAGGGGAAGAACAAAAATGAAACAGAAGAGTTGCAGTATGACCGCTAAATGCTTCATCAATCTTGACTCCAAATAGCCTCTTCAAGGCTTCATCAAGTTAACACGTTATCGTTCATTTCAATTCATTCGTTCATTAAGATGTCAAGTAAGAAGACCGTCAGCACATGCAACCTGCAGGTGGCTGGGGAATAAGATCCATCAACCTTGAAACCGTCCAATTTGATAGCAATTAGCTGAAAGGGTGATTTTAAGTTTTTGTCTTATCCCGCCTCGAACAGGTCCTCTTCCTGTTCCCATTAATCCAATCCAACATCACGTCACCGTTTACAGCGATTAGCGCCAACCCTTCTGCGTTTAATTGCGAATTTCTCAATTAGGCGCCCATTCATTATCTTGACGCTTCATTAATCACTCGTCCAATCCCAGACCTTCATGTTCGCACTGCCAACGTGCAATCGAACTTGAAGCAATCTCATGAATTCGTCTTGCACTCTATTTGTGACTATTGTCCGAAGACATCTGAAGCACTCAAGCTAATGCACTCCCGGTCCTGTCCTGTCCCGTCCAACCGCAGGAATCAGAGATTCTCGAGAGATACCCAGAGAAGGTCAGATGAAAGGAAAATTATTAATTTTCGTCTGAAAGAGGTTATTAATTGTTGCAACACGGAAGGAGGCGAAGTAGGACAGACTCAGTGAAGCATTGGACTTACAAAAGTCTTACCCGCTAAGAGCTAGTAATTGGAGGTCACAATTAAGGGACAGAGGACAGGGCATTGTTGTCGTTGCTGGTAATTTTCGATTACAACAGATTCGAGGCGAAGCGGAACAAATACAATTATCTCCTCAAGTCACTTGCAAGAAGTGGAGAGGTCAGTGAGGTTCAATTATTGGTTTCGTCTGAAATGGACTAGGAGATGGCGAGACTGAGATCTGGCAAGGCACTCAGTCTCAGGCCGTTGGGTTGGTCTGGGGTGGATGATTAAATAAAGGATACCCCTCTGCTTTTGGCAGAGATTTGCCCACACATCGTTCAGAATTCTTAGAATAGCATGTTTCAGCATTGACAAGCCAAAGCGCTCAAGGCACGGTTTTACCTAGAAACCACTTAAGGGCCGGAGTTTGCTGACGGCAACTGCCAAAGCGAGGCACAATTTTGAGCAGAAACCGTCTAGGGCGTCGACAGCAATTCGCAAGAATCCTTAATTTAACTCGGACTCAAAAGCACAATCCTGTGTAAAATTTTAGTCGACAGGACCCATCCCGATCTGCTGGCCACACTTAGTAAGCACTTAAGTCCAATTACATTACACGATAGACATCGCATCTCGGTCAGCAATCACAGCACATCCTCAGTGAATGTATTCAAGCCTGATGAGTGTTTAAGCTTATTTACCAGAAAATCACAGACACCTCCCAACGAACCAAATCTCCGTCCCCTCCAGCAAGTCACTTAATGCATGTCATTACGACAGCCAGAGAGTTCTTTCATTTCCCAGCTTAACATGTCAAATCATATCTTAGTCTCATTTAGTGCTGTCAAAACTGATTGGCTGCCGTGTCCATTCCCTTAATTACCCAAGTGGTTAGCTCCCAATTTATGCAATTACCATCTTGTCCCTGGTACCGATGCGCTCTGGGCGTACGTCCAGGGATCGATGAGGGAGTGCCGCAGCAACGAGAGAACCGATGAAAAAGAAAGGAAGACGATAAGTGCTGCAACATCATTCCTGGATTGATGGCGATCACATGTGAAAGTAATTACTTCGCGTCGTCGTCGTCGTCGTCGTCGTCCCCCGACGACAAGCGCACCTCACTTCGAAATTCCGTGAACCCAAGCTGGCCAAACTGGAGAGTCAGTTAATAACTGCCCAAATTAAGGCCTCATGTGTCCAGCAGAGCCTGGTTTCGGGGCGTTCTTCGTTTCTTTATGATTTTCACTTCTGTCTTGCATTTGCGTGCGTCCACATTTGTGCTGTGTGACGCAAAAGTATGTCAAGCAAGAAGTGCTCCCCCTCTGCGGTATGCGATGCGATGAATTACTGTTATTTACGCGGTTACCCAAATACAAGATGGGTGCACGAGAGATGAGTCGAAACTGAAAGCTGTTATATGGCCTGTCACTTTTTAACGTCAAACTGACGTGCCAATATTTACAAACTGTTACTTTCGCTTCCTCGCGCTGATGTTTGTTTAAGTATCTTTCCTTGTTTCTTCTTTTGTCTGTTTGTCTCTGTTAACGACGTGACATTGGCTTTAAGTGGTTTTTCGAGGTCTTTTGGGACACGCACATTCCCCGCCATTGTGAGCCGCCTCCTTCGCGGTGGTGCTCCAATTTCCTTCAGTTCGTTCTTTACCCACGGGAACAGAGGAAATTCAGTTCCATTTACAGGGTAACCTACAAAACGCGAAACAGGACTAAAGTTGCATCAGGCATCAAGTATGAATTCCCCTCTAGGGGTGGTGTGCGCTGGGGAATCCTTTCTGTGTGCTCAACTTGCCGGAAATAGAGAGCTTAGCAGCAGCAGCGGTGTGGATTGAATGCAAATACGTGGGGGTGGGGAAGCGCAGCCATAACCAGAGCATTTTGTACCGTACTCGAATGAAGTCAGCAACGGATGCATGAGTGCATTTTCACTCCTGTTTGCAATTTGAAATGAAATCTTTTGAATGAGAGAAAATAAAAACTAAACGACGGATGCTAAATGGAGGAATACTCGCGTTCTAGTTTAGGTTTCCTTATGGGATTTCGCTTTCCTGTGTGTTTCTTTCACTCTCTGCTCTGCACTCTGCGTTATTTTCTTTCCTGGGAGGCGAGAAAGTGGTGCTTTTGGAGTGGGACATGATTAGAGGATGTTTGCGGAGTGAGTGCAAACACTTGATTTTCTTCGTTTGTCAGGGAGTTGGTCCAAGAAACTGGGACCATTGCTGCTGAATCTTAATGAAATGCGTGTACGAGGGAAAGGGAAGTATGAAGCATTTCTTGAGAGTTGGAGATTGTAGAAGGTTGTGGGCTTTACCTGTCTACGGGTAAAAGTTCGGTGCTTTGAGTGCGTACAACAAGTTAGCAATGGCAGTTGGGTAGCGCTCACCGGGCACAATTGTCTAAATGGGCCTGGCTACATATGCTGCAGGGATGAGCATGAGGATATAGACCGTAGAAGAACTTCCCACTGGACACCGCACAACAATAAACGAATTAAGGAGAGGTTATTTTTTCTTGAGCAGCACAATTTGTACTAGCTTTTACTAACTAGGAATCAAAGGGCGAAGGAGATAGATCTGCAAGATCAGAACAAGATGTGGGGTGTTTTTTGTCGGAGGTGTTTAACACTACACTGGAGCACTCAGACTCAAGAACTGTTCCATTGTACTGCCACTCAGCAACCTACATTCCCTGGAATTTCTTGGACTTTTGGAGGAGGAATTCTGTGATGAAGAGCGTACATCATCAGCTCCCACTTCATTAGCACCGAATAACTGCCACCTGATTCGAGCGAAGGGTCTGCAGTGTCGTTGTCCCCTGCACATACGTCTCAGAGGGTTTTATTACCTAGTCCAAGTTATTCTTTGGCGAGTATGTAGTGTCCTTTAAGTCGCCTATAGATAACAAGACTGGTGCGGATTTCTTACAGGCACTTCGTCTGTCTACTTCCTGGAGAGTCATGCCCCCACCGGTTGTGCTCTCGTGAGGTCCAGCCTTCAATGGAAGCCCGAACCAAGGACATAGGTAGTCCCAGAGAGTCATGCCCTCCTCCGGTTGTGCTCTCGTGAGGTTCAGCCTTCAATGGAAGCCCTAACCAAGGACATAGGTAGTCCCAGAGAGTCATGCCTCCCACCGGTTGTGCTCTCGTGAGGTCCAGCCTTCAATGGAAGCCCGAACCAAGGACATAGGTAGTCCCAGAGAGTCATGCCCCCCTCCGGTTGTGCTCTCGTGAGGTTCAGCCTTCAATGGAAGCCCTAACCAAGGACATAGGTAGTCCCAGAGAGTCATGCCCCCACCGGTTGTGCTCTCGTGAGGTCCAGCCTTCAATCGAAGCCCTAACCAAGGACATAGGTAGTTCCAGAGAGTCATGCCCTCTCCGGTTGTACTCTCGTGAGGTTCAGCCTTCAATGGAAGCCCTAACCAAGGACATAGGTAGTCCCAGAGAGTCATGCCCCCTACTCCGTGCCCTCGAGAGGTCCAAGCTTCAATGGAAGCTCTAACCAAGGACATAGGTAGTTCCAGCGCAGGATCAGGTCCTGAGAGTTCCTCATCTGTCATCTGACCCTCGTCTAGCTAGATCAGAGACCTCATTCCCGAATGATCGACGCACTTCAAGTCCAGACCAATTGGCTCTAATTTTCTTGTTTTGTTTTTCTAATAAATACCCATTAATGCCCTTTAACGGCCACAGTTCTATCGAGACAATGCTCAAAGAGATTCTGTCTAGAAAAAGTTTCTCAAGTTGGCCGTTCAGAGACTGTGGGGTAAGGCCATGGCCCCCTATGGCCTGTAGCCCCACCCATATCATTGTTATCATACTGTTCATAAATGCTCTCATGTTTAAGGCAACTTCCACACCTAATTTTGTGTGAATACTTTAAAGAGTTGGGTCAACTTTAGTAGATTCATATTTCAATTGGAAGATCTATTGAGCAAAATTGATTCAGGAAGCTCAGGGGCATGCAATATCAGTTTAGTCTGACAGTCAAATTGATCTCAAGTTGGACTGGTTGCTGGACAGTCTCTAGGTCATGTCAGTTCAGGACCTAGTGCCTGTCACCAGAAAGCAAGCAGCAGCAGTGCCAATGTAGGCGTCTTCTTCTTCGTTTCCCTTAAAGCCGGTCCATTCTGAGAGCCAGTGTATTGCATACTCATATTCCTGACCCCAGTTTGTTCATGGTACAAAGCGCTATAACTGACTTCGGCTAATGTCATGTCAACATTTTTGTTCCTACGAGGACACTGTATGGGTGAGATAGTAAGTGGCCATCTGCTCCACCGCATTCAATCACCTTCTGCGGAAATTAAAGCAAAAGACACCTATCCTACGAGCCTGCTTGCCAATAGCGCAGTGTCCTGAGAGCTAGTCCGCCTAGTCTGAGCAGACGATATGATCGTTTGAGGTGCTCGCCTTGTCTGTGTTGTCAAAGTCAACGTAAAGACTGAGGAGTATAATACTAGAATGTTCAGTAATCTCGTCAAGAGACCGCCGACATTGTCCAGGGACCATCCACACACAGCATGGCTGTCCCTCTACACTCTCTGACATGCTTCGTTTTTCAGAAGGTTTAACTAAATGTTCATAATGTTGTCCAATGAAATGCACTAGGCATCGAAAAATGCGTAAAGTGCTGAGCGGACACATCTCTTCAGCGCTGCACATCAGCCATCACACATTCACATCAGAAATTAACTCTCCTACTGCTTTGCCTCTGTCATTAGCAAGCACAGACCACAATTGTCGTGGTTTTGGGCACATTTGAGTAGGTTCAAAATTAGTCACAGTCGCCCCCATGACAGATCGACACCGATCTTCGAACCCTGAACTACTGTCATCGCTGATCCGTGAAACGATCGAATTTGTTATGGTTTCTTGAAAATGTCAAAGCCCACCAGAATCGCCTTTCAAAAACGGCTACCATCTAACCAATGTGTTGACAGGCCAAACTGACCATTTTGTGGCTTCAAAGCCCCCTCACAGCATGCACCACCAGCGTTACAAATCGAATTGAATTCACTTCTATTAATAATCGCTTGCTTACTACCACGCGGCACCTCCCTTGTGGCCTCGGTGCGTGTTGGTTGGCTGTGAAGTTTTGTACGGCTCTCGCAGTGCAGTTTCGAGTCGCCCACTGGGCGCCGCATATTACCAGCAAAACGTGTCAGCCAGTGTGGTGGTGTCACGTCTCTTGCATACCGGCACGTACCACCCAACGATCCCAATATTCATAGATTCAAAACGAGGCACAAGCCATCGAGTGGGTCACCGCCGCCGCCGCCGCCGCCACTGTCTTGACTTGGTCGGCGAGGCGGTCGAACGAACAACGTGGTTTTTGGGCTGTTTGCAGCGAGTAACACCGGTGAATGAATGAATGGGCGAGAGTGAGCGGCTGAGGGGAAGCAGTACACCATGCAAAACTGTACATTGATTACAATCCCCCGTGGAAAAAAAAACAACGAACACACGTCCCTCGTTTCCCCCCGACCGCACCGAAAGCACCGTGTGTAATTATCTGCCAAATACGGGGTATGACAGTGCGCGCATGCAGTAAATTGTTTGTGAATCTTATTAACGGCTCTCCATGCACCGTTGCCACCGCTGTCACAGTATGTCATCCCCGGCGTGACCTTGACGGGCAGCGCGTTCTCGCAGCGAAGAATGCAAGCAGGTTCCACAAAACAAAGCTAAAACCGAACAGCTTTTTTGCGTTCCCTCGACCGTGCTGCTGTCAGTGGGGGGAATTTATCTCTATTGCCACGCCCTTTTTTGCTGAATTTACGGCCTACCATGTGGGTAATAAATAAAAATTCCCGCTGGACATTGAATTCCATTGAATGCACACAACGAACACAGCCAACAACGACCCACAACATTGGCGTCGTGTGTCGTCCTCTCGTCTTGTTCTTCATTTTTCTTCCTTCTAACGGTACAAAAGCGCAGATTTCAAAATTTATTTCCATCTTATTCTCAAGATGCCACAGTCACAGAGTCAGAGCCTTAAAAGTGCCAATACCACACCACACCACACCACGCCACGCCACACCGGCACATCCCAAGTGAAGAGTTGCATAAAATTTAGTATCGAAGCGGTGGCGCGGCGCAAGCACAAAAACCATGCACGAGCGGTGGAACATAAATAAGGGAAAGATACTTAAACGAGAGGAGCTCGCATTTGTATGCATCCGCCGCGTGTATCGGTGTGTAATCTCTTCTGGTTTGGCAGAGGGCAAACGCTGTTGCATTTGGATGCGCGCATGCGTTGCAGATACATCCGACCTCTGCCTCAGTCTGGTTGGGCTGTGCGCGCGAGATGCGATTAATATGCGTTGTCAGGCCGAGAAACTGGTTCTTGCTCGAGATGTGGCCTGAAGATACTTTTGACTGGATACACTTTTGTTTGCTCCTTTTTGCACGTATGGATACGGTTTGTTGCAGGAGACTGGGGGGTTCTTTGTGTATCGACTGGAGATGACGATCTTTAGTCGATGGAGCTGCGCGGCGGTGTATTGGAGGTGAAATTCGGTAAAGATGTTGATATTGAAGTTGAGAAGGTTAACTGCTGAGCGAGAGATAGGTTAGGTTTTCTGCTTTGCTTGTGTGCATTGTTTTGAATATTGGGATAAAGGCCGTAATTGCGCAAGGGTTCAAGGTCAGAGGCGTGCATTCATTTTGGTTAATTGGTTGAGATTCTCCGTGTTTACTGAAATTCGAGAAGTGAATGGGACCCAGTCGAATGAGCTACTGCCGTGTGATTCAGACTGCTCCACAAGCTCCACCTTCACCTCAACGAATGCGAGACCCGCAAAATATACCAGCTTCAACTACGCAACTCCCTACACCAGTCGCCACGAGTCGGTGTATTTTTACTTAAGCCTCGTTAGTCGAGTGAAATTGATTAGCTCCCAATTATCTACTGACAAAATGTTGAATTGAGTCGTAGCCAATAAATTATGCATGGAAATTTACACACGTTTTTCGCTCAATCTTAGCCTCGGGCCGCTTTGATCGTCGCCGTTCTGGCCGGATGATTTGTCTGAGCTTTGAGTTCGACTGATCTTCGCATCGATCTTGTGATCGACGTATGCGCATTCAGATTGAATGAGGAACGAAATCTCTGGCCGCATTTATTCTGAAATGGAACTGGTATTTCTGCAAATCATTCTTCAAAGAGATTCAGTCGGCAGACAGATTAATTAATTAATTATAAGAGGCGTAGCGGGAAAATGTTTATGGCGATCCATGGTATACTGGATGACGCTGTGTAACTTCGCAGTTATCATTGTTAAACAATGTTTCGCAATTTAATGGAAAAATTAAGTGGAGTAGTGGGTTTGACTTGAACCTACGGTGTCCAGGTTCGATTCCTGGTACGATAAAAATAATTTTTACGGCCCTCTTCCTCGGCACTGACGACGTATTCTTGGACAGATTGGTCCTGGGCAACTTCCTGTTGCCACTTCGACTTGCCTAAACAACTTGGGTTTAATCTTCTATCTCGAAGGGCCAAGATCAAGGCAACACATATCCTCTCCGTCCTCTTGTGAGAAGCAGAAAGCTGGACGACAAGTAGAAAGGCATTGCTGATTGTCCGTGCTTTCGAAAGAAAAATTCAACGTCGAATACTGTCCAGTCTACGAGGAAGGTGAACAGAGGAGACGAGGAAATCATTCACTCCATGCATAAGGAAGTGGATGTAATCTAGAAGGAATCAAGGGAATGGACACAACTGCTCGAGCTAAGAGGGCGGTCGTATCAGTCTCTCTTCGAGAAAGAGAGGAGGTCCGAACGTGTGGTATGAAGACATGACAGGCGCAAGCTATGTCCTTAATGAGAGAAGGCACGGCCAAGGATGAAGAAGTCAGCTTAAGGTCAGTCTCAGACCTTCCGCGGTTCGGTAGCCAAAGATTTAATTCCCTAGTCAGTCTTTTGCAACTAACATGATTCCTCAAGTCAGAGTCTATTACAAATCTAAAAGACATGGATTTTGTGGCCGGCGTGAAGGTGCGGGGCGCGTGGACTCCTACGTTAATCCCCGAATAGTACAACTTCCAATCTTCAAGGCTGAATTTTTGATTGAATCGTAGTCATATACACGCCGCATAAAGTGCGTGTGCAAACGAGCCTATTGACAGTACCAAAGAGTGTCCGTTTCGTCACGACTTGTTGCCGATTACACGCTTCGGTGATGTCCAAATAGCAGCTGGAGATATTCTCGCATGGATTGATAAGTCACATACGACGAGTGGAATCTCAGAACCGATCCACAACAAAGCAGACAGCATTTGTATATTCAGGGGATACGTCTCTGATCGTACAAAATACTCGCGGCCGTGTTTGTGCTCGCCACGTGTCGTGTAGGAACAGTCTGATTGGTCCAAACTAGAGGGTCCTTAGGCCAGGTCCTGGTCCGCAAAAGATCATCGATAATGGATCACCACCTATTCACCGATTTAATGGCCGCATATGAATGCCTGCATGGAGACGAGCTATACCCCGCCATGTAAACATAGTTTTGACTTTCCTGTCAAATTCGACAGGAAGACAATGGAAAATGTTCGCTGCACTATCGAATTCGGTAACGAACCCAAAAAGGTTTTTGATAATGCAACGCGCTGTCACGTACCTTCTTCAACATCATGCCGGAGAAGATCCCACAAGACTCACGCGCCAACACTGGAGGCGCAGTCCTCCAGAAATCCGCGCAATTGTAAGCAAACAGTTTGCAAAGCCGGCAATGTGAAAGATGGGCTAAAATGTGTCGGGCGAAGAAAAGCCAAAACTAAGCATATGTGGTTCCCAAGTACGGTTGGTATAGGTTGTCAAATCGATAACATGGACAATGGGCAGCGAGGTAGTAAAGAACTTCATCTACCCGTGCTCCTCTGTACTCAATGTAAATAACATCAGCACCGAGATCAAACGCAGAATAACTCTTGCCAACCGCTGTTTATTGGGCTCACGAGCTAATGAGCCTAGCCAGGCATCTACGCCTAAATTGTATAGGGTATGGACAACCTAGCTCCGGCCAGAAGTCTTCGACTCGGAGTCTGTGGGACAACTCGACAGAGAATGGCCGCATGTAAGGTGGTGCAGCCAGGTGGAGAAGGACCTCCACCAAATTGGAGTGCGCAATTAGTAGCTGGAGGGGCTTGTTGCTTGATGCCATACCGGTGTGTGGACAAGATAAAGAATATCCTTCAATTGCCTCCAAAACTCCAAAACTATGTGAAACGATTTGAAATTCAGTAATGGCATTTTTATGAACATATGCCTTAATTGCGATTCCATAAGGTAGGCGACCGCTATGCACACCCATTGCGAGATGGTTGGACCAAATCCAAAAACTCGCCTGGTTGCACTTGGGCATAACTCCTGACGAGTTAAGAGTCGATGGCCGAGGATCGGGTGGCCTGGGGATATTCCTCGTTCGTGCTTTGCCGCCGTGATCCCTTTAGACGATCCTTCGGGTGAGAATTTGTTGAACTTGTGCTAAACTGAGTGAGCCTTACGTTTGCTTACAGTTTTTCTTGTTGCGAACCCATCTCAGAGGGAGTAGTGCGAACTGCTGACCTTCCAAAAGGACACAATTTGAATGGAAATTCGTTAACCAACGCTGTAAATGAGGAACAACTTCGAAGAAAAGCTAAACTCTTCTAAAATGCACTACAAACAGTTCCAGAATCAGTCCACCGATTGACTTAGGAACCCGACCAACATTTGGTTAGACCCCCGCCCTGTCATTCGATCCCACATTACAACATCCACAAGTCAATGACGAGGCATGGAAGTGGACACGTTTGGGCAGCAATCGATTGAATCACTGGGCCATTAACCTGAATCAAGCTGAATTTTTGATTGAATTGAAGTCATATACGCGCCGCATAAAGTGCGTGTGCAAACGAGCCTATTGACAGTACCAAAGAGTGTCCGTTTCGTCACGACTTGTTGCCGATTACACGCTTCGGTGATGTCCAAACAGCAGGCCCCGCTCTGGGAGAAGCCTCATGTATAATTAATGTCATATTGGCACCTAATATCCATCGATGAAACTCAAACAATGACACATAAATTTGCACAAATTAATACCCCCATCCGGTCTGGTCAAGCCGCCCCGTCGCCGCCGCAGCTATCGCAAGAGAATGTGTGCACATGCACGGGCTCTGCCTATCGCGCTTACAAATTCAAAATGAATTTACAACAATATCCGCAGCATGAACACGATAATCAAACGAGGAACAAACATCTGCTCTGCACCCTGGTCGCGACGACCATTACCGTCTCCATTTATGACACGACCACGCTCGACCACTCTCAGGGGTCTTATTTGTTGACAACTCGCTTTCAAGAACCCAGAACTGCCCGATTTCGTTGGAATTTCGATAAGAATCACTGGCTGCCAGTGTCGACTGGGTCTTCGAACTGGACTACGCACAGAGCAGTGACCAAACGCCACCGGCTACCACATGACCATTGTGGAACACCTTGGTATGGTGTAATGAGATTTTAATATTCCTAGGATAGCGCAGTACCGTTGGGAGGAACCTTAAAAAAATATTAATTCTCCTACACCGCCATACAGTGGAAGATCATAAAAGCCATCAGCACACAGTGCAGTCAGGTAGATTCGGGAGGCTCAACTGGGGACGACGCGCCGGGCAGCGGATGAATCGAAACTAGTTTCTCTAGGGCAGAGGGAGAGGTCGAGGTGGAGGAGGTGTTATCCCTGCAGGTAGAAGATGATATGACCTGTGTACGTTGCTGGTCTTGCACACAACAGAAGCAGAAGTCAAGATGGAGATGTCGTGCTTTGCTAAAGGCAGCGACTCTCCTCTGCACTGGTCTTGCGTTTTGCATGTGACTAATGGCTGGGAGTCGCCCGCCGGAAGGGGGCAATTATTCTAGGCGAAAGCGAATTGGAAATTGAGTTGGCTCTGTCCGCAGACCGAGGGTGGCTATTTGTTTTTGTCCAGTTCCAGCTTGACGTGATGTATGCCGCTTGCATGTCTGAGCTGGGATTCGAGCTGTACGTGATTAAGTTGGACTGGTGGGGTATAATTTTTATTGAAGGCGTTGGGACGGACTTCCTTGCCAAATGGCACTTTAGGCAAGGCTGTTGTGCCATGCACATGATCACATGGAATGTGACTGCATGCAAGCCTGTAGGGGGATACAAAGGTTTATGAAGACGCCATTTTGTAAGAAGCTAGCGGTACACCCGAGACAGGGTGTAGATTCTTCGGGGTAAAGCAGAACGTAAGTCACTTTCCAACGCAAAGATATGAGTCAGTTCGGACCCTTGTGGGACTCCAATGGGAGCACAAGTAAAGGCTCTTGCAGGATTTGTGTATATGAAATTCTCAGTCAGGAGTTATCTGTAGTACAGGATCCTGTGCGACTGTGGCGGAGTCCTGTTTGACTACTAATGTCGGTACTAGTTCAGACTCCTGTGTGAACCCAGGGTTTTTTTCCACTTGTACGACCGATTCCACAATGACAACGCAATCAGATCGATGAAAGATTGTATGTCCTTTGCATCGGAAAATACGATGCCATAACATCCTCTTCCAAGTCAAGCCGACAAGACATGGTACTTGGCACAGGTTCACTTTGTTCAGGCCGCAGTGGCCAACAAAAAACCTCGTTAGCATGTTTGTCAAGGCAGACGATGCCCTTATGGGAATGAGGCCCGACTAATCGTTTGAGTTGCCTGAGACCCTGACCACTTGTCCATTGTACATTATAGCTGCTATCCAGTTGACATTACAGTACGGTCCGGGACCTAGGTTAGCAAATTCTGAGCTCATCTGCGGATGCCTTGTCTGCAATGCCTCTGTGTCCAGCACGGCATTGTAACGCGTCGTAGCAACATTTGACCGTTTTGGAGTCCATTAGGTTGGACGATAAAGCCTAAGTGCTGAATGACTGATTGTCTGGCGTGGATTTCAGCTTGAAACACGGTTACACGAGACCCCATATACACGGAGGTCCTTATGTTGGGTCCAAAGACTCCACCCCGAAACCGGAGTCCGTCTTGGATCCGCCTGTGAACCATACCGGTCATCTGGGGCTCTAATGTTGGAACACCATTGTTCCAATTCTCACAGTCAGGATTGAGTTGAGTATCCTCCGCCCAGTATCTTATCATTTTCCCAATGAAGACTTATAACGGAGTTAAGCCCGACTATTCGACTATCTTCTAGAGCTGTTGTTGGACGGGTGCTTATGGCAGAGACTTTTTTGCAGAGACAACGGTGGAGGGGTTTAGGCCTTCTCGTGTGCAAACAATGAATGGATTTTGGGAGAGAGACCGCTAGTCACGCCATATATACGGCTGCTGGCCCACAGTGATCCTGTAGCACGATATATGGTGGACTTGATATGTGGATTCCAGTTAAGTCGTTTGTCCAGGATTACTCCAAGATATTTGACCTCGAGAGAATAGGAGTCAATTTTCTTCAGCGTTGTCTTGGTACCACAGCAGACTCTTGTGAAAAGACGCTGATTTTTCAACATAGTATCGGTACTAGTGCGGACCCCTGTGTGCTGCCATGGAAAAACATCAGTTTAGTAATACTTAGCGATTGTCTGTTTTCTCATGGGTTTGCACAGAATGCGGCGATGAAAATGGGTTAACTACTCAGCCACTACAAACTTCTCAAATTATCCACTTGCGGTCGACAGCACACACAAAATACAGATGTTTCCCATTCAATTTTAAACTAACGGCGACATCAAACCTTCAACTACCACAAAATTCAATTCATTCAAAATGTTGTCAAAATCTCATGTTTCATAAGCACGCGATGCATATTTCAGCAAGCCGAACCGAACGCACCTTAATCGCCATTCCATTCACAAAATCACATCTCGAGCAACGAGATCCACACGAACAGCGAACAATTGAAGCAAAGTGGATCAGCTGAAGTGTACTCATTTGTTACCCAACAACGGCTTGACCTCTCGTGTGTGGCCGCAAGAAATCCACAGGCCCATACGCATCTGTTCTCCATTCGATCGTAATTAGGTACGTTCGAGACATGTTTGGCCTGAGCTATCTAATTACCTAAACGTACTTCTAAATGACGAAAACGATTTCCGCAGCCAAGAGCAAAGGCGCAGCGCCATAAAATCTGATCTCTTGCCGAGATGACTGCGTCTGTGTGTGTGTGTGTTTGTCGAGGGTCTCAATTGCGGGTGAGTCGAGGTCAGAAATGTCATTTCTTTTACATTTCCAGTGAATTGGGTTAATATGTTTGTACACCACAGCAGCTCACCAGCTCGCTAGCTCACCAGGTGACCTAAAAGGAGACAATGAACGGCCAGACATTCGCGGGCGGTAAAAGATACACGCATTGTATCTAAGACATGACAATTCTTTCGAGGGTTCGCCTCTCGCTCGGCTGAAGTAGGTAATGCATTTTTTCCAATTACGTGTCCTCCAGGGCACCGGTAAACAGCTACAGGTGCGTGTGGATGTTGAGAGTGAAATTTAATGGGATGCCTTGGTTACTAATTTTCGTGCTTTGTGTGGTCGTATTGAGCATGCCAAAGCAGGAACAGACGTGAACGGACAAGTGATGGATGAACAAGAATTTTATGACTTCCTTTGTGGATGGCACACTCAGGTAGGGAGAGAGTTATCAGATTTTGATGGAATTTCAAAAGAGAAAGATATGCATCCATCATTGACAACGTAACGATGAGGAGGAGTTATTTTTTATGTTTCTCTGCGTTGCCCCTGGAATCTGTTTGGGTTTTAGAACATTCCCAAGGACTGCAATGAGTCGTAAAATACACAAAGAAACCGATCGAGTGTGTGGATGGACTTAACAAGGGTTTTTTCTTCCATTTCTGGATTTTCTATTTGTTTGGGTTTGTGGCAATTAGAGGGATCTTCGCGGAATTGTATCTACCTTTTCAGCGTCTTAAGATGCAACGGATTTTTCACAAAAGGTCTTGTTCACGCTCTCTTCACCAACAAAAGTGTATTCCTCTCGGGATCAATCATCGGCCTTAACACCAAGCTTCCGTTCGAGACTGATCAGAAATAAGTTCAAACCGACCTTAATACATGGCATTCAGGCAACGCCAACCTATCACATATCGAATTCCGTTCTCATTCAAGGTTTCAGCCGGCAGCCAAGACAATTTAAACTTTCAGCAACCTGATCTTGAACTTTCCCATGACTCAAGCACAGTCGTGACTTGCGTGACGCTGCTGCTGGCAATTTGCCACTTTAAAATATAACATTCGTCACAAACAAAACAGCTCAACCAGATCGCCGTGGTTTCAAGCACAAATGACCGGCTGACACAATAGACAACACCTTCCACGTGCCCGTGTCCCAAAGACTGATCCCCACCCCCGGATGAACTATCACACAAATCCATTAGAATCTCATTAGAGCGCGATCCGATATCGCGTATCGTCTGCAACAACCCATCATCCCACCCATCGCAGCACTCGTCAGCTAGTGTGTCAGCCGCTCCATCAAGACCACAGAGACCTTAGATCTCGAAAAAAAAACACAAAAAAATACTTTCTCTTGACTTGAACTAACGCTGTGCCCCTGGAGAACAAAGACTCCAAATAAAACAAATTAGGTGTGGCAATGTCGAAAGTATCTTCTGTCAGTCTGCAGCTTGGACACACGTGGAGAGCTTGGCAGAGTTCGGCACAGATACGAATGCATCGTGCTGTGATGGAGCCCTATTGGGTTACTTGCTTAACAACCTCATAGATGCATATGACAAAAGCCAAAACGAAGCCCCGTTACTTGCGAGCTATTCAAAGGGTCCACCACTTACTCGTTGCCTAATCGACGTCATCAATCTCATAAATCTCAAAGTGCGCCTTAGTTTGCCTCGTGTCTGATGAGTCTCGGGTGATGGATGTGATGGAGGGAACGAAAAACAGCTCACAATTAGAGTGAGCAATAAAAAATTAATTTGAATGAACTTCACAATGATTTGTCGCGCCCTTTGGATTGAATTTCATCGCCCGTCAAAATGGGTGACGAGAAGCGATGGCTGGTGTCATATGGCAGTTACATGATCCTAGAGTTGGATTCTAAGAAAAGGCTTTTTATCTCGCCTCAAAACTTTGTTATTTTGTAAATTTTCGGTTTTTGTGGGTTAGGTTACTTTCGCACTGAAATTCTAAATTAAGAAATAAAATTGTGCCGCTACATATCCCAGACTGCCAGCCTTATTTATACTTGCAGTTTTTGAAAGGACCCCATCTCCGATTTTATGGATTTTTTTCCCTTGTATTTACCTGAATTGCCGGCCGTGGTGTTGTGGGTTGGTGCGTCGACCTCTACGCAATTGCACCTACACAGCTCAGGTTCGATTCCCTCTACAAGTCAACTAAAGGGTGACTTTTTAGCTATTATCTTTTTGGCAACACTGGTTTAAACAGCTGACGCACGTTTCGTGTTTTGTTTCACTGCCAAACGTCTTCAGTTTGGTCTATAAAACAACGCTTGCAAATTATTGAATTTTATTATCAAAATGTGTGCTATGTTAAGAAAGTTCATCGCGCGAAAATGTGCGTTCAGCGACGAAGCTCATTTTTGGCTCAATGGGTACGTAAATAAGCAGAATTGTCGATTTTGGAGTGAATATCAGCCAGAAGCATTGCAAGAGCTACCAATGCATCCAGAAAAAGTCACAGTTTGGTGCGGCTTATGGGCTGGTGGCATCATTGGACCGTACTGCTTCAGAGATGATGCGAATCGTAACGTAACTGTGAATGGTGAGCGCTACCGTGAGATGATATCCAACTTTTTTTTTGCCCAAAATGCAAGAGCTTGACTTGCATGACATGTGGTTTCAACAAGACGGTGCCACATGCCACACAGCACGCGCCGCAATGGGCTTATTGAGAGGCGAGTTCGATGAACATTTTATTTCACGTTCGGGACCGGTCAATTGGCCGCCTAGATCGTGCTATTTAACGCCTTTAGACTATCTTTTGTGGGGCTATGTTAAAGCTCATGTCTATACAGACATGCCCGCCTCAATTTTGGAAGCATTGGAAGACAACATTGAATCATTTATTCGTGAGGTACCGGCCGAAATGTTGGAAAGAGTATGCCAAAAGTGGACTAAGCGGATGGACCATTTGAGGCGCAGTCAAGGTCAACATTTGCATGAAATAATCTTCAAACATTAAAAGTAATATGGACCGTGCTATCGATTCAAATAAAGATTTCATGCATTTTTCTGAATTTTATGTGTTTTTTTTTTTAAACTTTCCTATAGCTTTTAAAAAATCACCCTTTACAACAATATCGTGGTCCTGACTGCGAGCAAGGTGAAATGGAGGATTAGATATAACTAACTCCTTGAGTTGTAGCACAATGTACATGTAGTCCGGAAATAAGATTGTCTTTAAATGCCAGCATACCTGTTCGAGAACGAAAAGAAGCCTGAACTTACCCAAGGAACTGCCCCTCAGCGATGGAAGGCACCTATAGTTCAGGCTCAAACCCTGGATGGGTCACCCTAGATGGGCTGAGCAAGAATATTCGTTTGAAAATCCATACAAATCTTGGCTCTAATGATTCAGTTCATAAATGTCACTTGAACTTCTAACTTCGAGTATATATATATAATTTATTTAATTATTTATTTATTTTTATCAAAGGATACATTTATATCCGGGTTATGACGCCGGGGAGCAACACCCATCTGGTGCAAAAATTGAATTTGTTTTTTAAAATTTAAATTACCCACAAAGTGCCTTTTCAAAACTGCAGCCAAAAAATCCAGTAAAACCATAATCAATAGGACAGTCCACGTTTATACACACTTTTTTTAAGCGTTCTACTCCTTTATGATTTTACTCGAAATCCGATTATCTCACATATCCGAAGGAGCAGTACACCACACAGGTTGTTCCACTGGAACGTCTGCTACAGCTACTTCAGCCCAATAAAAAGCGTAGGCTTGCCCAATTCATTGTGAAAAACCAAGCTTGCCAAATGTAGGCACCAAACTAGGCACCAGACATGCTTTGCACCCGATGGACGTACTAAGATGATGCAAGTCTAACTTCTGAAACCTCAAATATCAAAGAAAATCGACGAACACTCTTCGTCAACAATGTGTGGAAACATGCTGCATTCAAGATGACATTCACGCAAGACCAGTGACAGCCAAAAGAATGCCTAGCATTTGTAGACACATTTGATTACATTCACAAAGAATGCACACGCTCATAACCAACCACCTTGAAATCTAATTTACTAATCAACATTTCCGATCCACCTCACTCCGCTGGCATTTAAACCCAATTTTCCGTCTGTCCCTGCGGCATTTGCTGAACACGTCGGAGTCCTTCGAATGCCTGAAATACTTCTATTATTTGACTAGAAGTGATAACCAGCAGCAGCACAAAAGTCCACAAGGAAACAAGGGAAAAAAACTGAAACAAATTCCATACATTGTCCACTCCCTAGGGCCTAGAGGATGAGGGCATTCCAAAACCGCCCCTCTCTAGGTGCCGCACCAATCGGACTAATTAACTTCGACCCCTTCCGCCATCGGCGAAGACTAATTAAGGAAATGTTCCAATTCTAATTTACACCATGCCATGCGGGGTTCAGAGTCAGTTTTTGTTTGTGCGTCGGCTACGAGTTGAATTCCGATGGGAATCCAGAAATAAATCCATCTCCGTGTCGAACACAGCTGAAACATGCGTCTCCACTTATCGCATTTAACGCATTCGCGTCCGATTTCGATTTCGATTTCCGAATCGTCTGCCTGATTGTGGAAGTTCACACTGATAAACGAGCGAATGCGCCCGAGAATGGCAGCCAATGGAATCTTCCACGGATGCGGGATTAGGGTGCACAAAAAAACACACGCAATCAGTTATTTACTTGTTTAATTAATTCAATTAGCATTTATTTGTTCGGCAGGGGGATGATGCGAAGGTATGCGTCACGAGAAACAGGATCCACAAGCTGGTCGGGATGGATAATCCCTTGTAGCCGCGTTTGCGGTGTGTCTCGGAATCCATACAAATGAGGCGATGAATCAAAATTTGTATGTAGATGAGTATCCGGAGCTTGATATAGATTAGGGCTCCACCGCTGGGGGCCGAACGCGCAGTGTTGCTCAAGCCGGGAGCAGTTGGTGCATCACGACATGGGGTGCCACAGGGCACCATTGTGAGATCCCAACTCTTGCTGTGACAATCGATGATCCTCAATCAAAGATCGATTAAATTAACTAATCGTATTCGATTTGCTGAACAAATGAACGTTTAAGCGCAGCCAGATGGGGCATGCGCAATGAAGGACTGAGACTAATGGAGACATGGTCACGCGGCCCTTTCAAAAGATTATCCCAGCGAGGTACTGGAAATGTGAATGTTAACGGAGTGAGCTCGTCTTGGGCGGTTGCATGTCACGCCTAGGGTGTTATTAGAAGGGCATTGTCCTAGAGGTAGGATTCAACATGCGGCTGCTGCCGAAGTTGATCCACAGGCAGTGGCATTGCGCTTAACATCTGAAGCAATGTCTGCTTACGGACTGTAGTATTCAGAGCGAAGTCTGACGGCAGCCACCCTCTGACAGAACGTTCTGCCAGCATTAACTTTTGGCAAATCGATCTCCGCCCGTCTATTTAGCACTGTCAACCCGCATAAGCTCATCAAGTTCTCTGTTCGCCTCGAAAAGGAAATGTAAACATTTTGTCTAAATATTGATATTTGCCCAGAAATTTCTTGGCATTAACCTCCGACAAACAATCCGCATGCGAATGTAAATTTTGTGAAAAAATCTGTTTCAAATATTTGCCTTCGACTTTTGAAAATGAACATTTTTCCATCAAATGCCAATTGAGGACACGTCAAGCGTGCGTTCGTGTACATTTGCGAACTAAGGTCACATTCGAAGCATATTGCCTTGTGTAAATCGCATTCAAAACTTGTACCGACAAGTGAGCATGGCATCGGGTAAAGAAGATTGAGGATTCACAGCGTTTATTCGTTGCCTGCCGAAACAGCGATCAATTCGGTGAAACCTGGGCTATGAAAGCGCCTTTGTTGGCCAATGTCCTGTGAAAAATATATAATCTCTGTGTGGGGATTATGTTTGCCGAGATATGATTTCTTCAATTTGAGAGAATGTCTATTCGTGCTAAATTTAGTCAGTGCTTGTTCGACTCTGATTTATGTCGTTGAAAAATCTAGGAGTGACCGCCGTTGAGGTGCCGATACACTCCGTTGAAAGTCTCTGATTCTGTTCCGGATACAGGGGACCAGAAGCACATCTCTCTAGCCAATAACAGAGCAAGGAACTGTTAAGACGAGTTTCACAATCCATGACATTCGGAAGCGAAGGAAATAGCACAAGAGTGGCTGCTGTATAAGCTAGATCCAAGGACGCTCTGGATTGTAGCGCCACTGGAAGAAAAATAATCTTGGAGTCAGTTGATATAAGTGAGGGACGAGAAATCGACTACTACCCAAGACTTACTGACGAAATCCCCTCCACTATGCATTCAAGCTATCAACCCATGCGCCTGAGTAGATCCGGAACAATCCCCAAAATTCGAGTGGCGAGCATCTAGATTGACCCTGACAGACAAGGAAAGGCCAAAGGGTCTAGAAGCACGCCTCTTTGAGCAGCAGAGCAATTGACACTGAAACAGTCATTTGGTAGTCAACAAGAAGAGTTAGTCTTTATCACATTTTTGAGAGTGGGCGAAAAATCATTCATGTTCCTAGAATGTCATTTCTTATCATTTCAGTCCAGACTATCACTCCACTCACTTTTTTTTGGAAAGTTTACACAATTCCCCACGTTTTCGTAAAAACTGAAAATGATTGTCACCACTCTCCGTGATTCCAGCGAAATCAGCGAAAAATGTCAACCCTCATTATTCCCGTCATCATCTCTACCGTCCATCTTCACTCCAAGACACACACTGCGGTTTTCACATCATTCCGGCAAGAATGTAATTTGAGAACTTAAAGTGTGTAGCCTACTACTGTGTAGCAAACCTAAAACCAGAAGGTTAACAATAATAATACAGTGCAACTTCTCTAAAGCGGACAGCAGCGGAAACAACATGATTGTGCGTTACGGATAGGGGTGTCCTCTCTGAAGGGGTTGCAATACATGAATATCTTCATGTCGGACCATGTCGAATTGTCCGTAGAGAGCGAGGTGTCCCATATTGAGGCGTGTGAGTAAAGAGAAGATTCTCTGTAATACAGTCAATACTCTCCTAACGGACACTCCTCTTGAGCGGATGATAATTGTTCGAAAGTCAGTGTCCGATCAAGAGAGTTTTCACTGAGAAATGGTTGGCACTACAGCTCTTAGAGGCCCAGGGACTAGCGTCTACAGAAGACAGATGTCATTCCTCCTTACTCTCCTAACCGTGTAACAAGTCACTGTGACAAATTTGTTCTCAATTAGTCACTTAAATGTTTGTTCTGATAAAAAATGTGACTGTTCCGATAAAAGACAGTACAAATTTGTCACAGTGACATGTGAAGTTCAAACTTACTGGTTTAGAACCCGAAAGAACTGATTTTTTAAAAGTCTTCTTAAGCCAGACCAAATTAAGATCAAGCTCAAATTTGAACAAACCCCTCAGTCTGCCCAATCGAACATCATACATCTCGCTCAAGCATCATAAAGTATAGCAATTACAAGCAAATTGTCGTAAAATTGGTCAAAACGGTCGTATGACCCCAAACGTGACACAACACTTAATTCGATCTGAGGCCAGACGTTAAGCTGTTAAAAATGCAAAAGGAATTGGCACGTACTAAAATTAATTGTACATTGTGATGTGACAACGGGCTGTATTGTTTTTGACGCTTGATTAATTGCTGCCTTCAGCGCATGTACATATGTGGCAGAGAAGATCGGTGTACATAGCAACTTATGACATCCGAAAACCCATTCGGTTAGTCAGAGAATCTGTAACAATGCACTGCACATAGTGCTAAGACTGTGACGAAGAATACTTGAACGACAACTATTTTCTTCTGCGAACTTTACAGAACGAAAGAAATTTATATTTATCGATGTACATTAAGAATTTTATGCTCTTCAACTTGTGCAGGAACCATATAAAATAAGATTCGATTCAAGTTGGGAACTATTTCAGTGGGAAGTAGGGAAAACAAGTAGTTCAAAATTTGTCTGCACTCGGTCCTAGAGCGTACTTGTGAAGGTAGGGGAATCCAGAGATGAACAGCATAAGACAAGAAGTGCCTGCGTGACTTTAAACAAGAATGAATGGAGGGTCGTAAGGCAATGTAACGACTCGATCGACAGAAGGTGATCTTTTCATAAAAATGATTTCGAAGACTAATATGCACGATCTGTAGTCATTGCGAGCACTCTAAGAGTCTCATCCTGGTATATTGCAACGTTGTTCCGAAGCATATTCAAATCTGCGAAGATTAAAAACACACCGTGCAGGCGAGTTGATTGGTTTCATTACCTTTTGGAAAGAACAATAATCAGAGACAGCAAACAACTCCGATCCATATGTCAAGACTGGCACTATGAGTGCTCTAGCTAGTTTGAATGTTACGCTGATAGGGAGATATGTGCTGATTGACAAGCCCCTATCGTGGACACTACACCATCAATGGGGTCAACTCCATGTCGTCAATGGCATCCTGTCAGGGTTGACTTCAACAATGGAAACATGAAAGAGTCAGAATTTACACGACACTCTAGAGGGGTGAGGTGTCTGGACGAAAACTCAGATGTCAGAATATTTCTTCGTTTGTATTATCGAATCGAACAGCCGATCTCTTTGAACTCACACAACGAAACACATTTTATTATGTTTCCCAAAATCTTATTCAGTATTCTTTGATGAAGTCGGCTGCCCTAGATGCGGGGATAAGTTCAACTAGAGGTGAACACTTTAGTCGCGAACTGCGATCGCACATTTACAGAAAAAAAAAAATTTGCAAATACAGTGAAACCTTCTGATTGGGACACTCTGTAATTGGGACACCTCCGAATTGAATCGCACTTCATGCATACACTCGGTTTTTTCATATAAGCCAACCTCTGCAATTGGGGCACCTCTGGATTGGACAATGTGCCAACGATTTTGGTAGAAAAAAGGTTTTCGTCGCCTGACCCAAACTCTAAATTGGGACAAAAAGCTAAGAGAGGTAGAAATCAGAAGTGTGTGGATGTGTACACCTTCCTATGCACATGCAATTATGCCAAAAATAGGCGATCTCCCGAGATGTCAGAAATGAGATTTTACAAAAAACGTTGGTCTTGTTCTGCTGTCGCCACAAGCACTCATTAATTTTAGTAGTGTTTCTTACATTTACCATTTCAAGAACATTTTATTTCAGAGCTATCTATAATTGGAACAGAATGATATTTGGCCCAATTTATAGGTCTTCTCAAACCGGGGCACCTCCAAATTGGTTCGCTTTCCCTTGGAGTGCCCCATTTAGGAGGTTTCAGTGTACGAACAAGAAGTTACAGTTCTCGTTCTATTACTATTCCATTTGCGAACTGTCAAACTGGGAACGCAATACACAAGGACGCAGACGCTATCCACAAATTCACGATTAAAAAATTCGCTAGTTTAACCCGTTGCTCTCTGCGAATAGAGAAGATGCTAGATATCACTGAATGAAACATTGGCTGCAATGATGTTTCCCGTGCTGTCAAATATATAGTCACCTATAACTTCATTCCAGGCTCTGACTGGCAATAATGTCAGCCAATACGTACACATCCGGTGCCTGGCAACCCCAAGATTGTATGTACACATCCGGTGCCTGGCAACCCCAAGATTGTATGGATTTTATTGCAAGTAAGCCACTCCGTCGTATCTAGCATATTTCAAAGCCAGTACCGAATCCCTCCTGGACGTCGTTGCGTTGCAAAAATCCAAACTATGATTAACAAACAAATTGTGCGTTGGCAACCCATGGGTCTTTCTTGAATTTGCCTTGACAGCAATGTTTTAAAGTGGATGGTGCTACAATCGCAGATGGATGTGGGCCTAGTTTCGACAACAATTGCTCTTGTTATGCCTGATATTGTTCTGAATGAAGAAAGGGGACCTAACAAGAAGAAAAGAGGAATAGCAGGAGTACCCTGAACATTGTCAGTGACTCGAGTGAGGTAAAGGCCGTGAATTACGAGAGATATTAAGACACCCAGTGTAAGGTTTGACGCACCTACGCCACTACGCCAAGGTAGAAAATAGATTGGTAACAACGAAAACGTATTGTTTTAATTGCCAGAAATACAAGCAATTTTTTGGATCACAATCAAAGAAGTGTTCCACTGGAACAACTGGAACAGACACACGTTCACTTTAACGTTAATGTTTTCTCTAGATTCATAAGAAATTGCCAATAAATGGACCAATGTTCTCACAGTTCCTCTCGCATACGACATCCAAAAAAGGATTCAAATTCGACAGCAATCATAAACCAAAAACCTGGTGCAAACTTGTACATATTCGCCATCCCTCGGACGACATCTCTCTGTTAACATTGCTAAGTTATTGGCTGTCCCCACTTTTGACGGTGGCGTTACACTTCATGTGCACGTTTTCACAGCGTGGAGTTATCTAGCTAAATGTGGGATCGAGCATGAATTTCACTTAAGAAGATTTCGTGTTCACACTCAACATTTAAGCCATGAAATGAGCAACATTCTGAACCATTTATGAAAAATTTTAATTCTGATTGAAGAAAAGACGCGTGACAGGCGCAAGACGTGTTTGTATTCGAATACGGATTCGAATCGAAGCATAAAGGTAGTGCTCCCTAATGGTACAGAAATATCAACACACGAAGAGGTCAAGTACCTTGGCCTTTACTTCACCGAGAGGTTGAAGTTCAACGAAGCCCTTAAGGAGACCTAGGCTTTCATCGCATCTATCCCTTGATGCGCAAGCAAAATGGATTAAGCCAAAGGACAAAACTGCTGTTATGGAAGCAGCTTATACGGCCGATCTTAACTTACGGCTTCCCAATATGGCACACCATCTCTAAGACCAGCATGACGAAGCTCGCAATTTTCGAAAGAAAAATACTGCGAATATGTACCGGACTCACCTTCGACAGGCACCGTCAAAGGCACCACAGCAACAACAGGCTTTACGACCAAGCACGTATCATCCCTCTGCAAGAGTACATGGTGACACTGTTCAGAAAGCAGCTACTTAACATCAACAACCATCCTAACGAGGAAATCGGGAACTTGAGAAACACAATCCACGGACAACGCTACCTCAACGCGTTCAATCTGCTTAATGAGCAGAACTTTCCAACGATGTCGAACAACGAGCTGCATGGATTCTACCACCAATCACCATCGAGGCTAAGTTGGCTAACACATCACCACCTCATCCCAAATGACCACCATCGACACACGGACTTGAACAACCCGATGTAAGAACCAGCAACTGAAGGATACAAAATGTGAACATGGAACTTTAAATTAAACAATGTACATGAGTTTGGCCGTATTGTTGAGGCAACACCCTAACCTTTAGTTTGTAAGTCTATAATCCAACTAAACATTTTTAAGCCGCTTTTGAATCTGTATTCGAATGCGTGTGCAGCTGAAGCATTGACAGACAAAATGTTTGATGGGCTTTGTCTATGTACTTTGGGGTTGCAATTATGTAAAACACTAATGACAACTATGTACTCTCTTGAATGACACTAAAGCCATGCCAATCGGTGGCTTAAGTTACACCGCTAATTAAGTGGAATTTATCGTCAAACCGCCACGAAATTTGTGTTGATTCTGAGTCTATCCTTGAATCGACACCTAAGCTCGCCCTGTGAAAACGGACAATAGTGTTCAAAATGCAAGCTTCGGCCGCTTTCACACTCGCTAAATTTGTCTGCGACTTTTCTATCTTTTATGCAAGGGAGGTGGGACGAGTTGGACAATTTTTATTAATTTTGTGGTAAATGTTTGAGGATATTTTGATAATTCTCTGCTCTCTGAACCAATTCGGGAAGAAACGAATAAGACACAATCACGGAAAAATCTCCATCGTTAACGACAAAAGATCCCCAGTGTGAAAGCAGCCTTCCAGACCCAGAGACTTGGGCACTACGTTGTTTGCATTTTTTATTTCACATACAAAAGAACACATGTGAGAATCGCCATGTCAAACATCATGCAGGACGTCAAATAAAGGAAAACAAATAATGATTGCATCAACCATGGAACAACATGTATCCTAAATAAATTTTATCTCAAAAAGGTTTGAATTGATTCAGCAACTCAATCTAGGCCACTTCCAGTCCAGTCTAGGGTCCGGTGATAGCAATCGCTAAGATAATCAAAGTCGTTGGGACTGACAGCTGTCATAAGCTCGAAAAAATAGGCAAACAAGGGTTATGGAGGTTCACGAGAATGCATATCTAAGACAGATATCAGAGTGTATGTACATACTTCCGTATCGTAAACCAATTCAAAAATATTTGGCTTATGGAAAAGAACTCCGTCTTAGAACGGAGGTCTCTAAATGTGATACGATTTGACGACGTTCGCGGTTGGAATCGTTACAAAAATATGAACATCTATTGCGCGCACATTGAATGATTGAAATTTAACAAATAAGTGTTGTCACACATTTGGGACATGAGTACAGCCCACACATTGGGTGCTTCCCAGAGTGCAAACAACTGCAGCTGACGGTGGTAGAAATAACTAGTCACTACCGAATATGTGAACATGAACTTTCATCCCCTTTCTTGTAAATAAACAAATTACCAGAGCTGAATATTTATTTATATTTATTATATTTCACCGACACAACGACGGGGAGGCTTCGCAGCCAATTGATTTCTTGAAATCAACCATTTTGTCACATTTGTCTGAACAGTGTTACCTAACATTCATTGGGCCTATGCCACGAAGTGACTAGCGTGAGACCTAGTGTAGGCCCCAAAACCACCCAGATTCATATGACAATCTTAGGAGATTATTCAGTTTAACACCGCTTAAGTCTTCCAGCATCTATGAAAGGGAAGAACTTCTTTCAGAAAGTGCCTTATTGTCCTCGCTCCTTCCAGAGCAGTGTAAATGGTGAACCTTGTATGTCGTGAACGATGCTCAAAAACAAGTTCATGTCTTCTTCACCGCCGCACCGTCGTGTCAGGAAAAATGTTCTGAAAATCATTTGAAAGCTATAGAATCAAAATCTAGTTACGCGACATGTGCCAAAAAAAAGGTCACAGCTATAGAAAATGCAGTCCTTGAGCGGAGGGAGGAAATATGAATCAAATGAAGAACTTATTGCAAATGGGAGGAATCCCAAGGCTTCAATAAACCATTTTCATTTCTTCCTTGATCATTGCAAGAACTGACTAAAGGCTCTGATTGCATAGACTTGCGCTGCAGGTTAGCTTAGTTGCTGACTGCCGGTAGATAGCGGTCACACTTAGTCTAGAGTAATTCGGTAGACTTGTACGCCAGCTGATGAAGGTTTTTCGGCTTGCCACATTTGGAGTGTGTGTCTTCAGTTTCAGAATCATCACAGGCTGAGGCTTTTCAAGTTTAGGAAACACTCAACAGCCAAAGATCATGCCTCATTTCTTTCATCACAAATGTTTAAAGTCGTCAATTTCAAACCAATTAAATGCTGTAATTTAAGGAATTTCTATCTTCTGGCAAACCGCCGATAAATCTAAACAGGCAACACTTCCTCAGCCGATCAAGATCGCCGTCAATTCCAACGACCGTCACTGAATTCTGAAGACTTCAGCGGTGAATAACAAAATTCCTTAAGAGCAACAACATCACAAATTTATGCCTTCATTTACGACGCAAAAAAAAAAACAACAATCAAAGGAAGCTCGATCGTCTATCAAACTTTACAGATCTTTGTACTCTACTTTTTAATTTGTTCTTTCTCGAAAAGGAATTCCTCCTCAAACGAACATCAAACGATCGCAACGAACGCAGGTCGATCGCAGTCTAGATCGATGAAGACGGATTCAGTTCAATTCCACTTCAGGAAACAAAACATGTAAGAACGTTCTTCATAGATCACCGATCATTTGTGAACACGAAACCGATACTTTTCCGTCTTAAATGATTTCACGATCAAATGTCTTTCGCATCAATTACACGATCGATTATGAAATAGCAATAAAGACCCTCACAGCCACAATCAAGACCAATCTCAATCGCAGTCATCTGTCAGTCGGCTAAACGCTTCTCATTCCGCATCGCGACTACAGATCGCCCCGTGCAGCATCCATTTCATTGATTTATCGCACCACTCACTCTCCCCTCGATAAACAAAACCAAAGAGTCTAGCAAAAAAAAAAAAAATGTTCCGTGGCTGGCATACGCTGCGCGACAAAGTCTCTGTCTCTAACTTTGTACACAAACCACCATCTGCAAAAAAAAAAAAAAACTCAAGCAACAAAAAAAAAAACACACTTTTTAGCCTAAAACTGGTTTTTCCGTCGTTTCTGTCGTTTCTCACTTTTCAGTCATCTATCTTCGACACACGGCGAAGTATAACGGCGCTTTAGACGAACCCACTGGGCGGGGGGTTTCGCGGAGAATTTGCCGTGCGCTTTTTTTCGGGTGTTAGATACTTTCTTTGGATATGTGACCCCACATGCGCACGTACTCTTCAACATTTTGAAAAATTACTAATTTATACCACAAGTCGATGAAAATGCAAATTGACTGATCGAAGGGGGCAGCAAACAGAGGGAAAACAAAACAAAAACGTATCTTATGGATACAAAACAATAAATAAACAATGGAATTACTTTTTCTTCGCTTTCAGGCGCTCTTATCCGACCGGGGTGTTGCTCCAGCTGAAGGGGCGGGCGAGATCACTCGGGCTCCGTTGTTATCCACGAATCCACCGAAGATCGTTGGCTTAATTTTTCTATTTTTTTTTTTTTTTCACTTATTTCAAACTTTTTTCTCACATTTCAAGAGATTTTATTTTTTTTTTTTTTGAATTTCACGATCACTTGGCGAGTATACTTATTTACGAAGAAGGGAAGGTTGAGAAACGTAGAAAACAAAAAATCAGGACAAGTAACAAATTAGGAACCCGCCGCGAGATCACTCACAACACCGATCGATCGCAGAAGTACGCGCGTATCTTTAACCCGAACAACAGCAGAGATCGGATGGAATCAAATGAAAACACACATCAACCCCGAATTGATGAGGCTGATGATAATCGGAGAGTATCCAAAAGATACGATACGACTGCAACACAGCAGTGCAGCATTTAAACAAATTCAAATCAATTGAATCGACGTTGAGATACAAGCAAAAACAAAACAAAATAAAATCAGAGAACTTCACGCGAACAAGATCTTTTAACGCTGACGGACTTTGTACTACTGATATAGAGTGCAGAAGCGCATTAATCGAGTATCTAGATACAATAAACAAAAACGAGCACACAGAACCCAACACCGATAGAGGTCCGCCGTCGTCTTACTCTAAGCACGTCTGGAATCGAACTGAAAAAAAGGTCGCTCTTCTCTGTGTTGAAGCTGAAGGAAAATATTACACCGAGTGTACACGATCGGTCGACCGGTCGGTCGGTTGTTCGGTTCGCTGGTTGGTCGATCCGTGGGACGGTGTGTCAGTCGGTCGCTTGGTGGGTTCGATTTTAGTTGTTCCACCAGAAGGCA
Organism: Eristalis tenax; assembly: GCA_905231855.2. Taxonomy (NCBI): domain Eukaryota; kingdom Metazoa; phylum Arthropoda; class Insecta; order Diptera; family Syrphidae; genus Eristalis; species Eristalis tenax. Next base: position 74,751,709 of record HG993125.1, on the reverse strand, counting down.
GCAGCAACTCCCTAGTTTCGACTGTAGACTGTTCGATTCTCTGTTCACTTTTGTTGGCCTCTGTTGTTCTCTTGGTTTGTTTCTTGGGGACACGTTTGGGACGGACGACGACAACGACAACAACGACTGGTGGCAACAGGCACAAGCAGGCGGACTAGTGCTAGCGTAGTCTTTCAATGCAAAATGCGACGATCAACGAACGATGGATGCATCTGTGGATGGTTGGAAGGTAGGTAGATACACTTTTTTTTTGTTCGTGTTGTCTCATGCTGGAGCTGGTGCCCAGCCCGGCATGGCCTGGGTCGTCTTCGTTGTTCTGTTGTGTCTCTTGGCTCTTCTAATTTACTTCTTCTCCTCCGATTTTTTTTTTTCATTTTATTTTCATCTTCCTTGCTTTGTTTTTTTTTTTTTTTTTTTTTTTGGATTTCGAGTTTATTTTAGTCATCGTCGAGTTCCGCAGAGGCTCCTTTTTTGTTGGGATCGCTTCTAAATTTGATTCCAGTTTTCGTTTGTTGGAGAATCGTTTGGAGTGTATCCATCGGTTTTTGGATGCGTTTACTGATTATTCTTAGCCAGAGTAGCACGTGCAGAATTTAATTTATTTTCCGTTGTAATTTGGCTTTGACGTGACGTTTGAGGTTATTTTTCTTCACTTTGTTTTTCCTCGCGCATCTGTGGGCTCAGTTGTGTAACAGATACTTAGGTTTTGTACAACGCAGTGTGAGGTGAAGGTCTGCGGTTTGAACTTCAGTAATTACTTCACCCGTGTCGGTTGGCTTAATTGCGTTTGACACACTCTACCTTGATCTTTTGGAGAATAAAGATGAATTTGTATGTGCTCATTTGGGACACGCGATGATGAAGGTTTTCGTACTCACTATCCTCAAGAGAGTTGTGAAATTGTGAGAGTTTGAGGGCTTGCTGATGCCTGCAAGGCGGGGTCTGAGATTGCCGTGTAGCCAAAAGGATGCTTGAAGGATTTGAACCGGTAATCGAAGCCGAGAGCAATTCCAATTGATCAGATGGACTTTGCAATGATGGACTTTTCCCAATGCCGGTTCCGGTTAAATTCATGGTTGACAAGAGGAGATAGCAGGACGCCAAAAGTAAGACGTTCTAGATTGGAATTGGTTGACAGAAAATCCTCTTCGGCCAGGGAGTGAAGGATTAAATGAGTATTAGGAGAGAAATGCTGCCATGCATTTGACTGTCTTGGACACTGGTTACATGTAGCGCTTCGGGACAGCTTTGCGACAACTATAAAGTATAGCCTGCGAGAAACTCTTTCTTTCGGCTTCGAAGTTTCTTTTTTCCGCCTTTGATACGCATCATGCTCTGTCGCGTTTTGTCTGTCTCTTCTTGTTGGTGACACTCAGTTGCAACTACTTCCTTGGTGGCTGAGCGATAATACAGCCCCATTTTGCTGACGTTTTTGTTCATTGGCAAACCAAAGAGTTTTTCCCTTAGTCGCTCTTCATATTCAATCACCGGTGTGATCGGGCTTCCGATAGGGAAAAACGACATGATCTGGAATTTCACGATCAGTACGAGGAACCATCGGCCACACTGTCCTGACCATATTGAGCGCACGATCACCAATGTTCCGGTTTGGAGAGTTTTCGAATCGGAAACTCTCAGTTCCACCAGATGAGGATCAACTGATCGTGAATGCAAGAAAGCATGATCTTGCTTAGAATTATACCCTCGAAGGGGTAAGTGATCAGTAAAGTGATCTGAAGAAGATACCAGGAAAATGAAGGACTACATCACGAAGATTGCGAAGATTTGAGCCCGGAAACGATGTCACTGAAAAAAGCGCAAATGCGCTCCAGTGGGTTTCAGGAAGAGTCGGTACTGGGCTCAGAGACTTATTTAAAATTGCATGCCTAGGCAATCGGCCACATAAAAAATATGTAGTTACGAAGCAACAACAAGCCTCGGAAACGGAGGATTTTACTGATGACAAACCCTGCAAACGATATACGGACAAGGATCTTCGGATCTGTACGTGGAACGTAAGGTCCCTTTATAGGCCACGTGCGGCCGAACAATTAGCGGAAGCCCTAGACTGCTGCAAAGCAGATATAACCGCCATCCAAGAAGTGCCGCGATGGACCGGGCAAAAGAAGGCTGAAAAACTGTGATATATATATTACATTGACATGCGATTTTAACGCAAAGCTAGGAAAAGAGAACATCTTTGGTAGTACGGTCGGGAAGCACAGCCTACACGACACCACATCCGATAACGGATATAGGCTGATCGACTTTGCTGCGGGGCGAAATGTTGTAGTAGCCAGTACAAGATTCCCACATCTCAATATCCACAAAGGAACATGGCGATCTCCTGATCAATCAACCGTCAATCAGATTGATCATATTGCGATCGACGCAAGGCACTCCTCCAGTATTATAGATGTTCGAACGTTCCGAGGCGCCAACATTGACTCGGACCACCACCTTGTTGTAGCCAAGATAAGGTTGCGGATATCCCGAACACCGCCAAGACAAAGAAATACTGTGAGGAAGTTCAACGTCAGCCGGCTACAATCGCAAGAGATTGCCAAATCCTTTTCCGATCGTCTCTCCCTTAACCTCTTAAGAAATCCTACGCCGCCAACATCAAGTATTGAAGATCAGTGGCAGCATTGCCAAAAAGCCATCAGAGATGCCGCCTCTGATGTGCTGGGTTTCAATCCGCCACCACAACGAAACCCCTGGTTTGACAACGAGTGTCGGCAGGCGAATGCAGCCAAGCAAGAGGCATACAAAGCGGCACTGGCGACGCGCTGTCATGCGACTTTTTCAACATCGTTCTTGAAAGAATTGTTCAAAACTCGAACGCCAACACCAGAGGGACAATATCACCAGAGGGATATAATGACGAACTATACGGGCTGTTTAGCGACATCGACTTAGCCAGAAGAGTGAAGATCCAACGATTGAGGTGGCTAGGTCATGTAGAGCGGATGGAAACCAATGCACGAAAAGTCTTCGAATCCACCCCCGAGGGACGGCGCAGTAGAGGAAGACCGCGACTCAGGTGGCGCACGCAAGTGGAAAGGGACCTCAACCAACTATGCGTGCGAAGCTAAAGACAGCTAGCTAAAGATCGAGCTGACTGGAGACGCTTGTTGGTTGAGGCCCAGGTCCACCTCGGACTGTAGCGCCACCTTAAGTAAGTAAGTAAGCTTGGGCAATCGCTCGAAAAATCTCAAAATCGCGTGGACTGCGATTGCGCTACAGAAGACGACCGCGACAGAAGTGATGGAATTCAGAGATCCCGTTCAAATAGTTGCATTTGAAGCAGCTTGTTGGTTGAGAAGACCATGGATAGATCGGTATAAGAAGGGGATTATCACTGCAGGCACCTGTGTAACATGAGCAGGGAGCATATGACATTTAGTTTACGGGAGCGACTTGAGAAGTCGCTTTACTCTACTAGAAGCGACTTAGATGACTTGCATCTTGGACTACAAAATTCCCAATTCAACTATAAAATAGTCAAATACAAATTTTCTAAAACGCTCTCCCTTTCATTGATTCAAAGTGATCAAGGTATAAGTTTGAACAACGATTTAAAGAAGATAAATGATCTAAGAAAGATCAGAATGCGCATGTTGGGCGCCATTGTTGTGACACTAGGTGGAATGGATATGTAAACGGGGCCAAAAATGCAAGCCATTGCCGATTAGTTGCCAATCGAAGCTGGAAAGACTGAGTTAAGTGGGTTGATTTGAAAATGTAGTCTACAGTCAGGATTCTCCGTCGCGTTTCGTGGTTCGATAAGGAAAAGCCTTGCAAACTTTTTTTATTGCCAACTTTCCCACATCTTCTTTAGAAAGCATCGAATGAGTTTTAGATTTGGGCTGCAGCTCGAGATAATATACAGGCAAGGGAACAAGGACACGAAAAAAACAAACAATGACACTCCCCTCGACTCTGGATACCGATCAGTGGTGACTTGAACCGAAACCGCGAGGTCCGGATGAACATTAACTGAAACCGTTCCCATCGAGATGGAAATGGTTTGGCTCTCAGTTTTCAATCCCCTCGCTTTTAATTTTTAAATGGCCGCCAGAACAGCTGTCTGTTGACAGGAAATAATTGTGTGAGAACACCAGGAAATAGAAAGAGGCGAAATGAGAAAATGAACACCGCTATAACCAAAAATAAAATGAAATTCACGCTGTAGGCCTGTTCGGTTTGACAACCTCTTATGGACGGAAGATCAGAAACCGTGAGGTTTCGAAACTAAGACAATTTGTGGTGGACTCCGGTAGGTTCATATAGGATAATTTTTTCCTGTCTGTTTAATCTTGTGCAAATGGCAGGTTACTACTTACATTTATTAAAATTAATGCTTGGCATACCGAAAAGAGAATTTGGATACTGCAGCGGTACCATGCTTTGCAGTCCTTCGTTATCTTCCAAAGGGGACTTAGGCGGAATTTTGGCTGCGTTTCAGGTTATTGATCTAGAAAGACTCCATAAGACGAAACTGCGCCGACAACGAGTCGGTGTGTGGTGCGCCATTTCATCAAGGTGCGTTTTGTGGCGAAGAAGTATCCGGTTCAAAATCAATTGGTTCCAGCAGATGAAGCAACTGCATACACACAGCCACACATGCTATGGTGGAGCTCCAACGAAAATTAATATCCAGAAACTCCACTTTCCGCTGGCGCCCATGATAACCTTAACTGACTGCACCAGCCAGGTATGGGGTTATGTCAAACAAGGGGTTTACAAAACGAAAATAAGGAATTGGACTGGATTGAAGCAGCCCATTAAAACAATGACTTCGACCCTTCAAGGCACAGCGAATAATTTTCAGTAACAAGGTGTCGCACGTGAGTGGATGAACACGGAGGTTATTTACAGCCTCTCATCTTCAAAAACAGGTAGTTATATAAATTAAAGATTAATTTTCTATACAAAAAAAAAATAAATGAAATACATTAATTTTAAAACAAAAAGTTACTTAAATTTCTTATTGTAGCACGATTGGTGCACCACCCTGTATTAGTGGAATTTTTTATTCGACAAATGAGATCATGTCGTTTTGAATAATATGGTTTTACACATGTTCGTCCATTTTGGCATCTATCTTTACAAATGTCCCCATGTCATGGCAAAGAAACGCTGTCCTGGACATAGCCACCGTTCTCAGCTGTTTTGTTGCTAGTTATGAGCTATCTACTCCGTAGCTTGTTTTCTACTAAAGATGTTCTTGCCCTAAAATGTGTGCTTTTTATGTGCCCACCACTGTATGTACACGGAAATCGTGAAGCAGTCAAAAACAGAGGACTTCTGAAAAATTACTTGCTTCAAAAATCGGCGTATAAGGTGAATTCGATATTTTCCAGACTTTGAAAAATACAGTTCTTTTTTTGAAATATCGACATCGACCTATTTTAATTTCAAGAAGATACTTGATGACCCATGATCTTACGAACAGACATTACAGACAATCGTGACGACAGACATTTCTCTCGGCATAATCTTGCTGATTCCCAAGCAAAAATTAATTCTCTAAAACAGAAAACAAGTCAAAGCACTCAGTCGCTTCAAAAAATTAAGTCAATCACACCAACTGCACCCGATAGCACTCAATTATGAGTCCCCAAAGTCTCATGAAATCATTCACAATCAAATTCTTAAACCTAGATACATTACCAGGGTTGACGAACTTCATCATTTAGTCCCAATCAGTACGTACCTGAAACGAGAAGAAAAAAATCACTTTGATTAGACACGACCACAACAAGCAGCCAGCAAGCACAAAGGCCGCCCCAAGATTCCCAATCATTTCAGACAGTTCAAACAAAATACCAGGAAGCAGTGCTCCTCGCAACAAAGGACACTTACTTGCTGCGCGCCTCTCGATGGGGCGATGGGAAAAAATTGCAGTAATTAACGAAGTTGTACATCTCTACCCCAGAGACGTTGTATGTACTTTATCTCTTGCGACCGATGCCCACCCGAACAGGCGCCCGTGCGGAGAGACGCACTTTGTTGCCTCCTGGGCCACCATCACACACCACCATCAAAGTCGTCCTCACATCTCATGCTTGAACTGGTTACGCTACGGCGCCGCCGCCGCCGCCGCCGAGCCGCTGTGGCGTATAACTCATTCTCTCGTTGGATGACCATTAAATGCAAGTGCAGACCCAAAACAAAGCTACAAACCTCGCAGACGCACACACATACACACACTCACCCTCCTGCTGACCTCCGGAAGACAGAGCTTCAAGGCGAATGCCCTTTAGTCAGGCCCCTCCAACCTCCTGCTTCGACCGAGCAAGAAACCGCACGGGATACTTGCAACAGGTAAAGTAGATTTCGTCTATCTCCACTCGGAGACTCATTGCTTTTCAGGAAACCATTGGGACTCGTGCGACGCTATCTGCCGACCATTATGTTCTCTAATGCGACAGGGAGGCTGTGGAGACGGAGACCGGGATCATGAGTGTACGATTTTTATGGAGTAGCAATAAAAGCGAATCCAACGGTCGCACACACGAAATCAAAGCGTACACACCGGGCAACGAGGGACACAAAGCAAAGTCCACGAGATGCAACGAAGGACAGAATCGAAGGCACATCTGAGGAGAGAGGCTATTGCAACTAGTGGCAAATGAATGGTGGACACTTTGATCCCTCAACTGGCGGCCGGTGGTTGGGTGCCAGTGGCTGGGTGCCGGCGACAACGGTTGACAATACATTGTGGCGACGGGTTATGATGATAATAGTGATGGTGCTGGCGATTTGGAGCAGCGCGACAGAGGTTATGCAATCGGAGGCAGCATTGCGTGGGTCGCCTCCTTTGAATGGCTTGACAAATGATGAGGCTGGCCATTGCGGTGCATGCAATCTGCGATCGGTGCACGCTGACGAGAATGACTTCCTAGAAGTAGCTGCGAGGGACGCGGGTTTGGCTTGGGATTGGACAAGTTCATGGGAATGTTTGAATGTCCAGTCTGCTGATCCGACGCCTTGAGTTGGCTCTCAAGTACCAGTTGTGTTCGAGCTTATGGACGTTTCCTCCAACTAGGTGAAAAGCCAGGACGATCTAAGGCCGCTGTTGTTTTATGGGTCGCAGCCCCTCTTTGTGATGAAAGTTCGCACCGAGTAGAGTCTGACCCGCCTTCTTTAGTCGTTACATGTAATCGAGAACGCACTGTAATTACAAATTTTCTTTGCAATTACTTAAAAACAGGACATAAGCTGTGTTAAATTAGTAAGTGCTTTTCGTCTGCGTTTTCTTTGAACTTCTGCCAATTAATGTCGCCTTCTCTTGCAACCTGGTTAGTGTGGCTGACTGCCTTAAGGGTAGCATTACGTGGAGAAAACGACGGTTGTTTTTTTCAGAAAGAACGTGTATGCTCAACTACAACATGCTCTGAATTAATGGTTTTACATTGGAAGGTATGTGCATGACTGAAATGCCAACATCCGGAGTCCGAAACTAATAAGGCCTTAACTGGTAAACGGCGTCCTTTCGGAAGAAACCGGTTCTTCAAAATTGCTGGGGTCATCCAAGCCGATGTGGAGTTCCTATATAAAGCAGGAGACATTCTTAAAGGACTTTTCTGTGCCATTCCTATGTCAAGTGGTGACATGTGGACTTACTTATCAGGCCGACGACACTTGGAGGGTCTGAGCCTGAGCAATGGCTGCCTTTCATCGTTGAAGGTCCTGGACACGCTGCTTCCAGTCATCAAGACCAAGCTGTCTTGCATCCGCGATTATTTGGTCTATACCAGAGAGAGCTTCGGTCTTCCTCTCGGATTCGAAGACCCTCTTAACTAGGGCGTTTGTGTCCATTCGCTCGATGTGGCAGAGCCAGTGCATTGGACGGATTTTTGCCTTCCGAACTACATCCACTTCCTGGTACAGCTCGTAGAGTTCGCGGTTGTGTCGTCTCCTCCATTCACCTTCCTCGCAGACGGGATATCAGACATATCTCCGATGCAGACTTTTTCTTTCAAAGGCACCAAGAATCAGCTCTGCAGTTTTGCTTAGCGTCCAGCTTTCAGTTCCATAGAGCAGGACTGGCAAAATGAGAGTTTTCTAGAGCAGGATGTTGGTCCTTCGAGCCCAGTTGTCTCGACAAACAGAAGTAGCACCGCTTGCCAAGGGCGATTCTACGTCGGATCTCCACTGCGATGTCCTTTGTGAAGTTCACGCTTGCCCCGAGGTTGACAAACTACCTCGAAATTGTAGTTGTGGACCGTGGTGGTGGTGTGCGACGGAACGTTACAGCATATATTTGGTTGTGACCTCATTGACCTTGAGACCAGATCGATTCGCTGTTCTTCAACCGCCGACATGTGGCATTAGCACACAATAAAAATGTGATCCTTCGTTTTTCTGTTTTCGCCTTGGAACAGTTTTTTCGCTTCATGGCCTTTTCTGGATATGCCTTTTCCGGAAGAAGCTTCCAGTATAGACCTTATCATCAGCGAGCACGCACAGGATTGTATTCGAAGAGGATTTGTGACGGCTGACTGCATATGATCCAGTCTCAAGCTGAGCAACTTGCTGAGAAGTCACTTATTCAGAAATGAAATCCCACAATCAATGGCAAATGCAACACTGCTCATGACTCAATGGCCCGCCGCCGCCATGACTCAACACTGAACCGAGGATTCAGCCGACAAAAAGTCTCATCAGGAGCAGCCTTCCCATAAATCTCCCACATCGAAGAACATGTCTGCAGCACTTGCAGTCTGCTTAATCACCACTTCATGGGACCTTTGTCACCGACGTTGGTCTTTGTCCCACTCGCAGAGCCCCACAAAAACAACCCAACCCGTCTGTAATCTACTTCCTTTGTGCAGCGGGCTCTGCTGACGAAGGCAATTACGCAACTCTCGTCGTTGCCACAGCACACATGTGAACCCTTGAACCATCCACGATCCACGAAGTTCCCAGAAACGCACACCTGAACCAGCCGCATGCCTCCACCGCCACCACCGTGAGCATATTTTCATTTTCCATTCAGCACCCACTACACCTGCACCGATCCGACCGAGGCTTGACCAGTGCTTTACCGTAGCGTGCCTCCGAGACAACAATCAGTTCCAAGCAGCAAAAGGGACGTCAAGCCGCCGTGATATGCACCGAATCTAACTGGAAACCTCTTAAAGGCAGCCAATAAGCTGGTGTGCGCGACAAAAGCCAACCCAACTCCAGTCACTCACAAGAAAGCGGCACACTCACGCCAGTCTTGCCGACGAGTCGACCGACCCTTCAGGGTGAACCGACTGCTCTCGCGCTCCGTTGCGCCCTCTTCGGCCGACGACGGATAAGACAATCGTTAGCCCGATCGCCTGTCTCTATTCGGGGTTTCTCCGGCTCATGCGCTCAGCACAAGTGATCGCTTTGGGGTCCAAATTGTCTTCTCCCTCCGCCGCCGCCGTCGCCGCCGCGCCACTGCCTTCTTGACGTTTTATTCGTTCGCTTGATCCAAGAAATTAACATAACATGCTCATGTAGATGGATGTGTAATTGTTATGAGTTACATTGCTCTAGCCGGGCTGTGCGGGGCACGAAACGCGTTTTGAATCTGTTTTCGGGTTCAGTGCGCCCCAGTGCCGTGGTTTGCTGTGCTTGCTCGTTCGCATGACGCGTGCACTTCTTCGGGGGCTTTGGGTGTCTTCGCTGCTTTTGGGGCCGCAGTGTCAGCGGTTTGTTAAGAATGAGGGTAGAACGAGAGACCGAGGAAAGGTGGAAAGCGAACGAAAATAAACAATAATTTCATGTCGATTCAATTCGAGGAACAAGCGGCTGCGGCGGCAGCACACGGAACACGGAATACGAGGCCCGCAGCTGGAGCAGTGCAAGCGAGACCCAGATTACGATAATAATCGTAATTGTATCGATTGGGTCGTGCCCAAAGTCGACCCTGTGGGTTAGTTTTGTTTCTTGTTGTTTACTGCCCGTCTGTCTGCTGCCCCCTCTTGCAGCTGCACGCGGATACCGAGAGCACCTGGTCAAGAGCCGAGCCGGGAGGGGGCGCGTATGTCTGTTCCAGCAGCTAACGAGCTCGAAATGATTAATGACATTTCAGAGCGTTCTCTCCCGTCCGTCTCGTGGTTTTGACTGGCGGACGGCTGCCCCGCTCGCTCGGCCACCGTGGGAATATTCCGCATCGTAAACTTGGGAGCTTCTAAATGGAAATTGAAAATCAATTAACATTAGCCGCGACTCCAGGTGATCTTGAGGCCGAGATAAGTGGGAGTTGTCGGATCGGTTGTGCTCGCTCGATCCGTGTTTGATTAAGGGCTGTACCGATTGAAGTGGATTAGGGTGACGGGGCTTAATTAGTGCGGCACACTTGTGCACAATCGAAAGGGCTAGGGCTCAACAATTCTATTGGTAACACTTTCACAGACGATTGTTGGGCTCGGCGGCAGCGTGCAGCGCGCTAGAAGTGTCTGCAATTAGCGTGCGGATTAGCAGGAGTGTTGCAAGAGAGGAGCTCAGTTGACGCGTGGATAAACTGGTTTTCTGGGAAGTTTAATGCGGGGGCAACTGGGGACGTCATTCAATTGGAAAATTCATGTTGGGGTGGATTTGAATGAATTCTGGGTTCAATCTTGATCAATATTTGGGATCAACTGAGCGAGCCCTGGACCAAGTCTGAAGCAACAACATAATTTACGGCGTGTTATGGCGGCTCAGAGGAGAGCAACGGAAGGGAGACTATAGACAACAGGCCACGAATCGGACAACGGACGATCTTCAGAGGACGCAACCGACAGACATGACATCCACCTCGATGGCCCAGCCCGACCCAGCGCTGCAAAGGCAGCGAGAGGACAAACTGAAGGCATCCACGTCAACGACCTCGGCCTAGATCGTGATGGACATTCTTTCTTCCTTTCCACGCCCATAAGGTCATCAAAAAAGCCTCGAAATCCTCAGTCAATGAGAATACCAACTGCGTGCAGGCCAGGTGCAGACTTTCTCCACCAACGACCACACCTTCTAATCAGAGGCACTTCCAATCAAACAAATCCATTCACACGAGTCTCAACGTCTGACAGCGAGTGTGTTGTGTAATCCTTCAGCCATAATTACACATAATCCTTCCCCCGTCCAAGGCAGCCTGGCATTCCTAGAAAACCCAGCGTGCCGCCGCACCAGCAAGCCTCGCTCGGCTCACACACAGAACCCACTGATTGCACCTCGTAACAGCGACTCTCGGCGGTTCGAGCGCAATTATCCCGGCCAAGTACAAGTTGGAAATTATCCATTCGACAGTTCGGAACAAGATTGCATAGAATTTTCTGATTTTTCCACACATTATCGCATTTTTTCACCGCTGAATGGGTCCGCGGAATTCGCCGCACCACGGCAGCTCGGTGCAGCACAAATCCGGGTGTCCCTAGTGAGGCGGGTCGCCGAGCCTGGATCGAGCCGATGTCGCTCACATGAAGACGGCCAAGTGCACACCGTAAACAAATATTTATCTCGACATGAAGATCATTTAGTGTAACGAGCTAATTGGTGGCAGATAATTGAATTGTGAGTGATTTGTGCGCCTGACTTGGAGCTTGTCGTGGTCGATGTAGCGGTGCGGTGCGGTGGAGCATGACGCAAGGTGTGACTTGGTTTGGCGAGATCGTGTGCAGGTCGTTCGGGCGCGAGTTGGGCGGATAATCAGAGTTTTGAAAACTAATTACAAGCGGCAGGGTGTTTGCAAGTGCCGTGGATCTGAGCAAATGAACGATAATTACGACGCCGGGCGTCAATTTGAAATATCATGCTAAAATCGATCAGAAGCGCCGTCAACTGATGAAAAATGAAGTGATCGTTGTGTAAGGTGTATTCATTGCCGAGGTGGCGCTTCTCGTGTGACTTACATAACGGGGGTGCAGTTTCATTCGGCAGAAACGGATCCGGGTTAAGACAGCGCCTGTCTTTAGGTGACGCTCACACATGGAGACGAGTCATGACAAGCAAATTGGTGTGCAGAATTGGAGGCAGAAAGCTGGAGAGGCTGGTTGAGGCCGAACACTCGAAAGGCAAAAGGCTGAAGCTTGCCCTATGCATTGCTAGAGAATCATCTTTTTATAAATGATCTCTTGTCTGCTACTTCTAATCCAATCCATTCCTCCGCTGATGACAGCACACTCAGCTTTTCATATTCGCTCCAAGACTCACGACCCCGCCCTTCGGCCGTAGAATTGGAACGGCAGCTTATGTTAAGCACTTTGAATTCCGATCTGGCATAATTAACTGGGGAAAGAACAATCGAGTGCAATTCAATGCACTCTGCTGTCACTCAAGCGAACCCTTGTTAATCAGCCACTATTCATGCATGGCACCTGTGTCGATGAAACGGGAAAGCTTTCCATCCTTGGTATGTGTATCAACACAACACTTAGTTGGAACAATCACATATTTGAGGTCGCCAAAAATGCTGCGAAATGTTTAGGTTTCCTCAATCGATGCAGGAAATACTTCACCCCTTCTGATTTGGGTTTAATTTATAAAGCGTATATACGCCCCAAAATTGAGTACAACGCTCATGTCTGGTCTGGTGCCCCCAAAACCACCCTGCACCAACTAGATAGAATCCAAAAGCGAGCGATAAGACTTATAGGAGACAGCAATATTGCAGAGTCATTAGACTCGCTCGAACATCGACGTACCCCGTCTCGTCTCTATCCGTATTTTATCGCTATTTTAACAAAAGAGCCTGCCAACTGCATTCCTCCTCTCCATGAATTCACCCGCAATACCCGTCTCGCCAGGAATGCTCATCAGTTTACCCTTAAGCCTACTTTCGGACCCACAGTTAAATTTAGAGACTCGTTCATCAGCCGCACGACACGAATATGGAATGCTCTTCCCAGCAAAATATTTCCCCCAGAATACAATCCGCAGATATTGTGCTGTGTCTTGAACCCGGACACTTAAGGGTATCAACAACACCTTGTGCGCGCGCAAATTGTAAAAAAAGACAAGCAGACGTTAAAACTTTTGTCTCCTTTTGTATTTTGAGTGCAATTAGTAAAACAATGCCGAGCTGAAATATCGTCGTTAGTGGGCCTGCTCATTTCCCTTCCAGGTCACAGTGGCATCCCAAGAAATGAAAGGCCTATGAACTTGCTAGTCAGGATTCTGCCCTTAAGCGATCACTTGCAGATGAGATGTCCATCTTACTACAAGCAGTTAGGGCATATTTTCTGCAAACAACAAACCTTAGATGGACCAAACTGGTCATAATATTGCTAGACTAGTGGCGGTCTGTACAGGACGCTGTCCGATTGGAGATCATGCCGTTGAACTAGCCATCCACATTATATCAGCTGTAACTGTAGGGAGACCGCAACACATTTCTTTTGTGTTCGGTTCTTTCTAGAGCCAGACAGCGAGCGCTTGGTAGACCCTCAATTGATAGACAAATATAATATAATGGCAAAATGGGTGGAGCACAGAGGGCCAGGGTGTAGCCTCTCACAAACCACTTGTGCTGTGCGTGTAATTGTCCTCTCACGACTGGAAGGGACATACAGTTTTATGCCGACTCCGAATGGCCAATATGAGAAGTTTGGACTAATTTGAGAAGAATGTACTTACTCTTTGAGCATGGTCAGTGACTCGAAAGTAATTTGTTCGTACCGGGAGTCGAGCGCAGGGGTCGACGAATAACCCACAACCCTACGACCGCCTCCAAGGAACTAATGTCCTTCCAAAATACCTCAGGTTGAATTTTGAGATATCTTTAAATACACCTTTGCTGTTTATAGGTAACAGATCTGTGACATTAAAACGGTACAAAGTGCTAATTAGGTTATCATCGAACCACCACTTCTACCAACTTCTAATGGTGGGGATAAACAGGTGCTGTGTCTTACGGAGCAGCTCTCTACAGTTGTATTATCTACGCCCAGAACTAACGGCTCTTTGTTCAAAAGCACAGCCGGATCTGGAAGTGGTCGAAGGCTTGTGTTTCAGAAAACCCTCTCAAAACTGAGGTTGAATTGACTAGTCTGACTTAACTAAAAGTTGTTACCATCCAAATTACCTAGCTGCTGTTCAAGACAGCACAATTTATCTGGAATAAATACCGAGTCGGGAATCGCCGAGGCGCTGCCAGTTTTCTGGCAGTGGAAGGGAATTTTCGGCAAATCTTAAATAGATGTGGTATTTGGTACCACTCACTCTGGAGCTTGGATAACCATGCGCACCGCACTTCATCTGATCCCAGTCGTATGGAAATGGACGGACACAAGTACTGCCGGTGTGACGTACATACAGTGCTCCACAAAAGTACGCGTACAATGATGCAATTTAGAAGAAAGAGTTGCCATGTACAGAGTATATGTTAAAAATATTTTTGATAGGCAAATTCCAATTCAACAAGGTCAGGTCTTGAATGCTAGACCAAGAGAAGATCTTTATGGTCGCGGTTCTCGTGTCCTGCTATGACATATCGCAGGTCTTCAATTAGGTAAATTTGCGCAGCTCTTCCAAGTGAAGGCCTATGCGATCCTAATGGCCACGACTTATATTGTGACGAACTGGTGGAAGGGAAAAAATGTTTGTGTCTGTAGTAACAGCCAAGCTGTGCCTAGAGCTCTGCTCGACACTTTAACCAATTCAAGGATTGTTGAGGAAAGCAAGAAAACTGTATTGATCAGCAGTCCCCGGCCACCACAGAATCCACGCCGATGAACTTGAACTAGACAAGGATCAGAAGAAGTACTCCAATGACCTGAACCAGTGATAGGTCTACCGGCGTACTAGGTTAGTGGTTGCTTGGACCTCACGAGCGCACAACCCGAGCGTGGCACGACTCTCCAAGGCTCAGGGTGCAGACAGACCAGGCAAACGCTCCCAAACGTCTGTAAGAAATCCGCGTCACTCTTGTCACTTGACAGAAAAGATTGAAAACGGCTTACCAGCGTACTGACGGGCCACTACACATAAATGTGCTAAGCTATGAAAAGCTCTGCGCCGCTTGTTGAGAAAACGACGACACTGCAGGGTACTCTGCCACTGTCCGGTCTTTGCTCGGATCAGGTGGCAGTTCTTCGGTGATGGTGAGGTGAGAGCTGTTGATGATCACATAGTTCCTCCTCCGAAAGACCAAGAAATTCCAAACAAAGTAGTACAATGGACCAGTTTTTGAGCCTGCGAGCTCCAGTGTAGTGTTAAAACCCTCAGACAAAAACCTGGTCGAAAGGGCAGCGAAAGACGTCTTCTACAGACACAGATGTAGGAGAAGGGCTCCGCGGTGGCAGTGTGGAACAATGACTTCCCTCGCAACGCTATAAAAAATTGGAAGTCCATAAGCCATCAAAAATCATAAACCGCATCACCCTTCCAGTCTTCGGCTTGAAAGTCCGTTTACAGCCTTTTTGCCTAACTCACGCAATCTGCGCACTCATCACCTCGGCTCTGAACACTTAAGATGTAAAAATGTACCGCTGCGCGCCGCTGCTCCCATCCAATGACCGAGCTCCACCGAATGACTCCGCCACCCTGCTCGTCACAAAGTCCAGTGATAGTTTACACTGAATGCGTTTCATCATCTCGTCGCCAGCGACGGCAGTGCATGCGGAAAGAAGAAAGTGCTGCACAACGGATGCAGTTTATTGTTTCTATGTGCCCTCCGATGGAACACGCGAAAAAGAAACCACACACACACACGTAAAATCTTCCTAGCTTCACCTCAAGTGGGAAGAGGAGCGATGGCACCTAGAACATGGCACAAACCTAAACAAAAGTGATGCGAACCATCCTTCGATTTGAGGCCGTTTTGCGTTCCGTGGCTCCCTCCATCTGCTGGATGGGATATTTTTAGTAATTGTTGGTGGGAGATGGATACGGGTGCCACTGGTTCGGCTTCTTGGCACCGGGAGCAGCAGCATTGCATGCTGGAAGATATGATTTATTTTTCTGTTCGCCTCCGGACGGGTGCTGCTGGTGCTCTGCTGATTGCAGTCAGTAGACGAGCACAACGCTGCCGCTGGGACTTTGTGCGTGACGGTTCCATTTATTGATTTCGTTAACACCTCCTTCCTCGTCTTGCTGTTGTTGCTGCTACTGATGTTTTGGTGCTGCTTTGGTGCCATGGTGCTCTGTGCCTTCGTTCTGGACGCAAGGATTAAAAATAGATGTTTATTGTTCTTGGGGCTGCAGCTAATGCTGTTTGTGGTACATGTGGTTGGGCATTGCGAAAGTATTTGGCAGCAGCCAATGCCAGCGAGCGGGGGTAATGGATGAGTGGGAGTGGGACTGGGATCTGGCTGCTAAAGATCACGGGCATTCACATGCATTGAGAATGGTGTTTTGAAGATCAAAGACGATTTGATGAATCTGTTCCAGAAACTCTAGTTGCATTGCCAAGCTTTGCAGTTTGATACTCGAAAAAGAAGTCAAATGTGATTTAGGCAGTTCCGGTAGCATCTTGACGGAAACACGTGTCAGTCGTCATTAGGAACCGGAAGTTCCATGAGAGGCATATTCTCTGCTAATGGAAAAATTCTCGAATTGACATTATGTCGCGTTACAAGATAACGTACCATGTACAGTGCAAGCTCCTTTTACGGACAACGCTCTTAGGCAGACAATCCCCTTGGGCGGACAATTCCTCACGAACTTGAATTGAGGTTCCATAAGTTTTAAATTCCCTTCATCGGACAGTCCCTAACCTGGACGCGGACATGGACATCAGCTCTTAGGCGGACAAAATTGTTTCAGCAAAATTTTCAAGTAGCTTGCATGGTATGTGAACAATAAGCTCAAAAGATTTGACTTTAAGAGGAAGGCAACAAAAACGCAACAGCACAGTGGGTGTGGGTGAAGCTATCAAATGGTTGCCTCTACTCAAATGGAGAACGGATTTTATTTCTGCAGCTGTGTCCCGTTCTTGTATTTTGTTTCTTCTGGCTTCAAGTTAATTTAAGTTTCCAAATTTCACAGAATACACGTGAAACATTTTTTTGTAATATTTTGCCAACATTTCAATTTGGCTTTAGGCAAAATCACAGTACTTCACATCAAGTTCTAAGGATGACAAAATATATAAAAAATATTCCATTTGGCTTAAAAGTCTTATATATACACTCCTAAAATTACAGTGTCCAATGTACTTAGTCAAAATTATGCAAAGTTTCCTGTGTAGTCGTTCTTTCTTTGTGTCTATAGCAAACTCACGTTCATCACCGAAAAATATTCCAGCTGGTCTGCCCCAAGGTTCAATCCTAGCTCCAATCTTGTACAACATATTTATGGCAGATTTCCCAACTATCCCGAACTGTAAGATAGCTATGTATGCAGATGATACTGCACTATATTCATCCCACAAAATAGGATCCATAGTTGAGCACAATTGGCAGATCGGTCTAAAAATTATAATCGAATACTGTAAGCTTTGGAAAGTGAAAAATGCCAAGCTGTCTTCTTCACAAGAAAAATAAAGAGTTGTCTTTTACCTATCAGCAAAGTAAAGATCAATAACATTGAGACTCCTTGGGTCAACACAGTAAAAAACTTAGGTGTGCACTTAAAAGATTAACCTTTGCGCACCACATTATGAAAACACTTAACAAAGTCAATCTTGCAATAAAAATGTTATATCCGATAATAAATGGAAAATCACTACTAAGTAAGCACAACAAAATTATAATTTTTAAGGTAGTTTTCCAAGCCATAATGACATACCAGTCTGGGGAAATTGTGCAAAAACACACGTTAAAAGGCTACAAATCGCTCAGAATAAAATTTTGAAAATGACGTTACGCTTTCCATGGGACTACTCAATGATGGTATTGCATGAGCGTGCAGGTGTCCTTCAAATTGCAAGGAAAATTGACAAAACTCAATGAAAAATTTATCAATAAATGTGGATTTTCTGAGAATACACTCATCAAAGAATTGATGTATCAAACTTCTTAAATGTGCTATTAACTTATTCAATTACTTGTTTGCTTATTTATTTCCGCATTTATTATCACTCATATTTATTTATCTTATCATTTATATATTAACTTATTTGTCTATTTATTCATATATTTATTTATTTATTTTTGCATTGAATAATGTAACTGCGGGTTTATATATGCCTTTATTTATTAATTTGTTACCTATTTAATTATTTACATACATATACACTGTATCTTGAAGTATGTATACGGTTTTTCACCGAATGACAAATTCAAGTCTATACCTGACAATATCTTAAATGGAGGTTTTTTCTCGTAGTTTTTCCTTCGTTACTGCATTTGTCTCAAAAATATATTCAATAGCAACATAATAGCAATTACAGTAGTAAGATAATAAATCAAGTAATCCATCGCATCGCTCTCTGAGCGGACAACTCTCTTAGGCGGACAAAAGTGCTGCGACCGTGGCTGTCCGCCTATGGGAGCTTTCACCGTATTCGGCCGAATACCGAAAAAGTGGCGGGATAGGCCGAATACCAAATAGGGGCCGAAATATTCGTGCCATCTCTAACAGCGGTTCCCGAACTCAATGCATGCAGAAAAAGTCACAGTTTGGTGCGGTTTATGGGCTGGTGGCATCATTGGACAGTACTTCTTCAAAGATGATGCGAATCGTAACGTAACTGTGAATGGTGAGCGCTACCGTGAGATGATATCCAACTTTCTTTTGACCACAATGCAAGAGCTTGACTTGCATGACATGTGGTTTCAACAAGACGGTGCCACATGCCACACAGCACGCGCCGCAATGGACTTATTGAGAGGCGAGTTCGGTGAACATTTTATTTCACGTTCGGGACCGGTCAATTGGCCGCCCAGATCGTGCGATTTAACGCCTTTAGACTATTTTTTGTGGGGCTATGTTAAATCTCATGTCTATACAGACAAGCCCGCTTCTGGAACGACGCACTGGAACACAACATTGAAGCATTTATTCGTGAGATACCGGCCGAAGTGTTGGAAAGAGTATGCCAAAATTGGACTAAGCGGATGGACCATTTGAGGCGCAGTCAAGTTCAACATTTGCATGAAGTAATCTTCAAAAATTAAATTATATGGACCGCACTATCGATTCAAATAAAGATTTCATGCATTTTTCTGAATTTTATGTGTTTTTTTTTTTTTGAAAAACTTTCCTATAGACTTTAAAAAATCACCCTTTACAAAACCATCTTGTGTCTACTATTTTTTCCACCACTGTATTTTGTGAATCCGATCATACAGAGAGCTGTTTGAACCTCGCGAAACTTGCAAACGATGTGCTTGAACAATACTCTGGTTCAATCGTTATACTGGACCACCACTGAATAAACTTGATAATTGTAATCCATTTCAACGTTATTCAAGGCAAACATCGGCCTTCAACAACTCAACTTCGTTCTGAAAAGTTCCCGATGTGCCTACAACTAAACACAAAACACAAGAGAAATTCTGCATGTCAGCTGCCGTCGCATGTCATATCTATCACAGGCGCCACAGCCATGCCAAGAGTCATCCCTCATTACAGGATGCATCTATCGGCCGATCTCTCCCCTCTCATCGCCCTCATTGAATGTGTACACCACGTCAGGACAGACGTTCATTAAATTTCACATCCGCCCTACATATGCGCTGCGACTCGAACTCGAAACTGTCCCCCTTAATTCGAAATCTGTGAACTAATGAAATATTTACTTTCCAATTAAATTCGAAGCCACAATCAATTCATGCCGCGGAAGGAGCACACACCAACTGGCTGTCATTTGACACCAGCTCCCTGCTTCGTCCTCGACGATTCCCCATGCGCTCACACAGGAGAGAGAAAAACATCTTCAGGGGAAAGTTCACCCGCACCATAGGGCGACCATCAATCATCCTTGAACACAGTGTTCTCCTTCATCGTCCGATCGCCGACGACCGCGAACGCGAAGACGCTTGCGTAACCAAGCCCAAAACAAATAACTGAGCGAATCCAATGACGGGCACATTTAATCAATTGTCTCCGGCGAAAGACGACTTCAAGGAACCTCCTTTCTTCTTTCATCTGTCACATGACAAGGAAAAAGTTCTGCTGACTCCCTGCCGCCTGCCTCCTCCTCCTTCGCCGCGTCACGGTATTCGTTTGGCGAAATGCAAAACCCATGTCAACTGTCATATGTGCATAAATTTATGGCGATAAGGGTGCGCGACAGCAACAGCGACTGATCCGCCTCGAGACAAAGAAACTCCAGCACCAAACAACAGCAACAACACAGCGGCCGGCGGCGAACGCAGCAGAAGCTGGTGTGGCAGAGTCATCATATCTCTGAGGGAAGTGCACCAGACACCGGCAGACGGCGATAGGATGCATCGATGCTGATACCACAGCCGATGCAGATGCAGATGATGACGATGATTACGATGATGGCGCTCGTTTGTGCCGACTTGCGAGTCGAGCCGAGGACGCCTTCAAGTGCTAGCTGGTGGCGACTTGTTACGACGACTCAATTTTCCAGTGCTAGGCGTGGGATGATAAATTGAAAACGCACACCACATGCACTGCGAATACGCTGACAGTGCTGCTGCTGCTGCTTGAAGGCTGACGACGAGGACCGGCGACGACGAGGAGGCGCATTCATTGTGATTGCGCGACGTAATTGTACCGAGTGTACAGGGTGCACAATTAAAACTGAAAACGCCGCACGGCCGGCTGCGGCTGCAGAGAAGACGATGAGAGACAATTACTTCGCGGGGCGAACGCGGTGGCCTGGAAGAGGACTGCTGCGAGAGTCGAATGGAATTTAATTGCGCAAGTGGCCAAATGTACACAATTAGCTTGTGGATGGGTCGGCTCCCCATTCGTCGCTGGAACGGCTCTCGTTGTTGTGTGGTAACACATAAATGTCACATTCGAGTGCAACGAGCCAAGTGAGATTTATTCTTTTGCCGAGCTATATTTGGAGATGCCGCCGCAAGACGAACGAGGAAAGTTCATCTAGTGAGCACTGAGTCCATTAGTCTTTGTCAGTTGCCGCATTCAGCTGAATGAGCTGAATGGAGTGAGCAATGATAAGAGGGCGACTGTTTGCTGGCCGCGGACCACCATGAGCAACAGAGCAAACGAACGGAACAAACTCCGCTCTCTGACAAAGAAAAAGCGTGGCGCTGACGCCATCCTGATCGTCCTCCGCCTCCTTATCTCAGGCCCCAGGTCGGGATTTGCATTTGGATTTCCTCGAATTTCCATATCAGCGATCCCGCTTGTCAGAGATTATCAAACGCTGGCTTTGACTCAACAAACATGCCTGCTGGTAAACATTACCAACCAGATCATCCTTTGACGGAAGACCGCCATAACCAGCCAACGACAGCCCTAATCAAACAAACATTCGCGTTCTATTTGTTCCTTGCAGCCGGGGAAACTTCCTAGGCAACGAAATGCCCGCACAAACCGCGGCCTCTCCACCAGCCGGCGATGCCAGGCAAACATCAAACAACCGCACACACTCGTGCAGAGAGCCAGCGGCCGTCAAAGGCACGAATAAGTAGGAAGTCAAGACCGAGAAAAGGAGCAGCCACTTGCCCCTCGTGATATTCACGTAACGAGCGTCAACATTTAAATAAGTCACTACACGCCATCAACGACCACGACGACGGATGGAGACGGAGGCGACAGCCTGGCACACCACCAGCAAGCCAGCAAGCCGGCAAGCACCACTTTTCAGCAAATTTATCCTGTCACCAGGTGGAAACTCAAACAAATCGACGCGACGGAGAGGAGGGTGAAGGAAAAGCCGCTCAAAGTGTAAGCTTCTTAATTCAATTGCCAAAGAGGATGATACCCGGTGTCAAGGGGTGGCGGGGAGGAGGCGCACACCGCCGCCCGGAGGTGGGCAGTCCCGCCTGTCAAGCACTCAGCACCTGGCAGCTGTGCGAACGTCATCCTCCGGCTCCTGCATCCGAGGAAACAAACCTCGAGCGTGCTGCGAGTGTTTTTGTTTTGTTTTTTCAAAACTTTTCGGAGCAACATCACCGGATCTAATTTCTGGTGGCAACACTCTCGATGGAAGGGTTTGTATTTTGTGGGCGGAGTTGCAGCAACTAAGTTTGCTGTGACACTTTCGGACATAATTCAATTGGAGGCGAAGTTGGACGGCATTCAGCAGCTGGGCGTGCCAATAAAATGGCAAAAAGGACGACTGATTCGAATTAAGTTCGAATTTTAAATTTTTTTTTTAATGTGAATAACTGTTGCTTAGCAACCGCATTTGTTTAAAAGCCCCAGCCCACGTAATCCGTCGCATTTAGATCGACAAGTTTTTCGAAATGCAAAGTGGTGAGACCCAATGAGAGAGAGAGAGAGAGATCCACTTTTGTATAAATGCAAGAAAGTCGAAAATTCGAATTCCCTAAATTATTCGGAACCATCCAAGAACATCTGCAAACGAAACAGATTCATTTGTTTACAAAATTGCGTAAGGCACCCGAAACCTGTCTCGAGCTTTCCTCTTGCGAAGCACTGACAATGCTCAAAGAGTATAACTGTCTGGAGAACGTTTCTCAAGGAGTGGGCACACAACTATGGGTCCCTTCCACTCGTGCGAGAACAATAGCACGCACGAGTGGTTAAGAAGCTAGGGCCTAGCCATCTACGGGCTGTAGCGCCACCTATATTATTATTATTAAAGCACCCGAGGAAAATTCCATGGAATCGACTGGCAAACGTACAAAAAGTTGAAACTTAACCAACTTCACCAGTCGTGATGCGGCCCACATTCCTCTGGTGGGCCACATTTGCTGTCTTAGTCCTCCGGGCTTAGAAGTTGTAATTTTCTGAAGGGACACAACGCACACAGGACGTTTTATGGGTCGGGGCCTTATCTAAGGACCTATCTCAAATCGTGGCATATTAGTGGAATACTCAACGTGGAGACTAGACTGTGCCCAGCCAAATTCGCAACACATTCGACTCCATACTAGTGGTTGTCAATTTGAGAGCTCGTTGAAGTGCTGGGTTAAGTGAAGAACATTGGTATTTAGCCGTTCATTACAGCGGTAGCGAGGAGGAAGCACAGGAATCTGCCGGTCTCAGATCTCCTAGGTGTGAGAAACTAGTTGAAGATAGAGACAAGTTTACGAGTATGCTCTTTTAGACCAGTCCTAAAGTCCAGTCGATCAAGAATAGTTGAAAAAGAAAATATGGTACAACGGAGACCAGCGTTGCCGCCGATACACCACCAACAGTCTGCAATGTCAATGCCAACAAAGCCCAGGCTCCAGTGAGAAGACATCCTGAGACGATATCAGTCGGGCTGCTCTCCATCCAGAGAAGATGGCCAAGAACTCCAACTTCCATGAGCAGGGAGCATGAATAGACTCATCATCTTCATTATCTTCTGACCCGCATGAGCCGCTAAAGATATCCCGGGGGTAAACCACGCTCGAGAGATCTCCAGGCAACTCGATCCTCCGCCATCGACTCTAACCCATCAGGAGGTATGCCCAAGAGTATCCGGGCGAGTTTTTGGACTTGGTCCAATCACCTCCTGTTGGAATCGCATTCAACGCCCGCCTCGGAAGTCATGATGAAGGGGACATTCGTGCCACGTGACCAAACCACCGACGCATAGCCCTCTCCGTTCGAAGAAGCCGCTGCTCAATGTTGAGTTCCTCGCGCACTAAGGTGTTTCTTACCCTATCCCGGCGAGTAATTCCCACAACTGCACGAAGAAATCTCACGCAGACTCCCGACCATCAATGAGGTCAATAGACGGATGATGTATTGTTTTCTTAGAAGACAGTCAGGCGGTCATAAAAGCTCTGGATATACCTTCGATCAACTGGAAGATGGTAAAAGTCTGCCGTCTATCTAAGGGAGAAAGCGACCAGATGCAATCTTACTCTATGCTGGGCCACCGGGCACAACCGTATTCCGGGCAATGAAAGAGCTGATGAACTAGTAAGAAAGGGTGCGGGTATGACAACGGAGACATCCCACCCCCACTGAAAACGGGTATGACAACGGAGACATCCCACCCCCCACTGAAGCCAATCGCAATTGATGACGATTGCGATAAACGATACAAGTCGCAAATAGTACGAACTTAACACCTGCAAGACATCGAACGCGATATGGCCTAAGCTAAACCTCCTGAAGAAGACAGATAACCTCCCAAAAATTAGACAGGAAGGTTATCAGCACTGTCTCATAGGCAACCATGTCAGAAGACTTCGGAAACCATATGACTGCAGAAGCTGCATGGAGGCAGAAGAAGAGGAAGCAATACTACATTACCTCGGAACATGCCTTCCACTTACAGGACCAGAAGTAAGCTGCTAGACGAATATTATTTCAACCACCTCGAGGATCTGAGACATATAAAGCCGATCGTGTCAGTACAATGGACCGGCAAAAAACTGAATGGATGGGGACTCCAAGCGTGAGCCTTGCATAGGGAGCTCATATGGCTCCAACAGCCGAAAATTAGGGGAAGTCTTTTTAGTGGAACTTGGCAGTGTCTTTGGACTTGATGGTGGTCTGGATGTCAGAGCACAAAGTGACGTCCCTTTTAGATATTACATTGTTCTTCTGCTAGACTCCAAGGACCTCGACATTTCCCTTTCCTTCCAATTCCCCAACCTCTGCGTTTTTAAGGCAGAACCGACAGAATACTTCTACACCCACTCACTTCAACAGGTGTCGATCCGTCTGTGCAGATCCGCTGGAGTTCGTCCAGCGACTGCTTGTCAGACATGATCTGGAAGAAATGGTGGTAGAGAAGTTTTTCGAGGCGACCGATGCTGAGTTCGAAGTGTCTTAAGTCTCGATGCTTTGCTGGCTGCTACTTGGTTGCCAATCAAGAGAGTGCTTCTTGCCCGTTGATGCGCATGGAAGCCACTCGGTTAAGTGTTGCAGTTGACATCTTAGTTTAGTGCTGTCCAGTAAACCGAGACTCCGTACATTAGTGTTGGACTGACTGCCGTGGTGAATATGCAGTGGGCAATCCGTGGTGTTGTCCCTATTTACGTTCTTACAGCAGTATTAGCCAGATGGCTGGACCATGTAGAGCGCATGGATAACTTAGCTCCAGCATCGAACCTGTGGGACAAAGTTACTCATCTGAAGAGCCCCCCCCCCCCCCCCCCCCCACCCCAAACCCCCCTGCCAAGGACCCACTCAAATGGAGTCCAGCCTGGCGTGTTAGTTGTTTGAAGCTCAGATTCACCCGGACTGTAGCACAACACGAGAAGAATTTAGGGGAAAGAACGCCTTCCTCTACATTTACTCAATATTAGACCCCCAGCTTAAATTTATGCCGACACCAACAATTAGATCTGGAGGAGTGTTTGTAGAGAAGAAAGTCCACAAGTCGCAAGTTATTAAAACACCATTGCAGTCCATTTGCCTCACAGACTAGTGCCAGTAAAGCATGAGCAAAGGACGTCGAAGAATCCGTTAAACCAATCTCCTCACTCCGGCCACACTCAATCACACGCACAGTTGACTCCTGAAAAGCATCTCGAACTTGTAAACATGGCATTCTACCCCAAATCGCTTACAAGCTCACACCCACAGGCAACAGCCCAGACACACAAGAGCACGCACGCCAACCTCAAACCACACAATAACCTGCTCTCTCAAAACATTTGAGCCACAAAATCAGTTCCGTTTGGGTTTCACTTTTCGGCACTTGTTCGAGCCCGTGCATAAACACAACTTTATGTGTTTCTTGACCCTAGTGTAATTGGATCTTTAAGTGCTCCCTCCCCAGATGGTCTTCCGCCGTAAAACGAGCTCTCTTCAAGAGCGCCGACCTTCGACACACCCATCTTCTGACGCGGAACCAGAAGAAATCAGTACTCGACGTCGGCTCTTCAGTTACAACACACAAATCCGCATCGGAATTGGACTCAAAATCAAGGCCAGCCGCCACACCTCGAGCCATGCTCGGGAGCGGGCCTGTGGACTTTTCTAATTAAAATTCAACTCACTTGGATTGTTGTTGGTTTCACGCCAATGCGTCGCTGCCTGGCATCCAAACGTCGTTCGGCTGATTCCCTTACAGCAGGACCATTTCTTGCCCGACCACAGGCCCGGATGGAAGCGGTATGACTTCTGGGTGTTGGTGTCTTCACAAACTGCAAGAGAGAAAAAAAAAGCAAAAATTCACATCAAATCGGATGAACTCATCATCAATGGCAGACGACCGTTATGGCCGCAGAGAGCAGAGGAGCTGCCTCCGCAGTGTCTTCTAATCTAGCGGGCAACCATCTGCAGTGCGTGCTTTGTTGGAAACCACAACCGTTTCTCGCTTCTCACAGAGCGCTTCGCGCGGGAATGACCTTGGGCCATTGTGTGCAGGCACAGCGGAGCGTTCGAGCTCGAGCTCCCAGCTCCCACTCCCAGAGCACCGAGGCGCACCACCCGAGAACCGCAAATTGAGGTATTCTCCGCAACACGCGCTATTGAATCCAATCCCTCTGCGAGATAAGAGAACTGATTGAATCGACACCCGGCCGAGGCTGGGGCTTCATCTGCGTCAACATCAACATCTCGTGCATTCGCAACCGCAGCGCAGAGCTTAAGGATTTCCTTGATTAACAGTAAATCACCTGAACAAATTTAATAAGTTTCTGCAATGGTCGGCGGGGGATGGCTCTCGACTTCTGGTGGTGGGCAGAGTGAGAGAGATTGGCCGGCCATCGTTCGCCGTGATCTCCATTGTTGCACTGACCTTTCATAATGACCCTGCGGTTGTAATAAATTTGTGCAACGGCAGTAGATTCGCGCTGGCAATGGTGTGAGGAGGGATTCTGGGTCAGGAATGTAACGATGAGGTTTGTCCCCGATGGCGGGGACAGAAGTGGAGGACTATTAGCGCGTTTCTGCGCACCTGAAGGATGCAATGGATGCCGTAATGGGCTTTTAACGAGATTACAATCGTGTTCGGATGGAATGCTGGTGCTGTTAATGTTGTCCTTGCATTGTGATTGGATTGCGAGACAGACTTGGCGCTCAAAGGTTCGATTAACCTTGTCTTCGATTCGGAATTGAAGGCATACGGAAATAAGGATTTTATACTGTTGAGGCAAGTCTTAGGTTTGCGTTTACTAGACGTTTGGTCAAATTAAGGCGGAGCAGATTGGTATTGCAACTTTATAGCCCCTTCTCTTGTGTATTGGAAGCAGTCCAACACACTTTTTGAGGTCATTGAATTCGTGGTGATTTACACGCTTAGTCAAACCCATACTACTCTACTCTTCAAAACGGGCATCTACTTGCAAACCACTCGATCGGATGCATCAGATGGCATGTGTGAGTATCAGCGGAGGGTTAGGAATAGCTCCCTCACTTGCCCTTAGAATGGTCCTTAATCATTCGTTCTTAACACTGGACTATCCTTGATAGACTAAGGGTTAGGAATACCTCCCTCCCCAGCCTTTAAAATGCTCCTTTCGTTCTTAACACTGGACTCAGCTTGATAGACTTAGGCCGCTATCTAGAGACACCGATGACAACTAATCTCATCTTCTCTAGAAAGAACTTCTTAACCTACATTCCCACCAAACCTTACTGCAAGTCTGACCAACGGTGGCTGGTCCTCTGCGAATCTTTGCAGATGGGAGAAGGCGTGGGATCTGCCGTCTACTCTATGGACCTAAATACGCAACTACTTACCATTCCCAAATCACTGTATCGTCTGCCAGACAGAGACTATAGCGCTAAAGGAATCATCAGGTGCGGATATCGGCGATAGCCGTCAGCTACCACTGCTCTGGATGCGGTCACATTCAAATTAAAGACGTCCCTGAATTGACACCTTTCTCTTAACGAGGTGTTTGTATCCATCTTATGTAATGTGACACTGCAGGAGAATTGAAAAACTAACGAACTCGGTAAAAACGCACTTTTCGGACACTGTCCGGAGTCTGGATAGAGATTTGCTTCACTGGACACTGTACCATTGGCACTCAAGCCAAATTGGGACTGTCCTAGAAGGCCTTCTATCGTTCGTCTTCTCTTCAGATAAGATGTGACTTTTGGTCCTACTGTTTACACAACCTGTCAAAAACACCATTTGTGTCAGCAAACATCAACGCTTTATCAAAACCATCAACTGGTTTGCGGAGTATGATCGACTAGATCGGCGTGATAACATTGAGGCGGCGACTATTTTCGGCGCTAGTTTGCAATAAATGAAACAGGAAAAGCTTTAGGATTTTGTAATTATATTTGAGGATTTATCTGAGGGATCACTTCCGCTCACGTTGATTGCACGTTTAAGAAGACACTGAACGAGTGTCATGATAATGACATTTTGATGAAATCCTTCTACAGATGCACGCGCCTCTGTCGGCAAGTAGCGGGTTCAGCATTTACTTAATGGTGCCATCTCAACATAATGAGTCTACTCAGGTTTTTGTGTGGCTGCTGCTCTCACTAGAAATGAAGTACTATAAAGATGGCCATCCTCACAGCTGATTCCATTCTCTGATTGGTCAATTTGGTTTGAGAAAGCGATATACAAAACGGTTAAGGGGCAAACAAATCCCTATTCACTTTATTTGTGCCCACACCACAAACGTCAACCTGAAGTGTCAAGTGGGATTGTATATTTTAAGATTAGGGTATGGGGTGGCACTACATCCGGTTGAGGGCCAGGGACTGGCTCTTCACCAACCACTGGCATTGTGCGGGTTATTGTTGGAAGGGACCTACAGTTTTATGTCGACTACTTTGAGAAGCTTTTTCTAGTCAGTTTTAGTCAGTGACTCGAAAGAGATGGGGCAATATGCTACCCGGTTCGGCAATATGCTACCCGGAATCGAACCTAAGTGTCCCATGGGCGTAGGCTCAACGCCCCGGCCGCCGCATGCCATTTGGTCTGGTGGTGTCATTGATCAATAAATTGACAATTCTCATAGTTTAACAAATTATTTTGATATCACGTGGAAGATATGCATCTGGAAGACCAAGCCACGTCTCACACAACACGACTCGTTATAACCTTATTCCAAGAGATATTCTCTTTGTTGGGGACCAGGTCCACCCCGGACTGTTGTGTGGCCCAAACAAGAAGTGTAAACACGTCGGATCTTGTCAGAATCTCGTCCAGGATTTATAGAGCGGGCATTTGAATGAAGTACAGTCGAACCCGGATAATAGCACATCAACCGTACAATGAAATATTGTGCCATTAAGGGTTGTGCCTTTAACCGATCTTATGCTACGTTTCCACCGAACGAAACCGCAAGGTTCCATCAATTTTCGCAGAACCTACCAGGTTACATTTTCAGAGTCTGGAAACCTCGCGGTCTCTGATAAAAGTCGTTAAATTCTCCTAGAGTTCATCCGTCCGTGAGAGGTTGTGAACCCGGATAAGCATACAGCGTGAGTTTCAGTTTATTTTCTCATTTGTCTCTTTCTATTTTCTGATGTTCACACACTATTATGTCAACAAACAGCAAGTGACATTTCTTTTGGCGGGCACTTACAAAATTGAGAGCAAGTGACTTGAAAATTGAGAGCGAAACCACTTCCAGCTCGATGGAAACGGCCTATTGAGGTTTAAGTTCATCCGCACCTAGCGGTTTCGGTTTAGTGGAAACGTAGCATTTCACACAAACAGTTTAAAAATGCGAAAAATTCAATACAAGTTCATGTTCAGCATACATGTTCACAGAAAAAAATGGCAGGAAACTTCCAGGATATGTAGCAATTCAAATACACTGTAGAGTATTGGGTCTATACTCTATAATTCGTGCGGTTTTTTTTCAAAATTTTAACGTTTATTTAAGCAAAACATTTACAATAGTATTATTCAAAGTATTGCCCCTCTGAAGCTATGACTTTTTCCCATCTTTCTGGCAATTTGTGGATCACATCCCAAAAGAACTGCGGCGGATTGGCACCCAAGGATGAAACAAGCTTATTTGTGACATTCTCCTCTGATGGGAACCTTGGCCCTTCTGAACAAATGATAGTCAGAAGGGGCAAGGAAGGTCGGGTCTATAAGGCGGGTGGGGTAAAACTTCCCATCCACTGATTTCCAAATATTTCTTAACCGGAATAGCAACGTGAAGCCGAGCGTTGTCATGAAGGAAAATGATTGCCACGTGTCTGGTCGCATATTCCGAGGGTTTTTTGGCTACTGCTCTGTTCGGCAGCGTTGTCCATTGATGGTTTCACCCGGTTTTAGCAGCTCATAATACAGCACGCCCTTCTGATCCCACCAAATACAGAGCATCACCTTCGCGCCATGGATATTCGGCTTTGCCGTTGATTTGGCTGGTTGGCCAAGCCAAAATGCACGCTCGCTCAGCTAGCGCATGTTCACCATAAACTTCCAAAGTGTGATGACTTTCGGCAGCCGTTTTCTTCATATTAAAGTAACGAAGAAGAACTCCCCGCATAAACACTTTTTCAGGCACAAGCTTCGACATATTTGAGTGAAAAAAAATGATTGTTGTTTACGCTTCAAATGAATGACATATACTGAAATGATGCACAATGACAGTAGCTTTCCAACGCATGTTCCAGTGGATTCCATCTCTTAGCAAACGGCACGAATTAAGTTATAGACTCAATACATATCAAGTCATTTTCAGAAAAAAACTAACTTTTCCCTTGGAATTCACATAACAATAAGAGGGCAACATTGTACCCGAACTGTTTCTTTTGCCATAATTTGTATGTGATATTGAGTGAGTTGTGCCATTAAGCGATGTGCTATTATCCGGGCTCGACTGTAATGAACTGATAATAACAAGCTCAACACAATACCATGCGTTGTCGACAATCGCAACCTATAGAAGTTGGGGTGGTCCCAATTTTCGAGTTCTGTTTATATGAACAATTGAGTAATGCGTCAGTAATGAGAACAAATAAAGTTGGTTGTTGCGAAGATCGAGGAGTTGCGTTAATCGAGAACGTACTGTATACAGGTTTAGAAAGTTGTTAGAAATCGAAGTCACAAATGTGCTTTATTTTAATTGACTTTCGCCACCGCAAAATGGATGAGGCTGCATTATAAATGCAGACCGTCGACAATGAAAGCACGAAAGGTCTACAGATTCTGACAATATCTAAAATGTGTAAGTTGCCTCGTCTAAAAGCAATTCCTGTTCGAGTTATGATTCCAAATTTTGTAATTTTGACCGCTGTGACATCGTCTGCAACTGCGGCAAGTCCAAGTTGAAAGGTCTTGATCGGCTTCTAACAAAACAATCTTTCATGGCCTCGTCGCTTTTGAGTCACTTTGAGTCGCTCGAAACCAGAGACACACGCAGCACGCATAGGTCCTGGAATAACTAGACTCAAGTCCTCACTAGATCCACAGAACAAAAGAATAAGAGCAGTTTAACCAAATGTAGTTTCACGCCACAAACAACGACCATGTCCACATCGATGAGAGTGGTTGTCAAAGAAGGAGGTTCCTTGTCGTGGTCTGGGGTTTCTTGCAAGTTGCGGTCTGATGCCTCCAAACAACTCATGCCAAGCAAATAATTGAAAATGCTGATCATCAGTCGCCCTTCAACTCACCGACCCGTTGAACGTATAAGTTGCTATTCAATTTATTTTGTTCCATGTTTCGGACAATCAGTAAGCGCCTCGAGACATCGGACAGGAATGTATCACAGGACCTTGTCTAGAGGCTTTGAAGAGGCAGTGATAGACATCAAATGACACATAATTTCCTCTCAAGCTTCGAATCATTGCTTAAGCCGGCTGAATTGTGCAATTACACCCGCATCAGCAACATTTCAATGATAAGGTCGTTTCCGCCTCGATTTAAGTGCAATCGTCTGAAGGATTAAGCTGCAATCATCGTTCAATATTCATCTTGATCTGAAAAGCACCCTCCCTCAGAACAGCCTCGAATTTGAATGCATTGATTCACCTAATCCTTGCCTCCGCCACTTCTCATTTGGCGAGCAGTCATTGTTCCTTCGGCTTCTTCATCCCTAAACAATGCCTCTCCACTTTGTGTTCCGCCCGAAGCAACTCTTTCCGCTCCAGACCGCCCTTCAAAGCACGACTGCGGATGAACGAACCACCGAGAAAGGTTTCTCAATCACCGCCGCCCTCGGGGGAAACTCTCAATCGCAATCCCAGATTCAGTGTACTCACCTTGTCGAATAGCTCTTATCCATTCAGCGCGTTCCTTGTCGCTGTTCGCAACCAAATACAGCGTGTACTGTGGCACGGACCTGGCTGCTGCCTGATCTTCCAATTCACAATAGCCTACTTGGAATGGATATCCCTGCAACAAAAAAGGACACACAATCTTATCAAAGTTCAAGTAACAAGCAATGGCGCGTCGCGTCCCGTCTGCCATCCGCCGCCCGGCACACGGCACACACGGGAGAGTCAAGTCATTATCCCGAATGGGCCAGATTAACAGCAAGTCGGCGGCGGCGAGACGGGGCGAACGTGTTAAAACTTACATCTGGGGCAAAGGGATCACCACCCTCTCCGTTGACTGTCGCAGTCTCCACTAGGCGGACTCCCTTGACTGGTATTCGGCCCCTCTCTCGACGGCGCTGTAGCAGGAAGAGAAGCCAGACAAGTGAAATGTCAGAAAAAGTTTCTTACATGGCACACAGGGTGCGCAAAAATAAAAAAAAATAAAAAAAAAACAGAAAAAGAAAAAAAAAGGTTTTTGTGAGAATATTTTGAAATTAATACGACTGACGGCTGGATGACGACTGGGGTCTGACGAAGCCGAAGACGAGGGGAAGATTTTTTTGGGGGAAGGACGAGCGCGGGCTTGCTTGTGGTTCTTGTATTTAATTTAGCCATCTGCCACGCTACTGTGGTTTTGGTTAGTTTAAGTCGTGCGGGCCCCTCGTTCGGTCTCGTCGTTCATTAGTGAAGGGTCCTGCTCCTGTGGTGTGAGTGGATTTCATTGGATCAACAGATGGATGGATGGATGGATGGATGGTGGGACTGCGACTTTAAGGAGCAACAAAAAGCCGGTCTAACAAGGTTAAGGATTTGTGAGAGCGCGAGATGGGGTAACAAGGAAATGTGCATTTAAGAGGTAAAAGGATACGCGATTTAAGCGAAGAAAAGAGGGTTGATGTGTGATGGATTACGCCACGGGCAGCAGGGTCTTCAGGTGGTCTTGTTGGTTTTATCCGTCGGTTTCTGCTCTCCCTCTCATATTAAGACGAATGAATGAAATGAGCAGATTTTTTGTGTTTGATATACGAACATAATTGGCATGCTTGAGCATATGGTGCTTAGGACTGAGACCAGACGATGGGAGGGATTGGGGCGGAGGAGGATGTAGCTAGAGTGGAGGGCGTACGCGTGCTGACATATGGACTTTGTGGTGGCAGACGATTTTAAGGAACTCAGCATCTTTTGCAAACTGAGCCAATGGTGCTTAGACTGTCACTAATTGAGCATCAAGCTGTAGGTCATCAACTCACACAAAGTCTGTCACAGCCGTCACAGTCGTCACAGTTTCAGCATTTTCTTCGTTCCCTCACGCATCGTTAGAAGTCGTCAAGTAGAAAATTAAATTAAACAGAAACACGTGCAAGAATAATTAGACTACGGCTCACAAAAGATGTCTTCCTCTTCCCCTTCCCCTTCCTCACCATCCACCGAGCCCAACAATGAATGCAACAGCAAGCGCACAGTTCCGCGTTCTCACGCAATCACATTTCGTTTAATTGCCGCGCACTCGTAATTCCGTAATTCTCAACGTCCGCCCCAAGCCCAACCGCTTCACTGCCGCATAAGGCGGCCTCGGCATCTTATCAGCTCGAACAGTGCACTCACTTGACAGACGGGCAAGCACAAGTAAAGGCCTTGGTCGGGGCTGTCGTGATAAACGGGTGACGAAACTGCAACTCTCCGCGTTCACAGACATCCTTTGTTCCGAGAAAAGTTTGTCGTTTGCACTAAGGCCGCTCCAGTGGGAAACTTTAAAGACCCCATTTGCACGGCGCACCATAATCCAGAGCAACACAACAAGCACCAACATAACTGTGTGTACGTGCAATTTCAAGGGCTGTTGAGTCCACACCCCCGCCCCAGGACACCCCGAAACTTTTAATGGAGTCAAAGTGTGTAAAGTGGCAGTTTCAGTCGGAACGCAGATTCAATTCAGTTGAATGGAAAAAGTTCTGCCAGCATCCTCGGCACAGATTCAATCTGGATGACACTTGAAAGCCGGGGCAGCAGCAGCAGCAGCGGCGCGGCGCCGCGATATGAGTGATGATCCTTTAATTGACTTTCACTTCAGCACTTCCCCGTCATGCGAGCTGTAAGCTAATGAAAATGAAAAATGTTCTGTCGCCTCACTTTGAGGGATGGCACGACTGACTGAGCAGCACATAAACCATCATTAAGCGCGACTTGGCATTCAGTTGTCATCGGCGGCTTGTCGGCGCATGGAGTGGCAGCAGCATCCTGCTGCTGTCATAATGTTTTGCAAACTCATGCTCAGCCAGCTGCAGAATGAGGCGATTGGAATGTTACGTCGAGGATGCTGTAGTGTATCTCATCTCACTCCGCATCCGCACTAATGACCCACTTACGTGCATTGTGCTGTCCGACGCGTACGCCCGTAGCTTTCCTCGCCTAAGTGAGTGACTGGATGCCGGCGAGGAATGAAGTGAAAACGCCCACGAGTTGGAGATGGGCACAATGCACACGGAAGATTCTCATAAAATCGGAAATGGGAAGTGTCTGTTGTTCCTGCGGTGACAGTTGGGTGTGGTTGTGTCGATGTCGGCGATGGGAAATTAGGGTCATCGATGGAGTGTGTTTGTATGCACGTGTGGTGGGAGCACTTATAAGTGTCCCAAGGTGGACATCTTTTCATGGGAACTCTGCTGCTATCATGCTGCGCCGAGTGGCCTAATGGACGGTTTACAGGAGACGGTGGAGACAGAGGGACGCTTGGAAACACTGCTTAGTCACCGTGAAAGCACCATCAAGTCTGGGATGTATTGAGGGCGTGATGCTGCGATGGAGGTGTCTTCAATCATAAAAATTGGTTCTCATTTCTTGGTGAGTCATCACTCGCCAAGGCTAATCACAATTTGCGATACCTGTAGCTGACAAAGGAGATCGAGATTTGTTCAATTATTGTTTGACAGGTGAGTCTGAGTAAAGCGGTAACTATTTGTCGTTCGAGCAGATAATGTGTAGATGCGTAAAACGTTGCATATTTATTGGCGCTACTTTAGCAATGTAATGACAATGGCCTATTCAGCGCCTTGCCTAGTTCTCATTGTGCTCTGACTGGACAGGAGAACAACTAAGATTTGGTGTCATAAAGGGAGGCGTTAGGCAGACATGCTAAATTGGCTGAATGTGCATTGTGCCAACATGCAACCAAGACAACAAGCCAACCTCCTGTGCAGCTTAACAGACTATCGACAGAGAAGTGTCGAAAGTCGCTGACAGCCGTGTAGCTAGATAGGAAACGCTAGATTTCGGTTTTATCCTTCCCTCCAACTTGTGCAGAAGTCACTGAATCGCATACTTACCAATAAGGCAGCAATTTGTGGTTACGCCCACTGTGGAGAGATAAACGCTCTTTGTGGGGTCTTGTACAGGTTGGACCAGTCTGAAGGTGTTGCACATAGAAACGTGTAGCAGCATCTTGCACGTAGCGAGGGCTACGCGTATACATGAATATCATTGTGTTCAGACTGGCAATGACATGGCTGTCCTGGCAACCTGGCAAGTTCGCCAGCTTCACAGTCTCTTGGGAAATGATCCCGTACACAGCACTGGAAAATGTTGAACTGCGCAGCCTTCACCTCTAGAGACGCTGGAGAACTGCGACGGTCTACAAAAAAATGACTACCATCTCCTGGGCAGTGCTTCTCGCGGCCAGGAACTCGTTTGGTTGATCTGTGTCTTTGGGCAGCTACCCACAATCACTTGCGTTTCGAAGCATCTGAGAAGATATGTCTGGAATCCGCGATGAGCGTAAGGTCAACTTTCCAGGATTACAATGGGAATTAGGTCCGTACCAAAGTAATAACCCTATAAAGTTAACGACTGTCCGATTCATAAGGAACACTGTGAAGAACCGAGACGTCTGGTGGCAGTGTTAGCCGCCAATTGTCCATCGAATTGAGGTGGGAGGAGATAGATTCAGGATCATAACAAGCGCGCGTAAGGGATTGTTTCACTTCTAAGAGAAGGACTTATGCAAATCCATTCCTGATGTATCACTTTTTTTAGAGCATTGTTGTATGCAGTGTTTTACGTAACGACCGTCTCCACATGGCAAAAAAATAGATTGACGTCAATTCGTTCGGTAACGTGTGGAGAAGACCCCAATCGTTGCTTTGTTGCTGACGTAAATTGCCGGCATGGCTCATCGAATACCTGATCCTTTTATCGAGGACGATACCACTCGTCAGTTATTGACGTTGTCGGAAAGCAACTAAAATATGGGGAAGAGGTTTTCGTGTGTGACGGTGGAGAACGATCGATTTTTTCCCAGAGGAATGTATAGCTATGTCATCCGGATATCCTTACAACCCTCTCCACCTAGTTGTAGCAGCAGTTCCTGTACGTCTAGGTTTGCCAGGAGTTGGTAGAGGCGTACGATCTGTCGTTAGCTGTGTTATGCCAGTAGTGCATTGTATCAATACGCGAAGCATATCGTCTGCTCCAAGTTTCGCCACTGAGAGTGCATGCTTAATAGCGCACGCCAAGGCATTGTTGAGGACTGCTTAAAAGGGGAGTGACTTAAAGAGTGTACACCAGTACAAGACCGCATTGGCTTAAGATTACTGCGTAAGTACACATCGATAACCATCCCAAGCCTTTTTGATGGACCTGTGGACTGCTTCTAGGAGGAAAACTACTTTCACAAGTCCAGGCACCCTCTGCAAATCATACCCACTCATCTTTTGAGCTCTTCAATTTGGTAATACATCGGGATTATCAGCGGCCCTACAATTTGGTCAGCATTTCGCGTCCTGGAGGGAATAGAAGCGTTTGAACGTATGTATAGAAGCAATCCTAGTTCATGGATTGCGGCGTTAAATAGAATCGGGTCGCATTTATAGCGTCGCATACGTACGGAAGGAGCGCTTTCAAAATGTTCGAGTTGCTGAAACCACACGTGTAGCAACGACGTTACGCGAGTATCTAAGGCCGGAATCAACAGTCTTTCATTGGGTCATTAATTCTTATATTCTTTATTGGTAGCTCCAGCGAAGGTCTGGAAGGTCTGGAGTAGAGGCTACGTCAAGAAGAGGTCGCTCGCGCACCTTCTATTCGATTGCGGTAGTAAAAGCAGGTCGTGAACAATTTATGAGAAGTCCTCTTAGGAAGCAGAACATCAGGGAATTGGAGGTGTTCTTCATCTTCCAACAGCACTATGCTCCAGCGCACGAAGTCCAAGCCATCAGGAGTGGCTCAGTGTCAATAGACCTTGCAAAGGATTGAACGTCAGAGAATCCAGATCTGAATCTGTGGTCAGCAAAACTGTCGTCAGAAATTCGGAAAGCCTTAGAAGTGCGTTAACCAGAGCAGCGATTACCATGGAAACCATATGTGCCGCGCCGCTACATCCCAATGAGCATACCGTTTGAAAGCTTCTGTCAAAGCAAACGGCAGTCATTTGGAGCGGTTTAATTTTTCTGTTTTAGATGAAGAACCAAAATAGATCCAAATATAATACAGTTTACTGCTTGTTTCGCGTGAAAAACGGGTCCTTTATGGAACCACCCCTAAAAATTCCGTTCACCCGTCTTCATTAAAAAGAAAAAGAAGAAAAGGTATAATCTCCCTTTTTCAAGTTCAAACAAGAGGTTGTCCTTGGATACACCTTATCTACAAACACACTCGCAAATTGAATGAATAAAAAAATGTCCTCTTCTTCGTCCAAATAGAACAGATGAAAGGGAAGCCCCACCATCATCGCCTCTCAGCAGGGAACAAGAAACCTTTCCTCTTCTCGTTTGAGGAGGAAAAGGAAAATATCACATGATGGCAGGAAGGTAAAAAAGGGATATCACATCCGTCTCAAAGTGACGGGGACTGTGATGAATCTTGATTGTGTATGTCATCGTCGTCGTCGTCTCTTCGGTATTGTGCCGTTGTGTCTGAAAGGCCTACCACCACAATCTGCTTTCATCCTGTCGAAAGGAGTTCCCAGTGAGAGGTGAGAAAGTAGATGCTGGTCTCTTTGTCTTCCAACAACACAAGCAATCCTTAAGGGCTTTAATCCCCTTTAAGACTGATGAGCGAGTGAAATTGAGTTATTTTTCTATTTTCTCAGTTTGCCTTGTGTTTTCTTTCGTGTCGGTGTACACTTGCCGCGACCGTCTTCGAAGAAGCCCATTGTTGCCACCAAATGACGAATTTGTCCCACTTCAAGGACCTGTTGGAGTGCTCGACGTGAAAGGAAGTGAAAAGGCAACCGAGCGACAGAGCGAGAGAGAAAGAAAATGAACTAATATTTTGTCAACAATTTGCTGTGTGCATCTTGTTGCTGTTTCCCTTGGTGTCGCCGCTGCACTTGGTTGACCCTTCATTTGTCGTCTTCTCCCTCCGAGGAGCGGACACCCTAATATTCTTCTTAAGCGTGTGTGTGGGTAGGAGAACAAGAGACTGATGAATATGTTTTCCTGAGATGATGACGGATTTAATGCGTAATAAACGCCGCGGTGTTTAGGGTGTGCGTTGGTGTGGGAACAACTGGGCTTCTGAGAACTCGGGGATTAGAAGGAGTCCACGGGTAATCAAATAAAACACGGATTCAACAAAGCGAATCCTAAATTGAAACGAAATCCCTTGGGCCGGGGTCAATGCACGATTTGAAGATGCATTGTTTGCGTTCGTGTGTCGGGGGACTGTAGCAGGTGAGTGGTTGGAATTTGACACGGCTGGAGAGCAACAAGGGCGTCCTAAATAAACTCAGGACTTTGATTGGGACAAAGATAGGTATTCTCTTTGGTGAATGACTACATCTTTAATCATAGAGGTGCAAGAAAAGATGTCAACGTCTGGCAGAACAAATTGCGATAAACTGTAAAGGTTTCTTTCGTCCCTCTCGAAGACTTGAACGAGGAAGCAAACGTATTCTTATCCAATCTATACTCATAACTTACTGCAGGAGCGATGCATCATTAATAGGATGAAGTGCGTCCAAAACCAGAACACAGTGTGGCAGAATGAGAATATAGGTGAGCAAAAGTCAGTTGCCTCAGGGTGACCAGGTAGGAATGATAGGAACAGAAATGCAATTAAAACAGCAACGGCGTGAGGTATAAAATTGATTCTGGGTTTATTCTGAAGATGAATTCATGCCATTATGTGTAGGATAGCACATCACTTACATAATCGCCTCAACTTCATTGGCAGTGCTTCAAGCGATCGATCCAATTGTCGATCAAAAATGAGCGAGGTTATTCGGGCAAAAGCGTGTCGAATGTTAGCCTGGAACTCGTCCAAAGTGATTGGCTTTTGAGTAGAGACTATGGACCAGAGAATATAGTCCAGTTGTGCAAAATCGCCGGTTCACAAAAAAGGAGACCCCTTCAACTGTGCCAACTACTGAACATCGCATATAAGATCCTGTCTGCCGTGTGAGCCCCTAAAACCTTTCGTAAATATTCTGATACGTCCTTATCAGTGCGGTTTCAGGCCGGAGAAGTCCACAATCAACCAAATCTTCACACTACGGCAGGTAATGGAAGAAAACACCTGGGATGAACATCGAAACCAACCATCTATGCGTCATATTCAAGGCCGCGAGCATAGAGACGAGCTATACCACGCCAAGCCTAGTTTGGACATTCCTCATAAATTCGCCGATGGAGAACTATCGCTGCTCCATCGAGGACCGTAACGAACTCCCCGAGCCCGTCAATGTCTAAATTCTATCATCATTCTTGAAAAGGTCCTGCAAACCTCACTCGCCAACAAAAAGGCCACAATCTTCCAAAAGTCCGGACAATTGTAAGCATACGCAGGCGACATTGACGTGTTTGGTCGAACACAGATGTCCGTTTGCTGGTGTTGAAACGGAGGCTGCCAAAATGAGAAAACTAAGACCTTGCTGACCCGTGTCCTCCTCTATGGTCAGGAAGACGGGACAACCTCGAAAACATATGAATTTGTTCGAGAAGAAGGCGACATAATCAGATGACTAGGTCATGTAGAGCGCATGAACAAAACTGCTCCAGCCCGAAGAATCTTCGACTGCGAACCAGTGGACAACGCAATAGAGGACGCCCGCGGAGCAGATGGCGAACACAAGTGGAGAAGGGCCTACACCATCTTAGCGTGCGAAATTTGGCGCAGGTGGCTAAAGATCGGAGGAGGTTGAAGCCCAGGGTCACACCGGACTGTTGCGCCATTGGAAGAAGAAGTCAAGTCGCATGATGAGCAACCAAGTAGCGAAAATTCTCCTTTACATCTTCGATCATTGCGTCACTCGTATGGCTTGCAGCGCCGTCTTGTTGTATCGATCGCTCTTTACCTGAGACCATCGACGGCAGCAGCGTCTTCTTCTCCCTTTCGAAGGAAAGTCATAAGTCCCGAAGAAGCTGCCCTGCCAGAAACCCCACCTAAGCGTCAGTCTTTGTGGATGCATTGATGCTTGGTCTAACACCTGTGGATTGTGTTCACTTCAACAGCGGCAATTTGTCGAAGTATGAGCATGTTGACCAAACATCCTCCTCACCCGAGACAATGACCTTTTGGCCAAAATCAGGATCACGATCATTTCTAGAGCCCATTTGAGAAC
This sequence comes from Eristalis tenax, assembly GCA_905231855.2. Lineage (NCBI taxonomy): Eukaryota > Metazoa > Arthropoda > Insecta > Diptera > Syrphidae > Eristalis > Eristalis tenax. The sequence continues at coordinate 74,711,040 of HG993125.1, read as the reverse complement.
TCAGTGATTTGTGTATGGCTTCAATTCTTGACTCAGCACAATCTTACACGAATGTGGGCCGTGTTGGCTCTATGGCGATGCTGCTAGCTAATCGGCGCATAATGCTTCTTCTTCAATACTGGCTGGCCTCTACAGAGGCTTTGTTTTCCACCAACCTGGTTGGGGCTTGATGTCCCAAAAAGGCCTACTCACGCTCAATTTGCCTGCACACTGAAGCCATGAAGCCGACCGGCCTTACAACAAAATACACTTTGTGTATTTAAAGCTTTCGAGTTTCGATATTTTTTTAATAATTTCCGCACGTCGTATAAAATGACAAACCTTGCTGAATATTATGACAGCTGGATGTCATTGGGAATTTTTGACAGCTGCTGAAACATAACTCAGTTGGCATAACTTCATGGCTACCTGGTCACCATTTATCAATTTGTTCCTTCACGACAGGAGTGATCACCCGTTTGAAGTTGTGCGTGACTGCAGCACCAGCAGCCTGCTCCGAGTTTATGTTGACCCAACACAGCACTTGCTCTGTTCAGTGACCTCTTGTCAAGATGATTACCGGCAAAGAATGAAGGTTAAAGGCTTCTATCATCCTATTTGCAACTTCACTCTTAATTACCATTCGAATATCGTCCCACAATCACACCTCAATTTGCCATTACAACTCACCAACGCACACTCGCACACAGCGCACCTCCATCAATCCAAATCAAATCTCATAGATGACGTACTTCAAGCCCACATCTTCGAATTCATTTCCTTTTTACGAATTCCACTCGCAATCCAAAAACCCAGTTAACCTTGTCTTCTTCCCCACAAACATGATATTTACTTGCAAAACCGAACTCACAGCCTCGTCAGCGATTCAAATGGCGCCCATAACTCACGCGCTACACTGTCAAAAGCCGAACCGAAAGCTGACGGAACTCCTCACCACCATCAACGCGAGAGCTAGCCTTCAAAGGCTCCAGCAAGCAAAACTATTCCGATTGCTACGAGTTGAATCACCTAGCGGATGACAGCAAAAGAAATTGGATTCCATAAACTGCCAAGTGGAAAGCCACTCATCTGCATTGCTCACTGCGAGTCCCCAGAGAGAACGGACATGGCGACGAAGCGGTCGCAAATTGGAATTGATGCGAAATATTTTATTTTTTTCCGCTTTTTTTTCTGTTTTTTTTTTTTGCTTGCATCGATACTGGAGTGGAATGGTGGCGCAGTGTCTATTTTTAGATGACCAAGGGAACGTCATTTCTGTGGAAGGCAGTAGCTGGCGGAAGCTTATGCATGTTCGTGACTTTTTTCAATTAGTCCGTCGAGCAGGGGGCTGGCGGGGTGGACGGAGACGGACTGAGTTTGTAATGAGATTGCAACCCCAGTGGACGAAGGGTAGCTGCTTGAGTAGCTCAGTCGGTAGAGCATTGGACTTTTAATCCAAGGGTCCAGGGTTCAAGTCCCTGTTCGAGCGATATTCATTTTTAGTCTTTTTTCGAGAAGCGCCGTGCGAATTGCCACGACTTGATGTAAGATTTGCATTGATTTGGATTGGATTCAGGAGAGTTTCGAATTTGAAATTTTCAATTCATGTGCGTTCGAGGATGTCGTGAGAAAAAAAGCAACAATCTCTTAGACAACACATGCCGTGTAGACAACGACACAGCGACCAAGGTGGTTCTAGTGTATCGAAGGGTTGGAGTGAAATTTTTCAACTTCACTGAAGTGAGTGTCTCCCTATGGAAGATACGTTTCCCTAACCAGTTTAGTGTCGGGCATCCACACAAAACGTGCTCAGACGTGTCATTCTCTTCGAGGCAGAGCCGGCAAACCTTGTCTTGACGCAGGTTTAATTTGTTAAGGCGTTATTTCAGGCCGCCGTAGAAGGTGAGAAAGCTCGTTGGCAAACTTAAGCTGTCTTTATTAAGAGGAAATATTTTTCTTTAAATGAATATGGCCTGATTCATCTTTTGGATTGCCTAAGACCATGACCGTTTGTCCACTGGTCTAGGCGAGGTTTGTTGTCCCATCCGTTATCAGTTCTGGACCGATGAACACAGATTCCGAGCCAGCTCTCTCGAGCTCATCTGCGGCGTCGTCGCTAGCAATCCCCCTGTGTCCAGGGACAAAGCCCAACAACATGCATGCGTAGTAAGAAATTCGTGAACGAGGAGGAAATGCTTCTATGTCTATACCGTCGGAGTTAGCAAAAGGTACAGGCACGGGCATTTTCTCCGAAATTGTGCGCCATCAGATTCCCTGCATGGCAGTGTTTTTCTAGTGGAGGTCAGAATGATATTAATGTTGGAAATACCACCGGCAGATATTGCTGCTTAACGCAATGCCGCCGCGAAGAGTTTAAGGTTGTCACCCCGAGGCATTCGATTACTCTGTGCTGGTTCCCTGGGTCTGAAGACCCAGAAAACTGACTGAAACCGTTCCATCCCAGGCAATCCTATGTATGAAACCACTGCTTGAGGATGACAAGAAGAAAGTGGACGACACAATTATAGAGGAAGTGATGCTATGGTCCAAGTTGAACGGTGCAAAAACAGACAAACCCCTCCAATACGACAAAGAGTTGCTATCGACGGTAGTGGCTTATTTCATCTTGTGGCACTACTGTTTGGAATAAAGCACTTAGCTACAGACCTCTCTCGCAGGACTAGTTTTTACAGGCTACATTCAACATCACAGCAGTGGTGCTCCCGAGTTAAACTGACTGCTCCTTCCTTTCAGTTACCTTATACACACAGGCGACGTTTACAAACATGGTAGTCAACAAGGCAGTACTCAGTCTGCAACAGTGGAGTCTGGGAGAACCTGGGTAAAATTTTATATATATTCGGCCGCCTCCGGGCATATGTTACAGCTTTACATGTGTTTGACACTTTAGTGACTTGAAACAGTATTGAGCCTGGCCCAGGTCATGTTGCCTATGCGCTCATTTTAACGCAGCGATCATGGTTTAACCTTCACCTCAAGTTTCCATTTCAAGAGTAAAGTCATGCAAGAAATATACGGTCTCAATGATTCCATACGAACTGCTGTCTGAAAAGACATTTCGAATTCCGGAAGAGAGGTTGATCAAAAATTGTCACAGCGCCTGAAAGTAGACACAATAATTATAATTATAGTAAATCCCCAATTACAGCCCGTGCAACGTACCAGTGATGCCAGTATTTTTTAGGTGGGAGTTACATAAGTTAGAAGTTACCGTTTCCACTGCACGAGGTAACACATTTTTCTAACGACTTTTGGTCAGAAGAAATTGTTCTGTTTATATCAGGTTTTCCATCAGGAGAACTTGACAACTTCGAAATAAAACATGAATAGTTTGAAACTTTGCGCAGATGCGATATCGTAACCAGTGAGGTCCTAACAAGGTGCGATTATTGCAGGTTAAAATCATCACTCGAGGTCGTCCTATTCCTCCCTCAGCACGATCTTTTCTGTAGCAGTGCAGCCTCATCGGCTCTGAGGCTCAGAGGAGCGGCGTTCTGGAGGGATAAACTTTACGGTCACTCTTCCGTACTTAAAGGTCGGACAGTACCACAGTACAACAAACAAACGGAATAACTATGTACTACCAACACTTGCCCCGGAGAAGACTTTTCACTTTCGTTTTCCAGACCGACAGCAATAGCAAGAGCAATTGATATCACCAGAAAGGGAATTCTCTCTGTAGACTGATGGCTCAAAAACGAGTGCGGGTAAAGGCGCAGGGGTCTTCTAAAGACCAGCGCTTTCCGAACTGAAGTGGTTGCGATACGCAAGGCAGCACTTGCGCTGCGAGATCACAACAACATAAAAATTTGTCCGATTTTCAAGCGGCAATTAAAGCCATAACATCGGACATTTCGACATCGAAACAGATCAGGTTATCCACTCAAAGAGTAAATTAGATATCCTGGACGAAGACAGTGACCCTATGCTGGGTACCAGGGCATAAACGAAAAAGCGGATGAGTCTTGAGGAAAATGGATCTGAGCTGAGATAATCTCGGGCAATCGCTTATGCATTCACGCCACCTAGGTCCATAAGAAAAAAAAAACTGGAAGACGAAGCCCTGGACAGAGACTTTGAACTCGATGGCTTGGTCTGGAAATTGGAGCAACAGCAAGCAAACAGGGATCAAGGAAACACACATGCTATTAGGAGTCCTTATCGGGCACGGTGATATACATGAGCCTACGAGACAGCGACTTTTGCAGGAGCTAGTGAGATGACGAAATTGGTTATCTTATTCCAACCCCAGAATATCCATCCACCAAGTGTGTATATACACTTTGACAATTTTTGGATAAAATCCAGGAGCAACCCACCACCTTTTCATCGATTGTAAGGCCGCGTATGCCAGTGCAGGTGCAATGTTTAGTTTTGGCATCCCTATCAAATCGGTTATTTTGTGTAGGATAACGATGAAGACTGCACTCCGCTCCATCAAGGCCGGTAAAGACATCGCCGAGACATTTTATTAAAAAAAAAAAAACAAATACATTCAGACAAGGCGACTTCAAAACTCGAACGCCACTATTAGAGGCACAATCTTTCAGTCAAGTCCGTCCAACTACTCGCACAAGCCGACGATATTGCCATAATTAGAAGGATGCAGCATGATGTCAGTCAGCACTTGTGTGGATATTGCGACTGAGGCCGCGAAGACGGTAAATGAGGGCAAGTTTATGCTATCTACGAGAAAGGACACCCAACAGCGACGTCTCGGACTGAAAGTCACACAAGACGGATATAGCTTCGAGGTAATCAATGATGAACCACCGATGAACCGAAAATGAACCACCGATTAAATCAAACAAGGAATAACTCTTGCCAATCGCTGCTTCTTTAGCCTAAGAAAACAATTGACAAAGAAAAACCCTCTATACGGCCTCAATAGGCATTGACTTTCGTCCAAAACGGACGAGGTTGCTCTTGGCTGCTTTGAGGGGAAAATTCTTCGGGTGATTTTCGGTCCCATCTGCATGGTGAGTGGAGGAGAAGGTATAACAACGAACAGTACGAGCTGTTCAGCGACATCGACTCAGCCAGAAGAGTGAAGGTACAACAATTGCCATGGCTAGGTCATGAAGAGCAAATGGGATCCACGGGGAAAGAATTCCAATAAAAGAGAGGCTCCCGAGGTGGCGAAAGCAAGTGGAAAGGAACCTCAACTAAGCGTGCGAAACTGGAGGCAGCTGGCTAAATATCGAGCTGGCTTGTTGGACGAGGCCTAGGTCCACCCGGACTGTAACGTCGCCTTAAGTAGTACGCCCAGAACGTCCGTCGCCTCATATGATCGAGTGGCTTTGGCTCTTGAGTTATGCCAATCGCATTTCGCAAAACTGCTATAGTGTGGTATTCGCGATGCCGAATTTATCAGAATGCCGTCGATTCCACGACTGTTTTGATTCGTTTGCGATAGACGCTTGAATGGGTGTAATATTCTGGTCTCCACGACCAACCCGTTGTCTCGCTGGCACGGGAACATCTAGCAGCGGGCATTAAGACCTCTGCTGGCGCACTAGACTGTGAATTGCCTGTTTATTGTCGCTGGCGTTAACGCTTTCAAAGTTGCCACCAATAAACATTCTTCTTTCGTGGAACTCACGTTGTTGTGCTTACTGAAGTTTTTGACATTGACAGTCTAAGGGTGCGTTCACACTGAAAGTTCACTGCTGTCAAGTCCCAGTTACATGTTTTTACCCAATCAGTGATATCACAAATTGATCATGAACGAACTCGGCACTGGGCCAAATGTCTTCAAATCTTGAACCAGCAAAACCTATCATGAACCGATGTCAGCACCCAAAGTTCTACTCATTCGCAACCACGCTGTTGCGTCACACTGGACAGACTGAAATTTCCACAACACACTTGCAGACAAGCAACAAAGCAAATTCTTAGAGACTTTCAAAACACCCCATCATCTCATTAACTTGAATGGGAATTTGCATTTCACTCAGCAATTTGCATTCATTCAAGAATTTCGCGAATTGTCTTCGTTTTCCTCTCGAATGACACAAGCTCCTTGCATCCATCATCCGACAATTTATGGCTCAGTTCGGTGGATTAAATAAAAATTCCATTAGGTACCACTCCACTTGTGAGTCCATCCGCCAAACAATGGAAAGAAATGCAAATTCTCTCGAAGAATGCTCCTTGAACGGCTGGGTTCCCCCGCCTTACACGGCGTCGTCTACGTTCATTTTGTGAGTTGTGATTCGCCGTGAATGTCAGAAATTTGCAAGCGAATCATCTCCACGGCAGACGGTGATTGCCTGTGGAGCAGCCATTCCGAAGCCACCCACCCGTGGCTTGCATTCTCCTAGGAAGCAAGGATAAGGAGTGGGTAATTAGCTGACCAGTTTGAGAGCCAACCACTGGCAGCGCGGCGAAATGAATTCGAAAAGGGTGTGTCCGTCGTCTACCCACGTGAGTCACTCACGTGGAAAGGACGGATATGTTTTCACAAGCATACGAGGGAATTAATTTTTCGGGATCATTCGTCCGACTGGGTCGTCTTTGTTTGCCCAACAGCCGGAGGGTTCAATGATTTATGTGGCATTCCTCTTCGTTCGCCTCTCCGATTGGAATGCCATCCCGAGCGTCCTACGCGCACGTGAAATGCATTTCAATTGCGGTCAGTCTGCGCTTCCCGCCTGACCTTCGCATTAGAAACGTTTGATGATTCCATTTCCCCCCCGGCCCACGCTTGGGATTCTCACTTGAGTGATAGCGATCAGAATGACTGTCTGAAAGATCACATTGTGTCGGCTGTCAGACGGACTGTCATAATTTATTTTATCGTCTCCCCGCCGCGCCAGTGTCTTTCGCGCACACTTCGCTGAAGCGGTAGTTTGTCACGAATCCACACACCAGACCATCGTGGGATGTCGCTGAGGGTCTAGTGCAGCTGATACGTGCACACGTCAAGGAGACCATGTACCCTCTGGCCTCGGCTTTTGTTGCGCTTATCGCTTCTTCCCGGGTTATTGACGAAAAAGTTTCCCTTTTATGGGTTCCAAGTGATTTTTTATGGTCGATTATTCATGTTGGTCTTTTTTGAGACGACGACTCGGAGAAAGATAGGGCAGTGGCATGGGATCCACTTAATGTGCTGCTGCTGCAGCTCTCTCGGTGCTGCCACACATGATCAATCACAGTGCGTTCGGATGGCATCACTATCTGTTCGTCAGTGCGGGGTGCGAGAGACGATTGACAGACTTCTAGGAAGCATCTCTTCCTAGTGCTGCTACATCGTGGGGTGATTAAACGATCGAGAGATGGCATGAAATTAATGAGATTGGAGATACGCCGGGGCCAAGAGGTGAATCTCCGCGGAGAGAAAGTATTGAAATGCAATAAAACGGAAACGTGTGTGTCTGAGTGCGTACTGTGTCCAGGTCTGGAATGAGCTCCGGTTCTTAGAATCCGTCAGGTAGAGCACGAAACACAAGGTAATTGGGTGGTTTACGAGTTCTGGTATCATGTTTGGACGCTAGAAACTTTCTTAAAATTGCGGCTGCTTCTGATTAAGATGATGATTAAGTGTCGAGGAACGCAGAGAGCCGGGAGATGACCTCTTTTTTTCTAGAAGTGATTAGCAGCGAGTCTTTGTGTTTGTCTCCGTTGACAACGAGAGCTGCACTCATGAAATCTGGAGCAGTGTATGCTTCCTTTTTGAATCTTATCAAGGAAGTGGCTTGTCTTGAGACCGGACGATGTTATTTATGAGGCTGTTGCTCTTGGCTTGGAACTCGCATCAACGATTGCAGATCTTGTCGGTAGAGTTGGAAGGCATCTCTGGCAAGGCTTCAGTCCTGACACCGCAGCAGAGGACGCCCGCTAAAGCACACAAGGTGAAGAACTAGTTGGAACCAGCTAGCCAGAGATCACGCAAACCGGCGAGGCTTGTAGGTAGAGACCCAGCCTCACACCGGACTGTCACACAAAAAACGAGCGAGATTATGCGTCCATCTTCAGACCCGAAGAAATGCCATCAACACTGGCACCTGTCTACGCAGCATTCAAAGCCGAAACATATTCTATCCTCCTCCGTCTCACTCGCCACACCAGCCTACCTGAACCCCAATTCGGAAAGACACGCGCATACCTTTCCATTCATTCATCGAATTCCCGATGAGTCACAGGCACGGATCTCACGAGAGCGAGAAAGATAAGATCAATTGCTGCCTTTATCCATCGAATTAAAATTTATTTAGACCTCCATCAGTACCCACGGTTCCGCCTTTTCCTCCGAATTGGTCGCAGTCAGCCTCTTAGGCAACGAAAACCTGATTGCGAAACAAGGCAACAAAGAGTGAACAACAACACATGAGAGTTGTGTGTTTCGGCACCGGAAATGCCAGAGCATAGAGCTTCCTCATGCTTGGCCGACCCCCTCTGATCAATTTGACAAAACTCCCAACTTTCGTTTCGCGAGAAGAAAGCATATTCGTGTGACTCACTTGCGGAGAACAGAGTGCATGTCCAAGACCATGTCTAACCAGGTGCAAGAGGCATCCGAACGACCAATGAATCACACACGCAAAAATGCATTACTCACGTGTCAACCAGAAGCATCCAATTCCAGCTTCCACTGATCCGAAATTGATGTTGCTCATAAAGTGGACGCATCTCTTCTGGATGCACGTAGAGCCGAGCATTTCAATCATTACTCGTTCACACGGGAATTGTTCAGAGTCAGACGAGGGCCGGGAATCTTTCGCGGATTAGGACTCCTCTTACTCATTCATCTACTTGCGGTCGTCTCCCCAACCCAAGTCGTCGTCTCAGTCATCTCGGTCGTCGTCGTCGTCGTCGTCGTCGGCGTAGTCATCATCATCATCGTTGAGTAATGCCCCGAGGTGATGGTGCCACGCGGTATCTCTGGGATACGCATAGGCATAGGCATTTGTTTTATAGTTTTCGTTGCACCAGTGAGCAATTTTAATGGAATCTTCAATTTCCGCTCAAACAAAAAAACAACACAACAGTCAAACGCATCCAAAAAGAGTTTATGACCAGGAGACGTGTTGCTTCTTCTGTAACCAAACAGGAGAAGCATATAATCAATCCGTCGCTAATTATAGAGCCTTTGGGGCGTAATTTGCCCGCCGCTTGCCTCCCCCCGTTCGGCCCCAGCTAGACGACCGACCAGCACCGTCTCTTGCTTCCCCGGATAACGTTAAATGCTGCCGTGCGTGAGTTGAAGATTCTCTGAGTCGTTTCGGGGATCGGTGAATGGACATTTTGGTCTTGGTCCTCACGCCCGTACTCATTCTGGAATAAATTATTAATGACCAAGGGAGCAGCGCGGGATGAGCGGGGTACTGTGTTATCCACCGGAGGATAGCGTGTGTCATTGTCACTTTTTTTTCTTTTTGCTGCGCTCCTCCACTGATGGTTTGCTTGTGCAAAGGAAAACATTTCTTTCTGGGCACGCTGCCAAGAGGCGGAGGTAATCTTCTGAAGTGCAGCCAGCCACCCTGCACACTGGATGGCGGAAGTTGGAAATGAAAGGAAGCCACGAATATATTTTTCAATGTCACAACAATGAAAGTTTTTTCTATTCCACACGGCGCTGAAGGCGACCAGACTGCTGGAACTCGTGTGCGGGAGTTCAATGGCTCCAAGGGCAAAGGTTGATTAGAATTCGTTTTTTTTTTTTATCTACGGACTCAAACCACGTTCCATTCAAAAGCAGTTCATGCTGCATGTTGACATTAAAGAGCCCAGCTTTCTGCATGGAAATGGACACTTCGCTTTAAGTTGTTCAGTTGCAAATCTAAGGGATTTGTGTAGGACCTCGTAATCCACCAAGTCGTGCAAACGTAGATGATGGTCTTCACGATTCTTGGTAAACGGAGCAAAGACCTCCAGAGAGTTGGCTTTAAACTTTGCCTTTGTGCTGGCGTATTTTCATTTTCTAGAATTCAAGTCCAGTCCAGTGGCTTAGTAAAAGTTAACATTGTTCCTGCCACCAATCAGTAACATCCCTCCGCATGGCGCCCGACACTGATTCGAAATCCATCGAGTTTACGAATGTCATGTTGGGTAATCCTTGTTGTACTGGTTTCAAGACGGTAGGAAGTAGGGTACATAATTTCAGTCCTCTCATTCTAGATTTGCTATCTGGAAATATCCCAGTGTTCCGACTGGAAGCATACGGACATCGTTAAACATTTCTTGACAAAATCACAGAAAACATTCCAAGTATCTGTCCGGAAAGCGGTATAAGTGTACATTGTGAAATACACATCTGTTGATTGGCTTGGAGGCCTGAAGACGTACGTAGACCTAGGTGGTGCATTGTGATGTCACACGGATCAATTGACCATGAGTGGGGATCCGGCTGCAGCTTTAGACTTCATAGGTCCTTCAGTAAAGTCGCTTAAGCCTTTGAGAATGTGAACTCTCAGAAGTCTAGACGAAACATCAGAGGTGTGGACGGCGCAATTAAAGTGTTATGTGTCTGCCCTTAGTTAGTGGGCCCCCGGTTCGGATCACAGTGAAAGCAAAGTTACTACGCTTTTATTTCCTTTAGTCATGATTTCCGTTGGGCTCGATTTAACGGTGCTATTACTGTGGACTGGTCAATCAGTGGAAGTAGTCTGACAATGGACAACATGGTCTAAGTGTGCTCGTGAATTCACTAGCCCCCCACTACCTACCTAGCAGAGGAGATGCGGGATGCTTTGTATGTACATCCTCATAATCCATACAGTCTCTGGAGAAATCGTTCGTTGTGACGCCTTGTAGGTAGTTAACACACAAAAAGATTGCACCGCACAGGAAACACAAGCAGCCACGCGCAGTCGATTCTACAACAACCGCCTTCAGTTTGACATGTCAGCAGCAGATCGATCCCCAATCGATCCACAAAACGTGACGAAATAATAACTGTAGTCTCAGCTAAAATTTAGAATTTAAGGCAGTTTTTTTTTATCAAGGGTGCTGGCATATTTTTATTTTCACGACTTCAAGTCCAGTCCAGTGGCTTAGTAAAAGTTAACATTGTTCCTTGCACCAAACAGAAACATTCCCCGCATGGCGCCCAACACTGATTCGAAATCCAAGTTTTTTAATGGAAAATAAATTTAAATAATTTTACATCGTACTTAAAGGAAGTAACCAACCACGTAGCTGATGTTTAATCTCTTTAGTAGTAGAGGCAGACATTTGGGATGCAGGCTGGACAAGACCGACTGAAAGGCTTACCACGTAGGCTTACCACGTAGTGCCATCTCGTGACTGTTAATTGAGACGCCAACCTGAATAGCTGCTTACAAGTCACGAGGAGCATGGTTGTAGATTGATTCAAGGGAGAGGGAGAACAAAGTTGCTGCATGTCTGCCTAGCTCTAGCTCCTCCGCTTTACAGAATACATCTATGGCCTGACAGGCACTCACATCCAGCTTGTTGCTTTCTGTCTGAGCTTGGTAGTGACCGTGACTTTAATGCCTCAACCCTTTCGCACGGGTTGGGGCACATTATGTCCCATTCAGTTTCGCAAACATGCGAAATGTACTTGCTAGGCAAAGACATCAAAACAAAATGGTTGGCTAGCCACAGTTAGCAAACTGCTGTTGAAAATATACCGCGGAGGGCTTCTATTCCTGTTGAGGAACCAAGAGACGCGACCAAAGTCTATATCCTGGAACCACGCGAGGTCACAAGTCCCTTAGTTAAAGGGTGCTGCTATCCCTTATCTATCGCAAATCGCGGAGAGTGATAGAACATCATTAACGATGCTTGGGTCTGTCGGTGTTTGTCTGACTCTGGGTGCAAGGAAACCGTGGAATAAAGACTTTATGGCTGGACATCCAGAAAATCCCTTCATACAGCTGCCTTAACAGGCGCCTTGCGTCAGAACATTCCATTTAAAGCATGGATTCGTCATCACCTTCGTTCGAAAAGGAGTACATTGGTCGGGAAAGAAGGAGAAAACACCTTATGCTTTCAACACTGTACAACCCTTGTGAAGAATGGAAGACTGGCCATGCGCAGCAGATTCGTAGTAAATCAGTACACAGCTAAGTAGCTTATTTCTCAGGCCTACGCCTTATGGAGGGTCTGACCCTGAGCTGCGTTGCTAAATCCTGACCTAATGCATAAGCAGTCGCACTGTCAACACTGCAGAAGCAAGCTAAGCCGAATTCTGAGAAAAACGACCGTCCGATTGGCAGGGACAAACACTTAAAATTTAAGAAATGGCGTTTGTCTCTAAATCAATTTCTGCAAACAAACACTGACAACTTTGACTTGACTGCCAACCAGAGAGTTGCAAAGTTGCTGCAGCAACTAATATGTGTTATTTAAACCACCATCGACAAGGCTAATACCACACTGTGAGCGGCTGCATGAAGCTCATTTGTCTGTTGCAGAGATCTGTCGTGGAGCTGATGCGCTCCTCCTTGTCTTAAGGAGGTAACCCTGGAGTGGTCTGTCAATCATCCTGAAACCGGTTTGTCCGTCACTGAGCATGAGATGTGAGATATTTCAGCTCTGTGCAAGTGGATCCTCGCACAAAGCTTGAAGTGATCTCAACGATTTTAGCGAAGAATTCGTGTGGTGCCAGTTTGGTCCCGATGATATCCTGTTTTAGTCGTCAAGGCTTTGCTGAGAACTGAATTTTTCTAAGGGCATCTCAGAAAAGGGTTGTCCTCTATTATGAGGCACCAGACAGCCTGGAGACCTTTTGTAATCCCATCACAAGTGTGGAAACATACGTTTTTGATTTCCGAAGGCAGATCAGCCAGGCAGCCAACGGTACTTCTTGAATGATTTATGATGATTGTATTGTAATTCCACAGGTTCTACTAATTCCAATCATCAGCAAGGCATGACCCGATGATAACTTGATGAGATGAGTTAACGCAAGCTGAGCTGAGTGTAGGAATAGCCATTTCACCTCAGCACAGAGCAGTCCCACATCCTTCACCATTTGCATCCTCACGCCTGTGAACATGTAAAGTTCAACCCATTTCACTTAATTCCCGTCGTTAAATGCCATCTCATCGAAAGCATCCCATCAAGCACTGTTTACGACCAAAAGCATCGTTTCCTGAGTTCTGTGGGCACCAAGCAGAGCTGTCAAGGGTACCTGCTTTCAAACTTTCGTCCCTTCATCATTCTTCACTTTTATCGACACGTGCATTAAAATTGTTATGGCCGTATGGTTCATACTCACGCCGGCGGTCAGATGCACATTATGCCCGCATCGTCCCATCTCGGCAGAGTGTGTCATCAAAATGCACATTAATTTTCATTTGATATTTTATAGCACCTGGAGGATATGAACCGACGATCCGTCGAATTCCTATTGTTTCCAGAGTGCAGCTGCAATAAAAATTAAACCGTTCACTAAACTACGTGCGACTGCACGTCAAATGCGCAACTCAGACGACAGCTCTCAGCGGCGGTGGTGACAGCGAGCTAAAGCAAACATGAATGAGAACGCATCTGTCATGTATTTTATTTTCAGCTTTATTCGATGGCACCACCTACTTCCTGAATCGGACAACCCAAGCAATGCCTCTGAAAGGAGATTCACTTATCCTTCCGACTTTGAGGTTCTTTAACGTGTTCGGTGATTATTATGAACGAGTGTATTTTACGTTTAATTGGATCGGAAGGGTGTGTTCGGTAGGAAGTCTTGTAATTGTGTTGTGGGGACATTTCCTCAAGGGTGTCATTGATTGATTGGGAAGTTACGTTGCTTTAATTAAAACGAAATGTAGTCAAGGGGACTGTGGCGTTTCTGTTAAAAGGGAGTTTATTTTAGACTGATGTGAGGGTCAAAGAAATAAATACGAAATATGACTAAGCGACTAGTAGAGGCTGGATTAACCACGTCAACACAATAATTTATTTCCCCTACAATCTAGGGAATACACAGAAATGCTACGACCACTTCGCTCAGTTTCGTTAAGTTTCGATAACTTTTGTTGCCTTAAGTGTGCCAAAATCAAACACTCTCCAAATTTATTCGCAACTGCCAAACATTAATTTATTTCTCCTACAATCTAGGGAATACACAGAAATGCTGCGACCACTTCGCTCAGTTTCGTTAAGTTTCGATAACTGTTGTTGCCTTAAGTGTGCCAAAATCAAACACTCTCCAAATTTATTCGCAACTGCCTAAGCGACTAGTAGATGCTGCGACCACTTCGCTCAGTTTCGTTAAGTTTCGATAACTTTTGCTGCCTTAAGTGTACCAAAATCAAACACTCCCCAAATTTATTCGCAACTGCCTAACATTAATTTATTTCTCATACAATCTAGGGAATACACAGAAATGCTGCGACCACTTCGCTCAGTTTCGTTAAGTTTCGATAACTTGTGTTGCCTTAAGAGTGCCAAAATCAAACACTCTCCAAATTTATTCGCAACTCCCTAACATCAATTTATTTCTCCTACAATCTAGGGATACAAAGAAATGCTGTGACCACCTCGCTCAGTTTCGTTAAGTTTCGATAACTTTTGTTGCCTTAAGTGTGCCAAAATCAAACACTCTCCAAATTTATTCGCAACTGCCTAGGGAATACGCAGAAACCCAGCGACCACTTCGTCCAGTTTCGTTAAGTTTCGATAAATTTCAACGTAAATGACAGCTGGTGTTGAAATTTTACGCACATTTCCAGCGGAAATTTGAAATTCGACGATGCTTTCGGACAATTTTTATTAAGTTTTGAAAAATGTTGCATGAAACACAATACCGCGTTGTTGATGCTGCCATCTCGTTACCAATGAAGAGCTTATCACCTGATTTCTCTCACCGATAACAGATGAGAAATATTGCGTACATGCCAGAAATCAGAAATGAAGTATGATAGAGACGCCCAACTTTTACCTCTCTTGCCCTCAGAAAAGTTTGACAAATATTTTTTTTACCGTTTTCTAAAGCCAAGTTGACCAATCAGAGAACGACATTCAAATTATTTCGTGAATAGCTGTCAAAAAGCCTCTGAAATTCGTCGATGGGCTAGGGATCAATCAGGTGTGAAGTTGGCCGTCTTCATAATGCTTCATTTCTGCTACATACACCGATTTCAAGTGACTTGTGCTGTTAGGTTCAGCTCTTTCATCTAAGTCAGTCATCTGCTTTCAGTTCTCAAATGTCAGTTGACACAAACAATTTTTGAAAAGAAACTCGAAATTTGCAAAAGATGTGTCAGATGAACGTAGCTCACTCTCAAGAATATCCGTCATGTTCGATAATGAGTGCGTTCGTCTACGTTTGGAGTTTTATTACGACGCTCTCATTTCTCTAAATTTTATCGCAAGCCTAGGTCAACACAGTATTGAAGTGCATGCATCATTGTGTTTCAAGCATGAGTCCCACAAGTGAGTCTCAGATTTTAGCAAATCCAAAGCCACATTCCATGGATCGATTCACCAGCACATCGGCCCGACGAGACATCAAACAAACAGGGCCGCTGCCAACCTGCTTGCGGTCCACTTGACAAATAACTATACCTCAGCGAAAAAATATTACTCAATCTAATGGAATCCCCTTTCCAACATCCACTTTGGGCCACCCAGCCAGACCATTAATGCGCACCGAACAGCAGACATTCCACGCGTATGTTCACGAACACCTCCCCACACAGGCGGCTGCCATTTGACACATCGCCATCGATGCCGACGCAGCAGGTAGACAGACATATGTATGTTTGCATCCTCGTCTAATCTGAAATTCATAAAGAGTGAGAAATACACTCAATCGACAAGGATCATATTTTCCACCAACAACTGCTGGCACTGCTGCTGTTTCAATAGTTTTTCTGCATCTCGCTCCCCATCCTGACATGACTTAATCGGGTTTCCTTAAACTCTACAGCAGCCAGTCAACATATGCGCACACAGTGTCCCGCATTCTGACTTGATTTTGACTTAGTTCAAGGGAGGCGGGGGGTGGCCGAGACCATTATAAATGTCCGCACGTCAATTGACCATAAACTTTGTGTGAGCGCGCGGAGTGCGGACTTTTATCGGTTTCCACGTAATTTCACACACAGAACTCCAGCTCCAAGTGTGACTATGTTGTTGTTGTTGTTTTTTTTTTTTTTTTGTATCTCTGCTCGGACTCCCTTATGAAAATTTATTGGATCTTAAATGGCCAGAAGGATGGGTGTATGCAGTCGAGCAGTCGAGCGTCGACAGAGCTGAGGATGGCAGCTATTTTTATGGGTTTCCATTACATCGAATTTACATGGAATCGAATGCAGTTAAGTACGTCGGCGCACAAAGGCAAGGCACACACACCGTGATGACTCCCTGGCGTTGCGGCGATGTGGGTCTCTCTGCTCTCTGGCAGTGGATCTGGGAATAATTAGCGTAGCCGTTGTAGAAGGTTATTAATCCATTGAGATTCAAAGTGCGTCAAGTGGTGTAGTTTTGTTTTGATTTCCTATGACTAGTGGTGGTAGCGATTGCAACTGTGACTGTGACTAAGCGTGCAAGGTGGGATGGAGCATCAGGCAACTTTGCACTCTTGAAATGTGACATTTGACATTAAGGGGAATACACGCGTATTTTACCAGTTTTCTTTCTGTCTGCTTCGAGCAGTTGACGTGCTGAGTTTCTGCATTTCTACAGACCTACAGATGAAGAACGAAAGGGTATCCATCTAACCACTCAACCTTGTTGCTAAAGACCAATGTTTCGAGGTAAATTCGCACAATTTGAAAGAGTTATAAATCGCAGATCGCATGTCGGCTGAGAGCCCAGTCCTCTTCTGTCAAATTACCTGTCAACTCCAAACAGTGCTGCCAAGTTGAAATTGAAACACAAAATGCAAAAAATATCGATTGTAGACGAGGGGGTAAATCTAGCACCAGCAGCCAAGCAAAAGTCTTAAAAAATCAATCTCCTTTGAATTTTGTATGCTCGCTGGCATTCACCCATTGAACAATAATTCGCGACACTTCAGCAGCTGTTGGCGTCATCAGCGAAGCATATGCATTCGCACGTCATCGCACCACCCTTGTCGGCTGACCTGCTTTTTGTCAAGAAAATTTATCAATCACCCGACGATTAGACTCGATGCAGTTCATTCACCCCATCAGTGCCTTGCCTTTGTCGCTTCGCACACAACCAAGTCCTATCGGACGTGGACGCATAATCCACAAGCGCACAGCACGCTTCGCACACACTACTTTGTTTAGTTTTTAATCGAATACATAGTTGACATTCCCAGTCCCCCACCTTCTCTGTACCAGTGCACACACCCCAGCGAAGTAATGTTCACTCTCATAAATGTTAAGCGACTGAGTGAGGGGTGATTTCTTTCCACCCTTGCATCGAGGAAAACAGCTTCATGAGCACTCCCTTCCACCTCCGAAAAAAGGGTGCACAATTGGGGATGCCACCAGAGAGAGAGAGAGAGAGAGAGAGAGAGAGAGAAAGGCGCCGGGTGCCAGAATGAGGATGAGAAAACAGAAAATAAAAATTGGGTCAGCAGACTTCTTCACCCAACTGCACGATAGAATCCCACGAAACTACCCCAAGGATCTCCGCCCCATGCTCAATTGTTTTGTTTAAGTTTTTCGTTGGTTTGGTTTTCGGTTTGCAGTGGGAACGGGTAAATAATGAAATAATAGTATCCCGCATCGGGAATGGCATAGTTTTCAGTTTTGTTGTTCCAACCACCACCGACGGCAAGGATAAAGTTAATTTTTCATTTAGAGAAACAAAACAAGTTGGGAGTAGTTCGCCGCAACATGCAGATGGATGCAGTGCATTGTGCACTGTCCATGGACTTAACGGATTCTACGGAAACAGTAAGTACGTAGAACGGTTTCATGGGGATTTTCCATGAAATAGATCTCGGGAAATTGTTCATTTTTCTTTTCATCTCATTTGTGTTCTAATGGGAGTAGGATTGAGTGCAAACGGTCGGTCGTTGGTTTGAGGTTTTTAGCTCATCGCTGCAGTTCAAGTGGGTTGCAAGAAATGGGTTTTTGGAGTGACTGAATGGTGGGATGAATGAGATTATGTTTGAAGGGCTGCATTTCAGTGACATGGGATTTTATCAATTCTGTTTGCCTTCCGGTTTGCTGGAGACTTTCTGTATAAGTGATAAAATGAAATATTTATTAGATCCAGTCCAGAGTGGATGAAGTTTCTTGTGTTTCAATTGATTTAAGTGACGCCCTCCTACGAGGATAATATGCTTGCATTCATTTCTTCTTTCTCCTTGTATTCATCCCAACATTGGGCAATATTTGCAGTGCCCGGGAGGAGTAGGGTATTGGTCAGGAGCCCTGTAAATAACTTAGTCACTGAAAATGCTCAAAAAGTAATCCTGAGGAGAAAAAGATTCTTAAACTTCGCCGTCGCCATGCTGAGTACTGTACGCCACGTCACCTACACCTAATAAACTGACAGCTGTCATAAGTGCAAGCGAAAATACATTCTCAACGGTTCTCATTGATGACCTACGAATTACTTCAAAGCAGATATGAAGTATGATAGAGATGCCCAACTTTGACATCTCTTGCCCCTTAAAATGTTTGACAACCATTTTCTGACGTTTTCTAAAGCTAAATTGACCAATCAGAAAACGGTATTTACGTTATTTCGTGAACAACTGTCAAAAAGTCTCTGAAATTCATGGATGGGCTAGGGGTCAATCAGCTGTGAAGTTGGGCATCTCTATCATACTTCATTTCTGCTTCAAAGCACCAATCTGTCAAATATCAGAAACACAGTCGTTCTCGATGAACGCAACTCCTCGATTTTCGCAAAAGCTAGATTAACCATTTTTGACGCAGTAATCGCAACTTTTCATATAGACCGAATCTAGATAACGGCAACTACCCCAGTTTCTATTAGTTGCGTCAGTCGAGAATGCACTGTGTTGCGTTCGATTTATGGAATGTTCGAGTTATGGAGTTTAAAATATGGAAACATTTAAGTCCTGAAACATTTGTTTGACTTCCAAAACAACTGAAGGCTGTTCGACTTGCAGAGGTTTGACTAAATTTATTTTTCACCCGTACTTCCGTGCAATCTGGAGGTTGAAGATGAATAATGCGCAAATAGTTGCAATTTGGATTGAAGGAATTGTGTGCAATATCTCAAAGTTTCTGACAAAACTATACGATAGCACAACGAACAAATTTTATGCTATTCTGTTGCAAGCATCGAGTTGTTACACAATAGGTAATCACCAAACAGTTCGGTGACAAATTCCTATTCAAACATAGCATGTTGAAACTAATTGACATCTGAGGAACGTATATGGACCCTAGTTCTAGGCAGCACAAGGTCATGGAAACATAGAGAGCAGTAGCACAAATGCCTTCAAAAATTCAGCGGATTCAAATATGAAATACAAATGAAAAAAAAAACTTAACACTTTTTTTGTGGCCCTGTCTTTTAAACACGTAACACGCCATACGCAAGAAAAGTGTTTTGTTTCAATTTCAAACCTGGCAGCACTGGCCTTAGGAGTCGACGCACCAACCCGCAACGTACAAGGTATTTTGTCGCGAATCTTGCAGAGCTTAAATCAAAAAGAAAAGTTTGGTAAAAACCACAGGTCTTAACGTTCTGAAAATATTTCTGGTTTAATCGGTATTTTCCGTTGTGTGGCATCTCAAACAGCAAACATTATTCAGTAAGCGAAATTTAAAGTCACATTCATTGTGTTCGGATGAAGCAGGTGGGTAGGGAAGGGGGCATTGTGGTAAATCGCTACATTGACAGTGCAGATTTGGAAAACAAAGCAGTTAAGGGCAGGCACTTAACCGACGGCGCCATACAGTCGTAGTAGCATCCCTATTCCGAATCATTTACGTAAGTTTGAACATTGGACGATCTCAGCACGTTGTAGTTATTATCGTTTGGATTGAAGGCCTTACCCTTGTTCACTTTTTTTTTCCTGCATAGACTTATCTCCATCGGGAAATAAGGTTTAAAATGTTCTCCTGGGCGTCGCCTCTCAGAATCCAATTTCACTTTTTGCCCCTAGCTGCCCACTCCACACTTTTTTTTTATTTGTGAGTACCGTACTACGACCAATACAACTCCTCCGCTGGGGTTGAGGACCGTAATAGGCGAACTTCGATCCACACAATGGAAAGTTTTGGAAGTTCCTAGAGTGCTACGGGCATAAGTACGAGTAAGCCCTATGAATTGCATGATACATACAAGGAGAGAACGAAGTAACAGAGAGAGATGCTAAGTTTACGAAACGATAAATAGGAGTGATTGGATCAAAAAATTGGATTGTTGGTAGAGTTCTACGACCTAGTCCCAGAACCAAGCACGACAACGAATTCTGGACAACCTTAGAAGACATTTAACGAATGTACACCCAAAGTGCACAACGACAAGAGTTTACATTTTGTAAGGTTAAAATTACATTCCTGTTCAAAGGCATGCAACAGCAGTACTTTACATAAAAAAGATGCTTAAACAAAACATGCCTCTCCAGCTGGCTCCAATTTCGCGCGACATGTTGGTTCAGGTCCGTCCCCACTTGTGTGCGCCATCGGTTCCGTGGGCGTCCTCTATTGCGTTGTCCCACTGGTTCGTAGTCGAAGACGGTCTACATGGCCTAGGCATCCTAGGCGTTAAATCCGTAGACTCCTATCTAGGCGCATGTCGCTGTACAGCCCGTACAGTTCATGGTTGAATCTTCTTCTCCAAAAACCCTCAACACAAACAGGACCAAAGATTGAACGGAGAACTTTTCCCTCAAAAAGACTAAGGGCTTCTTCATCTGCTTTTGAAACTGCTCATGCTTCCGCGCTATAGAGAAGGACAGGGATGATCAAGGTCTTATATAATGTTAGCTTGGTCCTACGAGAGAGGGCTTTAATCGATTGTAATAGCGATTGGCAAGAATTATTTTGTTATTATATGTTAACTTGGGAGCGGAGATTGACGAAGTCCTTGGATAGTTCGAAGTTATAGCTGCCGATTGTGACTCTCTGTCCAAGACGTCGATGTTGTATGGCCTTTCTTGACACAGCATATACTTCGTTTTGCCCTCATTCACGGCTAGACTCATTTTAGACGCTAGACGCTCCGTCTCAATGCAAGCAAGCACGTTATTGTACTGTACGGACTTTAGAAAGATCGTGCGTTTTTTGACAAAACTACACATCGCTCGTCTGGGTGAACCCTGTCTTATGCGGCCTCGAAAACGACGAATATGTCGTGGGTGTCGATTTGGATCTCTTGGGTTTTTTCCAGGGTCTGCCGTTGCGTGAAGATTTGGTCGAAAGTGGACTTCCATGGTCTAAAACCGCACTGGTAAGGATATCTAAGATGAATTCCGAATGGCATTAGGGGCTCAGAAGAAAAGATCTGGTAGGCGATGGTTAGGAGACTAATCTCTCGGTAGTTTGAGCAGTTGAATAATATTTAAACATTTAATTAAATGTTAAAAGTAAGTTATCACATTGATTTCTTTTTTGTTTGTTTTAAATATTCTTTGAAGACAAGTCAGTTCACAATTATTATCAAAACATAATAAATGGTTTCTGCTATCATTTGGGTTTTTTTTTAAGCATTTTTTGAAATATTGTTTAAAAGACTCTTTTTGTTGGAGCACTTCACACAGGCAGATATAGGCCATATTCTAAAATGCTCAAAATGTTTTTTTTTTGTAAATTGACTGAACATTTCTTGTGTCTATCTACATTAGATTCAGCGATTTTCCTGAGTCAAAAATTTATCGAACATTTAACTGTCGTTTGCAAACCGCTTGTCTTTCTGATAAACCGATAAACATTCGACTTTTTTCAACTTGGTCCCAAGACTAACGTGACCATAAATTCTTCTTTTACACCTGTATAATTGTTTTGGCCTTATTTTATGAAAGAAAATGTTCGTTAATGTTGAGACATACGATGAAAGCATGCCTCATTTGTCTCTACAAAACAACATCAGAGCGGGACATTTTGCGTTCTTTGGACACAAAGCTCGAAATCGGAATTGCGCTTTTTTGTAATGTCTACCTTACCGTTTGTAAGAATTTTAAGGAAATATGTCCAGAACAAGTGGCGGTGGTGGCATTGTGGGTATGTGCGTCGAACCTTACGCAACAGAAACTCGCTACCTGGGTTCGATTACTGGCACAAAAATAATTCTCAGCGCTCCTTCGAGTCACTGACAATGCTCAAGAGTAATAACTGTCTAGAAAAGAACTTCTCGAACTTGGCCGTTCGAAGTCGGCATACAACTGTAGGTCCCTTCCACTAGTGATAGAACATTAGCACGCCAAACACGAGTGGTTGTTGAAAGGCCAGGCCCTGGCTATAGCGCCACCCATATAATTATTATTATTATTAATATGTGCGGAGCAAATAATGAATAACTTTTAAAATATCGAACATTCTGATGTTTTTGTATACAAAATAAATCATAATGAACATCGTTTTCAAATACAGGACTTTTCATTATTATAATGAAGGGATTGTCACAGTACCTATCACCGCCCACTTATGGTTACAGGTCCTAAAAACTTCATAGAATCAAATTTATACTATCACCGAACAACAAAAACACAGTATGTCGATAGTACATCGATACCAAGGCAGGAATAAAGTTTCGCTAGATTCGCAAAATAGCACACTGTGCAACAGCGCGGCGACCACCTGGGTGTGTGGTGTACTCGGTAAGTACGCAGTTTTCAACTTATTATGAAATTAAAACGATATCAAGACTATTTTTGGAGTTAGAGCTTATTCAGTAAATTTTAAAATTTAATAATTAAATAGAATTGAAAAGACGTGTATTTAGTATTATTTGAAGCCAATCAAATTTCGGTTGTTTTACCAAAGTGTTCAAAGAAAAAGATTTGCTCCACATTATTCGATAAGAGACAAATGTTACTCATTTCGTTTTGCATTCGGTCCACTTGGATTAATAGTTAAACTTGTTTAATTTGAGCACGGCACCAGCGAAGCAGAGAGAAATCAAACGATGTATTGATTTCGTTATGAGGTGATCAAGTGTTGTACATTGTTTGTCTCTGGTATTGTGGTACTCATTTTAGTGCGCACTATTTTGAATGAATGCAATGAATAGAGTACACGGAAGTAGTGAACAGGCAAATGAATGCATTCATGCCGGCTCTAAATGTGTAACTCAATCGACTGAGCATCGTATTATTGTGAGTTATTACGAATTTGTATAGTTACGTCTGACAGTTGTGGATGTCAAATCTCTAAATTTGTGACTGCATAGACGTGACAAGAGCACGTGTGTTAGAGAAAGAGATATAGTGAGATCACATGAGTTAGAGGGAGACATCTAGGCTTTGCCAGTACAATTTAATCAAGCACTTGTGCACTTGCGTTTCGCAACAAATCATGTGTTTTACAACTTGTTTCATTTGTAACTTTGCAAAACATTGAGGTTACAATAAAAATGATTTAAAGGTACAACAATATAAGTTAAATTACATTTACATAAGGCAGAGATATTTTTTATTTTATGACGTTCTACCACACGAAAACCGTCGACCACAAATTTGTGAAGGACACAATTTGAAGGTAAAATCGACTAGTATCAATCACAATCGACTATTAAAAGATCAAAATCAATCGACACTCACGTTCGGTACCTAAGTAAGCATTACGATTTAGCGATTTCATCGACCTTGTAAATAACGATATCATTTGATCTAGAAAAGAATAATGATGTAGCATTACTCCTCAATAATACCTAGCTATCATAAGGACTAAGGAGTGGACATTGTAAAAGTGAGTGTTTTGAACAAAGTACATATAGGTAGGTGCCTCGCCAAGACGTAGTGAGTTGATGCGTCGACTCCTTCGCGGGTGGTTCAAAGTTCAATCCCCGAATTCACCAAATTTCATAATACACGGCTCCACCTCTTTCGACTGGCAATGCTCAAAGGGTATTCCTGTCTAGAAAAAGCCCCTCAAACTTCTCCGTTTAGAGTCGGCATAAATATGTAGGTCCCTTATACTCGTTGAAGCTAGGTCCACCTCGGATTGTCGCTCCACCCTTTCTATTACAGTGAAAGCCCCATAGCCGGACAGCGACGGTCGTATCGCTTTTATCCGGCAAATATAGTTGTTCGGAAAGTTGTGGGAACATTTTTAAAAATGATAATTTTTTAATCTCGTCTTAATTTAGTCCTGAACAAATTATTTCATCTGTAGTCCGTAAAATACGCAAACAAACTAATACCACGTTTCCACCGAAAAAATTCATCAATTTTCTCAAAATCTAGTAGATTTCGGCACACTGTGTCGAGTTTCGAAACCACTCAATTTCATTCACCTCTATTTTAATACCCTCTCGATCATTAAACTTCTCCAAATCTAGTAGATTTCGGCACACATTGTCGAGTTTCGAAACTACTCAATTTCATTTACCTCTATTTTAATACCCTCTCGATCATCAAACTTCTCCAAATCTAATAGATTTCGGCCACATTGTCGAGTTTTGAAACCACTCAATTTCATTCACCTCTATTTTAATACCCTCTCGATCATTAAACTTCTCCAAATCTAGTAGATTTCGGCACACAGTGTCGAGTTTCGAAACCACTCAATTTCATTCACCTCTATTTTGATACCCTCTCGATCATCAAACTTCTTCAAATCTAGTAGATTTCGGCATACATTGTCGAGTTTCAAAACCACTCAATTTCATTCACCTTTATTTTGATCGAGTTCATCCGTCTGTGAGAGGTTGTCCAACCGAACAAGCCTACAGCGTAAGCTTCAGTTTATTTTTGGTCATTTTGGTGTTCATTTTCTCTCTCTTTCTATTTTCTGGTGTTCTCAAGCTATTATTTCCTGTCAACAGACATTCGTTTTGGCAGGCACTTATAAATTGAGAGCTAGTGACATTTGAAATCACATCAACTCGGTGAGAACGGCCTATTGAGGTTTCAATATGAATTCATCCAAGTCACGCGATTTCAGTTTGGTGGAAACGTAGTACAAATTAATATGACGACAGAAGAAACAAACTACAAGAGCAGAACCTAGCTGCAGAAATAAAATCCGTTATTCATTTGAGTGGAGGCAATGATTTGACGGCGAGTGTGGTGCACACACACTGTTCTATTGCACACTTCATCGTTTGCATTCCCTGCAAAAAAGCAAGTGGAAATATTTTCTGAAATACATTTTGTCCGCCTAAGAAGAAACAGGTTACCAACTTGCGGCTGATATCCCTGTCCGCGTCCCGGTTAGGGAGTGTCCGCTTAAGGGAATATAAAATGTATACAACCTCAATTCAAGATCGAAGGTCCTGAGAAATTGTCCGCTTAAGGGGAGTGTCCGCCTAACAGAGTTGTCCCCAATAGAAGCTTTCACTGTATTTTTATTATGTAGGAAGAGTAATATGATATTACAAGTTCCATTGCGCCCGTATACAAGTTAGCTTAAATACGACAGAATAGGGAGAATATTCCTCGCTTAGCGGCACAGTATTTAAAACTCCAGTCAGTATTAGCTTTCTGCTTTTCTATTCTATTCTATTACTTTTCAAAATCCTATCTGGGGACTGTGTTACAACAATTTCTCTCATCCCTTGTTTGTTAGCAAACATGAATGGCCCTCAGCTTCAACTGGCTACAATTGAATTAGGAACTCCCTTATGATTAAGTAAAATTAAAAAAAAGTCCATTATTGAAAACAATTCGAGAAAAATTTCTTTTAAATAAAAATCATGTCGAAAATCAAATAGAATACAAATGAATTGATCGAGAACTCTCAAACAAAACATGTAGTCAAACAGAAGATCTTAGAGATACACGCGATTATACATTCTTTGTCGTCCCAAAGAAGAAAAAGAATCTAATCAAAAACCAATGCTCATCTCTAATGGCCCGTTGGCAAGTCACGACTCGTGTTGAAAAACTGATTTCTACGAAATCATTTCCACTGATAACCCGCTACGTAAAAGTAAACTCCCATAAGACTCCCCTGACAACACACATTTAAGACACACGTTCAAAAACAGTCAAGAACCCATAGTTACATCCAATTAGTATGAAAATCTCAGCCATTAAACCGTGAAAGTTTGAATTTCCTAGAAAAACCTTAAAGCAAACGACCCAAAAGACATAAGAACACCACAAAACCCCGGAGAAGAGTACGGGAAGAACGGGAAGAAAATGAAAATGTAAGGAAACGCCTTATGCTGTCAGGCGGTGCAGTTACATAATCTCACTTTATAACAGCACCCTCGATGTCGACCAAATGAATGTAATTCTAATGAAAACCATTATTTCCTTCCCTCCTTTCTGTCGCCTCTTTCCTGCGCTCATCAGTGGGGGATTTTTCTCGCCTCCATAAAATATCAATCACGTCCGAAATACACAAAACATCTGTACTTCCTTGTGACATCTCGTGCGAGCACCCGAAAAAGGAAGTCGAAGATAAAGACACAAAGTCACAACCGACAACATAAAAGACAATGACAAGGCATTTTCGATGATCAATCGATCTGTGAATGTTCGTATACACACCTCCTCAGATACTCCTTTTCCTTTTCGACTTGGATCGCTGTGTGATCTGTACAGCTCCCTTCACCAGCTGGGTTAATCCGTGTTTTCTTTTCGCCTCTTTTTAGTGTTGCTTGTGATAAATTCACGGAGACAAGACTAGCTCCTCTCGTCAATCCTTCTTGTTTCCACAAAATCAAATTAACACTCACTTTGCTGCGTTGTAGCCTCCTTTAAGGGGTGGTATGCTGTGCACATTTTTCTTTTACCTCGCAGCAGAATAATGAGGTTCACTTTGGGTTGTTCGTTTTACTTATTTCTTTGAGCAGATTGCAACACTCTTTACCTATCCACCTTTGTCAGGACGAACACAAAAACGAAAAACAACAACAGAGAGCGATGGAGAGAGGGAGAGCGAGAGAGAACAAGGAACGAATTCTTCCTGCATCAAATGCGAGCTACAAAGTTTGCCGCATCTACTAGGTATTGTATCCCACTAATTGGGATGGGTGGGGCGTTTTTTCTTCTTTTCACCTTTCACTTGCTCTCCTCCTTCGGTTCTTTCTTTTGGAATCGATGGAAAATTAATTGCATTTATTTTCTTTTAATTACCGCTAGATGTTATCCTATTTGTTTGCAGTATTTTTTTCTTCAGTTTTCTTTTTTTGTTTTTTTTTTCGCACTCAACAAAAACCGACAACGAAAGTAGAAACTATGCACTCCGCCCAAATTTGGCAGCACTTTTTGCGTCTGGCAGGCTCCACAGCGTGCGATGCAATTGATTTAAACAAATTAAATTGTTTATTTAAACTAGACTACGCAGCAAAATGTTTGGGTAATAATTGTATTTGTAAAACGCTCGCGAACTAAGAGACAACAGAAGGTTGCTGGTGGTGCCCGTGTGTATACACCGTAAAACCGAAGCAAACTCAATGATGGCGACGCCGGGACAGTGAACCCTTCTTCATCTCTGTGCGCTCTTTGAGGGTAGTTTTCCTGTGATTTCTTGTATGTTTGGCTTTTTCTTTCCGTTTTTCCCGGCATTTGTGCAAAGTGAAATACACTCCGGGAAATCGCACTCGGCTGAGAGGGCAGCGCTCTCTGCCAATTCAGCGGGAGAGAGAAAAACATTTTTTTCGTCGGGTCGCACAAGGGACCCGGAGGATATTCCTACCATTTCGGGGGTTTGTTTGGGTTGGTTATGTACAGGGTTGCTGTGTGGGTGTCTGGGCGTATATGTGTGCGCTACGAGGGTTGTGTCGGCTTTTCTCCATGGTTTCTCTCTCTCCAGTCCAATAATAATAACAAAACAAATGGCTCTCATAACACCGGGTAGCCATGGGATGGGGGTTAGTCACCTTCAGTGGAGGGGAGCGAAATGGCAGAGCGTGCGTAGCCGGTTTTTGCGAGTTTTCCGTATGCCAGCGGTTGTGTGTTGATTGCGTACTTTCCGGTAGGGGTGGGTGATCGATGATCAGCCCAGAACAATATACTACGTCGTATTCGTCGGCTGTGCTACCCCATGCCTCGGCGCACGGTGTGGACCAGACCACAGGGTGGGTGTTGTATCTGCTGCGTATTGCTTGCGCTTGAGTGGAAACAAGAGGAGGGGAAACAATGAATGGGCGTAGTGTCAGAATTCTTAATTACAAGCTGTTGTTTATGCTGTTGAAGGAGTAATTAACAAGTGGATTGTTTGATTAGTTGAGAGGCTGGTGGATGTTTGCATTTAGAATGTCTTAAACAATGTCGCTCATGGAACAGTCTTGGGCCAGCCTAATTTATGTCGCCCCACCCCAAAACGTGTATCTGAACATAAAACAAGTGTGTTTCATCCAACAAGCCTTGCCACACATTTTGCATAACTCGAATGATTTCGACTTCAGCTGGACAGCCAGACGATGTACAGCAATGATTGTTCATTGGACTACTGCCTTCTCGATTGATTTAGTGGTCGAAGAGAGGGTAGTTTCTATTGGGACATGCGCTTTCCCTCGGGTTGGTTCATTCCTAGCGACAGAGAGAGAGAGAGAGAGAGAATTAAGCTGTGAGAGAACAGTTTGCTGAATACAGGGTTGTTACACTTTATGTTTCCGTAGAATTTAATTTGAGTTTAAGCTTCAACTGTCCCAAGTTTGCCAACGAACAACACTATTTAAGACCATTGTACAGTGTATTTGATCCGCAACTAGATTGTGAAGTACTAGAATCCAAGCAAAGCGTAAGAGATGGCTGGCTCTGATGCTACTTAGTTCAGCCATGTTGGTAGAATAGTAGGCTTCTACAATAGTTTCTTCCTCCTCCTCGTCTCTGCAGCTTCGGCAGTGTAGGAAGGAAGGCCTCATCTAGAAGCGTGAATTCCAATGGCGTAATGCCCAGTTATAACGCCGATGGGGATTCTGAGATTTGGCCCACTCATTTTGATCAGGTTGAGTGAGCGTTTCGGATCAAGAGTTGGCCATAGAGCTTCAGCAGATGTTTCAGATTAAACACTGGACATGGATTTAATGGATCGCCGTTCGGAAAGTGTGCGGAGTTAAAACCCTAGAGAGTGCGCCCGCTTCACAGTTCTCTGGAAAGTAAGTGTCCCCACACCAAAATAATTTACATGTTAGAATAATTGGCCACCGTCTTAAGAGATAAGCGTCAAAAGAGACGTTTTAGAGCCGAAGGTGACTGAACTTAGAGATTGGCTGGTTGTCAGAGTAGATGACGATGTCTGTACTTGATATTAGACTGTTTGTAGCAAGGACAGAGTATCCCTTATTTCTAAAGTTTCTGCCTGAATGACGCTACAGTGATTCGGTAACCGAAAAAATAACTGGATGTTTAGATCCTTAGAATAGACCCTCGCACCCACCACCCATCGGAGCGTCCAGAAAGGAGTTCTTTCCAAGTATGCAAGGATTCCACAGTACTCTCTACAGTATCTGCCTACAGATTAAGTCTATCGGTCAGAGATTGTGAAGTATGATCAGAGC
Organism: Eristalis tenax; assembly: GCA_905231855.2. NCBI lineage: Eukaryota > Metazoa > Arthropoda > Insecta > Diptera > Syrphidae > Eristalis > Eristalis tenax. The sequence goes on along the minus strand of HG993125.1, from coordinate 74,681,613 downwards.
TGTGGAGGGCGTTGTTCTTAGCGCCACGTTGGTACATACGCATGCCGTCCGCTGCGCTCTATCAAGGGGTTTGCAAAAATCAGAATCGTGTCATTGTCATGTCTTGCCTTTGGAATTATTAAGTTCAGCTCATTTATATTAACGATCTGATCACCATCAGTGGTGACCTTGGCGTAGTGCGTAGGTGCGTTGACACCTAAGCTGGGTGTCTGGGTTCATTTCCCGGACGAATAACTTTCATAATTCACGGCTCCACGTCAATCAAAATAAGAACGCAAACCTTTATAGGAAAAGCTTTTCAAACTATGCCGCAGTCGGCATCCAGCTGAAGGTCCCCTCCACTCGAGTAAGAACAGCAGCAGTTGTTGCTTTTGAAGTTTGGTCCAAGTCCATTGCTTAGATCTAAGCGTTTTTAGTGCAGAGCTGCATACACATAGTAGTCAGGAACAATCACAGACACTCTAGCGTCTATAAGTGCCGTGTAGTTCGTGTTTGGATTTTCTCCAATCGATAATCACAGACGTCTGAACTTGTGGGAAGATTTGAAGGGGCTTAGTATGTTGAGTCAGAAACCAAGTTCGTTACGGAAATTCTTATCCACCTTTCTGCAATGATTGTGGGAATCCTGGCACATACCTATGATGGCAGCATAAAAGTACACGCCAACATTTCATTGGTGGTGCCATTTTCAATACCCGCCTTTAAACGTTTAAAATAAAACAGTGAGCAGGCTCCATCGCATAATCTTTGGTCCCGTATGTGTTGATGGTGTTTTGAGGAGGAGACTAAACAACGAACTTTACCGACTGTACCCGGACATGGATGTGGTAAAATGAGCTCTAGTCTCTCCTTCAGATGATAAGCTTATGTGGAGCGAATGGACACCAATGCTCCTGTCTTCGACTACAAACCCGAAGGACAAAGCGTTAAAGGGAGACAACGCGTCCATTGGCGCACACAGCTGGAAAGGGAGTTCAATCATTTTCCAGAGATGGTTGTGGATACCACAAGACCGCGGGTTATCGGCCTGTTTGCTGAAGCCCAGATCCACCCCGGACTGTAACACTTGCCAAAGAAGAAAAAGATTACTATTTCTACATTAACACTGGCTACAAGTCGGCTCTATGGTGAACACAATATTTTGACTTATTAGTGGCTGCGGATAAGTTGGGCTGGTGGCGTGCAATGTCGCTTAACGCGGGAGTAGTGATGTTGGTCTTGTTGGATTTTTGTTTTACGCAACCCGCGTGCCAGCGGTTGTAGAGCGACAATAGAGCTTCTGAGAATATTTGAATTGTAGCCCCCTTAATACCTTTGAGGAGATTTTGTCCGTGGGCGTGGATTGCGGCTTGAAACACTGAAGGACTCCATACCACAACATAGGTGCGCGAATCCTTGTGTTGGGTCCAAAGACTCCTGCCCCTCTACAGTGTCCATCTTTGATGGGCCTGCGTACCATACCAGGTGATGGAACACCATTAGACGAGCTTTCGCGATCCAATACTTTAACTTGCTATCCGACCATAATATCCGGCATTGTGCAAAAACATGTCTCTTTTAGGGATGAAGAGGAGTATGCTATGAGTTAATCTGCATCTAGCAGCTATCTTCGAGACGATGGTAGGTAGGAGAGTTGGCCCGACTATAAATTCTAGAGATGTTGTGTGCCAGGTGCGCATTTGAAGTGAATACATTTCATAAACTAAGAAGAACATACCAAATCCGCATCCACAATCGCGTTGTTTATTTTTTGTAAAGACAATGTACGTCTTCATCATTAGAGACACCCACATAAACGTCCCAAACGGACGCAACTCATTTTCTGCGACGAACAGCACCCAGCCCCGCCGAAGGTCAATGGTCTGATAAATTAAGTTTCTCATTGATCACAAGACAATACACAAATCATTTCCCAGTAAACTCCGCTCGAGCCGATTCCCCTCAAATCGGCCGAAACAAAACAAAAAAGAAAAACGCAGACAAATCAAACTGCCCACGTTCCGGTGTATCTTTCCAAAGCATTCTCCATAAAGTGTTAGTAAAATTTATTAGTCCTTGATACATACAAATCGGGGTTAGTCGTGTTAGCTCACAAGGTGACATCTTCCATCCCAAACCAAAACCAAAACCGACACTTACCTCAACATTCTCAACATCAAAGTACGAGAGCGTTCGCTTGGTAAGCTCAAACCAGCGCTGCTTGTAGTTGACCGGTGTGAAGCGTTTCTTGTTTTGTGCACGTTTTACCATCATCCCGCTCTTTACTATATCATACAAGCGCTCGGACATTCTATCCATTCTGCTTAATTTAAGGTTTCTAGAAGAGTTTTCATTCATTTGAGATGCTTTCTGTGAGTGTAATGCTGGTAATGCTGTTGGGGATTATAATAAACGTTGCTTCGGTGCTTTCTGATGCGTTTTAATGGCGCAACATCATCTGTTGTGGTTCGTTTTTGGCGAATACCGGTGCCACTTAATCTAAATACCAAAGAATTTCATCGTTCAAATCGAGAAACAACAAGAGCGAGCGTAGGGAAAGTAGAGCGGATAGCTGCAGATACCAAACTGAAATAATAGGCCGAGAAATCACCGAGATAACCCGTTCCTATCGCGGGCGATGTCCATATGTGTGTGCAAGACACAGACAATTCAATTTGCGGTTTCTTTCTTCAAAATTCATATATTTCTCTAGTTGACACATTCCCATCCGCAGAGTGAGTGTGAGACACAACGACCAGTTCTCAAGGACGTTTAATGCTAACCAACATAATAAATTGAAGCTCTCCAGCGATGCGGTGGTTCCGTTCATACTTGAACGATAGATACACCGTGGTCGTGTATGTACATACCTCTTGCTTCTATATCACACCTCCAACGAATACTGAACAGCCGGCGTTGATAGCCTGTTCACATGCGGCACATGCGGCAACATCTTCAGCGCGTTAACTAGTATAAATTGTGATTCATCCGGTTGGGCAAGACTCCGGGGCTCTGACTCTTACTTTGAGTGGTTTCAGCGTGGAATCACAATTTAAGAGTTGCACATGATTTGGTTGGCATAGTTTCTTTTTATTTATTTTAACGCCGTGTACGCCAAGCCATGATATGTGGTGAAGCAGAAATGGAGACTCGCGCCGAATCTGTGGGAGAGGAGAATTACCGACAAAGTGTGGTCAAGTTATGCTTACAGTTCACGAATTGTTGTGGTTTTTCGTGGGATGACTTATGCCTGAGAAAAGGCGTGACGACGAGTCATAAGCGGAGGAGACGCTTTTGGTGCCCTCTTTGGTTGGTAGGTAAACAATTTTTCGGAAATAAATTAAAGATTAGCTGTGGTCAACTGGAAATTGAAATGGAATTGCATCGCAAACAGACGTGGAAATGACTTGAACGTAAGTCAACGAGGATTTGTGATTACGTTGTAGGCTAGTTTATCTGACATAATTCAGCATGGTGTTTTTAACGAAAAAAAAAACCGCACCGATACGTGAATAGGCTTTAAACACAAGCACTAACCACATTCCACTGGCAGGTTCAAGTCATTAGCACGTCTACTAAAATACAAAGAGATTAAAGGGGATCGTTGGGCGTCTGGGAAATATAGTGCGCAGTTGAAGAACACTCAAACTCGAATCGGTGCCGAAATTTGTTTCGCTTCTCTTTCCAATACGAAAGTTGAACAGACTATAAAGCATCATATGCTCTCAACTTGGGTCGCAGCGAATAATTGCTTTATAGAAAAACTGTTGCCCAGACTAGACAGAAAGGAGGCAATGCTGAAATAAAACTTGCACTTGTAAGATCTGCAAAAATAGAGAATCCGACGTAGTTGTGTTAAACAAGAAACTCTACAAAGTATGTTGGCTTATGTCTTAAATTGAGGATACGATGTCTGGAATAGTGTGGAACGATTTACTTTGTTCAATTACGATAATCACAGTCGTACATCTCGCCCGCCACCGCACAACACTGTAGTCGTCTAGACTTAATGGCGTTTCTACGTGGTTCCCACTGAAATAATAGTACAATAATTTTGTTATGAGTCAATGCAAATGTCTATTAAATGCAAAGAAAAGGTTTATCAAATCTCTCTAAAAAATCGTGTTCCCTGACTCCCGTCATAAGAAACGAAGGACTCACAGACACCATAAACTTGTTCTGGTCGTAATTCCAACCAACCCGCACAATGTGTAATTTTTCTAAACGTCACATGCATTGTTTACTCTGTGAAACTCTCCTGCCTATGAAACTCCAATCGTATGTGTACCCTCTGAAATGTTTTATATGGCTTTACATCACTCAACCGAGTCAATAACTTCTCATGTAGACACAATACACGTTTAAACTTTTTTGTTGTCACTTCTGAACGACGGCTGAGCTTAAACAAACTGCATCCGGATCATGTTGAAAGCGGAACTGAATTGAGGATTGATACGTAAGCTTACGAGCCCATACGCTCGGTGGTCTACAATAGTTTAGAGAAAACTGAGTGTTTGTGTGAGTGTATCACTCCAAAATGCCTAACTCCATATAAGCTTCCGCAAGATATGTATTTAACCGCCAAAATACGACACAACAAAACATTTCATATCGCTGTTCAACCTCTTTCTACTTGGCCACTTTGTGCAGCACAAAAAAGCGATAAAACAAAATATGATAAGAGTACAGCATGTTGCTTTCCATTTGCAGTACAAATACAAAACAAATTTAATGCCACCGCCAGCTACCAATCGGTATCAAAACAAATAAACAATGATTGCAGTCCAAATGCAACCATGTACAGAGAGCACACCCGTCTGCTGATAAGGACGAACGCACCATGATTGCCTGCAGGCACGAATGTTATTTCAGTGAACTCTTCAAATAAACTTGAATTTTCTTCTTACATCTGCTCTAATGCATCCAGACATCAGAAATTCCTTTCATTCAGACTGATAAGCAAACCCCTTAGGTCTGAACAAAACAAGAAACCAAACAAAACAAAAAGTAAACCACAACGATGAACGATGTGCCAAATTAAAAATGCAAATATGTGCAAAAAAAAGGTTACTTCTCTAAATTTAAATCAAATTAATTTTTGTGTGCAACAATCTACCGATAACAAGAAAAACAACAAAGCAGACGGTCAAGCAAATCAGCACCAAAAAGCATCTAAAGTGCAAAAGACTAGCAAGAAGGAAAAAAAAGACCAATATACCGGAATAGTTTTGAAATCGAGAGTAGTCTTGGAGATTTGAAGATTTCAACAGATCGACGACTAGAGACTTCTTGTTCGGTTTTTGTTTTCATGGACGGAATTTACTGCGGGTCCCTCTGAAGGTATTTTTTGTCGCTTTAGCCGCCCATGTAAGGCATTATTTCTCACAAAACACAGAGTTATTCACTGAATTCAATTGTGTAAACCACTCGGGAACATTAAGCGAATCTTTTTTATGCGAAATTAATGTGAATTCCGTTTTAAAACACGTAAAAACGTTAAAACTTAATAAAAAACTAGACCGCGCACCGACGAACACAACACACACTCATCTCCACCGTCAGCCATTCTAGTTTCAAAAAAAAAGAGAAGTCAAGGAAATGAAGTTGGATGTGGTTTGGTGTTCAGGCTGATGGACTTGTTTTCGTTGTTTTGCGAGGGTGTTTTTGTTTTTGTTTGAACTGATTTGACGTTTGCTTGGAAGAGATAGGGAAATTCATTTTGGAGTAAAATGAATCCAATTGGAAGTGAAGAAGAATGCAGGTGTTTTTTTTTTCTCTTTCTTTTCACATTGCTGCTGGACTCTGTAGAGTGGACAAAAATTTGATGAAATTGTTTGTATTTATGTCAAAAAGAACGTATGCATTTGAGAAATCAAGCATTTATACGATCAGAATGAAGGAGATTATCTGTGAATTAAATAGTTTGAAGTCAAACAGGAGAATATTAACTTTGCAAATAAGGTGCATACAAGTGCACCCGCAGTCAAGTCCAGGGGAATCCATCATGTGTTTTAGAATTCACTAGCATTTGTCCTTGTTAAGAGGCTGGAACGGTACAGGTCCACTGATGTGTATTCTGTGATTTTCTTCACCAGAACTTGAACACAACTCGAGGTGATTTTTATTTTCAACTTTTTATGGTCTTTTGATCTCGGGTTGACTCACAATAACGCCCGACGTGTTCGTCTCAAGTTACTTACATATATTCTGAGAACATGCACTTGATCTTTTCCCACTTTCCTTCATTCAGAGAAGAAGTTGCGCCGTATACGCTGCTTTGCTCATATAAAGCTTCCTGAAAATAGGCTCTTAGTTTTCAAGCAACTCAACTTTTGAACACTAGATCGGAAATGGGAAATTTTAAAAAAATAACAAGTTTGGAACTTGCGACTTTGGTATTGGACACCAGACTGTAGGTCAGTTGTCTTTGTGAATGCAGCAAAGTACATATGGAGATAGCCTAGAATACTGAAAAAGGAATAATTCAAATCCCACCATAAATCCAACTGTATTGGAAGTGCTCACGAATGGCTCTAGACGAATGGCGGGACAGGCTCAGGAATCCTCGCCAGAGATTTCCCAAGCCTACTACACCACTGCAGAGTACTCCAAGCAGAAATTAAAGCTCAGATGGTTTTAGTAATCTGCGTTGTGTACGTCCCATCGGACCAAACGAAATGTAGTTAGAAAGATGAGACTTCAATGAGGCATTGTTTGTGGTTGATTGAATCAGTTTTACTTAAGCGCGTGTCTTTAATCATGTGAAGGTGTAGAGGGAGAAAGGGAGTACTGGGGGGAAATATTGGGCTGGGAAGAGCATTCCATATTCGTGCCGTGCGGCTGATGAACGAGTCTCTAAATTCAACTGTGGGTCCGAAAGTAGGCTTAAGGGTAAACTGATAAGCATTCCTGGCGAGACGGGTATTGCGGGTGAATTCATGGAGAGGAGGAATGCAGTTGGCAAGCTCACTTGAGCGTCGTTTCTTAAAATAGCGATAAAATGCGGATAGAGACGAGACGGTACGTCGATGTTCGAGCGAGTCTAATGACTGCAATATTGTTGTCTCCTATAAGTCTTATCGCTCGCTTTTGGATTCTATCTAGTAGGTGCTGGGGGCACCAGACCAGATATGAGCGTTGTACTCAAGTTTGGGACGTACATACGCCTTATAAATTAAAGCCAAATCAAAATAGGTTTGCATCGATTGAGGAAACCACAAGTGTTGTGTTGATACACATACCAAGGATGGAAAGCTTTCCGGTTTCATCGACACAGACGCCATTCATGGATAGTGGCTGATTAACAAGGGTTCGCTTGAGTGACAACAGGCAGCATTGAGTTTTTGAAGCATTGAACTCCACACGGTTGTTCTTTTCCCAGTTAATTATGCTGTCAAGACCGGAATTGCTTATCATACGCTGCCTTTCCAATTCTACGGCCGAAGGGCGGGGTCGTAAGTCTTGGAACGAATATGAAATGCTGAGGGTGGTGTCATCAGCGAAGGAATGGATTGGATTAGAAGTAGCAGGCAAGAGGTCATTTATAAAAATGAGAAAGAGTGTCGGAGACAGAACAGAGCCTTGGGGAACACCAGCATTTATTTGGTGGATATCAGACTTGAACCCATCCAACACAACTTGAATTGAACGGTTCGAAAGGTAATTTCTAATCCATCGACGCCATAGGCACGCATTTTCGACAAGAGAGCTTGATGCCAAACTCTGTCAAATGCCTTAGAAATTTCAAGCGCAACGATCTTGCTTTCGCCTGCATTGTGGAAAGATTGGTTCCACTTTTCGATGAGATAAGCTATCAGATCACCAGTGGACCTATTGCTGCGGAAACCATACCGCCGGGCATTAAGAAGCTTCCGCGATTCAAGATATTTCATAAGCTGACGATTTATCAGCGTTTCCATGACCTTAAAAAGAAGGGACGTAAGTGCCATGGGTCGGTACGAGGTGGGTGACGAAGATTCGCCATTTCTAGTGACGGGCTGAACAAATGGTGTTTTCCATCTGCTCGGAAGGGTAGAATAGATAAAAAGGCTTACGCAGTGGTTTTGCCAGAGCAGAAGACACCTCTTCAGAAGAATAGGGGGAAGTTTGCTTTTTGGAATTATATCGGGAGGCAGTGTGGGCGAGACCCCTCTGAAAGTAATGAAGTCAATTTTACTTATAGATGCCACCCATGCTCCACATCACCAAGCGATGGAACGGGACACTCCTAGATGAACGCTGAGCGCAACAAAACCAAGAGAGAGCTGGAGGCTCATTTCTTGTGCACTGTCCCTTGTCCTTTCACTGACAACATCACTAAAACAAAAAATAACAAATTTATTACAAGGGTGGATGAAAAATGCAGTAGCAAGCTGGGAAATCCAGCAGTGTGAATGTGAGCACAATATAACGACTGGAGGATGCAACCCACCATTACTTCTGTACTCGCCCAGTACTTTCAGCATCTACAAAGGGATCGCTAAGCAAATATTCTGTCAGAGGAAAAACATCACTAACATCAAGTGGAAGCACAAAGGATTCAGACTAGAGTCTAATTGGGACACGTTTATGCAGTCACTGTGACCTAACCTTCTTAATTGAGCTTTTCCGAAGTTACCCATTAGCAATTGCATCCGCAGTAGCCAGTCAGACATATTAATTCTGGTTCCTGGTGTACCACCTTACCACATCACAGATGTTCCACCACTTAATAATGCATCTGAAGCTAAATGTCTGTTTCTTCTCAGATTAGTAAAATGAACACCCATGGCAACCCTAGCTTCTTATTTTGTAAAGTTCCTTGCCCCCGCCCACTACTTGGTCCACAACTACAATCAGCTGTCTTCGAAATATCCCAAAACAGAGGAAATTCCTCCACCCACTCGGCGAAAATTTCCCACCACACAGTGAAGAATTTTCATCCACTTGCCTTCGCGTTAGTTTTCTGCCATCGGTCGTTAGTGAAAATTCATCTCAAAGTCTCCTCCTCCACCCAGTCTAGTGGTGGAAAATCGATTTTATTTTTGGAATCGTTTACATTTTCGTTTTGTGAAAAAATGTGTCTTTTTGGATAAATTCACTCAAGTTCGCTGTAAAAATTTAATCATCTCTGAGGAAATCGTGTTTGTCGAGAAAAAATGCAAGACAATTTTTTACTTTTGTTGTTCTTTTTCGCTGGGACTGCTCTGGGCATCGAGCAGGGTTCCGTCGGGGAGTTGTTCACCTTCAAAATCGAACCGCATATGTTCAACTGGACCCACCAGGCTCTCAGTGATGTGTATCGGTATAGGCCATCGATTGAGGGTTACCCGGACTTGCCCGTTTGGCTGCGGTACATGTACAGCAATGAATATCATTCGGGGTTCCTCTACGGCACTCCACCGGATCGGCTGGCCGGAAAGAAGATTAGCTTGGACATCGTGGCCCTGAATCGAAAGAACTACGAGACAAGGAAAATAGTTTTGTCAATCTACATCAATCACAAGTTCCCAGCGCCAAATGTCATCCAGATGAAGATTGACAACCTGAACTGGGTACACTTGATGGATCCTGGGCGAGTGGAAAACCTGAGAAATATCTTCCGAAACGACCTCTGGCCGGAGAGTGAAAACGACTTGAGTTTGGTTTTCATGGAATCTGCCGTGAATATGGGCGGCCGTTTGCCACTCCGACCACAGCAGAGAGAGGGGTGAGCTCTTAACGGACATCCTTAATCACTAACTACTGGGGGGTTTTTTTTAGGGTTATAGTGCATCTTGGAAGCTTTTCTCAGTTCTCTAGTCGCCTTAAAGAACTCCAAGAGGAGGTGCGGCCACTCTACAAATTGCCATCGTGCACTTACAAACGCACCTCAGTGCAGAAGATCTTTGAGAACGCTGGATTCAAGTTGGATTGGTGTGCTTTCAAAATGGTCGGAACGGAGATATCGCCAGAGATCCTGTTCCACAATCACGGCATGCGTGGCTACCACGGCTCGGAACTGAGCACGTTGCGCCGAACTGACCGTTGGCATGGAATCGCCAGGGAAGACGCTCCACAGAGAAACTACATCGATGAGTTTGCATTCGCATTTGCCATTCCTGGAATGATTTTCGCCGTATTATTGGGGATCCTGTCAGCTGTCCTATGCTTCCAGCATGAGAAACTGTAAGTGAATGAAATGGCGATGTTTCGGGGACGGGTTTCAAGTGGTCGTAGTTTTTTTTAACTTTTGAGTTATCTATTTGTTTTTTTCTCTAAAGACGTGATCCACAGTCTGAATACTTTTTTGCAAATATATTCCACATTTGCGAAGACAAGTGGGGCAGGTAATATGAGTTTGAAGGAACATTTTTAAATTTTTCGTTTTTGACTTGATGAGCCTTTGAAAGTTATGCACAACTTTTGACATAAACTGTTTTGTTTGAGAATCAATTTAACAACGTTTTGCCGATTTTTGTGGTTTTGACTGCTTTTATATTTTATTTATAGTGTTGAAAAAGAAATGAATGTCTTAAAACTTTTTCAGAGAGAAGGAGAATCACTCTGTGTCCACAGTTCAAATGGTCCAGTGCTCTGACACAAACAGTCAACCAACTACTACCTTGCGAAGCTTGAAAGATCCTAATCTACTCTTGGACAACGCCAGTTTGCACTCACAAAGGTTAGTCTGTTCCATGGAAAGTCACTTAAATAACGTTTTTCATTCCTCATGTACAGCCCAAATACAAGCATTTATCCAAACGATAGTCCATCGAATACTTACCTTCGACCGAAACCACCACCATACAAGTCATCAAATGTCGGAAAGACTGGTGCGGACATATGACAATCGTCCCCACGAATTTTATATTGCTAAGGGTGTGGCGCTTTGAGTTATCAAGGAAATAAACCTAGCGAAACGCACATAATCAACGTAATCGGATCATATCCCACAGTCATTACACGTTTAGACTCCCCTATTATGGGTGAATTATTTAAAGAATTCAGATTAACATAGTTTTTTTTGTTTTACGATATGTTGTCAGAATGCAGGCATTAAAGTAGATATTCGAAGTTTTGTTGAATGTTTACGGTAGTTCTAGATTTACATCTGAAGCGTTGTATTCTCCATGATGATTTTATGGAATAAATTTAGATTGTTCTCAATAGATTTGTGTTTATGTTTCTTTAAACGACAAAATGCAACATCTAATAAGAATGTGAAATGCATTCAATTTATTTTCGTTGAAAATGAAGATTTGGCATCACTTTTCGGAGCGGGTAGCAAGTATTCATTTGTCCAATTGTAAACATTTCAAAGAAACTTCATTCTGTTATCATTCCCAATTGGTTGACACATAGCCATTCCAATTGTCACATCATAACCGCAGCTGATAGGCGGCTTTTCATAAAAATAAGACTTTTCATTTAGAACGTGTGCACAATACGTGGCAAATAAACAAACTAAATGAATTTACAATTGTTCGAAGATAATAGTTAAATAGTGCAAAATGCCTTTGTTTGATTTCTTGCAATACATTCTCTTCATCGGCTCGGCGTTCTTCGTCTCGCTAGTACTTGCGGTAAGCCCTCTGGTTTTGTTTATGATTCGTTCATGGATATTAAGAAATATACACTTTCAGCTGGTTATTGTTCAAAAATCAATCACCACTCCATTGCCAATAATTAGACGCCACAAAGAAGAAAAATACTTTCTAGATCCCAATGCAATCAAAAAAGTTGATTTCCCATCTATAGATGACGAGCCAAGTGTGGACTTAACTGTTGTGATACCCGCATACGATGAGGAGAAACGCTGTATGGAACATTGCCAATAACTTACCAGTTTTGGTAATAAATTTTCAATTCTTTTCAGTACCAGGCATGCTGGATGAATGCATGGAGTATTTGGAGAACAAGGCTAAAGCTGGCAATTTTACTTACGAAGTGATTGTTGTGAGTGACGGTAGCCGAGATGGAACTGTGTCACTTGCATTGAAATATTCTAAAAAGTTCACAGCGGAAAATCTCAGAGTACTAGAATTGATCGAGAATCGTGGTAAAGGGGGCGCTGTGCGAATGGTGAGAGACGATTCATTCGATAACGTCTGACGAACGAGACTGTAGGTCGATTTTTCAGGGAATGCTGAGCAGCCGTGGGAGATTTTTACTCTTCGCTGATGCTGATGGTGCTACAAAGTTTGCGGACTATACAAAATTGGAGGAATCCCTGAAAACCATAACAACAAATTGGCAGACCGATGCTGTAATAGTTGGCTCAAGGGCACATATGGAAACTGAAGCAATTGCTACAAGAACATTCTTTAGGTTCATTAAATTCATTTTATTGTGTTGTTGAGAATATTTTAATGCCAGCTTTGCAGAACCTTCCTGATGCATGGATTCCACTTTTTGGTTTGGCTCTTTGCTGTGAAATCAATTCGGGATACACAATGTGGATTCAAACTTCTCTCGCGATCGGCAGCGAGGAAACTGTTTAAAGTAATGCATGTAGAAAGATGGTAAGTTTTAGAGAAGCAGTGAACAGACGGTCGCGTCTTCACACGGTCTTGTAATTCAAACCGCTAAACATGATTATTTGTAAGTGGGTTGATGTATTGTCGTCAGCAGAAAGCCGTGCACTTTTCAGACAAAACCACTTTTTGAGATGGGGCTGCGTGTCGTCTGCCCCTTAACCCAACCTAACCTAGAAGAAAGAAAATAACATTTCGGTTCGTCTTCGTCTCTCTTGAGTTACTCGGAGGGCATGCCTGTCTAGAATTTGTTTTTAAAGAGTCAGCTAAATATTATTGCTCTCTGTAGGCTCTCTACTAGTGATAGACATTGATTTGTACTCCTTTGACAACCACCCATAGAATATTTATGTTTAGAGTCGTTACGTTAAGAATAAAAGGGTGCGCTGTCAGTGTGTCAAAGGACATTCATTTTGCGGCAAAACATGCCGTCGAAACTGCTTATTCTGATAGAATTGTGTGCCTTCTTCAATTTCCAACTACATTAAGTAGCTGCACCCATTAATTTCCCCACACATTCCGAACTTCACCAAATCTACATTTATCGAACAAGAAAACAATCAATCACCATTTAACAGAAACAAGATAACACAAAAATTGTTCATTCCAGGGCATTCGACGTTGAACTACTGTATCTTGCTGAAAAACTAAAAATTCCAATGAGAGAAGTCGCTGTTAATTGGACAGAAATCGAGGGTTCCAAGCTGACACCCTTCTGGTCGTGGCTACAAATGGGCAGCGATTTGTTTCTGATTTGGTTCCGGTATCTAGTGGGTGCGTGGAAAATCGAAGAGAACAAGCCGCACTCATCGTAAGCGATTCGCAGACGAATCCTCCGTAAGATCTTTCCATTTAGTATTCTCTTAAGACCAAGATGTGTCATGAATCACATCAATCAGTTCTCATTTCTCAAAAATAAAGCCACTAGATATATCTACTAACTGTATAATTGTGTTTTTATTCAAATAAAAATAATAAACAAGTGTATAGGTTAACATGACTTTACACACAGTATAAAAATAGTAAACCTATTCCGAAGGGCGGTTGCCCGAGCTTCCGTTCTTCTTACCTCTAAGTTCACGGAGCGCATGCGTCGTCTTAAACGAATTGCAGAGAGCGAATCGCATGGCTGCATCTACTAATTGGCTAACAATGTTACAGGAATCAAAATATTAAAAAAAGAGTCATTAGTGTATATAGTCTTGCAGGTTATGTACGATCTCGTAAAATAATTAAATTAAGTATCACCGATACTATCACTGTTGTAGTCTTTGTTTCTTTGCGCCAGCAGCATGCCGTGGAACACGGAATCTGGATTTTCGGCCAGTTCACGTGGCATCCCCTGTTCGAGGATCTCACCGCGGTCGAGGACTATGATGCGATCCATATTCTGCAGACCTGTGAGACGATGAGCAATGAAGATAATCGTGGAGCTCTTAAAGGAATTGCGGAGCGCAATTTGAATGGCTGCCTCCGAGTCTGGGTCCAGATTTGAAGTGCCCTCATCTATGCAAACCACCTGCAATTAGACATGAAATTAGATTTCATCGATATAGTAAGCGAGTCTTTCAGCATTACCTTTGCATTTTTGAGCAGTGCCCTCGTGAGACAGAGTAGTTGTCTTTGTCCAGCCGACAAATTGCTTCCACCTTTTTCGAGCTTTCCCTCCAGCCCGCCCAGCGACTGCACTAAGGGAGTCGCAAGGCAATTCGTGATCGCATTCCAAATCTCCGAATCAATGTATCTCCTTCGAGGGTCTAAGTTTTCCCGAACAGTGCCTTCATATAGAAATGGTTCCTGAGGGATGATTCCAATTCTGTCCCTCAACACCCTCAAGGAAAGTGTTTTCAAATTGACATAATCCAGGAGTATTTCCCCAGCATTGATGGGTGCCACCCGCAGAAGAGCAGCTATAATTGAACTCTTTCCGGCTCCAGTTCGGCCAACAATTGCAATTCTCTCGAACGCCGACGTCTGGAAGCTTAAATTTCGCAACGCGGGTGTTAAATGTTCACGGTACTTCAATTGCACTCCACTGAATGTCAACACGCCCTGACTCGGCCAACCGAAAGGAGGATTAGCGCTGCCGTCGGCATTTTGTTCCTCTTCCAGCTGCAGGTATTGATTGATGCGCTCTACTGCGATCATCTCCTGTTCGGTTTCGGCTAAGGCATTTAAGACACCACCCAAAAGCGAGGTGATGGATAAAGCGTAAGAAATTGCCAAACCAACCAAGCCTGGATTCGTAGCATGCGCTGAAGTCATGGCAGCCAGGATTCCAGCGCCACCAACTAGCATCCCACCCAACATTTGTAATCGCAGACTCAACCACTGTTGTGCGGCAGAGGAAGTCAGCTGCGCTTTGATGCTCTCTTCAAGCTTGACCAGGAAGTCGCGTTGAAACCGAAGACTAGCGCGCATTGTTCGAATTGTGGTCAACCCCTCGAGCGTTTCAGTAAAGTGTGTATAGAGCGGGGATAGTGCGTTGCTGGATAGACGCTTAATGTCTCGGGAAGCGTGACGATATCGATGTTGAATGTTGAGGTAGATTGGAATCATGGGAACGACGACTAAACCCAGCCAGGGCATCGCGTACAGGCTAATGCAGAGCGCTCCTACGAAACAAGTGATTTTATGTTATGCTGCTTTGAACGAATGCTATGAATAGTCAAACCCGTGAGTCCAGTAAGTTGAGCAAGCAATATATTCAAAATGAACGGGAGGGAGTCATCAATGGTGTACGTGTCCGAGGAGAATCTGTTCAAAATCCGACCCACAGAAGTTATGTCGAAAAATTGAAACTTTGTCTGAAAGATGAGTTCGTTAGGATATCTGTTCCACGGAGCTGTGGCTTGACTTACATGTATCACTCTATTCAGCAGCTTTTCATGGATAAATCTTGCTGCTTTAATGCCAGCGTAGGCAAACAGGAAGGCTCGTATCAAAGTTAGTACCGAATTCGTCAATGCCAAAGAGGCAAATATTCCCAAATAGAAACCCAGTCCATGACTTGGAGACGTATCATTTCCAAACGAGAAGTCAGTCAAATTCGTTTGATTGGTGGGCGCCAGCGTCGTCTCAGTTACCCAGTGGGCGAGCCATGCATCGGATACATTCCTGGACAGTTGCATAAGAACTACGAAAAGAAGAACTGCCGTGCCCAGAGGACTAGTCACTGCTTGCCAGTAGCAAGCAATAACGCTCATCGACACATTGCCATACTCCCGGGATTCCTACAAATGCGCACAAAATCATTGAAGGTGTGTCAAGATGAAGGCCTTCGCACGTACCTCCATCATTACACTGTCTACACTCGTCTTGTCAGCGTTGTCGTCGTCCAGAAGATTAATTTTTGACGATCTGCGTTTCGCTAAATCGATTGTGTCCTCTACATCCTCGCCAATGCTCAAATCAATGCTCTCGGACATAAAATCACTTATTGACACAGTTCCATTGTCCACATGAAGAATCTGCGGAATGAATGCAATTACCAATACGGCACGTGAATCAGGGAGATTCGTGTCCTACCTGGTTCGCATTGAAAAACAATGTTTTGTTGTTCGTCACGATTATTCTTGTTTTCTCTTTCAAAAGTCCCAGCAAACAATACTTCACGACGTGATTCGCAACATGAGCGTCCAACGACGACAGGACATCGTCCAAGATGTAAACTGTGAGACAATGAATCGAGGTTTGTAAGATCAAGTGCCTATTTTGCGGTTCTTACTCTTCTTATCCTGGTAGATGGCTCTGGCCAATGCAACTCTTGCCCGCTGGCCGCCAGATAGTGTCCGTCCATTCTCACCCACCCCAATCATGTCTCCTCCCAGTGCTTCCAAATCATCGTTTAAGCCGCAAGCAAATACCACATTCCTGTACCACTGTTCGTCAAAAATGGAACCCCACAGAATGTTGTCTCGCAATGTTCCCCTTTGCAACCAAGACGTCTGCGGGGCATATCCAAAGCCTGGTGTAATGAAAGATTCATGAGAAGTGTCTTATGCTTGAGGAGGTAATCGGGTTGTGGAGGTAACAACTTTTGGAACTGTTCCCTCAAACTTGGACCTTCCTTCACCAGCAGAACCGCACATACCTGTAGTCAAATCGTGAACGCAAACACATCCATCCACACAGTCAATGGCGGCCACAATCGCCGAGATAAACGTACTCTTCCCACCGCCCACAGGTCCTTCGATGCAAATGAGGTCGCCCTTACAAGAATGCGAAAAGTTCACACAAATTAAGGCTGAAAGCTCTTGGCTATGCTCACCCTTTTGACATCAAGATTGACCTTTTTCAATCGGAAGACGTAATTTGCCTCTTGGTTGTGTTCATGCTCGAAGGACGCGTCTTTTAACTGCAACACTGTGGGTTTCTCGTCGACTTTCTGTGGAGCTGAGCCCTTAATAACTGGTTGATAGTAAGACGAGAGGTCAATGTTTGGAAGCTGTGGGTGGGAAAGAAAGAAAAAAAACGATGCAACTTTGTTTTACAAGGTAGCGCCCCATGACTTACATCAAAGAGTTCCTGGACGCGTTTAATTGAAACCCAAGCTTCAACTAATCCATTCAACACCCATGGGAAGGCATTCAAGGGACCAATCAGCATATTCAACAGTGCAACACTTGTGTATGTTGACGCTGCTGTAAGTGGATTCCCCAGAAGTGCTGACAGTCCAAATGTGAACAAGGACATAAGAACCGGAGTGGTAGCCCAGAAGTACACGCACAATGCGTCAAGGTATTTCCTTTTTGCTAGGAAATTAACTTCATTCTTCCTGAGAGCTAAGAAATACGAATGAAAGGTCGTTAAAAGTTGTCACGAAAGCCAGGAGTCGAGGTCAAACCTTTTATTTTCTGAATAAACACATCCTCCCAGGCGTGAAGCTTAATCTGCTTGGCTCCGTTGATGGTCTCAGTAGTGGCTGCCAAGCGCTCATCTTTAGCTGTCATTAGGCCCAGGGACAGGCTGCCAATTTTCCCTGCCAGCCAACGGTTTACAGGAATGAGTGCCGCAACAAACACTACTCCAGCAATGAATGCTATCCCAAGTTGAGTGTAGAGCAAGTACAATGTGGTGAAAAGCTGAATAATTGTGGTTAGTGGGTGACATGGCCTTCATGGCGAACACAAACTCACCTGAAATGGAATGCTCCAAAATGAATGAAAACTAATGCAAGAATTCACAATGCGGTCTGTATCGGTTGACATTAAGTTCAGGATTTCGGGACGAGAGTCTCTGAGGCCTCTGGCCTCCAAGGCTTTTCGGTAAATCGCACTCACCACTCCGATTCTCATCTTCATTCCCACTATGGCCATGCGCCAGTTGAAATGAGTGCCACAAAATGAAGCTGCAAACCAAGCACATCATTATCGATTCCATAGATCGGGTCGTTAAAAGACTTACACAATAAGGTAGACCCGAAAAGACCAAGCGCATACCAATAAGGCCTTGCAGCACTCCCAGTGACATCTGAGTCTTCCGTACTCAGCAAACCGCCAAGCAGGAGCGGTCCCGCAAACCCGGACGTGTCAGCAATGAAGCGCAACAAACCGATGAAATAGAATTCCTTTCCAAAGGTCTTTTGGAGAGCCCAGAACATAGACTTTGTTCTCGATATCTGCATGTGCAGCTTTTCGCTGATCCTTGTGATATTCAGGCAATCTGGCAAATCGAATAGATCCTCGATCCTTCTCAGATTACCCGAAACTCCCTTGGCGATCAATGGGTCCACCCATGAGAAGAAGAACTTCGAGCAGAAATTTCCCTCATCTTGGGCATGTCCGAGCAGCAGTTCGTTCAGATTGAAGTGAAAATGCACATAACGGTTCGGCAATAGGGTTTGCTGTTCCTTAAGAGCAAATAAACATACTTCATATTGCTTAGCTGATTGAATAAATTTGTTCTTACGTTATCCTGATCGAAACTGATGGGAGAGACCACGGCATTGCCACGCGGTATCATGGTCATGGCGTACATGAGGTCCATTAAGGCAGTTGCCAGGCTCCATGGCCAGTAACTTTTGCTTAAGCTCGAACGAAGCCAAACAGCATCCAACACCACCACTGAACACCACATCACAATCATGAACAGGGAGCCACGATGACTGAGTTCACCAAACCTCCTCGACGACAAAAGATAGCCTGCATAAAATTATGATCATGAAAATATTTCTGGCCTGATTCAGAGTTTTCTTTGGTGTACCGCAATGAACAAACCACATCACGCATTCTGCGCACACCACCAGGACATCGATGGGGTAGATTTTTAGGTTCTGCGAATGGAAATGAAAGATCTTCAATACCGGCAATGCAGCTAGGAAAACGGTGATGATTATTCGCAAATAGATACAACGGAGCTGGGTCCGATTTCTGACAACCGGACGATTGTATATTCCAAAGTTGAAAGAGGAGATCGCTGCAAATATTGTGTAGATCGGTACTTGAAGGCAAATCTCCTGGAAGCATGGCAGAAGATCATTGGAGTCAGCTGCAAACGGTGTTATGCCCGTAGGACAGAAATCCGTCCAATTCCAATGAAAGTTTCTGTACGCCGACATTGTGTCTTTTGATGGTTGAGTATCTGAAAAAGGGGAGAGTCTTGAGAAGTTAATGATAAAATAGTGAACGTTAAGCCTGCCTAACTTTGATCTAAGTCCAACTGTAGGAGTGTTCTTTGTCTGAGAAAAAGTGTGGATGAGGGTCAATTCCGAGCAACAATTCAGTAAATCAACCGTATCGCATAAGTTCAGGGTAATGATAGCTGGCTAGTTTTGTCAGGATTAGTGAAACCACGTCCACGTCAAGACAATTAACCTCTCTTACAGAAAGGTCTGCAAAATAAAGCCATAATCAACGCATAGGAGAGTACTGTGAACAGGGTGAAAAATGTGCACAGAATTCTTAATAAAAAAAAAGTGTGAATTCATTGAAATCATTAATTGAATTAAACACACTCCCAGTGGCGTCCTTTCCCTTCCTCAATAACACAACACTCTAGTATTCTATATTCTCCCCGCAGCAGGTGTATCTACAAGAAATTTCGAAATTTGTTCTAGCAAGCTAATTGATTGGATTCAATTCATTACACTTTTATCACTGATTATTTTTTTATGATTTCTGGTGATTCACAACCAGCTTTATCTTCACCGAAGTATATTGAATGCATTGTTTTACACTCTAACTAACTTTCAAGGCGACCAAAGACAGGTGCTTGCACAAACAGCTCCCGAGACGTCTGGAAATGTCATAACACTACCGAAAAGTTGATAACAGCCATCATGCCTATATTAATTTGCACTTCTCTAACTGGTCTGCAAGTAGGTTCCTACAAAATATTTACACTACAAATGGAATGACTAACCAATAGAGACACCACATCAGGAAAATCTGCGAAAGTAATGTAAAATCCCCGAATGCGGCTTTTGTTTACAGCTGTTCTTTTTGTTATCTTTCATTGTACACCACCCCCTAAGCAGCAACAAAAACTTGCTACATGTCAGATTGACGTTTTCCCCGCAAACATCAGAGCATTTCACAAACACAAGTACGGTCAGAATTTCGCAGTTTTCTTTAGCTTGTCTCCAGTAAATCTATCAAATGTGAAGTAGAAGCTGTGGAAATACCTTGACTGAGAGACGGGTTATTACTCTTGATTATCGAATTTTTCCTTTACATGGTTAAAAACGCGGAGTTTAAGAATAAATGTAAACGCACTTCACTTTTTGCAAATCTTGTGTGACAGAATATAATTTCGAGAATGACAAATGAGGAACCAGATGTTGCCGCAGGAAACGAGAGTGGCGCTGTCGTAAATAGAGTGAAGTCCGACGTCACATTGCGGGAGATTTTTGAATTTTTGGCTGATAATCCGAAAATCGTTTTCAAAAGCCAACAGATTGATGATCCCGAGCTGACGCGAGCGGAAAAAGTGTCCATCGCGAAGGAGGTGTTCGACAAGAACCCCAGAACATTTATAATGCGATTTGGACAACACCTCGACACGAAGCATGTGGAATTCTTTGAGGAATTTCGAGTACCAGAAGAGGATCAGGAGGAGTTTGATTATATTGTAGATGATCTTTTGGCCAAGCTAATGAAGAAGAAGAGCAATGTCAAGAATCGACGATACACCGCGCTGCAGGATATGACTGAATACTTCAGTGAAACGGAAATGATGAAGCGTGAACCACATTTATACCACGAACTTGTCGGACAGTATCTTTCGGAGGAAGAACGAGTACAAAGGGACACGTACGATGTGAGGAACACGTCCTTCTCGGGGATTCTCCTAAACAAAATGGATCGTGACAACGCTGAGGAGATTCTCCAAAAACACCAAGAGCAGGAAGACGATGATGTTCCATCGCGCAATGAAAGCAGTGACGATGAAAATGAATTTGCAGTGGAACCACCACAGTCCTACACCAAACAATGGGGTAATTTCGATGATGAGAACATTCCCTGTACGAGTTCCAAGGTAATAAAAAAACAAAAGAAGGCCAAGAATCGGGTGAAGCAGCAAAAGTTCATAACTGCCGGCGAACGGGAGATGTTGCGACAGGAGTTTGTTGGCATAATGCATGCGAAATTCTTGAACGGAGAAGACAAGGAGTTCGATTATAGTCAGGTTGATGACAACGCCGAGTTGGACGACTTGAAGCAAATGAATCAAGACAAAGAAGACGAGTATTTCGGAGAGAGCTCTGACGGCGAGCTCATTGAACGAATGGATGAGGAATCAGAGAAATCCGATGACGATTTGGATGTGTACATGTCGCATCTGAATCAACACCATAGTTTGCGACAGAATACATCAATCATGTAGATCGTCTCTTCTTCGCAAGCTGTGTGTAGTTTTACTTAGAAATAAGGTGTTGGATAGCTGAGAAGCTGATTTTTAAAAGCTCCCAATAAAAAATGACTCGAATGCGATGTATTGTATTAAATTTATTTAAAATATAAATAAAAGTGTTTTCGTTAGCCAGTCACATTAATTAGAATTCATAAAAATCGTTCGATACAATGTCCGTACACTATCTAGGCCGACCACGTCCACGGGGGAATCCCCTCCCCCGACCGCGAATCACTTTACTATTTGCCGGTGGGCTTTTTGGTCGCAAAGATTCTATCCTACTAGTGCAACCAGTGGCAGCACCTTCAGCAAAGTACGACTGATATTGTTCCGAGTTGAAGTTAGAATTTGTTAGCTCTGGTCCCACAGTGAGCCAGCCAGGACGGATACTCGAGTCTCGGCCGAATAAATGCATCCGACGTCGACCCAAACAGAAATGCTCAATGATATGAAATATTTCGATGGGTTTCTCAAAACTCCCGAACTCCTCTTCTTCGGAGATGATGAGATCAATGTCCACATTGGCATGAATGAAATCCCCATCAGTAGAGCGGCGAACAGTTCCTTTGATTCCCATCAGGCAGTGCTCCTTTGTGCGCTGAAACACAGCCTTCGGTTCGAGAATTTTGGAATGTCCGGGCTTGTTGATGTTTGTACGTATCCAGCATATATCCTCGCATCGCCGAAAACCCCACTTCTTCAGGCAGTTTCGTCCCATGTCGAGACCTTCGGAACTGCCACACCAAAGGAACACAAAACTGCGATGAGCCGCCACTTCACCTACATCGAGATCTACACATGCATTCGTTAATAAACGCAATCGGTTGGTCAAATACTACTTACTTAAAATTTCATCCCAGTTCCAGTAAACTCTCGGTGCCCCACCAACAGTTGCTACAGTGGCCGCACCTCGGGCATACTCCTCCAGTGGCGGTTCAATCAAAATCACATCGAATTTGCTACCAAGTGTTTTCAGATCTAAAGTCTTGATGTCCGCCTTCAGATACATTGGAGCGGTGGCAGTTTCCGAGATCAATTCATCCTTCAAACGAATGAGCTCCCGAAGTTTTGGATACTCCTCAAAACGATCCGCCAAGCCTACGTCACGGATAAAATTCTGTGGACGTTGTCCAGTATCGACGAAATGCTGGCAGTAGTCATTGTGCGGATTTGACGATTGTGTACCCTAAAAGAAATTAAAATATTTCACTATTGTGTATTCTCAACACACACACACACACACTCACCTTCAGAAACGTCGACGAGTCGCGATATATGATTTCAGTTTGCTGCTTCTTAGACGAAGGTCCAGGACTTTCGTTGTCCTCGTCTCGATTTGAACGTTGATTACCAGCTTCTTCGGCAGTACCAAGAACATGCTTAAGTTCATCGACACTAGATAAACCAAGCTGCAAGGGAGTAAATTAATTTTGAGATCGATGGAAAATGCGTGTGTTTAGTTTACTTGAACTTACTGTTTGTGCTAAGAGCTGCTTACGTTTGCGAGAACGCTCCTGGGAACTTTTCAAAATATCGCTCATCTTTTTCAGATGTATACTTTATTTACTTTATGCTTGTTTTAAGTTTTCCGTGAGCGTCCGCTAGATTTCTGTTGCACCAGTCAGACGGAGTTTGACATTGAATGATTGAATATGTCAACTGTCAGATGAAGAAATGCGGCAAGTTAATCACTGAGGGTATGTTCACACCAGAAATGCTTGTCAATTTACAGTGCAGGTATGAAGATGTGCACTTGTTTGTTCTTGTGGAATAAATTCTCGATTTCTTCGAGAGACTTATTTTTAGGGTGGCGCGAAAGTCTGGGGCCTGGCTCCTACAGCACCCACTCATGCTGTGCGTGTTATTGTTCTTTCACGATGGGACCTGCAGTTTTATACCGACTCCGAAAGGCGAAGTTTGAGAAGCTTTTTCTAGTTAGTGACTCGAGAGCCGTAAATTATGAAAATTGGTAAATTTGGGGCTCGATCTTGGCAGTCGCCGCTGCGTAGCAGTTGACCCACCAACCAACTACGCCATGGCGTGTCCACATTTTCCAGTTCAGGTGGTGGTATAGTTTGCAAAACAACTTGTGAATACTTCCCCAGGAATCATCCATGTTGTGCAATGAAGAATTTTGAAATGCGTTTCTTAACAATTTTTTGCCTCCATCGCTCTCTAAGCATTCTCAGCAACTCGAAAGAGGTGGTCTCGTGATTCTGGAAGTTGGCAAGTTAGAAATTATGCCATGGGTGGGGTTAGTACCGATCGACAATCCCCGAAGAACGTGTTTCTGCATAGTACATACTTCGAGTAGACAAGATCAACATTAAATATGCAAAGAATTAAAATTCAGTTAGTTATCGATGCGATCGATAGTTAAAAGCTTTAAATATAGCTTCATCACAATTTCGGACATACCCGTATTCTTCCGAGAATTCTTAAAATTCTTAGAAATTTATAAGGAAGAGCACACAAAAACACCGCCAATGTATGGAAATCAATTTCGTTGTCGCGTTAAACTGTGCGCTCCTCCAATTCACGTTGTTTTATTTATTCATATATTGCACATTCATAATTCAAACATATTTAAATAAACAAAAATGCATTCACAAGCCTACAAATGATTTACAGATATCCTCTAACTAAACGTGTAAGTAAAGAAACATAAAAAAAGTAACTTTTAAAATTTGCATACATCCGTAACAAAGGTAAGATTGTTAAAAGTAATTCAAGACAAATCCACTCGCATGCTCATAAAAACAATAAAAAGACCAAGAACAAAATTAATGTTCCCGGAGAACGATGCGCGGTTATTACACATATTAAAGCTTATTCGGTATCCATGAGATCTTTTTGGGGGGTAAATTGAAATTTAAAGATGAAAAGGGATTAAAATTCGGCAGTGTTGGCAACATCACATCTGCCTATTTGCCACTGTTATAAAGGACTTCGTTCGGTTTGCCTTTGATGTGTTCAAATTGGTAGTTTTCAAATGGTTCTTCAGCAAGGATTTTTTCAACGTCGGCTTCGAACGAGATGATAGCCTTTTCCAACTCTGGATGGGGGTGTTTCTAAGAGGCGAACAAAAGTGAGTACATATAGGTGCGGCGTGTGTTTGGGCGTTTAACTTACGTTTAAATACATCCTTGCCTGATAAATGATTAACTTGATATCATGAACGACTTCAAATATGTGACCATATCCTCCGGTTTGGCACTTTAGTATGATTGCTCGTAGATCAACGAAATCCGGAGTCTTGGATATAAAATCTGGAAACTAAGGAGAACATTAAAATAATGATTGTTTCCCTAGTCATCGTTCCTACATAGTTTCGACAGAACTGGATCTTAAAGAACAGATCGGCGCTCTTCACCTCCATCAAGCGATTCATAAATACGTTAAGTTTATCGACGAGATCTTTTCCTAGTGGCTTTGGAAGAATCGGGTCGTACGCGGCGGAGAATTTTGAGAGCTTGTTCTCCAACACGCGAATGTCACAGTTCAGCTTAGATTCCTCGAGTGTCATGTGTGAGGGGGATAGATCATATGTGGAGCATATGTTAGGCATTGACTTGGCGAACGTTTCATCGAAAAATTGCTCCAGACCGGTGGAGCCGCCCTCGTCCTTGGACTCTCGCTTGATGAAGTTGTAAGTACCAGTTTTGAAGTATGTTCCGTTAAGAGTGTTCTGGCGTTGTGTAACGTCCGAATCCTCAACCATAGTATACATATAATTTTTGTTCACAGATGTTTCTTTAGACATCCCGCATTCGAGAGTCGTGTTCAAGAAGTCAATCGATTCGTCGCTACCGCACTTCATTGGAGTTGTACTAACTTTCTGGTATACGTTCTTTTGTGCTTGCACAAGATTGTCGAGATTGACAAAGGATTTCATTAAATTTTCAACAAAATCGACTGTTGAATCTTGCCATTCGGCAAAGCTTCGCACAAAGTCTGGACTCAACGCAGACCGCACTTTATTCAAACCCTCCGGAGTATTGTACACGTAACCCTTGATGATGATCCAGGCATTGATCACTCGTGTGAACACAAATATGAAGTCTTTCACAGCCCATGCGATGCCCTGCGAGTTTATATTTGGCAAAACCCCGTCCGGGCGGATGAGGTCCTGCTTCATGCGGGCGCAGAGACTGTCTATTTTCTTAAAACATGGACGGTTGCGGTGTGTGTAAGCAAGTTTCTCAGCAATTTCACTGCCGGTAAGGGCCAATGTCTTCAGCTCTTCGAATTTTGCTTGACTCAGGACTATGTGTGATGGATCGCCGGCTCCAAGAGTCGTGCAGCTGTTGTTGTTTATATCACTAGAGCGAGATAAGAGTGTGGTGACCGTCATTGACACTTGGCTTCAACTTACCATATATCTTTGTCCTTACTACATGATGAATTTGGTGAACTACGCAAGGAGGAGGAGTCTTCTGGAATAGATAAGTGCATTGAGTAGATCTTACAACCCCTCTTGTAACTCACCTTTTTTTCCAGTTTCAGTCTGATCGAAATGCAGATTCAGTTTACCAAGAGACGTGGTCATGTCATTCATGGAGTTTATGTTGATCGGATTGTTCTGATTAACACACTGAAGTCCAATTTGAATCAGCATCTTACTGGGCTCGCGGCAATTGGAGTTTTGCTGTGATTGCTGTTGATTCGAGCCGCCGCCAGACGTAGTAGCTCCATTGCCAACAGTCTGATACAGTGGAACCGCCGCATATGGCATATTTGGAGCAAGTGCATATGGAAGGGCGAGATTTGGCGCCGGTAAAGCAGGTGACAAGAAAGTTCCATATGGCCAAATAGAATGGATTTCTAGAAGAGACGAATGCATGGAATTTCGGCTTATGGGAGAGGATGATTCTTTTGACCGCCCTGGTGACATTACCTTGATTCATGATGTTAGCAAAACGCATGCGATCCATTGTCGTGGTTGCGGATTCTTGTGGGAAGCAGCTCTCCAAGCTATTTGATCTATGCAAATTGGAATGGTTGCTCGTCGAGAGTTGACTGTTCATTCCAAGGATTTTTCGAGCTATGAAAATGTGGACAAGTGAGTAAAATTTGAGAATTCGTCTTCAAAATCAGTGCTACTAGGATTGTCCGATCAGATACAGTGCTTTTCTACATATACATACGCTTGGACTTACCAGGACGTTTTGGCTCAAAGATTTCATTCATGTTGATCTGTAATGAGGAAAAGAAAGAAACACGCGGTAATTTTTAGTGGTATCCCAGTGGAAGATACTAGCAAAAAGAGTTGCCCTTGCTTCAGTGCGTCAATAAATGCCGGCAAAGCCTACTACAATGTGCCAAGATATTTGAAGGGGAAATTAGAATCAAATCAAAAATTTGTCAACGGTAGGAAAAGGAAGACGAATTGAAAACGTTATGGCTGACAAGCGGCGGGTAAGTAAACGCAATTTAGTGTTGACACTTCAAATGGAATGGTATGAGTGATATATATTTTCTTAAATGTGTGTCTGTGGAAGTTAACGGTAGAGAGAGAGAATTTATCGCATTTTGGAAAATTGTACCTATTTTTACGATTTTCA
Organism: Eristalis tenax; assembly: GCA_905231855.2. NCBI lineage: Eukaryota > Metazoa > Arthropoda > Insecta > Diptera > Syrphidae > Eristalis > Eristalis tenax. The sequence continues at coordinate 74,654,723 of HG993125.1, read as the reverse complement.
TCAATGAGGACTGAGACGAAGTACATGCATATACTTTCCGAATGCAAATATCTTATCTGAAGTCAACAAATCTCTGGATCTGTGTTTGAGAAAGTAATGTGTTTTCATTGATTTCGAAATTTTATGATTGCAATTTGTATAATTAATTTCTTTTAATAATTTACAAATTTGCGATCACTAGATCAAAATGTTCAGAACTTTTTACTAAATTATCCAATTCATTCGAACTTGGCATCACTTATCAACAGTTGCCTGACTCACATTTTGACATTTCACTTGTGTCATCTAATCATTCGCAATCAACAATAGACCTAAGTTTACCCCAGAATTCATAATAAATTATATTTTACATTAAAAATACATAATTATAAATTAAGCACTTTGTATAGAAATGACTGAGCCCAATTATGAAGCCGAAATATCGAATGGAAAGAATAAAAACTGTGTTCGATGTCAGTTTTGCAATTCCTTAATGCTTTCCAAGCAACACGGTGAATACATAAAACATGAGAAGGAGGTAAATATCCCTTTTTTTTTCTACCACCCCCAGAGAACGCCAACTAAATTTTATTACAGATTCTTCTCCCTCATACTCACCTGAAAAATAGCAAGGATCCGTCCACAGTTGAGACCGAACCACTGACGGATTTCTGGAGTGTGGGTGATATGTTCCAATTTGAAAATATTGGATTTTCAAACACTGTAGGTACTCGTAAATTCCTCACTTGTGCAGACTGCGATATGGGCCCAGTGGGATATCAAGACATTGGACCTGAAAAACAGTGCTATGTGGCGCTGAGTCGGGTGAAGCATCAGAACTGAATACGTTACAAACTCCCTAACTATGTAAATTTTTGTACGTTTTCATGTGGTAACAACGTTAAATAAAAGCGAGACTTTTTTTTAAACAACGCCTGCAGTTTTTCAGTGTTTTTGGTTGGCACCCGTGTCCGTGAGCATTGAAGGAATTCTGATTTCTGATTAGATTCGCTTGAGCGGCTCAACTCATGCACCCCTTTCTCCCGTATTTCAAAGAATAGTCAAACACTTTCCTAGAGTCTTATTTATTTATTGCTTCTACAATACAAGGTAAGTTAAGTACCATTTTTGGATAGATGCGTTAGCCTCTATTGCACATATCCCATCAATATGTTGAATTGATTTACAGGATTTCATTTAAAATTACAATATGTAGATTTGTTTGCACGACCAGGATTTTGTGCTACCTCTAGAGTTACCATGAATAGGGAAGTGTACTTTTAGCCGGTATAATATGAACGTCGAATCCATCCTGCTTTGAGCTGCTTTTCCCTCTCATGTCACACAGAATACCGGTTGGATTAGCCCTCTTTTTGTGTGCAACTGTCTTGATCATTCCTTCTGACTCGTCCAGCGTCTTCAGGAAGCATCCTTTACATGTTGGTAGCCTCTCATCGCCATATACTAGGGAGTATCCATATGTTTTTGTTCTGAATTTCTCCTTCCTTGCTTCGTAGGTGCGTGGACGAATTGATTTTTTATCCGACACAGCTATCATTGATGAAACGAACGCTGACCGCTTATCATAGCTGCCCAGGTTCCAGTAGTCATTAAATATTGCTTGTTGCATTTCAAACGTAAATCGTGTGTTACATTTTGCACGGCATTCCGAAAGTGGTGTCACCTTCTTTTGGGGCATGCACTTCCCCGAACTAGTAACATAAGCTTTTCCACTATTACGACAAGCTTTTCGTATTTGTTTGGCGGTTAAAGACTGGTCGTAGAATGTCCCCTCATTATTCGTTAATATTGGTAGTTTTTCAGCACTGGTTTCATCTTGGGCACCGCGATTTGCGTTCAAGTAAATGTGTTCATGAATTGACTTATTGCTAGTGTACTCATCCCGTTGTGCTATCATAAATCCTACCTGAGAGATTACAAACTCTGTAACCATACGCCAGCCACTACTAATGTCGTTACATACCTTTGTGATTAGATGCTGCACACAACCTGTCTTTGGTTTTAATTGAAAATTAATATGATACCTTCGCACAGCTGAATATATTTCTGGTGAAAAATAACTTTGTTTAGAATTGCTGCAGTTAAATTACATATGTGTAAACAATGTACTGACTTACAGCACGTTTTGACAGCCACAGGCAGAGATCCATAAAGAGATAGTGAACTTTGGTTATTCTCTCACCAACATGAGCTTTTATGCGTTTTACGAGAACCGTTGCTCTTTAGGAAGTGCGAAACAGGTGTACACATACGAGGTGAATTTCTTGAGTGCTGGGCTTTTGAGAATGTTTTGTATTACGCTGCAATGAAAATACGTGTACGTAATTCTGTCTGGATTTCTATTGGAATTTGTTTGATAATCCGCAAAGCGTAGTTTGATTTTTCTATGAATGACTGCAGCGCCAGCAAACGTCTATTCCAAATCACGGAACGTGGATAGAAAGTAAATGTGTTTCATAATGCTGCTATTTATGAACTTACAATGCTTTCGCATTTTGTATTACTTTCATTTAATTAAATTGGCGAACCGTAGCAATACTGAAAGAGTCAAGTTAAAAACACGCCAAAGGCTTGGTTTGACAAAACCTTTCTTATTTGCTACTTCTACATACATGCAATTAAATGCACTCCTTCGCTGACGACAATTTTCTGACGACAATTCTTCTTCTTTTTTTTATTTGTATTTAAATAACAAATTATAATTCTCTTCGGTTGCATAATGGAACACATGGCTGTGTTAAACCCATATTCCCGCGGCGTCATTCTACTTAAAATGACTGTCTTTATATAGAAGGCTAATTTATCGACTAATCTCAGCGACTTTCCATCCAGAGTACGTGCAAATTACTTGGAATAACAACATGGGTATTCTGAGAAGGGTTGAGATGATAATGATAGAACTGACTCTACGACTCTATGATCTATTAAGAACCAGTGAGGAACCATATGGAGCCGATGATTAGCTTTCGAAGTTTCATTTAAATCAATTGAATCGTTAGAAATGTGAGTACCTACCCAAGAATTATATCTGCAAAAATCACAGCTGGACAGGAGGAGAGAAGGCGATGCGGTTCTTTATCCTGACAATTTTTAAAAAGTCTACAGCAGTGACGCGCGACAGTATCTCACGTAATCTCACTAACGCTAGTGTCCTGGGTAGATTACCTGGAATGCTTTTGTGGTTTGGCACCGAGGACTGGTGAATGTTGAGATTCACGTCTATTTATTTATTTTCCCACATGTATAATTTATAGCCGCGTGAAGGTGATTATTGGACTCATAATTTGTCTGATTAACATAATCTGCCGGAATATTTTAAATGAACCAAGTCAATTGAATTATCCGCAACACCCATCTATACAGGACCCTCATCGACTTACCCTACCCATACGGCTGTTTCCGGGTACCTATGTTTCTTCTTCCTTGTGTGGTTCATTCCGGGGTGGACTTGGAGCTAGCAAACAGGACTCTCTTGAGCTCAAAGCAACAGCTGTTAACAAAATCTATTCTGCGTTTGTTCTCTATTCATTGCGGAGTCAAGGTATACGAAGGCCATGCTTGTCTCCAAGTTATGGCTCCCTATTATGACGCTAAGACGTCGATGTTCTTTCATAAGGACAAAGTATACATCCTTTTTTGTTTAGCAAGCGGCAGACCCAATTTAGTCGCTTTCCTATCACTGCTGGTAAACAATGTTCAGAAATTATTTTTAGTGGAACCCACACACACGGAATTTCATCACAAATGACACGGGTACTTCCCTTCTCTCTTACCTTCTAGTTATTTGGGCCGCTGTTCACTTAACGTCCAGTCATAAACCCCATTGGCCGCCTTGTGTAAAGGTGCGTCGAGTTCTATGTTCCAAGTCTAACAACTTTCATACTTCACGGTTCCACATCTACCTCCACATCTACCATTTTTATGACTATGCAATCAGGTGTATTATTCTCATACATTCTAAGTTTTACGTAGCATGTCCTTCATTTTCTGGAAATCGGCAGAATTCACAGTCTGTGAAGAATACGTGGGTTTATTTTCTTCTTCGGCCAACGACCGATGGAGGGTCTGAGCTATAGCTGCTTCCAATGCTGCCCAGTCATAAAGACTTGAATCTGCGATAAGTTATTCTCTAAATCGGAGGTTCGGTCTTTCTTTCCTTCACAAACCAAGGGGCACGAAATCGAAGACGCTTTTAGCTGGATAACTCGTGTCCATGGCCAAGCCAGTGTAGTCGACGAATTTTAAGCTTCCGTCTTCATCCGCATCTTGGTACAGCTCGTAGAGTTCGCGGTTGTGTCTCCTCCATTCACCTTCCTCGCAGACGGAACCATATATTTGGTGTAGAATTTTCTATTCCAGCGGCTATAGTTCATCGGCTCCATACGGCAGGACTCGCAAAATAAGAGTTGTGTTAACCATGATTTTGGCTCCTTGAGTCAGACATTTTGAGCCAAGTTATTTTGACAAGACGAAGTAATAGCCAAGAGCGATTCTATGTCGGATCTCCACTTGGATGTGGTTTGCTTAGTTTGCCCCGAGACAGACAAACGCCTTAATTACTTCAAAATCTTAGCTGTCGATAGTACTGTTTTGTCGGTTCTTGCTGGACAACACATACGTTGTCTTTCCCTCAATAACCCTAAGAACATCTCGTTTCTCAACTTCCTCAATTGCTGTGAATGCTTTTGCTATGGCACGTTGGGCTCGATCCACGACGCCGATGTCATCTGTGTAACCCAGCAGTTGGACTGTCTTGTAGAAGACAGTGTCTTCCGTGTTTTCAGCCGTGTGCCTTAATATATTCTCCAGATTGAAGAAATTACACAGCAACGCATGTCCGAACCGAAATTCTGGGACTGGGAAATCCTCGAGCCGAACTGCACAATGCATCGCGTCTGTGTTAGCCTGGTGCCACACAACCCGATCCCTTTTCACGGGATCCCGAATTCGGCCATCGCATCGAATAGTTTCTCGCTATGAATACTGTCGCATGCGGCTTTAAAATCGATGAAGAGATGGTATGTATCGATTTGAAATCCGCTGATCTTCTCCAGTATTTGCTTTAATGTGAAAATTGTGTCCAGAGCATCTCTAGTCCAGAGTCGATTTACCTTGCGACGAGTACGTGTCGATTAGGGCGGCGCAAGAAGGCTTTAGACGTCCACACAGTACACTGGACAGGATCTCATAGAGGACTAAAGTACTAAGGAAACATGTCGATTCAACAACTATAAAAAAAAGCCAATGCGCAGAACTATCTGAATCGAACATTTTTGTGTTAATTTGCTGGTAAGGTTATATTACTTAGTGCTGTGCGTGCGACTCAATGTTGGGCGGCACCTTCTAAGGACGGAAAGGGCTATGCTTCGATGGTTTCGTCACGTGGCATTAGTATTTCCATTATTACGACTTCCGATGTGGAGCTTAAATGTGATCCCATCAGGTAGGCGACCGCTTGGCAGATTCAGGAATTAGGACCAGTCACTTGGTCACGCTTTGGCGTAGCTCCTAATGAGTTCAAGTTGATGGCGTAGCATCGAGTTGCCTGCAGGTCCCTCGTGCGTACTTTACAACCACAACCAACTTAGACGATCATGAGGGTCAGAAGATGGTGATGACGCTGATATTTTTCAAATTACTATTTGCTTACTCATTTTGAGAGGCGGCCGTGGCGTTATGGGTTGATGCGTCGACCCCATGCGCGCATTGAGTCTACGCAGCCCAGTTTCAAGCAAATTACCTTTCAACTCTTTCGAGTCACTGACAATGCTCAAAGAGTATTCCTGTCTACAAAAGCTTCTCAGCAAAAATCTGTACTTACACTCGTGAAAGAACAATATGATGCCCAACTTCACAGCTGATTGACCCCTAGTCCATTGACGAATTTCAGAGGCTTTTTGACAGTTATTCATGAATTTTTGATCTCCGATTTGTGAATTTGGCTTCCGAAACCTTTAATATAGGTCTATAATGGTTGTCAAATATTTTTAGGAGGCGGAAGTTGGGCGTCTCTATCATACTTCATTTCTAGTGAGAAGCTAGGCCCTGGCGTTTCCCGGGTTGTAGCGCCACCTATGTTATATTAATCTTTGAAGACAGTATCACAGTTTCGCTTCCCACTGGCAATACAATCAACCACTCGCAGCAGTCGGAACGCGAAAGAATTCAAAGTCTGTGAAGAATCCGTGGGTTTTTTTCTTCTTCGCCCAACGACCGATGGAGGGTCTGAGCTATAGCTGGCTTCCAATGCTGCCTAGTCATCAAGACCAAGTTGTCTTGCATCCGCGATAAGTTATTCTCTAAATCGGAGGTTCTGTCTTTCTTTCCTTCACAAACCAAGGGTCACGAAATCGAAGGCGCTTTTAGCTGGAGAACTCGCGTCCATGGCCAAGCCAGTGTAGTCGACGGATTTTAAGCTTCCGTACTACATCCCCATCTTGGTACAGCTCGTAGAGTTTGCCCAACTTCACAGGTGATTAACCCCTAGCCCCTTGGCGACTTTCAGAGGCGTTTTGACAATTATTCATGAATTTGTAGCGCCACCTATGTTATATTAATCTTCGGCGGCAACCACTCGCAGCAGACAGAACGCGAAAGAAAACACAAAAGTATATCGAATAAAACAACAAAATTCTTTATTGCTTTATCCCAAAGAGTTAAAATTTCTCTCAAACCTACTAACACAATAATAGCAATAAATATGTTCATTCCGTTACCATCCTTATTCGACTTTGTCTATTTTTCTTTTTCTTCATTTATGTTTGTATTTTTTAAAACATTTAGTACTTTGTGTCTTGTTTAACTAATGCAAATACGACAAAAACTCTGGCAGTTATTTATCCCGATGGAAACACTAAAGTTTGCAGTTCATGCTCTTCAATTGTGTGTGTGTGCGGGGGGGAGGGGGGGGGGACTGTTTGTTCGCTATGGCTATGCAGATGGAATTACTTTCATTTAACTATGTATGTGTATATCTTATGTGCAATTTGCGAATAAATATGTATGCTCTTATATAATATTTGTTGTAGTAACTAGGATGTAATATGCGTCACTTAATAGCGAAGCATGTCTTTTGTTTTTCAGATACAGGCATGAAAGAGAGATACTATTTGAAAGAGTTAACAAATGAAAATGTAGGAGAAAATAAAACAAATCATCTTTATTCTGCCTGAGGCGGTTATTCGAGCCATGGGTTGGTTTTGTTTTTGTTTTATTGTATTTTCTACTAACTACAATTAATTTTTGGTATTAGCTGCTTCTGAAATTGTTCTTCTTTCATTGTCCTATAAATATCTATATAATTTCATTTATAGTAACTAATTTATTTTTATTTAATTTTTAACAATGTTTACATTAATTATGTTTTATTTAAAACTTAAGTTTGTGTATTTCTTCTTCCATTTTTTTACCCACTCTATTTCAACCAACTCGTGCATGGGTGGTCTTCTTTGCATCATTGCGGGCGGTTGGTAGGTTCGGTTGCCGATTCAGACATTTTGACACATCGGTTGGTGGTAGAAACAATTTATTATTACAAATACGGTGGATGCTTGTGTGAAATCCGAATCGGGTCCTTGGTAGCCAACGATGAACAAGCCCACGCACGTTATTGCAAAAAGTAAAAATATATCTCTAACAGCTTACGCAGCATTACGTCTCAGAAAAATGTGAACAAAAATGAGAGAGAACGAATGAATTTACTTAAATGTATTATTTAACTACCGTTATGTGTGTATATATATGTACGTTATATACAAAACAAATCACTTGTATTAGTTTTGTTTCTTCTGAAGTTTATTTACGAAATCTTGTGATCGGAGTAGTAACCCGAATCATTGATTCAAAATGTTAAAATGTTTTTCTTTGGTTCAGCTGTTTGTCTTGTTTTCTTTTGCAAAATATTTTCATGACACTGGAATGAGTATACCTAGTAATTGCCTATTTATATGTAAAATGTACTTAAATGTGTATTCTGTAATTTTGTTTTACTTTGTGCTTGGTATAAAGGGTGTTTTTTTGTTTTTTTTGTTTTCATTTCTTATTTCTTTTTGCATTTGAAGGATTTAATTTATCATCAAATACAGTTTAAGGGACTGTCTTGTTTTTGTTCTTTTTCAACACAGTTTATATTTATTTCTCTTTTTAAATTCTGTTGTTTTATCGATCATTTTTTTTTATTTTCGATAAAGAAACATTTGCAAACCACTGTTAAAAATAACTAAACGAAATCTAAAGAATTCAGATTCTTCTTTTATAACAATTTAAATAAAAAATTAAACACGCTTGGTAATCATTAGTAAGCCGCATAAGATCGATGCGACCAATGTTACGAAGGACACGTTGACAGCACCGCTGCCGTTGCAGAGGTCCGAGTCACAGGAGCAGACTACTTGACGGCCGCCAAATCCAGCGCGGGAATAGCAGTAATTGTAAGTGGTTTGGTTGATGAAACCGCAGGATCGGATGATACGGGTATCGGGAGGCACTGAGGATCGAGAAAAAAAATGCATTAATTGCAATTCTGAAATGAAAAACTGCTGCACTGCGGACTGCGGAAATTCACAAGCCTCTGGTTATTATGGATAATGTTCGAGTAAATTTTAGAGCAGTGTTTCAAAGCCAAGGAATGCTCTGGTAAAGTGATGGAGTCAAGGTAGCTCTCACCTCTTACCAGAGTCAGGTCATAAATACACAAAATAAGCTTAAATAGATATTCTTACATCCATTAACGGAGAACTCAATAATTTGACTGATTTTCCTGCAGTACGATGCATGGAACCCCTGTTCCCGAGATGAGAATTCGGCACGGCAGTCCTTGATGTAGCTGTCTGGTGGGATATCTAGATTGCAGTTTGCATCCTTATGACTGTTGCAGACGAAACATTTTATTGCAGATCCTGAAATTGAAAAAAAAAAAGAAATATTACTCGTCAATCAAATTAGTTCAGATTATACAATAGTGGGGTTCAAGTTCTGTGTGCAAGTGAGAAGGATTTGTGTGACACCGTAATTAACTAAATGATGGACTCTGTTTCGTAACCCACCAGGTGGCCATAACTTGCATTGCATATGAAGAGGAAACGGGGCTGTAGATCTAAGGATAAGGTGATTATGGTGGATACCAAACGAGTCCAAAAAGAGTACAGACCAAATTGAGAGAAAAGCTAGTTCCAAACCAAGTAATTAACTCTTGGCGGCCTTGGCGTTGTACGTGTTGACAAATTCCCACTTGAACCTACGGTGCCCAGGCTCGATTCTAGGTTTTCACGGCCCACCTCTTTCGAGTCACTGACAATGCTCAACGAGTAACAACTATCTAGAGCTCCTCAAGCTTGGTCTTGGAAGACTGTATGTCCCTTCCACTCGTGAGAGAACAATAGCACACACAACACTAGTGCCTAAAGGCCCTGGCGTCAAAGACTGAATTGGGCACAGCCATCGAGCGAGGCATTGTGTCCCCTTATGGACGGACCCTTCCTGAGGTCTCCCAGAATGACATCTCGATTATAGAGACGACGGCACATATCAAACTTAACGTTCCGAATGACTTTTTTTTTTAGCTCAGATGGGTCGACGGTATTGTACCCATCAGACTGCAGCTAGACTAACGACATTATTACTCCTATCCCGAAAACCTTTTCTTGTGCTTGCTCAAGGGTATTCACCGCTTGGTTAAAGTTGGTCGCTTAAATCGGTCGTTATCCCAAAGGCTGTAAGGGCCAGTAACCGCACAGCGAAAGGCTTTCAATCCTTAGTTTTTTTTATCCCAAAGACACTTGAAAAACTCATCGGCACATATATTCGTGGAAACTTCAACCGCAACACAATCTTTTCTGCGTAAATATATGAAACGAAAGTCAAGGGTGTATAAAAAACCCACCAAATGACACAGTTGCGAACTTGCCTCATTCATAGACATCGAAGGAGTCTTCAAGAACGTAGGCAATGTCAGTAAAGGGCGCGGCCAAAATGATATCAATGTTGCGAATACCACCGGCTGATGTTACCATCCTAATTGACTGCCAAGCTGCCATTTGTTCGGAATTAGCTAGCGAATGACCTTGCCAGCGGCTAAAAGTCGCTAGAAAAAGGTGGGACTCTCTAACCACCTGTGAGACCACTTGGATGCTCTGGCCCAATGCTCTGAACAGTGCAAAGACCCACAAACTCTTGTCGGTCCAACTGTATGGCGCAGTTGGGTGCCTGTCCGTGGTTAGTGGAGTCCCCTGTTCGAGTCCCAGTGAAAGCAAAGTTAACAGGCTTTTATCGGGTTTTAAATGTGGTCCAGTAACCATATTCCGTTGAGATCAAACTTACGGCACTATCTCTGTCTGACTGGTCTAAGTGTGCTGGTGTATCTAGTAGTCTTGTCTTCACAAATAAAGACAAGCTCCTCCTCAGTGCGACAGAAAGTTGCTGAAGTTGGCAGTTGGAGCACTAACTGGCCATAATCATCTGAAGTATCATGAACTAAAAATTGGACTAACCCATGACTTCATATGCAGAGGCTGTGTTGAAAAAAAAGAAGGGGGTAATCATCATTAACTTTGCCACTGCCAGTTGAGACAAAAATCGCTGTAGGATCTGCTATAAGGTTTATTTGGGTTTCAGGATAGTGACATGAGGTGTTCGGAGGAGAAATTCTCCTTGGGGTCTCACAATGGATATCTCAGAACCTAAGCGCCTACCCACTTACCTAACCTTATCCATCCACATTAGACATTTATAAATATCACATACGGCATTGTGTTCTGAGAACATTGGTGTTCAACTCTTTGCAGGGTCAAAGTCACTAGATAGAATAGGATAAAGCTAGCCTCGATGGCATAAACAAGTGAATCGACAGCCCTTCAGCCGGATGAAAAATGCTTTATCGGAAGGGAATGTACCAAAATGATTTCTGAAAGTTAGTTTCTCACGAACGCAGTCGTATTGGCATTATTCTTTTTTAAGACTTGAGTAATAAGCAAGAAAGAAGAGTTGAGTCTGCGTTGTTTCGAAGGAGTTTCTGACAAATTTTTTTTTGTGAAGAAAGCTTACGCCAGTAAAAAAATTTCGTACGAGATAATTTTGGGTTAGGTTCTTCTTGAAGATTGCAACGAAGAATTAAACTATGGCCGGTACAGGTCGATTGTGATACCACGCGGGCTGAACAGCTCCTACACCAAAAACGAAAGCTTACTACGAAATGATTTGGCTGGCTTACGTTGATGTTATTCAGCTCGCCCAATTGATCGAAGTAAAGATGCAGCCCAAGCATCCTAAGATGGATGTATATAACTATTGTTAGACCAACAATTACGTACGGGGCAATAGCATGGTCTAAAAGAACCACTCCGAGATGATCAGAGTTCAGACACTCAATAAAGTTCAAAGGTTGGCCTTGGCACGCCTCTGTATTAAATGCAGGAGAACTTGCTGAACTGCTGCCATGGAGGTGCTATTGGAGCTGACTCCATTGCGGAATGTGCAAACAAAACCATCATGAAATGGTCAAATGAATCCATTGTCCACAGACTGAGCAGCAATACGATAAAATGGTATGCAGATGGATTGAGAACTGATGAAGCACCCGGAGCAGGTGTATTTGGACCACGGACAAAGTACTTCCAATCCATAGGCAGACGCACCAGCATCTTTCAATCTGTAATCTATGCCGTGGACAGAGGGGTTCAAATCAATCGTGACAGGAAATAAACCAACTGCGACACAGCAATTATGTCGGACAGCCGTCCCGCTATCTTGGCACTAGATGTCTACATCATCAAATCCAAGCTTGTGTATAAATGCCTACAGAAGGTTAAAGAGTTGAGCAGGAGAATCAGACTCCCTAGCTAGGAAAGGAGCATTGACACCCTTCACAGGCACGAACCATCTATAGAAAGAAAAAACCGGCAAGGATCTTGGAACATCGGTCAAGGCATGACGCAGGCCAAGAAACTCTTGGGCCAACATTGCCGGAAGAGGTTTGAGGCAGGTATCAGGAAGAGCAAGAAATAGCTCCGTATCCTAACTGGCTTCCTAACAGGACACTGTAGCCTCGGAGAGCACCTAATTGAACTAGCAGTGTCAGAAGAAGGTTTCGGCAGATTCCGTGGAGAATCTCACGACATTGCAGAGCATGTACCGGGCTCACAAAAGAAAAAATCAGAGGAAGAACAGAATCTCTCATTCTCAGATTCCTAAAGGCAACTGGCTTAGAGGGAATACTCTAAAATAATTATATTCCACCTTCGCGCAACAGGAGCCAACAACCCGCAATACAACCCTAAAAAGAACTGCATGTGGGGGAAGCTCTTAAGAGAGCAAGGGTATCAAATGGGGCACAATCGACCTAAAGGTCGCGGTGCAATATTCCCTAAACAATAACGTCACACGTTGTGTATATCTGCGGGCAGAGAGGGCACTCCACGAGAAGAGGTTGATAATGTAATGTCTCCTCTTCCTCTTCGTCCGTGCAGTTTCTGTGAAAATCATACAAGTTGTTGAATATTTAGGGTTAAAATTGCTCTTCCAACCATGCGATTGAAAGTCCTGACTGTGTCTATCCTTAGAAGGCAAAGGAGGTAGGTTTCCACTCGTTGAGACAGAAGAGGTCTAGCGAGTATGCCCCAAAGTCTCCGCAACCACAAGGGGTAGACGTGCAAATGTTCAGCCATCGCATCAAAACTCTACCAACAGTTTAGGAGACTCTTTGAATCAAATGAGTCACTGTCCAGGGATTTTGTCGCGGATTGACTGTTCGAACAGATAATATGCGTTTTGGACAGCTCATTGTTTTGTGGTGGTTCTTTGATAGCTGTGGTTTTTTCCCGAAACTCACGCTGCAAATGCTTATCTCATTGAACTCAAAAGTGCTGACGTGACAGCATTGCTTAACACAGACAGTATTATGGAATCTCATTACGAATTTGTGACACGTAATATCGACGATCGCGTCACTGCTTACAAAATCACATTTATGGCAACGATAATAATATATGTTTCCCCATAAAAAAATAAAGCTTCCCACTTGAATTCACCATTGTGACCAGATCCATTAAGCCTTCGATAGGCATCTTCATTACAATGCCGCGATTCTCCCTTGCACTTGGCTAGAAATCGACACTTGTCGTTTCTTGTGTAGCCGCATCGCGATTCCCTTAGTAAGCGGAAACCGCACGGTTTCAATCGGCGACTTACTCACGCGAATGCCAAGATGTCAACCTTGAAAAGTAGTTTTCTTGTTACATAAGCCGCTATCTGGCACATGGCTTGCGCAAGTTGCTCCACTTTGCGACTGGACGGCAATTCTAAGTCCATATGCGTGCAGTAGTCCCCACAAGAAACCGACTCGTGAACAGAAATTACGGCATCGGAGGTACTTTTAATTATCACGATCATCACAGAGACGGAGAGTGCCGGTCTGGACTGTCTTTTACTTAGCAGCTGCACTTTGCTTGTGATGTAGATGGGCTGCCAGCGACCAATTAGCAAATTCTCATTGCTGCTCGATATGTATCGTTGATGTGCCAACTCCGCCACCGACGCGTCAGTGCGATGTGAGAATTGGAATGTCCAATTGGCGGCCTCCCCCGAAAAACCTCCACTGCACACTAATCATGGGCTCAATTAGTGGCCAAAAGATACACCCCGATAGAGATCTGCATGAGCCCGAGTCAAGCCCCGATATGATCGCCCACTTCTGCTGCTGCCGACGCAGCTGGGGGAAGCTAAATACATATCTCATTGCGCGCGCCTGCTGCCCCTTGGAACAGATTTAATAGTAATTTGCTCACTCGGCTTTGTGCTGCCCATGTCCTATTGTGCAATTGAATGATGGCTCCACTGGCGATGCGGAGGAGGAACAGGGTGGAGGACAGCAGCCGTATCGTTCCGAGTGTGGGTTTTGTTGCTGGCTAATTGAAAAATAAACGGATACTTGCAAGCGACGCAAGTTGAATTGTTGGGGTTCGACCGACCTGCACAACACCACTGCGGTCGACGTCATATACTACAAGCAGATATAGACAGACATGTATCCGAATGACCCACCGATCTTGTGAATACTGCGGTTAGGCTGATATACTATTTTTGGATGCCGCTCGATCTTGAATTGGTAGTTTATGGTTACCAAGTGGATGTGATCTTTGGTCTGAATTGAGCATGATGAGGCTGTGATTTTACTAGCAACGCACGTATTGTGTACTGTGCACTATGATGGCAATTAGGCTTTTCCTTGAATGCTTCTCGCAATGATGTCAATTGGCGTTGATCGCCGCCGCGGCTTGCACACTTTATTGCTCGGCACATTGACTATGCGTTTTTTTGGTTGAAATGTTACACAAATTAAAATCGGGTTTCAATGGACTTTAGAAGCAGTAATGTTTTCATCTGTTTTTTGGAGAGATTTAGTTCTCAATATCGTTTAGAATGACGTATGGTCAAGTGTTGCAAACCGGATTTTCAAAATGGGACACGCCTTCAAAGCGCTCACGGGATATTAGCATTTTACGGCTCCGAAAGATGAGTCTTGAACACATTCATATTCGCAATGTATTGCACTATCAATGGAATACAACTTCAAACAAATGTGCTCCAGGCGCAGTGATGGGATTTTTACCACTTAAGTGGTCTTTCTACCACTTTTTGCAATGTTGAAAAACCTAACAACCTTGACCCTAAATCGACCACATTTTGCCCATCACTCATCCTGTTCCTATCATTGTGTAGCACTGCTTGGAGTAGCACTCACACTTTACACATACATAAACAGTTTTCCATCAATATTTGTTTCTCAATGGAATTTTGTATGGAAAATTGTATGGAAAAACTATTCCTACAAAAACATAACATCATACGTGCAGCAAATTTGTTGTTTACCGCACAGTAGCGCTGCTGCTGAAAGAAAGTTTTCGCAGCTTAAAATGATACGAAATGAGAAAAGAAACAAATTGAATGGAATAACTATCCATAACACATTAGCAGCCGAAGAACTTTTGGTAAAAGAGAAACATTTTGATCTCTCGGAAACTCTAGGTAAATACGCGGCAGAATTCATTTTCTCAGATGTTTGGCATGGAAAAAAATAGTTTTATTTAATTATGTAAAACCGAAAAATATGAACATACTTGTACATACATAAGCGTCTTCATTCATATTTATATATTGGGTCTATAATTTAATTCGTGCGGTTTGCTAAGAGATGGCGTAACTTTCCATTGTTTTTATTCCATTGGAACATGCGTTGGAAAGCTACTGTCATTGTACTGTCATTTCACTGTATGTCATTCATTTGAAGCGTAAACAACAATCATTTTTTTTTCACTTAAATATGTCAAACTTTGTGCCTGAAAAAGTATTTTTGCGGGGAGCTCTTCATTACTGGAATGTGAAGAAAACTGCTGCCGAAAGTCATCGAATTTTGCTGGAAGTTTATAGTGAACATGCGCTAGCTGAGCGAACGCGCCGCGCGAAGGTAATGCTCTGTATTTGGTGAGATCTGAAGGGTGTGCTGTATTATGAGCTGCTAAAACCGTGTGAAACCATCAATGGGCAACGCTACCGAACACAAGTAATCCATTTGAAGAGAGCAGTAGCCGAAAAACGCACGGAATATGCGACCAGAAACGAGGCAATAATTTTCCATCACGACAACGCTCGGCCTATTCCGTTTGAGAATTTTTTGGAAGGGAAGTTTTACCCCACCCGCATTATAGCCCAGACTTTGCTCCTTCTGACTACCTGACTTATTCCGGTCGATGCAGAACGCCCTCACTGAAATACTGTTCACATCGGAGCAGAATATCAAAAATTTGCCTGATTCATTCTTGGCTGCCAAGCCGATGCAGTTCTTTTAGGATGGGATCCACAACATATCGAGGTTGAGCTTTTGACTGCCAACGATTCTCGCTGTGGACTGCTATGATTACAGGCAGAAATATTATAGAGATTATAGAGATGTATTATAGAGATGTATATGGAGATGTATTATAGAGATGCCCAACTCCACGACGAATTTCCGAGGCTGAAGTAAACACGACTGTAATCAGAAATGAAGTATATTACAGATGCCCCACTTCCACCTCTTTTGCCCCTTAAAATATTTGACAACCATTTTGTATATAGGTTCTTTCGTGAATAACTGTCAAAAAGCCTCTGAAATTCGTCGGTGGACTAGGGGTCAATCAGCTGTGAAGTTGGGCATCTCTATAATACTTCATTTCTGACTGTAATCATAGCAGTCCACAGCCGGAATCGTTCACAGTAAAAAGCTCAACCTCGATATTTTGTAGGTTAAGTCCGTTTGACACTACATATTTCCCGCATTTTTCTTCGAAAAATTCATAAAATGCGAAAACGTTAAACACAATGAATAAAAACGCATGCAAACGCAAATTACATTTTCAGCAGCTGACACCTTGTATTTTACATACGAAGCATATGATTCTTTGCAAAATAGTTGGTCTCATTGTATGTGTGTGTGTGTCTCTTTTTGCCAGGCAGCATTAAAAATGTGGAAAAAATGTATTGTCATGCAGAGCCCGTAAGGTAAAATACGCAACATGGTCTTAATGAATGCAAGCAGAGCGCTCAAGGTCTTCACAGATGGAAGGCTACTTTCGTTCAGGCTCACGCTCAGAGCATTCGCTGGTGGTCTGATGAGTAGGTAAAATGTAATGGACCATTAATCTGACCGCATGTACAAGGTATATGCGTCTCGTAAAAGCTTGCCAATTAGTAAATGTATGCAGTATACTATCAATGTCAAATTAAAACTAGCCAAAAGCCAACGCACTCATTGTCCCTTAGCAGCGCGGAGAAACCTTTAGTTGCGCCAACTACCGAGGGATATGTCTCCTAAGCATCGCTTATAGGATCTGTTCTCTACCTTATCAGTTCTCAGTGCGGTTTCAGTCCGGGGAAGTCCACAATCGACCAAATCTTCACACTACGACAGATCCTGGAAAGAACCCAAGGAATGCAGACCGGCATTCACCACCTATTGGTCGGTTTCAAGGCCGTATATAAACAGAAACGTGCTCAACGCTATATCTAGTCTTGACATTCTTGCCAAATTTGTCCGTTTGCGCAGGATAACGGTGGCGAATTCTCGCTGCTCCATCAAGTCGGTAACAATCTCACCGAGACCTTCAATGACAAACAAGGATTTATACGTGCTGTCATGTAACTTCTTCTACATCATTCTTCAGAAGGTCTTGCAGAACTTGTCAACTCAAGAGGCATGATCTTCCAAATGCATCCAAAAGTCCCGTGCTGGCATTTAGTCGGAAGCGTTACAATTAGATTTTTTTTGCAATGAGGGCAAAGCGATGTACATGCTGTCTTCAAGGAGGGTAGGTAAGTAATTGAGTGGGCTGACAGCCTTGTACCCATGACTCATGTAGACCAACGTGTGGCTCCATTGTGCCCTTGTTATAGTGAGACCTACAACTGTCGTGACTATCGTGGGACCTACACTAGTCCTGCAACCAGCCGGATTCGAAGATGAATCTTAGGGCGTTTTTCAGTTCAACACCGCTCAAGACCTCCATCTCTAATAAGACGTTGTTTTCCCGAAACTGCATTCTTTTCCTTGCTAAGGGTGGGCACTTGCAGAGCAAGTGCTAAAAAGATTCTGTTTCTTCATCAGCCAGATGTGACCGCACGTATTTACAGCATCTTTGTATACCTCTTAATAAAAATTAAAAGTCTACACGCGAACGTGATGAATCGCCAAAATCAAACAAATAGTTAAAGCCGTCTGTTTCTTACTGCACGCCTTCAATGATACTCGGTGTCCATCGCGCAAGTGGATCAATATAAAGGAATTAGCAACTAAACCACTTGATAGATGGCGGGTTATTTTGGTTTAGTTTTGTGGAGCGACGTTGACAATAAATCTTGCCAACGATTACGGGGTGTGAAAGTTGTATTCCACTAAACTAGACTGATGAGCGAAAGCAACATCATATGCAGTTTGTCAAACCCAGCAAGCCACTGCCAGAGTCAGTGTTATGCCAGTACTGACAGAAAATCAATAAGTACTCAGTCATCTGCAGGAAATCAAGAAATTCTGGTCTCCTCAAATTCATTGTTTGATTTTGTTTTCAAACGTCTTAATCACTTCCAATGATTTGCGTCATTGTAAGTGAACTGAAGAATATGCATTCAGACGGTTTTTATGTGCCTGGCAGCGCTGTTGTTGGTTGATACCCATTTAATGTGGTTTCGTTTGTCTAACTTTTTTGATCAATCATTCATTAGCGACAGGTGCACGTATTAGCGTATTTAATGATGTTGACTGTGTTTTAAGTGAACGTGGGTTATTGATACCGTTGTTTCTTTGGATTTCAGTGGCAATTGAATCGAACAGCCAAGCCAAGCTGGAGTTATGACATCTGTCTATGGCGAGAAGAAGCTCTTGGTCGTTTCGAGAGAAAACGACATTTGGTAAAGAAGCTTGAATCACCAACTGTGACATTGGTCTAGCCAGGCGTCTTTTGATTCAACGCTTAAGATGCCTAGGTCATGTAGAGTGCATGGACATCACTGCTCCGAGTGAGAAAATGCAATACAGGACCAACGAAACTGATGGCACACACAAGCGGAGAAGGACTTCAGACAAGTTGGCTTACGTATTACGCACCTCACTGTCGCGCGGTGGGACTCTGACATTTTAAGCAGGATACTCGTAAATAATACTCATATCGCAGCGTCGCTTTTGGGCCGTCGGACTTTGACATTTTTAGAAGGATACACGTAAATAATTTGTGTAAGTCGGAATGGGTCGGTCGGGCGGTGTGTCGTAAGCGCGAGAACAAATTTCTAGGTAGACCTACTCCCCAGTCCCCGGACCTTGTGACAATTTTTTTGAATTTTTGGCAAACTGAGACGATTATTTGAGCAAGTAATTCAGTTTTTCAAAGGATCTTATTCAAATTTGTTCATGGAAATTGCATTTCAGAACCTTTGAATAAATCAAAAACGGCGTCCACACTCAACAATTTGTTTGACAAACGTGGTTGATGGGCCAAATCGTCAGTGTGAACGCTCGTAACAAACAAACCGCAGACTTGTAGTGCGGTAGACAAAACATTCCGACTTTTGAGCTTGACTGATCGACTTGTAGTTAGGTGTGAACACGTGTTGTACAAATTCAGTACATTTTTCATTTCCGATTGGGATTTTAGTGAGTGCACATCGGCGGAATGAATGATGATATCAAATGTGGAAAAAAGTGTTGTCTTGATTTTAAGACATATAGAAAATTACCAGAGGTACGGGGAATAAAAAGTAAGCAATGTAAAAAAAGTGTTAGTGGAATGGATTAAGGGGATTTTGCGGATTTAGCAATACGGGTGCTTAGTCTTAGGAACTTCTTCCTATTGCCAAGAATCTTAGAATTGCAGGCACACGTTCATGCGATGTAATAGCGTCTCCAAAAATAGTGACCTTTCGTTTGGAGTGTGGGCTTATTTTCCTTTCCGAAATTGCGAAAATCATCTGGAAAATTTCTATTTAATTATCTTAACAATGTTACGGATGAGAAATTATTTCTTTGCTTAATTCATGGTTTCAGCCAAACTTGTTCGATCTAGATTTTTCTTCATTTTCCAGTATTTTATCTATCAGCAGAACAATGCGCGTTCCGCAATTATATCCAAACACTTCAATTATATCCAACACTTTCTCTCAGAACTGCAACCATATTTTGTGTGTGAACGCTAAGCACCAATTTGTCACCAAACAAATCGTCACGAGAAATTGTTGAGTGTGAACGCGGAAAAAATTAGTCTTCCGTTTTCTGATACATTGCGTTGTTCTCGGAAGCTCGATAAAGACAGACAGCCTTGCGATTCAGGTTTAAACATGTCACAAGGCAGCGGTCGAGCTTTGACAACTCATAGACCGCAATATCGTAAACAAAGAAGGCAACTATTGGTGTAAGTTGTAGGGATTTTATTTACATACATCATTTTTTTCATTTCACTGGTAAAACCCGAGCTTTCTATTGGGATTTGGAAAACTGAGGTTGCCGCGCTTTGACACAGCATTCTCGCAAGGTCGATAAAACGCGTACCAACGCATATTAAAAGCCTGAAAGAACGAACGCGCTTTTGCAATGTGGCCTTAGTTGGAGGCTCCTGTCTCATTATCCTCCAGCCGGAGAGGCGTATTGGTTCAGGACCCCTTACACTAGTCCCAGCTGTCAACTGGCACGGTGTTCAGTTGTCAATATTCCTTTGAATTTGAAGAATTCCATGAAGTAGTGGCGAACTGGCGAATCAGCAAACATTCTGTACACACATGTATTTGAATCAGCGGACTATTCTACATCACTTAATAGACACAACACAATTGGATTCCGTTCGCCACTTTATCACTCACGGCTCAGGTAAATGAATTGTATGCCACACCCAACTCCCAACGGTGCACTCAATTTCCACTAGGGAAATTCAATTTTCCTATAAAAAAAGCCCATTGGCCCTTGTAAAGATAAAACTCCACTCCAGCACATCCTCGAGAGTCCTTGCAGTTGACTGCTTTACTTTGCATTTAATTGCTGTTGTTGTTGCCTTGTTGTGATTTCTCTCTAACCTTTTAAAAATAAACTATGCCATGGTTACATTAGCGTATGCTCATTCAGCCTTACTGCCCAGCCCAGCGGTGGTATCAAGTAGACTCTTGTGAGCAGATGAAGGAACAATTATCCGCTCTCATTCCTTCTTCACAGTGCACTCGATACTGTAGTGGTGATGACTTAAAAGGACAGTGTCGCCAGCAAAGTGGTGGTTGAATGGAAAGCCCTATCGACATACATTTAGCCAACAGAACTATCTTAAATGGATTAAGCACTTTTATCCCCTTCATCAGCCCCCGCCTCAGCCACAATTAGTGGCTAGACTTTGTATTTGTTGGCTGGATGGGAAAGATGAGCAATGCGTTTCGATTTTCTGACGAAAAATCAATGCTGCCCTTGACTCTCTGCTTGAGACACCCTTTGCGAGGATGTGCACTCATTTAACCTCTAGATGTACGTGGAGATTACAACCATTTGTCGTAGGACAATGAGTCGATGAGAGACACACCAGAGTAAGTGTGTGTGTTTGTAGTAGAACTGGCAAAATATTTGAAAGAAAGAATATCGTGCAAAGAAACCAACATTACACTTGTAAATCGTTGCGTAATCGTGGCGTTACGTCATTGAGACGTCAAAAGCAAAGCACGAATTAGGAACAAACACAAGGGTAGCATGACTAACCTTTTGGATTCCTACAATACTTTGCGGAGAGATTGGTTTATTACCAAAAGGACCAACGGCCGTCCTAGTTGTCGTAGGCGCAGCCTATTGTTTGTCGCGTGAGTATGAAGTCCAAGGTTATATCGGTTGGCATTAGCATGCTTTGAGGTTGTAAAACTAAGGCGTTTTTATTCATTCTGAATCATTCCGTTCAGTCGTTATCAAAGGTCAGAAGAGAGATTCATGAGCAGGTGTATGTGTGTGCTTATTAATAATTTGTGATTATCTTTTTTGGGCTGATCTGGCATTTCTTTCTCAAAAAAATCGATCAAAAAAACTCTGTATTCGCAAGACAATCTCTGCACAATTGACCTTCCACAGTTCAAGTCCGTATTTTCCATGTGAGAGACTGTCGCCATAACAAGCACCAGGTCTGCCAGAACAACAAGATATGACCGTGGTTTCTGTTGTTCCTTATTGGTTGCTCTTCATTTTGAATGCCTTAATTTCGTATGCTTAGTAGAATAAATTAACGTCATCTGAAGAGATTATGCTGACACCACAAGCCAATTGAGTTGTTTTTTCATTTCATTGGACTGTTAATTATCGCCAATTTGTTGTGCCAGTCTTGAGTCACTTCTTGAACCGAATACGAAAATAAACACCTCTGATTTGACCATATCAACTGATTAATTAACGAGCATATACGTATTTAATTTTATGAGTATGTAAACAACTATGACAGGGAGGCATAATTTGTTTCGGTTTTGAACGATGTCTGGATGTTGCTGTGAGCGATGTTTTCCTTTCTTTGCCTGCAAGCGATGACGTTTTAAATTTTCCAATTAACAGGTTCTTCATTAATACCTAACCTTTATTTGCTTGGTTAATTGTCCAGCTCGGGGAAGAAATTGCTTTTGACATAAATAGGACAAAGGAGAGAGTAGAAGTATTACAGAGACTTCTACCTCTCTTTCCTCTCAAAATTTTGTACAACCATTTTTTGTATTGTTTTCTCAAAGCAAATTGACCAATCAGATCACGTTATCTCGTGAATAACTGTCAACAATTCAATTGAATGACCGTCAAATTCGTCGATGGGCTAGGAGTCAATCAGCTGTGAAGTTGGCCGTCAAGAAACGTGCAATACACCAAACTGATCACAATGCACAGCTAGATATTTTTGGGAACAGTCCGTTTGACACGCCACAGTCGAGACACAAGCAAGAAAGGCGCGCTTCATTTGTGGTCTCTTTGGGCATTGCATATGAAAGAGACCACTTGTCTTTGTCTGGTCTCTTTGGGCATTGCATATGAAACCTATAGTACTATCATCTGCCATCTCATATTATTTTGGGCCAGCATTAATTTCTTCTTTTTAGTTTCAAAGGTATGCAATGCTCTCACACAACACATAAAGCGACTCAGTATAACACCTGCATTCGTCTTGATAAAGAGCCTTCCAGTTAAGACAGGCGGCAAATACAAGTGGGATTTGTTGCAGGGCAGTGTAAAACTTATGATTTTTGTTCCCGTATTCTTTGATATTCATTTGTGCATAGCGTCTTCAGTTTGACAGTTCGCAAACAGAATGATTGATTCGCAGAGAAACAAAATTTTTAATTAGGACATTTAAGCTGGCTTTTGTGAAGATTTTTCTTGATAAAAACTCAGCAAATAAAATGCGCAACTTTTGACGTAGCAAAGTATACATTGTATGTTATTGTTTATATTTGCTGAAGGCTTTTGAATATTAGCTTTTCGCTATCTATATCAGAAATGAAGTATTATAGAGATATATAGCCAATTTTTACCACTCTTTCCCCTTACAATTTTTGACAACCTTTTTGTATATCGTTTTCTCAAAGTAAATTGACCAATCAGACAACGGCATTCACGTTATTTCGTGAATAACTGTCAAAAAGCCTCTCAAATTCGATGTGCTAGGGGTCAATCAGCTGTGAAGTTCTCTATAATGCTGCATTTCTGATGTATTGGGTCTATAACTTAATTCGTGCGGTTTGCTAAGAGATGGCGTAACATGCGTTGGAAAGCTACTGACATTGTACGTCAATTCAGTATATGTCATTCATTTGAAGCGTAAACAACAATAATTTTTTTTTCACTCAAATATGTCGAACGTTGTGCCTGAAAAAGTGTATCATTACTTTAAAAAAAAAGAAAACTGCTGCCGAAAGTCATCGAATTTTGCTGGAAGTTTATGGTGAACATGCGCTAGCTGAGCGAACGTACCAAAAGTGGTTTGCACGATTTAATTTTGGCTTGGTGAGATCAGAAGAGTGTGCTGTATTTTGAGGTATAAACGTTCACATTTGAAAAAAATGTTATAGACCCAATATATATATATAAAATTGGTGTCAATAATGTACAGTAATTCATCAGTCCGATTTGGCTTCTGTTTTCTTTTTCAGTTGTTCATATTTGCCAAGGGAAGGTTCTTAAGGAGAACATTTTGGGAAAACCCTCCGGAAAAATTTCGTGTACAAAGTAGAGATAGGTTAATACTAATATTTCGTGATTTTAGCTGATACGAATATATTCGTTTGCGAATTTTATAATATCTAAAGCGATACAAACATATCACTAATACTCGTATTATTCACGGTCCTCATGTCACTGGTACGCATATGACACTTCATTAGAACCAGATTCCCAAAGTATTAGTGAATTTGGAACGAGAGAAACGAGAGAATCGGAGGCAAGATTTTTTCAATTGGCGTGTGTGTGTGATTTCCCTGTGTGTTTCCTTTGCCACACTCTCCTTGCGTGTGTGTAAGCGGACGAGTTGATAGTTTATGGGAATTAGATCACCAACATATTCAGATGCGTATTGGTGAATATTGGAGTATAGTAATATCTGAGATATTCGTTTAGTTATAGAAAATTTTACTAGAAATATTACTAATATTTTGAGGATTACTGTTCTCGCCTCATCTCTAGAAAAAAGTGAGATCTTCTAATTTGCAGTGATGCATGTCTGCGGAAATTTCGGAAAAAGAGGCTTAAAAACCCGGTTTAAGAGCCACAATAACATGGTTTGATTAAAAAAATATTGAAATTGAATTAAAAAAAATAAACTAAAATAAAAATGAATGAAAAAAATATTATATTTATGTTCTGCCATTTTAAGGCAGAAAACAAAATGTCTTCGTGCGCATAATGGAAACCTCAGCCCACATCTTCGAAACCAATCATTGAATTTGGTTGTGTAATGGGTGGTATCTGAGGCGCACATGTACCAAACTTGGGTTATAGTGGTACAATGGAATAGATTTCTAGGATTCTAGGAAGTATGTCCCTGAGCTTAAATCTCCTTAATCGACCCTTTCCACTCAGAAAAAAACAGAAATACGTTCCTCAACATTTATGAATAGTCCTTATACAGTAAGCAAAATAAGTTTACGTACACACATTTATTTTTATTTTTTCCTAAATAAAAACATATTTAAATAAGTCAGTGACCTTCGTTCTTTTACCAACTCACTAACCTAGGCTTTAAGTCTAAGTTTGGACAAAATATGATTCTGTTACATTTTCCGAGCTCACAAAACTTAAATAAGAAGAAGAAAACAACATAAAATTAGACCAAATAAGTTTACCTACAGATCCTTTTTCCCTTAATTATTTTCCTCTAAATCGATCCTGTTTTTGCAAATATAACGGCAGTTTGTTATTTTCTTCTAGTTTTGATTTAACGAACACTTCTTGTCGCAGTAGAATGATCATTTCCGAGTTAAGTACTTTAAAGAACGGTCAAAATGGGACGTGGTCGCGCAATTCCTATTGAATTGCGCAAACATTTTTTGTCTGTGAAGGCGGATCCGAAAAAGTCAGCGCCTATATTAAAAGAAGAACTTTTACAGAGCTCAGGAAAAAATGTGCTCCACAGATCTCAAAGGGTAAGAAATGTGCTCCACAGACATGGGTATAAAGCTCGAAGACCACGCAAGGAACCTTCGATATCAAAAGTGAATCGGGAAAAGAGGCTAGCTTTCGCAATACAATTTGTGGATAAGCCAGATTCATTTTGGGATATAGCATTATTTAATGATGGTGCTCGAAAAGTGAAGCTCTGAATGTGGAAAATATAACTCCTACAGTGAAGCATGGTGGTGGTAGCGTGATGGTTTGGGGGTGTATGGCAGCAGCTGGAGAAGGGAATCTTTTCTTTATTATCTCACTTTATTATATATATATAGCAGAGTGCGGAGAAACTGGATCTTGACCTTGAAAAGTTCTTGTTTCAGCACGACAACGACCCCAAACACACCTCATATCTCGTCAAAGAGTGGCTACTATTCAACTGTTAGCAGCAAAAAACACCACCGCAATCACCGGACATTAATCCCATCGAGCATATCTGGGAATTGTTGGACAGGAGAATCAGAAAAAATAACATCACTTCGAAAGATACACTGAAATCAGCTCTAGCGGCAGAATGAGCAAAAATAGAACAGAAGGAAAGGCAAGTTTTAGTCAGGAGCAGGCGTCGTCGCTTGTTAGCAATTATTGCTGCAAACGGAGGTCAAAAAAAAAATATTAATTTTACCAAGTTAGCGTCTTTTTGGTAATTTTTTATTCAATGTACGTACATTTTTTGGCCCGAAATATAGCCAATTGTTAAGTTTATATTATTGTACTCTCTTAGTATATGCAAAAATTTAAATGTAGGTATAATTATGTGATCTCTAATAAATACTCTATCATATTGTATTAAATATAATGATATTTTTATTTCACAATATCATTATTTACAAGCAATTTTTTGAGAACCTAGAGCGTACGTAAACTTTTTTGCTCACTGTACATAATTCCTAACAGAGCCTAATGCCATGTTCCCACTGAATCGAAACCATCTTATGATATGACAGACGGAGGCTAAAATATGAGCACACTACGAATTGCGAACTTCGCAAACTCTGATACTTCATTTATTTGGACTTTTTTTTCATTTGCTAAAATGACACGAAAGAACGAAGCTTAATTGAAATTTGCTCGATAGTTCCATCCACACCTTTTCGCTTCCAAGAAGTATAACCTTTTGTTTATCCTTGGGTGAAAATGGTTGTATTCTGAGAGTTCCGGTTCTGAGTTCGTGGCTCATTATAATGGCACTTTAGGCTTTCTATTTCAGTTTGTTCTGTATCCTGATTACAGATCATTTGGATTGGTACAATGTACATTCGTCTGAAACATTGAATGTTCAATTTGACATCGAAAGTCCTTCGTAGGCGTCAATCGGCAAAACTACTAGTACTTCCTTGCTGTTTTTTGTATTACTAGATACATAGCAAAATTAGGGAATATATTTTCGCTTCAATAGTGAAGCTGAGCTCAGAGAGTATCGACGAAGGAGCTCAGGCTCTGGGAAAACCTGCCCATTATCTATAGGCGAATGGTATAAATTCATTTAGAACACAGATAATTTTGAAATCAATAAAAAATACAGGCTATCCCAATGTCCTTGGGAAATTAACTGCAGAAAAGAAAGTGAGTATGAGGAGGAAAATAGAATCAATGAATACAACAGCAGTGACGACATAATCTGGTGTTCGTAGTGCTTGGAGCTACGAAATTATTTTTATTAGCATTAAAAACTGCCATTCTATTCCCTTCTTATTAATCGCAGTACCTAAAGTCGACGAAGAAAAAAACTGAACGCGAAACAAATACATTTGTGTAGTACGACCATTCCCAAGAACAAAACAATGATTAAGTGAAATCTCCAATTTCTTTTTTCAATCGCATCTTTCTAGTTCCATCGTTTAGCATTGTCGTCCCTAATGACGCATATGAAACCCAACCACGGAAAGGAATGCCTCAAATATGACGCTACATAACAGATGACTTAATTCAAATGAATCTACTTTCAGTTAATTACGGGTACTTCAATTAATCCATCCACGGACACGCCATCGAATTGGCGTCAATTTCAAGCCCGTTCAGCAAATCTCACAAGTTCTATTTAAGCTTGAATTTGAAAAAGAAAAGCGTTCATATATTATAACATTATGCGTCGCCGTTGATATCGTCGCGGTCGTAATGTTTCTATTGTCACCGTGTCCCGATTAATTCCAGGCATTTCAATCAATTTAAGCCTCGGGTCCGGATTTGAGATTTTCTGATAGTACCATGAGTGCGATATACACCATACGCCATACGCCAGCTACTTTCACACACTCTCATTTCGCGTGTGGATACATTTTATTTAGAATAGAGGTCAAAGCTATTTTTTTTCCAATTTGCAGATACTTCTGAGGAGAGAGCGAGAGCAGGCGAAACGATTCGGATGTTGGGTTGGGGCTGGGGTACACGCGAATTTAAACGGACGGGAGCAGTGAGGGAACTTTTACGAGTCCGCAAAAAACGGCACACATACACAAAATTGCATTCGGTGGAGGTTTCTCCCTCCAAGCGAAAACGAAAAACAACCTCTTTACATGAGTCCACGCAAGTGATTGCCTCAAAGTTGCGCATGTCTGCGATCCGGAAGGATAACAGTGACACCAGTGTTACGGGTGGTAAGAGCAATCCAAGAAGTCGAATCGAAGGACTGTATAACAAATGTCACACACATGCACACTGACAAGGGCTTGCTCAACCTTAGCCTCCTACCTCCCCACATCCTGGAGGAAATTCAATCGATATCCGGAATGGGAATGAAGAAAATCTCGGAGCAATTGCATTTGTGCACAGATTCCGCAAAACAATGTCCCATGGCGGCACTAACTTCGCCAACGCCAACCCCCTTCGACTCTGGGGAGTGGAGTTGTGGTTATACACAAAAGCAAACTCCCTTGTTATGTAACACACTTCACTGGGGGTCCTTGAATACATTTCTGCGTTCGGTCTTTATTTTTGGACAGAGGGGCACTAGAAAAATAATCCTCACCTTGTTGGACTGTGAACATGAGCAGGAATGCACTGATTACTAGAAGCGATTGCATGGTCACGGCTAGGGATTAGGGTGTTTCTAAATGTTTTCCTTGCTCCGGTAGCCGATGGGATTCCTCAGATGGACTGATAACAGATGTGGTTGCGCGTACACGATTGACCCCGCACTTGAAATGAATAAAATTCGAACTAGTTGTGGACCCGTCTAAATTGAACGAAGAAAAATATCGGATATCGGTGAGATGTTCCTTTTCGAATCGGAATGGACGGCCCGACCCGGCTGTGACGAAGTGTGAAGAGAACTTAAAAAATATTTGAAAATTTTCTGTGAACTTCGACTTGAGACAAACGCGAGGAACGACTGCGTGCGGATGCGGAACGTTTTTTTTCTCCTTTAACTCGACTGAAATCTTGTGACTGTGCCTGCCGATAGCTTTTTGTAGTTTTAATGCGAGGCGAAAGCTAATTGCGAAAGCTCCGACGGTCTTTCTCTGTCTCTCGGTGGGTAGAAATGATAAGAAAGAGAGAGGGAACTCGATGGAATCCGAGACCGAGAGCAGACATCACTTTGCAAGAGAGACAAAGCTCGATTGCAATTGGAATTAAAGCAAATTAAGACGAGAGGAAAAATTAATTTATCTGCTCGATGACGCACACGTCAAAGGCACACTTGTCGCTCAGATTCATACATACGGGTTTTTTCCTCTAATGTTTCTTCGTTTCAAGCGGCTTCTTGGGTTTGGGGTATTTTCGAGGCAATTGAAAATGATTGATTGAGACTTTTTGTTACACGGACTCTGTAATTCTTTCCGAAGGATCATTCATTTGGTTGTAGCTGCTTTGGGTAAGGTGTGTTATTTTGTGTTGAACTCGTGAGATGCGTTCGTCTTGAACTGTCAAATCTCTGAATGAATTGAATTGCCACCTATGTCTCGACAAATGTTTTGAACAAATATTTTAGCATCCAACTTATGTGGGTGCTGGACACTGTGACATTCTAGACTGTGAAGCGGATGAAGACTCGCTAGAAGGGGCACAAGCTCTGTACACTTGGAAGATCCATTCATGGCGTAGATGTTCTGCTGGCACAGGATGCCTCATCACTAAACAACTATGGCCTGCTCTCGATTAATACGCTCACTCATCCAACCTGATCAGAATGAGAAGGCCGAATTCCAGAACTCTTATCGCAACTCACACCTCTAGATGAGGCTCCATGAGATGGAGGAAGAAACTGCTTTACTGTAGCACACTGTGATTGAAGTGCTCTCTCTACCGGAAGATGAAGTCACCTAGAAGCCTACTATTTTACCAACCTGGCTGAACGAAGTAGCATCAACGCCAGTTATCTGTATCAAAAGCGTTGACTGGTTGAAGAGGATTAAACAGATTGGCGTGGCAACACAATGGGCCTATGATGGCCTAAGTGCCAGACAGTAGTCAGCCAACACAATCTAACTTAAACTAACCTATGGCACACAGACGTCCTGTTATAGAATATTAACATAGGTTCGTTGAATTCTGAAACCGATTTGGATTTGAAGATGAACTTGATCTGCTTGGTCACCCCAAACAAGACAGTGACTGAACCATGAAATGGACAGTCGAACGTGGACGGAAAAAGAATCACAAACTGGACAGTAGTTGTTTTCCTTTGGTCGCACCCATTCTGGTATCGGGATTCTTACGCTTTTTAACTGTGTGACTCCTTCGTTCTATAAGTTCGTTTGGATTTCGGAGGACTACACAATCTGTGTGACAATGCAACAGAAACAAAAACCTATATAAGGTGGCACACACAAGATTTCCCTCCGATGAGCGGTGGTAGATTAGGTAAATGGAGCGTAAGTGTCGGTCCAGACATATTTAATGCTTATATTTTGGAACATCGAACGGGAGATGACGAGTTTACGAACCAAACTTGTAATAACGTCACCCTCACTGCATTCTCGCTCCGTTTTACTGGAAACGAAAAGTCCAAAAAAAATTAATTCTTAAACCCTTGCACTCCTTCCGTACCGAGGGTTAAGATGGACAACATACAACTTGGTGCCTACAACTGGAAGTAGCTAGCGATTCTTTCTAGTTGCTTATTTTATTCTTAGTCCGACTCAATCAGACAATCCTGAGACATGACAATCCAAAAGCAATTGCAATCAGTTCTTACATCAAGTGATTTCAATCAAGAAATCAAATCATACCTCTAGTCGCGTGAATCTCTTCTAAAGCTTCACTCGGTCTTCACTTCTCACTTCGGATCATCAAATTGACGGCGTTGTGTCGTCGTGATCGTTGATTTTCATTACGACCGTTACTTAGTTTCTTATCAGCGTGTCATTGTATCTCTAAATCAACAATTGCCTTAAATGAAAGATTTCCTGATCTCATTACTTTCAAACGGGGGCAGTAAAGGAATGGCGGCAACACACAACACACAACACATCAGATTTGATTAGTCAGTCATTGCGTGCGAAGAGACGTAGCGCAGCGAGCTCCAGCTCTTAGCTTAGGAATCATTAATAAATTCGCACTTAGATATGCCTTGGAGAATATTAGAACTAGTTGCTACCTCGAGTGTTTCCCTTCACACACTTAGACTTAATCGTCCGTGGGAGGGCTATTGCTTGGGTTGAATTCAACCTTCCGGTCGGAACAGTAACCGTGTCATTATCACTCTAATTAGTCCGTCTTAAGTGGGGGTATTGTCTTGGCATTGATAAGTCAGTCTCGGGATGATCGTTAATAGGAGGTTGGCGAGAAGGGAAAACGAACTCGGGACGCCGAATTGGCAGACAAGAATAGTCAGAGTATCAAGGCGTGTTAAATAAAACAGCATAACGTTCTCCAGAATTGGTCGTGACTGGACGGTGTTCTATTTATAGTCGGGGCAATAAGCTATGAGATGGAAATCGTGATTTTTCACTAAAAATCCTCGCGATAGTGACTCACTTCTATTGCCGTCAAACAGTGACCCCGAGCTCAGGTCTGTTGAGTGCCTTCTTAGCCTTCTTAGCTCTTATAGAAAAATTTGATACCTTCCCTGAAGATGCTGATGTCAGGTTATTGCAAAACTGAGTGCAAATTTCATTTGGAAGGTGTTCAGCGTTTGAGCGTTTGTTGTTTCTGTGTAAATAATTATCGTTCACCACTCTGTTGGCTCTAGCTAGGAAATGTACACGAGACTTCAATAAACTGCGTTCATCCTCTCTTGGTAGATAGAATATATCACGCAAAACACGAAGGATTGAGAGGACAGGAGAAGCACTGCATTCATTGCTTGCTTTGCAGTGTTCAACTTAGACCAGAGCACTTCATCTATAATCGCGTCATCCACAAGAAGTGGTCTGGTGCATAGAATTGCCCGGGAAGGGTCGGCCACTTTTCTGGCAAGTTCATCCGCTGCTTCAGACCCAGGGACCTAGCGTAGTCTGATCCAGTACCGCTTGCTGACAACCTCAAACTTTTCGCGGCAGCATTCTACCAGATTGGACTTGATTTTGCTCTAGTAGGCACTTGAATGTCAATTAGAATGACAATGCCAGCTTTATGGACTGCGAGGACCTCCGCTTGAAAAACACTGCTATAGTCAGGGGTTCTAATGGAGCAAAGCAAGTTAACAATTCGGTCTGCACCTTTTTGCATCTTCGATTCATGCGTGTATACATTTAGGAGGAACGGAGGACTGTAGTTGCTTTCGACTTTCATATCCAGTGGAAATCGTGGGCCAACGACTTGACTGATATGGATATTGATAATGTATAAACCTTGTGACGCCTTTTGCAGCAGTCATCTGGACACGGAAGTCAAGAGGTCCAAACTTGCCGTAGAGTAGTGCTAATTGATCATGTAACACTAGTGAAAATTGTAGAGATGATTGTTTTCTAATAAAGAGAATGTAGACAAATTTATTTACCTACGATACATTTTTCGTCACACGCTAATGCATTGAAGAAGTATTTTATCACAACCCTTAGGCATTTCTATTACCTTCGTAATACATGTTCTACTAAGCTGCTCACTACAATTGTATAAGTTGTTGAGTAGCCACCTCCAAAACAAAATTCAGCCATTTTTGGTCTTGCAAAAGATTGTTGTCCGAAAGATTTGTCGTAAGCCTGGCAGGCACCCTAGATTTCCTTTATTTTGTAAATTAGGGATCCTTCCTGTTCGTCACTTATACTTTTTTAAGGTTCTAAAAGCATTCTTTATGAAGTCTGGTAACTGGAACTCTCGTATAATCTCAAACTACAACCTGCGTAATAACTCGCTAAATGTGTTACAAAAACCAAACTATTGAATATTTAATGTCCTCCCGGAAGAAATCAGATGTCTAAATGTTTTCTAAAGCGTGTAAAACATTGGCTGTTTTCTCATGATTATTATATTGAGTCTATAACTTAATTCGTTCGTTTTTTTTTTTCATAATTTGAACGTTCATTTAAAAAACATTATTTAAAATAAAACATGTAAAATAGTATTATTCAAAGTATTGCCCATCTGAAGCTATGACTTTTTCCCATTTTTCTAGCGATTTGTAGATCCCATCTCAAAAGAACTGCGCCGGCTTGGAGCCAAGAGTGAATCAAGCCAATTTTTGATATTCTGCTCTGATGTGAACCGTATTTCAGTGAGGGCGTTCTGCATCGACCGGAACAAGTGGTAGTCACAGGGGGCAAGATCTGGGCTATTAGGCGGGTGGGCTAAAACTTCCCATCCAAAAAGTTCTTAACCGGAATAGCAACGTGGAGTCGAGCGTTGTCATGATGGAAAATTATTGCCTCGTGTCTGGTCGCATATTCCGAGCGTTTTTCGGCTACTGCTCTCTTCAAACGGATTAATTGTGTTCGCTAGCGGGCCCCATTGATGGTTTCACCCGGTTTTAGCAGCTCATAATACAACACACCCTTCTGATCCCACCATATATAGAGCATTACATTCGCGCCATGGATATTCGGCTGGTTGGCCGGCCACTTTTGGCACGCTCGCTCAGCTAGCGCATGTTCACCATAAACTTCCAGCAAAATACGATGACTTTCGGCAACAGATTTCTTCATATTAAAGTAATGAAGAAGAACTCCCCGCAAAAACACTTTTTCAGGCACAAAGTTCGACATATTTGAGTGAAAAAAAAGATTGTTGTTTACGCTTCAAATGAATGACATACACTGAAATGACGTACAATGACAGTAGCTTAGCAAACCGCACGAATTAATTTTTATACACAATAGTTTAGACACTCTTACTTCTAATATTTTTATATTTATTACATAAATCTTTCATCCTTAAGAAGTGATAACAAATAAATAACATGTTAAATGAATTAAATTACTGAAAATTGTTTCTGTTCCTTTTTTTTATTTCAACACCCCACCCCATCTTATTGCACTGTTCCTTTTGAGGTGGCATTCAACACTATTTGAACTCAATCAGTATAAAATACCGAATGCCACGAGATTTTTTTGTTTTCTTACTTTACAGTGTAAATCTTAACGTACTGAATTTTCATCTGGATTTGTTTTATATTTTATTTATAAGTGATTTAAGAGAAATAAATACAGTTTACGGCTGAATTTCTTGTCTAATGGTACGTATCCATCCGAATGGAACCACGAGGTTCCTTCAATTTTCTCCGAACCTACCAGGTTCCGCCATATATTTTCCGAACCTCGAAACCTTGCGGTTTCTGATAAACCTCGTTGCAGTCCATGAGAACAAGTATACAGCGTGAATTTTAGTTTATTTTGGTGTTCATTTTCTCATATTTTCTTTTTCAATTTTCTGGTCTTCTCATCTCACACTATAATGTCTGAGATCGAGTGACACTGGCTTTTGACTGGCATAATTCTGCGTTTTCACTGAATCGAAGCCGAGAGGTCCGGATGAACTTTTACTGAAACCTCAATAGGCCGTTTCCACCGAAACCACTTCAAGGTTTCGTTCTCAATTTTCAAGTCACTCGGTCTCAATTATTAAATGGCCGCCAGAACAGCTGTCTGTTGACAGGACTTAATAGTGTGAGAATACCAGAAAATAGAAAGAGACAAAATGAGAAAATGAATACGAAAATAAACTGAAATTCACGCTGTAGGCTTGTTCGGTATGACAGCGTCTTATGGACGGATGAATTCAGGGGGGCTGCAACTAAGTTTCCAGACCGCGAAAATGTAAGGCGGAACCTCATAGGTTCGGAAAAAATTGATGGAAACTCGCGGCTACGGTTCAATGGAAACGTAGCATAAGATTATTCCTAGATATTTCGCACTACAGTAAAAGCTCGTTAATTCGGATTGTTTGAAATTTCCGAATTGGTGAGAGTTTTTTGAATGCACTAAAAGGGCGTTCCTATTGATTTATTTAAAGTGTGCAAGAAGAAAAAAATATTTTATTAACACAAAAGACATTTAAATGTGAATTGCCAGGAATCCCGAAAAATGATCTTTGTATGTTTTTTTCCGACTTCAAATGTGCATTGCCGGGACTACCCGAATAGAAATGTTGATGATTTTATCTGACATCTACAAATTTGAGGTCAACCAATGCGTTATTTAATTTTTCCTAGGTCAATTTAATTTTTACATAAATTGAAGAACGACTCTCATTTATTCGGAAAAATCTCTTTAATTCGGAAAATAATTTTTTTTTAGTTTTTTTCACTGCGTTAGTCCGGATGAGGACAGGGCACTCAATTAAAAGAAGTCGTCATTGTAAAACTACCCTTTCTTGGAAAAAGGACCAAATCTGTTTTTTTTTTTTTTTTTTTACTACTCTTTAGATCACATGATTTCGACCCTTTAGCTTACTTTCTTTAGAATATTGCATGAACATCAGACATTATTTGACGTACTCATTTGAATTTTGTTTCCATGGGCTGGAATTCGTCCTGGTTTTCTTTTTCATTATTAAATTATATTATTTGGAACGCACAGTCTTTTGCCTTCTGTTGGCCAAATACTATGGAGTGGCAAGTAAGAGTTAACAGACTGACAGAGAATAGTTGGAAGTGTAGTCCTAGTCACCCTCGACCCACAGGAGACTGTGTTTCAATGTGTGTGTGGTTTCCTTTGGGTGATTCATATTCCCCTCAGTTGCTTGCCGACACCATTGAAAAGTCGGCATAAGCAAACTTAAAATGAATAACATAGCATGTCCATGGCAAATATCGTAAGCGGTCTGTCTCCGCACTCAAATCTGAACTTATCTTGTGCTAGGACCAGATTCTACAAGTAAATATGTGTATGCACTTTTTAAAGTTGACCGACTAGACCTTGCTTAGCATAATTTTGTAGTTCTGCCACTTTAGATTGCCGGGCGGACCTACCCATGCTTAGTTCATAGGGATCGTCATAATGGAAACAAATGCCATTGCATGCTTTCATTTCTCCTGTCTATGAAAATATAGCATGCACGCACCAAGTAAATTTTTCGCCCGAATTCCTAACACTTTAAGGAAATTTCTTTTTCTATTACATGAGCGGCCACAGTCAGAAATTCCTTCATTCAACAGACTACTCGCCCTTACGTTCACTCATTCCAGCACATCCACTCTCCACCAGATGTCGCACAAATGTTCCCACTATTCTAGTTTATTCAAAGCCGGTCGGCCGAAACAGATGGCAGCAGCAACCACCGTATCAAAAAAGAAGAAAAAAACTTTTTCGCCAGTGAACAAACGTCGGGCGGGTTGTCAATAAAACTTCACTTCACCTTCGCGGAACGGTGTTCTATTTTCTGTTTTTTTTTTTACACTCATTCGAATTATCACTTCAGAAATTAATCGAATTACCACGTTTTGTGTGTGGATAAGGTGCTGCTTGCTCATAGTGAATTCCAAACAATTACAAAAATAAAACCGATCTGTCGAATCTGTCGGATGTGCATGTGATGTGACGCGAACGCAGGAAGGAAATCTCAAGAGAAAAGAAGTCAAATCCACTTGGTCTGTGCGCAAACTTCGCTTAAAAGTGTCAGAAACAAAATAAGAAAAGTTATAATTTTTTGTCGTCGATTTTCCCCTCGGTCTTCCGTTGTCTTTTAGTCGTAGTCGTTGTCTCCCTGCTTAATTTATTCGCAGTGCGGTGATTCATTTTGTATTTCTACACAAGTATAGAAAAAAATATCCGCCGCGGACAGGAAGGAAAAATAAAAGAAAATAACCCAACCGAACCGACGAACTCTTCATATTTTCCTCCTCGGCATTAAATTTTTTCAATTTTTTGTTTTAAATTTCGAGAGAAGCGCCGTTGCCACCTCCTTCTTCCTCCACCTGTCCAGTTGAGGCCGATCAAACGAACCAAAAGAGCACAGAGAAGCAGCAGAAAAAGAGGAGAAAAATGTTTCGCTAGGTGAGTCCGGTGTGCATTTGTTTGCATTGAATAAAACAAAAAATTCCACGATTTCGTGCTTTGATGGGTTCTTCATTAAATTTCGCTTATCTTTTACGCGTCTCTGGCCAGAGGCAGACTTCAAAATCCGAATGCGGGAAGATGTAATTTGATGTGAATAATAGCTTTGATATTCGTCGTGTGGGCATGGGTGGGTTGGTGGTTTGCTAAGTAGTGGTGGGGTCACATATTGTTTTGTTGTGCTTCCGTTCTGTGAAAGTGTAACATCGACACCAAGTGCACGTCTCTGAGGCGGCCGCGACTGCGGCCGCAGCCCATCAACCATACCCTTCGAATCGCATATGGGGAAACATTTTTATCGTTTCCATGGCAACGATGGCGGAGTTGACTAACAGCCTGAGCGACGTACGTTCATCATGAACTCACTTGAAATTTATTCGAAAACTTTGTGAGGACCCGTGTGCATCGCACCTAGGCATCGACTACTTCATGCACTCGTCCGGTCCGTACCAACATGAACCACCCACACAAGGTGGTACTTACACTTGACGTGGATAAGCAGGCAAACATGCATTTTTTTTCACGGTTTCTTACTTTGGACACCGATGCAGTGGCCACCAACACCATCAACAGGGGTTGCAAAAAGTTTAACCAACAAAGTTCTCCAACTTCAACGGACTACGAGTCGTGTGTATATCTGGGTTCGTTTAGTTTGGCGTTTCCACTCTGTCGTTGATTGTGTGCCGTTTTGCAGCGGTTGGCCAGAAAGAAAAAAGTTGCATATGGCTCGCAGAATTGAGTCATATCACTCGGGACGTGAAGCAATCTCCTTAAAAGTCGCTAAAGAGCATCGACGACTAAAGAACAACTTTTTCGTGCGAAGTGCAGAATGGGATCTTTTCAAGTGAACCACATGCCTCAAGTAGAATCATTGATATTTGGAGTTTTGGAAGAACTTTTGTCTGAATCTCAACCAACAACTATTGCGGTGTGTCTTCAAATAGCGTGCGAGTGCAATAAACTCCCGTCAAGATGTTTGTTTGGCCGTCTGCCATGAATGCAGTAGCTGCGCTGGAATCCTATCCCCTTTTAGATTTTAGTACCTACTGGAACACATGAGACAAATGAGGTTAATTAGCTCGTCGGCTTGTGAGATGAAACAATAGAGCACTCGAGCGGCATTGTTTTGAGAATGTCCTGCAGCTGCATCGTTTTCTGGTTCTTTTCTTTGAAGTTTACGCCATGAAGATGGAGAAATAATTACGGTTGGTCTTTCGAAGGCATCTCAATGGATTTAAAATATGAGTGGTGTATTTCTTACAACTGAATTCCTACCTGCACCTGCTGCAGAAGGTGCGAAGCATTTGCACGCAACCAGAGAATCGCCACCTGCAATGCGTGAAAGTCACTCGCATGGATGGGTGCTCTATAATTTCGGTGGAAAGACAGACCATTGCTATGCATAAGAGTGCACGGATAAGATGCCAAGATAACACACTAGTATTTTATCTGCAATAATACTCTACTGTGCAGGGCTGTCCGCGAAAAAGTGTTGATTTCGAATGAAATACGATTGTCACAATGTACTTAGTCTCCGCACATGTGTATAAACAGGCATGTTGACCTAACAGCGGAAGCAGCCGTAGCGGAAACAGGTGTGTCGAATGTCTTAGACAATGCAAATGCTTCTCCTTGGCAATCGTACCAAGGCGAGCGGAATTTTTCTGCGAATCGATTCAGCTATGTCGAGTGGGTTCTTGTTGAGGAATTTCGATAATGTCCGCAAACGGTTTCTTATCAAAATATGTTCATGAAAGTCTATCGTGTCATGAGAATTACATCGGGCATCATTTGATTTATCTCCTCAATGTTATCGCTGCCCCATGTTAGGAGTCATCTTTCATTCCATGTGATTCTTTTGAACTACTTGCATTCCATGTCACAGTCATTATCGCAGCAACCCATGGGGTACTCTTGAAGAGGATAAGAAGATTTTTTAATCAATTAGCAGAGTCGGCATAATTAATTGAAGGTACGTCCCTCGAATGGAATATATGTAGAAGCAAGGGTTGCGAGAACAGCTATCACCAAGCATGTTGTGCCCCCTTGATAAACTCTGCCTCATTCCGGCTTATATACGATCGATTCGATTAGGTTGTGCATGCCACGGTTGTTAGAGGAACACGGGGTGTGCTACTGGGTCTACGATTGTTTTGATGCGTAGGGCAAAGCAGTGAGTCAGCGAACAGACTTTGAAATGAGGGGAGATTCCTTCCTTCCCTAAGTGAACGTCTTGCTCTATCCGTCACTTCGGATCTGATAAAGTTTCTGGCAACATTTGCAGTCGGATTAAGAAGCTGAAATATGTAATTTTAGAATAGTCACTTTTATTCACTTTTTAAACGGTCTTTACGTTAAGTGACGCATGTGCGGCATCTAATCATAATGTTGAGAACATGGTTTCTTCCCTCGACAAGTATGCCGGGTGTAGTTTGCATGTTATCTGAGCCTCACAACGAAACAAATATTAATCTTGAAGAATCGCCTGGAATGATGGATGAGTTCGAAATTGCTACATTTTTGCTTATGCAACGCACAAAATATTTCCACGATGCATTTATGAACATAAAGTCCGAGCTCATAAACATCACACAGCCCTGCAAGATTGTGAATAAACTGGATTACCTATGCGTGCTTATTCACATTTAACGTTAAGTCGGCAAGTCGCGTTCATGAAAGCAATGTGGCAGTCAAACTGCGATCAAATTGGCAGCGATTTTTGTTCTGTTTCAGGATTGTAGGGAAATTCTCTTACTATAAGGAAATCACTGTCAACTTCATCGGAGTTTGCCAACTGCTGTCATGCATGCTTGCAGGTGACATTTATGAACACGGCCACAGCAGCAATAATTGTGTGGGGTAAAGTAGATGGTATAAGGTATAACTTACTGTCTGACGATGGTCTACGTCAAAAGTGTGCCAAAATTCAAATGACACACTCCAGTGCGTGACAGAAATTAAGGGAATTGATTAATCATTGAGAAAAAAGGTGTTACATTTTTTTTGGTAACGCTTTTCATCAGCCAGCTTGTAGATAACTAAATTTTTTGTAGTTCACCTTGTGGGTTTCAATTACTCTATTGCTACACTATTTCTCAGATGTGATATCAAACAATAATTGGGGTTGTTTCGGAGGCCTAGTTTCTACAGCAACTACTTCTGTTATGCTTCCTATTGTTCTATCCCTAGTGGGACTTGCAGCTTTATGCCGACTCCGAAGGGCAATGTTTGGACAGAAATAGTCCTTGAGCTTTGCCTCAAAGAGGAGCAGTGACTTGAAAGAGGCGGATCAGTGAATTATGGAAGTCGATCAGTTCGGTTTCTGAATTAAGAACCCCCGGAGTGGGAGTTGACGTACCTACCCACTGCTCCCCGTACGACACTGATGAACTTATTTATCCCGACATCCGTCTGAACAAAAGCGTTTCCGTCTGTAAAAACTACTATTTTTCTATTGCTTCTTCCACCTTAGATGATTTTTGCAAAATCTTAAACTGGCTTCTCGATGACGTTGAGTTAGAGTAAGATTTCTTCCTGAGGTTGTTCTGCTTCGGCTAGCACGCGCTGGTACGTCCACATCGAAAATGTCGGCTAATGTCGCGCTGTCTCTTGTCTTCGCTTTGGAATTTCTCTGGAGATCGCCGGTCTTATACAATATGTTTTCCAGGCACATATTTTCGCCGTGATTTTCTGGATCCTTCAGGTAATTTGTAACCACTGTTTTCCGGTATTTTGACTGAAAACCTATCCTTACGCATTTGTTTTAATGCTTTGGGTTTTAATATCTTTCCAGATCCTTTTTTATTAAAAGCTAACAATTGAGGTGATGCCTCAAAAAGATTGGATAATTTGACAAAGCCCTAACTTCAAATCATGGTCGCCTTTGAATGCGAGCAATGCCACTGGTTGCTTCCTTCTGGACACACATTAATGGCGTCGTGTCCTGTCTTCCTTACAAAGCATAGGACTTTTGCATGTTCTATTGAAAGCCTTTTTGAAGTCAATGCGAAACCGATCACAGCAGTGACCAGCTCACTTCATAATAATGGCATGCGGAGATCTGTTGAGGTCGCCACAGGAGATGTCATTGTGTAGATTAAATTCTCAAAAATGCTTTATTCGTTCGTGAATGTCTCCCAGCGATGTTTCTGTCATGAAACTTCCTTTTGTATTGAGTCGTTTTTTTTTTCTTCAGTTTTCGGGAAATGACTCGTCCACATGCTTTGTTTTAGTGTATAGAATTGGCTTCTGCAGATTTTTAAAGCCCCGCGGGGATTCCTCAATACTGACTGCCTTTTTGTTGTCGAGTGTTTTTAACAGGCCAGTGACCACATAATTGCTAGAAGTCGCATTACCTAATACATGTCATTTTTGATTTCGGAAATTATGTTACCCCTTCAACAAGAATATTTTGTACGATCCAAATTAAAAATAACATCTGAGATTTTTTTGTCATACCAAACGTGTCTTTCTTCTCAGAGTGACGTAACAGTCCGGGTCTAGATCTCGCAGCAGAGCCTCCCGTTGTCTGTGTTATTGTTCTCCTTCGAGTGGACGGATTCATGCCAACTCCGAAATCTTTGAAAATCATTTCTTGTCAGCTATATTCTCTGAGTATTGTCCGTCTGGCGACAGCAATTTTGCCGTGACAATGAAAATTGTCGTACATATTCGGAATTGATCTGCGGGCCTTCAGTGTAGGGGTCGACGTACCTACTTGCCCATTACGAGAGCTCCGACTGCATAACCAATTCTCTTTTGCAGGCCAAGCAGCATCTGCAGTTTCGCACTAGTGCAGTTACCTTATGCATCGCTGAACGCCGCGTCGTTACGTCTGAATGGATCCACTTCTGAAAAGATAATAGAATACTACTGCTTTGTTATATGGACTGTGGTATAAATCATCAGAATTTCAGCAACTCAATTCCAAAAACCTAGGAAAACGAGCGGCCACTGAGTCAGTGGTACTTGTGCTTGATTTTTTGCAGCCCTGCTCATGATAAAGCTCAGAGTACTCGTAGATGACTGACAGTAGAAATGTTACAAAAATCCCACATCCAAGTTTGCAAGGAGATAGTGGTCGTCTCATTTATGTGCGAGTTGCTGCTGGTAGGAAAATAGACCTGAAAGGACAAACGGTGCCAACATTCATGCGCACATGTCACTATTCCCTGCTGCTTATTGTGTTGAAGCGATGTAACCGCTGATGCATCGGGCGAAAAGGAGAATTTTTTTTTCTCAACTATGCCCTTGGCGCATTTATCCCGAACTGACACTGCATGAGTAGCTGCGCATTGTCATGGCAAAGTGAAATTTTTTGTTCAATAGGTGCTAGGGAACAAGCTACAGCGGCAGTAATTGAAACTGGTTTGGCAAGATGATCAACAATGAATCAACAACCCTTTTGTCTGTTCAACTCCAACCTGGGTAAGGGTTATGTTGTACAAAAAAATTACATTATTGAATACGGGAAATGTATTGTGTTCCACCTCATGTAGGCCTCCATTGTAGGCAAGGTAAATCATTTGCCTACATATTTTCATTAATTTGTTTTAAAATTAAATTTAAGGCACTAGCTGAAGCGTTCATTCATTTGAGACTGCAAACATTTGTGCAATGTCCTCAGATGGTCAACTATTTAAACATCGAACTTATGTGGATGCCGGGAAACTGCGACATAGAGAATTGCGAAGCGGATGATCTTGCTGGAAAGGCTACAAGCTCTGTACTCATCCGGGTTGCGATCCACCCTCCATACCTATCGCTACTGTAAAACTTTTACTAGAGCTAAGAACACTTGCTCAAATGAATCGTAGACAACTTGCACAGGATGCCTCATTACCAAACAACTCTGGTCTAAGATCAACCCTAAATCATAGCTTATAATTCCCATTGGCGTTATAACTCTTCCTTACGACTTCTACAGAAGCTGCAGGCACAAGAATGAGGATGAAATCATTGAACACTTGCTGCAGTGCTCTCTCTTTTCGCAAATTTAGACTTCTGGAAGTCTACTAATTCGATAACCTAACTGAA
The DNA here is from genome assembly GCA_905231855.2 of Eristalis tenax. NCBI lineage: Eukaryota > Metazoa > Arthropoda > Insecta > Diptera > Syrphidae > Eristalis > Eristalis tenax. The sequence continues at coordinate 74,612,147 of HG993125.1, read as the reverse complement.
CTTAGCAGCATAAGAGTAGAGACATCTTCTTCGCTTTTTGAAAATTACTAATTAGTTTGCGGAAAAGGTATTCATAGATCCGCGTAGTAGCACAATGGGCCTGTGCTGACCTAAGTATAGCAGCTGTCTGTCTGCACAGCAGTCAGTTACTTCAACCTAACCTACCTAAACTTGATATGTTGAACTAACAACCTAAGGTATCAACCTAACTTTTAGACTTGGACTAACTTCCAAGGCACCCACTCGTGTTGTGCATGCTAGTGTCCTATCATCAGTGAATGGGACTTGCAGTCTCTGAACGGCGAATTTTGAGAAGCCTTGTCTAGAAAGACAAGAGTTCTCTTTGGACATTGTCAGTGACTCGAAAGAAGCGCAGCTGTGAATTATGAAAGTTGCTTAATTCGGCGCACGTACTCACTTCGGCTCACTCCTACTCACTTGGTTCGACGTGAACAGGAGCTTTACCGGGAAGGGTCTTGAAAGGTGCGCTTCAAGGGTAAGGACTGCACCTCATGTATCAACACCAGAAGTGTAAGGCAGTGGTGCACCCCTTCATTTCATTGACCTTGTACTACACCGCCCATACAACGCCGTTTCCAAAGGAATGCAATGGTCTCTGGAGAAGGACGGCAACTACTTAACCCGCGTTCAGGAAAAACTGCACGCTCTGGGCCTCAACGTCAGAAGAGCTGCTCTGAAAGTCAACATAGCCAAGGCAAAACGCATGAGATCCGCAGAAGATGTGAGGCACCTTTCTTGCTAGGCGTCAGCCCGATTGAGGATGTCAATAAATGCTGCTATCTCTGCGTCGTTTTGTGCAAACATTGAGGTGCAGAAAATGACGTCGTATCTAGAATAAAGGCAACCCGCCACACAGCTCTCCACGTCAATCAAGCTGAAATTCGCCCTGCTTTTCGGAAGTGAGCCTTGGAAAACCAACAAAATCATTGCACGCAAGCTAAATGCTTGAGACGAATCCTGAAGGTTTTCTGGCCGAAATGGATAACAAAAGAAGAGCTGTTGTGTAGAGCTTCACAGAAACCCATCGCAGCAGGGATACAACATCGAAAGTGGAGCTGGATAGGCCACACCCTACGTAAACCGGGAACGGACATCACAAGGATGGCGCTCACTTGGACGCCGCAAGGAGTGCGCAGTCGGGCGACCACGCTCTAATTGGAGAAGGGCCATGGAGAAAGAACAAGTGACTAGGCTTGCCGTAGACAGAGTCGCGTGGAGATCGTTCACGGAATCCCTGTTACCGCTTATGGTCCATAGAAGCAACCTTTCACTATATTCAAATAATATATGTTTTATGTCGAACTTATGTATTTTGAAGGTTAAATAAAAATATACTGTTTGCCGTTGTGTTGACCAGACCAGACCTCTAGATCTCTTGTTGACGTAGTCCCAGTAATTCATGAATGAGTGGAGAGTAATCTCGGGTTTGATTCATTCACGGAATCTGCAATGACGCAAACGAAAGGAATATCAAACTAGGCCCACGGTTACTGACACATCGAACATTTATTACAATGCTAATAAGGACATTCTCATGTAATTTTAAATGGGTTCAGGTACTTTGAATCTTTGAATCTTCTTGATGTTATACGAGGAAGTGTTCTGGTGTTTCTGCCACGCCGTGATGGTTTAGTTATAATTATGCGATGAATATTTGTATTTATGTTTTTATTTCTGTTAAATTACTTATGAAGAGATTTCAATTTCAGTTTCCCCTGTGTGGGGTAAACGGGATGGGATGACTATTGATATGCTACGTTCACACTAAGCGAAACAGCAAGGTTTCGTCAAATTTCGCGAGCTTAAGTGTCGATCCATGGATAAATTCTGACTCAATACAAATTTCGTTTTCACAGCGGACTTATACCGCTATGCTGGTAACGACAACAGAAGGTACACAAATTAATACAGTTGGTGGTATTCTCTTTTCCTCTCTTCAGTTGGGTGCTGTTCCTGTTCAATCACAATCACTGCTTTTTTCATGGGTCCCATGGTTGTTGGTGGCTTCAATAGTTCTTCTCGTTCGTTTATGTTCGATCTACAATTAGCAGAAGTTCCGTTTACATTTTTTACAATAAACTTACGTTTCTGGCTCACGTTTCTGGCATGGTTTTTCATCCGTGTGGTCCTAAACCTGGTACGTTTTTAATCTTCGCAGATTTGACCATGTCTCGGAACAACGTCAGGATCTCCTAGGATGCGAAAAATTGTTCAAAATTGTTCACAAGAAACAGCCAAATCATTTAAATGAAAAGATCGCCTTCTGTCGATCGAGTCGTAATATTACCTTAAGACCCTCAATTCATACCTGTTTAATGGCACGTAGGCAGTTCCTCATTCATGCTGTTCATCTCTGGTACGGTCTAAAACCGAGTACAGACAATTTTGTGCCGCTTGTTTCTCCTTTTCCTCATCGAACTGAAATATCTCCTAGAATATAGTTATTTTTTTATTTTTACGTTTTTCTATGCATTTGTATTATTAACCGTATTGAATTTTAAAATTGCAAAACTTACGCTCTAAACTGAATTGAAATTAAAATTAATAATTGCAATAATTCGATATCAATTAAATTCAAGCATGTCACTTTAAATTGTGTATTATTTTATATAGCTCCTGTACTAGTAGCATAAAGTTCTTAATGTACAGAGATAAATATCAATAATTGAAATGAAATGAAACAAAACATACACCAATGACCTACCTATGAAGTTGGAAAGTAAGGCTTCATTGGCTAGGAGACTGATGGTTTTGATCAGAAATGAAGTATGATAGAGACGCCCAACTTCTACCTCTCTTGCCCCTTAAATTTTTTGACAACCATATTTTATATCGTTTACTAAAGCCAAATTGACCAATCACAGAACGTTTGCGTTGTTGTGTGAATAGCTGTCAAAAAGTCTATGAAATTCGTCGATGGATTAGGGGTCAATCTAGGTCGCCTAAAATTTAGGTTTCTTTTTGTTTCCGGCAAAGTTAAGCATCACTGATTCAGCAACTTCAGAGCGACAATTTAGCAATTCGATGTTGACGGTTCGTCAAGTTTCGAGTTCATAAGAATATGACAGCAACCAGGAACATCAATGGATGATGCTACGTACATCTAAACCGGACTATTGGTGACTAACTTTGCTTATGCTTAAGCCCGTATGGCATTTATTCTCCAATTTTCTCAAGCTCAAAACAAAATTTTAAAAATTCACTAATTTGTCATACAGTGTGAGAGCGTTTGCACTAGCCTTATATGTATTTCAAAATGTCACACAAAATTTATGGAAAATGTAACCAGCCTCTTATGTGTTTTATGACATTTCTTTGTTTTCCTCCGGAATATAGAGATGCCCAAATTCCCCGCTGATTGACCCCTAGACCATCGACTAGGCTCTTTGACAGTCATTCATGAATTTTTGACAGTTATTCACGAAATAACGTAAATGCCGTTCTCTGTTTGGTCAAATTGGCTTTAGAAAACGATGTATCAGAAATGAAGTATTATAGTGATGCCCAACGTCACAGCTGATTAACCCTTTGTCCATCGACGAATTTGACGTTCTCTGATTCGTCAATTTGGCTTTAGAAAAAAATGTTAAGGGGCAAGAGAGGTAGAAGTTGTCCGTTTTTCTCTGAAAGCATACATGCCGCAGTACAGTGAATCCAAAGACACTGTATGATGCTTTGTAAAACAAAATACTTGCTTTCTATTTTCTGCAAATATGCGATTTAAAGCATCAAGAATACGGAGCCCACTGTCATACGGGCTTTTCACATGCATTTGCTGCACCCATTAGAACCACAGTTGAATTCGTCAGACAATGGTTAATCACCAATTTGTCTTCTGAGTAAGAAGTCTGAATTGTCGGAATTGTCGAAGATATCGAAACACCATCAGTGTCTTCCTAACTCGAAGTAGAGTTCATCAATTCAGCTATTTCGTGGTCAGTCAACTTCGACAATTTTTTAAAGGACTTCCTGGACATTGCTTTCTGATGAAAGCACTCAATCAGCAATGAACAACTTTTAGGAAAAATGTACTCTTAACTACCGAACCCCACCTCTAGACTGGCTCAAGAATACTGCGGTATATAAAAAGTCTTCAGAGTGCAAACTTTGTTCGCTAAACTATAAACATACTATATACCCTTTTAAACATACTTTTTTTTGAATTTGATTTGACTAACATTTGAATTTGTGTTTTTCATAAAAATAATTAGGAGGCATTAGAAGGCACGAACTGTGTCTAGCCAGGTGTCTACGTATCCAACGCATATAGTGGCTAGCCCGCGTGGAACGTGTGGACAAATTGGGAGACTACCTCACACTTTCCTAGCGCATGACCAACTCTTGGCAAATTCTTCTTCAACAATTAAGAAGAAAGACGTCAAACGAGTTACAAGCTAAAAAAGCCTCGCAGAATGTACTTCACACTTCCCTCAAACATATTTTGAGGGTCAACGGTTTTTGATCAACAGGTGACACGTGCAACGTTTGACATCATAATTAACATCCGGTAGCCTAAGTGACCTGCATATTCGTGCTAGTCACATTCAGTTAACCAAATTTAAGGCAGCTCCTTCCACCCAGTTGCACACGAATCCCAGGTGATTCAACGTACATAGTTCCAGTGAACTTTACGACGTGGCAAATCTATTTTCGTCCTTAAAGAAGGGTTGCAATGAATGAGCTTACCTAACGTAATGTGCACCGCCTACACTTAAAACTTTTACAACCCAAGTTGGCTTACCGTCCCCCGGGACTATGCATTCGTGCTGAACGGAGCACAACACTCCAACTGGTGTGCTCTGGGCAAATAGACCTGTGGATTCTTTAAGCACATTTCAAGTACGCATGTTTAACATTACACTCGGACGTAGCTACTTTGTTTTCATTAACTAATTTGTGGAAATTGTATATTTGCCTGTCTAGTCGAGTCTAGTGCTCCCCGTCGGCACACAGCTGCGGCCACAACGACGAAAGTTTCGGCTGGTGATTGGATACGCTTTTGACCTAGGGAGCGGACGGTAATTGGATTTACTACCACCAATAAAGAAAGATAAAGAAATTGGTCTGAAGGCTGGCGTGACAATGTTACGAGGAAGGTGACAAGCTGTATATTAAAGAAATACAGTCGAACCTCGATGAGTCGAACAGAAACGGGAATAAATACTGTGTTCGATTTATCGAATGTTCGAGTTATGGAGCGTAAATATGGGAAACCTTAAGTCTTGGGTCACTTGAAGTCCTGAAGCATTGTTCGAGTTTGGAAAATTTGACTTAAGGAAGGTCGACTTACAGAGGTTTTCTGTATTGTTGATATTGGCAAGATTAAAAGGGATGCCGAATGTTTTGGCTTCTTGTCTTGATACTGAGTACAACCTTGAAGCCAAGCGATGAGACTCAATGGCCAGTGTTGTCCACAGGTGATTACTTTATTATTCCAATTAATTCCGCAGCATTAACTGGGCGCGAGCATCTCCCTGTTGAGCAGCTGCTCTTCGAACTCAAATGGCTAGATGGATTGTTGGCACGAATGCCCCCACCATCAGGAGTTCCAAGCGGTGCTTTGAATGCGACTATCAGCTGGGCGATCGCTTAGCAGGCCCAAAACAAGGTGGCCTATCGAGGCGCTTGGGCATAGTTCTTGAATACATAGTTGGAGTTGATGGCGGAGGATCGAGTGGCCTGGATAACTTTATGCGTTGTTTTGCTCTGCGCCCTCTTTAGTGGAACATGCAGGTCACTGAAGATGATTAGGGCGAAGAAACTGTGGTTAATCGTTCAGAAACTATCAAGCAAAGGTTCGCTTGCCTCGTCTTCCCAGACTTGTACTGCCAAACGAAGTGGTCCCAACATGGAGTTGATGGGTTGGAGCGGTTCTTCTTCCTTTTATGGCATCGCAGTCCGGACAGGACCTCTGTTTCAACTAACAAAACTTCTCTCTAGCGCGAGCTCTGGCTTACAGCACCCAGCCCGGGAATGATTTGAACGCAACCAGTCTATGTGCGGTTATGACATCCAAGGATGAGACGCAGGGTGACGAGTCAAACGATTATACGAACTCTCTGAATCAGCGAACATAAGTGACGTGGATTTCTTCGAAGATCTTGATTGTGTCACTGTGCATACTTAACGTCTCTTCGTAAACTTTTGCCTAAAAAGTGGAGCATAAGGTCGGTGACATATCTGAAGAATATGCCACCAGGCGAGCGTGTATGAGTAAACTGCTACACTCAACGTATTTGCGATGAAATTGAGTGACTAATGAGAGCTGTTGTCAATGAGATTTCTCAGTTGTGTCCCACCACAGATCGAACACATCGTTGCATCACTGTGTCGCTGACAACTCAATTGACACAGGGGCTTGGCAAAAGAAAGATTGCCGACCGAACTACCTTTTGAAAATCTCATGCATAATTTTCTTGTTTGGTTTTAACTTTTTCAACTCCAGAAACTGCATGAACGTAAAACGTCTTTACGCTGGCAAGGGGATACATTTAATTTGGAAACTAAATTAAGATGTTTTCTTGTTTCTTGATTGGCACTAAAATTTAAGGAATACTCGAAATGAACTCGGTCCTCAACCAAAAAGCTTTCCTAGCTGGCATGATTCGTCGTATTTCGTGTATGGAATAGCACATCTGATTTCCACGGTGTGACGGTTTGCCTGCCCACTGATCGCATAATGACGACCGGCTTCACGAGGAAAATCCCGTTCCGTATTTACAGCTGAGCTGGAATTTGAATGTTTTATTGATTCCCGCACTTTCGATAAACGGGAAACGGTGCATGATGAAATAGCAAACATCAATGAAAATTTTCGAAGTTCGATGCCTTTGGTAACATTAACTAAACCATAATTGGAAACTGTCATTGCTGCCTGATGACAAGCCTGAAGTCGTATGTTATTCTGGATGGAGTTGCGTTGTATTACTGTTCGTGTCGAAATGCTATCGTATCGAAATGTATACAGAATCATGACCCCAAATGAGGGAGGAGCCATGAGAGCTGTGAAGAGTCTGAACCTTAGCAATAGCAACCTTTTATATTTGACAGTGGGCAAGTTGCTTTTAGTCGTCTAGACGTCTGTAATGGGTTCTTCTTTAAATCGGGCACGTACGGAGAGGAACCTCTCATTCTCGAACTAGGAAGTTTGGATTCGATTACTCTCTTAGTTGGAGCATGCGTATATGCTCGATGTGGGCGGGCCCGAGTTAACAAATTGTTGCCTTCCGGACTACAACCTCATCGGTGCCCGTTAACTGAGGGTCTTAGCTTCCATTAAATGGGAACTATGTCTAGATTGGGAGAGTGGACTTAGTTCCCATAAAAGGTGAAAAATTTCAAAAAAATTCCAAAAAAATTATGATTTTAACTCTCTCTAAATGTGAAACAAATTATCACTCTTAAGACGCCAAATTGAAAAATAAAAACAACTCAAAATTGGTTGGAAATAAGGCCAAACTTAAAATTTAGCCTGAAAGAAAGTCTGGTGTATGTAAAGTGAGCTAAGATGATTTTAACCCTTTTCCGCAGGGTTTAACCCGTTCATTCGCCTTCGTTACTCCGCTAAGGGTATTTCAACAACTGTTAGGCAGGCGCCTGGAGGTAAATTAACAATCATGGCCTGTTTTTGAAATTGCAATATGAAATGAAGCCAGAATAGCCACTTACCCTGTATCCTGTAGTGATCCAAGAGAATAGCCACTTACCCTGTATCCTGTAGTGACCCAAGCAGGAGGGTTGCGTAGCCCCATACCTATTCCACTGTTTATGTTAGAAAATTGTTTGGTCAAATAAACCCCAAAATTGGTGTCCGCTGCTTTGGTGGTGTCGCTGGTGTTTTATCGGTCGGCATTTGAATGCAAAATGTGTATGTGCGTACATTTAATTCAAAATGTGTGATGTAGGTACAGTGGAGGTCGAATGTAACGAATTATATAATGCACATCCTTTCGTTAAATAGATAGTTCTTTTTATTTTATTTTACAATATATGAAAATTTGAACGTTTATTTAATTTTTTTTTGTTTGTTGTTTAATTATTGTTGTTTACGCTTCAAATGAATGACATATACTGAAATGACGTACAATGACAGTGGTTTTCCAACGCACGTTCCAATGGAATAATACAAGTTACGCCATCTCTTAGCAAATCACACAAATTAAGTTATATACCCAATACAAGAATGCAATGAACCTGTTCAAAAATTAAAAATCCATCAGAGGCTTTACATAAATCAAAAGGTAGAAATCTAAAAAAAAGTCTTTGATTTGCGTGGTATCACACATGCTTTATAAAATTTCTTATGAAATTCTTGTGTTTCAGATTTCAAAATTAGCGCTCTCATTGGGATGTTGTTTCGGCGCTTTATGAGGAACCAGTTAAAAATTGCTACTTCTATTTTGGGGAATTCACCCTTCTTCGTACAATGTCTGGGGTGCACGAAATAGCGCCAAAAGAATGTCATAATTCGCTTCCATAAAGTGAAATAACGCCGAATTTCCATGTCTTATTTCACTTTGCATTCACTTGCATGTCTTATTTTACAAAGCAGAATTCAGAGAGAAGCGAATAGAATTTTCAAAGCCAACAGTACTTGTTAGAAAAACTACCCGAAACACACAACCCTGAACGGAGCAATGAAGTTGCTTGAGCGGAATCTGGCCGAGAAGAACCGACTCGGCTTTACTTCACTTTGACAATGTGAAAAAAGACCGAACATGGGAATTTCTCTTTCAAAAAATTTCGGCCGGTGTTGTGAAATCAACACCATCCGAGGTGGACTTGTGCCTTACTCAACAAGCCTCTCTAAGCCGGATAAGGTCCTCCTCGACTTGTGTGCTGCACCTTGTACGTGGGCGTCCTCTGTTGCATTGTCCCATAGGGTCAGAGTCGAAGATTCTTCACGGCGGGGGCTATGTCCATATAGTCCATAGGCTCTACATAACCTAACCACCTTAGGCGTTGGAGCCGACACTCCTCTAAATGTTTACTTTTTCCCTCCAAAGAAAGGCGTTTACCGAAAAACAGTAATTTTACTTTCTTTTCTAAAGCACCGCAAAAGCCATCGATCACTTGGAAAACTTAACGAAATGAAATGCAAGATGATAGTCGTACATATGAATAAACCGCTCTTTTGTTTGTTCTTGTTCACCCCAGTAAGAATTCAAGAAATGAAACACAGCAGACAATAACAGACAGGTGATGAATGAACAAAAATATCCAAATTGAACAAAAGCAAACTTGACCTCGCATACATGCATATGAACATATGTCGCATAAGTTTGTTATACACATTTGGCAAGAATTTACAAGGCATTCGTTAATCGAGCGTAAAATATTTGTATCATTAGTAATATGGGTGTTTAGTACCATCAATGAAAAATAATTTCATTCGTTATATTGGAAATTCATTAAATCAAGTATTCCTTAAACTGGACGTCCACTGTATTTACATTTTTGTAATATTCAATTTATTTCGTGTCCTTTCTCACAAAGTCAGCACCAAAAAAAGAAAGAGATGAACCTATTGTCACTTTGACGTTACCATGTGGACTTTTGAGGAGAGACAAATGTTGCCACTGCATATCATTAATACTAAATATAATCATATGTGTAGAGTATTGTAGACAGTACAACAATACTCTACACAGCCTATTTACAATAGCACAGCGCCTAAGTCATGAGCTCTATGTACGATTATAATAAGTTTAAGTAGCTTATTAAAAAAATGAAACATGAAGTGGCTTGGTTTTCAGTCCTTAGCGTAGAATTCGTGAAAACGCTTATTACTATGACCTCCTCTATTATTTCGCATCAAAATATGTCAAAATCTCTCAAACGAACACCACCCCGTCATGCTTGTGACTCCTATCATCAAGTCAATGCTCGATAAAGAAAAAATAAATGCAGCTTCCATTCTTCGCGATGGGAGTCCTAATGTCTGCTCAAACACTGTCTGTGGACATAGCCGACACTCAGATGTGTTGGCGGACGCTTTATCTCAACTCAAACACCCACAAAGCCTCTCAGGACGGCAACTTATTTATGGCAGCATACCAAAACGAAAATAAACGTAACGATAACGCGTTCCAAAAGAAAAACAACGATGACTGTACCTTGGGGGATTTTTTTTTTACCGTTGGTACCTCGAAGCAAGTTCTTCAAAAAGATTCGCACTCCGAAATCTAATCCAAGTGGAGATTCAATTCACAAAGCCTCACAAAATTGGGAACGCAAATAGCGGCGCATTAGGGTTGTGTTTATAATTTTTTATTGTTTCCTCATGCTCACTTCCGTTCGGCGGCACAGCGTATTCTGTTTATTCTCTCACTCCCCTCCTGCTCTGGCCCCCGCGGCCCGGATCGGGGGAAGATAATGAAAATGCGATACTTCTCAATGGATACATGCACATTTTGTAACTTTACATCTACACGCTTGAAGCACAATGTATTATGAAAAATATTTGCAGTCGATGGGCAGGTGGTGGGTGGGTGGGTGAGGTGCTTGGGAAAGTGGGAAACGTTTTCTGGAACATGAAGCCCTCACCACACTCCACATAGGGCTTGTGCAACGTCATACTTGTTGGCCGTAGACAACGACGACAGTGAACACTCGCTCGTATGTAATCGGAAACAAATTGCACCCGAGGGAGTGTATATTCGTACCCACATACGCGGGAGGGCACGTCCGCTCCCCGGCTCCACTCTTGGTAATAGTAAAAGTCTCCAACGCAACAGTGCGTTGAAATTGTAATGTGTGAAGGAAGCGAAAGCAAAAAGAAAACAGCAGTCGCAGCCCGAAAAGCCAGCCAGAGGAAAACCTCTCAAAGCCAATTACAACAGTTTTTCACCTTTCAGCCTTATTTTGCGCCGGGCCGGTGGCATCCGTGGGCGGCGTAACCGAATCGAAATTACAGTCTTGTGCGAAAGTACATTGTGAATTGTTTTGCGCTGTCGCAATTGGAGCGGAAGGTAACCACTTAGGGACCCAGGCGAATTTCACTAATAGTTAAATACTTGACATGCGACGGATGCAGCTGAAGCATAGGTTCTGTTGGAGTAGGTTTTCGGCAGGCTTAATTGCCGCCTATTGTGTATGAATCCAAGAATTTCACATACAGAACCTTGAAGTAGACTTTTAGTTCATCGTGTGAGGCCAGCAAAGTTAAAGAGGTTTGAGATGTTGCGAAAATTATGGAACTGGAAAGCTCTTGTGCATTGAACATTTTTAAAATTGAGCCTTTTCTTTCAAATTGTTTTAGATTTTATTGCTTAGTTTAAGAAGGGGTTGTACGGCAAGAACGTGCTGATGTCGTCTTATTGGAACGCAACGGAAGTGGGATTGGAGCCAATTGTAGCAACCACATCGAAGTGGAAGCCGTACGTAAAGTGAGGCGAGCTTACGGCAGCACCACGTTTTTAATTTCACAATCAATACGGTCAGCGCTGCAAGCATTGACAGTAATTAAAAATTAAATACAAAAGTTTCCATTGCATGTGTTCGAGGAACGTGTGGGCAGCTCTCTCGCTCATTAGCTGTCAATAGCAATTTCAGTCTTTAGCAGTTTGTTCGAATTTAACACGAGTAGTGCCCATACCAGAAGTGAAGTATGATAGAGATACCCAACTTCACAGCTGATTGACCCCTAGTCCATCGACGAATTTGACGGATAATCATGAAAATTTGACGGTTATTCATGAATTTTTGACAGTCATTCGCGAAATAACGTAAATGCCGTTCTGTGTTTGGTCAATTTGTCTTTAGAAAACGATATAAAAAATGGTTGTCAAAAATTTTAAGGGGCAAGAGATGTAGAAGTTGGGCGTCTCTATCATACTTCATTTCTGGCCCATACGTTATTTTTTTTATCAACCTCATGATTCTTTGACATTTCGACTGCATTACCGACTAAGTACATAGAGGAGGTAAATCATTCAGCGCTTCCTATCATTAAATTTACATAAAACGAAGTGTGTGTCAGATCGAAATATTTTATTCGTTTAAAAGGCTTATCGGTGCCTTGTATGGAATGTAACATCGTTCAAAAGTCCGCCGAGGTTTCTCTGGGTGTTGCGCATTTGAAATGTCAAATTGCCATGAATACCATGTGTGATGTTAAGTTAAGCTTAGAGGTCCGCTGTTGATGGATATGCGACTTCAGAAAATTCCACAAGAGCAGTGCTTACAGTGTCAAATAGCACGATCTCGGTGGTCAGTTCACATCACCCCCTCGTGAAAGACTATGCCCACGAATCGGTCGTGTAGAATTTCCACTGTGGCGTGAAATGTGTTGCACGTAGCGCCGCCGTCCTGATAAAAGCACATGATGTTTGTGCCCATATCATCCAATTCAGGTCAGCCCATAGCGCTCGCGGTTGACAGGGACTGACTGACAAACATCGCCCCAACCATAGCCCAAAATCCATCCATCTTTTTGGGATGCATTGGACGGCCTTTCTATCTGTTTGTTTATCATTTCCTGATCCAGTGGACTCAAATTTATCCATCGCACTGTGATGTTAGTATGTGGCTGAACAGAACACCAATTGTGACAACACAATTTTATCGTTTGCACGTGCTGTTGAACTCTATGTCCATCCATGGTGATTTGGCAAAACGGAATAAATGACAGCCAATTTGACAGATGTAGCTTCAACAACATGGCCGCTATCAACTGTCGAAAGTTCGGAAGGCCCTCTACTAACATTGTGGGTATGCCCAAAAACCGCACAAAATGTGCACATAAAATGTATTGCAATTCAATACTAAATGGTTTTATACCATTACGCGAAAATAAGCAATGAACATTTGCGCTCAGTAGTAAAGTTCTGATTGCATATAATTGCAGAGCAAAAATTACGGCAGTCGTTCCCTTCAAGCATCCACCAAAACAACTGAAGATAATTAAAATGGTTTGTGTTGCAAAAAGCAAAAAAAAAAGTCTACAAGACTCATAAATAGCAATCTGGAAGCAAGCGGATTCATCCAATGAACTACTTTCTCTGTATCCGAAATTGAGATGATACATCATGGGCACTGATAAGGACCGGTCTTCTAAGTGACTTTGACGAGGTCTGTGTTTGCAAAGCTCAGTGAAAGCTTCTGATGGATGATAAATGCAAATAAACTAAATTAGACAAAAGAATACGCTGAATACAAATTTATAAGCAAAATGACTGAAAGAAAACCAAAAATAGTCAGCATCCCAAGGGATCTCTCACACTTTCTAAGTGTTCTTTTCACATTTGTCAACCATCAAACAACTTAAATCCAAGTCGTAAATGACACAAGTTAAGACAATTTAGATCTGAAGAAATATTTTTGAAACTATGGCTGATTAGGGAGCATTCAAATGCAAGTTCTTTGTGGAGTCTGCATGCCGCCATGATACGTACTTTATCAGCTCCAACAGCTGCATTTCATTTATTGAGAAACGCGCAAGCTTTGATTAAATGAATGGAATGCTGAGCACACTTCAGATGATAATTAAAATAATAAAATGGAAGCAATGACATCTGTGTGTCGGTGCATTTAATCAACAAAACAATTGAGGGAATTTCGAATTTCTAAAGCATTAGTCCATTTGCATTTGGGAAATAAATAAAAGTTTGTAATTCGTGTTTCATTCCCTGGTGGTTATTTGATTTCAGGAGCTATCTATTGTACTCATATTTTAGTTTTAGTTGAATGTGTTTCTTCTCACTTTTTGACACTGACAACTCTACGGTGGAGGATGGAGGCGTGGGAGGTGCTCTTCGGTATGTCATAATTCTCATGATATGCATCTTAAATGTTAACTTTGTTGTCTTGTGTGGATGATCTTGTCTCGGGACAGTTATGATCTGAGTGCCGACAAGCGCGACTGTACTGACGAGTCGACACTACATATTAGCGTTGTACCGAATAGTGATTTGGATGGATATTTGTTGGCCAGATATCTGCCCAAAAATGTAATAGTTTGATGGTCTGATACTCAAAGCAGACCAGTCTTAGTAATGCTACTTCTCCACCGAATGAAACCGCGAAGTTCCATCAATTTTCTCCGAACCTACCAGGTTTCTGACAAACCTAGTTAAATTCTCCTATAGTTCATCCGTCCGTGAGAGGTTTTAAGCCCGGATAAGCCTACAGTGTGATTTTCAGTTTATTTTTGTGCTCATTTTGTCCCGTTCTATTTTCTGATGTTCTCACACTCTCACACACAGCTGTTCTGGCGGCCATTTAAAAATTGAGAGCGACATTTCTTTGGCGGGCACATACAAATTGTGAGCGAGTGACTTGGAACCACTTCAAGCTCGGTGGAAACGGCTTGATTCAGTAAAAGTTCATCCGGACCTTACGATTTCGGTTCAGTGGAAACGTAGCATAAAACCAACACATGTTTTTTTTTTAAATTCTCCTTCACGAGATATCAGGTTGAGGCAGAGAGAGCACACTAAAGAATATTGCTGGAAAGTTTACGAATAAACTATGATGTTAACGAATCATTAAGTACTGAGGAAATAGGAGATTCACAAAAAAACTCGTGCTGATGATGAAAATAATATTTGTTGTGGGAGGCAATAACCAGATTGAGTTTTCTGCTAAAAGTAATACCGCCGGCGAGCTTGACTTATATCTCAAGAGAATGAACGCAATAGTGTCCCTTTGGCTTGGTGATCGATAAAGTACCCAAATTAGCCAAAACTTATGTTTCATCTGCATGCGCCAGTGTATACAGTGAGAGACTTTTCTGAAGCAGGCATCGTAATCGTATAAGATGACTCCCTGAATGCAGAAAAACTAATTCTCATTCACCAATGGCTTCAGTAAATGTTGTTTTTTGCTCTTTTTTTTTACTTAAAAGAAGACTATTCGGTATTTGGGCGGGTATAAAGGGATTACTCCGGCCGGATATTTTAAAGGAAGCCGGATGGGCCTCTACGTCAATATCGAAATTGAAATCTAATAAGTTGCCGGTCTGCTCAGGCTGTCTTCGAAAATTTTTAGAGCAGTTGTGGATGATTTGGATTGGCACATACAAAAGCTCATCTGTAATATATGGTCGGAGAAAAAAATTCCCGACGAGTAGAGTAACCTGATCAACAACTCAGTAGTGTGCTTGTGGAAATTCTACAACCGACCAAACGCGACGTGCGTGGTATTGTTCTCCCTCCTACCATTTTAAGGCAACATCGACCGGCAAAGTTTGAGAAGGCTTTTTAGGATAGATGTACGCCTTGACCATTGTCACTGACTCGAGAGAGGTGGAGCCACGAATTATGAAATATATTTGTGTGAGAGATTGCACTCAGAGCAATCAGCGTAGGAAACGACGTACATATCCACTATGACACGTGATGTCTAAGTGACCATAAAACACGCAAGACATCGCCGTTCTTGACAAGGAAACGCAGTGGACAGTTGAGGAATATGATGAGAGACTTCGTTTGTGTAGTACAGTCAACATCAACCGCTGTGTCCTTAGTCCCAAGATTGAGCAATTGAATCTGTACGATCTGTTTGTTTTGTGCATACCTCGGAGACTTAACCACAACTTGTACGGACTCGGCGCCTACCATGTATACATATCCTAGACAATAATGCAATACACGACAGATAAGGCTACAGTCTGAAAAGTCCCACCAAGCCCTGGGGTGGTAAGGACGACCAGAGATAGACAGAGATCAAGTTCTTATCACTTCCCCTCCATGGACTACATTGTCATATAAGTAAAGTCACCATTGTATCGGACTTCCAAACACTCACACTCGCTCACCTCAACAATTTGAATCCAGAAACTAAAACTAAACTAATTTCCCTCATTCACCATTCAGCCACTTAAAGTGACACAAATTAATCTGAAGCCTTCACGTCCGCCAGGAAGTCGTAGAACGGAACGACCGCCTTCTTCACATACACTCACCATTTCACTATTAATAGCCCTTCACCATTCTGCTTCCTTTCATCTGAGATTCCATCGTTTCTTGACAAATCCCATTCCCCCCGCTATTGGCCAAGTTCAATCTTTAAGGGAACCCAACACACAAAGTTATTGTTGCGTCAACGAACCTTCCCGCTCACCACAGTGTGAGCAACTCGAATT
Source organism: Eristalis tenax (assembly GCA_905231855.2). Lineage (NCBI taxonomy): Eukaryota > Metazoa > Arthropoda > Insecta > Diptera > Syrphidae > Eristalis > Eristalis tenax. The sequence goes on along the minus strand of HG993125.1, from coordinate 74,596,042 downwards.
GTTTCACCAAAAATCTAATTAGAAGAACATTTCTTAGGAATTGTGTACTCGAAGCAAACACTCGGTCCCTTGTCAGGATATTCGATCCTTTTCACTCGAAAGCAGGGGAGCCTGCCAGCCAGCGGGCCAGGCCGAACTCAACTCAATCGCATAATGAGGTCTGGGCGTTTAATTTTCACTTAAAGCGCCTGCGAATTAAAACGCCCGGTGTAATGACACAGATAACAACGCTCGAGCCGGGGTATTGACACTACAAAAGGCTATCGAATGTCTCATCGCAATCTCGTACTCATCCGGCCACTGCCGAACAAAAGACTCGGGGGAGAACTGGTGGGTTGTATGCGTGAGTAGGTATGGCGGCTTCGATCGGCGAACCAGTCCCACAATTAATCATTACATTGACTTTTGTTTGCCAAAAAAAGAACCGGGCTGTTTCCCTAGGCGGCTTCGAAACTTTCAAGAAACAGTGGTGAATCATCGTCGTTAATGCGGTGAGGCTATACATGCAAGCATGTGCTTCCGATTTAGTCGTAAAAGTGCCGACGTAGCGGTTCGGAAATGAAGAAGCTATTTACTCATTCTTGCTGCATCATTTGGCCGGGGAAATCAAACACCCGGTGTTGCCGTTATTTACTTTACCAATCTAAATGACACAATTTTTTGTGCGATGACGTGGGGGAGCACATGGTCATGGATTGGGGTTTTGTTTGCATAATCCACCGCCACCCCTACGTGTGGGGACCTTGAACATTGTTTTCTTTCGATTAGCGCCGCATACGTGGAGATACCGTATGTGCATGTACTTACTGATGTACACGTGAATGTCAAGATCAAATATTCATGAGCCATTTGAAGTGCGATTGCGATCTCTCTAGTTTCAGTGCGAAGATGTTTCATTGATGGTTGGGCTAGATAGCATCTTGGTCGGCTGATGGTCATTCCTCTGCTTTCCGATGAGGGAGGGCTAAGATGTCGAAGTTAAAGGAAATAATATTTTTCCAACTAATGAAATTCTACATGCTGTCGAAGGTTTCAACCAAATTCAAGTAAACGACTCAAATAAGAAGATACTGAACGCCCCTCAAGTGCACATGTTTTCACTCGAATGCCTTCAATTTGATGTCTACTTAGAAGTGTGATTTCTTGAAAGCATTTCATCACTCGGTTCCAGTGAATCCCGTCCGCAAATGAGTGGCGACAGTTGCTGCAGCAAACTGAAATTGGAACCAGACTTCGTGAACTGAGCAACAACTGTCGCAATTGATGTGCTGCGTGATGAACGTATTTGTCACGTTTGAAACCATAAATTTGCTGCAATGACTTCCTTGATTTTTTTCAAAATTACTTCCAGACATGCAATACATTTTTTTTTCTCCAGCCTTCGCAATATCGCGATGCTCATGAACTTCGACTCCTAGACCTCAGCATTATCCTCGACAGAGATGATTGGCCAAGACTAGAGACTATGTCTGTCATCAAAAGATAGATCAATTACTAAGCGACTGCTGTTCACAGTTCCCAATTTGATTTTGTGAAACATTTTTAGTTACCTTATCCACGCACTCAGCAAGTGGTTAATGGGAAAGAAATCGTTCTGGACTCTGTGACGCAATCAGAAGAGGAAGGAATAACACTTTTCATAGTTAAACAATACTTCAAGAATAATTAAGTTCTGGCAGTTACCTACGGTCAACACAAGACGACGTTTGTGAGCTTCAATTCGGGAATGTGCTCGTTGAAGGACAAACGAAAACGTTGCCGCACATGTCACACAGCAAAGGAAACAATGCAAATATGTACTGAATGAATAATTGGTGTGGTCACGTGACTTCTTGGTGATCTGGGGTGGAATCGGCTAAGGCGATAGTTGACCGTTGCTTTTTTGGTAGTCAAAGTCGACTATCAAGTATTTCCCGCTCTGAGCAATGCTTGATTGGCATCACTTTCCATTTTGGTGGGTGTATTTACTACATAGCATATGTTTTCATGCATTGTCGATGTTTTTGCTAATTTTTGTTGCAGAACATGGAAATTGCTATAATTCCTTTTTTTGCATCGTTTTTGATGAAAAATAAAGCACGATCTAGATCAAGAGAGACGTCTGAAACCATAACACCAGAAACTTAGGCGTACAAAGAAATCGACAAAATAACATGGAGCAAACTATTCGGAGCAGATATTGTCATCGATGGTTTTCCATATTGATGGGCATACGCTGACTGTTGAGAGATGGGCGAGAGCGTGGATGCTGCTTGATTTTTCGAGAATCGGCCTTAGTACGCATTGCGTCTTCAGCCCAAACAAACAGCAACTACCAAGAACTATCCTGCGCTTGATCTCTTCATCAAACTTGTTGCATCAATGACTACCCTAGGCACGGAGTAAACAAAGCCCTCTCGTATCCGGAAGTTCTGCTCATTGCAATGCTCTGGCGAAGTCGTCACGTTATTGTGTCGTATTCATATGCAGTCGACAACTTGCATTTAGTTTTGTTTTCGTTTATGGCAAGACCCATTTTAGTCGCTTCCGCGAAGCCTCACTTGCTCGCCATCGCAACTCCATTGTTGATCACTTCGTTTTGGACGATCAGTCAGTTGTGCCCGATCTTGCCAAGTATGATGTCGAAATCAGTTGCTTGCCCAAAACAAGTTGCTTAGTTCCGATGGCAAGTCGCAGCATGTGCAGCCCGCCACAAATCAAATTAATTGCGATTATGCGTGTTGGATGAAATGTAACACTGTTCAAATGCATTAACATACCTTAAGGTACTAAAGACATTCTTTTACACAGAACATCAAGCCCACCTTGTCTTCGAAAGATCTCTTTTATGGCGCCGGCGATAGGCATTTCCCATTTTGATAAATGTTGAAATACGATCTGGTATTTTAATCGGCTCTTAATCGTAGATTCACCGATAAGCTCGTTGCATTCACATGTGATAAGCACTTACTAATCCCAATGGGTTTCAACTATTTAGGTGGGTCGATTTATGATGCTTTTGACGAACAAACGCCTCCGTCAAAAGCTGACCGATTGAAAGTTAAACAATCGGATGTGTCTCAATGACTAAAGAAAGTTAATGGAATATGAATGGTTTGACTATGCTATAGGCCACCTCCACGAATTAAAAGCCACTGATACGTGTAGAGCGGTGGAATTGTTTTGGGGTTTCATCTCCTCATATCTCAGCTAGTTGTTTTTTCTTTGTGTGAGGCTGCAGTCTTGGCAGGACCAACTGATAATAATCCCCAACAACTTTTTTGCCATCTGGGACGTTGTCTGCGATGCCCAACGAGCTCTTTGCCTTTGAATTGATGATTCTGATGGTCGTACTTAGGTTGTCCATATCCCTAATGGGCCTAGGTTAGGTTAGGTTTTAGGTAAGAGTGGTTGACTGCAGAGGGCAGTCAAATATAGATCAAACTACGCGGATTGACTGCTAAGCTTGGAACCAGTTGGTGCTTATGACAAATGGTTTAGCTGGCTAGTGCTGACGCTACTGAGTTCGCTGAAATTGTTGAAATAGTAGGCCCCTAGATGTGGTACCTAAGGCTTAACGGGCTGCATGAGCAAAGGAGGTGATTTGTGGTTTCTACTTCCTTTTCATGGATTTACATGTTGTTTCTTGTGCAAAAATGATCGTTGCGGACACACATCCGACACACATCCGGGCGTGTCCGATTATGACACCGCCGATGATCGTCCTGAGAGCAGGTCTGCTTAGGCTAAAGAGACAGGGTGATCGTTTAAGATCTACTGCTTGCTAGTCACTTGTGGTTGGTAGTTCTTATTGAGTATATCTAAAGAGGAAAGTAGGATATAGCGATTGGCATAGAAGGTGTTGTACCACACCTTGTCAGAATGTCCCAGGTTCATGAAATACAGCCTGCAATTATGGAATGTTTTTGAATTGGACGTGATATTGTCCAAGGACCTAAATGACTGTCCCAACAGCTGGTGACATTTGGGATTTTCTCTTGGGTCTATAACTTAATTCGTTTGCTAAGAGATGGCGTAACATTTATTAATCCATTGGAACGTGCCTTGGAAAGCTACTGTCATTGTACGTTTTCGGTACATTTCGGTATATGTCATTCATTTGAAGCGTAAAAAACAATAATTTTTTTTCACTCAAATATGTCGAACTTTGTGGCTGAAAAAGTGTTTTTGCGGGGACACGACGCGCAAGACACAAGACGCCACAAAAGATAGTCATTTTTGCATCGTATTGATACGGGTGATGAAGAATGGATCCATAACGAGAACCCCAAGCGCAAAAATCATGTGTGAAACCCGGCCAACCAGCCAAATCAACGGCAAAGCCGAGTATGCATGGCGCGAAGATAATGCTCTATATTTGGTGGGATCAGAAGGGTCTGCTGTAGTATGAGCTGCTAAAACCGGGTGAAACCATCAATTGATCCGTTTGAAGAGAGCAGTATGGGAATATGCGACCAGACGAAAAAACGCACGAATTAAGTTATAGACCCAGTATATTGCTCTTGAGCTAGTACAGTGCCTCTTTTATGGCAACGGTTTCTGCCTGTAAAGGAGATCGCTGAGGATGGTCGGATCGTGAGGATTTATAGGCAATTATACCCAACCACTTGTTTTGAAGACTTCCAAGATTCGTGCGTGCAGTAATGGAAGCCAAATTACAAGCATTGTGTCAAATTCTCTATGTGCAGTCGAAGGCTCGAGAGAAAGAGTCAGAACTGCCTTCACACCAAACATTCATCTTGTACCGAAACGTGTGTACTATCATTTCACATCAAACGGATGATTTGCAAAAGAAAACGATCAAAAAATGCGTCCCTTTTTCGAAAATTTGAATCATAAATGCTACGTTCATCTAATCAAACCCAATGGCAGTGGAGTTATGAAAAAGAAAACGAGTCCATGTTCAAGACCCATGCCCCAAAGTAGACCTTAGCTTAGAGTCATCATTTCACTCACGTCCGTCAAGCGAGATCTCTATTTGAAATATGTATCTACTCGTACGTGTGTGCAAATAATTCGTGCAGATAATGACCACGACGTTTGTATGATTCATTCTGGTTTCCCTCAGCATGGGTGCTCACCAATGTCGTAGACACAGGAAATTAGGGAATTTTTACATTTAGGTCATGGTCACATGCGTTATCTAATTGATCCCGAAAGTATTTAACTTGTTTCCTGTCGGGCTCCCCGATAACATCGAAAGTTATTAAGTTTTTCACAGGAACTTGTGCATACAGTGAAACCTCATAATTGGGGCACATTCGAAACGAATCGCATTTTATGCATACACTCGGTTTTTTTTTTTTTTCATATTAGTGAATCTCTAAAAAGGGGACACCTCTGAATTCGATCATGGGGCAACGGTAGCTACAGAAAAACGTTTCATTGCCTGAAAAACAAGCTCCAAATTGGGACAAAACGATGTAGAAATTACAACTGTCAGAGCTGATTGTGTGGATGTCTAGATCTACGTATGAACATGCTCATCATCATCATCATCTTCTGACCAGCATGCTCCACTAAAGGGGTCGCAGGGGTAAACCACGCACGAGAGATATCCAGGCAACTCGATCCTACGCCATCGACTCTAACTCAGCAGGAGTTATGCCCAAACGTGACCAGGCGAGTTTTTGGACTTGGTCCAACCATCTCGCCCTGGGTCTGCCAAGCGGTCGCCTACCTGATGGAATCGCATTAAAAGCCCCGGAAGACGTAATGAAGGGGACATTCGTGTCACGTTACCAAACCAACGAAGCATAGCCCTCTCCGTTCGAAGAAGCAGTTCCTCAATGTTGAGTTCCTCTTGCACTGCCGTGTTTCTCATCCTATCCCGGCGACTAATTCCCCCAACAGCGCGGAGAAATCTCATCTCTGCAGCTTGTGCTCGCGGTCTTATTCTTTCGGTCATTACCCAAATTTCATGACCATAGGTGAGAGTTGGTACAAATACGGACTTGAAAACCGATACCATGGCTATGACACCAAGCTCGGCCTTCCTGATTACAGATCTACCAAGCTGTTTCAAAATTGGACCAGCTTGACCAATCCTTCAGGAAAGCTTAGCATTACTCCTTCCATCAAAACACTCCGAGATACTTAAACTTCTCTACCTGCTTCAATGGGACTCTACTTACCTGTAGAGTGCATTGAACAGGCGATCTGAAGACGGCCATAACCTCCGATTTATCGACTCAACGTGGACATTCCAGCATCAGCACATACGGCCACAAACCTATCGAGTGCGCGCTGGAGGTCCGTTGGATGTGAGGATAACCAAGTCATCTGCAAAAAGAAGATGACTCACCCTCAACTCTCCCAATGTGAATCATTCCTAGCCTCGGCTGCGCTGCAACATCCAGTCCAAATATACAATGAAAAGGAGACGTGACAAGACGAACCCTTGGCGAAGTCCAACGCCCACGGTTACCGTTAACCCGAACACAGCTGTTACTGTTTGTGTATAGAGACTGAATGGCCCTCAGAAGTGGACCTTCAATCCCATACTCTCCAGAGTTTACCTCGAGGAACTCGCTCGTATGCCTTTCCACAAAACAACTGTAGATGTGCTTGGCATACTCCAAATCCTTCCCAAGTACCATTCTTAGAGTGAAAAGCTGGTCGGTTGTACTTCTACCAAGACGAAAGCCGCTCTGTTCATCCCCCATCTTGGGCTCGACCATAGCTCTAGAACGCACTTCCAACACCTTAGCGTAGACTTTCCCGGGGAGACTTAAAAGAGATATGCCGCTGTAGTCGGAGCAATCTCTTTTGTCCCCCTTTTTGAAAAGTGGGACAATCACCCCAGTTTCCCAATCGCCAGATGTCTCACCACTTTCCCAGGCCATAATAATGACACGAGAGAGCCATAAAACTCCCTCTTTACCCATTGTCTTAAGATTTCATCCACACTGGCGGATTTGCCAACTTTTAGCAATTCAATCGCCAAAATGACTTCCTCCACGTTGGACTATTCTCCGCCCAACTCAAGACTACAGGTCGGCCATCCTCAGTGCCCTGTTCGGGATTAAGCAGCTCCGAAAAGTGCTCGCTCCATCTGCGTAAGATGTCCACCTCATTAGACACCACCATCTTCGGATTTGACTCCTTCGATGATCTTGAATTTCCTTTTTCGCAGATCTATGGTCGGTTTCCAGCTTCTCGCCGAACTCCTTCCAAGACTGCTCTTTAGCTGCTTCGCGCCTCATTGTACCGGTCACGAGAAGCAGAGTCCTCCAAGAGAATCCAGTCTCTGTAGGTCTTCTCCTTCTCTCTGATGGCTTCTTAAACTCCGGGCGTTTTAAACCACGCAGTTCTTTTCTCACCACCAGCCGCCATTCCAAGCCGCTTCACTCCACAAACATCCCTTGCAGAGGCAATGACAGCTGCTGAAAACAGTCGCCATTCTTCCTCCACACGCGATGGAACAGTTGAAAGTCGCTCAAACTTTTCAGATATGTGCTGCACAAAATTAAGCCGCAACTCACTGTTCTGTAGTTTCCCCACGCTTGGTTTCCGCCTTGGCAGGAGAGGTAATTTATCACAAACCAAAGAGATCTATCAACGACTTCTGTCTGAAGACTCTGACGGAAACCAAACTTTAGCCTTTTCGTCGTTATAATCGAAATGGAGGTCACTATAAGCGAATTCTACTGTAGTCCCTATTCTCATCATTGTGCGTCATATTACGGGAGAATTGGGAAAGAACTGCTTAAGAATCTAATTGCATGTCGGTTGTAGCAACACTATCGGTTCATTATCTGTGAAGTTCTCAGTTCGAGACTAAATGGTCTTCGTCAGGTCAGCAGTGGGTTTTTGCATGTATTCTCGAATCAGTTGTCTCATTCATGGTGAGAGGGTACTCTGGAAAGTGCAACATCCACATCAGACCTCCTCTCCCTAAGTGCAACCCCTTGTTGCAGGACATCTATTGCAAGCGTAGAGTTCAACGTAATATAATGTCTGCCTCGTCTTGTGTAAGCATTATTCCGCCATGTGGCGTTATTTATAAAAAATAAATTCCCTTATGCAAAACAGAAATGATTAATTTGAAATTCATCACTCACGGGATAGTCATTTCATGTAAACTAAAGCAATTAAAAGAGCAAATCATATAATTTCCTGTCAATACGCCGCGCCGGCACTCTCATTCAATTTCTGCCCTAACACTGATGTTTGTGTCGTTATTTCATTCCGTTGACGCATCTACACTCGCCACAACCACACACGTATCACACGTATTATCATAATTTAATTGAATTATTCACTCTTGAAATATATTCACGCGTATATGCTAAGTGGCGATTGAAAAACGCGAAGCGCCACTCCAGCTGTGACACGAGTTGTTATCTGTTCCTGTTGATATATGTTTTTCTCATTTCTTCTCCCTCCTTCTCATTCCCTTCTGTTTTTTACGCGTCAATTGTTGGAGGAAGCAATACAAAAATACATTTGTCTCGTTATAACAATTTTGTCAATAAAATGTTTTCGAATCTTTCAGAATGACAATCGTCAGCCAACAACAAGTTGATCGCCATTATCAAACTCACCATAGCGCCGACACCACAACAGCCGCCAACACCAGCAGGGCAGCAGCACAATCGTTGCCCCTTTGAACCAATCCGCAGAGGAAGCATTGGCTGGCGAATAAAACAGAAAATGCGAAAACCTCCTCACTTATTGGATGGAAAATTGTAAGCAGTCCAAATTTGTAAGTGAAAAATAATTGGGAAAAAAAAAAACAAGCAGATACAGCCAGACCCGCAGATAGACAGCGAGCAGATTAAAACCAGGAACGCTTTCACGAGAAATGGCATCGATTCCACCCGGCATCAGAGTTGTACGAGGTCCAAATTGGATATGGCAGAACCAAGGTAATATCGATTTGAACTACATTTGGCGATTCTCAAGTGCTCGCCGTTGTATTAGCACTTATGCAACTCACACACTTCCTTCGGCCTCTCTGTAGGCTGCCTCTCCTCTCTGTTTATGTAATTAAGTGCTAAGATACACGGTTTCGTATCAACCCTGCCCCGTATCGCAAGTCCGTGTACAGATGAACAACACATTAGAATTTAAACCTTAAAAAAAAAAAAAAAAATAACATCTAAAAATAAAATCGATTTCTGTTTCGAATTCGTTTAAAAATTTGGGGTAAAACACTTTTGCGTTGAGTTGTTGTTGTTGCGGGCGGCGAGAGTTCTTCTGACGCTGTTGACGTCCTCTGGCCTTTGTCTTATGAATGAGAAATATGTATTTTGGTGTGAAATCTATTTTAAGCGATTCACTTTTTTCCTCCTTCCGATGTGGTGTTTTTTTTTTCTTCTCGGTGTTTCCAAAAAAAAAAAAAAACATTTTATTTTTATTTTTTCCACACGAACGCGCCGAATTGTTGTGTAGGGGGAGAACTGATAAATCAAATAAGAAAGCGGAAAGCATTACTTCCTTCCTTCTTCACGCCTGGGATGCAGTGTCTGGAGTGCCACCCGGCATGTGGTTCGAATCAGAGCTACAGACGCATTTTATAGTGGTGTTTAAAAATAACGTGTCACGAGCCAATACAGGAGCACTTCTTGTGGGAGATAAAAATACATTTACTCGTTAATATTGCAGTGATAATATACTCTGAGTAGATGCGTTTTTTTGTATACACATCGCAACAAAAGTCCTCATTCGACATTCCAGAAGACATCTTCTCGGTGTGTGCATGGCGAGAGGTCGGGAACACTCAAATTGGCTGATCTTGTTATTTAATGGAAAGGAAACAAGAGGCGATGAATGATGAAATCTTTGTGAAAACTCATCGTCATGCATGACTGATTGATTTTTCAAACGAAATTCTTCAAGAAGTCGGTGTTCATGGAACTAATCGATAATCGAACGGCGAAGTTTGCGAACTCTTTCGAGTCGGGAATACTCTTTGGCGATAGTGAGTACCCCGGATGGAAATTTAACAGTCAATATGAGCGTCTTTCCAAAGATCCCCCAGTACTTTCGTAAACGTTGATGCCTCTGATTTGACTCACGCTCGAAGACTTGATGCGATGGTTGGCGACATAATTCATTATCTAACCATCAATGATATTATTCCATCCTTTGAGTCCAGTGCGGACGTCTGCAGCAACCTTAAATATTTTCCGTCATATTCTCTCGCGAGCCGAGATCACCGTAGATGCATCCACAGATCGGCGATATTTGAGACGCTTTCCTCGAGAATAATTATCCACTCTGGACAATCGAAAATGGTGGCGTAATAAAAGCTGTGTACAGCCTCAAATCATGGACTTTCGGTGCAGTTTTCACGCAGGATTCACATGGAAGCCAGGGTCATACGCGTTTTTCTTTAAAATTTCATGCGTTCCACTTGAGCGATGCAAGTTTAGCCCTTATGGTCGCATATGTTATTTCGAACTTGACTTTCTTCCAACTATTGTACTGCAAATAAGACCAGAGACGATTCTTACTTGTAGCGCCAATAAGGATTACATACTCTTTGAGGTGAATAAATCAAGTGTGGAACAAAATATGGAATTCATTTTATTTCCTGTTCTCCAGGAAATATAGTTTGATCACCATTTATAAAAGCAGACAGGCTAGGTGCTAGATGAAGTTTATGGACGGATCTACCATTTTGATTACCTTCCAGGTCTGGAGCTCGTTGTAGTGCTTAATTTTTTAATAATCGTTGCCAAACAGACGTGTTGCCGTACGGTTCACTTGTCTCGTTCGTATTATAAACAATTAAAGTAGGGGGCCAAAAACACTTACTTGCGGTATTCCAGCATGGAGTTGAATACAGAATTTTCGTTCTCATGCTTAATTCGAAAGTTTTTCGATCTCTGAGATAGTTCTTCGAACTTTTACCGGAAGAGGAGTTTTATGGCCGTGAGACGAATGAAAAAAAAAAAAGACGGGACAAAACTCAGCACAGTGGACTCCGCTTTATTGGGAAATCACTTTATCGGGACAACCGACAAATGGAAAAGAACGGAAATTTACTTCGGCCTTCTCTTCGTTCTTTCCTAATTTCGTATTATTGGGACAAGGGCAAGGATTTAGCACGATGTGTCCCAGTAAAGCGGGATCCACTGTAAGTGCTGTCCTCAAGAAACACAGACGTCTTGGGCAGTTTATCATTATGGGCAAAATCTGTCCAATTCCCGCACAAAAGCCAGGATTCGAGGAGGCAGAATAACTCTTGCCGACCGCAGTTTCTATGGGTTCAAGATACAATTGAGTAAAAGAGCCACATCCAGGCAGAGGCATGGGCACACTGAAAAGTAGATGAAAAAGTCCTTGGTCTCTACGAGAGAAAAGTTCTACGCGCGATATTTGGTTCTATTTGCACTTTTACAAAATTCAAAGACGATCTACAGGAACTTCAGTCTTGGCTGGCGCTTCTGGATCCAATGCCTAAGGTAGCTGGGCCAGCTTGAGCGTATGAACATCTACTCCGGCAACGACTCCGAACGTATGAAATGGTAGAGAATGACTTAAATCCATTTAGAGTGCGGAACTGCAGACAGCTATCCAGAGATCGTGCTAGTTGAAGAGGCTTGTTGGTTGGCAGCCAGGTTCACTTCGGACGGCAAATAGAGAAAAATAAGAAGTCTTTGTGTTTAAAGCTTGTGGGAAACAACAACAAATCCAGCTGAACAGTCACAAACATTTTTTCGACGGCATCAGTCGTTCGATATACTCGGTCAATATTGCTTTCAGGACAAGTGGTGATCATTGCCGACTTCTCGAGGCTGCCATTAAAATATTGTCAAAACTTGGAAAGACAAGTCTTCCTCAAAATTGTAAAGGTTATTAATATAAACCAGTGTATACCTAGTTTGTGTACTCGTACCACATTAAAGGAGCATTTACATACCCCTCTTTTCATCAAACACGCTTTCGTGATTATTGAACACACCCGAGTAGGCGAGAGAGTAAAGCAGGTTTTTCTAACTTAATCTCAATTCACTAGATAAAACATGACATACACATCGTGTCCAACGTTCCTGTGTGCCAAGCAATTCTTATATTCCCCAACATGTCATGTTTATCGATGCGATTAGCTTGTAGGCCCATGGACACGCTGCACGGTTGCTAATACACGGACGCTCGCCTAACCCCTTTTTGTAAACCTCGACACGTTTCAAGACAGAGGAACATCCATTCAAAATAAATCCCCACATCCTGATAATAAAATTGAATTCCCAACACAAAAACAGGCAAAAAAAGAAGAGAATACAGCTGCCACTGTAACACATGTCAGGCAACGTCGACCGTGGCATCCACCACATTTTCTCTCTCTCTTCGTTTTCAACGATAAATTCCGAAACCCAAAGATGAGTATACTTGTCGCGTGCTGTGGACAGATTTATATCTAAAGGAAAAGGGCAATATTCTAATATTCCATCTGTGCCCCCCTCTCAGGCGTTCACACCTCACCGACTGGTCGCGCCGCGCCCCACTGCCGGAGTGGTGGCACATCACAAAACCGAACCGAGGGAGAATATGCACCCAGAATGTGTGTGTTCGTGTATGGAGTATGGACGAAAGAAATGTTTCCTTCTGTCTACAGCACCGACAAGCGATGAACACCGAGAGTAAATTTAAAATTAGATTGACAAAAACAAAACGAATGGGTGCCACAACCGCCACAGAAGCAGCAGAAACGCTCTGCAGCAGGGAGCAGTAGATCCAATTTGATGCCCCACATTAAAAAGAAACAAAAACGAACAACATTCACTAAGGCAGCCGACGAACCGAAAATTGATGCGCGCACGCCGCCGCGGCCGCCCTAACTAAGATATTTCATTGCTCCCGACAGTAGGAGCACAGCCGCGTCTGATTTAGTAGAACTGAGCCTGCCGTCGCGGCGGACTGCATCCTTCAGAAGACACACGCTCTCTTCTCTTTTCAAATATAATTGTATTTTTGCTTAATGTACTAGCCGCTTGTTATTTGTTGTTCTTGTGATCTGTATTAAATGTAGTGGTACACATTGTGTATTTGTAGACGACGGAGAAGGTCATGTCGGTACAGTCTGTGAGATAGGACGTTTCGGATCAACGCATTCGCCCGAGAAAACGGTCGTGGTGAATTGGGATTCCGGCCATAGAACAAACTACAGAGTTGGATACCAAAATCAGTACGATTTGATAATCATAGACAACGCACAAGTCGGTGAGTGAAGTGAAGCAATTCACAATATTCCGCGGCCATCCACAGAATTCGCGTTGAGCGTGCGCTTAGCTTGCACGTCTGTCGGATTAATTTAATTCTTTTCAATTCTATACTCGTAGGTGTTCGTCATTCAAATGTGGTATGTGATGGCTGCTCAAAGGGTGGCATAGCTGGAATCGTCTTCAAGTGCGCGTTGTGTTCTAATTATCATTTGTGCGCCTACTGTTACGGAGCTGACCTGCACGATACCGAGCATCCGTTCATACGTTATACTACGCCCACATCACTTGGGTAATTTGTGCAATTTACGCTACGCGGAAATTAACTTATGATATTGATGTGCGTGGATTTTTGTTTGCAGTGTGAGGGTGCCGCCTCGAAAAGGATCGACGAAAGTTGAGCTAAAAGGAATTTTCGTTGGAGCCAAAGTAGTACGCGGTCCAGACTGGGAGTGGGGACAACAAGACGGCGGTGAGGGTGAGTACAATTTGAATAATCTCTTCTGCAGTGAATACCTTACGGATTACGAGAAAATTTGTGTGTACTAAGATGAGGTAATTGATATCAGGCAATATGGCGTTTGATGTATTTCGCATGGAAACAGAACACAAAAAGTCCGTCTGACTGAATGCGAAACACGTGTGCTGTTGCTGGGTAATGAGATTGAAGAGTTCTTCTGGAAATAATTTATTCTCGAAATTAATTTAAATGCTTTTGCAACATGAACCAGTCAACTCGTTCAGTTGTTAAAAAGACTGAAACATTTGTGCTTTTTTCCGCGCACTTGCCTCTGTTCCCTTTTTTGTTTTTGCTTCACTCTTCAGTGACTGTTGCTGTGCAAAAATCAACTATTGCCTCAGCAAACGACACGGAGTGGCTAACGAAAGATTAAAGTTGTGTATCTTTATCTGGAAGTGTATAGGGTTTCTTTTTTGCATTAAATGAAGGGTCAGCATGAACTCATTCGTGTTGGTTAATTTTCAGCAATCTTTACATTAGTACTCACTTGAGTCAGTTGTGGCAGCTTACGTTTTTTTCTATGTAAATTCATGCGTTTTGTTTGAACATTACTAACTTTTGCTGCAATTTTTCGTGTATATTGTGTGAATTCTTCTGAAGTTGAGATGGGGGATAAGGAAGTTTAAGTGAATCAAAGCTGGTCATTATTCTGATAATATTTCGTACTTTTCATTTGTCTCGTCTCACGTTACAAATGAAATCCTGTAAATTTATTCAAATTCAGGTCGATAGGGCAGTGAGTAGTGACCCATTGATAGAAGGCTCATCAACTGAACGAATAATGCTCGTTTATTGTAGATCTTTTGCCCTACTTTACATGATCTTCTTAATCAATTGTCATGTGCGAAGTGTTATCTTTTTCTAAATTTACAATAATTACGATTATTTTAGAGTACGAAGGATGTTCTAATCTTGACTTCTTTGCAAAGTCACATGTGGTGCCACCGAATATGTGGCCAGATTTGACTGTTTTTCGATATGTTTGTTTCAGTTGAGAGCGTATGACCGGTCAGAGGGTATGACTGGCTCAAATTTAGGCATTCGGAGTCGGAATAAAACTGTATGAACAGATGGAACTGGTCATGAGATAGAAATACCACGCACGACACGAATGGTTGCATTAGATGCTAGGCCCAGCTCCCCCTCGGCTTCTAGCGCCACCCACATTATTCTTATTGTCCGAACTACAGTGTATAATCCTTCTGGTTCTCACGTGGATACATCAACTTAAGTTTAGACCGGCCTGTTGTGTAAGGTTTCGGTGCTTTGGAATACGCAGACAAATGCATGGTTTGCATTTCTATATCGTGAGAACATCGCAGTCTTAATAAGTTGTCGGTGTTCCCACGACACATAGTTCTGTGGTCACAAGCCATAACCGCTAAAGTCGTTTTTTCTTACTTTTCAGGGGACGTGTTTGAAGTTTCAAATCGGTGTATAAAAATATATGAACATTTCGACTCAAGCTAGTTTCAAGTATTTATAACTTCTACAATTTTAACCCAGCGACATATAAGATTGGGTGCTTGACATTGTCGTAAGTGACCACATTTCGTTGCTAATCACGAATCAGCTTCCAAAATGGGTCGATTTTGTTACTATTTAGCAGTGATTTGCAGATGGAAACTCTTCGGTTCTTTAGCGTTAATTCGTGTGGCACCCATGTATCGAGCTTCTTTTTGTGTACAAATGCTTCAAAATGGTGGCAAGACTCGAATATTTCCATGATTTTATCGACATTTTCGACAATTGGCCTCCCAAAAGATCTGCATCTTTAACATCAAAATTTCCGGAACGGAATCGACGGAGCCAAAACTGTGCATGGTTTACAGTTACAGTATCAGGACGATAAACATTATTCACATTTTCAACCGCCTGGCTTGCGTGTTCGACTTTATCAAAGAAAAATTGTAGAGCATTGCGTAGTTTCTCTTTGCTGGTGTCGTTTGGTGTCGTTCTTTAACGCGCACTTATATAAAAGTCAATCAATCACAAAACTGCCCGCAAAGTTCTTGTAGTACGGAATCTTGTCTTTCTGAAGGCATTTAGATCGCAAAAGGCATCTGACCATCTATTGTAAATGTAAATTGTGATGTCATTCGATTATCGTCTTCGCTAAAACACCCCGCATATAATAATAATAATAATATGGGTGGCGCTACAGCCCGTAGCTGGCCAAGCTTCTCAGCAACCACTCTGATTGTGCGTGCTATTGTTCCCTCACAAGTGGAAGGGACCTACAGTTTTATGCGGACTCCGAACGGCCTAGTTTGAGAAGCTTTTTCTAGACAGATAATACTCTTTGAGCACTGTCAGTGACTCGAGAGAGGTGGAGCCGTAAAAATAATTTTGGTTGTACCGGCCGGGAAAGAAGCGAGTTAGTTGCGAAGGATCAACGCATATACCCACAACGCCACGGCCGCCAACCGTGTATTAAGATCGCAAAAAAAAGCGATGACATTTAAGTTATTATGCCAAATTGATCTTTTGTCGAAATCTTTGGCGTAGTTAGGTTAAGTTCTTGTGGCTCATGTCATGTGTCCTGTGTATGGCCTAGCCCGCCCACATTAGAGATACTGAACTGAGAATATATGCAACTTCTCCGTCTCTTCCCGATAGCTTTTTTTATAACATGTTCACAGACAAGGGTCTGTACGATTGGGCTTAGCGAAGCTGATTACTTCCGCCATGATGCTTTTCTAAGCTTAGAAGTGTGCGTGCAAATAAAGTAGGATGCGTGTTTTTAGAGTACAGACACGATGGGCAAGAGGTTTTCCACTGGAAAGATGACTATCTCGGTGTACATTATTTCTGATTCCGGTCGTTCTAGAGTGACGAGTTCTGATATTGTACAGCGGTAATATGGACTTTTGAATTGTTCATGCTATCTGAGCGGTGTTTCATTGTTTGATACAATATACAAATCATTATTGATGCGCATAGTTCAGTATGCATTACTATCACCTCCACTGCCGTTCCATCGGCTTCAAAGCCCAATGAAGAACTAATGTGTACGAAGTTGTGTGACGTGTGTGGCGGAAGGCGACACTTGTGTACACACATGTGTGCTTTGCACTTTACGCTGATGCTTAGTTCGGTTCAATTATTGAAGGGCCATGTCCCTAAGTTTTAGTTAGTACGGATAGCGACGCTACTGCACTACCAAGAAGATGATGTAGGATCTCGTTGCAGGTTCTGCAGAAATTATTCTACGCAAGGCCCATCCCACTGGCGTGCTTGGCAATTGCGCACTGTCCTGTTCTGGCGGCTATGAGTGTCCTGAGTGCTGGCCTACTTCGTCTGAGCAGACAAAGTGAACGTTTGAGGTTGACTGTAGCCCATCCTTTTGTGATTGACTATACTGATTGTATGCATCATTAAAAGATGGCTGCACATAGACATGGCCTCTCGGTGACAGAGCAGTAAACCGCCGTCGTGTCACACTGCTTCTATCCGAATTGAAATGTCAAGAGGCAGCCGACAATTGAGGGAAGTCTTTGAATGGGAAATTCATAGTCCAGAGACCTTTTCGCAAGCTGGCTGTGGCTACCTTTTTCAATATGACATTCTTCTTGAGTCAGAGCAGAGGCCCTTTGAAGGTCATCCGTTACATTTGCCCAAAATTGAAAACAGATTTTATTGGTTAGTGAGACACCCTTTTTGTCATTAATTAAGAAAACAGAAGCCATAAGAGAAAACCCTGCAGCGTGGCTCCCAAATAAATTAACGGGATAATTGATATTTGTTTTATCTTCATTCTCTTAGGTAAGAGTGGGCGTGTTATGGAAATTCGTGGATGGGACAATGAATCTTGTCGAAGTGTAGCGAACGTATCGTGGATAACCGGATCAACTAACGTGTATCGACTTGGCCACAAAGGCAACGTAGACTTGAAGTACATCGTTCCAACATCGGGAGGGCTATACTACAAAGATCACATGCCTGTGTTAGGTAAGTCCATTCCATTATTTCTTCTTTCTATTAAAATCTACAGATCGACACTCTGAGGGTGTTTTTCTAATAAAATCAACTTCTCAGCGGAATTCGGTGGGAGCATAATGAGCTGAAGGGAATGTGAAGCAATCAGCATAAAAATCGTGTGGTGTTTATGGTGTCTTTGATGACTTGGGGTGGATTTGGTTTGGATGACTAAAAGAAGGACTCTTTTTTTTAAGTGACGAAATACGATTGCTAGTCACGAAAGAATCAGGCAATGGGGGAATGTCGACACAAATGAATCCCATTGGTAATAGGCTTGCTAACCGTGGTAGATCCTATGAGGAATTTGAAATAGATACCACAACTCTCATAGAAGTCATACGACATAAGCACATCTCAGTCCGTCACAATTGCGTTCTTGTCTACAAATTTGTCAAGATTTCATAACTTACTGTCGCCATCCATAGCACATGTATATAGCTAATTTCATATTTCCTTGCACTTATTCCATTCTTTTTTTGTTAGCAAGCATGGTTCTCCATAGAGCACTTCAATGAAAGTACGAGTATCGTATTCGCTCAGCAGACAGATCGTAACTTCTTAATTGAACGCATAATGACCCTTGTTGTTATCGTTCAATAAATCTCTAGAGTGGATAGAGTGGATGAATTTGTAGACTGTCCGCTTAATGATCAGGACAATTTATTCATTCTGTTATGATGGTCCGTCGTTACGCTTTTCACTTGAAGAGAACTTCAACGAATTGCTATAAGATCGATTCAACTTAGCAGAGTGGCCTCGTTATAGAATGAATTTGGAAGATTGCTCGATGTTGTTGCATCGTTATGAGCATTTTTGATTGATTCTAACTTTCTCGTCTTAATTGGCTGAGGAGGTGTGTAATTGTTGCATTACTTGTTGCTAGCAAGACCCAGCATGTAGACGTGTGTGCCAATGACCTAGGGGCGGCTTTAACAGCAAAAACAATCCTACGTGCTGAGCTGCTTAGCCCTTATTAGGCTATGTTAGCGTTTAGAGTAGACAATGTCAGGCGTTAAATTGTCTTGTGCTATAGCGAGAGGCATCGGTTCTAAGCGATTTCATGGGATTGTCACACTGTCACTGCGCCCACATACGGTTAATGTAAAAAATTTGGCCACGAAGAGATAGTCGGCAATACAGAGTAACTTTTGAGTGAATTGTATACCAGTCTCGAAGTCTGAAAAATTACGATACACCTTTCAGCATTACGTTGTTCCTGACCATGACAGCAGAAGAAGCCGGTGTCCCGTAAAAGTTGGGAATTTGATCCAGAATTGGGGATTATACTTACTTACTTCTCAAGCCTATGGTTCGTGGAGGGTCAAAGCCTGAGCAACAACTGTATTTCATCGATTTGCTTGGCAACCTGCTTCCAGTTGTCCAGACGAAGTTGTCTTGCGTCCGCTTTATACCGGAGGTTCGGTTTTCCTTATCTTCTCGAACCAGGAGGTTCGCAACAACCCTCTTTGCCGGAGCGTTGTTGCCCATGCTCTCGATGTGGCCGAGCTAGTGCAGTCGACGGATTTTTACCTCCCGGACTACATCCGGACATCCGGAGCACAACTCGTAGAGTTCACGGCAGTATCTTCCCCATTCACCAGCCTCGTAGATGGGACCACATGCCTATATCCAACGTTTAGCTTTCGGCTTTAGGGCAAAATAAGAGATTTGAGAATAAGGAGTCTTGATCCCAGTTGTTTCAACAAACCAAAGTTCCACCGGTTGTCAAGTGTGATTTTACTTCGGATCTCCATGTCGTTTGCACCGCGAAGACAAACTCCTCTGCTACCAAATTGTAGTTGTCGATTTTGATGTTCTGCCTTGGGTAGTGTGCGGCGGGACGTTGCTTGCTCTACAGCATAAATTTCGTCTTCTCCTCATCTATCCAGTTCGTATTTATATGAGCAGTCAATGCACAATGTATGCCTCTAGACCCAAATTGCCTTCAATGGTATTTTTGCACCGGCATAGGGACGTGGACACTGTTCTCGATATCGACTCGTTCTTGGACCTGGGTAGTGTACCAGCAGGGGTAAAATCCACTGCCAGAGCTGCTAATGCATGCCTGTATGAAATGATTAGGGGTTTAGATCGCAGAGTAAGGGTATACACATTTGTCATATTAACGCTGAAAGACTAGAGCCTAAACTTGATGAATTCCGACACAACTTTGTAAATTCCCGCATTGACACTATTTGTATTTCTGAAACATGGTTCTCTCCAGATGTTAGCGACCAATATTATAAAAGGCGGAGTAGCAATCTTCGTGCGCGAATCATTAAGGTGTAAAATGGTTTATCAATCAACCAACGAGTCTCCAATCGAATTTATGTTTATTGAGATTTCGTTTCAACTATGTTTCCGACAATATCGTCCATAAGTTAAGGGATTTCAAAAGACTGGAACACGAAGATCTGCTCTCCGCTGTAAATCGAATTCCATGGGAACAAATATATGGCATACAGTCAAGTAGCCTTTTTCCAACAACAAGTACCCCTTCTATACGACAAGCTCTAAGGCTTGTAAATCTCTTTCCCTTCCATGGTTGAACTCGGAAATTCTTGCTGTCATGCAAAAATGTAATGCCGTTTACCTGAAATGGAAAAGTATCGCATTGATGCGTTTCTGACTACCTCCCAGTACCTACGTAACAGATGTTTATAAAATTAGAGCAGCTAAATCCACTCATAGCAGCGAGCTGAACTCCGCAATCTTGGTCTCTGTAAGGACAGCCCTAGAATCGCTCATAATCTTGACTGCGGTAAGCTCAATGCTGATTCTATCACTGCTTCGGGTGTCCCATCAGCTGATCATCCTATTGTTGACCTAAGTGAAATCTCAAATCGGGAGGAGGGTTTTCGTTTCCGTGGAGTATATCCAGAAGATGTTGAAGCCATTCTAACTATTAAATCTAATGCCACTGGTCTCGATAATCTAAACCCTGAATTTATACCATTCACGCTAAAATATATTACGCATATCTTTAATAGTTGTTTAACTACTTCAA
This sequence comes from Eristalis tenax, assembly GCA_905231855.2. NCBI lineage: Eukaryota > Metazoa > Arthropoda > Insecta > Diptera > Syrphidae > Eristalis > Eristalis tenax. Next base: position 74,575,362 of record HG993125.1, on the reverse strand, counting down.
CCTTTCCATCAGAGCGGAAGGCAGTCAAGATTATCCCCATTCCAAAAAATAAGTCGAGAAATGCCACCGAATTTAGACCTATGGCTATTCTTCCCTTCTTATCAAAAGCTTTTGAGAAGTTAGTATCGCGTCAAATGCGTCATTAGTTAATTAGTAGTGATCAGTCGGGTTTTCGATCTAGAAGGAGCTGTAATACTACTCTTTTATTAGTGGCTGAAGAAATCCGACAGGCTTTGGATGATAATAAGCCCACATTGCTAACACTCCTTGATTTCTCTAAGGCATTTGACACTATCAACCATTCTATCCCGTGCAGAAAGTTGGGAGATAACTTTATGTTTTCTTCTTCGTCCACTAACTCATCTCATCATATCTTAGTGGAAGGCAACAATGCGTAATCGCTGGTGATAGATCTTCAAGTTTTATTAACGTGGCAAGTGGAGTTCCGCAAGGGTCTATTCTTGGTCCCTCGTTATTTTCACTATATGTAAATGACAAATTCACATGTATGCCGACGACGTTCAACTTTTTCTAAGTCGACCGCTTAATGAAATGGATAGTGCAATTAATTATATGAACGATGATTTACCTGGAATCTGTGACTGCTCATTAAGAGAAGACCTGCGTCTTGATCCGAAAACAGTCGAAGGTAGTTGCTATATCAAAAGCGACGTTGAATGTGAACCACACTTAAACGTCAAGTTTTTTCTGCATTTCATTTGACATTTCTCAATTTCAGACTAACTCAGTTTGAACCATGGAAAGATACACAATCGAGCAACGTGTTGAAGTTATTCAGGCTTATTATGAAAATGGGCGTTCAAATCAAAATGCATATCGTGCACTTTTGATTTTTTCGGTCAATTTAATCTACCAAATGTGCGTACAATCGGAAAAATCGTGCAAAATTTTGAGCAAACCGGGTCTGTAGGAGATGTGAAAACACCAGTGCATGCTCGTACAGCCCGTACTGCAGAAAATATTGCTGCTGTTCGCGATAGTGTGGCTGAAGAGCCGTCCACCTCAACTCGTCGTCGTGGCCAACAATTGCACCTCTCACGCTCGTCGTTGAAGAACATTATGCATAAAGATGTGCTTACAAGGTGCAATTGACTCAAGAACTAAAGCCTCTTGGCCATTTCAAGCGTCGTCAGTGGTCAGAGTGGTGGCAAGAAATGGCAACAGTGGATGATCAATTTTCGAAGAAAATCATCTTCAGTGATGAGGCAAATTTTCACCTCCGTGGATTCGTCAATAAGCAGAATTGCCGCATTTGGGCGAATGATAATCCAAGAGTTATTGTCGAAAAACCAATGCACCCACAAAGAGTGACTGTTTGGTGCGGTGTATGGGCTGGCGGCATCATCGGGCCGTATTTTTTCCAAAATGAGACCGGTCAGGCAGTTACTGTGAATGGTGTTCGCTATTGTGAAATGATAACGAACTTTTTATGGCCCGAATTGGTACTTGTTTACCACGTGTTCTTCTCAATGGTATCCCCATTGAGTGGGCTACTGCTGCAAAAAATCTTGGAATAATCTTCAATCGTACACTATCTTGGGACAATCATATTAATACAACTATTGCTAAAGTTTACGGCGGACTTCGTGGGCTCTGGGTCACGCAGCATTTTCTGCCAATGGAGATAAAGTTGTTGTTAGCAAAATCCTGTAAGGTCACAAAAAAGAAAAGAAAGAACACAGACGCACTCGAGAACGTATCGCCTCAACAGCTTTTATTTAACAGAGAGCGTTTATAACATCGATCAGGCTTTTTATAACATTCGTATATCATAAGTATATGTAATTGAGAGCATACAATGTAATTGAGATCAGAGAGCATACATAATTGTACATCATTGAGAGAATTATGGCAAGTTGATAGAAGAATTGCATTGATAATGATCGTGTGTGTGTATGTGGAAGGGTGCAGGGTGATACGATATAAATTAAACGCTTACAATCCCTACTTCTACCGGTATTGGTTTTTTGCTGTGAGATGTTCTGCAAGCCTGATTATAAGAATATGAAACAACTAATTGTAGTTTACAATAATATGGCTATGTTCATCTTCAATTTAAGAAAAAGAGACCATGTTTCAAGATTTTCAACACAAATTACTGGATATTCCTTCGAGAACTTATTAAAAATCTGAACGCTTTGCTTTCTAAACAACCTAATACGAACTGGGCAGCCTGAATGTCTGTTCGAAAAGATTACATTCTTCCAATCACCAAGAACTTTAATGATAATCCAACCGAGATATTCAAGCCTTCAGTCAGAACGCCAGGTTTTTGTGTAGGCCGCTAGGCTGTGGAAGTCTCTACCAGCGCATTTGAGAGGGATCACTAGTGCGAGCAGATCAAAGCCTGTGTCTCTGCTTACTTGGCCATATAATTCAAACAAATTTGTATTTGTTGTATGCCGCCACCCTTTGATCGGAGTTCAATGGGCAACATTTTGTATTTTCAAGGAAATTTTTCTAAGTTCAGTTCTATGCGAGCATTAATCACAAACCGCACCCACTTATTTGAACAAGTGATTTTGCAAAATGTTGTTAAATGTATATTTTCTAGAACCCGCTTTGGCAACAGTGTCTGCCCCCTGCCACAGGAGTAGGAATATGATTAATTCACAATTACAGTACGTTAGGACGTGATAATGAATTGCAACAGAAATAACCGTGGAAAGCAAGCCCAGGCTCAAACATGCTGTCCATTTAGGAGCGTGTTTACGAATTCAGAAGTCTACTTGTCTGTGCACAAAATTGCTTCAGTTTGGTATAAATTTGACGTTTGCCACGTGGCAAGTTAATACATCGAAGGCCGGACCAAGAACTAATGCGAAACGTGTAAAATGTTAGGTTATGAAGCATGAAGTTGAATTTATTTATTTGTGTTGGGTTTATTTGAATTTGAATTTTTACCAAGCGACCGGTTGAATCGTAGACACATACAGATCGAATCTACGCAGATCTGAATTTGATAACTTGAACGTAACACACACGTTCTCGTCTAACATCAATCCCACTTCCCTCAGAATAGTCTACGTTTTGTGCCTTTCGTATTATTCACACAATTGTTATACTTTTAGGTCAACCAGAGGAACAACAGCCCGTTGTTCCCACTGTTAAGCCAGTGTTTTCTGTTGGGGATCGTGTAAAGGTATGCTTGGAAGTAGATGCACTTATGAAACTGCAACAGGGACATGGCGGTTGGAATCCTCGAATGGTGGACCATTTATCGAAATTGGGAACAGTTCATCGAATAACCGACAAGGGTGACATACGGTGAGTCCACACAATGCGTGACTATTTCATTCCAATAATTCTATAATTTGCACGCTTTAGTGTTCAATATGACAACTGCCCGAATCGTTGGACGTTCCATCCCGCCGCTTTGGTTAAAGTATGCTCTTTTCGTGTTGGTGATCTAGTAACAATAATCAATGATGTTGCTAAAGTGCAACAACTGCAAAAGGGACACGGAGAGTGGATAGAGTTGATGAAATTTGTAAGTTCCCTAGAAGGTGCCCATCATCAGGAATAATGTTTTGCATTCTTTTTGTTTGCGCAGGCTCTAGGTAAACATTGCAAAGTAATCAAAGTTTATTCCGATGGTGATCTGCGAATTCAGCAGCTCGACGATGGAATCGAATGGACCCTCAATCCGAAATGTGTCAAATTGGAACGGTCTCCGCTGGCAACGGCAGCGGAACGTTCAAACAGTATGATGGATCTGAGCCATCGTCGAACTGATCACGTGATGACGCCACTCTCTGGTCTATCGGGAACATCGATTGCTGACAAATTGGTCCGCGAGGCAGCGCAAGGTCATCTCGAATTTGTTAAGCAATACTTAGATAAAAATCCCCAACAAGTCGATGTAATGAGTGGTGGGAAGGCATGTATCCAGGTGGCGGCTCATCAGGGATACGTGCACTTAGTCAACTATTTGATAAGCAAAGGTGCCAATGTAAATATAGTCGATAAGGAGGGTGATTCGACGCTCCACTACGCTGCATTTGGTAATCAGCCCGAAACTATGGCGATTCTCCTGCAAAACGGAGGAGATATTAATTTCTTAAACTCCAGTCATTGTTCAGCGCTGCATATATGCGCACACAAGAAGACACCAGATTGTGTTCGAGAGCTGTTAGAGTTCGGCGCGGATGTGAACATCCAAGACTCGTACGGCGATACAGCGCTTCACGATGCAATTGCCAAAGAGAATACCGAAGTCGTCGAACTGCTATGCAGTGCTCCGAATTTAGACTTTACTGTGAAGAACAATCGCGGTTTCAATGTACTGCATCACGCCTCGCTGAAGGGGAATGTCATAGCGGCCAAACGGATTCTGCAGTTGTCGCGACAACTGGTGAATGTAAAGAAGGACGATGGTTTTGCTGCGTTACACTTGGCAGCACTGAACGGTCATGCGAACGTAGTGGAGGCGCTAGTTCTCGAAGGCCAAGCTGAAATAGATATACGCAACAATCGCCGGCAAACGCCGTTCCTGCTGGCCGTGTCACAAGGTCATGCGGCCGCACTCGAAAAACTAGTCAATTTAGGTTGTGATATTTTAGCCAAGGACGAGGACGGTGATAATGCAATGCACTTGTGCGTGATCAAGAAGACGAATCTTCAGCAGGCCGCAGCACCAACCGAAGCGCCAGAAATTCTTGAAATCTTCAATAGTCTCGAGCATTTCACCGAATACCGATTGATGTACACGATATTATGTTACTTAGCTAGGAAGGGTTGCCAAATCGAGCCAAACAATAAGGGAGCAACAATTTTCGAGTGGATTACCGATCCGGTGGAGAAGGACTTGATTCTGAGCTATCAGAGAAACGCCAGAGATGTGTCCACGTCATCAGGGGCCGTGATGAACAATTCGGGAATAAATCAGTTGACGAGGAACATTCAGACAATGAATCTGAATGAGACCGCAGATGGTGCCAATATAAGCACTGATGGCAATGCATTGGGCGGAGGAGGAGAAGGTGCGGCAGCAGTGTCATCGCCACCACCGATACCAGGCCAAAGAAATCTGTCCAATCACCAGTCACCACCGCCTCCAACGCCACCAGATGATACATCAAATGTTCAAGTGCCAAAGAAACAACTCAACTCCGATCCAAGTCACTATGTAGAAATGAATCCCAGCAAGAGCAACAAGTTCGAGAATGCTCTGTCGCCGTCACCATCGCAAGCGACGTCGGCAGCAAGCAGTCATGTCAGCCGTAAGCAGCAGAATAAACCTGCACCCCCTGTGGCATTTATAACAGAACCAAGGGAATGCATAGTCTGCGACGAGGTGTTGCATTTAATCAAATTCGAACCATGTCAACATCAGATCTCATGCGAAGAGTGTGGTCTTCGCATGAAAAAGTGCCTCAGCTGTGGCATGATGATAGAAAAACGTGTAGGTCCCAATGGACGACTGGTCACGGCCAAAGATACAGCGAGAACATCATCGGCGGACAGATTGCGATATCTGGAAAACAAAGTTCAGGAATATGAGGAATGTCATTACTGTAGCATTTGCATGGAACGAAGCAAGGACGTGGTGTTTTTGTGTGGTCACGGAGCCTGCAGTACTTGTGCCGAAACTCTTCGAACTTGTCACATGTGCAGGAAGACTATTCTCAAGAAGATCAATCTGTACTGAATGAGGGGAGGCGTATAGGATTTTCATAATTTTCACTACAGGAAGAATAAGAAGACTGTGCCGCAATGAAGGATGATGAAGATGTAAGTAGTTCACAGGGTTTTGTTTGATGTTTCTTATTTATGTAAAGTTGTGAGGTAATTAGCAAGATTTCCACTCAATTATTATTGATGACTATTTCCATAACGTCCCCTCTCTATAATTTTAATTCAATTTCGTGGATGGCATGGGCCGGCGGCAGTGAGTATTCAGAGAGTTCACATACCTCCTTTTTTGTCAGCCTAGTCTGTCAACACTCCATTCTTGAGTTCAGAATTCGAGGATGCCCGCGAATGTTGGTCTAAAAATAACTCAATACTTTGCTGTTCTGGATTGCCCTTGTTTTGTCTTTCAACTGAAGGTAGCTGCTGCATCCCTAAAGATCTCCGCACATTTGCACGAGCAGATTGTGTATATTTTGAGATGGTGCAGATTATATTGTTTGTCTTCATTCGCATACTGGGGAAGATTTTGCTGATTGACTTACTCCTTAAACTGTACCGTCTGTGCAGCTCGCGCAGAATAAAGCAAAGAAGAGGTAAAGTAAACAGACGCACATGCACATTTCATTTTTCGCCAGTTCCCCATAACAAAAATGTGGCCACAAAGTAAGGTCAACGTAAAATATGATAAACATGCGCCAGATCGAAGATGCTTCCGGATTAATTGGCGATAAAGAAATGAATGATGCCTTCAACACCCAGCGCTTCCAATTTAATTTTAAAATTGTGTATTTTTATTCTTTCAACTGCGCACATAATTATTGAGGAATCATCAGCAGTGTTCATTCCATTCCGCGATTTGATGACTCCTTTATTAGCCGCTGTATCCATGAGCTGCGTAGCTGAACTCTACACTGCCGCCCACACAGCCAGCCCATTCGTCCACCAGTTAACGTAACATAAACACTTGAAATTCCAGAACTGTGATGTGCAATTTATATTTAGCCATCGCCTCACATCACTCCGTCATCAAGTGGTTACTTTTGAAGCGAACATTTACGAGTATTCTTCCAAACAAACTTGTACATTTATTTTCTTTTTTTTAACGTTTCAGCACGTCTTCTCTAACAACATTCATGCAGAGCAGCCGTCAGTTTAACAAATACATTTCTTTTGTATGTAATATACCATGTACTCCTTAAATATGTATACAATCGTTTTTTTTTTTAAATTTGAAAGCGAAAGAGATTCACAGCGGATGTTGCTTGCATTTTGATTTCAATTGTATTCGAATATTCAATGCTAATCAAAAACAATGAAAGTCTGAAAATCAAATGGAGAATAAAGAATAAACTTACTTAAGTAGTTGTATTTATGTTCGGGGCTTGGTATGCCTGTGCGTAGAGTATATTTCCACCGAATTTAACCGAGAAAGAGCCATGGGTCTGATGATGTTTTACAATTCCTTTTGGTTTTTTCTTTGCTTGAAACCTCGCTGTGAACTCTGCGTTGAGGTGCATGTGAAAAACGCGTGCAAAAGTATGTTCTTTTGTAATGTATATACGCATACTTTCATGGAGTTGTTACTAATTTTGTTTTAACGTAGATTTTAAGCACTTAATTATACTAGAATGTTTTACCTAAATATAGTATTGGGGAGGAACACTAAATCAGTCAATATTTACAGTACTCAAAGATATGATGGCTATACCAAAGGCGGATGTGCGATTTATTTGTGGCAATCTAAGAAGCGCGATGGGGAGGTATCTGTTAAGATTATGCTTTTTTTAAGGTTTTCGGTTCAAAGATGCACTTGGAGCAACTGGAAAAAACTTAGCGGTGTGGACTGTGACTCCACAGAGGAAACAAGTCACTAATCTGAATCTCCAGTTTGGTCGGTGTTGTCATGGATAACCTCCGTGAAATGTCTTCGCAAGACTCGAGCGACGATCATGTTCGAAACAGAAATGAAGTGTGATAGAGATCCCGACTTCACCAGCTCATTGACCCCTAGTCCATCGACGAATTTGACGGTTATTCATGAATTTTTGACAGTTCTTCACGAAATAACGTAAAGGTCGTCCTGTGATTGGTCAATTTGAAATGGTTGTCAAAAATGTTAAGGGACAAGAGAGGTAGAAGTTGTGCGTCTCTATCATACTTTATTTCAGGTTCGAACTATCATGTTGCATTACTATTTCAGGAGGAGGAGACAAATAATAAGATGGTTTCGGGTGCACCCGTACTTTCACACATAGCCCTCCTTTAGTTGTGGCTGCGCCAGCAGTCATCAAAGCTTCTTGCGTTCTTTACAACTATGTGAGAAGGACTGCAGTAAGTAGACGTCAATGCGTCATGATGAACTTGTTCATGTAAGTGCAGATGAACACGCCATGAGGTAGCCTCTCCTGTAGCACCTAACCATAAACCAGAACTCTCGTGGAGGTGATCTCAGAGGCTACTTAGCCGTAGAAATAGATGACATTTTCCAATTGCTCCGTGTGCATTGACCCTAAGTTCTAAAATTAATCCGATTGCAAGTTTAAGTTCAAAGATTTCAGATATTGTCATTACACACTACATACGCTAAAAACATACTCATTACATCGTTCATCAATATTTCTGTATTCATTATAAGATTAACACTCCCCTTACTGAAATGTGCTGTACATAGACTTTAACTGAGTACTTCGCTGCGCATTCAAGGTAAATCTGATTGAAGACTAGAGCATAGAGAGACAGCATGAAAAAGAATGTGGGCCGAATCTTCTCTTTGCGGACACCCCTCTATGAGGGACACCTCCCTTTACGGACAATTCGTCAGGGTCCCATCATGAAAATATTCAAGCACTTCAACCCTTTCAGAACTACATTACGGACAATCATTATGGTCCCTTCGCTGTCCGCTTTAGAGGAGTCTCGCTGTACTTGCAATAAGAGTCTGTATGATCGTAGACGTATGATTAGTGGAATAGTGTAAAGAACTCGATTGGAGGCTGGGCCCTGACTAATGAATACGCTATTTATGACAAAGATAATTTCACGTTTATTTATGGGTCTCAGAATTGTTGTCCATAATCTAATCAAGTCGAGCCTTTTGTGAGACAAGTCGATATGAATCTTCCAAGATGCTTCGATATGTTTTTCACATACTTAATACAAATAGCTTCACTGAGACTGTTTGAATGAGATCACAATCTACTGCATTAGACAACTCAGTGCTTACTTGCAGATTATGGAGAGAGTGTGAACAACTAGTTTTCTTGAGCCAAAAATGCCTTCAACACACCTCTCATTAAAGTGCTTGCGAGTCGCTCCATTTCGCATTTTATTAGCCATCATACAAGTCATATGTTTCAACTCAACCATTCATACCTACATAAGAAAATACTAATCTGGTTGTCTGGTTTCGATTTAAATGATAAAACTCAAAACTGATCAAATATCCGCCTTTAACTTAACCTAAACGCACACGCATACACCATTTATTTTCGAGGCAATCATAATTTGGGATATTGTTTGCTTTAATCACTTCATTTAACAAGTACGCAAGAGAATACTACCTTCGAGTTCGACCAATAACATGTGTTTAAGTTAAATGTATTTTTTTGTTAGCTAAAATAATGCACATGTTTACGCATCCTTTGTGTGAATTATATAAAGGAGAAGGACGTACGTCATGTAGCTATTCGAATTTGTTTATTTTCTTGAATATGTGTAGGATAAGGAACAACATCAATTCATCTGTATTATGACCGCCTTGTGGCGATGTCTGTAGGAATACATTATTGTAACGGATGAGAGTAGACTACATTTATGAACAATGGGCGTGTTAATTCAATTCACTCATCTTCAGTTCACCCTTCAGTTGTTTTGAAATATATATTTTCTGTTTGTTGGTTTTATTTTATTTTATTTGTCGGTCTATAAGTCTTAGTCTTAAGGAATAATTCTATTTTTATGTAGTGTTTTTTGACTGTTATGAAATTAAATAAAAGTAAAAATGTAATTTTATCGATATGATTGTGTATGCAAACTGAAATAACAATGCGATGAAAAATCTAAAATAAAGTATTTATTAATGTGATGGATGTTTTTTTTTTTGCTTTTCTTACTTTTTCACCACACTTTTTCAAATTGTGGTCGATATTTAACGAGTCTTAAATCATATCTTCTTTTACTTCTGCTGGCGCTACAGTCTGGGGTGGACATAGCTGTCAGCCAACAAGGCACTCTAGCTGACGCGATCGCAAAAGCTCACACCAAGTAGGCTGAAATACTTTTACACTTGTGTGCTCCATCGGTTTCCTGGGTCAGAGTGGCAGACTGGTTGTTCATGCGCTTATTCATTGTTGAGTTCATACTTGCAACATTGTTGCCCCAGCACTGCACGAAATATTCTCTCAATGCATTTATTAACACGAACACTGCCGCAAGTTTGCAGCAGGTCAGCATTGTCAAAAAAGTATTTACAAAGTATTACAAAAAGTGTTTGTCTTTTGAAGTCGTTTGAAAGTCTACATCATGTCTAAGAAGATAAAGGGTGATTTTTTAGGGATAAACCTTTTGGCAACACTGGTTCAAACAGCTGACGCACGTTTCGTGTTTTGTTTCACTGTCAAACATTCGTTCAAAACAAGTTGAATTGAACGGAAGGGTAATTTTCTAATCCATAGAAGAAGAGATTCATCGACAAGAGAGCTTGATGCCAAACTCCGTCAAGTGTCTTAGAAGTATCAACCGCAAGGATATTACTTTCACCTGCATTCTGAAAAGATTGGTTCCACTTTTTAGTGAGATAAGCTATCAGAGCACCAGTGGATGTTGTTGCTGTGGAAACTGTACTGCCGGTCATTAAGAAGCTTCCACGATTCAAGGTATTTCGTAAGCTCACGATTTATCAGCGTGAAAGGAAGAAGGACGTAAGTGCTATGGGTCTGAATGAGGTGGGTGACGAAGATTCGCCCTTTTTAGGGACGGGCTGGACAAATGCTGTTTTCCATCTGCTCGGAAAGATACCTACAGAGCAGGATAGATGAAAAAGTTTACGCACTGGTTTTGTCAGCGCAGAAGAACACCTCTTCAGAGGGCGAATACCATCCGGGCCGGAGATCTTTAAGTGCAACTGTACGAGTGCGGAAATGGATTTGTCCCATGGGACTTATTGGAATCTGGCAGTGTTGAGCTGCCTGCAAAAAGCGCCGCGAGCAGATTGGCTTTGTCTAAAGAACTGACAGCTGGGGTGTCATTGTAAATGAGCGTGGACATTGATGCTTTTTACAAATGACCAAACGTTTTTGGTACTCTTGTGACATTGTAACACTTTTTGCCTCAACGTTTGCGCATAAGAGAATTTCACACGTCTGCTAATTGCATTGCAGTCATTTCTGGACCGTTTGAACTTCTTTCGGTTTTCCTTCTTCGGGTTGGCTTTGTATGTCCTGTCCTGTCCTACCATTCAACTCCCATCGTGATAGCATCTTAACAGATCGAGTCGTGCCATGCATTTGCCTTGGCCTTGATACAAGAATTCAACTCTCTCATCTTGATAGCCTCTTTTCAGCTCGATTCATACCATGCATTTGCCTTGGGAATAAAGGAACTGCTCTCATCTCATGTCCAGCAGAAGAATGTTTTGTGATCATATCAGCAGCGGCATCCATAGTGCCCAGTTGAGGTTCCTAAAGAAGTCTGCTCCAATCGGCTTTCTCATACAACCACACTGTATACATTAAGGAACTTGTTCTCTAACTGTGTGTGGTGGTTAACAAGAAATTAGCAGATATAACGCAATGATCAGCCGAGCCTAGAGGTGATAGTATGTCAACAGAATATTTGTCAGGATGAGAGGTGAGAAACAGGCCCATGGTGTTGGCGGAATGCGACCTCTAATATGTGATCGTTCAAACTAAGTGTTGTGCTGATACGCATACCAAGGATGGAAAGCTCTCCGGTTTCGCCGACACAGGTGCCATTCATGGATAGAGGCTGATTAACAAGGGTTCGCTTGAGTGACAGCAGGCAGCATAGAGTTTTTGAAGCATTCAATTCCACTCGATTGTTCTTTCCCCAGTTAATTATGTTGTCAAGATCGGAATTCAATGTGCTTATCATACGCTGCCGTTCCAATTCTACGGCCGAAGGGCTTGGTCGTGAGTCTACCTACTTTTTATTGTAAAAATAATGTAGCTATTAACCAGAGCACCAAGGGGCCTTAGGCTACGCTGATAACTAAAAAATGTGGAAATCAGAAATGACGTATGATAGAGTATGATTGTTGACAGAGATACCCAACTTCACAGCTGATTGACCCCTAGTCCATCGACGAATTTGACGGATAATCATGAAAATTTTGACGGTTATTCATGAACTTGTGACAGTTATTCACGAAATAACGTAAATGCCGTTCTTTTATTGGTCAATTAGAGAGAGGTAGAAGTGGGGCATCTCTATCATACTTCATTTCTGGTGGAAATGAACGAAACCACATCAAAAGCCGAAGCAAAAACCAAAGCCACCCAGATGAACGTAGAAACGTACCAATTTTATTATGTTTTTCTTTCTTGTTTAAACTACATCTTTATCGGAAAATGAAAAGCGTAACTTATAAACTAAATCGCTTGCAGAGTGAAAATACAAAACATTATTAGTACTTAAGTATTCGTTTGTTGTTCTTTTTCCTTGTTTTCATTCTAAAATAAATAAGTAAACAAACCCAGGAGTGTGTGTAAAGATATACTGATAATACTGTACAAAAGATAATATATGTTGCACATCAAAAACACAACATTGAGAATTGCTACGTTGGGGGAGTAAGTATTTACGGTATGGACAGTTTAACTATTCGCTTTTAGTTGACTGGTCAGGTTCTTGATCTCTTCGTATCGCCTGTTGCACAGCAGCTTCGCTTCTTCATACTTCTCTTGAACGATTTTGAATTCCTTCTTGAGGAGTTCGTACTTTTGCTGGAAAACAGAATGATGATGTGGGAGGAAATTTGGGTGGATTTTTGGTTACTCACTCTGTATTGTTGGCTGGGCAGCGATGTAAAATTAACATTGGAGTTTTCTTTTCCCGAAAGAGCGTCTTCAAGTTCCTTGATTTTCGCATGCCTCCCTCGGCAGATCATTTTCAAGTCTTCATACTTGCCGGCTAATTTACGATAGCTCTCCGATTCGTCGCTTTCGATTGTTTGAGTGCAGCTGTTGAGGAAAATCTTTTTCGCATGATCTGCACACCTGCTGCAGGCCTTGGATTCGTTGGTTCTACTCATTAGAAGTTGTTTGTATTTTTTCACTTCTTGCCGTAGATGCTGCTGCTTTGATTCCTCTTCCAGGAGCATTTTCTTGAGTGTGGCCGTTTCGGTCTTCAGAGGATGGTTTTTCAGTTCCATATTTAGGGTGTTCACTTGGCTGTCACGGATAAGTAGTTTCTGTTTTATTTCGTTGAGCTTGCGATCGAGCTCGGAGCAATTGCAGTCTACGCCTGGAAGGAATTTGTTGTATGAGACAATGTTCAGATTCACAAAGGGGAGGGAATCTCAGAAATGACTTACTTGTTGGATCAGTCATTGTGCAGACATCCCGATTGGTTTCCCAAAACGATTGCATTCGCCTCTCATCATGTGTGCTTAGTCTTCGGTTTTTCCTTTCCTCGTTCTGTGATTTTGAACACGAGTCCAGCTTGTCCATGAGACTCATATTCTTTACCTGCAAAAGAACAAAGTTCCTCTCGCGTCAAAACTGTGCCCGAAGTCATGCTATCAGCAATGTCCTTACCTTCAGCTGATGATTCTCACCCATCAGATGATCGATTGCTTTCTCTCGTCTCGGTGAAATTGTTGTCTTAGAAATGAGGCCCGCCATCTCCTTTTGCAGACACTGCACGTGCCTCTCCATGTCAGCAATCTTGGAAGAGCTAGTCTTTTGGAGATTCTCCAACTTCTCTTGCGTGACCTGCTTTTCTGCTTTTAGACTACTGATACTGTTTTCAAAGTTTGATATTTGCTCAGCAAATTCTCGTTCCTTGGATTTCTGTTGCGAATAAATCATCGTTAGAATAAGTCTTCATCACACCGCACACTGATATTTACCAATACAGAAGAGGTCCTATCCTGCTCCTCTTTCAGACTTTCCCTTGTCTTCTCAAGTTCTGTCTTAAGTTTGCCAATTTCTTCATTTAGCTGATTGCATTTGGTTGCTTGTTGACTTGTGTCCTTTAACTGAGCGGCAAGTTCCACGTTTGTTTTGTGCAGCGCTTCGTTGGCAGAGTTTAGTTCGCTGCACTTGTGCTCAAGCTCTTTCAGATTACTTTGCACTTCGTTCAGCTGCTTGTTGAGTGCGGTGTTCTCTAACACAACTGCACGCGCTGAATTCAACTCAGCGTCGAAGGATGATCTTGTCAGTTCCAAGTTTGCGTGCTTCACTGAAAGCGTGTCATATTCGGCCTGAAGTTGATCCAGTTTCAGCAAGAGCGAGTCGCGTTCAAGAATAGCCTTTTCGGTTCTTTCGAGTTCACCTTGTAGTTCTGTCACCTTAAATGTGAGGTCTTCTATTCTGGAGCTTTGATTCAGATTCATTTCGTTTGCCTGCGTTAGGAGTTGATTCAGCTTGGCGACTTCGGTGGAAAGATGTCGTTTGGACTCTTCAAACTGATTCCCAAGAATTGCAAGTTTTTCCTCCAAGTCTTTGGCTCTTCGAGCAAGGGAGTTGTTGTTGTTGGTTAGACTCACTATCAAATCATCGCGCTCAGCATTAGCCTTCTCTAAGACGTCTTTCAGATTGCTCTCTGCTTGTAATTTTCGCTGAGTTTCCTGCAGCTCTCTCTGCATGTCCACCATTTGTGTATCCATCTCCGAGAGCTTTGCGCCTGAAGCGAGGTTCTTGTTGTTGAGATCAGCAATCACATTCTCCATCTCAGAACTGTTCTTGTCTAGATTCTCCTTCAAGATCCTTTCGGTTGACAGCGCTTCCTTCAGTTCCTCTAATTGCTGCTCCAGCTGCGTTAGCTTATCTTCTAGCTCAGAATTTTGGGCGGTAAGTGAACTGGTGCTGTCTGTTAGTTTCGATATCAACTTATTCTTCTCGGAATCAACTCCGTTTATGGCCGTTTTCAAGTCCTCCTCAGCTTTCGAGAGTTTCTCCTGCAGGGCGTCGATCTCCTTTGACATCGTATCTTTGGTCTTGCTTAGAGCGTTCAACTCTGCTTTGTACTTATCCTCGATATCTTTGTTCTCTTTAGATATCTGTTCTGCGCGTTTATTTGCCTTTTCCACAGCCGCTATTAACTCAACTTTTGCAGCACTCACATCCTCAAGGTTCTCGGTTACAAGCGCGCACTTCTCTAGCATGCTTTTTTGAAATGCGTCGTGTTCAGCTGTAAGCGTTTCCACCTCTGATTCAAGCCGACTCTTTGCCTGCACTAGGTCTTCGATTTCCTTTGCTCTAGCCGAACGTTCACTGGAGAGCTGTTCCACTAGGATCTTAGATTGACTATTCTCGTTGTCCAGTCTCCCTTTTTCTCTCACAGCTATTTCGTGGTCGTCTTGCAGTTGCCGCAGTCGATCCTGGAGACTTTGTTCAGATGCCTTCAGAGTTTCCATCTCTCTGCGGAGCTGTTCGGACTCATTCTTCTCAGAGTTCCTCAGAGTCTCCAACTCTGACTTCTCTTCCTCGAGTGTTTTCTTCAGCTCCATCATCCGACGGCATTCTGCTTCGATTTTGTTGATATGCTCCTCTTGCTGCTCGCATTCTCTCTTCCAGTGGCGAACGTCATCTTTGGCTTGAAGGCACACGTTTTCCAGTCTCTCCACTTCGTTCTTGGCTGCAGTGCAATCCTCTTGAAGTTTCTCCATTTGCAGCTTCAATGCATTTTCCGAGTTCTTCAGCGCGTCCAATTGCGATACCAGTGCTTCCTTCTCCCCATCGAGCGCGGCGAATTTCTGCAGCTGCTCATTCAGTCGCTCGTTTTCTGTCAAAAGTTCTTTGGCACATTCTTCCTTGGTGTTTTCAAACTGAATTTTGGCATTTTGATACTCTCGTTCGGCTATTTCTTTGTCCCTCACAGCCAGCTCGTTCTCCTGGACCAGTCTCTGCAGTTCTCCATGCAGACTTCTTTCGGAATTCCTCAAGATTTCGAGCTCGCTCATGAGTTCTCTCTTCTCATTCTCCAGCATCTGCAGGTCCATGTGCATCTGTGCGTTTTCCCTTAACTGATTACACTCCTTCTCCAGGCTCTCTTTGTCTCGCAGATGTTGTTCCTTCTCAGCTTCCATGTCCTTCAGTGCGTGCTTCTGTGCCAGACATTCTTTTCGGAACTCCGCTACTATTTCTTCCAAGCTCTTTAACTCAAGGTTGCTACTGCAGAGCTCACTCATAGCGTTACCAACTGATTCGATGGTCTGTTGAAGCTCCGCCGATTTCGCTTCCATAACTTGATATTGCTCTTCGATGCTTTCTTTTTGCTTTTGAAGTTCTTCGCGTTCATTTTCAAGCGTGATTATCGTTTCTTCAAGACTCTTCACATTTGCCTGCAACATATTGAACCTTTCCTCGGATTTCTTCAGTGCTAGATCGGACTCCTCGATTTTGGCAGAGGCAAGCGCCTTCTGGAGCTCGTCATGCTCGCTTTGCAGTTTTGCGTATCTGCCGTGGAGTTCTTCGAACTTCGCCAAGTGCTCTGCAGATTCTTTAGCCTTCTCCTCCAAGGATGTCCTCAGTTCGATTATTTCAATTTGAACTTCCTGGTACTTGCATTCTTGTTGCTTCAGTTGCTCCAACAACGAACATATGTCTCGTTCATATTTCTCTGTTTTTGCCGCTTCTATCGCATGCACTGTCTTCGACTTTTCCTCCAACGCTGCTTGCAACTCCGCACACTTGCACGTCTCGGTTTTCGTTTCCGTGAACGTTGGCACATCGAATCCATTCAAACGGTCACCTTTTTCCAGGCATTCCTTCAGTTCCAGAAACGTGGCGCTCAATAATCTCTCAAGGTTCGTTATTTTCTCTTCATAATTTGCTAGCTGATCCTGGAACCTCCCGTATTGCGCCATGTTCTGTGAGATTACTCGGTCAGTTTCATCCTCATTCGCATTAGGGTTGAATCCTTTCAAGCTGGATCGCAGTTCTCGTTCAATGTCTGCAAGAGTCGGCAATTGAGCAAATTCATCATTGCTTTTCTGCTTTCCCAGCACTTGCTCATGCAATAGCTGAAGCTGCGCGTAACATTCTCTCGACACGTAACAGTCTCGCTCCTCACCCGCTTCAGACTCAACAGTCTCCTTTAACTGCTCGCAGTCAACGATTAACTTTTTGTTATCGCTCTCCGCACGCGATATAATCTCATTCAGTTCACTCATCTTGCAGTTGTTTTCATCGCAAATGGCATGAAGATGCATCTTGTCTTCGTTGAGCTGCTCAATTAGTTTCTCACATTCGGTGAGTTGCTCTTTTGTTGCTCTTAACTGCGCATTTTCGTTTTTAAGTTTGGCTAACGCCTCTTCCAGACTGCGCAACTTTTCAAACATCTCGGACTTTTCTTCCACCAACTCCCTGATTCGCCTGTTATTCGATGTCTTTGTCTCTGCTTCCAGGGAATCACAGCTGTTTCCACTCATCGAATTGTTTTCCACATCCAATGAGTCATAGATCTCGTTGTCGGACTTACTCTCCACTGCCGAGACGGCGAATTCGATTGCCCCGCGCATCTCGTTGAACGATCCTCTAACTATCTCGTTGATGGCGCCAATGGTCATCCGATTTCCGGGCCTTAAACTAGACGGCCCTGTGACTTTGAACCGCCTGCTGCTGCCATTTAATGTAGGTATGTCAATTTCCACAAAGGACTCAGTCAATTGAAGGAAGTGCTCTAGCTTCTCCTTGGAGCCGCCGGTTGGTTCACCGGTCATCGACTCGTTCTTGACTTGCTCGAGCTGAGCAACCAACTGCTCTCTTTCGTCGCATTTATCGCGCATGCTCTCGCTCATTGACATCATTGTTTTCTTCCATTCCACATTCTCCTTCAACAGATGTGTATTCTCCGCTTCCAATTGTTCAGTCTTACATTGCATGGTCTTGAAGTTTTCTGACAAGCGATCTACCACCTCGATGTTCTTGTTTTGCTCCAACTCTGCTTCCAACCTTGCCACCTCACCCTGAAGTGTTTCGTAGTCGGCAAAGGTGTCAACCAGCTGCGTTGATATGTCGTCGTATTCGGTTTGCATTTCGTTGAAACGCTGCTGCAAATCCATCAGGTCACCTTTCAACTTTGCATTCTCTTCACGGAGGCTTTTCTCGTTCTCCTCTTTGCTGGGACTTGCCGACTTCCTCTTCATAAGTAGATTCCTATCGTACTCGTCCTGCAATCGATTCATCTCCGACTTCAGCGACTCCAGCTCCAGCTGAAGACTGTCGTTCTCGAGCAGTTTTCGTTGAGCCTCCTCCACCTTGGTCTTTAGGTCGCGTATTTCAGTCTCCAGATTCTCGTTCTCGTTCTGAACGCGATCACAGTCTGCTATCGACTGGACGGAGTCGTTTTCTAACTTCTCATACTCCTGCTGCAAGCTCTGGTATTTCTTCTGAATCGATTTGTATTCCGATTGGATTTCGCCAATTGTGCCTTCGTGCTTGTTGCATTCCGCTTGGATCTGCTCATACTTCAGCTGGATATCGTGGTATTCGCTCTGAACCGTATGCAGGAGGGTTTGAACTGACAAGAGCTCGCTGTTAAGCTTCTCATAGTTATCCGACTTATACTGGTTCTCGGTCATTAGACTCGTACACTCGGACTGGGTTGATTCGAGTTTGAGCTTGATTGTCTGCAGCTCCGAGTGCAGGACTTGGTTCTCAGAACGCAGCTTTTCCATTCCGTCTTTCAAGCAGCCGCTGGCTGACAGATCAGTCTGCACTTTCTCGCACTCAGCGGAAAGTCTGCTTTTTAGCGAATTCAGGTTTTCTATTTCTTGAGATATGCTTATCTTTTCCGCTATTTTGTTCGCAATCTCCTTCGACATAACCTCAAATTCGATTTTGACACTTTCCAGTTTGCATTTTTCCTTTTGGAGGCCAGTGATTTGCGCCTGCAGTTCATCAACACTTCCGTTGAGAGCCTTCAAGTGTTCCGCCTCCTTCTTAAGGTTTCCATTCTCAGTCGCCAGGTAATCGGCTCTTAGTTTCGCTGACTCCGCTTCAGAGCTGGTCTTCTCCAGACTCAGTTTGAGAACACCGAAACTCGAATTGAGTTCTTCAAAGGCTTTCGTTAGCTTTTCGTTTTCCGCAAAGACCAGCTTGTAGTCTTCACACTTTGCACACGATGGATCGGATTCGTTTTCCGCAAAGACCAGCTTGTAGTCTTCACACTTTGCACACGATGGATCGGATTCGTTCAGACTTCTGGACATTTTCTTCACTTCTTCTCTCGACTGGTTCAACACATCGACGGTGATTGTCTGCAGAGAACGCTGAAGTTTGTTGATTTCTTTTTGCTTCTCCTCCAGGGCGTCTAATAGTTCAGTCTCTCGACGTTTGGACTTTGTCTTGTGTTGATCGAACTCGACCTCCAAGCTTACAGCTTCTCGATTCTCCATCTCGAGTTGACTGATTCTTGCCTTCAGTTCGGTGACTTCTTTTTCATAACGAACAATTTGTTCTGAGCTAGATTTAGCAGATGTTTCAAATCCTCTGATTTTTGACTGGAGCTCGCTGACTTGAGTTTCAAGCTCGGTACTTCTGCAAAAGGGAAACACAGATGATTAATTTTGATTTCGTTCGAGTGAAAATATCATTGGGGTGAGTTAGTTGATGGGAGCCCGTAAGCTATTCATGCAGGTTTCATAGACGCGGTTAGTTAACTCGATACAATCGAAAGGGGATCTGAACCAGCATTCGTGCAAGCTAGTGGACACCGTTTGCTGTTTTGACTTTTACACTACTGACTGTGAATACAAAGGACTATGAAGACCATTGAGGAGAGATTTTTGATCGGCGGTTTAGCCTTTCGTATTTATACTGGAGTGAAACGCTCAGCACTTTTGAAAGACTTGTTTCGAATTGTCAGCGCCAACGCTAACTAACTCCATCTTAAATGAGGCCGTTAAGTGGGACCGCAAAACTAGACGCAAAAAAAATCACCTTTTCGTACTGTTGTGGTTTTTGTATGTAAGAAATAGAAAACGGCGCAAAATACACACCAATAGGGCGGTTTGGACTTTTTGGAAGATTAGTCTTATGTTGTTTGGATTTGATATGGAACCCCCTAGAAGTGAAGCAACTGTTGGTTAACAACCGACGAAATGGCATTTCACGAACATGCTTAAAGGTTAGTGCCTCAACTTCATTGAAGGAGGATCAGTTGTCTGTCGGAAGTGAAAAACAACAGACACAGATAACCGCAAAATCAAAATCGTGGAGCAGGAAAATTACATATCGTCGGCCAGAAAATTAAAAGACGGCTTGCAATCTAATACAACACCAAGACGAGTGCAAAGAAGACTCTGGGAAGCGGCTTAGTCAATATGCTTCGCCCTATAAATATCAAAAAATGCTTAGCATTCGCAAGAAAGTTTTGATCGATGGCGCAAACATTCTGAGAGAATGTAATTTGGTCCCACGAGTGCCAATTCGAGTTACAAAAACAAGAAAATGAAAATGATGGAATGGGGTATACCCTCTGAAAGCTTCAGCCTAGTGAGATGGCTCATTTATAGTTCTGGATTGTTTCCCTCCTCAGCGGACGGAGAAATCTTGTCAAAATTGACTCCAAATTGACATTAGAAGTGTAAATTCGACTTCGTCGGCTTCGAAAATATATTCCTGTGCCCTCTGTCGGCAACATTTCCCATTGTTCGGTAAACTCAACCTAAACATGTCCATACTCCACATAGTTCCGAACTCACAGCGGCATGAAGAAAAGAAGGGGAAACATTTGATTTCCAACAAAATAACGACCCAAAGCACGCTAGCAATGCAGCTAAGGACTATTTTTCCCTAAACAATGGTGATGTGTCGAAGTGGCCGCCACAGTCTCAGACCTTAATCAAATTGAGCACCTTTGGACGATCAGGGATGAAAGTATTGCCATAGTCCACCGCCTTTTTATGGGAATGATAAATGAATAAAAGAAAATCCTATAAAACACTGGTTTCAATCATGCCCAGGCGACTTGCGGCGGTAATTATTAACAAAGAAAGGCTCCGCTAATTACTAAGTTCTATTTTATAATAAACCGACGTTTTGAAAAACCGACGTCTGAAATAACAGTAGCGGAGCTTTATTGTTTAGGTTTAACAGAGAGAACAAAACAAAATGAGGTAATTTTTCCTAACATGACAAATTGGAAAACAAATAAAAAATAATATAATATGGGTGGCGCCACAGCCTGCAGAGGGCTAGGTTTAATTATGGCAGCAAGTAAGCTTAAGCCTAAGCTTAGGATTTCTGAGATCTTTCTCTGTATTGCTATTCGAAAGTTAGCAATACTCGAAGATGGTAAGCAGAGATGTGTCAGCATAAAGATATTATCCAACGAAACCTTCTAGAATACATTTGTATGCATAAAGTTATTGGCAAATGAAGCCTATTTTGGTAAGGAAAATGCCGATCAACAACTTTGTATCAGAAGCCAGAGAAACAATGACGAAATTTCAGGTGATTTAAATCAACTCTTGGATGGACTGGGGGATCTCCAAAACACTCCCAGACAGGAGTGTTTTGGTCCAGTAAACTTTAGTGCCTATTTGTAAAGCAGATGCTTGCGAAAAAACTGTAGAGTAAAAAAGTAAAATAAGTGGAGAATAATAATATCGGCGCGCTTCTTTTATGTCAATTATGAACGGTGACATTTGAGGAGATTTTTCTAGAGAGGAGGCACTTTATGAGCATTTTCAGGCGTCGTGAATTATGAAACGTAACCACCAAGTCACGATGGTCACTGCTAGCAACTATTTAAGTGGATAATAATAAGAAATAAAACAAATAAAGGGGACACTGATTACGCCCTCAAGTGATTTGATGTTTCTAGTAACAGATTCAACGAGGAAGCATTTGTTGCCATATGTAAACTTAATAGTTTTATGCCAACTCCCGACTTGTTAAAACTTCGGTTTATTATAAAATAGAACTTAGTAATTAGCGGAGCCTTCCTTTTAATAAGACGCCTGGGCATGATAGCAAGTCTAAAACGTTAAGTCTAGAAAATCTATTTGCGTCTCTCCGCATCCGTCAACCAAACCGTTGCTGAGCGAAATAAACGACCGATTTCGGTCGAAATGAGAAAGCAAAGTGGTATTGAAGTTGACAACACAACATTATTCGATTTTCTATGGTGCTCTGCAATTTAGATTGATTTTTACACAAATTTGTAAACAAAATGTCATCGCAAATTATGGTACTTTTGCCCTTGAAACCTGTGGTCCTTGTATACGAATAAATAATAATAATAATAATGCCCTCTCCTTTCCATTTACACAATTGTCGACACATTGTTTTATATCAGACTTTGGGTCCCACCGGAGGAGGGTGTTTGAAGATTCTTCCTGGTTTCTTCATATTTTCTATACATTTTTATACATTTTTTTAAAAGGTTTCACGATACTGAGAGTTAGCAGAGCACGAAGTGTTCTGTGCTGTGATGGAAAGTTTGAAAAATTTAATAAATTTAATAGGCTTTAAGACGTAAATACGAGTACTATAATGGAAAGCTTTGGAAATACAGTCGAGAATTCGTCTTAAGGATGTTCGTCTTACAGAGGTTGAACTGTATCTTCTACCTTAGCATAGGCAATAAAACTGAAATCTATAAGAGAGCACCCCGCATTTTCAGCACGCACAATGTATACACAGAGCTGACTACATATAAAGGGTGATTTTTTACTATTTTTGGCAACACTGGTTTAAACAGCAGACGCTGTTCCGTGTTTTGTTTCACTGTCAAACATCTTCAGTTTGGTCTATAATTGAACCATGAATCGTCTTACAAACGAACAACGCTTGCAAATTATTGCATTTTATTATCAAAATGCGTGCTCTGTTAAGAAAGTTCATCGCGCGCTTCTTCCATTTTATGGTCAGTTTAGACGAAGCTCATTTCTGGCTCAATGGGTACGTAAATAAGCAGAATTGTCGATTTTGGAGTGAATATCAGCCAGAAAAAGTCACAGCTTGGTGCGGTTTATTGGACCGTACTGGCATCATTGGACCGTACTTCTTCAAAGATGACGTTACGAATGGTAACGTAACTGTGAATGGTGAGCGCTACCGTGAGATGATATCCAACTTTTTTGCCCAAAATGCAAGAGCTTGACTTGCATGACATGTGGTTTCAACAAGACGGTGCCACATGCCACACAGCACGCGCAACAATGGACTTATTGAGAGGCGAGTTCGGTGAACATTTTATTTCACGTTCGGGACCGGTCAATTGGCCGCGTAGGTCGTGCGATTTAACACATTTAGACTATTTTTTGTGGGGCTATGCTAAAGCTCATGTCTATACAGACAAGCCCGCTTCTGGAACGACGCACTGGAAGACAACATTGAAGCATTTATTCGTGAGATACCAACCGAAATGTTGGAAAGAGTATGCCAAAATTGGAATAAACGGATGGACCATTTGAGGCGCAGTCAAGGTCATTTGCATGAAATAATCTTCAAACATTAAATTATATGGACCGTACTATCGATTCAATAAAGATTTCATGCATTTTTCTGAATTTTATGTGTTTTTTTCTTGAAAAACTTTCCCACACCTTTTAAAAATCACCCTTTATATGGGTATGTGTGCTTTTTACGAACTCCAAAATGAACAAATATCTGAATTTATTCAAAGAATTATGAATTGTATGAGTAGTAGAGTCCTCGATTCCAAATCACATCACAATAGCTTCGCGATTGATAGGAATCTTTTGTTGGGTTCTATGTATTTTAGCCCTGAAAGAGATTCCCAATCAACAGGCGTACTCTCAATTCGAAATCTTGGTGTTCCCTACACACGACCAAATGGATACATAAAGTTTTCCAAATTGCTGCCATCAACATGGGTACAATTCGAATCGAATTCAAGATTTCGGCGACAAGAATAACAACAATTCCATAGAAAAAAAAAGTACATTCATTTTGTTTACCAACCTATTGCGAGAGAATAAAGAAGAAAATGTAACAAAATTCAAATGAAAGAATTCATTTCACAAATTCCTTACCTATTCGAGATCTAAGCGAATTTCAAATTACCTTCACAGCTGAGAGGCACTTTACCTCAAAGACGACACCAACACAACTCAACTACAAGGCCAGCCGCAGATACGTGCTCTACAGAAAGAATCACCATCTTTGAACCAGATTCTCTGTGCCATACCGCACACACAGCACCGTGCAAAAAATAATCAATATAGGTCAGTTCAATTAATTGAAGCGCGTATGCACTTGAACCATATGAATATAACAAGACAATATAACAAATCCAATCCCGTGGGTGTACACAAAAATTGAGAAGGTGCAAACAACGCACAGTAAACTTTGTTTCCGTTTTATCGTGCATATCTGCTTCACAAATGGGCACGAGAAACGATAATTAGCTAATGAATTCATTTGTATTCGGTATTTAAATCCTGCACGACTTCTTTCTCCCCCGTGTGACCGGTGAAATATGCACAAACATAATCCAATTAACATTCAACACTTTTGCAGTCCTACATATGTTCTGCGTAGACTTTCGGTTTAACTGTCTCATTAAACTGTCTGAATTGTGAACACGGAACCCTGTATTATATAAAGGTTAGAAATTGTTTATTTCTAAGGGAAACTTACTTGAAAACCTCTTATCAACCAGTGGCGGTATTTTTAAGGCCTTTTATCATATGCTTGTGATATGACAACTGCTTTGCCGAAAATATGTGTATCTGCTGAAGAGTTCCGTCTGACGTTTCTCTTGTGGAGGAATTTAGCGAGACGTCTCTTTGTGCTTGTCATTTGGGGGAAATTTATTTATTATTTGTTTCGTTTGTGCATGTAAACAAGCGAGAATGTCGTAGAATGAAGAAGACGGACTGAGCAATAAGAAAGTCTATACTTGTCGTCGAGTAGTTTTTCGGGTTTCAAGTTTGGATTGTATTCTTGAAATGGAACCTCCGCACACAATTTAACATCACACAAGGCTACAAAGCACCAGTTCCCGGAATTCTTCAATTTCACATCATGGAGAGTCAACGAAACATAGAAACGCATCGCTCTGTCGTCGCGATGCATAGGACTTGTTTACTGGATACAATTCTTCAAAATTTATAAATAATCTCAGAGTAAAAGTTTATTTTTAGATGACGACAATTGGCCTCAAAGCAGCAGGGAGGCGATAGAAATTGCATGCCGAACTGCCAGTGATTGGTTGAATAAATCCATGATAAGCAGGGGAGATGTGAATTTAAAACGAGAAAACGACACGATATGTGTTTCGATTAGAATGTGCAAATTAGAAGTTTTTTTTTTTTTTTTGGCCTTTGTCCACCTGGTGACAATCAGATTGCTAGTGGAGTGATCTACTTCTTTGAGGCAGGAGAAGAACTGATTTAGAATTCATGATCCATGATGATAAGTATGTGTCGTCGACTTTTCGATTGACGTTCACATAACGTTAGGAAATGAACAACCTGATTTCACAGCTCTGCCTGTGAATTGTCGCGTTGTCCATTTATAGGGAGATAATTATGTGGAAACTCTCAGTTTCATGTACAAGATTTCATGGCAATGGCAGCTCTGTAGATTTAAGAAGACTTAACTTGGTTAGGAGTGGTTCAGTTAGTAACTCGTTGTGCTCTTGTGATGAATAGTGTAGAATCAACGCAGAGGAAAATGTGTTCATAGCACGATACTATAGCAAATTCCAAACTTAATTTGGATTGCAGTTTCGATAGTATTCCCATATAATTGTGGTTCAGGGGTCAAAAATGCGATATCCTAGCTTGAGTTTAGTCACGCGTTGAGTTAGGCAAGCAAATATACAACAATTTTCGCCAGGCGACGGGGAGGATCAAGTTAGCGTTCACAAGTTATAAACATCCACAGATATCCAACCAAGCCGAAGTAGTTGAGCTAGACTACAAGGGGCTACAGTTTGTGGATCTCATCGACCAACTTTCACAGTTTGCCAAACTAATAGACAAACAGCAGCAGCTTTTTAACGTCGTGCTGATATCTTTCGCCTGGAGAATTCTACTTGGACAAACGTCTATTCATGCATCCACAAAAGAAGGATTTCCCATCAAATCATGTCTAAAACGGAAAACAGGCAATTTTTTTTTTCATTCCCAGAGCACACTTCTAAACAAAAACATTCAAAACTAACGTTACAAAATAACGGCATACACACTGCATCAGGCAACTACATTTCTCACCTCTTTTGGCAATTAGCTAGTTTCGTCTCAGTCTCAACGTGTTCGACTCTCGCAAATGCAAAGTCTTCTCGTTCCTTCTCATAGCGGCCTATAATACGTTCGGCATTCTCCAATTTGTACTTTAACGTTGTATACGTATCGTGATCAACGTTTAACTTGTTTTCCAAATTGGTAAATGCTTCGAGTTCCTTAAGTTCCCGTTCGACCTTTTGTAAGCTAAAAACATGGGATACTCTCACATATTCGTTCCTTTGGCTGCACACACGAAAGAAGGCATCGAATGTCACATGCAAATGCATACACTTACCTTTCTTTCTCAGTGAGTCGCGGAGTCAGACTGGCTGTGCGCAAATTCAGAACAGCTTTTGGTGTATGGAATTCGGGGCGAGTTGGAGAGGATTTTGGCGTGTCAAAACACATATCTTCCGCTGGCATGAATTCCTCATCAATGCTGGGCGTACATTGGATGTCCTTCAGCTCATTCTGATAGTAGACGTCTCTCAGGGTTATGTGCGGCGTGAAGTTGATTCCTGATTTGGGTAGTTGCAGTTTGGTGGGCATTTGAGTTGGGAACATAGGATGAGGGAGGCATGTCTCGGTTTTGGCTCCACTTTCCTCTATCAGAGGGGGGAATGCTGAAGACGGGCACCATGTTCTTCGGCGTTTTTCGTTGGCTGCTTTAACCGTGTGCGATGAGTTGCTGTTGATGATTTTGAGAACCTCTTCGTTGAGACGTTTTTGCAGTTGACCCACTTTAATCTGAGTGAAATCGATGAACATGGCATCAGATGGAATTTAAGAATCTGAGTTAGCGGCTATTGAGGTTACCTGACTATTCTTTGTCTTCTCGACTTCCAGCTCGTTCTGCAGGCGATTGATCTCCTTCTCAAGTCTCTTCATCATCGCAGCATCTGTGAGGACTTCATTTACTTGCGGAGTATTCTTCACAGCCTTTGCTCGATTAGCGAAACTGAAACGGGAGCGGAGATAGTTAGTCTACGTTGCGCTAGTTTATGTCTGCAGAAATTCACCTCAAAGTCGATAACGTTTCTTCCACTGCAGTTGGATTGACTGTACAAATAATGGCAGTAAGCGCATTGCCACCTAGTGATGCCTGCAGAATTCTAGTTAACTTTGAGTCCCGATAGCTTACGTATTTATCCTCCGCAAGTTGCTTAATGACACGACTCAAAAAAAGCAAACTTTTATTGATGTGTCCGCCCTCCTTTAGCCTGGAACCAGTGGCTCCAGTTTGATCGGCTCTTTCAGAGCCTGCCAAGTCGACAAGATTTAAAATACTAATCTGCACTGAATCTTCATCGGTTTCGGTTTTTCGAGACTCGATGATCTGAAAATGGACACATTATTTAAAGGCCATGTCTACACAATGTTTGCTGCTTACTATTCGAAATATAGCATGCGACCGACTGGAACGCTCGTTCATATTGGTCTCGCCTATTTTTCTGGATTTGCTGCCCATGCACAGGTAGCTGAGTAAATCTGCTTCACATGTTATTATGTATTCGGAGCAATTCACACTCACGTCGCCGTTGGGTGTTTCGTGAATTTTGAGATCTTGATTAGACTTATTTAAGAGATCGTAGATTTTCTCATTGTAGATTTCTATGTAGCCGACTCTGCAAAAATGATATCAAAGACGTGAACATTCATGATTCTGCAGGACCGTATGATGTATAAATCAGCACCAATGTATTAAACGACATGAATGCGACTTAAACCGAAGAATTTTAGTATTCATATGGTGTCAACAAGTCTATAATACGTGCTCAGCATTATAATGAAGCAGTTTAGTACCAATTTATGAACAACCAATTGACTACTCTTCATGTCCATTGCCAAGCGATGCTTACAAAACATAATCTATTTTGTATACAAAGTCTAACCACTGTACCTCACTAAAAACTGTCGGTCAGCAGCTTTCTCGATTTCTTTGAAGATCTCCTTCGAAGCAAGCACCATCACTCCAGGATTATGTTCATCGCCCATCATTGTGTATGTCTTTCCTGCAATTCAAATGGAAACAACAAAATCTATTCAATCAAAAGCCTTCCGTTGAATTTCTCAGAACTCACCCGAGGATGTTTGTCCATACGCAAATATGGTTCCATTGAAACCTTTCAAGCCCGAGTCGACAATTTGTTTCGCCATTGTATCGAATATCAGTTGATTGTTCACATCTTGATCGAATATTTTATCTAAAACGAGACCATCAGTAATCTCGAATAATGCTCAACCGCCCGGTCAAAACAACAAATGAACACATTATGTGATTACCAAAGTAAAACGGCTCCGGCTGTCCATCAATGAGTTGTATAGAATTTCCAGCAACTTTCCAATTGCTGGATTGTTTTTGCTCCTTTTCCTTGCGAAGAATCGGTCGCACTTTGATTGCGACTTGAATATTACTAGCAGACATTGTTAAAGTTACGTAAAATATTAGCTAATAAACAGAGATTATTGTGAAAATATAAAACATTTATGAAGGTTTTCTTGATAAATTTGCATGCAACATTTAAAGAAACGATTTTCGCACAAACAGTTATTTTCAAAACGGAGCGTAAGTCAAATGCAGCGAGTGACAGATAAAAGAGCTCGCTGTGTTTGCATGAAGTAACGAGTGACAAGCAACTAGAGGTGTTCGCTTGAAATGAACCCTAACGTTGACGTTACATCGGTGGCTACACAGATGAAATATAAATATATTATAAAATAGGTTTAAAACTGTGATGTAGACATTTTAGATTATTAAATAGCTAGGCAAATATACCGTGAATATATGGTCAAACAGTGTTGAATCTGTTCGTGTGAACACAAAAAACGACTGTCTGTAGGAAATGTCGGATTGTTTTCAAAAATATTTGACTTTTGACATTTTGGAAGGGTTTCGCAAGGTTGTGTGGTTGTTAGCGGAAAATAAAGTAACGTACAAAATGATTCCCTACGACCATAATATTTATTATAAGTTTCCACGTTCCAATTAAGTTTTAATTCTGTTAGCAAAATGACAGAAAAAACAGTGATCACAAATTCACTTCATTTTTTCTATACTCATTCCACGACTTCTTCTTCTTCTAAAGTGTTGGGTATTAGAAGACCTACGAGTACGTCCTTCAACATTGAAATTCATTTGAATTGAACATTTCTGACAATCTGAAGGCTAGCGACACCCGACATTCATCCGACCAAGTCTGCCCATGTGAACCTATTACTTTGCCTCAAATGATGAACGGTTTTTCATAAATTTGTAAAAAAAAATCTGAATTTTCAATGTAGTTCAGAAGGTAAGTTCAGAAGGCAGTTCAGAAGGCTGTCCACATGGTTAGTTAATTGGTAAAATTTAGCTGCACAAAAGATGGGAAGTGATACGCTTGAAGATCTATTCCGGCGTCATTGCTAGCGGTGTACATGAAAGGAGACAACCTTTCTCAGAACACCTGTTTGGGTATTGACTCTTTTAAGTAGCACCTCACGAGTCACGACTGATATACCAACAGGATGAGCTCTATCTCGCATTAAGTACATCCTTATCTAAGATCGGATAATCCTCTGTCAGCAATAGAAAAAAATATAAAAAATGGTTGTCAAAAATTGTAAGGGACAAGAGAAGTAGAAGTTGGGCATCTCTATCATACTTCATTTCTGATCTTTTTAATGCCTGAAACACAATTGTGCGTTGCTGCGTTGCGTCGTCTATCAACGCACACAATTCAATGTAAGTACAAAATGAGAGAGATGGGAGGATCGTGAAACGTAAGACCATCGCATGTCATTATGGAACATGTTGGACAATTATTGACAGATTGGTGCGATGATAAACAGCTGATTACATTTTCTCAATCATCAATTTAAATTCGGACCAAGCAGGAAAACAAGTTCAATTGTTAAAGCAGAATAGTTTTTGATTTGGCATTTCACTAACGAAAACAGCTGACACAATATTTTTCATCTGGTAGTTGAGAAAGAGAGAGTGAACAGCTGATTATCACAGTGCGTCATCGCACCCCTCCGCAACATTGAAGTCGAACGCAGCAACGCACTATTGTGTTTCAGGCATATTACCTCGTTTCAGCATTTTTGTTTCGTGTCTTTCGATGTCAAAATACAAATTGAGCGCCTCTATATTTCATTCCTTATCAAATATATATATATATATATGTACATACTTATTATTATGGCGGCCGTAGCGTTGTGGGTTGGTGCGTCGACCCCTACGCATTTGAGCCAAACACATACTTCCCTGAGCACATTTTCTAGGGGATGTTCCCTTGTTGTATAAAATGCAGTTTGGTAAAGAGGCTTAAGATTCTTTAAACTCGTCAGGCTTGAGAATTACTGAGCGTCAAGAAACCACAAATAGAATACTTTTGAATAAAATTAATTTTTAAACTATTTCATTCCAATGCTTTATTATAAAGAACATTTTTTGTTCTTCCATCTTTTACGTATCTAAATAATAAGTGATGCTATATATTAATAATAAATAAGGCTAGGTTTCTCTACTCTAGAACACCCAATATACGGTTGGCCACGAGAAAATACCGCTAACGAAACAGTGAGTTATCAGCAATTTTTCCGAACGGGGTCTGGAAGCCTCGCGGTTTCTGATAAATCTAGTTTCAGCCCCCTTGAATTCATCCGTCCATGAGAGGTTGTCAAACGAGCAAAGCCTACAGGGTGAATTTCAGTTAATAATGAGACTGACTGAGACAGCTTTTCCAGCGGCCATATATTGAGACCGATTGACTTGAAAATTGAGAGCGAAACCACTTCAAACTCGGTGTGAACGGCCTATTTTAGTAAAAATTCATCTGGACCTCGCAGTTTCAAATTACCAAAGAGTGCCCTTGCCGAATGATATTATGCTACGCAGAGCCTACTGGTTCCGCCATACATTTTCGTTGTCTGAAAACCTCGCGTTCATCCGTCCGTGAGAGGTTGGGAATCCGGATAAGCCTTCAGCGTGAATTTCAGTTTATTTTGGCATTTATTTTTTCATTTTGTCTCTTTCTATTTTATGGTTTTCTCACACTATTATGTCCTGTCAACAAACAGCTGTTCTGGTGGCCATTTACAAATTGAGAGCGAAACCACTTCAGTAAAAGTTCTTCCGGACATCGAGGTTTCGGTTCAGTGGAAACGTAGCATTACGTGATGATATTACATAATACATTTCGCGGCATGGATATTCGGCTTTGCCGTTGATTTGG
This sequence comes from Eristalis tenax, assembly GCA_905231855.2. Taxonomy (NCBI): domain Eukaryota; kingdom Metazoa; phylum Arthropoda; class Insecta; order Diptera; family Syrphidae; genus Eristalis; species Eristalis tenax. The sequence continues at coordinate 74,544,102 of HG993125.1, read as the reverse complement.
CTGGTTGGCCAAGCCAAAATCGTGCAAACCACTTTTGGGACGTCGGTTGTGTCGTTGGGAGGTGGCGATTTTAAAGCTTCCTTGCTGATTGTTGTTCACCAGTTACGAATGAGACACGAACTGAGAGATAGAATTCTTCAATTGGAACATCGGTTTCCATCGGCCTTGTCATTGTCGCAAAAATAGTCCACTTTGAACTAATTGACGCGGACAAAATTCACTTCAATTATTTGAAAAGAAAAAAGCTAATTATAGCTAAGAAAAAATTACTTGAATTGTAGCCAATATGAACATAGCAGGGAAGCTGGCTACACCAATGTGTGCAGTCTAGTGGATTGTGAATGGTTGAAACGGAGAAATGATATTTGTTATCTGATCACTCACTTCCTTTGCGTCAACGGACCAGCTTGTAGTGTACAGCGATAGAGGCCGATTGTTTGGTATACGCGTATCGATTTTTATCTCTAGTTTGCAATTCCGATTTCGATTAAAAGGTATTATTTTTTTACGTACAAACCTGCTACGAAAGTATACCTTTCTAGCAAAAAAAGATTCATAAAATTCCATGCTGCTATACTCGAGATATAAATGGACAAATATATATTAAGCTCCTTTTAAACTCCTTTTTCTATATTCATGTAATAGAAGAACTTGTACAAGAACCTGTATAGAAACGAGTTTCGTAACATGGAATTGTTAAGTACATGATATCCTTTCCGATATTGCTGAAGTAACCCGTGGTGGGGCCATACCACGAATTGAGAAGAAAATATTCCTTCGATTCATTGGTGGCCCGGGATTCCAAGTTGGCGTTGGTGAGGACTGCAACTCCAAACATTTTACCAAGTGTGCTTGCGCTGTATGTGCAAAAGCAAATCTATGGATGCACTTTTTCTTCCAAAGCTTCCAACGTAGCATGTCTGAAGATTGGGCTTCGGTTGGATATGATTGTAAAATTTGTATGAAATCATCTTCTATCATTCCAGATTTCCAGTCAGATTTCTATCAGAAACCAAAATTCTTCTCTGTGGGACGCTACCAACCAAAAGGCCTCTACAGCCAGCGCGATATCTGGATATCTGCTTCCAATTGTATTACGTTTCTTCCCTATTTGTCTGAGCCACCCTAGATGCTGTCGTTAGCAGCTGCGAATGCAAACTACACCGTCGCAATGTTTCCATTGGAGACGTGAATATTCCTGAAAACTCGTCACTGCCTGATTTCCTTCTCGGATGGTCCCTCGTTGTGGTTATGGCTTTCCTATATCGACTCTAACTCAAGCGACTGAAAGCCTTTCAGCTGGAACCAATTAGGAACAGTAACAGCTACGTGGGTAACATACGACGAAAGTTCTTCCAAGATCTTTGGCAGAAAGTTGACAACTTCAGAAGTCTCGTACAAACCGCTGTTATTCTCCTGTTTCCTGTGTGGGTCACGAATGCGGTAAACAGCATAATGACCGATTGCACTCACAAATCTTGTTTTCGTTGTTATTCACTTTTCCACATTGCCCTGAAAGAGGTTTATTCCAATTGCACAGTCCGGAGCTTGCGAGTTTCACTTTGCACAGAAGCTAGAACAAGCTGCATGACGTATGCACTTTAGAAGTAAACAGTCCAGCAATGGTTCACAACATCAGTAAACAACATGGATGAAGGCTTATAGCGTCACAGAGCTGATTTCGCGTCGCCTTCTTATCTTCCTCACGATGTGTAACAATTTTCACTGATATTGCATCAACCCTGTTTGCTGGGGATAGCAATCTATTTTTGCATCAACATCATACTGCAGTGTTTTGTAGGGTGCTGCGATTTCGTTACTTGTTAATCTTCGTTGATTATGATAAAACGACTAGGTATACATATCTTTTTGCCGTTGTTCAATATTAAGGGTGATTTTTTAAAAGCTATAGGAAAGTTTTTCAAGAAAAAAAAAAAAAACACATACAATTCAGAAAAATGCATGAAATCTTTATTTGTATCGATAGTACGGTCCATATAATTTAATGTTTGAAGATTATTTCATGCAAATGTTGACCTTGACTGGTCCATCCGCTTAGTCCAATTTTGGCATAATCTTTCCAACATTTCGGCTGGTATCTCACGAATAAATGCTTCAATGTTGGCTTCCAATGCTTCAATTGAAGCGGGCTTGTCTGTATAGACATGAGCTTTAACATAGCCCCACAAAAACTAGTCTAACGGCGTTAAATCGCACGATCTAGGCGGCCAATTGACCGGTCCCGAACGTGAAATAAAATGTTCACCGAACTCGCCTCTCAATAAGTCCATCGTCGCGCGTGCTGTGTGGCATCTGGCACCGTCTTGTTGAAACCACATGTCATGCAAGTCAAGCTCTTGCATTTTGGGCAAAAAAAAGTTGGATATCATCTCACGGTAGCGCTCACCATTCACAGTTACGTTACGATTCGCATCATCTTTGAAGAAGTACGGTCCAATGATGCTACCAGCCCATAAACCGCACCAAACTGTGACTTTTTCTGGATGCATTGGTAGCTCTTGCAATGCTTCTGGCTTATATTCACTCCAAAATCGACAATTCTGCTTATGTACGTACCCATTGAGCCAAAAATGAGCTTCGTCTAAACTGACCATAAAATGGAAGAAGCGCGCGATGAACTTTCTTAACAGAGCACGCATTTTGATAATAAAATGCAATAATTTGCAAGCGTTCTTAGTTTGTAAGACTATTCATGGTTCAATTATAGACCAAACAGAAGATGTTTGACAGTGAAACAAAACACGAAACGTGCGTCAGCTGGTTAAACCAGTGTTGCCAAAAGGTTTATCCCTAAAAAATCACCCTTTACATAATTGTGTGCAGAATTTTTCAAGAAGAACTGCTTTATTCAGGTCTTTCGGAGTTTGAGTAGTCGCTGATAGCGGGTAACTAGATTTTTTCGATTATCAAAGTGAAGCAAGTGACGATGTTGCACTGGTACAACATCGTCACTTTGGCGTTTAGTGTAAAAAGTATGGGAACCGTTGGATTTTGTAAATCGATTTGAAATTTTCACCTGACCAACACAAATGGGTTTGGACTAGTTTAAGTAATTATTAAGAATTGACGCATGACTGAGTTGACTCCCGTGGTGGGTGTCTTGATTGAATCCGCGACAGGAATTGCTTTCATAATTTACGGGTACAACTCTCTTCGATCTCTCACAATGTTTAGAAAATAACTTCTTATATTTCACCGCTCGGAGTCGGCGTAAAGTCGTTTTCAGTCTTGAAAGAACAGTAGAACCCCTTATTCTTCTTTTCGAAGTGCAACAGTCGTGATTGGTCCCAGTCTCACCAACACTGTTTCATTGATCTCTTGCTAGCTATCTCTCAGCCTCTGATGATGTATGTCCATCGTTTATAGGCTGACGATCCCATGTAAATCTCACTGGGCGAAGCACCTGTTGAATCAGCTCAGCTCTTTTTCAAAAATTAAGTCTCTGGGCTACACAATTTAATTTTTATTCAATTGGAAAACCGTCTACGAATTGATAAAATGCTTTATACACGTGGTCAAATGATCACGTTCGAAACATACCATTTGGGAAATCCGGTAGATGTAATCTCTAGTGCTCCGTCAGTAAACCAGTTAATGCCTTCAAGATACACAACCATTTTAGTAGCAATTTTTCTGATTGAAAAGTACATTTTGTATGGTTTTTGATATGAATTCTTTCAGTTAATGATCACGAAGCTGGTGATATCTAATTACAGTGATAACTTTACTTATTTGGTTTTTGTGTGTACATGGATTATAATAATTATTTTGCACTGTTTTTTTTTTTTTTTTTTAATTTCCTAGTTTTAAGAGAATAAATATCATGAAATGGTATCATTTTTCGCTTCACTTCTTGGACCCCCTTAGTTCAAGGTGGACCTGTGCCTGGTTTTTACACTTGTGTTGTAGTCCACTTCCAGAGGGGAAGTTTGAGAAGCTCTTTTCTGGACGGGAGTTAACGTCGATGGCAACATTGATGGTCGATAATAATCGAACTCAAAACATCAACTTTCGTTAACGTCTGTATTATAGAATGAATTTATATAATGCCGGAAAATGGGGTAAAAAAACAAAATACAAAGGATCTCAAAGCAAATTTTGTAGCGAGGCTAAGGTCCATACAAACCATGAAGGATTTCCAAGAACTGTCTACAGAGATGATGGAGGAAGAGATATTCCTCTTTCCAGTGGAAAACCCCCAATCCATCGCAGTTGTGCTCTCAAGTCATGCATACTACTTTATTTTCACGCACACTTGTTAGAAGTATAGAGCAACGCAATGGTGTTAGGCGGGAGTAATCAGCTTCGTTTAGCGCACACGTATTCACAGACGCCTGTCTGTGAATAGGTTATAAAAAACGCTGTTAGATGAATCTGAGGGGCAAGAAAGGGAGAAGTGGCCCATCTCTTCCTCCATCATCTCTGACTGTCTAGATCAGTGCTTTTAGAACTGCACAAGCCGTGCGACATACCCACGTATGTGCCTGTTTGACACCTTTATGATTGAATACAGAAATGAAGTAAGATAGAGATGCCCAACTTCACAGCTGATTGACCTCTTGTCCATTAGCGAATTTAAGGGGCTTTTTGACAGTTATTCATGAATTTTTGACAGTTGTTCACGAAATTACGTAAATGCCGTTCTCCGATTGGTCAATTTGGCTTTAGAAAACAATATAAAAGTGGTTGTCAAAAATTTCAAGGGGTAAGAGAGGGTCACATTCCAAATTCGTTTCCTTTTTCTATTTTTAATGTCAAACATCAAAGAATGTGACTTCACGCAAATGTGAAGTGGCGAATGGCAGAAATAACCTCAAAACCTCGTTTGCCAGCTTGGGATACTTTCCTCCTCTCTCTATCCAGAAATTGTTAGTAGTTTTTAAATTCTTTCGTCTGTACATATGGTAGGTCGGCGAGTTCGACTGACATGTTAAAAAAAGAACTCCATATCCATCTTTGTCCCTTTCCAATTTCAGAATCCATTTCTGGAAAGCTAATTAATAGTTTTTTCTCCACTCTCTACTGCACACTCTGTGCCATGAGATGAATATGAGATGAGAGGAAATAATCAAATATTTTGGATTGTAAAGACTCTGATCTCAAACGAACTTTTGTAAGCAAAGCTCTGATTCTGTATTTGGCGGTTATATTGCTTTCTTCTTTCCCTTGGAGGCTCTTCTTCGAGATGTTTCAGTGGTCAACAAGAATTGCCATAAATGATAGTTTCAGAAGCCAGGTGGGATCAGAAAGATTATTCGAATTTCCCGATTTTGAATCTTGTAAGAACATCATTAATTCAGCCTTTAATTCCAGAACTCGTGTCAATGCCTTTCATTTTGACAACCATCTGACCTTTGTGTGATAAAGTAGATTTCGATGGAGTGAGCCCATTTTGTGACATATATTTTATTAATGGAGTTCACAACTCTGACCACATGTTTAAGCACACCATTAAATTCAGATGGTAACACATTAGAAGCCAAGACTTGTCGATAAAGAAAGCAGTGTATCCATGAAACGTTGGCATTAATAATCTCAATAAATTAAAATTCTGATGCGCACTTAAGTTTCGTGAACATCGACGAATATTGATCACCCCTACTCCAGATGCCATTGCAATCACATTTCAAATGAAACACGAATGGGCTTCCCATTTAATTTTCTAATACGTAGTCTAGACTGGAATGATTCGATTTGGGTCTTCTTTTATTTTTTTTGCGGCGTTTTTGCGGTCTCTATGAACGACATAAATCGAGCTATAGGCACCCAAATTGTAAGCATATCTGCTGCATCTGGATAACTGACTGCTGGACTCAGATCTACAAGATTGAGTTAGTGTGCGGTTTATATACTCCATAAATTTATATTTTTTTGTCGTTAAAATTCTTTGGAAACTTTATAAGCTTGCAAGTAGTTCAGACCTGACATGGGTAATTTTAGGTCCAGAATTTGAGTGAATAACAAAAACTCCTAGTTTAACCATTTCGACTTGCAATGCCGTCAGTGAACTAAGATTACTAATTTTTCAAGGACACAAATATTGCCACAATGCGAACATTGAGTGAGACGTATGTGTCCAAACAGGTGCAAAAAGGTTAAGAAGCCTGTTATCTTTCCTGCCGATGACAGAGTTTGGAAACGTAGTTGGGAGCCTAACTACGTTTCCAAACTCTGTCAAAACCGAATTCCCTTAAGAGCCATAAATGCAACAAAAACTCCCGCATGAACCTCGCATCTGTCTCAAAGCACATCGTCCGCTGTCATTTACTCAGAACCGATTGAGAAGTAAATGCGCAGGGACTGATCCATTGGACAGTCAATTAAGATTCACTGGAAGATTGGTATTGTGAGATAATAAGCAGCAGGCCTTCATGTGCCAGAGGAAGCAAAAACAAATCGCACAAGTGGTAGTGCCGGTTGGATCTGATCCGGTTGCCAGACGGCTTTATCAGTCGATTCAGCTCTCTCAGTTGCAGTTGGAAACCGCTTCAGCTTCGACGTTCGAAATATTCTCCCAGATTGAGATTTAGTTAGACTGTCGTTTTTTTCTTTTCTCTTGAGTATCAATTAGAAATTACACAATGCCGGTGAATATTCAAAATGTGCTGGTTTGCGACGCTGTAGACAGCGCGTGTGTTGATCTTCTGAAGAGCAATGGCATCAATGTCGGTATCTGGAGCACACAGTCTGGCGATTTTTCTAATGTATTTGTTTATGTCTCATTCTAGGTGACATACAAGTTGAAGCTGCCAAAGGAGGAGCTCTGTAAGGAGGTTAAGGTAAGAAGGCGATCGTGGCGGGCGAAGTTCTAATCGTTGTTGAAAGGTCTAGGTCAGTTTTTATCAGAAGGCAACTGTGTCGCTTGTTCGTTCGCACTCGGCCATATGTCAGTTGTCGTTGTGCGTGCTGATTAACTGTTTTTGTATATATGTGTTCCGATGCGAAAAAAAAAAAAACAAATGCAACAAGTGTTGACAGTGTTCGCGTGTAGACTTCAGACTGAAAGCGTTTCCTGCACACTTTCTTTGCGACCGTTCACGCCCTCTATATGAACAAACGTGTGGTCGGGTTGGCGGAGTGAAAGAATTCGTAAACAGGTTTGGCTGTGCAGACCACGGCGGACTGATTTCAGCTGATTTGAGTGAAATTGCGTCAGATAGTTCTGTGGAGAGTTAGATAAGAACGTGAGACGAGTTCTGATACGAGAACCTGTGTGGTTTTCGACGACCCACTCTCGTATGGGTTTGACTAATCAGCACGGCATTATTCTTGTTCTTTGGATATGCTTATTCGAATTTAACTCATAATTAGATTATCATTGAAGCTGGAAACAATACTCTCTACAATGGTGATCAATGCAATTGGTTAACCGTCAGTTGTTGTATGAAGGTCTTTATTTGATTTCATTTAACACTTAGACAAGATTATTTGTGAGACTCTATTTCCTTTATGCACTCTTGCATTAGTTGAAGTTAACGAAGTAAGTTTAAGAAAAACACGAGTATTACACTGCTATTTACTTTTACAAGGGACACCTCTCTTTACGTACAATTCGTTACTGTCCCGGTTTAAAGATTTCGTATGTTTCAACCCCTTCAGAATAGACACCTCTATATAACGGTCAGCCATTTCTGTTTTTACGAATACTTTTCCTACAGAAAAAGTCCGTGGAGTAAAACGTAAGAAACACCAGTTTATTCTCAAACTCTCTATTCTCTACTTTCGAACGCACAGTTAAATTTAGAGACTCGTTCATTAGCCGCACGACACGAATATGGAACGCTCTTCCCAGCCTAATATTTCCCCCAGATTACAATCCGCAGATATTTAAAACCAATGTGCACAGGTACCTCCTCTCCCTTTCTCCCTCTACACCTTCGGCCCGTGCTGTGTCTTGAACCCGGACACTTAAGGGTATTAACAATCCCCTGTGAGCGCGCAAATTACAAAAAAAAAAGTCATGTTGGCTTGGGCATGTGCCCCGCAATTTAAAAAGTAACGTTTGCGCCGGTTGATGCGCAACTGCCTAACTTCGAAGTTGTGTACTTCCTGTGCCTGTCTGCAATGGCTTTGAACTTCCCCTTGCTCAACCAGGTCACATGTGGCTATGAAATCAGGATTGTTATGAATAAATTTGCGTCGAGACCTTCTATTGTGAACAATGTTCGAAAGGAATAGGAAAAAGCGTCCTTATTATGAAGGTCTTTCCGAAGAAAAATTTCCATGAATTTCCCTCAATTTTCTCCTCTGTCATTTTGTTACGGAAAATCAAATAAAGATGAGAAAGTTGATTTATTTGAACACGCCGAATTTGTTGACACTTAAAGGTCTACTGCAACTAATGAAAATCAAAGTGAAGCATTAGTTAGCTGAATGGAAAAGTATCCAGATGTTGCTATTGGCTTCACCTTTCCCATTGTAAAAACAATGTCTCAATGGTCAATGGCTTCGCGATTGTATTGCTAACACATGTGTACCATCAGCCAGGAATACCAAACTTTTCAAAAAATGTAAGCTTTATGGTTCTTGCTTCTTCAAGTGCTGTGTTCATTTTTATCCAAACTCGACACAGATTTTCTTCAAATATTTGCAGCTCCTCCGGAGGAACTGTGCCAAGCCAACGTCATGCTCTTTTGTTGATAGCCACCTTTGGCAAAAAATCGGCAACACGAAGTTAACTTTATGATTGGTGTTATTGCAAAAGTTTGCAAGGATCCCTTCAAAACATTCACATCGTACTTGAAAGCAGGTTTATTAACTCTGAAGTACTTCTGGAATCTAGGCAAAAAAGTCATTTTGGTTTTTAGAACATTCTGCATAACTTAATACACTTATCAAGTTGTTGTCATTTTTAAAGGATTCGGTGTGTCCCTTCTCTTTCTTTAAAGAAGCATACTTCCCTATTTTGCCTTTCCTCATCTTGCGTACCTATCAGCATAGCCCCGATACCACACTTATCAAGTTGTTGTCATTTTTAAAGGATTCGGTGTGTCCCTTCTCTTTCTTTAAAGAAGCATACTTCCCTATTTTGCCTTTCCTCATCTTGCGTACCTATCAGCATAGCCCCGATACCACAAATTATTTCTAAATGTGTTTAAAATAATAACAAAACCCAAGAAAAATAATATAAACGCAATTATTTGTACTCAACAAACGAACTGGTTGACAAATAATTTCAGATAAGATTCCATAAATGACAGCTGATACATTTTTCGAATACAATTTTGAATTAATCTCGAGGAAAAATATTCCGATGAATTCACAATAGCGGGGACTTTTCCTTCGGAGGGAAAAATGTAAGGGAACAAGAAATTCCCTCAGAATTCATGATACACCTGAACCCTTATTTGCGATTCCCCGTAGTTTAATATTTGTAATTCTGAATGTCGGCAATTACACAGTGCGGCAGTACCTAACTAAATATTTGAACGCTTTGTTATACAATAATGTAATGCTGTGCTTTTTTGCAAGCGTATTATTAGTGCTTAAATTATTAGTGCACACAAAAACGGACATCGGCGGTTAATAATTCATCACAAAATCTTGGCAGCACCTATGACATAATGACATTTGTGGCAGTCAGGGGTGGGATCGTGTAAGGTGATGGTTGACCGTTAGGAACAGACTAAATGCTGTTCGTCTGACTGTAGTGTACAATGAGTTAACATTGTATCCGATTATGCGCAGTCGTTTTAGACGTTGCATATTTGGAAGATGAACGTGGCTAGGGCCACAGACTTTTCAGTCTTGCTCAGATTCCTATATGTTGATGTTGTTTGCTGTCTTCTGTTGTGTCCCCACATTCGTCTTGGGGGTTTTGACTTCTACATTTCGTTGTTGTGGCTTAGCTGGGGCCTTTTTTACTGGTAGTTTGATTTGAACGCCGATACCTTGATGGCTGGTATTCCCTTGTTTTTTAATCCCTCTAGAATTTCTTCGTCTGTGTGGGAAGAGTGTACTCCCTTAATTACCATTAGGTTTTCCCTTTCGGCTTTTGGGGATGCAAGTCTAGTTGTCGATTTAACGTTGCTTAAGGGAAATCTTGATTTGTTGAGTCCTTCTGTGGTCTTGGTGTTGATAATTGTTTTCCCCTTACTGAGGTTTTTTACCGCCAATTTTATGTTATTCATTCTGGCGTAGCGGGTGATCTCAGCTACATTTGCCGAGAAACACGTTATTGGCGGCATTGCTGGTTCCTTCCGATCGATTGTAAAGGTTGGGTTGGTTTTTTGGGTGGTGCTGTTGCTGTTTGTGTCAATGGGGTCGGCGGCATTGACTGGATCGGTGTGGTTGGTTGACTGGGAGATGTCTTCAGACAACTCTTTTGCCCTGGTTCTGTGATATCCTCCGCCATTCGGTCGGTGCCGTCTTAGCTGGTGGGCGGAGACTCGGATGGTGCGGACTCGGCCTCGGCCTCGGACTCGCTACATATCTCATACACAGACACGGCATCCGAGACTGCCATCTCATCCTCCTCATCCGATAACTTTTGAAGCTGGTCACGAATTCTTCGACTAAATTTCCGACCGGCTTCCTTTTTCAGTGTTTGTATGAGGCCTAAAATCTTCACTGAGTTTCACTTAATTGCGTCCGTACATACCGTGCGCTATGACTGCCAGCGAGAGAATGATCTTACAATTGACTTTACTAGACTTACAAACTAAAGGTTAGGCTGTTGGCTGCACAATAGGGGCCCAACTGATGCACTTTGCTTAAATTAGTATGTATTATTATTGTCGGTTTATTGTTTTTTTTTTATGTCCTACAATGGCTGGTGCTTCCATCGGGTTGTTCAAGTCCGTGTGATGTGTTAGCCGACTTAGCCTCGATGGTGATTGCTATCGCTGCTCTGGTAGAATCCATGCGGCTCGTTGTTCGACGTCTTGGAAAGTTCTGCTCGTTTAGCAGATTTAACGCGTGGAGGAAGCGTTTTCCAAGGACTGTGTTTCTCAAGTTCCTGATTTCCTCGTTAGGATGGTTGTTGATTTCTAGTTGCTGCTTTCTGAACAGTGTCACCATGAACTGTTGCAGAGGGATTATGCGTGCTTGGTCGTAAAGCCTATTGTTGCGGTGGCGCCTTTGACGGTCCCTGTGTTGGCCGTACATATTCGCTTTATTTTTCTTTCGAAAATTGCGAGCTTCGTCATGCTGGTCTTAGAGATGGTGTGCCATACTGGGAAGCCGTGCGTAAAGATCGGCCGAATAAGCTGCTTGTATAGCAGCAGTTTTGTCCTCCGGCTTAATCCATATTGCCTAGGTTCGCCTTCTTAAGGGTCAGTTTCGAATGACTGTTGCACTTCAACCTTTCCGTAAAGTTAATGTCAAGATACTTGACCTTTTCGTTTGTTAATATTTCTGTACCGTTAGGGAGCACTACCTTTATGCTTCGACATTTGGCTGCTGATCTGCATCCACCTGTGGATGGTCTCCTTAAGTACATAAGAACCGATTTCCCAGCATTGATACGGTATAGTAGTCAAATTTGTTCGCTGTTTGGTCTTCGACCCTTTGCGCGGCAATCTGCGGTGACGTCGAGGTGGCATAAGTCAGCGAGTCATCTGCAAATAGACAGCATTTTATTGCGTCAATTGGATGTGATTGATCTGCCGTGTAGATGTTGAAAAGCCACGGTCCCAGCTTTGATCCTTATGCAACTCCCGCCTGGGTGCTCCGCTCTGTTGACATGCTGCCTTTAACTGAGACGCAGAATCTTCTGGAATGCAGAAAGCCATAAATTATTCTGATGAGGTTGGAGGGGAACCCCATCTGGTTCAGCTTGTAGATGAGTCACTCAATCCAGATCGGAGTGAAGGCCTTTTCTACGTCCAGGAAGCAAGCGGCGGTTATTGTTCAGGGCAGCAACAACATCGTAATGGAACTTCATTAGAGGGTGTAGCGATGAATGTTTTTTCCCAAAATCCGTACTGAATATCGGGAATGCTGTTTAGGTCAGTAGACCATCGCTTTAGTTTTCGCACTACCAGGTTCTCCAGGATCTTGCTTATATTGCTCAAGAGCGATATGGGCATGTGTCCTGAAACTCTGGCAGCGTTCCCCTTTTTTGGTATTGCGACAATTTCTGCTATTTTCCACTTGCTAGGAATGTAGCAATTGTTGATGCAATTGTTCATGATGATTGTGAGAAGTATCATCACCGTTTGTTGCATCCGCTTCAGGACGAAATTCGAAATATTGTCAGCCCGGCTGCTTTCCTCGTTGGGCTACGTTGAATAATTCCCGCAATTTCTTCGGCCGTTGTGAGGTCATCATTTCCTGTCGGGTCGTCCTCTGGGTTGCTTCCGCTGAAGATTATGTCTGGTGCGGATGAATTCTCAAGTGCATTGACGTAGGTGTTGACTTCTGTGACAAATTCCGGGTCATCGGGCGGTGATGGTTGAAAGTTGTCTTCGAAAAAGGATGGAAAGGCTTCTGCCTTCTCCGTCGGCGTGTTTGCGTCTCCTTCGCTTGTTGTTTTTGGCAGCTTCTTCCTCTTACCGCAGCCTGGATTTCGTCCGACATCCTGATGTTTCAACAAATAAGCACAAATCAACGTAAAGCCATAGTCATAAACCTTACGCTTGAATCGCTCTACAGTTGATGGAAACCGCATTAAACTCTTTTCAGTAGTTTAAACGATATAAGCGTGCATCGAGACATACGGCTATTATTTAATATTACGCGAATATAAAGACGTTACAATGTGCATGGTTTGCGGACTGTAATAAGAAGCGACAATGTTGAAATGTATTAATTTGTTTTAAAGTATGTACAAAATGTTTATTAGTTTGTGCATTTGAATTTTTGTATGTTTGGAATATCCCGCGATGACGTCACGTCAGCCTACCTTTTTTCCCCTATACCATGTGTTGTACACTCTGTCCCTAGGTCACAATATTTAAACAGCGACATAGGATCCCATCTTCAGCCACATCAAATCCTCATTCTGCTCAAGAGCTTTATTTGTCCAAGTGAACTACGTCTTTCCACTGAGAGCTGGTTGAATGCCTGATTTTTTTAATGCTTTCCCATTTTGTTATAAGCCTGACCGCCAGCCTTTTTTTTTTTTTAGCAAGGAGTGAGTCTGGCTGCCCATAGCCTAAGTCAGTGCATCCGTAAATATCTTTATGTCCGCTTGAAGGCGCTACTGCCATTTTTGTATATTCATGGCTTGATTTGAGTTCATACGACTTTATCCGACATCACATAATAGCCAGCTCCCTTTTTCGTCACGCATTTTTTCCGGGACGTGATGTTCTTAGTTAGCAGTCGTCATTTGTTATTATTCCCAATGTGCTTTCAGCTAAAAGGCGGCCGTCTCGAGTATCCCATTTCTATGGAGCCAGCTTCAACATTTCTGTCTTTCTTATGAAATTCTAATAAAAGTTGTCATGAATCGTGAAAATGCTCCCGCAATCACTTAAGACGAAATCAGCTCAATGAAAGCCCCTTTAAAATAATTTATTCAATTCATTCAAAGCCACCTATTGATTTCAATACAGACTTTTTACTTCTTCCACCAATAGGTCTTGAAGTTCTTTAGAAAATACGACGGTTGCAGACATCGTGCTCACCGCGCTCTGCTCTTCATTTCAATTCAACCCTTGAACTTGGTCTTTGACATTCATTCATTGCCAAGGATATACTATTCACCCCTGACTGTCATAGACTGTCTTTCCAACAGAATTCTCGTTTGGTCTATTGAAATATTTTAACTCAAAGGCCGTCAAACAGGATGATTTATAAAAGGAATTCAAATAGATGTTCCTTCCTTCTTCAATGTATCAAACATCAATGACATATATTAACAGTCGCTTTGTGTGATATTTCACAAGATGCGTTCAAACCATTCCGTGGCATTCATCTGATTTCCGTTTTTCAAAAAATCTTTCGGATTGAACTCGTCAATTGACTGAACTGAAGAGACTGGTGGTTCATTTTGACCCATCTCCTGTCAGATAATTGTATTTGTAATTGATTGTAATATTGGCAAAATCCCTCACCTTACTCTACCCCTATTTTAGGGAAACCAATTTCGTCACGCTGTCCCTTGTGATTTAAGGGTAATTAGAACCGACGTCCTTGGGAAGAAATGGATTAAGGTGTCGGCGAAACAATGCCGACGAGTTTCAAGGCCAGCAGAAAAATCCAAAGTCTTAAATTACTCTGAAGCCTCAATTGTGTTTGCTGACGCCACCCTCTGGTTCTGTTTTGGTTTGGAAAAAAAGGTGACATCTGGTCGTGATCGTTTTGCCGCTTCCTTTGCCATTGGGGATTCTTTGCAAACCGAGACAAGAAGGGTCGTCCTCTTGGATTACGGGTTCTGTGCATTTTTTGCAATGTAAGGCAGACATACAAAGCACCGCGAGCTCAATTTCATTTAAAGGAGAATACCTGTAGCCGCATTAATTTGCATCCCCCGGTCGCATTGGAATAAATTCTACGTAAGCAGACGAGCACAGGGTGGGACTCAGTAAATCAATGAAAAGATATTGGCACATTTCCGCAATTGCGACATCTTGTCTCCAGAAATTGATTTTGGTAGACGATGCAAATCATGTTCGGAATATGAATTTCAGTGAATCCCTGTAAATATGTTCCACTTTGTATTTGATTAACATTGTAATTAACTTGATCTGAAACACTCAACCATGGTAGCATCTGTTTACGATGGCAGGTGTAGACTTCCCGCTTCAAAGGCATTTGTCTTCAGCAATGTTGACCGATTTCAGAACGTGTCTGGTTTGTAATCTCGAACATATGTATACTCACACAATCTGGCCGTAGCTCGAGGTGAAAACACGCTCTAAGGAAGTCGGTGTTTATCATTTCCTTAGGTTTTGACATTGCCAAAGGGCTGATGGGAAATCACCTAATGGAGACGCATCTGTCTTCACAGCGGATTGTCTTGTGCACCGACGAAATTGAGGGAATTTTTGACAGCTGATCACGAAACCATGTAAATGACATACTCTGGCTGGTCCGTTGGGTCCAAGAAACGGTATAGAAATTGTATGTGGCAAGAGGTGAACATTCTTTTCTCAAATATTCTGAATTTCGAGTTTAAGAGTCACTGGATTTTGAATATACAGGGAATGCTCGTGTATTCGGAATCCTTTAATTTGGAAAACTCGTTTAATCGGAAGAAATTATTTTCCGAATAAATGAAAGTCATTTTTAAACATGTACAATAGTACTATTCAAAGCATTGCCCATCTGAAGCTATGACTTTTTCCCATCTTTTCTGGCTAACTCATCTCAAAAGAACTGCACCGGCTTGGCGGCCAAGAATGAATCAAGCCAACTTTTGATATTCTGCTCTGAAGAGAACCGTATTTCAGGGAGGGCGTTCTGCATCGACCGGGACAAATGGTAGTCAGAAGGGCCAAGGTCTGGGCTACAAGGCGGGTGGGGTAAAACTTCCCATCCACTGTTTTCCAAATAGTTCTTAACCGGAATAGCAACGTGGGGCCGAGCGTTGTCATGGTGGAAAATTATTGCCTCGTGTCTGGTCGCATATTCCGGGCGTTTTTCGGCTACTGCTCTCTTCAAACGGATTAATTGTGCTCGGTAGCGTTGTCCATCGATAGTTTCACCTGGTTTTAGCAGCTCGTAATACAACACACCCTTCTGATCCCACCAAAGACAGAGCATTACCTTCGGGCCATGGATATTCGGCTTTGCCGTTTGTACGTTCGCTCAGCTAGCGCATGTTCACCATAAACTTCCAGCAAAATACGATGACTTTCGGTAGCAGTTTTCTTTATATTAAAGCAATGAAGAAGAACTCCTAGCAAAAACACTGTTTTCAGGCACAAAGTTTGACATATTTGAGTGAAAAAAGTGATTATGGTTTACGCTTCAAATGAATGACATACTCTGAAATGACGTACAATGGCGGTAGCTTTCCAACGCATGTTCCTAGCAAACCACACGAATTAAGTTATAGACCCAATAGCAAAAATTAAATAGCACAATGATTGATCTCAAATATGTAGAAGAAATCATCAACATTTTTATTCAGGCGGTCCCGGAAATGCACATTTGAATTCGGAAAAAAATGTAAACAATTTTGTATTGCAGGGCAACCCGGCAATTCACATTTAAAGGGCTTTTGTGTTAATAAAATAAAACCTCTCATTGATTCGAAAAATTTGTTTATTCGAGCTGATCTTTCTCCCAAACACACCTAATTAACTAGCTTTTACGTACTGAAATGTATGAAGTTTATATCTACACGTGTTTAAAGCTACGTATGGCTGCATCGCAATAGACCGTTCTCACTGTCGGTGAGGTGCGTGACTACGCGTTTTATCGACATTACGAGAAGGTAATGTCAAAACGCAGCAACTTTAGTTCTACACAGAAATCAAGTACAGAGATATACCCGACTTCTGATGGATTCTGGTTCTGAAATATAGTTTCCAAGAAAAAATATAAAATTATGTAATGTAATAAAATCCCTATACAAAATTGATGTGAACACATAAAAACGGTAATAAAGTACTGCACAAAATTAGAAGGCCAGAACCTGTTTTTTAATCCAAAATTAAAATCAAATTATTTAAAACAATAATTTTTGAAAAATTCGCAACCAAATTCAAATTTAAAAAAAAAAATGTTTAGACCATTTTTATTCAAAATTGTGGAATGATTTTCTATCATCAACCTTTTGTGGTCAATTATAAAAATATATGTGGCGCTACAGCCTACAGAAAGTCAGGGCCCAGCTTCTCAGCAGCCAGTCGTGTTGTGATTAGTATTGTTCTTTCATGGGTTGTAGTCAATGCTTATATCAAAAAATATAATGTACTGTAATCAATTGAAAAAATGTGAACCAAATACGCGCATTTTTAATTTTAGTCTTTTATTTTATTTCCATCGTAAAATTTAGTTTTAGAAATGAATAAAAATTTAATTTTGTTTTTTTTACCGTTATGAATTTTAGGCGCCAAAGTTATCGTATAAGCAGTGATGTGTGTTATTTTCAAGTTTCATTAAAAAAAACAAATATCAATGAAAAATTTAAACATGGGGTGGACCTGGGCCTCAGCCAACAATTCTCTCCAATTAGGACGATTTTTGGCAAGCTGCCTCCAGTGCCGCACGCGCATTTTGTTGATGTCCTTCTCCACCTGGGTGCGCCACCTCCTACGCGGGCGTCCTCTGTTGTGTTGTCCCACAAGTTCGGAGTCGAAGACTCTACGGGCCGGAGCTGAGTGTTCCATGCGCTCTGCATGGCCAAGTTATCTTAGACTAGTCGCTGTAGACCGTACAGTTCGTGATTGAATGTTCTCATCCAAAACCCGTCAACATAAACATGACCAAAAATCACACGCAGACCTTTTTTTTCGCGTCGTACAGCGGAACAGGGGTGATCAAGGTCTTATATAAAGTCCGCTTAGTCCTTCGAGAGATGGCTCTATTACTCAATTGCATCCTGAGCCCATAGAAAACGCGGTTGGCAAGAGTTACTCTGCGTTTGATCTCGGTACTGAAGTTTTTCGTACTATTAACTGCGGAGCCGAGGTAGAAGAAGTCCTTGACCAAATCGAAGTTATAGCTGTCCATTATCCAAGACGTAGATGCTGTATGCCCATTCTTGAGGAAAGCATATATTTCGTTTCGCCCGAGTTAACCGCTAGACCCAACTTAGCCGCTTCCGTCTCAATGCCAGCAAACGAATCAGTGACGACTCGCTGTATTTTGCCAATCATGTCAATGCCATCCGCGTATTCCAACAGTTGTACGGGCTTCTGGGAGATCGTGCCTCTTTTGTTGGCGTGAAAACACTGTTTAGAGTCGTTAATTAAAGCTATGTAGGTAATGTTCTTATATTTATTGTACATTTTAATTCTTTATTTTGTTTTGTAATGTACCTAGCAATTTTTCCAAATAGTACCTACATATTTTTTATTACACATTTCTTGCAGCTTCACAAATGTGTTCCTTAAGGGCCCTTCATATGAGCTCACTGCACTCGGACACTTCATTCAAATGGAATTTTCTTATTTTCTTATTCGCAAAGAGCAATGGGTACAAGTTGAGCAAACACACTTCATCGCGAATTTTTTAGTCGTGAATGTGTGGATCGCGTTTGCCTCTCCTGTGTATTGCGAACTCAGTTTCACAAATGGAATGATTTATTCCTGAAAAAAAAAATGTAAATCAGAAGGAGTTCATAAGGATACTTAAATTAATTACTGTTGAGATATTTCTGGATAAGCAACTCGATAAGTCAATCCCCATCTTTTTGCATACCGAGAAGTATACATTTTTGCTTATATTCGGTGTTGTATCTGAAGTGAAAGCACTTTACTTGTCTCATTTAAAAAAAAAAGTTGAAAAAAAAAATGCATGATTCCAAAATTATAAACCGAACAAGTTCCTATTTGTGTGTGCTTTCTCTGTCGGTAGTTAATTTTTCAGTGAATGCAACAATTTCATGTGTTGTATAAAGTGTAAGATACAATTGTAGTAAAACTGTTGCACGATGTGTAGGATATTTTTCTGTGAAACAGAATCATACACCTTTTCCATTTTTCCAGTGTAGACTTTAGGTCGGGAATGAAGTACTATGGAGCTGGCCTACTGAACAGAAGATTGACCCATCGACGAACTTGAGAGCTTTTTTGACAATTATTCATGCAGTTTTTGACGAAATAATGTGAATACCGTTCTCTGCTTGGTCAATTTGCTATACAAAAAATGGTTGTCAAAAAGTTTGTCGAGGTCAGAGAGGCACAAGTTTGTTATCCCTAAATTACTTCATTTCTGCTTTAGGTCATACATGCTGTATTGCAGCGGTTCATACAACAAATATGAGAAACAGAAATCACGCAGTGTCAGAATCGTACAATGTATGTGATGTATGATCTGTGAAATGGGTCGACGCTCACAACGCACCCGTCTCTCCAAAATATTCGACATGCATTGGATTTTATTACGATCCTCTCAATCAGAAATGAAGTATGATAGAGATGCCCAACTTCACAGCTGATTAACCCCTAGTCCATTGACGAATTTCAGATTCTTTTTGACAGCTATTCACGAAATAACGTAAATGCCGTTCTCTGACATGGCTGCAGAAACCTATGTAAAATATGGTTGTCATATATTTTAAGGGGCAAGAGAGGTAGAAGTTGGTCATCTCTATCATACTTCATTTCTGCTCTCAATTCTCTCGTTTTTTAACTAACGCAGGTCGACGCAGTATTCTGTGCATGTGCATTTCTGTGCGTCAGCGCAAACGGTCTATTGCTCATTTCAGGCATTATACAAAGCCGCGCTGATGTTTAGGAGAAAAGCGAAGCGCACATGTTGTACAGTGATTTACTTAAGCATGAAGAATCAAGTTACTTTCGTTAAAAATAAGAACCTCACCTAATTTCGTTGTCAATAAGATTTAATGACGCAAGACTTTCAGTTCACAGTGTGCACACATAGTTTAAGAAAATTTATCAAAATTTCAAGCATTTTACATTGATGAACGATTTTGTAAGCAAACACATCTTTTTGGTTATTTTCTTCCATTTCATTGAGCAGAATTATGACGCGGTTATTGTTCGTTCAGACACAAAAATCACAGAAGATGTCCTCAATGCTGGTTCGGCGGCCGGTGGTGGGAGCCTTAAGGTGGTTGGACGTGCCGGAGCGGGCGTTGATAACATTGACGTGGCCGCCGCGACAAAACAAAATGTGATTGTCCTCAAGTGAGTTTGCAAAACATGACGCAGTCTCCCCCGGTTGACAGACAGCGTCGGAGATTCACAGGATTCACTTCACTGTGGGTAGTGATGAGTCAACAGACTTAATCCCTTGAATGAGACTGTTGTCTGGTCATAACAGAGGGCGCTCGTCGGTGGTTAGAAAATTAACTCACCTTCCCTTTGTTCGTACAGCACTCCGGGTGGCAATTCGATTTCGGCCTGCGAACTAACGTGCATGCTAATTGGAGCTTTGGCGCGTCCCATTGTGCCGGCTGGGCAGAGCATGAGGGAGGGCCGTTGGGACCGGAAATTATACAGTGGCAGCGAATTGTATGGCAAGACACTGGCTATTTTGGGCTTAGGGAGGATTGGTCGGGAAGTAGCGACGCGAATGAGTGCGTGGGGGATGAAGGTAAGTCTGATCTGTTTGCAGGAGCAGGAGCGATTTAATTGAGTGTTTATTTCATAGATAATTGGGTATGATCCCATTACAACAGCAGAACAGGCAAAGGCGGCAGGCATTGAGAAGATGACTCTGGACGAGATCTGGCCACTTGCTGACTACATCACAGTCCACACGCCGCTGATACCGGAAACAAGGAGTGAGAGTTGCTTGCTTACACCAAGTAGTAATTATATAATGTATTTGCTTTGGTTTGCAGATTTAATTTCGACAGCCACCCTCAGCAAGTGTAAACAGGGAGTCAAGGTGGTGAACGTAGCACGCGGTGGAATTGTTGAAGAAGCTGCGGTATTAGCAGCACTGGAGAGCGGGCAGTGTGGCGGAGCTGCTTTTGATGTTTTCGAAGAAGAGCCACCGAAGTCTGAGGTAACAAAGACTCTCATTCAACACCCCAAGGTGGTGGCCACTCCTCATTTGGGGGCCAGTACGTCAGAGGCACAAGTTCGTGTGGCCGTGGAAGTTGCCGAACAGTTCATTGCATTGACGGGCAAGTCAAAGGAGTACACCACATACGCGGGTGTGATCAATAAGGATGCTCTTAAATCCTATCAGTAAGATGCATTAGCAAAATACTCGTACTGAATAAAATATGTAATTGAAGAGAATTGCTGTTGAATTGTTTTAGTCGAGAGGGGTGACTATGTTCAGATGTTGATTCCTGCCTGTTTGAAAAACGATGTTTCTCTCCAAGGTAGGTAGGTGTGGTGGTTCTATAGATAGAAGCTAGCTTTAGTTTATTTTTCGAGAGAGTCCTTTGAGAAGGAAATGCCTTCCCTTGTTCTGTGAAACGAGGTGGACACCTAAATATAAAAGCATGTATTCGGATTCTCAGAGAAAATATAGTCATTGTGATGGAATCACTGCCGAAACTGTAGGAAACGGGAATCGAATCGCAAAACAGCGTGGTTTCCAAATATATTAGTCCCATTCATATTCTACATTTCTGGTCTACGCTTGTTCAATGGCTGAGTATTCATCGATACTTGAAATACCGAAATCTTTCGCCATCAAGTCGTCAGCTAAACATCAAGTCGACGTTTAAATATATCATAGGAAACCAATCGTAAGGATGCTGACAATCGCTTCAGAACGCTATGGAAGACAGAGGAGAAATGTTCAAGTGAATCGGGAAAATTTATCGGTCAAATATACTCTCAAATATACCGTCGGCTACACACTGCCCTATAGTCTGAAGCTGCAAAGCAAGCCTTAAACCTTGCGGACAACCTATAGCTACAGAGAAGGTAACCTTGTCGAACATCTAGAAATTCTTAAGACAGTGGACAACATTTGGGAGTTGACCCGAGGAAGTGACCTGATGTCCCGCAAGTTAAGGGCGCTTTTCAAAACGCATTTTTGCTTTAACTACTCCAAAACTAACTAACTACTCCAAAACGGAAACAAAAAAGGTAATGCCAATGCATACTATTCCAATGCGTGTTGTGCGTAATTATTTGACGTTTTGGAAAACTCCCTTAACTTAAAGACACGCTGTGAGAAATTCGTACCACGTAGAGAGGAGTGGAACACTTATATGAAGTATGGAGCCCAAAAGTGGCACAATGTTGTTTGGAGTGTGTGTTATGGAGAACATCAATAACGGGAAAAGACTGCCAAGAACCCCATCTAGAAGAGTTGCCAGATTTTTGAAGGCGAAGAGAAGTGATTATTTTCGATTTGTATGGTCGTAGTACTAGTGTCCTGCTATGACATACCCCAAGTTCTTCAATTCAATATACCCTCCACTTCTCCCGAAAACTATTTCCGAAAAACTATTTTCATTCCGTACCTCGACTCACTTATGATATCTCTTGAAGGGCGGGAGGAAAATGAGGCTGATCGTTCCAATTATCACCAAGATATATGGTGAGTGCTGATGATTCGGATTTTAAGCAGACTGTAGAAGAAAATTAATGCAAAATACGGGCTATGTGGTTCAAATGTCCTACCCATCGGTATGCTCTGCTCTTTGTATAGGCCGCACCAATCCAGCTACTAGTTTCACCGTAGAGCGATCGGTCAGCACTTTACGGAAGGTTAGAACTTGGCTTCGATCAACGATGACTGACACGAGACTTGATGCTTATGTACATCATACGAGTACATAGATTGCATACATTGTACATCACACATAGATGCACACACAAAGGTTATATGTACACACAAGGGCTAATAAGTACCCTTGTGTCAACACCCAAAAATTTTAAATAAGCATACACCCAACACACCCGGGAGTGTCATACGTTTTTGTATGTCCTGTCTTGAGAATTGCTTGAAGTTTTTTTCTAGTCAAGGACAAATTTATACTGGTATGGCACCTTCTGAAGAAAAATAAACAAATCACGGAGAACTGTGATTAAAGATTTGTGTTGCAATCTGTTCCGTGGAAGTGCTCGAAACATCGTATGTGACAGATTTTTTACGGACTATAATTTGGCTTATACTTTGATGGTAAATTTAAAAAAAGTAAATTTATGCCGGCCGAATTTTCCAATCCAAAAGGGAGAGCAGTACAATCATCAATCTTTGGATTCAGCAACAGCATAAATATGTGCTCATATAAAAGTATGGAAATTGAAGGTCCTAAATGAAAGCCAAACATGATTACAACAGCAGCAAAGGAGGTGTTGACAATATGGACAATTGCCTTGGTGAATAAACTACGGAGAGAAGAACGAACAGATGACCTTCTGGCTTTGTTTTATAACATTCTCGTGATCTACATGCAAAATAATCCACATTTGAAGACATCAACAAAAAGTACAAGGTTTTTCCCACAACAGTTGATTGATAGCCATGACAGAAATCCAGGATCGGTCAAAAAATGTCCAAATCATGCGAAATTGTGTTCATCACTTAGTAGAATTGAAGTATGTTAGGCCACCCAGTAACACCGACTGCTGAAAATCTTCCAATAAGGGCTCAAGAAGCACGTGACAATTCTGGCAGAATCAAAAAAGGGAATTCTTACCTATTTCCCAGAAGAAAAATATGATATGGGTGGCGCTACAGCCCGTAGGGCGTAGCTTCTCAGCAACCACTCATGTTGTGCGTGCTATTGTTCTCTCTCGACTGCAAGGCACCTACAGTTCCCAGAAGAAGACCCACACGAAAAGAAATGTAAAAAGTCAGTTTATGCTGAACATTTAATTTTAAGAAAAATTCAAAGAAATGAGGCTAAATGTTTCATTTGTGGCTTTATATCGTTGGGTCTTATTTCACGTCTCCGGTGTGAGGTTCTGTGCATGCAAAGTTTCTCTTTATTGAGGTTTTCCATAGACTACCAAAATGCCCAGAACCTCGCACCTACTCCAAGTCCCATTGTGACTTACGCAGGGGGGTTGCAGAGGAGCAACATGGCCACTATACCTATTCCACTTTTTACTATAGAAAATTTAACCCAGCAATCGAAATTTATTAGTACTCCCCCGATTTCTTTTAATTTTAATTTATCTGAAGAGTTGTGAGAATATTTGGGGAAATTATGACCCACCTCGTGAGTGGAAGCATCAGAATAATTGTAAAAGCATTAAAATCTGGCAAAATGTTGGGTCATCCAATAAGTGGTCTCTCTTCTTCATCCAAGCGTACTACATAAGAGAAAAATTAAAAGGTCCTGACTCTCGAGGACAGTCAAACATTCATCGAAATGCACTTTTTGTAGAAAATTGGATTATCGACTTATGACTCATTATCGACTCTGAGTGGGTTATAAGTCCACAAGTGAATCGTGGACCTAAACCACCCAGGTGGATCATAAGTTCATTGTCCAAGTGTGATAGATATCCATCTTAAAATAATATGTACATATGTGTAACTTTCTTTTATAAAATGTAATATTTTCCTTTTTTATCAAACAAAATAAAAAAATGACAAATGAATAAGAAAAATATGAATTTATATTGAAACAAGTGCTTTTCTGCAACTCTAGCTAACAATTTACATACATTCTTCCATGCACACCCGGGTGTGTTGGGTGTTAATAGAAGCTTGTGAATCCTGACCCAAAAAGAGCTTTTTTTTTCTCTCTCTTTTGAAAATCCCATCCCCATACGGCATCAAGAACTCAAAATAAATCAGTTTGAATAGGAAAAACACACCCGGGTGTGTGAGTGTTGACAGAGAAAAAGGAATTCCACAATGATATAGTCGACCGTTTTGATAGAAATCCAATCCATTTTTGAACAAGACACTGGCACATCTCACACACCACGATCTGGTCTCTGGTTGATTTGTTTCGCGTTTTGAGCATGTGAAGTGGTCACCAGCAACGATTTGTTTCTGTGGCTATATAAAAGACTGGGTTTATTCACACTCTTGAAACGTTGATAATGAACAGGGGTAGGATTTTGCTAACTGTGCTTCTTTTTATTCGTTAATCGGAAGATAGTATTGACTTTATACAAACACGTGTTATGTCATCTCTCTTTTTGTACCTTTTTTGCCCATTTTACCCATTTACGCAAGGAAATCCGCGTGTGCATGAATGTAAATATGTGCAAACATTCTTTCAACTCATACTACGTAATACGTTTGCTAAAGTAGGACACATACAAAAACAAAAACAAGGACTGGTAAACTAGGGGATCGTACCTGGCCGCTACGCTACGGCGCGGCGACCGACATGCGGGTTTTTAATCGAGTAAAAAACACATAAAAATACAGATTCTGCGAGTCTGTACTTATAATTTTGACTTGCATTATTTTCATCAAGGATGAATTGCCGATGCGTTGCGGTTTATAAAAAACCATTTTAAAAAAATTGACAAAAGCAAAGGGACCGGTTAATTAGATATTCTAAAGCCTTCAAATACTAGAGAATTTTTTCTAGCTGTCATAAAATTTGCTAGTCTTATATCATTCATATTCCTCAAATGACAAGGCTGTGATTCTCGTACATATCTTATGTGTCTCCCCAGGTAATTAGGTAACAAGTTGTTCTTAATTTTAAATACAAATATCAACATGTTCATTATAATTCTTTGTTTAATTGACAACCATCCAAGAACATTTAACATCGAATTTATGGAAGCATATCTATTACATTTTAACATACACCTCATAGCTTTATTTTGGTGTAGTGTTTTTTTTTTTTTTTTTGATTCAGTACTTAAAAATAGCATGGTTGCGCAATATTAAAAGTATTATATATATATAATATTATAACAATCCTATTATAAATTCTCGTCGCTGTGATCATTGGCACATCATACCTAACTCTTTTCAAAAATCCGATTTTTTTAGGAACTTTCTTACAAATTTATTTTATATAATTTTCAAATGTTGATTTAGAAATAGAGATAATTAATGGGACTAACTCTTTCTATTCGTTCATTTTCTATTGTAAGATCACAGTCAAAATTTAAATTAATTTTATTTTTTAGTATCATGCTTTTATTTTCTTTGGGTTTATTTTTAATCTGTTTTAACATAACATTTTCATAGTCTTCTTGAATTTTTTGGTGACATTCTTCGATATCTTCTCCAGCAATTTAAAGAGGGGCTTCATCTGCAAACAATTTGACATTATTTTAAAACGCGCACTATATCATTGATGTGGACAATAAACAGTAAAGTTCAAAACACAGACCCTTGGGGAGCTCCCGGATTCACACTATTTGCCTCCGATAGGTAACCATTTACTCGTACTTTTTGGGTTCTGTTCTCAAGATAGGTTCTAAACCAGGATAGTTCATGTAATATAATTGATTATACGGTATTTCTTTAATTTTCCCAGAAGAATTGAACGATCAACTGTCTCAAATGCACGGTTCATGTCAAGAAAATCATTTTGTCAATCATGTCAAGAAAATCAATTCTTTCCTTCCAGTTCGATACCACATAGTTTAATACGGTGTCACATGAATAGGATTTCCGGAAACCTGATTGCCATTCTAATATTAGATTATAACTTTCTTAATATTGCTCGACTTGTTTAACTGCAATTTTCTCGACAATTTTTCCATATATAGGCACACTATTTACAGGTCTATACTCTTCACACTTTTTTGTACTCACTATTTTTTCGATGGGAGTAAAAATAGATTATTTCACAGATTCGGGAAAGACACCTTCTCGAAAGGATTTGTTTACAATCGTTTGAATCACAGGTCCTATTATTTCAAAGTTATCTATACATATTTTAGGACACTACAAAGTATTATCTCTTTTATTTTTATGCTTAGTGTCTCAGAACGAATATCACTTAATGAAACACTTTCGAAATTAAAAGCATAGTCAACACCAGTTATCATCATCGTGCTATTAATTTCATTCACACTGCTAATAAAGAAAGAATTGAATTTAGTGGCTATAGTGTCATTGGCATGCCGATTTCTAGAAACTATTGAGTATATACATTCTGTAGAGAAGGATGTAGAATGTAGAAGAGGAGATCCCAAGCCTCCAGAAAATATTAATGTTAATACAGTTTAAAGCATTAAATCGGCTTCATTAGTTTCAAATGAAGTAGAAAGTTCATTAGTTACATGCTTCTAAAGCTAAATGTGCATTTATCTAACTGATAGAATCTTCCGTGTGAAATATGGGAAAGAATACTCCCTATTTAAGCCTATACAAGCTGGAGTACCACAAGGAAGTGTCCTTGGTCCCCTCCTTTACTTACTTTATAGCAGCGATATACCGCAGGACGTAGGCACCGTGCTAGGCACATTTGCTGACGACACCGCCATTTTAGTAACTGCCAAAACGGTCGAAGAATCAACCAGAAAATTACAATGTGCTCTAGACCGGATACACGAATGGACGAACACTCAGCGAATTGAGCTTAACGAAACTAAATCCGTTCATATAAATTTTACGCATAAGAACGTGAATAACTTGCCCGTTTTTATAAATGATGTTCAAATACCCTTCGGTAATGAAGCGAAATACCTCGGAATGACTCTCGATGTAAAGCCTAAGTGAAAGGAGCATGTCAAAAAGAAACGTGAAGAGCTCCAATTAAGATACAAAGACATGTACTGGCTTATTGGAAAATATTCCGAGCTAAATATTGTCAACAAATTTGCGTATATACAAGCAAGTGCTAAAACCCGTCTGGACGTATGGTATACAACTATGGGGTTGTACCAAAGAAAGTAATAGAAACATACTACAAACATTTCAAAATAAAGTGCTAAGGGCCATCGTCAACGCACCCTGGTATATACGAACAGACATCCACAGAGATCTTGGAATTCCATCAGTCCATGATGAAATTACGAATTTTGCTCGTAAGCATAAGCGTCGTCTGGAAGAGCAAATAAACTCTGCTGTCCTTCCAATTCTCGACGAAACCTACGCTTTCCGCCGTCTTCAAAGGACTAAACCCCTTGACCTAGCACGGTGAATTCAACCCGCGCTTAGCTGCGGTGATAGCAAGAACTCTCAATGGAGAATTTCTTGCCAAATGCGCCTAAACCAAGAAAGTAAAACTGCTGGATAAGTGTAAGACTTAGTTGTAGTGGAAATATATTTTATTTGAAGGGAGGTGTTTTTACTGGGTAAAAATCCCTTTCGCTATGTGGGAACGGTCCCCATAGTGTCTTTTGAAGATTTTCACCTACCCTCGCAAAAAAAAAAAAATGTACGTTCTTTTTCATATTTTTTAATAAATGCCTTTTTAATTGTTTTGGTTTGCCTTTCACTCTTTTAGGTCAGCAAAATTCGGACCTTGATCATGAATATTTGTCAAGTTGTGTTCCCGAAATATTTCTGAATATGTGTAAAGTCGAGAATCGAGTCTTTCACGAATACAATGGCAACATAAAGGATTCAATATTACTAAATAAAAAATCATATTCATTTAAATCATGGGCTTTTTCCGGAACCACCAAATGCATGACTGTGTCCCTTCCGCCTATCGTCATGACGCCATATCAGAGAGAAGCTTTCCATTCCTCCGGGTTTGAAAAACAAAAAAAAAATCTGCCTAGGTCTACATCCAACGACATTTCCCAAATGAGAATTTAACCAAGACGTTTTCTTTTCTTCCCCCGAATTGATACAAGACCTTCTTAAATCTGAAAATAACACGTGCCATGTGTGAGTCGTGTCCTCACCACTCAATGTAACTTTTGTGGCGCCTAAACATTCCGTTTGAGGGAACGGAACGAAGGTCCAAACAAAAACTCTCGCAATCGATTTCTTAAGAATCCTCTGTGCTCATAAGATGGTGTACCAAATTATAAGAATTTAAAAGTATCGACAGAATTTTTGTTATTTCCGTGTTCCTCTGAAACGACAAGCTGACATGATTTTGCAATACGTCTCGTGCCTCATTTCCTCATCCATCCCTAAGGCGACAACAGAGGACATCATTTGTTCCCGTTCCCTTTCATTCGATCGATGGATTGTCTATTGGTCCTAATTTTGATGCTAAGTCGCATTAATTTGAAGCGAAACGTGTGCGAAAGGAAAACTGTCTAAAAATATACGATTTTTGTTTCTGTGTTCTTCGCTTTCCTAACAATGCTGCTTGTTTACTTACGGCGAGCAAATGTTTTTGTTTACCTGCTAACAGATGAGGGTTGCAGAAGCAGCGAGCAAGGACGGCTCGCTCCTGGAAACTGGGTCTTTTGCAAATATCAGCGTTGTAAATGCTTGTGAACATTCTCCAACTTTAGGGTTGGGCGATGGGAGTGGAGGTTTGCAGTTGCTGTTGTTCAATAAAAAAAAACATGTCAAGATCTGTCCATACGCCGGGTGAACATATTAGCTTAGGTTGCCATTTCAGAAGCAGTGTTTGTGTATGTATTCGCTCTAGGGAGATGCTATTGGACTGTATTTGATAAGGACCTCTGCAAACCACTCAATCGGGAGCAACGGATGGCTTGCACCCCGTCAGCTTGGAACTTACTCTTTAAATTTCCGGTGATCGGTTAGATTGAAATTATTGCGTAAGTGGAAACAACCGATGTGATGACACCTAAACTGCTCTTCTGGGACCTGTACCGATCAAAATAAAAAGAATATGTGGAGTTAATTCGGATGTCGAAAAGTGCTTCCTATGAATACTTTTGTGGAAAGATCGAAACACTCAACCACGAGAAGACTGGTTGGCGTCCTTAAAAAGGACAAACCGGCCAGGCTGGAAACTCGCAGAAAACCCGATGGTATCTACACAGAATGAAAAACTGAGACCCTCAGTCTCATGCTAGGTCACACCCAGCTCCCATTCCTGGAACTGGAGATGAGCCGATAAATATCGCACGCCGAGGCGGGTATCTTTCATCGCTGGTGGTGAAAAGCCTGTCAATTATGCAGTTGCGCCCTTTGAGTGTTTCAAGGCTCCAGGTACTGATGGCATATATACAGCTCTGCTGCACAAAGGCATTTACCAGGTACTGCCAGTCTGGCATTGGTCTATATCCCAACACCCTGGCGCACAGTTAGGGTAGACTTCACGCCAAAAATCGGGGACTACTCCCTCGCCAAGAGCTGCAGACCAATCAGTCTATCATCCCTCCAGCTGAAAAGCATGGAAAGGCTGGTTGATCTTCACGTGCCCCAAATACATCCTGTGTCTCTGATGCAACATGCTTATCAGCGCGGAGTCCTGCGAAACTGCACTTTAACATTTCGTCGGCAGAATTGAATGTGGACTCGACAGGGACGAATACTTCAACATTTCGTCGGCAGAATTGAATGTGGACTCGACAGGGACGAATACGCGTTGGGATTTTACATCGATTAGAGGGTGCATTTGACTAAGCGACTTTCGATGGCATGTGTAACTTGGACAGAGAACAGGGTGTTGATGAATCATAAGTGTTGTGGATCAAAGCATGAATCTAATAAATAGAACTACAATTGCCGATGCGGATTGTGAAAAATATGTACGGGCGGGGGTAAATAGGGGTCCTGTCCTGTTCTGTCTCCCCTGCTATGGTACATGCTGGTTGACTCTCTGCTTGATGCTCTCAATGGCTCCAACATCTACGCCCAGGCCTATGCAGATGACGTAGCGGTACTGTCTGTCAGATCGGACCTAGCGGTTGTGTGTTCAAAAGGGCAGGCAGCTCTAGACATGATCGACGACTGGTGCATCAGGAATAGACTTTCGAACAGTAGTTCTCTTCACGAGGAGGACGAAATTGACCTGTCCCAACTAAAATTAAAAGCCGTCACCATTTCTTTCTCTTAGAAGTCAACTATCTGGCTGTCACTGTACATAGGAAACTTCCCTGGAAAAAACACATCGAGTCGAGAATCGGCAAGACGCTGTCAGTTTCCTGGCAGTGTAAGGAGATTCTCGGTAAGTCTTGTCTAGTCTATCACCAAAAAGATCCATCTGGATCTCCACGGCTATGATAAGGTCCCTTCTTTCCTACGCATCGGTCATTTGGTGGAATAAGCATGTGTTAACACCGAAGTTTGCACACAAGTGTTGCGTGTATGGGGCACTTTAGACCCATGTTGAAACAATGAAAGAACTGGGCCCAAGAACTCCCTAGACTAGTGTTGCTTCTACAAAATGCCTACATGAAAATGATGAAATTCCAAGAAAATCCTTCAAAATCTGCGATTAATGGCAGTTTTTGTTTCTGGTAACTTCGAAGGCCGAAGTTTTGTGTCAACATCGATTATACGATATTTTACCAACTTAAACATCGATGTTAAAATATCGATGTTTGGTCGATGTTTTGTGTAACGTCGTCTCCACTGGACATAAACTATGCCCTGTTCATGAAAATGATGTGAAAAAATCTAGTGGAGGCACAAAAATTCATGGCTGTTCAGACTGTGGTTGCGATGTTGGAGAAAGTGGAGAAGGTGTGTGAACATCGATGAAGATCGAATATCCCTAGTGCAGATATCTGAACTGCTGCCTAAGTAGGTAGGTAGGTAGTAGTGGCATTATGCACGTAGGCCAAAATAGAGCCGTGGTACCGCCAAGTGGGTGTTCAAATTATAGAGGGTTGCCGTGGTTTATGACCGCCAGCCAGTTCCTCAAATGACTTTATTAGTGCGCTGAGCAGTATTTTGCCGAAGTTCGTAGAAGTAGGAGCCTGTAGCGGCTTTCTTAGCTGAGGCAAGAGGAGGACAGTTGCAGAGGAGGTATTGAATGCTTTCCTCCTCATCTTCGTATAGACAACTCGTCGTTCGAAATTAGGCCTTTTGCGTGAAGGCCTGTTAGGCAGTGTCCAGTAATTATTTTCACGGCAGTGCTAATTTAGGATATCATAAGCGAGGTCAGGCTACTTGATCTTTTTGGACCACGAAGAGGCCAGATTGGTCTTAAGATTCGCCAAGTGATGCTTGTCGACCATCTGGCATTGGTTTTCTTTGCGTATGCGTTATTGAGCTGTAACTTTAAGCTAGCTTTAGGGGTACCTATGTTACCAGAGGTTCCATCAACTGGCAATCTAGTGGCGCTTTTAGCGAGTTAATCAGCAGATTTCCTGTAGCGTAGAGCGTGGAGGGTACTCTCCGATATGGCATAAAACTCATGGCATGCACAATAGCTCGTATCATTGTCGTCTTGTGTGCATCTCCCATGTTGTGTCAGGGCAGTCGTGATCTGACCATCGGCAAGTGCGGACGTTCGGACAGTGATTCGACACTACAGTCTCTACGGCCTGGCACCCAGTACAGGCGAATGTTGATATATCGTTAAGAGATGGGCGGACATCGATTGCCATTTTAGAGTTTATAGAGAACTATGCCAGGGATTTAATTGCTGCTTAGCTATCATTACACCTTAGCCAGGGCATGACTCTGCTAATCGCCATTACTTCCGCTCCCATAACTTGACTGCCATCTATCTTGTAAACAAAATGGCTGAGTATTTTATCATCCAGAAAATTGCGAACTAGGCGAGCTCACTTCGAAGAGCACTACTCTTTCCAGATTGATATCTGCCATACATTCCTATCATCACTACGAAGTAATTGGTCTACTCTAGATCCGATACGATCACACAACAACCACACACTCCCTGATCATAATGCGTGGGTGGAATTGAGAGGGAACTCTTATCGGCGTCATGACTGGACAATGCGAAATGAGAAGTGAAGCCTAAAGATTGGGCCTGCCCTACAACCAGTTGCAGGGACGCGAAGGAGGTGTACCTTCTTTTTAGGGATTACTTGTTCAACAACTTGACCGAACTAAGTGGCATTAGCTTAGGCAGTAAACTTGACTAGATATGCGTGGTAACACAATGGGCCACTACTAGATAAAGTGTAACTTCTTTGCTGGGTTTCTTCATGTAAATCGGGTTTTTATGTCCTGCTTTAGAGACTTCAGAAATACTTGGACTGGGCGCTAACGTGGCACTGGTCCTAACCAAAACAACAAGCCTCTCTAACTAGCGCCATCTCTAGCTATCTATTTCAAGTTGCTTTCACTGATTTGCTCCATGTTCTTCTCCATCATAAGTTCCCTGTTAGGTTGTTCCACTGACTTGGAGTCGAATAATATTAGCGACGATGTCAATTTGGCCGTGCGCTGAACATGGCTTAACCGCCGTCAGGCATCTGATCTGTAGACGCCTGGTTTGCCATGAGTCTTACGCGCTAAGGTCCGTACGGTTCGTGTTTGAACCATCTTCCGATGCCACTTTCCTCTAGAAGTTAACAAGAACTTCTACCGATGCTTTTAAAATGCCTCTGTTGACTAGGACTGGAGTGAGCAATGTTTTGTATGTCAGATTGATCTCTCTCCGGGGGAGGGCGCTCTCACTCATTTACTAGCACTTTCTAGAGATTTATGTCGTTGAGTTGGGCAGAGTCCCACAAAGTTAAGCTATGTCGAGCCTGGAAGGCAGGTCCAAAGGCCTCACTGATGACTTGTTGCTTTAAACTAGCGCAGCTGTCTCAAGTGTCGGCATTGGAGTATTGCACGATGATGCTCTGATGAAGTGAAACGACAGCAAGGTGCCTTGCCAAAAATCCCTTTTACATTGAATGTCTCGGAGACTTCGTTGGCCACCGTGATGGAGCATCGAGAATTTATTTATCAGGGAACTACACTAAACAGAAACTAGATCAAGGGCACCAGATATGCGCATGAAAACTCCTTACTTAGGGCATTCATGATAAATGTTTATCACGGCAGATTGTGGGTAGCTCCCAAGGCGTGAAACGAGTCTTGGGGTATACCTTTCTCAGAATTCGAACCAGGGATCTGGTGGGCTAGCCTCCCAACTATTCAAGTTAGTCATAGCGTCCTCTGAATTGTTCGAAGAAGCGTTCCGGAACATGGTTATGGCAACTTCAAAGTTCATTGGCTTGTTAAACAAGTGTGCAACCTTTGCCTCGGGTGGTTGAAAAACACTCAAACACCCAGAATTCCTAAAAGGCGTAGGTGTATTAAAAGCTCAAATAATCTCACTTTCAAAGACAGCACTTTTCAAGTCTATTCTTGGCTTCGATCATTAAGGACATCACATGCTGCCAATCGAGCGAGAGGTACGCAAATCAAATTAAGAAGAAACTCAATTAGGGCCCAACGCGAGAGCGACTCGAGAGACGTTTTAATTAAATTTCCCCAGAGCCCGAGTTAATTCATCACCTTTCTGAAAAGCAATAAAAATATCATATTGCTCCTCGAAGGCAAACAAACAGTGCCCCAAAAATACCTCGTCCCCCAGCACCAACACCAGTTCGATAATTTTGTTTTTCAACTGAGGAGCATGCATATTTGTGAACCATGTGCCAAGAAATATTAACGAAATGATTGATGTGTAAATTAATCCTCTTTTTCAGCTTCGTGGCTTCTCCGACGTGGGGGAGGATATGAGGGCTACGTACGCGGGTGGTTGCCATGTGTCGTCATCACAACCGAGACGGAAACCGAACCAAGAGAGTGGGTGTGTTGACAGAAGGTGTCAAAACGGTGCGAATGTGGCTTTCAAAAGTGAAAGCATTGTTTGGTTAAGCAGTCAGTCGAGCACGGTTAAGAGACTCTTGAATTGGCTGCGTGGTTATTTTGCTCGCTGAACGCTGATTGAGTTTCCTATTGATCCTGGCAAATGCGGAGGATAACCTTTAATGTTTGAATGGCTCATGGAAACAGCTGGTATGGACTCACATCCGGGTTTGTGGGTCAGGGCTTGTCTTTGGTTTCGCTTAAAAGGCCTGTGTGGTACATGAGAATGATTTTGCGTATTGACCGTGTGCATAAACAACACGCGTGGAGTAAACGGCACGTGGAAGTGGGTTCTTCATTTCAATCTGACGCATGTATGTAGATGTAATTCTCTGAATTGGGTATCGACGGACAAACAACCCGGCTTATTTCGCGATTGGAGTTGGACCTGAGATTGCGTCATCATCATCCTCATCTGACCCATATTTGATCCATTAAAGCGGTCACGAGGTGTTAGGCACTCACGAAAGATCTGCAGGCAACTCAACTTTAGACCAAACGTAACCAGGCGAGTTTTTGGACTTAGTCCAACCACCACGTTCAGGGTCTGCAAAGCGGTCGTCTATCATATGGAATCGCAATGAAGGCCCGCCTCGGAAGGAGTGATGATGGAGACATTCGTGCTACGTGACCAAACCATCGAAGCATAGCCCTTTCCGTTCGCAGAAGTAGCTGCCTTAAGTTGAGGTCCTCGCTCACTGCCTTCTTTCTTACAATATCCCGGCGAATAATTACCACAACCTCACGAAGAAATCTCATCTCAGCAGCTTGTATTCGCGATCGCGATTCTTTCGGTCATTACCCAAATTGCACCACCAGAAGTGAGAGTTAGAATAAATACTGACTAATTTGGCTTTCACGCAAAACTCGGACATTCATATTACCGATCACCCAGGGTTTTCAAAATTGACCCAACTTGGCCCACTCTACAGGAAGGTTCAGCATGACTCCTCCGTGACGCACTCGTGAAAACGACCCTGATATACCTTGATTTCTCCACCTGCTTCAATGGGACTCCTCCAACAAGTAGGTGTTCTGGAAATGACCATAACCTCCGACTTGTCCACGTTAACCTTCTTCCCAGCATCAGCACATACCACAACCATCGAGCCAAAAACCTATCGAATCCGCGATTTACGTGTTGGAACACGTTACAGATTTGCAACATAAGTAGCAACAATTCGTCTATGCACATGTCGTTGCCCAGTCCTTCATTCCCCATATTTGTTTACGTTTAAGTTGATTAGAGTCCTTTTCATTTCTTTACCTGTTTGTTTTTGATGAGCCTATTGTATATCGTGTTGTTTTTTGTCAGAGTGTATAGGTGGTAGTACAATAAGTTGTAAACCACAGACGAAGTCGATATTTAAATTGGAATAAATTTAGTTTTATTTAAATGTTTCACGCTGGATTTACAGCTGGGAAGATGTGAGGAAAATAAAGTCATCTGGAAAAAGAATTCCCTCAACTCTCTCAATGTGAAACATTCCTCGCCTTGATTCCGGTCCATTTATAAAAGGATGAGGTGACAAAATGCTGCCTTGGTGAAGTCCAACCCCCATTGAAGGAAAGAATTTTTAATCCAAGCCAGTTTTTGGAAAGATTGGACATCTTCGACTAGGTACGAGACGAAATAATACTCTCGGATCAATTCAATTGGCGATTGTCGACTTTATTGGTGTAAGCATTGCGACTGTACGCAATAGCTGTCAGCAACTGCAAGAAGTGACTCTCAATTGGTGCGGACATCTTTTCAGCGAATCTTTAGCTTATTATTTTTTTATTTTATTTCTTTATTCATTTTTATTTTCAGAGAAAATTTTACGCGAATCCTTATAAAGTCTTTTCTGCAAAAGATCGAGTTTCAAAATTTTATAATTAACTTTAGGTAGCAAGCTTCGTTTAAATGAATCTCTACATTTCATTATTTGAATTCAGGGAAAATTTAATTAGGATTTAAAGTAAAAAAAATGAGAATTAAATTTATTCTAAATTAAAACTATAGCGTCTATAAGTTAGTAATTCGTGTGGTTTTTTTTGCAAAATTTGAATTTAAGAAAAACGAGCTCAATAGTACTATTCAAAGTATTGCCCATCTGAAGCTATGACTTTTTATTTCGGCTTGGTTAGCCAAGTTTTGATATTCTGCTCTGATGTGAACAGTATTTCAGTGAGGGCGTTGTGCATCGACCGGAACAAATGGTAGTCAGAAGGGGCAAGGTCTGGGCTATAAGGCGGGTGGGATAAACCTTCCCATCCACTGTTTTCCAAATAGTTCTTAACCGGAATAGCAACGTGGGACCGAGCGTTGTCATGATGGAAAATTATTGCCTCGTGTCTGGTCGAATATTCTGGGCGTTTTTCGGCTACTGCTCTCTTCAAACAGATTTATTGTGTTCAGAAGCGTTGTCCATTGATGGTTTCACATGGTTTTAGCAGCTCATAATACAGCACACGCTTCTGATCCCACCAAATACAGAGCATTACCTTCGCGCCATGGGTATTCGGCTTTGCCGTTGGCTGGTGCCCAAGCCAGCAAACCACTTTTGGCACGTTTGCTCAGGTAGCGCATGTTCACCTTAAACTTCCACCAAAATACGATGACTTTCGGCAGCAGTTTTCTTCATATTAAAGTAATGAAGAAGAACTCCCCGCAAAAACACTTTTTCAGGCAGAAAGTTCGACATATTGGAGTGACAAAAATTATTGTTGTTTACGCTTGAAATGAATGACATATACTGGAATGACGTACAATGACAGTAGGTTCTCAACGCTTGTTCCAATGGAATAATAACAAAGGAATAATATAAGTTACGCCATCTCTTAGCAAACCGCACGAATTAAGTTACCTCATATTTCAAAAAATTGCTTTATGTTTTTTGTTCCTAGTTTTTAAGTTTGTGATGTTCTTTAGCTCTTGTGAAAGTGCATTGAGATCTTCTGAATTGTTGCACTACAATTCAGCTGTCTTCTCCCCTAGGTTTTGCAGAATCGAGGTTCTTGAATCATACCTTGTGCCCGTCTTCTTATGTTGATTCCATGTTGAAGTGGTGTGATGACTCTAATGTCGTCATAGTACCCCAGTATACGATTATCTACACTTTGTCTTTTGTCTTGAAGTTTCTTAAGCTTGTTTATGTGTATTGCCAATGCGTCGCCCCTTGCAAGTATTCCATACCTCAAATTCCATTCCGCTGGGGCATAGTATACTTGT
Organism: Eristalis tenax; assembly: GCA_905231855.2. Lineage (NCBI taxonomy): Eukaryota > Metazoa > Arthropoda > Insecta > Diptera > Syrphidae > Eristalis > Eristalis tenax. Next base: position 74,506,823 of record HG993125.1, on the reverse strand, counting down.
CTCAATACAGACTTTGTGGAGTGGAACTATAGATGGGTAAGTGCATATAGAGCTTTTTTAAGGCTCACGTGTAACTCATCGATATGCGTGTCTCACGGAAACTGGCTGTTGATGCTGGCTCCAAGATGTTTGTATCTCTTCACTATCTCAATCGGGCAGCTTATTGAGCTACTAAGGGAATCATGTCTAAAATTTGTTTGTTGATTAGTAGCTTCGAACTGCGGATTTCGTATGTGCGTCATCTTTGTTAATCCTTGATCATGGCACCATTTCATCGCATTATCAAACTCTTCCTGCATAATTGCTGCTGCTGTGTTCAAAGATCTGTGGAGCACCACTACCGCCGTCTGAATACGCGAATGGAATGGCTTGTTTAAAAATCCTTAGCAGCTCGTTGGTAAATAAAATAAAGAGGATCAGACCCAATTTTGATCCTTGAAGGACTCCATATTACACGTGTTTCTTTTGCTATACGTCTGGTTGACAGTCTGACGGCAGATTGACTGTCAACCAGACCTCATATGCCAATTCTTTCCAGTGCATCTATTAGCTTATCGTGGTTCAGTGTGTCAAAAGCCTTGCTGAAGTCCACTAACAGTTCTAGTACATGGTAGCTTTTGGTTAGGCCTTCGTTGATACAGTTGATAAATTCCCCTAAGAGCTTACCAGTACTTTTATTTTTCTGAAAGCCGTACTGGCTACGAACACAAAGTATGATCGAATTTTTAGCTATGAAGTCTTGAATCCTATTTGTTACAACCTCTTCAAATAAGAGGTTAAAACCTCTTACAACCACTTCTCCACCATCGGCAATATTGATATCGGCCTGTAGTTTTTGAGCTCGCTTTTAGTGCCTCCTTTATATATCCGACGGACTATTTTTGCTTGATTTATGCCGCGGTTAACACATTTGCCTACTATCGGGGTGAATATGTCCGAGTGTCCCCGGCTCTTATTCCGCCAAAACCTGGAACGATTTGTTATCGCTGAATGGAAGAATAATTCTTCGAATATGTTTAGATACACGTCGGATTCTGTTTGAATATTTCCCAAGCCAACCTGATGCATATCCTTCTCACAGCGCACGCACACTGTAAAATTCCAAGTTGGAAATGACATTGGATGTTCAGGGGAACTAATAGCGAACAGAATCAATTTTTAACTCGCCCTTTGAAACTCGAGTTGAGAACAACTCCGAAGTTGATCGACTCTAAAGTTGCCGGCCGTATCACTTTTCTGCTTGATCAATTTCATTCAAAATTAAAAAAAATCATCTCTTTGTGCACTCCCTTCGCTGTTTTCAATTTCGCGCAGCCACTCAGGCGTATGACATGGCGATGAGTTTGTTGAACTTTCGCGAGATTTATTTTAAGGGTGAATAGATAAACGATTTCTTGTAGGTTTCATCGCCTGTGTGTCGTGCCATCGTGCAAGTAATGTCTTCAGAAGTGTTTTCATGAACTGATATTTAATCAACTACTGGTGGAAAATATTGTGTGTCTACTCCCTAAAGCCCTGCACAGCTCCTCTCAACTAGATGCAGCATTTATTTCCATCGAATGCTCGCCAATTAATCAATCTTTTTATGAGGCATTTGATGGACGTTGAGTGTCCGGCTGTGATATACAAAGTCAAGTTACATGCTTGATTTATTAAGACAGCGAAATCCATCACGCATTTCCTGGATATCAAGTGGAAATGGTAGAATCGAGACGCCCTCATAAGATTCTATTTTTGGCAGTCTCTTCAATTGACATGTCACCATCGATTCCGCCTTAAATGATTCTATTTGCGGGCCGATAATTGGCAGACGGATTGAACCCGTGAGAAGTGCAAACAAAACAAAAGTTTCACTTGTTTCTGTTTACAAACAGCAAGTACAGTGTCAAGAGCAAGAGCTAAGGACGTCGTTGAACAGGCAACAAGTCAATTAGACTGTGAGGGCATTACAAGCACTCAGAGGAAGCTACTCATTACGTGTAATTAATCTTTACGCTAGTCTAGCTGTGTGTACTACTGCTGGGTTTTGCGCCCGGTGTTTCAACAGCTGGCTAATTGCTTGAGAAATTAAGCTTATTATCCCTTAACTTCCTAATGAAAAAGAAAATAGTCTGTGACAGGAGGAAACGATGTTGGATGTAGCGTGGCAGTCTAATTGGTTGACAATGGATATGTCGATTTGCTTTCTGTTGTTGTTGCACATTTTGACATGACTGTCAAGACCATTTTTATTTGCCAACAGAGAAGGTATCCAAATCGATCATCAATCGAACTGAACGGACGAATGAGCAGGAGTGACGACAAATTTATAAAAATGTATGTGTTGTCTCGTCTTGAGTTGTTTTTTTTTTTAAATAACCTATTGTGCATATTCATGAAATTTTCTCGAAAACTTGGAAAACTTGGTTCCGGTCCAATGTGAATCCCTTCATTTGTGGAGTACACCTCTCACACTATGGCTTAAACCACGCCGTGCCCTTTACGAATCTTAGAAGATCCGATATATCTTCATTCGCTAAGTCCACAGTTTCTGTGAAGAATCTTTCTGGACAGCTGGGCAGTGGTAAAGCAGATGTTGGATCGTCTCGGTCTCTCCCTCGTCGCCGCACCTCCAGCAGAGATCGCTGGATTCCGCATTCCTCCGATTTGGCAGTGTCCTGATCCAACGCTAGAAGCTTCTTTTTTGCAATTTCGGTCCACTGCCAGAAGCTTCTTTCCTTTGCGTTATAAAGCTCTGTCCACGTAATGCTCTTGTCGTGTGTTAATTTTTTCAGAAACTGTTTTTTGTCTCTTTTAGCGGCTTTCTTTACTTGTTTGGCAGCAGAGCTGTGCAAACAATCGAAGTTGAACAGCTTCGCTTGCAGATTGACGAACACAATAAGCAATACTGCGAGCTGAAGAAGTCGAAGGACCAGTACTAAGCCACACGCGAGGAGACTCAGATGACGTTACAGTTGCAAACGCATAAGGAAGAGCTCTCGAGAGCGGATCAGGCTTTCCGCAGCATGGCTGGTAAGCCCATACTGAACGGTCGTGACTCTGTGCGCAAAGTGCTTGATAGTAGTCATTGATCGAGGAGGTCAGTTTGCCGATATTGCTCGAGCATACTATGGACCTGTCATCGAGAACATCAGTTGTGACAAGACCATCTACACTGCGGTTGAAGTAACTGCCGGTAACCGGCTCTTCCATCACATTGTCGAATCGGATCGAAATCGGGTACTCAGATCTTGAAGGAAATGAAAAAGTTCTGAATCGTTTACAAGTAAAAGTGCACGATTACCCGGATGTACGATGAACAGTACGACAAAGCACTGCGCTATATCTTCGGCAAGACTCTTATTTGTCGTAACCTGGAACGTGCGACAGAACTGGCAAAGATCACTGGTCTCGATTGCTTCGGACTGGACGGCAATCAAGTGTATTCCCTCACATTAGGTTACTTCAATACGTCCCGTTCTTGGTTGGAAATGCAAAAGAAACGCACAGAATACTCGGACACAATCAAGAACTTCGAAGAAGAATTAACAAATTCCCACAACGAGCTGAGGCAGACCGAAACCAGTATCAACAAGGTGGTTACTGAGAAGCAGAGAACCGAAACGAAGCAGGGAAGAGCAAAAGACGTCTTCGAAAAAGTCCAAGGGGGCATTCGCTTGATGAAGGAGGAGCTTCTTCGCATTGAAAAGTATCGCGCTCCAAAGGAAAGATCAGCCGCTCAATGTCGGGCCAGCTTGGAAGCGATGAACAACACCAAGTCTGGGTTAGAGTCCGAAATTCAACAAGAGTTGATGTCAACTTTGTCGGCGCAAGATCAACGCGAAGTGGATCAGTTGAATGACGATATTCGACGGTTGAATCAGCAAAACAAGGAAGCGTTTACCCAGCGTATGCAGCTGGAGGTAATAAGGAAAAAGTTGGACAACCTGTTGACCAACAATCTGTTCAGGCGGAGAGACGAGTTGATACAGGCGCTGCAAGAAATCTCAGTTGAGGATCGCAAGCGAAAATTGAATAACTGCAAGAACGAGTTAGTGGCCACAGAGAAGAGAATCAAGAAGGACAACCAAGACTTGGGGGAAATGGCTAGTTGCTGTTGCTGTGTTGTTAATTAGCTGTATAAGGTCGATACTACCGTCCGCTAAAACAAAAAGTTTGCAAAATCCTATCCCTGCTCATCCTATACTCATGACAGACATCTTAGGTCTTATCTTTGTTGTCTTGTGTGCATGTTTAATCTTGTCTCAGGGCAGTTGTCATCTGGTCACCGGCATGTGAGTCAACACTACAGACGCCATGCATTATTTTGCGGTAAGCCTCCCATAAATCCCTTCGTTAATCATCTATTGCAAACAGTGCCAAACGAATTAGTCACTTTCGGGTCGAAAAATCTAGCTCTTCAGAGAAATATTTCGAAGATGATTACAGCGGGCATTTTCCTTGAGGAAAAAGTTGCACCGAATTACATAAATGGGTACAAGGGACCCACAACAGCACTGGAAGCGGCAATTGGGCTAGCTCCCTTACCAGACGCCTAACGGGTCTCAGTAGGATACTCAACTTAATCCAAGATACATGTTTTGTCCAATGCTGGATACTATGGTCAGGCAGCATTGTTTCGGCAGGTTATTTGAGGTTGACATATTGGACCGTCAGACTTGGACCAGAGGTGTTCCAACACCAGACCCCAGAAGTCAATAATGGATTCTGTAGTGTATGCGTTCGCGTCCTATAGTTTTTCAAACCGAAATCCACATCATCTATATCTGCGCAAGACAAAATCTCCCCAAAGGTAAGAAACGCGCTAGCGCTTAAGGCATTACCGTCTAACCTAATGGACTCCGAAAGGGTCAAACGTTGCTACAATACATTGCCAGACACAAAAAAGTGAAGCTCGGCTGGGTCGATGGACACAAGGGGAGTGACGGCTATGAATCCGGGGTGAGTCAGTTACGGCAGGCTTGGGGTCTGCGTCCATTTGTCCTGAACCGTACTATAATGTCAACTGGACAGCACCTACAGCACTTTTAAATTCGCCTAGACTGTAATCCGGCCTTATTTCTATAAGAAAATCCTCAGTCTCAACTAGGAAAGCTAACGAGCTGTCTTACTGGCCACTGCAGACGCAGTCGGACTGCCTTAAATCTGTGCCAAGACAAGGAATGGCGTCTTTATCTGTAAGAGCATGAGAGACATCAGATCACATCCGATATGAATATCCATAGGAACTAAAGAGTTGCATTTCAAAGGACATTTTTTTTTGTCGAAGATTTTTAACACAACACTGGCGCACTCAGACTCAAAAACTGGTCCACTGTACTGCCAGGCAGCAACCTACTTTTGCTGTAGTTTCTTTTCAGCAGGCGCCTGTGTGATGAGGAGCCGACATCATCAGCTCTCACCACTGCCACTTGATCGGAGCAAAGGCGGGACAGCGACAGAGGAAGTGCTCTGCAGTGTCATAGTCTTCTCCACAGGCGTCGCAGAGGGCTTCGTCGCTTATGCCAAGCACACTTACATGTTTGGGGAAGGTGCAGTGTCCCGCCTGTAAATTGTCTGCGATATTTTCTGCCAAGGGATAACAAGAATGCCTCTGATTTCTTACAGACATTTGGGAGCATGCGCTTGGTCTGTCGGCATCCTGGAGAGTCATGCCACTTTCGATGTGAAGCCAATCATGGATAGAAACTCTAACCAAGGACGCAGTTAGACCCGGCACAGGTTCAGGTCCTGAGCATGTTTTCTCCGATCCATGTCTAGTAAGTTCATCGGCCATCTTATTTCCAGCGATCCCGTGGTGACCCGAGAGCCAGACAGGTCTGAGGAATTATGACTGCCGATCAAATTCAGAGAGGACTTTAGTTCTCTTCTTTGAGGTACAAGGTTCCATGTTTTATGAGAAATTCACACTTTTCGCAATGTCTTCCCTTGTATGATTTTCCGCTAATGTTGGTGTCTTCTCTAGTAGGCTGTTCACTAGTTCATTAATATCTCGTAATCACACTTTGGAGGTTGACATGACTTCTTCCTCTATGTCTGGTTGTTCCTTGTGCTTCCAGCTTGATCTCAAAGTCATCCCTGATAAGTTCGTGGTCGCTGCACCTCCTCTTCTATTTCCGACATAGAATAACGAATAATATCCCACACCATCTTCTGCTTACGCATATGTGGTCCATCTGAATGCGTGTGCGATTCATGTTTATTGTTGTTATTTTTTCAAGCATTAATTAAGCGATGACACAACATTTACTCACTCAACCCCCTTTATTACTGCTCCCAAATTGTCTCTGGCTATTGTTTCAAACTCATTCGTTTCTCAAATCCACGCCAGACATCCTTGACTGCGTTTACTACATCATTGACTACCAAAAGTGATCATTATTTCCGGAACAACCAACGCGCTGTCGACCGAGGGAAAGATATATGTCCCTCAAGCAAAAACATCGTCGGAGCGTGGGATGAATGTGAGACCCCAGTTGACGGTTGAATTGATGGTCTGCCGAGGACGCAGAGCGGAAGAGTTTTCGTGTAGGCCGTGACCATGAACAAAGGATAATTTCGTGAAAATATATCGTATTTCTTTGCCAGTCAACTGTGTATGCACAGGTAGCCGATGTTTGTGGGGTCTCATTAATCATTCTCCTGTCTGACGGGTATAAGGGATGTCCTTCAGGAAATTATGAATGAAGTGGATGATGATATGAAGGTGGCTGAAAATATTCTTGACACGTGGCTTGTCTCGATTACCGATGTTTGTGTTGATTCTCGATTGTTTGACATAATCTCTGGGAGTCTCGAGGGACATTAGTGGTTAGTTTCTCAGTGTTGGCATATTTTTATCGACAATCAGTGAAGCTTTACGCGTTGAAATGATTAGAGCGGCAGAGCAAATTGGGTAATCAAAGAAATGTTACGTATACGCACGAGTATTTTGTGCCAATTTACTTGGCTTTTGTGTCATTGAATGAATTTCTGCGATTTTTTCAGGCAATGGGGTCAGTGATTTATCCATTTTTGGCATACACTAGGGGAAATGAATGTTGAGTCAACATGCGGAACATTGCCGACATCGCGAAGAATTTGCACAATTCACTCCATTTCTCTCCCCTCACTGACAGCGCCCACAAGGAATACCTGTCAAGAGGAAGCTTATTAAACATCGACGTTCCGTGTTGGCATACAACTGCAGGTCCCCTCCACTTATGAATGTACAATGTCGTGTCCAACATAGGTGCAAGATGCTACACAGGTCCACCAGTCCTACCTTGAACTGCAGACCCACCTATATGATGACTAACTTCAGGCCTTGTGAAAGCGTCTGATGTCAAATGATTTCCCTCCAAGCAGACGATACATCGAGTATGGCTCTTCGGGCTACATTTTCACGGACATTATTGGTCGACATCCTTGCTGTCAAATAAGATTTGCTATTCACGATCCGATGACTTCAGTCAGTGTCTTGTCAATACCAAGCTTGTTGTTCTTTCAGTAGCATCATTGATTTGGAAAAGTGTCTCTGTTCTTGCAGGCCATCCAAACATCAGGCTCCAGTGTTGCTCGGATGGGAATGTTTGCGAATCCAAGTCCTGCAGTTTTGAGCAATTAATGCCGCCTGTAAGGGATTTCTGAAGTAATTCATGAGTTTACGGCTCACTTAAACCATTCCATCCTACACACGTCATATGGTCAATGGGCAAGGGAAGCACGTACAAACAAGGAAGCACCAACAACACATTCAGTAATTCGGGGTATTGGGTAAATACTTGTTGGAACTATCCCAATCACGTGCTCAACATAGCACCATCCTCCGTTCTAACTCCCCTCCCACGATCACGGAGTGAAGTAAGTGGATTACTGCGAACTCTGACATTTGGCACACATCACCCTGCCGGACTACACATTTAAATCGAATCAACCGTCAGTGCTTGTCGACCATCTGGAATATAATCTAACCGGAGCTCACTGCTGCCACGTGTTCCCCTTCGAATGCATTTGTGTGTAACCTTGGTCCGGATGCATGCGTGTGTAAGCCAGACAATTACAACTGATTTCATTCATGACACAAGGTTACACGTTTCCACATTAAGTAACGAAGGGAGGCGGTGTGGTGTGTTCATGTCATCCACGAGCGGAGTGCAATTTGTTTGCATGCCGCTGCTTGATTGAAATTCTGTAACCTCCAGTGGACAGGAGGCCTTGTGCCAGGGTGGTGTTTAATCCATTTTATCGCTGCTTTTCCGCATTTCGTTCTGAAAAGATCCCAATTAATGTTTGTTATTTATTGTTGTGTGGCCATGAGTTTAACAGAAGTTCTTCGCTTCCTCTGTACAGACGGCAAAAGTTCACTTTGGCACCGAAAATATCTTTCATTGACAAATAAATGATGTCGCAAAACCAAACATGTTTGGCACCAGAGGGATGTTCTGCGTGATCTGGGGCAGCAGGATTGCATAGTTTTAACGACTGCTATGGGGAACTAAAAAGTAGGTCGGTAGACACATCTGGAGAGATTCGTGTGACGTGCTGTTGTGTTGACCGGAATAACAAGTGCAGAGGGATCTGGGGAAGGAATTGGAGAGCTTGAGGCATCTTCGATGCCACACAAGAGGAGCGGCTATTTAATTGATGAAGTGGTTTGTGTTCATGTCACGTTCGGGGAACAGGTGCTCATTAAAGGAAAGTGATGAAATTATATTTTGATTGCTTCGATGGCGGGAATAATGTTTGCATATTGCCATGGCATAGATTGTGTAGCATTTTATTTTAATGACTTAAGTGGGCTGGGATTGGTGGGACATCTGCCTGGAGATATAAAATAAAGCCAGAATCGCCTAACAATCTTGTTGTTTTAGTTAATTTTATTTTCATATCGCTTTCGACCGACTTTTTGGCGGTATGGGTAGTGCCCAATGCGAATTGCGGCGCTATGATGTTGGCAGAAAACTGAGATTGCTCGAGATGCCCCAAACCTGATTCATTGGAAAGGTTATAAGGTGATTGGCTACCGAAATAATGGGACAATTCCATGGAGGACGCCAACGAAATCGATGGCGAACACAAGTGGAGAACGACCGCAGCCAACTTGGCGTGAGATATTAAAGGCAACTGGCCTAGGATCGTGCCAGCTGAAAAGCTTATTGGCTGAAGCCCAGAAGAAGAAGAAGTCCATTCCTGAAGTCGATTTTCGACTCTTCCCATACAACAATTTAACCCTCGACTTTGAGCACAAAAGCTCTTAAGCAAAGGTTCGGGCGGATTTTTTATTCTTAAGCAAAAATGTAAAATTATAATTAAACGCATATTATTTCAAACAGTTTTCCAAATAGTTCTTAACCGGAATAGCAACGTGGGGCCGAGCGTTGTCATGATGGAAAATTCTTGCCTCGTGTTTGGTGGCATATACCGGGCGTTTTTCGGGTACTGCTCTCTTCAAACGGATTAAATGTGTTCGATAGCGTTGTCCATTTATGGTTGCACCCGGTTTACTCCAGCTCATAATACAGCACACCCTTCTGATCCCACCAAATACAGAGCATTACCTTCACGCTATGGATATTCGGCTTTGCCGTTGATTTGGCTGGTTGGCCGGGTTTCACATACGATTTTTTGCGCTTGGGGTTGTCGTAATGGGTGCACTTTTCATCACTAGTAACAATCCGATGCAAAAATTACTTCCTTTTGTGGCGTCGTGTGTTGTGTGTGTCGTGTTCCCGCAAACAGGCCCAAGGCTCGACATTTTTAAGAGAAAAATTTCTGTTAACGCTTCTAATGAATGACATATACTGAAATGACGTACAATGACAGTAACTTTCCAACGCATGTTCCGATGGAATAATACAAGTTACGCCATCTCTTAAAAAAACCGCACGAATTAGGTTACATACATTTTTACTTTTTTATTAATATTTTTTAAGTTTGACGAGATATGCTGTCCGTAAATTGTATTCCTTAGAAGAACTCTCTAAATATGATGATAAATGTGAAATAATAGGCTTGCAAACCTTAAGTTTCCGGCGCAAGGCAGCGTCAGCCATGTTCATCCGCGATATTATTAATTGCCGTGTAAATTCACCAAATTTTTCTCATGAATATATATGCTCCCCAAAGATCTCTTCGGGTGCGAAATTTACTATATGACAAGAGGTATAGAACCAACTATGGTTGTAATGAACCTATTACAAGGTGTATAAACACTTGTAATGAACTTTTCAACGAAATTGATTTTAGCTTGTTTCGATTGAAGTTTAAAAAATGCATCCATACACTAATCTTTAATTAATACAAAATTGTACGCAATCTATGAGATGCAAAATTGGTAGATGATCCTTAGTCGCGCAGCAAAAGTCTGCTGTGTAAAACGATACAGAGAGTTAACACTCAGAGAACGTAGTGTTTTGTGCGCTCTGTGATGGAAATAAAAATAAAAAAAAAATAAAAGTCAGTGTTCTCTGTTGCGCACCAAAGAACACAATGTTACATTCGTTGGTGCTACGGTTTTCTACCACACACGAAATAATATTGCCTGTCAAACTCTCCATGAAATGTTATTTCAGCTGTCATTGAATAACTAGAGTAGCATGTTGTACCCACTCACTTAATCACTAAATAAAAAAATTATACAAGTAAAGACCAGTATTTCTTTACTACTATACTTAAACGAATTGTTTCCAAACATCACTGAAAATTTGAAAATTATCGAAGCTTTAAAATCGGTGGTGGCTGTTTTCGCACGAAAGTGAAAACGGAAACCAAAGATAATCCGAGAAAAAAAAAATGCCCAGATGTGCTTGGCGATTCAATGAGGCTTAATGATTTCCACGAATGCCCTGATTTAACAGCACAATCGTGTGGCATTTACCCACCAACTACAACATTTAAAGTACTCACGTAAATCGATGTGATTCCAACAGCAGGACATTTGTTTTTGTGTATTTGAAGGCTACTTGAATGCGCTGCTTTTGCACTTCCGAGGGTAATTAATTTACAATTAATTTAATGAAGTTTTTAATTAATTCTGTTAACAAAACCACAGCCTTTCGGCCGCTCCAAAGTTCATTCCATAGGCGCTCTGGCGACTCACCACATTTCATCTTTCCGTTCAAGTAGCTTCATCCTCCAGAGCAATGATTTCCCTTTGTCCTATCCACTTAAGTACAGCAACCCGCAGCATTGAACAACAGACACTTAATCAAAGATTCGGGACTGAAAGCTAATCGAAATTCTCAAAACGGAAGCTGGGGACGGGAAAGGAAGCATGGATGAATAAAGATGCGCGCTTTATTAAGTTTGATTCGGGGCTGAACAAATGGTTCGGCTCAGTGTCGGCCCTCAACTGATGGGGTGTGGCCCGTCTAATTATTTCTCAGTTGAGTGATGATGGGGATGTCTGACACCGAGCTCGAGGCCGCCAGATTTATGGTCCTGTGATAGAAACCAATGTAAACATCCGACCAGAGAGAGAGGCTATCAGATGGGCACAGAACGTGTGCAAATAAAATAGAGTTTTTGTTGTGGTTTGGAACATAAACACACACAGACATTAAAATGACACTCCAATGCAAATATGCATGTTCTACGAAGTTATTACCACTCCAAAACTTCACTCAGATGTACATATATCATTTCACTCACGGACATTGCACTCATTGATAATTTAAAACTCTTGTTCAACCTTTCATCGCTGCAAATGAAGGGAGGAATCCTTCAAACCGTGAAAAAAAGCGAAAGTGAGTGATGACTGAGTGGGACGAAGCCGGGGTAACGTCAAGGCAGGAGGTGGAATCAATTTGCATAATCCAGTGAAAGTGAAGGATTTCCGTTTAAATGATGTATTGAATCGGTTCCCACTTTGATTCCGTGAACTGGGAGGGAATTCAATGTTGAACAAAGTTTACTTTTTTTTACGAATTCGATTCTCCTTGGGAATTGCATTTTGTGAGGTATTTTTAAATAAGGCTTTACTTGAAATTAGTTCGGTTGGTTGTAAGCAAAGAAATATACCTCAGCTGTTGTCCGTTTTTATGTTTTGTTGTTTGATTTGAAGCTGAATGAGGCAACCATGAAGGAACTCGTTGAGCGACACACAAGTTCTACCTATTTACTTTGCTCGATTTCGGTCGGAGGAGTAGGTAGAAGGGTTTACTGTATCGACCAAATCTGCGACTTCCAGAGTACGGAGAATTTCCTTAACATCAAAGGAGGCAAAGAACAAGACTGGCAAGTGGTTGTTTCAAATTGAAACAGAATTGTCAAATTTCAAAGTGCCCATAATTGCTTCCGGAAACTTAAGCGAACTGCCATTTACGTATGTAAGTTAAGAGCGATTGACTTCGCTCTCATTTAAGTAAGCAATATTGAACGACACTTAACGAAACCTAAACTTAGCTTAACTCTAACCCTAGGTAGATGTTGGATATCTCTGTATCTGCCTTCACTATCTCTATTGTCAGAACTGACAGTTGTAAGACAGCGGAAAGACAGCTGTACATATGTACAAATATGTTATTACTTTCCTTCCAATGCCGTTAACGTATGGAGTGAAACATTTGAAGCCTACTCTTAATTAAATTATTTTTTACTTAGAGGGTAGTGCAAGCTGTGTACCAGAAATGAAGTATGATAGAGATGCCCAACTTCTACCTCTCTTGTCCCTTAAAATTTTTGACAAGCATTTTTTATATTGTTTTCTAAAGCCGAATTGACCAATCAGAGAACGGCATTTACGTTATTTCGTGAATAACTGTCAAAAATTCATGAATACCCGTCAACATTTTCATGATTATCCGTTAAATTCGTTGACTGGCTAGAGGTCAATCAGCTGTGAAGTTGGGTATCTCTATCACACTACATTTCTGCTGTTGTATAATGAAAGTCGAACGAACTAGAGGGAAGTGAAATGTTCTGACGGCAAATTTTTCTTTAACGCCCCATGCGCCAAATTGGAGGCTAGTGATTTGGAATTTATGAAAGAAAATAAAACAAATTTTCGCTGTACGAACCGCCGTCTCTTTCTGGTGCCTAGGTTACATCTTGTTCGGGATCGTGAGTGAACCCACCACATCACCAATAACTTTAGAACGGATTTTTAGAGAAATAACAAAAATCAAAGAAGGGCAAAAAAAAAAAAAAAATACAAATGGATGCTTTTCTAGGCAAAAATAAGGAGTATGAAGAAAAAATTGCATATTTGGAGAATAAAGTTAATCACCTGGAACAACTACTTCCAGCTTGAAGTCTTCAGTGTTCCAAGCACACCCAACATCTCTGAGTGTGATACTGCTCTCCAAGTGGTTCGTGATGGTTTGCATGTTAATGTAAGCGGGAGCAATATTGTGTTCTGTTTTACAAAATAAAAATAACGAGTGTGCGGGTCATCGAAGAAAATCAACATACCCAAAGTTAAAAGTGTCTAAGAGCGCATTCTGAAGGCGAAAAATGAGCACAAAGCAATTGATGACAACTTTAATCAACAAGAATGCTGGATCACAGAGGGTGTACATAAATAAAACCAGATCTGGATACACTCGACAGTTGATAAAGGCAGCAAGGAATGGGCAAGGAATGGGTCAATATTAAAGGAAGGTGGTAATTTAATTAATTCTGGATAAAATATAATATCTTTTATTCGTTCGACCTCCTCTCCCTGGTGGTATCTTTTATCAATGACCTACCCTATTTTTGTATTCGATTTTTGCATCATTTCGCGATGCCTCATCGTTCAAGTTCAGTTCACTTGAAGTTACAAAATTGAATAAACGGACCGTGAAATACGTAATTTTCATGCATTTAAAGCCGCCACACATGCAAGCGTGCCTCTTTCATTGGGAAAAGCAAATCGGTGTACCCATTTTTTTGTTTAATTAAGGGCTGACACATATATCTCTGCATGGTTTCAATTTCGGCTTCAGTGCGCTGTCGGCATCTAATTGGTTTTAATCAATGTTTTCAAACTGTGCGTGGGAACGTAATTAAGAGCGATGTAATGCATGCCTGGCTTAGAAATTATGTGAATTTCATTCGATTGTCTAACCTGAAGCTATTTTGCGAACATTTTGTTCAAACCAATGGTAGACTATGGTTTGGCCGATGGCAGACATGATTTTGTAGGATGCTGTCCTCTTAAAATTGAACATTGACGTTAAGTTTTGAACTCATGAAAGTATTTCTAGTCCTCAGTTGTAGACTGTGGGCTGACATCATTACAACCGCCAATGAGTCACTGGCAATGATCACAGTGTCAAGAATACCATGTTGTTAAAGTCCACCATTTGGAGTCGGTTGCCATAAAACTGTACGTTTCCCCAGTCGGTCGAGAACAATGGCAAGCGCGGCGGTAAGGCTGCAACTCGAAACTGTCGCAACACAAAGAATAAACGCAGAAGGCAGGAAATAGCCACCACTACTTGTGTCCCTACAAATTATAAAAAAAGGGAAATCGAATCAGGTTCCAAGACTGACTGCCGTTCAAAAATGCCGAGATGTACCGGGGTTCAGAATGGATCTCCTTTCCTATTCCAATTCTGAAAAGATAAAGTTGCATAAACTCGAATTCACATTTTTAGTTTCAGTAGGGAAAACCACAAAGCTTGTGTAAAGCCGCAAGGTACGTTGTTTTCAAAGGATGAGCGCTTGCTATGAATTCACGCGAAACTGCGGTTATTAATTATCTCTAAAATGCTTGGTCACTCGTACTGCACATGATTCTATTTTTTTGAACATGGCTAGTGTAAGAAGAAATCAATATTTATGTAACCTCACCCGATGATGTGAAAAATGGATTCAATTTCATTAGCATTGCAATGCCACCCAACAGCGGAATTTTGCAGAGGTTTTCATGACTGACCACTATTGAATAACACAATTAACAACAATTAACTAATTCTGTCTGTGGACCACCCCCATATCATGTTGCTTGATGTCGGCATTAAATTGATCAATTAAGGGATACATTTTAACAACAGACGCAGGTGTCGATTCATTCCAGTCCAACACGTGCCAATTTTCTCAAATCTTTGCCAATAGGGATCAACTCACTCACTTCCTCCGACGACTAAGAAGTATTCCATAGAGCAATGACCTTTCTTTGCAATAATCCACCTTTATTGGTCAAGTTCAGGGAATTTTATTACGTGACTGTGAGGCCTTTGATGGGATTTGACATAATTGGGCAGCTTTGGGCTACCGTGCAATACAAACATCGATAGGATTCAACTTTAAATTTGTTATTATTTGTGGGTTTCGATAAATAAACTCTGTATGATATGTGAGTAGGGAATGAGTTCATCAGAAACAGTTCATGTTTCCACGTTTAACAACCTCGCATTCAGCCTCATGTACACCAATTCAAAGGGTTAATTGGCAGATAATTTTAACACTTTAGCTCGAAAATGTGTTCGTTATTCGATACGAGAATGTAATTGTTTATTTAGAAACCATCTTGGTGAGAAGACATCAACGTTGCCGGAAAAATATAACAACCATAAATGCATTAAAAAATGAAGTTAATTAGTAATTAAAGGACCAGATCTTAAAAAAAAAAGTAAAACATTGGTTATTCGGTATCGATTATATAAACATTGAATCTGTCTTCCGATGTGTGTATTTGTCAGCATTTCCATCTGGAAAGTCATTAGTCTCTGGATAAAATTATCCTTCTGCTTTGTAGTATTTACCGCACATTAGCTATTATCTTTTTGGCAACACTGGTTTAAACAGCTGACGCACGTTTTGTGTTTTGTTTCACTGTCAAACATCTTCAGTTTGGTCTATAATTTAACCATGAATCGTCTTACAAACGAACAACGCTTGCAAATTATTGAATTTTATTATCAAAATGCGTGCTCTGTTAAGAAAGTTCATCGCGCGCTTCTTCCATTTTATGGTCAGTTTAATCGAAGCTCATTGGCTCATTGGCTACGTAAATAAGCAGAATTGTCGATTTTGGAGTGAATATCAGCCAGAAGCATTGCAAGAGCTACCAATGCATCCAGAAAAAGACACAGTTTGGTGCGGTTTATGGGCTGGTGGCATCATTGGACCATACTTCTTCAAAGAAGATGCGAATCGTAACGTAACAGTGAATGATGAGCACTACCGTGAGATGATATCCAACTTTTTTTTTGCCCAAAATGCAAGAGCTTGACTTGCATGACATGTGGTTTCAACAAGACGGTGCCACATGCCACACAGCACGCGCGACAAGGGACTTATTGAGAGGCGAGTTCGGTGAACATTTTATTTCACGTTCAGGACCGGTCAGGACAGATCGTGCGATTTAACGCCTTTAGACTTTTTTTGTGGGGCTATGTTAAAGCTCATGTCTATACAGACAAGCCCGCTTCAATTGACGCATTGGAAGACAACATTGAAGCATTTATTCGTGAGATACCGGCCGAAATGTTGGAAAGAGTATGCCAAAATTGGACTAAGCGGATGGACCATTTGAGGCGCAGTCAAGGCCAACATTTGTATGAAATAATCTTCAAACATTAAATTATATGCACCGTACTATCGATTCAAATCAAGATTTCATGCATTTTTCTGAATTTTATGTGTTTTTTTTTAGAAAAACTTTCCTATAGCTTTTAAAAAATCACCCTTTATAAAACGCTTTGTGTGTATGTATGCACGGGTGAGAATACGTGTTCGTTGGCGGAGTAGGTTGGTGCGTTGCTCACGCTTTTTGCAAGTTCTGTGTTAAAATCTGGCTGATGTTATTCTTTTTTTTTTTCTTTTTTATAGGCGTGGTATTACCTTCTTATCTTTTGTTTTGTTTTGTATGAATAAACATTTCATATTATCAAAGTGTTGTATTTGCAATGAATATAATGAAATTTCTCGTCATAGAAAAAAAAATGTACATATGGCAGCGACGCAAACATTCTGCCTGCCTTGCGACAGGCTATTTCATCTATGCTCCGAATATTATCTTCGAAATACCATTAAATTCTTAAATCAATCACGTGGTACTTCATGAAGTTTGAACACTCATTTTTGGGATAAAAATCGTTTTGCATTTGCTTATCATACGCCCTTCGAATAATAAATGAGTAAAAACAAAAACGGCTAGGTTCTTGGAAACAAAAATATTTTCCTCCTTTCAGTCTGACGTTCGACATCCTGATTAAACAAAAACAGTCGAGATCCGGTCATGTTTGAGCTTTAAGAAGAAGTGGAAAGCAACTCTCTGAGGCTGACACGCCTTAACCATGTCGTCGGCATCAAATATTTACACCGTCATTATGTGGCTGTCAATTTGATAAAATAAATAAAAGTAAAAAATATCCCTGTAGATGTAATATTGTCTGCCTGCCGGCCAATGCAAGAAATTCAAGAGGCTCCTGCAGCCGCTGGCATCTGGTACACTAATTGATATTAATGATTAAGGAGAATCATGTGCCGTACTTAAACATTAACGAAATTAATTATCATGTTCCAGTCTAGGCACTTTCGGTTATTTTCACTCATCCTAATAAGCAAGTGTAGCAACTTTAAAGGATGCTTGTAATGTGAACTATTGCAAGGCAATGAGGAAGAAACGGAGAAGTAGAGAGCTTGTGAAACTATCGTTTCGAAAACCAGCTCCGCCTGAGGAAACAGGTCACCGCTGTTTGTTGTTTAGGTAACCGGGTAATGCGGATAATACTCAATTCAAACCCTACCGGGTACATGCCTTCATCGGGTAACGGATACCCGGCAAAAAATACCGGTAGTTCAATACAAAATATTAGTGTTATACAACAGTGAAGAAATGTAATTCATTGGTGGAGTGCCCATCAAAGGTAATAGAACTATCTCGATATCTTTGTAAGTATGTCACACGTATACCGAATGCGCACGAAACAAAACCACTGGCGGTTATCGTTACTTATCGTTCTCTAATCGCGATAGAACAATAGTGGTCGCTGTAGAAGATAGATTCCCTCTCCATTCCGTACTGTTGTTATTATTTTCAGTGTATTCATAGATGGCAACTTGTGTCTTTGCATATTTGTACCTAAAATATGATAGGTAGTCGATTTATTAATTGTATTCATTCGTGTTCTATAAAAGAAATCATTACACAATGAAACCCGTGGTTTACCAGAGGCATGTCACATAAGTATATGCGCACTTTGTTCAGGAAATTCCCCTTCATTGCCTTTATTTAATTAATGTACAGGAAACTAGATATTGAGTTTCAATTTAACAATGAAACCCAACAATACGAACGGAATCCAAATGGAAAAGTGTATTCCGACGTTTGATTTCTTCTTTGATTGTTCGTCATGAATAAAATTCCATGATCTGAAAATAGAGTGATCGTGATTGAACACACACGGTCACATCACACCAGGAGAACACACCAACCCAACAAGCGAATGTTCGGGCATGTAAGGATATTGTTATAAAATGTGTGCATCTTCGAATGTGCCTTCCGTTCCCTTCAGCAACATTGCCAGACAGCGGGTGTCTCTATGAATTTTGGGGTTAATACTATTTTAATACACGAATGGCAGTTATGTACGAGTTCACAGAGGTGTGAAGAAACGAAGGAAAATACACACATGGCATTTCGTCTACACACATAACACAAGCAAGCACAAATTCAAAAGTATATCTTCAAATCATGTTCTTGGTGCACCAGTTGCTAAAGTTGATGTGATTGAATTTCAAAAAAGAGGTTTGGCACATGCGCTTATAAACTTCAAGACAACTCTGTCATCGATAGGTTAGTTTTAGGTAAAATTCCTGATATTAAAAATTATCCAAGATTGCATGAAATCGTTATCAAACATATGGTTCATGGACTGTGTGGAAGCCATAATTTGAATTCGCCCTTTATGGTCCAAGGAAAGATTTTCTAAACAAAACAAATCCCAATTCTGGAGGTTTACCAAAATACCGTAGAAGAAACCTTGGCAACTTGGCAACTGTTAATGGAAAAATTGTAGACAACCGGTGGATTGTTCCATTTATTTATTTATTATTTTATCCATTTCTCAGTCTGAAATTGCCACATCAATGACGAGGTTGTTTAAGTATATTTACAAAGGTCATGATTGTGCAAGTATACAAGTCCAAGAACAAAACACCATGCAACACAATGCAATTAAGACTTTCCTTGATTCAAGATATGTGAGTGCATCTGAAGCTTCATGGTGATTGTTTGGTTTTCACATGCATCAGCAATCACACACCGTTCACCGATTACAAGTTCATTTACCTGACTAACAAACAATCACATTCAATCCTCATAATATAAGAGAAGCAGTTGAAAATGCTACATCCTCAAATACAACTTTTTTCGGCATGGTTTAAATTGAACCAAAAAAATATTGATGCCAGGCAGTACTGGATATAGGTGTATTGGAATTTACGGATTAGGATGTAATAATTGCCTTAACTAATCTCAAAGTAAATTAGGCCCGAGGGGTCCCGGCTGGTATTTTAAAAAAAAAGTTGGAATTCGCTTTATCGTCCACTAAGAATTATCTTTAATCAATCCCTAAAAATGGGTGAATTTTAAAAGAATGGAAGTATTCTTTTCTGACGCCTATATATAAAAGCGGTTTCAGGCAAAAAGTAGAAAACTATCGAACAATATCAAAGCTGGAATCGATGCCAAAGCTATTTGAAAGTATTGTAAAAGAAAAATTATATTTCATGGTAAAATAAATTATTTCTAATAAAAAGCATGGCCTTATGCAGGGCAGGTCATGTACAACTAATTTATCATTACATTTATACAAATTTAGAAATTCAATTGCAAGTTGATGTACTTTACACCGATTTCTCGAAAGCCTTCGATAAAGTACATCACACTTTGCTATTAAGCAAGCTAAAGTCTTTGCAATTCCATTCGTCAATGTTAGAGTGGTTCTCCAATTACTTAAAGGACAGGAAGCTATTGGTAAAGACCGATATTTTTAGATCTCGAGTAATAAAAGTTACATCGGGCGTTCCACACAATGTAGCCATGTGGGGCCATTACTCTTTCTTTTGTTTATAAATGATGTTCAGGAAATTTTCAAATATTGTAAAATTTTAACATTCGCAGACGACTTTAAATTGTATTTATCTATAAATAGTTTAACTGATTATAATAATTTCCAATTGGATACCGATGCACTAGTGGAATGGTGCAAGCACAATGGAGCTGAATATTCAAAAATGTAATATCTTTACTGCATATCGAATTACATCCCCGATTGTCTATGATTATTTCATAAATGATCGTAGACTTAGTCGCCTAGAAGAGGTTAAAGCTCTGGGTGTAATTTTTGATACTAAATTAAATTTTTCATTACATTATGATTATACAATTGCGAAGTTTAATGCTATGTTAGGTTTTCTGAAACGAAACAGTAAAGATTTTCGGGGTATAACTAGTCTTAAGTCCATCTATTGTTCGTTAGTCAGACCGTATTTAGAATATTCTTCCATCATTTGGGATTCTCCATATGATACACAAGAACTCAGATTCGAAAGAGTACAAAAAAGTTTCACGAGATATGCTGTTCGTAAATTATATTCCTTAGAAGAACTCCCTAAATATGATGAGAGATGTAAAATAATTGGCTTGCAAACCTTAAGTTTCAGGCGTAAGGCAGCGTCAGCCATGTTCATCCGCGATATTATTAATTGCCGTGTAAATTCACCAGATTTACTTTTTCTCATGAATATATATGCTCTTTGGTTGAGAAACTTTCTATACGATAAGAGGCATAGAACCAACTATGGTTGTAATGAACCTATTACAAACTGTATAAACACTTTTAATGAACTTTGCAACGAAATTGATTTTAGCTTGTCACGATTGGAGTTTACAAAATTTATCCATGCACTATTCTTTAATTAATACTGTTTATTTGATGTAACCTATGAGATGCAAAAATGGTAGTCTAGCCTAGTCGCGCAGCAAAAATGGGCTGTGTAAAGCGATACTGAGAGTTAACACTTAGAGAACGTAGTGTTTTGTGTACTCTGCGATGGAAAATAATAACAAAAAAAAAAAAACGTATGTACTGAGATCCCTGAACACTCTGCCATTTGTAAAAAAGATCGGCACTTGGAAAATGCTCCAAAGGGGTGCACAAAGAGTTGTTGGTAGAATGAACTCGGTTTAGCCTCCGATTCCGTTTAAGGGTCCTTTTGTTACATGTTTCTTGAACAATTTCTTGCAACTTTTAAAGAATGCGCTGGACCGAGAGGTTTAATATCTGATGACTTCGTTTGGGAAATCACATTAAATTATGCCGCTCTTTGTGCATACCCTTTGGTTTTTTTTTGTTCCCTTATAAAGTTGTAAATTCGTAACGTAACAAATTCAACAGTCATCTTTAGGAAGACTATGCTAGAAATGTAACACAAACTTGGCACTTAGGGATGTCGAAGAACATTTAATATTGCATGGAAGAGAATGCTCTTATTACGTAAAGTTAGAGGAAACTCACAGATTGCAATTCCAACAGCTTCAACTTCACTTAAGAGTGGAAGAATTTATCATTCTCAATTCAAACTTCCTGTTTCGTTGTTGGATACGTCTGTATCATCAAAGAGATTCACCACAATTGATGCTGATATCATCGACGTTCCAAAATATTAATCTTCGATAAAGCAACGATGGCTCCAAGCACCGTCTTAAATGCTATTGACAAGCTGTTAAAGGATATAATGCAAAATGATGTACCATTTGGAGGCAAAGTACTATTGCTTGACGGTGATTTTAGACAAACACTTCCAGTTGTACCTCACGCTTCAAGAGTCGCGATAGTTGATGCAAGCATTAAATTTAGTCCGCACTGGCAGCAATTTAAAACATTGAACTTGACGAACAGTGTTCGATCAGTAGACCCAGAGCTTAGCGCTTTTTTAATTAAAGTAGGTGACAGTGACCTATTCTGTGACATAATTCTGATGCACAAGTGAATGACTTAATTGAGATACCGGATAGGTATTTATGTGAAGGTTCATTAGTAGAAGAAACATTTGGAGAAAGACCTAACCCAAATAAAGAAGACCAATTCTCTAAAATGTCTATTCTTTGTCCAAAAAATTCTGACGTTGATACGATTAATGAACAAGTCGTGAATATGCCTGATGGAGTAACACAAACTTATTTAAGTTCCGACTCTATAGATGATTCTTCTGAGGAGGACCAGCCAAATTGCCCAATGGAATTTTTGAATAATTTGAATCCTTCTGGAATGCCACCTACTAAATTAAATTTGAAGAGTGGAGGAATCATAATACTTCTAAGAAATTCAAACACAAAAAGAGGTCTCTGCAATGGCACAAGTCTTATTGTAAAGGACTTAAAGACGAACATAATAATAGCAGAAGTACTGACAGGATCTGCAGAGGGTCAAGTAGTATTCAATCCAAGAATCGATCTTGCATCAGTTAATCCAGGCCTTCCATTTGTCTTGGGAAGACGACAATTCCCTATCAAATTAGCATTTGCTGTGACAATCAATAACTCACATGGGCAAACATTTGGAAGGGTCGGAATTTATTTACCAGAACCAGTATTTAGCCATGGGCACCTTTACGTTGCAATATCCAGGGTTCGTCGCGCTAAGTTTACAATAGACTCGCCAACATGACTCATCAACTTATTGCAATTAGATACCTGATGTCAAAAATTAGGTAATTTTTGATTCCGAAAATTTCGTCACCCACCTCGTACCGACCCATAGCACTACTGATAAATCGTCAGCTTATGAAATATCTCGAATCGCGGAAGCTTCTTAATGACCGGCAGTATGGTTTTCGCAGCAACAGGTCCACTGGTGATCTGATAGCTTATCTGACCGAAAAGTGGAACCAATCTTTGCACAATGCAGGCGAAAGCAAGATCGTTGCGCTTGATATTTCCAAGCCATTTGATAGAGTTTTGCATCAAGCTCTCTTGTCGAAAATGCGTGCCTATGGTGTCGATGAATCTCTTCTTCAATGGATTAGAAATTACCTTTCGAACCGTTCAATTCAAGGTGTTTTGGATGGGTTCAAGTCTGATATCCACCAAATAAACTCTGGTGTTCCCCAAGGCTCTGTTCTGTCTCCGACACTCTTTCTCACTTTTATAAATTATCTCTTACCTCCTACTTCTAATCCAATCCATTCCTTAGCTGATGACAGTCACAGCACCCTCAGCCTTTCATATCCGTTAAAAGACTCACGACCCCGCCCTTCGGCCGTAGAATTGGAACGGCAGCGTATGATAAGCACATTGAATTCCGATCTTGACAGCATAATCAATTGGGGAAAGGACAATCGAGTGGAATTTAATGCTTCAAAAACTCAATGCTGCCTGCTGTCACTCAAGCGAACCCTTGTTAATCACCCATTATGCATGAATGGCACCTCTGTCGATGAAACCGGAAAGCTTTCCATCCTTGGTATGTGTATCAAAACAACACGATCACATATTTGAGGTCGCCAAAAATGCTGCGAAATGCTTAGGTTTTCTCAATCGCTGCAAGAAATACTTCACCCCTTCTGATTTGGGTTTTATTTATAAATAGTATATACGCCCCAAACTTGAGTACAACGCTCATATCTGGTCTGGTGCCCCCAAAACCACCCTGCACCTACTAGATAGAATCCAAAAGCGAGCGATACAAACTATAGGAGACAACAATATTGCAGAGTCATTAGACTCGCTCGAACATCGACGTACAGTCTAGTCTCTATCCGTAGTGAGCTTGCCAACTGCATGCCTCCTCTCCATGAATTCACCCGCAATACCAGTCCCGCCAGGAATGCTCATCAGTTTACCCTAAGCCTTACTTTCGGACGCACAGTTAAATTAGGGACTCGTTCATTAGCCGCACGACACGAATATGGAATGCTCTTCCCAGCCTAATATTTCCCCCGATATACAATCCGCAGATATTTAAAACCAATGTGCACAGGTACCTCCTCTCCCTTTCTCCCTCTACACCTTCGGCCCGTGCTGTGTCTTGAACCCGGACACTTAAGGTTACTAACAATCCCTTGTGCGCGCGCAAATTATAAGAAAAAAAAAATGCGTATTAAATTCTTCCTTTTCTACTGGTTGCAATAATAATTCTAAAATGTTAATGATGATGGTAATGATGTGCTCCAACGATTAATTATTGAATAAAAACAACATCTTCCCCCATCTAGTCCACATACACATCTCACCAAATTCTCTGTGTCACCTCATTCCAAAAATCAGAGCCGGAATGTGATTTGCTTTCAATGTTCCCTTGCCAATTTGAAGCCATTTATCTCACCGTTCTCTTTTCACATTGGCACACGACACCTTGAAGAGATATCTTCGTATAAGTCATTACACTCACAAAAAATTAACTTTGACTAATATTCTTGGTGGGCCCACAATTCCTGCCCCTCGATGTGGGTTAGGAGGCACAAGTTCACCCCACAATTCAACAGTCACTTCGTTTGTTTACAAGCTACAGAACTGATGCACTTGGTCGTCTCGCCGCACACAAGCACGCTGCTCACACATACACGCATCCTGTGGGTGGTTGTTGTGGGCAGAGTATTTGTGCGCCTGTAGAATCCACATCCATACACGACGGCGCTGGGTCCACCGCCGCCGCTCAGTGGGTCTGCTCTGGCATGGCAAACATAAAGGCACGAGAGCTTTAAATTCCGCTCAGTCGACGACAGGACTCGTCTCGAATAGGATATCTCCAGCGAATAAGAGAAAGCGTTCGCTTCTAGTCGGTTCGGTCGGAAAGAATGTGCTGGTCCTTCGGTAGTGCTGTCTGCGTGAACTTGTCTTCTCTCCTATCAGTTTGTCCTTCGCTAGTGAATTCTTCTCATTCGTAATTTGCATAACACAGTCCTTCTTCAATTTATCTGCTTGTCATGTACTCTGTTTGTCACGTGTGTGGTGTTTGTTTCCTGTCAGTTTGCGTCTCTCGATCCGACACAGTCCTTACTCCTTGTTAATCTCGTTTGTGGCCAAGGATTCCGGGTGAAAAGAAAAAATCGGGCTGCCCTTTGGAGGGAAAAACGCGCGATTTTCATTGGAATCCAATGAGTTTGTGCTGCTCGGTTTGACCCCATTTGATGGCGCGAATCGCATAAGGATGTTCAACAGGATCTAGTGCACACTGCCATTTATTGGTTTCCTACTCGTATTTTTTTCTTTTTCAGTGCATTTCAATAGTGCGCGTGTGTGTGCGTATGTGTTGAAAATGGGTAAAATGCATTTTCTTCTGTGGTTCGTGTTAGGGGGCCTTATAAATTTTCTAGAATCACTTCCGCGAAACCATTCGCTGCCCACGGCCAATGGGGATACCATTCTGATAGGGTTCCTTGCTGAGTACGCCCAAATGAGAGTAAGTGTTTGCTGTATTCTATTAATTTCAATTTGATATTTATTATCTGGTGTTGGGAAGTTGAGGGATTCCCATGGGCACGACTTCCGCTCGTGGAAGATGTTGTTTTGTCCTGCGGTTGCACCACATTTTTCCTCTGCGAAAATCGCTGAAACATGAGTCAGAGCTTTGTATTTCTGGATTTATTTTAGCAATTTGCAGAGTGCATTAATTCTCGAATGGGCACAAGTATTGAGTTTGGAAAGGCACGTACGTCGTCGTGCTGTTCTTTTGAAGGATAACCTCCCTCAATCTGCACACATCTGCCGCTGCTGCGGTGCTTTGAGATGTACTTTGGTTTTGCCTGAAAAGGATTTATGTAGTCAAAGACATGGGCTGTGGGAGTTTATTAAGTCTGCGGGCACAAGGTCCTTCGTTGAAATATTTGTTAAGTTTTTGACTTGTGATACTTAGGTTAAGACGTCCAAGTAGAACAAATATTTAATGCTTGTAAGTGTCTTAGATCAAACACATAATAAAGTCGCCTGCCTCTTAGGCGAATTTTCACGGGATATTCGAGGAAGGGATATATGCGAGAAATGCCAAAATATGGCCTGCAAAAAAATTACGATGGAGGCGACTGTACTTTGCAATTCAGAGCTGATGAAGATCATTTCCTAAAGGCGAAAGCGACTTTTCCTTCCTTATTCAACCCTCACGAAGACAATTTTTGCCCCTTAAACAGTACCTCCGGTTAATATAATGTGTGTTTGTATGAGATTTCTGTTTCCAGTCTCCGTTTTTTTTGATTCTCCAAAATACATCAAATAAATGGGAACTGGTTCCCATAAAAAATAGTGTCCAAGAAATGATAAAATGAAAATGCTCACACAAGGGTTAACAAAGAATCAATTCACAGAACCAGTAGTCACAGATGTCACTTCCAAATGAAACGCAAACGTCAATTCCCTCTGATCCGACGCATTGCATGTGACTTGACGGGGACTTAACCGAGTTCCAATGTGCGAAAAGCACTTTCGCAAAAAGTTCACACGCCATTCCGCAGATGTCCTGGTCAATTACAAAGAAAAAGAAGCCATTATTTTCAATATCCATCAGGACGTCGACTATTTCCTCTCTCTGTGTGGTGACTTCAGTTAAAGGATGTTTAACGAATTGATAAATTACTTTAAAGGGGTAGTTCTGTGTAACCGAACTATGCGCCGCAAAGTACTCTCTATTGAGAGGAGTTATTCGCCCACAAGCACTCAATTGCCTGTGGCCATTGGCAAAAAGGTTTTCTCGTAATATTTCATTTCATCCCATTATGTGAAGTTGCTCTTTCATTATCTTGACAAATAAGCTGAACGAGTCCAGAGCTTTACTCGAGACATAAAGAAATCCTTGTCTATCGGTTCGGCTTAAAGTTTGGCTGGTCTGCAGAGGGGACAAGGTGAGGCACATGGCCCACCCCTGGCTCTGGGATCCCACCAATTGTTTGTATTACAAAATGGAGTGGAGAAAAGTTAGTCTGCACGTCCTCTTCGGCGGGCGCCCATGGTCTGGCTGGAGCAATAGTGTACCAAATGGTTTCAGCATATAACTTCTGAATTTATGAACTCACTGCATCGCTCTTTATGTCATTAACTATTTGAGTATAGACTATGGCCATGACACCTGATGCAGTCTTAGGGGTGCATCTTGGAGTGAGCTCTGGTGTGAGCACATTTTCGTCAACAACAGAAAGCAACAACTTTGACACCAGAGTCATGGTCATGCTATTTGTAAACGTCAAAGAAGTATTAGGTCTTTGCTTAGATACCTATATCACTGAAATTTGAAGTTTGCTTGTATACGCTGTTCGAATAATTGCAGACTTGCAGACAACATCTGGTGAATAGAAAAAACAGTGGCTTCCCGTTCTATATGAATTCTATTTAAGTGTACATGACGTGCTTGGGAAGTTATTGTTATGTTACTGTGTTGTTATTTGGTGTACACAAAAGCGTACATGCACGGAGTTTTGCACATCTCACTCGAAAACTCCTTGGAACATTGCCAGTCAGAGAGCAAGCAAAGTGTATTCCCAAATAGTTTGAGTCATTAAGAAATAAAATACATTCAAGTTTATTTCAGGCAGGCACTCCAACCTGACAGGCACTAAGGAGAGAGATTTGAGTGAATTGGCAAACTATCCCAACTTAACTAAACAGAAAATTACTTACAATTGATATTAGAGCGTTTGCATTCATCACAGATGCATTTCGCAAAATGCATACCCTTTCGGGAAGGCCATGAAAATAAATTTGTTGTGAGCTTCACAAAGAAGGCATCATTTGTGACGGAAGTACGCATTGAGACGAACACTTGGGTCTTAGAGGCACTCACAACAGGTGTTAGGAATATGTGTGCGTCGTAAACATAATCAATTAAGTCCAAACATAAAATTGGCATCAGTGAAGAGTGATTTGGCTGAACAGTAAAATAAATATGTTTTTATTTGCATGCGATGATTTATACGGGGGCTCGTTACAAAGTCCCTCAAATTAGGAACAGATGCTGATCGGTACTGGTTCATGACTCATTTTCTTACTTACTGACTTAGGTCGCGCTACAGTTCGGGCTGAACCTGGGCCTCAACTTACACGCCTCTCCAGCTGGCACGGTCCTTAGAAAGCTGCCTCCAGTTGCGCACTCCAAACCCGTTGAGGGCACCTTCAACGTGTGCACGCCTCCTAAATCGAGGTATTCCTCTACTGCGTTTTCCCTCCGGGCTTAATTCAAAGACTCTGCGGGCCGGAGCATTGATGCCCATTCGCTCCCAAGATGGCTAGGACTTGCAGCTAGCCACCTTAGGCGATGTCATTGCACACAGCGTATTGTTCGGTGTTGAATCTCCGAAGAATTTTTCTCTCGAACCGATCGAGGATATTCTGATCCGCATATATAGAGTCCATGCTTCCGCTCCGTAAAGTAGGACTGGGTTAATAAAGGTCTTTTATATAGGATCTCCTTTGTTGTTCGTGATAGGGCCTCACTACTCAGTAATACACAGTACTGCACAGTAATTCTTTGTTTTATCTTTGTCAAGTTTTTGTTGTAGGAGTTCATAGCAGAGCCAAGGTAGACAAAGTCCCTTACTACCTCAAAGTTAAACTGTCAATTGTGACGCTATGACGTTATGTCTAATAAATAAAAGTAGATATTTACTTTATTTAAATTCATTAAATAAGAGTCCTAGGTATAAGACCTAGGAATAGTAACTCGAATAAACAAATTTTCCGAATTAATGAGAGTTTTTTTTTTCATTGATGAAAATGAGCAAGGCAATTAATTTACTAATCCGAAAGTGATTCCCCGAAGACATTTTTTAAGAACTTCATTGACTTCTAAATGTGTCTAATTTTATCCGACTTCTGCGTATTTGAGATCAATAATTACTTTAATTAATTTTTTTTAACTTAATTTTATTTTTACGTAAACAAATTTGAAACTGACTTATTTATCCGAAAAAATCTCTTTCATTCGGAACATTTTTTTCCTAATAAACGAGTTTTCCGGATTGAAGGCTTCCGAATTAATTACTTAGGCTACCTAAATTATTTTTACTATACTTGCAAAAGGTTATTATTTATTTCAAATCAGTGATGTGTAGGGGAAAATTCCTACACGTAGGTATTTTTGATCCAAAAAAAGGACAGATTTTTCAAATTTGCTGAAATGTAGGTACTTTTTTCATTTTTAATTTTAACCGCCTTTTAGAATTTATGTATAGTAATTACATGTCTTACAAATATTGGGTCTATAACTTATTTGTGCGGTTTGCTAAGAGATGGCGTAACTTGTATTATTCCATTGGAACATTCGTTGGAAAGCTACTCTGCGTACGTGTACGTCATTTCAGTATATGTCATTCATTTGAAGCGTAAACAACAATAATTTTTGCTCACCCAAATATGTCGAACTTTGTGCCTGAAAAAGTGTTTTTGCGGGGAGTTCTTAATATGAAGAAAACTGCTGCCGAAAGTCATCGTATTTTAGTGGGAGCTTATGATGAACATGCGCTAGCTGAGCGAACGTGCCAAAAGTAGTTTGCACGATTTAATATTGATTTAGGTGATTTTGGCTTGGCCAACTAGCCAAATCAACGGCAAAGCCGAATATCCATGGCGCGAAAGTAATGCTCTGTATTTGGTGGGATCAGAAGTGTGTGCCATCCATATCCATTGAAGGATAACGCTACCGAACACAATTAATCCGTTTGAAGAGAGCAGTAGCCGAAAAACGCCCGGAATGTGAAAAAGTATTTTTGCGGGGAGTTCTTAATATAAAGAAAACTGCTGCCGAAAGTCATCGTATTTTAGTTTCTTCAGAAACTGCCAGACACGAGGCAATAATTTTCCATCATGGCAACGCTCGGTCCGACGTTGCTATTCCGGTTAAGAACTATTTGGAAAACAGTGGATGGGAAGTTTTACCCAACCCGAAGATGAAGAATAGTTTAAAATTTGTACTGCAACAGGATGGTGGTTAAAAAGGGGGGAAGGAAAAAAATATATAAATACTTTTAAAGGGGACTAGCCTCTGTAGTGTCCTGTGTGGTTCTTTTTCGGAGTCGGCATTGAATAGGTCTTCAAATCCAGGCTGTGTAATTACTGTGATGTGTTGGTATCGATGACTACGCTCGGGTGGAACTCGTTGCAGCTCGTGTATGTCTGATAAGTGGCTTATGTGATGTACTTTAGTCTTTTGGCTAAGACCAGTCCTTCTCCGGAGCAGTGGATGTACCAAATGTAGGGCAAAAGCTGCCCGCTTGAGGATAGCATCCACGTAGTTCTTAAACAGATACTTTGTGTTCTTCATTTGAGTAATCGATATGTTGTCTGTGAGAGTGATTTTAAGATTGTTGTGTATTCGTACCAAGGTCCTGCCCCTGCTTCCTCGTGTGCCCGCTGCTGGTGTTCTGAAGCATAGAGAATCGACTTGTTGCTGTTTATTTTCAGTCCCTACATCACGGTGTAGTCCCATCGTTGGATGATGTTCTCACCCACTCTCCTTTTGGCTATCTCCGGTGAGAGGGAGGCAGCGTACGTAATGGAGTCTATTGTACTGTGCCTCGGCCGCCGTTGCGATATTTGTGCCTCCTAATATTCCTTCTAGATCACACAGTCGCCATCTGGCTATGGATGGCACTTGTGTGCATAATTCCTTGCATTCCATATGTGCATAGGTGTGGACTTGTACATAAGAGTGTATAACGACCATGGGGAATAGTCTTCGGAGTTATTGTCGATTCTTTACCATAGGTGGTGATGCCGACGTTAGGTTTTTCACAGTATTTCACGTTAATAAACAAAACAACTTGAAGTTTCAATTGTAAGTTGAGACTCTCTCGCTGCACGAATGCTTTGACGGTACGCAAGTAAAGTATTCTAGGTATGTGCCGGACGCTTTATTGAACCCACTAAATTGAATGCTGTTTAATTCAGAAGCAAACACGTTGTTCAGGTGGGCAATTTGCTTGTCACCCCTTTTTTATGTAGTTCCTTTTGTTCGTTTCGTCCCACGTTCCTGACCCACGTTGACTAAATGATCAACATCATCTGCAGGCAGGTTGATTAGCCATATCCCCTAAGAATTATTATTTTAGTTTCCTCTCCCTTGGTGGGTTACTTTCGATGACTCATTGTCTACTTGGTAACGCTGAGTGTGTACCCCAAGAACGAGGCTCTATAGGAAATATAACTGCAAATTGCTTAAGTAAAACGTATAACAACAAAATATTCTCAGTTACGCAGCAACTAATTCCAAAGTGATGATGTGGTAGGTATCCCATTTCATAAGCTGATTTGTAAAAAGCCCCACACACTGTTGAGTTGAATCGAGCTTAAAATCATGTCATTTGTCAGATTTGCTTCATTTCCCTGAATGGACGAATGGACGGGAGGACATTACAAAATTCAAAGCATCCCTATCTGTTGACGGAACCCTAAAACACTCAAAAATTCCAATCAACTATCAAGAGTACCCTGAACTGGAAAATGATATGAACCATCGAAGGCCAATCAGTCGGGGATCTTCAACCGTTTCCTATCTCCATCTTCGACCTTATCCTTAATTATGCTAAAAATCAACATCAACGGTAATCTCTTAACCTCAAACTCACAATAAAACAATCCCGTCCCCTCCTCGAAAGACGTGACTAAAAGGGTTTTTGCAACATCATTTAATTTGTTAACATTTTTTTTGTACTAACCCTTCTACTTAATGCTTAATTAGTTCGAGATACGCACTAATCCGGAAAGGGTTGTGTTAGAAATGCTTGTAGATGGGTAAGGAGAGTTGACACTTGCGAGTACAGCTCAGGTGTTTGCTTGCTTTATTCATTTGTAATGTTTTGCCTTTGACCACAAACAACAAACATTTCACTCATTCACTAGGGATTAACGAGTGCATAAAGCTAAGCCATTTTTTTAGCGAATGACGTCGTCGGTTTTACGAGTGCACATGTAAAAGTGACCACATATTCATGTGAGAAGCCGTAAAGCTGGATAAATGTTTTGGTAATGATGCTGAGTGGGGGATTTCCACGCCGAAGGAAGTTGGTGTTGTCAGGTGGGGCGTGATGTTAGGTTTAGGTAAGACAGATGTGACTGTCAAGTTCCTGCATGGAATTGCACTTTAAAGTCTCTTGTGCTGTCACTTACATCGGCTTTCATCTTGAAACTTAGTTGTCCTACTTCAAAAAATTTGATTCGTACCAGTTGATGGTATTTAGATGTTCTTTATGTCTATTCTCGACATGTCCTCAAGACTGTTGAGGAAATAGCTGCCCATATGTTTTTTCTTATCTCTGCAAGGGGCAGACAGGTTTCAAGATGGTGTAACAAAGCTTCATACTCCTCACCCCTGCAGCTTCTGCAGAAGTCATTGTAGGAAGCTCCAAGTCTAGCAATGGCCAGTAAGTACGTTTACAAATACCCCTCCTGCCAAGTTCAAGGAGAGTTTTAGTTTTCGCGGATCTAAAGTAGGCCACATCGGTTTCGATGAGCTACAGGTGTCCAATTCCGCCCATCTATGTGTGGTTTTGCTCATGGTGTCTGTCAATAGCATTTTTTAAGACTTTCTTTAGGAGTCAGGTGTCACTGTAGACTCACCCCCATTCTTACTAATTCGTCCGCTCTTTTGTTCTTGGGAATACCCCTGTGCTCAGGTACCCCTGTTGCATCTGCCCGCTATCTCCCTTTAAGATAGGCGACAGTGTGTTGCCATCTTGGAATTAATCGATGGTGTTTCCAGAGCCTTTATGGCCGCCTGACTATCTTCCATCTATGGGGGTCATCGATAGCCGGAGGGCTGCCAATTAAATAGCTGCGACTTCTGCTAGTAGCTCGGAAGCCGCATGGCTATTGATAGCTCAGGCGAGCTGGCGTTTACTAGAGACAACGGAGGATAGACATATCCAGCTTCTACCTCTCTTGTCCCTTGATTTCATCTGATAGCGTTTTTTATACGGTGTTGCGATGCGCTGTGGAGCCGGGAACTTTGTAAGAGTATGTGTGAAATGCAAGGGAATTCCACTACAATCTTATTCTTTGCGACTCAATGCCGACATGGACAAGGGGTAAAACGGGCCGAAGTTGCATGTCTTTATCCTACATTATCTCGTTACCACTGACTGACTACTCCACTTAGAGTGCCACTAATTCGATCCCAACGGAAAATGGTGACTACACCACATTTGAAAATCAAATAATTTTTTTTAAAGAAAAACTAAGGACATGGGGTGGAAACTCTCATCCATTACTCCAATCTATAAAAGTGACCTCCAGCATTTAATTAAGAATTATAGGCCTGTCTCAAAACTTTCAGCAATTCCTAAGCTATTTGAAAAGTTACTTTTTGATAGACTCAAAAAATTTTAACTTCAAGACAGAATGGATTTGTTAATGGTCGCTCCACTGCAACGAATTTATGTCTCTTCACTAATTCTTGTATTTATAATTTAGAAAACAGAATGCAGGTTGATGTTCTTTATACAGATTTCGTTAAAGCTTTCGATAGAGTTCATCGTGGACTTTTATTTGAAAAGCTGAGAAAAATGGGGTTTAAAATTAAATTTATTGAATGGCTAAGTTCTTATTTGTCTAATCGCCAGCAGATTGTCAAAATTGAAGGCGCGCAATTCTTCTTTATAGAAGTTCTGTCGGATCTGCCTCAAGGCAGTCATTTGGGGCCTCTCCTTTTCAATCTTTTTGTCAATGACATCCCGTACTCCTTGCAGTTTTCTAATTGTCTAATGTTCGCAGATGATATGAAAATATTTCCATAAATTTCTACAATTACTGATTGCTTAAATTTTGCATTTTTTGAATGGTGCACCTACAATCATCTGGAGTTAAATATTTCCAAGTGCACGATTTTAAGTGCTTTCCGATCATTATCACGGATTTTGTTCGATTATAGTCTTGGAAACGAGAGACTTTTGTTAGCAAGTGAAACTAAAGATCTGGGTGTTAGATTTGATTCAAGGCTGTCTTTCTCAGCACATTTGGATTACATACTATCTAAATCAAATTCCTTGCTAGGCTTTCTGAAACAGAATACGGTAGCATTTAATGGTGTTTATACTCTAAAACACTTTATTTTTCATTAGTAGTCCGCATACTGGAATACTGCAGCTTTATTTGGTTTCACTTTTATCATAATTCTTCTAACAGGATTGAAAACATTCAAAAAAGTTTTAAGGAAACTGAGATGGTCCGAAGATTTACCTAATTATAGATCTAGATGTGATGTGTTAATTGATCTAAAAACTTTAGAAAGTCGACGACAAGCTCAAAGCGTTCTTTTTATTAAGGACCTACTCAATGGTAGGATTAAGTCCCCGGATTCACTAGCTCTTTACTTCCCTAATTGTTTCCATATCATGGAACGAATTATGGTTTAGACGAACCCACAACCCGCTGTTCATTACTATTTAACTCAATTTATCATGAAGTCGACCTTCAAGTGAATAGAAATATGTTTAAAGAAATTGTATTGAATATTTTTATCAAACTCAATGATAATTAATTGTAATCAAAAGATTATGTATCCAGTGATGAATAAATAAATAAATAAACATGCACTTAACCAATTATGTCATCCAGTAATTTTCATGATGATCATCATTTCTACACAGATTTTCAGAAAATCAAGAATTAATTGAAAGCAAATTCAAAAAGGGTCCCCCCATGTGCACCACACATCGTGCCATGCTTGTACCGAGACCTTAGTGCAATGGGAAACCGGATGCAACATTTATTCATGACTAAACCTTGCAAAGGCGATTTCGTCTTATGCCACCACAATTTGCGGTGACACAATTGAAACTAAAATGATCCACCCCCAACAGGGATCAGATATCAACACAACCACATTTGTAAACTGGCATATCCAACCAGAGCTGCTCATAGGCTTGAAGCAGATTTGTACGCAGTCATGCCAGACTCAAGCAATACTTCGGAAGGTGGTTGTGGTACAAAACCATTTGATTCAACCCCCCGACGAACTTTGCAATAAACATTGAATTCCAGTTCCATCGACATCCAACTGTTTAGTTGAAACAAAACAGAGTTAGAGAGTTAGTTCCACCAGGAAAATAGTTACCTTTGTTCCGACTATGAAAACACGGTGGGTATTGTGTAGACCTAAAGTTTAACTGCGTGATGTTACAAATGACGTTTATGCCAGTGGTGAAGCCTGAACATAAAATACCACATCGCAACAAACGCTGAAGCAATAAAAGGATTTTTCCTTGCTGTGGTTGCTGCATGTTGGCTCTTTCTCAATTCCGCGAAAAATTCTATAATACTTGGACACCCATGACTGCTTCGTGCATTCACAAATTTCTTTCAATCCGTCCGGCTTGAGTTATGCTAAAACTTAAGAGAGCTGGAAAAAAGCGCTCTTAATATATTTTACATTTCATTCGAATGCTTTCTAATGCTTATGCAACATGTTTGGTTTCTCCTAAGTAAAACCACTCTAGACCCAGACATACAGTTGACCATGAGCAAACATCGGATATTCTAAATTTATAGTCACCACTTGGCCACTGATTATCAAGACCAACAGATTTCTAGATGCCAAGGTCGATTGGTTTATGAATGTAGTGTAAAATGTAATGTAAAATAAGAAATGTGCAATAGCAAATATGCGCAAGTTACATGCAGCATCAGGAATAACAGACAACAAGATTGCGCCTTTTTTATGTGACGTAGGCCGAGACTGCCTGATTTGACAGCTGACTGGATTTGATATTTATTTACAAAGAATTTGCGGAAAGGAAGATTAAAATTTTCCGTTTTTTGTTAAGAAAGTTATGTTTTTGAAAGAATATTTGTATTATTCAGTGTAATCGTTTAGATTGACAAACTAATTC
Source organism: Eristalis tenax (assembly GCA_905231855.2). Taxonomy (NCBI): domain Eukaryota; kingdom Metazoa; phylum Arthropoda; class Insecta; order Diptera; family Syrphidae; genus Eristalis; species Eristalis tenax. Next base: position 74,471,099 of record HG993125.1, on the reverse strand, counting down.
AACCAAGAAGACCAATACATGGTAGCAACAAGAAAAATTTGTTTTTATAGAGCTTCAAGTTAAGTGTAATGTGAGATTCGTCTTATATCATTAAATATTACTATTTATGCCTTTCCAATGTCTATAACGAACGTCGTATTTATTATTAATTTTAGCAGTTACCTGTACCTACTGAAATTAATACAAAAATGTTAAATGAAAGATATGTGTTTTCTTTTAATGAATTTTATCCAGCTTGTGTGCCCAATTTTGCAACCTCCGCACACCAGGAAGAGGAACTTTTTTTTTCTCAAAAGCTTATACGCCTTTGCATTTGTTGAGTATAGCGTGATCGATTGAGCTATGTCCGCTTCAGACGTATTAAGCCGTTCTTCAGTTTATTTACCTGATCTGAAGTTATAATAATATATATTCATGCATCTTCTTCTCACATACTTAATCGAATATATTACCTGAAGTAAATATTTCTTTTAATTGCCTCTCCATAGTAAGTCGTTCTTGTTCCGACTTTTCTAGTTTTTTTTCGGAGAGAAAGGGTTAATTTTGCATATGCCATATCATTTTCCATACGCATGAATTTGTCTTTCTTTAAGTCTTCACTAAAAGTTTGTGTGATTATCATCGTTTACCTTAAACTTACATCTCTTGTTTTAGCATTATAATTATTTGCTCAATAACCTCATCCGTGATGGACACTGGTTTCTCTTCCAATAGGCTTGCAATCATTTGTTTTTTTCCTTTGATTGCATCCTGATATCTCGAGAAGAAGTGGGAGCTATTGACTTGGGTTGTATGTACCGAAATCTTCACAAAAACCATTTTTTTTAAATGCATTTTCTTTATTGAACCATTTGTTTATACATTTTTAGATAATGAAAATATTTAACAAATCTTGAATTATAGAGTTATATCTAACAAGTGTTGCTTTCCATTTCTCTAGATATTTTGTTGGATTACATCAATTTTCAGCTATACATTTTTAGATAAGTAAGAAATTGCAGGAAAAGGTTCACAAAAACCTACTTGTTGTGTTTATTATATACCTAACTTAGCTTAAAAATAACTTATACTAACTTAAAATAACTTAACCTATTTATACAAAATTAAAAAGAATCCGGATTTTAGAGACTAAGCTCTCTCTCTTGGTATTGAGTGTTGTCGAACTTAAATGTATTGCTGCCCGTTCTTACATTGTGGTAGATAATGCTGTTGCGGTTGTCTACAATTCAGCCCATCTTGAACAGGTTTCTGATGTGGCTTGATGTGCGGAAGATGTCGTTTGGGTCAGGTCGTGTTGTAGCCAGTTCAGTTATGAGGCTATTCGGGAAGTTCTCGAGGTTCTTGCAAAAGTTTGCTGGTGAGTTGGAATATGCGTCTGTCGATTCGGTCTATCTCGGCACTGTTGTAGAGGATGGATGACCTTACGTATTTGTAGGAATTTAGTTGGCGATGGAGGTTGGTGATGGTCCTGAAGCACTTACGCTCGAAGAGTCGGAGTTTCTCCATTTGGGATGGTGTTAGGTGGAACCATACTGGACACGCGTATGTCAGTGATGGTCTTATGATCTGCTTGTACAGGATCTTCTTTATCTTGGTGGAAAGAGTGTTGGGTTTCCACATTTGGCCTTCAGGATGCGGCTGGTGATGTTTTTTCCGAAGGAGAAATTTCTGGTGAAAGTAACTCCTAGGTACTTCATCTCCTTGCCCGGTTGTACCGATTCGTTGTTGATCATTATGCGAACTCTTGTGTTGTGCTTCAGGGTGTTCCTTGTGCAGTGGTTGTTCTTCACTCCTGGGTTGGTGGGTTAAGCACTAAAACCAATTTTTCCATCCGTATATATAAAAGTGAGTACCCGCTCGTCTCGGAATACGTTACCAAAAAATTGACAGACAGGTGACAAACATGGCGGATTTTCGGAAGGCGTAATCTTGTATACATCATTCTTGATGCAGCATCATGTGCCCGCTACTTTCACCGAAAAACATTGCGTCTCCTATTTGTTTACGTCGTTTTCTATTCATTTGTTTACGTCGTCACATACGACGACTGATATTTATATTAATAAAACTTAAAGAGTCAATTTCCATATTTTATTTTATTGCTTCATACTCCAGAGCCTACTACTACTCACTCTGAACGTTCCACAAGGAATCCGGCTTCCTTCCTTCATCTGTGGCACTTTGAGAAACTCCTTTTAGTGCTGTCAAGTCTCGTCCGATTTAGTCGTTGCAACTGTTACATCTGGTTCATTTGATAAGTGCGTGGATGGAGGACCTTTAGTTGAACTGTTTCGTCTTCGTTTATTTTAAATAAAATCTTTTCTTCTTTGTATTTAACATAAGCACACAGTCACGCCATCTATGTGCGACGAAGAAGAGACGAGAAGGATCCTCTCAGTTGGTAGCACCGAACAACTGAAGGAACTTCGAGAAGAGAGTAGATATCGTGAGTAGTGGACAGGCATCCTTGACGAGAACGTAGTTTTTTTTTTGTAGAATAGAAAAATAAAGAAGTTTTGTTTTTTTTTTTTAACTTATTTCAAACTGTTCTGCCGTTTGAAATTAATGTGTAATGTTTTATTTTCGTATGTGTCTCGTGTCGCATTTCTCTTGAGATCATAACTCTGACTGAAAATAGTTTATTAAGTTTTTTTCTTATTCTCATTCCATCGTGAAATTCAGTAATTTTCGCCGTCCTTTGGCAGATTTTTGAAGCAGCCTTTTGACCTTACGGTGGATGCTTCCGATGAGCTTAACGAAAGACTTTTCGATGAACCCCGCATTTGAGACAGTATTCCAAATCCTCATCAGTCCTCCTCATCGCATAAATCTGAAATGCATGCAAGAAGAAATACATGATTTCGTCTGAACAATCTAAATTATACTATCGAATGAGAAATGCCAATGTGTAAAATAATAAAAACAACAAAAAAGACAATAACATACAAACGAATTAAAAAGCTAAATCTGTGCTAGTTGTATCGTTGTGAGGTGGCGATCTTGATGTTTGTAAAACAAGACTTGCTGAGTGTTACCTACCACGTTTAAATGAATCAAATGAAACATCCACTGAGCGATAGACTTCATTTTTATTTACACAAATGAAAAAAAAAAAAAAAAAACACTTAAATTGTATGCAACGCGCTATACAAGCGCACGCTGTGCAAGCATACACTCCAATGGAGTTGAATGGTAGAAACAGAGGAACGAGCGATTTTTGTCTTCTGCTTACCCATTTCGTTGGCTCAACGGACCGTATTTGGCATACATTAAAAAGGCTGCCAAAAAAATGTTTGTTTATCTGCAGTTTTGCAATTCCGATTTTGATGATTTTTCCGTTGGAAAGGTATGCCTTTTTCCACATGCAAACCGCCTTTCCAGAAAAAAAAAGAATTACTGGTGCTAAACTTGAAAAATAAAAGGACAAAAATACATTAAACTAATTTTTTTTGTATATAGATAGAAGATGTGGATATGGTGGTATAAACATTGTCCATGTTTTTATAAAACTTTTATTAATTGGGTTTTTTATTGTTAACATGTGCACAGATTTTGCTGCAGTAAGGATAATTAATTCGTCGAGTGATTTATCAATGAAAACGTGGGTATTTCGAAATTAAATTGAAGTTTTATTGTCACCTTTCGCGTTTCCGAGTAAGCCAGTAAGCCCCAAAGTAGGTAGTACACGAGATACACAGTCATGCGATGCTGATATTATTTGTTCGCTGTGCAGGTTGTCCGTTAACGCATACTTTGAATAACCATTTTTAGTTGTTTTCTCTCAATTTTTTTGAGGGAGTTGTCAATATCGAAATTTTGCATAAGAACGCAGTGTTCTTAGGGTGCTTTCCGTTGCACCAATTTCTCTTTAATTTTTTCCAATAAACATAAACAATGTTATGCTCAGAAACTTCCTTACGAATGTAACAATACAGCTCGCAGGCAAATCAAAGTGCAAGCGATAACCTGATTCTCGTTCGTTGATCCCGTCTAATCAAAACCACCAAGAACATTTTTTTCTCTACTCTCTAGTGACTCTTATACCTAGTTTTTATAGCACTCAAGGACCCTTCTACCGTTCGGCATTAATGTGACTGGGAAATGGCATACGTTAATCAATCGTGACCAGTTGTCAACAACAGGTTCTTACTATCAACTTGCATTCAAATTTGTAAAACATTGCTCACGTCCATTATCGTTACATAGCAACAGTTGGCGTTTACACTTATGTACGCTTAGACATTTTGAACCGCTCAACGCATGTTAATGTGGTTTTCATCACTAAATAGAGGTATTCATGAGGAATGTTTATAAGTTTAGTTTAATATTGTATTGTTTCCTGAAGTTCAAGATGACGGTAAACTGATGAAAACCAAAATAAAATCCGTTGTGTAGCTTAAGCGTACAGACAGATCACGGAAGTGACTTTCTTTTACAGCTGCGGTCCAGTATAACGTATGCTATGATGTCCAGGTGTGTTCGCTAAATCGAAAAATTCGCAATACCGAATTTTATATATATTAAATAAATGTACCAACATTGTTTCTACCCGAAACATTAAGGCATTTGTCACCCTGCATACAAGTTTTCAATTTTCGCTATATTCGTTATATTGAGTGTCAACTTTTTTTTTTTTACGCTATTTAGAGACACTAATGCATTTGAAAGAAGTGCACGTTATATCGATCGTTCGTTACATAGCCATTCGTTATACTGGATCACCGCTGTATTTTAAAAAAAGACATCCTGTAATATAGTCTTGTCATATTAGTATTATTATCCAATCAACACTTTAGTATGTGTATACATTCCACGCTTGCGATGCTATCAGTTTAAATCAAAATGTGAGTCATTTTCCGTTAGCAACAATTGGTCCTAGAAGTGGAACAAACAACTAATTTTGGGAGATCTTTGAGATACATTTTTGACTCATCATTACGATAAAACGTCGTCGTTCACTTTGTCAAAACAGCAGTCCTTGTGTCTTCTTGTTAAGAGTCGTCCATACTTTCCAGTAATAGTACAACTGGTCACCGGTATTCGTCCCTTTATTGTCCTATGATAATGTGTACGAGTACTCCTAGAGTAGAAAAAATGAGTAGTTTCTTGTAGCTTTGCAAACATCAAATATGGGAGCTGTAGAGTTTTGGCAACGCGGTAGAGCGTAGAAGCATGGGATACGTCGTAATGCTCATGACGTGCATTTTAGCTCTTATTTTTGTTGTCTCTTGTGCATGTCCAATCGTGTATCCGGGCAGTTGTGAAAGGTTGTGGAAATCTGAGAATCCATGGGGAACATCCACACCAATGTTCTCAAAGCATGATTCTCAGCTAGCCCGGCAGTTACTTGTGACCATGCTGAAGCTGCTACCGTCTAGACGGAAGTTAAAGTAAAATGCCGACTCGAAATGCTGGTGTTTAAGAAGCTATCATTGAAAGTTGTTTTCCTTGAACATTGTTATTATTGAGTTGAGAGAGTTGGCGTATTGTTAACGACAATTGTTGTGTCTGGAAAGTAGCCGACAGGGCCATAACATTGACTGTAAACATAAATTATGAAAAGAAATTCGAAATGCATTCATTAATTATGTGCTTAAGGTAGTTAGTCATTTGAATCGATCAACACAAAATTATTAAGGTAAGTCCACTGACTGCATTCCGGGTCCCATCGGGTGCTCTTCAAGAAGTCTTTTATATCACATATTGAGTATATATTTTAATTCGTGCGATTTTTTTTCAAAATTTGAACGTTTATTTAGAAAAAACATGTGCAATAGTATTATTCAAAGTATTTCCCATCTTTCTGGCAATTTGTGGATCCCATCGCAAGAACTGCGCCGAATGAATCAAGCCAATTTTTGATATTCTGCTGTGCTGATGTGCTGATGTGAGAAGTATTTCAGTGAGAGCGTTCTGCATCGACCGGAACAAATGGTAGTCAGAAGGGGCAAGGTCTGGGCTTTAAGGCGGGTGGTGTAAAACGTCCATCCACTTTTTTCCATATAGTTCTTTACCGGAATAGCAACGGGGGGCCGAGCGTTGTCATGATGGAAAATGATTGCCCCGCGTTCTGCATCGACCGTAACATATAAAAGTCAGAAGGGGCAGGGTCTGGGCTATAAGGCGGGTGGGGTAAAACTTCCCATCCACTGTTTTACAAATAGTTCTTAACCGCAACGTGGGCCCGAGCGTTGTCATGATGGAAAATTATTGCCTCGTGCCTGGTCGCATATTCCGGGCGTTTTTCGGCTACTGCTCTCTTTAAACGGATTAATTGTTTTCGGTAGCGTTGTCCTTTGATGGTTTCACCCGGTCTTAGCAGCTCATAATACAGCACACACTTCTGATCCCACCAAATACAGAGCATTACCATGAATATTCGGCTTTGCCATTGATTTGGCTGGTTGGCCAAGCCAAAATCACCTAAATCACTTTTAAATCGTGCGAACCACTTTTGGCACGTTCGCTCAGCTAGCGCATGTTCACCATAAACTTACGCCAAAATACAATGACTTTCGGCAGCAGTTTTCTTCATAAAAATAAAGTAATGAAGAAGAACTCCCCGCAAAAACAATTTTTCAGGTACAAAGTTCGACGTATTTGAGTGAACAAAAATTATTATTGTTTACGCTTCAAATGAATGACGTACAATGACAGTAGCTTTCCAACGCATGTACTAATGGAATAATACAAGTTACGCCATCTCTTAGAAAACCGCACGAAGTTATAAACCCAATAAGTTCCCACTAAACGAAATCACCAGGTTCCATCGAATTTCTCCAAACCTCCGAAGTAACGCTATACATTTTCTGGATTTCGAAACCTCGCTCTTTCGTCGAAAGCTGAATAGTTGAAACCGCCTTGCGTTCATCTCCACGTGAGATGTTGTCAAACCGAGCAAGCTTAAAGAACTTAAATTTATTTTGGCCATTTTGGTGTTAATTTTCTCATTTTCTGCCAACAATATTATTTCGTGTCAAACAGCTGTTTTGCCGTGCACTTAAAAAAATGTACGGCTAATGACATTTGAAAACACATCAAACTCCATGGGAACGGACTATTGGGGTTTCGGTAAAAATTCATCCAAACCTAGTAATTTCCGTTCGATGGGAACATAACATTAATTCGAAATTGATATTACGACTGCTCCAACAAGGACAAGCGATTCATGCACTCGTATTCAGTTGTTCAATTGAGGGAACCTCTGAGGCTCCCTTCTGATGGATTTGCTTCTCCTGAGCACGTCCATAAAATGTATACATGCACTAGCGCACATAACTGGCACCCCAGAGAGGAGGAACGAGATCGGAGAAATACTGCATGCAAGTGGGTATGCGCAAGGTCAAGTGGGGGAGGGAGTAAGTGCGGAATAAGGGTGAATTGTGATTGTTCGGTAATGAGATCATGGTAAAGATGTGCTCGTAAAAAGTCAATTGGATTAAATTATCTCGTTACACTTCATTATCAAAGTTTTGCAGCTCTGCAGATAAGCCATGACAAGGGAAACAAAGTCAAAGTCGTGGCAGCAAACGAAGGAAGGAGGTCTGTAAATAATTACATTTAAAGAGATTTAGTTAATACAACACGAACAGAAACTTAACAGTCTAGTGGCTGGAAATTGAGTTAAATTGTTCGTGAATGATGTTTGAAGAAAGCATAAACAGCCCTGCTGTCAATAAAATGCAAACAAAGAATATTAGCTCTAGTAAGTAACCACGAGCCGACAAGACATATTCGATAACTGCGTTGACGCCTACGCTTAGTGTATGTGTTTAATACCCAACACAACTTCTTTCCACCCCTTTCGAGTGCTCAGAGGGTACGAATGTCTGGAAGAAGTTTTAGAAACTTCGCCGTGCGGAGTCCACTGCACTCGTGACGGAACAGTAGCAGGAGTGGTTGATGTAGAAACTCGGCCCAGCTACCCCTCGTAGTATTAACACAATCAACGATGCTAAACGAACTCAACAAGTGTATAAATTCTTGTTTCGTTTTTTCTTTTGTTACATTCACAAATGCTTTTCGTTCTTCAGTAGTTCAGGATTTGCATTTCAACAGACAGTAATAGATTGTCATCGAATAAAGGTAAAATTTGTTTGATGAATTGCTGTCTAGCTCCATGGAAAGGTGTTTTAATTTTTCCAGTGGATTGCTTTGTCAAAAAACACAAGAAAAAGAAACACATTTTTCCGCAGATCCTTGCACATAAAAGGACAAAAAATGTATCATCGGCTGATTATGTATTCACTGTTACATCGGGGATAACGTGGAGTGGCTGCTCTCCCTCTTGGTGCTGCTGAATATTGTGCTTTAACGAGGACACAGCCACTCAAGCAAGCTTTTATAAACACAAATTAAATATGCCTTTTGCTTTGGCTATGAGAAGTTTATTTTTTCTTACTGAAGCCAACTTGGGATATTTTCTGATGTAACAATGTCTCAGGCTGTCCTTTGACCCTTTTAGAGGGAAATTGATTGTCGTAATGTATAATTCTTGACGCAGTGCTGGTCTTCGAATTTCAGTAGGCTTTGAAATGGGAATTGTTCTATTCTTGTCTCATTCGTTCGTCTCGAATTATCGATTGCTTCAACCCACCCAAGGTTGTGTCGCCCAGTAGCACAGTCTGCGTTCAATGAGTGTGTCGGACATTTCACGGGAACCTCTGCATATATAATTAAAGCTTGTTAAACTTGTGCCGGTATGAATTTCAGCAGTCTTTCCGACTGGTCAGGTTACCTGGAATCAATTAAAAGTTTCGGTTTTTTTTTTACGCAGATCGGTGAGTTTTTCTAGCTCCTGTGAGCCAATTCACTTGTACCTATTTTTAGATGGAGGGAAGATGTTGCATGGAAGCATGAAAATGGAGCTGCATTAAAAATTGACATTTTCAAACGCCTTCCTGGAATCGGTATCAAAGGCATTAGAAGCTATGTATATCCTTCCTATCCCCTAAGGCGGAGTAGAACAATTCTATGAAGGCGGATGTTGCTCATCTGCTTCTTAGTGACTTTTGTTGCTTAACGGAAACATTCATTTGCAATGAGGTTGGAGGTAAAAAGAGGATTTCACAAATAGAGATATCATTGCATGGTGAGGTAATGAAGGATGACTTGCATTATTTTTTTGTTTATTTTCATCCCATAGGAAAAAACGTTATGAAACGTCGGAGAGTGTGTTATTTTTCTGTTGCATTTGGTATAGCTAAACTATAGCTTTTCCTATGCGGTGACGGGGAAAAAGTAATTCTATCAAGTTTTTTAAGACCTATAGCCATATATGGTCATCTATCCAATCGTCATCCATCCTCAAGGAGCTCATGGATATAAACGTCTCCAACTAAAACAACACTGGACCGATTTTGTTTGAATCTTCACCAATGTGCTCAGAAAAACATTCATTTCTTTTCCTAGCTAGCCCATTTACACATATACGTCCCGAGATATCTTGATAAAACCAACACATTATACGTCATCATCGCGTTCATCTTTTGGAAGTAAAACGTAAATAAATGTTTTAAAATTATTTATTTGTTAATTCATACATCACTTCAGAAATGTCCTAACACCCAAAAAAAAAAAATATATTTATCACACCCCCATTTGTCTACCTCTGATTAAACGAAGTATCACCAAAATCAATGTGTGTGCTCCTACAACTGTCATATTGGTGTCTAGTTGGGACATTTTCGTTTCTGTTGGCATTTATTGGACACTTGCAGGACAATATAATTGTGTAATAGAAGATAGAAAAATGAATTGCACATTTAACTGGCAAATTATTTAAACTTTTCAGTCATTCATTCACATTTGCGACAACACTTGCAACGTCATTCAAGCAAGGAAGTAGGGAAGTCGTTGTTTGAGTTCATAATTGCAACATTGTTGCCCCTGCACTGCACAAAATATGCTGTCAATACGTTTATGAAGCAGCATTGTCAAAAAAGTATTCATAAATGCCACATAAGTGGTCGACTCAAATAGTGTTTGGTTGACATTTGTATTGATAAAATGAAAGTCGACATCATGTCTAAGAAGAGTATGATACTAGGTTTAATGTTTAATAAACTTTCAAATTTTCATTATTAAATAATGAAACCGTAGCAAAATCCGCAGCAAAAGGGCTATGCTTTTAACCAAAAAGAATTGGAAGTCAAAACATGTGCCAAATAACATAAATTCTTAAAAAAAAATAAGAGAATTTCCGTATGATGTTCTTAGGAACCATTTTCACAAGAAAAAGTCCACTTTTCGGTTTCCCTGCAATCCTGAAAAAAAGCAAAAATCACTGCCAATTTGATCGCAGTTTGACTGTCACATTGCTTCCATGAACGCATTTTCCGACTGCTCTCATGCACTGTCACTGCAGTTTATTTAGTAAGTTAGTTTTAGTTTAGTTGACTATTTATTTCACATAAAGAATGGATCTTAAAAAAAAAAATAATAAATATTCAACATTTAAAGTATGTGTTTCTAAAAGTTCTCCTCCTTAATACATTTTCTATAGCGCAGTGCGTTTATTGCATATTTGTACAATAGATCCCAGCCTCGGTCACCGTTTAAGATGTTTGTCCCTTCTTCAAGCGAGAGTAACTGTGCTCCAAAGAAGTGGCAGCGGAATTCTTTAAGAATGGGACATATAGCGATGAAGTGGAATACGTCCTCTCGTTTCTGAAGGTTGCAAAGGTTGCACAAAAGAGGGAGTTCTGGGCGATGCGGTATACAGTTTAGACTTATCAATTCACCTTTTATTTTAAAGATGTTTCTTGTCAAATCCGTTGTGAAACTTGCCATGAAATATGTTCTGTCTTGTAAACTGTGGTACAATTTGCTGTAATATGTCCTGTATTGCGACGACTTGGCTTCATCTGCAAATTGGTTGAAGATTCTATGTCTTGTTTTCTCCAACAGTGTGTAAAACGTATGCCTTAGGTGGATTTGCTGCTCGTCTTGTGCCACTCGGAGATTTAAATCACATTGCGATGCTAAGTTTCCCATTCTTGGACACATTTCCACCGTTAACCAGCATTTGAGTAAGCACTATTTTCGGAATCCTTTCTTGATTCATTTCCTTGACTCTTACCACATAGTCGAAGTGGAATTTGAGGGTTTCCTCAAGCAGCGCTACTCCAGTTTGAAGCATGTAGTTGGGTGAGCCACTTTTCAACTGCTTTAAATGAACGATGTCCCCATAATTGCGCAGCGTAAAAGAGGATGGACACTGCAGTGGCACGAAATATTTTCTGTTTCGAGAAGTGGCTGACGTTTCTATTGTTGATACAACTACCCCAAACGGAACAAATAGCTCTTTTCGCTTCCGTTAATTTGGTTTCCAGGTGCTATTTTATTCACACCAAGATACTTGTATTGCCGCACAATTTCTATAAGCTCACCCTGAAGCTTCAACTTTTCATTGCGGGAGTATCTACCTCCTGATTCTTGAAAGAAAAATTCTACGTCGGATATATGATCCCATCTGCGAGGACTGGAGAAGGAGATGCAACCGCGAACTCTACGAGCTGTACAAGGATGTGGATGTAGTCCGGAAGACACAAATCCGTCGACTTCAGTGCCTGGGCCTCATCGAGCGAATGGAAACTAAAGCTCCAGCTCTAAGAGGGTCTTCGAATCAGAGCCCACTGGTTCGAGAAGGAGAGGAACACCCAACCTTCGGCACAAAGACCAAGTAAAAGCGGATGCAGGACTGAAAGCAGAGTGCCCAGAACCGTCAGCTATAGACGGCAGCTCAGTTGCGGACCCATGGGTCGCCGGCCTGATAAGTGAATATGACAATATCACCTTCAACGTAGCGTAATTGCCGGCTGTCTCTCTTAACGAGATGGCTGAGCATTTCAAAATACAACTTTACGGGGGTACTGGGATATTGCAATGCCGATGAACTCGCCTGAAGTTGAACAACCGCTTGCTGTTGTACTCCGCTCTCACACCAGCAGAAGATCCACCCACTATGTCTTTCACTACAACCTGCAATCTTACGAAGATCCATAAAATTAGAACAAACAACCTCAATTGACTGAAATGCACCACTTGCCTTAAAACAAAATAAATATGGCCAGCACTCAATCTCAAATTCTGTCGCAGACCTGATCCCGAGACCCTCCTATGTCAAAACAGGGCACTGCGCAATTGGCACACAACCCTGCATGCATGAAGCAGGAGCACGAAACTGCACATGTTAGAGTGTAAACAAACTAGATTGTATTTAAGCATTCTGTAGTATAAGCATGTTTGTCGCAAGTTGACTGTCATCAGATCTGCGAGTGTTTCTGGGAGGAGTCGAAGTAATTGAAGTAACCTTGAGACGGTTTGACAGATTGACAGATTTGGTTTATTATTGTTATTTTTCTAGCACACATAACCATCCCTCCTCTCACACATAGGAGCCTACTTCTTCAATAACTTCAGCGAACTGAATGCCATCAACATGGTCAGGAATGAAAGTTCTCCAACAGTTATGAAATAGGAGCCGTATCAGCTTAGACCAACGGAAGGTCGACTTTATCAAAAAATTGATTAAAAAAAAAACAAACAAAATGCAGTCCAAGAAAATAATTAGCAGTAGACAATGCAGAACTTAAGCAATTCCACAATGGACCTCACAATGGGTAAATGTTGGCGTTTCTGCTGTAGTTGGGCTTGTCAGAGTGGGGTCACACTCCTCAGCCAACTTTGCTTCCATCATGGAGCAAAATCGAAGCTTTGTCTACCTCATTTCTTTCGGTCCGATAGTTAATGATGAAATGGCCAGCGGGTAAAGTTGTAACGCGGTTAAAATATATAAGGACAATTGCACAGATCAAATGAACAAGAAAACGACAACCGAACATATTAACGAATAACAATTAAATATTTATCGAATGCAAATACGTGAAATAGCAAGCAGTCCTCATTTAAATACGGCGCAGAAATATTTATCAAGCGAGCAAGTGCACAATCAGCAGTATCCCGCGTGTGTTCGGTTAGAAGAAACCGCAGGCGATCGTTGGCTAATGCTCAATGAATACTATTTCGTATGTTTGCGGTAGCGCTCATATCAACAACGAATTGGTGTTCTTTGGTGCGCTGCGAGATCATCGATTCTGTGTGTTGTTTTCCTCGGGCAGTAGATTGCTTCTCCTGGTCTCACTCAAAGTCGGGCATTTTCCGATGAAATGAAACCCTCTCCTCCCTGTAAGTTGCAGATGCTACATTTCAGAGGTAAACTACTCCTGTGTGGTAAGAAGTTCAGGCTTTAGGACCATGGATCAATCGCCTGAATATTGTTCGAATACCGGAAGTAATTTCTCGCAAGCAGGTTGTAGTTCAGCCTACTGTATGCAGTTCTGAGTACACAATCAGAAGCTTCAACAATACAGTCCGTCCTACACTTCTCATCCACCGCTGAAGTCATCATAGCTTCACTCCTCGCAACATCCTTAAACAAGGCTAAACGACACTCTGTAGCAACTGTTCTGATCTTGAATAGCTTTAAGGACAGTTTTCCTGACGCATCATGTTGAGGACATTCAAGAGGTAGTCCGCTTTCAATTTCAAAATTGTTATGTACAGAGGCGTCATACACGTTTCCAACGTAGCCTGGTGTGTTCCTGGTCTTAAGAGTTTCTCAACAGCGAGGCATACATAAAGATACTCTCAGCAACAGCTTCATGTTTACTTCTGTGGTCGAAATTCGAATTCGAAAAATATCTTTTCCACGACATATCAATTGCAGTTTTTCCCTTTTTCTGTTTTTTCCTTGCAATGCTTCTCCATACTCAGGGTTCTTGATGAAAGATTCCATTTTTTATCCAAAGCATTCCGTCTGCCTCCTTTGGTAATTATCACCTCCTGAGTATTCTGTGTGTTCAATACTAGGCTCCATAGGCAACAGTTTTGATACACTCTGTTTATCATCAGTTGCAGCGATTCTGGGGAATACGCGAACAATGCAACGTTATCCGCAAACATAAGTGCCTCAATACGCTATTCTGCAAAGTCAACTCCACCAGGAAGTGAGTCTCGATGAGCTCATCGAGAAACGAAGCAAAGAGAGGGGGGGTCAATGGCAACCGGTGTTGTTTCAAATCAATCAAAACACACCGCTACTCTTGGACCTGCCGAAATTCAGAGATAGTCCAATAGTTTGCAGAATAGAGCACCTCGGTCAATTGCATCGAAAGCAGTTTTAAGGTCTGGATTGGATTGGTGATCGATGTTTTAAAGCGTGTTACGCTACACACGTTCCATGGTGCAGGGCATGCATGCAATGTAGAAATGTTTTGCACACAGCATGATATGCGGTTTGAGTATGTCCTATGATTACACATTTATCATAGAAAATGCGACGCACATTTAAAGTTCTCACTGCAGCTTGTGTCCTTATTCAGAAAATAGTTGTACCTACTATAAGTTCAATTTGAATACGTGAAGCTGCTCAAAATACAAATACCTGCACAAACAAAAGAATATTCCCTCCTTTGAGTATTTTAAATACAAATAGTGACGCATTAAAGTCGAACGAACACACATCGTATTTTACAAAATGGGTGCAGGAAACCCGTTACATCCCCCCCAACTCACAAAATGTTTCAAAGACTAAAATCTGTCAGTTGTCTGGCAAATCAATAAAATGTTCACCGGTCTGCTCTGTTTCCCGGCAACTTCATACGAAAGATGTAACAAGTCCTTGAAGATAATCAGTCTGCATTGAAGGGCGATTGCTGTTGAACATTTTCGAAAATAAATTATACGGTAATTGTAGATCAAATGGAGACTACTTCAACATGAAGAGCACTCCAATTGAAAGACGGGAATTCTTGTTGAGTAATCACATGATTTATTGAAGCATATAAATGCGTTCAATGAACTATTTATCTGGTAGAGAATTTACCAACTTTCATAATTTACTGCTTCACCTCTTACGAGCGACTGATAAAGCTCAACAAATACTCTGCCCAAGAACAACCTTCTCCAACTTCGTCGTTTGTTTGGCAGAAAACTGTAGCTATCATTCACTAGTGATGGAATAACGAGTGCTTGTGGGGGAAGCTAGACCTGGGTCAACCTCCGAAAGACCCGAATTATTATTTTTTTAAAATTAAGGTCTTTACCATTCATTCTCAATTTACTGCTTATCTAAGTAGTTATACCAGTGGCTGTATAGCCTAAAAACGTAAGAGCCGTAAAACGTTTCATTGGCTATCTTGTTAGAACCTGTGTGTTGATCTGGATCCTCGAGGATTTGTACCAAAATCAAGACACACCACGGGCCGAAGGAAGAGAGGGCATCTGTCCAAAATCGTAAGTGCTAGGGACTTTGTGAATTGGTCTAGGCTCGGCGATAGCTTAAAAATTCTCTCGTCTCTGAACTTAACTACAAGTCCAAAAGAAGCTTCTGTCATAATTCGCGGAATCACTTGATTTTTTATTAAACTACCGATAAACGAGAGGCAATGGAAACGAAATAAGTCGATGTTAGATCGAATCTAGTGCTGGGCATAATCGAATGATTTTAAGAATCGATATTTTAATAATCGAATGATCACTCGATATAGACGCATTCGAATGATCATTCGAATGATAATCGATTAGAACAACATATCCATTCTGAAAATCATTCGAATGATTACTAACGACTTACTTAAGTGCCTACCCTTCATTAGAGGGGTCCCCGGTTCGAATCTGATCCAGTCCCCATTTGCCGATGGGATCAAATTAACGGCACTACCACTGGAGTGGTCGAGCAGTAGTAGAAGTTTGATCGAGGGTTGCTGCCTTGCAGTGTAGTGGACACAGTCGTTACGTCTGAGTGCTCTAGTATGGCGTTTGTTAACCTCTGATAACTCTATAAATTCCTCACTTCAGCGCGAGAGCAAGTAACAAGTAGTTCTCGTCGAAAAATACTAACCAGAAAAATTACCAGAATGAATGAAAATCACAAGGGGAAACAACTCAGATATTATTCCACTTCTGGGGTCATCAATAAAACAATAAAAACATTTATCAAGTTCTCTTAATGTAGTAATGAGTAAGTAATCATTCGAATTATTTTGAGCATTGAGATGTTCTGGATTTGTTCTCACCTAGATTTGCCATGCCATATTTTTGGAGGACAACCCCGGCGAGGAAAGTTTTAAGAAATTGTCCTTTTTTCTGTCCCTAACAAAAAATTGTAATTTTAACAATAAAAAATCATCGCACTCTGCATTTAAAAGAAAACCAGAGCAATGCAAATTTGATACAAAACATAAATGAAACAGATGGTATTTTGACTCTCATGTGTCAACCCTCTAAATGTCAATCAGATGTTTTGTTTGAGTTCATGGACCTGGTTTTTGTTCTCATTTTCTCTTTTTTAAGCCATGTGAGGTCCTCCAAATTCCGGGATTTTAAAAGTTTTTGCCCTCGGCTAGCTTAGACAGCCATCGCAACCCTATTCTCATCCCTAATCGAATCACTTGCAATATAGCCAATTGCTGTTTTCTACAGGCTCAATCTAGGAGTTTCAGGGAGGCCTTGCGAGCCAAGTAGCAGAAATCCATTTAACCTCAACCGACCTTATACACATTTCAATAATGGAAAGCCTTTCATCGACAGAAGTGCCTCTCGTTGATGCCTCGCATTATGGCTGACTATTAAGTGTATTCATGGGTTACAGCAGACAGCGCTTACATGAAATTCCACTCTAATTGATTATACCCTCAATGTCAGAAAGTTTGAATGGATGCTAAGCTGCGAATGTGAAAAGCTGTATTGAATCATGCTAAAGATTTAAGAGGGATTTTAACATACAGAGCCATTCGATGGAACTCCATGTTTGTCGGTCATTAAGGTCCGAAAATACTCTACTCTTGTGTGTGGCAGTTTTACTTGATTTCAGGAAATCGTTCTGTGCAGTTGAAATCATTATAACAGGGGGCCTTATGGCTTACACATGTTCAGGCAGTATTGATCGAATTCATCGCTCTCGTGTTCCGCAGGCATTTGAAGCATTAAATGGTTCTTTTAAATTGGACAGCCTCGAACATTTTCAACGAAATGCGTTGCTTAGAATGCAGTTCACTTAATCTGGTCAGCATTGCCCGATGTGTTCAATCGAATATTGTTCTCACAGAATGCTGTCTATTCATGTGAATTACCATCAATGCTTAAGGCATTGCTCGAAATTCTGAAATGAAGCCCAGCAGCGAATGCGTGTATGCAGGGAAATCATAAATGTAATGAAATGAGGCCGTGAATTTTTCTTTCCTCCTTTGGAACATTTATTATTAATCGATTGCGATGGGTTAGCAGAGTTATAATCAAGCGACTCGTTTGGCATTTGTACCTGCCGGCGAACGTTCAACGTGTTTGCCAGCCACACATAAAGGCTGCCATTTATGCAAATTATTCCGAACTGATACCTGTACTTGGGTTATTTTTGGGCGTACAAGGACATTTCTTTCTTTAAAAGGTGCTCTCACGCATGTTTAGGCTCTTATGTGACAAGGGATAAAATATGCCATTTGACAGCAACAGACCAATTGATAGAGAGATACATTGACGAAATTTAGCACGGGGGCCAGTTGCAGTGAGGCGGGATAAAGCGATGAATTTTTTGGTACCACCAAAATGACAAGTGTCAAAGGAACACGCTTCACAGTGGGTCCGTTTTTTGGGTGGGACTGAAAGTAAAGCACGGCACCCCCTTTTGATTGATAAGACGTGGCTAAGACTTTGTTTGGTATCGGTGTCAAAACGTATGACGAGCAAAGGGAATGACCCAAGGCCTGGTGTTTAACATGAACAAGTAGTGGTACCTATTTTAAAGCACGCGTGTCAATCTTACAGCATGTGATATGTCACCCTGTTACACAATCAATGGATCCCTAGATCCCTCCTCCATTGCACGATGTAATGAAATTACGCATTTTGGTGGTATAGGCTGCTCAATCACTCCCTGAAACATTCAAGAGGGCACTGTATTGCCACCACTTTGAGGGGATGCTACTCAGTCTCAGTCACGAGACAACTGTTTTTATTGTGTTTCCTGTTGAAAATTAAATTCAAGCTGACAGCACAAATGCAGTGGAACGAGGTTAAAGGGTATAAAGAAATCTCCCTTACGCAAACATACTGCCTCGGAACGAAGAGCGCGTTCATCCGAGGCAAACGACGCACCGCACGTTGATGAAAACTGTCAGCTCTGGATTTTAGAAAGTTTGATCAGGTATGAAACTTGCGCTTGTGCATACATTAAACAGACGATGATGATGCTGTGATCAATCAAATCAAAACTCAAGGGCGTGAGTTATTGGCGTAGCCGAGCATGTGGACATGAAACTAATTAAACAGTCCCGATGTCCAAAGGCAAACGTGATTGATGTAATGAGGTCCACGCGTGAACACTGTGCACTTTTTCGGCGTGTGGAAGGTGATATTTCAGTACAGTTAATGGAACGGAAATACGACACGACACATTGAGTCTGTGGAAAATATCGATTCCTGAATGATTTCCGGTTGTCAGGAAGCTATTTTCTTTGACGAGTACACGACCGACATGTCCGGGAGGAGAGCATTGAACGCAATTCAATTCTAATTCTGCTGATTGGGTTATTTCTAGACTAGACATCCAAAGCATGGCATGTCATTGCTGGGATCATACAATGATTGATGGAAACCAGTATGTTCCTGATGACATAATGTGGATTCCAATGATTGCTTAGCAGTTGTAAAGTTCTGAGAAGAAAGCTTATGGGAATTTTATTCGTTTGCAATAAGAGCTTTGTCAAATCTAAATCTTCCTGGAATTAGGTTTCCTCTCCAACAGTTCTTGAGTGAAATGTAAAATGTTGCAGAGGACTGGAGAGGAAATTCCCACGAATATTGTGTCACTAATGATCCTACTCATTTTAGTTATAATTTTCTCAGTTTTCACTCCAATGGATTTCCAAGAATTTTGAAAAATAAAGTGAAACTCTTCGCCTTTGGTATGATTCCATGCAGTTGCTTTCTGGAGCCTGGGCTCTAAGCGAATGCACTGATCTTTTTAAAGCTTGTTGGAAATACTGTTTAACATTCCATGGACTTTTAATCTTAAAAGGTTTTTTTTTTAATCAGCAGTTTAATGTTGTTGCGAAATGCGAAATCGTGTTGTTTTTTTTTTCGGAAAAATATTGGTTTGAAATTAGTGGATGACTTTAAAGGACTTTACTAATCTTACGATTATTTAGAATTTAGAGCAGAACAGTAAGCCGAGAAGGAAATCTGGTTTTTTGTTCTTAATTGACGATTACCGGGAACCCGGTGTGTTATGGGATTTTATGCTGCTTCGGCTAATGTGTACAACGGATCATGAATTATCCTTAAACTTCGCCTAACAGACTGAGTTTCCAGCAGTCGAAAAAATACCCGAAGTGACATATTTTTCTCGCCCAAATGGTACAGGTTTTTCGATTCTACACACATCCGAACCTAGAAAGCCAAATAATTGTTGACTTTTGATGACCTGTTGCGCTGTGAGCTCAAAGTCGGGATTCATACTCAAAGTAAACCTGGTAGTCCATTTACCAAGCTTATGTTCTGATTAGGAAATACGCAACTTGACTGTTGTTCGGAAGAGAAGTAAAATCAAATATTCGGTATAAAGCCTAAGTGACCGTGAACGCATATCTCGGTCATGACTGCTGGTCGCAGCTTGCCCGGGATCTTCATATCTGACAAGCAGTTTCCAAGAAGCCAGAGAATCCTGAATCCTCAACAGAGTCGAACATTTTTAAAGGACAGAAGCGCTTTCGTTGATACTCTTTCCGCAAAGAAGACTTAGTACTGAGAGGGATTGTGTCTTGGCCTGCTTTCTGTTTTTATTTATATATAAATATATTTAAATATAATAATAAGTAAATTCCTATAATAATTTGAATCTTATGTCCAACCCCACCCACACGAGCTCTCAATATAAATCATAAAAAAATGCATGAATGTGGAACACGATAAAGAGTTTCCGCAAAAGCCGATTATGCATTCAATGTTGTACCGCGATGCGTTGGCGAAATCAATCAATGAATAAACGCCGCCATAAAACGACTCCATTAAAATTGTGAATTTTCCAGAACATAAAGCGCTGATTGCTATTTACATAATCGGTTAATCAACCGGTGGTAGGATTGTCAATAGCCATGCAGGGATGTACGATTTGACAAACCATAAACATGTGTAACTTGGCTGCGGCAGTGGCGTTGCGTGACCACATTCTCCAGTGCTGTAGAATGGAAACCAAAATTCGACGAACCACAAAGTTGTCAAATCCAACTCGTCCGCCAAATTGAAATGAAGCACCGTTTCGTGTCCTCTCCAAAATCAACAGATCAACAGATGAACCCACTCTGCACTTGAAGGCTTTGCTTGCCGCCGATGTGCGAAATGAATTTATGACCGCGGCGCCTCCCGACTGCAATTCCAGTTTGAAATTCGCCCACACGAGTCCTCATTGGAATTGCCTAGCGTGTGCGCGGGTGTAGTTCTGTTCGCCGAAACGAGTGAAAGTTGTAACCTTGAATTTGCGCCAAAGCTCACTTTAATGCAGAGGGACTTGTTTGTGCGGTTGGCTCAAAGCTATTTTCGGTTCATGACCTTCTTGGAGACAGGGACCGAAGATGGATTTTTTTCCACATCACATTTCGTCTGAAATCGTTCGCTCGAGCTGAGTACAATTTGGGGTTGAGTGTGGCATTTATGACCGATGATGCTGCTCATGTCATTCCTGACATTTCGTCAAATTGCTTTTCAGATTGTTATGGGCACTTTTGCGTTGAATGCTCTGTCGTTGTCGGTTGATAGCACAATGGGATGTGTTCAATGAGATTAGAGAGTGTACCTGTTGCGGACAACCGTGTTGTGTTGTGAGGTTTCGCCAAGCGATATTCTTTTGGGTTGAACATTTATGCCAAAGCATAGACGACTCGTTGGAGAAAATAATTTTGTTTGCTTGTCTGCTTTAGAGACAGCTAAATGCTTTCTCGCTAATCGACTTACTCTTACCAAAGGGAGTATTATCTGGCCATCTCTAGGAGTTCGTCTTAATGTTAATGTTGTGTCTGAAACGTCTACAGACATGAGTGGAGACGGAAAGGGAGTTAATTCCGAGTAAAGTGAATTCTATTCTGAAGGGAACTCCTCATGGTGCCAGACTAATCATCTGTCAATTCAAGGGCGACAACAATAAGATAGATTATTAATTTTTCTTGGTATACTATGACTTTGGTGATAGGTCAACAAGGGTGATTGTCGATATCAAGGTGTTAACAAGATCAATCCGACTTGAGGAATACCTGTGATGTATATTTGTAGCTGCTAAAGGGATAACGTTTGGAAAGATCAGACGTTTATTTCATTAGCTTAGTACAAGCATAAACTTAAAAACTAACAAAGGCTTACAAACTAACTATTCGACTGGAAGTAACTTAAATTAATAAACACGGTCCAGATTTTCTTGACCTAAAAAAGTAAAAAAAGGCAATCCAAAACATTTAAAAATGCATTTATTAAAAAATACGAAAAATAACGTAAATGCAGATTTATTCATAGTAGCATATAACTACCAATAGCGTTTTTAACATTTTCTGGTTAAGATCTTCTCCGGTTGTCTCAAAGAAGCGCATTTAAGGAGCTTAATGAACTTCATCTGAAACGAATGAAGCCCAGTTAATGCTTTCAACTTTATTCACATCAATATTTGCTGGATATTTGGAATCCAAGTCGTAGAACACTTCATTACAGAATGTACCTACTCACTAGTTTTCAGTCCCGTATTTGCATAAAACGACAGTAAACATCTTCAGGGATTCCTTTGAAATCGGCGGTTTTGTTTTATCACTTTTTCTTAAATGTTCTTTAAAACCGGCAACTCTTCACCAATTGATGTTTCTTGTAAAAAAAATTAAAGCTAAAATTTGGTGCGTCGACTTCTGCTCCGAAGGTGCCAGGTTCGATTCCCGAAGTTATTACTCCTTTTTATTTCTTGTTTTTTTTTATGCGGGTAAGACTTTAGGCGGTCGTATTACGTCGTGTGAGTAGGAAGAATGTTTGCTCAAATATACATTCATGCAAAAGCGCATTTTTCTACAATTTTTAAAGCGAACAGAAATTGAGAAAGATATGTAAATAGGCAAACAATCAACAAGGGCACAAAAAGGCAAAAATAGGCAATAACGGTATACAAAGTCAAAATAAAGTACATATAGTACAATCGATACTATCTTCCGATTAAGCAATAAAAAGAAACAAGGTTTTCAAAATCCCTGTTAATATATGCCACGTAAGAAGGCAGGGATAGTTACAAAGACGTGAATAAGGAATTTCTAATGGAACGAATGGAGGAGTGAAAATTTAGGGAATTTTGAGATATGTTTGCTAGGCGCAACATTCTACAGATGCACCCAGACAGGTCGGAAAAGAGGAACAGACCTTAGGCGAAGGGGGTTGGAGTTTAGTGGAATCATTTCCAGAAGGGCGGGTAATAAGTTTACTCAGTATTTTTTTTTTAATATATTTTATAATTACATATTTATTATATTTTTAATATTGTGTATATAACTTAATTCGTGCGGTTTGCTAAGAGATGGCGTAACTTGTATTATTCCATTGTTATAATTCCATTGGAATATGCGCTGGATTTCAGTATATGTCATTCATTTGAAGCGTAAACAACAATAATTTTTTTCTCACTCAAATATGTCGAACTTTGTGCCTGAAAATAGTTTTTTCGGGGAGATCTTCTTCATTAATTTAATATTAAGAAAACTACTACCGAAAGTCATCGCATTTTGGTGGAAGTTTATGGTGAACATGTGCTAGCTGAGCGAACGTGCCAAAAGTGGTCTGCTCGATTTAAAAGTGATTTAGGTGATTTTGGCTTGGCCAACCAGCCAAATCAACGACAAAGCCGAATATCCATGGCGCGAAGGTAATGCAATGTATTTGGTGGGATCATAAGGGTGTGATGTATTATGAGCTGCTAAAACCGGGTGAAACCATCAGTGGAGAACGCTACCGAACACAATTAATCCGTTTGAACAGTCGGAAAACAGCCGGGATATGCGACCAAACGCGAGGCAATAATTTTCCATCATGACAACGCCCGGCCCCACGTTGCTATTCCGGTTAAGAACTATTTGGAAAACATTGGATGGGAAGTTTTAATCCACCCGCCTTATAGCCCAAACCTTGCCCCTTCTGACTACCATTTGTTCCAATCGATGCAGAACGCCCTCACTGAAATACGGTTCACATCAGAGCAGAATATCAAAAATTGGCTTGATACATTCTTGGCTCTTTTGGGACGGGATCCACAAATTACCAGAAAGATGGGAAAAAGTCATAGCTTCAGATGAGCAATACTTTGCACGAATTAAGATATACCCAATATCATAACATGTATTGTTTGTATTTGTTGCATTCATAGTGTTATTTATTTATTTTTAATTTTTTTCTCTTCGTATGAGGCACTTTAACATGTTAAGACACTCTTCTTCAGTAGTCAGATTATATAACGTTAATCATATCTCTGTGCAAATGTAAATTGTGCGAAATAAAGATATCAATCTATCTATCTTCATTTAGACACACTCTGCCCACCTCTGATTTCTACTAAATACTTCCCAACCATCCCCAATGGCAACAGCAAATGCCATCGATGCTGTCAGGAGATACATTCCACATAACCCTAGTTTCTCCTTTGACGATACTGTGAAATCAAATTCTTGTTTTTGTTTTCTTTTTTTTGAATGCCATTGTATTCATGCCTTCATCAACTGCGACTGCAAATTCCACATTCGTAAGTAGAAAATTTGGAAACTAGTCAAGCCAAAGATATGAATTCTTTTTTATCGAACTTTTTGGCCACCTAATTCGTTGCAGCTTGGTCCAGCTGTTTGTTTGTATGTTCAGAGAGCGGTTGAAGTTGCTGAGTATGCAAATTATTTTTCTTCGAAACTAAACACTGCCGGGATGGGAAAGGACGTCGAATGTGGGTATGGACGCATGTGGCTGGACATCGGATGTATGTTGTGTTGATTTTGTTTTGGTTACCTAGAAAATGGCGCACGATATCCACCGCTCAGAAATTAATGGAGTAGAAAAAGGTTTATGTTGAAATTCATCGTTTCGAACATGGAGTGAACGAAAAACATTCAAGCGAGTTTTAAAGTGATTTGAGCAAAGTTTCAATACGCCTTCTATCTTCATCCTTAAAGGGAGCAATTATTGAGATATCATTCGAATTGCAAAGTTGCATGCTTATTTGCTGAAAGTTTGGGGAGATATCGACTGTTGCCGACAGACATTTGTAACTTCAGCAAAAGTTGCAAGGATGTAAATGTGATGACTGGAGGAGATGAATGCCATCAGAGTGTAGACAAAATCGTTATTGTGCAGGACTTTTCAGAGGACCTTGGTGCTAAGTGCACAAGCTCTGTGGGAAACTAAAGACCTATGGCGATATAGTTCTCTTCAACATTTCCATGCCGCACAGGTCCGAATCAGGCGTTGCTCCCTTTCCCAATTTGATACCTATTAAGAGAGACAACCTCATTAATTATACATGCGAGTGAGACAAATCGAAAGCATTTCCCAGAAGAGAACAGAGGGATAAAAGCCTGAATGAAAAAAAGAAAAACGAAAACTGACGAGTATCCGGCGTGCACTCATTTCTTAGTACAACTAGAACAACTTTAAGGGCGAACATCATCTGTCCGGATTTATGTCGATTTATAACTCAAGATGAACATTTTCCATGGAAGTTGATGTCACCTCCAAAGTCAAGTTGATTATAGTTCGTGTGCGGCATTTGTGGATATGATTATGTACCAATTCCATTTGCAACATCTCCGACGAATAAGGTATGAAATGGATTAAGCCAATGACTTGTCCATAATCTGATACTTAAGGTACGAAGTTGGAATTATTGAGTCATGCGTAATATGTCATTGCAACCAACTCACCTTACGTCGTAGTGTCTTTAGTTGAGAGCAATGTGTGCTCATGCACTTTATGGATCAACCATGAATGAGTGGTACATCGCAAGGAAATGTACGAAATTAGGGACGTTCATTGAATGGAGACAAATAAGCTGATACTAAGAGGATCTCAGCCTGGCCGGAGGAATAAATGACATGCGATAATTTTGTCAACACACATCAATGGAATTCAGTGGCAATGCTTTAGTAAGCTCTAACTAATTGCTTGTTTTGATTGATTAGTTTTTATTTTTGGTCCAATACAAGGTGACGAGGTGATGATAAAGAGACAAGAATAACGTCATAATGGTAAGAACAGACAAATTTAAAAGAAGAAACAATGCCAATCAAACGCCATTGACATAAACATTGATGTCCCACAAGAATCTATTTTGAGGCCTGCACTTTTTATTGTATGTACAGTTGAGCCCGCATAATAGCACAAACCGTTTGATGACACACTATCGCGAAGGCGTTTGTCTTTTTTGTACAATTTGCACTGGCGCAACACCCTTGGACAGCACATCGCTTAATGGCACAACCCACTCATCACATAAAAAATATGACAAAACAAACAGTCCACGTATAGTCTCGCCCAGATATTGGCAAAGCCCCCTCTTTCACATGATATCCAAGAGAAAAGTGTATTTTTTTATATAATATAATATATCTCTCTACAGCCGGTAGAGAACCAGGGCCTAGCTTCTCAGCAGCCACTCGTGTTGTGCGTACTATTGTTCTGTCGCATGTGGAAGAGACCTACAGTTTTATGCCGACTCCGACTTCTAGTCAATTATTACTCTTTGAGAGTAGTCAGTGAGTCAGTGACGCCGTGCGGCAGTGTAAATAATTTTTGGTCTTACCCGCCGGGAATCGAACCCAGGCAGCGAATTTCGGCTGCGTAGTGTCGACCGCACATACCCACAACGCCACAGCCACCATAGGTACACCTTTAATTGTATTTTTTGAATTTTGAAACGGTTTGTAAGAATCGGATAAGAGCACAACCCGCTTAATGTTAAAATATTTCATTGCACGTTTGATGAGCTACTATCCAGGTCCAACTGTATACGTAACGGCAGGCATGTCAAACTCTGACTCTTTCCGATGATTTCCTTGATCTCGATCATCAACTGCCAAGCGTCTATAGCATGCCCCCTTACTCAATGTCATTAAGAAGCCCGCTTATGATTTTTTAGGCTTTCGATTTCCGATTTAAAGGGGGTAAGGGACTGCAGACGACTTACAGTAACACGAATTTGGGTAAGAATTAGCCACGATAATTTAACATTGATGCTTGCAACGGTCGCTGAACAAAATTATTGAGAAACCTCAAAATTGCCGGGGTACCTCAACCAGTTGTCACGGAGTGTATAATGTTAAACTTTCTATATGAATTTAGGTAACACTGAAGACCTATGAAATGAAAATATTTTCCTCCGGTGTAACATGTGGTTTTAAATCGATACATCGTTAAACATCGAAAGCATCCGATACATCGGATTGATTCGTCATAGCAAACATAGACGTTTTCAATGTATCAATGTGTAATGAGCAATCCTACTTGGGAGTTATTGTCAGAATTTCTTGTGATTGACGAAAGACGATGATTGCCAAAAAATTGTTAAGTGCTTCCTCTTCTGGGAACACATCACCGAAGTGGGGAGAGTTGACTTTTTTTTGTGGCGCGGCCGTAATGTTTATATTTACATCTTAACCAATAAGCGTCTTCAGATTGGACTGTCATTCGTAAGTTGTCTGCAATTGAATGCACAGCCTTAACGGTGTTGTCTTTCAGCCAGATGTGCCTTTGATGATGTACTAGCTACCAATCATCTATCCTCTTTAGCGCGCAGAGAACTAGTATCCCAACCTGTTATAATCGCATTCTTTTTGGTAAATAACATCGCCCTTTGCGTTCCTGTCAGAAATCAAAGAGTGGCTACATATATTTGTATGTTGCGATATAACGCTCAGAGCGTAGGGAAATAAAATATCCCGCCGAGTAAATTAAAAAATAATGAAATTAAAGACACCGCCTTTATTGCACTTTAGCATTTTTTATGGCAAACGCCTCGTTGCCTTTGTTGTGGCAGTCGTCATTGATTGATTGTAAACGTCTATTAAGGTGGTCTTACCAACCGTAAATGAGGTCATAATATTTTGAATGAGGCCACAATTTCATGCGCGGTAACAGCCCACCCTCTGCTTCTGGATTTATGGCATTCTTCTGCCATTTCTCATAACATCCCCCCGAGCCACGCATAAACATAAATTACTGAAATGCATTTTATGGCAACGATAATGAGCTTTTATGTTTACAACATAATTGCAGGACGAAATATGTGGCTGGGGTAGGAGGTCTATGCAGGGCGTGGGGAGTATGAATATGTTCTGGTGCATGATGGACATGAGATGTCCAGTCATTGTAATGAGACTTCGATGGATCATGAGGCAGGAATATGATGTTCTTAAATGTCATTTTATCGGTTACTGCAGATATCATTGGCTTTGCTTCCTCATGTCATCCATAAAAGCGGATTTCGTTTCACTGTCATTTCTAGTACCACTCAACGTGACTCATCCTGATGGTTTATTGGCTTAATTAAGCTGATACATGCAACGAGTGTTTTCGTGGTTTGTCATTTTCTTTGAAAAAGATTCCTACATTTTAGCCTCTAAAGATAAGTGGTTGCTTTTATAGAAATGGATGGTGTAGCTACCTGAACTGCACCAACCAAATATAGAACATGCCATCGAGCAAAATACACTTAAATAATAATAAAAGTCTTGTAAGCCTTGTGCTTAGTGTTAAATATAATCTTAAGCTATCACAAACTCCGAATATTGTCGCTTAGGTTAGAATCTCCACAGGAATTCTTGTCATATTTGTAAAATTAGTTAAGGATAAGTAAAATACAATTTATTTGCCGCTACAGTCTGGGGCAGACCTGTGCCTCAAACATAAAGCCTCTGCAGCTGGCACGATTTTTGGCCAGCTGCCTCCAATGTCGCACGCCAAGTTAGCTGAGGTCATTCTCCACTTGTGTGCGTCATCGGCTTCGTAGGCGTAATCTATTGCGTTGTCCCACTTTTGTGGAGTCGAAGACTCTTCGGGTGGAGCTAAGTTGTCGTAGCCATCTGAGGGGTTGAATCCGTAGACCCCAGGCTAGACGCATTTCACACTACAGCTCGTGATCGAATCTTCTTTTCCAAACGCCATCAACGCAAACCTTGCCATGAGCAAAGATTGAACGCAGAATTTTGCTCT
Organism: Eristalis tenax; assembly: GCA_905231855.2. NCBI lineage: Eukaryota > Metazoa > Arthropoda > Insecta > Diptera > Syrphidae > Eristalis > Eristalis tenax. The sequence goes on along the minus strand of HG993125.1, from coordinate 74,442,839 downwards.
CTTCTACCCTTGAGATTTTCCATGCTACCGCGCCATAGATCTGAACAGGAATGATGAAGGTCTTGTAGAATGTTGGCTTGGTCCTTCGAGAGAGGGCTCTAATACTGAATTGTCTGAAGAGCGTTGAGCTCAAAGAAACAGCGATTGGCAAGAATTATTCATGATTAAACATGGTACTCGACAACTCGATACGTTGAAGACGAGGTTATTGCTGCCCACTGTGGGGTTCTTTTCAAGGAATCGTTGTTGAATGTCCTTTATTGAGGACAGCATGTAATTAATTTTGCCCTCATTCACTGTCTTGCAGGACTGTTTGTAACCGCTGCCATTTCAATACCAGCAAACGGTTCACTAACGGCTCGCTGTGTTCTGCCAATCACTTCAATGCCTTCTGCTCATGCTAACTGTTGCACGGACTTCTGGAAGATCGTGCCTTTACTGTTGGTGTGTGAGGCCCGCAGAAGCCACTTTCTGCAGGATGATGTTGAAGATGTCACAGACATGCCTTGTCTAAGTCTTTCTGGACATTTAAGTTCTCGATCAGTTCGTTTATGGCATTGATGAAGCAGCGAGAATTCCCACCGTCATCCGACACAACCTGAGGGGTTTGACAGCAGTGTCAAAACTAGACATGTCGTTGTATAGATTGTATCTGTACACGCTGTCATATGCGGCCCTGCATTACGACAAATGGGTGGTGGGTGCCGATGTGGACTTCTTGAGTCTATTCCTGGAACTGAGAAGATTTGGTCAATGTGGTCCCGGCCTGAAACCACGCTATCAGATTATGTGCGATTGGTTTTCGACACTTCAGATGATCTTGTATGCGATGTTTTCGAAACTTATCCCTCTGTAAGTGGTGCAGTCAAAAGCGTCTCCTGTATTGTGCAGAAATAAGGAAAAATTGAACATATAATGAAAGGCCAGGCAAACTATGTCTTGTACAAACAACATAAAACCAACGAATGGACAATATAAACACTGTTACGTCAAGCCGAAATGAGTCTACGTAAGATTAACTAAATTGTCCACACAGCAGGGTTCGATCACTGGATTGTAACGAATGAAACACAAAAGTTCACTATTCACGATATACACGAATTTATTTCGCAAACACTGATTTACTTCTTATACTTTATTACACTTTAGAAACCACTATTACTTTACTACAAAACTCTTTGCTGCCTTTCAGGCTGAACTGATTAACACTTTGAACACTATAAAATCCCAAACTGAACTGACTGAACTGTAATAATTCTCCAACTGAACTGAATTCGCATCGTACACCGATTTTATTTTATTGAACAACATTTTTTTTTGTACAATTGAGTTTACAACTAGACTTACAAACTAAGGGTTAGGGTCTTGGCTCAGCAATAGGTGCCCAACTGATGTACTTTGCCTAATTTAATATTTATTATTATTATCGGTTAATTGTAAATGTCGTACAATGGCTGGTGCTTACTTAATGGGTTGTTCAAGTCCGTGTGTCCATGGTGGTCCTTTTGGGATGGGATGGTGATGTGTTAGAATTCATGCAGCTCGTTGTTCGACGTCGTTGGAAAGTTCTGCTCATTAAGCAGATTTAACGCGTTGAGGTAGCGTTGTCCGGGGATTGTGTCTCAGGTTCCAGATTTCCTCGATAGGATGGATGGTCGTAATGTTTAGTAGCTGCTTTCTGAACAGTATCACCATGTACTGTTGCAGGGCGCATCGAACACCGTGCCAATATTTATACTCCCAGTATTGGTTCTAGATCCTGTCGCCACGAGTCTGTCGAATTACCCTGCTGATGCTTATATACATGATTCTTTGTAATCTTTTAGTGTGTAGGTGGCGACATCCCTTTTTGCAGTATGTACAACAACTTGGGGAAACTCTTTCGAGTTGATCGATCTTCTAATTGCGTATAGATGGCGGTTGTTTTTTTTTTGTGGTTAGTGTCCTGATCTTATACACGTTACGTTTACGTAATACGATCTTCTTCTTTCCTTGGCGTTAACGAAATGCGATCAGATAAACAAAAATTATATCCCGTTCCTCATCTGAATATACTACTCAGTCAGGAAATCATTGCCTTAGTGGAAAAATAGAAACAGAAACAAGAAATAGAAACAACCAACAGGGTAAAATAATGTAGGTACTCGGAGTTCCGGAGTACGAGAGTGTACTCAACTTTGAAGTCAGGACTGCGATGTGAGTATAAAGGCCCCTATTACTCGGTCAAACTTCGTTAGATTCTGTCGCATCGACTGCTTGATATGGGATGCGGGGGGACCCGACTCTATGTCGCAAGGTTCCGATACCCCCGTAGCAGCTTTCGAGTTAGCTTTGGTACTTTTCCTCTATTCTCTGCTTTGATAGTCGGAAGCGCACAACTCATCTCCAGTACCATGCACTAGCACCGTGAAAGATGGATACTTGCCTGGGGTAATGCATCAGTCACACATAAAAGAAAACTGCAAAATGCTGCACTGAAAAAATGCTCTAGAAACCCGTTCTTACAACAACTATGGAAGAAGTTGAAATGCAGTGTTCCTGAAGCGATCAACGAAAAAAATGTGTAATAAACCAAGCTTTCTTAATCTCAACTGTTGATTATAGATTGAAAATAAAAAATACAAACAAACCTAAGAGGCAAGGTATGTGTAGAAAAGAGAAAGAGAGAGAGAAACAGAACCAGAACAGAAAGCATGCTGCGACTACGGCCAAAGTTGTTTCGTAATTCTTCACAGACTAAGCACAGATAGAGTGCAAACAATAACTCAGAAAGACCCTTTCCTGTCGAAATCTTGTTCCACTGAAGATATCTTTGATAACCTACAAGTGATTGCTTCAGAAATGTAACCCGCTTCCGGACATACTCAAGCGTATTCTTCGAAAGTGGAGCGATGTGTCGCTGTAGAATGTCATGTGCAGGGTGGAATGCAGACAAAGGGTCGCGGAGTTCTTGAATTAGCCCCAAACACAAGCAACCTTCTCTCCCAATTACCATAGCTGCGAAACAGCAAAAAACCTAAAAAAAAAAACCATCAAGGTCGTCATCCTCATCTTGTACAGTAATTTGCGTAGTATGTCCATATTGCAGGAGAATTAGGTCAGCGCATGCTTTGATAGTCCTTCTCTTCGTTGCCAGCTCTTGCGTATGGAATATAATCAGAGATGGAAAATTTATGCAAAGCTAACAAAGTTTGTGTAGCAATTCATACATTCCATTACTATTAATTACGTTCATGGACTAATTTTTGATTTTTCACTTCGATGCTGCTATTCTAAGCATTGCACTGCCAGGTGTTGTTTAAGGGAATGCAAGGATATAAGTTTAGCGCGTGATTTCGGAGTCGAATACGTAATGTTTCCTCTTAATGCGAATGTACAATCCTGTTGTAAACTAAGTCACGCTGAATAAGATGCTATCCAATGACATGCTTCACTCACATCTTAAGTGCTGCTTCCTCCTATTCGTAGTTATTTAAGAAAATCGCGACCTCGTCCACTGCATTTACACATGACACTTTTCTTTGTAAGGCCGATGAAAAGACTACAACCATTTGTTATTTGCCGTAATGTTGAAAATTAGTGTACACAAAAAACTGTTTGTTTATGTGCGGCTAAACTCTGATATGGTCGGCGGCCGTGGCGTTGTGGGTTGGCTCGTCTTGAGCCTACGCAGCCCAGTACGAGCAAAATACTTTTCATGGCCCCACCTCTTTCGAGTCACTGACAATGCTCTAAGAGTATTTACTGTCTAGTCGGCTTGAAACTATGGGTCCATTCCATTCCCATCCTTCACTTGCAATTCCAGCTTCCATCGGCAACTCAACATCCAGCAATGCTCTGAAATAGCAAGGAGTCGTGTTCATTACAATTTGAAATAGAACATAAAATATCAAAGCCACATTTGGTCACGTCTCTTGTCGTTCATAAGTTCGAGACCGAATCTCCGGTTTAAAGACGAAGTCATTGCGGATGAAAGGCGGCTTGTTCTCCATAACTGGTAGCAGCATGTAAGATAACACGCTCTTACAGAATGAAAAGTGTGGGAACAACCAAACGTCAAAAGTTGTGCCAGTAACCACACACCAGTCACAGCGATTGCAGCGCCCCAACCGTGGGACCAGACACAGCGATGGAAACAGACATCACCGTCGGCCATCCACCGTGGGACGGAATCATGTAGATCTTACTCAGCAAGATAGAGTAAGGTTAGCTTAAAGAAAACCGCGAAAGTTGCTGTCGTCAATTTGTACCAGCTATTGCTAAGTCTCAGACCATCCATGGATAGCAGGACTGGCGAGTAACCACATAATCAAACAAATCAAATACAGCGAACTGCAGATGGACAACTCCATGGCCCATCGTGCAATCCACTTCTACGCCAGAAAGAAACCCTTGGAAGTTTTCAATAAAACATAGTAAACACATGGCCCACATTAGCTTCCAGGTAACTACGTCTGCGCCATAGTGCCAAACAAGTGTGTAGAGAATGTCTAGAATGTTATCCGCTTCCTCCTCATCCACACAACTTTTCCAGATGCCATTTGTGATAACGCCTAGTTTTCTAGGTGTTCTCTTTGTCGCCTATACACACTTAAGGTATCTCCTTTGATTAATCACATTTTTTGGACACTCAGGATATGGCTTATGACTGATAATTCTGGAGGTGCTTCCAAAGCCAGATTGCTTCGCATTATATCCTCAACAACAACACAAGCTAAATTACATCTTTCTTCGGTTTCAATTACGCCCTCCCATTAGCACGCAAGAATCTCTTTCCGCCCACCAGTGGCTCTCGCTGTGTATTCGTCTTTTAATTGTTGAAACGAAACATACAGGATTATGCCAAGAGATTTGGGTAGCTCAAGGCGTAATCGCACGCAACCCTGTCCCATTGCCAATCTCAGGAAATCTCTTTTGAGCACAAGAAATTGCGTTCCTTCTCTCATAGCCTTGAACTTGCAATTCACTTGTTGTGCGTAATAGCAAAGTATTTTGGCATTGAGCAAATTTGAATATTGAATCCAGAAAATGAATAATTCATCCTGTACGTAACACACTCCCTCCGGCAAGTTGGACGTAAACTTGAGAGACTTCTCCGTAATTTACCAGGCACACTTGAGAATTGTGACAAGCACCGACGACCTTGAGGGGCTTAAGAAATGGTAATTTAATGAATCTTTGGTTAATTATTCCGTGTTGTGACGGCCAGAACTAAGCGCAATAAATAAATTATGACTTCTCGTAGTTTTCTTAAATGCCATGAAATATACATAACTTTGGAGTGCCGCGCAACAGTTGGCCTTCAAAGATTGAGCAATTTCCGGAGTTTATGAGTCATGTTCCACTGAAATAGTCATAAGGAGAGTTGAATGCTTGGAGTTCAGAACTGACTCTTCTTGCAGGAGTCAAACTGTCTTAGATCAAATCGGCCGAGGCCCAGAGTGCGGAGCAGACAAGAGTCGCTAAGAAACACACAATTCATGTAACAGGGTATTTTCCTTAAATTCCACTGTACAAGCCTTTTTATGGGACCTCTCAATCATTGGAATGTGTGTCAAGTTTCTCAAAATGTTTCTCACATTAACGCGATGATGAGTGCGTATGGCATTGACATGCTTTTGTTAGCGAAAAAATGCACTATATTTCAAACAACAACTTTTTTAGTATGACATATCCAGCTTCTCTTATTCAATTTCTGTTAAACGCCCGACGGCCCGGCAGTCGACACCATGCGCGCCCAATCGTGGAAAAGGGGCGGGTTTACGCTTTAAATATGTAATTCTAGTTCGCCTTTTCTAAGAGCTCGAAGCCGCAAATTGACTCAAATTGACAGTCAATGTCCAGGATTCCGCTTTTGTTTTGAGACGTAGGGCTAAGCTTTTTTGTCCCAATTGAGCGGATGTCCCATTAATACAAGGTTAAGGAAAGAACGAAGAAAGATTCCGTTCTTTTCCTATTTGAGTGGCTGTCGCAATAGACCGGAATCCACTGTAAATTCAATTCATTTATGTTTACAGCTGTGCTCTAAGCTTTCAGCAAATCAAATGAAATATAACTAAACTACTGGGTCTATAACTTAATTCGTGCGGTTTGCTAAGAGATGGCGTAACTTGTATTGTTCCATTGGAACATGCGTTGGAAAGCTACTGTCATTGTCAGTATATGTCATTCATTTGAAGCGTAAACAACAATATTTTCTCAAATACGTCGAACTTTGTGCCTGAAAAAGTGTTTTTGCGGGGAGTTCTTCTTCATTACTTCAATATGAAGAAAACTGCTGCCGAAAGCCATCGTATTTTGGCGTTTGATGAACATGGGCTAGCTGAGCGAACGGGCCAAAAGTGGTGATTTTTTCTTGGCCAACCAGCCAAATCAACGGTAAAGCGGAATATCCATGGCGCGAAGGTAATGCTCTGTATTTGGTGGGATCAGAAGGGTGTGCTGTATTATGAGCTGTTACAAGAACCATAAATGGACAACGCTACCGAACACAATTAATCCGTTTGAAGAGATCAGTTGCCGAATAACGCCCGGAATATGCGACCAGACACGAGTCAATCATTTTCCATGATGACAACGCTCGGCACAACGGCTCGGTTTTTTTCTGCATTTCATTTGACATTTCTCAATTTCAGATTAACTCAATTTGAACCATGTAAAGATACACAATCGAACAACGCGTTAAAGTTACTCAGACTTATTATGAAAATGGGCGTTCAAATCAAAATGCATATCGTGCACTTCGTGATTTTTTCGGTAAATTTAATCGTCCAAATGTGCGTACAATCGGAAAAATCGTGCAAAAATGTTGACAAACCGGGTCTGTAGGAGATGTGATAACACCAGTGCATGCTCGTACAGCTCGTCCTGCAGAAAATATTGCTGCTGTTCGCGATAGTGTGACTGAAGAGCCGTCCACCTCAACTCTTCGTCGTGCCCAACAATTGCACCTATCACGCTCGTCGTTGATGAACATTATGCATAAAGACTTGTATTTACACGCTTACAAGGTGCAATTGACTCAAGAACTAAAGCCTCTTGACCATTTCAAGCGTCGTCAATGGTCAGAATGGTGGCAAGAAATGGCAACAGTGGATGATCAATTTTCGAAGAAAATCATCTTCAGTGATGAGGCACATTTTCAACTCAGTGGATTCGTCAATAAGCAGAATTGCCGCATTTGGGCGAATGATAATCCAAGAGTGATTGTCGGAAAACCAATGCACCCACAAAGAGTGACTTTTTGGTGCGGTTTATGGGCTGGCGGCATCATCGGACCGTATTTTTTCCAAAATGAGGCCGGTCAGGCAGTCACTGTGAATGGTGATCGCTACGGTGAAATGATAACGAACTTTTTATGGCCCGAATTGGAAGACATGAATGTGGACGATATGTGGTATCAATAGGACGGTGCCACTTGCCACACAGCTAACGAAACAATGGCTCTTTTGCGCCACAAATTCAATGGCCGTGTTTTCTCACGTGGTGCCGATGTCAATTGGCCGCCAAGATCATGTGATTTGACACCGTTGGATGTTTTTCTTTGGGTTTATTTGAAAGAAAAGGTGTACGTCGATAAGCCAGCAACAATTCACGAGCTAAAGGATGAGATAATTCGGCACAGAACCTCAATTATGCTTCAGCGTCATCGAAGATTTGGACCATCGGATGAAGGTGTGCCGCCGAGGTCGCAATGGCAATAATTTTCTAAATAATTTGTGTTCTATTCAAAATCAACATCGGCTCTTAAAATGTAACCACCCTTTACAATGACTGACTTGTATCACCTAAATTTAAATAAACCAAACCCACGCCATCCTTCAGCTCTTATTAACAAAAGGATGTCGCTGTCATTGTTTCAATGTTACCTGCAACATTCATCTTTTCCACTTCCAAAATCAATATTCCCAGTAGCCACTTCAGAATATCAACACTAGCAAGCTAACGTCATAGGATGTAGCTAAAGTTCAAAAGCATTGCATCTTCACAAAGCACGGCGCTTGTTTTGTACTCTATTCACCTGTTGACTTTTGGGAAGTTGTAGATAATTCCGGAGATTTCCTTCGCACACAAATTGGAGCAAATAGGGAAAGCAAACAGGCGATGGACTGATGGAACAGTGTGCATAAAAATACCCCCTTGGGGTGGCCAGCCGAGAAAAGTCTTCAGCCAAGCAGTGCTCTTGCCTTAAAGTAGCTGTCTAGTTTGATGTAAAGGGAATTTAATCGATGTTCATTCATTATGAATGTCGTTTGTAGAGGGTTAATTGATCCGTTACTGGAAGCGGCAATAACAGAGCATTATCTTTGCTTTCCTCAATCAACTCTTTGGAATAAAGTGCATTAGGCAATAAGGGTTGGATGGTAAGCACTTAACTGATTTCCTCTACGTTGCCGTTGTGTGGACGTGGTGTATCCACCATGGAGTCTATGGAGTGATGATGCTTAGTGCAACAGCTTAAAGCAGTACCAAATATTCTGTTTACACTCGTTTAAAAATCACGTTGTTCATGACTTCCAATAGTATTCAACTTGACTACTGACAGTGTTTCAGATATTTCCTCTCGTCGTCTCTGTAAGTCGAACATCCTCAAGTCGAACTTTCTACAAGTCAACAAATGCCACCCACATTTTACACTCCATAACTCGAATACAACATTTGATACCGTGACTATTCGAATTTTGGAGGTTTGACTGTATCAAGATTCCCCCATTTTTCAGGAGTCTTTTAAATTAAATATGTGCATGATTGTGAGCGAAGCAAGAGATCGTGTGGGGATGGTGGCTCTGCACCCTTACGCAAATTTAAATTTATTCGCTTAAATCCGTCGAACGGTGTAGTTTTCCGACAACTCAACATCGTTTAACTTAACTTATTTACGAAGAATAATGAACATTTTTCGCGGGCATATTATTTTCGACAGCATTTCGTTATGTTCTACCGTTGTCAAGATCTTTTTCATATTCTTCAATCAGCTTCAATTTCAGTTTTCAACGGGGAACACTAGAAAAGCAGCTGTCTTGTCGTGTGACTGAGACTGAGTATCATCCCCTCAAAGTGGGGGCAATACAGTGCCCTCTTGAATGTTTCCACCGCAATATGTAATTTCACTACACCGTGCAATGCAAAAGGGATCTAGGAATCCATTTATTGTGTAACAGGGTGACATATTGCAGTTTGCCACATGTACTTTAAAATAGGCACCACTACTTGTTCATGTTAAGCACCAGGCCTTGGGTCATTCCCTTTGCTCGTCATACGTTTTGACACCGATACCAAACAAAGTCTTAGCCACGTCTTATCAATCAAAAGGGGATGCCGTGCTTTAGTTTCAGTCCCGCCCAAAAAACGGACCCACTGTGAAGCGTGTTTCTTTGACACTTGTAATTTTGGTGGTACCAAGAAATTCATCGCTTTATCCCGCCTCACTGCAAATGGCCCCCGTGCTAAGCTTTATCACTGTATCTCTCTATCAATTGGTCTGTTGCTGTCAAATGGCATATTTTATCCCTTGTCACATAAGTGCCTAAACATGCGTGCGAGCTCCTTCTAAAGAAAGAAATGTCCTTGTACGCCCAAAAATAACCCAAGTACAGGTATCAGCTCGGAATAATTTGCATAAATGGCAGCATTTATGTGTGGCTGGCAAACACGTTGAACCTTCGCCGGCAGGTACAAATGCCAAACGAGTCGCTTGATTATAACTCTGCTAACCCATCGCAATCGATTAATAATAAATGTTCCAAAAGAGGAAAGAACAATTCACGGCCTTATTTAATTCCATTTATGATTTCCCTGCATACACGCATTCGCTGATGGGCTTCATTTCAGAATTTCGAGCAATCCCTTAAGCATTGATGGTAATTCACATGAATAGACAGCATTCTGTGAGAACAATATTCGATTGAACACATCGGGCAATGCTGACCAGATTAAGTGAACTGCATTCTAAGCAACGCATTTCGTTGAAAATGTTCGAGGCTGTCCAATTTAAAAGAACCATTTAATGCTTCAAATGACTGCGGAACACGAGAAGGTCGCCCACGCCTAAGGTTCTTTTCACCCAATTTGATTCGCCGTCAGAGAGCGGAACCTAATAAGCCAAACAATGAACAAAATGCATACCGCAAGTGGAAACGATATGGAGGACACTTCGGTACACTACATGTACGGGCTAACCGCATTTTTTCCCCGTTTTTGCCCATTCTGCCAAATTTGAGCAAAATCACGGCCACCTCTTTCGAGTGACCGACTCGAAACTGTGAAAAGTGCTCGTACCGGGAATCGAATCTAGGCTGCGAAGGCTCAACTGCTCAACAGCCGAATAGAAGCTTGCCGAGAATAAATGGAGTGATGACCGGAAGTAGAGTTGCTTGTTGATGCGGAGAATTTTGATGAATCATGCATGCGGTCAGGCTAAATAACGCGGACCCACATACCGCTGTGAAGCAGAAATTTCCATTCACTCTGAATCATGATAGACGAGAATTATGCCATCTCAATTTTGACAAAGTCAGATAACAACATGCTGCTAATCGGATGTCCACTTAAATTCTGAGAACGATCTGGATGGTGGCTCACACTGAAATTCATGGCATGACATAAGCAACCTCGACTTCCTGAAGGAATATGTTTTAATTCCAGACACACTCATTTTCATATTAGCAGCAACACCTCCCTTGAGTCACTGACAAAGTTCAGAGCTCGCGGAACTTTCGGATAACTCTGTTGGTCCACTGTTGACTCGGTGTGACTGGGTGACAGTTCACCCAGTGATCACACCTAAATAACTTTCAAAGCGTCACCGTTTTTCATTCTAGTTGAGTACCCTGGGCGCTTAACAAACAACAGCCTAATTATCTTATCAATCAATGTGCCGCAATCAGCAGTTCAATAGAATGGGCAGCATGCGTTGCTAGTAATCGCATCTCGTAGTTCACATTGTGTCTCCACAAACAGCCCATTCCCGCCATACTCACTCGCAATAAAAAAAAGTCTAACGCCAGAGACACACACAATAACGAGACTCACAGCGAATTTGAAATTGGTTTGATGGAAGACAGATACGTCTGTGTATCGCCATCGTCTGGACATGTGAAGGATTAACCTCGTTGTCAAATCATCAGTACGTCTAGATTGATAACTCATTACGTTGGACGACACACACAATAAATCCAGGATAGAAAAACAAAATCTGCACACAATTGAATATCCACGCAGAGGCCGTATTTATTCGCAGAACAATATTCCATTACTAAACATCCGTTGGGGGAACTGCGTAGATTTTGGCTATCATGGTGATGATTGACTGGAATGCGAATGGAAAGGAGATGTCATTAGTCGCTAGACAGTTTTTTTTTTGGATTGCTCATTGAATTAACCGCCCGGGGATTTGTTGACTTTGTTGCGGTACGTAGGAGTGATTTGGATGTTTACTTTTGCCACCAAATTGCAACGCAAAATGTGTCAAGTTCCGAGACGCCTTTGAGCTATTTATGTCTCCTCTCACACCGCATTGATTGTCATATAGCAGATGTTTACGTCAGTGCCTGCAAATGGGAATGCCTGTCGGCAATATGTTGCTCCAAATACGACAGAGTTACGCATTGACGCTTGTCCATCTCGTAGAAGTCCAGCTTCGTGCCTAGATTTTGCCCCGTATTTGGACAGGGATGTTTAGATAAGAAGTTGAGTTATCAGAGATGATAGGGGTTCGTTGTTTTTTTAAGGAAATCCATTTCGACAGAACGAGTCGCAAATTTAAAAACGGCCAACGCAACCAGGGTGACCATTTAAAATTCACTAAATAAGATACAAAAAGTTTTCCTGACTTTACAAAACAAACACAATCGTTGATCCTTTTCCCATTCATCATGGGACCGCAAAGATTGGAATTGTATTTAATAGCCCATGACTCACTCCGCGGGTATGTTTTCGTTGACGTCAATTCGTCCTTCTTGTTCCCTTGAGATGGGTTTTTGATTTTAGTTCGATTTCCCTCCCGAATGGATGGCTCTACACACATTCCCTTGCTCCCTCTGCATTTCCCTTTGCTAAATAGTCTTGAATGGTTTTTGGTATTAAAGCCAATTTTATTCCATCTTTAAGGACGATTTCAACTCTTCCCGATGATTCACATCTTCCCCATCCAGTCGGTCAATATTCTATAAATAATCAGAACAGCTTCCGTCCCGAGGAAAACTATTCTTCTTTTGTGTACATTTTCTTGCTTCTCTCTTCGGCTTTCTTCAGTCACTCCCCAAGTTTCAACATACTCTCTTCGGCTTTTTTCCTTCAATCCTTAGGAAAAACCACGAATATGCTTTGCGTGGATGTGCGCGGTCCCTCGAACTCGTATTGGAACTAAAATTGCTCGTCACGTATTGGATTTCAAATCAAGTTGCTCTTTGAAAATATCCAAAAGATCGACTTTATATCGAAACGTTTGTGAAATGGAAATAGGTCGAGATGATTTTTGGTGTGGTTTTAATTTGGTTTTGGTTCAGAGCGAGAGAAATATCCAATTCAACAGCAGGGTTGATGACATTCTTGCTTATGCGGGATTTGAATTCCTGAAATTGCAGTCGATTAAAATAGACATCAATGATTTATGAATAGCAGATTTTTTATGGATCCGCACGTGTCCGATATGTTGTTGTTTTTGTGTGCGAACTTGAATTGAATTGAATTGAAGAGAATGGGGACTGACTATAATTTTATGTGGATTTTGCATTGCTGACAAACTCATTTATATATGCCTCTCAAATGGCATTAAATAAACTTCACTTTCTTTTGTACCGTCTAAAGTATTGTTACTTAATCGTGCGGGTTTTTTCGTCTGGTCGCATCAGCTACTGCTCCCTTCAAACTGATTAACTGTGTTCGGTAGCGTTGTCCATTGATGGTTTCACCCGGTTTTAGCAGCTCATAATACAGCACACCCTTCAGATCCCACCAAATACAGAACATTACCTTCGCGCCATGGATATTCCGCTTTACCGTTGATTTGGCTGGTTGGCCAAGAAAAAATCACCACTTTTGGCCCGTTCGCTCAGCTAGCGCATGTTCATCAAACACCAAAATACGATGACTTTCGGCAGCAGTTTTCTTCATATTAAAGTAATGATGAAGAACTCCCCGCAAAAACACTTTTACGGGCACAAAGTTCGACATATTTGAGTGAACAGAAATTATTGTTGTTTACGCTTCAAATGAATGAACATTTTTATGATCTCTCTAGATGGAGTCTCCCGATAGTCTGTACCTGTTAAGGTGATTATTTTATATCTGCTTCGTGCCAGATTTGGACACTCGACTGATAGGTGTTCCATTGTTTCCTTTCAATGGGACTCCACTAAATTGTAGAGTGCAATGAGCAGTCAATCTGGATATAACCATGACCTCGGATTTGTCCACGTTAACCTTCCTTAATTTTAACCTTTCGACATTTTTTAACGATCACATGTGATGGCGCAGAGAATAATAATCACAAAATTATAAATATGGGCGTCGGGATGAAAAAGATGAAAAGAGAAAAGAGAAGAGATGAAAAGCATCACATTCAGAACGTAACGTGAGTTGAATTGTTCGAGCAAACAAGTCCAATCCGAAAACCAGACTCCCGAAGTTAATGTGACACCATTCGCAGAGTCCTGAGAAAAAATAATCTCAATGACGTCGTTCACATTGTACCACATATCGTACGGTCACGTCGAATGGAAAAAAATAACCTGTATTCACTACGCGGTTGACAGACTTCGTTGCTGCATCAACATGGAAACCAGAGTACGACATATCGAAAAGGAAGAAAACTAAAAAAAGGGAATGTTTGTTAATCGTGGACTAAAAAACCGAATACATTTTCATCCGAACGAAACATTTCCTGTCAATTTCTGCAACTATATTAAAATAAGGCGACGTTTCCTTCTCCCTATATATCCACGAATTTTGGCCTATCCGGACAAATCACTCCACCCGGAGCACAGTGGTCGATTTAGACAATGTCAACATAAGTCAGAATAAAAATGCGGTTACTGCTAGAAAAATGATTTTGACACTAGACGGCAAGGGTTATATGACACACACAATACGTTTTTGATTTTGATCTAGTAAATCATTTAAAAGTACTAATCAATCAGTGAACACACTTTAGACTAAAATGCAGAGGACGTTGCTTTCCTATCTACCTACTGCTTTATATCGGCTGCAAGCCACTTAAGATACCTCCAAAATCACACAAGAACTGTAGCATAAAGTAAGTGCATGTTGTATGCATCAGCTCTTTTCTTGTGAACACATTTCAAATTACTTTTATCGTTCAAATAATTTTAGTCAGCTGTTTCCAATTCTCAAATGTTAGTTGAAACAAAAAATAGAAAATTCTCAACTTGGGAGAAAAACTCTCAATTTGGAAGAAAATCTCTCAATTTCGCTCTAACAGCGCACCTCTCTGCCAAAAAGTTTTCGACATATTTGATAATGACGTGCGATGGATTTACGTTTTAAGTTTTATTAGGATCATCTCATCACTCTCATTTTTCACGAACGCAAATCGACGCAGTATTTTGTGCATTTCCCTTGCACCGTGTGACTGAAAATCTAGTACAGTCCACGACCTGGTTGAGGCAGGATGCCATTAAGGAATTGAATTACTTATTTTCAAAGCGTGACATGTCCACATATTCAAATTTAGAACCCGAATAATTTCGATTTTCTTGTATTATAACAATAATAGGGTAGCGCGTGCGATGTGAGTAAGTGCACTAGTTTCAATTTATAACGTATATATGTAATATATCTAGGACAAACACACACACATAAAATAAGATCAAAATAAATACCTCTTTCGAACATATCACGTTTTGAAAATAAACTAAAAAAAACTTAATTTTTACCGTTAAATTTAAGAAAAAAAAATACTTACTAAAATTCCGTGAATTTTTATTTCATTCTCCAGCTTCAGAACAAAGATCCATATTGCCACGGTTTTCTTCAGAAGAGCTTTTCCTTTTGGTCTTCCAGGCGAGAATGCCATGCCTTTAAACTCTTTCAACCCATACGACATATACTGGACTACCAGAAATGATGCCCAACTTCACAGCTGATTGACCCCTACTCCATCGACGAATTTCAGAAGTTTTTTGAAAGTTATTCATGAATTTTTGACAGTTATTCAGGAAATAACGTGAATGCTGTTCTCTGATTGGTCAATTTGGCTTTAGAAAACGTTATAAAAAATGGTTGTCAAAAATTGTAAGGGGCAAGAGAGGTAGAAGTTGGGCATCTCTATAATACTTTATTTCTGCTGGACTACTATGCGGATGTCTTCGATTTTTTTTATTTTATATTTATTTGTTCTTTGCCCCACAAGCGTCATGAAAACACTTACATATAGTTTATTGACAGTTCTTGGAATATTATTTTGGAGGTAATGCCAAAGAAGAATAAATACTTCGACCGATCTTAAACCCTGCTCTAACATGCATAATAATATTTTGTTACTTTTTTACTCTTAAAACGGGTCATGTCGAGGACATATAACCTTTTCTAAAAAAAGGAACAGATTTTGTGCACTTCAATTGAAATTAATGTTTTATCATAGTTGCCCTTATCACATTTCATGTGGCAATGTAGATATATCTGCAGAATATAATCGCAAATTAAACGATTCAATTCCAGTCGATGCTAAATTGCCACTTGCTGTCGCTGTTTTTATTTTCAGTGTACGCTCAAGCTTCTATTTTTATTTTTACTTATATATACCTAATTTTGTTATTTGTTTATATTTTTATTGGCAATTTAAGGGATTGCTAATACCCTCAAGTGTCCAGGGTCAAGACACAGCACTGGCCGAAGGTATAGACAAATGGAGAGGAGGTACCTGTGCACAATGGTCTTAAATATCTACGGGTTGTAGTCTATGGGAAATATTGGGCTGGGAAGAGAATTCCGTATTCGTGTAGTGCAGCTAAAAAAATTGTTGGCTACCTTAAATATGTGATCGTTCCAACTTAGTGTTGTGCTGATACACATACCACGGATGGAAAGCTTTCCAGTTTCATCGACACAGGCGCCAATGGCTGATTATCAAGGACCGGCTAGAGTGACAGCAGACAGCATTGAGTTTTTGAAGCATTAAATTCCACTCTGTTGGTCTTTCCCCAGTTAATTCTGCTGTCCAGATCGGAGTTCGATGTGCTTAACATACGTTGCCGTTCCAATTCCGAGGCCGAAGGGCGGATTCGTGAGTCTTGAAACGGATATGAAAGGCTGAGGGTGCTGTGGCTGTCATCAGCATTAGAAACAGCAGACAAGAGATCATTTATAAAAATTTTAAAAAAAGAAACAAATAGCAGAGACTTGAGGAACTTCAACACATTCAAAACAACAACGCGAATTGAACTTGATCTATACCATAGGCACGCATTTTCGACAAGAGCCTGTTGCCTTAGTAATATCAATCGCAACGATCTTACTTTCGTCTGTATTGTGCAAGGATTGGTTCCACTTCAAGGTGATCTTCAATCTGTTTTCTTCGACTGAAGGCCTTAATCACTGTAGACATTTCAAATGTACTGCGCAGTATTCACTTTGACATCATTTTACACAGGATCACGATTCTACTACTCTTACACAAGCTCTTCTCTGAATTTCGAATCCTTCCAAGACTGAATAGCCACAAAAATGTTTCAAAATATGTATAAAGCGCTTGATAGAGAATAAAATTGTGAAAATTGTTCAATTTATACTACTGTTGACATTGAAATTCGGGAGCGTGAACAAGAATATTGTTTTAATAACAGTTGTTTAAATGCAAAACACAAAAGTGAAAATTACAGTGACCTCAACCAGCTGCATTTTCTGCCTCTGGTTCGGAAAAGAAAAATCAGCGTCAATTCAAACTGTGCAGACATAGTGTTCATATCGAATCGACTGCACACAACTGGTTGCATGTTTAAATAAACAAACTCAAGGGCAAACTTTTCTATATCCATTATTCTCGCTCTGATTCATTTACACGATACATATGTCACTTGTCAACAGAAGACCTCAACAATTGATTTGAAATTCCGATTTTATTTCATTTGTTCCGAATTTGGTCTGGGATTTTAATTTGACGTCGATTCAAAATACGATAGCTGACGAGCGGGGAATTTATCACGTCGCTTAGTTGGCGGAAGCTTGTTTTAATGAATGCAGTTTTCATAATTTCGCAGTTCCCTGTTCGACTGCCAGGGTTTCGGAGAATTTTATGATATCAAAGATCGGCAGCTGTATGGGTTTGTGAAAGGCGTGCGACCGAGTCCCTCGAGTAAGGCATTGATGGTCCTCTTTTGGGGGCTTTTCAGTCTCTGTACACAAACTGTAGTAGCTGTGTTTGGGTTAACGGTGCTGAATGAACACCTGTCACCGTGGGCGTTGGGCTTCGCCAAGGGTGCCCCCTCATTTTCATTGTAAATACGTTGCAGCCGAGGCGAGGAATATTTCACATTGCGAAAGATGAGGGTAAGTCATCCTCTTTTTGCAGACGACTTAGTTATCCTCACGTCTTCCCAGACGTTACTCCAACGCGCACTTGATGGGTTTGTTGCCTTATGTGCTGATGCTGGGATGAAGGTTAACGTGGACAAATCAGAGGTTATGGCAGTTTCCAGAACCGTAGTTCAATGCAATGCGATTTCAATTTGGTTTCTATGAACGCTTTATTCTCTATTCTATCACCATGATCGCGCTGGCGATGACCGATGCACTCACCCCGAACAGTTTGTGACGCAAGTTTTTATACCCGCATGCATTTGACGTTACAATTCGGTCATTCTATATTCGATCTCGCTCCCACCTTCGATTCATCCTTTCCAGCGCTACAGTCAGCTCATGCTCGTTCCCTTTGAGTGGTAGCCCGTTGGCCGTTGACGCCGACTGAACTTAGCATTCTTCGGCTTCCGCGCTTGGACCTCCTCGACGTTGGCTAAGGCTGGGCTCCGCTGGGTTCCCACTTCGTCGGACTCCACTGGCGTCTTGTCGTTTTCAAAGGGTCCTCCGACACCACCAATTCTCCGCAAATTGCGAGAATTGAGAGAATTTAGGGGTTCACCATGCGGTCCAAGACCAAGTCCAACTCCACCCAGACATTCAGGAAACCCTCCAGCGTCGCTCCGGTATGAAAACCAATCAAATGACCATCCTACGAAAAAACAGCATCTGACGGTCCAACTTTGAGACAACAGCCTGGACAGCTTCGACTGGACGATCGTACTCAATTATTGCAAAACCACTGCTGTTGCCCTTCTTTGTACTAAAGTTGTGTCACATAAAAAATAAAAGAACACAGACTAATTCGAGGACGTATCTCTTCAATAGCTTTCATTTAACAGAGGGTGTTAATAACATTGATCAGGCTTTTTATAACATTACACACGCCTACACTAACGAGCATCAGGCGCCTGCTTGACAGTTGTTGACATGCCCTTAGCGGAGCGACGAAAAAGTGATTTAAAATGCTGTTAGCGAGCGAAGCGATCTAGACTTTCGTTTTGGCCTTATTTCCGAATCAAAATTGGCCTTAAAATACCTGGAAATAAAACCGATTTGCTCTTATTTCTACTTCCAAGAAAGCCAACTCGGGAATCTTACATTTGGTCTCATTTCGTTGGGCCTCATTTCACGTCACCTTTTTTGAATGGCTTTATAAATTAAAGGGAAATAAGGCCGAACCGGCTTTCTTTCACTTTAGCAAATAGAAACAAGACCAAATATGAAAATTCTTTTGGAATTCGGCGTTATTTCAGGGCACCGTCTGTCATTTGGAAAAAATATTTTAACCAGTTTTGTAACATCCGTTCGTTAGTAACATTTTCATAAAACACAATTAATTTGAAAAAACCAACCGTAATCCTTTTTATGGCATTAATTTTCAATTTCAGGTAACTCTCGGTGGACTGCCATTGGCGATTGAAAATGTGAACAAGAATCCCAATTTGCTGCCAGGGAAAAAACTGGGCTTCAAAGCGTTCGATATCGGTCAGAAGGTCGATTCACACCGCGTTCAACCAATTAAGTGTGTACCGAGGAGCATTCATTCCACACGATTGAGTTTGACCATTAAATGCAAAAAAATTCTCGCTTTGATTTTAGATTCATGACACAGATGCGTGATGAGAATGTTGCGGCATTCATTGGACCTGATGAAGGCTGCACGGCCGAGGCGTTAATTGCATCTGCATGGAATATTCCAATGATGTCCTTCGTAAGTAAATATGTATATACAGGAGTTGCTATGTCTGCTAAGTTAAGGTCAGGGACGCAGCTCTTTCTCATTTTGAAGTTGATGGATGAGGCGTATGCCTATGTTCGTAGTACTTCACACCATTTTTATATAGACATTTATAAATATATAACTAATGGAGAAAGTTAGCCTTGAAGTGCACATGACATTCGAAAAGTTTCTTCATTAGGTCTGGCAACTTGTCAAAGAGAAAGAGTGATAAGTCTACAGTCTGTGGATGTACGGGTACACTTGTTATGACATTAAGTTGAAGTGTCACACGCAAATGAATTGACTTGTGTCGGGGAACAATTCTGTAAGTTAGTCCTCATGAGAGGTACCCATTGAGAAGAGAAGAATGACACGTCTTATGAAATAAATTTAAATACAACAAAATACTTTATTCGTTTGAATGGCCTCTCGAGGTCATGTAACGTAGGCCGATGTCATAATTGAGTTCATAACAGTTGCCCCTGCGCTGCACAAAATATTCTTTCAATACATTTGTGAGCACGAACACTGCCGCAAGTTTCCATCAGGTCAGAATTGGCAAAAATGTGTTCACAAATGCAACATCAGTAGGTGACACTATAAGTGTTGACGTTTGTATTGCTAAAATCAGAAATGAATTATGATAGAGACGCCAAAACTTCTACCTCTCTTGCCCTTTAAAATGTTTGACAACCAAAGTTATTTCGTGAATAAGTGTCAAAAATTCATGAATTGCTGTCAAAAAGCGTCTGAAATTCGTCGATGGACTAGGGGTCAATCAGATGTGAAATTTGTCATCTAAAGGGTGATTTTTTAAAAGGGTAAATTTTTAAAAGTTTTTCAAAAAAACACATAAAATTCAGAAAAATGCATGAAATCTTTATATGAATCGATAGTATTTGTTTCAATGTTTGAAGATTATTTCATGCAAATGTTGACCTTGACTGCGCCTCAAATGGTCCATCCGCTTAGTCCAATTTTGGCATACTTTCCAACATTTCGGCCGGTATCTCACGAATAAATGCTTCAATGTTGTCTGTATAGACATGAGCTTTAACATAGCCCCACAAAAACTAGTCTAACGGCGTTAAATCTCACGATCTAGGCGGCCAATTGACCGGTCCCGAACGTGAAATAAAATATTCACCGAACTCGCCTCTCAATAAGTCCCTAGTCGCGCGTGCTGTGTGGCATGTGGCACCGTCTTGTTGAAACCACATGTCATGCAAGTCAAGCTCTTGCATTTTGGGCAAAAAAAAGTTGGATATCATCTCACGGTAGCGCTCACCATTCACAGTTACGTTACGATTCGCATCATCTTTGAAGAAGTACGGTCCAATGATGCCACCAGCCCACAAACCGCACCAAACTGTGACTTTTCTGGATGCATTGGTAGCTCTTGCAATGCTTCTGGCTGATATTCACTCCAAAATCGACAATTCTGCTTATTTACGTACCCATTGAGCCAAAAATGAGCTTCGATTAAACTGACCATAAAATGGAAGAAGCGCGCGATGGACTTTCTTAACAGAGCACGCATTTTGATAATAAAATGCAATAATTTGCAAGCGTTGTTCGTTTGTAAGACGATTCATGGTTAAATTATAGACCAAACTGAAGATGTTTGACAGTGAAACAAAACACGAAACGTGCGTCAGCTGTTTAAACCAGTGTTGCCAAAAAGATAATAGCTAAAAAATCATCCTTTATATAATACTTCATTTATGGCTAAAACTGACGTCGACCTCATGTCTAAAAAAGGTATAATACTAGGCTCAATGTTTGACACATAGAATAAACTGACCAACTTTCAATAATATTAAAAAAAGAAACAGTAGCAAGATACACAGCAAACAGGCCATGCCTTTAAAAAAGAGAATTTCCGTATGATGTTCATGGTAACAATTTTTTCATAGAAAAGTCCACTCTTCGGTTTCCCTGCAATCCTGCAACAAAATAAAAATCACTGCGAATTTGATAGCAGTTTCACTGCCACATTGCTTTTATGAACGCAGTTGCCGACTGCTCTCATGCATAGTCACTGCATTTTTTTACGTTTACGCACCCGCAGTGTGACGTTTATGAACTCGGCCATCCTTCAAATGTCAGCCGCCGCTTCAAATTGTGTATGACCCTGGTGCATAAATCCGACTGAATTTGACCCATGGTATGCGTTCAGTTCGATATATGACAGCCGCCACCAGCCGCTGTGGTTTAAGGCTTATTCGCACTGACCTGCAACTTCAGGAAACGCCTCAAGAAAAGTCTCACGGGGTCAAGGCACACGATCTCGATGCTCACTTCATATCACCTCCACGTGGGATGACAATGCTGACCATTGAAATCGCTTGTGCGGAATTCCAAATGTGGGTGGCCATGTGTAGCGCCGTCCTATTGAAACCGCATGTTGTTGGCACATCTAATTCAGGCCAAAAGAAAATGGTAATCATCCACATATAGATAGCACTCGCAGTTGAAGGGGATGCTCTGGACAAAGTTTTTCTCAAAGTATACGGACCGATGACACCACTCCGTCAGCTGAAAATCCCCATTGAACCGTCACATGGTATCGTTCCAAAGGCATTTAGGAATGATGGTGACTGTAAAATTGTAAAAATAAAATGACCGAAGCGCGAGGATTTTTAGCCGAACAGACAAACAATTTTATCATTTTTTGCGTCCATGGCGAAGTGGCGGCCATAGCGTTGTGGGTATGTGCGTCGACCTCTCGTTGACCACGCTGTCTGGGTTCGATTCCCGGCCAAAACGACCAAAAATAATGTTCACGGTCTCACCTCTTTCGAGTCACTGACGGACTCACTACTCATTCAAGGAGTATAACCTTCAAAAGGGTTACAAATTGGCCGTTCGGAATCGGCATGAAACTGTAGATCCCTTCCACTCGTGAGAGACCTGCTGGTTGCTGAGAAGCTAGGTCCTGGCCGGGCTGTAGTACCACCCAAAACCCTATTGGTCCCTATTAGAAGACCATTTACTACTTGTAATATTCAGGATGCACGTTTTCAATTCATCTTGCACGATTGGAACGTGATGAAAGTGCATTGGCAATGTGCGGACTTAAAGCGATTCGTTGGAAAATATTTCATTCCTTCATACAGCGCATTCATACACAGAAGCATGTTATTCGCTGGTATCTTGCACAAACCCATTTACATTCTTACAAAAGCAAAAACGTCAAAATTCCTGGATAATCTATTACCCACCCCCCCGTAAATGGGAATGCATTCTCGGAATCATCTCCGCCCTTGCAGGGATTGTATTCCCTTGCGTAGGCAACACTTTAAGCTAACAAACGCCCCTTAGTGCTGCTCTACTGCTTCTGATTTGTATTTTACATGAACAAAAACTGAAATTTCCCTTTAGGTTAGTCTGAGCGCTTCCAGTTAATGTAACTTGTGCCATTGACCCATTTGCGTCAAAATCAATTGGCAACAGTTGGCGCGTATCACTTTCAATGTACTCTAGGGTATCAATTTCCGTCTAACTGCTGGTGGCAGTTTGCCGATAAGAGGAAATGCTTCCATAAAAGGGCATCGTGCCAGTGCATTGACCTACTTCCTGTTGCATTCGGCGGATTAGTCTGAATTTCACAAGAGTACCCTTGGGGGTTTTTCGCTCGTGTGAACTATAAAGTAGCACTTGTTCTCTGCGATGGTGTCCTCTGTGCACTGCGACTCTGAAAATTCCCTCTGGTTGTATACTTAAGTTTTATTTTGTGAACAGACGGAAGGGGGTAATATTAGTTTTTCTGTTCAAATGCATGCAGACATCAAGTAGACAAGTGGAAACATTAGTGCGTTCGTTGCAGGCCTCGTGCAGGTCGGGGGAAATTCGAAATTCCCGCCTGACAACGTGAACAAGCTCTTCATCGCCAGTGATTCTTCGAAATTCTCAGAATTGACTGTGACTCAGCTACCAGTTGGTAATTCGCTTTGCCACAGACTGACATTGGATAACTGTGTCAGCGTCTGGTTAAACGACATCATTCCTGCCGTAACACCATTCTCTCACTTTTCCTCCTGAGAACCCGGAGCTCTTCCCTGTAGCTCACAAAATCCCTAAAGAACACAGCCACGAATGTAACAATGATTATTTTAAATTGCTCGAGCCTTAAAGTTCTTCTCCTCTCCTCTCTACCACTTATTTTTCCTTCAAGAAATGTGCCGATTCAGCAGTCTCCAATAAGAACATCTTTCACACGTTCGCCAGGACACTGGCACCAGCATCGAAAGTAAGTCGAAAGCACTCTTTGTCGTAATCTAATGAAAAAAAATTGTAAATGCCCCTCATTCCGAAAAGGTCTCCAAGAGCGTGATTAGTCTTTTGAATGCGTTCAGTTGGAATAAATTCGCCGTCATCATTGGCACCAAACCCGTCTGGGGTTCAGAAGTAGCCCGTGCAATTCAAGTGAGTATCCATCCCCACATGCACCCACACACGAAGTCGCCTTGTTTAATTCAATCGATCTCTCTTCCACAGGACCTTGCTGAATTGGAAAATTTAACGATAACACATTTCAAGGAGATTGCCGATTACATTCCGATGGACACGACGTTGATTAAAATGCAAAAGATTGTCGACGAGACATACCAGAGCACGAGAAGTATGTATCGTTAAGGTCCCACTTGCTGTTAACGGCTTAAATGTTGACAGATGACTGTGACATTCGTTCTGAAATTATCTCGTACACAGTTTACGTATTTATCGGCGAACACATTGCCATGGTTGACTTCGTCCGATGTCTGCAGAACCGAAAACTGCTCGAGGGTGGAGACTACCTCATCATATCTGTGGACGATGAAATCTACGACTCCAAGCGGCGTCTGAACATAATGGAGAGAAGTATATACTTGCTCTTAAATTCGCCTTACTTTATTTTATTTTGGGGGCTGGGAGAAGTTCTCATGTGTGGTTATCGTTTTTTCTTTCGACAAATCACTAGTTTTGCTAGGGTTGTGGGGGAAACTTGGGGAAAGTCTAATGTAAACAAGCAACTTTAAATTGATTTTGTCTTGTGCAGTGAAAGACATCCCACTGCGAGGAGGTAGAGGAAGTTTTAAAGACCATTTGATTGAGAGTGCGGACTGCGGAGGGATCTTGAACAAATAACAATGAACTTAAACAAAGGCCAAGGCCTTCTTCTCAAGTTTGCGTTCAGAATACAAACTTGAGTGGAGATAAAAGGAAGTAATATTAGCCGCAATGGATACGCTTAGAATAAAGGGTTCGCTTCTGATGAGTGGTGCTACATTTCGGGGAAGACCTGCTTTTCATGCAAGATGGCTCCCTTACCAATCGGTTCATCTGTCAGCGTCTCCATTGCCGCACAATGTCCCCAAAAACGCATCCACACATGAGACCTCTTAATTTCCCTTGTTAGTCTTTATTTGAGGCCATATCCACGCATGATTTCCTCTAGATTACCTGGATCCCTACATTAAGCGCGATAAAAATAAATCACTTGACAAACACTCATTTCGGTCTGTGATCAAAATCAGCATGTCCTATCCCCAGAACCCGAACCTGAGGTAATTCAATCACGCAAGCATTTGAAGCCAACATCACTTAAACTTTTCCTTTTACAGAGAAATCTGCAGCAAGATCAAAGAGTATGCCCGCAAGTATCCCTTCCTAGTGCCGTACCACGAACGAGTGTTCGACAATATTTCGGTACGTCCATGATGCACTCTCAGTCTGCATTCCTCTTCAGATTCATTCTCCCATTCAGGTTCCAATTTACGGTGTTCACCTTTACGACACGGTAATGATTTACGCCCGAGCTATCACAGAAATTCTACGGGCCGGTGGAGATATCCGTGACGGGCGCCTGGTAATGAACAGGGTGTTCAACAGGTCCTACCACTCCATTCAAGGTTTCGATGTGAGAATCCACCCAACCAACCGAATGCCACCGAAAACCCCCTTCGAATGCTGTTTGCTTGTTCCATTTCCAGGTTCACATCGATTCGAATGGTGACGCTGAAGGTAATTACACGGTCATAACCCTACAGGACGACACAGGACATAATTCGTTAACGAAAATGTCAATGCAACCAGTGGGCTATTTCGTATTCAACAAGCAGTCGACCCTTCCGGTGAGTTGTCACTGCCCCACTGGTGGTTTAATTGAAACAAAATGAGTGCGTGTCTTTGCAGGAATTTCGCTACATCAAGCCGGACCGACCAATTCTCTGGCTGAAAGGCCGCCCACCATTAGCCGAACCAATTTGCGGATTTTTTGGCGAGCTCTGCAAGGCTAAGAAAATGGATTGGAAGTACATTGCGCCGGGTTTTTTTATTGGATTTTTTGTCCTCGTCGCTTGTATATTTCTCATTAAGTAGTCAATATGTCACAGGAACCGTCACACTCTGCCTTCAACTAAAGGTCTTGTTTCTTTCTATTCTTCTGTAGGCACTATCGGTATGAGCAGACTCTGGCCGGTCTACTCTGGAAGGTGGACATGAAGGATGTGACTCCCATAAACGTGCCCAGTCCGGATTTTAATATGAAGAATAGTCGAAATATTGTAAGCATATGATTGCAAAACCTCTGGAATATTAAATGTGGTTGGGTGCGTCTTTGCAGTTTCAAACATGCAGACAGAGTATCCTCAACGGAGGGATGGACACGACAAAAAAGGCGTACACTAGTATCGGTGAGTGAATGGTAAAAATATTGTGTTCTCCTCGAGCGTCTGAACAGAAGCAATTTTCCATTTCGAAGCGGAAATTAACTTTACACCTTGCGGCTGCATTGAAAGCAAGACTTCGAACAGCTTTTGCTGGCGCGTGGAACAACGCTACAATGGGTATGATGTGATTGCAGGCAAAACAATGCAACACAAGAATCTCTTTGATGTTTTAAAATTGAATGCTCCTTGTTAGGAAGTCTGCTTATGAATGTACGCACACTATAAATACGTTAACATCCAAGAACAATAAAGAATATTGTACGACATTTCATTTTTGAATATAGGTACGTGCAAGTGTCGCTGGACTTGGTCCATTCTGAAGCTCGAAATTTGTGACACTGCTTACAGCGTTGCAACCGGTGTCTTCCCAGTTACGTTATTTTTCCCGCTAAGCCGCAATATTCTCCTCTATTCGGTCGCGTGTCATCCAATAACGTAAACTGAGACTGGAGTTTGCAGATGGTAAAGGCAATAACGAATGTGCACGAACAATTTGTTCACAGTACGATGATTTTCGCTAACAGCTGAATAATTTCGAGACGCGGTGGAGGTGTGAGTCTTTCCATCAGAAGTGAAGTATTACAGAGATGCCCAACTTCACAGCTGATTGACCCCTAGTCCATCGACGAACTTCAGAGACTTTCTGACGGTTGTTCATGAATTTTTGACGGTTATTCACGAAATAACTAAATAGAGGGTGACTTTTTAAAAGCTATAGGAAAGTTTTCCAAAAAAAAAAAAAAAAAACACATAATATTCATGAAAATGCATGAAAGCTTTATTTGAATCAATAGTACGGTCCAAATAATTTAATGTTTGAAGATTATTTCGTGCAAATGTTGACCTTGACTGCGCCTCAAATGGTCCATCCGCTTAGTCCAATTTTGGCATACTCTTTCCAACATTTCGGCCCGTATCTCACGAATAAATGCTTCAATGTTGTCTTCCAATGCGACAATTGAAGCGGGCTTGTCTGTATAGACATGAGCTTTAACATAAAACACAAAAACTAGTCTAAAGGCGTTAAATCGCACGATCTAGGCGGCCAATTGACCGGACCCGAACGTGAAATAAAATGTTCACCGAACTCGCCTCTCAATAAGTCAATTGTCGCGCGTGCTGTGTGGCATGTGGCACCGTCTTGTTGAAACCACATGTCATGCAAGTCAAGCTCTTGCATTTTGGGCAAAAAAAAGTTGAATATCATCTCACGGTAGCGCTCACCATTCACAGTTACGTTACGATTCGCATCATCTTTGAAGAAGTACGGTCCAATGATGCCACCAGCCCATAAACCGCACGAAACTGTGACTTTTTCTGGGTGCCTTTGTAGCTCTTGCAATGCTTCTGGCTGATATTCACTCCAAAATCGACAATTCTGCTTATGTACGTACCCATTGAGCCAAAAATGAGCTTCGTCTAAACTGACCATAAAATGGAAGAAGCGCGCGATGAACCTTCTTAACAGAGCACGCATTTTGATAGCAAAATTCAATAATTTGCAAGCGTTGTTCGTTTGTAAGACGATTCATGGTTAAATTATAGACCAAACTGAAGATGTTTGACAGTGAAACAAAACACGAAACGTGCGTCAGCTGTTTAAGCCAGTGTTGCCAAAAAGATAAAAGCAAAAAAATCACCCTTTAATAACAACATGACACTATGATGTCAGTTACGCGTAATCTGTCAATAGGGACTTATTTAAAAAAAAACAAAAACAAGTCTAAATGGGTCGCCGGGTACAAGCTCTGGATTCGTTCTTGTAGGAACTCAACAGTTCCGTGTCCAGTGACCAGAGTCGTGCTGCGTAGACTACACCGTGTCGACTACAGAGTTGTATAAGGCACAAAATTAAAAATTAAATTTGTTTTTAAAAAAAATATATATACATACTCAAACATACTCAAAATTATCTTCTTCTTCTTCAATAGGGTCGTCTTTGATTCGGAGTGAATAGATGTGCAAAAGTTTCTTCAATTTTCCAATTGTTTCTGAGGCGAACTGTGTTTATAAGATTTTTTTTTGCAAGTATTGCCTGTTGCAAAACGCGGTGTGTTTATCATTATTCTTGATCAGAGGTAGCAGAGTAATATACTCGATTAATTACGCGTAGTTATTCGAATGAACTACACGCCCGATTTGTTTCATTGGTTATCAACATTTGTTTCGTGCTGATTTTGTAGTGTTTTTAGAATGTTTTCACATTTGAACTGACGTTAATTGCCATCTCAACTACATTCTAACATTTTTTCTACGTCTACTACATTTTCTTACATATACTACATTAACTTCCACAATGAGTAGCAGAAATGTAGTTACTCAAAAAAGAAGTGACATTTCTGTCATATCTGATCTTGACCAAGTTCAGCACACGCTTTATTTTGTTGACATTCAGGTTCGGGCATTTATCTTTTAATTCCCCTATTATTCAGGTGTTGTTACACGAGGTGTGGTTTTCAATTCACTAACAGCTTGTTTAAAAGGGTTTTTGACATTGACAACCCAGTTGACGACGTTGGACTACATTAACGGCATTAACAAGGCATGGTCGACATCACAGTGTCATCAAATAAAAAATTACGCGTCGTGAAACAACACCTATCCACAATAAGGAGCCAATATTTGCTTAACCCTCATCACCTGAACAGCGTCAATAAGGCTCGATAGTCACACAGTCTCGCTTTGCTAACTTCCAAGGTATTTAAACCCCTTCGTCACGACCGGTTCAATTAAGTAGCACAAAATGTGTAAACATTCTTAGTGACATAAATTCTTAATCCTTTTGATTTAAAGGTGAACCACACCGTACAGAGGGACTTAATTTAGCTTGCAGCCGTTCGATGATACTTGTAATAGAACCCTTCTACACAAATTAAAGGAATAAATGTGGTCCTCGCATTACGTCTCGAAAGCTGTGACGGAAGGGCTAACAAACTGCACTTAAAGCTCCTCCTTCCGAAATCTGAATCTCTAGATTTCAGCTGACAAGGGCAACCATTTACACAAATCCCGCATCGGAAACGTATTCCCTGAAGTAAACTAAATATACAGTCGAAAATCCATAAACCTTGGATAATCACGGGAACAAGTATTTTGTTCGATTTTGGAATGTTTAGTTATGGAGCATGCGACAGAAGACACTATACATGCTCTGAGTATGTAATGTACTTCGAGGAATACAAAATTTAGTAGTAAATTCAAGCATTTCATTTCGACGGTAATCCGTATTTGGTTTTTTTTTTTATTTAAATTACATTTTTTAATTTTCGCGCCTACATTATCTGAACGAACTGTCCAAAAATTACAGACATCAAATGAATGATTCTGGACTTGCTTTAAATGTTTCTTGGAGTTTGTGATATGGAGGGAATTTTCTTCGAAAATTAACGCGATTAAACATGTCGCAAAGTTTGGTTTATGGAGGTTATCGGTTTCACGAACTGTCGAGGCGTTAGTGTTCCTGAAATCACAACAGCTTTATGTGCCCGACTTAAACCATTTGTCGATAGTCTGATCTGACGTCCTCCTTACCCTGCTTTGCGTTGAAATCTCCTAGAGCGATCTTAGTGTCGACGCTCGGCCGTAGAATTCATCTTTGCTGTCCTGTGACGGGGAGTTCCAGAATTTAGCCTTGATTGTTATAAGACATTGCTTTTACAAACAAAACTTATGACTTTTTGCTTAAGTTTGCCTCGAACAACAAACCCACACCCTCACCCACACGCCACTTTCTGTTACAGTCACCATGGTAGATGTGGCAGTTGTTTATCCTCCTTCCGCCCAATCCACCGCACTTCTGTATTCCAATGATGTCTTGCCTGCTTTGTAGCAGTCCAGGGCTCCCACGAGTTCTTTGGACGCATGTGGAATGTTAAAGAACCTCACATTCCACGTGCAGAACCGAAAATCCATTTGCTGGGGTCGTCAATATGTGAACTGCCCTTATCTGAGGCACTTCGTTGGCTCTGAAGAATTATTTTTTTCACGTGGTGAGGGAGTTAACCGTTAACCTCAAGTACAACTCCCATCACTGAGGTCAGGCCCGTTTTATTCGCCGTCGGACGAAGGTTACGGGTGCATCTGGTGTCGGTAACATCGCTGCTATCAACTAAAGGTGAACGCCGTAAGATGTTAAGGCTCGTTCGCCGCCAAATCTACTCCAAGACCCCGTCCTAGCCTTGGATGAAAACTTTCAGACCTGAGCCCAGAATATGTCAGAGTAGCTCTAAAAGGACTGCCCAGCAGGTGGCTTCAGATGTTGCCCTTGACCAATTTATTGATCAGCTCCTCCGCCCTATTCCGTAAAGGGAGATGATCAATCCCCATTTGCAGACCCTCGGATTCATCCAGACTGATGTTCCCTTAATATAGGATTTAAATAAATACCAAATCTCATTTAAAGTCCTTCACGCGCTGTTGTATGGCTATATAAATAGCAATTACACGTGAAGCACCACATTCGCCAACGCTGTGTCTGTAATCTACGTTAATTCCAATTGATCTGAGAGTTTGCTTAAGAACGGTAATTTCTGTGGCATGATAAGTGGCACGATTAGAACGAAGTTTTTTTTTTTAATTCAACATTAAAAGGCATAAGCTTCATTCACAAGACCACAACCACCCCTGTTGAGTGTGTTCCACCTCCGGATAAGCGCCTTTGCAAACGTAACCATGCCTTAACGCTTCACACATGCACGACATTCATCTCAAAGAGACTTGAAGGGGGATCTAAAACGAATCATTGTAAACAGTTTCCGTTGGACGACAGAGAGAAAAGTGCCATCCACAGAAGGTGTGCGACTAACCCGTGTCATGAGATGTGTTTTTAAAGAATAACCGAGCGAAATGCAAACACAAATAAATGGCTGGGATATTCTTTGTAAATAATAAATAAAAACTGTGTACGTACTTGGCAAAATGAAGTCTTTCTTAAGCCGGCCGCAGGGATGGAAGCAAAATTGAACATCCCACAACTACACACTGCCATGCAGGCTGAAGCTGGCATTAGCCTCACTAAGAGCATTTAAATACAAAGAAGGAAATCTTATTAGACATCTGGAAATTCAGAAAACAACATTTGGGAGTTGACTCGCCTAAGTAACGTGATGTCTCGTGAGTTAGACTGAGAGTGAATGGAACAACAGCTTCACTTGGTTAAAGGATGGAAGCTAAAATTGGTACACAGATGGGTCGAAACCCGAAAATAGGATAGAGGCCAGCCGGTGCCATAGGACCAAGATGCAGCACACACATTCCTCTCTCCAAGGACACAAGTATATTTCAGGCAGAATTGTTAGCAACAAATAAGGCAGCAATGAGGCAGCAACAACAACAAAAAAAAACCCAAAACCATCAAAATATATATTTTCTCATATAGCCACGCGGTTCTTAAGGCTCTAAAGAGCTTCACATTCAAGTCCAAAGCTGTTGGGGATCTTAGGGTAAATACACTGGCAGAATACAAACAAACTAAAACTGATTTGCGTGCCAGTACATGGAAATCTTTACGGTTACCCTATTGGACCCCTTTATGAATTCAACAATAGGGACATTAATCTTCACCATCATAAAACAAATTAACCAATTTTGGAACAGCCAGAAGGGCATTAGGCACTCAAATGAATGTTCATGGCACAAGCGAGCCAAAGAAGCTCCAGAACTTAACCAGCTGACATAAGAGTGCTGTGTGGAGCACTAATTGGACTCGGAGCATGTAATTACCACATTCATAAAATGGACCAGTACAGAAATCTGTAGACACTGTGGCCAGGCGAAAGAAACCATGGAACACATACTAATCGACTGTCCAGAACGACCATAACAGGAAAAGACTTCCAATCTAGGGGAGTTGTCAAATTTGCGAAGGCAGCAGTACAACAGATTTTTATAGTCGCAGGGCAAGTGTCCTGCTGTGGCACACCTGCTACGGGCTGTGGCGCTAATCATTTTAAATTATTAAGCTTTTCGTAAAATTTTTTCTGATTTTAACAAATCGAATTTGAGGAATTTCCCTTGGAAGCGTTCTTCTTCTTTCTTTTAAACGACGGGGTTATGGTCCGGGGATCATAACCCTCCCACTTTACTGCATCCCTACTGGTCCGCCTGTGGGGTTTGCCGATACGACCTCAAAAAACATCGGCAGGCTTCCCTATCTCGGATCACTGCATCACTGCTGGTATTTTTGCATTTGTATGATCCAGGAGTTTTTAGACCTGCCTCTCTTTCGCGCTTGCGTTGGAACGTTTATTGACATTGCCTTTTTAACGGGGTTCGAGGGATCTCTCCTTTTAACCGGTCGTGCTCTATTTTCTTGGATACCGGTTCTTTGACGTGAACGCTTCCTCGGATTGTAAGCTTTTGTCCTCACGTCCAAGAAACGCGCCCGATTTCCGGTGTTTCGCCATTTAGTTTCTTGAACACACAAAATGTCCACTCGATCGACAGAAGGTGATCTTTTCATATAAATACTTTGGCTGTTTCTTGTGAATAATTTTGAAGAGTAATATGCACGATCTGTAACCTAGGAATGCTTCCAATTCGCATCCTAGGAGATTCCGACGTTGTTCCGAGACATGGTCAAATCTGCGAACATTAAAAACGTACCGTGCAGCCGCGTTGATTGCTTTTCTCAACTTTTGTCACAGTTTAATCACAGTCAGCTAACAACTCTGATCCATAAGTCAAGATTGGCACTATGAGCGCTTTGACAAGTTTTAATTTAACGTTGATGGGAAGAATATATTTGCTGATTGACAAGCCTCTAAGAGATGTATATATCTTGGACAATGTGGACAGCCCATGTCAGTTCATTATTACACATTATTCCAAGGTTTTTTACACATGTGACATATTCAACTGCGGTCGAGTTAAGTTCAATTGGCGGAAAATTGGGAAGGCGGTTGTTGCGAGAACGGGATGGATTTGGTTTTGTCTGGATTGAGCATTAGGCCATTTTTTGTAGCCCAATTGGCGATAGAGCCTAAATCCTTGTTTATTTTAGCAACTGAGTCTTCAACCATACCAAAAGTAGATTTGAACATCGTCTGCATCAGCATACCATCATCTCTTCAAGCTCATAGCTGCGACCACTCATACTTCCAATGTTCCAACTGACGACTCTTAGATTTCGTCTAAGCTTATGCATTATTTTGCTATCCCCCGGAAACCGAATAGCTTTGTCTCGAGCATTTCTGCTCGTCCCAGGATCAGTACTTTAGTAAAACAGACATCCGACTTGTTCGGTTGCTGACCATCGAATGCTTTATTCTTCTATTCCATACATACATCTGTTTCCATTGACATTGACATAAGGTGTGTGTAAGTGTTGCCACTTGCTACTTGGCACAAGTGTTGCCACGTATATACTAATGACTACTACAGTACTAAGATTAGTAGTGCCTGGCGGGGTAGTGCCATTTCTGTATGCGTTCATTTCCATAATGCTAAGGCTTTAACGAGAGTTTTTCGACACGTGCATGCTCCTAATTTTGTTATAGTTCGGTCGTACTCTTACAACACCGGTGATCTCCAGTCGTGTCAGCCCACGGACTCTCATGCACACTTGCGGGACAGTTTTATGGTGTTAAATGTGTCGCTACCACAGGGTGTCGCTAACCATTGTGTTAAAAATTTCCTAGATGTGATTTGTTTTGTTCCCTTGGAAGCGTTAAGGCGTGAAAATAATACAGTGGAAGCTTTTTATTAGATGTCTGCATGCATCCGTTCATTTGCTCTGTCTGGCACACATTCCGTATAGAGTACACCGAAAATGAGTACTCCTATTAATTAAGAAACAGACACTGTACAACATCCAGACTGTCACAAACTGAGTACTCTAATTGAATTCTCTCGCACCCATGAATGCTTTACTCAAATAAAACAAGTACCTTCATTTCATAGATTTATTTATTTAAGTAGCATGACGAATAGTGTTTACATTTGTAGGAACACTATTAATAAGAGCTTTAGGACAAGTGTCCTTTACAACAATGATTTTTATAATAAGTGGATTTAGAGAGATGCCTAAGAATTAAGAATGTTCTCTTATTTTGCCCATTCCGAATTATGGTTTAAACGAACTCACACCCCGTTGTTCATTAATATTTAACTCAATTTATCAAGAAGTCGACCTTCAAGTGAATAGAAATATGTTTAAAGGAATTGTATTGCATATTTTAACAAAATCAAAAATATTTAATTCTAGTCAAAAAATTATGCATCCAGTGATGAATAAATAAATAAATAAATAAATAAACATAAATATGAATTAACGATTCGACAATTATTCACCACGCCTTACAGCACTTATGTCAACAGTTTCGAGTGAAAAACAATTGCACTCAATTAAGCAATTCGTCATCAACCTCTCAACAAATAATTGAATCACTTATTCGAGACTCACACAATACCTTGTTGTCTGCATACTTAAGTATCTCCAGTCGGAAATGCAAATGTTTATCCTTCAAGCACCGGAGTCTACTTAAATTCACTGAAATTCTGTAAAAATCGTACACTTTGCTTCCGTTCGTTTAAATGCTACGGAATATTTTTGTTGCCTTAACGTGCATTTAAATGAGATTTCAGTCAGTTGTTATATGATTCCAGGGCTTTACCGTGGCAGTATCGTAGCCATAAAGAAGATTTACAAGAAATCCGTTGATATTACTCGCGCCATACGGAAGGAACTTAAGCAGATGCGGGAGGTAAGCAGCGCCCCAATCAGCGTACGCATGTAAACGTTTCCGCTCAATTGTTTTGTGCGGGAAATAAAAAAAAATATTCCCCTGGCTTATCCTTGATCCAAGCTTTCTTTCCTGCTACGCAGATTCGTCATGAGAACATCATTGGATTTATTGGAGCGTCCATCGACCATGGGAGCGTGGCAATATTTACCACTTACTGCGCCCGGGGAAGCCTAGAGGATGTGTTGGCAAACGAAGACCTGCACCTGGATCATATGTTCATATCGTCGTTGGTCAGTGATATCCTTAAAGGCATGATTTACCTGCACGACTCCGACATTATTTCCCACGGAAACTTGAGGTCCAGTAATTGCCTGATAGACTCCAGATGGGTTTGTCAGATTTCCGACTTTGGCTTGCACGAGTTCAAGGCGGGGCAGGAGGAGCCGAATAAGTGAGGAAAGTCATGATGACTGGAAAATTAATTTCTCAATTCTGTGTATTTGTTCGCAGACGAGAGATGGAGTTGAAACGTGCCCTTTGGATGGCTCCCGAGCTACTGCGGGATCCGGGGCGATTACC
Organism: Eristalis tenax; assembly: GCA_905231855.2. Taxonomy (NCBI): domain Eukaryota; kingdom Metazoa; phylum Arthropoda; class Insecta; order Diptera; family Syrphidae; genus Eristalis; species Eristalis tenax. Next base: position 74,407,608 of record HG993125.1, on the reverse strand, counting down.
ACGAGGCTCGCAGAAGGGCGATGTCTACTCGTTTGGCATTGTTTTGTACGAAATCATTGGCAGAAAGGGACCGTGGGGCGATACCGCCTACTCAAATGAGGGTAAGTTCGTTTGCATTATTTTTCCCTTTCTGTTTTTGCATCTTCATTACGTGGTCGGAGGGGAAATTGGAAAATAATTGCGAATTCCCACGTTGCTCTTGAGGTTCACTCACTCTTGTGCAGACTCTTGGATATTCATTTTCAGATTTGTTTTGTTTCATTTTCATTTCATTATTGATTGAAACATGCCCTTGTTTGTTCTAGAAATAATTGCACGCGTCAAGAGCTCAGAGATGTGTCGTCGTGGGGTATTTCGACCGTCGATTGCCTATATTGATGTGCCGGAGTATGTTCGTCAGTGCCTACGATCCTGTTGGGATGAGGATCCAGAAATCAGACCGGATATACGCTTGGTGAGGATTAAACTGAAGGAACTGCAAGCCGGATTGTAAGTTCAAAAGATATTTTTTTCTGTAGAGTAAATTTTTATTGAAATATTAATTTATTTCAAATTTGGATTTAAATACTGACAATCGCTTCTTTATTCGAGACCTTATTGTCGAGCAGCTTCTTCTTTTTTGCCAGTGGTGGACCGGGGCCTCAACCAACTATCGCCAGTCCTTCTCCACCTTCTGTTGTGTTGTCCCACAGGTTCGGCGTCGACGTGATAGGGGCATTCGAATGACATTTCGGGTGGTAATCGATTAATACAACAACTCAACAGCGAACATGTCGAATCTCAAAATCGTTCGAATGACTACTGACTAATTACTGAATACTAACACAAGAGAACTTGACCTTGTGGGTATTGAACCCAGGTGTTTTGACACACCGAAGTAACAGCGGCTGCCATGGGTAATTCTAGGTCTATCGTCACTGCTACAATGTGTCTCGTGTTTGGGTACCTAGATTGCCCGCCGTGAATTCATCCGTCCAAGAGAGGTTGTCGAACCGTACAGTCTACAGTGTAAATTTTAATGTAATTTTGGTAATTTTGGTGTTCATTTTCTCACTTTATCTCTTCTTATTTGCTGCTCTTCTCAAACTATTATTTTGTCTCAACAGACAGCTGTCCTGGCTTACATTTAAAAAGAGCGGGTGACATTTGTTTTGGCGAGCAGAGGCACTTAAAATCGAGAACCAGTGACTTGAATATTGAGAGCGAAGGCGCATTAAACTCGGTGGGAACGGTCTATCAAGGTTTCAGTAAAAGTTCTTCCTCGCGGTTTCGCTTCGGTAGTTACCCTCGCAATATTTTTGTTGAAGTGGCAGCTTGTCAGTCTCACCCATCTGGATTGGAGTTCGGATAGGTGACGCTTATATGCTAATGCCTCGGCTAATAGACGCTCTACTGTATGTAAAGGGCTGATTTTTTAAAAGCCATAGGAAAGTTTTTCAGAAGAAACACATAAAATTCAGAAAAATGCATGAAATCTTTATTTGAATCAATAGTACGGTCCATATAATTTAATGTTTGAAGATTATTGAAGATTATTTCATGCCAATGTTGACCTTGACTGCGCCTCAAATAGTCCATCCGCTTAGTCCAATTTTGGCATACTCTTTCCAACATTTCGGCCGGTATCTCACGAATAAATGCTTCAATGTTGTCTTCCAATGCGTCAATTGAAGCGGGCTTGTCTGTATAGACATGAGGTTTAACATAGCCCCACAAAAACTAGTCTAACGGCGTTAAATCGCACGATCTAGGTCCCGAACGTGAAATAAAATGTTCACCGAACTCGCCTCTCAATAAGTCCATGGTCACGCGTGCTGTGTGGCATGTGGCACCGTCTTGTTGAAACCACATGTCATGCAAGTCAAGCTCTTGCATTTTGGGCAAAAAAAAGTTGGATATCATCTCACGGTAGCGCTCACCATTCACAGTTACGTTACGATTCGCATCATCTTTGAAGAAGTACGGTCCAATGATGCCACCAGCCCATAAACCGCACCAAACTGTGACTTTTTCTGGATGCATTGGTGGCTCTTACAATGCTTCTGGCTGATATTCACTCCAAAATCGACAATTCTGCTTATGTACGTACCCATTGAGCCTGACCATAGCTGACCATAAAATGGAAGAAGCGCGCGATGAACTTTCTTAACAGAGCACGCATTTTGATAATAAAATGCATTAATTTGCAAGCGTTGTTCGTTTGTGAGACGATTCATGGTTAAATTATAGACCAAAGTGAAGATGTTTGACAGTGAAACAAAACACGAAACGTGCGTCAGCTGTTTAAACCAGTGTTGCCAAAAGGATAAAAGCTAAAAAATCACCCTTAATGTACATCATCCAAAAACATGAGTCTAAAAAGTAAATTAATTGTGCGCTGTTTCTTGGATGAAAAAGTTCAGCGTGCGATCTTAACATCGCCGGGTCTGGCTTGCGAGGAAACCATGAAATGAAATGAAATGAATGAGCTTGCTATATAGCGACAATAACCTAGCCAAGCGTCTCCGGATCTAACGTCTAAAGTATTGGGTCTATAACTTAATTCATGTGGTTTTTTTCGTCTGGTCGCATATTCCGCGCGTTTTTCGGCTATTGCTCTCTTCAGACGGATTAATTGTGTTCGGTAGCGTTGTCGGTTTACTCCAGCTCATAATACAGCACACCCTTCTGATAGAGCATTACCTTCCCGCCATGGATATTCGTCTTTCCCGTTGATTTGGCTGGTCGGCCTTATTTCACATATGATTTTTTGCGATTGGGGTTGTCATAATGGATCCATTTTTCATCACCAGTAACAATGCGATGCAAAAATGGCTTCCATTTGTGCCGTTCCAGCAGCATTTCGGACTTGCAAAACCGCCTTTCTACGTCTCTCGGTTTGAGTTAAAGTGGAACCCAATTTCCTTGCTTTTGAATATATCCAGCTGCTTTTAAACGTTTTGAAATGGCTGCTTGAGTGACACCCAAAGATTCTGCGAGCCCTTCTTGTGTTTGCCGACAATCTTCATAGAGTAATGTTTTCAGTTCTTCATCTTCAAACTTTCTTGGCTGCCCAGGACGTTCATCGTCTTCCAAGCCAAAATCACCACAAACTTCCACCAAAATACGATGACTTTCGGCAGCTGTTTTTCTCATACTTTTTCAGGAACAAAGATTGACATATTTGAATAAAAAAAATTATTGTTATTTACACTTCAAATTAATGACATATACTGAAATGACGTACAATGACAGTAGCTTTCCAACGCATGTTCTAATGGAATAATATGGAACAATACAATGGAATAATACAAGTCTCTTAGCAAACCGCACGATTTAAGTTATAGACCCAATATTCATGTTAAGCTCTAAGAAGAACAGGAATTTCTGCATTACTGAACTTCTACTCAAGAAAGTTCTAAACGGAACTGAACAATGTTCTCTCTTGTGTTCGCATTCTTCACGAATAATGAATGAACAATTATTTTGGGGTGGCATTAACAATTCTTGTATGTTCTATAGCATTTCTGTTTACAGTCGACGGTTTGTGTTAAAGAAAAACTTCTTGTAAAAAACAAGAATGCGGGTAATCGATGAAAATGTCCAGGATTTGCCTTAGTGTGCACTGACATGCCAATTAGTGCGGTGAAAATGGCTTTAGATGTTCACACAGTACTTTTATAGTTGTTGCAATGTAGGACAGCCATTATTATGGATGCGGCATTTTATATTCCAATCGTCGAGCATGCTTTCCAAATACTGCAGATGATCTGGTGCGTGCTACCAGCTTATTGCCACCAACCTTAAAGTGCTCAGATGCAGCATTTTTATGACGCCGACTTCTTCAAAGCTATGTGGGAGGACTACTTCATCGACTGAAGTTGGGATTTCCTGATTGGTAATCACCCACTGATTGGTAAACATCCAAAATTCGAAGACGCTGCGGGTCAGTAAAAAGATAATCCTCACAATTTCGGAGAGCCTGTGTGCCTTTCCTGAAGCCTCTGGCCAAGCTTTTAGCTTTTTTATAAAAGGCCCGCATGTCCCTAGACGTCATCGTCAGTAAATATATTACCCTCACAATTTCGGGGAACTTGGATGTTTTTTCTAAAGCCTGTGGCCAAGAAATTGGTTCTTGCAATAAAACCGTGTCGACTCCTAGGCCGCCGTTGCAGGTTCAATCCCCGATTTTACCAACTTTCATAAGCCCCGGCTCCACTTCTTCCGAGTCAATGACAAGACAGTGCTCCTGTCTAGAAAAATTTTCGGCATGAGCATGTAGATCCAATCCACTCATGATGGAACAGTGGCACGTAAAACATGAGTGGGTGCTGTAGAAGCTAAAGTGAAGACTTTGATTTTGATGCTATGTTTATCGCTGCTGAAAGTGCAAGCAGTTTGTTTGTCAACGCAACCATCAAAAATGCAATGGCGTATGTTCTCCGCATATATGCAGCGGTTTTGAACGAGTTGAGTTTTATGCAATTTCAAATGCAAAGTGGGTCATATTGTACCAAGGGCAAACCCGCATAAAATCTTTAGTTTAGGTCTTACTCTTCAACACTATCGCTAACGGTGTTCAGTATAGACTAGTAGACGGTACTAGATATGCCTTGAGGCAGCTGCAACAGAGTCAGACTCTTCGATTTACAACACGCATAGAGTGCCTTCAGGTGGACGATTATGTCAGAACGATCTCTTTGTGTTGCAAAATGGCGGACTTTAAAACGAACAGATACATCTTTGAAACAGGGATTATAAAGCCGGTCTTATATGACCCTATATATGTATCTTCTCGCTTCAAGCTTAAAGTCTGAAAAGTGGCATGTCAAAAAACCCAGTTCCATTCAATTAATCACTTATCTCATTTTTTTTTTTTTTTTTGCAGGAAATCAAATATTTTTGACAATATGCTGGCAATTATGGAAAAGTACGCCTACAACCTGGAGGCCCTAGTCCAAGAGCGGACCAATTTGCTGTACGAAGAGAAGAAGAAAACCGATCTGTTGTTGAATCAAATGCTTCCTAGGTACGACTTAGACACTCTTTCTCAATTCAAAGACAATCATCTTTCTCCCCTTCTGTCTCATAGATCTGTAGCTGAGTCACTTAAGCGTGGTGAACCAGTCGAAGCCGAATGTTTCGATTGCGTAACGATCCTTTTCAGTGATCTTGTTGGTTTCACCGAACTTTGCGCAAAGAGCACGCCATTCGAAGTGATTGAAATGTTAAACGATTTGTACACCTGCTGCGACTCCATTATTTCAAATTACGATGTTTACAAGGTACGTGTGCACGTTTATTCTCTAGAAGCGGTAACTAATTCGAGAATTTTACAAATGGCAGGTTGAGACCATTGGGGACGCATACATGGTAGTATCAGGATTGCCAATACGAAATGGAAACAGACACGTTGGCGAGATCGCATCGCTTGCCCTGCATCTTCTGGAACGGGTCTCCAAGCTGGACGTTCGTCACCGACCTGGGGAGTCGCTGCAGTTCCGAATTGGAATACACTCTGGACAGTGCGCAGCTGGCGTTGTCGGCTTAAAGGTGTCACAAGTGAGGATGCTCTTAAATGCGCTTTACTTATCCATTTTTCAATTGCAGATGCCGCGTTATTGCCTTTTCGGGGATACAGTAAATACCGCGTCCCGAATGGAGAGCAGTGGTGAGGCAATGAAAATTCACATTTCGGAGAAAACATATCAACTGTTGGAACATGTTGGCGGTTTCCAGTGTCTCGACAGAGGAATCACAAATGTGAAGGTATGAAAATGTGCCTCGCACTTTTCAAGAGGCTAATTGTCTTCTAATTCACGCAGGGCAAAGGAGAGATGCGAACCTACTGGTTGATAGGCCAAGTGAAAGCATTCGAGAATCGCATCCCATTCCGGAACAATGACATAACCCCAGATCTAATCAGCAACGTCGACAGCGACTCACTCGGGCCGTTGCGCCCACCAAACGATTGCAACTCGTCAAGTCTCTCCAGCGTCCAACTACAGCTGGGCAATCAACGCATCAGCATACCCATCCGTCCAAACTTAGCGCGCTTAGTGTATCCGAAAACCTATTGCGCCTGCCGAACCAAATGTATATTCAATCGTAGCTCCGACGATAACGTCACCTTTGACACCGACCGTTGCTCCGAAGGAAACGCTCTCCACACGAAGTTGGCCAACAGGCAGTTCGATCGGAACTTCCTCTGTGTGTGCAACCTAAGTTCAAATTTCAGTGACAGCGGACCAAGAGGACCGCGTTCAGCGCCTCACATTACATTCCGTCAGTGAAAAGTCTCACGATCAATTTTTGGGAACTGTTTCTTTTTTGGGAGGAGCATGCAAATGACGCGCGCAAAAGTGTGGTCGAATTTGATGGCAAGCAAGTGTTGTGTCTGGGAATTGTGGTTGTGTTTCATCGTCTAGCGTTAAGTTCATGTGGTTATGTAGGTACTACGTGTAAAAAAGTTTTTCGGGGGAAATCAGAAAATTCCCATCAATGTTATATATATGTACGTAAATGTGATGTTTAAACTCAAAGACGTTTTATTGAATGTTTTGAATGATTTACGCGGATGTGCACACACTCACACACACGCAGACTCAATTGCTATGTAAATTGTAGATGTATGAGGATTGGTTTGTGATTATTGACACCGACAAATTTGACACAACATACACAATTGACTGAACTTCAATTTATAAGCGAATTACCAAAAATATGACCTTTTTAAGGACGCTCAAGCAGAGACACGATTTTTTGGAATTTTTATCAAATACATATACACACACTAATTATACATATATAGATTGAGGAATAATTCTATATACACATATGTACATTTACCGTATATATATATTTGTTATTATGTATGTATGCATGTTATAAGTATGTTGTTTCCAAATAAAAGAAATGTTGTATCAATGGAACTGTACGTGGGTGGACTTTCATTTGGTTGACACTGGACGGATATTTGAGTGGTGTATTGAGTTCAATGGCATTATTAATTCGTTAGCAGACTGTTGTGTTTTTGAGTGAGTGATTGAGTTTATTGTCTCAATCAATTTACAATATTTAATTCAATGCAATATCAGAAAGCCTTCCAACGACACCATGATTAACATGGCTTTCTATCGGCATTCGGTGCAGACTGTACTTGGCAGTGTTTCTACTTATCCAAACATGCGACCAAGCCACTCGCGTGATAATGTTGTGCATCGATGGAGAGCGGTAAAACCAAGCTAAGCCTAAGCTACGAGGGGCGTTCAATATATTATCGGTATCGGGGTGAAGCTGTGGTTGTATATAAAAATTGACTTATTTACCAAGTAATACTATTATTTTCGTGCATTCATGTAAAATTTCATATAAATGTGATTATTAATTCGCGTTTTATCTCGAGTTAAACTAGAGAACTCTAGAATCAAAATGGCAACTGAGACGCGCTGAGCATCGCGCTGTAATTAAATGTCTCACTAAGCAGAAGTAAAAAAACTATTCATGAAGAGATGGTGGCTGTTTACCAGGGTTCCGCACCTTCATTATCAACTTTGCATAAGTGGTAAAGTGAGTTCAAGAGAGCATTGTAGACGACCCCCGCTCCGGCGCCCCGGCTACTGCTTGTACGGGAGAAAGCATCAAAGAAGTCGAAAAACTTGTTCTTGAGGATGCCCGAATAAAGGTGAAAATGATGGCAGAGATCACCAAGCTTTCAATTGGTACCATTCTTCATGACCATCTTAACCTTTCAAAGGTCAGTGCAAGGTGGGTGCCACGAATGCTAACAGCGCCCCAGAAAAAAGTGAGAATCGCATGCTGTAGAGAGCTTTTGGAGATGTGTAGTGAGAACGCGGACGGTGCTATGGACCGAATTGTTACTGGTGACGAAACATGGGTCCACCACTATGACCCTGAAAGCAAACAAGAGTCCATGCAGTGGCATAAAAAAGGAACAGACCCCCCGAAGAAGTTCAAAGTCACTCCGTCTGCCGGGAAGCTCATGGCCGTGGTTTTTGGGAGTGGCCAGTTTTTTGGGACTCAAAGGGAATCTTGCTCATTGAGTACAAAAAAAGGTGAAACCATCAGTGCCACATCCTACGCTTCCACTTTGCATAATTTGCGGGAGGAAATTAAAAAGAAAAGACGGGGTAAACTCGCAGTGGGTGTGTTGCTTCTTCATGACAACGCTCCTGTTCACACTGCGCGAGTTTCCAAGGCTGCTGCGCCAGATTGTGGTTTCGAAGAAATCCACCCTATAGTCCAGACCTTGCCCCTAGTGTTTATTTCCTGTTTCTGGATTTGAAAAAATGTCTTCGTGGAAAAAGATTTTCGGATGATGAAGAACTCAAGTCGGCAATAAATGGGTATTTTGCAGAGAAAGAGGAAATCAATTTCTTTGAGGGTTTAAAAAAGCTTATCTCAAGATGTAACAAATGTATTGATGTTAGGGGAGATTATATTGAAAAATGATTATATGTAAATTGAATTCGCATTTTCCTTCATATCGATACCGAGAATATATTGAACGCCCCTCGTAGATACCGCGAATATATTGAACGCCCCTCGTATGTGCTTGCGATTGTCCAAGCACGCGCCAAGCCAAAGAACTCGCGTGATGTTGCTATGCATTGGATGAGAAGCAGTACAACCAAGCCAAGCTAAGGCCATGTGCTCGCGATTGTCCAAGCACGCGCCAAGCCAAAGAACTCACGTGATGTTGCTATGCATTGGGTGAAAAGCGGTACAACCAAGCCAAGCCGAATCTATGTGCTTGCGATTGTCCAAGCACGCGCTAAGCTAAAGAAATCGCGTGATGTTGCTGTGCGCAAAATGAAGGACGCCACAGCCAAGTTACAACCGAAGTCATCGATAACGTTCTATATCGTGCTCTCTCTCTCTCCTTCCAATGCGTACAACCTACAACTTCTGGTTTGTTCTCTTTTTGTTATATTGTCATAAGTTAAGTCCAGTTAGTTTTCTGTGTTAAAGGTTAGAATAATAGATGAAGTCTCACTCGATGTTTGGACTCAAGTCAATAAAGACATATAACGATTGATTATAGTGTTTAATTTGTTTCGGGGACCACGATTGACTCCCACACATATAACTCATGGAGTTATCTCTACAATGCTGGATAAAACCTCGAAGCTGTAGAAGAGAGTCCATGTGAGACGTCGGTTGGCCTTACAACATTATCTATAACAATTGATTCTGGATTACATGAAAGACAATAGAGAGTCTGCGAAGCCTAGATTCTCCATTTGCTTAAGTGTCTTACAACTTCTTCTTCTTTGTTTTGCGCTACAGTCCGGGGTGGACCTGGGCCTCAACCAACAAGCCTCTCCAGCCAGCACGATCTTTCGCCAGCTGCCTCCAGTTGTGCACACCAAGTTGGTTGAGGTCCTTCTCCACTTGTGTGCGCCATCTTGTTCTAGGACGACCTCTTATGCGTTGTCCCAAAGGCTCGGAATCGAAGACTCTTCGGGCCGGAGCTGTGGTGTCAATCCGCTCTACGTGACCTATCCATCTTAAGCGTTGGATCCGAAGACGCTTAACTAGGTGCATGCCGCTGTACAGCCCGATGGCTCTGTTACTCATTTGCCTCTTGAGCCCAAAGAAACAGCGATTGGCAAGAGTAATTCTGCGCTTGATCTCGGTACTGGTGTTATTGTCCCTGTTTACTGCAGAGCCAAGGTAGACGAAGTCCTTGACTACCACAAAGTTGCTGCTGCCCATTATGACGCTCTGTCCGAGGCGTCGATGTTGTGCGTCCTTTCGCGATGACAGCATGTACTTTGTTTTGCCCTGATTGCCAAACCCATTTTAGCCGCTTCCGCTTCAATGCTAGCAAAAGCATCATTGACAGCTCGCTGTGTTCGTCCAATCACGTCAATGTCGTCCGCGTAGGCAAGCAGTTGAATGGACTTTTGGAAGATCGTGCCTCTGGTGTTGACATTTGAGTTTCGCACTATCTTCTCAAGTATGATGTTGAAGAAATCACATGACAGCGTGTCGCCTTGTCTAAAACCTTTTTTGACATTGAAGGTCTCGGTGAGTTCGTTACCGACCTTGATGGAGCAGCGAGAGTTCTCCATCGTCATCCTGCACAATCTGACGAGTTTGGCTGGAATGTCAAAACTAGACATGGCATTGTATAGCTCGTCTCTATGCACGCTGTCATATGCGGCCTTAAAATCGACGAATAGGTGGTGGGTGTCGATCTGCATCTCGTGGGTTTTTTCCAGGATCTGCCGCAGTGTGAAAATTTGGTCTATGGTGGACTTTCCCGGCCTGAAACCGCACTGATAAGCACCTATCAGGTTATTGACGAATGGTTTCAGGCGTTCACACAAGACGGCAGAGAGGATCTTGTACGATATGTTAAGGAGACTGATCCCTCGATAGTTGGCGCAGTCAAAAGGGTCTCCTTTCTTGTGGACCGGACAAACGACGCTGAGATTCCACTCATCGGGCATGCTTTCCTCCGACCATATCTTACAGATGAGCTGGTGCATGCGCCCAACCAGATCATCTCCAGCTGCTTTAAACAGTTCCGCGGACAGTCCGTCCGCTCCAGCAGATTTGTTCGACTTTAGTCTAGATATCGCTATCTTGACCTCGCCTAAGTCGGGGGGACGGGATTCTTGGTTATCCTCGTCCAAATTAAGTGGAACATTCTGCCTGACAGCGGAATTTGTATCGTCATCGCCGTTTAACTGTCTGCAGAAGTGATTTTTCCAAATTCTCAGCATCGACTGCGACTCTACTACTAGTTGTCCATTTTCATCCCTGCAGGCTTCTGTCCGGGGTCTATACCCTCCGGATAACTGTTTTACCTTTTGGTAAAACTTACAACTGCATACGTCTTACAACTGCATACGTTTTTTATTCCTTTCCACAACTTATTTCGTTCAATTTTTTTTATTTCCATTCTGTCGAGCAACTATGACAGTCAGAGATAATGGAGGACAGAGATATCCAACTTCTACATCCCTTGCACCTTGATTTCGATTCGTGTTGGAGCCGGGAACTTTGTATGAATATATGTGAAATGCACTACACTCTTATTCTTGAGCTAGGGGCATGAACTAGGGGTAAAAATGGCCCAAGTTCGATATCCTCCATATCTATGATGAAGGATTTCGGTGGCCGGCAAACTTAAACGTGCTCCTGGGACAGTGCAACGGAAGACATCCGCTTTTAACCTTCCTACCGTTCTCAAATTTACTGACGCTAACGGGCTTGTTGTCAAATTTGGCCCACTACTATATCTTGACTTTACTACCTCGAAAATTAAAATAAATTTATTGCAATTATGGAGCGGGTATCCATTATGCGTAGTGAGGAAATGGCCAAAAAACATAAAAATTATATTTTTTGAATATTATAATGAAATTGTATTCAATATTTGTTTAATCAATCCAGCTTAAGTGAATCATACGCTGGATTTTCATAGGCATCCACCACTGCTTGAAGCAACTCTTCAAAGGGATCTCCTTTTTTTCTGCTATTCCCCTCCTTCACTGGTACTTAACTATCCAATCAACTAAATAATTAGATTAATTGTCATTGCAAAATTGTCTTTAACGACACACCACTGAGACTCGATTCTTTGCGTGCGTATGCCATCAGGAGCAACAGAAGGATTGTCAGGATAACTCTGTTTCACCCAGCACCCTTCCAGCAATCGGCGTGGATGGTCGTCCCTGTTAAAACAAAGTAGTTGACCACTCTTATTCGAAGCAGGTGAACTATCGAATGTGTGTTTCCGTGGTGTAGTGGTTATCACATCCGCCTAACACGCGGAAGGCCCCCGGTTCGATCCCGGGCGGAAACATTAAATTACCTTTTGCATTTTCGTTCTAGCTCAAGTGTGCATTATTTCTTATATTTTTATCTGTTTTCCATTTTATGTAACTTCACATTTTGAGTATTCACGTAGACTTGTGTTACAGTATTTGAACGGTTGACAAATAAAGTGCATGTCAACCCAATCTTTTATATTTTTTTTTAAACCGAAACGGGGCGATTGACATTGCTCTTTGCCTTGTGTTGACGCTCTGATCAATCGGTTGTTTAAATCGTTGGTCGTTCGCTGTACATCTCATTAATTATATTGAAAAGAAAAAGTTTCTCGACGGTTAGTACATTTAAATCTTCACTAGGACTATAAAAATGTTCTAAAAAATTTCCAAAATGAGGCCGGTCAGGCAGTTACTGTGAATGGTGTTCGCTATCGTGAAATGATAACGAACTTTTTATGGCCCGAATTGGAAGACCTGAATGTGGACGATATGTGGTTTCAACAGGACGGTGCCACTTGCCACACAGCTAACGAAACAATGGCTCTTTTGCGCGACACGTGGTGGCGATGTCAATTGGCCGCCAAGATCATGTGATTTGTTTGTGGACCGTTGGATTTCTTTCTTTGGGGTTATTTGAAAGAAAATGTGTACGTCGATAAGCCAGCAAAAATTCAAGAGCTAAAGGATGAGATAATTCGGCACAGTAACGGCGTAGAACCTCAATTATGCTTCAGCGTCAACGAAAATTTGGACCATCGGATGGGTGTGCCGCCGAGGTCGCGGCGGCCATTCCATACATAATTGAACCATACCAATATTATCATAATAAAAAAAATGACAATAATTTCCTAAATAATTTGTGTCTTATTTAAAATCAACATCGGCCCTTAAAATTTAACCACCCTTTGCATAGCTTAGCTCTGAAGAGAATCTTGAAAATTCTGTTTTGACCCCTTTGGAGTTCCATAATTCTATAACGCGCTGCATTACCCCATGCTGTTATTCCGTATTGAAGTACCGACTCCACTAGTCAGAAGTATACTTGCTTCAGTTCTTCAAACGATGTGTGGTTGCTTAGGTGGTAAAGAGAATATGTCCGGAGTCGCCTTCATAACTACTCTACGTGGCATTCCCACTTAAAGTTGCAGTCTATTCCCACGCCGAGATATCGATACACGTCAACTGTATCAATCAATCCTGCGCAGCGCTCTGTCTCGGGTGTTTGATGAGACCTGTGCAGGCACTCAAAACTATGGAACTTTATTTTCATTAGATTTTTTCTAAATGGTTCGGTCGAATATGCATCAGTTTGGTTTTTTTTCGAGTTTATAAGTAAACCATTGTCGTGGCACCATCGGAGAGTATTGTTAAACTCGATTTGCATTGTCTGTGTATCAACCTCAACGTCTTTGTTGCACACAATTGTGGCAGTGTCGTCCGCATTTTGGAAACCGACGCTACTTTGCAACACAGATAGCATACCGTTCACATAAATAATGAAGAGAAGAGGACCGAGGATAGATCCTTGGGGTACACCCCGTTCAATATTTTGCAGATTGCTACAACTGGACGATAGTCGCACCATGAAACCTCTGTTCCGAAGATAACTCGCAAACCGATCCAATATTCGTTCTCGAACACCCATCTTCTCCAGCACTCGGATGATTCTTATGTGACAAAGTGCGTCGAAAGCTTTCTTGCAATCTATAAAGATCACCAGCACCACCACATTCTCTGTGCAATTGATTTACATTTCGGTTTCTCAGGAAACCATACTGGTCCTTGTTTATGATTTTGTATTTGCCAATATAATCTCGTAGTCTTCTCGCCATTACTAAGACCTTGTCAATAGCTGGTAAGACGGAGATTGGTCGATAGTTCGAAACATTTCATAATCCATTGAAGAAGAGATTCATCGCCACCACGCATTTTCGACAAGAGAGCTTTATGCCAAACTCTGTGCAAAGATTGGTTCCACTTGTCGGTGAGATAAGCCATCAGATCACCAGTGGACCTGTTGCTGCGGAAACCAAACTGCCGGTCATTAAGAAAATTCCGCGATTCGAGATATTTCATAAGCTGACGATTTATCAGCGTTTCCATGATCTTAGAAAGAAGGGACGTAAGTGCTAAGTCGGTGCGAGGTGGGTGACGAAGTTTCGCCCTTTTTAGGGACGGGCTGGACAAATGCTGTTTTCCATCTGATCGGAAAGAGACCTAAAGGGTAGGATAGATGAAAAAGCTTACGCAGTGGTTTTGCCATCGCAGGAGAACGCCTCTTCAGAAGAATAGGAGGAATACCGTCCGGGCCAGCGGATTTGTGCACGTCGAGATCTTTAAGTACTCTTGCAACTGTGCGAGTGCGGAAGTGGATTTGTCCCATGGTGAAATCAACGCTCTCAAGTACAGGTGGCGACATATTGGAGTCTGGCAGTGTTGAGCTAGCTGCAAAATGCGCCGCAAGCAGATTCGCTTTGTCTAAAGAGCTGACAGCTGGGATGTCGTTGTAAATGAGCGTGGGAATTGAAGACGAGGCGGAATTCTTTACTTTTTTTGCAAATGACCAAACGTTTTTGCTACCCTTGGGACATTGGAGCACTTTTTGCCCCAACTTTTGCCTCTACCAAAAAATGAAAAACGGCACATTTTTTTTTTGTACAAAAACTATAGAATTGGTCGTACATGCTAACAGCATAAACTAGCAGCAAGGGTGCTCTTATTATCAATTGGTTTTATATTGTAGAAGGCTAATCGATGGTGTTTGACATCGGGGTGTTCGGGTTCGTGTGTCCATGTTGATCCTCTCGGTTGTGGTGTGGCAGCCTGTTTAACCGCTGATATCACTGCTTTGATAAAAGTGATACAGTCGATTGGTTGATACTCGTGCGAATGTCTGTTCGTTTGGCAAATGCAATGCGTTGAGGAATCATTGTCCGGGAGTCGTTCTTCTCAAGTTCCTGCTAGCCATGTGTGGATGGCTATCAGTACAGGATGTTGCGAGATTCTTCATCAAGTCTCCCTTCGTTGGAGTACTTCTGACGGTCTCTAGCATAGATGGGAGATCGGAATATCTTCATTTCGAAGATCGAATTCGCTTCTATATGCTGGTCTTGAAGAGGCTATGCCATAGACGGAACCCATACGCTATAATTGGCCAAAAGAGTTGCTTATAGAGCAGCAACATCTATTATTTCTATTAGTTCATTTTGATTTCGCTTGAGTGGGTGGGTGGGATAAAATCCAAAGTTGGTCGTTCTAAGAGTCAGCTTAGAATGGATGTTAAATTGCAGTTTCTGGGTGAAGTTGACATCGGGAACTTCACGTTATCTCTTA
This sequence comes from Eristalis tenax, assembly GCA_905231855.2. NCBI lineage: Eukaryota > Metazoa > Arthropoda > Insecta > Diptera > Syrphidae > Eristalis > Eristalis tenax. The sequence goes on along the minus strand of HG993125.1, from coordinate 74,392,489 downwards.
TTGCGATTTGGAGAGCACTTGATGCTCCGACGGCTGCTGATCTGCATCTACCACCGGATGGTATTCTGAAGCGCATGAGTACCGATTTCTCAACATTTATTCGTATACACATTTTTCATGCACTTCTGTGCTGTCTTGTTTTCAACGTTTGCGGTGGCATTGAGGTCTGCCGTGTATATGATACATATCTTTGGTCCCAGCTTTGACCCTTGAGCAACTGCCTCCATTCAGTTTCCGTCGTGGGCGTTTATATTCGTACTAACAATGAAACTAAACATTGGTGACGGTAGCGATAGCCAGGGATGGCAGGTTCACATCTGGAAAGAGTGCGGAATGTGTACCCTTTTTAGTGTCGCTTCACAGTTTTCTGAAATGCATTTGGAAATGCATTGACATTGGATGCATTGGTTGGATGTATAACAGTTGATAGATAGGCGGCAATTCGGGGAATGCTTGCGACTGTGCTCATAGATTTCCCAGCAAAGATGACTATCTGTCCTTGATATTCTGGCCTGGCGAGGTAACCACTCCGTCGTTCAATGCTCCGCGAAAAATTCTTTGCAGAGATCGGACCAATTTGACTTTCGGCTGACACGAATGTTTGACAAGAAACGAAATTGAATGCGTAGCAATGCAGATTTCTAAGTTACGTTACATTTTGTAGCCAAATTTTTCCGATCAGCTGTTCGGAATTCTACTTCGAAGCAAAAATCCTCCGATTCGTATGAAATCGGAACAGTTTCCGTTCCGAAGGGTTACCTCTCTAGGGCGGATTGCATTGCTTTTCTAGCCAGAACGGAGCTTCTTTTATCGCTATAGTCCTTGCCTGAAAGACGCTGCAATGAGTAGGCAGTCGGAATACTCAGATCTTTGGAATAGATACCCATATCGACAAGCGAGATGTTGAATTATGAGAAAAAATCATGATTGATGCCACTTGCAATGCCGTGATTGCTATAAAAAAAAGCTGAGAAAAAAAAAGAAAGGTCCATCGCTTGAAAAAAGCCTAAACAACTCTTTCTGGGGCAACTGGAAGCTGCTAGCCAGAGATGTACCCTACTCCAAACACAAAGTACATGCCATAATGTTTATCATGTCAAAACGAAAACAGAAAACCAAAGTGCATCGCCCTTTGATTTAATTAACCGCGCAGTAACAACGTTGAACGTCCCTCACTCATTTCCCAGATAACGTGAACACAATCAACACAAATAAAGTAGATAACTAGAAGATAATTTATTTCAATAATATCGACACCTTTTACATCGTTAAACGGAATGGATTCTCAACAAAAAATAATTTCTTAGAAAAAGTCCCGCGATCACGGAAGCCACATTCAATGCACAAGCAAAGACAATAAATAAGGTTTTAATCAAAGCTAATCAGCTCTGCCGTGGTGACCTCTTCCTTTTGAGGTTCATCAGACTTTGGGGGTGGAGCCACTGGCTCTGGGGCGGGCTTTTCAACTGGAGTTGGAACGGGAGCAACCTGCTGTACGGGCGGAGCTGCTGGTGCTGCTTGAATAGACGGCTGTTGGGTAGTCATTGCAGGCATCGGAACTGGACCACTCACTGGGGGTTGCTGCTGTATGGGGTGGCCCATAGGTTGTGAAGGAATCTGACCAGGTGGCATTACCCCACCTCCAATGAGGGGATGTGGTTGAACAACATTTTGCCGTTGCAACATAACATGCGCTAATTGAGGGTTAACCTGCTGCTGCGGGTGCGGTTGGGGTTGCTGTTGTCCTGGGCTATTGGCCACTGAAATAATTAGGAATTAAACCACAGTGTACAAGGTGGCCTCTGACTGGGACTTACCACTCATGTCTGCCGTGGGTAATGGGCTCATGTGATGTCCGACTGTATTTCCAGGCACCATGCGGTTGTGCGGAATTCCTGATACCATCATTCCTGGATGATTGGGCAGTTGTCCGCCCGGCATGCCAGGAGTGAACATTCCAGGCATGGGCGCATTGGTCATATTCGGTTGAGTCTGCGGTGGAACTATGCCGCCTGTTTGGGGCATACCTTGGCCGCCAGGGGGAACTACTTGTCCTTGTGGGTTAAACTGCTGGGGAATCGGACCCGGAGAATTGGGGTTGAATCCGTAAGGGTTGTACACGTTGTTCATCTGATGACTGGGAGAACCGTGTGGATTTGGATTACCCATAAAGGGGAAAGCGGTCTGACCCATGCGATATTGCGCCTTTTGCTGTTCTTGTCGCATTTGCATTTCGCGTTCTTGCTCTTGGATGCGCTGTAGAGCTAGCTGCCGCTGATACTGCAGGTATTCCTGCTTCTTCTTTCGCATGATCTCGAGCTTTTGAGCCATTTGAATTTGACGTTGACGCTCCTGCTCCTCGGCGATGCGTCGGAGTTTCTCAACATGCTCCTGACGCAACACATCAAGTGCGGCTCGAGAGTCCTTGATTTGAGCCAACTTATCCTGCAGCTGCTCATACCACATACGCTTGTCGTCCATTTCCTTGATATACGAAAGTTGCCGAGAGTGCAGAGAAGTAAGCGTCATAAAGAGCGTCTGAACAGAGCTGTCATTGGAAATGCTTCGTCCCCGACTGGAGTTCGACTTCATACGATTCACAAAGATCTCCACTTGGCTCCTCGTGTTGTTTGCGAATTCATCGATTTGGATCTCGTCGGTTGTCATCTAAGACGGAGAATTTGAATCACACAAACAAATTACACTTTCTCCAGCAAAACAGAACACTTATCGGCGGAGAATCGTTAGTAGCTTACCTTGTTATTGATGATCGGAGTCGCGGTTAGCTGCGGCATTGGACTTGGCGCCGACGGGCTGGCCGGTGACTCATTGACTTTCCTTTGTTCCCAATAGCTCCGATTCAAGTATTTTGCCAAATCTGGATCCTCAACAACTGCTGGTGTCAGTGGCGGTGCTTCAGGACTGGGCGAGCGTTGTGGCAGACGGTAAGTCGTCATAATTGTCTACAAAACACACCGAAAGAAAGAAAAAATCGACTCCGTCAGTTACTTATAACACTCACAGACGTTATGAACTAATATACAGCACCGCTTCAATAAAATTCTCTCGGCTGGTCGTGTGAGAATGACTCACACAATCAAAATAGCCCAGACGCACACGATGAAATAAAACAAGATAACCAAGCGATTACACACGCAATGCAATGGAATATACACGCACACAGACACGGCACTTTCAACAAATTGAATGTAAACAATCTCACCTGTTGTTTCTTTTGCTCAGCTTCCGACTGACTGAGAGCCAATGCTAATTGTAGCTCTTCCTCCTCTTTCAGCTCTTGTTCGCTTTTCCGCGGAGGTGTCTGAAATGAATTTTGTTTCAATCAGTTTGAGAGTTTGGACAGTGAGGGTGTATTCTTTTGATTTGTTACCACCTGAACCTGCTGCGCCAGGGAACTGTTTAGATACTCCGCTGGCAGGTCATTCTCAGCGGGTCGTGGCTTAACGCCGGAGGGCTTCTGTAAGCTGGCATAACAACCGTCGCAGACGCGCACCTAGAACAACCAATGCTCTGTATCGAACTGTACGCAATTAGGAGACATACTTACGTCTTTCTCGATACCATACTTGGGAAGTGGACACTGCTTGGTTGAGCATTGAGAACAGAAAATTTGTCCACAATTACGGCAGTGATGCTTACGTTGGGTGAACGAAAATTCCACACGACAACGGTGACACACTTTGCCATCGGCCCAATCGGGTGCAGTGTCAGCGGTGAACATTGCATCGGCTTCCTTCAATTCGGGGAACGTGTGACCTTTGGTTTTCAGAATTGTCATCGTGTCCTGCAAGAATCACAAACCATTTGGTTTAATTTTTTTTAGTTAATACGTATTTCTAATTGCAAACTAAACCTTCTCGTCGTCCGACATTTTCGATAAAATTTAATAGGCACTGGATGTGTGCCGTACGGAGTGACTACATAGACAATTGGATTAGTTTCCAATTAGACACAAGCAGAAATCAAGACACAAGTGTAGGGCGGGTTGTGTGAGTAATTTGCTTATCATGTCAGCTGTGGACAGTGTTGCCATTTGAGGAATCGATTTTACTACTATGTCGGTTGGAGATGGCAGAAATGATACCTTTTTTTTTGAATAACTACATTTCTTATGTCTGCTACTCATTGTGGGAGTTAATGTTGTATGCGAAAGAAAATATGGAGATGTCAATTTAACGCCAGTTCAATTGTGCTTGCATGTGAAAACTAAAAACACTGCAAAATCCGCACTTTACAAATGTAGATAATAAATGAAACAAATCGGGCGCGTAGTTTATTCGAATAACTACGCATAATTAATCGAGTAGATTACCTCATATAGTTTACTCTGCTATCTCTGGTGGCTGCTTTAAGTATGTTTTAGGAGTGATTTGTTACTGACTTGCTGTGTGATTTAACGCTTCTTTTTTTTTAAAGTCAATGTTGTCTTGATGTTTATGAGGAACTTACCCCTCACGACAAAAATCGCTAATGTGCGGAATTAGTACATAATACTTAAGAGTTGCTAGCCTAGCTTGGCCCATCGAATGATTGTTTTAACAACGGTTTGAAATGAATAGGATAAGTTATACCATTTGAAAGAATTTTAAGCCTTCTGTAGATGATTTTCCGGTGTTTGCAAATTCTTGATACAGTGATCTTTGGAGCTCCATGCCGTCGAAAAAATAGATTCTTTCCGTTCAACTTTTTGCTTTCTTTTTCGTTGAATTTACTGCAGAATTTCAACAAGGAAATTGTGGGTTAACTAAATTAAATGGCAAACATGTCGCATTTAAATCAGACTTACTTATTACGATTCTACGAAGCATCTAATATTAATTTATGACTTCAGATCTGTTCTCTGGCTTGTAGACTTAGTCTGAGTGGTCTGAGTGCCCTACCAACATGTCCACAAGCCCCATGAGTATTGTTTTCCAAGAAGTCTGCGCAATTAACCCTAACAGCATATGTTAATTTCAAGGGAAGCATTTGATGTATTCATGACTGATTGGTTTTCATGTATTTGTATGAAGCTTTGTAACAGACAAAAGAAAAATGCACAGTAATTCTCTGAGCCGAAGCAAAACAAACTGGCATCATTAAATAACTTAAATTCATTCAGCATTAGTCGACTGTTAGGGGTTATTGCCACAGAAGTTATCCATCATCTTCGGCACACAGCTTTCTTAATTAATAAGGGATCTTTTAAAAATTGATGATCCTTGGCAGATGATTCTAGTGCCACATGAAACAGCAACCTCTGAGGTCAGTTAAACCATATTCTGTCTGAACATAAGCAAAAGGACAAAAAATTATCACCCACAAATCCCACGAAAAACACCAGATGGAGACAAAGATTTGTAGTATTGGTTTTTGGGAGATCAATGTCTGGGGTTCGTGTCCTTTGACTTGCATAGGCCATAACGATGTTTTTGTATTTCTGGCACGAACGTAGTGGGTACAAAGTGATGTTTAGGTTTATAGGCTTTTGCCCTTCTAACTGGGTGAATAGGTTCAACTCCCGACGTGTCTCGAGTCACTGCCTAGAAAAACGCCTCAATCTTCGCTGTTCGGCAGACGACGTTGGACACAATACATTTGGCTGAAGCTTAAAGCTACACGATAATTCATTAGAAGAGCGACGAGGAACCAGTGTGACACAAAGAACTAGTGGGATCCCTGTTCGAAATTTGACTCAATGGAAACAGATCGTTGAACAGAGTATAGTACAGAGTCAGTGGGTGCTTTTTTGGATAAATTAGGCTGTGATACAACTTTCAACTTTAGATCTTTTAAAGACATTCATTTTGCTGAACTCACACATGCCCTTTACAACTTAAATTGGCGTGATTTATATTTTACACCCAATTTTGACGAAAAGGTTGACATTTTTAATAATCTAGTCAATTTCTTGTTTGATAATTTCGTGCCTATTGTAACTAAACGTATTAATTCTTGTCCATGTCCTTGGTATAGTAGTGCAATTCAAAGTGAAATTATCGAACGGGAGCGTTTTTATAATAAATTCAAACGTAACCCGGCGCTGGAAAATAGGCTTGAATATATTTCCTCAAGCAATGAAGTCACTGTCCTTATTCGTAATGCCAAGAAGTCTTATTTACTTGAACCTAATTTGGGTTCTAAACAATTGTGGAAAAACTTGAAAAACTTAGATGTAGTATCTGATGAAGTGAGTGAATTTCTTTCTCCGGATGTTCCTGAACCTCCTGCATTTAGTTATAATTATGATCTAAGTACTAATGAGTCGCCCTCGAATTTTCGCTTGAAAAGATACAGTCTTCTCAAATACAGAGTTTTCTGCATGAAAATGATTTACTCTCGAAATTGCAATCTGGTTTTCGGAGTCAGCATAGCTGCGAAGCTGCTGTCCTGAAAGCTTCTTCTGACGTTAGATCTGCTTTAGATAGACATGATATCTGTGCCGCAGTCCTACTGGATTTCCCAAGGCGTTTGACTGCATTGAGCATTCTCCTCTTCCTTCGAAAATGAAAAATAAGTTCAATTTTTCAAATTCTTCCCATCGTTTGTTTAGTGAATATCTGCGAAAATAGAGTGCAGACGGTCGTCACTGAATTTGGTCACACTAATCCCAAAATTATTCGAGCGGGGGTTCCCCGTGGGTCTGTGCTAGGACCTCCGTTATTCTGCCTCTTTATCAATGATATTCCAGGGATTGTTAAAAACTGCAAAATACACATGTATGCCGATGATGTCGTTATATACCTTTCACGTCCTTTTGGCTTAATGAAAGGTGCCAGTTTGAATGAAGATCTTGTTAGCATTCCAAATTGGTCTAAAGACAATAAATTGAAGCTGAATCCCGCTAGGACTGTATCTATTGTTTTTTCACACCACGAACTTTGCCTTAATGACTTGTCACCTATAATTCCGGATGGCAGCCACATCAATGCCATTAATTCTGTAAAATAGCTTGGGTTTCATATTAACTCCTCCCTTACATGCTGGGATGGAGTTAAGGATTCTTTACGGAAAGTTTATTGCGGACTACGCTGTTTATATGCGCTGATTTTGGTTAGTACAAATGTAGCCTTTGTCGGCAATTGGCTTTCATGATCAATTAACCTTCTACTCGTTGATAAATTCATTCAAATTGAGTGTTTTATATAATTTCGCCAATAACTGACAATATGAATCAAAAATAAATCGTTTATCATGTAGTTGAAATCACAGATACCTATTCTCTTTCCATGTCATTTTAGATTAGTGCGTAGTTGATACTGTGATAAACCCTCAAAATCCGTACCCATTTTTAGATAGTTGACTCACCTTAATCGACTGATATTTCTCAGATGATCGGAAGGCATAGGCCCATGTCTGCACCAATTCTAGCATTTTCTGTCGTACATTTTCGTGCGGAGTTTGTTCAAGAAAAGTGCTGAACATTTCACAGTTCTCCTTGGTAAACACTTCCTCGTGAATTGGTTGTCCGCAATTCTTAACAACACTCTCTAACACCAAGAGTGCATAGCAAGCCGAATGTGGATTTGGAGATGACATTTTCTTCTTGATAGCCAGGAATGCTTGCTTTGGCCTATAATATGTATATAGCAAGAAAAGAGAGAGGGTCAGTTGGGGTCAAATAAGGCGAATCAATTGCAAGACATACGTAACATCATTTTGTCTGATAGCATCACAAATCAATAGTATTGATGGCCAGTCTGGTTCCAGACGCAAATGGCTTGTTGCATTTTCTAGAAACAAAGAACAAATTGATTAATGAAGCAATTTCTTTTTTCCGAATCGGATATGTATGCATCGTAGTGCAAGGCAACACAACGACCACACATGATGAGTCACAACTTTGATAACACAAATAAATGTTTACGAATGGTTCAGTGATGAAATTGAAAATAAATAATCGTTTACGGCAAGATAATATCGTATTTACCGAGCGTTTTATCAAATGTTGATGAGCGAAACATTTTCCTGACAAAGTTGTTTAGTATTCACACAAAACACAGAGAACGATTTTTCACCGATTGACGTTTGCGGTGGTTCACTAAAATATTTGACGTATCATTCAGAGAAATGTAGTAGATGAGGAATTGCAATCAGATTGACGAATGTAGTAAATGGGTAAGTTTACAGCGGATTCTCATTGCAGTTGTCTGAAATGAACTATAATTTGAATTATATTTTCAAATATGGATTGAATAGGTTTAAGATTATTTGTTGTGACTCTGTAGAATTCTACAATGTTCGTTTGAATTAATTCGGACTTTTTTAGGATATTAATTCAGGGGTAATTAATATTACTGGTGTAACATCAGTATAATTCAACCTAAGACTTACTGTGGTCAATCCATAGGCAGGCAATGATAGGGTAAAGTCCTCTTGTATTATTTCATTACAAAGCAGAAGTAGGCACACAACGAAATCGTTTAAAAGAGTGGTGTGAAAAGTGGCTGAATGTAATCACAAACTAGGAATATGTATCAAGGGAAAGGGCACAGGATAAGGAGCTATCCTTCTTAATTTTTTATAGATTAAGTCATTTCCAGATCACCCACGAGGTTGACTTTCAGTCGTTTTATTTTAATGACGTATCCCCGGTAGCCCTCCCCGGTGACATGCATGCGTATGTAATATACAAAATACATAACTGTCTAGAAAAAAGCTCCTCAAATTGGCCGTTTGAAGTCGGCATAAATTGCCATAGTAAAATAGTCCGATTAAAGTCTAATATGCACCGTTTTGTTGTATTATTTCCAATTTCCCTTTCTGATAAAAGCTACCGTCCCTTCTTGCGAACAATTAAGGGGGCATTGTTCGCCATGGGCAGGTGCTAAGTCCGGACAATGCATTAGGACTTCCAACCATGTTCCCGGAGATTCGGCGAGTCGCTATCGATGTGTGTCTGATTGTTACCGACACCTTCATCGGTACAAATAAAAGACTAATTTCAACAACAATTTATTACTTTAGGTATTCTCTTCACAACATCTTTCAAGTGCCTGTCGGAATCGGGGTTAAACACGCACATCAACCTGCGGTGATACACGATCGTCGAGAAGGGATAGGCTTACATGGTAGAACAAAATGTCTCCCCTATCCCCTGTCTTCCATTCCCACTAATGTTTTCCCTAGGCTTGCCAGCTTCTGAGCTATTGCTTCCGACAGACGGTCCAATTGTTGACAATAATGTTCCGTATTGAAAACACTGTCAATCTCACTAAACACCCAGCACAATATTAAGCTCCTGGGCACTCGAAACACGGTCAGACTCGATGATTGAAAATTAAAAAAAGGTGTTGCCTGTCATTGAGTAGTTTGATTGCTAAACAAATTTAAAGTCCTAGAATGCATCTCTTTGATTTTTCTTTATTAAATCTTAACTCTAAACATGATATTCCAAAAACAAACATACGTAAAATATTTACTGTGCTAAGGATACATTTCAAAGCTTACAACTATCGTCTTATAACCAAATATCACACTCCACAATCATGTTTACATATTTAACTAGCCATAAATATTTGTGCTACATGAAATCACTTAGAAGATTCAATTTAAAAACAAAATATCGAAAAGTATGTATGTACGCCAAATGATATTTACACACTGTATAAACGTCTAGTCTTATTGGTCTATGGTCGATTTGGTTATCATTGAGCGTATAGTTTCCGCCGCAACGTGAAGTACGCCAGACCCTTGAAAGCAAGCAGTTGCAGGAACAGCATGCCCACGTTGAAGCCATAGTTGGCCTCGGACATTCCGAGATTCTGAAGTATTATATTTGCGCTTCTGAAACGATAAAATGGATGTGATAAGTTTGTGCGATCAAAGAAAAAATGCTTAAAAATCATTGAAAAGAAATAAATTCAATTACAGTGAAACACGTAATTAGGGTACCTCCGAAATAAATCGCTCTTCATGCATACACTCGGTTTTTTCATAGTTAGAAAAAAAGTGTTCATTGCCTGAAAAACAACCTCGAAATTGGGACAAAAAGCAAGGAGGGGCAGAAATTCCAAGTGACAGAGCTGATTGTGTGGATGTGTACATCAACGTATGAACATGCTATAATGCCAAAATTAGGCGATTCTAGTAGAAGAAAAAGGACTTTACAGTATAGATGGTTTCCAAGCGGAGTTCCTGAATCGAGATAAACGTAGAGGAGGTGGACATCTAATGTTGATACGTAATGACTTGCAATATGTACGATTAACATCTGAAAGTGTGTCATATGAAAATATCCAAATTCAGATTAAAGAAGACAATAAGTACAAGTATGTAATAGCGATACCAGACCACCAGGCTACATCCGAAAAGTGTTTATTGAAGAATTCGGAAACAACGTTGGACAACTGGGAAAAAAGGACGAGATTAAAGAAATGGGTGATATGTATATCAATGTAAATGATTTGGAATTGTATGGCGTAAAAGAATATCTTGAGATGCTGGCGTCACTGGGGTTGACTAATGCGATAACGGAGCATACCAGAGTAGACCCGAAACAGGATCAAAATCAACGATTGACCACATCTTAACGAAAGCTATGCAATATCAAATCAATTCAGCTGTAACTGAAAGTTGTATCACAGATCATTACGCAATCATATACTTCCCACCAATGCATAAATCTGCTGATTGCAGAAACAAATTGGGATGAAGTCATCAATTAAAGTGATGCTGTCTCACTTTATCAGAAGCTTTACGACAAAATGGCATATATTTATGATGCAGCGACATCTACCAAACAGATGAAAGTTTAACCCATGGATGTCTACTGATATAATCAACAAATGTAGAACAAGGGACATCCTTTATAGAAGGTGGAAAAACAACCGACTGGAACAATTTGAAGGAAATAACAAGGAAATAATGGCTCAAAAATCCTGTTTTTATAAAACCAAGTTCAGCCAAATCGGGTCAGATCCCAGTAAAACATGGGGTCTTATTTAAGAAATTCTGGGAAGTAAAAAAAAAATTTGAGGTGGCGAAACTTTAACAAAGAACTTCTCTGGCAAAATGTGCCTGAATAATCTCTCGCTTTGCATTTGCAATTTTGGCACTCAGATTAAAAACATTATTCATCAATGCGACACTGTTACATAGACACATCCTAGTTCAACACTATCCAGATCAGTATTCGTACAAGAAACAAGTTTCTCAGAAGTTCAAAGAATTTTTCCTTCATTCAGCGATAACAAATCGGACACTCTAAAAGGACACTCGAACATATTTGTTAACCTTAGCAAAAATCAACCAAAAATTCCTACAACTTTGAAAACAGCTGTATTCCGGCCCATATATAAAGGAGGTACCAAAAGCGAGCTCAATAACTACAGGCCGATATCAATATTGCCGATAGATGAAAAGTGCATTGAAGAGGTTGTAACAAATATGTCATACACAAAAGCCAGTACCAGTAATGATTTTTGGACGAATTTAGAGGTCCTCTCAAATCGAGGCACCCCCAAATAGGTTTGCATTAGTCCCTTGGAGTGACACTTTCAGGAGGTTTCACTGTAGTTGGTTCCAAAGTGAAATATCAGGGATAGAACCGTTATTCTTCAGCCGCTGCACGATGCACTCAATACCGTCACCAAGGTGGTGCAAAATTAACCATCCAATTTTGTTTTTGAATTACTTTTTTACACCAGTGTTGATACACATTCGTGCCCGTTTCCGATAGGATCATTAAATTTGCGCCCCCTTGTATCTATCAAATATTCAAACAAACTCGGTGCATATCTATCCCCATTGAAAACAAGGCGCTGAAGTAAACAAACCAATTCTTGATTCAATCAATACCAATTCGATTAACACGTGTTAACAGGTTAACAGTATCAACAGTCAGAAAGTGCATTGACACCTGTGATGAAATTAATCATTTCGTGTTAATCAAAGCGAATTTTTTGAGACCGTCGCTGAACCAGCTGCAATTCTACTTAGCTCCGGTCAGACTGTTGGTAACAAAAGAATAGTCAAGGTGTCAATTATCCTAAGTAATTTTTCCTCAATTGACTCCCAGGTAGATGACGAAATAAAAATTAATTTGCATTCAGAAACTCTGTTTGACTGTCAAATGCTGTGACCTACTTACTGTCAACTTCATGATTACAGCTTAATTTTCATTAATACACTCACAGCAAGGGATTATAAGCCCTCTCTTGTTTTGAGGAAACATATTCTTAGCTGAATCGAAAGGAGAAACCTGAGAGTCTGTAGCAAGATGCCGAGTGTGAGCGGACAAAGTACCGGCCTATAAGACTGGAGGAAGATAAACGTCTACGCCTAGAGAAAAGGTCTAGCCTTTCAAAAAACAGCAAATAGTCTGGCAGCAGGCTCTTCGAAATTGAGAGGGTAATCTTGTAAGGAATAGTGGATGTCTTTAAGGAGCTATGCCACGTTAGAGTCCCAAAAATAGGCTTATCTAGGTTTTTTTTAAATAACATCACATGAATAATTTGATGTAAATTTTATATTCAAGAGCAGATCTCTGGCTCTCAAATTCGGTATAGTACTTCATTGTCCGTTGTCCAATATTAAGCCAATTTTTTTTTTCTAAAATTGCCCCTAACTCCTAAACGAGGTGAGATAGACCGCCCGCCCGCCCCTCCCATAGTAAGAAATGTAAGTTTTTAGCCCCTCTACAAAAGATCAATCCTTGGCTCCAAAGTTATCGTACTCATACCAAAGTAAGAGTATTTATTGTACATATCAGTGACTGTGCCTACACAAAAATGTGGGCAGCGTTTTTCCGATGACGTCTCCGTTTTTTCAGGATCCACGGCCGGACTAACCGCTCCTACTCCACGAGTTACTAGATTTTTAATTTGGCCAGAAACATAACTCGGACAATTTATTAAATATATCTTGAAAAAAACACTGCCTATGGATGTACATACGATTTTTTCAAGACATTCATTTTTGCCCGAATTGTGCATGTTTCCTAAAAAATCACCAGATAATTGTTAATACCAAATGAACTATGAAACATCTAAACAAATCGTATGTACATCCATAGACAGTGTATTCTTCAAGATACACGCGTTAACATAGAAAGTGAGTGGAAATGCTGCGCTTGCATTTAAACAACACGAACGAGGTCAGTTCAGCGCACCGAGTTCAACGCTCTGGTTCGACACCTCTGTCGCGTTCATCGACATAAGCAGCATTCGGCATATGGGCGATTGACCGGTGTCATTTGCAAAGCTTTGAGTTAATTGTAAGTTGTATAAATACTCGTATATAACTTACAAAGTTCTATACATACTCCGAACGGCCAATTTGAACATATTTTTCTAGACAGTTATACTCATTGAGTATTTTCAGTGACTCGGGCTGTAGAACGTATTTTGCTCGTACTGGGAATCGAACTGGGGTGCGTAGGGATCGACGCTACAACCCACATTTCATTTTTATTCAATATTTTAAGTAAATCGGAGCTATGTTTCTGTCCAACTTAAAAAATGCGATTTGCAGATACACGCGATGACGAAGATATCTCAAAGTTGATCGGCAAAACAGACCCATCACCTAGCTTTAAAGAAGACGACAGAGCCATCAAAAAGCTGAAGAATGCTTGTATCGTGTTCGGAACTGTGAGTTATGGAAGCAATAGCTGCTCAGTCTCAGACTGAGTGGCTCGCCTGATGAGTAAGGTAACCAGATGAGCAGTCTATATTGTAGTGTTGAGTAGGACACGTATTTCAAATGCTTTTGTATGAGGTACTCATTTCAGAAATCGAGGTGGTACAATGTCCCACATAACTTGAGGTGCAAAATTTGTCACATAAGAATGACTTCCATACGTTATTATTTGGATGACGTTGCAAGTGTTGTCACAAATTTGAATGAATGATGGAAAAATTGAAATAATTTGCCAGTCAAATATGCAATATATTTTCTTTGCTTCTATAACACAATTATATTGTCCTGCAAGTGTCTCATAAATGGGTACAGAAACGACAATGTCCCAAATATACACCAATATGACAGTTGTAGTCAATGAGTCAGGAATTAAGTATGACAGATTCTACCTCTCTTGCCCCTTAAAATGTTTGACAACCATTTTTCAAATCGGTTTTTAAAGTCAAATTGACCAATCACAGAACGGCATTTACGTTATTTCGTGAATAACTGTCAAAAAGTCTCTGAAATTCGTCAATGGACTAGGGGTCAATCAGCTGTGAAGTTGGGGATCTCCATAATACTTCATTTCTATGGATCAGCGCACACTTTGATTTTTGCTGATACTTCGTCTGCTGAGAGGGAGAAATTATCGCTGAGTATGACAAAAATTGAGGTGTGACAAATATTTTTTTTTTTGAGGTCTTCTTCTCTGGAGTGGTGGTAAGGGACATTTGTAATGCATGTTGTATGAGTAACACAACACTAGGATATTGCATTTGAAGTCTTTCAAAGGTGCAAAGCAGTTACATAATTCACTAGAGTACTCTTTGTAAAAATAGCGACAACAGAATATTTATTCAAGACAAATCGTATTCCTAAGAGTAGAAATACTTCCATATGTTAATACTAGTTAACTGCTAGTTGTTGCATAATATCAAGTTAGTGCAAGGTAGTCATTTCCGCACCCGCCTACACATGAAAGTCATATTCCGGTTTGAGCTATATAAATTACGCTTCATAAATGTTAGCTAGATGAAGAGGTTTTAAATTATTTTCTTGTTTATTTAAGAGCCCTAAGCAATTCGTATGATTTTTTACCGGCATTGAACATGTGGTTATTTAAACATACATAGCTTGTCATTTCAGTAATGCAAGTGACATCTAAAATAACTGGGATTGAATTGCTCAGAAGGCAAATTCTTATCCAGGGAATCTTAATCCATTTCCATACGGAGAGAAATTCGCCCTCCAGACTTCAGTGAAGTTACGGCAGCAATAACCAAACTAAAGTCCAACAAAGCTGCTGGTGTTTGCCGAAATGTTCAAAGCAGCTGACCATGATTTGCTAAGGCGAATACACAAACTCATCTGTTCGGATGAAAGATTATCCGATGGAATCCCAGTATCGCTTGCCCGATCAATATCTGTTCGGTTTCAGCCGGCATTGACAAAATATACAATAATACAGCAGATCTTGTAAAACACGCATGAGTCCCTCACCTTCCACCATATATAGTATTTATAGAGGCGAGCTATGCAGCGCTTTGTCTAATTTTGGTATTCCTGCAAATCTCGTCCGTCTTTGCAAACATGGAGAATGTGCATTGCTCCGTTAAGGTCGGTAAAGGTTTTACCGAGACCGTTGATGTCCAAAAAGGATCTGATTGATATCGGTTCGAGAAGATCGTGCGAAACTCATAATTCAACATCAGAAGAGTGATCTCCCACGAGTCAGTGTAACTGCTCGCATATGCCGACGACATTCAAATCAAAGGAATGGGAAGGAAGCGGCTAAAATGGGTTTTGCGGTGAATGAGGTTACGACAAAGTATGCGCTGGCAACAGAAAAAGGTGCACCAACGCCGCAGTGACAACACGTGGGTTATTACGATAGATGTGCGACAAAGTAGCTTGAATTTAGCTTTAATTTTATAAATAAAGTGCAGAGACAAAATTCGCACGAGTGTGCACCAAATGTACGTCGTGTATGAAGAAAATACAGTCTTAAAAAGTTCGTTTCATTCGAACGACTGGAGGAACAAATCAAGTGCACATACAGCAATGTAGTACCATTGGCTTCAATGATGTCTGTATGTATTCAAAGTAACCTAACGAAAAAAAGAAATTAAGGTTATGACGGATGACAAATAATATAAATATAATCCGCATGTGTTGGGGTTAGTTTTAGTTCCCGTAGCTTGAGCTGAAATTTGTGATGTTTTGACCAGGCTGTACAATGCGCACCTTTCACATCCTGACGAGAGGCCACTGCAACACCGGCGTCTTAGAATGAGCGTTTAGGCATCTAGAAGTGGAATCAATCAATGATACCAACGCGGAGATAAAACGAAGGATCACTCTTGCCAATCGCTGTGTGTTTGGGCTTCCAATTCTCACCCAAATGACCAATAAGTCCCTACATGAGACCTTCATGAACCAAGTCTTGCTGTATGGCGCAAATGCATATACACTAACTAATTCATGGTCGCTTCTAGAAAGTCGCATAATCTTTGGTGTTGATGGCGTTTGGAGGAGGAGACTGAACGACGAACTAAACGGGCACATGGATTTGGTCAAACGAGTACGAGTCTCTTGTCTCAGCTAGCTAGGTCATGTAGAGCGAATGGACACCAATGCTCCGGCCCGGAAGCAGGCACCAATATTCCCACCCAGACCACGCCTCTGCCCGGCGGCGTACACAACTGGAAAGAGACCACAATTAGATGAACTGTAGGCAACCATCACAAGACCGTACTGGATGGAGATGCATGCTGGCTGAAGTCCAGGTCCAACTCAGACTGTAGCGCCAGGCACAGAAGAAGAAGAAATACGAAATGGTAAGTTCACAAACTAGTTCAAGCAATTTCCCCACATTGCTTTGAAATCCATTCAAAACTAATAAAAGTTCAGACAAGCTTTAAAACTGGCAAAAAAAAATATATAACTTACTTGAAGTGACAGTACATGACATTTGGGGGGCATTTCATATCAGCTCTGCCGTTGTCGTAGACTGACAGTATCATGCTCTCCAGAGCGTACCGATGTGCTGATGTGTACGACACCGCTCGCATTACGGCCGACATGTGTGTGAACAGAATCAAAAAGCCCGAAAAGATGATCATGAAGCATGTCATCACAGCTCCAATAAATGTCCCATTCTAAGAAATAAAGAAGATTAATAATATTTTTAACATATACCGCTGACTTTTGTCACGTGTTTCATACAAGTTATAAATAAATTTGGAAAACAAAAACTGAACTGATAAGTGACACCAAGTGAAATGAAGTTTAATTGCGGATGCGATTAGAAAGAAGCCTCGTATCGGGGTCAGACGACTGACTTTCTATTTCGGATCCTTGGAATCAATACTTACAACCGGATTTAGGAGTGTTCCAAGCAAGACACCAAATCCGTCGGCAACAATGGTCACGGTTATTAAGGTCAGCACAAATTTAACGTATCGTTCCAACTCGAACGGTTGGTCTGTCATTAAGTAAAGTATCGTTGAGAAGACGGATGAAAATATTATCTGCAATAGAGAGAGAGAGGAGTTTAGAGGCAGGCTTGTGTTGGGATTCATTGACTTACATGCACCGGTGTTGAGGTTATGAGTGTCGCCAGGTAGTAAGTTTTCAATTTGTACCAATTGTTGAAGGTCTCCTTTTTTATTATGGCGATCTCCAAGGGAACTGAAATGATTTAAAAGATTGCATAAAGTTGAGGAGGTGGCAAGAAAATGGGTAAAGAGAAGAACAAGTCTATGTTTACATGCAGAAGGTTAAGAAAACACGATTAATGTGTCTTGGCCGAAAGACGGTTCCATGCTCGCAGTAAGATTTGTATCAAGTTTGTATCTCTCCCAACCTTGCAGTAACTCTCCTCGCTGCGACACCAACTCGCCTGCGAGTCCTGACAGTTGAAGTCAGGAGTCAACTCAGTGTCGGATGCGGGCTGAGGAGACCATGAAGACCGAGATGGAGGAGCACACACATTTTTGTCAGTTGATCAAATGCGTAGTGTCTCTGAGTAGATTAACGTAGTATTTGTTCGTCTAGAGCTCCAGCTTGTATCCACTACATAGACGAGTGAGCAGGGAGCAGGTGCAGAGAAGGGACGTGCACCATCATGCCAATGTGGAAGCCGGATCACGGGGTAAGTGAGTGCCACAGGCAAGAGGGTCGAGGCTATGTGTCGCGTCAGGAAGGTCTGCAAGCAAATCAATAAGTTGGACGTCAAAACCTAGATGGGTGAGGTTAAGTCACAACTGGCAGAAGCTGCGGAATACAAAGTAAACGCGCGACTAGCACCTTCTACAATCTGTAAGGTCCCCCTTCTCACTTGCAAATAACTGCCTGGAAGCTGACTGCCATCGATGAGCTGACGGTGCGAATTAGCGATTTGGAAAAGCAGAAAACCCGCCTCACCGTCCAGCAGAGCGCTGTGAAGGGGCGAATGAAGTCCTGTGCGGAGTCCTCCCAATGGGAGTCGTTCCTGACACCACATGAATCCACGCTTCACTTGTCACTCACTCCCTTTGCAGTCACTGCGAGATGACATGAAGTCGCAGCTTCCAAAAACTGTCGCGACTCAACCAGTTCTGATCAATGAGAGTCAACGGAATCAAAAAGAAGAAAGACATTTTTGATAGAAATCTATTCCAGGCCTAATTAGTTCTTCAGGATCTGCCATGAAGGACATTTGAAGTGTTCCCTTCAACTTCTCAATTTCGGACATGATGACTCCTAATTCCATTCAGCATTGGAACTCCGAAAACAACACGTGGGTCGGCCTAAATAACATGCCTTGAAAAGTCAAAGACAATAATGGCATGCCAACTGTATGCCTCCCACGCTTGACTGACCATACTTATTATGAGCGTTCAAGCGCTCTCAAGCTTTCCAATTTGCTGACGATTGTATGGCTGCTCATATTTAATTTAAAGTCTTGACACGCACAATGTGAAGTTTCACAAAAGCTAGGCCTCTGAGATGGGACGAGACATGTGATGATTGTGCATCACACATTTCCGCTTTGTTGTTGCAAATCTTGATCAACTGTCCTCACGATTCTTACAAATTCCCTCTTGTGATCCCAGGAGACTTTTACACGTAGGATTTTTCAATCTCCCTCAATTCTCAATTTTGTCTGTTTTCCACGCTCTCTCACACTTGTGCTTCCAAGAATAAAGCAATCTTCGAATTGTGAATCGAAGAGAAACAAAAGGGAATACGGAAAATCCCGAGCAAACACGACACACGGTCTACACCTAGTACGTCTCAAGTCTCTTGCCTTCAGCATTGAAGAATCTGCTACGAACTTAGCGTGTGTAATAGCCGCCTTAGAAGCATCGAAGGCAGAATGGCTTTTGTTTCAGTCTATAAGCATGACTCACTGTGGATCGCTGTTACGAACTCCATTGAAATAACTACTTTGATCCGTAAGACAATG
The DNA here is from genome assembly GCA_905231855.2 of Eristalis tenax. Lineage (NCBI taxonomy): Eukaryota > Metazoa > Arthropoda > Insecta > Diptera > Syrphidae > Eristalis > Eristalis tenax. Next base: position 74,373,417 of record HG993125.1, on the reverse strand, counting down.
TGAAGTATACATCGGGCATTGTTATCTTGTTCGTCAATCGTACCATTGTCATCATCGCCAGCAGGTTTTTCCCTTGAGTCGATGATTGTGGTAAGACTTTTGATCTCCAAGTTTTTCTTGGCTTTTCAAGGCAAAGTGCACGACGATGAGACTTGCCGACTGTAGGGGGTTTGTAGAAGGAAGTGGCTTCGGTTCTCTCATCCGCGGTTGTAACAGTTCTAGGAGAGTACAGGAGTAAGCAAGTGGTGATAGTACATTCACCAGTGTCAATCAATTGGTAATTGGGTGCACTTAGACCAACTTCTTGGGTACATATGCCTTTTGGTAAGCAGTGTTTTACTACTGGGAAACCTATTGCAGTCCATTAAGCCTAGGCACATACATGTGTGAATCTTAGGAGGTTTTTCAGTGATTTGATATATGAACAGATTCTGTTTCTTCTTCATCTCTCCAGCTTCTGCGTAGGTAGTCGTGCGGTACGTTCAGTCGCAGTGCATTTGTACCTATGACACAGTGCCTGGTAAGGCGTAAATCCTTGCGATTAAGACCGATCAGTGATTTTGATCTCTTCTTGCTTCAATACTCAGACCAAACTAGCGAGTTCTGGCTCTACCTAGAGCTTCGTCTTCTAGTTTTTTTTTTTGATTTATGGAGCTGATCGACGGCTGAATCTCCCAGCCCCGAGCACTTTTCAAGAGACTGTCCCCCTCTTAATTTATCTTGGATTCCAATATGCCCCGGTATCCATCAGAGGGTCTTCGAAGTCACCAAGGATATTTCACTGATGCTCTGTCTGCATGACCTAACCAGCTTCGATGTCAGAATGGCTGATTTTATTGTCGCTGGGCTCTCAAAGATAATGGTGATCCATACGTCGGTTACGTTTTGGTCTCTCAAAGCAAGTGTCGCTTTGGTTGTCACAGCCACCCTTAGTGCGATATGAGGGTAGTTGAAGCTTACTTTAAGTTTCGAAAAGACTTTTGCCTTGAGAGCGTCTTTACAGCTGCAGGCAAGGGCATATCTTAAGGGTCTACGTCTTCTCTTGTCTTCAAAATGCTAGACATTCGTCGTCGCTTTACGGAAACTAAGATATATTAAATGCCGATCCCTTGTACAAAAACCTTTCACTCATCAAACCGTCAACAATTTGAGGCATTTTCTTCAAGATCTCAGCCAAATTGACCAGCGATAAACTAATCGTCATTCAGTGAAGAGTTGTGCTAAACAGTTCCGACAACGGAACGGACATGGAACTATTCTCTTCGGACTCGGAACTGGTTCCCGGAGACATGTCCGCGGAACTACATATATAGTTCCAAAAGTGAAACATTTTGCGTTGAAATGTACTCGTAGATCCATGAGCTGAGCTATGTACTTCCCCCAATATGTTTGGATTTGGATTGAAGGAAAGATACATGTTCGCAGAGCTTGATAGTTCCAGGTGACATGCTTAGTATTCAGGAGCGTTTAGTTTGTATGTGTGGAGTATCCGTGGATAATCATAAATGAAAATTTGTTTATGAAGTAACTACGAACATACCTACACATGTGGCAACGGCTATGAGCCTTTTGAACTATGTATGCGAAACGGGCCATTCTTGGCATATGGCACATACGTGAATACACGCGTTAATGTTTTACATCTCGTCGGACATGTCGATGGACGATTGGAACTAGTTCCGGTAGTGGACATATTTCCGGGAACTACTAAGGTCCGGAACTACCCAACTCTAGTTCAGAGGCATCAAATATCATTGCCTTAAACATTTCCCCTTTTTAGAAACCGTACCTTCCTGTCATTGAATTATTCCAATCAGGGTAGGCAATTACTCACATTGTCAGTTCAACATATAACAATCATTCGCACCATTGCGGGTCTATAAACTCTAAAACTCATCCATCATTCATTAGGATTACTCACGAACACTCATAAAGGTAAAGATTACGTGCATCAGGAGCCAGTGATGCAGTGCTCCCACGCTAATGACGCTCGATGTTCGTGACAAATAGTTTGTTATTTCTCAGACAAAAGCTGTCATTATATCTGATTAATCGCATGTAATAAGATCTTGCCAAAGTCCGCCGACGAATTTACATCACGGCAACCGCACAATGAATCATTTTTGCTCCCGGTTACTAAAAAATCTAAGACTGTGTTCAAACACATGAGCAGTCGATGGAAATCAAAGCGTGACCAGAATGAATGTTGAAAATGCAAATGAAACAAATAACTAAGACGTTGCACTCAGGAAATATCGTGGGTTGACACGATGATTTGACTCTTCATACTCACATTTCAAAACACCCGGCATCATCGTCGTATACCATAAGTACACTATTCCAAAAATAAATAGTCCCACATTTGAGATAGCTTTGGTCGCATTAGATCCCGAGTCGCCGTAAAGCAATCCAATCAGTATAGCACAGGATATGTGCATCGCAAGTTTCAAGTACGTAACCGTCTGAAATGAAGCACAAACCGAATGTGAAGACTGTATACTCACGAGGAGAGATCAATGCCTTACCCAATCTCTAAAGAACTGCACGTGACACCGTCCGATGAGGAGCCACAGCTTAATCCATTCCGGCGGCGGATAGTTGTGCTTTGCAGATTCAATCGATGGCCATTGGCCACAACGTTGGCTAGATTCGACGGCTTCGTTCATTTTCACCAGTTGAACATTGTTCATATTCTCGACATCGTCGATGGCATCATGTCGCCACATTTGGTTGGTAGAGGCTTCAAAAAATTCTGCCGAGAAGTCTCCATACTCACCGGATACGACTTCAAGTACTGCAATTACAAATCAATGGGGTTGTTCTTGCAGTCATTGCTTGCTGACAAACTTACAATAATCCGCAGGATTGTGATACTCTGGGCAATCCAAGCCAAAGGACTGCAGGTATCTGACTGTGTTTTGAGGCGAACCCTGGTAAGCACATTGGCCTTTATTTAGGACATAAATATGTTTGAAAATGTTGTACACTGTTGAGGATGGTTGATGAATTGTGCAGACTATTGTGCGTCCTTCACTGGCTAATTGTTCCAAGAGATTAATTGTGTCGAATGATGTAGAACTGTCCAAGCCGCTGTAAGGGGAGATGGTATTGACATAAGTTCGTTAATTAAGCTAGAGGATTAGGGTCAATGAGAGTTATAAGAAAATGTCAACAATTGTATGGCTCTACGAATCGAGTTAAATCTGGGTCTAGTTTCTACAGCAAACACTCGTTAACGGCGAAATTTTAGAAGTTTTTTTTTTATTGTCAGTGACTCGAAAAAGGTGGAGCTGGGTCTCACGAAAGTTGGTAAATTCGGCAATTTGAACCTGCCAACTCGGGCGCACCAACCCACAAAGCTACGGCGATCTCAACATCCACAACTAGCCGTTAATAGGATGTTAACATTTCAAAAACCTGCGGAAAAAGTTGTATAGCTAAAAACACAGTGAATTTTTCCGTATAATTGAGAGTCGGTATGTATTGATAAAATAAAATATATAAAATATGATGTATAAAATATTGCGTCTATAACATAATTCGTGCGTTTTATTTTTTTTTTTTCAAAATTTGAGCGTTTATTTAAGAAAAACGTGTACAATAGTATTATTCAAAGTATTGCCCATCTGAAGCTATGACTTTTCCCATTTTTCGGGCAATTTGTGCATCCCATCCCAAAAGAACTGCGCCGGCTTGGCAGCCAAGAATGAATCAAGCCAATTTTTGATATTCTGATGTGAACCGTATTTCAGTGAGGGCGTTCTGCATTGACCGGAACAAATGGCAGTCAGAAGTGGCAAGGTCTGGGCTATAAGGCGGGTGGGGTAAAACTTCCCATCCACTGTTTTCCAAATAGTTCTTAACCGGAATAGCAACGTAGGGCCGAGCGTTGTCATGATGGAAAATTATTTCCTCGTGTCTGGTCTCATATTCTGGGCGTTTTTCGGCTACTGGTCTCTTCAAACGGGTTAATTGGGTTCGGTAGCATTGTCCATTGATGGTTTCACCCGGTTTACCCCAGCTCATAATATCTGATCCCACCAAATACAGAGCATTACCTTCGCGCAATGGTGAAGGTAGGCATTCGGCTTTTCCGTTGATTTTGCTGGTTGGCCAAGCCCAAATCATCACTTTTAAATCGTGCGAACCACTTTTGGTACGTTTGCTCAGCTAGCGCATTTTCACCACGAACTTCCAAAATACGATGACTTTCGGCTGCAGGTTTCTTCATATTAAAGTAATGAAGAAGAACTGCCCGCAAAAACACTTTTTCAGGTACAAAGTTCGACATATTTGAGTGAAAAAAAAAATTATTGTTGTCTACGCTTCAAATGAATGACACATACTGAAATGACGCACAATGACAGTAGCTTTCCAACGCATGTTCCAATGGAATAACACAAGTTACGCCATCTCTTAGCAAACCGCACGGCCCCATAAATTCGGGAATTTGAACCTGCCAACTTGGGCGCACCAACTAACAACGATAAAAAAAAAGTATTTCACTTTGAAAGCCGATAATAGAATGTGAACATATCAAAAACCTGCGTAAAAATAAATATAGCTCAAAATACAGTGAAAACTCGAGATTTTCTGAATAATTGAGAGTCGGTATGCACAAGGAAATTCGGGGAAAAAAAAAGTGGTGGAGGGTGCTGGGATGACATAGTCAGTGGGGGTGCAAGGTGGACAACCGTACAGCCCTACATGTCATACAACCGACGCTGGAAGTTATGAAGTATAAATCTGCGATTGATTCATCTGACGGCGCGTGCACCTCAATGAAACTGAGTACAATCAAAATAAGCAAACTGTCTGATATATCAGCTTACCTTGCCAAATCAGCACGAGTAACTGTCTTTGACCCACTTCTATCAATCGGATATTCAAATTCATCGAAAGTTATTCGTTATTTGCTGTACGAGAATGCGCTTGAAGGTAATCACAGGGGCATTGGAACACTACAAAATATCTCGAAAATATTTTTTAGCTAGTTTTTACTATTTCAATCTATCAGCAGAGCAAATAATTAAGAACGATAAAGAAGAAGCATATACGAGTGTTTTTATATCGATTAAGAACAACTTGGAAGCTAACTTTCATTTCACCCGTTTTATGGCCAACAGATGTGTATGCAAATGTGGCGCAAAATTTCAAAAACAGCGCAGTTCCAGTTCACTTTATGTTTGAACTCACATTCAGTTCAATTTATTAGGGATTTAAATCTCACATCGACCTCCAGATTGCCATTTGATACACACTACCGATTAACTGATCCAATATCGTTTCTTGGAACCATGACAGTAATCAAAGCATCCAGCCTTTTATGATTGACTACAAATTACGGTTTTTGGTGAAGATATTATACCTGCTTGCCGATGAATAGGCACACCCATGAAACAGGTTTGGGCTCAAACTTACAACCGGAACTGCAAAACATGATCTTTCAAGACATCTAGCAGGTTCAGAAAATCACTGTCTGCGATAGATTTGGATTACATTTAGTTATTCCTGCACTGGATTGGAGCCATAAAATGAGTTCACCTTGTCGGCGACTTGCAAGCCTACACAAAAACCAACCATTTCCTTATTTGTTGGCCATTAACAGAAATCAAAGTCGAATTATCATTCGAGCTCAAATTTCCCCTCGGTCTTTGCACTTTGACTGGCATAAGACTGCAGACAACTCTGTTTTGCACTTGCAGATAGCATTGACCCAGAATCCGTGTAGACACCGACAGCAGTGCTGCGATACAAATGTGTTTACTTACGTTGTTGGCTCGTCCAGAAACAGAACCGGTGGGTTATCAATTAATTCTAAGGCAATCGACAGGCGCTTCTTCTGGCCACCAGACAGTCTGGAGCATTTGGTTTGTTTAGCATTTGTAAGTTTCAGCATATCCAACAGATGCTCAATCTGCAGAAAAGAAGAACAATAGAAAGGCCAATAAGCAAGATGCATTCAGAAAGATTAACCAAACACCACTGTGACTCACCAGCATATGTTTCTCTTTGAGATTCATTGAGTTGTTTGAGATTTTCAAGGTTGCGGCCAGTATCATAGCCTCCTCGACGGTGAACCATGGAAAGAAGTGATCATCCTGCAGAATGTAACAACACACCTTACGTGACTTTGACTTACTCCCGAACGATATCGAACCTTGTACTCCTGATTTGCTGTGTAAACAAGAAACAGATGCAAACTTGCATAATGTTGTAAATTGTATCGCCTTATTGATACTTACACGAAACCAGTTAAAATATTCATCAGAGTCGATTTACCAGCTCCAGATGGGCCCATGATGGCGGTGAGCTCTCCAGACTTGAATGTACCCGATATTGATTTGAGGACATCTTTCTTTTCTGCGGAAAATAAATGCAAAGATACAGGACAACTGATTAATATACTGACGCTGAGTAATATCAATTTAAGTCTCTCTTAAAGACGTAATAGATCGAGGCAGAGATTAACTATATGGCGAGAACGAGATTTGAATAATTAGCTGGTGTCACGAAGGCGGTCCAACAGCGACGCCTGACCATAAATCTAGCGTTAAATTGGATATATTTTGTGATACAGCACTTAAGTGTTGAACAGATGACATCGAGAGTACAATCAACGCCGGGAGGTAATGTGGTTTTGTTCCTCAATTAGTTTTGTGGTGCTGTGGTGATAAGTAATTAAGGTGCTTTGAGCGGCAAGTTCAGAATCACTTGAGATTGTATCGTGGTGGACCAACTTTAAAGTTAAGGAAAATAAGCGTGTTGAGTGTAAGTCAAATTAAAGCGATTTATGAGGTACGGGTGTTGAAACGTCAAACTGACATCAATCATCGTTAAGCTTGGCGTCTTTTTACTGCACGCTTGATGTTCCATACAGAAACTGACTTATCGTCAGTCGACTTCTGGCACGATCTGCCAGAAGTCCGTACAACTACTAGCATAGCGGATGACATTGGCGTGACTGGCAGACAAGAGCGAGCAGCCAATAAGGCATTTTCTGACATTGAGACGGAAGCGGCTAAACTGGGTCTAGCGGTGAATGGGGGCAAAACGAAGTCTTTGACAGAGCGTCACAATGGCGAGCTACAAGTATTTACGAACTTCGTCTAACTCGGCTCCGCAGTAAACAGTACGAACAACATCAGTGCCGAGATCAAGCTCAGAGTGACTCATGCCAATTCCTGCCAGCACTTGTCGTTTCTATTGGCCTTGAAGCTGACTTTGTATAAGGCTATGTTAATCCCAGTCCTGTGCGGAGGCATGGACAATCTTAAAAGAAGTCCTTGGTCACATCAAGAGAAAAGTTCTGCATGCGATCTTTGGTCACATACAGACAGCGACATGAGCCTAGTCAGGCCTCTACGGATCCAACGCCTAAGGCGGCTGGGCCCTGTAGAGCGTATGGTAAACTCAGCTACGTCTCGAAGAGTCTTCGACTCCGAACCTGTGATACGATGCAACAGAGGACGCCCGATTTGAAACGGCCTCACCTCTTTCGACTCACTGACAATGCTCGAAAGTTATAACTGTTTAGAAAAAGTTTCTCAAATTGGAAAATATCTGTGATTGTAAAAAGGCATTAGTATGAAGAAGGTTAAGAAGTTGTTCAGGTTTTTCCTTTCTCCCAAAAGTAAGGTCAGATGGATGTTTCCGTTCTTTCAACTGGTGATTCAATTGGTAATAGTGATGTAGGAATTTGCCTAACCATCTTTGGAACACAGGACAGTCAAACCAGCGAACGAAAATACGCACACATGCACTGACAGACAAACGATGAAAAGCGACGAGAGCCAGCATCAGGATCTGTTCAGGCACAGAATCCGAAGTAGGATGTCGAAAACAATCGTGTTAAATAAATACATATATTATATACGAATACGACAATCATGCATGGATATTTTAAAACGAACAAAATCAAAGACTTATGGCCTGGCGAATCAATGCGAACCAAATGAAAATTGTGAAAAAATTAATAATAAGACATATCGTTAAGGCAAATGTCATATACTTTAGTTTTGAGCAATTACTCAAGCTAACACTAGTATCCAATCAGAAATCAAGTTTTCATAGAAATACCCAACTTCTACCACTTGCCACTAAAATTTTATGTCATCGTTTTTTGTAACAGTTTTCGAACAAATCTGAGAATGCCACATGATTTAAAGAATTTATGACTAATTGCAAAAAACCGTCGGTTTAAAAGGGGAAAATTAGCTGTCAAGTCCGATGTCTCTATAATAACGTCTGATTCCAATGAAGTATCGTAGACTGGTCAAGAATGAGATGAATCACAATTCTTTTTGCCAGAATTCGTTGATGAGAGAGCAAGAGTTTTATCAATAACGATTCAGTTGTAAGATATAATGCAAATATCAAATCTATGTGCAAGATGCGTGTTTATCAAACATATGTATGTGATAATTATTCTACACAAAAATAAACTGCTCAGGTTCAGTCCATAACAAGTGCTACGCAACATCTTTTTTTAAATTTTGTTCTTGCTTAAAATGGCCGAAAAAAAACATATATAGTATTTTTTTCTTGTGGAAATGTTGCAACAACTTCCGTGGAGGACATTTGAATTGTTCCTAATACTTTATTTGAATTTAATTTTATTTTAATTCCACGGAAGCTTCATACACTTTTATTACACTTATCGGAAGGTTGCCGCCAAAGAAGTAATGGTCAAGTTCTTCCTTTCATGTCGTTAAGTTCGGTTATCCGATGTCAGGAGGCGCTGTCGACGCTCACAGGGATGTTACAACTTCACTGTTTCCACTACTGTAGGTATGTTTCATTGAGAATCTGTACTCAGCTCAGTATTGGTTCTCAATAAAACGCTCTTTTACTCGTTTTATGTTTTTGTGTCAAAGTTGGTGCGTTTCTTTACTTTCATGGCATTAGATATCAATGTACGAATAGAGAGTATCTATATTTCATAGCATCAATATTCATTCACTAGAAACGTTTGTATTAAACAAAGGATGGATGTCGACATTTAGAACACCAACATCACTCGAAAAAGTCGATACATACTCAGTCTGTTGGAATGAATAATATTCATTTCGACTTTTGAAAAGTTTTGCTTCCTATACAACACCATATATTTAACACAACCATCATGATGTCGGCGGCCGTGGCGTTGTGGGTTGATGCGTCGACTCCTAGGCACTTGAGGCCACACTGCCTAGGTTCGACTCCCGGTACGAGCAAAATAATGTTAACGGCCCCACCTCTTTCGAGTCACTGACAATGCCTAAAGAGCATAACTGTCTAGAAAAAGCTTCTCAAACACGCCGTTCCGAATCGGCATAAAGCTGCAGCTCCCTTTCAATTGTTAGAGAACAACACGAATGGTTGCTGAGAATCTAGACCCTGGCCCTCTGCGGGGTGTAGCGTCACCCATACCATTGTTATTGATCATGATGTCGACGAATCAAATACCTTGGAAAATAACGATAAAAGTAACCAACGACCAACGAAAAGTCACTGACGAAGATAAAACAACTATTGCCAGACTTACTTGACTCGTTTTCGCCAGCGTTAACCGGTCACTAGTAGAAACACTAGTAGAAACACAGTTTGTGGAAACAAACTGTGTTTCTACCAATGCAAAGAAGTTAATATTTTCGTACCTAACCGTGTTCAAACTGCTTCGTATTGTCATAATTTTGTAATCTTCACATTGGTGTACCTCATGGTGCTACTCTCAGTCCGGTATTATTCTCAATGCTCACTACTTTAGGTTAGGTAGTGTGGCTACCATCGTAATTGATGGATTCACTTAGACCCAGGGGTCTATTGTGTTGCCACTGGACCGGTTAGCATCCGTTACTCCAGCAACCATTTTGCTTTGGGGACCACCGCCCAGCATGATGTGAAATCCTTTTCGGATATATCCGTTAGTTCATTTATGTAGTATTCTTTCAGAGTTTCTTTCCTAACACAGGCCAGTGCAGGGCAGTTGCAGAGTAAATGTGAGGGATTCTCCTCTTCATCCATGCATCTGCTACAGAAGTCGTTGTATGGTAATCCTAGTCTTGGGGCGTGTCTTCCCATGCTAGGTTACTCAGACTGAGGATGGCCGTGCTTCGTTGTAAGTACATTCTTGGTTGTCTTGTTTTTCTTACATATAATTTTTTATAATATTGTTTTTTTAATCAATCCACATCTATGTGACTCATACACCGGATTTTCACGCCTTTTTTCCAAAATCTCGAGCCACTCACCACATACTTTAAATACACACACATTTTCTTGTAGGCACTTATCAGTTGTTGACAAAAAGGGTTAAAATCCTGTTAGTGAGCGAAGCATGCCACCCACCACATACTTTAAATAAACCAAAATTTCTCACAGGCGCCTCATTAACAGCTTTTAGTGTACACATGTAGCTTCGTTTAAAAAGCTAATTGATTTCACTCAACCTGGCAACACTGTTCTCAACTATAAACAAATGAAAAACCATCCCCACACCATCCATACCGATTGCTGGAAGGGCATTTGATTGGGTGCAATCATAAAGAAGTGAACCACATTGACCTTGACAATTCTTTTGTTGGTACTTATAGCATGCACACCCAAAGGAGGGAAACGGCAAAAAATAGATCCCTTTGAAAAGTTCCTTGGTGCATATCTATGGGGATTTCGGAAAGAAGGCCTATACGACCAGTTAATGAGTCACATAAACATGGTTTGATTAAAAAAAATTAAAATTAAGAAAAAAATTTAAAAAAAAAATTATATTGGTAAAAAAATGTTAAAAAAATGTAAAAAATGTTAGTTCTAAGCAAAAACAAAATAAAAAAATAGTTTGTTGCTTAGTTCGCATAATGGAAACCAGCCCCAAAATGAACGTATATTTGGTTGGTTGATCTCTACAAATATAAAGGTTCTCATAAGCAAGTGCTCTTAATTGAGTACTATAGACCGCTTTCGAAGGCTCACAAAAACTTGATCATGATAAAGGTACCATAAGATAGACAATGAAACGTCATCCTCTGGACAGTAATTTATATTAATTTAAGAGAGATGCACTAGTGTCAGTGTTTGAAAGCAAAGGTCGGAAAAAACACGTAGAATATATTTTCCGCTCTCCTTTTTTTATTCATTCGGCAAAAAAAGCGTATTAATTGGTATTCATATTAATTATGGATTATTCAAGATTTTTTTTATATTCTTTAAGTAACTATAATTCATGTGCACACTCTGTGGTGAGAGTGTTCGTAGTTATCTACTTTTTGTTAGTGATTTAATTCGTTTTTAGCGAAATTGTGTAACACAGCGAGAAAGTACAAGTGTCCTAGTTAATTTTGCAAGTTTGCTGAAGTTCGCAGATATCCAAGTGTTCGTGGTATCCCCATGTGATGGAGCACAGGCTTACGAAGCAATCCTTGATTTCATGGAGGGAAAAGTTATGCATTTGCTTGCGTTGGTGATGATTGGACTACGAATTGTACGGTCTGTACATGAGCGTAGCCAGGTGTCTACGGATTCAGGGCCTAAGGCTGCTGGGCCCTGAAGAGCAAGAGTACAAGAAGTCTCCCATTCTAAGCCCCTGCGACAACGCAATAGAAGACGCCCGTCGTTAACGTCAGACTTGAAACTAGAAATTTATTGGTTAATGCACAAGTTTACCATGCGTGAAAAATAGAAAATATACAAATGTTGTCTATTTTCTATACGTCGTCCCCCTTGCAGTTCCGATTGTTGGGTTTTAGTCTGATTTTCAGTGGATCAAAACAAAGCCGTGGTGAAAGTCAGAAACCTTCGAAGATATCAAGACTGCCACAATTAATGTCTAAACCTATCCTGGAACCAATGACTAACTTAAATTTAGAGAAAATAAACTTTATAAGAATACCATTAAGCTCCCTTTTAACAACCACCTGTCCGAAGATGTTTTACCTAACCACAAAGTTCCCCTGGCTAATACCAGGCATCAATTCTTGAGTACCCCACACCCTGGATCTTGGTGTTTCCCTTTAATTACACTATCTATAGCAATCGTTGTTGCCGCTATAAATCAACCTCAATTGTGATGTCAATTGTGCCAGGCTAAATGATGGGGAATAACTCACAACTCCCACCACACCGCAGTAGATAAATGTCAATCAATTAATCACCTAAACAACCGTGCTACGGTCTCACAATTTGAATAGAGATGAGTAGAATAATGTATCGGATCCCGTGGTCTATATCCGTAACTAACATCAATTAAATGCAATTATCTAATTGCAAGCTAAATTGAAATGTTCAGCACGTACAGTGGCTGCAAGTCGGAGTTGACTTGCCAACTTTTGCTGAAATGGAAAATGGCTTTTCCGTTGTCATTTGAGACGTCAAAATAACAGGGTTTTGATTAAATCTAAACTGTCACTGGTTAGTCACCTGGAGTGAAACATGACCCCTGGATCGTGAGCCACTACTTAAAGCAAGGGTACGGGTTCAGACCGAGGTAACAGAGCATGAACAACAACTGTCAACTGAAAGGAAAATCAGTCTGTGTCTCAAATATCGACCAAGAAACCGATACCCTAACTGGCGCATGAAACTGAAAGTGTTTCAACGCCAATAGAAGATGGTATGTATGCCAGTCAACGATCTCTGAATGACGGACCAACCGTGTTTAGAGACAGATCACTATGTACACAACTCATCTGCATTCTTAAAAGTGAGTATAAGCTGAAATTTCACAAGACTCAGCCGCGATGTGAAGTGAATTGGCAGCTGTAGTCATTTGGTTAATATTTGTTCATGTGAACAAATAGGCAAATGCCAAGTGTTAACGCCACTTGGCTGTACCGCGAGACGGTTTCAAATGAGTAAGACTGGGATGTACTGTTTATTCAAATACCACAGACCCCTCATGATGGTGTACATTCTCAAAGGAAGGCATTCCTCTTTGCGGTGAATGAACAGCTTACCGGGTTGACAGTTGGAGCTAGGTCTGGATTCGAATACATTAATATTAATTTGTCATGTTGTGTTTTACAAGCCATTACTCTTTGTTCAAATGATAAATCATGAATCATTCATTAAACAAGATTAGAGTAGAGTGTCGATGCTTGGAATTGAATATCCAAACGAAGCCTTGACCAACATTAACTTGTTCCGGAGTGCAGAGCGCTTATTTTTGGCACTAACATTTCATTATCATGTCAGACGGTATACACAGCGACAAGAGTCTCAACTGCATACGTCAAAGGAACCTATAGCTTATGTCAGATCCGAACGAAAAGGCTGTAGCTCTGCCAGATTTAAGACTGTCCTTAATTGCTTCTGGCAGCTGAATAAGAAAAAAAGTGGAATCCTAACACCAACGCCTAGAGATCGACTGCTTTTGCTCTAGCAAAAGCAAAAATGAACGAAACTTAACGAAAGTGGTCATCGAATATCAATTCTGTGTATTTGCCAGAATGTTCAAGTGGGCTTAAGCCTCCTAGCAATAATTAGGTTTAGGGCCTTAACATTTGCATTGTTATGTCAAGCAGCCCTTGTGCAGCCTTGTGTAAACCACAATCAAACTCCAAAGCAAACGAATTCTCTGTGCCTGATTATCTCAGTACAGTGAGACTCCATTTTCTCGATCAAATGCCTAAGCACTGAGTTAACGTTCACAATACGCCCACTCTGCGAACATGTGCATACTTTGCACATGAATCAGTATCAGTCATGTTCATGACAAAGCGTATTAAATACAAATTAAATACACGCGTACAGAATGTCCAGAGACGATTATCAGCTTGGAAATTTATGGAAATGATAAAGCGAAGCAACGGAACACTAACAGGATGGACCTTGAAAATTAAAATAATGTCTGGTTGTGAGATCAACTTTAACCTAAATTTAATTTAAATTTCGCCTGACAGCTGGCTTCTGCGATGACCCACATTCTGAACGCGAGTACGTGTTGTTTGCGCTCGTCCGTGGCAGGTGTCAGATGGGGTGAGTTGTGGTAATTTGTTTCCATATCCGTGAGAAAATTCGAACAGGAAACAATGTGTGGATATGCAGATTTTTAGATAGCAAATCGCCTGACCCGAAGGAACTCAACGTATTTCAATATGCCTTATCGCTGTGTACTTTTCCAATGAACATGACTTGCGTTGTATGATCCCGAAAGATGAGTAAACAATGAGCTTGTTGGCTTGTCTGTTTGGTAATTAGCAACTGGATGAGGCGCTGGTCTCGCCCGGACTGAAACTTAGTAACTAATTAGCAAATAAGCATTATGTAAACTTTACTCATTCTGTAAGGTCATTTGAGAATTACACCACCCAAGCTCAGGATAGATGCTCAAGTACGAGAACGTGTTGCAAAGACCGTTGTGAAAGAAGTTTAATGATTATGGCCAAAAATAAAGGTCTAGGCCTTTCCCCTAACAAGGCATATTCCGCGTAACGTTTAATTAGTTCAAGTTGAGTGCTTATTGCTTATTCATATAGCTATGGTGAATTACATTTTTAAATTGTTCAGTCAACCGAGTTTTGTTCGTTCGACCTCAAAGAACTGGGGTAACTGAGCCACGCAGTCAGATGTACGAGTATGTTCACCATCTTTAACTTGTGCACTTTCATTAGGGGCGACGAATGCACGCCTGACTCTAATTGTTAAGTGTAAGTATTATTTGAGTTTGACTGGGTAACACCTCAATCGGAAGACAAAATTGAAGTAATCTAAGCCCGACCAGGCATGGAGGTATACTCCTTTGCATGGTTCAGATTTCTACCACACCAACTTTCAAGCTAGTGAATTAAGAAACAGACTTCATTAGGCTCTAGGTCTGGCTCTGTCTCTGGCTATTGCTCTGGCTCTGGATCTGGCTCTGGCTCTGGCTCTGGCTATGGCTATGACTCTGGCTATGGCCCTGACTCTGGCTCTGACTTTTGCTCTGGCTCTGACTCTGGCTCTGGCTCTGACTCTGTCTCTGTCTCTAGCTCTGACTCTGGCTCTGGCTCTGACTCTGTCTCTGTCTCTAGCTCTGGCTCTGGCTCTGGCTATGGCTATGACTCTGGCTATGGCCCTGACTCTGGCTCTGACTTTTGCTCTGGCTCTGACTTTAGCTCTGGCTCTGACTTTAGCTCTGACTCTGGCTTTGGCTCTGACTCTGTCTCTGTCTCTAGCTCTGGCTCTGTCTCTGGCTCTGGCTCTGGCTCTGGCTCTGCCTCTGGCTATGGCTATGACTCTGGCTATGGCCCTGACTCTGGCTCTGACTTTTGCTCTGGCTCTGACTCTGGCTCTGGCTCTGACTCTGTCTCTGTCTCTAGCTCTGGCTCTGGCTCTGCCCCTGGCTGTAGCGAATGCCTTGGAACCTACCGATCATTCGTCGCGTCTTAAAATAAACTTTTACGAAGCTATTCAAAGCATATTCAACAGAGGACAACCTAGCACTGGATATTAAGATATTTGAATGAAACAAATAGATGTGCTCCTACCGTGCACTAAAACTTCCTGCATGAGTTTAACCTTAAACAACTCCAAAGCTAAAATAATTTGTTTCTAAATCAAAACAAGAACAAGAATCAAAGTAAAAAAAACTCTAGCTTACAGCAGTTCAATGTGGATAACCCCAATGAAGGTGGAATCGTATTCAAGTGTATATAACACACCACATCACGCAGTAGACCATGAAACAATTTGGAAATTCATGAATAAATAATAATAAGAATAGTAATGCTTAAACAGCAGACAGTTGAAAATAATGTATTCAAAAATAACTTACTTCGTGACTTTGGCGATGTGACACTATAAGTCAGATCCTTAAATGTGATATCCACCGACCGTACCTTCTTCTCCATCTTTTCCTTCAATTTATGTCTTGCGTTGATATTTGTTGTATCTCTCCAAATCGAACTACGCCAACCTCATAGCCCCAATCAAAACATTGTCAGAATCAATTGATGTTCTGTAAGTAAATAAAAGCAAATCATGTTATCTATTAGCATTTTTCGAAAGCATTCCACGCGTTTACTTGAGTCATAAATTCGCATCAACACCAGCCTACACACTGGCCACTTAGATAATGCAATAGAAATGCGCAACTATTACACAGGAAATTACACCGTTTTCTCCATTTGGTCTTCCGGAATAGAAAAATGAAAGTTTTCCCCCCTCTAGCTTCCTCTCACACTTCAAGCTGACAATCGCACGTTCCATACGTACCCACAAATAGAGCTAAATGAAAATTCAAGCGCACACACAACACTCAAGCACAGTGCACAGACTCAACCAGCAACAGGCTTCATTTAAACAGTGAACCACCATCGCTTTGTTTTCAACGCTTGGGTAATTAAATGATGTTGTCAAATTGGCTGAGGAGTTCATATTAGGTCTTGTCTTAGACTCTGGTCTTGTAAGAGAAACAACCACACAACCGACGCTTTCAGTGGCCCACTATTTGACACAACATAAAACACGGTAATATCTGTCAAATAAAACATGCAAAACAATGTCGTCGGAGGGTAATTAAGATTTGATGATGACATCTCAAAGTGCACTCAATCCGATGATGTGCCGCAAAACATAATCAAATTACAAGACAAAAAGCCAAATTGTTTTGTCTGTGTCTGCATCTGTAGGGCGGAAATACACATCGGGTCGTGCGTCGTCGTGAAAGACAAGTTTTCGGAACTCTCGGCTTATAGGCGAAGCGCGCAATCGTCGGACTGCAAGAAGTGCGAGTATACAAGGTAGGGGGACCTTGAAACTTCAAGATAATTTGTTGATAGAGTAGAGACTAAATAAACAGTAATGGGATGTTTTCATAGATTCAGTTGTGTTTTTTTCTTGCTTTTAAGCGCAACATCTGATTCTGGTATTGTTTTCTCATGATTGGAGCACAACTACAGCGGAATGCTAACAGTGAAGTTTGAGAAGTTATTTCGGTACATTGGCAGTGCCACGAAGGAGGCAGAAGATTGAATTATGAAAGTTGTGAAGTGGAGTTTCTACATCTGGCCAGGCGTGTTTTATTGAGAACTCAGTACTCAGCTCAGCTCATTAAAATGCTAGTCTTCTCTTTTTTTTTTTGTGGCAAAAGTTGATGTCTGCCCTTACTTTCATGGCATTAAATGTCAAAATACGAATAGAACGCCTCTATGTTTAAATTTTTTTCAAATATGTTTTAAAATGTTCGTGCAAATATGGTTTTATTCACAAGAAGCGTGTGTGTATTAAGTAAAGGATGGATTACAAAATTGAGGTACGTCATCCTATGTCAAACTGCCGATAGTTGTGTTGTCGGCGGCATCTGTGATTCAGTGGTTTTATCGGAATCGTATTTAAGGCTCCACCTATGATAGAGGTTCATCAAAGCGCTCTAGTCAGTGTTGACTGTCAAATGTCACTGAGTGAGACTCTGCTCAGTAGTTTGTGTTGTTGCTGCTTCGCGTATAAAAGTAATACTGAGCTGAGTACAGATTCTCAAAAAAACGCCTACCCGTAATTTCGTGGCAATCAAATCCTTGATTTATTATAATCTACAGGTTTTCAAATATGACAAACCCTTTTGAACACTCCCGGCCAAAACTACCTTACCGACCTTACTTTCTCTATTGTGGATTTTCATGATAGACTCCTTCTGAAACAATTTGTGGTCCATTTGTGAGTATGCCATCGTCTCCTTCATTTCTCTGAATTTAGGCTCACTTGTTTTTGTCAATTTCAAAAGAAATGAATAACAATAAATGCCGATGAAAGTGCACGATACACGCAAACTCAAATTGTACTTTCAAAGTCTACGCGACAAAACTATCAACGCAAATATCACTCATCGGCAGAATTCCAAGTGACCAGGTGAGCTCTTCGCCCAGTGTAGACAATGGCAATCACCATAATCACGCCATCATCACGGCAGCTTTGGTTTCAGTTCCTCAGCAGTAAAAGACACGGAGCACCGCGCATGCCTACGGACTTGCTTAGATACCAGTTGCGGTGGCATGGATTCCGGTTTTCATCTGCGATTGGACCGTCGAGACGAATTAAAGATCGTTGACCGGCGAAATGATCTTGAAAAATCGGAACAAGGGAAATGGCAAAGAAAACGAGAAATGCAGGCTTGGGGATCACGGCAACATGGTTGACACACAACACACGTCAAGGTCTTGATAAAGAAGAAGAAGTACGTATCATCAGAATAACACAAGTGTTCGCATGGACGCGTCAATGAATCAGCATCCAATTGCGGCCTGCTCATACCATGGCGTCTGTGGGCATGGTTGCAGAACGCTAAGTCGCGTTGATGGCGGCTGGGCTGGGGAATATTTTAATGGTTTGGGATCAGCAGAGGTTGACTGATTAACGATGCAGAACGGAACATGACGCGTCGAAATTGTACCATAAAAGTGAAAAGATAGGCGTAATGGGAAAACGGCTGGAATAAGGTCTATCATCAATGCCTCAAGTGAGAAATTATTGCGTTGGTCAAACAAAAGATGATGAACATCTTGTGGGGTTGTGTTTCAGGGGATTTTAATCTACCCGACCCGAAATTTAAGCCAAAATAGGTCCGATTTGCAGTAAAAAAAAAAAAAAAAACACTCTTACAGATTCCACGTGTGTGTGTGACAAATTTTCAAAGGAGTTAACAGGCTCCCTTGACGTATGTCGCTGTCGGTTAAGTGCCTGCCCTTGGTTAGTGTGTTCCCCGGTTCGAATCCCAGTGAAAATAGTTTACGTTTTTATCTGATTTTCAAATCTGGTCAAGTCACCATTTGCCGTTGGGATCAAATTAACGGCACTGTCACTGGAGTGTTCAGTGGTAGTGGTCTGACTATGGGAATCTCAATAGACCAACACTGTGTGTTTGGCGTTGGTGAACTCCCTAGCAGCCCTCCTACCTTCCGAACAGGCTCCCAATTGACACCTCAAATAATTCAACTGATCGGCTGGTACATACATGTACACGCTGTACGCACTTTAACATGGCGGTGAACACCGTCTTGGTCGTACATATTAACAGACGCTTTTACACGCTAGAGTGGATACTTACTATTGCGTGTCAGTGACTATTACCGATCACATAAGCTCTGCGTGTGCTGGCAACGCCATTATTTCAGAGGAAATTGCAGTAAGTATGCCCCGGACGCCAGATTATCGCAAATACAAAAATAAATGCATTCATTACAGACACGTGGACCCACTATGCAAACACAAATGGGAGCTGATTGATGGGTAGCCTCCAGAGATGAGCGGTGGCATTGGCGCAGAATACATCGATTGCAAGAAAGTCGTTACTACTGCTGCGCAATCATTTAATTGTTGAATTAACAGTCACAACACTGCAAGTCGAAAGCCCTTAAGTTGAATTTTCCGATAAGTCGAACAAATGTTTCGAGACCCCAGACGTAATTCGAACATTCCATAAATCGAAAACATTATTTGTTCCCGTGCCTATTCGACTTAGAACGGCTCGACTGCAAGCTGTACATTGTTTTAATAACTTCTTGAGTTGTTCAATTGGATTTGCGGGTTTTTGTAGAGGTCTATTACTTTCTTTCTTTATTCTGGAAGAGGCATAACGTCTTTACTGCAAAAGCCAACAAGTTCATGGGTTTACCAGTTTTCCAGGAACATTGTGATGACATCTTCGGAACTGGCTGCCTTCCGTCCAAATTGTTTTGCAGAGAGTAAGTCATCTGGCGCATAATTTGATCTCGAGAATAAGACTGGTGCTGCATGACATTCAAGTCAAATTAATTCAGGCTTTGTTGTATCACTTAAGCTGTGTTTTGTCTGACCTTGTCATGATAGAAAACAACGCTCTTCCTGTTTACGTACATTTGAATGGGCGATGTTATACAACTAAGCTATATTCCGTGTTGTCAAATGTCAAATGTCAACGCTAACTGCGGCCAAGATTTGATCGCCGCCTATGGTGGGTAAACGTCTGCAGAGGACGGGATTAGCAAGTTCTGTGTTTCCTGAACGTAAGTGTGTATACGAACGCTGTAAGTGCTTATAGTCGATTCTGAATACACGATGAACTACCTTTTTCGCTTTACAGACAAAAATAAACATACATTCAATCCCAAAAGTGTGCATACAGCAAAAATATGCCTCCGTTCAAAAAGCATTAATTTCAAACGGGACACCAATTTTAGATGCAATTTGTAAATATATGGCAATTATATAAAATATGTCAAGATGTCTCAAAAATGAAAGGCACAGCGAGTCATTTACAAAAAAAGAATGAACCAAAATTCACAAAAGAAAGCAGAAAACACATAAAGGAACCTTGACCATCTAACATTGTGTCCACTTACGTCGTTACGTTTTTGGATTACGACCCCCGCCGCTCAGTGCTTATAGTTTTTGACATATCCTCACATTTTGATTTAAATACATAATTCATTTAAGATTTTTCACCTGTTTAATTTAACAAATGGAAGAAAACACAATGAGACTGTGGACAATTAAACAGTTTTAGAAATAATTAAATTTTTGTAGCAATTTTTCGAGGTACCATTTTTTGACAGCCCATATGCCATGTGTCGAATGTCGCTGGTACGTCAAGTCGCAACAGTAGTCGTAGCACATGCAGGCCGTGGATACCGAAGACTTATTCCGTCAGATGGGCAACAAGACGATTTCATCCAGCAGTGAGGACAGGGTCCTCGAGATCCATCTGCCCAAAGAGACTGTGTCAGTCCAAGAGATGGGAATCTCAGTCACGGAGAAGGGGATCGAGCTACATACTTCGGTCTACAGGGTGAAGCCATGTGCTTCACCGAGATCAAGGGTCTCTGTCTGACATGCAGCATGAACTAGCGATATGATTAATGTCAACTTTTGGACTTTAAAGGAAATAAAGTTTAGTTAATTTACTTTCCTCTTAATAGTAGTATGTCCATGAAGTGACTACAAAAAAACAGTGAAGTTCTAGTAAATTTATTCACAAAAGAGGAAGACGTGATTTGAAGGATTCAAGTGTGCTTGGAAGGTTCAACATCGAAACAACACAATTCGAGTTACGTTACCGAAACATATTTCTTTGACAAAGCTGACACCATGTTTATTTTTGAGGTTTTGAATCACTACACTAAAGCACTCAGACTCAAAAACTGACCTATTTTATTGCCATGCTGCAACCTACACTTGATGTCATTTCCTGATCTTCGGAAGGCCTACATTATCAGCTCTCAAAGCATCGAAAACCTGTCACCTGATCAAAGCAAAGGCGAGACAGTGACAGTGGAAGTTCTCCACAGCCGTCGCGTCGCCGAGAGTTTCCTCACTTAGACCAAGCACACTTACATGTTTGGCGAAGGTGTAGTGATCTGTTAGCACGCATGTAAGTCGTCCGCAGTCTTTTCTGTCAAGAGATAACAAGAATGCCGACTTCTGGTTACGCCGCTCCGATTGTGTCCTAGAGAGACCCAACAAGAGATAACAAGAATGCCGACTTCTGGTTACTCCGCTCCGATAGTGTCCTAGAGAGGCCCAACAATAGATGGAAGCCCAAACCAAGGATGCAGGTAGTGTCTAAATATCACAATTCCGAATATGAGCTTAAAATACAAGATATGGGTGACGGGAATATAATATAATATAAGAATATGGCCATAATATATATATTAGATAATATATAATATAAGAATATGGCCAACATGACCTGTTTCTTATTTCATATCTCACTTCTTGCATTGATTTTGAGACCACTCTTTGGAAAACACTTCATGGACCCCTTTTAAACGGTAAAATGCCAGCAGAGGTAGACAATGGCAAGCGAAAAGTGCGAGGGGCTCCCGTGTCGCATGTGTGCAGAAATCGTATCAGCGTTCGGATGAGCTTTAGCACTTTTCCTTTCGTTTTCGTATTTTCTTCTCAACGTGTGTGGGAAAGAGAGAAATTTTATAATTTGACAATGTGAAAGTATGGTACGATTTTTCCCGATAAATGGCTGTATTTGTAAAAATTGATCGTGCAAAAGCGGCCATTGCCGCTGAATACTTCGTTTATCCTAATTTCGATTGCAACCAGTCTCACTATTCCACGTTTCATAACAATGACAAAGTCGATTGGTAGTAGAAATAGTAAACTGTGTCTTGCAAGGCAACCTTAGTCTCCTCCCGTTCTATTTCACGTCTTCGCGTTTAACGAACAAAAAACAATGCAAAGTCGTGTCATTTAAAGAAAGAAACATAGAGTCGCCACCCGATGTATACAAACTCACAAACTCAACAAATGAACGTGCAGGCAAATATACACATTTTTTCGGTGTTAATGTTACACCAACGATTGTACTCGTTTAATTGTTTTTAATTGTCGCACAATTAACATACACCAGACAACACTCAATTAAATAAAAAAAAACCCTACATTTGCAGCAAGTGACAAAACTCACCCTTCAAACGACGCGCACGCATGTACACAAACTACACAAATACACAGTCCTTGACAGTTTCCTTGAACTTGTTCAACTTGTTGGCACTGCTTCCTGCAATGTGACATCAGATGGGAGTAAAAATAGAATCGCCAATCAAAAGCGTGTACCTGTTGCCACAAATTAGCCTCCAGTGCAGTCGGCATTCCACGCAGATGACCCCGACCTAGGCTAAGGACAATATAGTCTCCAATTGATAATCAAGCTTGCTTTGCGCATCGCATTTGAACGAACGACTTTACAAAAACAAAATCTGCAAAACCATTCGCGTGCAACCGAACCTATTGCAGACCAAAGCGAAACTGAAAATGCACTCAAGACAGCGATGCAGATGCAAGTCACACGAGAAAACTGATACAGACACTCAGATCTGTTATTGTAGACAAATCGAATATTATTTATGTGCCGCAACCAGATTCATAATTTTTGATAATTTATGGAAGAAATTATACGGCAATTATAATAAGTCAGCAAATCCGCAGGCAATAAGCCAAAGTCACTGGATAGTCAGCCGAATCCTTTGTGCGGTCATTTTTGGGAGCATGTGACGGAGATCAATAACATCGTTGTTGTAATGAACTTGTTTCACAACAATACTTTAACGCACACAAATGCTTGTTTTACATTTTTTTTACTCGAGGCAAGAGATAATGAGAATTGAGCACCCGCCTTAGCCTTGAGGGTCGAGACAATCAACGATTCGATTCGAACTAAGAACTTAGAATACTACACTCCGAAGTGGA
This sequence comes from Eristalis tenax, assembly GCA_905231855.2. Taxonomy (NCBI): domain Eukaryota; kingdom Metazoa; phylum Arthropoda; class Insecta; order Diptera; family Syrphidae; genus Eristalis; species Eristalis tenax. Next base: position 74,350,287 of record HG993125.1, on the reverse strand, counting down.
CAGAACTGGTGAACCTTGTGTTGCCTTGAAATGTCATCGATCTAATCGGAGTAACGGATGGCATTTAGTTTGACAGCTTTTTGAGATAATTTGTGTGCGGTTCTAAAAAGGGATGGATTTTAATTAAACACGGACAGTCACAGATTTGGGTTTAAATATTTATTTCGCAAAACCTCATTTCCACAAGGCCATTGATAAGAAACGGTTCCATGGAATTTTCTCGTGGGTGCGAAAACTTGATTTGAAAAATGATTCAGACAAGCGGAATGTGAATATTTATTTGGTTGAACTTTTTAAACTGGTCATTTTGAATTAACAGATTATACAGAACCTTGAAGAACAAAATTATGGCATTTTGGAGCACACACAACAAAGTGATGAAACCGTGACTGGCGACTCAGTGAGATCAGAGGGAGACCGATTTGGCGACAAGCACAACACGGGTCGTTGCAGCAGAGGTTTGGAAACTAACTTCGGACTGTCGTTCGCGGGGCTGTGCATCTTGTCGAGGTGCGAAGGCTTAGTAAAGGTCTATGACTCTTGGAAAAACAATTCGTATGAGGAGATATGAAGCTAAGATACAGCCATCCCCTCCTTCTATGATACATTAGTCCCTCTCTCCTCACCTCTTCCCATCCGGTGGGCGGGATCAAGGTGTCACACGAACCGTGCCGATGATCAGCTTGGATGGAGGCTCACTTTAAAAACTAGATCAGTCGCCAACGGTGTGCCGGAGCCACCTGGCAACTCTTCGGGCTAAACAGTGACTCCCACCTCTTCCAAAAAGGACTAAAGAGACAGGTGCTTTTTTACTGACTAAACAAAACGCAGACACCCAAGGTCTCTCTAAAACAGGATCCTTAAACAGGATCCAGTATGGATCGTCAAAACTGCGGGGCCAAAGTCATTGGACCTTGCCTAAAAAAAAAACATGGATCGACGATTCGCTGCCAGATTGAAAGGCATCCCTCTGGAGAATCTCTCCGAGAACAAAAAGAGATCCATACCACGGACACTAAGGTGGTTAAGGAAATGGAAGGAGTGCCGCATCGGACCTTACGTCCACGTCAAAATGACCTAGGTCGACGAAGACGTTGCCTAATGAATCAAAGAGACTCAAACAGACCGGTGGTATAAATGAATCACCGGAGCGCCGATTCGGTCATACAACAAGGCAATGTAAGGTGCCCTCACTTTCGCTGTCATCGACGACTGATTCCTATGCCAATCTCCTTCCAATGGGAAGAAGAGATGCCACAGTCATCATCACCTCTGCCTCGAGTTAATGAGGGAAAATTGTGGTCGGGCTCCTGTCGACTTAGATGCTGGTTGACATCAGGGACGCATTAACCATGTGTCCTTGAAAGCCCAGAGCTAAGCTAACCTCTATAGAGAAAAACTATTGGCAAGCTAGGGGAGCTGTGGAGTCTGCCACTCCTTGTTGCTCCTGGCGAAATCCCTATCTGGCCCATGACTCGTGCCTGGATCCCTGCATACCTGCTAGACGCTGGCCCAGGACCATCACCGGTGGAAAGCAGCTATTGCTCAAGCCAAGAGTCTTTGGACTGAGAAGTGTTAATTGTACGAATAAAAGAAGACCATGTCATCAACGTTCGCAAGAATGTCTTCATTAAACTGTATCTTCTCCAACCATTATCTTTACTATATTCTACATTATTACACAGTTTTCGCTTCATCGCTTGGTCCGCTCTGATCTACGTCTCATTAGCGTCTGCCTGCCAGGATCGGGGTCCTCGACAAATACATGCATGGCACACGAATCGTGTGCAAATGTCGCGTATGTACGGTTGATGATAGGCGGCATGTTACCATAACTAAGTAAGTAAGCCTAGAATGTCGATAAGTAAGCAGATGCAAATCTCAGAAGATGTGTACTGGTGTCCTTCTTCCCCTTCGAACTTCCGCATGAGGCGTTGTAGGCGAGAATAACTCTGAAGGAGAGTGTAAGACCAGTAAAAGTCCTGGACAACCTGATTAGGGAATGTGAACGGCGACAATACAAAGCGCAAAGTAATACAGAAACGCTTGCAACTTCGAAGCTGGACTAGTCTTCCGTCGTGGTCGGGGCAGATAATAAGTCTTTATTCAAAAATTACATAGTCTTATCATGGTCATACATTTTCTATTAATTTAGAGGACAGCCGATAGGGAAGAATACGTACGATTCTCCTCGATGCTGCACGATCTTTAGCCCAAGAGATCACAGAAAAAGTGCCAGTCTTAATCCAATCACCTCATCCTGGGTCAAATGGCCATCAACAGAGACGAAGTAAGACAACGTTGAACAAACCAAGCAGACTGACCCCACCTCATTGCGTTGCGGGAAGGAGCAGTTGAACGTCGACCTCGTATCATTTTGGTTTCCCTCCTGTCTCCCTCAAAATCGATGACAAATACAGAGTTAATCATCGATATACAAGTGTTTTCGTGAACGCTGTCATGTGGAAAGTTTAACCTGCATGCATGCTTTCTGTGGTTGTCATTTTGATAAGGTTTGTCGTGGCGGCAAATGGTTTGTTCTGGACAGTATTATGATGCGAAATGATGCGAACACAAACTGGAACAAATTGCAAAGTTCTACAACCGTCTCACTTTTATGTGTTACTGACGTATCTATCTACGTATCTATCTACGACACTACACTAAATCCTGGCCGAAATCCCTTTTCACATCTTCCTCTACTGCGCGCAGATGTGGACGGCTTGTTTGTTGTCTTAACCACCACTGTAGGCTTGTTAAAAAACAATTACTCTTTCAAGTGTTCCAAGAAGCGGCAACCCCGGCAAAAAAAATTGACTCTGGATGTGGATGATATGTAAAACTTCATTGCACGAGCACAAGGTATTTTTGTATGTCTGTTAAAAAACATTGCCTGGCAGCTAGGAGCAAAGGGTTCTGAAAGGCAACATCCTGGAGAACATTTGAAGTCTTATTTCCCGATGGGGATATTTGGGGACTTCTTCTTCTTTATTTGGCGCTACAGTCCATGGTGGACCTGGGCTTCAACCAACAAGCCTCTCCAACTAGCACGATCTCTGCCTATCTGCCTCCAGTCTGCCTGCTCTCTCTCTCAAGCTGGTTGAGGTCCTGCGTGCGCCACATTAAACACGGCATCCTCTGTTGCGTTGTCCCACAGGTTCGGAGTCGAAGTTTCTCGAGTGAGAGCTGAGTTACAAGCATCCTTAGACGGCAAAAAGATTGATTCCAATTTGCGGAAACAATGTACAAAAAACGGATATGCCTAAGGCCTTCAGGTCAAACTATAATTGCTCCCACTTGCTGAGATCGTACAAGGCTCACGCTTACCTAAAAAATTCTTTAAATAGGAGGCAAGAAATCGAAAAAAATAGAAGGTTAGCGTTGCTACTTACTTCATACGAACGCGATGACACAATTTGACTCACGTTATGCAACTGAAGTTTTCCATTTCTGTCGCTAAAGAATGTTTGCTGTTTGAAATGTAACACAACCTATACCTGTTGAAAAACAACACATGTTTGTACATCTTAATGGTAGTCACAAGCGTTTATAGTGAAGAGATATTTTTCATTGTCAAGACTTATAGCAACTTTTTCTCTGATCATTGTATTCCCATTCATTCCCGCCAAGCCCTATTCCCATGATTACTAAATTAACCAGTTCCTCAGTATAATTCAAGTCTTGTTTGTGTCACGCAGTTAAACCAACTTATCCGGTAAGTTCACTCCATTTTTCGGAGCTTAAACTGCTGGCGAAGGTAATTAAACTTAGAAGTTTATGGATGAGAACCGTCCTGTTTTTCGCAGACTGCCAACAAGATGCAAAAATATTCCACATTACGTAGAAACTGTTCGTATGGCGATTCGATATGCAGATTCAGACATTTTATTTGACATCATTTTCTTGTGGGATGATGTGAGCACATCTGAAACTGATGCTCATCGAAAATATCTTTTTGGAAGAACTGGTGTCATAAACCACAAAAGAAGATTGGTTCCAATTCCAATTCAATCACACTACTGCTGCCATCAATAATCCTCACAATGTTGCGTATTAGTTTGCACTTAGACAGGGGTTACTGGGTTTGCATGTACATACATAAACACAAATTCCTGAATCCCAATGAATTGCCTCTTAAATCAACTCAAACTTGAATGATAGATGAACTACCCTAGCAGCATAAATTATAGTCGATTTAAAGGCAGATCATCCGTAATTACTTTTATCAAACTCCCACCGATTGAAAGTGCTTGGTAAGCATTCTGAGTCATAGTACACACAAGTTTCTGCGATGACGTCGAGAGAATCGATTCGTGAAAAATGGGGGCAGAGCGAGGGCATCAGCTGTCTGTTTGCCATGACACTGCAACTTGACGAAGGAAATCGAGGAGAAAAACAAAACGCCTCTCCCCCACAGACTTCCGATGACTGTTGCACATGCCCTGAGTGTGAGTAATTAGAAATGGCATGATACTCCATCGTCTGAGAAAAACTTAAACTAGATGCTCGAACTTCATCAACAAATTTATATTTGAGCAAACTTGAACTTGGTGTTTGCTTGTGAAAAGTAAGCGCTACAAAAATGAAAATCACTTTAATCGGAATGTGGGTTAATTTTCGATGTTTCAAGACACCCACAGAGCGGTGCATTTTTATCGATTTTTGAACATCATGAAACTCCTTTGATGTGTGCAATTTATGCGAGAATGTTTCTGTTTCATTGTTCATTATTTACAACTGATGTAATGAGTTGTTCGCCTCTTGCGCCATGTAACCTTAAACGTAGCATTCGTTGGTGGATACCGGAAAGGAAATAATTGTGCACACATACAATGTTGATATTCAATTACTTTCTTTGTTCAAGTCTTTTCAAAGTGGGCGTGCGATTTCAAACAGAAACAACTTGAAACCCGCTCAATTGCAAACTGACGTCACTATTGCATGAGATGCTTAATGAGGGCAGTTAATTAGGCGTTCTAGAGAAGATAAATATATTCAATGCATCCACGCCGTGGTAAATGTGTCAAATGTAAGTAAATGTCCGAACTTCCCGATGAGCCAACATCGACTCGAATCATTTCCTTGTTGTAGCCCGAATATCGAAAGGGCAATGGACCACAACAGTTTGACGTCGAAAAGGTACAATCACAATCCACCGGTAGGAATTTTCCCGTGCGAGTTCCCCTGAAGGTCTCAGAGAATCCCACCCTGCCAGGCGAAGCCAACGACGAGCAATGGAACCATTGTCAACACGTAAAGAAGCTGCTCTGATGGTTTGACAACGAGTGGAGGCAGGCGCATTCAGCGAATCAGGCAGCATATAGGACGACGCTGGACACCAGGACGAGAGCGGTTCCTGAGCTTTACGAACTTAAGTGAAAGAAAGTACACCGGCTTCTCAAACGGAAAAATATCATGAGAAGCGCGCGATAGAGGAAATGGAGAGGTGTTACGGCAGAAATGATATCCAATGGGTATAAACTTGGGACATAAGACTGTCGGGACGAAGAGGGACAACTCATGTTAGAGTGGTAGTGGATACTGAGAGGTAGACTGCGAGGAAGACACCAATACCGCTGGATATTCCAATCCACACAATAGACGATGATATAAAATAATCCCGTTCCCCCGACCCCAGACGAAGTGAAGATAGCGATATCAAATAAAGCTGCTGGTGCACACAGCCAGTCTGCGGATTTCTCTAAGGCAGCTAGATATGAACTGGTAGGGTACATGCACCAACTCATCTGTAAGACATGGTCGGAGGAAAGCCTGCCCGACGAGGGATAAGTCTCCTTAACATCTCTTATACGACTTTTTCTGCTGTTTCGTGTCACCGTTTGAAACCATTCGTGATATGTCCTTATCAGTGCGGTTTCAGGCCGGGGAAGATCCTAGAAAAGACTCAAGGCATGCACATGGTGTGTCGATGTAATTGACGATTTCAAGGCTGCATATGACGAGCTGTACAACGCCATGCATAGTTTTGACATTCCTGACAAACTCGCCCGGTTGTGCAGGATGACGATGGAGACGCCAAGCCGTCAATCGAGCATCTGCTGCCATTGAAACGGAAGCGTCCAAAATGTCATCTGGCGCTCAAAATGGGGCTCAACATCGGACAAATCACCATAGGCACCTATAGCATCGAGGCAGTGAATGACTTCGTCTACCTCGGGTCCGCGGTAAACAGTACGAAAAACACTAGTACAGAGATTAAATGCAGAATAACTCTTGCCGATGTGGACCTGGTCCTCATCGAACATGCCCCTTCAGCCGATCTCTGTAGATGAGGTTCCCTTGAATTATGTGATCCACCTTAAGCACTGGAGTCCTCTATTGTCCCAAAGGCCCTCAGTGGAACATTCTTCGAGCCGGAGCTAGGTTGTTCAGACGCTCTATGCCTCATGGCCTAGTCATCTAAGGCGCTGGATCCGTAGACGCCTGGCTAGACTTGTAGACTTCATGATTGAATCATCTCCTCCGAATGCCGTCAACGCAAACATGGCTAAAAACGGCACGCAGAACTTTTCTCTCGAAAAGACCAAGAGCATCTTCATCCGCTTTGGATATGGTTCATTCCTCAGAACGGACAAAACCAAGGTGTTATAGAGAGTCAACTTGGCGAGTGGACTCTATTACTCAACTGCCTTTTGAGCCCAAACAAAACAAGAGTTATTCTGCATTTGATCCCGGTACTGATGTTGTTCGTACTGTTTACAGCGGAGCCGAGGTAGACGAAGTCAGTGATTGCCCTGGAGTTAGCCAACGGCCACGTTCTGGCACAGTCATCTATGTCGTTTCGTGATGACTGCATATATGAATTTTGACTTGCCCTCGTTTACCGCTAGACGCACTTTGACGCCTCATTGACAACTCGCTGTGTTCGACCAATCAAGTCATTGTCATCCTCCTATGCCAGCAGTTGTTCGGTCTTTTGGAAGATCGTGTCTCTTGTGTTGACCAGTGAGTCTTACACGATCAGAGAATGTCACAGATCATCTTACATCTTTGATTGTGCCAAACTTAACATCCAAGTGAACGACTGAGACCTAATGCGTTTTCACATTTCGGAAGATCCTGGAAAAGATCGCAGAAATGCAGATTGACATCGCTGCATGCGAGGGCATACAGCGATTTTTGTCATTCCTGTCAAACTTCGTAGGTTTTACGAATATGCCCTTAATGTAATATTACACACTAAGCACGATTTTCCAGAAATACAGGCTTTGAGGTGATTGGATATCACGTAGGACGTGTTCTGCATTTGAAGTGGAACGGAATGGGCCCAGCATGAGCCCAATACAAAGCAAAGCGAAAGCGATGAAAAATGCTTTCGACAATGAGGCCTTGCCGAGCGATATTTGGTTAATTATTTACAGAGGAGTACCCAACAATCAGTGGCTTGACGCCTGATTTCCAAAAATAAACATGACTACAACTGCACAATTATTATATCTACGTGAGTAAGTAATAGATCACTACAAGAAGGAAAAGACGCCTCCAGATATTTACGAGTCAGATCAGATCTTAATCCACTGCTCGTTGAGTCATAACCGCCCACAGCAAAATAAAAAGAATTAAATCAAAATGTCGAGTGAATGCTGAAATCTTTCATCCGCACGGATCCAAGCAAACTTGAAGAGGACACCAAAACAGCGTGCCTCATGATAGTCTTGCCCTACCACCGTCTTGGGGAATTCCAAAAGTACAAAATTGATTGAAAATATCTCATTTGGAAAATAAATAAAAAAGAAATGCTAAGAATGCCAAAGTGCCTTTAAGTGTAGACGAAACAAAACCCGTTTGCAGGCAAAAACAAAACTGCCGCATAAGCGGCAATTAATACTGGCACATAGCAAGCGAGGAAGAAGACGGATTCAGAATGCCATTAAAGATCAGCCGACAACGACAATGACACCAAAGTCAATGAATAATAAACCAGACGCCAATATGCGTATAATTTAAGCAATTAAAGACATGCGCTCAATCGCTGTCATGTTCATAATTCGATTGGCGGAAAAGAATGCATAGTTGTCAAATATACACGTTGTCAGTGGGGGGACCATATCGCTTGTAAACTAAGCAGTTGTGGAGGTGTGCGTGATGTGTGCGTCTGCATGCAAACGACTTGATTTGCCTTTGAAATTGTTGTTGACATCGTTTCGTCGGCGGGAATAAGACGCAGACCACCCGAACCCATTTGTAAACAGTCTTTGATTTATCGGCTATTTATAGAATCTTACATGCCACCATCTATGGATGTTTATATGTGTTTTGCTGTTGTTAAGCTTGTATCGGAAAGAAAGAAATCGTGTTACATTAGTCTAAAAAAGGTTTGGCTAGGTGCGAACTTCCATGAAAGGTGCACCAAGCAAAAGTGTGTTCCGCCACTTATTCCCAGCGCCGCACTCCAGGTAATTAAAAGTTTAATAAGTGGACAAACCCGAAACAGTGCCGTGGTGACTCACAGAACACAGTCTTTCCCATAAGCCAAGCCGTTGCCGGATTTGTGTAAATTAAATGGATCTCAGAAAGCTCTCAAGTCTTTTGCAAAATTTAACCCCACGTAACCAGGAAAATAAATACTTTTTGTGACAGAGACGAGCCATGAACTTGACACACAACCAATTTCCGATTCAGGTGTAAATACCTAAAACAAGTTTTCTACCAAGACCGACATAATAACACGTTAGCACCAGGAGATATTTCCGATGACTTCCTACAGTTTGCAGTTCCATTCTTCACTCACGAGCCTTATGGTGGAGAGCTAATTATCGACATGAAGGCGATCAAAGCCTTGCTCCAATTAGCACTAATTAACCTAGGGTGCAGGGGTGTGCCGATTGCATTTGATGTGAAATTCGCACTATGGAGTCTAGTATATAAAGTTCTAATGCGGTTTGTTTAGTTAAACACTGCAGTTATTATCGTTTAAAATATAATATGAATTTTAATGTCGACCTTTTTGAGAGGATGCATTCGTTAATCATCGTTAATTTAATTGTCCCACTTCTAATACGTGTTATAACGCCACGTGTGCGGGTAATTATTGTAAAATGTGGAAAGTACGATTTTTTGAATTAATTTAATGATAATTGATGTTTCCTATCAGTTCGACGTCAAATATGAACCTGAAAATATAAGACGCTTGGAGATAGATTCTGTTCGCTACGTAACACTTAACTATGTGGACTTCGTAGAGTAGGGGAATCCGGTTTTATTCCATTGCACAAATAGGCGTAAGTAATATTTACCAATTTTTGCAGGAGAGCAAAAAGAAAAAAAAATGATTTCCCATAGGTACAGTATATTGACATTTTTGGGGGTTGTTTACGGAGCAATTGAAATAAGAAGTTTAGTTTTTGTTTCTCATGAATGAACCTTTAATTAGGTTCTATTGGTAGTCATTATATTTCGCACGCTTCTCTTTTACTGATGCAGTCGAAGTAGCAGTGGCTATCAATTGTACCCAAATGTTCACAGATCTCTTGGTAAAATATTGCACCTTCATTAGACTTAAGTAGATAAATAACTTTCTGTAGATCAAGAAGAGCAACGATGTGTCTTGTGTTTTGCAGTGCATCATTTTCAAGAATTCCTTTCACTTTATTTTTCTCACAAGTGTGAGCATTGAATTGTGTCTGTAGCAGAAATGAAGTATGATAGAGATGGCCAACTTCTACCTATCTTGCCCCTTACAATTTTTGACAACCATTTTTTATATCGTTTTCAAAAGCCCAATCGACGAATCAGAGTGCGTCATTCACGTTATTTCATGAATAACTACCAAAAAGCCTCTGAAATTCGTCGAGAGACTAGGGGTCGATCAGCTGTGAAAATCGGCATCTCTAAAATGTGAAGCATTTCTGGTCTGTAGTTTGGGTGAATCCATGAACGCATCACTGCGGCATCGATGCAGCATCACCTTGGCATCACGTTCATAAACGCAAATTTGGGCATAATTGCAAACGTCAAACGTTCATTTGAGCATCAAACAGAGCATCAGATGAGCAAATGTCAAACATTTGATTGTGGGGAGTAAAATGTCAGCGGAAAAAGAAAAGTGAGTAAAAATACAATTTGTGTGTTATATTTTTAAACAAATACTTAAATATATATTCTTCATTGCAGAGATTATTTTAGCAATGCTCAAGTGAACCTTTTGATAGCTACTAGAATTAAATATGAACCCGAATTCTGTTCCGGGAAAAAATCGCGCTCCGTACTTTGGGGCAAGGTCCTGATGGAGATGAAGGAGGAATATACAGGTAAATATATGTAATATAATATAAATTTGCAATAAATCTTGAAATTCTTTTCTTGTAGACATACAATTTTCGAAGGACCAGGTGCACGGAAAATTCCTTAATATGGCGATTACCTACAAACGCATCAAAAATCGAAATAAAAAAACTGGGAGGGGCAGCACATATTGGGAACACATCCAATTGGATGAAGTGTGCGGTATCAAACATTCCATTTTTCGGAATTTCTCTTCTTTTGATTTTCATAATCATTGTGCGCATCCGCCTTAAGCGCTTTCTTCTTGTTTCACACATGTTTAACAAAAACCTATCGTTTTTCGGATTATTATTATCGATTAAGAATTTCACAAGAAGAACTTCCATGTTGGCGCCAAAATGTTTAACGTAAACAAACGAAACGTCAACGATCAGTGCAATCAGCATCACAAAAAAGCAGTGATGCCACCGCGGTAGTGTTTGATGTTTATGAACTCAGCCTTTATCTTTATCTTTACGCTCTCTCTCTCACTCCTTCTCCCCATCTCTCTCTCTCTCTCTCTCTCTCTCTCTCCCTCTCTCTCTTGATTTCTAGAATTTTTTTTTCATGTATATGCAGTATATTGCTTTAACATTTATATATGCATGTACAAAGTCTTTCGATCGATACCACACTGGAACATACAACATAACAATAACGACTGTGTCCATTGTACTGCCCGACTGCAACCCCCGGTGAGACTACTACCACTGATCGACCACTCCAGTGATAGTGCCCAATTCATTTAATTCCAACGGCAAATGGTAACTGGCCCAGATTTGAAAACCCTTTTGCTTTTACTGGCATTCAAACCGGGGACCCCTCTAATGAAGGACAGTCACTTAATCAACTGCGTCATCCAGTCATCGTTCGATCTAATGTTCCATTAATCGAATTTATTAATGTGCTTTTGAACCGCTATCTTATCTTATCTATCCCACTTCTTGTATCTTTGGAAATGTATCAAGGCGGTAAACAGTTCTTTTGAATAAAATAACGCACCACTTTATTATTTTTTCTAAACTTTATTATTTATTTTGTGTTTATTATTTTGCGTCCATACTCACTGCTATCTACTTTACGAATGGCTCGCTTACAATATTTTGCTCTGTTTGAGTGTATCGTATCAGCAGTTGTTTCAAAGAATTTAGGTTTTAATTTGAATTTTGCAATGTTTGGCTACAAAAATTATGCCTGTTTCCTAAAACATGCCTGTTTCTAAGAGGTGTAAGATCACATACGCCTTATGGTGTATCGGAACAACTACAAAATGTCTCCTACGGTCCAGAACTTAAGAGAGAAATCTGAACAATGAGCTAAAATTCACAATATTCTCAAAATGAGGTTTTTTTCTACTAAGGCATCTTAATGTAAATCACTGGACATATTCTGCACATAACCTACTATGTGCGTCTACTCCGACGCTAGGTTCCAGCTCACCAAGGTCCAATTCCCGACATGAACAAGTTTCAGAACTCATGACTCCATTTGAAAAAAAAGCTTCTCAAACTTCGCCGGTCGTAGTCAGTGTTGGGTATCGATGTTTATAGCGCCACTTTTATTACTGTTATCATCATTATAATTAATATTTGATATTATTATACACTTAATTTACAACCTAAAACATAATGAAAATATGTCATCCGGGGCCAGCGGCGCATGCTACATATTTTTTCGTATATAATAATAATAATATGAGTGCCGCTACAGCTCGTCGAGGGCCAGAGCCTGGTTTCTCAGCAACCACTCTTGTTGTGCGTGCTATTGTCCGCTCACGAGTGGAGGGGACCTACAGTTTTAAGCCGACTCCGAACGGCCAAGTTTGAGAAGCTTTTTCTAGACAATTATTACTCTTTGAGCATTGTCAGTGACTCGACAGAGGTGGAGTCGTGAAAATGATATTTGGTCGTACCGGCCGGGAATCGAACCTAGGCATCGAGTTTCAGTTGCTTAGGGGTCGACGCACATATCCACAAGGAAAAGGCCGCCATTTGTCGGTACATAAGGGGTGTTATTTTTAAAGAGGGAGTAATTAAAGTTGACAGCTTTATTTTCTTTGACAGTTGTCGATTGTTTTGAGATTATTGCGTTTTGGTTTACAAGGAATGGTCTCACTCAGGAGAAACGTTTCAAATTGCTCAAACTTATTTTGGAAAACATGGTTCAAGTCAAGAAACTCAAACTAAAGCTACTGTAGAAACAAGCTGATTCAGAATGACACATTTTTTTCTAGGAAAAACTACTGAAGATATCCTAACCCAAAACCCTTAGTTATTCACCATGCGGCGTAAAATGTTACCAATAAAAAAAAAACGCGCGACAGGTGACAAATTTGAGTTTTTAAAAAACCAAGCTTTATATGCCACAATTGGCAATTTGAGCTGATTTCATTTTCGATCGTTAGTTGTGTGTATGTGTGCATGTGCGCGTGTGTGTGTGGTTGTCTGGAAGTGTCATTGTTTACTCATAGATAGTTTCTATCGAAATGACGCCTTTCTCGTTTTTTGTCTTTGCGACATACTTTGTATCAGCTGTGCAGTTCCAATGATCTGGCCAAACCAAGTTTCTTGTCCGTATGGATAAAGTCGCATCAGCTCGGAAAGACTTTGAGCCAACCATGAGTTAGCAGGGAGTTATCTCTGGATTCCGATTGTTTTCAGCCGGGAATGGGACTTAGTCAACTGAGCATTAGTGAATAGTTGGACTCTTGAAACCTAACTTAAACCTATTTCTGCCCTTTTCGCTCTTGTTGCAGACATTAAATTGTTGAATTTATCAAATAATTCATTACCTGAAAGATTTTTTTATTTTATCATTCATTTCAAAAATAAATATCACATCTCAAAACCAATTGATTTAGGCGTTCGCCCGGGACGATGTAAAAAAGAGCTGTTAAGATAAATTCACAACCAGTCGCCAACCAGGTTCCAGATCAACGTGATTTGATTTTGTTTTTCTTTTTTTTTTTTTTTCATTTCATCCACGTGCAGGTCGCAAATTGTTTCTTTTCTAAAGACATACACACACAGCCGCTCAACAGTCGATAAATTGTAGTATTTTATTTCAAATAACTCTGCGATATCATGGAGTGATACTATTCAATTGAAATTAGCAGGAAATTACTAATTACAGTGCACATGCACAACAAAATTTCAACTGCGATTCAAAATACTGCTTGTAGGTACTCGACATTATAACACGAGTTTATTAATTGGAGAAGAAATAAATCACGTGTGGGAACACCGGCACTTGAACAATTAAGTATTTATTAACGTTCGGGTATACCACGGGAAATTGCTATGAGTCTGGTGTCATTTCCCAGACAACTAAGTCACATGTTTGTCTTTTTATGTCATTTATGTGTGTAAAACAGTAGAGGGAATTATGAGGGAATCATGCGAAGAACAATTTGTGGTTTTGACATGAGTATGCAAAATTAATTTCGTATATATAGATATTTTTTGAATGCAGTTCATCTGAGCACATTTTCTGGCATTCAAAATGTTGAAGAATTCTTTTGGAATTCTTGGAGCATAGCAAACGTGGGAATTCAGATGACAGACTGATTGACTAAGACAGTTGTCGAAGTGGGTGTTGTCCAGACTCGTACTTATTGCAGACTATCCGGCAAGACCTTCCACCAGAATGTACTATTTGCGGAGATTCAACAATGAAAGCGGTCCCTTTGCGATCAACACTGGCCATTGCAATGTAGTGCACTCTACATTTTTCACATTTGCATGGCACTGTAAATGAATTTCAAACAGTACGAACAGTTCACTATTGATTGTGTCATTAAATGTGAGTGCGTACGGACTAGGCTCATAAATTTTGAAACAATGCATAGGTAAATGGGGTTTTTACATTTTCTTAGAGGCACATTTTTTAGAAAATGAAATTTATTCCTATACCCTCCTGTGATTACATTTACCCGATAGTTTTTAAAAATACTGCAGTAAATGAGGACATTTAACTTGCGTGTTAAGAGCCCGCTTATGGGGTTAAAGTAAACATACATGCATTTTTCCTTTTTGATTGAGGTCTTTTCACGACTTTCCTGCTTTTCAACGAAATCCGAATGTGCACACATTTGATATTCCGATTTTTTATTTGTCTGGGACTCGATAGTTTTTTCTTGTTGTTGAAATAACGGCCGTTTACATTTACCCCACGATTACATCTACCCCAACTGACACTAAATAAAAACATTTTCAAGCCGCTGTCAGATCGTTTTTTGACATTTCTGCATTTTTCAAATACATATAGGCCTTGCATACAGACAGAGTATGATCCTTAGCAAGAGTAATTGGTGTCTCTTTCGGAAGAAAGAACTTGCTTACTGTTTTCTGCCAAGCTGCATTAAAAATGCGGAAGAAACGTAGTGTTGTACGGGCCTCAGGCGGAACGATCAACGAGGATTCAACACAAAAGCAACAATACAAAAACTGTTGATGATTAATATTGTTCAGTGGACAACCGATCCTCATTTACACTTCATATTCACGTCAGGAAAAGCCAACTCAGTGTTCGGCTTCATCAAGCTTTATACTAAAGGATTCACTCATCCATTTCCCGTCATAAACTCTGCACAATTCACTCGTCCGAACCAAACTTTCTTAAGAACCAGACTGAAATCAAGATGTTTTGTTTGTTACTGATACACTTTAGAATCATATAAAATGTGCTAGTCTCATATCAATGATTCAATTTCACCCGCTCTCTGTTGAGGATATTCTATTGTACTCCCTTCACATACCTTTGCTTTCTTAAGAGTTCCCCTCACATGCAGATCTTTTCAGAGGTGTATTGATGGTTATTGACTCATGTTGTGCGAAGATGGAAGAGATTTATTCTATTCCAGTTTGCTTTAGGAATATGAGAATGAGAGCTCGTTCTAGTGACTGCAATTCTTCCTCTGATATTAGGTGCTGCAGAGACCTTCTTCTGATACTTCTGATACTCTAGTGGCCTGTTGGGAAGCCTGTTAGGATACGGAGTTTGTTCTTGCTCATCTTGACATATGCCTCAAACCTCTTGCGGTTACGTTTACCCAAGAGTTTCTTGGACTCCGTAGTTATTTAACTGTCCGATAAAAAGGAATAAAACACAAACTGCTTCTATATATTTATTATTTATTCTTTTATCACTTTTTGTGACCTTACACGTCCGTGTCAGGAACTCGACTGCCGTGTTTCGAATGTTTCTCTCTTCTCTTCCATACGTCTTCTCTTTGGCCAGCTACAGTTATAATATTTTATTTGAATACAGAAGAAATATATCGGTGTCTAACAAAATGTCTTTAAACTCCCGAGATCATAATATGTTCTTATATTATGATATCCAACCATGCATCGGTAATTGAAGGACCAATGTAAGCACTTCATATTTCTGATTTCACACCAATTGATGGAACTTAATAAATCCTCGAAGTAACAATGTACAAGACATAAGACAAATCTCCAGCCACAAAAAAGCGTGTCCCCGGATCTGGCGTCACAGTATGAGGTCATTACTGAAGGAAGCATAACAACAGGTGCCTTCAGTTCACGAAAATCAGTGAAGATTGAAATCATTTTTATGAGACAGCACACATCACATGAGGTTGCCCATTAATACGCATGATTAACGATGTATACGAGTACGTCTCAAAGAAGTTAAGGTAGTTACCCTCAAATGATTGGTTATGTTTCCTAGTAATTTCTTTGGATAAAAACTTATTTGTGGCCCATCTCAATGCCTCACATTAATCTTGAAGTATTTAAATTTTTTTAAATAATGAGTTGGCATTAAGTGCAGCCAAGAAGTCGATTTGAGTAATTTAAATGATATTGCTGATTATTTTCATGGTCAAATTCGAGTTAAGATTCACGCCATACTGAACAAAAAGATAATTGCTTCAGCACGATGATTTTCGTGTTGGTTTTAATGGCGCCTGTAAGTGAGAGCATAAATCATCGATAATCACACAAGTTAGTTTGCTTAATGTCCCCTTCACAGCACACAAATTCTACCGATTATGCTTTTATCTGACAGACAACTGCTACCTGACTGGGCTGATGAGGAATTCAATAGAATGCAATGCTTTCAAAGAACGACTGACTAAATATACTGAAAGAGTGTTGATCTATCTACAGGGAAAAGTAACAAATGGGGCAGTTGTGGAAAATAATGATTATAATTGCCAAATAATATTATCGCTTATTATGCTCGATATCCACCAAGATATCGTTTACATTGACCAATAATTTGTCGCCACATTTGATGTCGCTACTAAATTTATTACTTAGATAACAAGAGGAAACCAGAGTTTGAAAGACTTTTGACTGAAGAATTATCCTATATCGACTTTTATCTGAATTCACGTTGTACTTTGCCCGCAGTGTCATAGTGTGTCATAGTCCATCGGCTCCTACGCAGGGTATCTAGGTTCAATTCCTGACTCAAGCATCTTATTTCATGTAGTAAACTTGTCTAGAAAAGGCTTCTCAGACTTTACCGTTCGGAGTTCCGAGTATTTTCAGAGAAACAGGTTTGAAGGCTCGAGTATAATTGACTCATGCTTATGGGTAGGCTTATGCCTATAGCCACGTGAGGTCTTGGTTAGAGTCCCGGTACACTTCCCACCTCTTTCGAGTTATTAATGCTGAAAGAGCATAACTGTGCAGAAAAGGCTTCTAAAACTTGACTTCGAACTTAGCCATTGGAGGCGGCATAAAACTGTAGGTCCCCTCCAGCCGTGAGAGAACAGTAAAGCTAGAAATTATTGACAAAGTTTTTTGCAGTAGAGCATTTTCAAAGACATAAACCTAAAGGCTGTGGTATAATTAACTTAAGGAAACTTAAGCTATGTCAGAACTAAAACGAAAACTAGCCACAAGCATATATCAGCACAAAATTTTTTGATTTACCTCCCAATTAACGAAACTTAACGAAACTAGGCGACGATTTCAGTCTATGCGTTCGACTCGTTGACACTACTCTCCGTACATTCACTGCAGTTAGTAAGTCGGTAGGCATGACAACCACACTTTAGGAAAGGATTAATTTCCTTGTGTACTCAAGACAAAGAAGCTGCAGAAACGTTTAAGCTCCTACTCATTTCATGGGACTAAATTCAAGCTGCGATTCCCTCAGTCAATTCAAAGTGCCTTTTAATCCAAATTCTCCAACACCTCCGAGGCATTAAAGTGGTTCTCTTAAATCAACGCATTCCAAGACGGATGTCATCTGTTCTTCGCACTAGACTCATTAAATAATTATTTTTTTTCTGTTTTTTCCAAACCAAAAAAATACCATCAAACACTCGCAAAGAAATAAAATTCAAAGCATTATTTTTTATGTAGGTCATAAATCACGTTAACGTTCACTGTGTCTTGAGTTTCAAAACCGTTCTTATCGGTCTCTTGACTTTTGCCAAATGTTGGTCTGCTTTAGTGCATCTTTCACAACTTGTCTTGTCATTCAAAACAACCGCAAATATGATACACTCGGTCTATATATACCGATGTTGTTGTTCTCTTTTTTTGGAGCGTCTGGTCTATTAATGTCGATGTGGGTCATGACCTGACTGCTGGAAAAAATGGACCAAAATCTCGTTCCGGCTTAACGTGAAACCATAAAAGAATTAATTCCCGTTTTTTGCTCAGCACACTGTCTCGGATGACCGGTTAAATTTGCACGTGATTTATTTTACAGCAAAGGTCAATAACCGGTGAGTGGATTTGAACATGTAATCTTCTTCTGTAATCTTTGAAAGCTTTCCGCGGACATTTGTGCAAATTTCATGGAGCAAGGAATTACATTCTGAGCATATCTAGTATGGCAAATTTCCCCTTATGTTATGTATCAAATAAATAATAAATGAACTAGCAAGTAGTGAAAATTTATCAAGACGCGGAAACAAATGTCGGAAACGTCGTTAATAAAAAGCCAGGATGTTTTAAGGGTCTTAAATCGTTCTCTTCCGGTTATGATTGGCGCTGCATGAAAATGCAACAACAAGTCGGATCAGGAAACCGTACAATTCCAACACCGAATGATTTCAAAAATAACACACAAAAACGAAAACAAAAACAAAGCCATCAATTTTTGAGCGAAGTCAATCGTGTATCACATACAATCAAACATCACATCTATTATGGGATTGTTGACTGCAAAAAGTAAGGTTTTGCCGGTCGTTTAAGAGCCGTTGCCTTGGAATTGATACAAACTAAATTTACGTTATATTTACAGAAAATCTCCGCGGTTTATTTGCATAGCACATCGTTAAAAGCTGAAAAGGCGTGAATGAATTGAATATCATTTAACGAGGAAGCCCATAAATGCAGATGTTGGGTTTTTTTTTTAATTCTTCTATTTTCAATGATGAATTCAATTCTAATAAAAAAAGCACTCTTGGGAAAAACTAAATTCTTGGGTTTGGTTAGTTTGGAGTTTATGACGGTCAATATTCAGCAACTGGTTTCGTCCTCTTCCTCGTTTATGCAACTTTTGCAAAAGTCATTTTAGGGCAGATGCAATCTGAAGACATGAGTTCCAATAGGTCCCAGTGATAACGCAAGAGAACTCAGTCTGGGCGGATTGAAAGTAGATTGTTTCGTAGTGTAAGTAGGTTGTTTCCGAACATTTGCGATTGGTGAGCGCCAAACATAGAGGAAGATGTAAGAAAAGCTACAGAAGACAAGGTGATCTGAACCATTGATTGACCTGCCATTCAGTAGATAGTTGAACCAAGAGCAATTGCTTACTAACTAGCAGATGCATCTCCTAAGTGATGATAGGGACTCAAGAGTTAATAAAAATTGTATTTATTTCAAATATGAGAATAAATCCGTCCAGAATCAATTAGCATAGGCACATCCATAAATTCTCACAATGTTTTGTTGTAAAATGTCGTTCATTTAATCCTTCTTATTCTCTTAGTCGTGTCGCATGCAACTGTGCCAAATTTGTTTGTCACTTATGACTGTCTTAGTCACTTTATGTGACATTTACAAACATGTCACAGTGACATGTGACACCATCAAGACCATAAGGGCACAAGGTAATATTACAAAACTCGAATGTCCCTAAGGAGACAGATTATCTGACGACTTTCATGGACATCGAAATAAAACACAAGACTTTAATCCCCGCAAGAGAAGAATTTTAAAAGAATTTACACTGACGGGTCCAAATCCGAAGAAGGCACGGGATCAAGCATTTATGCCAGTTTGCCAGGGTTCTCTAAAGTAACCCGGGTACCGAACCACTGCAGTGTAGTCCAAGCGGAAGTAAAACCTGTTCAAAAGGCAGAGTTTTATCATCTTGGACTTGATCGATGATGTGTCTAGAGCCTTTTTGCATTTATGCTATAGATCTTCCGCCTATTGAGGTCATTGATGGTGGTCTATTATTTTATACACAGACAGTCAGGCGGCCATAAAGGCTCTAGACACACCATCGATCAACTCCAAGATGGTGTAACTCTGCCGTCTATCTTTAAAGGAGATTGCGGCCAAGTCTCGAGATAGCGTCCCCGGACAAAAGGTATTCCGGGAAATGAAAGTTCTGATGAACTAGCAAGAAAGGAAGAGCGGGTATGCCAATGGTATTAGATCAGGAGACACCCCCACTTTTCGATTACGAAAAACGATACAAACCGCCAATAGTCAAAACTTGACAAATTTGCAAGATACCGCGATCTGGCCTATGCAAAATCAAGGAAGGACTGATTACATCCTAAAGTTGACAGGAAGGTTTTCAGTAAAGTAATAGGGGTGCTAACTAACCACTGTCTCATACGCAGCCATGCCAGATGACTTGGGGCACCTTTAATGACTTCTGCAGAATCTGCATGGATGTAGACGAAGAGGAAACAATGACAATTACATGCCCTGCACTTCCAGAAACCAGAAGTAAACTGCTAGGCGAGAATTATTTCAACCACCTTAATTATCTGAACAACGTAGATCCAAAGGATATCTTACAATTTCTTAAAGCCACTAAATCCCAAGATTTAAGCCACAGCAAATCCCAAGAGGGAACACAAATATCCCAAAAGGGAATCACAACAAGGTCAAAGGCTAAATGGGTATTAGACACAAAGCCAAAACGTGAGAGCACAATAGACTAGATGGTCTAAGTAAGCATGATTTCCTTCAAACGATGCAGTCACCCTACCTACCTACCTACCTTTGACCGATATGGAGGAACGTCACAATATATAAAAGCTAACAGTTAACCGCGTTAACCCTTTCAGCACAGAAAAGCTTTCCAAATCCATAACGAACCTCAAGTTCCTTATCGCAACTAATGAATCAACAACAAAAAGATCGATAACAATCTTTTTATAGGTAACAAACAAACAAGCCGCATCCTATTCAATTAATGGAAAAATTCAAACGTCACCTAAAGTACGCAACCAGGTCCAATGAACAATGGTACAATTAAAAGAACGCAATATAGGGGGCTGGAAATTGATAAGCAACCATAAAGGGAATCGCATAGTTTCAGTGACTAGTCGCCGGTGTAAGCAATTTTCACGACCCCCAAATCGATAAGATATCCCCTTTATCATTGTCAACGTAGCCACAATATTTTCTACGAGCGCGAGCAGTCAAATCATTAATGCGAGTAGAAACACATATTTTTGGAGTGATTTTGATCAAATTTTACCAAAAACGTGATTGTTCCGCAATCATTCAGATACATTAATGGCTTAATCCTGACCTATAAAGCGCACACACATTCATCTTCTAGATTATTTCCCGACCCGGTATCACTTTGTTTTATTTTTCTTAACATACATATGTGCTTATTGCTAACGATTTAATCTGAACTGTCTCCAGTGCGGAAACTATATTTGCTATCGATGTATAATTGCATAATTATCTTTTAGAGAGTACGAGATAAGCCCGATGCCCTTTGAGTTCCAGACGATTGCAATGTATAATTATTACTCAACTGACATCTATCTAAAGTTCGCACCACATGGACGCTTGCTCGAAGTGAAATAGAAAACCATGAGAGTTGTTTATGCATCTCTCAACTGTTCCTTGATGGAATCCTTCAATAACTCATTCAATAGCAGATAAGTGAAATGATTGCTGTCGCGACAGTTAATTGTTGCATCATGACATTCATATTCACTGTTTTCACCTAATTCGAGCAAGGACTTTTTAGAAGTGCGTATTTGATAATGGAGTCCTTGCTCTAAATGCAAGTTCTTATCAAAGCTCTAGTCATCGATGACAAATTTCAGGCGTTTGTTATTTAAACCACTTGAAAATACGTTGGGTGAGAAAACTACATGAGCCGCGAACTGGGGACCATTTCGCCGCACACATCAACTGAGCGCTTAATTGGCCGGAACACATTATCAATTATTCTATGAATTATTTCGAGACAAAACTCCACAAAATGTTCGTTTCAGTAATTCCTCCAGTCATGAGAGCTGACATAAAACTATGTCCACGAAATAACGGGCGGCCCTACGCTCAGATTGCCGAATACAAAGCAATGACACGAGCAATATAATATTTCTAGCAACGTGATTTGTGGGAGTATGGTTCTAAGTCCAAGTTGAGCAAGAAAATCTAAGCTGCTTCGAAGTTCCGGTTGTCTCTGACTCTGCGATTGCACATATCAGTGATAGTTGAACTTAACACGCCCGTACGACGAGCATAGTAACAAGCACATGCGATTATTTTCTCAAATTCACTTCATATTCCCGAAATTAAACACCATTTGAAATCATGACCAAAGCTTCAAAGAAATGCACCAGTTGCACTTTTTAAATCGCAATCGATTCGAATTGCTAAAACGTAAAAAACCGCAGCGAATTAAGTTTGCAATGTCAACGACAATCGTACTAAAATGAAAATTTATATCAAAGGGATTCCTTCACCCGCGAATAACTCAGTCTCTAAGGTTTCGAGTCATATTTATTCATTTGTTTTTCATTTCAGACAATTCTTTGTGTCAACTTTTCAAAATTTTAAACTGTAATCGAACTCACTTGGCTGTCTTTCGCGTGTGTTGCACAACGATTTCGAATTCAGACCTTTTTTGCGAATCAACGAAATTTTTTGGAATCATATTACTAATTCTCAATTTAAATTTTGTGACTTTCAACAGAGTTGAACTACAGCCTTGAGATGAAGTAATTTATGAACGTTTCGCTTGAGTTGACTGATGACTTCTGATATTGAATTTATCCAAGTGAGGTATTATTAGATTACAACACACAAGAAGGGAGTAAGATTCTGCAACTAAAAAAAGTTCAGATTATCAGGTCGCACTTTCTAAAAAGTAATAATGATTGAGTTCATAAATGCAACATTGTTGCCCTCAAAACTTTAATGAACACGAATACTGCCGCAAGTTTGCAGCAGGTCAGCATTGTCAAAAAGGTATTCATAAATGCAACGTAAGTAGCCGATACAAAACGTGTTCGGTTGACGTCTACATTGCTACAATTAATGTCTTCATTATGTCTAAGAAGATCTTGATCCATTGATCCACTTTCAATAATATTAAAGATTAAAAGTATTCGAAGGCAAAACATGTTCCTAGTAACAAAAATGTCTTTATAATAACAAGAGAATTTCCGTATGATGTTCTTAGGAACCATTCTTGCATGAAACAGTCCACTTTTCGGTTTCCCTGCAATTCTGCAGCAAAACAAAAATGACTGCCAATTTGATCGCACTTTGACTGGCACATTGCTTCTATGAACGCAGTTGCCGATAGCTCTCATGCATAGTCACTGCGGTTTATTTACATTTATGAACGCAAATCGTGCAGGCCTGCCACAGTGTGACGTTTATGAATTCGTCCAATCTCTGTACACTTCAATGTTGTGCTCAACTGTCAGTGTCACACATTTCTGCACGAATTGGCCAACATAGTTCAAGTTCCGCCGGTACTAGATGACAGGCTTTAGAAACATTCCACACAACAGCAGTGAGTTTCCTTACGCAGCTGTACAAAATACTGTCGTCAACAAAAAAATTGAGCATTGCAGCATAAACCGAGCCAAGTGAGTTGTCTTCAGAGAACAAACACTGACACACAGACGAATAAAAACAAATTATTTCTAAAATAACATCCGCAAGAGTCCTTTAGACGAATGTTTCCTTTTTCAAATTAAAATAGAAAAAAATGTACAATGCCAAATCTTCAACTATGACGATTCCGCTTGCAACTTTCCAGTACGGAACCCTAAAAACCAACACTCTCCTCGCAAACAAGTCGGAAAGTGATGAATATCCAGAAAATTCGTAGCAATCAATTAAAGCAAAGCGAACAAGAACCCGAGTGAAATCGATTAATTTAAAATTAATATTATGTTAATCCTCGAAGGTGTTTAATCATATTTATAAATTCACCGACGTCTGTCACAAAAAAAAACAACGACACTAACTCAATCAAGTGCAGCCTTTGTCTGGTATTAACGTCTGATTACCAACTTTCAGGTTATCTTTGACAGCAAAAACACAATTGCGTTGCAGGCATGCGCTCGTTGGCACCTAAATGATCGGAAATTTTTTCCCATTACATCGTGATAAGCTAAAGGGACGGATTTTAAAAATTCACTCAAGAGAAACACATGAACACAAACACAAGTTTTGATTCAAAATTGCAGTATTTTTGAACACAGTCAACGGGGTTAGCCACAAATCGAATTAATCACACTGCACGACGAATTGATATCTACTCAAAAAATCACGATCAATTGGGTAAACGCTCCACACGTCATATCGAAAACTGCGTTCCCAAAATCACAAACTCTCCATTCTCCAAGCCGTTCCAAAAGCAAGTAGATCGAATTTAACATATTTTGCATACGCGATCCAATCACGCGTTCATTCAATGTTCAAAAATAGAATTTTCATTTTACGAACCTTAGAGACAATACGAAGTAAATACCGCCGCTCGTTACTCGACTTGACACGGCAGTGGTGTTGTCAAGCCTTGGAATTCAAATTAGATGGCTTCCTTTGGTTTTCAATTCACTCACTATGTTACCAAAGCACACGCGCGACTTTCGTATGTCGTCCGTTTGTTCTGATTTCGTGAAATACTATTTCGAAACCGATACCATTCACTACCATCACCCTTGTCTCAATCTAAGGGCAATTATATCTATTTATCAGAAGCGAAAAGTCTTCTATTCACTCTACAAGACAAGAACACTAGTATCATATGCACACATCTAGATCACAATGAACTGTAAATTCGTATCTCGAGTTCAATGAGAACAGAAAAAAAACCGGAGACCAAAACACGCGATGCCGCCGTACACCTCTGTTCGATTATGAATCGCTACTCAGACTGATTGGAGTGGTGTACATCGGTCCGACTTGAACTTAAGTTATCGCGTAAAGTGGTGAAACGTCATCAACGTCAACGGAGTGGTAGTATAGAGCTTTGATCAGAAAGAGGGAAGAGTCACTGACGACTATACATACATGGGCATACATTTTTTTTTGTTGCTTCAACTGTTTCAGTGCACTTCTCTTCGGCAACTTTGATGTAGGCTTGACCACATGGGCTGGATGCGTTGGACTCATTTTGGATATGACTGCACACACCAGGAAAGGCTAGCCTGACAAGCTGACTAGCTGAACATCTTAATTTCTAATTCTACTTAGACGTTGCTTCTGTCTTTTTTTATTCTCTGTTTTGGGGTATATTTCCCACGTGCTCTGCGGCTGGGGAACGCTTTGTCAATAGTTGCTCTGGCGGTGCGCGTAGACGCTTTGAATGACCTTTGATATGGGAAATTAAAAGCCGGGTACTGTTACACACTATTGAGGTTAGCTGTTTGTGATTGTGTTTGTCTGAGTGATAAAGGTACTTTTAACACGCTTCAAATGCGTGACGTAATTCTAAACTAAGATTTGCATTAATGTATTCCGACATTTATGAAGAACTCGTTTTGAGAAGACAAAAATTCCATGATGGCCCTGTGTCTGATCGCGACCGCTATTGAGGACTTTGAAAATGTTACTTAAGGTAAACACACTTCAATATAGTTCATCAATCTTGAGAGTAGTTAATGTTTAGTATTTAAGCTGGACTCAGTAAATTTGTAGCACGATGGTCCCGAAGCAGTCGAAGGAATTTCTTTCGAACTTGGATGTCCTCAACTTATTTCGGCACAATTGCAGTTTCTTTGAGACGACAATCCGAAGTGGACTTGGACCTAGCTTCAAAAGCAACGACTGCTGCTGTTCTCACTCGAGTGAAGAGGACCTTCAGTTGGATGCCGAATCCGACCCGCATAGCATGAAAAGCTTTGTCTATAAAGGTTTGCATTCGTATTTTGATTGATGTGGAGCCGTAAATTATGAAAGTTATTCGTCCCGGATATGAACCCAGACATCCAGCTTAGGTGTCAACGCACCTACGCACTACGCCAAGGTCACCGCTGATGATAATCAGATCGTTAATACAAATGAGCTGACCTTAATAATTCCAACGGCAAGACATGACTATGTCTTCGCAGACTTACAGATTTATATTTGCATTTTATGTTTCTGCGAACAATCACTTATAATTTTGTGTGTGAATGCCATTCCTGAACTTAAAATATCTCTAAATTGTTGCAAGCGATCAGTGCCGGAACTAAAGTGCTTCCAACGGTACCCAATAGGGCGAAAACATTACTGGGACCAACCTCATTTGAACGCATACGCGCACCGAGTGCATAAAAACCTAGCTACGGTCCTTGTTCGGTAATTAAGTTTTTGTTTTTAAATCTCTTAATTTAATTTTTTCTTATAAATAATAATATTGGGTCTATAACTTAAATCATGCGGTTTGCTAAGAGATGGCGTAACTTGTATTATTCCATCGGAACATGCGTTGGACAGCTACTGTCATTGTACGTCATTTCAGTATATGTCATTCATTTGAAGCGTAAACAACGATCATTTTTTTCACTCAAATATGTCGAACTTTGTGCCTGAAAAAGTGTTTTTGCGGGGAGTTCTTCTTCATTACTTTAATATGAAGAAAACTGCCCAACGTTGCTATTCCGGTTAAGAACTATTTGAAAAACAGTGGATGCGAAGTTTTACCTCACACGTTTTCTTAAATAAAGGTCCAAATTTTGAAAAAAAAACCGCACGAAGTTATAGAACCAATAAATTCAAGTCATCCCTACCTGTGTCAGTGACACACTTTCTTAAGGACCTCAGAAACGTCACGAAAAGCGACTCTAACATTATGGAATTCCCATTTGATGCTTCTGAGAAAACCTAGTTCAGAATAATTCGAGTTATGGTTTAAATAACTCTTCGAGTAGTTCGAGTTATGGAAATATTCGCGTTGCAGAAATTCGGAAATTGGAGTTAAAGAGGATAAAAATATATGGAAAGTGCTTCCAAAAATCAGTGTTCACGAGAATATCCCGTAAAACAGAAAAAAAGAGAGATATCACGCCACAAAACATAAATAATTGAAATCTTAAATTACTTCGTGCAACAGTTGAACTATAAAGTCGTATCATTGAATTGTACAAAAGTCATAAAGCGTTTAGATTACTCATAAATCTACAAAATGCCGCGGGTTTGTGTTAATTCTCGTGGTTTTTTGGTCAATTTTTTCCCAAAAGTGCCTCAAGGAAAGTCATTAATATAATTCCACCTTTGTCTGTAGCAAAAGTAACCAAAGTAAGCCCGTTGTACTGCCTCGTGGGCTTACACAAAAGAGGGGTTAGGCCGGCGTGATATTTACGACAACCAGCCAGCTTGCTCAGAAAAATGTGAAAGACTTACCATTATGACCATCTGAAAAAATCATTTCACCGCCGTTACACATCAAACTTGGTGTGATAAAAGACGGACCTGGATTTTGGTGTCATAAAATAAAATTTCCTTTACAAAGTGAGGTAAACATTAAACAATCGGTCCTGACATAAGAAAATCTGTCAGTGATCAATAATATGTCAATAAAAATCGGTCCTGACATAAGAAAATCTGTCAGTGATCAATAATATGTCCTCAACAATCCTAAGTCACCGGAATTCAATGAATCGGATGTTGCATGCGTATCACAAACTACGATGCCATACAGAGCCCTCCACACGATCAATGTTACTAGACAATGTTACTTGAATGAGTCATTAATCAGTAACGTTGATCGTTTGTGTGCTCATCAAAGTTCTTGTCAAGTAACATTGCTACATTAATGAAAACCAAAACTGATTTGGTTTTTGTCAATGGTCGATGATTGAGCGGTGACTCGTAGTACACGTAACGTAGAGCTGATCGCAGTCACTCCTATGGTTTAATACACTTCCAAATCTTAGTGTCTTCCTTTTTAATCAGTGGCGTTTTTTCATTCAGCACTACATATTCCACTTGCTGCAGCACATAACGATGAAGGGTGCACCAAGACGAAGATCTGGTAGAAGAAGTTACATTGTTATCTCTTCTCCCATAAAACTGCTGCAACACTATTTTGCCTTTTACAATACCTCCCTGCCACCACTGGAGGTACGAAACTTCGTTAGCATACGCCGATAGGATAGACGTGATTGTCAGAACACAGCCAATCATCTATGAGGCACTGACAATGAGACGGAAGCGTGAGGTGAATGAGGCCAAAACGAAGTACATGCTGTCTTTAAGAAAGGACATTCAACATCGTCAAGCTGCATAATGCGCACCTTTATCTTCGCTGTATTTAAGGACTTCGTCTACCTCCGAAATAATCAGTCAGAACAACATCTCTACCGAAATCAAATGCAGATTTAATCTTGCCATCTCTCGAAGAACCAAGCAATAAAACACAGATGATTCCACTCCTTTAGCACGGCACTGAGGTATAGACCATCTCACGTCCTCCGTGGTGTCTTCGACAGATAAGTTCTGCGTTCGGTGGTTGGTCCTATTTGCGTTGACGATATTTAGAGAACAACGGGGTGAACAGCGGTATGAGCTTACCCAGCCGTTTACGGATCCGAGGTGTACGGTGGCTGGGCCATGTAGAGTGGATGGGCAACAAAGCTCCGGCCCGAAGGATATTCGACTCCGAACCATTGAGACAACGGAATAGAGGACGTCAGTACCTAATGTTGCGCACCGAAGTGGAGAAGGACCTCAACCAAGTGCAAAACAGGAGGCCGATAGCCTTAGACTATGCTAGCTGGTTGAGATCCAGGTCCACCCTGGACGATAGCGCCAAATAAAGAAGAAGATACTTTCCAGAATATACGTTTTTTTGATTTCAAAATGTGTTCTAGAGAAATCTCAATTAGAGGATCGACCGATCACTAAACAGTTAAATGATAATTGATTTTAATTTGCCTGAACATACGCAGATTCGAATCTAATCGCATGTTAGAAAGCAGTTAACAGGATTCGTCGTCATGTTTGTTTTTTGCGCTAATGAAACACTCGCATTTCCTATAGAGATTACTTGATGACTGAAAAGATTGCTTATCGCCTCTCGTTTTATAAGCTTGACTCACAACTGTACTGGAAAAATATAACTATGCATTTCAGATTAGCTTCCTTGTCAAGAGTGATGATCAACATTACTCATAAATATTAGTGCTGTGGGCAACAATTTGCCGCGAACGTTTGACTCGAACTCCCGCTGGAACTTTGTACAAACTGAGATTGTGTGAGCAAAGACACATAAGATTCTCCATTTCTCTGAATTAAGGTGTGTTCAAGATCATTTGGCCTTGAGTCAAATCACAAGCGCGTCGCGATTTCAACAAGTAACAAAATTCGCACTATACAGCCATAACATCACCGTCTGGCTTAAGCCAGCAATGTTCTTGGTTTCTGCATTCTATCGTACACCACTCATCCATTCATGGATGCATGAGCATTTGGAGAGGCTGGTGTTCCCAATCTAATGCCGAAGTGAATCATGCTTTAAGTTTAGTTGGCAGTTTGAAAGGGGTTTTGTACATAATCGTGAAGGCTGCTCAATTTCAATAGCTACGTAATGCATTTAATTATTGAGTATATACCCGTTAAGCTTTGTTTCGTATTTTCATTAATTTCTGAGTGCTGACCGGGATTGTGACTCTAACTGGCGACAACCCGAGCACCCACGATATGAATTTAGAGAGATTTCAGGGTGAGATTACTTGACGGAAGTACGTTCTTCTTGAATCCAATCAGAAGCAATTTCATTCGCTGTTCGATGCGGTTCATAATTGAACGGCATTTCACATTGGTTTTATACAAAGTCAGAATGGTTCGTCAAGAGAGGATTTATTTAGTGAGCTTAAAATAACAGCAAAAGGCGAGAGTTAGGGCTAGAGCTGTCCAACATCATTGCCTGGTGAGTTTGGCAAGAGTGTCGCCGTATACCCTGTTATACAATTCCATAAACTCAGAGTGTGTTTTGATTTCAGATGCCTAGTACCGTTAAAGATATATGGCAGTTCTCCACTGCTGCAATTGACCCATTGTTGCCTTCCATCGAATGAAGGGCCGTCATTCATTTTAATTCATTTTTGTTTTCAAAAATTCATGATAAGCTTAATTACTAGACAAAAATTCTTAAAACTAGTTGGGCTATATCTGTTTCTAACTGGCCCTCGGCGGGCACTCTAAGCTAAACTTAACCTTATTTTATGACTTTCCACTTAAACACGCTTATAATCAATTATAATATTGGGTCTACAAATTAATTCCCGCGGTTTTTTTTTTTTCAAAATTTGTACGTTTATTTGAGAATGATATGTACAATAGTATTATTCAAAATACTGCGCATCTGAAGACTTTTTCCCATCTTTTGTGGATCCCATCCCAAAAGAATTGCGCCGGCTTGGCAGCCAAGAATGAATCATGCCAATTTTTGATATTCTGCTCTGATGTGAACCGTATTTCAATGAGGGCGTTCTGCATCGACGGGAACAAATGGTGGTGAGAAGGGGCTAGGCTTGGGCTATAAGGCGGGTGGAGTAAAACTTCCCATCCACAGTTTTCCAAATAGTTCTTAACCGCAATAGCAACGTGGGGCAGGGCGTTGTCATGATGGAAAATTATTGCCTCGTGTCTGGTCGCATATTCCGGGCGTTTTTCGGCTACTGCTCTTCGGTAGCGTTGTCCATTGATGGTTTCACACGGTTTTAGCAGCTCAAAATACAGCACACCTTTCTGATCCCACCATATACAGAGCATTACCTTCGCGCCATGGATATTCGGCTTTGCCGTTGATTTGGCTGGTTGACCAAGTCAATATCACCACTTTTAAACCACTTTTGGCATGCTCGCTCAGCTAGCGCATGTTCACCATAAACTTCCACCAAAATACGATGACTTTCGGCAGCAGTTTTCTTCATATTAAAGTAATTAAGAAGAACTCCCCGCAAAAACACTTTTACAGACACAAAGTTCGACATATTTGAGTGAAATAAAATTATTGTTGTTTACACTTCAAATGAATGACATATACTGAAATGACGTACAATGACAGTAGCTTTCCAACGCATGTTCCAATGAAATAATACAAGTTACGCCATCTTTTAGCAAATCGCACGAATTAAGTTATGGACCCAATATTAAAAATCGTCCTCAGAATCGTTCGTGTTAAGCATGGAAACAAATATAGTCCATCATCCTTATGGGGGTAGACAGTTGTAACGTCAAATATATCTGTTTTTTGAGATTCAATGTTTTTCAACAGGAAGGAAAATAATGTATTTTTTTTATAAAAAAATATAAAAAAAAAATTGCGTAGACCACAATACAGGGTCCCGCGGAGATCATTGCTCATTACTGGATTGTCTGAAATCAAAGTTCATTAGTTAGTGCTTCATGGTGCTCCGGTTGAATGAAGGAATCTAACAAATTTTGATTTTTCTAAGAATGGAAGACGTTGAAAGTAAAATTGGTTGTTTTAACCCTAATGTCTCTCATATTTTTGGGTATAAAAGAAACTAATCAAGTCAAAAAAAATTCTTATTTCTCACGGAGGAGAATAAAATGTAGTATTACAGATGAACTTTTCAAACTGATCGGTAAAGCTGTTCTAAGTTACTGTAATCGCCGGCTTCTAAGACACGGTTTCGAGGAAAACGTGTTTAAAGTTTTGAGTACCAGATGGCTAGACTCAAAGTTACTTATCTCCATAAATAATAGTCCGATGTGCCTAACATTTTCAGAGAATACTTTCAGACAAATTTCTACTTTTCTTCCAACTTACTTTCTGTAAGTCCAACAAATGTTTTAGGATAATCGATCCATAAATCGAGCACAGTATTAGTTCCCGTTGGTATTCGAATTATGGAGGTCCGTCTGTACTTCATTCTTATATCCATAGAAGTTAGAGTACCCCAAGGAGGTGGTATAGGTCCTCATCTATACTTATAGGTTTATACCGGCGATACACGATATACGAGGATAGACTGGGCATATTTGTTGAAGATGCAGCAATTTTTGTAACATCCAAAACGGTCGTAAAGTCAACAATACAATTAAAACGTTCTTAAGATCGGTTACACGAGTAGACAAAACTTGAAACTGTCTCTGACTGTAACAAAAAAAAAAGGACAACAGAGTTCGAAGAACAAAGTCCACGCACTTTGGATAATAGAAACGACTCAATATCCACCCAGTTAAGGAAATTATATCAGTTCAACATGAAATCAAGAATTGAATGGACGAGCAAATAAACCCTTAAATTCTTCTTGCGGAAAGAATAATGTCACCCGCTGCCTAGTACAGTCAACAATAAATCTGGAACAGTAGAATAAAAAAAGTGCAACTACTGCAGGAATCAATCGGGCGACAGACGTACTTTTTTGAAGTTTCGGACTTATGCCCAAGACCCCCTTGCTTAAACTACGCTGTCTATCGACCCAAGAAATTCTCATGTTAAGGCATTTAAGACAATCCCTATCCATCTCTGTGCTCCGCATTCAACTTATGGGACATTTTTAACAAAGCCAGTTGTTTGGAGAAGCGCATACGACGACATTATACAAGTCACGAAGATGTACAAATTTATTTGACATGATGACTTGAGAAGATCGAATTATCACTGAGCATGTGAGCATGTTTTTTTCAAAGACCGTTGGTGTTCTATTAATAAATACAGACAACTAAGAAAAAAAAACGTACTAATTCAATTCATTCAAAACCTACGCAGTCGTCTTAGCCTTCTTTTGCTAAATCAAAACAGGTCGATGAGCTGATATGTTCATTTCATTGAGGACCTCAAATCTTCTTCCTATGATGTGATACATTCACTTCCTAGATAATCCATTGAGACATCACTCCAATTAGTAACAATTAAAGACCTACCTCATCAGACCACGACAATGACGAACTGAAATTCTTAAATTTCAAATAATTGTGCTAAGAGGACAAGTATTTGAACGATGTACAGGAAGTGTGAAGAATCGCTCAACCTTGAACATCTCTTAATGCCGTCTCCTCATAGTTCGATGTTTGACACTTCCATTATCTTGCCAAAAAGCGACGACTCCACAGCAGTCGATTAACAAAATACGAACAATGCCGTTTCTTGCGCGCTTTGGAATGTGTGAGGAATACAGTCAGTCAATATGACTTCCGGCATATTTACATTTGTTTTGATAAATAATTTTAAAACCATGCCTACATCTGACACTGCTCAGTGGTTGCCAAAACAGGTTTCACACATGATTTGTCAATGTTTCAAGCCACCACTGCACCTTGTCAAGTGCATACTCAACAAAACGGTTCAAGCGTCAGACAAAACGTCCACTCACCCCTTGACATTGACCATAATTGAATGAACGGTGTTTTTCCCGAAACCAGCACACGACGCAAAATGACACTGAATTGCCAGAAATCGTGAACATATTTAATATGTTTTCGTCACGTATGGCTGCGGAAAATTAAATCGAACTCAGTTCCAATAAGCTTCGATCTCCAAAATCGAACACCTACTCATCGCACATACGTAGAGTGAATAGCAAAATACAAAACTATTTACAAATTCCATTCGCTTGCGGATATGTAACCCTTTTGTGTTGTGTTATTTATTCGTCAAGAGAGACAGAGAATTGGAGAAGAATTCTCAATCTCCCCTTCAAGTCATTCACTTTTGACTACTGATGATGTAGGTGGTGATCAGTCAGATTGTCATTGACATTCACAAATCAAAAACACGTCTGTTCATTCTGAGCGACTGAGTTGCGTGACCCCCACAGCAGATGTCACTGTAAAAACTTGACAGTACAAAGCTCAACGAGAGAAATGTTAACCTTGAAAAATTAAGGTCAATGGTTTGCGTTCACAAAGTTTGTCGTTTCAAATGTACATGCCAACAAAAATCGGAACGTGAATTAGAATATCATTAAATTGTAATCAGTCCTTCCAATTACTGAATTATACTCAAACGTACGTCGTATGTTAATGAAAAAATTACAGAATATTGCCTCATGCCGAGGCGGAGCCACTGGACGGCTAGTTATGAGAGCTTATGTATACGAACGAAAAGATTATAAGGGAAGATAAGCAAAGCGATGTGCTGACATTGCTAGAAATTATACAAACGACACAATAAAATAAAAACATTCGATGTAATCAACATTAACGTCCGTAGTAGTTCCCTCGTCAACAGGGTCAAAGGTTTCTACAACTGGTGCTGGAGTACTGATACTGATTTCGGAAAACACTCTTATACCTAGATTTTCCTTTCTGTCCAGTTTGATGAAACCATTTTCATAGACAACGTTGTTGCGACCATCTAGCCTTGGCAACTGTGGGCACTGCTCTGGATTCGCAGTCGCTTGTCAAGAGGAGTAAATGTGTCAGTTTCCATAGAAATAAAATGCTCTGCATTACAGCTAGCTGGACATCTTAGCTAATCATTACGAGTGTACTCTACAAACCCTATCCTGTTGTAACGTCATGTGAAAGTCAGCAGTTGATGAACTCTGACAGCCGAGCCTTTCATAGAGTCACACTTCATAACTGATCATTAATTACATCGTTAACTTAATTACGGAAGAGAAACATCTGAACATAGCTTAAGTATCAACAAACCGATGGTTCGTTGGACTGGCAGTTCAATGTTCCTTGACAGGATTGGTTGGTTGATGAATATTTTATAGACCGTTCGAGTGGCAGGCAGCCCAATACGTGCTGAAAGTGCTGATCAGCTAGTTGCAGTATGCACATATCTTGTGCTTGTTGTCAAGACTTTGACAGGAATGCTTGTGAGGCGAATGAAATGGAAAGTTTCTTTTTTTTAATATAAAACAGATGATTGATTTCGCCATTGGCATTTGAGTGGAATATTAAAACGGAAATGTTGTCCATTGCATTCGTTGTATTCTTGCACATTTATAGAGAATTTGAACGATTACTCTTACCGGCTTATCGTGGAGATGTTAGTAAGGCTAAGAGTCCTGAAGTGGGAATAATAACCTGGGTGTGCTCATTTTGAAATTATCACAAGAATTGACGCATATATTTGGCAGGTCATAGTATTATGGCCGTCACATGGATGGCGCTAGGGTCAATCGAACTACATGCAGCCAGGAAACAGTTTTGACTTTTGAAGCGTAATATAATCCTACTCCCTGTGTCTGGCTGTGTCTCGTGAGTCGTAGAGGTCTTCGAAGGAGATCTTTGGTTTCATCCTCATCCAAATACAACAAAAACAGCAGATGACATCGGAAAAGGTGCCGGGACTTCTTGCATGTTCTTCAGTAAGGAAACTCCAACAGGTAGCGACTTCCGGATCAAATGTTTCATTGGAGATTATATTTAACTGAAATCAGAATCCAAAAAGCCACAGTTTTGCGATTGAGAAAAGCAGAATCTACCGATGAACAATTTAAATGTCAGTGCTCCAATTGAGGAGTGCTCAAAGCACTTTATGTTATGTGTCACTGCCCAAGAATAAGCATTTAATTTCGATGTGGAATAATTGGGATACCTAGGAATATTACAATTTACCTGCCTTCTGTGCCTGCCACAATGCAAAGTATGCATTTTTTGTTAGCTATAATTTCATCCACGCTATGTCACAATTCCAACGCATAATTTATAACTTCCGATGTCACTGTGACAGTTGCCTGACAACAAGATGACATCTCAACTGATTGCTATTAATCATCTTGTTGAGACCTGTGAGTATTTAAGCACAATACAAAATACTGCTGGAATAACAATGGCTATTGTTGTCATGAATGAATGTTAAACTACCGAAGTCTTAATCGATTTTCCTTAGCATTCCTTCGAGGTGCGCACGTCTCTTGACGTCTGAAAGCTTTATCTATGGAACATGCATTAAATCATTCCATGGCCGATCCTAACACACGCTGTTGTCCGATTTCCAATGTACAAACGACGCAGCCCATTCAGTTACCCGAAGATTGTTTCGGTGAGTAAGTGAAAGTGAGTGTTGTAAATGGTGATTACCACAGTGTTCCGAAAACCTTTCTCCTAACAGATCACCCATTTCCGTTCTGTTTCGTTAAAAATTGAGTACACACGTTCATTAAGAATGCGACACTGAACCCACCTCGTTTAGAAAAAAAAAATGAAGCGGACAATATGAAAAACGATGGAAGACATAAGCACGAACAAAAAGGATATGAATCGAGTGGCTGTCGTTATAATTCTAGATCATGGGTGTACCCCATTTGCAATGACGCAAATGATAATGTTGCGTATGTGATGCGATTCGTGAATTAAGAAAGGAGTCTTCAGCGGATTTAAGCAGTCGTAAGATTACGTGCAACGGATATTTATGAGTTATTGTGAAGTACTCGTACGTTTGTAAAACAGGTCTTAAAATGTTTCAGTTCTTGGTTTGATTGTGGCTTACAAAGAAGAAACCTTGAAGGGAAGAGGAACACGTTTTCACATTACTCGCAGAAGCTACTTTCAGCATTATCATATGTATGAGATAAGCTAAGGAATATTTCGGACTTCGGAGTTTCGGACTTCGAGAAGGCGTTAAGTCGGCGTGTGTCGGTAAGACTACTGTTCAAAAATGAGCCAGCTTGGAAGATCTGCAATCAGGTAGGCCGATCTTGGTGTCAAAGTCAAGTTAGCGATTTTCAACTCAGCCTTTATTCCAAATATCACCAATGGTCATGAAATTTTGGTAATGACTGAAAGAATAAGTTTGCGAATACAATCTGCCGAGATGGGATTTATGGGCATTGGGAACTACTCGCCAGGATATGCCGAGAAACGTGGAAGTACGCCAGTAACTCAATGTTGAGCAGGGATGCATTATATTTTGTTCAAGAAGTCCTAGAATACATGAAGACCAAACTCCGGTTTTAAGAACAAATGATCAGAGATGCACAGATGCAAGACTCAGCCTCTACATGGGTCGCAGAACCACAAAGTACCTAATAAAAATACTTCGTTTATAAGTGTGACTCAAACGATAAAAAAATATTAATTGTCATAGGGATATGAATTTAAGATATTTTTATTCTTAACAAAGCGATAAGCAGTGTACAACCACCTCTTAAATTTTATTTGCAAATGCCTGTCACTGTGGAAATTTACGACAAGTGCACCCTTGCATTATGATAAAAATTGTACTTTTTTTAAAGTACAAACTTTCGCGAATTTTATGATTTTGAATATTAAATCTTCTTTGTTCCAAGATCTGACATGAGCCGATCCTCATAAATTTCACAAATTTTAGTCACAGGCAATCACAAGAACTTGGCAACAGTAAGACCAATAACCCGAGACCCTACTGAGCCCTTCCAGTGAACAATCTGAACTTGCTGCATTAGAGTCCTTACAATGGCAGTTCCGGAAAGAGTAAAAAGCCCGTTTGGGGTATTGGTCTATATATGCCTAAAAAGTGGATCGTCCAGGAGGCAGATATTCCAACATATGCAGCGATGCAAGTACTAGCCGCTGTCTGTCTGCCGATTAAATCCATCGGTGAGAGACTTAGGAGTAGTAGTTTAGAGCTGCGGAGGGGATTGTTCCTAACGCTCGGCTGAAACATACGCGTACCCATACTTCTGCACCATATCACGTGGATTGCAGTTATTGTTACTTTCGAATGAAGCCCGTAGATTTTTTTACTACAGTACAGGTCTTCCAGGAGGTTTCCAGCTTAACTTTTTGTCCAGGAATTTTGCAGCTTTAGAGGGGTTCCACAAATTGAGGGAGGATCAAAGTCAGTGATATTTCCTAGTGAAGAGGACTAGGCTCCGTTTTCTCTGGATTGGCATCTAAACCGCAGTCTCTAGTCCATTTTTTCCAGTTTTAAGATCGCCATCTGCATAAATACTAAGTGGAGGATCTTTCAATGATCCGTGATCTAGCAAGAATACATAAATAAAGCCCCAGCCATAATGAACGTAAGGGTATTCAAGTCAATTGAATGAGAAACACAAAAATGATGCATTGTGGCAGTAATAATCACGGTAAGTTTCGATCTAAAGCTAAAGTTGAAATTTTGCATATGGTCTTAGAAACTGAAATAAAGTGTTGAGAATGATTGTGGCTACTTGTCGTGCATAAGCTACCGCTCAACTATCGTAAGCTATGGTTAAACCCGAAGGCGGACTTGATTAAGCGAAAGTTCTTCTGTAGTCCGTAGTTGAACTGGGCCTCAAACAACAAACCTCACCTCTAATGCATCTTAATTGCGGACACCGTATGTTGCGTTATCTCACAGACTCAATGTCGAAGATTCTTTGGAACTGAGTCAAAATGCCAGTGCACTTAGATGTCTAATGCTCATGAACATTCTCCTCCAAATGGTCAAATCACTCAAAGGACCATGGGCACGTGCAGAACTTTTCTTCGGAAAAATACAAAAATGTATTCCTCCCTCTGTACCTCCCTCCTCCCTCATAACCGTAGATAAAGAATAGATTCATTAATGTGTTGTATGATGTCGATCCTTCAACGTGTAGCTACATATTCCCGAATCAGGGTCACACACTGTTTGCAGGGGAATCTACAGGACAGACTGTACAGCGACTCTGATTTTTAAATCTTTTTTTAAATTTAAGTGCAACTTGGATCAATTTAAACCTTTTTCTATGTTTAAATTGCAAGGAAATATAGAAAACTTAACTTGGTATGCCTAGAACCGCCATTACGAATTCCACTTGTAATTAGAACGACTTTAATTAGGGTTGAACTTGAACCCTTCACTTTACCAGCATATGAGAAATAATGTAAAAAAAAGGTTTATTTTTTAATTGCCTGAGATATGCGATCGGGCCGCATTGCTTTATAAAAGCTTTTTAGAATCTTTGAAAAGGTCCACGTAATAGTCCAACGTTTCTGCGAACAACCTGTTCTTCGTTTGCGTGTGTGTCACGTCATAAAAGTGTGATGATTAACTTCATCTAATTAAAAAAAAAAAACTAGAGTAATTTAAGAATTAACTATCCAGTTATACGAAATTGCGAAAGGAAATTGGCTGAGTTGCTTTTTCTGGCAGCCACGTCTCGTCCACTTATAATAAGTGACCATGAGTTGGAGTCAAGAGCAGAAACAAGCACTGTAATAAACTTAACAGAGCTGCACGTCCTGCAAAGATGAATGCCTTAGAGCAATCCCTTGAGATCTTTTTTAAAGGGAACATGAACATCTTGGAGATAATTTTTGTTGTTGAGAATAAACACATAGCCCCACTTCGATACCAGGCAGGGCTGCCTCAGGACCTCCATACAGTTGTATTCCGTTGGTTCGAAAAAGGATACAGGAGTAATCGACCTTCTCCCAGAACATTGCATTGTTTTTCAGGCTATGAATAGTCGAGAAGCACCATAATTTCTAAAATGGAATGTGTTATGCGCACGAGAAGGTAACATCTTCACTGCCATTTGGGCAGCCATTAAGACACTTAACACAGTCTCTCTAAGCTAAAAATATGTATGAAGTTGTAGCTCATTTCTTCAGAGCAGTTCTGGGTGCCAGAACACAGAGACATTCCAGACAACTGTATATCGAACAAGCTAACCAGGGACGCAAACACTCCACCTTACCTGTTCTGGCGTAGATCGGTTCCCGATCGCTCTAAACGAAAGCTCTTTTAGAACAATAAGTACCCGCGATTAAAAACAGGTGGCGTTGCATCTGTCAAACGACAGCATACAAAATGTCTGACAGATTCATATGTCAGTTTGAAAATAGCAGCCAGTTTTATCACAAGCGTTTATAAATTTAATGACATCCTGTGCAGCCTGTATATAGGTACTTAGCATTCTGAACATTGTCACCGAAGTCTATCATGAGCAACGTGAAAACACACTATTGCCGTTGAAGATGATGCTTCTGAATTTGTACTACTTCGTTGTACACGATTATCTTGCATCTCATTCAAAATTTAAAACAACGGTGCACGTAATCCTCTCGTGTCGCTGTTGCTGTAAATCGAAGGTTTCACGCTGTATGCCGGTGGTAACAAGTTTCACAATAAAACAACTCTTGTCACACCCGTCGTGCCCTCGTAAATAATGACAGACATTATCTCTAGATAATTGATTCAGCAATTCTCTTCTGATAGTACATGGTAGATTCATTTAAGTAATTGGAACTCGGATGAAAACGTCTGTTTGGTGTGCAAGCGCAGTGGTAGAGTGTCTGAGGATACAAGCGGTGTGTGTTCGATAATTGATAGCAAGGAGTATGGTTTGGGTGGTCGTATTGGAAATTGGATTACACAGAAATACGTTTTATTTAAAAATCATTTTGAGCCCTTTTCGTCAGAGTGGAAATACAAAATAGGCACAAAATATGTTCAATGATGAAATCTAGCGACTTCGTTCGGTGGAAAGGTATAATACCCTGACCAACGCATCGAAAGGAAATCGCTCATTTGAACGAAGTGTCAGTTCAGTTTAAGGTTGAACTCACATTCAATCCAATTATTATGAGCTTTCATCCCACATCTCTCGTCCATCGTCTTCAATTACATCTTCCTCTAACTCCTCACAACTTGGAGAAACTCTTTGACTCCATTGGTATTCCATGTTATCAGCCGATGTACTCGTTTTATTCGTCCCTTCTTGCTCTCTTAGCTTCTCCACAATATATCTGTTATTTCTGTATCTGTGCGATTCAGCACAGTTCACACCATCTCCACAACCATAATCTGAACAGCCATTCGCGTTCTTTTTTAGTGGGAAACTTCAAGGTATAGTTAATGGAATTTTGATGTCCACATTTTTCGGATTTGCACAAGATGTGGTAATCCATGACCAGATCGAGTGACATAACACTTTCAGGAGCAGCGTGAATTTTGACTTTATCTGAGATTCCATCGGCCAAGACATTGTGTGGAATCTTCCCATAAGTGTCAATGGTTGTCCCATTCCTCGGAAGATATTGGATTTCTCCATATAAAGTTTTGGTGATCCCCGTGGAATGTAAATTGTCGGCTTTGTTGAAAGTTGAATCACTTCAAATTTAAATCACCTCAAAATGAATGCTTCTAGTTTGTTCACTCATTATGGTAACGTCCTGATTCTCTGATTTTCTCCATTTGCACACTGTAGAGCATGACTCTGCTGCATCGAGTGAAGCGTTTTGAACCCAGTTGTATCAAAAAACCGAAGTAATATCGATTGCCAAGGCCGGTTCTTCGTCGGATCTCCACTCAGATGTCGTTCATGAAGTTCACGTTTACACCGGAGTAGACAAACTCCTTTACGTTCTTAATGGTTTTTCCCAAGCCGCGTGTGTCGTTCTTGCTCAACAGTATATATTTCGTCTTGTTCTTTACTTGCGATGGATGCTTCCACTACGTCACCGGCGGCAATGTCGATGTCACTTGTCATTCCACAACTGTTGGATTGACTTCATGATTACTTCCATCTACTCTAGTACCGAATGCGCTCAAACACTACTTGCCGAAGTCCAGTGCAGCTTTCAGACTGCTAAAAAATTCTTGAACCGAACTCTTCACTACGAACAGTTCCTTCAATTAAAG
Organism: Eristalis tenax; assembly: GCA_905231855.2. Lineage (NCBI taxonomy): Eukaryota > Metazoa > Arthropoda > Insecta > Diptera > Syrphidae > Eristalis > Eristalis tenax. The sequence goes on along the minus strand of HG993125.1, from coordinate 74,309,115 downwards.
ATGTCGTACGCGGGTTTGAAATCGATCAAAATGTGATGTGTATCGATTTAGAACTCGCCAGTCTTCTCCAGGGTTTGCCTTAGTATAAATATTTGGTCTACAGTCGATTTGCCAGACACATATTTCACTGTTGAAAACTATTTCAGCTTAAAATGTACAGATTGTGCACATGTGCGACTGGTGTCACATAAACGATCACTTATAACTGTTAATTCATCTTATTTCAAATTGTCATTGCTTTTCAAGACTGATTGCATTCACTCCGCTGCAAAGTACTTCAAACAAAAATAATATTTATGCATACACTTCCCAATATGCGAGGACACATGTGCGTGAAGATAAATAGTCACGTTCGAGAGAACACAATCTAAGCCTTTTTGTACGCTCCCCTCCATCACGTAATTTCATTCAAATTATGCGTCATTCTAGGTTCATCATGAGCGTCTAATCAATTCAAAATTTGTCATCATCTAAAACAACACAACTGACTTGACATGTGCTTACTTACACTTGCGCTTCACCTTTAGTATCACGATTTATAATTTTGATTGTCTCTAAAAACCAGTCAAGAGATGTAAACAATCGAATAAATGTGAAAAATGTGATGCACTGTTACATAGAACTGGTCAGTGGGATCAATTAAACACGATCTGCAAGTGTACTGCACGCAGTCTTTTCTAAATCGGAATTTATCTCACGTGAAGTATCTTTATCAGCGAACATGTGATTAAGTGTTTTTTATTGTGGGCAATTAAACAAGGGAACACATGCAGTTGCATATTCAATTGAAAATAATTGAAGGAGTAATTGTCATTCATGAACAATTATAAGCAAATAGATCAGGTTCAAAAGTTGTTTACTGAAGCTACGTATTTGCTCGTTTATCTTGTTCTCATTAAGCTGTATTGCAACTGTAACATTATTCAATGCGCCGTAAAACCAGGCTTGAATGATCGAGGTTTACAGATAGAACCAATTCGGTTTAGGTTATTCAACCAACTTTTTGGCACAGTATATCAGGTATGAATGTGATTACACTCTATTGTAAGCAGATCGTTCTGATCGAGCTCTAGGTGTATCATAGTAAACATTACACACTCGTTTTAACTACTTCGTGTTCATTTCCATCGAACGTATCCTTTCGGCTCACTGAACAGGCGACGTTGATGTATAGACCTTGCATCCAGAAAATAAGCATTTTCCAACCAAAAATCCGGTAGTATAGACATAACCGACATCAACCTATACTGTTCTTTAACATCTCTTAACAGCGTTTTTATCCAATCCTGGCGTTAATATATATACGAAGTCGGATATCCCTACAGTGCTCTATCTCTATTTTTCACTTAAGCTCTGTCACATTCCTTCTTATGCAAGGTTTCATCGAAATAAACATATTCGAGCTCTGTTTCTACCCATATTTTATAGGTAAGAGGAAAATATCGGTTAGTCTTTATTCAAAAACTAAATGGGACCCATTCGTCTAACGTCACAAACTAAGCAAAATATTTTAAATCAATCACTTAGTATTCCGTTTGTTTTGTCATCAAATAAATGTCCTATGTTGCGCTGTAACACAGGTTCGGAGTCGAAGACTCTTCGGGCCGGAGCTGAGTTGTCCATACGCTCTACATGGCCCAGCTACCTAAGAATGGGCTGTGCAGCCCGAAAAGTTCGGGGTTGAATCTTCTCTTCCAAAAGCCGTCAACGAAAACAGGACTAAGAACAGGTGCATAATCGACGAGCAAGTGGACGACATAATAAATGATGCTCGTGAGTATTTTACTGGATTAAATCGATACAACACCAACTTTCTCCTGAACGCTGTGGATTACGTGCATGAACTCGGGGCACGTAATAAATTAAGACAAACAGAATGTTTATGACGGAGACAGAAAATTTTACCAGTATTCTAAAAATAAGGAAAATAACTACTTTATTTTTAGTACATTTAGTACAAATATTTTTCATTGAAAATTCGAAAATAATCTTTATACAAACCTTGCGTATACGTCATACGATTTTGACAAAATATTTTACCTTTTATCAAGAAAATAAAGATTCAATCATTTCTATTCCTACTGTACACAGAGTGCATTTTGTTCCGTAAATGTGCCCAGCCTGTTATTTTGACATAAACTCCCTTATCTTGTCAGCACTGGTGCTAAAGAAGAAACTGCAAAGAAAAATTTTAACTGGAATTTCATTAGCATTTTATTTAACTTTTGTGTGTGATATTTTTCAAAACAATGGAAGCATTAATTCCGGTTATTAATAAACTACAAGATGTCTTCAATACAGTTGGATCTGATTCAATTCAACTGCCACAAATCGTTGTGCTCGGCAGTCAGGTAATTTGAAAAAATGTTTAGAAACTACAAAATAAGAATTCCGTCACTGCTGCAGAAAACGCAAAACCAAATTGATTTGTCATTTGTGTTGCATGTTAAGAGCCCCAAGAAAAAAACGAAATTCTATTCCTGTATGTGAATTACATAATCTGATTTGCCGGCACAGTGCAATGGACTGCATTTCCAGCATCAAATATTAAAGACTTCACTCATGCTCCGATTTTTCTGTTGTTCGCGAAAAAATAAATTGGCACTTTGACTTTCCATTGTTATTGATTGCGCGGTTCAATTTCTCGTAGCTGTTTTCAATGAGTCAATTGTCGTAAACCTTTGTGTTCGCTTTGTTGAGCAACCTTTTATTTTTCTAATGGTTCCTGATTTCTCCATTTATTAGACTAGAATATTTTCTATAAATAGGAGCCGGTTTAAAGGATTACACAACACAATCGTCGCATGTTTAGAAGTTTTACATTATTTGATCGTCACTGAATATGTTTCGATCGTCAAAACTGCAACCCATAAGTAATTTTTGTGAATATTTCGCTCCGATCACATAGAAGGGGACGGGCACATATGTACGAAATTTGTGTTGAATAGTCTTCACGGGTTGTGCTAATTGGGAATGCATACGCATGTTAAATGTTTTCATTAGAATTATTAGAGTGTAACTGGGTCCACCCAGGTTGCGGGCATGACACAATACTTTAGACCCATGCCTTTTGCGGACCAAATAGGCAACAAAAAAAAATCAGCAACCAAGAGTTCAAAGGTCCAAAAGCTGAAAAATGCAGACAAGGTTTTCTGAAGTGGCGATAAGCGCCGAAGACATATTTGGTACAAGTTTCTCTAGGAAATAAATCTCTCATAATTCATGACGTTTTTTTCAAGCAAGTTGGGAATGTGGCAGCGTTGAAATTTCATAAATCATGAAGAACATTCTTGCAGTCATTTCTTTACAAGTTTTTCTCAATGTTTTAATACATTTAACTACTGCGTGACATGTAGATTAATTAAAGACTTTCATTCAAATGTTGAAATCCCTTGAGAATTATTCCAAAAGTCACTCCTCAGTTTAAGGTGTAGCAGCAGCTGAACCCCCGTCGTGATTGAAGTACAGGAATAGGAACGGGAATGATAAACCCAGAGACATTATACCCAGAGAATATTTCGAAATGAAGAAGTCTATATCATGCGTTTTGTGCTATTGTCTATAATTTCGTTTGAAAAGACGACATTCACCAAACCTTTCCAATGTATTTCCAATTATTAGTTGCATACCAGAAGATGAACGCAACAGCGCTTTTCTACAATATTTTACAGATTAAATCCACGTTCATATTGTCTCGTCAAAACGTTTGACGTCTCTTCGGCCCACTACTGAAGAGTATTTTGTTTCTACTTCATGACAGTACCATGACAATGATAATTTTTCTTACCACTGGGTCTTGAGGCAGGGAGAACGACAAGCCTGGGCTTCAAGCAAATGAACCTTTTATGAGAAGACAACTCCCGCCAATTGTCTTCTCGTTTTGTACTCGTTTTCCTAAAATATTGCACCCACGATGTGTCATATCAAATACATGTCTCTAGCTCGAATATGCTTCAATTCCCAACCGATCAAAGTAATGCAGAGTAAGATTTTCTTTACTCTTTGCGATAATCTGTTGACTTTCTCTTTCATCTCAACGGGTCATTAAAACAAGTAAGTTCAGTCCGATTGTTTTATTTGCACTTCCTCCCCTCTTCTGTAGTAGTTTACCTTTATTTTCCTTGCTTGTAGTACTTTGCAGTTCTTTGTTTACTCCCATTTTCTTTAAATGTTGCTCTGAAACAATGAATTATAAATGTTTTTCCTTGTTTCCTTTTATAGAGCTCCGGTAAAAGTTCGGTAATCGAAAGTTTAGTCGGACGATCATTTTTGCCACGTGGAACGGGCATTGTAACTCGACGTCCATTAATTCTTCAACTCATATATTCCCCCATCGATGATAAAGAACATCGTACAGCGGAAAATGGTATGTCAAACTCAATTACTGGAATCTTCCGTAACCCCTTTGCTCGTACAGGCACAGTCAATGCAGAGGAATGGGGAAAATTTCTACATACGAAGAAAACGTTCACGGACTTCAATGAAATCCGTCAGGAAATTGAATACGAGACTGACCGAGCTGCCGGCAGTAACAAAGGAATATGTCCGGAACCTATCAATCTGAAGATTTACTCAACACGTGTTGTGAACTTGACACTTGTGGACTTGCCAGGCATCACAAAAGTGCCCGTGGGCGATCAACCTGAGGATATTGAAGCGCAAATCAAAGATTTGGTTGTAAAATATATCGAAAATCCGAATTCGATTATCCTGGCTGTAACTGCAGCCAACACAGACATGGCAACAAGTGAAGCACTTAAACTTGCAAAGAATGTTGATCCAGATGGCCGGCGAACACTTGCAGTTGTCACAAAACTTGATCTCATGGATGCCGGTACAGACGCTATAGATATATTATGCGGTCGTGTTATTCCAGTTAAATTGGGCATTATCGGAGTGATGAATCGATCACAGCAAGACATAATTGACAAAAAGAATATCGATGATCAACTGAGGGACGAAGCTGCCTTCTTGCAAAGGAAATATCCAACGCTGGCAACCAGAAATGGTACACCGTACTTGGCTAAAACCCTGAATCGCCTCTTGATGCATCACATTAGGGATTGTCTACCTGATCTCAAGGTGTGTGTAAAAATTTCATCATGCCATTTCCGTATTATAGCATATCTAGTTTCTGCTTCCAGACTCGTGTCAACGTAATGTCGTCCCAATTCCAGTCTCTTTTGCACTCTTATGGCGAAGATGTGACTGACAAAAGTCAGACGTTGCTTCAAATCATCACGAAGTTCGCCAGTGCCTATTGCTGTACCATTGAAGGCACTGCCAGAAATATAGAAACCACTGAACTATGCGGTGGAGCACGCATTTGTTACATTTTCCATGAAACGTTTGGGCGGACACTCGACTCAATTCATCCACTTTCTGGACTCACAAAGATGGATATACTCACCGCCATTCGAAATGCAACCGGTCCAAGGCCAGCGCTATTCGTTCCCGAGGTCTCCTTCGAATTATTAGTGAAGCGACAAATTCGTCGCCTGGAAGAACCATCACTGCGTTGTGTTGAACTCATTCACGAAGAAATGCAGCGAATCATTCAGCACTGCGGCAATGAAGTTCAACAGGAAATGCTAAGGTGAGACTAATCCTTTTTGTTTCGTACATTTTTTCTTTTAAAACTGTCTTGCTTCAGATTCCCCAAATTGCATGAGAAAATCGTCGACGTCGTAACACAACTACTTAGGCGTCGTCTACCCACCACGAATTCGATGGTAGAAAATCTTGTTGCCATTGAGCTGGCATACATCAACACAAAACATCCAGATTTTCATAAGGATGCAGCTTTAGTTCCAAGTCTACTAAAAACAGACACAATAACCGAGCCATTTGCACAGATGGCCATGCAGCGGCGACAGAATGCGCCAAGAACGAGTAATTCATCACCACAGGTCACAAGTCAACAACAGCATCAAGATTATCAGGAGCGTCAAGATAATTCACAGGTTGGTCCGAGAAAAGTAAGCCCCTATCTGTGATAACCTATAAAAAGCATGCTTCAATTAAAAATGTGCACACGTCAGCTACTAACAGATGCTAATCAGGAAAAAACACGTGCGAGATAAGTCAGTGCGAATATTCTTCCGAAAAATATCTCAGCTGTTGTCAAAATGTTTAGGTTAAATTACGTGTCTTTTGACACATGCAATGTCACATTATTTGTGCAATTTATTATGGGTGGCGCAACAGTCTGTGGTACGCCTGCTTTGCTAGACAATTACGCTCCAGTTCAGTGCCCTAAGAGAAGTGCAGCCGTGATTTCTCAAAGATGGGAATTCAAGCTAGACACCCTGCGTCGTAGAAAATGTATATACGCACTAGGCCGGTGGGTGTGTCTAATATACGTCAGGGCATTTATTATGTAAATTCCAACATCGCTGAATTTTGAATTTTGTCCTCTTATCGGTCGTTAGGGACGATTTCCGGTATGCAATTTCATGCTTCGCTTTTCCATCCTTCTCCTTGAAGATGCTAAAATTGTTTTTTAGGCATTATTCAGTTCCGTGCGATTCATTAGCTCCATTAGATCACAATTAACACTCTCTTTTATTTCCCTTTTGATCGCCACCGTTCCAAATTTCACTTTCTAAAGAATCTTGTGTCAACGAACTAATTCACTTTGAAAGTGAATTGCTAGCACCTGCATATTGTTTACCCCAGTTGAGTCTGGTCCAACTCTTTTCATACACATTGAATTCAATTGGCTATAAGCCAGCGATATGTGCATGGCAACAATCACCCACAAATCTGTCCTCTTAGGTGATAAAGTGAGTCTTAAGGCATATGCTATACTGATCCTGTGAACCAACGCACCAAAAGACGATTCCGATTCAAGTCGATCTAACCAACTTGAAATGTAATGTTGGATAGCTGAATAGGTTGGTTGACAAAAACCTAACTCCGTAGCTCATCCCGTCATTACATGGAATGGGTAAAAGCCAAACCCACAATTTTATTTATTGTCTAACTTGAGCACGGACAAGTTCTCGGTTCCTTATTCCTGAAACGTTTTACTTTTGATTTACAGGCTCAACAACAACATCAGCAAAACCAAACTCAGCAAAATGGTGAACATCCAACACCAACTAACTGGCTCTCGAGTATGTTACCTCCAGCACAGATGCGTTTAGAAAGCGTAGAGAACTCTGCGAGCAATACACCAATTCACAACAATCTAGGTAGTCCTGTGAAAGCTGTTAACCTACTCCCAGACGTTCCAAGTCACAATTCAGTAAGAAGACTTACCGACAAAGAGCAAAAAGATTGTGACGTCATTGGTAAAATTTCAATTAAATAATTTTTAAATCTTAACTTTAATCCAATGTTTATCCATTAGAGCGCCTCATTAAATCATATTTCTACATTATTCGAAAGTCAATTCAAGACTCTGTACCAAAGGCGATTATGCATTTCTTAGTTAATTATGTTAAGGATAATCTTCAAAGTGAACTTGTTACACATCTATACAAGTCGGACAGAGCCGAGACTCTACTCAATGAATCCGATCACATTGCAGTAAGAAGGAAAGAGGCTGCCGACATGTTGAAGGTAAGCTGGTCTTTTTCAATTTGTGCTCTCTCCTCCATTCAAGGGTGACTTGTGACTTGATATCTCTTTTTCAGGCGCTTACCCGGGCGAATCATATAATCAGTGAAATTCGAGAGACCCACATGTGGTAAAACTTAAAAAACAAAAACACCAGAACGTATTTATTTGTACGATTAATCGATTGACTATTGGATTAGTTCACACGAGACATAGAACCGTATTGAATTTAAAACCATGATGTGTGTCAAATTTATCCACAGCAGTGCTCGATAGGCATACTATGTTACTGATAGTCAATCAATTAAAGTTTTTTTTACGTATACGTATACATATATATGAACATAATATTACCATAATACTACTTAGATATTTGCTTTCCAGGAAGCAAGTAAACAAAGCATAATATTGATAAAGCAAGTGTTGATGTTTACGGCGGAATAGAACAGTAAATTACTTTAAATATATATTTTCTGTTTGGTTTGAGTTTAATTATATTCTGTAAGTTTGTTGCGAAGAAGTTGAAGAGAAACCATATTAAAAAGAAAATACTTTTCGACTGCACTTGTTATAGCTATTGTAATTCTAGAAAATGTTTATTCTCTTTGATTTTCTTTTCTTATAAATGTACCCTTCTATGTCCAATGCGTGTTTTCCCTTGAACTTAGAATGTAAGACGTTGTGAGCAAAATGATATAACGTGTTGATTCGTAACAAAACGCTAAAGCAAGCATGTTTTCTTCACGTAGTTACATAGTGTTGTATATCACTGCATACTTAGCTAACCAAACCATAACCATACATACTTAAATTGCGTCGGAAAACTTTTAGATATAAGCTATCATTCCCGGTAAGCAAAAAAACAATAAATATAAACCGAACATAATAAAAAGGAACAAAATAACAATTAACTTTGTGAAATGAAGAGTTGATGACGAACGCTAGTCTGACAAAGTTCTTTTGATAGTATTTGAGGTTAAATAAACGGATTACAAAGTAAAACAATTTGGGAACATTTTTATTTCATCATTCGCTTCGCTTAAAAAGCTGTGCATACAAATCAAACGTGGACGTTGTATATAGATGAATGCTGCAAAAATGCGTCTGGCGATAAACGAGGAATGGACATGCGTCGATCGACGTCCTGAACAGAGCCTCACAATGGCAACTAAGGACTTCGTCCACCTCACCTTGGCAGTGAATAGTAATATAGACATATTGCATATCTATCTTTATTTTGTCTGTTAGTAATAACAGCATCAGTACCGACATTAAACGCAGAGGTACTCTTGCAAACCATGGTTTCTTTCAGTTCAAGAGACTAGTACTAGACTAGAGTAATAGACCCGAAGGATCAAACTGGACTATATACAAAACATTCATCATCTCATCATCACAGGGCAGAGGAAAAGACAATTTGTAAAGGATGAATGAATCCGCACGGGATCTTTAGTCCTGCACTGGGCATCTGTAGGCGCAGATTTAAGGATGAGACCAGGCAGGCTTCTGTGCATGCCACGTCTAATGTAGCTGGGCCATGTAGAGCGCAGATAGCATAGCGTTGGGCCGCTTTTGCATACTATATTCGTCGCCAGCTTGTAATGCTGAAGTCAAGGAACATGAGACGTTGATTTTCCGTATTCATGCTCTTCGAATAGCTTTATTCTTGTGTTTGGTATTAGAAGCATGCTATACATGTTATAGAAAAGGGATGACGCGTGTGTGCGAAAGAGTGGCAAATAGAAAAAAAATTGAGAATTGAGATTTTAATCGACGGGATAGAAAAATCTGTGAAAGTGGCTTGGATTCCAAAAGTTGATTTGTAAAAATTGTGAGTAGAAAATGTTCTGTAGAAAAGCTGAATTTGGCCCGGGCCAAAGAGTCTTCAATTCCGACCATGTACAATGGAACAGAGACAACCTCCCAATTCGTGCGCATAACTGGAGGCTGCAAGTCTGATATCAACCTAGGTGAGACAATTGTTGGTTTCAGCCCATGTCTCTATCAGACTGTAGCTCAAGACTGACCAAAAAGAAACGCTTCATTGTATTGGCAATATTTTTTAAACCAATTCTTAAATGTGCTTTCTATCAATCAAAGCACATTTTAACCCGAATAGAAATAGAAAAAATGAAATTAGCTGCAATGAAAAAATATCGAAATAACGTTTCTTTCAATAGAGAGTGTAACGTAAAAATAATCACAGTAAACTTGGCATCACCTCCACTGGTATTGTGACGTACGCACGAAAGTGTTATTACAGCAAGTGGTTGTCGAAAATCGGGTGAATTGTTTTGTTTATAATGAGAAGAAAAAAGGAAAAACGAAACTTTTGGCTAAACAGCGAAATTGGTTGTATGTTGAATCTTGTACGACAAATGCACGCTAGACAAGGAACTACCACAACCACCCACTATACGTTTGTGGAAATAGCAAATCAAATGAGATCCTTCGGTTTTCCAAACAAAAGCCCCACTCAGATTCGTAGGAAGTGGTTTCAAATGAAATCCGCATATCTATGCTACAAACGGGGCAACAAGGATCGGATACTACTTATTCCGGAAAAATTTCGACAAGTAATTGCAAATTTTGTTGATGCAGAGTACCATGGAATCAAAAGCCCCTTACCCGATCTTCCGGAACTTGAGCCTGTAGTGCCAATCAAAAAAGTTGAGCCACCAGTCGAGGAGGCAAAACCAGTGCCGCAACCAACACTAAAACCTGCTGTCCAAAAGGTGAAAGTCACTGAACAACCTAAAGCGGATAAAAAACGAAAACGAAAGGACAGTCACACAGAAGATAGTAAATTAAATTTCTTTTGTGGAATTCGTGTAACTAACGTTTTTACATTTTTAGACCAAACCTTTAGCGAACAGAAGCTCGCCAAGCTTACAAATCGCCTTAAAAGTGTACAAAAATCACTGCAAAGAGAATTCTCAAGCCGACAGAAAGCCTTAATGGAATACGAACACAGTTTACAGCAGGAGCGAGACAACAGTCTGATGGAATATTTTACAAAATCAACCGAACAAATATTATCGGCTTCATTTAGTATACTTGGACAGTTTGCTCCAAGCAAGTAGTTAATCAAAATTTATATTAAGTAAAACAAGTATTTATAGAACTTTTAATAGTATTTTATTAGTCTTCAGCCTTTTCTGGAGGTGGCCCACATGGCTGGAGCATTCTCTCCATTATATTGAAGCGAATACGTGCCTTTGACTCGTTCTCGGCAATAGCGAAGTAATTAAGCATATCGTAGTGTCCTAGATAGCTGGCCAATGAATCCCGGTGCTGGTTTGTAAGCCACTCGTACTTGGTTGTATCGGCATGTCCGGTTCCAATGTATTTACTCTGTAGATGCTCTAGTTGACTGTGGATATTGTATCGATCTCCCATTCTGGCGCAATAAATTTAGAAGAAATAACCAATGTTTCTGAAGAAAATGTTTAAGACTATTGAATCAATTCGCGTCTAACTTTTTCCTCGGCTATAAACAAACAATTTAACAGGCCAGTAATGTCAATCGGTAACTGTCAAAGTGCTCGTGTTCGTTTTCGCAAGGCAACGATAGCAGGGATGTTAGTAAGTTCATGAGGTGTGGATGCAGATTCAACATAAATGATAATTCAAATTCGAATAAAACTTATTTTATTTACGTGTCAATACAAACATTAAATCGAATTCTTAACTAAGCATATTCCATGATGTACTAAAACGTTGTACTGTTTAGATAAGGATCACACTCATCAGATAACCATTCATTTTAAGTCTAGCAAAATCAGCACATATCTTCGCAATTATGAAGATCACATATTCCCCACTTACATTGCATCTTTCACCTCAACATGCGTTACAATATCCTCTATTATAAGTCTATCTAATTGCTGTTAATCATGTAAATTGTCTGTGGAAGTGGAAAGTATATCTGCTTCAAAAATATATTCCGCCAAGCATCTAGTGGTCATTTGGTAGGAATACCATGGAATTTCAACATAAAATTGCTATGGTATTGACGTTTCATTTGCACCTATATATAAGTATTCATACTTGGAGGTTTTGCCGGTTTGGGATATTCCAAAACTATTGTATTTTCACAGTCCTCATAGACGATCTTCTTTTTCGTTTATTTCATTTAAATGAATCATAGGCTTGTGATGGCAAAGGAACGTTTGCACAAATTGCTTGGACTTTTACGTTATTTAGTATTAGGATATCACACTGTTTAGGTAAAGCTAGATCATCATGCACTGGTTGGTCCTAGGGATGATAACGCCGGAGTGATTGATTTAGTTGGATCTGTCATTTTAATACTGCAATAATGTATTCAAATTTTACCCTTTACAAATCTGCAAATCGTCATAAGAAGGCACATTTCTGACTATGTAACTGATTATTGAATGCACTTTCTGACAACATTTACCAGAAATTAATGACTAATTACTCATTCATTTCTGACATTTAGTTAGCTTTTAGTTACTGTTATTTTTTCAAGAACTGTCAGGTGTTTTGTGAAATGGGAGAATTCAGTTTATATCATTTTTTTAGAGCCAGAGATAATGGCCCTCTATTATCTCTGGTTAGAGCTAGCATGTTAGAAATAGTTATTTCCTAAGTGAAAATTACATTTTTCCTTTTAAGAGAAAATAGTACAATGTACAAATCCATTCACATTCGGATGTCTACTTTCGTTTTGACATCAAGTGTACGTTAGAAGCGACTATTCAGTGCAATAATTATTTGCAACAAATCTAGAAAAACACAAATTCAGTTTTTAACTCCTACAATATGTTATATTTTCGAACAAAGCGCTAGCATTTCAAAACAAGGCGATAACTTATTTTGATTGCTTGGGATCCCATGCTTCAACTTTCGGACGTGTGGTGCTGTACGGCATATATTGCTCTGAAAATGTAAAGATTAACAAAACAGTCATTATTCCCTAATAAGTCTCATTCATACCCTTGGTTCCGGATAAATTCTCTGAATGATCCGCCATCCACTTGTACTTAGGACGACTTCCATCACGAGTGGGAGGGAGATCAGTCTGAATGAGATATAATGTTAATTGTGTGTACTATGCATTTCTAACCATTATATTTACCTTGTAATGCATCCACCCATACCAATCTGCTGGAATTTGAGAGCCATCATATTCAAAACCTTTGTGTTCGGCAAATTCAACCCAACGATTTCTGCCGTAGAAGTAATAAGGGTTTTCAAAGTATTTGTTGCCGTATTTATCGGTTCCAATATGGTTACCAAGTTTTAACTCATCAGTTCTATTCAAAACAAACATAAAAAATATAAATACCATCTGCATATGGAGGAAAATAAATTATATAAGAACCTAAAAAGTTTCAGGTAGGTATTCACGACACCTCCATTCTGCCGGACTATCTCAAAGAGTTTCCCCAGGCGACTGATACCAAGAAATTTGGCCATTTTGCACAACTGCAAATTAATGAATTTACATTATTTTTGATATGTTAAAAATGGAATATTCTGAAAAGAAAAATTGTGTTATAGAATATTACCAAATGCTGGACAAATTGACAGCTCTTATTACTTGACAAATGTCAATCGATGACATCCTCTAGCGAATTTTGACAACAAAAACATTTTCTTATAGGGTGAATGAAAAAAATATTTGATGAAGTGCGAAGTTGCGACATGAAAATATTGATCTTGAGTCGACCTAGCCATATTGAATTTTGAAATATACCTTCCATAAAATAAAGAAAATATTATCTTCAGTAATTGCGTTAAGAATCGTTTAAAATCGAATTCAGATTTTCGCAAAAAAAGCCCACATATCAACGGAAAAAACCACATCGATACAGTGCTGTCAACCGTGTGAAAGATACTTTAAAACATACCCTTAAACTATTTTGTACAGCACAACAAACAGAGCCATGTTCTTAAAATGTCATTTTGACAACTGAGTGTACAAATAAAAAATAACTCTTATCATCTTTGACAATTGGCATTTTCGTGAATCACTTTGATTTCAATTCATTATATTTTTCGTATTTTTTGTACCAAATTTGCTCAGTATATTGTAGAATTTTCGCAATCGCCACATAAAATGGCTAAGAACACTTCTAGTTATGCATTTCGAAAAATCGATGTTGATCAATACAACGAAGATAATTTCAAAGAAGATGAAGCAGCCGACTCTTCTGTCTCGATGGGGCCGGATGAAAATGAAATCACTAACCTGCTTACCCAGGGGAAACACATAGATGCATTACTTGGTGTACTTCAGAGCGCACCGCTTCGTTGCAAACAACAGCACATCAAAGTATTAACAAATTAATTTTTATTCATTCGTAGATAAATTATTCTGTGTACATTTTAGGACCACGCCTTAAACGTTACACTCAGGGTTCTACTGTCCATTAAGGCCTCCCAAATGGACTCTGCTATTGAGTCCTTAGAACAAAACGATTTACTAGACATACTGATGAAATACATTTACCGTGGCTTCGAGATACCATCCGAAGGTTCCAGTGGCCATCTGTTGCAGTGGCACGAGAAGGCATTTGCCAAAGGCGGAGTCGGTTGTATAGTTCGAGTGTTGTCGGATACAAATAGAGCATAGAAAAGGGCGGATTACTAGCATTACAGAACTGTGACGCCCTTGAAATGAAGGAAATCAAAATGTTTAGTTCATATTCCATGTTTCCGATTGGAAATTCGTTGAATTTATTTTAAAATAAGAAGTATTAAAAGTCATGAGCGTTTATTTGAAGAAAGGATCTTCTTTAAATCATTTTTAATTTTCTTATCTGTAAACAATAGAAATTTCTTTAATGTATTGATTTCATTACATTAGTGGTAAAACAGAAATAATATATTAAGAATTCGGTAAAAATCGTCTTCTAATTGCACACTTAGATACCTACAAAGAAAGCTTTAAACAAAAACAGAATTAAAACACTGCCCACGTTTCTAGGAATGCCCCTGCATATCTATAAACTATATTCGGGGAAACAGTATGCTTGAGGAGAACCGACTTTGACTGCTGCAACAAGTCTGCAGCAACTTTATTGTGCTTTTTCAGTTACTAATCTCTCTTTATACACAAAGGGCAATTACAGAGCCCCTGATGCAATGGACATGTGCGTTGACTCTTACATCAGATCTATGGGTCCAGCTTCCGATTCGAACAACCTTGAGAAATCAACGCTCTGACTTTTTCAAGACTAGATCTGATAAATTACGTCTTTGGGATGTCAATGTTGCACAACAAACAGTATACGGATACAATAGCTTATTTGGCTCAGACATTTTGAGTGAAAGAAGAAGAAAGGTCATTTCACTCACTGTTGTCCCTACAATACCTTGAAGTAACGCATAACTATGTAATGAATCGAAGAACTTGCATGTTTCCCTTCCACGATTTTTCTAGTGGTTCTCATTTTCCCGGTACCATCTATACTCTGCCACATTTTATAATTTAACATTTGTCCAATTTACAACGATCCTCTGCCCCCATCTAAAGATTTCTCCGACCAGTTGATAAGAATGTCACATCCTTTAGTGTGCTCTTCCTTGAAAAAGCAATCTATGGTATTAGCACCGCATATGAACAGATAACACAAGTCAACTTCGAAAAGCCTACCGGAACAGTGCTGCCTGACCATAATGTCCGGCATTGTAAAAAACAAGTCTCTTTTAGGGATTGAGTTGAGTATATGAATGTGACCCGTTAAGTTACCTGGTTTGTAGTGGAGTATGTACCAGATATATTCCTAACAAAAATTGGTAAGGCGGTTAGCTATAGTTTCTAGGGCTGTTGTGAGGCAGGTATCCTGCAACCTCTGCAACCTATTTTCCGTTGTCTGTTGGAGTTTTTATGATAATGGCTCTTGCCAACTTCCTGTACAAACAATGTATAATTTTGGGAGAAAGACCCCAAGAGATGCCGTATAGAAGTCTACTGGCCCACAGTGCTCTGGTAGCACGCTCTACGACTGACTTGATGAATGAATTCCAGTTGAGTTGTTTGTCCAGGATGCTCCCGAGATATTCTACTTGACTGGAATACTGTATAGTGGTGTCATTGATTATTATGGGTTCAAGATTGGTTCGTAACCTTGAGAATAGCACTAGATTGGTTTTGTGGGGATTTATAGATAATCTTTCTGTGCCACACCATTTCACGACTTGTAACAGTGCATTTTTCATTACACTTGATATTGTCGATTCGTGCTTACCCCTAATAATAAGCGCCAGGTCATCTATGTTACGCTGATGACCTGGTTGTGGCAAAGCCAGATCTGTGAAAAACTGTTAGCAAATTGTAGATAACTAGTGACCACAGCAATGGAGAGAGAACCCCTCCTTGTGGGCAACCCTTGACTGCAGTTGCAGAAATCGACACTCCTCCGGAAGAGGAGGTGATTGAACGACCTGGCTACCTCGGCTACTATTAGCTCTTGTGATGGAGTCGAATCCGGTGTTATCGAACTCCTCGATGTCGAGGAAAGCACATTGGGCAATCTCTTTGTAATCCAGGTGGGGACACTATAGATGCACTCCTCTACTTCGATGACTATATTACAAGAGCTTTATGGGCACGCAACAGTATCACCGTCATTTTTTTAGGCATTCTATAGAATTGGTAACCACCATAACCAAATCATATCCTTGCATAGCTGATTTGTTCAGTTCTAACTATAACTCTAAATAGTATATATAATTGGAAACTACATTCTTTAGAATTGAGGAAAAACTTATATGAAACAGCTCAGACTATATCGTATTTAGCAAACAAAAATGCGTATACACATGCGAACACACACTTTCTATATTTCTATGCAATCACAAGTTTAAATGCAAAATCGAGTATGGTCTAGCTTTTTATGGAAACGCACTTAAAACAACTACATATAAACGTAATTAAAGCCCCTTACTACCAAGCCGTCCTTCCGCAGAAGTCTTAACGCCTTTCCAACAAGCACCGTGAAGAATATGCTAGTGGAAGCTGGACTACCTACCATAGAAGAGCGCATCAATTTCATCAAAACCAAAACTTTTTGTAAAGCTACTCCAGAGGCTCGATTGTAGAATACGATGTAGGTTCTGCATTTACCGGAAGAACCTCGAGGCGTATCCGCCATTAACCACTCTGTGACATCTACGAAATGTATATTCCACGTTCTATCTTTGTCCCTCCTTACGTTGCGTTGATGATTTGATGATAAACACAAAAGATGTGCATCTATGTAGAGGGCATGGTAGGGTACGTTATACAGCGACAGTTTAATATTTCGATATTATCGATATTTTCCTTTAATCTATAGATATTATCACTAGTGTAAAGACGAATTATTGTGGCACGAAATGAAACACGAACGGTTCAGGTTCAAGGCGGCTTTAGAGAAAATACGTTCGAGCCGGGTTTCCATTTGTTGGAGATCTAGTTTCTTTTTCCTATATCCATCCTCCATTGGTCCAACTGTCATTATAAAGTTGTCTTTTAACGACACGCCTCTGAGATTCGTTTCGTTGCATGCGTATGCCATCAGGACCAACAAAAGGATTGTCAGGATAACTGTGATTTGTTTTTTTTTTTTTTATTAATGAACCCATAAGCACACAAGCAATCGTACGCCTTCTAGCAATCGGCGTGGATGATCGTCCCAGGATTCACATGAATCAGCAGCTATCACAAAATCTGAACAGCCATCCGCGCTCTATTCTTTCGTGGACAAAATATGCCCTGTCGCTTCACTTCAACGTTGGCTGCGGGAGAGTCAACATAAAGAAGCGGAAAACCAAGCACCAATCAACGAAGTAGTTCTCACTAATGAAGTAGCACTCACTAATAACCGCCCTATCAAAACATCGAATAGTAACCGACCGCAATACACGCCTTGGTGCTAATTAATTCGACAAAGTTTCTGAAGAATAACCCTACAAAAGAAGTTTTTCGTTCAGAGGTTCTAAGCATTACTGCTAAGCTAAAGTCCGTTGGAATTTCATTTTCACAGATGGCTCAGAAACCAAGCTATTAAACTATTGGTTTACTTTCTGATAACTCATCAATTTTTACTGCCGAAGCCTTTTTCACCGAAGCCTTTATAACCTCGATCGCAATAATAAGATGATCGTATGCTCTGACAGCCTTGCGCTGTTAAATGCGGTTAAAACCCCCAACCACATTTCTGAGATTAAAGACTGCTTCATCAGAAGTCGAAACAAGGTTAAACTTATGTGGATTTCGAGTCATGTTGGTATTCACTACCGCCACTAGTGCTTTCCCGCTCCAATCCACAGATTTGAATTTACATCAAAACTCGACTTCATACGCATAATAAACAGCAAACTCAGGTCAAATTGACTCTGGGATTGGATCACTTATCATAATTATTAGCCCGGACAGATCTTCACGAGCTTACCTAAATAGCACCTCAAAGGCACCACATTCATTAGACTACGGCTAGGCCGCAGAAAGACTACACATCAGCATCTCCTTCAAAAGGAAAATCCACCATCATGCATTTATTTAAACATTTGTTATACCTTGGGAACTGTCCAGAAAGTACAAAGGCTTACCATCCACATATTCATCAACCTGTGAATTATTGAAAACCCCCAGCCATGACAACATTATTAAAATGAACGACCTAGGCTGAAGACTCAATTGAAGTATACTCGTATTTAGTTAGTTTTCTCTGTAAGCATGATTATAAAACACATGTACAATAAGTAACCAACAAGCCGAGACCTTTGCAGTTGGCTCTTGTCATGTTAGCTTACTAATTTTAATTGTAAGGTAATAAATAATAATAAAAATAATAACATAAAGTTGAAAACAAACAATTGTGCCACAACTCAGTACGATAAGAGAAACAACGAATATGTCTGTAGCCAAATGCAATGTTTTATTGAGTTAATTTTTCCAAAAGGAATGTAGACATCTTACGTACGTGAGCGTCTAATTCCGTGGCATGATGTTGTAGGTGTAAATGACGAACTTGTATTTATCCCCAAGTGTGTGTAAACATTCAGTGCATATCCGTAATTTCGCTTTCTTACTGTTTGTTGGGAATATCTGTGTATGCCCAATTGCACATTTTTTTATATACGATTTTGGCGTTGACCCATCATCCGATTCACAGTCGGAATAGTTGTTGAAACTTTGTTGGGATTCGCTGTCAGAGTCTGGTTCAGGGTGTGCTTTCGGTTCGGCTTCATCCGTCTGCGTTAAGACGATGATCTTGTATTTATCACGACTAAACTCTTTTCTGATATCGAAGAGCCACGAATTAATCAGATGTGTGAGCTGCATGAAATCATAGTAGCTCTCAGTTGTGCCCCTTAACTGATCTTCGTAATATTGATTGATCGTCATTCCGGGAGAGTTTGCTTGACGATTGCTACGACTACTTAAATAATGTCGACAGAGTTTGAAAACACACTTGTATGCCTTCGTTTTGCCCGGTTCTAAAGGCTCAACCAGAACTTCGTAATATCCCTCACATGCTTCTTTTACGTCTTTTAGATTGTTTAGTGCCCTCGAAAGTAAACTGTAATATTTCTGCATGTCGGATTTTTCTCCCATTCTTTAGGAAGGATTGTCAACAAAATGGACGTATTAAAATTGTCTAAGACAACGACAAACATTCAATGACTAAAGACTACAATCACGTGCACGTTGTAAACCACGAACCGCACTTGAGTTATCAGAAAGAGTTTATGTGAAGAGAGAGGCAAATTTAACGGATCTATTCAAATCCATGCTGTTCCACTTGTTTCACTGTGGAGCAAACTTGATGGCAACTTTGTGGCTGGAATGACGCGATTAAATTACCTATTCTCATCCGTGTACAATACACACAAATGGAAGGGAGCAAAGAGTGGATATCACTCTGCAAGTAGCTTGACTTGTCTTATTTGTGTTTCTCGTATTGTGTGTGCACTTTGAATGTATGAAACTTAATAAGCCACCTAGTCTAGCACCAGTTCACTGGGTTCCTTTCACTTCATTCACATGTGTTGATGTGTCTCATGTGTTATGAATGTCTAAGGTTAACCTGAACACTGTAAACCACGGTGCCTCAAATTGGGAGAACAAATGGAGACTGACAAGTTTGGAAACAAACTGTCTGCGTACATAAGATCAGTTATGTCCTTCGGCAAAAAGAATGTCAGAAGTTAGCCGTAGTTCGTTCTCGCTTGTTTGCTTATCAAATATTTCAAATATATCGATCATGATCAAGTTACCCTGATATAAATTCGTTACTTTCGCTCATTAACATAGTATCCAAGTGTATCTTAACAACTTCTTCCATCTTCGATGTCATCAGCGGGGCAACAAAGGCTTGACTTGAATTCGAAGGATTATTATATCTTGTGCATTGACGTGTTGCTTACAGTGAGTAAATGTTAACTTAAATTATAAATATTAAAAATAATTGTGTTTCTATCGCAGGCTTCATTTCTCCCGGATTGTATGACATATAAAACATTTCCACATCTGTTTGAAAGAGCAAATTAAGAAACATATGAGCGACAGCAGCATCAAATATGGGTAGCATGGGAAGCTTTTCAAATGGTCCACGTCCTGTAGAATACACCAGTCTTGTGAAGAGTCTGTGCTCAGTGGAACAAATGTACGAGAGAGTAGTTTATGAAATTTTAGTGGAACCAAAACTACCACATCACGGAACGACATTTCGATATATTCTCGAGGAACTACCCACTTGTGGATGTAGTGCACCATGCAAAGACACTTTCCATTTGAATGGATCGTTATTAACCCGAGCTAGTGGTGCCAGAAAAATGCAAAGGAGATTTCAGCGATACTCTGAGAAAGCATAACAAGCAGCTAAGATAGTACAAACAAAATTCGCTCGACTAAATTATCGACTGTGTCTGGTTAAGAAACAAAAATCACTGGAAGATGCCACAAAACCTCCTTTGTCATGGAATAATAGAAATATTCATGAAAAACGCTTGCGGCTGGGCCTTGACAAGGATGTCGAAATTGCCAAGTCATTTTGTCGAAAGGGTCCAAACGGAGAGGACATATCTTGTAGTGCTGCCTATGATCAGGGATCATGCTCAACATCAAGTGAATCCGATAGTTGTGGTGAATTGGAAACAGGGTTACTACATGGCCCGAGCGACGAACCAAACCCGTCAAATACAATGCCGCTGACAGTGGATTATATGCTTAACAGAAATCGCCGACCAATGCAATTAACAAATCCGAATATAAGCCAAAACAGAAATCAAGGTTTCTATGACAGTCAGTACAGACGCAATAACAATGCACGAGGAGCTTAGCAAATGATGATGGAGCAAAGTTTGCGAAGAATTCAACAAAATCGAACTGAAGGTCAACAAAATGCAGGTGTTGGGTTCATAGCAGCAGTTACCCGCTATACGGAGCTCTTTATTGTTTGCATTTGAAAGTTTGTCGCCTGTTTTTCGTTTAGAAATAAATTTAACGATGGCTATGCCTCTATTATTAATTTTGAATATATTTTTTCGCTTTCTGCTTTTATACATTGTGATTGCAGTGGCTGTTCAAATGGATGATACCTTAAAGGAAAAGAATGTTCTTATATTTTTATTATGAATTACAAGATTTAAAACATTCATTCATTCGTGAAACAAACTATTTTCTTAGCAAATAATCAATCAACGAAATTAACAGATAAGTGATCAAAGCCATTGAAGTTCGGCTCCGGGACACTCGGGTCACAATGTCCAGCCAACCTGTGAAGAGAAATAAAAAAAAATGCATGTGAATACGTGAAAACTTTCATCAGAATCATCCGAACCAGGAGGTTCGCATTCGAAGACCCTCTTATCTGGAGCATTGGTGTGCGTGTGCTCGATTGTGGCCCGCAACATGATGTGCCAGACTGAGCACGTCTGCTTGCCGCATCCGATGCACGTTTCAAACGGCTCGAAAGTCCTTAAACTGTCCAGACTGCACGGTGCATCTGCGTGGTGCGATACAACCGGGTCAATTTTCACGAGATCTCAAATTCTACAATCGCATCGACTAGCTCTTTGCGATGAACAAGCGGTTTGAAGTTCGCTAGTCTTCTGCAAGATTTGTCTTGAATCTGTCCTATAGCCGACGCGCCGGGACTTGCAGTGGTACAAACCGATTAGTGCGGTGCAAAATTACACATAGTTCACTGGGCAGGACCTTATTGGCCATTTTAAGCAGAGATATATCGCAAGAGACAAGAGGCAGGAGCAGGATTCCTTTTTGTATGGATGGGGCATGGTTGTATGGATGAGCTGATATTCCAGTTTTCGGGAATTCAATTCAAAATTCGTTTTTCAATTGATTAATTTTCTCTCTAATGTTGGGTGCGACATCTGTCATCTGACCCCGGAAAAGAGTCATGTAGTTCCTACATATTCCTCGCCAACATTTCGTACATTAAGTGGTTTTGACTCTTGCTGTAAGCAGTTATCGGACCTAATTCTTGGGTTGAAGCAATGCTACAACGATGACAGAATATTCATTAAAATGTCACATTTGCAGTGGTGCCAAGTTGAAGTGAAATTCGGAACACTTGATTTATCCGTTTTATTATGTCAATAGCCGTGGTATGTTGTTTACATACATAGTACCAGTAGACCAATTTATCATTCTTTAATAGTCGTGCATATACCCGAATAATATGACCTCATTATAACATGCCATCAAAAAATACTATTTTCATCAAAATCCAACCGAACTCAATGCAATTCGTATTCTGAAAATGTATGTTTTATGGTTTATAGATTATAGCAAAATAAAGTTGAACGATTTTTTGAACGACTTGACGCATTTTAATGTACGGTCTAGTTTCGTTTCGTTACCTGGTCTTCTTACTAAAATGTAATCTGTGATGTCTGATATTGCTTTCACTTTGTTTTACCAGATTATGTGTACCCACACAAGGGTTTTCTGTAACAACTAGTGTGAGTGTTTATGTAGATGTTACCAACTGAGGGAAAACCACAACAACAATTCTTTACTGCAATATTGGGTGCAAGTGTAAACAGAGGATTCTATGCGCTGCACAACTACATGCAAATATTTTACAGTCCTTATAATCCATTGTGTGATGATTATACTTCGGGCAACTTTGAAGCAAAAAAATATTGCCAGGTAGAATATTTGAGTTTCTGTTGTGAGATTACAATTTAACTTGCATATTTTAGAGAAGCGGTATGCACCACGGGCTAGTCATCCAATTTGTGTTGGTGCATGAATGGCAATATAATATACATATATATGTGTGTAGGTAGGAAATTCCGAGGATTCCCAGCATTAGTTGACATTTTTGAATTAAAGGATTCAAATCACAAAACGGCATTCTTTGATCTCTTTCGAAGTATTGTAGAAATTCCAGCAAAAAAAGACTTTTCGGTAATTTCTGAAACTGCAGAATGTACACACACTGTTTAAAATGAAAAACTGCGCTCAGTATTCATGCAATTTTTCAACAGTTATCCAACATTGTGCATACCTCCGTATATACAGTCAATTGTACATATGTGTGATTGTGTATTTTCAAGAATTATGAAACTGTTATAAGAATCGGATTCATATTAATGTACATAGGGCATGAATACCAATTACCAAGGGCATTTCTGATTGGAAAATACATATTCAGGTATTCAATAATAGAAAGAGGAAGGAAATCCTCGATAGGTATTGGATACATTTTACAATTTTGGCACTCATTCGTATTCTTTCCACGTTCCTTACTAGACTTAAATCAACTCATCATTACTAATAATATGTAGATCTAATCAAATGCCGCAAAAAATGCTTGGTGAGATGCTGAGTATAGAAATGAATCCATGATTATTTCAGAAGGAATGCATGGAACAGTACACCAATTCGAAGAATGCATGGGACAGTACACCAATTCGAAGAAAGAAACCTACCTTAGACAAACATTTTTCATAGACCATATTTTGCATGAACCATTTGTTTTAAACAGCTTCTTCTAAGCTTATTTAAGGATAGTTTTCGTGAAGATATTCCAAGAATATGTAGGCAGTTACTTAATATTAAATAAAAAAAAAAAACACTTAATACTTCTACCTTCTACTTCGTACTTTTGACGCACGATTTTTCAATTGTTGGCAAGGGAGTTAAGACAAAAAGGATTACACAAAGGATTTTCTGAACTCACATCCATACCTGATTCCTGCTTTCAACTTTTCACTTCAACAAGTTTCGGTTTTAATTTGCTTCTTATTCAGAGACAATGGAGGATCCTCCATGTCTGATCTTATTAGTCGAGTAAAATTGCCTTTTCCCAATAAACCGCTGACACATGTTTGTGTGAAAATACACATACTTGCTATGTTCTTCCTTTTGCATGTATGCACGTTGTTTTGACAAGTAGTTTCGCAATCGCTTTTTGAATTACTTTTCATTCAATTGGAAGCATTAAGACGTTTGGCTGGTTTTTGATAGCCACTCCACCAACAGAGTTCTTTCAGAATCCTCACTACAAAATGGGATTAAAGTTATCATCTTGGAGTTGGAGACGCATAGGCAGAGTCAGTAAGACAAAAGAAACAATTGTTATGTTTTTGTCCAGTACATGCATAAATACAACAAATGTATAAGAGAATTATAGCTTTCACAGCTATATCAACGAATGATCAGCGGCTGCTTTGTAAAGCGAAATGGTATCCCACCAGAATCCCAAACACGTCATTTAATAGCAAATCGTCTGAGACCTTTTCCATTTAGCATGGGTATGACGTAATGAGTTTCACTGCACTTCATTAAGTTTACATTATCTACCATTAATATTATATTGTACATACTTTAGAGATTGCTTAGATTTATCAAATAATTTCAAATGTAACATCAAATGCGACATTCATCACTAGGACGCTGGTTGGTCAAGTTCATTCGTCACATTCCTTGACAATGGAAGAGTGTCAGTTTCTTTCAATGGTTTTTGCTTTCCTCGCCGACATGCTTTTCAAAAGTAAGTATAGGTCGAGTGTGGACTTCGTTTCCACTTGAAACGAATTGATTATGTTCTGTATTGTGATATATATATATGCATTTGTTTCACGTTATCAGAAAGTGAAGACGAGGATGATGACGATGAGGACGACGATTTCGATGATGATGATATTGATGACGATGATGACTTAGACGACTAATACCTTCTGTCAACAACCAAAACCAATGAATTGTAATTATATTGATAGTGAATCTATGAAACAAATTGTAAATAAATACTGCCCAAGGCATTATATTAGTATGCATCGGTTATTTCTACGCTTGAAGTACTTTGTTCGTTTTGCCTAACCGCAGCAGTAACTTAGTCTGATTTAGTTGTACATATGATCGACATGTTTTGGGATCTTCTGATGGGAATTATAAATTTTATTTTTGATATGTTCTTCCCAAGTAAGTACAACCGAAGTTTAATTCGAACTTGTGAGAGGCGAAAGAAGAAACAATTAAGGAGTATTGATGTTATAGGTTCAAGCAATGAGCCGGATTCATCTGAAGTGGAAACTGTGCCGACTTAATGACAACACAGGATGTCCCAACTCTTCTCCGATTAAGGATGTGGCATTTAATGAAAATGTGTGTGTGTAAATGATTCTTCTTAAAGCTGAGCAATTAAAAATACATGTAGATATGCTTTAAAGTGGCACATACTAAAATTGTTGACTTAGTTTCATTTTCATGTTCATCAGTCAATTATACTAATTGGTGTAGTGGGTAGACTACCCAATGCAGTGGCTACTTACGTTATGCGTACTATTTGTAAGGCTGCATTGAGTTGAGGTTCTGAATTGGCTTTTGCTGTTTTTGTTACATATTTCTCTTAACACAGGATTCTCTTTCTTGTAATCAAAATTTGACAAATCAGATATTTCAGAGGACTAAAGTACTTAACTCATCCGAAATAAACGAGAAAGCATGTTGAAGTGACTTGAAGAGCAAAATGAACTGCTCTGCTTTGAAAGATTGTCCTTCAAATTGAGCCAACGGTGCGGTATGGTAACATCAACATGGACAGCTGCAATTTGGGGATGGTGAACGAAATACGTTTTGTTATGTTCGCAGCAAACACTGACCACTGCATCTTCGTTTTCAATTGAGGTAGCCCGCTCACAGGAGCACAGAAACTTGACATTTCAATGCAGTCTCAAGTCTGAGGTGTCTTGAATGCTATTCAGGATTCAGGACGAGATGGTTAGACCAAATTTAAAAAAATCGCCTGGTTCCGCTGGGGCCTGACTCCTGCTGATGAGTTATAGTCCACGGGAAGGATGAGGGGTCTGGAAATCTCTCGTCCATGTCCGCAGCGTCCACATTAGTCGACCATGCGGGTCATATAAGATGATCATGATGAATTCCTAAGACGTAAGTTAAGCTCAACCCTGAGCGCAAGGCATTGTCCCAACAATGAGAGAAGTTTTCAAGATCTATCTACATCGCATGAAAATTATTTTCAAAATTCAAAAAAAAACAAATTTCTAAGTGCTATGTGCACGTATGTACATGTTGATATATTATTACGAAGATATGTATACATTTACCAAACTATTACTTACAATACATCTTACATCTGGTTCTTAATCTAACATTTTCCTCTTTTTATTATTATTTTTGTTGATTATAACATAACTAGATTCAAGCTCACTGAATTTTAAATTACTTTCATATTTACATGCTTCACTTCGTCTTACATTTAATTTAGAATTGGTATACAATCAAAATTAACAATCAAACATTAAAATGAGCCAAATGCGTTCTTAATACAGAAATATTTTATTTCCTACATTCTGAGTTGCAAATTTATACACATACCCTGCATCCGAGTTTTTTTTTTTTTTTAATATCAAGACGTAACATAGAAACTATGTGTTTCAGAAAGCATTACTTTTTCTTATTTGCCCTGAATTCCTTGGCCTGAGTTCACCGAGGATTGGACGCTTGGTTTCTCCACTTAACCTCTTCATCTGCTTTAACTTTAACATTTTATTTTCATCCGCGCACTTTGTAGTTATGGCCGATCGCACTTCTTTGGCCGACACTCCACATTTTTGCGAAACTACGTGAATAATGTCTTGTACAGCAACGGGATCTAATCGGCCCTTAACTGGTTTGTCTAGGTCTTTAAACGCCGGCGATGCTTTTCCCGTCATTGAATGCGTAGCAAGAGTTTCTCTATCGAAAATTAGCGTAAGCAACTTTCTGGTGGCTATTGAGGCCGATCCCCAACTAATCTTTTTAAATTCTCCTTCGGGTACCTTCGTTTGATTTGGCCCAATTGCGATACAGTTTTCTCCCTCAAGAGAGCGCTTTGGGCCACATGGAATTTGTGGTCCTTCTGTTTTTTCCATTTTCGGAGGAGCCTCTCTGTTTGGAGTTTTGCGAATCTTATAAACTTTGGCTGGTGATGGTGGATTGTTCTCGTTATTGACTTCTGATGCTTCTAAACTCACCTCTATTTCAATATTGTCATCGCTGTTATATTCATTTCCTTGTGACAATATCCTGTATGTTTGTACATCATTTTTAAACGCAGTTATTGGCAAAGGTTCTACTTCTTCTATTACTTCTTCAATCGGTTCTACGCTAGCAGCAGCTTCTACGTTAACAGATTCTTCTACGGTAACAGCTTCTTCTACGTTAGCAGCAGGTTGTTCTAATTTGTCCTTATTAGCAGCAGGAGTTATAACGACGTTCAAATTAGCGTTTATATAATCATAACTCTCTCTTAATGATTCTTGAAGTGTTTCAATTCTTGCTATGAGTACAGCAGTTTTTAGTTCGCCCATTAACTGTGCGGCTTGTATCAGATCATCACTTGATGTTTGTGTCCAAGCGTTAAGCATCATAGGTGGCTCTCTATAGATGTGTTCAATGATTTTAATCCCATTATTATTCTGCTGTTGTTCTTCACGGCTTGGTACCTCAATCACGGAACCAATCGATTCCATTTGCGTTTTAAGATGCTTTTGGAGTTGCGCTTGGAGTTGCAAAGAGGGTTGAGCAATGGGATGCAATTGGGATTGGGGTTGAGATTGCGGTATTGATTGGGGTAGAGCTAGTTGTGGGGTTTGAGCTTGCGGCTGTGGTGAGGGTTTACTTTCTGTTTTGGACTGTCTTTGCGATTGATCTTGGGGTTGCCTTTGTAGTTGCGCTTGGGTTTTGCTTTGTAGATGCGGCTGGGGTTGCGCCTGTGGTTCTCTCTTGGGTTTCATCGGGGGTTGCATCGGGGGATTCATTGGATATTGCATCGGGGGTTGCATCGGGGCTTTCATCTGGGTTTGGGACTGAGCTTGCTTCTGTGGTTGCTTCTGTGTCTGCTTTTGGCGTAGAATTTGGGGCTGAATTGGCGGTAAAACTGGCTGAGCTCTTACTTGGGCTACCGGCACATACTGACCGTACTGACGAATACGGGACGTCCGTTGCATTTCCTTCTGTTCAACTTCAGTGGAAGCTATTTCGACAATCCGTTTCTTCAGTGGCTAGATAAAGATACAAAGGTAGAAATCAGTCAACCATTCTTATATGTTGTGCATGCTCAGAGCGAATTCTTATGAGATATGCAAATCACACCACAATATCAATGAATAAGCACCCAATCAAAAAATTAAACGAAAAATTAGTGCAAATATCCACGAAAATAGCAATTGAATTGTTAAACACGTATCTCCATTCTTTTATATAAACATCAAGCTATTCCTTTCGAAAGACACAGCATTTTAAGAAAGAAAGCAAGTGAACAAAATATCTTATAGGATTTTTTTCTATCGAAAGTTGTTAAGTGGTCCCACTGCATGTGTTAAATGTTAATCCGAAATATTCCACTTACTTGAGTTTGCTCCATTGTGTATTTGTACTTTTCTCACTTTGTCAAGTCACTGCAATTCGAATGTGAAATGTTTATTTATTTCTAATATTTATTTCTAATATTGATCACGAATTATTATCAACAGAATATTCCAGTATTTTCTTCACTAACTATAGAACACTATTCACTGTGAAAACCGTTCCGTATGAGAGATCTTTTCGAACTGACGCTTCGTCTGACTGGGATCATGTACATACTTCTACCTACCCCTTGTTGTTTTATACCTAGACACTGTACTGCTGGTAATTTGCGCGCGAGTCCTTGTGCACTTCCCTTCTGGCAAAGCGAATTCATACGAAAAGGGAAAAAAAGCAACAACTTTGCTTGTCCCATGCTAGCATTGTGCAGTGAAAGCAAAAGAAAAGGGACGAATTATTCCAGGTAGGGGATTCATTAGTCGGCCTGTTGTTGGAAAACTGGATTGTGGTGCCTGTGCCTGTGTCTCTATCCTGGCATTACAAAATCAACACACACACACACTCACGCACACAAAAGAGAAAATAGCCAAACGAATGGATCTCAAGGTCTTTTGGTGAAGAAAAGTGGGCTGATAGTGCATCCCACACCGGCCTGCCGTGCTGCTGAACGTTTTGTATGGGAATTTTTTGTTGCCCTACAGTTGAGTAAGACCAACTGCCTGTTTTGTTTCCTCCCTACCAATAAGATCATTGTAGTAGTAGAGCAGAAAAACAATTTAAGGGGGTTAAATGTGAGTAACATTCATTCATGTAGTGGTGTAGAATGTAACAACTTCCATAAACTGAGAAGGGTGCTGCAGGGTGCCGTGTGAGCAAAGCGAGGTTGCCAGAAATGATAGAAAACATTCGTTGAAATCCCAATAAACACACACAAGCAAACACCTGCACGAACACATGCAGACATAATCGTGCTCCAAATAAAACATTTATTCGATTAATTTGAACAAGATATCTTCATAACGTAACATTTTTAAGCAAGCAAGCTAAGTTTTCTTGAATATAAATTTCTCTCTTTGAAGTATCTTCCTAAGGTATGGAGACAACGTAGAAATCACACCTCTTTATGTGAACTGATAAGAAACGTACATGCATGTTTTCTTCGTACATTCTCACGGAAATGCTCTAGAAGCACTAATCGTATTTAATCCGACATTGTAACTAGATGTTATTAAGTCTGCAAGTTAGATGTCATGATTTAGTTTGTAGTCGTTATATGTTGATTAAAACAGCTAAATGTACGTCAAGCATTCTACTCATTTCATTGCGTTTCGCCCTTCCAATCAGATTAAATTTTCCACTTGGCGCCCAATTATGTAGGTACAGCTGTCGGCAGTTTTCCACACTGGGCTGGTGGTTCCATTACAGCTCTCCTCACGGAACATCCTGCATTTGATTTCCAAATGTAATTTGAACTTGTGGACTATGAATCTGATTCAATCAATTCTAGTTACTCATTGCATCATTCAGTATTTGGGATATGATTAAGTGGGTAGTTAATTTCTAAGTTATCCTTAAAATATGTATTAAATTCAAGGGGAGTATTATATTGGATTTTTCCTTAACTCTTGCATTTTAACATTCGTGATAATCGCATCGACAGGTACTCGAATATCCTGGGACCATAAATCACAGTATCACCTACATACATAAGAGGGTGTGTGCAAAAACGATGCTGCCTTTTATGCCTTTATTGCACTATTTCCATTTTTTTCGTTGCAGTGCATTTTCAGGTAGGTGCACATCTGGTATTCCGTGAATTATAATTAGTTCGATCATCCATCTAGCAACACTAATATATACAATGACTCAAAGTTAAACTTGGACAATCCTGTCAATTGGAATGTTAATACCAATTTATACATTACCCATCACATGTATAAATTGGTACGGTTTTTCTGAAGTATATACTTCTTAGCTAAATAATTTAATCATATAACCTTTTTCAAATTAACTTAGGTAAAAATAAAGTACAGAATACAATTCTATTCAAGTCTGATTAGTATTTTATCGCAATCCCTTTATTTTTCTCCACATGATCTAACTGTTATGACGGTTGACGGATGACGGACCCACCAACAAAAATAAATTCATCGCAACAAACTGTTTTGGTTACGTCACTGTTGGTACTTGGAATATGTGTTAACTTTTTAACTTTAATTCTGTTAAACTGTTAAACGAAAAAATATTGTTTCTTCAACTTAATATTTTTTTAATTTATCACCTTATTCCTCATTGTCCACCATTCATCATCATCCTTTTTTTTTTTTAAATCTGACTGTAGCCGTGCATTTTTCCCATTAAGAGAAAAATGTTTCATAGGTTAGTGAGAACTCCGAGAAGATTTATCAAATGTTCTCTAAAGGGAAAGTAAAGTTTGACTCCTTTGCCATCCTACAGTTTCGAGGCACAACATTATGCATACATAGAATAAATTATAAAAATAATTTTAATATGGTTGGCGGTACTGCCAGTTGAGGGCCAGGACATAGCTTCTCAGTAACCACTCGTGTTGTGCGTGCTATTGTTCTTTCACAAGTGGAAGGGACCTACAGTTTTGTGTCGATTCGGAATGGCCAATTAGAGATGTTGTTTCTAGACAGTTATACTCTTTGAACATAGTCAGTGACTCGAAAGAGGTGGAGCCCTCAAAAGTATTTTGCTCGTACTGGGAGTCGAACCTGAACTGCGTAGACTCAGGTGTGTAGGGGTCGACGCACCAACCCACAACGCCACGGCCGCCACTTTCGGGTCATAATAATTGCATTTTAATAATATGAGTGATTTTCCGGATCAATTTTAGGTTACTTTTCAAAATATTCATGCACATTGAGTATCCGGCTTATAATTCGACCAAGGCGACATTTTAAATATACATTTTTGTTAAACTCATTAATCGCGTTTTGTATTAGTATAAAAAAACATACATATTTATAATGTTCTCCATGCAAACGCAAAGGGCGACAAGCTCTTATGGGTGCATCCTAAAGTCTAAATAAGCGCTTATCAGTTGCTGAGAAGTTAGGCCCTGGCCCTCTACGGGCTGGAACAACACCAATATTATTATTATTATTTCATCAGTTCACACTAAAAACCATTGACACCCAATAAAATAGTTTGAAAAAAGCAAATCCAAGCCTATGCAGGATAATTTCATGCACAAGCACTCACAAAATCCACTCTGTTTATCAGTTTATTGAGTTTATTGCGTCCTATGGACATTTTTGAGTGCATGTGCGAGAAATTACAGTGATCAGCCTTGGCTTGGTAGCATATTGTGTATTTGTGTGGCAGATGAGTAAATTTCATACGTGCAGAAATATCTAACGAAACAGAAGGTTTCATCAATTTTCTCCGAAAATACCAGATTTCCTCGAGATTTTTGATAGATCTACTGGCTCCCCCTTGAATTCATCCGCAAGCCTACAGCGTGAGTTTCATTTTATTTTGGTAATTTTGATAATAATTTTCTCATGTTGTCTCTTTCTATTTTCAACAGACAGCTCGTCAGGGGGAAAATTAAGCAGGTGGCGCCAAGGGCTTGCACAAGACGTCATAGGGCCCTATCACCATGCCCCCTGTGTCATAGAGCAGGAGTGGGATAATCATAGTCAAGTATGTTGGTTGACACAAATCTGAACCTAATCAAATCTCTTTTTCTCTACTTTCAATTAAATATAGTAATTAATTATATTCTTATAATACTCATTAAACATTTAGAATTGAATTATAAATACAAGTGCGATATCACGCAAAATTGCTTATACAGATTGCAAATGTTAGAGTCAAGCAGGTCACAGGAATGAACAGACATGATCTCACATTTTCACGAATTCCACTCAGAATGAATCAATCAACCCAAGCAGACAGATATGAAAGTTTGGAATCCACTTTGAAAGGAATGCAACACGGAAGTCAGTAACATGGTCTACTGATCCGTGAAGGCAAATATCTACAAATTCATTCGTACAAACGCTCATTCGCATGTAAGCCACCACTACATGCATGCATGCGAACACACATGTGCATAACTAAATGCACTATTCGTCATTGAACATCTGTAGGATCCATTTAAAATGGGTGAGACGGAAAGAAAACTTCCAATTTTCCCTTTAATCTTTTGTATCATCTGGTCTGGAAATACATAAGAAAATAAGGTAAGAAATGTGATATTGATCTTTCGAATCAGAAATTCGAAATTCTCCATGAAATACTTGAAATTTGATAATTAGAGAAGGTATTTTCTTGTGTATTATCTTATTTTATTACTTTTTTATAAGAAAATGTTGTTCATTTTCTGATAGTGGTAGAAATGAATTGAAAGTTGTGTGTATGTACATCATAATTCCAATCAGTCAAGTACACATAAGATATTTTTGCGAAGGTTTTCACTCGTTATCTTAAGCAGCATACACACTATTTTTATGTTGAATGTCATTCTTGAAAAATATGATAGTGTGCAGCTTGGAATAAAAATCGCGACAGAAATTATGGCGAGTGTGGTGAAGGACTTCACTGGTGTGACGAAAAATTATGCATAAGGACTGATAACGTGTGCAAATGGGTGAGAAATCCTTTAAGCAATGCCGTTCCTCTAATGATAGTGTGTAGCCTAGACTGAATTGACAAGACATGACATTCTAGAAAGATCATTAGCAAACTGATAGTGTGTAGCCCACGTCACTGTACATTATCCAGTTTAAATTCCTGCACATATGCCCGCTATGCCATTTCGTTCTTTCGGGGATTCGAGTCTCAAAGATGAATGTTCCTTGTACTTTGTGTCCTGACCGAAGAATCGGGATTCCATTTTTTACCAAAGGTGTGAAAAGCTATGCATAATCTCTTACTCGGTGATCTACGTTTAGCTTCCAGCTGATTGATACCGCCCTGAAAGAAAGAAACAGCTGTTGATCGTTAAGACAGGGAAAGGGAAAGTTGGGTATTTTGGTTTTAGTGGTGAAGAGCATCAGTTCCTTGAGATGATACCTGGGCCGCACTTTAACCAGACTACTTACTTTACTCAAGGCGCGATCCATGATCTCACAGCTGGAAACTTACCATCATAGCAACTATTTAGCAGTATACTATTTTCAGTCAATAAAAAGATAAAATATCAATAACGACAAAATTGGCTTTTAATTATAAATTTAAAAATAATTTACAATACAAAATAATTTGTTTTCCAAAGAGAAATAACAAATCGGAAATCTGTCGTGAAATTAAGCCGAATTTTGGACCCGGGTACTGTTATTTTAAGTCTCTTTATCTGAATGTCTTAATAATGCCGATCATGCTCCGCATAGGAAAGAAATTCACTTCACTTAACCTTCTTAGAAACCCTCCAGAAAAGAAGAAACTGTAATGAAATTAAAAGTGAAGCTATTTTCCACCCAAAATTGATATTATTTCCCACTTTAGGTGGGAAAGTACTTCACTTTTCCAAAGTGAAATTATTTCTCACTTTTGGGAAGTTATTGCCCGAGTGAATTTAAAACCAGTGAAATTATTTCCCGGCACGCTAGGGGTCGCATGCCCCCTACTTATGCCACTGCTTATTATAGAAAACTGTTTGGTTGTACGATAGAATATTTGTCACCGATATAATAATGATACCGATCTAGGATCCGATTAAAGGACTCTCTGAAATATGAATAATTTTAAATGACACATTTTTTCAGTCGTTCAATTCTGGGTTAATACTCTGCACAATTTAATAGGAAAGTAAAACAACGTTAAAATGGCAGCCACAGTTGATGAAAGAAAATGCATCTTTATGCATCACTTGGACACTTATGAAATCAATGCGACGAAGAAATGCCTGATAGAAGAAAATCTAGCACAAAACTGTTCTAAATACGATATTATTGGAACTGTAAATCAATCGGAAAATACGTGCAAGATTATGCATGAACGACATCCGTTGAGTATATTGAACCCAGCAGCGGATAATTTTATTCCGAGAATAATTGAATCCGACGTATTGATTTTCAATGCTGGTTCACCAAACTTCGAAAGCGTTTGTGTTGTCATACGTCAGGTTATGGCAGCCTTGGAGCAATGGACCGACGAGCAAAAGAAATCAATTGGAGCCGATGAAACTGCGGGAAAGAAAAAGTATCTGATACTCATTTCCACGCCCATGACATGGGCCTTGTCCAAGAACGAAATCATAGAAGAGGAGAACGGTGAACAGATCGAGGAGTTCCTTTACGAAGACGATTACAGACGGCGTAAGGCACACAAGGCATATTGTAGGCATAAACACTTGGAACGCGATGTGATTTGGGTGCAAAAGAAATGCAAACATTTTGTGAGAAGCTTGGTAGTGTGCCCAGGAGTTATTTATGGCGATGAAAACGATGCGTTTCATTACATATTCAAGTTGGGATTTTATAACAAGATTGTGCCTGTCTTAAGGCCCGGTAATCAGAAAATCCCAATGATTTATATCCGAGATTATGCAAAGTATATTTATTCAATCGACCATTTCCCTATACATTATTGCCATTATTGCAGGATAATGAAAAAAATTATTGACGATTTCCCAGAGGCAAAACATCGATACATATTTGCAGTGCAACCACACATGGTGTCACTCAAGAGTTTCACCTACAACATGTGTAAGAGCTTCAATGGTGATTGCAGTAAGGTGCGATTTCTTCATGAAGTCGAGATGTTAATTATGGACAAAGACCTACTTCCGGTAGTATAAAATTTAATGAAACAAGGTTCACAATGAATAATCGTCGATTTGTTCACGAAAGCAATCCACACTAGACTTATTGTCACTGGATATCAAACTAGCACCTACGTACTTCAAGGATTTCCCTTTTCAAGAATTTAAGGATCACTTCTGGGATGACCTTGCCCAGCAATATCGCGATGAGAGAAATCTGCATCCACTTAAAATTGTCATTGATGGCCCTCCCCTAGTGGGAAAGACGGAACACGCCCACCGGCTAGCAGAGTACTATCAGCTGCTGTACATTGATATTCGAGAAACTATTTATGATTTCATTCAGTATTTGGTAAGATACATATAAGCTTTTCTGAGGCATAGCTTGGCTTATCATCTACTCACTCCGGCAACAGGAGGACCAAATTAATAACAGCTTGATTGTTGTGGAAGCTTTAGAGCGTTCAGACCTAACTACGGTGAATGAATATAGCGAGGATGAAGAAACTAAACCGAACGCCGAATCTCAACAGCTCAGTGAAGAGGATAAGCAACTATTATTTGAACTAAAAGATTCTGTCGATAAATGGTCGAAAGAACTATTTAAGCTTAAGGTATACGTTGCCTCGCACAAAACCTTTGAAGACCAAGATTATGATCAAATATCTGAGTGAGATTACCACCCCACTTTACGTTTGAAACATCACCTATGTAAATATTTTATAATTTAGCTGTTTAATTGCTATGATTTCTACCAAGCAATGCGATAAGAATCAAGGATACGTCATCGATGGCTTTCCCTTTAACTATGAACAGGCTGATCACATTTATTTTAATACAAGAAAACCCAAAGGCATCTCATTCACAGAAGACCCTGACCAAAAGCTTAAGTATTCACTGAAGCCGACGCACATTATTGTGTTCGATGCGACAGACGAACTATTGTGTAACCGTGCAATGGGCTTTACGGAAACAGAATCAATTATGCGAAGATGTCTTCGCCATCAAATGCTTCCACGATTGGATGCATATCGTGAAAGAAATGACGAACCACAATGTTTGGCCAATATATTTTATGACAACGATTTGATTCCCATACATGTCTTCATGGATAGCAACACCGCCGTTTTAGATACCTTCCGAATGTTGAAAAACAATATAGGACACCCATTTACTTACCCGATGACCAGAGAACAACAGAAAGCTGTAAATGACGCATTAGCAGCGAGCAGACAGAAAGAAGAAGAGGAGCAAAGGCGCAAGAAGGATGAATTGATAAAAACGTTAAAACTCGAGCGTGAGCGTAAACTATTAGATTGGGTAAGGAAGTCTGAGTTTATGTTAGTACATTACCATGCATTAATTTTCATAGACCGCCAAATACGAAGAGCTTCGAAAGCAGGAAGAGGAAGTACGAGAAGTGAAGACATTACCGTTGCGTCAATATCTAGGAAAATATGTTCTCCCAACACTAACGGAGGGAATTTTGAAAATCGCTGAACTAAAACCCGATGACCCAGTAGATTTCTTGGCTGAATATCTATTCAAGTGCAATCCAGAGGGTCAACAAATGCCACCTTTCTGTTCTGAAGAGCAAAGACAGAGGTTCTACGATACTTTCAACGATGACCTTACAAGTGAATCAGATTATGTAATTACAAACAGTCGACTTAGTCGCAAAGACTGTTCTGAATTATATCCTGAAAAAAAGCAATGACTTCTTTGATTACAAATATAAATAAATGTTAACCTTATTCTTACATAACTAGCTACATTAATATTTAGTTTTAACGGGGCGGTCATATGAGCCCAAATTGTAGGGTTTGGGGTTCGAAGAACCCACATGTGATTATCGAAAAACAAATGCATCCAAATGGCGGCCGTGGCGTTGTAAGTAGGTGCGTCGACCCCTACGCACTTGAGCCTACGCAGCCCAGGTTCGATTCCCGGAGAAAAATACTTTTCATGGCCTCACCTCTTTCGAGTCACAGACAATGCTCAAAGAGTATAAGTGTCTAGAAACAGCATCTTCAATTGGCCGTTTGGAGTTGGCATTAAACTGTAGTCCCCTTCCACTCGTGAATGAACAATGAATGAACATGAATGAACATGAATGAATGAACAATCACGCACAACACGAGTGTTTGCTTGGCTATTATATATTATTATTATAAATGCATCCACAACGCATCATAATAACCACAGCCACCAGTGCAATACATGTGGAAATTAAACGCTACATTAATGTGCCAGTCATATGTACTTTTTACTACAATTTAATGCTACGTTTTCTTTTAATGCATACATTTTCGGGGTCTGGAAACCTCACGATTCCTGATAAACCATTCAGCCCACTTGAATTCGTCCGTCCATGAGAGTTTGTGAAACCGAACAAGCCTAAAGCGTGAATTTCAGTTTATTTTGGTGTTCATTTTCTCATGCCATCTTTTTCTATTTCCTGGTGTTCTCACACTATTATTTCCTGATAAAAGACAGCTGTTTTGACAGCGATTTAAATTTGAGAGTGAGTGACACTTGTTTTGGTGGGCACTTATAAATTTAGACTGAGTGACTAAAAAATTGAGATCAAAATCACTTCAAACTCGGTGGGAACGGAGTGTTGAGGTTTCAGTATAAGTTCATCCGGACTTCGCGGTTTTGGTTCCGTTAGAAAGTAGCATGAAACACAGTTTTTTTTTTATTAGGCTGCCATATCACGCACTCAATTCGGAGCACATTCGGATCTAATTTCTACTCACCAATGTTCTGGAATAAAACAGATTGTTTAAAATTCACTCCAATCTACTAGATAGCCTGTACTTTCGCCTCGATAGTCTTTCTTTGTCATGATAGTGCAAACGGGCACTCCTTTTGTAATTCAGTGTTAACACTCTTATTTCGTACTGTACAGAACTAAATCTGTCACAGTTGACATTAACTGCAAACAAAAAACCCCCAATTAGCTTAGTTGTACATCAATGCACTTACGTATTTACAATATTTTGCATGGAGATCAACATTTCTATAAAACAATCTCAAATTAATTATGTGAAGATATATTAGTGAGAAATATACGTTTTGATTTGAAAGCCGATTCAACAGTCAGATTAGGAATATTACGTTTTGTTTAAATTAAAAGTGAAAGCCGTTCCGGGAAACGTACATAAATACTAGCAATTAGAAATTTAATTTAAAATTCTAATTAGTTCACTCGTGAACAATCAGCATGTCATTTCTCCGAGGATCACTGAATTATGTTTGGTGCACGACAAGTGTTTTGGGAAAAGGTGCCACCGGATCTGTATTTCAGGCAAGACTCGAGTATTATCGTTTGATAAAAAATTCGACTGATTCATGTTTATTTATATTTTGTCGCACTCTTATCAATCAGAATTGTGGGAAATAACACAAACTGGTTATCATGAGAATAAGAAGTGTTTTCACTTTGTTTCTATACTCAAAGCTTTTCTATTTCAGGGGGTAAACAAAAACACTGGAGAATCTGTGGCGGTAAAGACCTTCAACCCATACAGTCATATGCGGCCACAAGAAGTGCAAATGAGAGAGTTCGAGGTTCTTAAAAAAGTTAATCATGAAAACATAGTTAAACTACTGGCTATCGAAGATGACCAAGAGGGACGCGGTAAAGTCATCGTGATGGAACTGTGCACAGGGGGAAGTTTGTTTAATATATTAGATGACCCTGAAAATGCCTATGGTCTCCCGGAAATAGAGTTTCTACTTGTTCTTGAGCATTTATGCGCTGGCATGAAACACTTGCGCGATAATAATCTAGTTCATCGTGATCTTAAGCCAGGAAATATTATGAAATTTATCTCTGAAGATGGACAAACCATTTACAAGCTCACAGATTTTGGTGCTGCTAGAGAACTTGAAGAGAATCAGCCATTCGCTTCGTTGTACGGTACAGAAGAATACCTCCATCCCGATTTGTATGAACGTGCTGTACTTCGGAGATCTGTAAATCGTTCATTTACTGCAAATGTTGATCTTTGGTCTATTGGTGTCACATTATTTCATGTCGCTACAGGAAATCTACCGTTCCGACCTTATGGTGGGCGAAAAAATCGTGAAACAATGCATCAAATTACGACGCGTAAAGCATCGGGAGTTATATCGGGAACACAACTCTCAGAAAACGGTCCAATCGAATGGTCAACCACTCTGCCGCCGCATTGTCATCTGACAAGTGGACTGAAGACTTTGGTCACCCCACTACTAGCTGGTCTTCTTGAAGAAGATCGCACAAAAACCTGGTCGTTTGACACATTTTTCCAACAGGTTACGCTGATTCTAAGGAAAAAAGTCTTTCACGTTTTCTTCATCAATCGGACCACGAGTATTGAAGTCTTCCTAGAGCCCGAAGACCAAATTGAAGAGTTTAAAGAATATATTTACATTCAGACCGAAGTTCCGTGTGAAAAACAGATTTTGCTATTTAGCAATGAGCACTTGGAATCAAGGATTGGGTCACTATGTGGTATTATATTAAATTTGATTTACTAAATTTGATGTGCTCTAATTTGTTTGTATTCTAGCCAGTGCTTTTCCAAAAACTGAAAGAGAGGATCCAATTTTCCTTTACAGTAATGAGGACAACAACGTGCAATTGCCAACACAATTGGATTTACCAAAATTCCCAGTCTTCCCCAGTAATGTTTCTGTAGAGAATGACGCAAGCTTGGCTAAGGTAAAATCGAAAGTTCAGATTTCATTCCATTTATACCATTCATTTTTGTATTCACTCAGGCTGCATGCAGTGTCGGGCATGAATGCAAAAGAAGAATTGAAAATTTGACCAGCATTGACATATTAATAAAAAAGGGTGTGCAGCAATTTATTGAGACTCTTACAACAACAATGAAATTGCTTCAAAAGTAAGCCCTTCAAAAAATTACATCCACTCACAAATCCCTAATCTTTCTCATCTAAAGGAAAACGAAAAGCTTTGAGACGTTGCTTTCAACAGTGATTGAGTATGCTGAAGTAGTAGCACATGTGAATAAAGGTGTACGTTTCCAGTGGCATAGTCGGAGACATATTAATAATTTTATTCACAGAGTAAACCTGAAGACGATCCAAACAACTTGGAGGAAGTGAAGTCCAGTTTTGACAGAGCCGCTGATGTGATATCGCAGCTTTACAAACATTTTGTGGAGGACGATACTCTAAGGTTTTACTTGAAATTGTAGCTGTAATTTTGATTTAATCTATTTAATTGTTCAGCGAGGAATGGCGGTCATCAATGCACGGTAAAATATGCGCATGCAAAGCACGTTCTAGTGCAAAAGCGAAATATTTAATTGATCGCCTCAGAGACTCGTGGCAGCACCTGCTTCGCGACAGAGCCACCCGCACTCTAACCTACAACGATGAACAGTTCCATGCACTTGAGAAAATTAAAGTAATATTATCTGGGCTGTAAGTGGGCATCTTAATTCATATACATTTGTCTTTAGGTTGACAGAAATGGAAAACGTTTAAAATCACTACTTTTGGACGACGTGAAACCGTCCGTGGCACACATGGCTGAAAGTCTGGCTGATTGGTATAAACTGGCCCAAACCGTTTATTTAAAGTCACAAATTCTGGAGAAGGACGTACGAGACTGTGATAAAAAACTCCACTCGATACGTGCTGGTTTAAATGACATTAAGTGCAACCTTAAATCTCAACAGAAGGACGATAAGGAGAACGATCATGTCAATCAACTGTCCAAGACCACACAGAAAAATGTGATGAGGGTAACACGAAGTGTAATTTTGTCTGCTAGGTTGGAAACGCTCAAGTTTATTTTTTTATTTTAGTACATACAAGAACAGCAAAGAGATGTGGAAGCAATTCTAAGACAAAATCGAAATCTCATCGCAAAGCTTCATGATCTCGGAATTGGGCCAAATGAAATCAGTTCCTCAATCAAAGTGAATGGGAAATCGTAGACGGAGAGCAAGTACAACTTGTTCATGT
The DNA here is from genome assembly GCA_905231855.2 of Eristalis tenax. Taxonomy (NCBI): domain Eukaryota; kingdom Metazoa; phylum Arthropoda; class Insecta; order Diptera; family Syrphidae; genus Eristalis; species Eristalis tenax. Next base: position 74,268,025 of record HG993125.1, on the reverse strand, counting down.
TTATTATGTTAGTGTATATGTATTTTAATCATTCATTTACTTATATTTTTATTAAAAACAAAAACAAATGTTCACCCCCGCTTTGTAGCAATGTTTCTCTTGTAAGATCGTCGTATGGTATTTATTGAAACGAGTTAAATTCTTTACTTAAAAATGTATATATTTCTAACAAGCACATCAAACATTTTTCCAGTTTTAATAAACGTCGTATCCATACATTGGGCCCTCCATGTACGCTCTCTGTTGATCTGTGGAATTTCTGCGAATCCTTCGACCAATTGGCTCCAAATCCGCGTAACACTTTGGAAACACGCGCTCAACAGCCTCGATAGCTTCATCTCTACTGATATTACGTACCGCCAACACTGAGGCCAATGCCTTCGTTTTGACGCAGTCCTGAAGATGAAAATAAAGGTCAGGTTATTAGTTTTCATATTCCCCTATCGACAAACTCACCCTATGGGCTTCTTTAATTTTGAATGGAGACGCATCTCCTTGTGTCCAGGCACTCAAAAATGAACAATGAGCTAAATTGGCAGCTCTAATTTCAGTGCAGGCCAAATGATCAACGTTCTTGAAATCCAACTCATTGTTGCAGTAATCAAACATATGGATCATTTCATGTGTCAACACACCTTGTACCATGCCCTCTTTTCGAGCCATGTTCTGGCACACAACAATCTGATTTGTTACCGGATCATATCCTCCAGTTACCGTAGGATCACACACTTCACAAGAAATGTGACGACGAATATCAATCGGACAGCCGGATGAACGCAGCGCTCCCATCATCAATTTTACCAATGGACTGTTTTTAACACACCAGTACACATTGCGTTCGCATTTGATTTTGTCAATACCCTCTGTTCCTTCAAGGCCCAGTAGAATCTTTGACCATTTTGGCTTAAATGTCTCTCCTTTGCGTTCCGGATACAGGTCATAGCCCCATGCTTTACCGTCTTTAGTGGCTTCTGACTTCTCGGGTTCTTGTGAAGCTGGTGCTTCTTCATTGATTTGAGTTGACTTTGTTTCACCCTGAGGTATCATTGCTAATACTTACATTTATTTTCTATAAAAAGGGAATTGATAAAGTCCTACCGATTAGCTAACCATAGGGAGAGTATTTTGATTAAACCATATGTGAAATGTCAAAATCAGCTGTTCCAAGACGAATGATGAGGTTATTCTTGTGAAAAGTAGCTGGCGGTACTATCGACCACGTACTGTATTCAAAGCCACTTAGGGAATATTTTAATTGAGCTGCACACGATTAAAATTCATTATCAGTTACAGTTATAATGTCCTTTAGGGTTGTTTTCGTCGAGAGTGAGAATAACAAGAGCCTGGGTATTTGAAATAAGCTTACCTTCTCCTCTCAAGATTATTTTTATCAATGCAACAATTCCAATACGAAAAGTCTTCGAATCCACCCCCGAGGGACGGCGCAGTAGAGGAAGACCGCGACTCAGGTGGCGCACGCAAGTGGAAAGGGACCTCAACCAACTATGCGTGCGAAACTGGAGACAGCTAGCTAAAGATCGAGCTGGCTGGAGACGCTTGTTGGTTGAGGCCCAGGTCCACCCCGGACTGTAGCGCCACCTTAAGTAAGTAAGTAACAATTCCAATACAATTTATTAGCTTCTGCAAGTACTGAATGCACTTGTTCCATTTCCATTATCAACCAGCTCCAACTTCAGGGTGAAACAATTTCATCGTTCCACATTCCAAATATTGCTGCCTCAACTTCCTTCTCTTGTTTTCTTTCTTTTCTTTTCCATCAATATGGCTGACCAGGTAAGCCGCGATTTTGTGAATTTAATTTCCTTAACATTTCAGTTAAAAGTCAACCGCAAAAACTGTATATATTTTTTATAAATATTTCAATGAATTCACGTCAGATCAAAATACAATTTGTGTACTAATTGAAACAATTTCGGTAAAAAAATGTTAACGAAAGATGTGACAGTTGTACACGCGGTATTGGTCAGCGACCATAGTTCCAGCTTGCAAGTGAAAATCATAATCGATTTAAAATTGCTATAAAAAGTTTCCGAAATCGTGAAGATTTGTTAATTTAAATCGATCAACAAATAACTTGATAACTTTTTCTTGTATTCAGCAAACTGAACGTTCATTTAGAAAACAATTCAGTATTCCTGTCGTGCGGAAGAAGTCCGTCGCTAGCAAGCGTAAATTGCGTTTCTATAGAAATATCGGACTTGGATTTAAAACTCCAGCCGAGGTAAAGTTAATGAGGGTTAATCTAATAGTCTTGTGTTTTTCGTTGCATGGTTTTGCCCCCACCCAATTTGTATCCTTGCGTGTGTGCCAAATATGAATACCACATCCAACACAACACACATCCACCACGAATCACCCTGAATGTCCCATAATCTACACAATCGATGTAACAGAACGAGAAAGCTTTCCAAAAACAGTTTGGTATTAACCTAAACCGCAAAAACAAGCCTGGCTTGGCTAAAAAGAAGTCCCTTCGTCGTAGCCGAGAGATCGGTTTGGGTTTCAAAACTCCTCGTGAGGTAAGTGCATGAAGCCATTGCATTTTGTTGATGATTTTTATAAATTTTCGTGACATCTGATAATGCTTCAATCGAACTGATAATATTTGTTCATATTCTAGGCTATTGATGGAACCTACATTGACAAGAAGTGTCCCTTCACAGGCAATGTGAGGATCCGTGGACGTATCCTTACCGGCGTAGTTCGCAAGTGCAAAATGCAGAGGACCATCGTCATTCGCAGGGATTATTTGCATTTTGTACGAAAATACAGCCGTTTTGAAAAGCGACACAGAAACATGAGTGTACACTGCTCTCCAGCTTTTAGGTACGAACAATATCTATTTCTGTTAACTGATACAATCTAATATGATGAAAAAATCATGACGGTCTTCATAAACACAATTGCTGATATATCATCAACTAAACAAAAATTTCTGAATAAACAAAACATTCTCAGTAGTCGTTTGATCGCCGCTAGGTGAGCTAAATAATCATTGATTCTTCTCATATTTGCAGGGACGTTGAAGCCGGCGACATCGTGACAATTGGTGAATGCAGACCTCTGTCCAAGACTGTGCGTTTCAATGTATTGAAATGCTCAAAGGGACAGGGTGCCAAGAAGAGCTTTAAGAAGTTCTAAACAAAGTTTTATGAAATAAAATTGAAAAAAAAAAAGAATTATTTTGTTTTTTTTTTTCTTTAAAATTTCTAGGTTTCACAGCAAAAACGTCCCTAATGTATTTATTTGGTAAGGCGAAAATTAAAATTAATTCTTACAAGTATCTTATCATATTTTTGTTTTACAGAGACTTATCTGTTTAACATGTCGTGTTTGTATCAATAGGTAAGTGGTTAGACACAGTTGAAGTTGTTTTTTAGTTTATATGATGAAAAAATCATGACGGTCTTCATAAACATAATTGCTGAAAACTGTTCTTTTCTAAACCTAATAAATCTGATATTAGGTTGACTATATTTTTTGAATTTGTCGTATTAAATGTACTAATCAATTTTTTTCTTTCAAATTTTTCAGGTTTCCTAATTGGTGTCGTCGGGCGGGTAGTGCGTTTGGATGTATACGCCTATTGTACATAATTTATGAACCTTTAATAAAGAAGAGCAAATCAACCCAATTTTTTGTTTCAATCAAAATGTGTGGCAATTTTGTTTGGATTTTAATCGTTTTTTTTTTAATTCAAAAGAAAGGTTGCAATGGTAAATATTTATTTCTTTGAAGTCGCTCGAAGTCATGTTCAATGTGCTTCATAAGCGGTTCCGTCACTATCATTCGAGCATCTACGTCAGCATAAAATTGCATGCACCGGATTTGCGGAGGATGTGCATTGTCCTGTAATTTCTTTAATGAAGTACGTGGTGGGGAGGAAGATTGTGAGGCTGCTGCGAATATGGAAGGCACTTTATTCTAAAAGTCAGTGCAACTCTCAGATTACGCAGAGAAGTCGACGTTGTGTAAATCTGTTTGGGTTTCAAAAACCCTCTCCCGATTTAAGGTAAGAACAATATCCATTCCTGATTACTGATATAATTTAATGATGAAAAAATCATGACGGTCTTCATAAACATAATTGCTGAAGCTATTATTTTTCAAACCTAATTAATCTGATAACATGTTCACTACATGTATTTGAATTTGTCTTTTTGGATGTACTAATTAAATTTCTTCAACTTTTTTAGGTTTGCTAATTGGCATTTTCGTCTGGTTGCGTTTTTCCCTAATGATTGTACATAATTCATGAAATGAACTCTAATAAAGAAGAAAAATGTACCATTACTTATTGTCTCATATTTTTCTGTGGTTATTTTATTAATTTCAAAAGAATGCTGGTTGCAATGCAATTGATTTATTTCTCTGAAGATGCTCGAAATCATGTTTCATGTGCACATATGTTATAAACGATAACGTCACTTAAGCATCTACGTGAGTAAAGCCTTAAGTAGCCTACACAATATCATTTTTTTAACGTCATTCCTGGAAAATGATTCGCGAACTTCGCTGGTTTGATGGAAAATGTATGATAAATCGTAAAGATAGTGTGGCCTGGACTGAATTGACAAGAAATGACATTCTAGGTATATCAGTAGAGAACTGACCGACACTTTAAAGGCTGAGACGAACTCTACAATTATAGACGATTTAAATAATACCAGTTAAACATGCTCTATCAATTGAAGAAGTTCAGTCTCTTTGAATTTAATTTAATTGGAGAACTCGGGGTGTGTCACTCTAATACTGTGACCATAAAGATCTATTGTCGCCCTTCATTGGGCTAGAATTTGAGTGCTGTCTGCAGAAATATGAGAACTTTTCTAGATGGGATTTTTTTTGGAAGTCTTTCCTTGTCGTGGATGAACTGGATACCATTTTGATTATCTTGGGCATTCGATTAGTATGTGGTCCATAGTTACTTCCGCCTGACAACAGTGACTACAGGCCTGTAAGTGCTCCACATAGCAATATCAGTTCAGCTCTGTTAAGCCCTTGTGGTTTTTTTTTTTGCTAATTTAGGATTGTATTGATTGTTCCATAATTCTTTGAGTGCTAGATATACTCCTGGTTGTTCCTAAACTGGATCATTTGTGTAGGCGAAGATTTGTGTCCGTGTTGTTGAAACCATGAAGAAGGGTGTAGCACAGAAACCAAACATCGTTTTATATTCTGTAAATATTCAATTTAAAATCTATATACACCGAGTGCACCGAATATTCAGTGTACCCCTTCTATTTGAGTACACTGAACTGAATGTTTGGTTATCAACGAGTCAAGTCACTCACTCAGTAATCAAATATCCGCTGACTTCACTTTTCAAGGTGAATGTGCAATGAATAAGGTATTCAAAAAATATGAATGTCTTGTAACTGATTTCAAGACTTAATTGGATAGAATATCGGGATGGCTTAAAAAAGTTAGTTAAGTAGTTTCTCAGGTATTCATAGATGAAGGTGTGCCTATATTAAAGCAAAAAAAAAAAAAGATTTGAAAACATATCTTATGGCTTTACTACTGTTCAATTTTATTATCTTTTACAAATAAATAAACAATCAAGGATACAACAAAACATTTGGATTCAAGAAAACACAAAAAAATGTATTTAAAAAGTACAATTTTAAATGCAAACAAAAATGTGATTGCAACGAACAACATTGCAACATTACGTAAATGGCATTCAATGAAACTAGTAGCACACTATCTTAATACTATGTACCGGAAACGTACAGTTCACAACATTTGTCTTATTAGTTCGTTTTCTTTTCGATGGTTTTTGGTGGTTTTATTGGATTCTCAACACAATGTTTATAGACATCATTTAATCCAAGAGCAGCGCGAACGTTATCACCTGAGAAGAAGAACTTTTGCAATTTTCCACTTGAGTCCACAGTCGGCCGACGATCGGCTTCTTTTCCGTTTTTGAACAGAATCACTGTGGGCAATTGTTTCGAGAAGCTACTGTCGGATATATGAAATTTCTTTGCCACCTCCGGGAAACGTCCAACGTCGATTTTTCCAAACTTCAGGTTGTCCAAATGGTATTCAGCTGAAAGTTCTGAAAATATTGTAGCGAAATTGACACAAGTTGGTTTCCACACGGTGTAGAAGCACACTATCCAAGCGATCCGTTTGTCCCTGGCCAGTTCTTCGTCGAAGGCCTGTACGCTACGGAAGTAGGTCACATGCTCGGGTCCTTTGTATGTCGGCTCCGGGCAAACTAAGCCAACCACAATGAAGACCAATAAATACACAATGCCATAGCGGAAATCACCGTATGCCCACAATATTAAATTAGCTACTTTAGTGTATATAAATGACGAAGTTAAGTAATTAATCATCGTTACACTTCCAGTCTTACGAGAGCGTATCATTATAACAATTAACAGAAAGAATAAAATTTCAGTCTCACGACCGTCTAATTCACAAGTCTCCTCCTTATGGTTAAATAGATAATTACACACGAATGGCATTCGTTTGCCAATCAGATATGAAAAACTAAGTAGGATATTAACCCAATAATAGGGTTTAATAAGAATCTTTATGTCTTTCTTGAATGCCATTGCTTATAGAATTACTTATTTCACTGAGTTTTATTTATTACTGCATGACAAATATGTTTTATCCACTTTTCACGACCACTTCAACTCATCTAAAGAAATCGGGGGTAAAATGTCGTTCGGGCCCTGTCATAGATTGTCAAATTGTGAGCATTCGCTTTTTCTGGTCACCTTGTTTCTTGACAGATATTTGGGATGTGTTGACTAGTCAACGTTTTTAGTGGCGGCTCCCAAAAAATATTGAATGTTGGTGTTTTTCTATTAAAATAATTACTTAAACCTGATGAAATACCTGATTTTGATATTAAATGAATGTTTTTCTCGAGGTTGTAGTATATGAAAATACGGCAAATATTACGTTGCTCCTGAAATTCATACTGGGTTATTGCATATATGCTATATTCGGTTCATATCGTGAAAGGAAGACGAAGCCTAAGATATGGTGAAACATGATTACCACGAAATATCCCATAGAATAACATACGACATGAAAATTGTTCGTCCAGACAAGAAAAAATACAGGAAAATCTTGAAGCGAGAGAATTAACTAGTGAAAACTCCTCTTAAAGACCATAATATATGAGTTAAAAAAATATCATTCAAATTTATTCAAACCAAATCAATTAATTCTTCCAGGCAGCTTTTTAAAATGAACTTTGTCTACAATTATAACGACACCACATTGCCGACTGAATTTCAAACGTTGGAGCAAAAATCTTTTGAAGTGATATCGTTAAGTATTTTGACACGTACCACTGCTCACCGATACCAACCTTACCATCTAAAAAGAGACAACATTTGACAAACACGAATTTCGGCTCACTTTCAGCGTAACAATTTTGAGTGCGTGTCAATTTCTGTTGATACCCACTTGCAAATTGTACAAAAATTATAATTTACTATAAGAACCTAAGTTTATAATTATTTTTAGTGAAAAGTACTTTCTTTCGTCATGTCGGGACAAGTCGAAGAAGTTGTTGAAAATATAAAAGATGCAGTGGAAAATGTTACAGAAACTATAACAAATGCAAAAACACCATCGACTCCGGAGGGTATGGCTGTTGCTTACGGGAGTCTAGTCATAATGGCTATGCTACCAATAGTATTCGGTTCAATCCGTTCAGTTAAACATCATGAAATGAAAAAAGTAAGTTTTGCAATGAATTCGCTTTGTGGCGTTAGAAAACATTAAACGTTCGTGCGATCTTATCAAATTGTTTCCTTGTTGGACTTGAAAATATCTATGTGAAGCACACAGGCTTGATAGGTGATTTACATATTATGGCTTAATATTGGAACACGTAATCAAGTCTCGATTTGATTTGAACGTGTTTCAGTGATCAGTGGATCCTTTTATGCGTTTATAGCCTGCTAGGCATGACTTTATAAAAAAAATAATGTTTTATGTCTTTTTCAGGAATCTGGGGAAAAGGCTGACACAATGACAAAAAAAGATGCGATGTTCTTCCCCATAATTGCGTCTTGCACACTCTTCGGCTTGTATATGTTCTTCAAAGTCTTCTCAAAGGATGATATTAATCTTTTGATTACTGGATATTTCTTCTTCCTCGGTGTCGTTGCCCTCGCCCATCTCCTTAGCCCAATCGTTGGAAATCTAGTTCCAACATCCATACCAAAAATCCCATTCCATATTCTTTTTACACGAGGAGAAGGCAAAAAGAAAGAAGATATCATCAACTACAAGTTCTCAACCCATGACATTGTTTGCTTGGTTATATCGTCTGTAATTGGAGTATGGTACCTCCTCAAGAAGCACTGGATCGCTAATAATCTCTTTGGCTTGGCTTTTGCTGTGAATGGAGTTGAGCTACTTCATTTGAACAACATCGTGACTGGGTGCATTCTTCTGAGCGGGCTCTTCTTCTATGATATCTTCTGGGTTTTCGGCACAAATGTCATGGTTACTGTTGCCAAGAGTTTCGAAGCACCAATCAAGCTAGTGTTCCCCCAGGACCTGATCACAAACGGTCTAAGTGCCTCAAACTTTGCCATGTTGGGTCTGGGAGATATTGTGATCCCCGGTATATTCATTGCATTACTTCTTCGCTTCGATCATAGCTTGAAAAGGAAGAGTCGCATCTACTTCTACTCCACCTTAACTGCTTATTTCATGGGACTGATGGCAACCATCTTCGTCATGCATGTGTTCAAACACGCACAACCAGCCTTGCTGTATCTGGTGCCGGCTTGCATGGGCACACCTCTCCTGGTAGCACTTATCAGAGGAGAAATCAAGACTCTATTTGCGTAAGTTTTCCAGTCTGCCTTTAATTTCCATTTAATTTCGTTCAACAAGTTTAATTCTTAATTTCCGTTTGCAGCTATGAAGATCATCCCGAGGAACAGGAGAAGGAGAAGAAAGAACTTAAGGACAGCAAAAAGAAGGACTCAAAGAAATCTAAATAAACTAGTTTGCCAACACACAAATACTAATTTTGTATATACTATACATATGCTAGTTTCATTTTTTTACAAGTTCAAAATCCATTGGTTAACGACAAATGCACACGAAAAACCTTCAATAACGAGAAACAAATTTTGCAGAAGCTCATTCTACTGTTTTGTTTTCAAATGAATCCTATTTTGCAATTTTTTCCCCTCTAGGGAAGACGTTTATTAATTAATGGTGAACGCTTAAAATTTTTACAGGAACCGTTAATTTCTTCCATTCATGAATGGTATCTTTTGATAAATCAATTATGTATCTTTTTTCTGATTGTGTTTTTTGTAGCCCTGAAAAGTTAAGTCCAAAAGATATGATAAGCAAATTTGTTAAGAATATGTTTTCTTTTTTTATTTATTCTCTAAGTGTATTTTTTGAATGAGGATATGAATAAAATGACTTTTCCTATTGAAGAGGATGAAATGACTTATTTGTTGATTTTATTGTCTGGTCTTCTTTTGTATTTTACTAGTGCATATCTATTCATAGCCTATTCGTAGTTAGAAAACTAAAACATGTTCACGCCACTTCACCTATTTTGTATTCAAAACATCGCTTCCAATGCCTCCATAAGCTGCTTTTTTGCAAAAGAAAAAACCGCAATATATTCGAGGTTTCTCAATTATGTAGATTGCCTACAGACTTTATTTTCGAAATGATGTGGTGGGTGGGGTTGCCAACCATTCTCGTAAAAATATCTCATACAGACTGGCAAACCTGGTTTCGCAAATTCTTAAACTCTCGATTGAGCGGTTAAGCCAGTAGTCATAAAAACGAAAATATTTGTTTCTATAAAGAAACACGATAAAAGATCGTAATGTTGTTGTTTCCTGTAAGAAATATAATAGAAAATGTTTACTTATCATTCCGTGAAGTGACCGATACTTCTGCTACTCGAAATATTCAGAACCGCCTCCGCTCTCATTCTTTATGTAAACATCCGCTTGATGCTAGGCGGTTAACGGAGTTAGCTCAAACCAGCATCATTTATTGCATGTCAATGTAAAGAAAGTTCGCATTTCAAATGAAAGTTGTCTTTGATAAAGAAAAAAAAAACGCCATCGATTAACGAATTTCCAACTCTAGGTCTTGAGGATCAGCGAAACAAAGTTTTTATTTTATTTCATTAGGTTAAAAAATCAAAAAGTCAAAAAACTTCCAACTGTTCAATTGGCAACCACTTCGAACTCTCAAGAGCATCGTATAGATTCCTGTCAGTATCCATCGATTCTCGATTCATTTTATCGACGTCTAGTGTGAATTTGTGGTCGACCAAAGCTAAATCGTCATCATGCTCTTGATGTTGTTGTACATGTTGATGCTCATAATTGACACTATTGCGCTGAGCACTCCATGCTTCAGCATGCTGAGCTAAAGTCTGCGGATCGGCATGAGGTTGATGCTGCATTGCTTGTTGGTAGTATGCTGTAGCATCCGTTGATGCGGTCTGCTGTTCATAGTACCCTTGCCACGCGTTGTAACCCTGCCAATAAGTTGATGGATCATAATACTGCGAATAATTCGTTGCAGATGTGGCTGGTGTTGTCGTTGAAGTCGTTGTACTGTAACCGGTCATATATTCTGTTGTTGGGGTATCAGATTTCGGTTTAGGAACTGCATTGCAGATTTTCAATGGTTTACAACCGAGACCAATGTAACCGTTCATTTCATACAACGCCGACTTCTGTTCGTCTTCGATCCCAAAACGAACGAAACCGTATCCTTTTGAAAAGCCTGAGCTATCCAAGATTACTTTGGCAGTTTTTATTGAAGTGTACTTTGACGAAAAAACCTTGTACAACGAATAGTCATCCACGTCAGAGCTCAGATCTCCCACCCAGACACTGAATTCGCGATCGTTTCCAGGCATTTTGTATGAATTACTGGCACTGTTCAATCTAAAACGCACAATTGGATTCGTGCCGGGAATCGGTTTTCCATTCAATTTGTGCATAGCATCCATAGCTAAATCGTCTGTGGCGAAGTTGACGAAGCAGTATCCCGCCGGCTCGCCTGTGTATTTGTTCCTCATGAGGCGTACCGTCGTTGGATCTTCTCCCATTTTACGAAACGCAGCAATTATGAAGTTTTCTGTCATATAGGTTTCCAACTAAAAGATATGACTACGTAAAATAAAGAGGAAGAATTGTTTTGTTGTATGACTTACACTCCCCATCCATAGTTGACAATGTACTGCAGATGCCATTCTTAATGTATTTCACTGAAAACGAGGTTTACAATGTTTGTTAAATGTTTTGCTATCTACAATGTTTACGAAAAGTATATCAAGGATTGTTGACAGCAGTTGTCAAACACAAGGAAGGCATGGATGCGCTTTTGCGCAAAATGTATTGTTACTACCTTGCCGACCAAAGAGAGCATTGCCATATACAAATTCTTGTGATTAACTTGATTGGAAGATAATACTTCTTCCATTTTTTATTCATCTCCAAAGTTGATTTATTTTATTCGTATGCAATTGTTATACTCTATTTAAATGAGAACGGGAGCATATGATTGTTAAAGTAATATACTAAGAAATGTCGAGATTTGAAAACAAAAAAACCTACATTACCGAATAATCTAATCATAACCAACTTCACACAAGACCACGACAAAACATTCGGTTCGACAGTAATTTCTTGATTTGTCATTCTCCTTCTGCGGCGACTAAGCTGTTTTCTGAATTTGCAATTTTTTAAATAGTTTTTCATCGAGATTTTCTTGTAAACCATGGAAACTATTCTTGGAATAAGAGGGCCCGACTTTGTTATGGTCGCAGCTGATACAACCCATGCTCGATCCGTGGTTGTGATGAAGGATGGTAAACTTTTATTAGAATAAGCCGACAAAGAAAATCTTTATTAATTCACATCCTATATTAGATCAACCGAAGATTCATAAAATATCTGACAAAGTGATGATAGCAGCAATGGGTGAAGCAGGTGATACTGTTCAATTTACAGAATTCATTTCGAAGAATATTGCTTTGTATAAGATGCGAAATGGCTACGACCTCTCCACTAAGGCGGCCGCTCATTTCACACGCAAAAATCTTGCGGACTATTTGAGAAGTCGTACACCATATCAGGTTAATATGTTCATCGCTGGGTAAGGGATCAAGACAACATACTTTAGAGACATAATTTTAATGATTAAACGCTCCTTATTCATAGCTACGATGAAGCAGAAGGTCCAGAGCTGCAGTACATCGACTATTTGGCAAATGCTAAGTCTCTTAAGTATGGTGGACAAGGTTATGGTGGTATGTTCTGCGCCAGTATCTTCGATCGGTACCACCACGAAAAGATTACCGAAGAAGAGGCATATGACGTGCTAAAGAAATGCGTTTGTGAAATTCAAAAACGTCTGATTATAAATCTCCCTTCCTTCAATGTAGCCATAGTGGATAAGAACGGCATACGGGAGCTGGAGCAGATAACTTCAAAGAACCTTATTGGATACGTTCCATGATCTGCATTTTAATTGTATGCTTGTAATGATGTGAAATGATCACTGAAGTTGGTATTTGGTAAAAGAAATTAAAAACATTTTTTTAAAAGACTCATTCTTTAATTTTCCGTCTAATGGATGTTGTTGCATCTGTGGAAAGGTTTTCAAGGGCGCTCTGCAGCCTCAAACGGATCCATAAGGATTTGCTTGCTTATAAGTTTCGATCCTCAAACAGATGACTTCTTTCCCAATGGGTTTTCGTCAATCCATGCGGCATGCTAGCCGTGGCAGTGCTGAATTGATCATCGTCGCACTTAAAACGATCAAATATTTGATAGCTTAAGTTTTGAGATACCTCAGCATTTAAAAACTAAGTGTATTTAAAAAATGCACTAAAGGCAAAAATAGTTTGTATTTTGTTCCACTAGTGAGTGTTAGTCAAAGTCAAAACAATTTATTCATAACGTTACTAAAGTCATTCGTCTAAACTTCTATTATCTACATCCGCCGGCCAGTCCAAATCTATTCCGACGACATCTAAGGCAATAATGTCAATGGGCTGTTCGATTATCGATGTGAGACTGGGAGTTGTTCTCCCAAGGTCCCCGTGCACAAGTTCTTTTATGTAAGTACCTGCTTGGCTGACAATGTCAATGACCAGAACCTTGGGATTGGTTTCATCAACCCACGCTTTAGTTTTGTATATACTTCTTGGCCTTGTGTGCAAAGGTCTCCGATGAAGTACTCTTATCGGGGTAATCTGTTCGATTTCAAAGCCCTCTTTGCAATCAAGTTTTTGCAGCACATCTCTCGTCACTGGTTCTTTTAGAGCGCACAGAGCTCGGTAAAATTTCTTCTTTTTTTCCTCTCCCGTTTTTATGTGGACCAAGTCATCACGTGTGACCATTTGAAGATTGCGAACGGACACCTTAAGAGATTTTTCGATTTCCAATTCCACAGCACGAGCTAATGATTTGGGCAATGTAATACGCTTGGAATTGGGAATCTCGAGGACAAATGGGCGTCCTTGTCCCAAGCATCGGACATCGACATCTTCTCGACCGCTGGAAGAAAATATGATGTTTTCTTCTTCAACTCCAAAATGGGGTGCTATGCTGCGAATTATTATCTCCTGAATACTGTCCTCCATGATTCGTTTTCCCTGCAGTACCCACGGGGAATGCGAAAGCTTGCGAGAGAGTTTTCGATAACGTCCTGCAACGAAAACACAAGGTCCCGACAAAGTGATGTCTTTTAATTGAAGACTTGTACTTGGAATTGTTGGAGGAATTTGGAATTCCTTTTCAAAGAACTCTGCCGAAAGTTTTGCAGGTATGAACATCTTTTCTATGTAGCCCTTGGTGATCTGTTGCTTCTTTCCTCTAGAGTCTTTTGTCGAAAATATTGAATCGTTTACTTTGAGCAATTTGGCCACATCTTCCTCTTCATCTTTATGATCCAAAAACACATTTATCAGTATGCCCTCACTATGCAATGTTTTATTTAGTTTCTTGCATATAATTGGATTAAGAATTAGTTTTATAGCTTCCTTGAGAGTGACATCAGGTGCTCGCTCTTCGTCGACTTTACTTCCGAATTTCCTTTTGAGTGCATACCACAGAGACAGTTGGCGTATTTGCAACAACATTGGCAAAGAAAGAGCAATTCCAATTTCCTGACAGTCAAACTGGTCGATGTTACAACCTACAATTTTCTCTATGATTTGATCCTGAAATTCTTCGGAGAATAGTCCAAGACATGCAGTGCATGCATTCGAGCGTGACCTTTTTGATAACAATTCATCACTCCATTCTAATTTTACATTTAGCTAAAAGGGAATATCACTAATAAATCCTCAAGTTATTGAATTTGATGTTTGAAGTAACAAACCTTTTCAAATGATTCCTTCATATCCTGGTACTCAGTGCCTCTCGCTTTCAAGTAACGCAACTGACAAACAATGCAGACACCACATTCTTTCAGGTAATCAACTATTTCTTGATTGCTCATCTTCATAATATGGAATTATCTCAAAAAGGTGTTTTCTTAAAATGATTGCTGAGCGCGTGTAATAATTTTAATTTGACAGTATGTTCCCGGTCGAAAACAAAACATTTCAGTCTTTACATTAAATGTCATGGAGAGCATTGCCAGATTAAAAATCACATTCATTGTTTAAGTCGAACGCCTGAAATGTTCATTACGTACAGAAAATTAAATTAACATACCAAATTGTCTTGAAAATTGAAAAATGGATATTGCGTTGCTTTAATGTGAGGAAATTTCAATTGTTCATGCTAATAGTTTGAACATAAAAAAATATGTAAATGCAATTCTGCGGAGATTCATTACTCCTAAAAATTTGAAAACTGAAAAATGCTTTTGCTTTGCTGTCCTGTAAAAAATAGTAATTGTATTTTGCGGCAAAATTGCAAGGACATTGAAGATGATTATTAAAAATGACAGCCATTTCTAACAGCCACAAATAGTTTTATAATTGCAGTGTCACCCTCTTTAGAAACGTGCTGAATTCCGTATGTTGTCAAAACTAATACCCTGACTTTGAGCTGTCAATTTACAGCTAAGATCGAATTGGTTAAAAGATATTTTGTTAAATAGTTAAAATTCGATTTCAAGGTATTTATTTAATTGCTAATTAATAAAGACCAGGTCTCACAATTATATACTTTCGAAAACAATCCATTTATAAAAAGTAGCTCTGGTTTAATAATCAATTAACGACGAAAACAATTGTTACGTCATTGAGGGATACCAAATCAAGTCTTGAATCCATTTCAGAATGTCTCTGGGTCCAGCTTTGCGTACGCCGTTTACCGATTTAACTGGTTGTTTGATAAACCATCAGTATTATGATAAATGCGGAGAATTCGAGATGAATATGATGGACTGTCTTGAAGCGTACGGCGTTGAGAGAGGCAAAACAAAGTGTGCAGATTTGATCGGTGATTTCCAAGAGTGTGTTGGCATGAACAAGCAGTTACACCGATTCTTTGTAAGATATTGTTTATTTTTTTTATCGATTCCTATTTGAAATTAACTTGCTTTGTAGGCTATGAGGAACGAACGCTGGAAGCAATATTTGACTGGTGAACGGAAGAGGGAAGAATTGTATGCCAAGAGCCCAAGAGTTGATGCTTATTAACAAAGCCAATGTAAATAAATCAAATAAATATATCTTAAAATCGGTTTGCTAAGAAATATGTAGTTTTATGCACAGAAATTCAACTAAAGCAAACTCAGATATTCGAGTGCTTAAATTTTTTAAAAACTATCGAAGCAATCATATTCTTTTGGTCATTATCCGGATTTAATAAGTTGGAACAAAAACAGAGTTGAAAACCGCTAACATGGCTATTACACCGACGTGGCTGTCGATGATTTGATTACACATCTTCTAAGGTGTTTCAAAATTGCCCCTTGAAAGCGCAGCATTACTCCTCCCATCACTCGTGAAAAAGACGCCGAGGTACTTAAATGAATACACATGCTTCAATGGGACTGCATAACATACAAATGACCATAACGTTTGGTTTGCCCACGCCAACCTTCCTGGTACGAGCAAAATCATGTTCACAACATTTCTATTGCGCTAGTCTGGGAGGATGTGAGTATAAATAACTAAGTCATCTGCAAAAAGACGGCATACCCTCAACTCTCCCAATGTGAAATGTTCCTCCACTCGGCTGCGCTGCAACATCAATTCCACGTTATATAATGGACAGGGCAGGTGACAATACGCACCCGTGGCGATGTCCAACGCCCACGGGGAAAGGTATTGATGATTTAGCAGGGCTAACTCGAACACAGCTGTAACAATTTGTGTATAGAGATTAAACACTCCAGAGGTTACCTCGAGGAACTCGGTCATGCGCCTTTTCCAAATTCATAAAACTGCTGTAGATCAGTTTGGAAGTATCCGATCGAGAACCATTCTTAGAACGAAATGCTGGTCGGTTGTACTTCTGCCGGGATGAAAGCCGCTCTCGACCATACCCGTAGAACGCGCTTTCAAAACCTTTGGGTAGACTTTCCCGGGATAGGTAAAGCAGATCATAAAGCCAAATTCGACCACCCTTTTTCTCGGCCAAATGGAGTATATTTCTCGATTCTACAAATAAGTATCTAAAAAGACAAATTTTTGTTGACTTTTGGTGATCCGTTCGGCTGTACCGTTAGCTCAGTATTGGGGCTTTGAAATTTACAAAATAGACGTGAAATATGACATATTACGACCTAAAGTTAGTTTTTCAAATTGCATCAACAATTTCTTCATACTGCTTACCCATTTTTTTGACGAGGCTTTAAGTAAAGACACCTGCCACCACCAGTCATTTCAATGCTTGAGAGGCGTTAACAAAAATGCTCAAGAGGCTCCAACGGGAATCTAACCTGTTCCGGAAAACTTAAAGTCTTCTCTATTGATGGCGCAAAAACGAATGTACCCTTTTTTGCACTTTCGTAGTACGAGGCGTTTAAGTGGAGCAATCCTGTGAATTTTTCGGCATTTTCAAACGATTTCCCTTGCAAGGCATATATCGTGCAAATGCCCCTCTCTCGACCAGGGAAGTGTTTATTTTTGTGAATTGGAATACTTTAGGTCATGCATTTTTTATAATTATGACACAAATTGCAAATTTTATTTTTTGTATGCGTTGTCATAAAACGCAAGTAAGGTTGACATGTCGCAATAGGCATAAAAGTTGGCAATTAGGGTGTTGTATATTAACTTAACTGATCTCCTCTCCTCAATCACACGTGAAAATATAAAATCAATTTTCAAACTACTAACCAAATAACATTGACACAAAAATCTAACTTTATTTATCTCCAGCCGAAAGTCCTGGTAGCTAGTGCTGCTCACACACTTACGATGTAAATTCATTCATATTGTAATAAATAATAACAATAATAATTTTTGGCTTTGGGGGATAGGCTATTAGTTTATGACTACTATAATATTGAAGATATCATTAGGAACATGAAGTTGGAAACAAAAATACTGAAATGAAGGTTAACGTGGACAATTCGGAGGTTATAGTCATTTCCAGAACGCCTGTTGAATGCACTCTACATGTTAGTGGAGTCCCGTTGCAGCAGGTGGAGAATTTTAAGTATCTCGGGTCTTTTTCACGAGTGATGAGAGGAGTACTGTTAAGCTTTCCTGTAGGATTGGTCAGTCTTGAAACAGCTTGATAGATGTGTAATTAGAAAGGCCGAAGGGCTATGCTTCGGTGATTTGGACGTGTCACGAATGTCCCCTTCATCACGACTTCCGAGGCGGGCGTTGAATGCGATTCCATCAGTAGGCTTGGCAGACCCAGGACGAGGTGGTGGGACCAAGTCCAAAAACTCGCCTGGTTACAGTTGGGCAGAACTCATGATGAGTTAGAGCCGATGGAGGAGGATCGATTTGCCTGGAGATCTCTCTTGCGTGCAGCACGCTGGTCAGAAGATGACGATGATGATGACGAAAATACTTTAAATATTAGAGTTGAATTTCAGCATTTGTTCTGCAAATTCGAAGTTTTTCGCGATGGTAAGTAAGTTTTTTCCTTTTTTGATGGAAATATTTCCAATTTCGGTATCTAATAGTAATGAAAACTTAACATCGTCTCAAATCAACCAAATAGTTTTAGAACGGTTGAAGGTTGCGCATCGGATAAAAGAGAGGTTCCTATTTAAATATTCGGAATGGCTTAAAGGAAACTTTTCTGAAAATTTTGTAAAATATTATGCTAATATAAAGGGTGTTTAAATCTAAGGGCCGATGTTGAATGTTAACATTTCTCAATTTCAGACTAACTCAATTTGAATCATGGAAAGATACACAATCGAGCAACGCGTTAAAGTTATTCAGGCTTATTATGAAAATAGGCGTTCAAATCAAAATTCATATCGTGCACTTCGAAACAATGGCTCTTTTGCGCGACAAATTCAATGGCCGTGTTATCTCACGTGGTGGCTATGCCAATTGGCCGCCAAGATCATGTGATTTGACACCGTTGGATTTTTTCTTTATGGTCATTTGAAAGAAAAGGTGTACGTCGATAAGCCAGCAACAATTCAAGAGCTAAAGGATGAGATAATTCGGCACATTAACGGCATAGAACCTCAATTATGCTTCAGCGGCATCGAAAATTTGGACCATCGGATGGAGGTGTGCCGATATTTTGATCCATACATAATTGAACCATACTAATATTATCATAATAAAAAGAAATGACAATAATTTCCTAAATAACATCGACATCGGTTTTATTCAAAATCAACATCGGCCCTTTATTTTAACCACCCTTTATCATTGGATATTGTGTTACAATCGGATAAAAGTGGAAGACCAAGTAAAAACTTTGAAGAATTGCTGTGATAAATAACAAAAAATAAAGTCAACATCAAACTGCGAATTGTATTTTACACTGACACAGATGGCAAAGTAGCACATGCTGTAACACACACTTCTTCGTCGAGTTCATGTGTGAACCAAAGCCAAGAAATCAAGAAGCTCTAAAATTAGGATTTTCACCCTTGCACGCTCTCATCCGTTTTATGGAATACTTGCTACACGTAGCCTACAATTTTGAGTTAAAAGTTTGGAGAACAACACAAACGACACTGCCCATACCACGCCCAAGCAATGAAGAGTCAAATTCAGCAGAAGTTACTACAAAAAACGGGCTTAAAGGTAGATGTAATAGAGTAAGGATTTGGAACAACCAACGGTGGGAACACATCTCGAAGATTTTTCGACGACCCATTATCAACGGAAGAAATAGATGTGCACCTAATAAAAAGATTCAGTGTTATCCTGGAAACAATATGCATTAACTTTTGGATAGATCCCGACAAATTTGGAGCTTATGCCCAGGAAACTGCAAATTTAAGTGCCTGGTATTATTTGCCAGCAACCGTGCATAAAATTCTGTTCAACGGAGCAGAATTATGTAATATCATCAGCAGCTTAGCCCGTCGGATCATTGTAAGAGGAGGCCCAGGAAAGTCGGAGTAAAGATTGCGAATTAATAATAGTAGACAATGTTTTCGTTCGGCAACCAATGAAGATTGTATTCATCAAATGTTGGTATCATCTGATCCTTGGATTGCTTATTTAAAGCCTGAACCAAAAACAAACGATTCGCTTCCACTTGTAATGGAGCGCAAGCCTCAATATACTACTCAGTTTCTTTAATTTTAAATATAATGCATGTTACCAAGACTTGTGCAATTTAATTTATTTATATAAATAGTGATGCCATCGTTGTTTTAAATCCCAATTTAGAGTCTTCTTCTTCTTCTTCTTTGTTTGGCGCTACAGTCCGGGGTGGACCTGGGCCTCAACCAACAAGCCTCTCCAGCCAGCACGATCTTTCGCCAGCTGCCTCCAGTTGTGCACGCCAAGTTGGTTGAGGTCCTTCTCCACTTGTGTGCGCCATCTCGTTCTAGGACGCCCTCATATGCGTTGTCCCAAATGCTCGTAATCGAAGACTCTTCGGGCCGGAGCTGTGGTGTCAATCTGCTCTACGTGACCTAGCCATCTTAAGCGTTGGATCCGAAGACGCTTAACTAGGTGCATGCCGCTGTACAGCCCGTACAGTTCGTGGTTGAATCTCCTTCTCCAGACGCCATCAATACAAACAGGACCAAAGATCGCACGCAGAACTTTTCTCTCAAAACGACCAAGAGCTTCTTCATCCGCTTTCAATAGCGTCCATGTCTCTGCGCCATAGAGCAGGACGGGGATGATTAGGGTATTATATAAAGTCAACTTGGTGTTTCGAGAGATGGCTCTGTTACTGTAGATTGCCTCTTGAGCCCAAAGAAACAGCGATTGGCAAGAGTAATTCTGCGCTTGATCTCGGTACTGGTGTTATTGTCCCTGTTTACTGCAGAGCCAAGGTAGACGAAGTCCTTGACTACCTCAAAGTTTCTGCTGCCCATTATGACGCTCTGTCCGAGGCGTCGATGTTGTGCGTCCTTTCGTGATGACAGCATGTACTTTGTTTTGCCCTGATCAACTGCCAAACCGATTTTAGCCGCTTCCGCTTCAATGCTAGCAAAAGCCTCATTGACAGCTCGCTGTGTTCGTCCAATCACGTCAATGTCGTCCGCGTAGGCAAGCAGTTGAACGGACTTTTGGAAGATCGTGCCTCTGGTGTTGACATTTGAGTTTCGCATGATCTTCCCTCTCTCAATTTAGAGTCATTAACAATAATAAATAATTATTTTATGCATTTAAGCAAAATGAAAGTTATTTTTTTTAACTTAAGATTACTCCGTTACCCGTTGTTTGAAAATATCGCTTATCTACGAATTTTTTTATTTTTTCCATCCGTTGTGATGTGAGTATCTGACCTTCGTGATTGGGGATATTTATAAAGTATGTTCAGCAGTTGTAGCACGTCCAGCAACAGGGTCCTAACCTCATCAATCACGTTTTAATATCTTTTCATCCCATGCAGTTAAAGTACTATTTGAAATATTATAGAGTACACGATGATCGACAGCAAGTGCATTGGCATTATTTCCATGGTTGAGTGTTATATTGTTTTTGTTGAATGAGAGAAGACGGTTTCCGGAATTCGGTTACAACCCAGAAAAGAACAGGGTTTTGTTTTAATAAGTTGGATGGATTTTGACATCCGCAACGTTCATGCGAATGCAGCCACGAAAAGAAAGCAATTTTAAGGGAGTAGATGATTATGAGTATTAAGCCACTCGGTTTGGACCCAATTCAATGCAAATCTGAGTTTAAAACAAAGTGTTCTACTTTACTTTACAAATACAATTTATGTGATATATATTAATGTACATTTACCCACTTATAACCTCGCTATAAATCTTTTACTCCAGTGTCTAAGGTAAAAAGTAAAGAAAATGCCCGGTGCAAGCAGAAACGTCTGGGTCGACCAAGACATAGTACCTGCTCTGGTGATGGGTTCTTCGGGTGAAGATGAATGTGAAGAACTAGATTGAACACTAGATAATTTTATATAATAAAAATAGGTCCAATATAAGCAAAAATCTACGTAAATGGTGGAGCGTTCATAAAGATGAACTGAAACTATTGTTAACAAGAGTAGAATCTGCGAAACAGATTGTAGTCGGCAAAGGCGAGCTACGCTTTTACTATTTGCTTAATATAACGCATCAATTTTCAAGTTTAATTACTAAATAATCGAAGAATTAATATCCTCTTATTATATTTTTAACAGCCTCATAAGGTTTCTTTTAGAATACATTTCGATCTGTATCCGCATCAGTATCCTGGGATGTGAGCCTCCAAAAGTCCGCATCTCGGATGTTAAAAACTCGAGATCCGCAACTTCCATCGTCCGCAAAAACTGCTGAACACAAAACAAAGTGAAACTACATAAGAAATGCACATAATCTTCAAAAGTCCAAATGGGCCCGAATCACCTCAGCAATTTTTAAGAACTGCTTCCATACTCTATTTGTTACAGAAGTACAATGTTTTTCTTCGACAAAATGGGTTACCAGTTAAGGTCTTATTAATTTTTGACAATGCCACCAGCCATCCTCCAGAAAGTGAGCTTCAAACTCCAGAGCACAACAATAATATGGGTTGCTCTATAGACAGTAGAGGGCCAGGGCCTAGCTTCTCAGAAATCTCTCTTGTTGTGTGTGCGCTCTATTATTCACTAGTGAAAGTGTGACCTACAGTTTTATGCCGACTCCATACGGCCAATTTGAGACGCTTTTTTTATACTTTTTTATAATTTTTGAGCACTCAGTGACTTTAAAGAGGTGGGGCCGTGAAAAGTACTTTGCTCGTACCGAAAATCGAACCTTGTCTCGAAACGTAGGCTCAAGTGCGTAAGTGTCGACGCACCAACCCACAACGCCACTGCCGCCACCAATGTAACATCGTTAATTCAGCCTGTGGATAAAAATGCTCCGCCTGACCAGACTTTTTTACAGAAAAAAAGGCTGCTTCTGAAAAGGATATTGTCCGCCACGACAAAAATATGCTTAACTTTGTTATATGGGAGTTTTGTCATCTGAGGTCAGGTAAAATGGTAAAATTACTCCCGCTGTAGAACTCATTTTCAGCAGCGGATATTCAATTGTTTTTCAGTTGTTTCGGTGAATCTTCAACGATATGTGAATTAAATCTCTCTCATATGTACATGTATGAAATTCTAATCCATTCTTAGTGGTTTTTTTTTTTCTTACTTTTCAAGCTTATCGCACTCTTGATAGGCTTGCAAAAGCTTGCGTATCACATGCTATTTTCTCCCTTTCAAGAGGCACGAGACACCCTCTCAGCTCTCTCAGTCAAGTACTAATTTTACCCTCGAAGAGAGAAGAGCTATATCAAAATGCGATAATGTGACCTACTTTCAATTATTCTATAAAGAAAGCGTTGTTACTCAAAGCTCTCGCATGAGCACAGCATAACATCGCACGCATCCTTAGCTTTTTGCGCCAAGCTCAATTTGGCACATGGCCCGTTCGATGTATTAGTATTCAAAATCTACTCGCTTAAAAAACACTTGCGCCACATAACAAATAATAAGCGAATTCGAAAGCCTTTCTGCAAAATAATAATTAATATAAGAGTTGCGTTTTTTTTTTTTTTTTGTTTACTTAGAATGTCCTCTAAACATTGCGGGTGATATTATATCCTAAATCAAGTAGTGAAGCGATATTTCTGTGTGTGTTTTTTTCCATTCGGGGGTTAGAGTGATGAGTTTTGATCCTTCGCCCTCGTCCTTTGGGTGTAATATGCTACGCCACGGAAGTTCATCCCCTCTTCGTGTGCTTCTTCTCGGTGATGTTGTATGTTGTTGGGATTGCCATACTAGTCGTCGGTCGGTTGTTGGTTGGTAGAGAGTTACTAGTTTGTTGGGAATAACTCTTTGCTGGCTGGCCTACAGTTCGCCCTGCAGTGGTGGTGCTCTCGCGAAAGCAGAGTTGTTACAGCAAAGGGGCGGAAAAAAAAATACAGAAACGTTTTCAACCAACAAAAGAGCAAGAAAACAAGAAAAAAAAAAACAAATAACGTCAGATCTTTTTAAGATAGTTAAGGATTAACGCGTATAACGTGTGCTCACTGCCTATTGTAGTGTAGTTTTTGTTAAATTTTACATACATAGAGTACATAAATTAATAAAAAATATACATTAGATTTGAAAACATGGCGTCCACGTCCACGTCGTCGTCGGTGTCCTCGTCCTCGTCGTCCAATTTGAAACCTCCTAATAAATATTAAAATATAGCATACATATATATTTTTTTCCCTGTTTGTTCGACGGAATTATTATTTATTCTTTTCTAAGATAAATGATTAATAAATAAGAAGAAGTGAAAGTTCTGTGTGCGAATTGAGAAATTGAATGAAGATTGAAGAAAACGGAAAAAAAGTGTGATTTAAACGCTCCACTAATGGCTACAGACTATTGCTGAGCAAAATCCATTCCTTCCGCCAACCCCACACACGGCACTGTGCGATTTTGAGTGGGTGCTCGTGTGTGTACATGCATATACGTATAGAATTTTGTAAATAGTTGAAATTCGTCCAAGAAGGTTAGTTGTCCTCATTTTTCTTTTTTGTTTCTGGGGGATATTATGTGAATTTTGTGTGATATCTGCCCATCGCTAAGGGGCCTTTAAGAATATTTTTGTACATCTCATGCAGATGAATGGATTATCTACATATTTTTTTGTTTGCATTCCTGACCACGAGATATATTTCATTTGAACTGTTATTTCTATATAATGTATGTACAGAGGTGCGTATAGCATTCCTAAAGCAATCAGCATGAAGTAAGTGTCCTTTTTGGATTTGATAGAAAAAAGCCCATTTAAGCGAAAAGCTCTTACAGGTATCATTTTTTGGGAGGTTGAAGTGAAGAAAAAAAAATGAAATAAATGAAAAAGGAAATCACACAAAAATGAAAAGAAAAATCGTGTATTTTCATTGTTGTTGCTTTTGTATTGCAACACAGATAGAGAGTCTCCTAGTATCAAAAGAGAATCATCCTCTGCAGAGAGAATAATAAAAGGGATAGCAGGATAGTGTGAGAAAGGCACTATGGAATGAGAAATGTAATTGTGTCCTTTGTGTCATGTTGTTAATTTCCATCATAATCAACATCACTGTCATCATCCACACTCCACATTTTACCAGCCCCAATTCCCCCATCCGCCGCCAACACTACTAGTCATATACAATGTGTACTCAAGAAAATCAAAAGGACTGAAAAACCGTCAGTCAGCCAACCCCAGAGTGTCGCCGTGTGTACCTTTTTTACAATATTTTTCTTTTTTCCTCATTTCATCCTCTCTTATTTATTTATTTTTTCGCCACCGCCATCTCCATTCTTGTGTTATTTACGTGCAACAACAAAAGCAAAGCATAGAAGAAAAGAATTGTGTCAATGTGTAAAATCAGTAAAAAAGTGAGCGAAGACGATGTGAACCAGCAACGTTAAGGGTGAGTGACAGAGAGGGGGTGGCGAAAGCGCTCTTCTTATAAGTATAATACATCAAAAAATATATATGTATATACACAAACACACATGATGCTCGTGTAGTTCTCTGCGGGGAAAAGTGTTGCCAGTGTTGCGCCTTCTGAAGGATATGTTTGTTTTGTTGTTTAGCTCTACAAGTACCATGAGCTTGAGTGTCATTTAGTTCAAATGTCAAAAGGTGTACAGCCATAAAGATTGGCTTGTGTGATGCGTCTAGAAATTTAGATCTTCTATGTTGAACTAGTCAAGCATTATTTAGTGCAGAAGAATTTAGGTCAGGATTGGATGTACGAACCAGTTGCATGTTAAGTTGGTAGCTTTGGTTAAAAATAAACGCAAATAAACCTCGTTAGATGCAATGTTATAACTTTTGATTTGATTTGTTATCTTGTTAAGTTTCAAATGAACGTATCGTAAGCTTTAAAAATGGGTTATCATTAAGTTTTTATTTGCATAGTTTACTGTAATAATTCTTGTATCATGTGAATTTGCGATGTAAACACATTGGGAACAAGAGAAATTCAAAAGATGTACCAGAATATCTTTTAACTTACGCCTATGGCAAATAGTTCTATGATCACAGTCATTTCTGAGAATGTAAAATTAAGTAAGTTAAAAGGTTTGTGGTATATATGTGCGCTATTCTACCATCTTCTCGTTACAGAGGTTCGTCTTTCAGACAGACTTTTAAATGACAACCCAATTTATAAGCTGTTTTCATCAGAAATGAAGTATGATACAGATACCCAACTTCACAGTTGATTGACCCCTAGTCTATCGACGAATTTCATAGACTATTTGACAGTTATTCATGCATTTTTGACAGTTATTCACGAAATAACGTAAATGCCGTTCTCTGATTGGTCAATTTGGCTTCAGAACACGATATAAAAATGGTTGTCAAACATTTTAAGGAGCAAGAGAGGTAGAAGTTCGGCATCTCTATCATACTTCATTTCTGGTTCTCATTCCTCACATGTCAGTTGACACAAAAAATCTCTCAATTTGTAAGGTAAATTTCAGTTGGAAGCAGTTCTAGAGCAGATATTTAAAAATGTAGAAAAATGAATGTGTTCTTCAGTGCCCCATACACAGCACACTTGTGTGCACACTTCGTTGTAATCTCTGCCATACACATCACACAAATTCGTATTCGACCGAATAGCACCATGGGCAGTGGGGGTGATGGTAATATTGCACTATGCCCATTAATAATGAGATATTTAGCACATATTTAGAGCAAGCTACAAACGTTTTGTCCAGAAAAACTCAAAAGTCCCTATTGCCGCTATGCAATATCAGATCTCGTCACTCTAACGATCGGAATGCGACTAATATTTTGCATGAATGTGTGCGGACAAGCCCACAGCCGCACACACGTCAAACTTTTAAATAATATGACAACAATCTCATTTTGGCATTTAGTACAGGCACCGCCGCACAGGGCACACAGCACATTTTTGCACAACGACGGTGTAGTGTATATGCGGCACTTTATGTTCAAAGGCGTTATATTGCGTACATATAGTATATCAAAATATTATACTTCATCTTAAGTTATCGTTAGTAATTTGCATGAGTTCTTGAAGTGTTTTTCTGTTGATAATAATTCTATATAGTTTCGTTCTCTAGAAAAAGGTAAACAGTTTTATGCTGACTCCTGAGAAGTTTTTTTTCTAGACAGTTGCACTGTATGTTATTTACATGTCTCACGAATTGAAGCTAGACATCCCCTCAGATATCCAGAAGACTTTCTTATTTCCACAAAATATGTGCCAAATGCTAAATTTTGGTTCGTTGAAGTAACTCCGAATCCTTTATTACCCTTACTTACGTGCTTTATTTCACGAGCATTGTTCGGTGTTAATTCAATTTAAGAAAGTGAAACAAGAGTATCTTGAGTGCGAAATATTGTCAAAATTGGTGCGCTCTGATTCTCACCGGCATAAATTTGTATTTCTTTCCACGCGTTCTGCTTATTTGAAATATCAGTTACTAGCCGATACCAAAATGATTAGACACGTCCCGTGTACTTTAGTCTTTTGATAGAATAATGACAACTTTAGGCGAAAGAAGATTTGTCTAAGCAAACCCATGTGGGGCGCCACTTTTCATCACCGGCAAGTTATACGTCTTGTATTAAACATCGGTGTTCATATGGGAAGAGGGGATTTGTGATTTAAAGTCCAATTTTTAATTGACCCACAGAATTTGAGCAACGTTCTATCAATATCTTTAGAAAGGCAAGCGCTGAAGTCTGAATTGAACGCATTTCCTCTGCACCATCTCGAATCGAGAATTCCCCATCTATGGATATTCGAGAATTTCAGAACTCCATTCAGTATTACCCTCAATGGACTTCGTTTGAACAAACATCTCCACTCGTCATATTTTACTTCAACTTAGACCGGCAACACTTGACTTGCAGAGAAATCCTGAAATTATTTTCCTGCTCGCGTTTTGTGTGCGGGTGCTGTTTTCATTTCAAAAGTTCTTTTTGTTCACAAAAATCCCACCCCCTCTCTCTCTGCTCAAATGTTGTGCGATGTTTCTTGTGATTTTCTCGCGTTTTTTTTTTCTTCTGTTTTTCCTGTTTTGCCTTTTTGCTTAATTCTATGTTTAGCGTTGAAGCTTCAGTGGGTGAGAGAGAGTCTGATGCTTCCTCTAGTTTTCTAAATAGAATGGGCACAGGGTTCAATTATGTTGAGTTAGTCTGCTTGCCAAATTGGGGGTTGCAAAATAAGGGTGGCATTGAATGAGAAGAAATTGCTGGTTGATAAACGTTCTTGTATTCTCTCCCTCTCCCTGTCTCTTTTTTGTTCTCTTTCCCTCCATCTCTCACTCTCTCTCTCTCTTTCTCTCTTTCTCTCTCTGTGCTTTCGTGCCTTTCCTCCTCTGTCAGTTCCTCCGGAGAGTCTAGGTTTAGATATAAATCGCTGCTGAGGGAGTACTTTCTAAAATAGGCTTTTCACATTTATTTTCGTATTTTTACACCATTTAAACGGAAGCACGGACGATTTTTCAATACATGCCTATATGTACAAAACATCTTCACATTCGATTACTCTCTTTGCCTCGTTACTTATGCTGTGTGTGAATGAGTACTTCACCGATATTGCGTGTACCTTCGGGTCGGTAGACTAAAGACGTCTTTAGCACTCTCGAGTAGATTTCTAGGTCAGCAAACGTTTCGAAAATAGAATTATTACACTTAATTACGCGCGTGGAGTAAAACGTCTGTGTTCGCGACTTGCTGTGAATATCGTGTGCACATGTCCTTTTTGCATGGTATTGTGTAAAATGCACCCTCGAGGTAAATTCCAAAATCAAAGTCTTGAAATTCGTGTGCTTGCGAAAGTGCTGAGAACAGAGCGAAGTGGCTCTGAATCAATTTTGCATTTGTAGCAAGTCTACAATTGTAATGTGATGTATGTACATAGCTTGTGTATATAAAATATGAATTATGTGTTGGAATACGGAAGCATAAGACTGAATCGAAGGGCCGCGCTTGGTGCCTGCCAATTACTGCGAATCGCGATTGGTGGTAACCGGCAGCGGTGGGCAGGAACCCCGCGTGCCAAGTGTTTTGTTTTCATGGGGAAGAACGGTTGAAGCGAGGTGAAAAATGTTTAATGAGTACAAGGTCATGGAGAATCAAAAGTCCTAGATTCACTCACTGGCTTGGGTATTTCTCTATATAAGGGTGTGTGTGTGTTTGCTGTATTTTTTCTATTCCTTTTACGTTAGGGAGCAGATGCACGTATTGCATACCGTGAAGTGGTGCATGTGTCGAGAAGTCGACGACGGTGTGTGTTTTCTTTCTTTAATTTTTATCTTTTCCCTGCTATGCGCTACCTACCACTAGATAAGGTGTACCTACATGTAGTCGTGATGTGTGTCAAGTTGATGTTATGTACGGTGCAAGTGAAACGAAATTGAAGGCTTATGCTGTTGAAGAGGAAGCGGCTCACAAGAAGCTTTTTGTTATACATCGGCCTTTTTTGTGTTTTCGGTAGACATGACATGATTGACATTCGTTTGATTCATGTCATGCATTCGGGTGACCCTGTTTTCGCTTTTCAACCGCAACTTTGACATTATTCAGCGATGTTCTTCTCTGAAGTTCTTGGAAGTTGCTTCAAGGAATGAATTGTAAAAGAAAGTACTAAAAATATGTGGGATGTAGGTCGGTTTTTATGAGTAAAGTATATAGGAAACTTCTGCAAGTTGTGCTCTCAATGATTGCCTAACCTAGTCCTACTAGGTTACATCATTTCTTATCTGAAGAGTTTTAAGGAATTCAGCGATCCCGACTAAGAACACTCCAACTGAATGGATAAACATGGAGATATGATTTCATTCAAGTATTTTCAGTTAACTGAATGAGATTATTTGTTTATCGAGCGCTTTTCATCGCAGTTGAAGTACCGGTGAAGAGATTTGAAATACGTGAAATGAAAGAAAATCCTCTTCTGAAAAATTCACTGTAATAAGTGAAGTGAAGTCATCAGAAGAAGGTGCGTGAGTGTAGTTTTCACTTAGTTGTACTTCATTTTGATAGTACTCGTCAGAGAATTGTTCATTTGAATCCCCGCCTGATATAATATGGTTGAAATTAAGAAGATATGTTAAGCTTTTGTGAAATGTTGTCGATGGAATTTCCAGAAACTGACAATGTATGTATTTCAGTTGGATGTAAGCAACAGGTACTCTCCCCCTTGGCCTTTTCGACAAAGTTCCTGAGTTTCGAATGGAAGTATATTCAACGAATGGATTCTCTGTCCGTTTACCCGGTCGTCTAAACCCAACCGACTAGAGTCTGAGAGTAATAAGCTCGGCACTCTCTAATCCACCTTCTCAAATCTAGTTTCAGAGAAGAACATAAAAAACCGAGTTGTTTGTTACTTTTAAAACCTCATCGCTGTATGCGGGTAAATGCACAAGGCCCGCATAAAGTGCTGGGATTGACGTCATCTGGAGAACAAAATGGACTTTCGGTTGAGATCATCGGGAAGGAAGCGGCTAAGTTGCAATCTTTCTACCCTGAATTGAGAGTCATTTTTCTTTTAATTTATCGAAGACTAAGGCCGAGAAATGTTCGAGTCTAAAGACCCAACCTATAATTGAACTGTCAGAGCCGAGATAAAAAATAGCGAGTCCAACATCAACTGCCGTTTAAGTTCTGCAAATTGTTGCGTATTCTGTAAGAAAATCGGCATTCGCAAAACATATGAATGTTTCTCTTTATATTAAGGTTTCTACAATAATAATCCCATTATAGTTTTCAAGGTTTTTGTATTTTTAATCTAGTTTTCTGTAATTCCATTTACGGCCGTGGCGTGGTGCGTCGACCCCCAATCACTTGAGCCTACACAGCCCAGGTTCGATTTCCAGGACGAGCAAAATACTTTTCAAGGCTCCACCTCTTTCGAGTGGCTTACAGTGCTCAAGGAGTATGACTGTCTAGAAAAAGCTTCTCAAATTGGCCGTTCGGAGTTGACATAATATTGTAGGTGCCTTCCACTAGTGAAAGAACAATAGCACGCACAGCACGAGCGGTTGCTGAGAAGCTAGGCCCCGGCCATCTACGGGTTGTATCGCCACCCATATTATTATATTATAAGGCACCATTTAAATTGGTAAACGATGTCTCCTAAATACACTGCCAATTAGTCAAATATGGCCACACGTTCATCTATAGCTTAATACACATATACATATTTAGAGCAACAATGTAAAGCTAGTGTAACACAAGTTCAAGTGGATGATCAAAACCTGCTTCTTGTAGGAACTTCCGTCACGTTTAGGAATCAATATCATGCAGAAATACAATATTTGCTCTAAACTTGTACTCATTAAAACAACAATGATATTGTTCAACATTCTGTTTTGACTCATTTCAACCAACAAACCTAAAATTTAAACCACTAAACACTTTCTCAATGCAAATTGTCCCATCCTCTCCTCTTCAATCAACTGTTTCCTCAAGTCCATGTCTAACCAGTGAAACATTTTAATTTTTTCCCAACCGCATACCTACCGTACATTTCCTTTTGATGTATACAAGGCCTTTAAGTGCTGACACTTTTTATTTTTCATTTGTCAAAAAACTGTCAAGGCTGTCATGCTCTTCCATAAATAGCACATTCGAATAGGCTTGCGTCAGTGTGTATTGCGTGTGTGTGTGTGTGTTTGCTGCTACAACAAAATAGGACGTTCTCATTTTGAAAATAATTCTTCTTGCCAATTACTTTCGCATATCGTTCTAAACAAATAGCGCTGCATCTCTGTTGCAAATGGTCGAGAAAGATGCATGTGTACATTAGTGCATGTTTGACATTTGTTTTTTTTTCTCTGGGAGTTCTTATTAGGAAGAGTTTCGTTTCGCATATATGAAAGTACGCAACAAAAAGTCATGTCCTTTGTCGAAGCACACACACACACACACAAACACACATGCATGTAGAATAAAATTTTAAGAGAAAATCATCATCAACATTATCGTATGTCGTCGGAGGACGACGATCGATATCGGAGTAATGGCCACATTGCGCCACATTAAATGAGAAACTAAATCATCTGCAGTCTATGATTGTCCCATATTCAGTCCCACACTTACCAAATCCTCACAACCACACACGCAAACACCGTTTCCTCGGAGTTGTCATCTTTCGAAATTGTCGTTGTCATCGCCTTTAGCGCGCACACACAAACTTCAACATAGCATCTGACAGACTGCTGTTGGACTTTTCTAAAGGCTGTGTAAAATCCATTCCCCGTTATATATTTTTATTTGCATTTTATTTTTGGTGAAGAGGAACTTCCCCATTAAAAGCGAACACATCGCTGTCCGCCCTTTTCTGGTCCAGGAATCATCGGCAAATGTACTTCGGATTTGTTGTGTGTAGCTGCTTATTAAAGAAGCGCAAGGCCTCTAAGGGCCTTCTTCCCAAATATATTATACTGTTTCTTTTTTTTTTGAATCATTGCGTGTACCGCACCAATCTGTGTGCGGTATCGATTTTTTTTCTTTATTGAAGCTGGTCTAGTCCATGCCGGCAATGCCGGGGTATTAGCCTCTATACGTGACCCTTTTCATCGTTTGGTCTCTTCAACTCCAAGGGTGCAGGGTTGTCCTCCTACACAGTTAAATCATTGCTATATTTAACGGAACAGTAAAACATAATGTAAACGCACGACACAACGAAGGAGTGTCTCTTCAGTGTTTGTGGCTGAATTCTGTTTTTTTTTTTTTCTTGTACCCCCAAGGCTAAAAACCTTCCCCGAGTCTGGTCAATGAAATCCCCTCGCATTCATACCATTCGATGATAGTTATTGAGAGAGGTTCATTACCATCGTTTGTGGCTTGTCCAGCAGCAGAAGCAGAAAAATCATCTTTTTTTATTGTCTACAACCCCCATCTTCGTCCGTCCACTTGAAATCCAGAGGGAAACAGGAATGACAGCAGTAAAAGCGTAGTCTTCTGCAGGACTCATTAAAATGCTAAAGGTAAATTTAATAGGGAGACCGTGTGCTGTAGACACCGAACGGGATAGAACGAGATAGAGCACGAGACAATTTCCTGCAGTTACCCGCAGTCATTCTTCAAAAAAGAGAAGAGGAAGGCAAACTTTTCAATGCTCAGTGCTCAACGATTTTTGGGGGTATCAGGTGGAATTCTGTGAGTACCCTCTCACTGCGCGCGGCCTTCTGTGCTTTTTTTTGTTTGTTTGAGGACGGAATACGAACAACATCCTGTAGGTACGTGTATGTGCATTCATGTTTGTTATAATTAAATAGTTTGAAAGTGAATTTTCGTTGGGGTAAATACCTTCAGGCGGCTATATTTAGACCATTTTTTGTACTTTTTTTGGATTCTAAAAACCAAATGAATTCGGTAATATTTGGTATTTATGCTGGTGGTATTGGGGAAATACACTAGCGCGTGGTAGTATTACTTCTGGTATTTATGTTCTAGTAAAGGGTTTAATAAGGAGGGATGTATCCTGAATGCATTGAATGAGCTATTTTATGTTGGTTTTGAGATGACTTCAAAGAATACAGTTCAGAGAGAGATTTTTTCAATTCCTAGGAGTCATTTTATTGGATAAATGACACCTTCGTTGGCAAAGGGCTCTTATGGAAAGATTTCTTCATAAACCAGAAAGTGGGTCTGGCAGCATTGACATGGATATCGTTTTCTTTTGTGTTCGTGTTTGCTCCTTTGGAGAGCATGACACGGGGTGTAGACTTTCTGAAACTGATAACGTGGATCCAGTAATTGAATTCAGTGTAAAGGAACAGCTAAATAAATGTGTGGTAATCTGGTCATATCAAGTACTTACTTGAAGTCTTCTTTAAAGGGGCTGCCACTTTTTCTTTAAAAGCTCTTTAAATGTTTGCTCTAGGACTCTCATGACTCTCATGAGCAGTTTCAAAGTGAAGGTTTATGCTTCAAGTTCAGCTGAACCTACGCCAGAGCTCAGATTTCACAGTGAAATCTGAACTTCAGTTCAGTTGCGGAATTGCATCCCTTGCATTTGGTGCCTGTATTTGCTATAGCGATTTAAAAATTTATTTGAACAGAATTATTTTCTGCAATTATTTCTGCTGTTAGGTTGTTGGCTCAACAATAGAGGCCCCACTGATGCACTTTGTTTAATTTAATGTTTATTATTACTGTCGGTTTAATATTTATGATTTTATGTCCTGCAATGGCTGGTGCTTACATCGGGTTGTTCAAGTCCGTGTGTCCATGGTGGTCCTTTTGGGATGGGGTGGTGATGTGTTAGCTGACTTAGCCACGATGGTTATTGCTATCGCTGCTCTGGTAGAATCCATGCAGTTCGTTGTTTGACGTCGTTGGAAAATTCTGCTCGTTTAGCAGATTTAACGCGTTGAGGTAGCGTTGTCCGGGGATTGTGTTTCTCAACTTCCTGATTTCCTCGTAAGGGAGGTTGCTGATGTTTAGTAGATGATTTCTGAAAAGTGGCACCATGTACTGTTGCAGGGGGATGATGTGTGCTTGGCCGTAAAGCCTATTGTTGCTGTCGCGCCTTTGACGGTCCCTGTCGAAGGTGAGTCCGGTACATATTCGCAGTGTTTTTCTTTCAAAAATTGCGAGCTTTGTCATGCTGGTCCTAGAGATGGTGTGCCATATTGGCACTACCTTTATGCTTCGACATTTGACTGCTGATCTGCATCCACCTCTGGATGGTCTCATTAAGCACATAAGTACCGATTTCCCAGCATTGATACGAATACCCCTTTTGGTATAGTAGTCAAATTTGTTCGCTGTTTGGATTTCGACCCTTTGCGCGGCTATCTGTGGTGAAGTCGAGCTGGCATAAGTTAGCGAGTAGACAGTCTGCAAATAGATAGCATTTCACTGTGTCAGTTGGATGTGGGTGATCTGCCGTGTAGATCTTGAAAAGCCACGGTCCCAGCTTTGATCCTTGTGCAACTCCCGCCTTGGTGCTCCGCTCTGTTAACTTGCTGTCTTCAACTGAGACGTAGAATCTTCTGGAATGCAGAAAGATATAAATTATTCTGATATAAAGATATAAATATCTGATAACAAAGTTTGTGTTTTTTTGTTGTCAAATAACAATTCACGCATGAATTGTTTTTAACCAAATTATTGCTAAAACATAGAAAATAATGATTGGAAGCATTGTTTTTATCCGCGCTTATTTAACAACCGGCGATACTTATAATAAAATAGGATTTGTTCAACTTAAACTGCCAGTTGAACTCAGTCCAAGGGTTGAAGTGAAGATAAACCCACAAGGGGAGTTTAAGCTTGCACTGTGAATCTGGGCGTTAATGTCTTTCTGTCTATACACAGAATTATGACTGAATGTTATTTTCTAATCGCCGAAAGTGGAGTCCCTGAGTATTTGATATGAAATAGCAGAACATTCCTGCGCTTTATTGGAAATTTAGAAAAATCAATTGAAAATGTTATTCAATTTTCATTTGATCCTGAGCTTCAGCACAAGGCCACTCCCTTAAGGTGGCGCTACATTCGGAGGTGGACCTGGGCGTCATTAACTGCCTACAGTTTCGCAGTTGGTTAATGTTCCATTCCACTTGCGTGTGCTACCTGAGTCCCGGAGTCGGCGATTAGGGGAAGACTCTGCTGCGCCGTCCTTCGGGGGTATATTAACCGGGCCTAGCTATCTCAATCGTAAGCCTTCACTCTTCTGGCCAATGTAGCCAGCTCGTACAGTTATTCTCATCCACTCATAGTCTATGCAGCCGGGACCGTAAATCACCAGAGGAATTTTCCTCACAAAGCAGCCACAAGCAACCGTGTCCGCATTGGCAAATGTGTGATTTAATTTATTCAACGTAATTATTCTTTCATTTCATATTGATCACAGGGAGACTAAAGTATTCGTATACTTCTAACTCCAGTTTCAAGTTTTCTCTGCATTTTATTTAAGTTGTGGTTTTTCTTTAATTGACTAATAGTCGACTTCTTAACTTGTTTGCATTTAATGTAAACGGCGAGACGTGTTGATTTGCATCAGTAAGACTCGTGTCGGTCAGTTTTATGCTCTGGGCACATCGTTAATACATGTTTTATTAAATTAGAGTAGTAAACACAGAAGGCTTTATCACTACGGACGTCAAGATAATAAATAGTTGGGTGTTCCTTCTGAAGATGGTATTTTAACTTGATGAACCTAGATACAGGTTAGATTAGGTATTGATTTACACTCAAGGGAATACAAGAGAATTAAAGTACAAGTTTTTTCAGGTTTTTCTTGTCACGTACAAAAACGATTGATTGAAACGTCTAAATGGAACACTATTAAAGGAGGTATATGACTTGTGACTGCTTCTACTTTAAAGGTAGCCACACTTAGGCCAAAGTAGGCCCGTTGTATTACCATAAAGATTAGTAGACTCTAATCGGCGAACCAACTGGAGCTTTTGGTAAAACAATGAAGTTGACTAATAATAGTATTACTTACTGAGTCTGCGAGATGAGAGGGCACTGCAATTGCAAAGAGGGCGTGAAACGGGTTCTTCTTCCTCTTCATCACTGCAACTTTTCAAAAATCGTTATAGGGGATACCTAGGCGTGAATCCCAATGGCACTGTGTCCGGTTATGACGCTCATTCTGATCAGGTCGAGTGAGCATATTGGATCGTAAATTATAATTGCCTTGTGATGAGGCACCCAATGCCAGTAGACCATCTACGTTTGGTGTAAGTAAGCGTTTCAAGCTTTAGTAGATGCTTGCAGTAGCGATAGGCATGGATGGCAATAACCCGCCTGGAAAGAGCGGTTACGTGGTGCCCTTTCAAGCGAGTTCGTCTGCTTCGTAATTCTCTGGGATGTCACTGTGTCTCGGCACCCACATGAGTACGATCTTAAAGTACTTCTGTTCCGTCAGATGACAACATCTGTATATTTTTTTTATATCAGAGAACAGATCTTATTTAACCGCTATATCCTCCGCCTAAAAGACGCTACAGAGAGAAGGAGGGTCGCTAGGTGGATCTGGCACACCGTTCGAAATTGACCTAGTCTTTAAAGTGGGCCCCCAGCCAAGCCGATTATCGGCACGATTCCTGTGGCGTCTTGATTCAGCCCAGCGAATAGGACGTGGAGAGAACAGAGAGGGGATATGATAGCTGCAACTTAGCCTAATTTCTCCTCATATGAGGTGTTTCCCAAGAGTCTGTGACCTTTACTAAGGTGTACAGCCCCGCGAAGGAACAACACATCCAACATTTCCAATAAATATCAATGAGCTAATTCGCCGAAAATCACTTATTGAGATTTTTTCTCAGTTAATCAAAAATCACAATAACATTCTGTGATTGACTGTGAGTTTAACTAGTAACAGGCAAAGTGCGATTGATATGTGATTTTCCACGATCACGTTTTAAATTTACACTAGCGCCGCAAGTTGTGATTCACAGTACAATTCTTTGCGTTCACATAAAAAATGTTATGCTTAATGCTACGTTTCCACCGAACGAAACCGGGCGATTTCTTCCATTTTCTCCGAACCTACCAGGTTCTGATAAACCTCGATGCGGCCCCCTTGAATTTATCCGTACATAAGAGGTTTTCATACCGAAGAAGATTAAGGCGTGAATTTCAGTTTATTTTGGTATTCATTTGCTCATTTGCCCTTTATCTGTTTTCTGGTGTTCTCACACTATTATGACAGCTGTTCTGGTGGCCATTAAAAAATTGAGAGCGAGTGACATTTCGATCGACCACTCGATCGACTCTAACTCATAAGCAGCCAAACGCGCACCCAGGCGAGTTTTTTTTTTAACTTGAATCACCGCCTCGACTGGAGTCTGCCGGGTGGTCGAGAACGCGTCTTAAATGCAATCTCATATCAGTCATAGGTTTTTAAATCGGTAATGCATTTATGCGTATTGAATTCTATGAAAACAAAAACGCTGTGTGCATCACAACAGGGAGAGCAGCATTTTATCCACAAACAATTGAATTCCACTTAATTCAAAACCCTGTAACTCCAAACAGCGAAGTAAAAACCACAACGCCCCATCAATGCACGCGGCACATCGACACCATTTCAATTTGCGGCTTCATTTCGAATTCGCAATCACAAACATTCATCTTAGCTCTCCGTTTGAATGCAATTAATAAGCTCGTTCGCAGCCAGACCGAACAACGACGCACACACATACGTTCACATCCCTGGAGCCTCGTTTTCGTTTTTCCTTTCATGGCATTTTTCATTTGTTCCTGCAGAATATCTGAGAGTAAAAATATCCGCAAGGCAACACTTTCCAGAAGATTGAACCGCACATAGGCGAACTACAACTAAACCATACCCAGTTGAGCGCGCGTTTTTGTTCCCTGTTTCTGGGTCTTCTGGCAAGATAGAGGGCGAAATAAAAATAATAAATACAAACAAAGCAACAAAATAAATTCTAAAAACTCCTTTTTGAAGAATCGACGAATACTGCAATCATTTACTCCTCTCTTTGCACATCCTTTTTCGCCTGCACAAAAAAGTTACAACTTCCACTTCAAATAAAATTACATTCTACGTTGGGCGCGACATCAAGGGGTGAACGTGAACGGAACGTTCTTAAGGCGCGGGAACTGCCATCAGTCACCAATCTAAGGTGCACTCTGTGTATGCATGTGGACGTGTGTAGACACATTTACACATCACATTCCTTCCACTCAAATTCATTTTGTCGGCACGACCGACGCGGCACTTTGTGTCTGTGAGAGAGTGGAATGTGTCAGGAGCATTAAACGATTCATACTTCTTCTGGCTATCGACGAGTTATAATTGCCACACTGTCTACTCTAGTGAAACACTAAACTTCCGGTCGCCCCAAGTCCCTTGCAATGCCAGCATTTCTAACATTTCCTTAGCCAGCGTGCGAGCACTACACACGTACTGCATGAATTATCCTTTCTTGTCACCCGTGCCCACCCCATTAAGCAGAGTAAAAAGGCGAAGAAGCGAACGAACATAACATTGTATCAGCGGCGCGTGGGATTGGTGGTGGGTGGCTGAGCTGGACGAACTAGGTCAATGAATTGAATTGCACTATTTTTAATTTATAATCCACCGAGTAGGCAATGTGTGGGAGTTTGTGCTCGACTGTGTGCCGGTTATGTACTTGTGTGTATGCCAAAGGACCTTTCATATGCATGCACTCTGAACATACCCCCATCGCACTGGCTGCTGTCACTGCTGTCATTGCTGCTCCCGCTGCCTCTGCTGCTTCTGATGCCTGGGCTGTCTCTGTCGCCTGCTCCCTCCACTGTCGCAGTCGCCTCTACCGCCACTGGTGCTGCTCCTGGTGATGGTGGTTGCAACGTTATGCTCCCTGTTGACAATAAATTTGCATATATTGGATGGCGGCGGTAGTTTTCGATGATGATGATGACGATGATGGGTAGTAGCCCGTCGGCAGCAACAACAAAGCAGCAGTGGCAAAGGAGCCTTTTACTTTATATGTAAATTCGAATAATTGATCCTGGGTTGGCTGCTCCACCAACACCACCGCCACCACCAGCAGGAGCTGCAGCAACCGAACGTTGTATAGCTGTTGCGACATCAGATGGGGGCATTGAAGCAAGTTGCACTTTAAAATGATAACACAGAGGCATGCATCCAGCCAGGTCGTGTTAATTGTAAACATCTTGACCTCATACCGAGATGGGAATTGGTGCACCCGGGGAGGGGAATAGAATGGAGTCTGGCCCTCTTGGTACGAGGGTGCTGTTGAAACACGAGTGGAACCGGCAGCAGGGAGCATGGAGTAAATTCTCTCGATAGCTCCTTGTACGGAGTACACAATGTTTTAGATTAATGGGATTGCAAGGAGAAAGAAATTAATCACATTAGGTTATTTATCTGCGGTAGGGTCTTGGGGCTCCATAGGCGGATTGAATTTCCTCATTTCAAGCAGTGTTCTGAAATGTGAGGGGCTTGAATTGGATTTCCGAGAAATGAGGGGTTTGAGTTTAAGAATCATGCAAATGGTATACATGGTACTTCGGAGAGATTTCAAATGGCCGGTCAAAGGGCAGATTGCGGCTTTTGTGAGATGTGCACTTCAGGAGGCTGCAATTGAAGGGAATGCAAAGCATCAAAGGCATTTTGGCTTTTCTTGCCCAGGTCGTTTTGTTGTTTGATTTAGAGAGGGAGACGAGTAGGCTAGAATTGCAGTTTCTATTAAATTGAGCAATTTTCTGTTGAATTTGAGTTTATGTGAGGAATGATGTGATGTATTTCATTTGAACACCCATGACTCACGAAATTACCCATGATCACGAACTTGGTGAAACGATTTGTAAATAATTGCTAAGGCTCTAAATCATTATTTTGATTTGAGGAACCGGGATGGGGAGAGACGATTTCAGTCTTAAATTGGAAATTGAACTTGCTAAATGTATACAGATATGGGACACAAGCTGTGGAAGTGTCTTATGCGATCGGGCGACAAGATCTGGCGTTCGGTTGAGCTTTCCGCAAGTCCGTAGTTTGATGACGAGAGACTTCTAAACACTACAGCCCTTAAAGTTCGTTTAACTCAAAACAAGACATGAATGACAAATACTGATGAATGACATATACTGAAATGACGTACAATGACAGTAGCTTTCCAACGCACGTTCCAATGGAATAATACAAGTTACGCCATCTCTTAGCAAACCGCACGAATTAGGATATAGACCGAATTGCAATTAGGAAATAATATGGATAACTTGGTTTTCTTTATTTGTGAAATCTTAAGGCCGAACCATGATGCATGTAAGGCCTAAGTTATCTTGGGAGGGACCTCATTTGTCTTGAAACATAGAATGTGTCGAGCTTCGCCATTACACGGAAGAGGGAAACATCATCATCTTTTTTTACTGATGAGAAAATATTCAATGCTAAAGAGATGCTCAACTCAACAGAATGACGGGAGTTATGAGTAGAATAATGATGAATAATGCTCGGTCCTCACGACATGCGTCTGAAAAGTCAACGTGGACACTACCGTACCACCCGGGTGGAAAGTCGTTTATGATGGAGTCACTAAGCTCCATTTCTGCAAAAAATGCGGTAATTTCTGAAACGGATGTTTTAGAGAACATTGTCAGACCTCTTAATACAATACTATTCGAATATAAACGGTGGGCAAGGCGTGACTCATGTAGGAAAATTGACACAAGAATGGCTAAAGAAAAAACATGGTAAATGATGATCAAAGAGCCAAGTCCTCAATCTGTTCGACTACGGTCCGTTTCAGAGACAATCGCTAGGCAAGACCCAAAATCCAAATACTCAAATATATTTTATTTAAAAACTTGAGGAGCTAATACTACAAAGGAAAAGGAGAAATGAATATGTACGAAGTGTCTTTTCTTGTTATACTCTTAAAAACTTTTGTATTACCCCTTGCAACTGATAAGCAAAATACTCAAATTCCTTGAGTTATTGCTTCTTGCAATATGCGGTGTGCATTTCCTAGTCTTCACATCCCTCGAAATACACTCGGGATGTCTGTTGCATTGTTTATGGGCGGCAAGGGTATTTCGTTATGTTGCCTATTGTTTCTTATCGCTAACATAATTCGCGCTTATCCGAGCTGTTGATAACTTTTTTAAACGACTCAGTAGGGTAGTCGTTCGAGTCATTGACAATGCTCAAAGAGTATAATTGTCTAGAAAAAGCTTATCGAACGGTTCCGTCCACTTGTGAAAGGACAATAGCACGTACAACCAGTGTAGTTTGCTGAGAAATTTGGCCATGTTCCTCTACGGACTGTATTAGTAGGGTAGTATTAAGGGGGTAGGTGGGGATGGGGGCTGTTAGTGAATTCAACAGTACACTTAGACCATGTTGGTACATTGTGATACCTATAGTCGGACTACTACCAGTGAATGACCACTCCAGTCATAGTCCCGTAATTTGATCCCAACGGCAAATGGTGACTGGACCAGATTTGAAAACCAGCTTTCACTGGGATTCGAACCGTGGACCCCACTAACCAAGGGTAGGCACTTAACCACCTGCTCCATCCAGTCGTTGCCGGGATAGTATTATGGAGTACATACAGTGGGGAGGGCAATGAGTAAGTAGTTTGTACTTAGTACACTTATAATGTACATAAGAAAGCGTAAAATAAAGCAAATTTTAAAAAAATAGAACCTACGAAGTTAAACTTCGACTTTGTTGGCATCAATCCAGGTTTTGACTACTTTGCTCCTATGTTTCGGATCAGTGTCCTGTTTAAAACTGCATATCGTCCTCCTCTTCTAATGCCATTAATTCCCAGGATCGACCCTATTCCCTTACCAGAGAAGGGACCCCAGAAGAGTGAGGGAAGGTTGTGTACCTCGGACCGATTTTTTGAACGCTTAAATTTTTATTTTATCTCAAAATAGATATTAACCCTGAAAGCTACATCCTATTTACTATTCTTAGAATATTTATTAAATCTTTCAAAAGTGTCTTAAATGTTTTCGTGACCTAAGGATGTGGACATGGTTTTCAAAGTTCCTATGAAAGGTACTTTTTTTTAAGTGCACATTAAATAGGAAGTTTCATGGATTGCAATAAGCTTATGTACAACGTTGCCTATCTGTTGAAAAAGTAAAAGTACAGTAATGACTTGCTAATCCGAATCAATTATTGCAAAGGGGTATTTGAATTATCACGCTAATCAGTGCAGGACAAGAAAAATAAAGGTGTTGGTTATTTAACGAGAAAATCCATGTTTGTTGCTGATTAAAAATTGCAATAATAATAGAATTAAAAAAAATATATAATAAAAATAAAGTTTTCAGCCAGTCCATAACTTCATAATCACTCAGTGGAATTCCTGATATATTTCCTGACAGATTCCGCAAAATTAGCTACTTCAAAAGTTACAATACTTACAATTTGCCTCGTCCTTTGTCGAGCTAGGCGGAATATCGTTTTCAAGATCAGATTCATCTCAGTGAAGGCTAAGAAAACTGAGTGTGTTGAGGGCATTGGTTAGTTCCAGACAGAGTTAAACAAAACAAACATTTTCCAGCACGTGTGGCAAGAACAAAAGCAAATGCACCAAGGAAGGACGCGCCCAGAAGGCGGATAACGAGTAACGTCTGAACAAAATTATTGAAAAATCTAAAATTATGTGAAAACCAATGTGTTCGTATGTTTTTTTTAGTCGTAATTCGGATTACAGCGTATCGGTGTAGGTTCTGATTGTAGAGTACAAATAGCGATATTCGGATTAAGGCCTGGATGTGATTCGGATTAGCGAGACATTACTGTATACCAATTCATCAATTCAAAATAGAAATAAATCTGACATTAATTTCAAAATAACAAAAGTTAAGAAAACTGTCGTTTTAGACCTTGCAAGTTTATGCCCTTAAGTTTTGTTTACTTAAGAAGCTTGTTGAGTGAAGTTTTATCGAACGCAGGTCTTTTTTTACGCCTAATTAAATGCAAATGGTTATACAGCTGATGTAAGAATGGTTTACTTTGGCGGTCCAACGTATAGCGGACCAAGGTACACCATTTGCACTTTATTTCCTTAAACAGTGGTAAACTTTTTTCATTTTTATAACTTCAATTTACCAATTCACCTAACTTTACATTGAAAAGTTATATAGACTCCTTCCAATGGGAATTTGTCCACACCACGCTTAAAAAACACATAAAAATTTACTATTGGCTTAAAAAAAATAGGTATCTCGTAGTAATTACTTACGAGTCCGACGCGTCGCACATAGATTGAGTAAACTTGTTGCGACATGGTACGTAAATTGAGCAGGACTTTTGTCTGACGAATTTAAATATACCAGAGACCGAGATACACTGGGTCCGATGTACACAACATTCCCCTACATCTTCCATCAAATTTTACATTTGGAGTGCAGTATTTCGGATTCAAGATTTTTCCTTCTGATCTCCTTGTTCGGATGATGTCATCTGAATTTTTTTTATATAAAAATGTCTAGTCTAGTCTATTCTTTTGGTTAATTTCGGAAATGAATAGCCTTCGTGCTAGGCGGCAGTTGAATAAGCCAAACTGTACAGCCCTTCTTTTGAACTGTCCTCACACATACACGCAATTACAATTCTTGAACTAGGAATTCTTGAATGATGATGAAAGAGGAAATCGATGCATCTTTTATAAATGCTCGTTGTGTGAAGTTGTCGTCCATTGCCTTTCCACGGAATGCTTTGTGGTTGTACTACATGTTGTCCAATATGTCCGCATCAATGGCGATATCACAGATCTATTCATTTCGTACTTATGGCTGATCTTATGCCACGGCTTTCACTTATAATTTTTTTTAACCTCAGCAAATATGTAAATCCAAAAAAATTTCGACTTAACCTTCATCTCATCATCAAAAAAATATACGCTGTCTACCCTTGTGCGTAGGTTTCTACGCATATGGGATTTTAGTGTGTTGTCCATGATTTGTTCGTTTTTTTCCATTAAAATAAATAAAAAAAAATGCATTTATAATTTTTAATTTTCAAAGGAAACAAAAGTGAATAAGTTTTTCTTGAACGCATGTTACACAAACGATCGATATTGTTGATATTTTTAGGCACCCGTTGTGCAAAAACAACAAATCGCCTCATACATATTATTTTGGTGGCGGACTGCCTTTTATTTGTGGTGGAACGTTTCTTGATCGCTTTGGCAGATTTGATGAAGATGATGCCGATATATCCTCTAAATATTGGGCTGGTGAACTTTCTCTTGAAACAGATGCTGATGATCCCGATCTTGGTTTACAACAGAAATGAAGTATGACAGAGATGATCAGAGACGCGGAACTTCTACCTCTCTTGTCCCTTAAAATTTTTGACAACCATTTTTTATATCGATTTCTAAAGTCAGTTTCACCAATCTGAGAACGGCATTTACGTTATTTCATGAATAACCGTCGAAAATTCATGCATAACTGTCAAAAAGATACTCAAATTCGTCGTTGGACTGTGAAGTTGGGTATCTCTATAATACTTCATTTCTGGTTTACAACTTCTAGCTGTCATATCTGGTTTTGCAGGTGAAGGTCGAAGTTCACGTAGAAAATTCCTTGGCAATGTTGTTGTTTGTGTCACTTGCCAATTCGGATTCACTTCTCTGAAAATAATTAACGAATTCAAAGCTGAAGTCATGTTTGCAAATACAGCCATTGGCCAT
The DNA here is from genome assembly GCA_905231855.2 of Eristalis tenax. Classification (NCBI taxonomy): domain Eukaryota; kingdom Metazoa; phylum Arthropoda; class Insecta; order Diptera; family Syrphidae; genus Eristalis; species Eristalis tenax. Next base: position 74,223,332 of record HG993125.1, on the reverse strand, counting down.
CCATTGGTTTTTCTTTTACAGCGGTAGCAAGATAGCATTTTCCCAACTGTATCCACAAATTGAAATTTGAAGGTGCACTCAATAATCGAGGGTAACTTTTTTTCACCAGTTCCAATTTCAATTGTTAATAAATAATAATAATTATAAGTTTATTAACAAAGAATAAACTACATTGTTAATAGTTGTAAATTTAAAGCTGTTAGAGCTTTCACCTAGAAATGCACTCTATATGAGATTTTCTAAATTAAGTTTTGATATCTGCCTAAATACATTATTCCCATTATCGTATGATATATGTTTCAAAAGGTCAGATAAATGTGTATGAGCAATAGTCTTACAAATTGAATTAACATGATTACATGAGATAAGATGACTTATGGTAAGCGTTTGGTTTTCGTTACAGAAGTAACAAAACGGTGGCGTTCTTTACTTGGTGTCTCCCATTCGCAGTCTTATACATATTTTAATCTTATTGTGGGATATCTCTTTAGGGCATTTGACTATTAGGGTTGAGTTGCGTGTAGATATGTTGATAGTTTAACCAGTCAGATTTCCTCCTGTATTTCCATGTCTTCAGTTTCTTATGTCTCTTTTTTTGTAGGCCTGAAAAGAGGTGAGAGGTTCCTTTAGAGCTGATTTAGCTACAATCACAGTCTACAGTCCGTCATCTCATTTCCCTTTATTCCACGGTGCCCAGGTATCCTGGCGATTTTTAGGTTTCCACCCCTGGAATTGAGCTTGTCGCGGATGTTTTCGATTATTAATATTTTGAATAGCTGTTACAGAGGACAGACTGTCGGTGAAAATTATAGTTTTTTATTTTTGGATTTGTTAATTGCAGTGCGAATGGCAAAAGCTTCAGCTGTAAATATTGATGCGACAACAGCAAATGATGTACCGTTGCGCGACTTTGAGGCGTCTGTAAACAAGAGGTTCCATCCTTGTTTCTTGTGGCTATCTGCCATTTCGAGAAACATGGCCTTAAAAATGGCGTTGCTTGAGACTCGATGGAATATTTGCTGAGGGTGTTAAAGTACTGAATCCAAGGCGGGTAGAGTACTGAATTAACATTTTGAAACTGAATGGTTATGGTTGATTGAAGCCCCTTGGGTTCTTCTTCTTACGCTTAAAAATTTTGTTGGAGTTGTTATGAATAGGTGACCTTTTGGAGCAGTTAATTTTTTGAATTTTACTAATTGTGTTATGCATTGTTCTTTGCAATACAGTACATTTATTTTTCCTTGCAATGTACGAAACAAGCGCTGTGTTGTCGGTGAATGCAATTGTGGATTGATAAAACGTTTTTTTTGCATTCAAGAAGCTTCGGTGAAATACTTCTTTATTTTTTCTCATAGTACCAACCATTGTAATGCCTTTTGACAACAGTAGTTGACTAAGATCATACGAAGAAAAGAATTAAAACGTTGTAATGTTATGACCTCTCAAACCATCAACGAGATCCAAAACAACACGTTCGCCTTGTCTTATTTCACACGAGCTAGCAAAAATTGCTTTGTTATATCCAAACATAACATGTTTATGAACATACCATCAACCGAAATTTTAATCCATATTTTCCTGGTTTCGCATGTATTGACGAAATGTTCACCTTGTCCACGAAAACCAAGTAATTACTCGTTAACTGTAAGACTTTCACGTGGATTGTAATAATCTGTTAGTAAGTTGGACCATTTTTCAAATATATCACGAATGGGGGCAAATTTATCTGAAGATCGTTGGTGACTTCTACTTATAACGTCATCAAAACAAATAACTCGGTTCATATATTCAAACGTTTTCTCCGACATTATTGCTTTGAACACAGGACGACACCATCAACTGAATTAATTGTAGTTTCGTTTTGAACACAGGACGACACCATCAAATGAATTAATTGTAGTTTCGTTTTTCGCTCTAAAAATAATTATATCAAAAATCATTTGAAATGAAATAGAGTGCAATATGGTGTCGATGAATCTCTTCTTCAATGGATTAGAAATTACCTTCGAACCGTTCAATTCAAGTTGTTTTGGATGGGTGGAAGTCTGATATCCACTAAATAAATGCTGGTGTTCCCCAAGGCTCTGTTCTGTCTCCGACAGTCTTTCTCATTTTTATAAATGATCTCTTGTCTGCTACCAATCCAATCCATTCCTTCGCTGATGACAGCACCCTCAGCTTTTCATATTCGTTCCTAGACTCACGACCCCGCCCTTCGACCGTAGAATTGGAATGGCAGCTTATGTTGAGCACATTGAATTCCCATCTTGACAGCATAGTTAACTGGGGAAAGAACAATCGAGTGGAATTCAATGCTTCAAAAACTCAATGCTGCCTGCTGTCACTCAAGCGAACCCTTGTTACTCAGCCATTTTCCATGAATGGCACCTGTGTCGATGAAACCGGAAAGCCTTCCATCCTTGGTATGTGTATCAACACAACACTTAGTTGGAACGATCACATATTTGAGGTCGCCAAAAATGCTGCGAAATGTTTAGGTTTCCTCAATCGATGCAAGAAATACTTCACCCCTTCTGATTTGGCTTTAATTTATATGGAGTATATACGCCCCAAACTTGAGTACAATGCTCATATCTGGTCTGGTGCCCCCAAAACCACCCTACACCTACTAGATAGAATCCAAAAGCGATCGATAAAACTTATAGGAGACAACAATATTGCAGACATTGACGTACCGTCTTGTCTCCATCTGTATTTTATGGCAATACCCGTCTCGCCAGGAATGCTCATCAGTTTACCCTTAAGCCTATTTTCGAACGCACAGTTAAATTTAGAGACTCGTTCATCAGCCGCACGACACGAATATGGAATGCTCTTCCCAGCCCAATATTTCCCCCAGAATACAATCCACTGACATTTAAAATCAATGTGCACAGGTACCTCCTCTCCCTTTCTCCCTCTGCACCTTCGTCTCGTGCTGTGTCTTGAACCCGGACACTTAAGGCCATAAACAATCCCTAGTGCGCGCACATATTCGAATCGATTTGTTGTGGTCCTTACCGTATACAACTTGTGAATACGCATTCGAGTGTTTCAAAATAATAGTTTCAATTTGAGAAAAAGTAAAAAAGCATCTTTGATAGCAGCAACACGAGCTTTTGCATATCTTGTTATTCCAGGATGAAGGAAATCACAATTTCGCAATCTGCCGCCTTCATGTTGAAATGGTTGTGGTTGGCACACAATACCGTCTTTCGAAACAAGTAATGGATCCATATTTTCACCTTCAACAACTGATTCGTTTGTTTCATACGCTTCCTCTTCAATGTCAGAATCACCATCATCCGAACGTATCCATCACTTCCATTCAAAAATGCTTCCGTTTCCTCATCTGTCAGATATCTTGGTCTCGACATAGTTTTTTTTATTATTATTATTAGGTTCACAATATGTACTCCCGAAGTTTATTTGCGAAAAGACTTAATGCAAATGCTTTTTTATACGAAATGAAAAATATGTGTAGAAATCTTCGCAAGAGTTTAGACAACGTAATTTTCTCAATAACAACCGTTGATAACGTTGATAATATTTTTACTATCGGGACTTAATTTTTTTCGTAAAATAAGAAATAAATGATAAAGTCAGAGAATCCCGGAAGTGTTCAATTAGTGATTTCTTTGAAAAAATGGGGAAAAAGGTCTTGTTTGCGTAGTTTTCTACGCAAGGATGAGATGAAGGTTAAACTGTTGTTTCTTGAAATTCTGGCACGGCATTTACGTATTCATGTATAAACGTAAAATAAAGAACTTTTAAATAAATTGTTAAAAAACGGCGTCCTTAAGTTTGATGGGGAAATGTTTTTTTTTTTTAAATCGGGGGCCCTTTAGTTTCGCCGAGTTAATTTTTCGACTTTCTATGCTCAATACATTTTTTGTACCAAATGTACGTTATGTATGCATTTTTATTTTAATTAATGAAGTTAAAAAAATCAGGATAATAAATAATCTTCGTCACTTCTCCCTGTGATCCGATGCAAGAAAAATACTCATTTTCCTCGTGGTTGTCGACACACAACTGTATGTGAAAGCAAATCCACGGCATTTTATCAGGAAATTCACTGCTTCTTACGCGAGTTGCTTGTATATTTTATTACCGAATAAGAAATGTATACAATTTTTAAATATAAATAAGCACCTTCTTCTATAACGAATTCTCCGGGGATTACCGCGGGACTTTTACAGCTGCAATAGGCAGCATAAGTTGCCTGGAGATCGAACACGCACGTTTCAAGCATCATTGGACTGCGTTTTAAATTTTCTCGTGTTCGTTGCGCATGGATTTATTTTGGTCACGTTCTCGTCCATCAAAAATGTAAGACTTACATGCCGCAAAATGAAATGTTTTATTACTTGTCAGTGAAAGTTCAGAATCTTATTTGCAATGTTTGCATACAAAACATGTACTTAAGCCGAAGAGCCCTTCTTGCTCGTGCTTCGTAGTGAGTTTATAATTCAAATTCTTCAATAAAAAAATGCGACATGTCCTTAGTCCCGGAGAAAGGCGGTTGGATCATGTTCAATTCTTCCCTTGACCTATTTTCTGAGGATATTCAGTTGTTGTCCAGGAATTGTTGAATCACTTCTGAAAATGACAGAAATCCAGCTTGAATATTTTCTAGTTGATTGAAACTCACATGGCATGGACATGTCGTCCCTTCAATTTGTGAGTAAACAGAAGTTAAAACGACGACATTTTCTTAAAGTGAATATATCGAAAATCAATTCTCTGCGGGACCATCCCACTTTTGCAATCTGCCAGTGACATGGCATGGAACGGAACTGACATTCCGACCGCCATGAACAAACATGCTCTCAGCCATGTGTTGCCTTTTTTGCACTCCAGCCTTTTAATATGTGCCTCATATCAACGCACTGTCAAATGCCAAACAGGGACTTAGAGTTTTTGTCGAAGAGTTTTTCTTTTGTTTTCGTGATACTTCTGCAAAGCACTTAAAGTACAGCACATATTTTTTCATTCTATTTTCAGTTTATTTACAATCGTTTATTTGGATTCGACAAATAATTTTTCATAAGATCCGGTGATGTGGGACAGCCCCCGCAGCGGGAAATGCAACAACCCCAACTTCAAACGCCAACTGAATCTGATTTATATGGTACGGATGAGATAGAATTCCTCCTGGACGAAATACGTGATTTAGAGCCGGTCTGCTGTCAGCTGGACGACGTGCAGGATTTTGAAATAGCTGGCAGCAGAGCCGGAGAGCTATCATTATCCTTAGAGTCACCACTTGGTACTTGCACATCGTGGGACTCGCACGCCAACTACAGACAGAGCAGTGGTCAATCGCCATTGGCTTGGGGTGTTGTATTGCACTGTGATTCTCAACATTTAAAAACGCCTACAGGGATTGTACGAATTCTTTTGGTGGTAAGTGTTGCGTATTTTTCCTTGAACATTGTGTATGTATATTGTCTAACGTTTGGTTTTTCTTCACACTTTTTTTTAGTTATCTTCGGCCGCTTGTCTTGCATGCGAATGCTCAGCCGGCACCGTGCAAGTTGGTCTTTTTTTACTGCCACTTATAGGACGTTTAAGATTAATGATCTTCTGTGCAGTGTTCTCCCTCCTCATAACCTGTGTAATGTTGTTTCTCGATATTTCGCACATAGCACTGATGTTTCCATTCAATTGGACTAAAGTGGTAAGTGTCTTTGAGCTGCCGCCCGAATGCGTCTAATTTAATTTATCTCCGCTCTAGAACACATGGATGTACCTGAGTATTGGTTTGTTTTTCATTTTGGGTTCCACCCTATTACTGCACATGGTCATTTTTGCCGAGGAATTTTCGTGGGTGCCGAAGCACACAAAGGAAACCCTCTTTGCGTCGGCGGTAAGTGTAACTGATTCCATTTTATTGTATCGGATTGAATCATAATAAGGTTTGTTCTTCTTTACAGATCATAGGTTATGTTTGCGCTCTTGAGGCTTTCATTCTCTCAGGACTGGCCATATGGCCACAACACTATCGTCAAGTGCCAGACGATGGCAGCGAAATGTATATCGAGGATCGCGAAATGATCCTACTTAGCACAGCTGAAAGTACTGAAGTGCCGAATCATAACAGCACGCCACATAGTGAAACGAACCATCATAATCAATGCAATCGAATATCATCTTCGTCGTCGTGTAATCAAAAGCCTTATATACCTGGTAAGTGCCTTAACGCACAAGCAATGCAACATGTACACAAACAAGTGTGAATGGGTAATCTTTGGAGAATGAATGTACTCGTGTCTGGATTTTATGAGGACATGTGGGTGAACTGCTGACATATGAGATCTCCAGTGAAACCTGGACAGGGAGGGTTATTAAATATTAAAACCGGCACTTTAGGGTGAAGCATAAATATGACCGTTGTCAGCAGAGCTCCCACAAGTCATCTTTCTTCAAGTGGTAGTGTCTGAAACGAAACGATTGTGCTAAGAAGGGGAAGGGAGGATAAATTAAGCTTTTTCGATCGATTTTTGTGAGTGGTAAATTCAATGATGGGTGGTACTTTGAAGTTGATTTATGTACAAATCTCAATCGCTTTGGGAAATTTATCGAAGAAGATTGTTTGAATGATTGTTGGGCTCCTAATGGGGATTTCATTTGCATTTCCAACTCAAGTTAGATATCAATCAGGCTCTTTATCTCGCAGATCAGGTTTTGATGTTTGATTTGGATTTAAATTCTTTCGTGTTCCAAATGTTACAAACACTGACTGTCGCTGTCGTAAAAAGTATCATATTTCATGCACATTAACTACAATGTGTATACCCTGCCGGACTGGTCTTTCTGGCCTCCTTACCAAAGCGGCAATGTTTTCAATATACCCAAAGCCATGGTGTTTTGGTGCGTCACTACGCACTTCAGGCTGCTTTGCCTAGGTACGACTCTTGGTACAAGCTCCATAAATTTCACGGCCTCGACACCTCTTTCGGGGCCGTTCTGAGTCGGGATAAAACAGTAGGTCCCTTCCACTCGTGAACGAACAATAGCATGTACAACACGAGTGATTGCTGGAAGCTAGGCCCTGTCCCTCTGGGGCTGTAGCGCCACCCATAGTATTATTATTATGTGTAGAAATTGTCTTTACCGCAGTTGCATTTAAGATCTTTGGCTTTGTAAGTATTTTGTTATGAGCTACGTACGCAAAGCACAAACTCGTTTGCTGAGTACCAGGGGTAACTACAAACCAGAAATGAAGTATGATAGCCCAACTTCTACATCTCTTCCCTCTAAAAATATTTGACAACCATTTTTATATCGTTTTCTAAATCCAGTTTCACCAATCCGAGAACGGCACTGACGTTATTTCGTGAATAACTGTGAAAAATGCATGAATAACTGCCAGAAAGTTACTCAAATTCGTCGATGGACTAGGGGTCAATCAGCTGTGAAGTTGGGCATCTCTATAGTACTTCATTTCTGCTACAAACACGTGACTATGCATCTTGAAATAAGAATCCGCAAGTCAGTGAATCGTGGGAAGTTGGTCAAGTTAGACTGAATATTTCGGCACCAAGATAAAACATGTCTATCTTGGATGAAAATTTCCCTTTTTTTGTCACCGCATGCATGGAAAAAACTGCGACAGACGATGCTACCTAACACATACAAATGTAGCACAGATATTTCAGGGAGTAGCGGTGCATAGGGCGCGAAATGTTTAGTTTGTGTGTGGCTTCAAAGGGTGAAGTTTTAAATATTGAAGAAAATGTTTATTTCCGCTCAAACTTCCATTTTTATTAACATTAAAAATGGGCGTACGTTTGTAACTAATGGAGAGTGAAACAACACAAACACAAAGTTTGGTGGCCAGTTTTCATCGCCAAATTGGCAAAATATAAATCGGCAAGGAAATTTTTCCTGAATCAAGTCATGTTGTATGAGATGTGGCGCCGTTTTCTCGAAACCGCATGTCTTTCCTCCGTCTATATCTTTCATTTAATGCTTGTTCATATTCGACGAAGTATAGATCAATGACATCATCAGACAAGACCCAAACCCATAGAATCCGTTGCGTGCTTTGCGTTTGGAATGCACAAAAATTGTAATTAGCTCGATTACAAAGACGTACGCTACCTTCATCCAACCCCACTACGAAAACTGCACAATGAAATGATTTAGGTGGGAAAGGAGCTGTCAATGTATACAAAGGTGACCAATTTCATCCGGCGCGATGCATTACACTTTTGGGCCGCATTTGCTGTCTCTCCTCTCATATTAGGGCTTATTAGTTGTCACTTTTGTGTGTGAGGCTCTTCGCATTATGTCTAAGCACCAGAGCGGTGTATGTTGTCCGGATTCTGTGATCGGCTGACTTTAATTCTCGAATGAGTTAAACTTTATTAACGTATTTCATATGCTGAATATGACAACACGCCATAATGTGCTAGTGAAAAGTCCGTAAAATGGGTAGACATAAGTGGGACGTGGAAATCCAGGATCATTATTTTTTTTAGCAAGTTTTCACAATTTGTACACATTCATTGACTGGTGCAAAATGTAAAATGTTCAACGATTGTAAAGTGGCGATCCTTTAAATAAACGTATGACATTAGATTAGGTGACAGTTCGGTTTGACAAGCTTTAATGTTTGATTAGCCAACGTCTGCCTCTCTTGGCCCTTACAATTTGTGACAACAAATTTTTAAATCGTTTTCTAAAGCCAAATTGTCGAATCAGAGAACGACATTCGCATTAATTCTCGAATAACCGTCAAAAATACATGAATAACTCAAATTCGCCGATAGTCTAGGGATTGATGTGAAGTTGAGGTTCTCTCTTCATTTCTTGCTTGAAGCATGGATTTCAATTCCGGCATCTATCAAATCTATCGACACTTGGTTATCGATTATGATTACATGTTTAAATAGCTTCATGAATGCTGTAAAATTGGTCACAACTTCGTTTCCCATCCATCCTTCAGTCGGATATTGTCTCTTCTCAAAAATTCGCCTCGGTCAACACCTGGGTGGTTGATAACGTCAAGTGCTTCTGACAGCATATTGCATTGTACGATCATTGTGCAGTCAAGGACGTCTGCACGCTTCAACGAGCACTAATCAAGTCATGTCAATGGAGCCCTTTGACATGACATCAAAGAAAACGAAATTTCTTTCACAACTCGAGCCCCCCCACTCAAAATTAAACACGTCCTTCTGTGCATCATCTGAATGCATTATATTTAATAGAAAATTCGTGTCCCCAAGCACTGGTTTCGGAATAATATTGACCGTGCCACGTGTCTTCCCGGTGAACCTTAAGTCTTATTATGTCCAATAGTTCTCCAGTGGACAAGCATGCTTGACATTCAACCTTCGCTTGTGCACCCCAATCACGTCCGGCAGACCTGAACCGCCTTCCCTGGGACTAATCGAAGCATAATAATGCTGCGTTAATTTTATGAGTGCCATTGAATTCCTTGTGAAGCATGCCACCCTCGGTACTCATTCAATATTCCGTCGAATTCTTTGCGTTTCTTGGCAATTCGCCCCCCCCCCCCCCCCCCCCCCCCCCCCCGCCCCCTTAACAAGCCACGGTCCCTTCAAGTACTGTGTAAACAAATTATTTTCCAAATACACATCTCTAATGATTTCCGCAGGGTGCCTGCCTCGAGCCTTCCATTGAGAGCATTCTGGGTGCTTTCTCGATGGCTGTCCTTGCTGGGGCCTGCACTTCAGTTAATTTTTCCATTAAGTCGGGGCTCCCCCTTTTTTATAATTGATTCAATTACCACATACACCGGCAGACGAGTTGTTCGTATACCTTCGCCCCGCGGGGTGGTCTCTCGATGTACACACTTGACGGCAAACAATGGCAGAGTCTCTTCAGTTCGTTAAAATATTTTAAGTTCCCTGACGGCTGGCTTGTTTCCTTTCAGACGGGCATACTTCATTTGCCTGCAACGTGCCCTGTCCTGCCACCCTCGCTCGTCCTTCAGTCAACTCTGTCGTTTCTACTTCGATGACAATCTGTAGGAAAAACAAACTTGATTACCCGTAAACATATTATGGATACAAGATGTATTGTGCTGAGATCAGATACCACAGGCGAGCTCGTCGGCGAGTTGCACGAGCATCCACTCATTGGTCAACATGATGACACTGTGTAAGCCCCATCAATCTAGAGCCCTCTTTTATTCAATAAGGATGCAAAAACAAAAAAGAAAAAGAAACTACGGCACGACATGTAAACATATTAAAATCCTTCCAACACTCTCAGCACTCTCATTACCCATCTGGGCATGGGAAGGGGCTCGGCGTCGGTTAATAGCATCCCGTTTGATTTCTCCTCGACGGGAGTGCATTTATTGATTAAATCACTCTTCAAATAAAAATAGAGAATAATATAAAATTCTCTGTGTAGTCCTTCGTCCCTCGTGGGGACACATGATACACGATACAGCCGGGTGTAGGATGCAAAAATCCTTTATTTCGTGGCAACGGATGATGTCGTGGCTGTGTTCGAGTGGCATTCGCAACATTAATGTGAGGGTTTAGCATTAATTATTGAGGCCACGCAAGAAAGGGATGGAATTCAATTATATTAGAGGAATTTTCTTTCCAAGGAATGTGCTTAGTTGCTGATGGCGAGGACACTGAGTGATCAATTAGGCAGATTGCAGGAATGGAATCAATTATAAAGTCTGCGGTATGATTTTTTTTGCCTTGACTATGAGAAATGACCGCCTGAGTTTCCTTTATTGAATTTTGTTTGGTTGTTGAAGTGGAGGTCCATTTCAGTTTATTTAAAAGAAACGTAGCATCTGACTTCCTTGAAACGTATAATGATAACTGGGAACTGTTTATCGCAAATGTGCGAAGACTCCTGGCAATGGATTCTTCTTATTTTAAACGAGTCACAACTGAAACATCAGAAACTTTGATATTCGTCTCACTTCACTTTTCTGTATAAAAAGTATCCTTGTCATGATAGTGATCACCCAGGTGGGTATGATGCATTCGTCCATCAAGACAAGGTTGTCCGACAATCGCTTTCTCTTGTTCTTGAGGTGAAGTCTGCCTCCCCTCCCTCTATAACACTGTGAATAGAGTTAAATTTCTCTTTGAACTTTCCAAACTACATACACATCTTCGAGATGGCAAGGGATGGAAGATGGAAAAAACAATCAAATCAAGGATAATTGAAGATGAGTCTGAATGAAAGTGGAACGTTGCGCAAAATGTCAAAAATATCCGAGTCCGGATTTCGGGGTTGTCTGGTGGATGGCCGTTGTCCTCGATTCACTTGGGTCGAAGACACGACGAAGAATTTTCCTTACGAATGCATGATCAATCAGGTTTCACGTTTGTACTGCGGTTCAGAAACTCGTAACATAGTTAGCTGTCATTCCTGCGACCTATGGAGTTCTGAGCTAAGCAATAGCTGGCTTGCATCGTTGACGGTCCTGACACGCTGCTTTCTGACATCAAATTTCGAAGACGGTTTTAGCTGAAGCATTCGAGTGCATACGTTCGTCTTCCGTATTACATCCACATCTGGGTACAGCTCAAAGTGTTCCAAGTGTAAGTCGAAGAAACTCGCCGTGAATTGTGACGTTCTATCTCATTTGGTGATCGATTTTTTAAACTTTTTTTATGATTTGAGGTCTTCTGAAAAAGATATAACAGATACAAGAAGAGCTGAAAATGATATAACAGAAAATCTGAATGTACTGTCAGCAGCGGTCACTTCGTCGTGACGTTTAGCAGCGAACTGCAAGCGCGAACTTTCAGAAAGAAGTAATTTTCAGCATATATAAACAAGATCTTATACTTCTCGGCATGCCAGAAAAGGGATTGAGTTATCGAGTTTTTTTTATACAGAAAAATCTCAATATGTAATAGTTTATGCATCTTACCTTATTAACGATTATGTTTAATTTTTCTCCACGAATCAATCATTCTATTTTCGAACTAACAATCTGAATTCAATGCACAAGAGAGGCAAAAGCGATCCAAAAATTCACGACCAAAAATTTCGCAACGAAGTCTGTTGCTCAAACTATAGATATACCATGTGCAAGGCTCTTGTTTTCGCCTACACTGTAAAACAGATTGCTTCCACTTTTCGGCAAGTTATGCCACCAAACTGCCAGTCCTACGGCTAGCGATTCTAAAGAAGTTTCAAAATACGTCATAACCAAATTTTTAGCATTGACATGTGAATCGACTAAGAGAATAAGGGGGATTATTCAATACTCTTTTTATAAACTTATAAAGGACGTTTGTTATTGGTATAGCCATATGGGTCACAAAATATAAGCAAGCAGATTCCTTCTGCTCTATTTCATGCATCCGGTCGTCCTCTATGAACTCCTACTCCCACATCCACTTGGATGTTCGAACGAATAAGATATACCCAACCCCGTGAAACGTCGTGGAGGCGCCAGACACAGTGAGTGTGTACCTAATCCCCTTAACAATATTAGGGAGCGGTGGAAACAATTTTGTAAAACCGAGACCAGTATACCGGTTTTAATTGAATTTTGTTCATAGCGCAAATGGGAAGAGCTCGATTCATGGTCCAAAAATTTTAGAGGTATTTTTTTTCTAGAGAAATTTCTTGTCCATCGGCGTTTAAGGATATACCATTATAAAACATACGCATTCATAATCAATACTACATAACAAATACTACTGTCATTCATTTGAAGCGTAAGCAACAATACATTTTTTTCGCTCAAATATGTCGAACTTTGTGCCTGAAAAAGTGTTTTTGCGGGGAGTTCTTCTTCATTACTTTAATATGAAGGACACTGCTGCCGAAAGTCATCGTATCTTGGTGGAAGTTTATGGTGAACATGCGCTATCTAAGCGAACTCGCCAAAAGTGGTTTGCACTATTTAAAAGTGATTTTTGCTTGGAAGACGATGAACGTCCTGGGCAGCCAAAAAAGTTTGAAGATGAAGAACTGGAAGCATTATTCTATGATGATTGTTGCCAAACACAAGAAGAGCTCGCAAAATCTTTTGGTGTCACTCAAGCAGCCATTTCAAAATGTTTAAAAGCAGGTGGATATATTCAAAAGGAAAAAAAATTGGGTTCCACATGAACTCAAGCCGAGAGACGTCGAAAGGCAGTTTTGCATGTCCGAAATGCTGCTGGAACGCCACAAAAGGAAGTAATTTTTGCATCGGATTGTTACTGGTTATGAAAACAACCCCAAGCGCAGAAAACCATATGTGAACCCCGGCCAACCAGCCAAATCAACGGCTAAGCCGAATATGCATGGCGCGAAGGTAATGCTTTGTATTTGGTGGATCAGAAGGGTGTTCTGTATTATGAGGTGCTAAAACCGGGTGAAACCATCAATAGACAACGCTACCGAACATAATTAATCTGTTTGAAGAGAGCAGTAGCTGAAAAACGCCCGGAATATGCGATCGGACATGAGGCCATAATCATGACAAACATGACAACGCTCGTCCCCACTATTCCGTCTATTCCGGTTAAGAACTATTTGGAAAATAGTGGATGGGACCCCACCCAGACCTTGCCCCTTCTGACTACCATTTGTTCCGGTCGATGCAGAACGCCCTCACTGAAACACGGTTCACTTCAGAGCAGAATATCAAAAATTGGGTTGATTCATTCTTGGTTGCCAAGCCGGCGCAGTTCTCTTGGGTTGGGATCCACAAATTGTCAGAAAATTGGGAAAAAGTCATAGCTTCAGATGAGCAAGACTTTGATTAATACTATTGTACATGTTTATGTTAAATAAACGTTCAAATTCTGAAAAAAAAAACCGCACGAATTAAGTTGTAAACCCACTACAAAATTCGCACAATAAGTAGTTTGCTACAAAGTTAAATTTAAAGTGCAGCTGAATTTATCATATTGCTACACTTAAAAGGCTATTGCGGCCAAAGTGGCCAGTGGTGACGCCATGAATAGATAACGCTTCCAGCTTTAGGTATCCGTTGGAACCTCTTAAAGCGTTTTTCTTCAGTCCAATAAACAATTATACGCCACCTGCAAAGGTATACTTAATGATTACAAAAAAATCGTTTATGTTCTGTGAACGTCAAATATATGACTTTGAAACTAAATAACCATCGAAATTGCCAAAAGGACAGATACATCCTATAGATCAGAAATGAAGTATTATAGAGATGCCCAACTTCCCAGCTGATTGACCCCTAGTCTATCGACGAATATGAGTAACTTTCTGACAGTTATTCATGAATTTTTGACAGTTATTCATGAAATAACGTAAATGCTGTTCTCGGATTGATGAAACTGGCTTTAGAAAACGATATAAAAAACGGTTGTCAAACATTTTAAGGGGCAAGAGAGGTAGAAGTTGGGCATCTCTATCATACTTCATTTCTGTTATAGATTTCAAAGGTATAACTGAGCTAACGATATAACTGAAAAAAAAACATACATTTTTGGATTTCTCAGTTTTGATATTTGTAGAATTCCGACACATATCTCCAGAAAGTTATTCATTTTTGGGTTTTTTTCCTCTGTGGAATTAGTGCGGTAGAGAAGCTAACCAACTGATTGGCAGATGACCTGGTCTAGGAAGGTAATAACATTTTTGAAATCAGCGCCTACACCAAAAGAAAGGGATACAATAGACCTTGATGGTCGCCGTGCCACTGTTTGTATGACACACCCTAAGTTCTTCAATCCTTCTTCAAGCCCTACTCTCTAAGGGTGAACGGTGGCGTTCACAGCTTCTCCGAAGTTACCGGAACCTCTGCCCGAGGGTCAAAGAAAGCGACCTGGCCTCCAGTTGGGGCTTGTGAAGTTAGCTCCCTCACCACGAAAAATACTTACTGTTCAGAAACTAGAAACCGCCTTGGATTCGGCCGGATTTCATGCCGAATTTAAACATAACTTAGTTTCAACTATACCAGACCTTATTAGCCAGTTGAAGATCTAAGGACATGCTCTTCATTTCAATCGTCCTGTATACCAGCATCAAATTGCATTAATAAATATCCTGCTCAATGCCGGTGCCGTTTAAAACGTATTAATCACACTCCAATTTATTATTATTTTTTCAGCCAAACGACCCGATCAAGCAAATAATAAGCGACCAACATTAGGTCAATCACAAACGCGAACATCAAATCATCGTTACCGTGAAGGCTATCATTATCAACCCATTGCGTCTACGTCCCGCCAGAGTCCAACATTCGTCCTCGAAGAACACGTTACAGCCGGTCCATCCACATCCCGATCCATAGATAACTCTAGTTCGTGATAGTATTTATTTCTTTCCAAAAACATTCACAGGACACATAAAATAATAATTATAAAATAAAAGGTTTTTCGATTTGATTTAATTATTTTTTCGTATTGGCATTTTACTTGAAAGTTTTAAAGAGATTTTCTGAGAACAACAAAATTGGAAAAATAGTTGAAAAGGAGAAGGAATACTAGAAAAAAATAAACAAAAGATGACATGACAAATTTGAAAAGAATACAAATCAACAGAATATGATAAATCGCAAAACTACACCAAAACAAAAACAGATGAAATCAATAAACAACCACAGAAACATATTTATACAAATTCGTAATTAGTTTACATAGTGAATGGTAACAAATATAACAAACAGTAAAGCAGAAACAAAAACACGTAATTGTTTATTGAATAAATAAAATGAAAAATGAGATGAAGGGAAGAAACATTACTATTAAGTATTATATACATTATATGTATAAATTATATATGTAAACAAAGATATTATCACTATGTTATTATTATTGTATGATTATTCCATCAGAGCGCACGCATACGCGTAATTATATGTATGTGTGTGCAGTGTAAATTCTTTCGTCCTCTCCTTTCGGTTATCCAGAACAAAACCAAACACACAAAAACCACGAAGAGAAACCAAAAACCAAAAACCAAAAACAAAAAAAAAAAAAAACAACTACGGAAAGAAGAACATTTTTGCATTTTTTTATTAATTACTATAACAAGTATATTTGTATACAACATAAATGTATTTAACTTAATCCTTAAAACTGAAGTCGACAACAAAAACAAACAACAATATGAAACGTATAGACAACACACATATGGTATATGTATATGTATTTGTAAATCATTAGGTAAAAAGTATGTGAATGAAATGAACTACAATAATATACATTAAATAAACGAAAACAAATACATTTTGAAACATGAATAAAATTTATTTTCCCTCCATTTTGATTATATATAAATGAAAGAAATAAATTTAGCAACAATGCAAGAAAAAATCATAATGTATGTAATTGTAAACGGTGTACCATTGTTAATTTATTTTTAATTCTTTCGGTGAACTAAGGCAGATAAAAAGCTGACTAATCAATGTCTGTATATACGATTGTTTAAGAAACAAAACTAAACACTTATTAAAAAAAAATCATTTTTTTTCACTCAATTTATTTAATCAAAGTATATATTTATTTTTTTAAATATCTCTTAGATTTTACATCCATGTGAACTTCTCGATACTTGTTTATTTATTTTTTAGGTTCATTCATTAAATGTGACTTAATTTAAACACGATAAACTGGGGAAATAATGCAAGCATCTCTGAAGAGAAACTAACATGGCAATCAGTCCAGCATAGGTTTAAGGGGCAGACAAGGAATATGAGGACTCTTAATGCTAGGACCTACAATCGCAGTCATTTGTACATTCTTCTCGTATTCTAGAATCTAAAGTATTTATTTTTGTGCATAAATTTGCTCCATGTTCCAGCCCAGAAAGGGAATTGATTTGTTTCATTTATGTAACATGATACTTTACGGAGGACACAAGTAACTTAAAATCAATCACCACAGTTTGCAATGCTTTAAAATGGAATCCTTCATACATTTTGAAGACCAAGACGAAAGTCTCTCTTTAAAGAAATGTGAAGAGCTGTAGAATACCATCCATGGGATACTACCGGTCAGTTTGCGGAATCAAATCTAGTTCCTTGAAAGAGGTAATGAACAGCCCAAAGAATAGTGATTTGAATCTGACTACCGAATCCATTCAAAATCTCTTTTGCAAAGGTCAAGCCCTAGGAAGAAAAATAAGGTATTTTCTAGGAAAGCACATCTTCGCAGAGCTGAAAACCTCCTAAGATTCACATCTGGCTGGTTTAAGTACTTGGGTCCGGCTCCTTTATGGACTACAGCAGGTCTCACAGTAGTTTAACATTCCCTAGCATCGGCACAAACACCCAATACGGTCTAATCGAGCTACAGCACCCATTTACCTACCACCCGGTCTAATTTGACCACTTGCCATGGTAGAGATGAGGTGGAAACTATGTGTGTGTACCGAAAATGCATCTTCGGAGATTGCGATAAATGAGCTTGCTCATGCCTGGCTGAAGGCCGTGGTCAGGCAGTAATGCCCATCTGCAGTAATAGACAATCGTGGTGACCTTCTCCAACTGCTTAAGAATATAGACTTTAGTAAGTCTCTTACCACTAACTAACAAGTGGTACTCCTACTAGGTTCACTTTTCAACACGGACAACTTGCATAATTCGCCTCTCTCTTATCACTGATAAGGCTCAGAGTGTATACCTGCCAAGAAAAAAGAGTCGGCAGAAAACTGTAGGTCTATAGGCTAGTAGCGCCACTCTTACTTTTATACATATTATTACACACAATCTTCGGTGGTTATCCGCTCAAGAATATGGAGCTTGCTCTAGGTGATTGTCCAATATCAGACATGAGCACAAATCAAATGCTTATCACGTCTCTCGCTTGATTGGGGGCTCTAGCCATTTCTAAATAAAATCAGACATAACATTAAAACTCATGGATCTTGCAATCCCATGTCGTTAGTATTTGTTCCTATTACTTTACATTTACTCATATATTTTCTTAGTTAAAAAAGGACCTTCTCTTTGGTCACTTGGTCTAACAATACATTAGGTTAAGCCTATACCGCAAGGCCTTTATAATTCTTCTAAAAAAAACCAATCCGTTTTGGAATCATTTTGCGTCTCATTTAGGATATTTTGATAAATTATAGGCAATTAATAAACAACACCAAATTAACATATCCATTTTTAATTCAATGAATTCGTCCTTTTGACAAATAAATCAAAAAAACAAAATATTCTTTGAATTCCTGTGTTGTTCTCTTATGTTCAATTTCGAGAAGAGGTTCTAGTACTTTTTATACTTCTTTTTAATTCGATTACAATTGTTCTTTTAAATTTTAAGCTAAATTTAGTTTTATTTAAGAGAAAATAAAACAAATACTAGACAAAAATAAAATATTTTTGATGACTTACGGTGTAATCGAAAATGTTGTAGCTTAATGAAAATTAAAAAGAAAAACAAACTGAAATCATCATATACAATGTAAAATTTTATATAATAAAAACCTATAGATAATATAAACAAATGTATGTAAATTGAATAGATGAAGAAACACAAAACCAAAAACAATCGTCGTGTCGTATATAAGCATTTGTAAACTTAACAAAAAAAAAAAAAAAAAACAAAAAATTCAATAATAAATTAATAATGAAAAGAAAATTGGAAGAAGTGGTTCTCGACTCCCGAACAGAACTGATTTCAAATTTTATTATTTTCAATGAATCGTTCTTAATTTCATTTATTTTTTTAAAACAACAACTAATCGTGAAAAGTTGGAGAAAGAAAACCGAACCCAAAATGAAAAAAAAAAGAAAACAAAAAAACAAAAGAAAATGCTGTTGTTTTAGTGAAGACAAACAAAGTCCTATAAGTATGGAGCCGAACAGGTTAAAATCAATATTAGGTCACTAGACAGATAATGAAAACAAACAATGTATCCTTTAATTTAACAGTGGAAAACAAAACAATATATATATATATATGTTTACACAAGAAAAGAGATATATATACATACGTACGAGTATATAAAGAATATATTTGGAATAACCGTAACGGTAGACATAACAAATGTAACATTGTAAAACAGAACAATTAAGAAATAGTTAAATCAGAGCCGCCACAACAACTGGAAAGGAATATGCAGAGCAGACAACTAAATAATAATTTCATTAAAACAATAAAAACCAAATAAATGATGAAAGAAACAGTAAATGAAAATGGTCTTGTTATATAAACGTAGTTTTGCTTATTTTTAATAAAAAACATTATTTATTCGTGTTTTATTTTTGCACATTACAGCGCAATCAGTTGGGGAAACAGTGGATTTGTTTTGTTATGAAGAAAACCACACGAGGCAATCGAAATTATATGGGTGAACGATTGTACCGATCACATAATGAAAATGGTGTCGTATCTCATCATTATCAGTTGGTGTATTTTTCCTGAAGTTAGCCGAAGGACTAAGTTTCCAGGGTTAAGCATCTTCAACAACCACTCGTATTCTGTGTGCTGTTGTTCTTTCAAGAGTGTATGGGAACTGCAGTTTTATGCCGACTCTGAACGCGATTTAGAAGCTTTATCTACACCGGAATACTCTGAGCATTGTTAGTGTAGTGACTGGAAAGAGGTGATCGAATCTGACACGCTATGCATATAAGTCGGTGCACCAGTCCACTTCTTCACGGCGACCAACCGCTTCCACACGGTGAAAAATCTTAGCATCAAACAGCGCCATTTATCGGAAGTTATCGAACCATGCACGGTCAAATTATCATATCCATAGTATATGTCTGTTTATATTTCCCAAACATGCGATACATGCTTTTTGAGGTATCTTTGCTCGTAGCATAGTAAGTTCGTCAGACTTATTTCCTCATATAAGAAATTTTAGTTAAGCATTTGCCAGCACAATGTACATCACAAGTTGTTGCAATCCATGTACATATGTATATTGTTGAATTTTACTTTTGACTTATTGAAGAATAAACCTAAATTAGTAATTTTTCAGAGAGCAAACTTTCCATTTGAATTAGTTCGGCACTTTTTTCCTTCCTTGTCGTTTCTCGCTAAATTTTTCGCAGACTTTTCAATCTTGTCGGCACGGGTGGTAGAGGCTAAACCGTGTCTAGCGTGCTCGGGGTTTGCTTGGGAGCAGGGGGTTTGCTTCAGCAGAAAGGAAGGGAAACAGACCAAATTGAGATCTCAGTTGAAGGTATTTTAAAATCTCCTGTGTGAAAGTGAGATCCCAAACCAGAATTTGGAAAAATCTTGCTCAAAAAGTCTTCCGTGTGCAAGCTGCCTTATCAGGATTTGCGTATTTAGGTACGCAACGGCAACGCTGGATGCAGAAAGACAGCGAAAAAGAACATAAAAATGTCTAAACCGCTTGTTACACGTCAGGTGTAAATTTGAGTTGAACTATAATTTGATTAAATACGTTTAAGATTAACCTGATTTTTACATTTATTGATGCCTAGTTATTTTTGTCTCATATTTTAGACATCAAAGAAAGATGTCTTGGAACATAAGTTTATATAAGGATATACCTTCGCCTACCATCGCAGTTCGTAGACTTAAATTCTTTGCGCAGTTTACTTGAAGAGTATGATAAACAAAACATTCTTTTTTGATTCTGCTATAGTACACCTCGGTATTAGCTGATTGGAGGAACAGATCACACCTATTCTCGTGTCCCGCGCTTGGAAAAAAGTAATAAAAAAACATTGTCAAAATTGTTAAGGGGCAACAGAGATAGAAGGCGGCCATTTCTATAGTACATAATTTCTAGTTTTCATGCTACAAATGTCATGCGTTAAGTCTGAAGAATGATTTGAAAATGATACAAAAATAATAGCTACTTGTTGCACTTGTTATCGAAATCACTGAAAGCATCTCTTCAAATATCGTGTAAACTTTGATGCGCCTTCATGAAAATCAAACAGATAAGTTGATACTATGTATTCCCCGTTTGTTGTTTTAGCAACAACAAATATTCTTAATTACGCCTTCTAAAACCGTGTTCGTTATTTGTCAAACACTCCGACAATAAACTTAGCGCTATCGTGGATAGCACATTTCCACTTCTCAAAAATGTGATTCAAATGATTTCAATCATTCACATTGCATGGTCCTGTTAAAACATTTTCCTAAGCATGTCATTTTATATATGTATGCCATGTTATATCAAATTGTTTGATCTCTCCAGGAACAGGCGATGATGTTCTGTTCTCAGAGTTTTTTAACGTGTTCAGACGTGCTTACCTACCTCCGTGCGAACGTAAAATTCACAAAAAAAATTCACAGCTTTGTGGAGATGCAACGTAGAGTAGCCCATTTCAGTCGTTGTTACTTTTGCTTGGGAAACAACTGGGATCAAAACTCCTGACCTTAAAGACCGAAACTATGCTCCACAAAACTATTATTTGACCAGTCGTGCTATATGGAGCCAAAATCTGGCCGTTAGGCAAAACAGCAGAATTGATTATTGGTGTCTGTCCTCTCTGCGAAATAGGGTGAATGGAGAAGACAGGACCGCGAACTCTACGACCTGTACCAAGATGTGGATGTAGTCGAATTCGTCGAGAGCATGCACACCAATACCCCAACCAAGAACGCCTTCGAAAACCTCCTGATTTGAGACGGAGGGAAAGACTGAACCTACGGTTGTAAGACCAAGTCCGGTCTGGTTCAGTCGCTCTGATAAATAAGGAGGTAGGTAGGTAAATTGAGTTCCCTGACGGCTTACTCACCAACGTGTTAAGCTACCGTGAGACCTGCTGCAATTCTAAAACCAGCCATATTAATGTGCGAATAATAGGAGGTTTTTGAATCCAACACCGCTTAAGTGCACCAAATTTTAAAGACAGAAACCTGTTCTTTAATCCAAAATTTGGTACTTCATTGTAAGTGTTGCCGTGGTTTTTTTTTATATATATTTTTTTCATTTGGAGTAATTTTTATCTAAAATTGCCCTAAGTAAAAAATGCTTGTTTTTGACCACTCTACAAAATACCATGATCATTTTTTGCCGCCAAAGTGATCGCACTGTTGCCGAGCCCTTGCTGTGACTGCAGTACTGGCTACGTCTTCTAGCTTCTTCATTATGAAGCTGAGTAACGTATGCGCTTACGCGATTGTCAGGGATTCTCTTAACCCTAAGCCCTTCTTCGAAGGAATGTCTTCCCTTTCATTGCCTTGGATTCCAGTATGTCCCGGTACCCAACAGAAGGTCACCAAATTCTTCAAGCTTTGTCTGCAAAGTCAAACCAGGTTGGATGTCAGAATGTGATGATATGGCTTGGCTATCAGAAAAGATGGTGATCGATTCCCCGGTAACGCGCTGAAAGACCAGCGCCAGCGCCGACTCCTGTATGGCAGCCACTTCGGGTTGAAAAACGTTGCAGTGATTCCGTTACTACAGCCGATATTGATGCCCGAAGTTACAACCGATATCATTTCAATGTTGAACTATTGCGAACCCATCAAATACTTGAATTTTCGTTACTATAAGCGGTACGTTATTACAACCGACTTCGTAAGTGATTTCTGTTTTGGGTTACAGAGTGATTTGCGTAGGGTTTGCTCACACATGTCTCAATCCCAGATATTTTTCGTTGTCATTAGCATCTTCATCCTTCGCTTCTCAGCCTTTGTTAAAGGACAAATACACCTTCTTCCACGCGGTACATTGGTCGCCAGACATTATTGAAAGTGTTACGTGATAGACTGTTCCATTTATCCTCTTTCCGTTCTTTCTTCAAATTGCTTTATAAGCATGTTATTTGCATATGTAAGAAAGAGATGACGCAAGAGGGAAGACTGAGTCGTAACGACAAGCCAGGACTTCAAATGGCAATATGTTGTGTTCGGGGGTAAAATAATCACACACGTAGAAGGCGCCTAACAAAGCACATTTATTTCCACTAGTGCTTGAGATGGTGTAAACGCCGACAATGAAAAACACTTGATCGACTTGAAATTGTTACGTTTTCAGATATCTTACAACCATCAGAAGGCGCGGTTCACTCTCGTGCCCCTAACAAGTGCGTGTCTGCTATTAAAATGCAGTGATCAAATCGACCAAGGGAATAGTTTCAAAAGCATGCAGCATAAGCAAACGTACTACTCGGGAACGAAATTTGTCGTGTCTACTCCGGGCCTGCTAAAGATAACCGCTGTGGTACGAAAGTGTTTTAAGATAAGTGCGAAACATGATCATTTACACTTGTACATCGATTTCAGATTCTATTCTTTACAAGCTCAGTGTTGTTTCTAGTAACACCCATCTGTGGCGGATGGTCATCGTGGTCCGGGATGTTGTACCCAATTTCGGGCTTAGTCAGTGGAACTATAACCATTATCATGTACTTGATATTTGCTACTGGATTCGCTAAACGAAGCTACGGAATGTGGTACTTAATGGATCTGGTCGTCAATGTGGTGGTCTTTACGTTGATGCTGGTAGTCTCAATAGTGACGTTATCCCATTGCTCCGGTTCAGGTTCATCTTCGCTGCAGATGGTGCCCGCGGTAGGTGGTTTTTTTTAGTTACAAATAAATCCAAATCAAGCAACTTCGTAAAAAGACTACAAATTGATCGAACAGTGTCATTTTGAGTTTGCGGTGACTTGTCGTGTGTTCTTAGAACTCTACATGAATACAGCTCTAACCACATGTGGAATTCTCTGATGCTATTGGAAGCAGAGAGTTTGATAAGATTCAATCAAACATTTTAGTTGTACTCGTACAAAGTTATGGTCATGTGAGGAAATGAAGAACGGATGGCAAGGACATCGCTGTTGTTGTATCATTAAGTTATAGTGGGCATTTGGAAGAAAATCAGCTGCGTTAGTTATACTCCATGGGAGTAAGAGACCTGAGTTTAAGCAAATTCTCATTTCGAACGCTGGCAGATCAGCAGTTCTTCGACTAGTTGTCATTTTTATCTTGCATATGGTGCAACTTTCGATTCCATATTTATTGACTAGTTCGATGTTCATCTTGCACAGCATAATCATTGGTGCTCGAGTAAGGTTGTAGTGGATGTAAGCTGCATCGAAAATCTCCCCTTGATTGGATTTGTTTTCGCTCAACATATGCAGCTGTTTCTTCCATAAATTTCAAATTCCAAATCCCGTTGGTGCCAATATCAGTTGTGTTTACAAAAGACTTGCAAAGAAAAAGAAGAACGTATTGAACTACTAACTCTTAGCAACTGTAACGCCACCGCATAACGACTCTTGCAGAAGCTGCAAAGATGCGGAAGAAACAGAATCTACCAACATCATGTGGATCTCCCAGTTGCCTTCCTACCTACCTTAGCAATCGTGTAATGCTGATTCAAGTGAATACAAATTACAATATTTTATTTTTGGGAAAAAAAACACACTTCCAGTGAGATGTCCGAAAGTAAACTGAAAACATTTCATCAGAACCCATTCGTAGGCATACACATACATTTTAATACATTGACATTATTGGACACATTCCAAGGGAATTTATGAATATTCTACCGGACCTGACCCTCAGACAGGGTCAGGACCTCTCCCGTAGACGGGGTCCTTGGCTAGCGGCCTCCACTTGCGGACATCAGGGTGGTTGCTGTTCTTTCCACTTGTGAATGCCACTATGGACTCAAATATTGCCCCTTAAACAGAAATATTTTCCACTGATAGCCTATAACTCGACTGAACATGATATGCACTTCTAAACTAGTTTCTATTACTTCATCAATTTTCAGCCAATGGGTATTGTCGGAGCAGTGCTACTTGTGACCAGTTCCGCCGTTTGGTTCGCCCAAAGCCGCCGAAGGAACGAAGTATCATTTGCAAATGAAGTAAACGACCAAGGACCAAACATTTACAGAAAATCTGTGATGCTAGTGGACAATCAAATAAACTAGGAACCAGTGAAATGTTACTTTAAGCTTTATTTGTTACTTGTAAAAAAATATTTATTGAAACATTGTTAATAAATGCGCTCTAAGGCAAAACTTAGTTTATGGAGAAATGCAGTTGCCATTTGGCATTTATTTCAATCCCAGATCCTTCTCAATGCCATTTGCACACACCTTCATCATCTCATCCTTGACTTTGTTGAAGTTCTCAATCGCAATTGGTTTAGCTTCTGGCCACTGGCCCAAGTCCCTATAGATTGGACGCACAAACTTCATACGGAAGTTGCTGTTGGCGAATGCAATTATTTCATCCATGCGATTCATCAATTTTGCCATAATGCACAATCTAAGGAAGCGGAAACGCAACTCGGCGTTCTTAGTGGCGTTCAGATTGTAGACGCTTTCGAGAAGCTTTATTTTCTCCTCTGTCAAGTCGACGATTTGTTTGTTTTCAATTAACTTTCCGAGGAAGTCAATGAGCTGATGGCATGATATGGGCTGCCTAATATCCTTATTGTCTACCAGATCCGCGGTCGTCTTTGTGCTCCAAACAGTGCAGAGTTCCTTGCATACATTCGCCAATGACTCATCGAACCTAAAAATAGACATGAAATCGTTTCGGGAAGGCAACTTCAGCCGGTATTACTTGGGAATAATTGGTGGCATGCCTTCTCCGCTGAGCCATAAGTCCCAGTCAATTTCGTTCAGCTTGTCAGCTTTGTCCGTGTCTATGAAAGCATCATAAAGAGCACCCTTGAAATCGTCAGTCACCACGGATTTATACGAGAATTTCGTCAGATAAGACCTCAGGAAGGGCTCGAATACAGCTGGTCCTCCCAAAAGGTCTTCGATGTATCGCAAGAATGTAGAGCCCTTTACGTATGGCACACTTGAGAAGGCATCATCAGGCCCCAAGTTACTCAAGTCCACTACAAGCTTGGTGAGCTCAGGAGTGGTAGCTAATTGAGTTCTTATCTGTGGAAAGACGGTACTCTTTATTGACGGTTGAGTGATGGGATCATTTACTTACACATTCAGCCAACTCAGTAAGATTTCTCATCATGTGAAAATCGCGTTGCTTTTCCCCCTTCATTCGCCCAACGATCTTTGCCTCAACAAATACGGTGAACCCTTCGTTCATCCAAAAGTGTTCAAAGTTCTTGTTTGTGACCAAGTTACCAGTCCAGCTGTGAGCAATTTCATGAGCTACAACATCGGCCAATGATTTGTCGCCGGCCAACAATGTTGGAGTGACAAATGTCAAACAGGGATTCTCCATTCCTCCGAAGGGGAAACTAGGTGGCATCACCAAAAGATCGTACTGCCCCCAGACGTATGGCCCGCAAATATCTGAAGCAGTTTTCAGCATTTCAGCTGTTTGCGAGAATTCCTCAGCGCTGGCCTTGACGACTCCTTCTTCAGCCCATACGTTTGAATTTGGTCCGAGTGGAAGTGAAACTAGGTCACCCAAAGCGATTGCTAACAAGTACGCCGGGATTGGGACTTTTTGTTTGAAGGTTGTCAATCCATCTTCTTTCGTCGCTATGATTGCGCTCATCAGAGCGGTTAATTCTTTGGGATGAGTTACACTAGCATCGTATGTAAATTTAACAGCCGGTGTATCCTGGCACGGCACAACGGAACGTGCGTGAATCGCTTGGCATTGACTGAACATGTATGGGTGTTTCTTGCCCAGGGTCTGCTCAGGAGTCAACCATTGCAGGCCACTGGCAGCGGACGATGTTTCGTAATCGATGCGCACACTCAATCTGAAATGAAATGGGATCGGTTTATGTTTGTCTCTTAGAAATGAAATACCATTCGGTAAGTTCAGAGAACGATAAGTTTGATGAAGCAATAAAGTATAATAAAAATCACAAAGTACGTCTCCTGTAATCCTTATCCACATTGTTATCAATATTATATTGATATCATATAATTACTCCAGCCACCTGATTGTTCTCACAAATGTCAAGTACTTACTCCCCCTCAGCAGTGCCCTGCGGCAGTTCCAGCGTTAACTTGGCACCAATATCTTCCACATCATCACTTACAAAATAGTTAATTGGGAAAGAGGTAGATCCTGTCACAATGGAAGCTTCAGAGATTTTAATGTCACGAACATCCAGAAGCTGTGCAAAGAAGTAGAGGATTATTTATATATGTATACACTCCAAATGACTGCAACCATACAATTTCAGACAATTCCTTCTCCAGAATCTTGAACTTGTGCACAACACTTCCCGTAATCTTAGTATTCTCGAAATCAATTGCCCATGTCAGCGAGCTATGAAGGGTTTCGATTTTCTCTGTAAGAAAGCGCAGTTGTTAAGGTGACCTCTAATCCGGTTTCGATGGCGCTTACCAGGTTCTGAATAGGAATTCGGGTCAACTTTTCCTAGGCGTCCCATATTGGATTCTCGTTCGGTTTGCGCTTGGGTAGAAACTAAAAGTGAATTTTCAAAATGTGCAAGACAACTGTTACTAGCGTATCTTATCCACGATTTGATTGTTGAATGGTGATTACGGGATAATAAATGTGTTAAGCGATAAGTGCGATGTGGTAGGAGATAACAAAAGATGTATGCCTTACTGTAGATATGAGATTCAATACAATCGAAGAGAAATGTGAGAACTTTTTAATTTTTATCTTGCGATTATCGACTGCGTTGAGATGGAAAAACAATTAAAATTTGTTGAATACTAATGAATTCAGCTGATGGAAGCCAGTAGTGAAGACCTGATGACATAAACAAATAAGAATGACACCGGCATATGCTATGACATGGCAACTCTAAAAGTGACATCCAAACAGTTGCAACAAGTGATGCCAAGTCGCATGTTGAGTAAATTGAACTTTAAGAATTATTAAAAATTTCTTGTATATTTTTTAAACAACACTTAAATGCCTTGAAACCATTTAACGTATAAGTACATATATCGTTGATGACCATTTTGTTCAATATCGGAGGATATGTTCACTTTGATCACTTTAAACGACTCGATATTTAAGGACATAACAAAGATGACAAGACAAGGATTTGTTGGATTGTGCATACACTTTAAATCAAAATCAATAGCTATTCGAAAAGAAACACTTTATTTAAATTCCTTTACTCTAAAACAGATCAAATTATGGTTAACTTATCTACGGCGTGCTGGTTTATCGCAGAACATAATCCTTTGGGTAATCCATTATTGACGGGAAACTCTCCAGTGTTTCCTTATCGATAAGATCCAATCTTTGGGGCACTTCTCGTAGCTGCCTTATTTGACTAGTAACATTCGCCATTATATTCTCGGGAACTTTATCATCCGCAAACAGATGTAGTCTTTGCATTGTATGACGACGTTGAAGATTGCCATCCATCGAATTGTATACCGCCTTCTTCATGATCATTGTTTTGTCCTTCTCATGCAACTGCCATGCGAGTGTCCACGTTGCACCGCCTGGATACCCAGTATGATGGAAGTACACACGTTTAATCCATTCATCGCCAGGCAATGCGATCTCTTTTGTGTTGATTAACACCACATGATCCCCACAGTCATCTGAAAATACGGGAGAATGTAAATAAAGAAATTACGTTTTGCCTGTCTTCATAGGCTAACCTAGATAAGATTTCTTGATCATTCAGAAACACTCCATTGAGTTAGGTTTTCATCTTTTTTTATTCATATTTTCTTCACTTTTGCCAAACGTTTAACTCTAACATAAATGTTTACATAACAAAGTCGCGTTTATGCCGGAACCGAATATAGCAAGAAATTTGTTTCAAATTTACGAAATAGTTTAAGAAAGACTTACTCATGGGATGGTAGATGGGTTTGTGCAGTCCCATTAGGTGAGATTTAATCACTTTGGCCGAGTCGAAAGGATTCTGCCAAGTACAATCGTATATGTGCCATGTTCGAGCAAATGTTGACCATTGCTAGAAAAATGACAAGGGTTAACTTAATATTTGGTTGAAATAATTCGCTTGAATTTGTGTTACCTGTACACGCCTAGCGATTGACATTCTTCTTAAGGTTTTATTTAATGAAATAACAATTTAGTCAAATAGTGAGCGATTTCTAGATGTTGCACATTTTCGGCACCTTTTTGACATATATGTCAAGAAGAAGAAATAAGATTGTCACATGAGAATGTAATAGCTCGGGGATGAAAAATGTACTAGAAGGGACGTATGGAATTTCTATTCCGGGATATCCATCCATAGTGAAAAAAAACTGTTATAAAAAGTTCGGTTTTCGACTTTCACCATAAATTCACTTTAAACAGATCTATTGGTGCGTACAGTCATTTTATATGAAACTAAACTAGACTGACGTTGTATTGCAAAGTGCAGTGTTTAAAAACCTATTCAAAAAAACTTGTTTAAAGTGATGACTCGGTGTGTATCGACATTTACTATTCTAATAAAATCAGCTGGAATCGTTTTAACCAATATTCAAATATCCCAATGTAGTTATAAAATCAGTTTGACAAATACGCTGCATACTTGTAGGTGTTTTCTAAAATATTTTCATTATCCTAGCATACGTCTGGTATCGTACATCTGTCTAATCAAAATTGACTGATTTTATTTGGCTCATTTGCTTTTTAATTTTCAGGTGGCATTAGAGATTCAGATTTTGAGGGTATTACACGTAACCACTTATGTACATACGTGTTGCATTCCACGAAACTCACGTGATCACGTTAATGCCGTATGTACATTCTGCACCTTGCAATAAAACCCAATAAACAACACCTATTTGTCGATTTGAATACTCCTAGAGAAGATCGTGCAAAACATACAGGCCAAAATTCCAGAGTTCCGTTCTTGTGTTCGC
This sequence comes from Eristalis tenax, assembly GCA_905231855.2. Taxonomy (NCBI): domain Eukaryota; kingdom Metazoa; phylum Arthropoda; class Insecta; order Diptera; family Syrphidae; genus Eristalis; species Eristalis tenax. The sequence goes on along the minus strand of HG993125.1, from coordinate 74,193,734 downwards.
TGTGCAGTAACTAGGGCGGTGCCAGCGGTTCAAAGGCAGAGGGCGTAGGCCAGGAGGGCACAAAAATGATCAGGGCCAACTTAAATTATACGTAAATAAAGAAGCTCGCACCGGACGTATAAAAGCCTAGTTAAGGCATTGTACATGTGTTAGCATACGTGTTTGACGCAGCTTGGTCTTGTGGTGACCAAGCGGGGAGACGAAGTTTGTATTTAAGCTTTTTGCAGTAAGATTGAACGTCACACAGCTCTCCCGAAGAACCAAGTTGCTTTTATGCAAAATGTTGATCATCCTAGTCCTGTTTTATGTGGCAGAGTCACGGACCTTTTGGGCTCAAGAAGTCTTTCGTCTGCAAGGGAAAAGTGCATTCTTTGGTACAGCAACATGAGTCTAGCCGGTGCCTACATTTGCAACATAGACTGTTAATGGACCATAGATAACTAGTATCAGACCCAAAGAGTTTTCGACTTCGACGCAAATGGTGAGGATTGAACTGCTGAGGGTTGTTGTTGGTTGTCAAGGTTCAGCTCGAATTGTGGCGCCATACAGAAAAGAACAATAAATTTCCTTCACATTAAATATCTTCTCTGTCGGTTCTCTGAATTTGTTTGTGGATCACTAAAGCCAAGATCTTCCAAGAGTTCGTCTCTAAGATATAATAGCTGAAGCCCAGTGCGTTGTTAAGCAGACTTCGTGTTGTGCCCTTCCACCCCATCGGCACTTGATTCCATCTGACAGCGTTTTTTGTATGATGTTACGATGAGAGTTGGGACTTTACCACAATTGTGGTAGAACTACCACTATTTTGCGAAATTTGTATGTCTACCACATCTACTACCCAAAGTGCAAAATCTATCACATTGTATGGGTTCTATAACTTAATTCGGTTTGCTAAGAGATGGTGTAGCTTGTATTTTTCCATTGTTTTTATTCCACATGCGTTGGAAAGCTATTGGCATTCATTTGAAGCGTAAAAAACAATAATTTTTTTTTCACTCAAATGTCGAACTTTGTGCCTGAAAAAGTATTTTTGCGGGAAGTTCTTCTTCATTAATTTAATATGAAGAAAACTGTCATCGTCATCGTATCTTGGTGGAAGTTTATGGTGAACATACGCTAGCTTAGCGAGCGTGCCAAAAGTGGTTTGCACGATTTAAAAGTGGTGATTTTGGCTTGGCCAGCCAGTCAAATCAACGGCAAAGCTTCAGATGGGCAATACTTTGAATAATACTATTGCACATGTTTTTCTTAAATACACGTTGAAAAAAAAAACCGCGCGAATTATGTTCCCAATAAGTCTTCCTTTTTATGCCATTTGTTGTTGTTTTTTGTTTCTGAAACCCTTCTCAAAACACAATTTCAAACAAAATTATGTGCAAAAAACTACAGAAAACAGTTATTAGTAACGACTGTGCTTCAAAAATATGAACACATGGGAAAGTAAAGAGCTCGTTAATTTCATATATAAAGGCGCTCACGTTGTATGCGACATTTCTTGGAAATTGTGTATGTAAACAAGATCTACCACTCATTTTCTTCGGGATCTACCACACTTTGAAGTCCCAACACTGGTTACGGTACGTGGTGGTGAAAGGAACTTTGTAAGAGTGTGTATGTACATGGACTAGAAATGGCCGAAGTTAGATATCTCTATCTTCCATTATCCTCTGCACTTCCGTTGTAAAGATTATACTCAATTTCTTAGCTGTTTCCTTTCTCAAATGCCAAAAAATGCGTCCTTCCTGTATTCACTGATTTGAAGCCTTTGCCGTTACATTAATTGTCCTTTGCCGTTACAGCTGTTTTCAGTTGACACAAAAAACTTTAAATTTTGAAAAAAATCTCTCAATTTGTTAATTGTGAGGTGCGCGCATTAATTATCAAATATACGACATGTTCTATAATGACGTGAGTTGGGGCCAAATCACAACGCCGTGTTCGCGCGGTCAGGCGTTGATAGGAGTCGATACGCGTTTGATCGAGTTTATGAGAATGTTATGTCAAAGCGTTGCTCCCTCACTTTTCTAAATCACAATGAAAAGCGCGCGTTTTACAAGTAAAATGGTCTTAAATCCATTTTATCAGAAAAAAATGCAATTATTGTATTTTACATAAAATCTCTAAGAAAAATTAATTAAGTATGCAAATACTCGTAGTTGGCTCAGTCTGCCAAAAATAAAAATAAAAATCACGAGTAAATAAAAGAAAATTGTTTCACAACTGTCAAAAGCCCGAGTTTGTCGAAGTTGCTTTACCTAGAAATGTGTGCTCGTGCTTACGATATAACGGTATGGGAACTATCAAAGCGCGACTTGTGACTTATTAATGGACTTACGTATATTCTACTTAAAACGCCAGAGCCCGACAGTGCGAAAGCGACATTGTGATTTGGCCATTAGTCTTACGTTTGACGCTTTATTACGATCCTCTTATTTCTCTAATTTTTTTGACAAACGCAGTATTTTGTGCAAGGCCATTGAATGGTGTGCCTTAAAAGACTCCATCAGTAGCAAAGCATTGTCGTGTTTCAGGCATAACGATCGCGAAGGTCTTGGAGCCATTGGTTAAAGACACAGCGAGTAGTCAAAGAATATTGTGGAACTCACCTACCTCTCGTATCCATTGCTTTCCCGGTTGCCCATATAATAGCGAGAGCTGCATGCAGCTATGTCGACACATGGCGGAAGAGAAGTCAAAGTCATTCAGAAGCAGGGAAATACAAAAAAATGGTCCTTCCACTCCTCTCTCTCTCTGATCAATATGCCATGGCAGTTACCAATAAAACCAGAAAACTCAAATTTGTTATTATTTGTTTTCAAATTTATTTATGTACTTTTAAATATTGAAAATCGTTTCATAATCATTATATATAATTTTTCTTTAAATATATTTCATTGTTTTTTGTTTTTCTGTTTTTACATAATACATTCAATTGTTTAATTTTACCTTTTCATGTATATTACACAATTACTAATAACATTATAACTATTTTCATTTTATTTATATATGTATACTTTTAAATATGTATATATTTTGTTTTATTTTTTCTGTTTTCTGTTCTCTGTTTTCACTTTTGTTTCTATTCAATCCTCGGTATTATTATCTATACAAATTTCAATTTCATTAGATACTCGTTTACACCTAGCAAATTGTTTAATTCTTTCACACAAAGTTTAGAAAATGTCTGTGTCTCCGTAAATGGGATAGTTTTTCTATTATTTGTTCTCTCTCAAGCAATTTGTCTCAACAACTTGTATTTTTCTTTTTTGGTAGCAAATTTTGTTTTTTTTCCGTCAGTTATCTAATTTTCTATGATTTATGTTTTGTTTTTAATTATTTATCTCTATTTGGGAGTTTATACACTTTTTACAAAATAATTCCCTTGTCCAACTTGTTAGAGAATGCGAACAAAAAAATATAAAAATATATATAATAAATATTTAAAAGGGAAATAATGAACTGATCAACAACAAAATTTTGGAACATAAGCAAAAGACAACAAAGTTCTGCGTTTGCATGCAGCGTTTTTCTTTCATTCTGTACAAATTTGTGTGAATTTGCTTGTTTACATGATATTTGAATACATTCTTATGAGTATTTGGTATTTTTTTTGTTAGTTTGTTTGAATTTAAGAAAATGATGGCATTTTCGAATGCTTTTTTTGACATCACAGTGTCACGGCTTACCGTTACATAACAAAATAAGACAGGTCTTAAATTAACATAACAATTTATGTGTACATTTATGTTGACAAATAAAACAAAACAAAAAAAATAAAAGAAGAAGATTGCATGTGGTTAAAGTTTCGGGCCCAGACATCCAACAACACAATATACGAGGCCAACAAGAACAAGAACACAACAACGCCAACAACAGCAAATCGATACGAGGATTATGCTTGTTGTCCACGACGACCACGAGACCAGTTGCTGGCGCTGCTGTAGCAGCAGTAACTTTCACATTACGGCATTTGGTGTGAATTTATTCAAGACATTGAGAAGCGAAGCTATTTTGGACTCTGTTTGGTAAAAAGCAAATTAAATGCATTTATGAATTTTTCGATTTTCTATGGACTGCCTTGCATACTGTCATCGCTCTCCAGGTATGTGACATATGAGTCTGTACTGTCAGGATGATGATGTAGTCCGGTATTGTCCATAGGCGGTGGTCCACCCATTTGGCCCGGCGGTGGTGGTCCTTGCAGTGGTACCGGTGGCATGCCGTTCAAATCGTAGCCATGCATCTGAAGGATGAAGTTGGTTTTGTTTTTGTTGCAATAATGGTTTTGTTTTTGTGTGTGTGTTTTTTTTTTTTGTTTGTTTGATTTTCATTATGGTGAAAATGAGTGTGTTTTTTTTGCGTTTGATTCACATGGAAAAAACTCAACTCACCTGGTTCACCAGTTGTTGAAAGGCAGGCGTATGGGTGTTGATGGCGCCATTATTATCGAGATCTGCATGCAGAGCGAAATCGGATAGCGCCTTCCATGGTGGTTGATATGTTTGTACATCGATACCGTGCAGATTTAATGGAGAATCATGCCGTACCGGTGAACTGGCGACCATGGGAATTCCCTGCATTGCACCGTAACCCAATTTTCGTCCTTCCTATGAGTAAACAAAATAAGCTTGTAATTTCAACAGAACTGATGTGGGCGGGGAGGGGTTACGATTCATACCTTTTCCTGCTGCATTTGCAGTTTCATTTGGATGGTTTTCTTCTTATCCTTACACCGCTTGTTTTGAAACCACACTCGAATGACTCGTGGCGAGAGGCCAGTCATTTCGACAAGTTGCTCCTTCATCAGGGCATCCGGTCGGGGATTTGCATTGTAACAGGTTCTGAAATTAAATCGAATTGAATATGTAGTTTCATTTCATTCTGAAGACATAACCTAAATTAATGGCGAGAGGCCACCAAAGGGAACGATACCATATTTTGGTATGAAGGACTATGGAAACACTGTTCACTTACCTTAACGTATGCAATTGTTTCTCATTGAGCACAGTTCGCACTCGGGTCGGTTTACCGTCAGATGGTCCCGATGGTCGCTTCTCTCTAATACTTTTATGTGATCCCGATTCGCTACCAGAATCTGAAAGAAAAAACAACAAAATATAAAAAATTCCGAATGAAAAATGTATCTTCTCATACGAGGAATAAAATCGGAATTTCATTCTAGCCTGAAAGCAAATTTATTGTCAGGTGTCTGTCTTTTGACAAGCTCCACATTCTATAGCACGTCAAAACATCACCATACACCAAACACACAGGCTAACATCAAAAACGCATCGGAATCAAACACCAAAGCACAAAAGCCGGGCCAAACGTCAAACAACCAAAAGTTGTCGAACACAACCATCAAAAGGTAGCCGCAATCAATGTCGCGCAAGCGCACCACTCTGTCGATTTCACCTTTTGAGCTGACGTTACGTTTGTCTCCCGCTTACTCCTGATGGCGGCTGCGCAGGCGGTGGTTGGCAGCATGCTCGCAGCGGACTTGAAAAGATACTCACTCTTCGGGAGTGCGTTCGATGAATTCAAAATGTTAATCAATCACAATCGATTTTTTTTTTGTTTTTCTCGATTTTTGTTCGTTTATCTGCAGATGAAGGGGAGCCAGAAGCGGTGTTTCTGATTTTTTTTCTCTCTCGAATCTCTGGATGTTGTTCGCTGTTATCGTGGTTATTATTTATTCAAAGGAGTAGATTAGGTGTGTTGTGGTTCGGTTGTTGTCTCCCATTTCTTTTCTTTCTTGTTGTTTGTGCATGATGTGTTCAAGTTTGATATTTTTTGGGCTTATTGTAAATAAGGCTCATTGTGTGGTGGCTTATACAAAATGACTTTGATGTTTGTGGATGACAAGTGCAAATGTGTGCCCGAAATGAAAGAACTCTTGACATAAAGCGACGGCAATGAATTGAAGAAACGTCAACTTGATCACAGACTGACTTTCAATTAAAAGTACATAAATTCTTTCACATCTCCAAACTAGTTCCCAAAATACAGACATTTTTAAGTTTTCCCCAAAAAACAAGCAACTCCTCCCCTCTGACACAACCTGTCAAACGCTCACTGACAGAACAACAGCAATTCAACCAAATACGGATTTTTTTCTCTGACATTTAGAGTACATGTCTCGAACGAGACAACTACTCATGTAATGCAGTCCTCGTGCCATAAATAACATTCAACAACAATCTGTCTGGCATGATCAAAGGCTTTTCGCCATAGAATTCACCAATCTGTCACTCTACCCAATTGAATACGAGTTTCTTTTTCGCTCGTAAAATATGTCATGCCATTCGCAACGTAATCGTATAGCACGTTGGTGATCATAAATCCGATTGTTAGGCGCGATAAGCACCCGGTAAAGCGAATACAAAGCGTCTGAGTTTCAAATCATGTTAAGAATGTCACCGAGCTCTTGACGCATTAGGAATTCGCACGTAAAAAGCAAACACTCTTGACTGCACGCCATTCTGTCTCAGGGCTGAACAAGACAGCAAATTTGGGATGAATGCGTCGTCTCTAGTCGGAGGCAACCATACATAGCGAATGGCAGACGTCAAGTGGACAGATCTATATCTATGAGCGTACACATTGTTGGAAGTGCAGATGATGCGAAAATTCTTTTCCACCTTAACTGTGGCACACCTTGCAATTGCATTCTTTTCAGCATATCGAGTCATTTGTCATTTTGTTTTATTTGCCCATGTCTATGTGTGTGTCTGACTGGTTGGTGGTGTGAGATGAACATTTTTGTGGAGCCATAGTGCACTAGAGACTAGACAGCCAGGGACTAGGTGGTGGCAAATATGTGGAGAATAGTTGAAGTGTACAGTGAGTGGAAATTAGTTTTATAGACTTTTATGATTTTTTTCGGTGTAGGTGACGGTTGAGGATGCGTGCTTGCTTATAACGGTTGCTGTCCCGTCATTCGTTTCAATTTTGTGACATATGTCAAAAAATGTCAATTTATTCTTGGCCTTCAGTTTCAGCTTAATAAGTCGGTTAAGAATTTCTAATTAGAACAAGCTCAATGAATGTATTGACACTCACTTACAATCGAAAATATGTAACTTTCGTAGAAAAATCATAGAGCGCCATAGATAGGGTTAATTCTTAATGTTCAGGACTACCTTCTATTGTTCACGTCAATTTCGTTAATTGCCATCTTGAATGACACTTCTCGGAGCGAAAATCATGGTCTATGACTACCACTCCCCACAACCAATGAGGGTTCTTAAAATAAAATAATCTATAAGGGCCCACTTACATCTTCAAGATCAAAGTAAACAATTCAAGTGGTTACCTCTCCCTCTAGATACGAGTGTTCGATTCCAATAATTATCTCACTGCATTGCAATTATGAAAACAGACAAAAACAACGAAACCAAGGAAAGTAAAAACAAAACACAAAAAATACACAATCGATAGTGTCACATGTCATAATCAAATGTCGGCGAAGTTCTTGATCTTGCCTTTGGCATTCATTTGTTATATTTCTCCGTCACCCACAATCTAGTCAACTTGACAAGACGCTAAGAAAATTGCACTTGCGATATTCTCCATGTGAGTGTTAGAATGAGGCAACTCAAAAAAGAAAAAGTGATTGTAAGCGATATGAATGTAACGCCTCTTTATGTGTGACGCGTGAGTATTGTTTTCATTTTACTTCAAAATTTTATGAGAGAATCAAAATCACACACTCTTGAAATTAATTTACAAATAAGAGAAAAGCGACAAAAAAAAGCTAGGGATCGAAGAAAATATCTACATTAAAGGCACCGCCACACTTAGAAACTAAAACGACATAACAAAAAACAAATTCTTTTGACATTTGCTGATGTTTGATATGCTATCGAAGTTGTTGTCAATCGTTTCGGGTCGTTTTGTACCACACATGGGCTATTGGATGTATTTGTATTGTATGAAGGTTCCGACAGTTCTTTGATTTCAAAAGATAAAGTGGAGAAAAAAAAAATGCCATACACACAGAGAATGAACGGAAAGGGAAAATAAAAACAAAATGTTTCCTACTCATGAGGAAACAGATATAGGAAAACGTCGTTAGACTACAAGCGAACAATGTTGAAATAAAGAATTAAAAATCAATTAGATAACAAGTTGTAATTGCGATGTGAACAAGGTCTGATTACGCGTGTTTCATTCAATGATGGACTGGACACACTCTAGCGACTAAACGAATTGTTTGCACTTTAACATGAGAGGATATTCCTATCAAGTTTGACAGTTGAACGGTTTTATGTTAGTTTCAAATCAGATCGGTGGAGAGTTGACTTACCTGACATTGATCCTAATTCGCTGGAATGATTGTTATTGCTTAGATTTGTATTGTTGTTATTGTTGGTATTGTTATTGTTACTTTCTAATGATGATGTAAGACTAATTTGTGAGGTTTTCTCTAGGACATCGTGATCTTCCTTGCAATAGAGGGCGCCACCGTCTCTCAGCGCAAATTCATCACCTGTAAACAAGAGAAAATTATTAATTTTAGGGGTGGAAAGATGAATTCATTTGAGTATTGACGTTTAATGATCAAAAAGAGGGACACGTCGCTAATGACATGGAGTGGAATCCATTTAAATACAAATTGGGAAAAACGCAATGGTTCTCCAGTAGGCCGGGATGCTGTACATGATCAGCCTGAAAACGTATTTTAATTGAGATTTGCTTTGACAGCTGTCACATTGTTCCGAAATGCATTTCGATTTCTTTGATTCTTGTTGTGGAGTGTAACTAAATACGAGTATTTGCAGATGTTTTTTAACACTCATTCAACATTCACTCATGAAGTTTAGAGAATGAACATAAAGTTTTGACATTTTTGACAGCTGCTTTTCTATTTTTCTGACATTTTTCTACGATTTCCCAAGAATTTTCATTGAGATTGACTTGGACTTGGACAGTATAAAAAAAAAATTATGAAAATATAATATTATAGTCCCGACTGCAGTTCGTGATTATATTATTCTATATTCTTGACTCTAAAATATTGATGATATGCTCATGTACAATGGAAAGACATTTTTTATTGAACTTACCTGGAATTAATTGCCGCGCACACGCTGAACATCGAAAGCACTCTATGTGAAAAATTTTCGTCTTCGCTCGCATCACAAAGTCATTTTTACTAAAAGAGCTCCCGCACTTATCACATTTTGTACCAAATAATCTAAAAATAAAAGAAAAAACCCAAATCAATTCAAATACCATCAATATTCACAATTTATAAGTGTCAATTTCAAGGGCAAAAGTTGAACAATTCCAATTTACACTTACTAAATTTACATTTCATGATCAGAAAAAAAAATAGGACTATTCATATAGAAATTCACGTGCACTGAGAATTTGGGTGTGGCGCCCTCTGTGTTGTACAAATAAGAATCGTATACTATTTTGTGGGTGCTAATCAAGCATTTACTTGTGACTGTGAAATGTGTGAATTGGCTAAGTACACCGCTGCATGCGTTCAATACAGAGAATCTTGTTGTTTGCTCTTCGCTATAGGGTCAACATCAATAAAAATTCTATAAACTTAACGTATTGACGTTTAGATGGTATTGAAGTATTTTGTTTTCCTTCACTGATACTGTCGTTGTTTTGTGATGTTCTGCTGGAGGATTCTGTATGGAAGTAGAGCTTTATGGTAGCATCCATTTGATTAGCATGTCTTAACGTTACATTTTGACATTTGGTCAGAGGTGTGTTTTTCTCTCATTTCTTTCATTTACTTAAAACATGGATAATTGTGAATACAATTTGATCATATACCACATGCGGTTTGAGAAGAATATGTGTTAATTTATGAAATCAAGGCGTTTTCGAATTTACCTTATTTTTATCTCGAAACGGATATATGAATTAATTTGACAATGAACACAAGTGATCAGAATGGACATCGAGATGTGAGAGTAGTTATTTTTAGAAGAATTGCACAGTGCCCCTTTTTAAGCCAATGAGAGTCTATATGTGTTGTATGAGCATTTAGAGTAGATTTTGTTCAAGGCTTGTTGAGCCGCAAGGCCATCTGTTGTATCAATCATTAAAAGATGTTTTGTTGTAGCGAGCGATGTTTGTGAGTTAGGCACCATCGCAATTTTGTAGAACGCCAAATTGCCGGCACCCTCGTGAGGTGAACACGAGGCAGTAATTCAAAAGTCTTTGAGTGAAAAGTGATTGCATCCACAAATTTTGATAGCAGCCGGACTGTTAGGACTGATAACGATATTCGTTTTCAACATCAATTTGAAATATAATTTCCGCCAGAGAAACATATTCCCTTGTAGTAAAACATAGACAACGTAGGCAATGACGGCTTAAAATGTATTCGAATTAATAACTCGTATAAATTAGGAAAATGTACTTGCTATATGCTTCGTACTTTACAAGAAATACAAGCAGGTATAGTTCAACATTTACGCTTCGCTCTAATAACTTGGTTGCGAATCAGTAACCATTTCTAAAAATCCAATTTCCCCTCGGTCCTTCGATTGTAGAGTAAAACAGATTTATTTTTCCAATGACGATCATCGAAAGAACTTAATTGTAACAATCCTATGCTAGAACTACATATTTAAACACTTGTTAGCTCACGAAATAAGAACTTAGTCACACATGTCAGCGAACAATCGAACTATTGCACATCGGCGGCAGTGCGTCTGAACGATAATTCCTATTGTTTAGTTTTTATGAGGACATTCAAAGTTTACGACTGTATCGCTTGTAAATTTGTTCGCCGATTTCTAACTCGCGCCATTTGCGATCGTTAAAATGATGTCGTCAATATTTAATTCACAGTTCCCAATCGTTTTTGTTAGACCACCTTTACATTTAAAAGCAGAAAAACAGATCTTCATCCAATGGCCCGCAACAGACTAGATTCTGGTCATTAACTTTCAAAACAAATCTAGCTCTCAATTTCAGTAGCTAAACACATTTTGGCACGATGTTTCGACTCGATTAACATAAAAATCAATTTCTGTAGAATTTCGTTGAAGCGACATCGCTCGTAAAATGTCATCTGCCATTTCCCACCTTCATTAGCGCATTTCATTCAAGTAATGCTAAATAATTTCAAACGAAAACCTCCTACTATTTGCTTTCTAATTAAAAGGTGCGAAAGCTTAAACAACATTTTTGTTTATCACGTTTTTTTCTTGGTTATTATTTTTTTTTGGTTTGTTATTTTCGTATTTGCACGTTTGTGGTCCCATGAAGTCGCGCTACTCTTTTGGTTTTTCTCAGCACGTGGATGACGATCTCAGCGAACGGCAACGGAGGCGGCGCGGCGGTGTATCAAGACCAAAAAAGTCAATCGCCGTATCGCGTTCGCGCTGTCACATTATGCACAAAGTCAGTTGAAAACCGTTTACTCAAGCAATTAGCATAAATTGGTTAAATCTTTGCATAAATATCTACTTAGTGCGCTTTAATACAAATGTAGTGTAGTCAGTTGGATGGCGGCAGTGCTTTGGCGGCGACGTGACGGTAGCGGCCGCAGCGTTGGCGGCATTTGCTTCAAAGTGGGCGCACGCAAGTGTTTCGTAGTCCCACCCGACCTATCATTCATGCAAGAAATACACTTTCAAATACATAATTGTATCTAAATAAAAACGAAAAATGAGAGGGAGAGATCTATCTCTGACTTCTAGTGTGTATGTGTATGTAGATGGGAATATCTGTGTAAAGCTTACCTAACATAATCACGTTTGCAGTACGTTTTGCCATCGCGCACAAAACACGTACAACTCTCGTCGAGAAATTGCCGACACTCTTGACACTTGAGGCACGCTGCATGCCATTCTAGATCGGGAGCGACACGCAGGATATACTGGTCATGAATTTGACCACCACAGCCCACGCAGAGGGATAACCGTTGTTTTTCTGCAAAGATACAAACAAAAAAAGCATGAAAATAGACACACTTCAGGAACGCAAGTGTAATAAAAATAAATGAAAGCCTATATGGCAAATATGTGTGTATCCCGTGGATGCCTTATATACAAAAAGAACAGAGCAGAGCAGCACAGAACAAACAAAAAAGAACGGCTTTCAGATACTCCGAGAGAGCATCTCATTCGTGTCATGAATAATTTATAAAGGCGGAGCAGCAGACATCTTTCGTTTCCCTTCTCGTGCTCTCTCTCGCTGCGGCCGACGACTCTGTAAGCTAGTGTGTGTTTTTTTCTTATTGTTTTTGGTGATATTCTGAGCTTCGTAAATATATATATATATTGTATATTTATATTCTTGCGTAGTATTAAGTCTTGTGCCTTTTTTTGGCTTCTCTTAAGCCTTCTTTGGACTCCATTTTTGTTTTTTTTTTTTTTTGTTTTTGATTGTATTCATTGTGGCTTGGGGTATCTTCTTTGTAACTCTCCACATGGACCGTCCAATACGAATGGAATTTTGATTGCACCCCGCCGTGAGTATGTTCGAAATTGAGAACGAGTGGATCCTGCGCAGACCCGCCTCTGTTTCATTATGGAAGACTGGATACAACAACTAAACTGAGGAGGCAAAAAACTATACAAAACAGAAACAAACTTGAGGGGAAATGAAGTAATTTTGTGGGTTTTTTTTTCTTTATTTGGCACGCAATTCAGGATTTTTCTTTTCTTTTTTGCTTGCATGTATCTGCGAGCATGGTGGCATGTATCTGTACAGTTGGTTTCTCTCATTATCGTATCTATCTGAGAGAAGGGAAAACAAAACGATTTCCTTCACCTGATATGGAATGAATTGAAAAGTTATAAGTGGAATAGATCACGAATATCTGCTGGTTGCAAAGTTGTTGAGCCAGTGCCGATTTTTTAAACTATTTCTGCCGAATGAATAAGTATTGTTCTCGTTTCATGAAGCTCTCAGAAGAAAGAAATATTTGTGTATTTCTAGCGTTGGGAAAAACAAAAAGAAGTGTACGTACATATGTACATCCTTGAAAAGAATTTAATGGCGGGCATCTAGCGTAATTTTGTCGAATAATTTTAGTATTTATTTAGCCGGTATTGATTGATGATAGAGGCTGTTCGGAGATAGGAATTAAATGCTGTTCTGCCGCTCTTGGAGGTGGGCTGGTTCAGTGTGCGGAGATGAAAAATGGAATGAAGGCATGCATTGGAGTGTTAAATTGGAGAATGTTAAATACATGGTATCAATAAATAACAGCTAACTAAACTTAAAAAAAAACCTTAATTTTCATGAACAAATGTTATATAGTTTGTGTTTTGAGTAGGTGTAGACTTATTAGAAAATACCACTGTTCTCCAGAGTCACGCATTCCACGAAATGATTCTTTAAAATTAGTTTCCGCAGACAATCTCCAAGGAATACTGTTCCAATTAAATAAGCAAATGTGCATACATGTGAATGTAGGTTAAGTACATAAGTGGGAATTGTTTCATTCGTTCCTTTTGCGAGTAGTGTAAAATCGGGTAATCGATTGGTATTATTCTCTTTCGATTAACATTCTGCGTTCTATGCTAAGGCTTTAATAGAATCAATGTGCTAGATTTATTAGTCCGTCTCCATATGCATCTTCTTTGGCTTTATTGGGTCATTCCTTTTTGCCCTGAGACGACGGAGAATCTGTTACTCCTCGAAATATTGTACGTGCTCAAATATTATTACTTGATGGTGCGATCAGACATTGAAAGAATACCGGGCGTTCAGGCGTTCGGACTTTCACATTTGAGTTATGATAAACGGAGGGGCTGTCGCGCGTTGGTTTTTCACAGACCGACACAGACAAAGGTCTACGTTGAGCTTCTCTTGTCTCTTTCTGTATTTCTCAGTTCGAATTTTTACAAACTGGCTATTTGTACAAGTAATTACAGTCGGACCTCTATAAGCCGAATAGTCACTGGAATAAATATTGTGTTCGATTTATGGAATGTTCGAGTTAGGGAGTGTTCGAACTCCCAAAACACTTCGACTTACGGATGTTAAACTTACAGAGGTTTGACGCTTGCCAATACCGCCAGTGAGAACGCGCTGTTGAGATTCAGCCTTTAAATAATTAAAATTTTATATATATTAATATATTTTCTATTTAAGCTCCCACATTAAAACGGCTTAAATATCGGTTGGCCTAGCTTCTGTGCGTGCTATTGTTCTCTCACGAGTGGAAGGGACCTACAGTTTTATGCCGACTCCGAACGGCCAACTTAGTTAAGCTCCCGCTTTAAACCCGCTTAAGTATCGGTTGGCCTAGCTTCTGCGCGTGCTATTGTACTCTTACGAGTGGAAGGGACCTACAGTTTTATGCCTACTACTCAAATTGTTGGGAAAAATGAAAGCAAACCAAACATCCTTAAATCTATATATTTCGAAATTGTCAAATGAAATGCTTAATCAGATGTCTGTAGTTAATGCTTATACCAATTTGAATCGAACACAAAACACCGCATGGCTTTAGGTCTGTTTTTTGAGAAAATTAAAATTGAAATTACTACTTTAGCTTCTTTTTTTAGCATTTCTTTAAAGTAAATGAATGAGTAGTAAATCAAACAATGTGGCAAAATGCTAGTTTTTAACCCGTCTAAAAAATGACGTCATCACATCGTGCCTTGGTAGCGTTCAAATGAAGGAATAATTGAATTACTACATGTGTGATTCCACGTTCAGATGATCAGAATTGTTCTCCTAAATCATACTATTTAATGTCATTGGTTGCAAAACACGTCATATGAAAGCAAAATGGATATCCAACAGTCAATATTTACTGTCTGATTGAATATCGAATCCCTTAAATTCAATTTCTGGCGGCATTGATTTAACTTATTTTCCTTTCCTCTTAAGTATCTTAAGCAGATGCACTACAAAGAAGATTTTTAGCCTGGCTTTAGTCAGCTATGAGTTGTTTAAGCTTTATGTAAGATATGCCTTTGCATCTAACCATTTCCAAAAAAAAAAAAAGACTACACATGAAATCTAAAGCTTCCATAATAATTTTATAAGTCTTCATTGAGGTTAGCTGAAGCCACAAGGAGTTTTATGACTGTGTTTGGATTCGTTAACTTTTCTTTAGTTACAAAAATAGCGATAAACAAGGTCTATTCATGCATTTTCTGCAAAATTCATTTTCATAATCTACTACAATTTTTTGGATACACCACATAGATGACTTCACTTATTTTGACAGGATTTCGAATTATGTCATAAGCCTCTGTCAACTTAATAAAATATACTTAAGTTCAGAGAATACACTTTCAGTGCATTTAATAAACCTACACGGAGGAATCAACTATTTGCGTATTCTGTCAATTGATATCCAAGCGCTCTCTTAGTTGCCCTAGTGATACAGGGTGCAGGCAATAAAGAATGCAAGTCCAACGTATACGTTCAAAGTATTAATTAGGCAAAAATGTCTGATATCTCTCTTAAAAACGTATGTGTGTGCATTATCTCAGCTCGCGATAATCTGTGTACTTTTCGGCACTAATTGAACTCTATTAGTAATTTATCTTTGTACTCATAAGCTCAAGACAATATCACACAAGAAAAAATAAAAGTAAATGGTCCAAGCTTTATGCTCCCCGAAAACGCAAGACAACCACACGGGTCAGCACGTTAAAAGAAACAGGCACCAGAACGTATAACTTACCACCAGGAAGGTCTTATCTATGTGGAACGACTCTGAGACTAATATGCATATCCGTTCGGATAAACTAACGTCGCCCGTTACACGTTTGTAATCCTGCATTTTCAGATAAATTATCTGCAGCACACAGAACCGGCAGCAACAACAGCAGCCACAGTGTAATGGTAATTTCGTAAATCAAACCCCGAACGTATAAGAAGGACTACACGGCCAAGACCAATACACTCGCACATGCGAGTACGCCATGGAAGTGCAACTACTGCTGTGTTCGGTTACAGCAGCCAGCCTAAGCTCTTCTCCATCCGCCCGAGCACGTTGCCAGTGGAAGGAGGTGGTGGTGGTGGTGCCGGTAGTTGGGTGGTTAGTTAACTCTTTGGCGAGTTCCTATCTAAAATAGCTACAAATCCCAACATCAAAATGAGAAACACCAACTGCGAACGAAATAACATGGAGCGAGGAGATCATCGTCGTCGTCGGCATAGTCATCCCAGTCTTCGCCTTCGTCTCCACCTAAGACACCCATCGCCGCACAGTAGTTATTCGGGAATCGCACATGGCTGTGCCGTGCTTAATGTATCTTATCGAATTTAGCATTTGGCAAAAAGGATGCTGCCACAGAGCAACCGTAGTCGTTGCATACAACAACACCCAGCCAAAGGGGATACACACTTCGGCCGGCGGCGGTGGCGGCGGCGGACTGGACTCGAGACTGTGCCACCACCTCCTTCGAAAATAATGGTGGTACACCATCCCAACGAATGGGGGACAGAGCGAACAAAGCGAGAACTCTTTGATAGATATCCGACGAGATAAGGACGTCATGTCGTGATGATGATGCTGAAGATGATGCTGCAGATGGGTAGAGGGTAGAATAAAACAACAAGACTTGAGGAGAGAGCAACCATTGTAGCAGGTTTTCACTTGGATTCCATCGAGAGAGAGGAGTTGTTATTTGCTGCGCACCTTCCATGGGCATCTTTCGGTTTTTGTTGCTTTTTTTTGTTTTTATGGAGTGGTTGTGTTCTTTTATTTTGGGCGCCTTTAAGATGTCTGCTGTCCTCGGTAATGGGAAGGATGGATGCTGGGGAGATGTTGGATGCGGCTGCTGCATCTGTTGGAGGAATGACGCGCTACATGCTCTTTTGGGGCCATTTTGGGGAGAATTTTATTGTTATTGCTGTTGTTGTTGAATTCCATTGTGGATAAGAAAAAGCGACATGCACAGCAAAGCACGCACACCAGCTCACGTTCCGCGCCTGTCTGTTTGCCGATTTGCAGTCGTGGTTCGGTAGATAGTTGCCGAATTGGGGTTGATTTGCTTAAATATTTATCATGACAAAATGTATATAAAAAAAAACTGACACACAGCAACGAATGATAAATAAATTAAACTAAAACCATTGGAATATGTCAAACGTCTTCGCAATGGTTGCGACTGTCATGCTTAGAATACCGTTCGCCAAATGACAGAAATCACAGCGGCCATTTCGGACGCCCACGTTACAGTCACCGCGTAGTGCATATTAGCATTGTGAAGGTGTCGAAGTGGGCAATAAAGTATGACATAAAAAGCCAAGTTTATGCCATCAAGTGTCAAGGTAAATGATAAAGAATACCAATTCTCAGTGTATTCTGATGCAGAGAGATCATCCAATAAGCGAATAATTTACTGCAGAAAGCAAGACATTGGAAATTTATTTGAGCTGAGTTACGGTTCCAAATTTAGGGGTCGGAATCATTTGGGTTCACAGAACCTGTTGGTCGGATATAAAAAATGATCTTAGCCAACATAAATATTCTTTGTGGATTGTAGTCACGTCCGATGTAGACGTAAATGCGGTGTGGGCAAAATTTATCATCTAGTACATTTTGGAGACTAGATGTTGGCATGATGTTGGGTGTTGATTGTGTGGGTCTAGAAAGCCAAGCGTCGGATCTATGCATACTTGCACCAGATTAGCACGAGGTTTGGGGTGACAAGTGCATGCTGAGGGACTGAAACATGAATTCTTGATGAAAGATGGCAAGAATGAGTTGAGCCACGGAAGGAACTGGAAACGCACTTTACTTAATTCGCATTCGTGCGACATTTTCAGTCTGGCAATGATATGCAGAGTCGAAGATCTCGTGGGACATTCCAATTAATTTCATCCGAAAATTAATGCTGAGGCAACTTCTGTGGAAGCGGTCAATAGCCAACGAAGCCACTCTCAAAACCATCCTCGATCAATCAATTTGATAAAATAAGAAGCTACGAGAAGAATCACCAAAGTCTCACCCCGACAATTTTTCGACCGTAAATAAATTACGACTGAAATGTCGCGCTTGTCGGAAGATCTCGCTCGAAGAATGACGGAATTTACTTCCACCAAATTAATAATCTCACTAAAGCCACAAAAGACCGTGTCCGTTGTGACTTTGTATTTTAACTTATTCGGTTTGCCGGAATAAAAGCCGAGCAACACCGTGAATTAATCACCATCAGCAGATCGACGAAAATTCCGTTCAAAATTGATGAGTCTGTCAGGGAATGGCACGAGTCGAATGCGTCGCAGCGCCATCTCGGATACCGGGAATAGTGACCACTATTCTTGGAAGTGTCTTTCGAAAAAAAAATAACACGTAACCTAGACCCGAAAAAAGAAGCCAAACAAAAGCCCCAACCGGGCTATGAGAAGCTTATGTAACTGCAGAAAAAGAGAGCCATTCAGAGACGAAAAGGTGGAAAATGTGTCAGTGCGCAATTTTCGGTGGGTTTTATAGCCCATTCACCGTCGGCAAAGATATACAAACTTCGCACTGTTTTGCTTCTTTGCTTGTCGCCTCTCTGACGGCACTCAGCGGTAGATGAACAGGAAGGTGTGAGCTACCTGGCCGCAGATATAACCAAATCGTAAAGCGACTACAACGACCTTGGGGTGGTAATAACTTTTGGTGTTGGAAACATTTTAATATCTTTTGATTTGATGCGGCTCAAGGGAGGACTCCCAACGACCGGTGATTCAAGTTTTTTTTTCTCGAGTCGAACAAATAAAATCACTTGAAGTGCACTTGACTTTCCGTGTGAATTTCAGTCTCCTTCAAATATTTACACTTGAATGCATTTTGTTGACTTAAGATTTTATAATTATATTGACGTTAGGTTAATAAAGTATGACTTGGTAAATTGTTGGGAATGTAGACGATTCATCGCGTAAAGGGGGACTCACAGACACTGCGTATGAGTATTTTAAAGAATGAAACGTAAGTAGCTGTGAGGGAATGATTTACCGAAGCTCATTACCTATAGATGTGACGTATAAAACTGGATACACTGAGTGAGGTCGATTCGAAATGAAATTGATTAGTTGGCTGCTCTAACATGACGTGTATTTCCCCTTGATATACATTCTTCTATCGGCCTGGGTTATGTGCCTGAGCTTCTTGGCCAATTGATTTGTGACTCAATTCATTCCTTCCTTCTGATGGCTTTTAAATGCCCTATCTGTTCAATGTGACGGTTTATCCCAGAGATCGATATTGTATGTACATATTTTCCTGAGGACAGCACATTCATCGGATTGCTGCTAATTTATCGCCAGACTCATTTCAGCTGCTTCTGTCTCGGTGCTTGCAAACCGCTGGTGTTGTCAATTCCATGCGTTCGACCACTCAGGTCAATGACATCCAACATTGGGTTGCTCTAGTACCGGTTAATCGATTAATCTATTACTGATCCTATCGCCTTATTAACATCAAATAAAGTGAGCGGTTGAGATTTATCACCATTGATCCACTCATGTTTGACGAAATTTTAACGAAGATGTTTTATAGAGAGAGCATGTTAAACTAAGGATGTGTTCAATAAGTCAAGCTGGTTTACAGAAAGCATGACAGAGCGGATGTCAGAGCGATGACATTAGGATTCATATAGACACAAATGTCTGAACTTCAGTTCCTTTCTTTGAAGGGCTCTGCGACAGAGAATCGAGCCGAAGTAATAACAAAAATGCATGCCCTGGCTCATGAATAGTGTGCTTTTTGTGACTGACAGTAGGTTACTACAAAAACTTTTAGAAAACTACAAGGCAAATTTCAGAAAAATACTCACAATTTTCGATGCATATGTCAACGATCATTTTTAAATTGTGAATCCTCTCTCAAATGACATCACATTAAAAAAAAAAAAACGTTCTAATTTTTGATAATATGCAAGGAAAATGACAGCTGTCATACTATGTATTATAGATTTTGAGATCCAACATCAAACTCCAGTTAAAAACATTTCTGACATTTAAGCTTATGTCAGAATCGAACAAAGAGTCAAAATTTCCATGTGTCAATCATTTCCTCTGAATTAAATTACCTAGAAGTTCAACACCAACTGATATTTGCGCACAGAGCGATTGATTTCGCTCTCACTTAGGTAAACAAAAGTGAACGAAACTTAACGAAGTGAAGTGGTTATTTTTGTGATCACAGTGTATAAATCGTCAAGTCGATGATAGTCTCTTTAAGACCATTAAGATTGGCTCTCTAGCATGAACTGATCGAACGATTCGTCAAATGTGTGAATTGTGATTTTGTCACCTTAAGCACGTGAAGAACTGTGTACTTTATCACGTCCGTAATTTTACTCCACAATGAGTTCACATCGTGAAAAAAAGCCATAGGCCCAAAGTTATAAGAACTTTTCTGCCATTAATGTAAGCAAACGAATTAGTTAAGTGCTTCCGTTTTGCTACATCCTCCTCCAATCATTGTCTCTCCTTAATTCTAATTCACTACCTCCCACTAAAGATTCTCGTGTCCTACGAGCCCACTGAAAGGCTCTGGATATGCAAACGAAACCACTTCATTCCGCAGGCATTAGACAAACTCAACCATCTGCTACTGCAATTACATCCCACCGTCACAAACCACTAGTTTCAGTGTGCATATGTAGTTTAAGACAAATGACATCACATTAAAATGGACAAAACGTTTTTCGCGTTCCGCGTTCCACAAATAAGCGCGACAACAACGAGATGTCATTGTATGAACACTCAGTATCAGCAGAAGCACCAGCAGCAGTGGTGGCGGTGGCGGCAGAACAAGTGAATACTCGTATATTCGCAGCAACATTTCAATTTGACATAATGAGATATTCGTTAAGTACAAAACGGCAACCTGTCAGTGTATTGCGATCGCCTCTGTGAGGCGCACAGCAGCGTCAATAACGGCTGCGCACCTATTAACCGGCATCGAAGTCTCATAACTCTTTCGCTCTGCCTCTACCTACATATTCCTCGATCTACTTAGAGACAAGGAGAGGTATACATGCACCCTGTCAGAAATTCAGCACAGCGCAGTACACTCGGCGAATACCACGCCAACGACGACGACGCGACGTCTTCTTCGTGACCATGTGACATCTCAGCTGTAGCGTTAACGCTTGCGCGCAGATATATAGATCAGATAGGACATTCGATGTTGGGATAATTGCTGCTTATAACTCACCGCACAGCGTGCGGCTAAGATGTTTCCTACCATCTCCTTGCCGTCGTTGCCTCGTTGTTGTCCGTCGTCAGCTTCGTTTTTTAATTGGCCAGGCTCGCCGGGCGAGTTTCCTCCACAACGAGCGAAAAAGCCCTATTAACTGTGGTGCGGGTTGACCAGAATCCGAAAACCAAATAAGTCCACGCACCGTGCGTTCGTGTGTCTTCGGCGGAGCTATAAAACCCGAAAAAGAAGAAAACACCAAGGAGGAAGGATGATGACGGGGAGAACGAGAAACGCACACAGGAATAAAATTCTTTAATTAATTACATCCAGCCGGACTCAAAGAGGCCGCGGGCGATTTCCTTTGACGATGTGTGACCATAGGTCATTGATGGTTGTATTCCTCCTTGGATCCTTGTTGGGTTTGTTTGTTCCTCTCTCTTGTCGTTCGGGCCCACCAATATGCTGATGAGGTGAGCGGCGGCCAACTCTATGCGCGACGACGATGAGATTTTGGGTGATAATGATGCGCTGACGGTGCTGGTGATGGTAATGTTTGTGGCTTGGAAATTTGTCAGCAGGCTCCAGATGGATGAAAAGGATTTTTGCCGAAACAAGGAGCGGTGACGGGTTGCTTGGGAAGTGATAAAAATGAGACGGTGCACAGAGGCATGGGGCGGTGGAAGCTGTGGACTGGTTCTAAGTCGGCGCTTGCTCCGGATCGAATCATGAGTTTTACCAGTGATCGGTTTTATTAACTTGACGAAGCCACAGAGTTCTACGAACGAGGTGACATTTAACGATTCGACAGTGAATGACGACGCGGTCCGTCGGACTTACTCAGAAACTGCTGCAATAAAAACCAGCACTACCGAGAAGACACCGAGGGCAGACGACAGTGAGTCACTGCGAGTGTCGCATCACCCCTCACGTTCGTACGGGTCAGTTCCAAGCCCCACACATTCCATTCCGCTCATCATCGTTTGTCACCCACAGAGATGATCGATCGAATCGGGTCAGTTCCTTCAGAGATTAGCATTCCTCGGTGGGATTCCATTCCATCCCTTGACAAAGCAGCACACCTTTCTCCACTTGACAGGCACTGCCCACGACACGGCGATATCGTCAACCTGATTAAAGCGATCGCTGAGAGAGGGGAGCCAGCAAATGCGCACCCGAGTCGGGGTTCCTTTTGATCTTCTGTGGTAGAAACGTCAACTTGTAATGCTAATCACCTCCAATCCACAATCGGCTTAGGATTTCCAACAGTGTGCGCACTTTTTTTGTGCGTCCGCTTCGTCTGTTTTCTTCCGTCATCGCACACAGCAGCCGCAGCACAATTTCACGGGATTTCTTCAAACGACAGACGTCCGAACTCGACTTTGACAGCGCATAGACCCACTCTCAGGCACACAATTTGACCGCTGTAGGTCACAACCTAGGCTAATAAAACGCGACCAGCGCTTGGGAGACGTATACAAAAAAAACTGCAGAGATTATGACAGCGGCCCGTTATGTAAGAGCAACCATGCAAGACATTACGAAAGCGAATAAAATGTTGCAAGTTCAAGGGATTTAGGTTTTGGCCTCTTTCCCTTGGCCGCTGTTGGTGACGGTGCGCCGCGACTTGTGGTCAGAGGTGTGAAGCCTGTGCAAATGTCAGCGGAGAAACAAGGCAAAAAGGCAGATACAATCTGCACACACAATAATATTGACGTCTGACGTGCATTTGTCCGTCAATATTTGCATTTCACATGTCAGTCGGATTGTTGTGTGCGCTGTCACATTGTGACAGGTACCCTAGGTGCGTATGCGCACGGTCTTAATCTCATTTTCGTGAGACCGCCTTACGATCTAGATTGCTTGGTGTTTGGAAAGCGGTTTCTTCGCAGTCCTCGTCGTCGTTGTCGTTGTCGGCCAACTGAGTGCGTCGCGTCGTCTCCTTGGACCGACTTGTGGTGCTTTGAGGTGTTCTGCTTTGCCAATGGGTTCGCTACAAGTTCCATGGTGTACAACATTCCGTTTCGCCAATGTATGGCGGCCGAAGCAGTGCTGTTGTGTGTGCAAACAGAGAATGAAATTCACGCGTTCCAGCTTCGCGAAATCCATGTTTGGGAATTGTTAGAGCGCGGCAAAAACACATTCTTTCGTCGCTTCGCCCCGTTCATTTGTGCCGGCCGGACTTATGCAATTGCCAGCCAGGAGAGGGAGAAGGTTCAAAAGGTTTTGGCTTTGATGTTACAACCATATAACCATATGGCCAGATGGACATTCTTCTTGTGTGCACATGTTTGCGAGAGAAGCAAATCTCCCTGCTTAACGGATTCTCTGCAGTCTGTACACGCTGCAGGCAACAGCGCAGACTTTGTGGCAACAATGCAGAATGAAAGCGTTCACAGCGCGAGACGATCGCTGAATGGGCGATCGAACCACAATGGTGTTCCAATTGTTTGACGGTTTGGCTGTGATAGCAGACATGCGGGTTGACATATTTTCAGAACATTCGTTTGGGGAGTGAATGCAAATATGTGGTCACGTGATTTTATTTCTTCTGGATTTTGTTGCCTCAAATGGACAAGTGAAGCATTTGTTGTGGTTGAACAGAACCTGGATCTTTAGAGTTTTGTAATATAGCGGTGTTTGGAAAAGATGGGGGAATACTGCTGAAATAGTGCTCACAAGAGTAGATCTTTGGAACTTTTGAATTAAACAATGTCCAGCTTCAGGCTTAGGAATTTTGCATATGATTTAGCCCAACTGTTGGTCATATATTTCTGATGAGGAAGATTAAATCTCGAATTCTATCTTATCTAGCGCATAAGAGGTAACAAAGATGGCAGTGGTTCATTTAGTTTTCTTCACGGTATGAGACCACCGACCAACTTGTCACATGAATGATGACTTGGGAGCACGCCAAACCAAGTTTCCAGCTGTTTTGTAGAAAATGTATACGACCGAGTTCCTCTATCAATGCATTTAAGAGTGCAGTCCCATTGATGCAGGTGGAGAAGTATGAGTGTATCTGGCGAGTGATGGGAGGAGTACTGCTGAGCTTTCGTGGAGGAATGGGTCAATTTTGAAAGGCCTGTGCACAGAAGAGCCGAGCTTAGCGTCAAAACTAAGTTTTGTTCCAACAAACTGCCGAGATGGGGTTTCTTCGTGCTGTTGGTTGAGTTACTCGCCGTGATAGGGTTAGAGACAATGCAGTGCGCAAGGGCCTCCGTATTGAGCAGTTGCTTCTTCGAACGGAAACAGCTATGCTTGGGTGGTTTTCTCATCACGACTTGAATGCCATTCCACCACATCAGACGCAGGTCGAGGTGGTAGGAAACAGCATATGCGCATATTTCCGGATGAGTTAGTATCATATGGACTGGAGATCTCCAGTGGGACTTAAAGCGATCCCAGGCTAAATTATCCCATATTTTACATTTGGTTCGGCTTGTCGTTCCCTTCGATTTGGTCCTTGGACATCATGAGAAGAGTCGAGAGTCAAGCAGTTTGTTTGCTGAAAAATGTTTAATTTAAATTTTAGGCTCCTCAATTCACTTATTTATCAGTCATATCAGATCAGTGTTTACCATCAAAGCCTGTCTTGTATTGGCGAATGAGGACGAGGCCGGGATGCCAAATCTGGATCACAGTTAATATCTAAGACCAAACAACACAGTCAGCAAAATACGCTGTCTTAGCAAAACCAAAAGTAGATCCACCAGCCGCGCTGGAAAGCTCCAAGTCGGGAAATGATTCAGAAAGTCGTTGATTTCCAGATCGTTGCCTGGCTCTTTTCGCGGGGCGTCTTCAACTCAAAATTTAAGGTCTTGTGGGTCATGGAACAGCGCGAACTAACAGCAACAGAAATGTTGGCACAACCTTCTGTTACTGTGTGTCCTTTGGCACTCGTATTATCCACCATGATACATTGTATTAGTCATCTTTCACATCGAACCCGAGACTACTAGACGTGTTATATGCTTTGATCAGCACCAACAACAACCTCATGTCTTGACAGCGTTGCCACAAATCAAACTGATAACGTTTCATAAAACAGCAGAAATGAAGCAAAACAAAAAAATAAATAAATTTGCATTTTATCATCATCGACAAGCAGAGGTATCCTTCTTACTGTGCGACTGGTCGAGCCGCCAATAAAATTCCAATCGAAGCCCGAAGAGGGCACAATAAATTGACGAATAAAACAAACCGAAGAATCGGTCTGTAACCGCATGCAAATTAGAAATTCGTTTTGTTAATTAATTTATATTATATTTTTATTTGGTATTTATCCGTGTGTGAGAGACGGAGGGCCCGGTCTCTGCAGTGACTGCATTTAGGCGGCCAAGCTGGCGGGTTGCGTGCTGACCGTGGTTCGTTTGGGGTTTTGTTTTATTTTTTCGTCGACAAATTTATATTTAATGAGATCCATAAAATTTGAATTTAAGAGAGAAATGCCGCCACCTGAGTCTCAAGTCCGGCTTTCGAAGTGGATAGCCGCAATGCCGCCGTTCGGGACGCGTCGCATCGCGGCGGTCTTTCCTTCTGGCGCTGTTTAGAGAGAGAGGGGTACGAGAGAGAGAGACAGACGAAAAGCGGTTGGTTTTATGGCGCAAGCGAGTTGGCGAGTGCGGTCCTAGCGTCGGTGTGGGCATTTGATGGCGCATAAAAGCATAAATAGTCCTCGAGTTGGGGCGACTTGACAGAGTTCAAGAGATGGGGTGGTGCTGGAGCATAATGGACGCGCAAGGAATCGCGGCTAATTTTACTTTTATCCACAGAAACGCGGTATTTCGTCTCTTCGTTAATTTCGTAATTCTTTTTTTTTTTTTGGTTTGCTGGAGTGGATCTCGTGTGTTATTGAGACGTTTCTCATTGAGGACGCCTGGAAACAGCAGCATCCAGGTCAGGTAGGAAAGATTTGTGAGGCATGCATTCGCTGAGGGGGATGCCTTCGCCGGCGAGGACACTTCATGGGTGTTCTATGGCAGTGATAAAATTAGCAGGCAATCCTTTTGGTTTGCGGAATGATGTTTTGTCCAAGGTGACGGGGGCGGGGTACGTTTGCTCTCTCATTAGAATGGCATTCCCATTGGGGTCTATAGATTTATGAGAGCCTGTTAAATGCGGTTGTAAATATTGTAGTTTTGCGTCTCTTGTGTTCATTGGGGTTTCATATGGCCCACAATGTCTTGGAGAGGAGCTTAGGAAAATACTGATTCCATTGTTGAGTCATGCCATGCCAACAAACCGCCTTCAATTGGTCTCCCCAATGCCTTGTGTGTGTTAATCTCAAACCAATATCTTCTCTGAGAGAAACAAAACAAAATAAAGGCGGTTCCCTTTGATCAGAGTTAAGCTGTGAGCTGATGAAATCATAAATCATCTTATCACCTATCGCCATCGTTGATCGCTCGGCACCCGTTTGCAGACACAACCTTTTCATTGAGGCGATATTTATCTTCCCACCAGGTGGTCGCCTAATTATGACACGAAAACGTCCACAATTCCCCAGCTACTGGACGGAGCCACAAGCAAAAATCATCTTCGTCTTCATTTTCGCCGACAAATTAATTTCTTTCACAAATAAATTAACACTCATTAGAGGCCAAAAACTGATGTTGTCACAAGAAGAGAGTCGCCAACGTCTCCGGCGAAGATGTGATGGGATGTGCACGAAGTGGAGGGGACAAGCCGGCGCTCAGCCACCGTCAGCCACCTCTCTGCGGTTACAATCTCTCATCTCCATCAAGCGGCTTTGGAATACCTGTGGAGTTGATGATACGATCACCCGCTGTGATGTTACACCTCAGCTGGAGTTGGGGATACACCGCAGTAACAAATCAAAAGCCAGCAATGTCCTACTCCTACCATCGTGCTTGGCCGCTGGCGGTACGTACGGCTGCCCTCGTTTCGGGACACTTTGTCTCCGCGGAAATATGAAAGACTGACCAACGCTATGTTGGACCGTCGAAAACATACATCATCCGGCAGTTTTCTTTTGTTTCTTCGTTTTTTGTCCGTTTCTCCGTCTCGCTCGCTGGCCAGAATGGGCGCACATGTCCCCCATGAATCACTGCGACTAGGCTGCTGTAGCTGCACCTTTTTTCCGGTCTGTCTTCTCCTCCTTTCGTCACCTTATGGCGCCTTTACCTGAGCTGTGCTCGGAGTCCTTATCTCTTCACTGGCGCGACATTTTTTTGTTTTGCTTTTTCGTTCTTGCTCTTCCGAGTTTCGTGTTTGTTTTTTGTGTTTTTTACTTCTTTTTTTATTTCGGATTCGAGTACCCGCACGTCTAGCTGCGGTGACCCTCGGAGCTGCAAGTTGACGGTGTGATGCTGATGCTGATGCTGATGCCGTTGACGGTCCTATAGTCTTTGCGACCTACTGCAGGACCATGGAGAAGCTGGTGTTTGTCTGTTTTAACTTCAATTTTATTGCATTTTACCAACATTTACGTGAGGTTAGACGAAGGACTGGGTGAGACTGAGACGTGGGTCTCCGCTGTTGGCCCGGTGTGTTGCAATCGTTGTGTGGTAAGTGTGAGGCTCTATTGCACCGAGTTCTGTGATAACGTCAAATGGAACTCTTTTGTTTTATTGCGCAAATGAGGTTTACCCTGTTGGCCGCTGGTAGGTCGTTTTATTGCGATCCATACGAGAGATGTGGTAATGAGTTGAGAGCGAACAAGACGAACGCGATACACAAAGGTGCCGCTGCTGCACATCGTGTAATGAGCGGATAGTTTTGGTGAACTTTTTTTGAAATTGAACAAGAAACAAAAGGAAGGAGAAGAGTTTGATGTTTTACCTCTCGCCGTCTCGCATCTGATAAGACATTTCGAATCACGAAGCTCATGGTGTCTTGAAAGATCGAACCCCGATAGGAGCATAATGGAGAGACAGGTTTTTTTTTCTTCTATTGTATCACAAATTATAGGTTTGGTTATCAGAAAGTGACAAAGAACAACGTGCAGGCTGCGAAGATGTTCAGCAGTCGATGTTCAGTCTCCGAGGGACACATGGGGTGGTGAGGCGAGTTTAATGATGCACGTGTGACGGGCGTTGACATTGGTGAGGTGATGCTGCTGCTGAGACGCTGTTCAAGTGAAGTGAACAAGGCCGGCTGGAAAATGAAACTGAGTAGGGAAATGAACCAACAACTGGGCCTAGAAATTAAGCAGTCTCTCGGCGGACAGTTGTTAGGCAATTCTTCTGTTTGTCTGTTTGGATCCAGTAGGGACTCAGGGCACTCATGGGAATCAAATCAGGCCACGCATGCTCGTAGGACGGTACACACAATCAGTCTGCAGAAGCTGCAGAGACAGAGAAGAGGAAGAAGTTATCAGCTCTTGCCGTGCCCTCGCTGCACTTAGGAACACACGCTAAGGCTGAGCTGAATAACATCAGCTTAAGCTAGCTAAACCGTTCCGGAACAAGTGCCAACTGGTTCCACGGGCAGGAATTCTCCGCGTGGTACTGGTCTAAATGTGATTGTTCTCTGCGATATGTCACTAGAACCAGCACTCACATACATCAATTGTCGATGAGCGACTTAAATGAGCAGTCAAGGCAATTAATCACTTCCAGGGTATCCTGCCATTTAGCAGCCTAGCAATATTCTTTGGATGAAGCAGCCCAACCTTGCCCTGGAAGTTAAACTGAGACTTGTCGGAGATTGGGCTTTAAAGGTTGCAGCGTCTACTTTTCATGAAGCAACTCAGAGAATTCATCGATAATAGGACATTTCGCATTGCGAGGGCCTGGAAGAGAGAACGCAAACACTTCCCTGAAAGTAATGTATGGAAAGGAGGCAAACGGAGCAGAGTATTTCAATAAAACTAGAAGACATAAACAGGACTGTTGCAAATTCCATCAGGATAACAGCCGATGAATACAATCTCCCTAAAGAGTCAATGTTCCGAGCGAACTAGACTTTTGGCTGGGTCTTAACTGTCAGATAATTCTAAGATAAATTCAAGTCAAAGAACACATTCAACATATAGTGGCATGATTAAAGTCCAAGATCTTGACTGCTCTCGAAACATTGACACTAAACACCCCGCCGTCTCGTACAAGTCTTAATATTCTCCTCTTTTTTTTATCAAATATGTTGTCCACACTCAGCATCCATGGCAAACTGACCACACCCACCAGATCCTGTCAACACTCAGATTTTAATATTTGATGTTGATTTATGCCTCCTGCCAATTGGGAACGACATCCAGAGTCCCCTGCAGTGGACATATCGCCACTTTCAAGCCGATCCTTGATGTAATCTTTCACGTCTTGTCAACGCTCATAAATCATCGGCTTACAGGTCCTAACCAAAATAATCTACCTCAGACTATCCTTCATTTCTCGATAGACACCGACTCGAACCAGCCATTACACGCACAAGTTCTTATCGAACGGCGTAAATTTATTGCCAACAATCCACCTTCAGGTAGACCGTGTATCTGAACTCTCGACGAGCATTTAATGACATATTTAGTCGATTTCCGGATGTCGCCACTTGTCTGTCTAATTATCTGATCCAAGACTCATTCCATAAACAAATCAAAGAAAAAACAAAAGGAAAAAGAAAAACACAACAAAGACTGGACAGGAGAGGAAAACAAGGAGAAAAGAAAACCCAAAACCTGTGACTTTTGGGTTCGCAGAGCGTGCTCGACTGGCGTCAGACAGTTCGTAGGTCATATGGGCAATAAACTAAGGGACATACTCGTTGAGCAACCAGGGATTAGAGGCGGGATTGAAGTTGCACTTGGGATCTTATGAATGAAATTCCCCGCTGTGTGATGTTGTGCAGTCTGTCAGGATAACAACAAGTGATAACAAAAGTCGTTAGGTGAAGGACGAACTTGGCCATGACTCCATTTGGCTACCTGAATAGTCTGGACCGCGTTTGAGATCTTCGGATGTTTTGAATGAGCGTTTCAGGGACAAC
This sequence comes from Eristalis tenax, assembly GCA_905231855.2. Taxonomy (NCBI): domain Eukaryota; kingdom Metazoa; phylum Arthropoda; class Insecta; order Diptera; family Syrphidae; genus Eristalis; species Eristalis tenax. The sequence continues at coordinate 74,163,703 of HG993125.1, read as the reverse complement.
GTCTGTCGCCACAAGGAAATTACACGGTTTTCGGGACGAAAAAGGTCAGAGATGGAGCAGGATATGCTTCGGATTTTGAGGAAGGAAAGAGTTTTGATTCCTCCTATCGAAGGGTCTCAATTTTTGCCAATTGATTCAGGAGTAGGGATCAATGAAGTGAGTGCTTTCCTCAGACAAGGTTACACTTTGTTGCACTCTAGACCATGTCACCATGGCAGTGGCTTGAGTCCACGTCCTTATTGAAGCTCTCTAGATACCGAGACTCTGTCAATTTGCAAAGTTCTCTGTGAAAACTTAACCAGATGTAGATTGGGTTATGCTTTGCCCCAAGACATGGAACATAGATATCAGGGATGTCAAAAATGTCTGCTTTAGATCTGTTCGCGTTTGCAACATTACATCGTTGCATTATCAACGACTCGCATACCAGAAACGAATGATACCGTCAATTAGGTAGATCTTAAATGTTGTTCCTTGCATTTGTTTTCTGCCTTGTTGGAAAGTTTTCGAACTAAGCCACCAGTACCAGCATCTGGCAGAAATATGTTGATCCATTCTCCGTCACTTCACATGGCATGTGTCAAATGCAGTCGCTGAATGCACGTCACTGAACGCATCTGGGTTGTCAGCAGCAGACTGTTAACGCCTGTCATTGCGTAAACCATTACTCATCCCGTTATGGAAATCTTCTTACTGATTGGATTACGTCAACTTTTAAACGCCCAGAGTCTTACGTGTTGAGGCAAAAAACCTACATTTCTCATCTTGCTTGTTGGAACTATTTTTTTGCAACACAGTCTTGCCCCAGTCCATGGTCCACATCGCACAGCGAAACTAGTGCACGCCATTAGGAAGTGTTGAATAATACCGCTATTCGCTTTCGCATTTTGCATTTCGCACTCCCTTCCCCGCACTGCCCACTGCCATCACACATCATGTATGCAGACATTTTGCATCGTAAGCCATCATTAGTTCACGAAAAAAAAGCGCCCACCTTACGTCATCCAACATTTAGAAGAATTTTATGCTAATTAAGGCAACCCCACAGCACGCTGCTGCTCGGTGATGAGTGGAAAAGCAGACAAATTTGCATTTCATTTTGATGTGGTGTAACTCGACCATAAGAGCACAAAAAATGGAAGTAAGCCAGCAATTTGTCAAGCCTCAGCATGACACTTTGCATCTTCACCTGTCAATTTAAACAAACAACGCAACTTACACGTTTGTTTATTCCGATTAGAACATAATTTTGACGTTCAATTTTATGCTGGATAATAAAATTAAAATTAACGAACATGACAGCAAAATGGAAATAAGAAGAAAAATCGAGGGAAAAAAAGTATGACAACGGCGACGACACAATAACAACAACATATGCAAATGTCATTTTATTAGCCATTCGTCGATTTAATTTTTTCGCTAGTTTTACGAGCTATCAAAGTTCACGTTAGAATCGTTTGACAACTATACTACCTAGCGGGTGGGTTTTTGGGAGACCGTAGACAGGGGGGACAAGTTCGACAAGTTCGCATCGGTTATAGCGTTGGCAGGCGACCAGACGGCCGCGACGATCACGACTGACCGCAACGTCGCGGCGTGCATAATTTATCCGAAAGGAAGACACGAATGAAATGACGTGGAGATAATTATTAACGACCGCTCTAAATTTCCTATGCATACAGTCGATGCTACGTACAGCATACATATGAATAAAGCATATTTGTTATTTTATGGTGATCATAATTAAATGGGCTAATCAAGCAGGTCCACACTGACGTCTATTTTGGCTGAACACACGCCAGCACGGTGTGGAGAGACGATCGAGGGATTCCCGACGACGCCCCGCTGCCGAGGCCAGTCGAAGGGGAAAACCAGTAGTGAATCCGTGATGTAGTGAATGGGGTCTTGGAATGCCTTGTTTGATCAATTTACATGTGAATTCAAAGTGCGACCAGGAATTTCGGGACCGGGAGTTTTTGAATTGTATTCGAAATTGGATTGGGAATGTCTAGGTTTGTTTTTGGAGTTAGAAATTGAACTGTTAATCAAGGCGCGAGACTGGTTAAAATTCTTTGGGTCCAAAGTTCTATCTCAGCGGAACGAATGTGTTGGCAAACAGAAGACTGAGCGATGCAGTTGCAGTCGTGTGTTATCGATTAGGACTCGAGATCGCCTTGTTCTAGATTTATCAATTGATTTACGGTCATCTTAAAGACGGATGATTAGAGTGTTGTGTTGACAGCGCTCCGCGGCGGACTAAGGAATTTGCTACGCCTGAGCGTAAGATTGTCATCGCGTGCATTTCAAATTGGAACAAGCTGTGAATAATCCATCTTTTGAGGCTGGTCAACGGTGCGATTTGTTACGGTTGGCGGCCGAATTAAGGAACTGTCATCGCGTGCATCTCAAATTGGAACAAGCTGCGGAGAATCCATCTTTTGAGGCTGCAATTTGCTATGCTTGCTATATAATGTTCAATTAATGAAGCAGGTGAGCATAGCGTGCGTTTCGAATTGGAACAAGCTGTGGATAATTCATATACTATTTTGAATCTGATCAAGGGTTAGGAACGTTAAACAACATTTTAATTTGTTGTAAGTGACACTAATTGAATGTGGATGGGTTTCAAGCAAAATGCTTTTAGGCAATGATTGTGCTTATCTGTCAAAATCTGGACACACTGAACACATGTATGAAGCCGATAATAGAGCTAAATTTATGACAGCCATTTATAGGGTAGAACACAAGTGAGCTGTGCAAAGTCAAATTGCAAACGTGCAAATTCGCTGTAAATTTGCTTCACATTCAGCATGTGCTTGATTTTTGTCCGGTTTGACAGATAATCAAGTATTTTTTGACACTTAATCATGAACCGACGAATTGTGTTTTGAATTTCGCGCAATTGTTCGACTGATGGAGACAATATAATTTCTCAATAGAACCGCAATCTTTCTTTCGGATTTTTGAAATATTGTATGTATGTAGTTCGAAGCGTGATTTCCGTGTTTCCAGTGACAGGAGTAGAATTCAAGGCCGTCACAAGACACAGGGTGCAGTTTCAGTTCAGTTCGTATTTGAATAATCATCCACCAACAATGGTAGTGATTTTTAAAATAAACATCTATTTGACAGATCACAACACAAACAATTCCATTTAAAAACATGCAACCTAATACCCACAAAATGATGTCCTTGAAATGAAGTGCTATTCAACCGGCACACGGTGTGTTGAATCGGAATAAAACCAAATATCAACAAATTCCCAGTTTACTGTCACCACCAGTCATTGAAACGGCGCGGTGTCGGCGGCAACGACGACTACGGCGTGAAACCGACTTTAATAAATCATAAAATTTAACCATAATTCCTGTAAATCGTCGACCTCAGAAATTCCACTAAAACAACAACAAAACTGACGAAGCAGACAAAAAAAAAAAAAAAAAAAGAAGACAAACAAACACGTTAAATCAAAATCAAAACAATAATGACATCGTCTTGGTCGACTGCGCGAGTCTTGCACTTTCGAAAAACTTCGCGCATCACCTACTGACATTATTATTGCGGACATGTCTGTGACATGTCAATGTCGCACAGAGTGCAAATAAAATTATTTTAATAATTTGCGTGTCGAACTCGAACTCGAACACCTTTCAGGTTACTGCTTCATAAAATTTAATTATTTCACCTCTTCTGCCTTCTCAGTATTTTTGGAATGATTATACGCAATTAATTTATACTCCGATTTGTCATTTTCGGTATTGTTTTGACACTTAATTTTCGGCAATAAATTTAACTGCTGCACAATTTGACATGGCTCATTGTAATCAATCATGATTTATAGCATAGATAGATTTTTGTGAAGTCAATGCACTGTGAAAAGTCGGTACATTTTTCTCTCCTGTTTTGAATGCGGTTGCGGTGGTTGTCATTATGGTCAGTTGACAGTTTGGATGTGGTGTCATTAAAATAAACGAATGGGATAATTATGAAATGACTGCTTCATGACAAATTGGACGTGAACACCATGAATGCATTATTTGAATGAATTCATTTTTCACATTTTATGATGCTTTTGGATAATTTTTGCGTGAAATTTTTGACGTGTGTTGTGATAATTGCGAGAGTGATAAATTCTAGATGACTTTCGGTGTGCAGTGTGGTTAGGAGGGCATCAGCTGTACACCCGGGAGAGGTCATATTCTTCAGGTCTAAGCATTATTATTTAAATGTTTACACTTAGTCATATTCATTGTTAGACATCAAAGAGCCCTGCACGGGTCAACACTAAAAAGCTGCTCGTCTTCTTTGAAGTACAATCATATTTTGAACTACGTCATGTTTTTGAAAGGATTTGAATGATTTGCAGTTTCCTGTCTGTTTAGTCATGCAACAGTGTTTTAAGTGAAAGGCCACCTGCAAACTTTAAACCAACAGATGTGTCGAGTGGAAATGTCAATGTCGAACTTCATATGCTTTAATCGGACACACGACGAAAAGAATGTCTGATGTAAAGCACATGTGTACCAAGAATTGGCTACTTCAAAGCAAAGTTAATCAAAGCGAAAGTTAGTTTATGGATTTGTACCGTGATTTATGATGAACTGTCAAGCTGAATAGGAGTGCGTCTGAACCATCAGTAATGAAAAGAAGCGATTTGATTTTGAAGAGATTTCACGAAGGCTGTTGAATAATGTGTTCTTTATCGAATGTCACAGTCCGGGGTGAATCGGTTAATTCAACACGAGTGGAGACGCCGTACTCTCTGAACATTGCGGATGACTAACTGGAACTGGTACCGTGGTTGTTACAACCGGAATCGAACCTAATGCTTCACCGAAAAACGCGACGGCATCTAAGCGACTTCCCTTTAAAGAAGCCAGAAGTTAGAAGTGTTTCTTTAATTTTTAGGGTGCATGTGGGGTACTGTGCTGCCAATTCGTGGTAAATTTGATTGAAGTGCTATTTTATTGGTTTGGTAAAATGGTACAATGAAGGAGTAATGTTTGATGCAAAATGTCCTCGAAATCCTGCAGTTTATTAAATGTCACCTCTGAACTGGCATTGGAAGCACTGTTGCGACGCAGAAGACGCAGCAAATATTAGCTGAGTAGGCTTCGTTATTCATGGCGATTCATTCATTTTTAAACAAAACAAAAATTTCATTTAAACAAATGAAAAATAAAACTTGAAATGCAAGAAAGTACGACATTCTGCATCTACGGAGCTTAAGCATGGCACTGTAAATAAAATCCTTGAAAATCGAGACAATCCAAGAGTGTCTTACCATGAGTCCAGCAAGAGTCCAGCTTATCCAGAATTTCAAAAAGATCCTATCTTATCGCAATCAATTCAATAAATGTCATCTAGTTGCAATCGACTTCACTAACTGTTGTGTTGTTTATCATTTGGACAGACAAGCACTTAAGTTGGCAAGCTTTTGAACGGAATTTCACATAACCGCACTGTCTAATAGTCAAACATCATCTGTCATGCTGACTGATAGTGTTCACACGAGGAAGCCATTCAACACTTCATCTCAAGCCAATTTATGAGTGATGACTAGAGTGTCTCAATAGAGGATGGGAGTACCTATTCATCTTGTAATGTTGCACATGCGCGGGACATGTGCTTTTCGCAAAAGACTATACATGATGCAAACGCCTTTGCTTTGAGAGTGTCTTTTCAAAGTAGTTGTGTTTATTGTTTAGATTTGTTATTTTCCTTCCTTTTTTGTTCTAACAACAGGTTACTTGTACACATTTTGGGCATCTAAGGGACTTGCTTTTTTGAAGGAGGCTGCATTCATTCATCGATCGGGAGTTCTAAGCGGACTGTGTTCTCATTTAACCACATTTTGACCACTTTTACCACTCTCCTTCGCTTCGTTTAGACACAAGCCAATGTAAGGCCAACTTGAAGATCCTTTTGTTCAACATTTTCGGATTATTCAAAAGTGAAATTGTGCCCTGTCAAAGAGTACACAAACTTTTGGAGACAAACACTTGAGGTTGACAGCGGCTTGGATGCCCTTGTCGAGAATCTCAACATTCTGTCACTAAGAGAAGTATTTTTAACGATCGTGACAGTTCACTTGCTGCGTTCGGATTGAATCTGACTTCTGATAGATAGACAAGAATTTTAAAAACTTTAAGATTTCTCGTGCTCAACGAAGCATGGTCAACACTTTAGGTGAGTGTACTTGTGCTTCATTTATGCACATTAACCATGCTGTAAGCACCCGACTGACGTGGAACTTTCGGCACTGAAATGCATGCAATCAATCCGCTTGGGCACTGATTGGTTGCATCTAATTTTTCGTCCATAATCTCAAAATCTCATATTTCTGTTTGACGTGGTCCAATTATGGAGTGAAGTGGAAGACACACTCTGACAGTTGTGTTTGTTTTGTTTGATCATTCAATTTGGTACTCAATTGGAATTGAGGGCGGTGTCAGTTTTCATTTTGACAGTTAAATTCAAGAATTCTAACTGCATACTGCGGGAAAACTATTTATTTGACATGACATTATGACAACAAGTGATTTGAAAATGGAAATAATGGCATCTGTCATGGCATGAATCTCTAAAAGACAAGTCTTAAATGACAAATCATCCCATCATCTTTGATCTGGTTTCTACCAAACCCATCGAAATGTGACAACTTCCTTGAAGACAAATTTCCTTATTTGACAGCTTAACGAACTCAAACAAAATACTACGTCCAGTTTTCGAAAGCGAAAATATGCTGATATTCTTGACGTTTTCGAAGTGAACGTCTTGTTTTCGACGATCATTTGTCAGAGAATTGAGTGCGAAAAAGCAAAAAATATGCCCGATCCCGTCGTCGCCGACATTCCGACGGCATAGACAAAAATTAAGAAAATAAAATACAAAATATAACTTACTCGTTAAGACCTCATGACCGTGACAATCCAAATCCAGGTGATGGTTCATCACCAGCGATGGTTGTAATCCACTTTGATGATTATGCAAGGGTAGCTGGTGTGCCAAATGGCCACCAATCTCTGCCATTACCATATATTATGTTTATTTGAACGATGTTACCGAAATTAATAAGAAAAATAAACTTCTCTCGTATTTCTCTCTGCCCGTCTCTTCACACGCTTCGTCGTTCTCTTTGACTCTATCTATTTATTGTGTTATCCTTTTACGGCACTTCTTTTTTCTCTTCTTCTTTTCTTTTTTCTTTTTCCTCGAGACACACACAGGATTTCACAGTGCAATCCTTCTATTTAGCTCTTCACGCAAACGAAAATCGATTAGCTCACTTTATTGATGGTTGTATCCTTTTGTATATTGCATGCATAGGTATTCATTTACTTCATACTTCATACATATATGTATTCCTAAGGCACTCTCACAGACACGTCAAAGGGTGGACGAACAGAATTTAGGAAAGCAATGAAAGCCAACGAAAAAAACAATAAGAACACAAATGAAACGACAACGCTGACGGCGATTATTCTAATTATGTCACCAAAAAATTAAAATTTTCTTGTTGCCAAATTCGACGGGAATCCCTTCTTGTGGAAGCCACCCTTCACGTCGCGAGCGGTGAATTCCGACCGACCGATGTGTGTAAATGTCAGAAAGCAAAAAACAAAAATAAAACGAACCGAACTGTCACACGATACTTCACTCTGTGTCACAGTGGCAGCAACAACTTTGTGCACACAACATACAACATCAGCGTTTCTCGAACGACTAAACCGGTATACAGGCGAAAAGGTGCTACGGCCACACCAACGGTGACGGTGACGGCGCTATTGCCTCTGCTCAGCCATACCACACCACACCACCAGAGGCCACCCCTTTCGGTGTGTGTGCCGTTGAGTGTGTCAGATGATAGGTGCGCCAGTGTGAGTGGTCGGACTGTCACATGACTTATGTATACCACGGCAAGGCAACTGCCTGCCTTCAGGTGGGTGAGAGAGTGAGCGATAGGCGAACACCACCCATTGATTTCTGGTGAACCGGTTTTTCTACCTAAGCCGTCAGATGGCTCGTGGCACCTTGTCACTCGCATGCGAACTCGTATTTCTGTCGCGTAGCCAATCGGGAGACGGTAAGCCGCATGCGTCAGAACATTTCCAACGACAGGTTGGCCTGATTGGGCGGAGGAATCAGTGGCAAATGTGTGTGTTGAGCAAGCTGCCCCTTCTCCAAGCCACGGATTGTGCATTTGGTGACGGGAACTGGTTACTTTCGAAGATTGGGGATGGCTCAATGTGTGTGTGTGCGAGGTGAGTTCGGCCAGTTTCGAAGAAGATTATTCGAATTTTTGCTCTCAAACAAAATGGTTGGCGTTCCGCGTACGCTGCTTGCGTGAACGCTCTTTCCTCTGGAGTTGTGTTTTTCGCATTTTTCTGTTTCCTTTCTGGGCGGGAGTGTGAGTGGGGCGGCTGGGCTATGTAATGCTGGAATATAAGGTGTAGCTTGGGGGTGATCAAAGGTTTTACGAGGGTGTTCGTTCGCACTGTGAGTTTGCGTGTGCATGTGTATGTGTATGTGTGTGTGAATTGTGTGGGCTTGTTCGGGAGGTTGTGATGCAATGAAAATATTTATTGTCTTGCATGAAAATCGTTGTTGGTTGATTATTGCCTAGAAGAACGTTTCCTTTCTTTTTTTTTCAGCGCGTTGTTGAAACTGTTGGTGAGTGGGAGGTGGGGCGGAGGGGAGCCACACACCAGAGGGCTTTGCGGGGAATTGGGAGGATTGGGTGGAATTTTGCTGCTATTCACTGGCTACTGTCAGTGGTATTTGGGATTTAAATTCCAGATGAACAGCTTTAAGCGCGCTAACATTAAGTAGGTAGACAAATGATTTTTTTTTCTTCCTCTTACACGTCTTTCGGACAATTTTGTTTGAAAAATTTATTGTGTAGGTTTGTTTTGGCATGTCGGTAGGGAAAACTTAGTTATCTTTCTCCATTTATCGTAGGTTCAGGTTTGGAGGCTAAAATGAATTGACAGATATACGACAATGGGTTTCAATAGAGTGGTGAACGTAGTGACAATCAGCATTGACATGTTGCGGTATGTTGGCTAGATGACATGCGTAACTACCGACGTGCGGTGCGACAGATCGTGAACAAATTTCGGGCGTTCTCTGCGTTGACATAACTGTTTTGGTTCTAATTAAAGTTCTGACAAAAGGCCAGCTTAGAAGTGTTGACATTTAATCATTTTTTAAGCAAATTACTTTACGGAAAGTCGCACACGATTTAATGAGGTCACACTTGGGAGTTTTATAGAGCGATGAGTACTGTACTGTTTGAGGAAGTAAATTTATATGACTGTATATCGTCTTGCGGTGAGAAGAATAGGAATAGTTTTGGGACATCTACTAAGCGAATTTATTCTGCGATCCATGAAGCCAAAAAACTGGCAAAGCGAATTTTGCATTCTGACAATTCGCATGGAGTCAGCGACTCGGATTATAAAGACTCTCTCATCGTTTGTCTGTGCAACGAAGAATCATCTAGGCAGTTTCCAGAGTTTGGCAGCACTAAAATCACAAATTGTCGAATTTACAGATAATTTTTTTTATTTTTGTTAAAGGTGCTCCAATTCAGAACAGAAATGAAGTATGATAGAGAAGCCCAACTTGTACCTCTCTTGCCCCTTACAATTTTTGACAACCATTTTTTACATAATTTTCTAAAGCCAAATTGACCAATCAGAGAACGGCATTTACGTTATTTCGTGAATAACTATCAACATTTCATGAATAACTGTCAAAAAGCTTCTGAAATTCGGGGTCAATCAGCTGTGCAGTTGGGCATCTCTATCATACTTCATTTCTGGTTCAGAATATCCTCAGTCTACTTGTTACAAGTGCTGCCTATTTGCAATTAATGTAGCGGGGTCGAAATTATGTCCGAATAAAGTGCTGCCAGATCTAAAGAATTGTGTCTGAATTTTCTTCGACAGACTAAGTTTTGATCTCATCATACTTGATGAAGGGGAAACAATTGATTTAAAGAACAAACTTAAAATCCTTCACTCTTTTTCTCGTTCATAAATTTGGAAAGTGGAACATTCAATATACATAGCAATGCTGCCACTTCGTAAATTTCTTCTGGCATTCTTTCTTCATTTGGAAATGCTAATGTTTTCGTACATTTTGCTAGGACTAAGTATTCACTGAAAGTGTGGCAAAATTTGGGTGACATAATAAATTTTCACCTGCCGTGATGGAAATGACGCATCAAAATATAGTGAACAAGACTATTTTACAAGAAATTGATTTGGTTTCACTTCCCCGCACACGACATTTTTTATAGATATATTGATTGAAATGCGTTACATTCAAGTTAAATACCTGCAGAGAAACTTCTGTCATCGGATCATAAGACAATCCTTTTTTAAGAAGTTTCACAAAGCAAATCACTCGTCATGTGGCACGAAGCATGACTTGAATGCGCCGAGTCGTATGAGGAGTTCAATGGAATAAAATGTTTTTCAAACAACCGCAATTCTACATTTTAACTAAGTAACTCAGACTAAAGATTCTATAAATGTAGTGGGCTAAATGTCAGGCCTTGACCATAGTCAGATGTTACGTGCAACAGTTGCTGTGGAAGATAAGGCTAGCGCCAGAGCTACAATAGTAGTTAGTTTAAAGCAAACTGTTGAAGGTTGTTACGGGGCCTAATGGAATGGAAGTTACCGGGCACACCAATCTTCAAGTCATCGCTGAAATTGTAGAGGAAGGCGAAGTCCTATATCACCCCTGTCGAAAATTAGTCGTACCTCATAGCGACCAGTAATACTATTCGTTATAACAATTTAATTTAACCTTTTATGGTGGTTTAGTCTGATCTGATGGATTCCTTGTATTAAGGCATAGTCAGATTAGAGGCGACCATGATATACTCGAACTCTCATTTTTAACATAATTGATTTAAGTAAGCTTACCTTGCTGACCAGAGCAAAAAAAAAAAAAGACATTCTCAGATTTCAAGGTTTCTACCCATAATTGCTTCTGGAAACTTACGCAACATTTCAACACAGGCACTGCCAATTTGAATTAATTTCGCTACCACTTAACGAAACTTAACCCAGTAACGAAACTTAACAAAACTTAACGAAACTGAGAGAATTGCTTATTGATTGACTATGCTGGTGAGGTTAGGGAAGACTGCAATGTTGATCATTGTTATTTTATTAAAAAAAGAAGGCTTTACATTCGAATTGAAGGAACATGCAACAGATGTGAGATCTTATGCAGAAGACAAACATCATGTTGAATGTCTCCTTTTGAACTTAAACTGCACCAGAAATACAGCATAATGTAACCTAATCATGTCCTTAAGTCAGAGCACACAATAAAATGCAACACCAAGCAAACTCTATAGATCAGATTTTCAAAAATGAATGCCAACTGTCAGTGACGTCATATCGACGTCGACGGCATATGAAAATTGCAAAATAAATCCCGCTTTCAGACATCCCCATTCTTGTGCGCATTGACAACGAGACACAAGTCCAAGAGCATATCCCCAAAAGACGTTACAAGGCATGCACCAATAAATTGTTTAACTTATTCCCCGAAAAGTCGTTGAAACCATAAACAATTTATGTCACGGCATCGTGCAGCATCTCTCATTTGCATTCTCATTTCGAGCCGCAATAAAATTCAATGAACAGCATTTACCCTTACAATCTGATGTTATTATTTATAAATAAAAAAAAAAGGAAAACAAAAGAAACAACGTGTAACCCCACGCTGTAGACGGCAAGACAGCGAAGAGTATTACCGTCGTATGACGTTAAACAAGTTTTCTGTGCTTATCAGTTTGAATTCAATTAGCAAGCTCGTCGGCTGCGTTTTCTTGAAATAAAACGAAAATTCCTGAATTTTCTGAATAAAAACGAATTTATTGAGTATAAAAATGCGCCGAGAAGACTTATCTCTCAGGAAACAGGAAATTTGTAAAGATAACGACGATGCGGTGGGGTACCTACGGAGTACGTACATTCCTTCCTATCTCGTACCACACCAAATTAGGACTACAATGCATCCATCCATTAGGCTGATAATGTGGATGCTTTTTATTACCAAAAAAGAGAGAACAAGGAAGAACACAAAATATGCTGTGGTGTCCTGTAAGTTCCGCATTTGTTTTTCTCGTGCTGTGGATATCCTAAAACAGGTAGCATTGTGTCACACTCACACCAACCACACTGTCGCTGTAGCCGAGTTCTAAATTCAAATTCGAACCGAAATTCTCATTATCCTGGACATGGATTGCAGCCATTATTGGGTTGCCGTCTCCTGAATCAGCTTTCACAGGTTTTTTTTTTATATATTTTCTTTTGTTGCTGTTGTAGTTCCTTCTTTGGCAACGTCCTTTTGTTTGGACTCAAAAAATGAAAGACAGGCCGACCGATGACAGCAGGAGAAACAGGGACAGCGAGACAGAGAGACAGACTTGGTGTTGTTTTATACGGACTACGGACAGGTAAACACGTGTCCCCAATGAGTTGAAAAGGGAACACGAGAGTCCGTGTCCTGCCACATTTTAATTTTCCTAATGGATATCGATCCCTTCGCTTATTTTTTTGTTTCTTCTGTTTTGCCCTCCTCGGTCGTCTCACTCTTCGGCTGCGGTCTACGAAGGCAAAATGTGTGTAAAATGGCATAGATACACGCATACACCGATGCACAGTAAATGACAGCATGCAGCGAACCAGGACGGAGGTTGCTTCCCTTCTGATTATGATGTGGCTGGCTGAGAGACAAAGGTGGGGGGATAGGAAAGTTCCAAGTACACTACGCTCTACAGCAGCGGCAGCAGGACTGTGTGTCATCATAACCATCGTCGTGTCGCCGACTTAATGTCCTTTGAATGGTGGTGTATTATCCCTTTTTTGGGGAAACGAATTTCTTTGTGAATTTAAACCCTTTTACTGCTTTCACTGTAGCACAGAGCATACAAGCACATAAGCACTCCATGCCGGCTTACAGTGTGCGGGCTAAAATGGGGTAAAGTTGGGTGTCGTTCGGTTCGACGGCGGCGGGACGAATACGAGTCCTCGAGGGGAAGGATTCCATTGAAATTGTATGCGTGAATGAAATGAATACGAGGGACCCGACTGAGGTGAATAAATTTATGTTGGCTTTGTTGTGATGCAGGATTTATTTCCGAGCTGTGACCTCTTAATGAAAGCTTAAGAATCCGAATGGGATGTGACCCTGGACCGAGGGGATGCCGAGGGGGATTGGGGTATGATTTAGTATTTATTAAAATGAAGTTCAGGATGGAAGGATTTATGGGGATACCTGCCAGTATGGCAATGTCTTTTCGATTTTCTGATGAATGTGGTTGCCTTGCAGACAGACGAAGGGTTCTTGTGTCAGGTGACAGCCATGAGGCGGTCCATTTTGTCGACGGGATTTGGTGAAAAGTTTAATTGCAACTGTTATGCCATGAGAAGTGTTCGTCTAGTTTGTTAGTGTGCGTGGTTTGGCATTTGTGAAATAAACAGTGAATCGCCTCAAGAAGGTTAGCTTTGTTTTTTAATGTGTTGTCGGCACCCTCCTGTGGTCGGTTGTCGTTAACACACGCAAATTTGTTATCACAAGCGGCCCTGAAATTTGCTTCATACCGACTGTTCCCGATGCTGTACTCTGGGGACCACTTCTGATGAGGACCACTCCTACCCAGTGAGACAGTGTATTTGAAGTCTTCCCTGTTGCATTTTGTTTACTCTACATTCCCTAATTACTTTATGATACAACTTTGGCGTTGTACGCTGTTCGTTCTTGTGCTCTGTACCCGACACTGTCTGAATTTCAAACATTCTGTACTTCTCCATAAGTTTTTGCTGCACATCGACAGTATGCGATGAAATTTGGCTTCCATACGTCATATTTCGAAAAGGGGCGTCTTAGACCTGACACTTAGGGATTGATTCAAGCGACAACGATATCATCTTTTGGGCAGAAACGTGTATATGCCACAACAAGCATTAGACAAGACCAGCGATTTCAGCAAAAAAAAAAAAAATATGAGTCACAAGTCGAATTCGACGGTATTGCTAAAAGTAGTTGGATTAGAAGAGATATGGACCAATCGATTTTCTGTCGACCTATAGAGACTTACCAATCAGTAATTAATTGTTTGAGTAACCTCGTCTCTGGTCGCCATAGGGAAGTGCGTTGGTGCGTCGACTCATACGCTGGCGGGGTGCCAGGTTTAATCCCCGAATTTACCAACTTTCAGGCAGCTCTTATTCATGGCTCCACATCTTTCCAATCACTCGCAATGCCTAATGCGTATTGCGGCCTAGGAAAAGCTTCTCAAACATCGCGGACTCGGCATCAAATTGTAGGTCTCAACCACAATAATGTAGGACAATAGCACACACAGCGCAAATAGGTGCTGTAGAAGCTACCTCGGACTGCGGCGCCACCAGTGCCGCAACTCGGTTTTTATCCGCCCGGGGCTAGCTTCTAAATTTGTGATCTTGAATGCATGTGGATGAAGTTAGACCTGGGCCTACGCCCTGTGCCTGGGCACCGCTCCATTTACGGCACTGAGAGCAACTAATATAATTACTATTTAATACGTCTCCGTAAATGATTGTGAGTGTTCAATAACCTGGACCTGACATTTCGCGTTCTAAGGGAATACGACCAGAAACTAGCAGCACAAATAAGTCTGCACAAACTGTACCTACCATGATTTCCAAAGTTTGTTGTGATGTTTTGCTGTCCGCGCCCTTATTGAAGCGAACTGTATTTTTGGTACAAGTCAAAAGTTCTGATTTCATTTCGTGACGTCCAAGAAGAGTGCTACATCTGGTTACGGTCAAGGTAGGGTAAAAGCATAGGAAGTCAGTCAAATAGTGCCCAATCATGATACCTCACATCATGCTGCAGTGTGTTCAGGATTTAGTGGGAAAGTCGTGGCCAAGGACAACACTGCTAATGCCCGAAGAGTCCTCGACTCCGAGCTAGTGGGACAATGTAAAAGAGGACGCCCACGAAATCGCTGGATCAAACAAGTGAAAAATTGGATGCAGCTGGCTAACGATCTTTCCAACTGGAGAGGGTTGTTGGTTCAGGCGCAGTTTTATCCCGGGCTGTAGCGCAACTAGAAGAAGAAGAAGAACAAGTCGAAATTGTAAAACCAGCCTTAGCTAGCCTGTAGGCTACCTCGTTCACACATGACGTATTGGACATACTAGAGGAAGTACATAATTTTTTCTGTTTGAAGCTGTGTTTCCGTTGTTTTAGCCCGTTTCTTACTTTTGAACACTCACTTCTCACGGGTTTGACGCACGGAAAGTATGAGCCTCAACTTGGACATGAAGACGAAGCCTCGCCAAATGTCGAAGCATAAAGGTAGTGCTCCCTAACGGTACAGAAATATCAACAAACCAAAAGTATCAAGTATCTTGGCGTTAACTTCACGGAAAGGTTGAAGTCAAACAGTCATGCGAAACTGACCCTTTAGAAGGCCAACCTAGGCTTCCATCGTACATCTGTCCCTTGATGCGCAAGCAAAATGGATTAAGCCAGAGGACAAAACTGGAGGCTAAGGATCTCTAAGGCTCGCAATTTTCGAAAGAAAAATACTGCGAATAAGTACCGGACTCACCTTCGACAGGGACCGTCAAAGGCACCACAGCAACAACAGGCTTTACGAACGAGCACGCATCATCCCCCTGCAGCAGTACATGGTGACATGGTGACAGAAAGCAGCTACTAGAAATCAACACCCATCCTAACCAGGAAGCAAGAACCTGAGAAACACAATCCCCGGACAACGCTACCTCAACGCGTTAAATCTGCTAAACGAGCAGGACTTTCCAACGACTTCGAACAACGAGCTGCATGGATTCTACCAGAGCAGCGATAGCAATCACCATCGAGGCTAAGTCGGCTAACACATCACCACCCCATCCTAAAAGGACCACCATGGACACACGGACTTGATCAACCCGATGTAAGCACCAGCCATTGTAGGACCTCAAAGAAAAAAACCAATAAATCGACAATAATAATAAAAATTAAATTAAACAAATTACATCAGTTGAGCCAACCCTAAACCCTAAGCTTTAGTTTGGAACCTCAACTGTAAGAAGAATTCCGATCAAATAAATTTTTAAATCCTTTAAATCCGAAGACGAAGCCTTTATGTAAAAGCAACTGTACTCGTATTTGATAATCTTTTTATAATTGAGTATATATCTGTGTCAGCACGGAGTTTTAACTTTTGAAATACTGTAGAGGATTTAATTCGAACTCAATGCTAGGTCCCTTGAAAAAGCCTGTGTTTCGGTAAGCTCGTGCATTCGAAGTGATTGCTTAGTCGGGCTGCCAGCGAACAGGCTGTAATTTTAAATCAGTAGCTGGTTTCCGCTCAGTAATTCGATTTTTTCTTGCATTTGTGCAGTGACTCGGAAGAGTTGGAGCCGTATGTTATGAAAGTTGCTCGATTCGGGGATTCAACCGACAACACGATGTTTATCAGTGGACGCACCTACGCACTACGCCAAAGCAGTCACTTAATTGACAAACTCAAACTAAGCAAAAAAACTTTAATATTAAAGTTGGCAGTCTAACTGTGCTTATTTCTGGCTTGTTGAAACCCAAATCTTTTAAAAAAAGGTCATGACTATGAATTATTTATTAGGGCAGAGAGGATCGAAATGCGCTCGAATTTATGTAGGGCCGGTGTCTAAACATTTCTGGATCATAATCAATCCTGTTAATATGCTTAAATGATGGACTGGCATCCCACTGGCTTCGGCAAGGAATCATCATTATTTTCCTGGGCAAAGCACTCACTAGAAGTCTTCAGGGAACTCGATCCTTCGCCATTGACTCAGGATGGCGTCTGGCTACATCGTCCTAGGTCGGCCAAGTGGTCGTGATGATGGGGACATTTGTGCTTGTTGACCAAACCATAGAAGCCTAGCCCCATATCTGTTCGTAGAAGCAGCTGTTCAACATTGAGCTCCTCTTGTACTGTCAGGTGTCTCATCCTATCCCGGCGAGTTATTCCTCCTTATGTCACCCGTCACTGTGACAAATTTGTATTCAATTAGTCACCTAAATGTCACATAAAGTGACTAAGGCAGTATGAAGTTGTCACACTGACATGTTCCACCTCTAAGAGAACAGGGGCACGAAGAGATCTCATCTCGGCAGCTTGTATTCGCGGTCCTATTCTTTTGGGCATGAATACTGAGTTGAAAACTGCAAACAAAAACAAACACCGTGGTTTGATATACAATTTTTAATTTCGCACAGAAGCCATTCCAGTGGCTGCCTAATCTGACACACTCCATCGACATGTCTAGACAGTGTTCCATTACCTGTCCTCAGATTGGCATCAAGCTGAATAAGTCCGTGCATAAAGGTCGCCCACTCTACCAAATAACACAAGAAATATAATGCTTTAGGCATCCAAGGTTCCATATTCGACTGGAGTAGGAGCGAAAGCAACGCTTGTCGATTTCCATTCCGCTCGACCGGTCGTGGATGGATTTGAAGATTATCACTCCGGTTGAGGAGAACCGCAGTCACATGAGCATCCTCCATAAAACAAAGGTATCTAACGATTCATCGGGTAGAAACAAATCATAAAACACGAGGTTAAAACTTAGTCGAGGCAGATGTTCATGACGAAGTCATAGTTCTCAAGTAGCTACTACACACGACTTCAGACAAAACGATATGCTCCACACCACTCCACGACCAGATCAGGAAAAAACCACACTCCACCTTAAGGCGTCTTAACAAATCAGTTGAATATATAAATTCAAATAGAAATTCATAAAATGCTTAAGATTGACAGGTGGCAATTGACGGTCTATTTCATCACACGACGTGCTCGATTTGACAGATTACTTGAAATGTGGTCCTATAAATCCACGCAGATAATCACTGCTTAATAGAATTCTTAGAGCGAACTTCGTACCAGCTACCAATCACAGAACTAAATAAAAGCCGTCCAACCGCCATCAAAGTGACAGATCTAACTGTCAACGTATCTATCTCTCCATCTCGCCTCAGCGGTAGCGCCATTAGAGCACTAAACAGCGGCGTTCTTATTGACCGAACTCATGGTGGTCTTTTAGCGCCTTTGCGTCACTTTAATTAGCGAATGAGGGAAATTGCCGCTGCCGCGTTTACATGTCGTAGTTTGTATCAGAAATCGTGCCTTCACCCGTTCCCCGCCTTTACGACTTAATAAGTGCAATCCGGAAGGTTTTAATAATTTCACACTTATTTACGCCCATTTATAAGCTACCGTAATACACACAAAACTTCCACTGGCATCTGTCATCCCACACGAAAGACAAAACCCGCCGCCTTTCCAGATGTCAATATAAAATGTCAAGAGCCTCGAAAGAAACACGTCACTCTTTGAGACAGAGGCACATTTCATTGACAATGAACAGCGACATGAAATTAATAAAAAAAATTTCAATTCTTTATTGCATTCAGTCAGAATTATAAATTGTGGGCAGAGTAATGGGTGGTCACGATATTTTTTTGGGGGGAAAATAAAATCGAATCGAATTCAAAGTGTGACAAGTAACGAATCACAAACGTCGTGCGCTAATTGGAATTTTGATTGGAGTCGGATGTACAGAATGATGACTCACATATCTTGGGTTTATCCAATTCCAATTAGATTTCGTTTCTTTTAGTGTGTTAATCAAGACAAATCAAATTTGCCACTCACATGATTTATGGACTAAATATTCAAAGAATGTCTTTGAATCTCGGGGCGAAGATTATTTCTGGGCATCGCGCCTAATGGCAATAATTGTCAATTAAGTCGCGTCTGCTTCCATATTCGTTCTGTGTTCTTTTGG
Organism: Eristalis tenax; assembly: GCA_905231855.2. Lineage (NCBI taxonomy): Eukaryota > Metazoa > Arthropoda > Insecta > Diptera > Syrphidae > Eristalis > Eristalis tenax. The sequence goes on along the minus strand of HG993125.1, from coordinate 74,144,840 downwards.
AAACTTTTGCAGTCCACTGGAGGGATATGCATACGATCGCTGTTCTTGGAATTTCTACCGTCAATCAACTAAGGGTGCCATCGTTGGACTGTGATTTTGTTTGGAGTTTTGGCAATTTCCGTGAATATTTTTAATAAGAGGCGCCCCCTTATTAACACACAACGAATTTGGACTCTCAAGTGTGCCCTCGTCTTCTACGGAGGGACTGACTTGATGTCTTGAATGAACTTAAGGAAATCATTCAAATTTTAAAAATTGTCTTTCAAATTACAAATATGCCATCTATCGTATATCATGGATTATATTTTGGATCTGAACTTAAAGGGCTACAGACCAATACATTTTGTTGTTGCGCCCATGTCTGTGCAGACCGATCTTTTTAATTCATGTTTATTCTTTAATTCATGAGATACTAGACAAAAATGCTCAAAACTGGTTAAACGAACAAAGCTAGATGCAACTTACTGGCCGTCGGCGGGCACTCCAAGCTAAACGTAAACTTATGCTATGTCTTTCGATCTAAACTAACAACGCATATATTTAAACAAAACATTGGTATTAAATGAAAAATATTAAATTAAGATAATTTGACAAAAAACTTAATAACAGAACTGTCTTCTTAAAACGTATACACTGACTTACCTTAGGATGCTGTGGATAGGCATACATCTAATCCACTGCAAGACAGGGTCCGACTACTCCCCAATTCGGGTATACGAACTATCCCTTTTACCCCGGATCTAAGAGGGAGTTCCCTCTCTCCCCAGCTACCAGAACTTTCGTTGTTTCAAAGCAACTTCCCGAATATCCCGTCTTGAGACCGACGTGCTGAACCGAAGGGGACTACCCTCACCTCGTTGTACGAAGGAACGGTCGTGGTTGAGTCACCCATCCACAGTTGATCTGGCGATGTGGTAGATGAGCGGCACCGCATTTATATCTTGTATCAGTCTATTTAGGTTCTGAAAAGCTTCTGGGGGGACGAAGCTGTTGTGGCATACCATTTCGTGGTATTGTGAATTAGATAAGTCCCCTAGATCAATTTATTGCCGAGTTCATCTCTCTGGCAGTATGACTACGAATAAACTTCACGAGGAAATTGTCCACTCGTGTCAGGTTCGCCCTGTTGTATAAGATTTCATTGGAATAGAACTGGACTCTGAAGTTATATAAAGTCGAAGGCAAGCCCTAAGACAATTTTGATGATCTGCAACCAGCAGGAAAATTCATATCGTAAACATGAATAAGAACATGGATAGATAATTTCGTATCGAGTTTTTGGAAAATTATAAAAATTGGTTAGTCCAATTTTTTATTTTTATTTTTCCTTTTTTATTGCCAAAACAATGACCCACCCGGCAACCGCGATGAAATGATAAAAACTAAAGTCTGTGCAGACGACGCGTCTGTTTTCTGTATGGGCCCTATTAGCAAAGTGAGTTATAACATGTTACCCCGAAGGAAACCACGAGGTTTCGTCGAATTTCTGCAAACCTACCAGGTTTCGCCATACGTTGAGTCCATCCGTCCGTGAGAGGTTGTCAAACCGGAACAAGTCTACAGAATGAACATCAGTTTATTAATTTTAGTGTTAATTGTCTCATTTTATCTCTTTCTATTTTTTGGCGTTCTCACACTAAGAAAGCTGTTCTGGGGGGCAGAGCGTTTATATATTGAGTGACTTGAAAACCACTTCAAACTCGGTGGCAACGGTCCATTGAGGTTTCAGTAGAAGTTCATCGAGACCTCCCGGTTTCGGTTCGGTGGGAACGTAGCAATAGCAAACCTACTGCTAATGTCAAGAATAGGGAAGAAATGCATTACGTTTAACTGCTTGTCCGTCTTTTTTTCGAATGCTACTGGACAAGGTATGGACAACAGTCATCGACATCATACTTGTTTTAGCAAGATTAAGCCTTATCTACGTCAAGCTGCATAAATCTTCATTAACTTAATTAGGCTCTAGCCAATAGCGCGCTTCTATTCCAAAATAGGGTAGTTTACTCTGTTATTTTTTTTTTTTTTTTGTGAATACAAAGCTATTGCGTAATTCTACATGTATAGACCTATAAGCTTTGAAATCTTATAGAATCACACTTCCACGAGTTCTAGGAGCACAGCTTTTCCTCTTTTTATTACGAAATATTGAGTCTTCTCTATCTGGTAGTCTTCTGTTCTGGACAGCTTTTCAGACTCCCTCGCTTGGACCATTTAAGTATAGGTCCTTTAATGATGGCACACACAACGCACTGAAGAAGCTATGGTGGTTCGTGTGTTGTAAGCGTTAGATATGCTTTCAGTCGTTTCCCTCTAGATGACCACAGTAACACCACAGTCGGAAACTCCACAACCATCACATGGTCTGTTCCCTCAAGATAACAAAAACAAAATTAAAAATAAATTTCTATCGATCATATAACCCTTGGGTGATTAAGTGAGTGTTACAATAATGCTTTCATTTCACGGACAAATTACTGTATTTATCGGCTTCTCAGGTAAGCTGAAGTGAAGCTGAAGTTGTTGACTAAAGATGATAACTAACATTCCTACATATCAAGAACTGCAGGCATTGAAACTGATTTCCCGTCCCAGCCTTTCCCAGTTCCCAACAATTGTTAATATTTTGTGCTATTTTCGTATTACTCGTCTTTATTTATTATATAACGTAATTCGTGCTTAACTGGCTGGTTGGCCAAGCCAAAATCACCACTTTTAAACCGTGTACTTTTGGCACGTTTGCTCAACAAGCGCAAGTTCGCCATAAACGTCCAACAAAATACGATGACTTTCGGCAGCAGTTCTTTTCATATTAAAGTAATGAAGAAGAACTCTTGTTGTTTACGCTTCAAATGAATGACATATACTGAAATGACGTACAATGACAGTAGCTTTCCAACGCATGTTCCAATGGAATAATACAAGTTACGCCATCTCTTGATTGAAGTTGGTAACCGAGTAAACAGAAGAAAATCAAACGAACCGATTCGTTATTCATCAGATACATACCAAGACTATAAGACCGTCAGTCTGTAAGTCCTTTTAGCGAAGACAGCATTTGTAACATGTCTACATGCATCGGACTTTTATTGGAAAACTATTTACATTTGGTAGAGACAGTATAACGGGGTCTGAGCAAAGCGCAAGCTGAGCTCGAACCTCTGGAGAAGCCACGTGTCATCATCATCATCATCACGTCATCTGGACTCAAGAAGAGGCAATTGAGTCTTAAAACCATCTCTCGAAGGACCATGCTGACATTACATAGGACCCTGATCGTTCCAGTCTTGTGGTATGGCGCAGAGGCATGGAAAATCTCAAAAACGGATGAGCAAGTCTTCGGTCTGTTCGAGAAAAGAGTTCTGCCTGCGACCCTTGCTTCTGTTTACGTATCCAACTTCTAAGTCGGCTGGTCCATGTAGAGCGCATGGACAACACTGATCGCGCCCGAAGAGTCTTCGACTCCAAACCTGAGAGACAACGCAACAGAGGATGCCCGCGTTTGAAGTTGCGCTCCGAGGTGAAGAATGACCTCAACCAATGAAGTCACGAATCGCCTCAATTCAACTGTCCAGCACACATTGCTTTCCGTGTACCATTGTGTGTCAGCATTTTCGAGGGTTATGAATAAATGGAAAAATAGCCTTATTCTATACATTTAAGGGGTATATCCGCCGTACCGTAAGGGACAGGTATCCTTGTTTAATTCCAAGCACGAAAAATTATACTAATTCACAACAACCTCTTGCCAGTTATTGACACTGATCAAGGTGTCCTGTCTGAAAAAAGCTTCCACATGTCTCTCTCGGTGTCGGTGTAAGACTGGAGGCTACTCCACTCGCGAGACAATAATTGCACGCACGAGAAGAGTAGTTGCTGAAGGAGCAACTATAAGCAAATATAATCATCAGCATGTAATAATCATTTTTAAACATGGCGTCACGAAGAGGAAATTAGAAATTCCTGCAACTGCTCGTCCTCTTTACAAATCACTCGTGTTGCTCTTGATACTTTGACTCAATTGTAGGAATGTACATTTGCATGCCGACAAACGCACGCTGTGCATGATATTTTCCGAAAGCTCTTCGTTGACTTCACGCACTGACATCACAATAGCACCCACCGATTGATCTACTGCACCCCTTCCTCTGCAAGCATCGGCTTAATTAACTAAAAAAGTAAAACCAAACAAATCCATTCACTGAATTTCATAGAAAAGTATCTTGAGACGTAAGATCAATTAATTCGCTATAAATTAGTTAATAATAAAGATGCAAAAAAAAAACAACCCTCGGCCAGTTCAGTGTTACATTGCACCTCATTAAATTAATTGCAAGCATTAAGTACCTCATCAATAAAATGTTGACACATGTTGGAACAAGTATTACGGGTTGTTACTACTTCATTCAATTCAACAAAAAGAAAATAGTGATACTCAGGTTGACCTCGAGGGCGCCTATCATTGAAACATGTAGCTCTGGCGTGCATAAAAAACCAACTTTATATGAACTGTTCTCATTGGTAATCATTCAATGAAACACGATCGGAATCGAATGGCAATGAGACCTATTCAGAAGTTGGTTAAGACAAGTTGCGCAAAATGAAGTCAGTACCCTAGTTGCCACATTCAAAATGACAAGTGCTTTAGCCAAAGATGTCTAGGTTTGGTGTGTTCATAATTTGTGCAGTACATCAGAATAAAAATATGTGGGGTCTCTGTCGGTATCGGATACAAAACTCTAAGAATTTTTCAACTTAATTGAGAACAGGGGCAATTCTACTTAAAGAGCGTATAAGAGCGATGGCCCCATCATGGATCTAAATGTAACTCGTGCCTACTTCATCATTGCCTCTGTCTGTTCACGACTCAAGATCCTAGTCTTCTACTTTTCTTAAAAATAAAAAAAAACGAGGTTAAATAGGACGACTATTGCGTTTTTAAACTCATGAAAAACGGAAACAATTCCAATCCAATTTGATGTGCGAAATCAGCGGCTGGAGGCATGCATTTGTAAATGATGATGGCTGCCATCTTTTATAGCGATTTAAAAATTTGTTTGAACGGAAATTTATTTTTACAATTGAAATTACGACAAGACTTACAAAACTAAAGGTTAGGGTGTTGGCTCAACAATAGGGGCCCAACTGATGTGCTTTGTTTAATTTAATGTTTATTATTATTGTCCACTGGCCAACTTGGTACACATCTACATGCAGACAAAATACCGTTTTTGGCAGATAAGTCTTGATCAACGAATTGTTTTTAGATACGTGTCAAATTGGTTGACGGCACCAATTTTTGTAGGAACTCTTTTCTGACAATTTTATTATACCCTCTTCAGAGTACAGTCCGCTCTACAGGGCCTAGCTTCTACAACAACCACACGTGTTGTGCGTGCTATTGTTCTGCCACGAGCGGACAATTTACTCTGAACGGCCAAGTTTGAGAAGTTTTTTTCTAAACAGTCTCTTTGAGCATAGTAAGTGGCTGGAAAGAGGTGGGGCAGCGAACACAGGCAGTGGAATTCGTCGTGTGTAGAAGCCGGCGAACAGATCAACAACGCCTCGGCTGTCTCATGACTATCATCCCGGCCACTTGCTTTTCTATTATCGGGTCTATAACTTAATACAATAATAACGAGCGGTTTTTTTTTCTCAAAATGTGAACGTTTATTTAAGAAAAACATGTAAAATAGTATTATTCAAAGTATTGCCCATCTGAAGCTTTCTGGCAATTTGTGGATCCCATCCCAAAAGAACTGCGCCGGCTTGGCAGCCAAGAATGAATCACGCCAATTTTTGATATTCTGCTCTGATGTGATCCGTATTTCAGTGAGGGCGTTCTGCATCGACCGGAACAAATGGTATTCAGAAGGGGAAAGGTCTGGGCTATATGGCGGGTGGGGTAAGACTTCCCGTCCACTTAACCGGAATAGCAACGTGGGGCCGAGCGTTGTCATGATGGAGAATTATTGCCTTGTGTCTGGTCGCATATTCCGGTCTTCAAACGGATTAATTGTGTTCAGTAGCGTTGTCCATTGATGGTTTCACCCGGGTTTTAGCAGCTCATAATACAGACCACCCTTCTGATCCCACCAAATACAGAGCATTACCTTCCCCACATGGATATTCGACGTTGCCGATGATTTGGCTGGTTGGCCTAAAATCACCACTTTTGGCACGTTCGCTCAGTAAGCGCATGTTCACCATAAACTTCCACCAAAATACGATGACTTTCGGCAGCATATTAAAGCAATGAAGATGAACTCCCCGCAAAGGCACAAAGTTCGACATATTTGACTGAAAAAAAATGATTGTTGTTTACGCTTCAAATGAATGACATATACTGAAATGACGTACAATGACAGTAGCTTTCCAACGAATGTTCCAATGGAATAATACAAGTTACGCCATCTCTTAGCAAACCGCACGAGATTTTTTTATTGTTCAGATAATCTCCTCCTTCTCAATTGCCCCGAGATTCATTGTCATCCGAGCTCATTTTTCAGCTTTTCAACAAAATTCATTGACGGACTCTTTCAGTCGTTCGCAATGAGTCTTAAGCCTCGTCTTACTTCAGTTGTCGAGGCGAGGTTATTTGATAAGAAGAAGTACGAGGGAATACCGCATAACTTCGACGTCGAACATGTCGAAGTTTCATTTGCCCGAAAACATCAAAAATCTTGGTTTTCAAAATCAAAATTCATTTCGAAATGTTAGTCTCAACTCTCGAATAATTTCAAATAATCTCGAAAATCCCGAATATTCAAAAAAACTTTAAATTTCCGTCTTATCACTTTAATATCCGATTCCCAGCCGGAACGACAAACATAATTGTCTCGGCTCCGCCTCTTTCGAATCACTGACAATGCTCAAAGAGTAAGTCTAGAAAAAAGCTTCTTAGACTTGGCCGCTCGGAGTCGGCATAAAACTGTAGGAATCTTCCCCTCGTGAGAGAACAATAGCAACCACAACACGAGTGGTATCTGAGAAGCAAAGCCCAGGCCCGGGCTGTAGGCGCCACCCAAATTATAGAAGACATTACCTCGAACTCTACGAGCTGTACCAAGATGGGGATGCCGTAGTCCGGAAGGCAAGAACCAACAACTACCACAATGACCGCCTTATGGCTTTGCGAGCCGAAAATCCGGAATTCCGTTTCTAGTCTAGTTCAAGGTGCCACTAAGAAATCGAGATCGCAAATAAATTCCTACATACATAAGATTTCCTGCAGTTAGCCATGGAAAATCACATTCTTGAATGCATTGCAAACCTCGACCCCGTAGAAGAGGTGATTCCGATCTCAAATTCAAACCAGACTTTCAAACCGCCTTGCCGGCATAAAAGTATGCACAACTTCTCCTAAAAAGAAGGAAATAACATTCCGCTTAAAATTGCTCAAAGTGGTTCTAGTGTTTTCAAAGTAGGTTAATTGCTGTGGTAATGAGTACATTGCGATAAAAGAGTGATACGAATCAACGACTGACACCTGGAACGATCGGAACCTACGAACAAGTCCATTCAGCTCCAAACAAATGCTGTCCACTGACCCAGTCCAAACAGAATATTAGTCAAGAATTTAATCAAACAGCACTTCAAAGCCAATTCGTCGAATATCTTAGAAAGGTTTTCGTCATTTGTTCCAAACGAAAGTAAGTCACTAGCGGTATCGGAAATATGTAGGAAGCATCTAATTGGTTGGCGCACACCACTTGAAATGTATTAGCATCTCAGTTAAAGACATCATGTGGACGCTAAACCATTATCACAGACCTACTCGGGCGCCGCAGACTTAATCAACACCTTCGTTGCCGTCGGGTAGATGCAGCTCACAGCTCGCAGGTCAGAGCTCACAGCTAAACCGGAAACATCTTAATACTCACACTAACCGCGACTAATTTAGATTGACCCTCAAACTCGTCCCAATTACTGTCTCAGTTCAGTTCAGTTCAAAGAAAGCAACAAAATCATGTTCACAGGCAAACATATACTTTTTCATCGTCACAAAAAACGTAAATGATCGACTCTGGACTTTTGTTCTCAGAGATGACGCGGGTTCGAGCCCGCTTATCAGCAAATGAATACAAATGAACGACGAATAAAATAAGCATAACAACGCCAAGGCAAAGAGCCACAAGCGAGCATCGGCAGTGGCCACAAGGAAGCGTCCAGCCGAAGGAGAGGAGAACCACGGCAAAGAAGAAAACAAAAACAAAAAGTCGACGTCGAAGACGAAGAAAATGTCAACCAAAAGACGATTACATTGGCGCCAGTTTTATCTAATTTGGGGGACATTATGCATGGCATTCTTCCAGCGGGTCTGCAGCGTGGTGGCATACCTGCAGCCTGTGGGTCAGAGCGAGATGGTCTCACACTCCTTGGCGCAGCCTCAACACGAGGAAAGACCACGCCACGATATCGCATCGCATCCCCGCCGCGCATTCCGAGAGCAGACAATGAGAGACTTTATTGCACTCATTGGCTCCGTGCAGGGAGATTCATGTGGAGTATCTCGAACTGAAACCATCTTATCTTCACAATGAAGAGGACAACGATGACGAGGAGGAGGAGTTGGTTAGGGTGGTATTTTGGATCAATCTTGTTGGTGTTTGTTTTTTTTCTTCTTCGAAATATCAAGAGAAAAGAAATGCAAACCTCGCGTGTGAGTCCCGCCCGCCGCGCCGCGCCGCTGCCGCACTCACTTCTCCTCTCGTGCTGAACGCGCACATCATGCACGTTATTTACTGGAATTCAAAGATTAACCTTAATTGAGCTCTTTTTTTGGGCGCAAAATTAATGGCGGCCAGCCATCCCGCGATGCGGATAAGCCCGCCGCGATCAGGGGAGTTTATATTAATTTTTCAATCGAACTAGTATCGCGGAGCTGCCAGTTAAACTTGTTCCAGGAACGAGGGTGGAGCACCAGTCTCTGTTGATCGGCCGATCAGGCGTGCCCTGGCGTCATGTCAGCACATACACGCATGTCTACATGCCTCATACGGTCCGAAAACTTAACCGATCACTTACTTATTGCGAAATTGGATCATTAACATGGCTTTAAGAATGTATCTTAATAAATTAATTAACATGAAGGGGAGGGAGTGTGCTTGAGTGTGTTCGCCTTTTTTTCGGCGCAGAAACAAAAACTTTAATTAATGCAAAGCAGTTAAAGATTCATTGCGGTTTTCGCTGAATGAGATACAAAGATATCTCGGGGCCCTCTTTGACGAGGCTGGCAAGACAGGCTTGCGGGCCAGCTTGCCAAACGAGACCAATAAAAAGCAGCGCCGCGCCGCGCCGGCCAGCACATACGGGCGCTCTTTGTTCCCCAACTGTGTTTAGTGTGTATTCCGAGAGCAGTAACACGATAACAAGTTGCGATAATAACTGAACTCCGACTTTAATTTATCGGTACAATTTATGGTGCAATAATTTACACGAACATTTAGTGTCAAATAAAACCCAACGCCGGCATGTGAAATGCCTTTGACTTATGGCTGCTTGCAGAGTGAGCGAAGTAAGCGATTCTTGAACTGACACTCGGACCCCTCTGCGAGGTCACTGTAGCTGGGGGGGTTTCTGATGAATTGAGACTTTTTGGTGACGTGCGCTAGGGGTTGAGGCGGCGCCTTCCAGGGAGAGTTCATCAAACTGAGCCTGGTGTTGTCAAACTATTCGGACAATTCAAGGGTCTGACGAGTCCTTTGTTTCGCCGAAGCTTACGAGCTGTTCCAAGAAAAGCGATGAGTTGGTGTCATGTCATGTCAGTGGTCTAGACTCTGGAGTATTCACCGAATAATGGAACACAGCTCAACCATATTATTTCTTGCCTCAGAATCAATCTGGTTTCAGATAAAGATGATTTGATCTACAAAATTATGAGGAACACCGTGACACCTATTGCAAGCTGCCGAGATGAGGTTACTTCGTGCTGTTGTGGCAGTTACTCGAAGTGATGGGTTGAGAGGCATGGCAGTATGCGAGGATTCAATGCTGAGCAGCTACTTCTTTAAACGGAAAGGACTATGCTTCGTCGGTTTTCCCACGTGGTACGAATGTCTTTCGATGCGAGCCGTGAATCCGGCTGCAATGAGAGACGCAGGTGGCTGGAGGTGATTGGACCAAGTACAAAGACTTGTCTGGTTCCGCATAGCTCCTGATAGAGTTGCGCTAAACAGTTCGTACGACGGAACGGACATGGAACGATTATTTTCGCAGTCGGAATTGGTTCCCGGAGACATCCGCGGAAGTATGTAGTTCCAGGGGTATGCCGGCTTTGAATATGCCAGCGGAACTGTGTAGTTCCATGAATATGCCGGCGTTAAACATGTCTACGGAACTGTTTCAGTGAATCAGACAAGGCCACAGAACTTTGCATGAGCTTGACACATGTGTCTTTCCCTTCGTTTCTTCATACCTCTGTGAATTCGGAACTACTTGGGGTATGGACATGAACATGTTCAGGTTGAGTTTACGGAACGATAGGAAATGTTTCTGGCAAGGGACATAGTTCCGGGAGCTACATATGCCCGGATCGACGCAACTCAAGCTCCTGATGCATTAGATTCGATGACGGAGGATAGAGTGGCCTAGCCCTGGAGATATTATGTGTGCACTTTGCCCCCGCAACCCCGTTAGTAGATTGTACAAGTCACTGAGATGAGACCGTGACACCTCATATTAAAATAATAATTAAAAACTGCTAGTCCACCCACCGATTTATAACTGTGCCACACTGTGTGAGTAAAATGTAAATGTTTTAATTTTGTGTGGCGGTGTTTAGTGTGATGTGTGTGGGCAAGACCGCACAAATTCATACAAAATATCAGTCTTATTCCGATCGTTGGAGAGCGCGAAGCTCTGGTATTGACGAGAAGTAAAGCTACACCAATTCTAGAAAAAAATAATGCAATAAGCTAAAGATTTTCCGTAGAGTAATTTAACTTTTTCGATATTGTAACACTGTTTGTTTGTGATTATACAGTCGAATCTACAGAAGTCGAAAGTCACGTTGACGTTCACAAATATTATGTTCGATTTCTAGTGTGTAAAATATGGGGACATTTTCAGTCTTGGCCCAGAAACATTTGTTCGACTTAAAGAAAATTCGACGTGAGGATGTTCGACTTACAAAGAATCTACTGTATTTCCAAAGAATATGACATTTTATTGATGGCAGCTTGTTTGGCCAAATGTTATGCTCAGACAGCTGTAAGACAATGGTGAAGTTCCGCTGCAGATTTATTGTGTGTAAGGTGCTTAAACTGGCGGCGAAACAAAGCAATTTTTTCATTAGTTGCACTGTTAGTCCTTCACCCCTGCGAGTGTCCTAGCTTAACAGAGCGAAAGACATAGCTCAAAGAGTAGATTGCCCGACGAGCGTTAGTAAATAGTAATACTGCCCATAAGCGTAGTTTAAGCAAATGTGTCTTCTACAAACAAGGCAGCCACACATAGGCCAAAAGTAGGCCCATAGAGTTACCACAAGATGTAATCGATCCTAATTCGCGAACCGTCTGGAGCTTTTGATAAAGCGATGAAGTTGAGGGAAGCTAAAAGTCCTCAGTTCTGCCAAGTCTTAAAAATATGGGGCGTCCAAGCGACTAAGTCTGCGAGATGAGAGGGCACTGCAATTGCAAAGAGGGTGGGAAAAGGTTTTATCTTCCGTTGTTTGAGAAAGCATTTCTTTCTTCAGTAGATGTTTTGTAGCTGCATGGACGGCAGTTCCCTGTTCGAAAACAGTGTTGAGGTGCCCTTTCTATCGAATCCTTCTACTTCGCAATTCTCTGGGATGTCACTGTGTGCCGGCACCTCCACAAGTTGGATACTGAAATACTTGGCCATCTCGTTAAGAGGTATGAGATAATTGACGACGTCCAAACAGATGACAATATGTGTGCTTGATATTGGATTGTTTTTTTTGCCATGGCAGAGCTTCTTTAACTGCTATACTCTCTGCCTGACAGTTTAAAATGCATATCCTTAGAGTAGACTCCCACACACACTCTTTCGCCCATCTTCGATTTACGTCCAGCGTCTGATGTTCTGGGTTGTGAAGGTTTTCTCGAAGACGACCTTAGAGAGATGAGTAGAGTGTCCAGCTTAAGAATCATTCTCACAGAGGCTCCGCCAGCGCGGAATAGAAAAGCAAGCATTAGTAATACCGAGAGCAAGGGTAAAGTATGACTCTATGGATGGCATGAACCCTTTAAATGCACAGGTATCGCCATGTAGTGCCAGAATAGTAATGCTTTTGATAGGATTGTCTGTGAACCTTTTCTATTGGTTTCGAAGGAAAATCGAAACCTTGTATCATGCTCGCCTACATCTCCGACTCGGGTAGGTTAGCAAAGTCGATGTGGTGGACATACCATGTAGTGAATGAAGTGCTTCCTTATTTTTGGAATACTAACATTTTTAATTAAGGACATGTCGCAAAATTAGCAAAACATCACACAGTTGATAAATGCTTGAGGAAAAAGTAAGAGAACGACAAATATAAACTCCCCACGCAAATTTTAAATTGATAGAAGTACAACAGGCAAAGTCATCACAGAGAATTGCACCTACCACCCAACGCACCCTCCGGCCATCATGGGAATCATAAACGCCTACTTGCAACGATTGGCATGCGATGCTCCGTGTCTCATGGTATTCCTCAAAGTAGGAGATCACAGAGGATGATGCGATCAAATTGGCCGGTTAATCCAATGTGGTCCCAAGATTGTTAGACCGAAACTGGAATGATAGGGAAACAAAGAGGGAGGAATCGTGAACAGCACATGAAACCACAGCTGGGTGTCAGGAGCACAAGTAAAACTGCATGATTCCATCCGCCAGGCAGTGGAGGTGGAGGTCTGCCTGCACGGGTGTGTATTCGTGGTATTCATTGTTTAAGTTCACGAGCCACTCATGCTGGACGTATGGGTAGACAGTGTTCTTGATCAGTGACAAGTGATTGACTTAAAAAGATCCAGCTAATAGGTGGAAGGGTGGCTGTCAAACACAACTATAAATGGCAAGAAATTTGATAGGAAGAACACGTGGCGATGCCAACTGACGGAAGAGCAAGAACTAAGGAAACCTAAACTTACGGCAACTGCCAACATTTATCAAACTATTTAGAAGAGTTGAGACTAAATAGATCTGAACCAAATATACTCGAGTTACGTGAGATGTAACATCATCTAAGTGATGTACTGTCTTAGTGTCTTGATAGTCAAGAGGTGGAAGGGGATGAGATCATCGATTCCTACATCTGTGTCTAGTCAAGGTTCAATTCCCGCCATGATCAAGTTTCATAATTTATGGCTGCACCTCTGTTAACTTACTGAAAACTCAGGAAGTAATTGCAACTATTTACAAAAGGCTTCTTAAGCTTTGCCTTTTGAGAGCAGTGATGTCAGACTCGGGTAGTGGCCCATTATGTGGGGAAAAAATGCTACTTCCGATTCTCCACAGTATTTCATTATTTTATGTAGAAATCAGTGAAATTAACGAAAAAAAAACCTTACTCTAAAGCAACCCACCGGAACTCGCTTACTGAGCGCGCTTATTGAGAAATGTCAAATTCCATTTAAAAACAAAAACACCGTTGCCTGCTTCTTCGGATGCGAATTGTTCCTGTGTTGGAAATTGTTTGGTTTCGTGAAGCTGCTTGTTTTCATATTGACTCAAAATTTGAACGTTTATTTAAGAAAAACACGTGCAATTGTATTATTCAAAATATTGCCCATCTGAAGCTATGCCTTTTCCCCATCTTTTTGGCAATTTGTGGATCCCATCCCAAAAGAACTGCGCCGGCTTGGCAGCCAAGAATGAATCAAGCCAATTTTTGATATGCTGCTCTGATGTGAACCGTATTTCAGTGAGGGCGTTCTGCATCGACCGGAACAAATGGTAGTCAGAAGGGGCAAGGTCTGGGCTATATGGCGGGTGGGGTAAAACTTCCCGCCCACTTAACTGGAATAGCAACGTGGGGCCGAGCGTTGCCATGATGGAAAATTATTGCCTCGTGTCTGGTCGCATATTCCGGACGTTTTTCGGCTACTGCTCTCTTCAAACGGGTTCGGTAGCGTTGTCCATTGATGGTTTCACCCGGGTTTGGCAGCTCATAATACAGCACACCCTTCTGATACCACCAAATACAGAGCATTACCTTCGCGCCATGGATATGATTTGGCTGGCCAAGCCAAATCGTGCTAACCACTTTTGTCACGTTCGCTCAGTTAGCGCATGTTCACCATAAACTTCCACCAAAATACGATGACTTTCAGCAGCCGTTTTCTTCATATTAAAGTAATGAAGAAGAATTAACCGCAAAAACACTTTTTTAGGCACAAAGTTCGACATATTTGAGTGAAAAAAAAATATTGTTGTTTACGCTTCAAATGAATGACATATACTGAAATGACGTATAATGACAGTAGCTTTCCAACGCATGTTCCAATGGAATAATACAAGTTACGCCATCTCTTAGCAAAGTTATAGATGATTGACCGAGAGTTTTGTAAGTTTATAAAGAAACCTTTTCACACTTTTGAGCGAAGTGTAGATAAGAGGACTGCTAGTGAATTCACCAGCACAATTAGACCATGTTGTGATACCCACAGTTGGACTACAACCACTGATTCACCACTCCAGTGATAGCGCCGTGCATTTGATCCCAACCAAAACGGTGACAGGACCAAATTTGAAACCCAGAGAAAAGCGTATTATCTTTGGTTTTACTGGGATTCGAACCGGGGACCCCACTAACCAAGGCAGACACTAACCAACTGCGCCATCTAGTCGTTTTGAGCGAAGACTAAAAGCATTCATTGAACAAAATGCCAAGAGGTGAAATGTGGCACAAAATATGGAGTCAACAATTTTTTAACGAGATCTACAATATATCGATAAATAAGTCTGGCATCACTGTGTCAGAGTCGGCGTAACTGTAGCGCTCAAAAATAATTACATTCCCAGAAGTGGTTGCTAAAGAAACTAGGTCTATGCCAATGGACCAAGCGCACATATCTATGAAGTAGTGGCCTTGTAGTCTTACAACCTTTTTATGTGCATTTTTATTTCCTCATAAGGGACAATATTGTTTGTTAAAATATTTAAAAAATGTCGCTCATAGACAAAAGTCGATTCAAACGCTGACGTACAAACGGCCTATCGGCGAAAGCACCCTTTTTGATCTTCGGCCTTTGTGCTTCCTTGTCTTCAAGCATAAATAAAACAAATTTTTGAAAGAATGTTAGTCTTTTAACTATCGACAGATAATGTACAAGCATCTCGGAGGTCCCACACACTTCCTGAACTCCGTCTGAACTTATATTTTACACCTCAAGACACCCATCACAATCTCGAATTGCGCCCACCTGAAGATGCTGGTTTTAGATTTAAGAAAAATGCCCATCTCCGCTTATCAGGTGAGCGTGGGATTCCCATGAGTAACCACACCGCACCAACGCTCGCCTTATCCGAACATTAATTCCCCTCGAATACGATTAACCAATTTACCGAGACAAATTTCATTAACGAATCCGCTCGATAAGAGAACATAAATTTATTTTCGAAATCTCCATGTGTATCTTCGCTGATAAAAAGAACATTAACCGAGCGAGAGCACGGCTCACAGATCCAGCTGCGTTTCCAATGGCATCTGCAGACTGCAACCCCTTTCGATCGACAAGCCCGAGACGAGAGTGCTTGATCGGCTCTTGAACGCAATAAAAATACAATTTTAATACTTTCGGCTGAAGGGCACTCGATGGGTTTATATTTTTGGACCGCAAGGACAACACTTGAACTGCGTCCTTGCAGGCGACCAACAGTGGTTTTGAAGTCGCCCAGCTGGCGCTACTGTCTCAAATTACCCCCAAACTCCTGTTGACGCTGACGATTTGGCAAATGTTCGACTAGAGTGTCGTCGTCGTCGTAGACGTCGCTCGTCTGCCGAAGGTGGGCAACCACTTGAGAGAGCCCTCGGTTTCGCGGATCCCTTTCAATGGGAATGTGAGTGCTTAGTTTTTGAAATATATGCCAAACAGATGACCTCTGCTTTGTCGTCCTCAAATTACACAGTGATTGCCGATTGCTTGTACTTTCCTTGGTGCGGGTGAATTTGAGTAGAAGCAATTAGGAAGTAGGAAGGGTAGCCGAGAAATTGCCTGTCACCGCCTTTATTGGTTCGATGTTTCGGCATCGGTTTTCACACGATTGACTTATAGGAGCCAGCTGAGGTGGGCTCTCGCCGTCTGGTCGTGGCTGGAGAAAGGATTGTGTCTGCGGACTATTCTTGGGAATGATTTCAATCATGAATGCGTCTAGGCAGGCGGTTGCTTATCGCTTCCTAATCACGGCTTGTTAATGAGCGCTTCGAAATACGCGCACGGGTGCTGGTTAATTGGCTCGGAATTCATCGTCCAATGAAAGCCGGCTGAATTTCAAATTCAAATTCAAATTCATCAGATAGCCATCGGCGAAGGTGGCCATCACGAGTGGGTTTCCCGATTTGGCAGAGAGCACGCCGCTGAGGACGGGCAGCCAATGAAATCGATGAGGAAATTTGAAATTCTAATTCGTAAGCTGGATCTGAAAATGCCTCGTGATTTATGCGTCAACATGGCTGTGATAGCTGACATTTAAAAGTAGGCATAGTTAGTGGCGTGAATAGGTGTGGACGTGTTGAGCTTGTTTATCATTTTCTTGAGGAAAGGCAAAATGGCAGCCCTGCCATGCCGACACTGGTAGCTCGTGCATGATCACAAGACTAGATTAAACCATGGAATAACTGGGAACTGGCAAGTGCGTGTAGTTTTCTTTCTTTGTAACGCCCTCAATTTTTAATGCGCAATTATGAGAGCGAGTCAAGGCTGCTGCTCGTAGAGTTGGCTGGGAAGGCCATGTTGGCGTAAATTTTTGAAAGGGTTTCTACAAAATTAAAGGGCCTCGTGGAGGAAATACAATGTTGATGTTTGTGATCCATTGCACAAGTGATGTTGTGGCTAACTTGAAAAGCTGCCCTGACTGTCTATTGACAGTGCACTTGCGTCTAAGCATGTATTCCTGGCTTCAAAAACCATGGCACAGAATTTTTAATTTTTTTTTGAAATAGCGTTCATTGGTAAGCCTTAACAAACACAACCCAAAAGTAGTTGCACCCATTCCCAAAAACAAACTCAAACAAGTAAAAATTAAAATTAAATTTTGAGTCGACTGGACTATCTATTGATGAGTTCCATGAATCGAAGATGATTATTCAAATCATTTCATTAAAAGCCTTGTGTGAGTGGTGCCAAATTAAGTGAGATTTTTCTAGTGATAGCATTTTAAATTAAACACATTTTTCTTTGTTCGCCTAAGAGTTTAACCAGAAATGGACTTGTTCACTTAACACAATGTTACGATAAGAAACAGACCATTCCATAAACAAGCGCGACGAAATATGGTATTTAAGACCGTCACACAAATGTGGGGTGACAGATTCGAAATCTGAAACGAATGTTTTTGCGCAACGCACTGTTATGTGTCATTCATGCGAGAATGTTGCTTGATGTGTTGAGCAGAACGGAAATACGCGTATGGTTGCAAGAATTCTATGATGCATGACCAAGACCACGAACCACCAGTTGGAAGAATGGAATAAGTTCCAAAATATTCAAAAATGACATTTCGATGCAAATGTCAACATGCAATGTCAATGCAAATGTCAACCATTTTCGTAACGGAAATATTTGTATGAAGGAGGTAAAGACGTTGTTCAGTTTTTTCGACTTTTACCAAAAGTAAGGTGAGACAAGTTTATGCCCTTCTTCCAACTGATGATTCAATTATAAACACGAAGGACCTTAACAATGAAAGACTTCACATCTTTCGAATTGGCCGAACGGAGAATTTGAGAAGCTTTTTCTAGACAGTTATACTCTTTGAGCCTGAAATGAAGTATGATAGATAGGCCCAACTTCTACCTCTCTTGCCTCTTAAAATTTTTGACAACCATTTTTTATAACGTTTTCTAAAGCCACATTGACCAATCAGAGAACGGCATTTTCGTTATTTCTTGAATAACCGTCAAAAAATCATGAATAACTGTCAAAAAGTCTATGAAATTCGTCGATGGACTAGGGGCCGCACGGCTTGGGCATCTCTATAATACTTCATTTCTGCTTCGAGCATTGTCAGTGACTCGAAGGAGGTGGGGCCGCGAAAAGTATTTTGCTCGTGAATCGAACCTGGACTGCTTAGGCCCGAGTGCGTATGGGTCGACGCACCAACGGCGAACGCCACGTTGGCACACACGCACTGTTTTGTTGCACTTTTGCCTAACCACTGTGCACAAATATGCCTTAATTTCGTTGATGCAGTGCTACCTTCGTCCAGTAATGTAAGCGTGGTTGTGAGCTTGTTCACGGATAAACCTTTAACAATTAAGATAAATAAAAAGAAATCGAATAGTACTAAATCACACGATCAAGGGAGCCAATTTTGATCACCGAAAAGAGAGGTACACGACCAGGAAAGGTCTCATGCAGTAATTGAATTGCTTCACAGACTGTATGGAACGCACCATCTTGTTGAAACCACATTTTGGTCAAATCAATATCATCCTACTTCTGCAGAAGAAATTGTGGAATCATGCCATGACATCGAGCACCAGTAAAAGTCACTGCTTGACCAGCTTCATTTTCAAAAATCTGTGGTTCTAAAATGCCGTCCAAACTTTGAGACACTTTCTTGTTGCTTGAGATATTGTCCAAGAATGAAGACATTGTTATATTGTGTGACGCTCCATTTTTACAAACTCCAAGTTAAGCCAATACTTGTCAAATATGTTTTTTTTAGTTTTGCCAATAATTTACGCACAAATGACGGCAAATTCAACTCTTCAATGGTGCCTATGAAATCACTTAGCACTGCGACCGCCTTTGATATATTATGCCCACTTTCTTTATCTAGGACTTCCGAGCTGTATTGAGAAAGTTGATGATATCTTTAGGTCAGATGTCCTGATAGTCTTGTCCCGCTTATTTTGTATCTGCTTGTTGTCAGATTTGGACACTCACTAGTAGGTGTTCCATGGTCTCATTTGATTGTCCACAGTGTCTACACTTTTCTGAGTCGCTATGCCCCATTTAGTAGGCGGTGATTGCATAGGATAGTAAGTGCGTCACATAGTACCCTTAGGTCAGGTTTGTTTAGGCTTAGAGTCTCCTTGGCTCTTCTGGGATCAACCCTCATGCATTTTTTGGAGTCTGTAGGTCACTCCTGATTTTTTCTGAATTGGATGCGGCACTTATCTGTAGAATTGTTTTTATGTTGTTGCTCGTCAATGTTGCTGAATCCCTGAAGAGGGCCCAATAAATTTAGTTTCAGTCCCTTTCATTGCTTGAATACTCGCCTTTTCACACACCTCGTGGCTTTCATGTAATAGCACCCATATCAGTTTAAACCTGCTTTTCTCTGAAAGCGTAGAGTATTTTGTGACATGAAGCTAAATGTAAAGCTCTTTAGAGCTTTATGTTCTGCCATCTCGTCTCACAAATGCATTTCCAAGCCTGCATTTGGAGAGATTCTCATCGCACCGGCTGTGCAAATGCAAGCGTGGTTTGTATAATTTATTGATGATCTGTCTTTGTTCACATTTCTTCCACCAACTAACAGCACCGTAAAATATTGTTGGTTTAACCATTTATTGTACTTCCCGATAAAAGATCATATGTCGATCTGGCTGTTTTTAGAGCTGCAGCAAGTCTCAGGGTAATATAAAGTTCGTTTTTTCCATGGTTCAAATTGAGTTAGTCTGAAATTGAGAAATGTCAAATGAAATGCAGAAAAAAACTTGACGTTTAGGTGTGATTCACATTCAACATCGGCCCTTAAAATTTATCCCTTTAATATGCACAAGCACAGTGGACCCAACAAGTTGGTCTAAGTGAGCCACGGTCTAAAAACCACGGCCACAAGCACAGTGGACCCAACAGTTTGGTCTAAGTGAACCACGGCCTTAAACGCCGACAGGGCACCCAATCCTACCTGCATACCTAATGTACCGACCGGCTCATACCAACATCCATCAAATAACGTATCGAATCAGACATAGAAGAATTGCGCCAATAACCTGACCATCATTTAAGTTTCCGAAAGAAGCTATTTCCAATTTACAAGGTTTCTATGAATTTGTTAAGACTTTAGAGGAAGATGGCAAGTCTTCTCTTTGACGGCTCTCAGGCCTTCTACAATGTGAGAACCGATGTCTTGGAGTCGAAGACAAGTCCGCTCCTTCCAAAAAAATAGATTACCAGTTTAATTCGTGTCAAAGTTAGAAACTAAACCTCGGGAATTAAGGAAAATGCCGATGGAGTCCATCAAGGTTGTCTTTTTGGTCCTGCTTTCTTTTGGTTGTACACTTGGGACGTCCTTGAGGAGGGCCAACAACTAACAAAACACTACAAACGTCTGCGTCTGCGATGTCCTGGATCCGTTCATTAACTTCTAGATCCGCCTAGAGCACCCGCTTTCCCTGTGCTAGAATTAAGAGCAATCGCTAATTCACTTAAGCTGGTGTTTTTCGCTGAGTTTGCAGCGACACTCAAAGTATAAAGAAGCATCAAGTTGAGGAGAATTCGACTAACTTTCAAGTGTGAACCATCAACGTATCATTTAATTATAATCGCATCCATATGGCTGTACGCATACCTTCTGTTGGTGATCACAAAATTCACCCACTTCCCCTTCAAAAATCGAATCCTTAACTAGTTCCGAATGCAAGGAAAAAATTGTATTTCTTGAGCCCCCTAGAGTGTGCTCTCGAATTGAAAACACAATCAACCTCCAATTGACCAAAAGTGCTTAACGACGTTTGCAAACATTCGTAACTGCCGCTGGCAAAATATTCCACGCACACTCTCAATTGTACCCTTAACGAAATTAACACAGCAAGTGGGCCGCGTTGCCGCAGCGCAGCCAAAAACTCTAGTTGCATTCCAAATCAGGCGCACGCGTCGCCAATTATGGCAGCAATTCATTCATCCCATAATCCTGGGCTTCCTTAATTCCACCTCAAAAAGGGGGTGTGTCGTTCGCCAATCGTTTGACTTCGCACGCACAATGGCTGTGCGGCCGAGTGTGACTTATCATCGCGCACGGATCTAAAGCAATCGCATCCGTTGGTTGGCCAATGTTGCTGGGGCGCATCCGACCAGCAGCGCATGGTGTAGCGTCTTCGCCTCTATTCACACTTGAACTGGCAGATTTTTGCTGACCGATTAGGCACGAATCATAACATACGCGTTGGCACGGCACTTCTTTACGCTGCACTCGCACTTCGTTCCCCAGCCGAAGGACAATAATATTTTCATTTTTTTTATTTCATTTCATTTTATTACTTTTACTAGTCGCTGTGTAAATAAGGGATAATGGGTGGCGGCGCTTTTGTGTGCGGAATGGGATGGCGGAGGTACCTATCCCAATTGAAAGTCACATCTTCCAGTTGATTTGGCGCGTTGGGGTGTGTCTGACAGCCGTAGGGAGTGTGGAGATATTTATTCCACTCGTCTGAGTCTCAGCCGGGACTCGGATGACGACAATTGCTTTGGTTCCACTGATAAAGAGTTTAATTGGCAAGGGAGGAACCGAACAGGACTGGGACATCAATTTCTTCGATTTTTACCGGATTTAATTCGATTCCAGTCAATTTGGCAGAAGTGCGTGGTGAGGTTCTGTTTTCCTCTGTTCGCAAAACGACTCTGATCGAGTGGAACCGGTTTGAAGGCATATGGTTGCATTTTTTTTTTGGAGACTGAAAGGGTTTCTGCTTTTTTTTTTTTGTTGGCTTCCAGCGACAGACTTTCGAAAGGGTGTCACTAATTGAGTGATTCGATGAGTTGGAGATCAGGCATCACATTAAGGAATTATGTTTGGTGGGTGAATACAGCTGCAACTTTTTTAGCTTCCTCAAATCGAATCGAGACGAAGATTTGACGCAGGGACAGATTTAATGAGAACGTTTGCATCCATTGCATCCAGGCCTTTACAACGAATTAGCTTGCAGAAGTCAATTGAGAAGAATCTTGGGAAACATAGCTCGGGCTGATCTTACATCGGCAGAGGTTTTAATCCCCTCTCCCACTTCAAGACTGAAACATCGTTATGATCCATGGCGTTAAGTGGCGTTAAGTTGGCGTTAAGTGTGTAAAAGGAGTGGTCATTGACAAAGGAATTAACGGGCGCCAGTCACATTTAGGCTGACATTTGCCAGAGTTATCGGACAGCACAGACTGCCTGACTCGGACTCTGTTGGCTGTTGAACTTCGCGATGGGGCGAAACCTCTCTGTAGGCAGTACGCGTTTTCCTCATCTCAACATTTACAAAGCGACCTGGAGTCAGCAAAGCAATAGCAAATGTGCGTTCAGATCAATATCGGCTTTACCAGCTCATCAAAATATACCAAGGCCCTTTTGTAAAACGTATCCAGCCCTTAGCCTGACTATCAGTTCGGTTTCCAATTAACCTCTGCAATGGTGTAATCCAATAGCCTAAGAGAAAGAAAACATTTGTGCAAGTGTTCTCTTTGACGTCACTTAGCCCGTTGACAATGAAAGGCACTATGACTTGAAGTGCAAGCTTAGTCGGCTTATGAACAGTTTTTTTCGTATCAAAGACAGAAACTTAAGCTCTGAATTTAACGAAAATGCCGATGGAGCCCCACAAGGTTGGTTACTTGGTCCAGCTTTATTTTTGTTGTACACTGGAGACGTGTCGTACTCAGGACAGCTGAGGAAAACCACAGAGAGCTCTAAATAAAGTAAGTGACCGTGAACTGACTGATTTGAGGGATTGATAACTCCAGCATGTGACAGAACCAGAATTCAAATTAAACACGTATTCTTTTAGGTTTCCCTCTATGAGGGATTTTATTTATTAAAATTAAACTGCTGACGTTACTCAGTCCGAAGTCAACTTAAAACTAAACTTACTCTACTTATTCTAATCGTTCGACAGCTTTGGTGTTATTCAGTCCCACGGTGGATGGTCGGCGACGCTCCCACGGTGGTGTCGGATTCTTTCGCTGCGTCTAGCATGCTCGGCTTAAAACGCTGCCTGTTCACACACTTTGCAACTTTGACAGCGCGTTAACTCGCGCTCCCATTCGACCGCTAGGAACTTTGCCGATCGAGTCACCCTGAATCTCTCGAAATAATTGACGAACACTGGAACCGTCGTCAAACCGCCACCAGAGAAGCTGCTTCTGATGTGCTGGGTCTTAAAACACTTCCCAGACCTGGTTTGACGAGTGCAGGCAAGCGCATTCAGCGAAGCAAGCATCAGACAGAAGGACGTGGGCGGTTAGGTAGCTCAAAGAACTAAAAAGAAACGTGGAGCAACGGCGCCTCAAAACGAAAAAGGCATGGGAGGTCATCGAGCAACTATCCAATGGGAATAAACCTCGGGCGGAGACTGCCCGTCGGGACGAAGAGGATCAACTCGTAGTAGAGTCACAGTCGATACTGAGAATCAAGTCTGTAAACTGTTAAACGGCGAGAAGACACCGATACCACTGTCAGGGAGAAGATTCCGCTCCACACAATGGACGATGATGGAAGATAATTCCGTCCTCCAGTCCTAGAGTAAATGGGAATAAATCTGGTGGTTATTAGCCGGACTGCCGGCAGAACCATTTAGCCAGCTGGGGATAAGTTGGCAGAGTACGTAAGTCTCCTAAGCATTAGCTTATAAGATCTTCTCTGCCGTTTTGTGTCATGGCCTGAAACCATTCATGGACAACCTGAGAGGTCCTTGTTAGTGCGGTTTCAGGCCGGGGAAACTCCTCTCGGCTAAACATTGACGTGAATGACAGAATACCATCATCATCATCTTCGGACCCACATGCTCCACTAAAGGAGTCGGAGGTGTAAACCACGCGAGATCTCCAGCCAACGCGATCCCCCGCCATCGACTCTAAATCATCAGGAGTTATGCCCAATCTCTACAAAAAGAGTTTTTGGACTTGGTCCAACCACCTCGTCCTGAAATCGCATAAAACGTCCGCCTCTGAAGTCATGATTAAGGGGACATTCGTGCCACGTGACTAAACCACTGAAGCATAGCCCTCTCCATTCGAAGAAGCAGCTCCCTAATGTTGAGGTCCGCGCTCACTGCCGAGTTTCTCACCCTACCCCGGCGAGTAATTCCCACAACAGCACGGATAAATCTCATCTCAGCAGCGTGTATTCGCGATCTTATTATTTCGGTCGTTACATAAATTTCATGACCATAGGTGAGAGTTGGAACAAATACTGATTTGAAAACCGCTAACTTGGCTTTGACACCAAGCTCGGCCTTCATGATTACAGATCTACCACATCATCACACAATGCATGGTCCTGAAATTGAGGCGGCCAAAATGCGTTTAGATTCGTCTATGACGTAGTTAAGGACTCGTCTTCCTCTGCTGACAAGTATGAACAAGATCAGTACCGAGACTAAACGCAGAACAACTCTTGCCAATCGCTGTTTCTTTGGGCTCAAGACTTCAAGAGGCAATTGAGTATCAGATCCCTCTCTCGAAGGACCAAGCTAATATAGCACCTAGATCATCCTTGTCCTGCTCAATGACACGGGGGCCTGTACAATATCAAAAGCAGATGAAAAAGATCTCGGTTTTTTCGAAAAGAAATCCAATCCAATCTCTCTTGCATCCAATCTTTGGAGAAGAAGATTATTCCGTCTACGAAATCAACGCCCAAGATGAATTGGCCATGTAGAGCGCATGTACAACTTCGCTACAGTCTGAAGAGATTTCGTCTTAGAACCAGTGGGACAACGCAAAAGAGGACTCCCACGAGACCGATGTGGAGTGGAGAGGGACCTCAACCAACTTGGTGCGCAGAATTGGAGGCAGCTGGTTAAGGATTGTGCAATATGCAGAGGCTTGTTGGCTGAGGCCCAGCTCCACCCCTGACTGTAGCGACAACAGACGTTTTGTCAGTTGCATTTGATTGGACCAAATTTCACGAGTGATATTCAAAAAATAAAAAAAATAAAATGTGCGGCGGACTTGTCACGGCACTTAAGCAACCTGAAATCAAACAGCGACTTATTGGTGAGAATAAAAGTCGAAACTAGTCGTGTACAGCTGGAGAATGGGTTAAAGGGGAAGGATTCCACACGAATTTTCTGAATGTCTCAGTTAACGGAGATACATAGACAAGATAAGAAGGAGTTCTTGTGGTCGGCTAAGTGGAATAACATCCAAGTTTCTCTTGTGATTTACTTTGGACGTCTTAAGAAATCACTTGTGGAATAGTTTTCTTTCTCGTTGCAAATTAGGAGGATTCATCAGCTGGCATTCATTTTGTGAGAGGGTCCCAGGTTCAATTTTACCAACTTTCATAATTCACGACTCCATCTCTTTCGAGTCACTGACAATGCTCAATGAGTATTCCTGGCTAGAAGGTGCTTCGCAAACCTCGCCGTTCGGAGTCGGCATAAAACTGTATGTCCCATCCACATACTAGCACAAGAGCTAGGCCCAGGTCCGCCTCGGACTGCAGCGCCACCCATTTGTGCAGTTTAGTAAATCAAGCAAACGGGTGCTGAAGTAAAAGTTGAAACTGTCTCTTAATAACAAATGTCTCTTAGAGAACTCAATAAAGTGATATATTGCATCAGACGATTGAGAAAGCCTCTGCGGGTCAAGTGAGCGTTACTGACTGATAACTAGAATGTCTAGCTTGTGCTACATGCCTGATTGACGCAAGCCCATGTGCGTGTGCTGGTTTATTGATTCAAACATGATAGGATGGCGTTTAGATCATGACAAGGCGCTCTTGTGAAGTCACAGCTCCTCATGTGTGTCAAGACTTTCCAATTGGCTAAGCATGTGCGTCACTGAGAAATCATTTGTGCAAAATCTATATGGTCGGGCCCATTTACGCAAGTATTCAGGTTTCTAGCGATCTTCATCAAATTGGGAAATTGCTTCTGTTAGGAATAAAAAATGTTTTATGAGCAATATCTTTGCGGATTCGACATTTTATTCTTTCTCTTATTTTGCTTGAAATAAAATTCCTAAAAAATGTACGAAATCGAATGTGATCGTAAATCTTGCGCATAGCAGACATCACAGGAGAACGTAACAAAATTGTAGATCAGCAAAACTGAATTGAATCAAAAGCCAAAGCCGAGCTTACTTCTTGCAGCAGTACGGGCACGTGCTTTATCACAGAAAACCGACGGATCACTGATGATTTTTTTAGGATTTTTCCAGAGATCCTCAAGTTCACTTGCTGGGTTGTGCATGGTATTGATATCGTCGCATGATCATATCGCGTCGTTTTGGATGTGTTCACTGTGAATGAAGTACAAGTGGGACGAGCTGGCCTTAGGGAGAATGGGAATCCAAGGCAATGTATGCGTTCATGGAACAATCGATCAGTTGCTGACTTTTTGCGGCTAAACGTTGCGATCGAGAGCCAAAGTATTTCCGGAGTTTGTCTACGACGGACTTTAAAATGACATCCTAGTGGGGATCTTTGGTTTTCGGCTTTTTGTAAGCAACTTGAATCAAAACCAGGGCCGGCCCGAGCCAAATGAGAGCCCTACCTTAGGCGCCCCTATTTTTTAATTTTTTGTAGCAGAAGTCGTTTCCGGCTTACACAAGAGGAAGGCTTCAATGCGTGTCGCAAATGTGTCAAATTAGCAAATGTCCACAGGAGCAATATAAAATAATATACAATTTTAAGTGACATGCTTGAATTTAAGTGATATCGAATTCTTGCAATTATTAATTTCAATTTCAATTCAAATTCAATTCAGTTTATAGCGTAAATTTTGCAATTTTAAAATTCAATACGATTAATATAAAATATACGATAACAAAAAACAATAAAAATATTGTATGAGTTATTTCAGTTAGATGAGAAAAAGGAGGAACAAGAGGTTCAAAATTGTCTGTACTCGGTCTGAGACCGTACCTGTGACGGTAGGTGGTTCCAGAGATCAGCAGCATGAATGAAGAATTGACTGCGTGACATTAAACAGGTGTGAATTGAGGGTCTTAAGGTAATACTACGACTCGATCGACAGAAGGTGATCTTTTCATATAAATAATCTGGCTGTTTCTTGTGACGAATTTTGAAGAGTAATATGCACGATCTGTAACCGAGGAATGCTTCCAATTCGCATCCTAGGAGACTCCGCCGTTGTTCCGAGACATGGTCAAATCTGCGAAGATTAAAAACTTACCGTGCAGCCGCGTTGATTGCTTCTGTCAACTTTTGCGAAGAAGAATAATCACAGTCAGCGAACAACTCTGGTCCATATGTCAAGATTGGCACTATGAGTGCTTTGGCAAGTTTTAATTTAACGTTTACAGGGAGAACATATTTGCTAATTGACAAGCCTCTTAGGGATGTATATATCTTGGACACTCGGCTATCCATGTGGTCAGTCCATGGCAGTTCACTATTCAATTGCAGTCGAGTTAAGTTCAATTGGCGGGAAATTGGATTGGGAAGGCGGTTGTTTCGAGAACGGGGTGGATGATTTGGTTTGGATGGATTGAGCATTAGGCCCTTTTTTGTAGCCCAATCGCCGATAGAGCATAAATTCTTGTTTATTTTAGCAACTCAGTCTTCAACCATACCAAGAGGGAAACTTAAGTAGATTTGAACATCGTCTGCATAGATCTGGAATTTACAGTAGGACAAAATCATTGACAAACATTGAAAATAATAACGGACCGAGAATGGAACATTGCGGAACACCACAGTTTTGGGGATTTTTTATTTTGGCCTCTTTTTCCAAGTATTTTCTGGTGTGAACCGATGAAATGATGAAAGCGTTCATTTATTCTGGTTTCAAAATGCGGCCATAAGAGCTTGACGCCCTGTGCATTTGCACATCCTGTGGTGTGGTGGATGCGGCCCTGATCAAAACTCGAATACTAATCTATTTGCATTTGACTATGGACTCGAAGCTGAACGATAGAAATAATCTTGGTACTTTTGAGAAAAAAAAAAAAAAAAAAACAGCCTATGAAGAATGAGAATGGAGGAGAAGACACAACCGCGATCTGAGCGCTGTATAGGGGTGCGAAAGTAGGGTAGAGGGCAGAAATCCGTCGGCTATGCTGGTTTTAAACGGCTACGAAAATGCCAAAGTAATGAGTGGTTGTTTCATAGGCGTAGAAGTGTGAAATGAAGACAAATAAAATGATCTTAATGTTCATAAAATAAAATATATTTGACAGATAATGTTATGTCCTTACTGTCATGATTTCGGGCACGTGGACACCGTAATCTGTAGGGACAATTTTCAAGTTCGAGTATTGCACGCGTTAGGAAGCCTGTCTCTGTACCACTGTCTATTATGTAAGAGTGGCCGACAGTAGACGGCGGATACACTTAGTCTAAGTGATACCACGCGGACTACTGGTACTCCTAAGCTTGGAACCAGTTGGTGCTTATGACAAAGCTGTTTATCTGGCTAATGCCGACACTAGTAAGCTCGTTGAGATTATTGAAGCAGTTTACGATTTACCAGAGCGCTACACAAGCTGAGGGGTTCACTTGTGGTTTCTACCTCTACTTCATCCATGCAGCTACTGCAGAAATCATTGCCAGACACACTTCTTCCTGCGGGCGTGTATGCAAATTGCGCAGTGTCCGGTTGTGACGCCGATGAGCACCCTGATTGTAGGTCTCCTTCTTCTCTATTGACGCTACAGTCCGGGTGGACCTGGGCCTCAACCAACAAGGCCCCCCAACTCTCAGGATATCCGGTTAGCTGCCTCCAGTGTTGAACGTCAAATTGGTTGATTTATTTCTCCAATTGGGTGCCGCTCACGTCGTCGTACAGTTCGTGCTTGACTCTACTCTTCCAGATACGAAAGCAAGAACCGGAAGATCGCACGCGGAGCATTTCTATCGAAGATACCAAGGACTTCTTCATCCGCTTGTGAGATTGTCGATACCTCAGCGGCGCCTAGCAGGACTAAGATACTCGCTTATTCGGCTCAAATATTTTTCACAGAGTTGACTCGAACCCAGTTCCGTGAGACTGAATCTTCTTGAGAGATCTTTTACAGAGATCAGAACAAATTTCAGTCAGGACTTCAAGTCTTCTCCACCAAATTCGCACATATCACCAAACACTGTCCTAGTAGAAGACAACCCATTTTTTGTTTAGCTGTTCATGTTAGTTTAACTCCTGACTTGCTTGGGCTTCTAACAGTCGACCCTTCTTGACTTTTGTTCATCCTGACACATTTGGCACAACATTTAAGATCACCTTTGAAGTTGTTTTGATTTGATACCATCTCTGGCCATTAGTTTTTTCTATCAATTTCCTTCGATGCCGATTGCAACACGCACCTAGTCTCTAACACAAATCATTTATTCCAAAGGTAATTAAGCGTACAAAAGTAAAGTTAAGTGGGAGTTAGATAGACCTGCCGGTTTAAGAGCTCGTACAAGAAGGAGGGACATCGTGGCCCATTTTGACACTAGGAAGGATGAATAAATTGGCAAGCGAAGTCCTCCCTAGAGTGCGCGTAAGTTGTGGTTACGTCCGCAAATACACAACACCCATAGTGAAATCGACAGTGTTTGCATGCATGTCTTAACTGTTTGTCCACTCGATTCCCCATATGGCTCACTTAAGAATTTGTGGCCGTCATCTCTAAAAAAGAACGAGCTTAAGCCTAGAAAAGGCAATTGTATTGCTCCGAGTGAAGAGGTTGAGGCATGCTTGAGGCCATTCGGAGACGTCATCACTTCCAAAAACGTGTATGCTTGGTCTCACACCTCAGCGCGTGATCTGTGTCACCTTCTCATTCTCCAACTTCCAACATTCCACCTCTTGACCATAACCACTCGTCCATCACGGACGCATAAAAACGTATCAATCAAACGCAATGTTTTCCGCAATCATGACCGTTCCCGGGCAAACAGGACAACCCACCGCACTAGTCCATCATAACAGTTGCCAGAAACGCCCCAAAATGACGGACTACAACGCCAATAAAAGTAATCTCAGGCAAGGATAACAGTAATTTCCTCGAGTAAATCAAATCTCAACCGAAGATTATGGGTTTTCCAAATCGCGTTCGCTCCGCAAACACCACCCAGTGTCGCCCAGCGACAGGCCATTAATCAAACTATTAACAGTAGTCACGTCCTGGACCGACCAGAGATGATATCCTCTCGTTATTACTTTGCGCAATAAATTTATTTACCCTCAGAAACACACAGCAGCACACATACACCTTCACGATCAAACAGAAGATGAATCTGAAGGATTCGAACACCCGATAATCATGATAATGTGTCCTGTAATCAACTAATAACGTCCTGCTCTCTCCCTTTTTTCTTGCGCTGCGATCCTTGGGCCGATAATAGCATGAGTGTTCGCCCTCCTGCCAAAGGATGCGTCGCCACTTCATCCCCCACTGTGTGCGGCGATTGAATAAACAACACATGTCGCGAAAAGAAAAAACCAACGCATCACCATCATGAGGAAGGCTGCAGGATTTTAAGTGAATTGAATGCACGGGCGGTGGGTGGAGTGTGCATACACTCTCGTCTACTCCCCGTCAGTCTGGCTGTCGTTTCGCCGCGCCGCCGGAGGGAGAAAATATCAATCAATCCTTATTAGTTGCATACCCATGACGCGGTGAATTCGGAGGATGACTGCTACGAAAGTACGCAGGACGTACACAGAGTGCGAGGGTGGTTTCTTGGTCCGGGTTATCCTGCAGTGAGCAGTTCCAGAAAGCAACAGTCCTTGGAATTGTCGTCTCCGGCGAGGCAGACAGACAGCCAGACAGTCAGAGAGAAAAGTGAACCATATGGCGAAAATGTTTCCCTTTCCGCGTTCACTGTGTACTTGTGTCCGTATAATTTATTCATATGCGATTACATCCTGTAATGTCCCTGGCCACGTTGCGCACTGAAGGACCTTTGTAGGATTAAATTAGAGACACGGGGTCAGTGTGGTGTGGTGTGTGCATGTGTGAAATGCTGCCTCGTTGAATGCGCTTTTCGTTCGTAGTCACGGTTAATTATTATTATTATCCCTGAGCCACGGAGGGTGGTGGGAATTATGCACTAACACTATTCACGACATCCCCAGATTACGAGATTCCATTGATTTCTGTTTGAAGTAAATTGATTTGATGTTTGCGATTGGTTGCTGGGATTAGACTTAAGCCGAGTCCGGCAGAGAGATGGACTTGCTTGCATCCTGCTCGAGGGGCCAGAGCACTGGATTAAGCGGGATGCATTCCACAAATTTGTGTCAAATTCGAGTAATTGATGACTGGTCACTGCAAAATTTACATAATTTGGTGTCAGTGTATGTGTGTGTGTCCAAGTGTGCGAAGTGGCGGAGTGAAATCGGTTTTGGCGCCAAGCGCTCATTATGTCAGAGTGTCAAGTTGTTTGAAGAGTTTATCAAATTTCAGTTTTGGCTGGATTTACCTTTGGATAACACTTAAAAGCTGGATTTTGGGGGCGGCCTATAATAACTATTCCAAAGCGGGTGGATACCAAATGTTGTCACATTGATTACGTGCATGGGGATGAGGAAAGCCTTTGCGGGAACTATGGATGTTCCGGCAGGATGACGAACAAAAAACACTCATGTGACTTTTTGTTGTAAGTGACGCACGATGGTGGTGCGTTTGATCTTCCGATATGAATTCAGTAGCATTTTAATAGTTTGACACGCAATAGAAAGAAGCAAGTACCTAGGGTAGGGAAGGGGCTGCTAGTGAATTCACCGGCACACTTAGACCATGTTGGTCCATTGTGATCGAAATTCCATTGAAACCGATCGACCACTCCAGTGATAGCGCCGTTAATTTGATCCCAACAGCAAATGCTGACTGGACCAGTTTGGAAAACTGGGATTTGAACCGAGGACTCCGCTAACCTAGGGCAGGCTAGACAGTCGCCTAGACAGTCGTCTTAAAAAAGCAAACAACGTTTATCGGCTTATTCGATTTGGAAGACACTATGGTCCAATTTTTCCAAGCAGCTTCTTAATGTGTTTCTTCTCTTGCGGTCCCATACGTTATTCTAGACAAGTTGTTGTATGCTAGTTCGAACTTCTTGAGCAAAGGAGTTGACCCAATAACCCAATGCCTCCGAATTAAATAATTCCCTGGGACCCAACATCAAACTCCAGTTCAACATCTTGCCTAGATCTTCCGCTGTTTACAGCGTTACTAGTTACTGGTTTGCATACAGCTGCTAGCTGCATAGTTACTAACTCAGGAAAAGGCTGAAAAACTTTACGAGAGCGCAGATCTGACGGTTGTTGGAGGACAGCCATAATTTACTAAATGGCAGTGACTGGGAGAGTCTGTCTGAGTAAAAGCTGTATTTTTCCCTGATAGCACGCTGCTTCCAAACATTAAGATCGAGTTGTCTTTGGTTCGCTATCACTTGGTCCTTATACCTGAGTTTCGGCCTTCCTGTCCTTCTTCGTCCTGGTTGAAGAAGGACAGGAAGGCTCGTATTCAAAGTAGCGATGGGACTCGAGTGATTTTATTTCCATCGAGTAACTCGTGCCATTTTCAAAAAATAATAGAGTCCTACTCGAGTAGAAATATTTCACTAAGCTGTAAGTAAAAGGTAAAGTAATCGAGTAAAAGACACAGAACACATTATTATCCTTTTATTCTTGATCCAAAACATTTAAAAGAGGAAATTAAAAGCTCATTCCAGTTTCCATAAAAATTTAATTAAACCATACAAACTTGTTGAGAGTGATGACAACGTGAGCTGTTGAAAATGTCGTTTTTATAGGCACTGGCGTTTTCTGGTGATCAAGCAAAGATTCACATTCTTCCTCCATTATTGGATGAATGCACTTGGATGCAGATTTTGTGTGTGCTAAATGAAGGTGTTTCGAAAGCCAAATATTATTTTTTGTACAAATCGCAAGCAACTTGGCCCTTTCGTCTTTCTTATCAAAAAGCCACTTACCTCTCTTGCCCCTTCAAATTTTTGACAACCATGTTTTATGTCGTTTTCTAAAGTCAAATTGACCAATCAGAGGACGTCGTTCACGTTATTTCGTGAATAACTGTCCAACAGCCTCTCAAATTTCTCGATGGGCTGTGAAGTTGGCTATAATGTGAAGTCTTTATAATACTTCATTTCTGATTGCTGCCATTCGCCACTTCTTCAATGTGCATTCAAACATAAACATGCACGTATGTCGCACTAAAAATGTTGTGTTTAATTTCATCACAAAACCGTTGTTTATTAACCGGTTTGAAAAACGCTGTCCTAAAGTATTCTAATTCATAATAATGAAAACTTCGCATAGCATTACCAAAATAAATGCATTGTAAGGCAAGTCTTTTGGAAATGCAGAAAAATGCACGACATTGCCCCAGGTACGGAGGTACCCTCCGTAAAGGTAAAAGGGGCATTTTAGATTTTGCACCACCGATAGAGACTACTTTTTGCTTTCAGACAAAGAGCCTCTTGGAGCATCTTTGTAACAGCCCACCAAAGATTGAAACTTCCCCTCAAAATGTTGCTTTCCTTAGAAGAAAATTGGTAAGGCCTCTTTTACACAGACAAATTTGTACGCATCAAATTCCGCCATACAGCATCCCTTTTATTTTCTGTTTCTCTCTCATTGTCTATTAACACACCGATGTGTTGGGTGTTTTTGAGCAGTCTTTGAGCAGGACATGGATATCAAAGCCATTTAAAAAATAAGAATAGTTCTAGTGAATTCTTTTAAATTGTGTACAATTGAATGTTATTGATTGAAATGAATCCACAAACTGCTTCCAATAATCTTTTTCGGCACAATACGAACCATCACTGATAACACAAAAATAGATCCTTTTCAGCATAATAACAACCATCGTCGAGAACACAAGAATAAATCAGTTCAACACAACAAAAAAGATGGTGCTATCCCTGATGTACAGAGAAATATTACGAAAGCTCACTCGAAAACTCACACATTTTCAGCACTCATGCGCAGCCGAAGCCTCCCGCACGTTTCATTGCCATTGCCGACAAACCTCTCATTTGATGTGTGGAAATTTGACGAACTTTGACAGTGTAAGAATGGCCTAAGCGACTTGAAATAACTGCTGACGGAGTTTGAAGTTTGCCCTCTAAACTATATAACTTTAGGTTCCAAAGTAGCCAACCTTAGGAAATATGTTCGTCTAGTTTTGTAAAGTTCAAAGTCCCATCGTCGGGCTAACAGTCCAGCGAAACGGATCAAACGACGTCAAAAAAATGTTGGATTTCTAAAAGTGCTCATATTTACATTTTCAGCACTCATGAGCAGCCGGAGCCCCCCGCACGTTTCATTTCCATTACCGACTTAATTCGTGCTGTTTGGCCATCTGAAGCTATGACTTTTTCCCAACTTTCTGGCAATTCGTGGATCTCATCCCAAAGGAACTGCTCCGGCTTGGCAGCCAAGAATGAATCAAGCCAATTTTTGATATTCTGCTCTGATGTGAACCGCATTTCAGTGAGGGCGTTCTGCATCGACCGGATCAAATGGCGGTCAGAAGGGGCAAGGTCTGGGCTATAAGGCGGGTGGGGTAAAACTTCCCATCCACTGTTTTCCAAATAGTTCTTAACCGGAATAGCCGGAATAGTCTGG
The DNA here is from genome assembly GCA_905231855.2 of Eristalis tenax. Taxonomy (NCBI): domain Eukaryota; kingdom Metazoa; phylum Arthropoda; class Insecta; order Diptera; family Syrphidae; genus Eristalis; species Eristalis tenax. The sequence goes on along the minus strand of HG993125.1, from coordinate 74,110,198 downwards.
CCGAGCGTTGTCATGTGTGTCATAATTATTGCCTCGTGTCTGGTCGCATATTCCGGGCGTTTTTCGGCTACTGCTCTCTTCAAACGGATTAATTGTGTTCGGTAGCGTTGTCCATTGATGGTTTCACCCGGGTTTGGCAGCTCATAATACAGCACACCCTTCTGATCCCACCAAATACAGAGCATTACCTTCCCGCCATGGATATTCTGCTTTGCCGATGATTTGGCTGGTTGGCCCAAAATCACCACTTTTGGCACGTTCGCTCAGTAAGCGCATGTTCACCATAAACTTCCACCAAAATACGATGACTTTCGGCAGCATATTAAAGCAATGAAGATGAACTCCCCGCAAAGGCACAAAGTTCGACATATTTGACTGAAAAAAAATTATTGTTGTTTACGCTTCAAATGAATGACATATACTGAAATGACGTACAATGACAGTAGCTTTCCAACGCATGTTTCAATGGAATAAAAAAAGTTACGCCATCTCTTAGCAAACCGCACGAATTAAGTTATAGACCCAATATAACTTTAGGTTCCAAAGTAGCCAACCTTAGAAAATATGTTCGTCTAGTTGTGTAAATTTCAAGATCCGAACATCGGGCTAAGAGCCCAGCGGAATGGATTAAAAGTCAACAAAATCTTACATACTCGACAAACAGGCTTAAAACTAGTTGGACGAGCAATGATGAGGAGCCATGTGGTCTCTCTAAGCTAAACTTAACCTCAAACTATGTCTTTCGACATAACCTAAAAATTATTTTTCAATTAATTTCAAATTAATGTTAAGAAAAAAATTGCAAAAACTTATTAACTGAAGAGAGAAAAATATGTCACTTCGGGTAGTCTTTTTTCAGACGGATCACTGTTAAGCATCCTCAGTGTGATCAATGATTGTGATGGTTCCGATATCAAATCATAGACGGTCGCGTCGAAGTCAACAACAGAACAACTCTGTTCAGGAGTCACGTTCTGATGACTGTGTTCAAATTAAATCACACCACTTAAATTCTAGAGTTCAGAAGTGAAATTGAATGGCGGTGTCCGTCGACCCGCTGCGCCCCAATACAAATCCAATTATGAAGCCATCCATCTGATTGCAGCTTAGTCATCGCTCTTCAAAATGTATCAAGTTGCGTATCCAACGTTGCTTAATTGAACCTCTATGAGCATTGATTGCTGAGTGTTTACACATTTATTTACAAGCATTAGTCGTGTGTTCAAAGGGAAAGATCCACTTATGTGTTTTTTTTTACCGATACTGATTGAAAAATTATCAACGCTAATCAAGACTAATGAAGGTGATCTTGTGGACGAGAGAGGATCTTTCACAGTTACACCAGCACGACCCACTCGCAGCACTCCTCACGAGACTGATGAGAAGTGTAAACTAGGTCTGGTATTTCTTCCAGGCATCCAGAGGGGCAACTTAATGAAATCAAATTGTAGCCGGCTCACCCGGCTCACGATGAGTGATTCATATTGATTAGTAGACTGAATCGGGTTCTTGAGAATTACTAGTAGAGGGAGGCTTGAGTTCTGTTTGAAGAAAGAAAAGCCCTCCGGAGACAGAAGTTATTGCGTCCACTCCTCACCACCCTCACGGTCGTTGATCTAAATTCAAATCGACATACGCCGCCGATGAATAAACACACGGTTAGCTCCTAAGCTCCAACATGCGTGCCTTTGATCCGCACATACGGGGATCCGTGGTGCCCGTCCACGGTCACCGTATCGCTTCAATCATTCGCCTGAACGAAACCCGCCACCGAGCGTGGATAGGATCAAATGTCAATGCGGCCTGGCGTACCTGCATTTCAAATCGGATCTCTCCGGACAAGCTACCGCATCAGCGCAAAACTTCTCGTCACCATGCGTAATAAATCATAAGACATCCCTGCGCCTGGGTCTGTGGCTGGGGCCACGTCGTTCTGAGTAAACAGCGGGCGGCGTCAATGCTACAAGTCGCCGTATGCTGTCGTTAGTCTTTGCTTTTGCCATTCTAAGGTGCAACCGGAGTCAACTAGCCCCCTGCAGCGGACAAATACGCTACCTGTCAGCGCTGGCGATAATACCTCAGGACGACAGCCGACGTGATGGTTGGCGGCACAGAAGCGCCCACCGTCGTAATCCAATCAAACACTCGCGACTCAAATTCCTTTCTGCCACATTTGCGGCGACTGCTCCCGAGTGCGCACCTTTGGGGATGTCGATCGAGTCCCACGGGAACATTTGTAGATCATCGAGGAGAGCTTTGTCGCCCGGCGTTACCGTCGCTCAGTGCTTTGGAGAGAGAGAGAGAGAGAGAGAGAGAGGGAGAAAGAGCGAGACTGAGCACAGGTAAATTCCACATCCATCCGATGACTCCTTTATCGCAGTCATAATGTGGACGAACATTGAGTAGAATGCCAGGAATGCGGCGTTATCACTGCCCAGACACAGACCGAGGGCTCATAAAGCGAAAGAGAGAGGCCACGGAACAAAAAGAAGGCTCGCCGGGCGAGAGCCGTGATGATGGCGATGATGATGATGATTCGTTCACCGGTTTATGACCGGTGGACAGGTTTTTCTCGCTCCCTAATGAGTGTGTGGCCAAGGGTTAGAAAGATCGGCGGCGACGTCTACGAAGGAGGTACGTGCAGACAACGACAGCGACAACGACTACGACACCGATCAACCGGCAGCGACGGCCGCGGGAGTGAACGGAGGCGCGCACAGTAAAGTTGGAAGGTATCGCGTCGTCTTGGTTGGTTTTGGCATTCGACTCGACTACGGAGGACCGCTCATTTGTAGTGTTTACTCAATACAGGTCGTAATAACTCATCGGGCGAACAAATATTATCGCACCGGTCGCCGGGAAAAAGATTTATGCTCATCGTAACCTCACAACGACCGCTTGCTGGCTGGGATGGGTGCGCCTGTGACATGGATCTCTGATAGTGTCGAAGGAGTGCACTCGAGCTGGCAGATGTCAGAGTGGTGACTAATCAAAATGTCGGCTTCAATGGCTTAATCCCATTTCCCGCAAAACATTCCCACGGAATTCACTTGTTCGCCATGCTCCTTCGTCTTCCATCACAAAAAACAACGGACACCCAATCCCAAGTCAACCTGCACCAATTGACGCAACACCCTTCCGCTCATCAAAAAATCAACCGCCTAAGGGTGTGAACGACATTATCCTCGCATCACATGTGCCCGCCACGTCGCCGCAGCGAAAGGAAACATTAACCAACACATTACCCAATAAGGACGCATAAAAAAGTTTCAGTCACAGCAAAGCGCCCCGCAGCTGAGAAAGCAGCCACCACCACCGTGACGCTCTGTGACCTCCAGCTGTCACTCGGCACTCGGAAAAAGTGTCGATTTGGTGGTTTCCCGCTTGGTGTCACTTAAAAAAGTCACACAGCCCCGTGCCGGCGACCACGGGCGCCGCCAACGCCGCCGCTGCCAAGGCACCGTAATGGGAAATTGAAAAACTTCCACAATTTGCCAACGAAAATCGCAGTCACGTGGCCATGGGTGCGCCAATATGTGGCCGGCACGTGGCCGAACAATCGAAGCAATTTGGTTAAATTTCGGAGACTTCCTCGCCGACGAGTGCCGACATCCCTGTGGGGTAAGCGCAAACGCTCAACTCCAGCCTGAATGACTTTTGAAACACAATAACTAATAAATAGTGTCCTTCCGTCGGTTGGCTGGCTGGCTAGCTGGCGGGCGCACCCCATCCTGGGATGGCAAATTGATAGAGTAAACACAGCCATTCACAAGTGGCAGACCGATGGGTTACTGGCAAGAGGGTGGAATGATGAGTTGCATCTGCGTGCGCCGGGAATCTGTGTCATCTTCATAATCATTCATCAAGCGGACTAAGGGAACACCCCGGATGATTTCTGACTGCCGCTGCATCGCCGGAATCGGCCCCCTGGATCCGGTCACGTGCTGACGAGTTCGGGGGCCTGTCGAGGACTCTCAAGGAGCAAAACATTGTTGATTTTAGTGGAAATTGCTGTTTCCATGGATAATTCGGAGCGCATGTGATGGAGTTGCAATGAAATGTCAACAGTGGCCAATTGATGGGAAGCGGGATACTCTGGCCACAGATGTCGCAGTCTTGTGATGGTTGTCGAGTGTTGAGAACACGAAACAAACTCAGCATGTCTTCGCTTGGGATGTACCGCTGCATTTCCCGCCTCGTGTTGCTTGCCTGAAGCTGGGTAAGCTAATCAGTTGGTGACTTCGCTTTGAGATTTTAAAGACAATTGACAGTAGTTTTTCTACTTCTCACGTGGTGCTAGAGTTTGGGGTGAAGTTGGGCTCTTGATCGTTTCCTGTCTCAATTCAATTTCGGCCGTATTCATTTTGGTGTATTCTATTCAACTGGCTTGGCAGGCAATCTTATGCCCTTGTCGCTACATGTTCATGGTGAGTTTGAGATTGATTCTCTTGAACCTTGAATCTCTTGCATTGAGCAAGATCAGCATGGTGATCTTGTACCAGCATAGCGCTGACTTGGGAGATGAAACTATAGTCTTTTCGGTCTAATACTACGTTCCCACCAAGCAAAACCGCGAGGTTTAGTCAAAATTCTTGAAACCTGCCACGATTCTCCATACATTTTTGGGGTTTCGAAAACTCGCGAGTTCGGCGAGTGCTAGTTGAAATAATCTTGAGTTCATTAGTCTGTGAGATGTTGTTAAAAAGAACAAGCCTACCGTCTGAACTTTTAGTTCATTTTGGACATTTTGGTGGTCTCTCCATATCTGTTTCTCTTTTCGGGTGGTCAAAACCAACGGTCACAAAAAATTCAACAAAATTTCAACACACAAATTTTTCAAAATTCAACAAAAAATTAAAGTTAATGACATTTGAAATCACTTCAAGATTGGTGGGAATGGTCGTTTTGACGTTTCAGTAGAAGTTCACCCAAACCTCGCGACTTCGTTTCGAAGGGAACGAGAGTGGATCCTGTCCAACTTTTGAACGGAGCTCATGGCTTGTCGTTAAATCAAGACCCCCCTCCACTCGATGTAGGTTTGAGCATGGATTTTTGTGTTGTGCCAGCGGTGCAAAGGCACAAGCGTACACCCTGGAGGGCAGAAAAATGACTAGAACTTGCATACGAGGGTGCAAATATAGAATCTCGCACCGGGCGCATAAAGGTCCAGTTACGGCACTGGCCCAGTGTCTACTTTGGTTTATTCATACAAATTGGAACAAGTATTTAAAACTAGTAGTTCTATGATGCTGAACACTTGGTCACAAGCACGACATCAGATCTCAATCTTTGTACCTTCGAGTATTCGGTGTACAATGGTGTCGGTCTTCGAATCCTGGTTTCCCGTGGGAGGAGGGGAAGAAGATCGATTCTTCGGTATAACAATAAAGTTGGTACTTCCTTTACCCGATAACTTAAGTCAACCAATACATTTTCGGCCTCTCATTTTCATCCCTACAGCTCTCACCTCATCAGCACAGTCAACAGTTAAGTGACGTCTTTCACTAGAACTTGATATTAACCACGAATTCAAGCATACCCTGTCTTCTACTTCTTCCGCTGGCGCTACAGTAATGGCCTCAGCCAAAAAACCTCTCCAGTTTACACGATCTGCACACCAAGTTGGTTCAGGTTCTTCTCCACTTGTGTGCGTCATCGGTTGCATGGGCGTTATCTAACTAAGAATACTCTTCGGGCTGGGGCAGTCTTGTCCATGCGCTATACATGGCCAAGCCATTTTAGGTCTTGAATACTGCCCATTCGTACGGTTCGTGGTTGATTCTTTTTGTCCAAATATCGATTGATCGCAGAACTGTTCTTCACTTGCTGCTGAGATTGTCCACCAGGCCAATACTTACTTATTTAGCAGGCCTACGACTCTTGGAGGGTCCGAGCCTGAGATATCGCAGCCTTCACGCTGCTTCCAGTCATCTGCAGTTAGGTTAGGTTAAGTTATAGTGGCTGCCTGCAGAAGGCAGTCACACTTCGGCAAAAGTAGGCCCGTTGTGATACCAAGCAGATTGATTCTCTCCTAACCAGCTGGTGCTTGTGACAAAGCGGTTTAGCTGGCTAATACTGAAAATTTATAGCTCATTGGGGGGTTGTTGAAGTAGTAGGCCCCTAGGTGTAAGTATCCAGCGCGCTACACGAGCAGAGTAGGTGATCTGTGGTTTCAACCTCCTCTTCATCCATGCAGCTTCTACATAAGTCATTATAGGGGACCCTCAACCTACGGGCATGGGTGCCAATTGTGCAGTGCCCTGTTATGACGCCGGTGAGCGTCCAGTCATCACCAGTGTATTGAAGACTTCCTCACCTGATATTGCCGAGTGGCAATCGAAGAAATTATGTCTGGTGGTGTGGCAACAGGCTTGGAAAAATTTAAGCAAATATGTATATATTCCACAGACTATGTAATTCGACGGCGACTCATTCGTAGTTATAATCTAAGTACTAATGAGTAGCCCTAGAATTTTCGTTTCAATGCGTTGATGAAGTTGATGTATTCGATGCCATTAACTCAGTTAAATCGGATGCCATTAGACCTGACAGTATTTCCCCTCGGTTTTTGAAACCATCCATCCATCACATAATTTCCTGTAAACACCATATTTTTAATTCTTGTATCTATAGCTCCCAAATTCCGCTAATATGGAAGAAAGCAACTATCATTCCTATTCCTAAAAAGTCAGGTCCCCAGTACTGTGCTGACTTCAGACCTATTATTGTAGTATTTTGTGTTTCCTATCAAAGGCCTTTGAAAAGGTACCATCTTCTCAAAAGCAGAGTTTTCTGCATGAAAATATTTTACTCTCGAAATGGCAATCTGGTTTTCGGAGTCAGCAGAGCTGCGAATCTGCTGTTCTAAAAGTTTCTTCTGACGGTATATCTGCTTTAGATTGAATTGATATCTGCGTCGCAGTCCTACTAGATTTCTCCAAGGCTTTTGACTGCATTCACCATTCTCTTCTGCTTTCGAAATTGAAAAATATTTTATTAATTATTTTTTTGTTTAGTGAATATCTGCGAAATAGGGTGTAGACGGTCGTCACTGAACTTGGTCACTCTAATCACAAAAATTATTCGAGCGGGGGTTCCCCAAGGCTCTGTGCTAGGACCTCCTTTATTCTGCCTCTTTATCAATGATATTCCAGGGATTGTTGAAAACTGCAAAATACACCGATGATGTCATTATATACCTTTCACGTCCTATTGGCTTAATGGAAGATTATGGAAGTACTGCCAGGTTGAATAAAGATCTTGTTAGCTTTTCAAATTGGTTCATAAATTGAAGCCGAATCCCATTAAGACTGTATCCATTGGTTTATCACTCCACGAACGTTGTCTTAATGATTTGTCACCTATTATTCTTGATGGCAAGCCCATTAATGCCATCAGTTCTGTAAAATATCTTGGGTTTCATATTAACTCCTCCCTTACATCTTGTGATGGAGATAAGGATTCTTTACGGTTTAGTGCGGACTGCGCAGATTGCGATATTCAGCGTACTATTTGAGTCCCATTGTCAAGACTGATCAAAACAGTCATAGTGCCCCATCCTTTGTTTAATTGTTCTGTGTGTCCGTACATAGATTCTGTTTGTTAAAATAGAATAGTGCCCCATCCTTTGTTTAATTGTTCTGTGTGTCCGTACTTAGATTCTGTTTGTAAAAATAGAATAGTGCCCCATCCTTTGTTTAATTGTTCTGTGTGTCCGTACATAGATTCTGTTTGTAAACATAGGCAAAATGTTGCATTTAATGACGGTGTTCGTTTTATTTAAAATGGTCGAGCAGTGTGTCCCATTTGTCAACGGCTATCTTTGGTATGAGGCTAGATCTATATTTTAACTTTCGAAATAACTTAAAACTCTTTAAGGTATTTAATAGTAAATCTCCAAGATACCTCTTCGAAATGATAAGATTTCCACAATCTACTAGAGATGAAAAACTAATAATCCCCTCTTCCACGCATTGTATTGGTGAACGATCCCTTCTCGTATCTGCAACTCGTGGCTGGAACAATCTTCCGCATGAATTGCAGATAATCAATTCTTATACCGCCTTTCAGAAAAAAACTATTCATGTTCTTAACCGCGAACCACATCATAAATTGAATTTAAATTATTACGATCTTCCCAGTTTTTTTGTTCTTACATTATTTCTTTAAAGATTGCTTTTAAACTGTAAAGAAATTATAAACCCTAAAAAACTGAAATCCATACTTCCAAAAGGCGAATTGTCTTGTAGTATTGTAGAGCTAATCTAATCAAAAATAAATAAATAAAAAAAATGTATAGTTTGTCAGGGTAAGAAATATATGCGAAAGGACTCCAGGCAAACTTGGCTATAGCCTGGACTTGAGATTCAATCAACTGCATGAAGAAAAACATTTAAGGCTACCGGTTCCCAGAATAACTGTCAAAATACACATCCCGTGCACGTAACATTAGTCTCATCTATGAGTTGGGAACAGCCCAATCTTTGAACTATGATAAGCTAAACCGAGTTTAAGGATCGCAGCAACTACTATTACTCACTCACTGCGGGCGTTGGCTCATATGCCTGATTTGGTTTGACGTTGCTTCTTTAGTATTTAAGTGTCAATCGCCGTCAATAGCTAATGTCAAGGCTCGTCTTTTGTGGTATCTTCAATCTGCTCATGGTTTTATGGCCCCCTACTACATTCCGATCGAGTTTTTGAATGGTTTCTGCTGCGTTGTGATAGTCTCTTATGTCAACAAAAAAAAATCTTGCGTCACAAACGACATCTCAGACGTAGAGACTTGACGGTTTGACCTTCCTGACACTTTGGGTTGCCTGCACAAACTCCTGATTCGACATGCAGAATCCGACATTATTTGGTGTCCCTTCTTACATACGACGATAGATGGTTGAATTCACTTAACTGCCTCAAATGTGGTACCTTACTTTGTAGAGCTTCACTTCAAAATCTAACGCTTGCTTAAACGTTAGTGTCTTGGAGTCGAAGTTTCGCGAGTCTAGACTAGAGCAATTGGAGCCCAATCCTGTGCACCCTCTTTCACCATCAGACCGTGCTTCTTCAGTCTTAAGAAACTTAATCATTTCGAAAAACTGGAACAATGGCTGGGTGATAATGTACGTTCAGCATTGTCAGTGACACGAAAGAAGTGGAGCCTTGAATTAAGAATGTTGGTAAATTCAAGGGTCGAATGACACAATCTGGGTAGGAGTCGAAGCACTCACGCCACGGCGAGCCACATTTGATCGCCAAGATCATCACAGTACGGTAGCTCCTGGTAAAGACCCAAGAGGTTCAAATCGACACCAATCACCTATTGTTCGATGACAACGTGCATCGAGTCACGCTATACAAAGCCTTGTTCAGTTTTGAAATTCCCGACTATCTCATCAGATTGGGCAGGATGACGATGGAGAACTTCCGTTGCTAAATTAAGTTCGGTAGCGAACTCACCAACGGATTTAGACAAAGCGACACCTTGTCACGTGACTTTTTTAACATCATCCTGGAGAAGATCGTGCCAGTTTTACAAGCCGACACTAGAGGCATGATCTTCCAGAAATCCATACAAATGATGGGTCTACAATTTTAAGAGCTTTCATGTGCAGGCCATTCACATACATGTACAGACCAGCCGATGTACAGCCATGTACAGACTTGACGATGACATCAGAGTCCATCGATGCTGGATGGCCACTCTGGATGAAACTAGGAAGAAAACAAAGAAGACGACATTGAGCAGGGCTTTCTAAACCTTTTCTACCTCCTCTCAAAATTGATATATAAACAAAAGTTTGGAATAAGAAATCACGAAACTCTTGTGTATATGAATTTTTTCCTCCCTCCGTCTTGGTTATTTAAGCTTGTGTATCGCCCTAGAGAGTATCGAGAGAGACAGTACATACTGTCCTCAAAAAAGAACATTTAACATCGACGTCTTGAACAGAGCGTGTCTTCGTCAACAACGGCTCCGCAGTAAACATCAGTACCTGGCTCACACGCAGATTTGGAAGATAGCTAAAGTGGTCCTGGTCCCAAAGAAGCTGAACCGTTCTCGCGTGGATGGTTATCGACCTATTACCTTGCTCTCCTTTATAAGTAAGGTCATGGAGTCAATAATGCTCAGAAGGATCAGTACTTTCAGCGAAGACCGCGTTATATTGGCATCGTTCCAGTACGGATTCAGACCCCGGCATGGTAGAATCCACTGCTTGGGCTGCACAGTGATGTCGTCCGAGGCCCTAATAAAAATTAGACGGCAGTGGCATGTCTGCTGGACATCGAGAAGGCCTTCGATACTGTTTGGATCAAAGGACTCATCAGCTTTGGATTCCCTACCTATCTGGTAAGACTCATACACAACCTCTTTACTAATAGAATCTTCTTTGTCCAGGTAAACAGTGTCAGATCAGCAGTGAAGTGCATCAACGCGGGAGTAACTCACGGATCGAGGACCGCAGACCAGCCAACCAACGCAAGCGGAAGCAATACACTCTTGTATGCCGATGACTCCATTACGTACGCTACCTCCCTCTCACCTGAGATAGCCACAAGGAGACTTGGGCAGAACATCATCCAACGGTGGGAATACAAATTCAAATGGGGATTGAAAATCAACAGCGATAAGAACACCAGCAGCAGACGTCAGAGGAAGGAGAACACAAAACGAGAAGCTCAGATTTAAGAACCACGTGGATGCTATCCTCAAACGGGCAGCTTTTGCCCTACATTTAGTACATCCACTGCTCCGGACAAGAACTGGTCTGAGCCAGAAGGCTAAGGTGCTTATCTATGAGCAACTTATCAGAGCATTAATAACCTACGGATGCCCGATCTGGTACACAATAAATGTACCACTCTCTGCTCGAACTCTGTTTTAAGAATGTGCACTGAGCTCCACAGAGACCATTCGACACTGAAGTTCATCCCGACCAGAAGAATCTGTGAAGTAGCCATGATATTGCCGATACACTAGTAGCTCTTGCAGCTCTCCAAGAAGCTGTTAAGTATTATTAGTAGTCATCCCAATCAAGGCATACAAGAACTGCATCGACTTCCACTCGAGCGCAGTCATCGATATTTACACTCCACAGCAATCACGCACCCTGGATTTGATGACCTATTCAATGCCGAACCTACGCAGTTCTACATAAAAAGCAACACAGGGTATTCATGGTATTCAATCATAAGATGATGCTATGTCCCTATTGTTGAGCCGATCGAGCTATCTTAGTTGTAAGCCTAGTTGTAAGTCATGTTGTATATAACGAACGAAAAATAAAGCTAATAATATAAAAGAACCAAACGCAGATTATCTCTTGGCAGCCGCTGCTTTTATAGGTTAAAAACTCAATGGAGTAATAGAGCCATCTATTGGACAATACCGACTTTATATAAGCCCATGATCACCCCACTCCTGGTGTACGGCGCGGAGGCATGGACAAGCGTCCGTGAAGAAGTCTTTGGTCCTGTTTTCTTTCACGGCTGTTGGAGGAGTAGATTGAAGCACGAACTGTACAGCAACATGAGCCTAGTAACGTCTACGGATCCAACGTCTAAACGAACTGTACAGCGACATGGCCATAGTCAGACATCTACGGATACAGGTGGCTGGTAGGGCCCGTAGAGACTTCGACTCCGAACCTGTGGGACAAAGCAACAGAGGATGTACGGGCTTAAGTGGGCACGCAGGTGGAGAAGAATCTCGGCCACCTTGAAGTGCGACACAGCTGCAGAGATGGCGCTAGATGGAGAGGCTTGTTGGTTGATGTCCTGAATGTCCTATTATTGAGCCGGCCATTTGTAGACAGCATTGGCGAACACAATAAGGCTTAATTTTGTAAAATAAAATTATTTCAGATTTTTATTATAAAACTCAATGAGCGGTCTTGGCTGCCAACCTCTTGTCGCGCTCTTTGGAAATTCTCAATCTCACATCTTTGCCCTTTGGCAGCGAGATGTAAGGCTTGTTGCCCTTGCCGATGAGGAACACGTTTGTCAGCCTGGTGGCAAATACTTGTCCCTGAGGATCCTTGACGTGGGCTATGTCGAAGGAATCTGGATGCCTCTCGAGGTTAACAACTGTACCGACACGACCCAAATTTCTTACTCCTGTGATCTTGTTTCCTGAATTAAATTTAGTGTAAACGTTGAACATGTCGACTCGTACGGTGTCATTAGCATTGATCAAGAAATCGGGACAGCGAATAGTCCCGTCGTCATGTCTAAATAGGAAAGGAACGCCCTTGGTGTCCAGTGGAGTCTTGCGGACCTTGCTTGGCCTCCTAGGCAGAGATACTGTGAATGGTGAAACGTCCCTTAACACCGTAGACCAAACGGAAGTATTCACCGGTGATAACATCTATGAATCCAGCCGGGAACGCTACGGACCTTCCCGTCGACTTTGAGAAGACATTGCACAACAATTGTGGCCACTTCAGCCCTAGTGAGCTCATACTTTTGACGATTTCTCGAGAAAATCAACGAGCTAAAGTGATTCCGGCAATTTGTGGGACCGCTTGATGGACGAGGGGCAAATACTCTCCCAAGTTTGTTCAACATGCAGGCTTTTACTGCCGCTAAACGTTTTCTGGGTCCTCGCGTCATCTTGCAAGACAATATAGAAAGGAAATGAAATACTGACAAAGCTTATATAAAATCGACAGCCAGAGGTGGACTTGGGCCTAGCTTGAGAATGTACTCGCACTTGCATACCTTCATCTGACCTGAATTTGGACACCGAAGATCCCCTCTCCCCTCTCCCACGTTAACAAAGGAAAATGAGCAGTCACACATTCCAATTAGGGACATCGCCGGTAGAAAATTATCCTAGGCCAGGCCAGAGCCTAGCTCCTAGTGTCATCCGAGGCATGATTCACACAGAAGCAGTTAATTCCCTGCGGGATTATGTTACTTTCGAGGGCTAAGCTTCGTCCCGGGCTCACGAGGTATCTCTTACGCCCGACCGATCATTGCATAACACCGACACCTTCCAGATCCTTATCCCCCAGAAAAGACCAAACAAAAGCCTTCAAAATGAGACACAAATTGAAGTGACACTCCATATACGTGAGTTTACACTTGGCAGGATAATCTAAAGGATCTCAAAGGATAATCACCAGACGGCGAAAAAGAATAGAAAAGAAGAGAAAAGAGCACACACACACAATGTCTCGAGAGCAGATTAAATGCCATTCAGTGTCACCTCACCTTCCTTCCATCTCTCATCTGCTCGAAGCGCCTAATAGGTCTATCGCGATGATCTCTTCATTCCATCCCCAGTTCATGCGTCCGTTCGTCCTAACACAGCGCGATGTATCTTGATGCTATTTACCTGATTAGCCTAATTCCCTTTGAACACTCCACTCCCCTCTGGCTGCGTGTGTGGATGCGCCTTCGATGGTGTTTTTGTGTTTTGACCATGCCGCTCGGCGGCGAGGCGGTCGTGTTCCTACTCAGCGAAGGTGGAGGCATCTTATCGGTTGATCTTTTCGTTGTTGCGGCGCAGTGCCCGTGTCTTGCAGTGTCTTTGGTTACCTTAATCCATTTCCCTTTTGTATCTTGTATCTTTCTTCATTTGGCTGCGGGCAATGTGATGGATGTGCATCGCTTTTGTGTTTAACGCCACATTATGTCAGTTTGGTGTGTCATCTGACAGGGTGACTTAACGCATGGCTTGTGCATGTGATATGGAAATGTATGTTGAGAGCGACAACACCACACAGTGACCCGGCGCAAGGGTGTCAAAGAGCCGTGCCGACACACAGATTATTCCGGCATTTCGTGTGAGTTCATCCGCATTTTTGTGATCTGAAGCCTGACAAAAGACTGAGGCTTTCTCTTGCTCTAGTTGGAGCGGCTGCTAATTGCTGTCGCCGCACAGTTTTTCTCTCGTCTCAATTATTCACACATGCGGCATGAGGTCGATAGAGCAACACGTGCAAAAAAGCATGCAATTAGCAACGGACAGGCATAAAGCGCCCCACTCGATTGGTATGCATCCAAATTCTCGTGTGGAAATGCCAGCATTCAGTGGAGAGTGGGCCAATGGAGACGGCTCATTGCACGCATGGCGTCTGCGAGATCTGGCAAAGGTGCTAGATCCGTCATAAGCATTTGGACGTTTAGCGCGAGGTAAATTTAGCCCTGATTAGCACTCATTTTGCGTGTCGTCGTTTTGCCGTGGGACGACGCGACAGGTTTCATGTCTTGACTCCGCCCATGGTGTATTGAATAACTGCTAATAACTGCTCATCGTTCGCGAAGTTTGTGGGTTTCGGCAACGATAATGGAAATGTACCATGTCTCGACAATGATTTAGTGCTCAGTCATAATCGGAAATGGCGTTAAACGTAGAGTCGCTTGACTTGCTGCGCAGCTGGTTATCATTGCAGATCATCAATTGTTAACTGACTCACGGTCATCACGCTCTGACGATCGATGATGATCAGTGAATGAAAACTGTCGATGATCATCCTCAGTTACCGAGACTGTCGATTATCTTCGTCGATCACCATCTTCGTAGATCATCAGCATCGATCATGGAGATGGTTGATGGACATGGTCAACCACAGAGATTGTCGGTGATCATCATCGATCGCCGAGATGGTCGAGGTACATCGTCTATCACCGAGCGAGTCGACGAGCATCGTCGATTACGGAGGCGCCTGATCATCGCCGATCAGGGAGTTTTGCTTCGTTGAATGATCGTTACAACCTCCACAAGTGAAAATGGCGGAAGCAGCTTCATGCCAAATTGGCTTGCTGATCCGAAACGAAAGACGTCGGCACCGCGTCCCTTAAGAATTTTTCAGACATGCCTCACTGAAGCTAATTAGAGATCTTGAAATGGAAGCGCTCACATTCCCCCATTCCAAGCCCTCTATTATACTCATTACATGATCCAAAAACTACTACTCGAGAACACTTTCAAGCCCATCGCCATCCGTCCAATCAAAACCCGTTCCACACACCTCCATCGGCGACTTTGATCTCTGCCTCCAGTCCAGTCATCGTCATCCAAAAAAATTGTATTCAATTTGTCTCTGGCGCATCAAGATACACTCCGCCAAGATCCAACCCATTGTCTGTGGGGTGATATCGAACCCGAGATAGAGAATCCTCCCCGATCTAATGGACGAAATGTGGAAATTAGGTCGACATCTTGAAGTGAATTAGCCGCGTGTAGCGGTGTGTGGTTATAATCAAACACTTGCCACACGAGCACGGCCGAGGAGACGAGATGGCGGTGCCTGATATCACTGAACAAAACCACTTTGGAATAATTCCAGACCACTTAAGGACACAGGTTGCGATCAAGCGATGCGACTGCAACACAGCGGCACGGCAGTGGTGATGGTGGCGGCACCGGTGCACTGTTACACATCGGATTAGGGTTTTCATTTGAAAAGCTGGCGCTGCCTGCCGCAGACAGAGACTCCACGCCAGGGACCGAGAATTGCCGGGAAATTCTGCCCAATCATGGCGAATTTGAGGCGAAGCGAATCGAAGACCACAACTTATCGGCGGCGTCGATCGATTGCGCGCACAATGACGGACAAATGATGGGCGTTCGCTTCTCGATTGACTCCGGATTGAGTTGTATCTTGTGGGATTGTGTATCTGTTCAGTGTTCGGACACCGTACACCTGATCGGGGCATCGAGATAAGTGCCTGTAAGTTGCAGCGATTGGCTGGAGGCTTTCTTTCGGGAAGCCGCCACTGGTTGGTGTTGTGAAATTTGTCGGAATTTACTGCGTCTTAGACTCATAATTGGCTCATTAAGGTAATAATGCTTCATTTGGCATTTTTGATGTTTTGATGGAATAACTGATGGATTGCGGCGGAGTGGGGTTCGTTGCGCGCAACCTGTTATAGCGATCACGATGATGAAGATGGTAGTGGACATGAATGTGAAGACGATCTTGAAGGCATATTCAAGGCAAGAGTGTAATGTGTCTAGGGTTGATCTCAACAAGACGATGAGGCTGGTATACACGGGGCGGAACTCATGTTGAGAGACCTAAGCCCGTACCGGCGAAACGATCGACATTTTCTCTGTTATTAAAGCCCATAGCATCAGACGATATCGAAGCCGACAGAGCGTCAACGAGATATCCTTAGTGGACTTCTGCTGGACACCGAGACACACTGTAATACAATGTTATGAAAAGGCGGACAGTCTGGAGCTCGGAGCTGGAGAATCGCTGGCAAAACCCATCCGCGCATGCGCTACTTATCTCAATAAAGGAAAACCTAGAAGACGAAGCCCTGGACATAGCCAGTACTCGCTGGCTTGGTATGAATCTTGGAGCTACTGCAAGGGCTCTATGGCCGATGCTGAGCAAGAACTAATCAACATAACTGATCGGCTTTAAGCGCAAGGGCGTACGCACGCTAACAGGAGTCCTCACCGGGCACTGTGCAGGTGGAACATATGCGATTGAACATGCCACACAATGACTTTTGCAGAAGCTGCAGAGATGAGTAGGAACAGAATTGAACCTGCGAGTGCCCAGCCCTAACAATGAAAACAAGGCAGTCTCTAGGAAAGCACTCTTTATAGAGCAGGAAGACTGGAGCGGCCTTGAATGAAAAACCTCCTAAGATTGTGGTTCATTTGTGGATCTGGCTGGTCTTAGGACTACAGTAGGGCTCACGATAGTTTGATACTCCCCCACATGGACACCATGAACCAACACGTTGGTCTAAGTGAGCCGTGGTCAGAAGCCCGCCAGGGAACCCAATAACCTACCTAACATTTTTGGTGACTCCAAACATGGAGAGTGTATAACGACTCAACTTTCTTTGATGACCGCAGTGGATCTAAATTTCATGATCGGCTAACGACCTTCTCTAACTCCACTCCTCCCATCTAGAGCTACCACCCCAATTAAACCCGATCTTTCAAAGGTTTTCGACGGATGAGCCCTTTTTCTAGTTCTCCGAGAGTCTGAGAGGCTACTGCTTGATGCTAGTTGGATGTTGTTGAGGCTAGCCCTACGGCCACTGCTTTGTACTTAACAAGACCACGAAATAATGGGTTTATTGGCTTACCATGTAGTTGCCACGGAAGGCGTCGTAACTGGCATCAAAAATATATAAAGTGGTATATAAGCAGTGCGATGTAGTGGGTGCGTCGATTACTACACTCCGTACTTAGGTTCAATTGCCAATATGGTGAAGGCACTTCCCCGCACTGTTGAAATGTTTTGGATAGAGTACACACTTTTGGGCTGATTGAAAGAACACAAACTCATAGACAACGCCGTGAGTTCGTTAAATGGTTCTGCAAAAGCCAAAAGATTTGGATTTTCGCCAAAACATCACCTTCTCGGCAGTGCGCGATGAACTCAACATTGAGCAGCTGCTTCGAACGGAAAGGGCTATATTCGGTTTGGTGACACGAATGTCTACATCATCACGACTTCCGAGGCGGGCGTTGTACGCTTTGGCATAACGCCTGATGAGTTAGAGTCGATGGCGGAGGATCGAGTTGACCAGAGATCTCTAGTGTGTGCATTAGCCGAGCGACCCCTTTAGAGAGTCATGTGGGTTGATCATCATCATCTTTTCCGACGAAGAACAATTTTGGCTTAGTGTGTAATCATGACAAAATTGCTGTCATTGGAAAACAATCCACTAATGTTCGACCAAGAATCAATGCATCTACAAAGATTGGTGCCGTCTATGCGGTGCGTCATCCTCGGTTGAAATGAGGAAGGGGACAAGGTCTCAGGCATAGAGTGATTTTAACCGACTTTTTGTGGCCAGAGCTCGACAACTCGACAACTACATGCCATGCAAGTAACGCAAGGCGAAATTTGGCAACTCTCAATTGGTCGACGCGATCATGAGACTTGTCAGTACACAATTATACCCTCTTAGGCTACGTACAGTCCTTAGGTAGTGTTGAAGCTCAGGTTAGGTTGTAGTGAAAAAACGACTGGATAGCGCAGTTGGCTAAGCGCCAGTCCTTGATTAGTGGGGACCAATATTGTCTAAGTGTGCTGCCGAGTTCTCAAGCAGCCCTCTTCCCTACTTACCTAGGTTGTAGTGGCTGACTGCTGATAGGCAACAATCACACGTAGGCCCATTGTGTTTTGAACCTTTTCCGCAAAACAGACTCTGATGCTGCTTAGTTCAGTCGGGAAAGCTCTGCGGGAGCGCAGAGTAGATCTACAATAGATTTTTCCTTGTCCTCGTCCAGTCATTGTAGATTTGAGATGAGGAATCCTGCGCCAGGCAGTAGATCACAATCAATAGAAGTTTTGCGGCAGCGGTGGGCATGGATGGCAGATCTCCCGGAAAGAGCACAGAGCTGGCCCCCTTTCTGGCTCCCTTCTCAGGAATGTCACAGTGTCACGGCGCCCACGTGAGCTTGAAGCTGAAATGCTTGGAAATTTGGTTGACTGTAAGACGGCAATTCGGGGAAGGAGATTCGCTGGCTGCATGTTAGACCAAATGACGATAGGACAGAGCTTCTTTTAACGCTATAGTCTCTGCCTGAAAGACGCTACAGTCCTTAGAGACGAGCTTCTACTCTCTACTTTAACATCCTCATCCGTCATCGATCTATCTGTGAAGATCTGGAGAGGACCATCCAGCGCCTGGTGTGGATACTGGACAACGCTAAGAATCCAGCTCCTTTGGACGAGTTCATGGTCAACATTCGAGACGCTGCTGCCGGAATAATGTACCACACATTAGGCGAAGGTCATCAAAAATTGGACTGACCGCTCGATGCACTGCCAGCGAAGACGAGGTCCATTTGAATGACGTGCTATTTCATATTTGTCTTTTCCTGTTGTTCTTATCTGGACACCCTGTGTCATGAGTTTCCCCGTTCCCAACAAAAATGAGGAAATAACTCCTCTTCCAGAGGCCTTTAAACACGCGTGTAATCCCTCCAGAAGTTAACTTCGTAAGTCACACAAATTTCGGCTTAAGGTTTAAAATCGACTAGTTACACTAAATTTGGTCCAATTGGATGGACACCACTCAACCATGCCACGGAACAAGGGGTGCATACGTCTTCAAGACTTCAACGCTCCTTAAATGGCTTCACATATCCGCAAAAGGATTCATACCTAAACACTTCCAATAAATGCCATAATTCTGTTTATCCAATCCGGTGACACATGCAAATCTACGAAGTATACATTTTCGCAGAAATTTCGGAAACAGAAGCAAGCACATTTATAAACTACAACTCTTCTTATTAATTATAAAATTTGTCGCAATAAATAAGTTTTGTCATTCACGAACGTCGGCACAGATGCCAAGACAAATTAGCCAGCATTTATTTTAAATTATTTATATCGGCGCAAACAAATGACGCATTGTTGACGAAATTCCAAAATATCGCCGCCTACACTCTGACAGCTTGACACAGTGATGAATCTTAGGTGAAAGAAAAAAACTTATTTCCGTTCCGAAAAATTGATCAAAGCAAAGAATGTAAATAAATCTCGATTCGGTTCAACTGTAGAGATGAACGAATGGCTTCCGAACTGTCTGTGAGACTTGGACAATCACTGTATTCGTCTGCCAAATATGTTGACGAAGCAAAGAGAGTCATACATATGTTTAATGAGTGCTTGGAGCGTAGGGAGTGAGAGGAGCTTGATAGGATGGAGGCGATCCGGAGCCCATTTTGTCGATTGAGATATTACAAAATCCAGTCGGAGAGTGGCTTAGGTTATAAAGGGCCGATGTTGATTTTGAATGAAACACAAATTACTTAGGAAATTATTGTCATTGTAATGTATAGGTATGGTTCAATTATGTATGGAACAAAATATCGGCCAAATGGCCGCCGCGACCTCGGCGGCACACCTCCATCCGAGGGTCCAAATTTTCGATGACGCTGAGGCATAATTGAGGTTCCATGCCGTTAATGTGCCGAATTATCTCATCCTTTAGCTCTTGAATTGTTGCTGGCTTATCGACGTACACCTTTTCTTTCAAATAACCCCAAAGAAAATCCAACGGTGTCAAATCACATTATCTTGGCGGCCAATTGACATCGCCACCACGTGAGATAACACGGACATTGAATTTGTCGTGCAAAAGAGCCATTGTTTCGTTAGCTGTGTGGCAAGTGGCACCGTCCTGTTGAAACCACATATAGTCCACATTCATATCTTCCAATTCGGCCCATAAAAAGTTCGATATAATTTCACGATAGCGAACACCATTCACAGTAACTGCCTGACCGGCCTCATTTTGGCCCGATGATGCCGCCAGCCCTTAACCGCACCAAACAGTCACTCTCTGTGGGTGCATTGGTTTTTCGACAATCACTATTGGATTATCATTCGCCCAAATTTGTGCTTATTGACGAATCCCCTGAGGTGAAAATGTGCCTCATCACTGAAGATGATTTTCTTCGAAAATTTATCACCTACTGTTGCCATTTCTTGCCACCATTCTGACCATTGACGACGCTTGAAACGGTCAAGAGGCTTTAGTTCTTGAGTCAGTTGCACCTTGTAAGCGTGTAAATGCAGGTCTTTATGCATAATGTTCATCAACGACGAGCGTGGGAGGTGCAATTGTTGGGCTCGACGACGAGTTGAGGTGGACGGCTCTTCAGTCACACCATCGCGAACAGCAGCAATATTTTCTGCCGTACGAGCTGTACGAGCATGCACTGGCGTTTTCACATCTCCTACAGATTGCCCAAATTTTTGCACGATTTTTCCGATTGTACGCACATTTGGACGATTAAATTGACTCAAAAAATCACGAAGTTCACGATATGCATTTTGATTTGAACGCCCATTTTCATAATAAGCCTGAATAACTTTAGCGCATTGCTCGTTTGTGTATCTTCCCATGGTTCAAATTGAGTTAGTCTGAAATTGAGAAATGAAAACTTGACGTTTAGGTGTGGTTTAGATTCAACATCGGCTTTAAATCGGCCTTAAAATTTAACCACCCCTTAGAACGATATTGATTTTCTCAAAGGAGGGGTCCCGTGTCAAGCATGGAAAGGCACATCAATTTGGTCCAAAAATGGTGAAGCTTCACGACAACCGTAACTGGGTTAACTTAAGACTTTACAGGGATTGTCCCCAGTCCCCATAAAAACTGCAACACTTAAATCATTTACGTACGTAGAAAATGATTGATTTCGTGTCTACTTAGCCAGCAAAATACAACGAAACTTAACGAAACTGCTATTTTTTTGCAGTTACAGTGAAACCTCCGAACTGGGACACTCTGTAGTTGGGGACCTCCAAACTTAATCGCACTTTTCACTTTTTCAGGGCTATGTAGCTATGTACCAATGCATCCAGGAAAAGTCACAGTTTGGTGCGGTTTATGGGCTGGTGGCATCATTGGACCATACTTCTTCAAAGATGATGCGAATCGTAACATAACTGTGAATGGTGAGCGCTGCCGTGAGATGATATCCAACTTTTTTTGCCCAAAATGCAAGAGCTTGACTTGCATGACATGTGGTTTCAAGAAGACGGTGCCACATGCCACACAGCACGCGCAACAATGGACTTATTGAGAGGCGAGTTCGGTGAACATTTTATTTCACGTTCGGGACCGGTCAATTGGCCGCCTAGATCGTGCGATTTAACGCCTTTAGACTATTTTTTGTGGGGCTATGTTAAAGTTCATGTCTATACAGACAGGCCCGCTTCAATTGACGCATTGGCAGACAACAGTGAAGCATTTATTCGTGAGATACCGGCCGAAATGTTGGAAAGAGTATGCCAAAATTGGACTAAGCGGATGGACCATTTGAGGCGCAGTCAAGGTCAACATTTGCATGAAATAATCTTCAAACATTAAATTGTATGGACCGTACTATCGATTCAAATAAAGATTTCATGCATTTTTCTGAATTTTATGTGTTTTTTTTTTTTTTTGAAAAACTTTCCTATAGCTTTTAAAAAGTCACCCTTTATAATTGAGACTTAATGATATTTGCCCCAATTTAGACGTCCTCTAGGACGTTGAGGATGAATGAGTTATAGCTTAGTTCTTACTTGATCCGAGCAATAACATTCGTACTACCATGGAGTGCCAGGGAACGTAGCCCTATACTGGATTTGTGTGTGGTGGCCAACATTTTTGCAAGTCAGAGCCTGAAATAAGCACATTTGACAGCTATGGCAGCTAACGTGTTACAGCGCGATAAACTTGCGGTGGTCTTTCTGTTTTCTACAAGCCAGATGATCAGACAATCTTACGAGTTGCTGGCATAAGGCGATATCATTCGATCGGTATATCTGCTATGGGTGCTGAAGTCTACACCGTTGCTGCCATTCTGAAGTCCGATTCCCAAAGCGGAAGTTTGCGGTCTACACGAAACGTGCGTATGATGGATGACGATTCCAAGACTCTTTCATCATGGCTGAGTAGCGCTCACCACTAACAATGATCGTTAGGTGTGTTTTGCAACCTGAGGCATAATGATGGTGATTTCGAGAGCAGATTTCCCCTGGACTGTCTGCGACAGACGGAATGATGTGGACCCTGTCAATCAGTTAAGGCGAGTGCCCAGCCGTCGTCAAGCATTAAAGAAACTCTTCCCAGAGATTTGTTTTACTTTTAGATTAAAATGGAGCAGAATTATGCGTGTCACTATCATTGGAGAAAGTTCTGTTTCCCTTCATTCTCTGTCACATTCCAGTTGCAGCGTTCTCAAAAGACTAAAGAATATTCCAGCCCCACGTCCAAGGCACAAAAGTGCACAACAGGTAGAAGTCAGGCCAGTATCCTAGTTTGACTAAAGGCATTGCACTGCAGTGGCTCCTTAAGTATTCCTTCCTTCGTTGTACATTCCATGAAGGTACACTATACTCTTCCAGTCAATAAGTAATCACCTTCCAATGGTAGTCCTCGTTTATTAAGAAAAACGACAAACGCGTCCCTCACCAGGGCCAGCTCAACTGGTGGATGTCATTGATCACATCAACAAACTTCTTTCGTGGCTCTTTTTGCATCAGCAAACATCGGGCGATTTACCCTACGAGGGGCGAATAATAAATTAATCTCAAAGACATTATAAATCATAAAAAAGAGCTACTAAGCACCGACTGGCCTATTGCCAAATACCACAAACAGTCTGCAGAGGCGAGAGTGAAAAAAGAAAAACACTCATGAAATATGTGGACCGTCCAAGAGGCAAACAATAAATTACGTTCTTCAGCGGGAATGCGAGAAACCGAAAAAGAGAAAAATTGTATAAATTTCGTCTCGGAAATCGGAAAACGATATCCTCCCCAGTAATTGACACGTGTGCACGGTGCTCAGCCGCTGCCGCCGTCGCCGCATCCGTACCCTTGGTCTGGGCAGATGAACAAGTCATAGCCGGCTAATAGGACCAAGGACTCCGACTTCGTTTGACTCGGTTGCGAGGGAGGAAGATTTATTCCAGTGGCTTGCGGGTGGGGAAGATTGACTGGTGCTTGGCTCGCAGCCAAGAACTCACCCCTTTCGCACGAGGCAAGCTCACTCACCCCACCGTCAGCATCGTTGGCTTACGCTTTTGTCAAGCCATTTGATATTGTGCCGCCCGCACACGGCGTTTCGTTTCTGTTTGATTAGAGACGCAGTGTCTGTCGTTCATCATTACCGCTAATTAAGAGCTCTTTATCTAGCTGAAGGTGTTTTTGTGTTGTTCCTTTGCACACAGCGAGATAAGATTGAATGTTGCTCTATTGTTCGTCGCTGATAGGGCATCATTATCAAGGACTCTCTAGTGAAAGTATCGATTACCAGTTGTTGAAGGGCTGCGAATTGACGCTCAGTTGGGGGCGTGCTGGGTATGGTGGGAGTTCAGTGGCTTCAAGGGTTAAAGGAGTGAAAATTAGAAGACTCTGCTGATTGCGAGTGAGTGATATGCTCTCGAAGCGGGGTTAACTATTATCTAACCTCCTGCGCCACACGTCACGGTGTGACGGGGGGCGGGAGTTCTTGTACATGATTCTGGTTTTTCTTTTCTCAACACTATCAAAGCTAAATGTGGCGGTTTTGCTGCAAATTGGTATTGACAGTTGAGTTGGGTAGCGAGCTGGCTTGTGGGCTTGCTGGAGGTTGCTTGCTTGGGGGGATAGTTGCTGGATATTCCTTTGCATTCGTCTTTGTTTGAATATGCTTTTAGTTACACTGAGCTGACGCCCCAGAACTAATGGATGCTGCTGGGACGGTGTGAAAATAATTCATAGGGAGCTTGCAATTAAACCCTTTCAGAAACAAGTTCCACACTGATAACAGCGCAGTTATTCGAAGAATTGGGTGTACAAGTTCGGACCTGGACTGTGCGTGGAGTTCTGGTGTACATGACATCCGATGACTGGATCGAATCCCAGTGAATACAAAGTTAATGCCCTTTTATCTGGTTTTCAAATTTGGTCCAGTTCACATTTCCCATTCGCTATCACTGGAGTTGTCGATCGGTGGTAGTAGTCTGAGGCGATGGACCAACATGGTCTAAGTGTGCAGGTGAGTTCACTAGCAGCCCCCTTCCCTACGCTACCCCTCCATGACATCCAATAGTATGTCGTAA
Organism: Eristalis tenax; assembly: GCA_905231855.2. Taxonomy (NCBI): domain Eukaryota; kingdom Metazoa; phylum Arthropoda; class Insecta; order Diptera; family Syrphidae; genus Eristalis; species Eristalis tenax. Next base: position 74,085,663 of record HG993125.1, on the reverse strand, counting down.
GAGACCATAGATTATATTGTTAAAGTCAGTCGAACCAATATGTTTACAATCGCAAATGAGTATCTAGGCCCAGGTCATGTTCTCCAACGTTCTCGAACGGTGGCGGCCATGGCGTTTGTGGGTATGTGCGTGGACCCCTACGAAACTGAAACTCGCTGCCTGGGTTCGATTCCCGGCCGGTACGACTAACAATAATTTTCCACGGCTCCACCTCTTTCGAGTCTCTGGCAATGTTTAGAGAGTAACACAACTCTCTAGGAAAAAGATTCTCCTGAGTCGGCATAACACTTGTAGGTCCCCTTCCACTTGGCACAATAGAACGCACGACACAAGTGGTTGCTGTGCCCTGGGCTCTACGGGCCGGTGTGTGGATCCTCGGCGATGTCTGGCTTCCCTGCGAAGCTTGTCCGTTTTTGCGAAATGTGGACTCAGTCCTTGACTGGCATGGTTTCGGTCATATTTTGATGCCGAATATTTAAACAAAAAAACATTGTTGAGCTCACCGAAGGAGTCAAATCCAATGACCGTGTGTTGGACATGAGGTGGACATCTTACGCAGATGGAGCGAGCACTTTTCGGAGATGTGCTCAATCCCGAACAGGGCACTGAAGATGGCAGACCTGGAGCCTTGAGTGGGGCTGAGAATAGTCCAACGGTAGAGGAAGTCATTTTGGCGATTGAATCCCAAAAAGATGGCAAATCCGGCGTTGTGGATGAAATCTGGCCGGAATGGATAAAGACGGAGTTTTATGGCTTTCTCGTGTCGTTAAACTGGCCTGGGAACGTGGTGAGACACCTGGCGATTGGCACACTGGGGTGATTGTCCCACTTTTCAAGAAGGGGGACCAAAGAGATTGCTCCTACTACAGGGGCACATCTCTATTAAGTCTCCACGGGAAAGTCTACGCGTTCTAGAGCTATGGTCGAGCCCAGGATGGGGGATGAACAGTGCGGCTTTCGTCCCGGTAGAAGTACAACCGACCAGCTTTTCACTCTAAGAATGGTACTTGAGAAGGCTTGGGAGTATGCCAATTAAGTTTTTTTTGTGGATTTGGAAAAGGCATACGACCGAGTTCCTCGAGGTAAACTGTGGAGTGTTCTGCAGGAGTATGGGATTGATGGCCATTCAGTCTCTGTACACAAACTGTAGCAGCTGTGTTCTGTTTAACACCCTCCAGCGTGGGCGTTGGACTTCGCCAAGTGTGCGTTTTGTCACCTCTACTTTTCATTGAGTATGTGGACTGGATGCTGCTGCGCAGCCGAGGCGAAGAATGTTTCACATTGGAAGAGTTGAGGGTAAGTCATCTTCTTCCCAGACGAAACTCCAGCGCGCACTCGATAGGTTTGTGGCCGTATGTGCTGGATACTGGAATGAAGGTCAACGTGGATAAATCGGAGATTACGGTCATCTCCAGAACGCTTGTTCAAGGCACTCTACAGGTTAGTGGAGTCCTATTGAAGCAGGTGCAGACGTTTAAGTATCACGGGGTCTTTTTCACGAGTGACAGGAGGAGTAGTGTTGAGCTTTCATGTATCGTTGGTCAAGTTGGATCAATTTTGAAGCAGCTTGGTAGATCTGTAATCAGAAAGGCCGAGCTTGGTGTCAAAGCCAAGTTAGAGGTTTTCAGCTCAATATTTGTTCCAACTCTCACCTATGGTCATGAAATTCAGGTAATAGCCGAAAAAATAAGATCGCGAATACAAGCTGCTGAGATGAGATTTCTCCGTGTTGTCGTGGGAATTAATCGCCGGGATAGGGTGAGGAACACGGCAGTGCGCCAGGAACTCAAAATTGAGGAGCTGCGAACTGAGAGGGCTATGCTTCGGTGGTTTAGTCACGTGGCACGAATGTCCCCTTCATCACGACTTCCGAGGCGGGCGTTGATTTCGATTCCATCAGGTAGGCCACCGCTGGACACACCCCGGAAAAGATGGTTGGGCCAAGTCCAAAAACTCGCCTGGTTACGATTGGACATAACTCCTGATGAGTTAGAGTTGATGGCGGAGGATCGGGTTACTCGGACCCCTTAGTGGAGCATCCGGGTCAGAAGATGATGATGATGGTGAGCATTGTTGAGCGACCTCTTTTCGAAACACATTGCAAAAGACCTCAATCTAAGTCTCAGGCGCCATAACCAGCTGACAGGTAATCTTTCCATTTTAATGCGCAACTACACAGTCTCGACAAACATCGCCTGAAATTTGCAATGAACTGTCAACTTTGAAGGTGGTTCATGATTTTATCCACCTAACCCACGCTGCAGTTAATTCAAAATAAGGACACCACCGCCGAAATGAAATAGTGGTTCACTATCTCCGCGACAGACGCTGTTGCTTCCTGCATGCAGTGGACTTCAGCAATCAGGTGCTCTAAAGAAAAATAATAAATTAAACACCAATTATTCTCAATTTGTTCGCATAATTAAGCGGACGTAAAGATTCTGTGTCGCTTCAAAACAAAATTGGCCTCATTGGCATTGTTGCTGAGGTTTGTCTGCGGTCGTGGTCAGAATTGTGGCGAATTCGAATTTCCCCTCGCAGAGGACTAGATTGTGTGTGACGAGCAGACACCCATTCTTAAGTCTGGAAAATCGCCTCCAAAATGCACGGACAATGAAAAGGCAGATCTCGCCTCCGGTGACACCAGTAAGAAAGGGGCCATGGACAGCTGAGCGAGCCAAAGCCTGTGCAAAGAATGGATTAGATGGATGCTGGCTGATGCCATAGCAAGGCTCGGACAGTGGTGGTACTCAAAGAACAAGTATTAGCGGGACAGATTCTCGATTCCAATATCCTCATCGTCTTCATTCCTCATCGACTCACATAGGGAGGAGGTTTTTTTTCTGAATTCACCTTTCTTCCTGTATTTTGGATCTTATACCCAAATGACAGCCTTTCTCTCGTCCATCACCTTCGCGAGTCAGTCACCGACAAGGCTGAGAAATGAAGAGAGGCCGTTCCAAAGGATTGTTCATTTGGCATTTGCACACCAGCAACACACCTCTCGCTGAGCATTTTTTGTGATCCCCTTCCAAGTTGGCCGCCTGCAACAGTGCGACCCAACCCAGCCCCATGTTGCTAATTAAAATCCGATAACCCCAACTCAACCGGTCGCGGCTCTGCCCCGGCAATCAACCCAATATGCGATGTTAATGGACCGCAATTGAGCGATTCGATCAAAGTCGGCGCTAATTTTGTGCACGACCGCAACGAAGACAATGCGGCCGTCGACGATGCGGCGACCGAAGACCCGCAGAATTGCTCACAAATTACCCGTGCACCTGCTGGTCCACACTAAAAGGCTGCACCCCAAATTAACGCAAGAGACCCCTTCATTGTCGCCGGCTTCGTTTGCGTTGTTCTTTGCGGCGCATTAGGAGCGCTTAAGCGGCTCGAATGTCTGGTGATTTAACACCTTGTAATGGCTGACCCATTGCGGGCAACCTGCATGCGATGACACCACAAGAATCCGTGAGTAGCGATGGCATAGCCGCCGACGCCGACGGCCGGGAGGTATTCACCTGGAAACTGGTGGCACGTTGCCCTGGATATGGGAATGACTTCGTCAACAAGTGGAACATGTTCACCCGAATGCGCACTGGACTGAGCAGAACGTCTCCATTGCGCAACCGAAGTCTTGAGGTTCGTTCGCGCTTCACACGCGGTCTGCTTAGTCACAGCGCCCTGGACTTCTTTCCCACAGTTCTTGATCTGAAGTGGAGTTCGATTTCGAAAGCTCGACAAGTGTGTCGCGAGGGACTATCCCACGTGCACCACTTGAAGCTCGGCGCATACTCCTTACGGTTGCGCCGCCAGCAGAGTTTGGCCTGCGATCAATTGTGGCGTCGTCGTCGCCAGTAACTTCCCATTCCTATTTAATAACTCAATCGCCGCCCTGAGTGCGTCAGCCACTTAAGGACTTATAAATCTTCCGGCCGCGCAGTGCCGCTGTTTGGATCTGACACGTATCCATATTTTATAAATATACGTACTAAAAGATTTTTTTTTATTTTACGAGATTTGATCTCTGCCGGAGCCCCGACTTGCTCCTCTCCCTCTCAGCCTATAGCGCTCACCCATCTGTCGAAATGCACTTAGGAAGTCGGGTGCATCGAAATTTACTTCCCGCGCCTGCGGCAGCAACGCGCTCTAATTCGGTGCGCCCATCCCATATGCACTGCCATACCGATCCTCTTCAAGTGGCGGCGGCGGCGGCGGCGCTGCTAGTCGGCTTTCACTGTGTGTTCGGAGATCTATCAGCAGGCTAATGGATGAGCCATGGGGAAGCAAATGGATTAGCCACCTTTTCCCGGCGGTGGGTGAGAGCAGGAGTCTTATTTATAGTGTCACTCAGAGGGCGCATGTAGAGTTGATGAGAGAAGGTCGTCCGACTGGGGAGGGGTGGGGGCAGGCGAGCGGCAGGCAGAGACGGCAGTGTTTTAGAGCCAAACCTTGATGCGCTTTTTAATTGATGCGAACAATGATGCGTGTGCATTTGTGCGGAATGTGTTCCAAGTGATTGCAGAGATAAAAGGGCGCATCCATCATGTGGTTTTATGAGCCGTTCGGAGCGGAGTGAATAAAGAGTGCCGCTTGTTGTAGAAGTGTCACCTTAAATTGTCTGCATTTTGTCAGAGCATTAAGGTTAAGTTGGACGGAATTTTATGACACATTCGCTTTCAGTGAGCGGCAGAGCACATATTGGGTTGAGGCGTGTTTGACATAAAACAGCTGATTGGCGCTGCATTGTTTGGTTTTGGGGAACGGGAATGTTTTCGGTCGGTATTTATTGAGTTTTCATGTTTGACTAGATCAGTGATTGTTTACATCTCGTGATAATAATTTTCAGCATTTTATAAATACTTTTTGGAAGCGTGCCGGGGCTGAATGTTAAGCGGCAACACGAGGGCGGATGATGGGCTGGGATGTACTCCCTGATGCCCGCGGTTATTCCAATCAGCTGAACGGATTGCGTAACTTTGAGGTGATCTTGAAGGAATTTGGGATATCCAGCAGTTGGGTGGGTTTTAGTGGCTGAGGCCCATTGAGCTACTTCGAGGAACTATTTGATGCCATTCAACAAACTGACCGGCTCTGATGATACCTGGCTTCTTGGCGATTTCTTCTGAGGGAGGAGAGAGCGCTGCAATTGACGAGTAGATGTAGGTACATTCGTTTCTGTTTCCGCGTCGGGTGTGTAGCTTCTGTAAAAGCCATTGTAAGGAAAGGCTTGAGTTCCAATGTCGCAGTGACCGGTTATAGTGCCGGTGACAGTATTGATTTTTGAGGTCTTCTAATTCGGCTCAGGCTGAGTGAGTGTTCAAGATTGAGAGTAGATGTTCAAGGATGAGGCACCCTGAGCCAGCGGACCAACTCCGATCCGAACTAGATCAGGCCTTTCGAGCATCAGTAGATGGTTTGCGGTTTGAATAGCAGAGCCTGTCCGCTTTACAATTCTCACATAAGTTGAAGGCTAAAATACTGGGCCATCCCGTTGAGAAATAGGCGGCAATTCAGGAAAATGTGTGTTTTTGAGTTAAATGTGATCCCACGCAGCCTGGCTGTCAAAAAAGATGGCGATATCCGCACTTGATATTACGTTGTTTTTAGTCATTACGGAGCTTCCCTTCTCGCTATAGTTTCTGCCTGAAAGGCGCTACAGTGAGTTGGAAGCCCGAATGACAGTTGAATGTTAGATCCTAAGAGTAGATACCCGCGCCTACGCTGTCATCCATCCAGAGGACAGGTGACCATTCACCCAATTCCAGCTTGATCGCCGTACTAGCCACTGGCTGTCTGTAGATTAAGGCAATCGGCGGGAGAAAAATGTTCAGAGCTGCGGAAGAAGTATGCCATCCGCTGCACTCTATCTGATCTTTCTACCAATTCGCGACGCCATAAAGCAGAATGGCTGTAGCCACTGATATGAACAGAATGTGGACCGTGCGAGGTTGTAGTCACCACCTTCTTACAGCTGTAAAGGCCGTGGAGTCCTTTTTGACACGTTCCTGGATATGGAGCTTCCAGGCTAACTTCGTGTCCAGTATAAGACCCGGGAATGTCTGGCTGTCATTCAGCTTGAGAGGGGTCCAACATTTTTAGGGATTTTGTATTTCCTGGTGAAGACGCCTAGTTTTCTGTGGATTGACGCATAGGGCACATTCATTAGCCCATTTTCTAGTATCTTGTTACTGGCCTCTCAGCAGAAGTGCACTCACCACCACAATCCACAAGAGAGGGAAAGGACACCGCTCTCCGGAGTTATTGGTTCCACCGAGCTTGTCAAGCAGCTGCTGAGTAGATGCTAAGGTCATTGCCGTCGGTTCGATATCTACAAAGGCAGTAAGGGTGAATTCCTTATGCTCGAGATATTCTTCAATTAAGTCCTTCAATAAGTGCAGGGCTGTTTCCACAGAGTTATGCTTGCGGAAGGCATACTGGGAGATTGACATTTTATTTTGCTTTCGACAGTGTGTCTGATGTGTGATATATAGGCGATCTATGTATCTTAGATCCGTCGTGGGTGGGCCTTCACAAATTCCGTAAAGTTATTGCTGATCAAGGCTGTGCTTGAAGGTGAACCCGAGTAATAACAGACATATTTCTACTTACAGGAAAGAGATCCTGAGTATGGGAGACGTAGAGATTTGAACTGTGAAACCATGTGGCATGCGTCTGCTCTAGCAGGATGGACAGTGTAACATCAAACAGGCAACTGCCACCAACCCTAATTCTGGAAAAAACCTTCTCTCTACGCACCTGAGGACGTATACAGGTGCGGCTTGAGGTCACGGAGTGGGCGCTAGTAAGCGGGATAGAGGCAGGACAATAGTCTGGTAAGTTATGCCACAGCATCCGTTTCTGCACATTGACCTTGGACACTGATCTCGAAGGACAGTCAACATTCAGCACTCACGGTAGGTCTATATGACGCCCATTCTCAGCTCGCGACAACTGAGCTCGCAGGTTCATAGGGTCCAGAGGACCCACAGCAAAAGGGTGGCTAAGTATTAGTCAAGGCTGTAGCAATTTATGCAGACATCGATGAGATGGCCTTGTTAAATAGACGGTGACCCAATGTTTTGTCCCCAAGTTGTATCCACTTATGTTCGGGAATCTGAAAAGCGGATGGTCTTGCGAATGATAGATCTGAACTGGAAGGTTCCCTCTCTCAAATCCGTATGCATACACGGCCATAAGACTGTCGGGGCACCTACTCGACGTTGATCGCATTGAAGCGTGCGTAAATTGCACAACAGACAAGTGCTTGGCGTCTCTTTCCTCAATTATCCGACATCTTCACACAAAAAGACATTCAATTTCCCTAATGTTCATATACATCTGTCTTATGAAGACGCCTGGTGCATGTTTGTGCTGGTCTTAAATGACAGACTTAGTGACTATTGTCCCAAGTCTCTCTTGTGTAATTGTGCGGGATATTTACATAGTTACTACAATGAATTCAATTAAATAACAATTAACAAAAGTAATCATTTTTTTTCTGAATGTAATTTACGTTAACAGATCAAGGGTCTATTTCTCTTAAGTCGTCGTCTGGCGAAGAATTCTTTCATTGGTATTGAGTTTATTTCATTGTTAGAGGGCGATATTAATTTTATACGATGTTCCCTGCTTATGTGAGTAAACTCTTCTTCTATTGTTGGGATTTTCAACTCGTGATGGATGTCTGAGTTAGGAATGTGCCAGTCTGCATTAGTTATGAGTGCATTAGTACTGGGTCTATAACTCGTCTAAACTTCGTGCGGTTTGCTAAGAGATGGCGTAACTTGTATTATTCCATTGGAACATGCGTTGGAAAGCTACTGTCATCGTTCGTCATTTCAGTATATGTCATTCATTTGAAGCGTAAACAACAATAATTTTTTTTTTCACTCAAATATGTCGAACTTTGTGCCTGAAAGAGTATTTTTGCGGGGAGTTCCTCTTCATTACTTTAATATGAAGAAAACTGCTGCCGAAATTCATCGTATTTTGGTGGAAGCTTATGGTGAACATGCGCTAGATGAGCGAACGTGCCAAAAGTGGTGATTTTGGTTTGGCCAACCAGCCAAATCAACGGCAAAGCTGAATATCCATGCTCTGTATTTGGTGGGATCAGAAGGTGTGAAAAACCTGGGTGAAACCATCAATGGACAACGCTACCGAACACAATCAATCGTTTGAAGAGAGCAGTAGCCGAAAAACGCCGGAATATGCGACCAGACACGAGGCAATCATTTTCCATCATGACAACGCTCGGCCCCACGTTGCTATTCCGGTTAAGGAATATTTGGAAAATAGTCGATGGGAAGTTTTACCCCACCGCCCACCGCCTTATAGCCCAGACCTTGCCCCTGCTGACTACCATTTGTTCCGGTCGATGCTGAAGGCCCTCACTGAAATGCGGTTCACATCAGAGCAACATATCAAAAATTGGCTTGATTCATTCTTGGTTGCCCAGCCGGTGCAGTCCTTTTGGGATGGGATCCACAAATTGCCAGAAAGATGGGAGAAAGTCATAGCTTCAGATGGGCTGTTTCTTAAATAAACGTTCAAGTTTTGAAAAAAGACCGCAAGTTATAGACCCAAGATTTTAGATTGTTGTCTTTGATTTACTGCAGTGTTTGTTTTGTTTTTCGACGTCCGTGTTGATAACTTGGAGTCCTTCCTAAGAAGCCAGGATAGTTGATTATACCTTAGTTTTATCTGATCTCTTTTCTTTTGTAGATGGAATGTCCAGGTGAGCTTATTGTCCATGTGCATTCCGAGATATTTTGCTACTTTGTCGACTGGAATAATTTTGTCCTTAATTTTTATTGGAATAGGGGAGAAGTTAGATTTAGTGGTGAATATAACTTGTTGAGTTTTGTCGTCCTTAATTTGAATGCACGAGTCAGTCGTCAAACCATTGCATAGTTCGGTCCAGGAAGCGCTAGGCACGAATAGATGCAGTTTCTAAATTCACATCGGACGAAAGTACAATTGTATCAAAGCTGCAAAAGTAGCTAACATAGTAGTGCTTGTTTGGTCTTCTTGGGAGAGGAATATCAGCAGTATATGGTACATACAGCAGTGGTCCTAGTACAGACCCTTGAGGCACGCCTGCAATTGCTTGAAATATCTTCAAATGCTTGTCATTATATTTTACAAAAAAGCATCGACCACCCAGGTAGCTTTTAATAATGTGAGAAAAGGTCCGTGGAAGTGGGTTATGTAGGTTACGCAGTAGTTGCCCAACCTTTTCGAACGCTTTTGCTACGTCAAGAAAAATTCCTATGCAGTACTTATTTTCTTCAAAGTCAGTTGTGATTTTGTGGACAACCCTCTCCGAGTGCGAATTGATGGTATGGTATAATTTTGTTGTCAGTTAATGTTGGTTGTAGGCGATCATTTGTTAGTTTTTCAAATATTTTCCCGAGTATAGGGAGTGCGACCATTGAGGTCGGTATGATGAGACAATTTTTGAATCCCTGCCAAGTCTTGGTATAGCTTCTTCCATCTTTTAGGGAAATATTGCAGCGTGAGAAGTTCATTGTAAAGATTTCGTAAGAATTCTTTTCCTTGTCTAGGTGTATCGTTCAGTGTTTTTCCGTTAATGGTCGATTCTTTTTCGATGCACTGTTCAATTTCCTTATTCTTGGGTTGGAGGTTGTTGCAGTCTTTCTTAGTCCTCGATTTTCCGGAATTTTTTAACCCGTCGAAATGCATGTACATTTACTAATTGTTTCCCGAAAAATCGACGACGGGCACTTCTGTTCGACAACTCTCTCAGGGACATAGGCAAGTCAAGGCACATAAGGAGTAGCTCAGCCACAATCTCCCTTCATTCAATTCGTCATTCGCCATAAAAAATGGTCCAAAGCTGGTGCCATATTCTGGACGTCATTGAAATTCCCAAAACCATTCACCAATTCGTCAAAACCGGCCGATTGTTTGTCTTTGTACCATGCAAGCAGGTACGTTCCTCAATTCATGAGATGATTTGTGGATTCTTCTTCTCCGTCTCATCGAGAAGCTGCACAATAGACCACGTTTGCCTCATTCAGTACAGATAATCCCGCTGCTTCCCCCAATCCCTCCCCCTCATCCATTGTCATCATTCCGATTCATCAGTCTAATGGTCCAACCCCACCCCTCCCACAATCGCCATCGCTCCGGAATCCAACCATTTGACCACAATCATCATTCCGCCACACAACAGCAACCCGCCAAACAAACTATTCCCCGGAACACAATGATATCCGCCTTCCATAAATCAATCTTCCTCGGAATGGAACTTGGACTTGAAATATCGGTGGCACCCTCGCAGTGTCATCCCGGCCGGGAATCTAGCAAAAAAAAAATACATACTTCGCTCAGATGTGCTTCTGCCGGGTGATGCTTGGCGCACACTGACGAGGACGACGACGAGGACCGGAAGATAAATTAGTCGTTAGAGAAACTGTGAATCTGGAAACCCCGGTCGCACACACAAGCTCCAATGAAATCATCGTTTTATGCATGAATGAAATTTATTAACGGATGTTCCAGCCGAAATGTATCCGTGTCGGTCAGGGTGGAATTTATTTGTATCTGAATATTTTTGAAATTTGTGTGTCGTCGTTGTTCTTTTCTCGTTTTGCTGTTGCTCCTTGCCTTGGAGCGTTCCGTGTGCGTTGCTGGGGGAGGCAAGGGCGGTGCGGTGCCAGTTCGTTTGATTTGTGGATTCTAATTGAGTGAGCTTGGCGAATCGGAGGGTTCCTGTTCTCCGTTGTGTCTGGTCATTGCGGAGCGCGATGATGTAAGCGAATTCTGTGATGCTGGTCTGGGAATGTGCGACCATGAGGTAACAGCTATCAATTGACGACTTTTGTTAAGTTATTGTTAGTTATTGGCGCGAGCATGAAAGGTGACCGGTTTCGGTTGCACCTTGCGAAGTCTAGTTATCGAAGAAGATAGTGGTGAGCGCGAGTGGTAGACAGCTTTGATAACTCCGAAATGTCCATTGAGGGGAGAGTACGTTTTACGCTTGAAGAACTTTGATAATGCGAAGAGAACAAATGAAATTGTATGAGGTTAGCGCCGAAACTTATCAAAATGTAAGTTAACAGCAGAAACATTAAGCATATTTCATCATCAACGTTCCACATGATCATTACTCGCACAAGCATCGCTCCCATGGAAAAACTGCTGACTCGGCGTCTGGGACACCCGAGTCATTAAGATCATCGCGCATTCCATCACGTTTTGGATGCGGGCGTCCCATTGCATTTGCGGCAAATTTACTAACCAATTTTAAATTTATATAACTTCCCGTGGACTTTTCATTCAGCTCAAGCTATTATTTAAGGCAGGTTAGGTAGGAGTGGCTGACTGCAGAAGGGAGTCACACTTAGGCCCAATGTAGGCCCATTGTGGTAACACGCGAACTGGTTCCCAAATTTAGAACTAGTTGACTAATAGTGACGATATTTTGTTCGCTGAGATTTTCACAATATGATGGTCTTAGGCCGTCTAGCGGAAGTTCTATCGTGTATCTTCGCCGATGAGTGCCTTGAGTTTATGACGATTCCCTTTTGAACATTATATTGTGCTTGAGCCAAGATATTCTAAACAAAATGCTACAGTGGTCAGGGAGCATAAAGCAGAGGGCGATATTAGTTCTTTGGAGTAGACACCAGCACCCACCTCTTTGTCCTGTCTTCGATCCTCCTGTGTATATTCGCAGGTGATCAGCCTGATTGTACGACAACCATCCGTTGAGTAAAGATCCAACGATTGAGACGGCTAGGTCATGTAGAGCGGATGGATGGAAATCAATGCCTGCCCGGAAAGTCTTCGCATCCACCTTCGAGGGACGGTGCAGTAGAGAAAGACCGCGACTCAGGTGGCGCACGCATATAGAAAAGGACCTCAACCAACTGTGCGTGCGAAACTGGAGGCAGATACCTAAGGATCAAGCTGTCTGGAGAAGCTTTTCGGTTGAAGCCCAGGTCCTCCCCGGACTGTCGCACCACCTTAAGTAAGTATAGAGCAGAAGAGGGCTTCCTAGCCCTTTAATGGATACTGACGTTCCAGCTTAGCTTATTTTTCGATGATGAGACCCAGACATAATAAAAGTGCTAGGAATTATAGTGCGCTTAGTTGCATAGTATATTCATTCACCCTGTACTCAGTTCCGTGAATGGGGTCCAGACCAAAGACCATGCTTTTTTGTTGATGTAGACTTTAAGCTGTTAGGCCCGTATGTTAGGCATACGTATATCAGCTCCAACTTCACCAGAATAATTTATAGCTTTCTGAATTCCAGAAGATTCTACGTCTCAGTTGTAGTCAGCAAGTCAATAGAGCGGAGCACCAAGGCGGGAGTTGCACAAGGATCAAAGCTGGGACTGTGGCTTTTCGACATCTTCACGGCAGATGACTTGCTGACTTATGCCAGATCGACGTCACCACAGATACCCGCGCAAAGGGGCGACATCCAAACAGCGAACAAATTTGACTACTATACCAAATGGGGTATTCGTATCAATGCTGGGAAATCGGTACTTATGTACTTAAGGAGACCATCCAGAGGTGGATGCAGATCAGCAGCCAAATGTCGAAGCATAAAGGTAGTGCTCCCTAACGGTACAGAAATATCAACAAACGAAAAGGTCAAGTATCTTGGCATTAACTTCACGGAAAGGTTGAAGTTTAACAATCATTCGAAACCGCTTATACGGCCGATCTTAACGTACTGCTTCCCAATATGACACACAATCTCTAAGACCAGCACGAGCTTCGTTCGCAATTTTCGAAAGAAAAATACTGCGATTGTGTACCGGACTCACTTTAGACATAGACCGTCAAAGGCACCACAGCAACAATAGGCCTAACGACCAAGCACGCATCATCCCCCTGACACTGTTCAGAAATCAGCTACTAAACATCAACAACCATCCTAACGAGGAAATCAGGAACCTGAAAAACACACTTCCCGGACAACGCTACCTCAACGCGTTAATATTTAAAAAAAATCGCTTTAAATCGTATATCAGCATTGTCTAGCAGAGAGCATTGGCTGAAAGGCCCTCAAAGGTACATCTGAGCATTACATCAACAATTGGCTTGGAAACGATATTTCTTCACCAGCTGCGGTGAGTTTAATGAGGATGAGAAAATTCTGAGTAAATCTTCTTTAAAACAAGCAGAAAATAACTATAGATGTCCAATGTCCATGCCCCTCGTGTTGAAGACCGTTTAGGCGCACGCATATTTTCATAGCTTTAGACATGCATTGTTTAATCTGACTGGCTGATTATTAAAGTCAAGACATAGCTAAAATGAATGGGCCTGGGTCTGAACCATGGAGCCCCCAGCATGAAGCGATCTCCAACTAGCTGCCACCGCAACCATCGTCGCGGGCATCGTTTAATCACCTCTGACGTCTTATATTCCTAACGAAACATTTTTCTCCAGAATCATAGAATCTGTGATCCCTTCTCTAGCAGTTTCAAAAAATGACTGTGGTGGCTGTGCTACCGACTTCAACATTACAGCCAATACAGAATTTTATAATTTATATGTATGTTTTCAAAGGTTTACCCTTCGCCTACATGCCTCTTTGAAAAGAGTCTTCATGGTGAAAACCATTTCGGATAAACTATATACAGTGCACTGTCTCCTAGGTTAGGTAGGGTAGGGAGGGGGGCTGCTAGTGAATTAACCAGCGCACTTAGACCATGTGATGCCCACAGTCAGACAATTACCACTGATCCCAACAGCAAATGGTGACTGGAACAGATTTGAAACCCAGAGAAAAGCGTATTATCTTTGGTTTTACTGGGATTCAAACAGGTGGCACCACTATCCCAGGTTGGCACGCCATCCAGTTGTCTACTCTCTACTAACAGACACCTCTTATAAGCGGACACCTATCATAACCGCACAAATTTCAAAGAACGGAATTATTCGTACAATTCTTAATGTAACTTATTCTCTCATAAACGGACTCTCTTATAACCGGACGCGGACACCAATTTTCACCGCTCTAGAACTTGCTTCAAATTTCACTCTCTCAAACGGACAAACGGACGTTCTTTTATTTTCCTTTTTACTACCTGTAATTAATGTTCATCACAAAAATTAATTCCATTTAAAAAAAAAATGTTTTGTATTTTTTCTCACAACCGGACAAATTTCGTGGCACAGTCAGTGTCCGCGTAAGAGGGAGTCCCATGTAGTTACTTTCAAAGCCCTTTTCACTGCCACTCCTGAAACATCTCGGGAGTCCTTGCTAGTCAAGTAGGTACATTTTTTTTTACGCATTTAACTACCGCTCTGCTAGAGCCGAAACCAGGACGATAAGCGAAACAGCGGTGCTGTCCACCGACACCTACACTCCAGTTGAGATGGTCTTCGCATCCGCTTCAAAAGGTGAGGAAGATCTAATCTCCAGATCAAACACCAAGCCCGCATGATAGATTTGCCTTGAGGATGGGAAGCAGCATGTTCGGGTCCTGTAATTTGTGTGTCGACGTTCCCGTTCAGGTCATTTGGAATTGACGAGTAAGGATGATCACCACGTTCATCAAAATCATTTCCAAATCAATCTTCTCGTTAAACCTCACCAGTCCGCTTGTGTTAAGAATGTCGTTTGTACGATTTTAACATCCTTTACAGGTGAACTTTATTTGCGAGTGTCCACATCGCATGAGCTGGAACTCAAGTCAGCACTTGAAACACAGCTCCTCGAATATTGAAGCCGAGTGTGGCTTGATGCGGTCAAAGTTTTGGAAGAACATTAAATGAATGGTCCCCTCAAATGATCCACGTTTGTATTTTCGTTTCAAAAAAAGAGCACACTTTTAATGCAGTTGTCTACGATGAGGCACAAACGCCAGATTGATTCATTGCTCCCCTCCAGTATGTTCGTCCAAAAAGGAACTCATCCATGAGGCTCAACTGAATAGACGAAAAGCCATCCACACAAATCCGTCCATGGCTCAAATTCCCCGGTCTCACATACCCTTTGTACTTCATTCTCGTTTATGATCTCATTTTGTTAAAAATGTCTTTTACTTGCTCACTCACTTGTGCACAGCCATCCAACCGTCGTCCCAAAAAGGACTAAGCATTCTTTGATTCCTAAACGCTTTTGTGTCCTTTGAACGCACAACCTACCTAACGACTCATCCAAAATCGGTCCTCAAATACAATTTCTCCTCAAAGGCTGATGATGATGATGCTCTGTGCCGTGACTGTGTCGTTCGTCCCATGTGCTCCTCTATCGTTGCATCTCCTTCTAGTCACAAGGATCCATTTTATTCGACGACATCGACAATCTAGTCGTAGATGATGTCACTGAAGTAGATCAGGATGTGCTCACATCCTTAGATTTTCTTTTCACTTTGTTTTGTTTTGTAACAAAGTAGTCTCTACGTCAAGGATTCCCTTTTTACATAAGTGCGGCCATTACGCACTCGAATGGGGAGATGTGTGCCCGTTATTTTGTGTGTGTGTGTGTGTTTGTGTGGTGCTTGTGTGCGCCCCTTTTCCAGCTTCTCTTGTTGCTGCTCATTGAATTTTCCCTTTTTCGGCGGGTGGGCGAGAGGGTTGCAAAAATGTTGCACGAAGAGCGCAACTACAAAGGATACGCCGAGTATCCTATAAAAGGATTTACAGACACATATTCCACATGGGCATTCATTTCGACTCCGTCGGGAGTTCGCCGCTTGATGGGGAGGTACGTGGCAAGAATGGGAGAAGGGACGATGAAAAAATGGTTGAAAAACGGGCCACAAGGGTGCCAGCACGA
Organism: Eristalis tenax; assembly: GCA_905231855.2. NCBI lineage: Eukaryota > Metazoa > Arthropoda > Insecta > Diptera > Syrphidae > Eristalis > Eristalis tenax. Next base: position 74,069,885 of record HG993125.1, on the reverse strand, counting down.
AGCAGTAGAGCCCCCTTCGATTACGATACGGATTCGAGGGTGATATCGCGTGCCACACCACCATGAATGTCGGATAGGAAGTGGGAAGCCGGAGAAAAAAAATCTGAAAAAAGATCGAAAGGAAAGGAACGAACCACAGTCAATAGGAAGACCAGATTTTCTGATAGAATAAGTTTTCCCTCGTTTTTTTTTTTTCAGCAAAGGAGTCGGGGGGAGGACCTCTCGCCTCAACACCACCCACACGAACACAAAATGGAGGTGCAATGATTTTGTTTTTGTTTTTTTCTTTCAGCCAGACGTTTCGGTTTTGGGGGGAGAGGAAGGAAATGTGAACGAAGGACTCTATTAGTGGGTTGGTTGGTGGTTGTGCCGGTGTCAGGGGAGCAACTGAAACACACAACAACTCCCATGAGTTGACGTTAAACTTTTCGAGATGATGAAGATTGCGTTCAAGTCGTCTCAAACTTTAGCGAAAGGATAATGGCGTAGAGTTCGAAGTAACTTCGTTTGTTACTCGTGCAGAGCTGGAGTTTCATACTCAATCTTTGTCCAAGCGAAAATTGCCGATTTATGAATGAATCGATGTCGAGAATGGGTTTGTGGCCATTGTACGAGCGTATTCTGTTTTGTATGCGATTGACTTGGTAATTCCATCAACATGAATTAGTTTTGCGTGTCTTCACTGTGAACAGTCTAGCTACGTACGAGTACACCGTGTGGAAGTTTTGCACGACAGTCTGCAAATGTATTGTATTCTCTTGTCGTAATTTTAAAAAATTCATTGTGCAGTTGGTGCGTTGGAGAATGGAGGGAACTTCAGTGTTAATGAATAGGTATAGGGACTGGGGATGTCATTGGGCCGCACAGTGCTTTGAGAGGCAACAAAAAATGCAACACTTAGTGGCTTCATTCTTAGAGTTGCATAACGCATTTCGAGGGAATGGGGAAATATTTACATCCGTTGAGATGGCTTGAAAGTAGTTTTATTGTGTCGGTAACCATGTTTAGTGCACACAGCGAAGGGCCTTTTGTTCCAGTCAATTTTTCAATAATTTTAGTACGTTTTACAGCATCTCCAAAGAATACGCTATCTTAATTTCCTCACTCTTTAAGCAGCTATGGTTTTTTAAATGAACTTTTTCGAAATTTAAGTAGAACAAAACAGTCTTCTTCTTTTAAAAGTTCTGTGTCATCCTCCGACGCGTGCACTTCTCTCCGTCGGTGCATTACAGTCCCTCTACCCACAAAAATGTGGCGAGTGTCCCACAAGGGAAAAAGTGCAGTGAAGTGTTTCGGTGTCGAGTGCGTTCGGTCCGCTCCGTCTCGCCCACAACCCACTGCTGCACATTCTCGGTCACAACATCTGTTTGATTCCATCAGGCGGGCCGAGGCAATGACTGAGAGTGCATCGCATCTGACGTAGCGGGTTATGGAAGTATGAATTTGTCGGTGGACTCACTCGAATCACCTACATCGATTTTTGGCACCTGAAATTGGCACTATTCAATTCTGCTTTCTGTTTTTTTTTTTTACTATATCTCCGATCAGTGTTTTATGGGATGTTTTATTATTAATGTGAGCAATAGGCGTGTTTTATTGAGAACTCAGTACTCAGCTCAGGAATGATCCTCAATAAAACCCTCTTCTTCGCATATTTTTTTTTTGTTTCAAAAGTTAGTGCGTGTCCTTACTTTCTGGCAGTAAATATAGACCGCCTCTATATTTCATTTTTGTCAAATGTGTGTTTATAATGTTCGCACGAATGTGGTTTTATTCAATAGAAGGATGGATTACAAATTGGGGTACTTCCAACTATTTAAAACACCAATGCCGATATTTCTGATGCATCTTCAAAATTCTGTGATTCTGTGGTGTTATTTGAATCGTATGTGAGGCGCTACCTATGATAGAGGTCCTTCACCGCGCTCTAGTCAGTGTTGACGGTCAAATATCACTGAGTAGTTTCTGCTCAGTAATTTGTTTTGTTGTTGCTTCGCGTGTACAAGTAATACTGAGCTGAGTACAGATTCTCAAAAAAACACGGATAATGTACGTGGGATTCGAGCGAATCTCTTCGCAGTGTGTGTGTACCTGTTCCGGTAAACCAGCTGTCTTGGCGCTGAGTGGAACACAGGTTGGATTTGATCCTGCCTGGAATTGGCCTGGGTGCTGCTTTTATTTTTACACCGCGATCTTGCCATCTACACGCGCAGTGATGTAGCTTACCAACTTCAACCACAATACGGCCTCTGTTCCAATCAGGAATTTAATTGTCTGTGGATAGAACTCCACGTTTGTCAACATTTTACAAATTTATAGAAGCCTGTAATTGCCATTGCGGGCGACTTTAATGTACACAATTGCAACTGGCTTCGATACTCAGGCCAGACAACACCTGAAGGAAGGTCGAAATCTTTGCTGATGTAAACAATTTGACCCAGCTAGTAAATGAGCCTTGTTAACAGTCTTACTTAAACAAAACTGTGAAATGTGGCCCCTCGCCTCAAGAACCTTTTCAGTGTAGCAAATTATTGCGCTCAGCTGCACTTTAAATTGCCCTAGTGAAAATGTTTTCCATTGCTGGATCCCAGAATCATAAATTTAAGGCCTGAACCAAAAACAAGGAATTCATTTCTTGCTTATCCGACCATAACAATACACGTTACAAAAATAAAATAAGTTATATTGAAAAATAAATGCAGAATGCTTGTAAAATGTAAATTATATTGGGTCTTTACCTTAATTCGTGCGGTTTACTAAGAGATGGCGTAGCTTGTATTATTCTATTGTTATTATTCCATTGGAACATGCGTTGGAAAGCTACTGTCATTGTACGTCATTTCAGTATATGTTATTCATTTGAAGCGTGAACATCAATAATTTCTTTTCACTCAAATATGTCGAACTTTGTGCCTGAAAAGGTGTTTTTGCGGGGAGAAGAACTCCCCGTGTGCTGTATTATGTATTATGATCTGCTAAACCCGGGTGAAACCATCAATGGACAACGCTACCGAACACAATTAATGAAGAGAATTGAAGAGAGCAGTAGCCGAAAAACGCCCGGAATATGCGACCAGACACTAGGCAATCATTATGACACACATGACAACGCTCGGCCCCACGTTGCTATTCCGGTTAAGAACTATTTGGAAAACAGTGGATGGGAAATTTTACCGCCCGGGGCAGACCCGATTTATGCCAAACCTAGTAATGTTTTCACACACTAAAAAACCTTTGTATACGGTTTCAACATACACTGCTGTATGTAAAGACAACAGGCCACCATAGGTCCATTGCGCTACCACCCGGTCTAGAAATATCTGGTGGTTTTAATAGAGCGAAGAAGATGGCGGACTGTAATGCTGCTTAGCTCAGCCATCAGGGCTATCAAAATAATAAGCTCCCAGAAGTCTAAGTCTACGGGAGGAGAGAGCATTGCAGTTGCATAGCCAATGTACTATTGTTTCTTCATCATTCTCGTCTCTGCAGCTTCTGCAGAAGTCGTTGTCGGGGACGCCTGGTCTAGAGGCGTCAGTTCCTATGCCGTTGTTATAACGCCAATGAGAGTTATAAGATTCGGCCTGCTCAATCTTATCAGATTAAGCGATCTCTTAGGGCAGAGCGTAGGCCAGAGTTGTTTGGTAATAAGCCAATTGACCACCTACGATTCATTTGAGCAACGCACATGTGTATGTACGTCAATATACTTGGTGGTCTTTTCAGGTACAGCAGCATTTGTATATTCAATAGCAAGGACGAGCATCTGAAGTTGACATATTCGGAGTATCATAGTATGCTCCTACCAGACAAAGTTGAGTAATTTTCACAACTTCCCTAGAAATTGTGCAATCTCCCATACAACGAACCAATTTCAAAATTGCCTCAATTAGGTCAATTTCAATGAAATTGTGTATCATCACGACTGCCGAGGCAGGCTTTGAATGCGATCCCATCAGGGAGGCAGACCCAGGACGAGGTGGTTGGACCAAGACCAAAAATAGCCTGGTTACACTTAGGCATAAGTCCGGATGAGTTAGAGTCGATGGCGGAGAATCGAGTTGCCTGGAGACCTTTCGTGCGTGGCTTACCCCCGCGACCCCTTGAGTGGAGCATGCGTGTCAGAAGATGATGATTGTGTATTATAACAGATTATCCCAGTTCCCGTACAGTAAGAACAAACAAAACTAGCAGATTCACCATTATGCCAGTTAACTAGCAGATTTTTGACGGATTGTGTTTTTTTTTTTTGCTAAAATTGTCCACACGATGTCGATGTGAAGGCATTTCACTGTCAAACCAAATTGCAACCAATTGCCTATTGTGAACACTTCGGGCAATTTCAGAAGAATAAAAGAAAGTGGGACTCTGTATCGAAGTAAAAACGAGCCCACGAAGAAAGCTTTAAGAAGAGTCAAGGGTCGATCTTTAAATATCTGCAACTTCCAATTTCTGAAACTCTAGCCTTGTCATCAAATGTAGGATATCCAACAGATATTTTGACTGTTTACAATTCAGATTCTTAAGTACTACAAGAACAAAGATATTCTGCCCTGAACTAAGCACTTTGCATTCGATATCTAGTACAAATCAAAAAATAACATGAACTACTCCAAAAGAGCGTCCCTGCAAAAAAAGCCAGTTTAGTGAAGAAACGCCTGTCTGTGTAATTGTTGATAAACTGTATTGCATAGTAGTGAGCAGCGTCCATTGGATGTTGTTGTAAAGCAACACAAGGACCGTCAGACATTCACTGTCTGATTACTTACTGTGAAGCAGTGTTAATGCTGGTAAACTTTGTAAAGAAACTCGTTTTGTAAATTTTATACAATTAAAACAAACAATTTTAACCGCTCCAAATTGCCGCCACTGGCAATGTGCCGCCCGGGACCTGAGCCCTCTTGCCATCCCCTCGCTACGCCACTGGCTACAGGGGCAGGAGACTTATGTGATAATTTCAAAACACTGCTGCGTTTTTCAAAGCAGAAATGGCTGCAATGCTCGAGGCGTTGAGAGCCCAAATCTGGAGGAAAGTCAATTTCCGAAGAAACTTAAAACTGCCATTGTACGGCCTAACTACAAGTCAGGTTTCATGGTTGCGACTATCGTCCAGTTGTAGCAATTTGCAAAATATTGAATGGGGTGTACCCCAAGGATCTATCCTGGGTCCCCTTCTCTTCATTATTTATGTGAACGGTATGCTATCTGTGTTGCAAAATAGCGTCGGTTTCCAATATGCGGACGACACTGTCATAATTGTGAGCAACAAAGACGTTGAGGTTGCTACACAGACAATGCAAACGGAGTTTAACAATATTCTCCGATGGTGCCACGACAATGGTTAAGTTTTAAATTCGAAAAAAAAAACCAAACTGATGCATATTCGACCGAACCATTTAGGAAAAAATCGAATGAAAATAAAGTTCCATAGTTTTGAGTGCCTGCACAAGTCTCATCAAACACCTGAGACAGATAGCTGCGATAGCTGATGCAGTTGACGTGTATCGATATCTCGGCGTGGAAGTAAACTACACCGAAGTGGGACTGACACATAGAGTACTTATGCAGGCGACTCCGGTAGTTGACATATGCCCTGTACCACCTAAGCAACCACACGTCGTTTGAAGTACTGAAGCAAGTGTACTTCTCTCAGCGCGTTATAGAATTATGGAATTCCAAAGGGTTCAAAACTGAATTTTCAAGATTCTATTTAGAGCTACCATCACTATGTAGAAAATTTGTATAGTCCTAGTGAAGATTTAAATGTACTAACCGTCGAAAAACTTTGTCTTTTCAATATAATTAATGAGATGTACAACGACCAACGATTTAAACAACCGATATATCACAGCGTCAACACAAGGCAAAAAGCAAATGGGGTTCTAAGAATACCAAGGATACGAGAATTACTCTGTTTTGTATGTAAAAACTATTTTTTCTGAATAATCTTCTGGGAAGCCTCTTTATTGTCTTTCATGTAATCCAGGATCAATTGTCATAAATAATGTTGTAAGGCCAACCGACGTCTCACATGGACTCTCTTCTACAGCTTCAAGGTTTTATCCAGCATTGGAGAGATAACTCCATGGTGTCGTTGGAAGGCATTCTGATATTGCATTGTAGAGACAATACACTCACTCACTCACTCACTCTTTACCGCCAACTCGAACACCCTTTTCTGATCGCAAAGCCACGTTCTGACATCGAAGCTGGTGCAGAGTGGTGACTACTCCAAAGTCACATTTTTTCGCTATTATTGTAAATAATTTCAAAAGTCGAACTTCCCTATAATTCATCTCTAGTGGCGCTACAGTCCGAGGTGGACTTGGGCCTCATCCAACATGCCTCTCCAGCTGGCACCAAAACACTGCTGCGTTTTTCAAAGCCCAAATGGCTGCAATGCGCGAGGCGGCACTCGCGTTGAGAGCCCCAATCTGGAGGAAAGTCAATTTCCGAAGAAACTTAAAACTGCCATTGTACGGGAACTTGTAAACTACAAGTCCGGGAGCTAACCACAGCCAGTAGCCTCCAATTCCGCACGCCAATTTGGTTAAAGTCCTTCTCCACTTGTCTGCGCCATCGATTCCGGTGGCGTTGCGTTGTCCCACTCAACTATCAGATAATCGAAATTCTCTATTCAAAAATTGAATATTGGATTTTTAACGGCAAAAAAAAATCTTAAAGCACTGACTACCAGTGCCATCACCCTATGTACGAGTTCATCCTTGTTTCGTCTGGCAACCCATTACATTGAGCTCGAAGCATTTTTCCAACATTTATTTGGACTCCCCTTCGTCCCTTCACGAAAGTATCTGAAAGTCTTATTTCAAATGTGCCTCTATTTCTGCACCGAGCGGTATTTTCTATTCACTTCAAATAGCAAGTAAGAAACCCCTTTCATTCACAGTCGCCACCCTCAATGCGCTTCCAAGCACAGGTTCTCGCAACCGCCATCGATAACTCGTATTATTTCACCTCCGGCCGCATCTTGAACCGCCATTATGCACCCCAACCCGGTGTGGGTCCTCATAAATTGTACTTTTTGCCTCGATGGGAGCATAAATGCATAATTCACCGAGTATAACTGAAGATTTATAGTGATTCCAAGACTCCTGCGCCAACCCCTGCCAGTAAAAGCGCGAACAGGCCCTTCTAGTTCAGTCTCCTCCCCCGCGGCAGGAAGCCATTCCAGCAGCATAAAGCCATAACGGTGAAACGTACAAGCAAAAGACTGCTTCGCTTGCACGCAGGATGGCAACCGAACGAAAAAGGACAACGAAAACCAAAACACAAAACAAAATCACAAAACACCAACCGAACACTGAAAAGGATACTTCTCGCCGCGCATTGTTTCTGTTATTTAACGGAAATCCATTAAGTTTAGAATTTTCCACGACGCATCGACATGAGCCGTGTGGGAAGAGAGCCGCCACCACGCCACCACGCCACCATTCGCAGCGCACCACCGCACTGCTGCAGTCTGCATCCACCGCCACTGCCGCATCGCTTCTCGATTTCCATTTGCCGTATGGAATTTATAACAACATGCAGTTCCATTATATCCGCCATCAATATCCGCTCGATGAATATTTCCCTTTGACAGGCGCGCCACCATCGTGGACTGCAATAAAAGGGGTCGAGGCTGGCTGCCTCCACACCTCCCGCACTCGTGCACCAACTGAATCGACGCGCCACCGAAAATCGAATGGAAATATGATTTACCCCTCCCGTTCGCTCACCGCCCCATCGGAATCCATTATCAAGCGCTGGGGATGGAGGCGCAGGCGATGCATCGGCTGACGTGCCTATGAACTTGTCATTCGGGGAACACTTGTGCCGCGTGCGCTTATAAATTTTCGACAACAACGACGACGACGGTGACGACGACGTCCACGACTCCTAGGAGTGAGTGCCGCTCTCCGGATCGCGATGATGATGTTGATGGTTTGTTGTCGAAATCCTAAAACACCGCAACGCATGATTCCTAAATTTAGACAGCTAATGGAATTGGACCGAAATAGGTTGATGCGGCATGACGCGGCACAGAGCGACGAGGCGTTGGGTACTGGAGAAGAATGCGCATTCGGTGTTGACGTTGGTTTTTAAATAAATATTCTCAAATCAGTGAACAAGAATAAAACATTGGAATCTGTTTGCCAACCAACAAAGAGATCGCGCGCCCAGCCGAGCAGGCCAGTGCCAGTGTGAGGAGTGCATTATTGGGAGAGATTCCATTAGGAGTGATGAATTCACTGTCGACGTGGCCGGCTGATGGCGGGTTGCATTAGATTCCTTCGATGGGAGCTCGTGTGGACTTTCGATTCTTTTCGAATTTTTTATCTTCTGCAAGAGCGGAGTTTGGTCGACCGGTGATTAGGGGCAAAGATGTGGGCAACCGAATCCATTTTGCAGCCTCTCATGATCGGGAGTTTGTGTTGGCCCAAAAACTGTCGTGTTGGGGTACATGTCATGGTTGACACTACGAGTTGACAGGTTTTAATGGAAACTATAACGGTGTGTGGATTTGTTTTGCATTTTGTTTGTCGCCTTGTCCTCAAGGCTTTAGGCTTATTCCTTTTTACGGAAGAATGCCAATCCACTTATTAGGCTGCCCATGAAGGGGGATGAAGAGCAGTAGGAATTTGGGCAAGTTGTTCATGTTTTTTTGTTTATAGATTCAATCATGTCCAAAAGTTCTTTGTTTTTTGTTGCCGAACTGGCACATTTCCGATAAGATTTGGTTTAACTGAATAAGTGTGGCGCCCAACAGTGGTCCTGGGAATCACAGACTCACTCAACAGGGTGACTGTAGGGTGACTGCATGCTTATTGTACACAATCACAACTCTCATCAGCTTCTACAGAAGTCATTGTAGTGTCCTCCAAATCTTCTGCGTCGGTTGCCTATGCGGCAGTGACCAGACAGCCAGGCAGCCATCAAATCTGGGTGCAGTCACATTTAAATCCAGGACGTCCCTCAATTCAAGCCTATCTCTTAACGAGATGGCCAATTATTTTAGCATCCAACTCATGTGGGTGCCGGGACACAGTGACATACCAGAGAATTGCGAATCAGACGAACTCGCTAGAAAGGGCACCACATCAACACTCTCTCCGGACGGGGAACAGCCGTCCATGCCTATCCCTACTACAAAACATCTACTAAAGCTTCAAACGCTTACTCACACCAAAAGTGGTCTTCTGGCACTGGGTGCCTCATCACCAAGCAATTTTGGCCCTCCATCGATCCAAAACGCTCACGCAACCTGATCAGAATACGTAGACCGAATCTCAGAACCCTAATGGGCCTATTTTTTGTTCAGTTTAGGAGATAGCGACCTCAGTGGCAAGCTAGGCAGAAAGGACGACTCACCTGGACCGTGAGAGAAACAGCAACGAAAACCGCCTGACCTATATTTGCTTTGCGCAGAAAGTATTTGTCCGGGGAACCATATTCTCGCACAAGGACATTTACAAACCCACATGGCCCGACTGGGAGCGACTCGAAACCAGATCGACCACATTCTGATCCGTCAAAGATTCCTCAAATGTACACAACGTGAAAAGAGTCCCAGGAGCTGACATGTATAGCCACCACCAATTACTGCTGGGAGGAATCTTGAAACTGCATCTCAAGAATTCCTCCCACCAGACCCAATCGAAGACACCCAGCAGCTACAAAACTCGGAGGTTGTCCAGGAGATTGCGGAGAAACCCATCACAGCAGAGATCCAACGTCAAAAGCGGTCACATCCTGCGTAAGCCGGGAAAAGAAAAATTGCCAAACTGCTTACCACACAGGCTGATCCATATTTTCTCAGGCAGTGCGCAGAATGCATGAAGGGGTAGTAGTTCGTGGACACATTTATTGAGTCTTGCCACCCCTTTAGAGGGTCACACGACTGAACTGATGGGCAACTGGAGCAAGCACTCAAGTGAAACAGTAGCCCATGGGTGGGAGTTTATAGTTACTGCGCGGAAAGTTCGAAAAGTCTTATCAAATGACCCCCGTAAAATGAGATAATGCCTCAGCGGTTAGATAAGAAATTAAATAAAATATAAATCGCATCCCAACCTCCGGGGATAACCAGTTGGACAGTCAGGCAACGCTATATTCCACTTCATCTTTTACGATACGAGTTCTACAAATTAAACCTCCTCTCCAGGGTATCCGACTGCTGATTCCTTACGCGTGAAACAGAACCGCAACTGTCAAACTCAACGCCTTTTAAGAACCGTCACCAAGCCGGTAGCAGCTATTCAAACTCGTCCCACAACGCCGACCTGATAAGTAAACCGTCAACAATCTACTAAAACCCAGTACTTCATATTCAACGATCACTGCTTCACTTTCATGTTAAGTGCTTCCCACTTAAGACTGGAAAATCCTTGTTTTATCTCAGCCTCGTAGCGGTACAGTCTAAGAGATGTTTGGTGTACTCTCTTAGGCTCATGCGATCGTACGACCATTAGATGACATTCCCATCGTTGGCTACTTTACCGCAACGACCAAGAAAATTATTAGACCAACAGTTAGCGTTCACCGTCAGCAATGAAGAGTTCCCTCCATTCAGCGTACTTGTCGAAGCAATGAAAGCTTGTAAAATCCAAAGTTTACGATCAGAAGATCCTTATCTACCGCCTGCCTGACTCGGCCAGGCATCTCATCGACCAATCATTATCACGCACTCCACCACCGTGCAGGGGAACGTTGAATAAATTAGCTCTAAACTCGATGAGAAATGGGTTGCACATGAAAAGGTGCACGCGCAACCCACCGTCATCGTCACCGGCACAACGGCGGCGGCGGCGGTTTCGCATCGAGAATACACTCAACCGTTGTGGCGCGCATCATCAATTAATGGACGTACAACTTTGTGAGGGAATGACTCCGGCACCGTAACCCTGTCTAATCAAATCATATTAAGTTGGGCCTTGCAAATAAATAAAAGATAAGCCGCCTGTGACGACGCCCGTATAAAGTTGAAAAATTATGAACGCCTCAGTATGGACAGTCGATGGCTGTTTTTACAAGGCCCGTAAACAACACATGTTATGGCCACACAATGTGTAAATCATTCGATAACAAGATGTGTCTCAACTCGGCAGCTTGGAACGCACGCAAAGTTATTGGAAATGCTGGCCGAATTAGAGGTCCTTCGACGGGTCAAAAATTGTTTCATTTACTAACTGTCAGATCAATCTTAAAAGTCTTAACAGCAGATTTCGTCAACGAAAATATAATGTCTGATGTTTTCTACGATTTATCATTTTATTTAAGTTAGTTGACGAGAAGTTAAGCTGACTTACACCGATGTTATTCAGCTAGCTCGTAATATTGTGGAAGATGTAAGCCTCCAAACTGGAGCACTGCTCGTCCTCCTCGTCGTCCCGGCTGTCTTACCTAACATCGTTTTGTGGGAGTCTGAACCCCAGGGCGTGCCTGACGCTCACGCATACATACTGTATATGTTGACAGAGTTGGTTGACTATCGGCTAAGTTTGCTTAGCAATGAGACACTTAGCATTTTCCATTCGGTTGTTCTGTTCGAAGATGGTAGGTGTAACATGGTAGGATGGTAGGAGACCATCCCAATTCTAGGGTAACTTCGGAGACACAATTTAAAAAATTGTTTGAAGGACCCAGCCCATAGAATCCGTTGCGTGCATTGCGTTTATAATCCACAATGAAATGCGTACGTTGCGTCCGCAATCCATCGGAGGGAACTGTCACTGCACCAGTCGACCAACTTCACTTTTGCATTAACCTAAGAAATTCGAAATTTCGAAGTTAATAAATTATTAGGAACTGTTCCAACAAAAATAAAACGCATTCATTTATTCATAAAATTTCGTAAAGACACATAATCACCACCCGAATGAAGTTCCATGGATAGACGCCCAACTTCTACCTCTCTTGCCTCTTACAATTTTTGACAACCATTTTTATATCGTTTTCCGAAGCCAAATTGACCAACCAGAAAACGGCATTTACGTTATTTTGTGAATAACCGTCAAAAATTCATAAATAACTGTCAAAAAGCCTCTGAAATTCATCGATGGACTAGGGGCAATCAGCTTTGAAGTTGGGCATCTCTATAGTACTTCATTTCTGGTTAAAAATTGACCAATATTATCAAGCGCGATGTAATCCACTTGTGGGCCTCATTTGATATCTCTCTCTCTCTCATCAGGGCTTATGAGTTGCCAATTTTGTGACATTACGCAACGAATGCAACGGATTCTATGGCTATGGGCCTTAAGCCAGCAAAAACCAAATGACGGTATATGGGAAATCTCCGTTCGGTGAGGGAGCACATCTACCGATCATCGGATTTAGAATTCTGGTGCTTCTGGTGCTACTATCCGAGGTGGGCCTGGCCTCAGCCAACAAGCCTCACTAGCACGATCTTCAGCCAGCTGCTTCCAATTTCGAATGCCAAGTTGTTTTCGGTCGTCCTACACTTGTGTGCACCATCGCTTTCGTGGGCGTCTTCTATTGCGTTGACGGGTTGCCCATGCGCTCTACAGGGCCTAGTCAACTGAGGCGTTGACTCTGTGGCTTAGCTCATGTGACCTAGAGTTCGTGATTGAATCTTCATCTCCTAATACCATCAAGGCGATCATTTGAAGGAAAATTAAACTGCAAAAGTTGCAAATTTTGCCCATAACGGAAGTGCATTGAGTCTACACTAGCAATCAAGTAAACTAAGTCCAAAAACTCGCCTGGTTACGCTTGGGCATACCTCGTGATGAGTTAGAGTCGATGGCGGAGCATCGAGTTGCTGGAGATCTCTCGTGGGTGGTTTACACCCGCGGGTCAGAAGATGATGGTGAATAGACTGTATAATTGACAGTTTTTAAAAACCGTTATCAAGTTGAAATGGCTAAGCTCTAATCATTAGGATTCCACTCCTCTGTACTGATGTGGTTTTCGAATTTTTCAAGTATCAGTTTTATTTAAATGGGCTGCCATATGTTCTAGTCCTGTTATATGGTTCAGAAGGTTCATAACTTCGTTAAATTTTTGCGAAGAATAACGAGAAGTATTTCACCTTCATCCTCAACATCGTCTTCCGTGTCTTCTTCAAACGAAGTGACGGATGATTCCAATTTGTCTCATGCCAAGTAATTCATTGATACTTCCTTAAGAGACTCACAAATGTCGTCTCAAAAAAAAAAAAAGTCTCTCTAAAAATGGCACCTACCCAGGAAATTTCTTCTATAAACAAGTTTGGTCAGGCGGCATGCATTTATCTATATGCCGAATTGGTGGTGTTACATTGGGAGGCATGTACATGACTGTCATCTGCAGTTTGAAGCTCAATTTCTGGAGGATGGCTAATAAGACCTTATCCGGTAACTCGTTCTTGGGGAGGAACACGTTATACTTCTGAAACAAATAGAGAAAGCAACCAGGCGATTTGGAGTTCCTGTAATGCACAGGGAGGCACATATTTTTAAGGGAACGAGGATTCTGTGGTTTTCCTATCAGAAGTGGTGACAATTTATGGTGAAATGTGGCATTAGCACGCACTTACAATGTGATACGTTATTTTTTTGTTAGTTTTCGCTGGATGCACATGACTTTTCCGGAAGAAGCTTCCAATATAGACCTGTTTCACTAGAGTTGTGCAGTTGTTACTTGCTAGTGCAACAAATAAACAGAAAGAGCAGTTGAATCAAAATTGGTTCGTCTCTCTTCATCTGAGCTTTCAACTTCATGTCTTACGCGGAACAATGAAGAACATAAGCAGTCTCATCAACAAAAAACTATACCGCTTAAGAGCATATATACTATGCAGTATGCACCGCTAGGGCATGCATACCATGCACCGCGTACTTGACTCGAAAAGAAAAAGCAGTCGAAAGGAGAGAGTGAGACTATGTTTCCTTTCCTTTTGTTTAATATTGTTTATTGTTGGTCCGGGTCCAGGGTGTCACTACAAAATACACGATTTACAGCCGCAAAAACAACAAGAACACACTCAGAAAGCATCGCTGTTAAGGCAAGATAAACACCACCTAGCGATAACATTAGAAGCTGTATACAACGACTAGTTGCAATGAGAGCTGAAAATGCCACTGCTCTCGCTACGAATCGCTCTCTTCAAGAGGAAAATACTAAATTACTTCACATTGTTAACGATCTTCGTAAAGTGACTAATAGATTAAGGGTCGTTTTGCTCACTAAAAGTTAAGCACAACTCTGGGCTTTTTCTCTTCAGCTTCTGGATCTGTTTTCTTTCACTCACATTTTATGGTTTTAAAACTCCGATTAAAAGAAATTGGTTTATCAATTCCTCGTACTATCAATTAATGGAAATATCAGTAGTTTAGAGATAAAATCGGAGATTCCGCTCTAAATAAGTTTGAGCGGTGTTTTTGCGTGCTGAGGGGCTCAAAGAAAATACAAAACATGTGTTCACTAAAGCGACACTTGTTTTGTTCACTATTTAGAATAGTACGCATAAAATGTTGTTTATTCGGTATATATCACTGTATCTATGTTCACTATATCGAGCGTCTACTGTATCCATCCGACTGAGAAAAGAGACGTGTTAAATGAAGTGGACGTCGTTTGCAGGTCAATCACTGCACGCGGTTACGAGAAGTCCAGCACAACAATGTGTGCTGAGTTGTTCAGACTGAACATGAATACTTTGGAAATGGATGTTCTTATTCAAAAGAGGCCACGATTCCACCAAGGATTTCGGTCCTCTCAGGCTTTCCTCCTTTCTATTCAAAACACTCTAGCGCGCGCTTGATTCGCATATTCGTGAGTTTTTGAAAGCAGACACCCTATCAACACGCCTAGCTCAAAGGCAGATCCACAGAAACGGCATTGCACGAGGTGGTACGTACCGTCGTCACTTCAAACAATATTACACTCTCCCTTTCCTCCAGTGCTCAGTAACTAGGCGTCATCCTGGATCCCAAGTCCAACTTTAAGTCTAATATAGAGAACCGGGTTCAGAAAGCAAGTGCAGGCCTTAACGCCCTTTCGACTGTTGACCGTCCCATTCTCACCTGCGGCTCACTAGTATGCAAACTAAGCAAAACATACAACTTAGACAAGCTCAGCAAAGTCCAGAGATCGGCAGGAGTCGGAACTTCTGGCGTGATGAGATCATGCCCCACCGAAGCACTGAACGTGCTCCTACACGTCCGCCCTCTGGACCTTCACATCAAGTATGTAGTAACGTGCACAGCCAGACTCAGAAAAGTGGGATGTTGGTCAGCGAGACCGCATGGCATCTGCAACTCCTGCCTGAGCACCTAACTCCAGCTCCCAGCTCCCAGACTGGAAAACCCAATCATTCGCCTCAGAATACCAACTTCTGAGGTTCAGCGGTCTTCTCGGCGGACTTCAATATCTCCAATTCTTACCGGCTCCCAGATCACTCGAGTATCTTCGGAAATACTAGCAATCAGAGAAGCGTGTAAGATCCTCAGTACTTTCTGCCCTTATGGTAGAACCACAGCGATCTGTAACGACAGCCATAAGGGCCATCTCTTCAGTAACCACTTCCTGTCCTTAGTTAGTAGAATGTGGACCAGGTCATCCAAGTAAAAATTTTCTAAGAAAACCTGGCCCTCCTACACGAACAATGGGACTTATGACCTCCTGAATAGAAATCGCTCCGAAATAGACAGAGTCATGGCTGTAAGCACGGGGCACTAGCCCATAGGCATCCACGCTGCTAGACTCGGAATAAAGTCCAACCCACACTGTCGCAGTTGCCTCGACACCCACTCAGAGGAAAGACGATGTCCCGCACTAGCCAAACAAAGATATATCGCGTTCGGCAAACTCTCCCTTTTCCGAGTTGATGGAAAACAGCATTTGTCCAGCCCGTCCCTAAAAAGGGCGAATCTTCGTCACCCACCTCGTACCGACCCATAGCACTTACGTCCCTTCTTTCTAAGGACATGGAAACTCTGATAAATCGTCAGCTTATGAAATATCTTGAATCGCGGAAGCTTCTTAATGACCGGCTGTATGGTTTCCGCAGCAACAAGTCCACTGGTGATCTGAGAGCTTATCTCACCGAAAAGTGGAACCAATCTGTGCACAATGCAAGCGAAAGCAAGATCGTTGCGCTTGATATTTCCAAGGCATTTGACAGAGTTTGGCATCAAGCTGTCTTGTCGAAAATGCGTGCCTATGTTGTCGATGATTCTCATCTTTAATGGATTAGACATTACCTTTCGGACCGTTCAATTCAAGTTGTTTTGGATGGGTTCAAGTCTGATATCCACCAAATAAATGCTGGTGTTCCTCAAGGCTCTGTTCTGTCTCCGAGACTCTTTCTCATTTTTATAAATCATCTCTTGTCTGCTACTGCTCATACAATCCGTTCCTTCGCTGATGACAGCACACTCAGCTTTTCATATTCGTTCCAAGACTCACGACCCCGCCCTTCGGCCGTAGAATTGGAACGGCAGCTTATGTTAAGCACACTGAATTCCGATCTTGACAGCATAATTAACTGGGGAAAGAACAATCGAGTGGAATTCAATGCTGCCTGCTGTCACTCAAGCGAACCCTTGTTAATCAGCCATTATCCATGAATGGCACCTGCGTCGATGAAACCGGAAAGCCTTCCATCCTTGGTATGTGCATCAACACAGCACTTAGTTGAAACGATCACATATTTGAGGTCGCCAAAAATGCTGCAAAATGTGTAGGTTTCCTCGATCGATGCAAGAAATACTTCACCCCTTCTGATCTGGCTTCAATTTATAAGGCGTATAAACTCCCCAAATTTGAGTACAACGCTCATATCCGGTCTGGTGCCCCCAAACCCCACCCTGCACCTACTAGATAGAATCCAAAAGCCAGCTATAAAACTTATAGGGGACATCAATATTGCAGAGTCATTAGACTCGCTCGAACATAGACGTACCGTCTCGTCTCTATCCGGTTTGTATCGCTATTCTAACAAACAATGCTCAAGTGAGCTTGCCAACTGCATTTTTCCTCTCCATGAATTCACCCGCAATACCCGTCTCGCCAGGAATACTCATCAGTTTACCCTTAAGCTTACTTTCGGACGCAATTTAGAGACTCGTTCATCAGCCGCACGACACGAATTTGGAATGCTCTTCCCAGCCCAAAATTCCCCCCAGAATACAGTCCGCAGATATTTAAAACTAATGTTCACAGGTACCTCCCCTCCTTTCTCTCTCTACACCTTCCGCCGGTGTTGTGTCTCGAACAAGGACACTTAAGGGTATTAACAAACCCTTGTGTGCGCGCAAGTTATATGAAAAAGTGCGACCTATCCGCGATCGCTAACCGATGTATATGGAACATAGTCACATTCCTAAACTCCACAGGCTGGATTAAGCTCACCCTAACAAGCTACGTCTACGAGGTGTGGTATCAAAACAGCGCTACTTGTACCCGGTTGGAGCCAAA
This sequence comes from Eristalis tenax, assembly GCA_905231855.2. Classification (NCBI taxonomy): domain Eukaryota; kingdom Metazoa; phylum Arthropoda; class Insecta; order Diptera; family Syrphidae; genus Eristalis; species Eristalis tenax. Next base: position 74,052,464 of record HG993125.1, on the reverse strand, counting down.
TCGGGTAGCCACTTAAACCAACCAACCAACAGGATTTTGTGTAAGTTTTTTTTAAGTAATCACTGTTCACTGCAACCCCTTACCACTTTTTTAATCTTCGCCCTTGAAGAACCGAGAACTGTCAGCTGTCAGTGGTAACTCGTTGGTATCCCACAATCGCTCTACACGATTTTATCAAAATGTTCCTTGTCGCTGTCGATCCATCGTCTTGTTGGCACTTCACAATTGGGTGCCCAGCATCTTCGACCCTCTGAGCGACGCCTCTAAGACGCCATATTTTCCATAGAGTGGCTGAAATCATATGGGACCTGAGCCTCGACCTGTCATTCAGTCAGGTTAATCTAGAGAATAAATTAAAGTCGTGCGGAAAGTAATAAAAACTACTACTTCCAATATTTGCCTGCACACTTTTCCAACATCCTTGTTAAAACTTTAAGACCTCCACCCGTCTCCTAACTCACAAGTGGAATACAGCAAAGAAAAAAAAAACAAAACAAGAAAAAGGAAGGCGATTCCACAGAAAATTCTAATTATTCCACGTCCTCGTAAATCACACGGAATTACTCGAAATTATCCCATTCAACCCCAAGCCAGACACGAAAACTCGATGGTCATCACCATCGTTCGAGGTCATCCTTACACGCGAATTGCTCCTTTTCTGTGTGTCCCGACTCTTGTGCCCAGTCACTTCCTGACTTACAGCCCACCATCTGCTTATCAAACGCTCATCTCCAATACGAGCTGTTGTTTGTCCGTCGCTCGTTAATGTTGCCACGGCACGCGTCCTCCGGCCACCCACTCACCAGAGGGTAAAGCGTGGCAACACTACAGTAGAAAAACAGGACAACACCATCCGTGATGTCCTTCCGGACATCAATTGAGCAATATGACGTCAGTATAAATTAAATTCACTGTGTGCCGGGGAGTCACAGTCGTTCGCCTCAAGCCGGAAGGAAGGAAGCATCAGCAGCGAGCCTCACCCAGATCTATCAAGGTGAATCATTTCCCTGCCATGCATCGTGCAAGCGTCGAGCCCACCCGCTGTTGTCCGCTGCAGTGAGGAGCAGACGACAATGTAGATAAAAACGTGTGTAGCTACGGGGAAGGGTTGTTCGACTTTCAATGAAACGGAACTGACGCCCAAACTAAAGCGACCGCCGCACGCGATATGTAATTACGGTCCTGCGGAGTTTTGTTTTCATTTTTTGTTGTCTTGTCTATTTTCGTGGCATTTTGGATTTCTTTTTTATTTCGAGGACGAAAAGCCAACAACAAAAAAGTTGAAAAGTCATTTAGCTGCTCACAGGAACTCACCGTGTCCAGGGGCGTGATGTGCGAGCATGATTCGGGCGGCGGGTTTTTTGGGTCCTGTTCCGCCCGGTTTATTGCTTTGTAATTACCGTCATTACAGTCGCAGTCGGTGACTGGTGTGACTGATGTCGGAATTTATTGGATGCAGAGTTGAGGAATTAGCGATTGAAATGCAATATCGATAAGGCGGGCGGGCGGGGCGACGAGGGCTGGTTTAATGACAGGAGGAGGATGGAGGATCCATTAATGACACTCATTGAGGCACATTGGCCTTAATGATTCCGTGGTGGTGGACTTGGTGGACTTGGCCTCCAGTCAATTGAATCAAGAATCAAAGGGTTTGTTTTTAATCTTGGATAGTGGCTACTTGAGGGCTATGATACTGTTTGTTGTGAAACGCAAACGCACAATTCCCATAATGCGCCTATTAAGTGAGGAGCTTTGCGAAGTTTCCGGAAATTAAGGCCTGGCATATTATAAAGCTCCGACTACAGATGGTGAGCAATAAGACATTTCGTGGGTCGCTTGTTCTCGTTCTTACGCAGGCACCACAAGGAAATTGATATAACATTGCCACAGACAGTAAGACGGCCATGCGACACTGGAAGTAGTTCACATTCCGTGCTGCCTAATAAAGACTCGTTCTTAGGCAGACACCACAAGGAAATTGATATAACATTGCCACAGACAGTAAGACGGCCATGCGACCCTGGAAGCAGTCCACATTCCTTGCTGCCTAACAAAGACTCGTTCTTACGCAGACACCACAAGGAAATTGATATAACATTGAGACAGACAGTAAGACGTCCATGCGAACCTGGATTCAGTTCTTCAGGTCTCGATCTGAACTAGATGCAATGACAGAAGAGCTTCCTCTATTCCATGCCATAGACAGTTCATGCAACTGGGCTGATAAGGAACAACTTTACCTTCACTCTCCAATCAGCAAATCTGTGCGTACGTAGGGAGGTAGGTGGAAGTGGTGGTTCGGTGAGAACCCAATTAGGACTTTGTGCCAATTTAATGCCACTCAAGGACAAATCCCTGCCTATCCAGTTCATCGGCCTTCTCTATCCTGAGATGTCACTGAGTCCTGGAACCAAGATAAACAAATTTTGGACTGGTCCTCTAGCTTCTAGCAAATTCAGTCCGGCATTTCTGTACTAATTCAGAGTAAAAATGCGAGTTTTTAAACCGTCTTCAAAATACCGTTAACATTTCTTGGCGCCAAAGTTATGGTATTCTCCCCACCATTGGCATCATCGAAAGTAGCAGAGGTCTGTCAGTGGGGCATTTGTGAGCATCGAGAAGGAAGCGGCTGTGATGGGTATTGCTGTGAATGAGGAAAAGACGAAGTACATCATGTCTTAAAAATATACATCAACGCCGATGCAAGCCTTGGACAATTTAAAGTACTTAGTCTACACCGTTTCCGAAGTAAGGTCTGGAAATGACACCACCGCGCCGCGGAGATGAAAGGCAGGATAACGTTGGCCAATCGCTGTGTATTTGGACTTGGAGGGCAATTGCAAAATAAAGTCCCCTCCTGAAGAACCAAGCTATTCCTACGTAAGACTGAGGCTATACTGCTGTATGGCGCTGGTACGCTGGAGAAGAAAATTCTTCGATTTATGTATATTGGAGCAAGTTTGATTAAAAGGAATTCGAAAGAGGCGATATCGACCTAGTCAAACGAATTCCAATGTCTGGACTCAGATGGCTAGGTCATGTAGAGGGAATGTGCACCAACGCTCCGGCTTGGAAAGACTTCGAGTCCAACCCCGTGATAGAGAAAAGAAAGATCTTGCCTGATTAAGGGCCCTTAATCAGCTTTGAGGGAAGACCGTGCTAGTTGGAGAGGCACATTAACTGAGGTTCAGGTTCACCTCGGACCATAGGGCCATTTAATGAAGATGAAGTCCTTATCACAACATTTGGTCGCAGAGCTGGAATGTTCCGCCCTATTACCTAACCCGATCGGAGCCACTCTCTGGACAAGGCATTCTGTTGAGTTGCGAAACGTCAATTAAAGGTATCCCTTAATTCATGCAAAATCTAATTCTGATGGAAAATATAACTCATGTCTTACTTTGACATCCTTGACCCAAACTCGTCGGGTCGTGCAGGAAGACGATGGAGAATTCTTGGTCGGTAACGAACGCACCGAAACTTGCAATGTCTAAAAAGAAACTCAAACCCGAACACCAGACACACGATCTTCCGACTGAGGAGACTGACGTGATTGGACGAGCATAGCAAGCCGTCAATAAGGGGTTTGCTGGCATTGAAGCAGAAGCGGCTAAAATGAGTCGGGCAGTAAATCCGGGAAACACGAAGTACATGCTGTCATCACGGAAGGAAAGCAAAACATCGACGCCTCGGACATAGCGTCATAATGGGCAGCAGAAACTTTGAGGTAGTCAAGGACTTCGTCTACCTCGCCTCTGCAGTAAATAGGGACAATGACACCAGTACCGAGATCAAGCTCATAATTATTACTCTTGCCATTCGCTGTTTCATCGGGCTCAAGAGGCAATTGAGTAACAGTGCCATCTGTTGAAACACGAGCTGACTTTATATAACACACTGATCATCCCTGTCCTGCTCTATGGCGCAGAGACATGGACGCTATTGAAAGCGGATGAAGAAGCTTTTGGCCGTTTTGAGAGAAAAGTTCTGCTTGCGATCTCCTTTTTGTGTTGAGGGCGTCTGGGGGAGAAGATTCAGCCATGAATTGGCATTTAGTTAAGCGGCAAGCACCTAGTTAAGCGTCTTCCGATCCAAGACCACAGCTCCGGTCCGAAGCCTTCTATTCCGAGGCAATGCGACAACGCAACAGATTGCGTCCTCGAACGATATGGCCCACACAAGTGGAGAAGGACCTCAACCAACTTGGTGTGCGCAACTGGAGGCAGCTGGCGAAAGATAGTGCTGGCTGGAGAGGCTTGTCGGTTGAGGCCTAGGTCCACCCCTGATTGTAGCGGCAAACAAAGACGAAGCACTACAGCAGTCAATGTTGCAGAAAACCTCATATTGAAGAGCAAATTCATTTTTTTAATTGATAAAAATACATGACAAACTCATCCTAGGCAAAAATGCTTACAACTAGTTGGACGAATATTGTTACTACTTCTAACTTACTGGCCCTCGGCGGCCACTCCAAGCTCAACTTAATCTTATCCTATGTCTTTCGACGTAACCTAACTAATGTGCGTTTAAATATAATTCAATTTAGACTTAATAAGATTTTTTTATTATAGTTATAGTTTATTAAAAACTTCTTCCTAACTACCTTACCAACTTTTCTCAATATCTGAAGACCATAAAATGGGAAAACGGCTATATCTGTTATCTTTTTTATCTCCTGTCTGTCCTTGGAAGCAGACCAACCGTGGCCGTGGAAGGTAACGCGAAGCTTTTTATTTTATTACCGATTGAATTGTTATTGAATTCATTGGGTAAATATTTTAATTCAGGCGGTTTTGTTGTCAAAATTTTAACGTTTATTTAAGAAGAACATGTACAATAGTATTGTTCAAAGTATTGCCCATCTGAAGCTATGACTTTTTCCCATCTTTCTGGCTATTTGTGGATCCCATCCCAAAAGAACTGCGCCGGCTTGGCAGCCAAGAATGAATCAAGCCCATTTTTGATATTCTGCTTGATGTGAACCGTATTTTGAGTGAGGGCGTTCTGCATCGACCGGAACAAATGGTAGTCAGAAGGAGCAAGGTTTGGGCTGTAAGGCGGGTGGGGTAAAACTTCCCGTCCACTGTTTTCCAAATAGTTCATAACCGGAATAGCAACGTGGGGCCGAGCGTTGTCATGATGGAAAATTATTGCCTCGTGTCTGGTCGCATATTCCGAACGTTTTTCGGCTACTGCTCTCTTCAAACGATTGATTGTGGTCGGTAGCGTTGTCCATTGATGGTTTCACCCGGTTTTAGCAGCTCATAATACAGCACACCCTTCTGATTCCACCAAATACAGAGCATTACCTTCGCGCCATGGATATTCGGCTTTGCCGTTGATTAGACTGGTTGGCCGGGTTTTAAAACCACTTTTGGCACGTTCGCTCAGCTAGCGCATGCTCACCATAAACTTCCACCAAAATACGATGACTTTTGGCAGCAGTTCTCTTCATGTTAAAGTAATGAAGAAAAACTCCCGGCAAAAACACTTTTTCAGGCACAAAGTTCGACATACTTGATTAAAAAAAAAATGATTGTAGCTTTCCAACGCATGTTCCAATGGAATAATAACAGTGGAAAAATACAAGTAATAAACCCAAAAACTATTCGTGCAAAAAATAAAAAATTCGTGCTCGCGCCTACGATATTACGGCCTGTGAACAATCAAAGCGCGACCGCTGCATTCTGACTTGTTTAATGGATTTACGTGCATTTTACTTGAAATGTCAGAGCCCGAGCGTTATGATATGGGCATAATACCGGTACGTAGACGCCTATAAAGTGCTTCGGCTCTAAAAACCCCTTGTGTCGTTTTAATAAAACGACTTCCGTAATCGGCGTGATTGTATCGAAACTATTGCCATTGCATAGGCAGCACAGGCGTTTAACGTCGACTCCCTTAGACGATCTGAATGCCATGCTTCATCTTCAACTTATCGACCGACATTTTCAACTCCTTGCAGTGTGTTCTCTAACCAGATTCAGACAGACTAGCCTTTTTTTTTTTTTTTTTGACGCCTTATCCAATCCACTGCAAGACAGGGGACCGACCTTTCCCAGTACGGGAATCTGAACTACCCTTTCAAACCGGGGTCGAAAGGATTCGAAGCGGGAGTGTCCTCTCTTCCCAGCCACCAACATTTGTGGTGCTGCATGGCAACATCCCGGATGTCCCGCCTGGATACCGCAGCACTAAACCGGAGGAGACCCTCCTCAGCTCGCTGTGCGACGGAACGGTCGTGGTTGAGTCGCCCACCCACCGTTGATCTAGGCGTAATATGGCGTACCCCCGATTCGATTGCAAGAGAAAAATGATGCGACAGAGTACTTATTTAGACGCCACTCTTCCCAACAAGAGCAAAAAGAAAAATAAACCTTAAATTCGTGAATCGGACAAAATCATTTTCGCAGATGGCTCTAAGAAGAACTGTGGAGTGTAGGTGTATGCCCAGAGATTTTGAGCCTAAAGGTTCCCACATTATATCAGGGGTTCCCAAGCAGAAACCACCCCTAAAGCTTGTCTAATGCAAATCAATCCCGAAGAGTATGCCAAGGCAGAGCAACAGATGGGGTAGTCAAGTCCAGAATTCGATCACATCTCGAACCTAATGCGCTGCATCTGGTAAGTCTTGGTGCACGCTCAACGTGGAAGAACGAAATAAAGACGAGCACAATAGAGTACCAAGCAGCCGTAGTTTATCGTTAATTTTTGCCATCTATCCAAGCTTAAACCCACCTTGGCGCATCACTCCTTAAATACTCTCTTCCTCCTATCAGAAGTGCCTGCCGAATACGCGCAGCTTATCGCTATCGACGCCACAATCACAGTGCTTGCAAGAGTACCTCCTTAGGTTCATTGCTTCGTACGTTTCCAATCCATCCATCCATCCATTCTCCCATGAAGTGTTCTCTGCCAGTAGATTATCATCACCCATCGTGCTCTGTCACAGCGTCAGCACTTCGATGCAATTTGCATACAGAATCGCAAACATTAACAATTAATGCCTCCTCAGACACCAGTCCTCCCAATTAACGTCGTTCGCTCGCATAAGCCTGCCACCGTACACGCTGGGAAATCAATACCATCCGTCAAAGGACTGCCGACCGTGTCCACTTGAAGTCGTCAACAGGATTATACCACGACATCCCCAAGAGGAAAACACGCCGTCGAGCGCCGGCAATACTCCCAAATATGCATAATTCTCTGTGAGACGTGAAAGCCTCCTTAAGCCGCATCGGACATGCGAAGGTGTGAAACGTGCCAACGACAAAGGATTAACACTTCCCAGACGCAGTTCTGACCGTTCGCAGCGCCGCGCCCGAGGGACAAGCGAATTCCCAGCGAAGTTGGTTGGTCATCGCTCGCCTTCGTCCGTTAGACAGCCGCTGCAAGCGAACTCGTCAAATTCGAGAACAGTTGCAGCCCCTTCGTCGAGGTCGAAGGTCCTTTGTAATTATGAAAAGTGATTTCCACGCAAGTGACTCCGTGATTCCAGCGACACCTTGCACGGCGTGCGGTTGTTCAACCGGAAACGAGAAACCAGCTCGACTGCGACGACGGCACGGGTCCCCACCGGCCATGCTCGTGCTTTTTAATTTGCCTAATGCGAGTCTCCGTCAATCCCGATAAGCGATGCCGCCTCCGAGGGTTGACTTCTATTCGATTGAATGCAATTGTCGCAACCACTATCGCCATCGGTTCGTCCGTTGCCTTCGCCGGCGGTTCGGCGGCGTTGCCCTGTGACTGTGGCGGTGTGTGGTGCCAGTCATCGCGGATTGTTTGTGTTCGATGTCAAAGTTCAATTCTGACAGATGTCAGCATGTGAAAAACAGAAAATCTCATTTCATTGACAAATACTCGTAATTAAATATGCATGCATGTGGCTCTCGCCGTGTGTACTTGTGTGGGTGCCTGTGTTTGTGCGCAGGGAACAAGGACGCCCGGGTCTGCGTTTTAATAAAATTGATGTCGAACGCAAACACTCTTCGTTCCACAAACGAAATCCACACACAAAAGTTTTTCCGCCAAAGCAAACAGTGCTTCTTCGGCGGAGGGTGGCGCCCGGGCCGGATGGAGTCCTGCCAGCTCCTTGGGATGCTAAATAATGTATGCACATTCCAAAATGGCAAAATTCGACAAATGGCATGTGTGTGTATGATTAAATGTGCGCATGCATTATGAATGGCGGAATAGGGCGGAGCGGCGGCGCTGGATGTATAGAGCCTTGGTCCTGGCAGGAACCACAAGTTCAAATTTTCAAACGAGAACTTAGTCGGCGGGGGTAAATATTTGCCTGTTTCAGCGGGATGAGTTATGTCTTCTTCAAGAGCGGTGCTTCGTTCAGAGATTTGGGATGTGTCCCAGCGAAAGGATTAAACTCCGAGAATTGTGCTGCGTTGCGGAGTTGGCGTTTGGCTTAATGTAATTGCATGGATTAATTTCGAGTTCGAATGCGTATTAAAATTTGATTGGTGAGTTTGCCAAACAACGTATGATATGACGATGGGTATGGTTATGATATCACTCGTACGGAGAGGGTGAGAAAACAGGTGGATGGACGCAAATTTTGAAGGCCCCAGGAGTGCGGATATCAATTGGTGTCGCATTGATTGGATCAAGTTTTGCAGCCTCCGATTATGCGTGGGAACAATGATTTAATAGTGCAGATCTGCTAATGAGTCTAAGAGCATGATGTACAGGTGTACCAATGAAGAGGCTGCGTAAATTAGTAACTGCTGCTTAGGTGAGTTCCACTAGATGTCGAGAAACGAGTACACTACTTCAGTGTTCTTTAGTTAAGGCACCAATTGGGTATAGAGTACACCCAAAACATGAGTATTCAATCATGGGAATTCATTCTCTCACCCATGAACGGTTTTCTCGAATGAAACGAGTACCCGCATATCTGTTCAAAATACTCATTTGAAAACCAAGATTTACTGACCCTTAAATTGCGGACTAGTTAAACATTTTTTTCGCATTTCATTGCCTTACACATTTTAGCAACAGTTGTAATACATATGAAATAGCCCCTTTTCTGTTTACTTCCGCAAAATAAACTGGTTCAATTTAACGCAGACGAAAAATAAATGCATTAAAGAGGAGTTCAAGGCATAACGCAGGCTTACGCGTAGACCAAGAAATACTGGTAAAAAAAATGTAAGCTCTTAGCCGACGATAAAGAAATCGTGTGCACAATGTAAATAGAATAGAATTTATAGCTCTAAACATGTAGACGCTGCTCTGGCCAGGGCCTGAGGCGCTTTTGCCCTTACAAAGATACTGCTTCACAACAGCCAACTCTATCCGAGGGTGAAGGTTATCCGCTACATGGCCCTCATCTGGCCAATGCTCACCTATGGCTGTCCCGTGGGGTTCAATGTGAGTGCAGGCTTGATGGAAAATATTCGGTTCTTCCAAAGGGCTTGTCTTTGCCTTTGTCGATCTCCAGAGCCCCAGTACAGACAATTCTATTCCAATGGGGTCTCATCAAATAGGGCGAACCTGATACGAGAGGACAATTTCCTGCTGAAGTGGATTCGAGGTCATACCGCCAGAGCGATGAACTCGGTCAGTAACTTGATCTCGGGGGCTTACTACATCAATACCACGAAAAGGTACGCCACAATGACTTCGTCACCCCGGAAGCTTCTCTGCACCTAGACAAAAACGGGCTACATACATGCGGTGCCGCACATCGCCAGATCAACTGTGAATAGGCGACTCAACTACGACCGCTCCGTGTTCAACGAGCTGAGGAGGGTCCCCTTCGGTTTAGGACGTCGGTATCAAGGAGAGATGTTCGACATGTATGCACCACGAAGATTCTGGTGGCTGGGGAGCTGGAGATATCCCTCGTCGATCCCTTTAGACCCGGGGTAACATGGGTAGTGCGGTTCCCAGTCGTGGGAGCAGTCGGTCACTGCCTTGCAGCAAATTAGATGCAAATCTATGAACGGTAACCTATGGCCGGCCAACACAGCCTAGAGTAGTTTTACGGTGGGTTTAAGTTGCAAATATAAATATAAAAAATAAAAATAAAGCAATAAAATATAAAAATAAAAAATCCAAAAAAAGAAAGAAGCACTTAGTGTATACATGCGTACACAAGGATGTACTCATGGCCATACCATGTAAAGAGTAAGTACATACATGTATGCATATATACATATGTCTATGCATGTGGAAAAAGAGCAGTGAAATATTGCAACGTTGCGTTCAATTGAAATTTATTAAAAATTCATAGTTGATTAATTTAAGTCAATTCAACATTTCAACTATTTGTTTAATTCAGATTATAATCGAATGGGTTTATAATATTTCAGATAAGTTTATAATATTGGGTAACTTAATTCGTGCGGTTTGCTAAGAGATGGCGTAACTTGTATTATTCCATTGGAACATGCGTTGGAAAGCTACTGTCATCGTTCGTCATTTCAGTATATGTCATTCATTTGAAGCGTAAACAACACTCATTTTTCAAATTTCACTCAAATACGTCGAACTTAGTGCCTGAAAAAGTGTTTTTGCGGGGAGTTCTTCTTCATTACTTTAATATGAAGAAAACTGCTGCCGAAAGTCATCGTATTTTGGTGGAAGTTTATGGTGAACATGTGCTAGCTGAGCGAAAGTGTCAAAGTGGCCGGCCAACCAGGGAAATCAACTGCAAAGCCGAATATCCATGGCGCGAAGGTAATGCTCTGTATTTGGTGGGATCAGAAGGGCGTGCTGTATTATGAGCTGCCAAACCCGGGTGAAACCATCAATGGACAACGCTACCGAACACAATTAATCAGTTTGAAGAGAGCAGTAGCCGAAAAACGCCCGGAATATGCGACCAGACACGAGGCAATAATTTTCCATCATGACAACGCTCGGCCCCACGTTGCTATTCCGGTTAAGAACTATTTGGAAAACAGTGGTTGGGAAGTTTTACCCCACCCGCCTTATAGCCCAGACCTTGTCCCTTCTGACTACCATTTGTTCCGGTCGAAGCAGAACGCCCTCACTCAAAATACGGTTCACATCAAGCAGAATATCAAAAATTGGCTTGATTCATTCTTGGCTGCCAAGCCGGCGCAGTTCTTTTGGGATGGGATCCACAAATAGCCAGAAAGATGGGAAAAAGTCATAGCTTCAGATGGGCATTACATTGAATAATACTATTGTACATGTTCTTCTTAAATAAACGTTTAAATTTTGGAAAAAAAAGCTCGAGCGGAATATTCATACTTTTATGCTCTACTTTTACTTATTTATGCTCTAGTCCATACTGCTTGCACCATTCCACTAGTGCAATCTGTTAAAGTTCTTAGAAGATAAATACAACTTAAAGTCGTCTGCGAATGTAAACATTTTACAATATGTGAAAATTCCATGAACATCGCTTATGAACAAAAGAAAGAGTAGTGGCCCAACATGGCTACCTGGTGGAACCCCCGATGTAACTTTAATCACTCGAGATCTAAAACTATCGATCGTCACCAATTGCTTCCTGTCCTATAAGTAATTGGAAAACCACTCTAACATTGTCGAATGTAATCCTAAAGACTTTAGCTTGTTTAAAAGCAAAGTGTGATGTGATGTTGATGACTTTTCGAGAAATCGGTGTAAAGTACATCAACTTCAATTTTCTTAAGTTGGAGAACAAAGTAGCGTTCCTGGCATTGTGGGTTGGTGCGTCGACCCCTACGCACTTAACCTACGCAGCCTAGGTTCGATTCACGGTACGAGCAAATTACTTTTCACGGCCCCACCTCTTAGGTTCGATTCTCGGTACGAGCAAAATACCTTTCACAGCCCCACCTCTTTGGAATCACTGACAATGCTTGAAGAGTATAACTGTCTTGAAAAAGTGTCTCAAATCGGCTGTTGGGAATAGGCATAAAACTGCATGTGCCTTCAACTCGTGAAAGACCAATAGCACGCACACCACGAGTGGTTGCTGAGAACTAGCCCCTGGCCCTCCACGGACTGCAGGGCCACCTATATTATACACATGTATATTATTAAGTTGGATTTAAGAACTTCACACCCGACCACCTGAATTTGAATACACCAGTTCCCAAGCTTCCCATCTCCTTATCGATCCAAGTACAATACCAAATGTCCCTTTATACTGAACGAGTAACCGGCGTTTATTACGCTCACATTGTGTACTCAGCACACAGAACTGCAGAAAATCTTAGAGGTGGACAGGGAAATGAGCCAGTGTCATTATTTCCTTATCGGTGACAGTGACGCCAAGTAATAACACGACACAAGATGATATGGATACTCGAATTCTAATTAAAGGCCGATTTCCGATTAATTACCACGAAGGGTACATATATTATATTACCGCTCCTGTTTACAGACAAATAACTTCTGAAATAACCCAGAAATCCCATTGCCTCTGGGAAAGCCAACTCGCCTTCCCGTACCCGCCAGACCAGTTAATTGCATTTCCAACGAATGATAAATACATTTTTTGGGGCTAGCAACGGGACACGGGACACGACAAAGGACACCCGCCATAAACCACCCATTCGATGGCGATTAATTTTATTATTTAATCAAACATAGGCACCCTGATAAGGGGCAGGCCACTTGTAGCGTCGCGTCTGTGCCTCCGGAGCACCATGCAACTGAACATTGACATATTGTCCTCAGCCCTTTCGATGATAAGCCAATCAAGATAGCCCCGCGCTGATGAATTCGCACGCGGTCTTCGGTAGTCGCGACTGATGAGCGGGCGCGGGGTGTCATGGGCGCAAGCAACCCTTGCCCTGGCACCGGATGACATATGGCCCAGTCGAACGGGAGGCTTATTCAAATTTACTGCGGGGAACCGAAAATCAGCATGTAGGCAGCTTTATCACCCCAATCCGCGATCCGCTCCAGGACGGTTATTAATGATTGTTTATGAACAGATTTGAGTGGGACGTTGTAAATCTCAGGGTGAATCGTGTACTGACACGGGGAGATAGGCGGTGAGTTATCATTTTCAGTCTTTTTTTTCTGTTCACATTCTTGTGGAGCTTTGTGTGCTCACAACGGGCACGGATGGGTGGCGGTGTGTTGTCCTTGGTGAGAGGATGATTGATTGCAATTGATATGCTGAGTTGGGTACACACTCGAGTTAGGGAGTGTGTGAAAGGCGAGTTGTTGCGGGGAAAGGTCAGACAGCTTGGGAATTTTATTTCAGTCCCCGTGCCCAGAGTGAACTTCTTCTCAGGTCAGACTGACTATGGATTGGCAATGAGAAGGAATTTTTTTTCTATGGATGTGGGGCTGGATAACGCCGTAACCAGTGAACTGTTCGAACGTCTAAATCCGTTTTAATGGTAGGGTACCAGGGCAGCTTCCTGTCCAGTCGACTATATACCAATTTTCAGCACATCCCCAAGAAAACCAGCGAGTTTCAAATCAATACACACAATCTCTTTGACGGTCTTAAGGCCTCATTCGGCAGCATTTATCGCAAGAAACTATTCAAATCGATGGCCGAATTCGAGATCCGGGAAAAGTTGATCCGGTTGTGTCGCAGCGCGCTAACACATGCGCGATCCATCGTACACTTCGGTTCAATGACTTCCGAACGAGGCAGCTGCTAACTCGGAAGACACTGTCCTGTACAGTGGAAGCTACTGCAGCCGGTACCCTTGGGAGCGTGCTACGATGTCCATGTCATCTGCGTAACCCAATAGTATTGACTGGCTTGGAAGCGAAACGTGTTGGTCTTAAGACGAAATATATGCTGTTTTTTTTTTGATTTAGTAAAGAAGTTTGTTTACCTCGGGGCAAACATGAACTCCAGAAACGACAACCTAGTGGTGATGCGACATAGAAACGCTCTCGACAACCGATGCTACTTCGGTCTGTCAAAGCAATTGGTCTCAAAACTCCTGATTCTTGGTGTCTGGTCTTGCCTGTGAGGAAGGTGAATGGAGGAGAAGACACAACCAAGGTGTGGATGAAGACCGGAAGGCAAGCTGTGGCTCAGGGTCAGACCCTATGTGGTCCTGATAAGAAGTAAGTAATGACGAGGACAACAGCTCCCTTGTGAGGATAGGCTTATTATGTTGTCTAGAAGGCTTACTATTGCGGTTTTTTACTCACTAAGCACACCTCTCTAAGTTCAGTTTACTGAGATCAGGCATGATACCGGAAGAGTAGGTTGGAGTCGAAGGCTTTCCATGCTCTTCTTATGTGCACCATCGGTGCATAGGGGAGTGAAGATAATGCGACGGACTTTTCTCTCGAAGAGACCAATAATCTGTTTGTCCGCTTTTGTGTTAATGTCCACGTTTCATCACAACGCATTTGGTCTGGGCTATCAGGTTTTATATAGAGAGAGCCTTGTCCTTCGAAAGGACCTTATTCATCAATTTCCGGGAAATCCCGAAAATACAGCAATTGGAAAACGCAAGCCTTCGTTTCATTTTCGCGGTGGTGTCATTGCTACTACCATCTCAAACTGATCTCAAAAACGTCCATACGCCGTCTTATCTTCATTCACCTCCAGTTCCATCATAGCCGCCTCATGCTCGATACCCTCAGATGCCCCACTCACAGCCCGTTGAAATGTCAATGTCATGCAATGGCAGCAATGGTACAGAAGTGGAACATCGTGCTTCTAGTGCTGACGTCTGAGTTACGCAGGATCTTCTCGAGAATTTAAGCTCATTAAGCACTGGTCTTAAGGTCAATGAGGATAAGACGTGGAGCAAAAGCTGTTCCGCCACACGCCACCTACAATTTTGATTAAGAAAGAAGTTTGTTTACCTCGGGGCAATCATGAGCTGGGTGTCGATCTGGAGCACATTGTTTTATTTTATTGTTGACTCGGCAAGCGGTGTAGTCCTATCGTCAGCAATCTTTAGTCTTGCGGTATAACGCACGTATAAAGCCGATAAACGAGAGGACCAAGAACACTTCCTTGTGGTACTCCAGGTTACATCTCTTAACTTCAGCACAAACTTCCCGCAAGAAATTAGTGTAGTTTATATTTCAAGACTTCTGGCCAATCTTTCTGGAGGACTTGAGAAACAAGCATAGAAACAAGAAATATTACATGTTTGCTCAAAGACTTCTTCAAATACATCACTTGAGCGTATACATAAAATTCTCTCGAGCACATTAGACATTATCTAATGAAGTGGTATCGATCGAGTGGCTAGGCGATAAACAACAAGCGGTTGTAAACGAATTTCGTTATTATAAGGAGCGGTCATTGACATGATAGAGCAGCTTAAGAAGAACATTTATGACACACTAATCAAGGCCGTCTCCTGTGAACTCCTGTAGGCCATAGTTTGGAGTATTTTTCTTTCCGTTTTTAGAGTTTATTGAACTTGTCTTTCAGCTGAGTTTCGTACAAATTTGATCTTCACAATTTGCCTTGCGTCCTCATAGGAGCTTACTTACGAGTGTGTAAGCGAGTGTCGACTATCGACTGTGAATTCTTAAGTTTGATAATGTCGATCGCACTCGATGTTTGTCGACTTGCAGCAGTTTTTTTTAGCGATTGTAGGCTTTTGGTCGCTGGTAGTCGACCACGAACTTTAGACTAGAATCAAGTATATTCGGCATTTGGGTTTTTGTAATGTGAAGCGATTTTATGTCACGGCAAGTAACAAAGTGGAGATTTTAGTGGAAAATCCAATCATCGCCCAAGGCAAACATTTGTGTCTCCTAGAATCACTTTTTCTAGTTTGGAGATACAAAATAACGTTTTTAGAGACGGTTTATTTCAACAAAGCCTGAATACGTCGCTTCTGATTTCAGAAGGATGTTGGGAAGAATTGGCTGAGGACAAAATAGATTAAGATAGGAAAATACAAGAATGTAAACATGAAACAATGTACTGTGGGTGTGCAGCATATATGTAGGGGTTCTGCATTTTCAATAATATTTAAATCAAACGGGGCCCCAACGAAAAAAATTGTACTTAAAACAAGGACATCTCAAAAGTGGGTTGAAAGCGGAAAAGGGTCATTGGGAAAAGTCCCCCTTGGCGAGGGATTTCAAAATATTTTTATTACACCAATACCCCGGTTTGCGTCGTGTTTGAAAAATGCTCTGTAACCTTAAAGTCTATGTTTCGGTTTGCGACCATATTTGCTTCGATGTGCGTCGATAACATTAAAATGTTTGTTCCATCTGGAGTTGTTAACGTAAATAAAGGGTGATTTTTTAGCTTTTAGCTTTTTGGCAACACTGGTTTAAACAGCTGACGCACGTTTCGTGTTTTGTTTCACTGTCAAACATCTCCAGTTTGGTCTATAATTTAACCATGAATCGTCTTACAAACAAACAACGCTTGCAAATTATTGAATTTTATTATCAAAATGCGTGCTCTGTTGAGAAAGTTCATCGCGCGCTCCTTCCATTTTATGGTCAGTTTAAGACGAAGCTAATTTTTGACTCAATGGGTACGTAAATAAGCAGAATTGTCGATTTTGGAGTGAACATCAGCCAGAAGCATTGCAAGAGCTACCAATGCATCCAGAAAAAGTCACAGTTTGGTGCGGTTTATGGGCTGGTGGCATCATTGGACCGTACTTCTTCAAAGATGATGCGAATCGTAACGTAACTGTGAATGGTGAGCGCTACCGTGAGATGATATCCAATTTTTTTTTTTCCCAAAATGCAAGAGCTTGACTTGCATGACATGTGGTTTCAACAAGACGGTCCCACATGCCACACAGCACGCGCAACAATGGACTTATTGAGAGGCGAGTTCGGTGAACATTTTATTTCACGTTCGGGACCGGTCAATTGGCCGCCTAGATCGTGCGATTTAACGCCTTTAGACTATTTTTTGTGGGGCTAGGTTAAAGCTCATGTCTGTACAATTTACGTATTGGACAACATTGAAGCATTTATTCGTGAGATACCGGCCGAAATGTTGGAAAGAGTATGCCAAAATTGGACTAAGCGGATGGACCATTTGAGGCGCAGTCAAGGTCAACATTTGCATGAAATAATCTTCAAACATTAAATTATATGGACCGTACTATCGATTCAAGTACAGATTTCATGCATTTTTCCGAATTTTATTTGTTTTTTTTCCGAATTTTATTTGTTTTATTTGGTTGTTTTTTTTTTTTCAAAAAACTTTCATATTGCTTTTAAAAAGTCACCCTGTATAACGTATAAATGTTGACACAGTTGACAATTCAGATTCTTACTTACAATTTTAAAAGCTCCAAATGGCCGTCCTTTGCAATATGCCGCCCGGGGCCTGTGCCTGTGCCGCCCGGGGTACCCCAAATGTACCGAAATGCATGTGTTTTTTCACGCACGCATAACACACACATAAGCTTATCAAACTTCACACAAACCATGTATAGACCAATACCAAAGATGTGTGAAAGTTTGGTTGGGATCGGTAAATGCGTTTAGGCCCGAATCGGCGACAAATATTTGAGGCTACATTTTTATATATTGTGACGTGAATAGTCTAACGCGTGTAATATAACCAGGACACCAACGCCATCTATACGCAATTAGAAGAACGATCAACTCCGAAGAGTATTCCCCAAATTCTGGTATATACTGCAAGAAGGATGCCGCCACCTGTATACTTTTAGATTCCAAAGAATCATGTATATAAGCGTCAGAGGGGAAATTCCATAGACCCGTGGCGACCGTAGGATCTAGAACTAATACTGGGAGTATAAATATCGGCACGGTGGTCGATGCAAGTTAGTTCAGTTGAAGAATTAGTGAAATGAAGTTCCACCACGATGTTGTAGCTGCACTGAACAATAACGAGGTCAACGTCGCCTGCTTCCTGGACGTAGAAAAGGCCTTCGATATGGTATGGATTGAGGGACTCATCTACAAGCTGAACTAGATGGGATTCCCCTCCAACCTCATCAGAATAATTTATAGCTTTCTGCATTCCAGAAGATTCTACGTCTCAGTTGAAGGCAGCAAGTCAACAGAGCGGAGCACCAAGGCGGGAGTTGCACAAGGATCAAAGCTGGGACTGTGGCTTGTCAACATCTTCACGGCAGATCAACCACATCCAACTTACACAGTAAAATGCTGTCTATTTGCAGGTGATTCGCTGACTTATGTCAGCTCGACGTCACTACAGATAGCCGCGCGAAGGGTCAAAATCCGAACAGAGAACAAATTTGATTACTATACCAAAGGGGTATTCGTATCAATGCTGGCAAATCGGTACTTATGTGATCAAGGAGATCACCCACAGGTGGATGCAGATCAGCAGCCAAAATGTCGAATCATAAAGGTAGTGCTCCATAACGGTACAGAATATCAACAAACGAAAATGTATCTTGGCAAGTATCCTGGTGTTAACTTCACGGAAAGGTTGAAGTTCAACATTCATTTGAAATTGACCCTTAAGAAGGCCAACCTAGGCTTCCATCGCATTTATCCCTTGATCCGCAAGCAAAATGGACTAAGCCAGTGGAAAAAGCTGCTGTTATACAAGCAGCTTATACCGATTTTAACTTACGGCTTCCCAATGTGGCACACCATCGACGAAGCTCGCAATTTTCGAGAAAAAAAAAATACTGCGAATGTGTACCGGACTCACCTTCGACAGGGACCGTCAAAGGCACCACAGCAACAATAGGCTTTACCAAGCACACATAATCCCCTGCAACAGTACATGGTGACACTGTTCCGAAAGCAGCTACTAAACATCGATAACCATCCTAGCGAGGAAATCAGGAACCTGAGAAACACACTTCCCGGACAACGCGTTAAATCTGCTGAACGAGCAGAACTTTCCTGCTGCATGGATTCTAGCAGAGCAGCGATAGCAATCACCATCGAGGCTAAGTCGGCTAACACATCACCACCCGATCCCAAAAGGATCACCATGGACACACGGATCTGAACAACCCGATGTAAGCACCAGCCATTGTAGGACGTAAAAAAACAATAAACCGACATTAATAATAAAAATTAAATTAAACAAAGTACATCAGTCATCAGCACATTGTTGAGCCCACACCCTTACCTTCAGTTTGTAAGTCTAGTTGTAAGCTCAATTGTAAAAAAACATAATTCTGCTCAAATAAATTTTTAAATCGCTTAAAAAAAGAGGAAAATTAGTTAAGTTCAGTCAAATATTTATTACAGTGCGGTTTGGGATTTTATAGCGTTCAAACTGTTAATCGGTTCAGCCTGAAAGGCAACAAAGCGTTTTGTAGTAAAATAATAGTGACACTCGCAATAAGGGCCTGGTATTCACAGCAGCCTCTTTAAGGTACACAGCTGTAAGGTATGCCCCGGAGATACAAATACATATCTTAGTCCTAATGACGGACCATATCTTCGATGCCTTCTGACAAAAAACCCTACCTTTTTCGACATCTTCTAGAGTCTAATCTAATGTTGATATAATGAACAAAATTGTTCGACTTACCATTCCAAGGCCAGATCCATTCTGAACAACAGCTCATCACTTGAACGACTGAAACGAAACACCACCTCTTCAGCATCTTCCCCCAAACATGTCCATCAAATTAATAACGACAAGTGGAGTGTTTCACATCCATTCCCACCCTCGCCACGTCACACAATCAAGGATAATCATTTAACTCTCAGTAATTAAAACGCCACCATTCGTTACGAACAACGAGTGCATCCTTACAGCGAAGTCAAGAGTGCGTGTGCCCCCTTTTTTGTTCCTCCGTCGGCCGTAGTTGTTGTTCATTCCGAAAACGAAATCCAACACAACACAACATTTCAATTACTAATTGTCCTGTGCCAAGTCCTCTGGGCATGTGGATTGGTGTATAAATTGTCATCTCGCCCCAGTCTCCGTCTCCGGTTGTCATCTTCCATTGTTGCCGCAACAACGACGTGCACACACATTGCTGCGCACGTATGTCAAGTCAGTCATCTCATTGTCGTCCCTTCGCGAATTCCACACAAGCAAACAATAAAAATCGGTAAAAAATTACATCCCCCACCCAGCAGCCGCCCCCGCTTGGTCGCTCTCTTTCCGTTAAACATTTTGATTACGATTATGTGCCGTGTATCCTTCGAGGTCCTTCGCCGTGCGCTCCCGTCTCTATTTATTTGTGATTATTATTATTTTGTATTATCCTTGTCCCCTCAAACGCCAAAGTAATTGCTCGCCGCCCGGCGGTGGGTGGGTGTTTTCAACGACGAAGGGAGAATCGTTTTTGACTTTGTCCATTCTGTTGGTTCACAATAGAAAGTCAGAATACCTCGCAACAATGCAGGACACAGCGCTCGCGTTTGAGCGATACATCGTCACGAGGACAACATGAACCCAGTGTCGAATAATGTCGCATTCAATTCGTCCTGAGTGACTTCAATTGTCGTCGTTGTCGTCTTCGTAGCCCACACCGTCCAACCCAACTCGCTCCCTGTCTCTCTCTCTCTCTCATCCCCGCTTATTCATTCGAATTCAACTCAACAAATTAAGGTCCATATGGCAGGATTAGGGAACTCTTCCGTTTGGTGTGACACAATTTTTGTTTTCATTCCGTCCTCCATCCTCGATTGTCCCCAGCGCGCTGTGCCAAAGAACGGCCAAAGAAATCCGTGCCCGATGCAGGCGGGGGCGGTTGCTCCCATTGTTCGCAGGACATCAAACGGAAAAGGAGCGAAATTAAAAACGTGCACACTTGTATGCACAATGTACGGCCGTGTGTATGTATTAAAAAAATGTATATTTTATTTTTTCTAACTTTTTTTTTTGTTTTTATGCACAAAATTCTTAATTTTATAGAAAAAAATTAAATAATATGTTAAAGTTACAGTTAATCGACATATGTGTGTATATTACTCATTTTAAATAATAAAAAAAATAGCTCGACTAATCTAGGGGAAAAATACAAAAACGGTATAAGAACGACAGTAGTGATGAAGAAAGAAAAAAAAAACAAACAGAAAACTGCGAACAAAACATACAATAATCAATTTATCGCAAAAAATATACTCAAAAGACTCAAGCAGTAGTCTGGCGGGGAGCGCGGAGCAGAAGGGCTTGTTGCTGTTTAAGTAAGTGGGTATCACGTCATGGTTAATAGGTTAAACCAATTATTTGGGATGATTGAAGGCGGGCGGGCAGTACACTCTCACTCGGTCCTCTGCCAGGCTGGTCTACGTCTTCTCCTTTAACAGCGCCACGAGATGATTCTTCTTGCCCTTCTCCGACCTGCTGTACTCGTCCAGAAACTGCGCGAAAAAATAAAGGAACAACGAAGAAGTGGATTGTGTCATGTACGAAGGCGATATGATTATAATGATGAAGGGTAGCTGGCACTTACCTCTAAACTAAAGTCACGAGAGATCACTTTGCGTGCGTCCTCGTTTTGGAACGTTATGGTGACTAGGCATGGATAGATGACAACATTGAGATGTTCAGGTAGTTTGGTTAAGCTCTTTATTATTATGGAACTTTGTTCCGAGGTCAAGAGGTCCTGCAAGTGCGAGAAGGAAAAAATTAATTAAAAAGCAAGAAAACTTATTGTAACTTAAGTAAGTTTTTAACTAGTCTTGGGGAGTCTCTAAGTTTATTTATTTCGAATGGAACGAATAGGGGCTGGGAACGAGAACAACAGGACTGCAGAGCGCGCTCTTGGGAGCTGCGAATGTCTAGGGGACAAGAAACAGCGAAAATCATGAAGCACCGTCGATGATTTACAAGCACTGCGTCTAGACTTATTTGAACTGAAAGACGACTCTTTTGAATTTACGACAAGAATATTATTTTTACTGACAAAGGCTGAAGAATGGTTTTATTCGCTTAGAGCATTCCGGTGGAAATGTTTGCCATTTTTTACATTCAGTAGTTGTTTAAGAGGCAATATTGTCTTTAATTTTAAATTCGGACTTACGACAAGAATATTATTTAATTCGGACAAAAGGCCTATCAAACGGACGATATTCAGCAATGGACAACATATGGACGATTCGACTTTCCTGAGACAAAAATCTGATCGCAAACAGTGGACGGATCAAACGAAAGGGGAGAAGCTATCTGTGATGAGGCCAGCTTCTCAATAACAGAGCGATTAGCTCGAAGCTTGATTTTACCACGATCGGCGAATCTGTTAACAGAGGCACGTCACAAGGCGGAGTCTTCCCCCCCCCCCCCCCCCCCCCCCTCTTGTGGAACGTAGTGGTGAACGAACTGCTCGTGACACTGGAAGGAACTGGGTGCAAGGTCATTGCCTATGCAGATATAGCCATTGCAGCATCTGGTAAATTTGTATCCGCGATCAGGGATATGATGCAATCTGCTGTCTCTAAGCTAGTGAAATGGACTAGCCAATGCGGCCTAGGCGTCAACCCAGAAAAAAAAACGGACCTAGTCCTTTTTACTAGGAAGTACACAGGCCCTAACTGTGATCCGCCCTCATTATGAAGAGCCCCCTTTAAAGACTAATGATAGCACGAAATTCTTAGGTCTTATTTCAGACACGACGCTAAACTGGGAGCTCAATATCCAAGAGCGTGTCCAGAAGGCCTCCGTAGCTCCCTACAGCTGTAAAAGGGCCATAGGGTGCAAATGAGGACTACAACCCCGTACGGTCCACTCGCTATTCGCTTCTGTAGTCAGACGAAAGTATCAGCGGATTATTAAGAACTACCTCCTTCGAAGCTCTAAGAGCTAAGAACTAGTTGGTAGGCAAGCAGCAGTTACGGCGATCAGACTGCGATCGCTTCACATCCGGAAAGAAATTCGGTCTGGACATTCAACGATGCTCAGCAAATCGAAACGCCTCTTCGAGAAAAACTTCTCAACCAGCATCCCCCCAGATGTTACTGGGAGTCTGGATACCAGACGCTGGATGGTCCTTTGCAAATCTTCTCAAATTGATCGAAGATGGATACAAGGTGTAGATGCTGGTGGGTACCGAATCAATGTAGCGTCTTCCAGGCTAAAATTGTAGCGGTTAAGGAAGCTCTGTCCTGGCTAAAAACCAACAGATATCATCATCTCTTCCGACAACCAGACAGCGATCAAATCTCTGGACTCTGTCACTTTCAACTCCAAGATCTCTCTTAATTGCCGCATATCTCTTAATTTAATGGCCAAGTATTTTAGCACCCAAATTATGTGAGCGCCGGGACACTGTGATATTCCAGAGAATTGAGAAGCGGGCGCTGGACTAGAAGTCGCTAGAAAGAGCACAACTTCTGTAGACCTTTCTGAAGACCCGCCCTCCCTGCCTATCACTACTATAAGACATCAGCTACTACTGGAAACTCAAGATCAAATAGCAGATGGGCAAATGTCACAGGGTGTGAGACAACTCTGGTATATGATCCACCCTAAGCCATCGCTCAACCAGATTAGTTTAAGCAGGCCGAATAGTAGACCACTCTTTGGTGTCATAACAGGGCATTGCGCCATTGGAATACACGCCTCTAGACTAGGCCTACCTCACAATGGCATCTGCAGAAGTTGCAGGGACGAGGATGAGGAAGAAACCATTGAACACCTGCTGTATGGCTCCACTGCTCTGTCTTCCAGAACATTCAAACATCTGGAGGCCCACTACTTCGATAATCTGGCTGAACTGGGCAACATAAGAGTCAGCCATCTCTGTCGCTTTATTAAAAGCATCAATTGGTTTGCGGATTAGGTATACACAGATCCAGTGGGCCTATGTGGGCAAAGTGTGGCTGCAGCAATCAGCTACTTCGACCTAACCTAACCTTACCTACCTCAAACTACGTTTTTAAGCCGCTTGATTTTTTTTGACATTTCTGCCTTCTCCTAGTGGTTCTGCCCAGCAATAAAATGCAGTATTAACTTCAGTCACTTCAAGCTTTTAATACTTTTTACTCTCTTCAGCAAGTGCTGAAGTCTTGCACGAATTTTAAGAAGACCGATGTCGGTTTATTTTTGTGGTGAAATAATTTAAATTTATTAGGTCAGAGTCTTAAATATGAAGCTGCCAAACAGCTGTTCGGATTGCCTGAAACTTGGGACATAGATTTCTTATATAACCTAACTCCGAAATGGTAAACTTCGATTGTAAGTAAAAAAAAAGTACGACACACGAAAAATCAGAACACCCTTCCCTGTCTGGAAATTGTTACCCGGAGGTCAGATATGAATTCAAGCAAAAAACCTAAACACTCGGATATTAGTGGCATTATTAACGGCCGTTTTCACAGTGCACCCTTATTTGCTGGTTTAGCTCGCACTGGACATAACATTTTTTGGGATATTCTCCTTCAAATGTTAGTAGATACTCCCATTAATTTGTTCGAATGCATTTTCGAATTTACCCCACGGGAAAACATTCCGACAGAGGCCAACAATAGGCCAATTCTTTTGGAAAATACGCTTAAATTATGCGTGCACGATCATCGCCGCATACGCGTCTTAGCAGCGCAGACGACATTGTAAGATGTTGGTTGATCGCGTCTGTGATGGAATGTATGGCAAAGACACGCAGGGTGGGTGGCGCATGTGACTTGAAAATTAAAATTATGCAGGATCCACATCAAGGAACAATAATTTCAACTTCGGACAAAATTTTCACAAAAAAACGTTATATTTAAAAAAATATTTACTGTGTAGAAAATTTCCATGAGGTAAATAAATGTAAATTAAAAAGAGTATAATATGGCAACACACGGAAGGGGGTCCACCTCCCTTGCCATGGGTGTATATAATTTCCGTCATAAATGCAGCAGTTTTGAACTTAATAAGATTTAATTTATCTGCGATATAAATTTTAAGGGCCGATGTTGAATGTGAACCACACCTAAATGTCAAGTTTTTTTCTGCATTTCATTTGACATTTCTCAATTTCAGACTAACTCAATTTGAACCATGGAAAGATACAGAATCGAGCAACGCGTTAAAGTTATTCAGGCTTATTATGAAAATGGGCGTTCAAATCAAAGTGCACTTCGTGATTTTTTGGGTCACTTTTTAATCGTCCAAATGTGCGTACAATCGAAAAAATCGTACAAAAATTTGAGCAAACCGGGTCTGTAGGAGATGTGAAAACACCAGTGCATGCTCGTACAGCTCGTACCAGAAAATATTGCTGCTGTTCGCGATAGTGTGGCTGAAGAGCCGTCCACCTCAACTCGTCGTCGTGCCAACCACTGCACCTCTCACGCTCGTCGTTGATGAACATTATGCATAAAGACTTGCATTTACAAGCTTACAAGGTACAATTGACTCAAGAACTAAAGACTAGTTAGTAACTAGCAGTTACTGTGAATGGTGTTCGCTATCGTGAAATGATAACGAACTTTTTTTGGCCCGAATTGGAAGATTTGAATGTGGACGATATGTGGTTTAAACAGGACGGTGCCACTTGCCACACAGCTAACGAAACAATGGCTCTTTTGCGCGACAAATTCAATGGCCGCGTTATCTCACGCGGTGGCGATGTCAATTGGCCGCCAAGATCATGTGATTTGACACCATTGGATTTTCTTCTCTGGGGTTCATTGAAAGAAAAGGTGTACATCGATAAGCCAGCAACAATTCAAGAGCTAAAGGATGAGGTAATTCGGCACATTAACGGGATAGAACCTCAATTATGCTTCAGCGTCATCGAAAATTTGGACCATCGGATGGAGGTGTGCCGCCGAGGTTACGACGACCATTTTGCCGATATTTTGTTCCATACATAATTGAACCATAGCAATATTATCATATCAAAAAGAAATGACAATAATTTCCTAAAAAATGTGTGTTTTATTCAAAATCGACATCGGCCCTTAAAATTTAACCCTTATATAATAATAACCCTTTATATACACTGGGCATACAACAGGGGTGAGCGTCACAATGGGCAGCTATAACTTCGAAGCAGTTAAGGACTTCGTCTACCTCGGCAGTAAACAGGAGCAACAACCTAAGTACTGATAACAAACGCAGAGTAATCCTTGCCAACCGCTATTTCCATAGGCTCAAGAGGTAGCTGAGTAATAGGACCGTCTTTCGAAGAACGAAGCTGGCTGTTTATAAAACATTGGGTGGTTTGACTGAAAACTAAGGGAACACTCCGAGTGAAGCGAGTCACGTTAAAGTGAACACACACACTTTGATGTGAGTAAAAAGTGTCCTCAAAGTTGCCACAAGTTGACGTTAGAAAACTACATTCTTGAAATTGAAATGTGTGTTCCGTAAAAATGTGAGGGAACACTCACACTCCATTTTCTCCACCCACTCCATTTTGAAAAACTACATTCTTGAAATTTAAATGTGAAAGGTGTTCCGTCCAAAAAGCTGAAGGAACACTCACACTCAATTGTCATTCACACCACCCACTGATCCAGTGCGCTCTTAGTACTCTCTTAGGCTCTCAAGCATGGACAAATTCAAAAGTGGCCCTTGCTCCCTTTATTATTTAGTTAAAATTACTTAACTACATTGATTATATAAATGCCTATGAAATTCTTCCTATCGTACGACATGCTTTTCTACCAGTTGCATGTAAGCACATGTAGAAAACACAGGAACATGTGAAATAAATTCTCTTTCCGGTCCGAGACGTCGTCGCATCAATTTCTTTTAGATCCCAACGACGTCAATGTTAGGCTAGCGAGAAGGACGAGATATTGTCTTACTGTTGAAGATTCATTTAAATTAATGCAGTTTATTTTTGACAAATAACATTAATTCTGGATGTATGGACAATTCAACACAAATTAAATAGACTATATAGACTACCACTCAACTTTTCGCCTGGACAAATGCAAATTCAGTTTGGTTTGTTTATCCAGTTTGGCGGACCACTAACCAATAAAACAATAAACTAAACGTGCCCTAAAACGAAGCTGTTTGCCAAAAATTGTGCGTCATCTCACAGCCTGGTGGGATGTGTGATACTTCACAATCATGTCTCGTGACTTCGGATTCATATCCAATCCCTGGCAAAATCCATTGATTTCCTCAAACTATCTTCGAATAAAAGAATTCCGTCCAAAGAGAGCAAACACCCTTCTCAAAACCACAGCCACCACCACAACCAAGACATCTGCTTAGCCAACAGAAGGCAAAATAGGTATTTATGTAATAAAAATAAAATCAAAGTCACTTAACCACTTACCTGATGCTTTTTGTTATTTGCACAAAAGAAACCGATTGTTGCAATTAAATCGATGATCACAGCTTGGGTTTCACTATTTTTATTTGCCGAGCATTTACTGCCACAATACTTCAGCAAAATGGTCACAACATCGAGGAATTTCAACGAAAGGGACTCCCCCGAAAGGACATCCTGCAAAGAAATACAAAACGAGTAAAAACAACAATTACGTGTGTATATTTGTCAATTAGCTTTGCAAAGCGACGGCAGAAGAAAAGCACAAAATCGGAGCAAGGAATACCCGTCCCCCCACTATGTCCTAATTAAGCAAGAGTAAACATAAGTCAGTGGGAAAAACAGAGAGGCAGATAGAAAGAGTGGAAAAAAGGGTTTGGCCTTGTTGCCAAATCGGCAAAGAAAGGGGCGAAAACAACAGAATATCCCCCGTTTCTAGAGACTTTCGCTGCTGGCTGATGTGCTCGCCGAAGAGTGAAGCGGGTTGAACTTCCGCAGAACTGGGAACAACTGGGCGCTGTGGTGATGGTGTATTGAATTATCCTCGTTTAATTTGTTTGAAGAAAGAAACCAAAGGAGCCAATGTAAACAACCGCTGGAAATACAATACTTTGGTTTGCACTACTGAAAGAGTTGTTTTCTGAGTTCTCTGTTTCATTCCACCCCAACCCTGCTGCTCCGCCATCTTTGGGCACACCATCTTCTTCGCTTCTTTTTCTTTCGTCTTCGCTACTCTAGACATTATTAGGATAGCAGGCGAAAGCCATCGCATCGGAGGTTGTAGGTAATTTGTTTGATTTTGGTATCATTTTGGTTTGGTGCAAATATCCGTAAATTCTGTGGAACTTAATTGAAAAGGACGGTCGGTAGGATTTGAACAGAAATGAAAGCATTCTAGCACCCATGGTTGAGTTTTCTTGAGTTTCTTCACTTTTTGTCTTCCGATTCGGTCAAGGCAATTATTTTTGCCTTTTGACGTAATGAGAAACAGCTTTTTTAAGTCAAAGGTCACGTTGGTTAACTCAAGGGAAATTATGTTGTGTACACATTTTTGTCGATTTTTATTGAGTTTCGAGTTTGAGAGGGGCTTCGGTAGCGGTGCACTGCCCTTAGTTAGTGGGATCCCCGGTTCGAATCCCAGTGAAAGCAAAGTTAATACGCTTTTATCTGGTTTTCTAATCTGGTCCAGTCTCCATTTGCATTTGGGATCCAATTAACGGCACTACCAAAGGAGTATTCGATCGGTGGAGTAGTCTGACTGTGGGTTTCACAATGGACATGGTCTAAGTGTGCTGGTGAATTCACTAGCAGCCCCCTCCCTACCCGACCCGAGTGATGCTCATGATGTGACTCGGATCATTACATTGCTGGGAGGTAGGGTAAGAACGTGGATATCATAAAAACGACTGACACGAGGAACCTGACGATTTGAAGTCGAGAACGTATAATCGCAACAGACAGTCAGGAGCTTTGCCGAGCGTGTCTTCCAGAAGCAGTCAGAAAACGAAGAAGGAGGCACTGAGGCGCTGGGTTTTACGACACCATCAATGAGTGAGACTGAGAATAGACATATGTAGGATAGACATAGGAAGGACATAGTGAAGTGCTATGCCTTGACTATGCCGACTTCCAGCCCAAAGTGTTGCCAGAGAATGAAAAAAATGGGCATGGTATGCAGGAAGCTGATCCGGGTGGGAGCTGACTTTTAGTTAAAATTAGTACAAATCAGTTGGAGGTGATCAGTTCGTCTGTAAGACGCGGTCGGAGGACAGGATGCCGAACGAGGGAAATCGCTGTATCGTGGGATTCATCTCCTAAACAGTGCATACAAGAATTTCTCAGCGGATTTGTGTGACGTTTATCAAAAGTCTCGGTTGTCCTTATCAGTGTGTCATCAGACAAAAGGAGTCTAGAATAGGACATATCTTCACTCTGTGGCAGATCCTGAAAAAGACCCAATTAGTCAGTAGTCGATCTCAAGGTCGCATGATGGCATGCGAACTCGTTCGAATGGAGAATACTTGCTGCTCCATTAATTTCTTGCCACCATTTAAACTCACAAGTCAACAAAAGAGGAGTTAGCCCTGCGCCGGTACAATCAGTGGCTTCCAAGTGCATCATTGGGGAGCCGAGAAGAACCCTGTTTGCTGCACTGAACATTGACAAAAGAACTTGGAGTGATTCATAGGATTCACACTAGTACTGCGACCATAAAGATTTATTGTAACCCCTTCTCTTGATCTTGGCTTTTAAGAGCAGTCTTCAAAAATTTGACAACTCCCCTAGATTGGATTTCTTGGAATCCTCTCCTCGATATGGATGATCTGTTTATCATTTTGAATCTTTCCCTGGCATGTCGTGGACAGTCAATTTGTATGCGTTCCGCTTTCGCTTGTCCACAGTGACTAGAGATGTCTGTATTGGTAAGGCCCATTTTATGAGGGTATTAGATGCATACGCCGCGTCCAGTCAGTGGCCCACACAGCACTCTTAGGTCAGCGGTGTTAAGTTCTAGAGCTTCTTCGACTCTTTCTGGATTGTAGTGTTTTTTTAATTTATTTTTATTGCAATATTCATAATAAACTTACATACTAGACAAAAATGCTTAAATCTAGTTGGCCGAGCAATGATTCTATTTTAACTTACTGTCCCACGCAGGGCTCTCTAAACTGTGTACGAGTGTGTATACTATTCATCCTTTTTTGTATTTTTTTTTGCTATTTACATCTTAAAAAACTACACTAAACTATGTAAGATAGCCATAGGTTGCGGCTGCTCAACTGAAAGACACTGACCGACTACTGCTACCATGCGGGGGATACGCGTTACCCTTTCTACCCAGAGTCTAAAGGGTTCGACGAGGGAGTTCCTTCGCTCCCAAGCCACCAGAATTTTCGATGCTGCATTGCAACATCTCGCACATCCAGCCTTGGTACCGCCATACTGAACCGGAGGAGTCGGAGTCGCCCGTCCACTGTTGATCTGGTGATGTGGTAGATGAGCGGCACCGCTTTTACTTCTTGTATCAGACTGTGCTTGTCTAGATGGAGAAATGCTTCTGGGGAGACTTATCCGTTGTGACGTACCCTTCCGTGGTATAATGAACTGACGTAGTAAGCCCCCCAGATCAGGTTCTTAACCGACTTCATCGCTCTGGCCGTATGACCTCGAATCGACTTCAGCAGGGAATTGTTCAGTCGTATCAGGTTCGCCCTAATTTATAAGACCTCATTGGAATAGTATTTTCTGTACTGGGGCTCTGGAGTTCGAGAAAGGCGAAGGCAAGCCCTCTCGATCAACCGAATCTTTTCCATCAAGCCAGC
Source organism: Eristalis tenax (assembly GCA_905231855.2). Taxonomy (NCBI): domain Eukaryota; kingdom Metazoa; phylum Arthropoda; class Insecta; order Diptera; family Syrphidae; genus Eristalis; species Eristalis tenax. The sequence goes on along the minus strand of HG993125.1, from coordinate 74,022,109 downwards.
ACTCAGGTTGAACCCCACGGGACAGCCATAGGTGAGCATTGGTCGGATGAGGGCCATGTAGGAAATTAGCTTCACTCACGCATCGAGTTGGCTGTTGTAAAACAGTCTCTGCTCTGCCAGAGCAGCATCTACATGTTTGTTAAAATATCTAGCCAGACCCCAGGTATCTGACTACAGTCCTTTGCGCCAGTGGTTGCCCGTGTCGTCCAACAATGGAGAACTTTCGCCAATTCTTTTTGGTATCCGGCCTTATACAACGGCGTCCTGAACAGATTGGTTTCCGACTTCTGAAAGTTGATATTCAACTTCCAGCCATCGCAATCTCTCATGAAAGACTCGAAGTCACCCTGTACGAGAGCAGTGATGTCCTCGATCTTTTCGCCTGATCTGCACACGATCAGATCGTCGGCGTACGCAATTGCGTGAGGAAGACAACTTATCAGATCGCTCAAGTAAATGTTGTACAGAATCGGCGAGAGACTATTTTTTACATCAAAAATACCTGTGGAGGTCACGTTGCCATTCTTGACTACGAACCGTCTACCGGTAAGCATGTTACACAGTAGGTACAGCAGTGGTCTGCTAATGCCCAGCCTATTGAGCTTGTATAAAAGACCTTCTAACCATACGGTGTCAAAGGCTTTCTCCAGATCAATCAAGCAGGCACCCGTACATTGTTTCTGGCTTTTGTTCCATTGGATATCCGACACCAGTTTCGAGGCGGCATGAATGGTGTCATGCCCCGCTTTGAAACCGAGTGGGTTATCAGGAATTATATTTTTGTCCTTAGTCCAGATGATCAGAGCTCTATTAATCACCTTCTCGAATACCTTGCTGATGTTCGGCAGGAGACTAATCGACCGCTGGATTGTAGTGTTGTTCCATGAACATTTTTGAGTGCTTAATGCCATCCTGGCTGTTCCAAAACTGGTTACTTTGTTTAATGACACTTTGTGTAGGTAAAGATTAATGCCCCTCTTGTGCTCAATAAAGGGTTCCTGAGCGCCTGCATTGGCTTGTATACCACCCATCTTCGTGGATTTTATGTCCTGTCACCCAAACTTAGTTTGTTATATTCAGTCAGTATAATTAGTAATTTGTGACATCTGCAGACAACCTTAAAGTTGAAAGAGTCACTTGGCTAGCACTCCACTTGACGTACTCCTCCGTCAAACAAGCAGCAGCCAGCACAGTCTTCGTACTCCCGACACTTTGGCAGTGGCCCGAGCTCAGTATCGGCCACTCAACTATCCTTAACGAATTCAACTTCCTGTCCAAAGACACCGTTCGCCTACTACCCCAGGCTATCTTCGAGGAAAACTGTTCTACCAGCATTCCTTCCAGAGTTGTTTTGGACTGACAATAAGACTCTGGATTACACAGACAGATCACAGACAAATGAAGGGGTGGGTGTAGAAGTCTACTCCACAAACCTTAACATTGTGCTTAAGTTGCAACTCCTCAACGTTGTCCTGACACAAGAACAATGTATCATCTGTTCAGACAGCTGGGTCGTAATTAGGTCTCTAAACTGTAATTTTCCACTCAAAAATATCTCTTAACTGTCGGCAGCTCAGTGTACATCTTGCCGGGACACTGCGACATATCGTTCAATTGCGAAACCGATGAGCTCGCTAGGCGCAGTACAACCATTTACTCTCACCACGAGGGGGCCATCCTCTATGCCTCTCGCTCTACAGCCTTCATCTCCTAAAGATAAAGGAAATATACGCAACATTCAATGCTCAGACTAAGTGGACTAGCATTAAGGACTCAGGACATCAACATCGACTCTTTAAGAGCGTTCTGCAATTGGCAAGAAGCTAAATGGTTGAAGAGGAGGAGAAGTCGATACATCACCGGGACGTACTTTATCTACCTACGGGCCTAAATCAGCTTAACCACCTTATTGCAAACAACAATTGGATGGGATGGTAGAGGAGTTTGTCAATCGGCGTGGTATCACAATATGCCTCTCATGGGTTAAGTGAGGCTCTTATCTACTGACAGACACTTCTTCTTTCTTTTTTCTTCTGGGGCTACAGTCCGCCGGACCTGGGCCTCAGTCAATAAGCCTCCCCAGTTACCACGATCTTTAGCCAGCTGCCTCCAATTCGGTTGAGGTCCGTCTCAACTTATGTGCTCCATCGGTTGCGTCGGCATTCTCTACTTATTACGTTTACGTTATGCCACAGTTTCGGAGTCGAAGACTCTTCGGGGGAGCAGTGTTGTCCATGAGCTCTCCGTGGCAGAGTCACCTCAGGCGTTGATTTGAAGACGCCTGGCTCATGTCGCCCGTTACAGTTGAACCTTCTTCTCCGAATGCCATCAAGTCAAGTATGACGAAAACTTCCTTCGTTTTGCCCTCATTCCCCGATTAACCTATTTTCGTCATCTGCTATTCAATGCCAGCAAACGCCTCGCTCAGTTCGAACAACCACGTCAATGTCGTCCGCGAATGCCAGCAATTGCATGGACTCTTGGAAGATCGTGCCTTTTGTGTTGCCGACGGAGTCTTGCACTGGAGAAGTTCCAGAATGACATTGAAGAAGTCACTTGACATATGTTCGTTCTCTACCTTGGTGGAGCAGCGAGAATCACAAAATCTGAAGAGGTTCGCAAGATTGCCAAACTGTATTCTGGCGTTATACAGCTCGTGTCTATGCAGACAGCCCCTTAACCTTACCCATCCTATTTCTGTTGCAGTTCTTTCGCTCTGATTTATGGATGCACGGAAGTCAAGCTCTGCAAACTTCATCAGATTTCCCTCTCCTATCATTCTCTATCCACCCCACATCTCCTCCACCGACCTTGGCGATTCATAAATAAACAGACTTCCGGAATACCAGTTCTTCGTTCGTGCCAATTAAAATTTAATATGTTCTGTTTTTTTCGAGAATACCTAAGCCCAGCGACGCACACATGCGATACCAGTTCAGTTCAGATTTGAAATCTCATAAAGACATTTGCTTATCCTTTCTGGTTCTCGCGTCGTTGGGGGAGATTTCCGAAACTCAATTCAATAATTAATTACAATAACTCCCGTTCCGTGGGACGGTTCCAAGAAAAGATGCCAGCATTAAATATTGACAGCTGACTTTTCTCTTCGAATTCGTCTGCCACGGAACACCGAAGCGGAAGTGACGCCATTGATGTAACCCATCAAAGTCCACGACTCTCAGACAGACAGACAGAGTTTCGAGGCTCGTTGCCAGCACACATCGCGAGTGTGAGTGTTTTGAAATTTTAATCTGACGTTACATCAAGTATTTGGACCGCAGGGGGAACGCAATGATTATTTAAACCGAACCAGTGCCGGTAATTAATGCTGGAAAAAAGCGCAGACTGATTAGGGTTGTGCGTAGATGTTGCCAAACTCAAAAACTCAAAGGGCGGCCGGTTCGACAGACGCAATATGCACGCAAGTGAATCAATTATTTACTTTGCTGGATGTCAAATGCTTCTAAACAAAAAAGAAATAACAACATCGAAATCATCAATGTAAATCAATCTGACAGAGGGGATGTGGACAGTATGTTGGACAAGTGATGGTTGCGACGGAAAACAAGAGCGGCGACTTGGTTCTGAAGAGATATCCGTTTTGTGGTTCCGAAAGTAAATTTTAATAACACGCATTTACGATTAAGGTTTCAATTAAAGTTTTCGTTCGGTATATTGTTGGGGCCTTGCCGTTTAGGAAGTGGAATATACAATTTTTCCAGTGTCCTCCACTGGAGTTCTTGCAGGACTAGATTCTGTCAAGTTAATCACTATTTCTAAAATAGGTTTTAACATAACCAGGGATTGAAAAACGGTGATACTGTAAATCGGCAAACATTAAACTAAGTCCATGTCATTTGAGATGACAGTTTGACGTATGTGATTAAAGCAGGGATGTCAAATCCGGACCATGAATTGGCCTCATAAATGGAGAAGATCTACAGCTTTAGGCCTACTATTGACTGCGGAGTGTGAGATGCACACTTCACATATGTACTCCATCAGGAATGGGCGATGCTATGAAAATGATGTCACTCTAGATCAGAAGGCACTACTCTTACCAATCACATCAACGAGTGCTCAAGTTGCCTACAATAAAACCTGAAATATGAGAATGTATTGCGAATTGTTCATTTAATTGGTTTGGTTAAGTTTCGTTAAGTTTTGTTAAATTGTTTTCGTTGGGTTTCGTTAAATCAAGATGAGGAGTCACTACTTTTACCAGCCACATCAACGCGTGCTCAAATTGCCTAAAATGAAACCAGAAATATGCGAAAATATATGGTGAAAGAGGAACGATTGAAATAATCATTAAAATGACGGCGATGTACTGCGAATTTTTCATTAAACTGTTTTCGTTAAGTTTCGTTAAATTGTTTTCGTTAAGTTTCGTTAATTTTTGTTCGTTGGGTTTCGCTCAATCAAGAAAAATCTCATCAGTTGTGCCCGGGATTGAACCACGGACTTCTAGGCGAGGAGTCACTACTCTTACCAGCCACATTAACGCGTGCTCAAATTGCCAAAAATGAGACACAAAATATGCGAAAATGCATGCTGAAAGAGGAACGATTAAAATAATCATTAAAATGACGGCGATGTATTGGGAATTGTTCATTAAATTGTTTTCGTTGGGTTTCGTTAAATTCCTCCTCGGGGCTTAACGGCGGTTATTTAAAGTAGTTAGGATCGCCTACGGATGATCGACGGGCACAACGGACCCTTCTACTCATCCACAACAAACTCTAGTTGGTTGAGAAGTTATCCAAGAAAAATTATTCCGAAATCCCATCTCCATCAAAAACCACTCATAACATGCTGTAGCCTGCCTTGCAGATCGCACTGTCCATCCCCAGGGATGCTCTTCGCTTTTTGCAAGCGAGTAAAAAGCGCCCAGTCCTGCCGCCATGCCTCTCTCTCCCTAGTGCAACGAACAGGAAATAATATTATTAGGTTTTAATCAGTTGAGCCAACTTCTGTGCTCAAACTAATATTTACAATTGAAAATTAGATTTCGAAATTGTGCCTTAATCATTTGCTTTGCGGTACTCGAACCCGCACTCGGCACACCCTCCCCCAACCCACTGCCGATGGGTAAACAATAAACAGACCACAAACGAAAGATACACACACTCATCTTCGGGGGGTGTGCGTGCAAGCATCACCACCACCGCCACCGTCATCGGACTCATCGTCGTTGGCGTTGTCGGCATCGTCAGTGCTACCAGACTCTGGTGGCACACCACTTTTATCCTCCACTCCGCTCCACCATCAGTGCCGGGCAAAATTTCAAGTGAACTTCAACTTTGCGGAACGTAATTTGTTTGTGCTCTCGTCTCTTGTATCTGAACGAACGGCCAAGTGTGCTATGGCATCCATTCGGTTGGGAGCAATTGATTTGTTGTATGCACACGGACTGCGGAGTAGAACGTGAAGAAGAAGAAGATATTCTTCCAAATTGGCTGGCGTTTCAAAACTTTCTCGCAAACAAATGTTCGAGATTTGCTCTTCCTTTTCGATTGAACTCACGAGGAGGAGTGCCAAGCGAGGGAGAAGTTTAACGCTTTCTTTTCGTTGAATTTGCATAACACATCCTCTCTTCAGACAATAGACTTCTCGCTGAGGACGAGAAAAACTTTCCAAAAGCAACCAAACCTCACCCTGCCACGGACTGACTGGCCTTCCTGTGTCAGACTTTTAATTTAGACGCCGATTTTACGTTCGAAAACCCCCAAGAGAGCTGAGCAAAGATTGGCCTCGACCGAAGTCAATAAGCGCCCTGCGTCCGCCCAAGACCATCCATCACTTTGCATGTGTGTTTTAAAATTCAATTGCGGGAGTTTATTTGCAAAACGATTGTTTGATAAGTTTCCACATGGGTTATCACCTCCTCCTCCGACGTCCCTGCGCCGCGCTGTTTCATCCTGCGCCACGGCTGGGAGCTGATTGTTTCTTTTTTTTCTGTAATTCTAAGTTCACATTGTTTTTGTTGTCTCTGACCTTTTCCACCCTCGAGTGGATCTTCCGCAGAGCTTGCACATGTGTGCTTATACTTGGTCCCTGCGGGAGGAAGCCACTTTGCCTGTGAATGGGCGCAAGGATGAGTGTGTCTTTGGGAAAATGTTTTCCAAAAAAGCACACAGAGAGACACTTGAAGCACTTGAGGAAAGGAAAAGTTTTTGTTTATCACTTTGAGGCGCACAATTGAGTGCGTCAACTAGGGCGGGGGAAGGACCCCAAAATGTCAAGAGGATTGCCCCGGAATTGAGGTTAAGAGTTGGTTTGGCTAAAAACTCAAAATTCTAGGCAACTCTTGGAAGTCGGAGGGCATGAATGAGTTTTGGCCGTTGTCACGTTTACGAGCGAATAACAAGCTTCAAGGTTGTGGGCCGGTAAGGTGAAGAAAAAGTTTCCCGACCGGGACTCGTCGATTTTGACAGCTCATGGCGGCCATCTTGCATTTTCAGTTTTTTTCAGTCACTGAACACGAATAACTAAATCAAGTTATAGCCGCCTCGAGCTTTAATTCAAACTGGATGTATTTTTATCGACCGCCTAGCTCCTAGAGACAATAGCACTCTGTGTGTGTTGTGCGTGCTAGTCTTTTGTAACGAGTGGATATTGCACAATGTCCAAGTTGTGAAAATCCTTTTCTCTGTAGTCTTCGATAATTGTCAGTTATTCGAAAGAGGAGGAGCCGTGGATTATGAAAGTTGCCTAATTCGGAGATTTGCATTTCGAGAGGCTTTTACAGCGATTGAAGAACAGGCGAAACGAACTGTTCTCAAGGTCAAACCAAATATATGCTATCGACCAAAAAACGTTCCGTCGCACACCATCTTAGTCAAACCTGACGATGGACAGCTACAATTTCGAGGTAGTAAAGTAGTTTGTCTACCTCGGGGCAAACGAGAACTCCACAAACGACATCACAGTGGAGATCCGACGTAGAATCGCCCTTGGCAACCAGTGCTACTTCGGTTTGCGAAACAACGGGGCTCAAAACTCCTGACTCGAAGGACCAAAACTCTCATTTTGCCTGTTCAATGGAGCCGAAAGCTGGATGCTAGGCATAACTGCAGAGCGGACTAGGAAGCTGTTCCAGGATGTGGATGTAGGAAGGCAAAAGGAAATTTTATAAAAATCTGAATTTTTATTACATGCTAGTAAGCAGAATATATTCGATTACAACATCGATTCCAATTTAATTAGGATGTGGCTTGGTGCATGGTCAGCCCGAAGGCACTGCGACGTATATACAATTTATGGTTGAACTTTTTATCGCTCTTTAGTCTTTCAGTGATCTATTTTGAGCAGCTCACGGGTGACTCGTGCTATTTATCAAAGTTAAGCATGATCAGTTAACATTGGCATTTCACCGCATCTGCCACGCTTTCGAATGTTAATGATTAGGCCTTGAAAGGGTTGTAGGAAAATCCGCTTTTTATCAAAAAACAAAACATTTTCTTTAGCGACGAGAATTTTTCTGGTTGAACAGGATGTGGTAGCAAATAAAACTTCTTTTTGTGGAGAGACATCAAATGAATCCAGCGTTAATTGCAGCCTTCGAAAGAAAAATTCGACGCCGGATATATGGTCACGTCTGCGAGGATGGGGAATGGAGGAGAAGACATAACCACGAACTTTACGAGCTGTTCCAGGATGTGGATGGACACCGACGCTCCAGCTGAGAGGTTCTTCGAATCCGAGCCTCCTGGTTCGAGGAGGAGAGAAAGACCGAATCTCCGGTATAAAGACCAAGTAATCGCGGATGCCAGACTCGGTCTTGGTGACTGGAAGCAGGGTCCTCAGGACCGTCAACGATGGAAGGCAGCAATTGCTCAGGCTCAATGCCGTCGGCCTGATAAGTCAGTAAGTATATTCGGGGATTTAACTTGGTACCTCTGGCGTGGGAGTAGACGCATTAACCCAATTCCGCGGGGCACAGTAGCCCCGCAGTTGAAAAAAAAAATATCCGAAGTGACATACTGTTCTCGACCAAGTGGTATAGGCTTTTGGATTCTACAAATTAGAGAAAGCCTAGAAAGCCAACATTTTGTTGACTTTTGATGATCCGTTTCGGTATACCGTTCGCTCAAAGTTTGGGCTTTGAAATCGAAAATAATTGACGTTTCATATTCTTAAAATTATGTACGTTGCAACTTAAAACACTATGTTTTGTTAAAGGGCACATATTTGGCCTTCAAACTGCATCCTTTGGCCAAGCCCCAAAGGTGGACTTCATTTTAAAAAATAGTCTATATCTCAAAAATGGTTGGTTTTTTGGCGAGGTCCATCTCATGATACCTTTCCTTTAAAAATAATACAAATAATCGCCTCTTTAGAGCACTAAATGGTGCCGCTGAGCCCAATTTTGTAAGCCAGGCTTTTAGGTAAAGCCATCTTTCGATGGACCATTTCACTTTTGGGACTTTTGATGACCAACTTTTTCTTGTCTAAAAGCTATGCAACAACAAAAATGTCCTATTTGAACTTTGGCAGAACAAGGCGTTTAAGTGGAGCAATCTTAAGCACTCTTTTAGCATTTTCAAATGAATTCCCTAGCTGTGCAATGCGAGAGGCAGAGGAAGTTGTTATTATTGTGAATGAACACGTTATGTCATAAAATTTTTATAATTATGAAAGTAATTGCAATGACAATGGGAATAAAAGGGGAATTATATAGGAAATTAGGGCATTATTGCCGAACAAATTTATACCTGGCTTGAGGGATAGGATTTATCCATTTTATGGAATACTCATTACACGTAGACCACAATGAGGAACTCGAAGCTTGGAAACCAACGAAAACGACACTACCAATACACCAAAAAAGAAAGAGACAAGTTCAGCTGGAGTTCACAGATGAACATTAGTGTAGATGCAAGAATTTGGCACTACCAACAATGGACTGACCTGGACAAATTTGCAGCTTATGACCGGAACAGCTACTTTGGCTACAAATGTATATCTTTGGTATTGTAAAGTGAATAAAATTCTGTTTCCGGAAGCGTTTCCTGTCGGATCACTGTCAGAGGAGGCGCTGCAAAATTAATAATAGTAGAAACAATTTTTTTAACTTGAGATTACTCCGTCTCTCCGATTGATCAATGAGCTACATCAACCACTTTAGGACCACATGGTACTGTCTTGTGTTCCAGATTTCATAAAGATCTGTCCACGGAATCAAATGTTTTATTTCCATTATTTATCAAAAATGCATTTCCAAAGTTAAAGATTTATTTCCAACTCTCCCATACAACGGGACGAATGTGCGGTGGCCACGCTGTTATGTACAGAACTCAGAAAATCTCGACCTTTTGCAGACATCGGCTTGGCGAATTTTTGGCCCAAAATGGAACTATATCGATGTGAACGACACGACACGTGCCGTCTGCCAGAATGGTTATTCTGAACACTTACTGCTACTTGTTTTAAGGCAGTTTTTACTCTTCAAATTGAGGTCAAACTGAGGGCAGAGTGTCGATACTTAACTGAAAAGCTTCTAGTCATGGTGGGCAATACTCATCGTCATAAAATTACAACTTGGAATGCGAGCAGCATTCAAATTAAACCTGTTGGGCATTTTGATTTCATGTTACGTGGGAAAATTGACATTGAGCTTTTAACAAAGACTTGGTTGAAACATGATAAGAACTTATATCATCCGAATTATGCACGCTATATGTTTGAGAGGCAGTATGCAAATAGAGCAGGAGCTGCTGTTTTAAAGGGTGATTTTTTAAAAGCTATAGGAAAGTTTTTCCAAAAAAAACACACAAAATTCAGAAAAATGCATGAAATCTTTATTTGAATTGATAGTACGGTCCATATAATTGAATGTTTGAAGATTATTTCATGCAAATGTTGACCTTGACTGCGCCTCAAATGGTCCATCCGCTTAGTCCAATTTTGGCATACTCTTTCCAACATTTCGGCCGGTATCTCACGAATAAATGCTTCAATGTTGTCTTCCAATGCGTCAATTGAAGCGGGCTTGTCTGTATAGACATGAGCTTTAACATAGCCCCACAAAAAAGCGTTAAATCGCACGATCTAGGCGGCCAATACCCGAACGTGAAATAAAATGTTCACCGAACTCGCCTCTCAACAAGTCCATTGTTGCGCGTGCTGTGTGGCATGTGGTACCGTCTTGTTGAAACCACATGTCATGCAAGTCAAGCTCTTGCATTTTGGGCAACAAAAGTTGGATATCATCTCACGGTAGCGCTCTCCATTCACAGTTACGTTACAATTCGCATCATCTTTGAAGAAGTACGGTCCAATGATGCCACCAGCCCATAAAACGCACCAAACTGTGACTTTTTCTGGATGCATTGGTAGCTCTTGCAATGCTTCTGGCTGGTGTTCACTCCAAAATCGAAAATTCTGCTTATTTACGTACCCATTGAGTCAAAAATGAGCTTCGTCTTAAACTGACCATAAAATGGAAGGAGCGCGCGATGAACTTTTTTAACAGAGCACGCATTTTGAAAATAAAATTCAATAATTTACAAGCGTTGCTCGTTTGTAAGACGATTCATGGTTGAATTATAGACCAAACTGAAGATGTTTGACAGTGAAACAAAACAAGCAACGTGCGTCAGCTGTTTAAGCCAGTGTTGCCAAAAAGATAATAGCTAAAAAATCACCCTTTAGTAAACAAATCATTAAGCCATTCTGTATTACCAGCTTTTAATCTTGATGTAATAGAAGCAATAGGCATTGAAGTGATTCTACACAATTCCACTAAATCGGTTTATTTCCCCGGCGGAAATAGGAATTTAGAAAATATGATTGAGTTTAAAAGTGACTTTTTAAAACTGGTCCGTATGAATGGTAGTGATTTGAATTGTAGGCACCAATCGTGGAGGAGTTCAAGAGCAAACTGCAGGGCACATACCATTCATATTATCGTTGCTGCGTCTAGGTATCTTATCCCTCGCATAACCCCTTTCATAACAAATAGTGACCACTTCCTTTCTCAGCCCATAACCCTTAATGCTCTAAGCTCCGATCACTTACCAGTCTGTACAGAAATAAATAACTCAGTTATCAGACACAATTCCCACTCCAACTACAATTTTGCAGCTGCTAATTGGAGTAGATATCAACGCCTTATATCAACCAACTTGTATTTAAATCAGCTTGATTTGTCTTCAGTAAATTCGGCGCTCCAGATTGATTTTTTTTAGACAATTTTTTGAAGAAACTAGAAAGAATGCTGCCACACAGGATCCAACTCCGTGACCATATCTTGCAATCAGATTGCGTAACTGTGACAGAAGAAAGTGAAAGTTCCTTAACACCGTTATCCAAAATGGAATAGAAATTGGAATTCCCTATTAAGTGGTTTCGAAAAAGGTTCCAAGCCTTTCTGGGAAATTAGTAAAATAATAAAGGAGAAGGGTTACAAGATTCTAATCCTTCTATGTCAAGATAGAATGTACGTCACTCAACAAGAGAAAGCTACCTTATTAGCAGACAACTTCTACCAGCATCATATATTCTCAGGTCACGGTGGTGTCAATACAGAAAACCTAGTCGGTAATGCCTTGAATGATTTGAATAACTCCAACCATGTCGCTAACGTTAACTGCCTTATTCGTCCCTAAAAGTTGTTGACTTAACAAAAATGTCAAGGAGCAATAAGCCCGCGGGTATCGATGGCAGAGGAAGCACATTAATCAAAGCGTTACCTCGTAAAGGCATAATTTACTTAACGTTCGTTTTCAATTCTCGTTGAAGAATTGGCTACTTTCCTAATACGTGGAAAACAGCTAAGGAAATTTCTGTTGCAAAGCCCGGTAAACCATGAAACGATCCTAAAAGCTGCAGACCTATTAGTTTATTAAGTTGCGTAAGTAAGCTGTTCGAGAAAATAAGAAAGGAATATCTCATCACACATATCGACCAAGCAGAACAGTTTGGGTTTCGAGCCGGTCACTCTACATGTCATCAAATTATGTGAATTAAGCAACACATCATAAGAAGTCTAGATTTGAAATTGTCAACAGGACTAGTTCTACTGGATATTGAACTCATAGGTCAGGGCATGTGTGTGGAAGCTCCCTCAGTTCCGCACTGGTATCATCGGAAGACAAAATTCCTCATACTGTATTCAAATGACGTCTCGCTCAGTGGTTGGCAAGAATCAATGAGCTCGATTTAAGTCGAGGGACACCGTGTGTTCTTTCCTGAAGACAGCATATACGTACTGTGGTTTTCCCTCGTTCACCGCCAAATCCATTTTAGCAGCCCCATCTCAACACTAGAAAACTTCCTTATCGACGACTCACTGTATTTGACTTCAATGTTATCTGGGTTTCTGGAAGACTCTTTTAGCAAAAATCCCTGACAGCCCGGTGCCGTCAGCCTTCCGACGTCAGATCACTTTTTTCTCTCAATACTCGTGTGGACTTTGGACGGGTCTAATGAAATGCTCCGACACCACGAATACTACAAAGTGTCCGACATCGACTGCAAATGTGGGCTCATAGTTGATTGATTAGAGGACTGAAAGGTGGATCGACTGAAGGTGATCTTTTCATAAGGAGTGCTGCTTCTTGCGAACAGTTTAGAAGAGTAATATGCGCCAGCTTTATTTTAAAATGGCATTCAATTCGCATCCACGAATAATGCAACGCTGTCATATTAACTGTTTTTATCAATTGTTTGCAGGAGCCATATGCCAAGATTGATACCGTGAGTGTTCTGCCAAGCTTTAGTTTTGCATTGGTGGGGGTAACATATGTGCAGATAAGCTTCGCAGGGACGTACAGTGGGGGGCATCATGCTGTATACAGTCGGTAAAATTTAACTTAGTTCAGCGGGGAATTTGAGTGGGTTTTTATTTGCATTTCAATGGCATGGGATTTAAAAAATCAAGTAAAATTCAAATTGCAAATAGATAACGCCCACATGCAAACGACGGGGAGAGGTCCAAGTAAATGTGTGCCAACGAATGTCACTGGAAGAGTAGATAGCCATCACGTGATATCCCCCACCCAGCCACTCGCGAGCACGGAATATACTGGTGGAGTGGACGATTTCAACTCTGAACAATCTTCAAATAAGTGCCAAGGTCGCCAAACAACAACTAAAAGAAGCATTTGGAAACAGGTGAATAACCAAATCCAATTTCAAATTGAAGTCATGGGCATGCTAAAATACACGAACAAATCGTGGAAGGATATTGCTCGGTAAAGAACAGCACTGTCCACTTTTAATAACAATTGATTTTTTTTTTTCTTTTTTAAAAGTTATTTTACTAGTTTTTGAACTGAATCGATTTGCAACACTTGAATTTTGACAGCTCAATTCTCGGAGATGACTGGGAAAAAATTGTGCTTCTTCGAACGGAAAGGGCTATGCTTCGGAGGTTTGGTCCCGTGACACGAATGCCCCAATCAACACGAGTTCCCCGGAGGGCAGGTAGGCGACCGCTTGGCAGACTCAGGACGAGGATGAGGTCCAAAAACTCGCCTAGTTACGCTCGGGGCATAAAGCCAGATGAGTTGGAGTCGATGGCGGAGGATCGAGTTGAATGGAGATCTCTCGTGCGTGGTTTACCCCCGCGACCCTTTGAGTGGAGTTATGCCCGAGCGTAGCCAGGCGAGTTTTTGGACTTGGTCCTCGGTCTGCAAAGCCGTCGCCTACCTGCTGGAATCGCATTCAACAGCATGCTTACACATGTGTGCGATAAAGTTAACAGGCAAATTTAAGCCAGTCATGAAAATGTGTGAAAAATGCTGAACATTTGGACTAACTTACTTACTTACTTAAGGTGGCGCTACAGTCCGGGGTGGACCTGGGCCTCAACCAACAAGCGTCTCCAGCCAGCTCGATCTTTAGCTAGCTGTCTCCAGTTTCGCATGCATAATTGGTTGAGGTCCCTTTTCACTTGCGTGCGCCACCTGAGTCGCGGTCTTCCTCTACTGCGCCGTCCCTCGGGGGTGGATTCGAAGACTTTTCGGGCCGGAGCATTGGTTTCCATCCGCTCTACATGACCTAGCCACCTCAATCGTTGGATCTTCACTCTTCTGGCTAAGTCGATGTCGCTAAACAGCCCGTATAGTTCGTCATTATATCTCCTCCTCCACTCACCATCTATGCAGACGGGACCGAAAAAGATGGTTGGGTGTTGCGGGAATCGGGTAGGCACTGACTGGCGTCAACCTGGCGATGCCCAGTGTTGTAACTTTTTCTACACACCAATTGTGCTTATTTTACCTCCAAGTGGTAGCCATCGGGTACTGGTTGTAGTTCAACCGAGCTCAACTTGCCAAACTTATAAGTGCGACCTCTTGTCCTAGGGGTGACAAAAAAGGAACTGGCCCTCCAGGTTGGGGGTTGTGCCGTCGGGGTAACTGCCCGGCCACATAAAAAAAATATGTAGTTACGAAGCAACAACAAGCCTCGGAAACGGAGGATTTTACATTTGGACTAAAATGTTGCAAATAGCCGAAATGTTGGACTTAGGTGCGGTGTAGACGTACTTTGAGACAACTTTTCTGAAATGCCTCAGAATTGGGGTTGCCAGAATATGCGCCAGCAAACTTATTGGTTTATTAGTGGAAAACTAAAACCGCTTCCATCCGACATTTTCAGACAATGTGCACGATTTGAAGTGCTTACTTGTTACTGTTCCACGGCAAAACACACAATATAACCAATAAGGAATGGAATGCTCATGCGATCGTGCAATTATGATGACACAGAGTCTGCCCGCTATTACGGATTTCCAAGAATCATCGCGACGATCACATATGCGATAATGTATGCCAGCTGAAATACCTGAGCACGTAGAATAAGTTAGCAAGTAAGGTTTTGTTTTTGTCAAGTACAGTAAAATTGGAAGCTTAACAAAGAACGGTCCGAAGGAAAACAATTTGTTTGTTTCTCGATCGGTCGAATACCTCCTAGCTATCGGTCGCAAAGCAATGCCGACATGCATTCCCCAGTCAACAGAAATTCTAGAGCCCTCCAAAAGGATTTATATGCGCGCATAACCCTTTCAGATCCTATCTAAGTTGGCCTTCGCTGAAAGTGATCAACTTCCTGTTGCATCACCACTCACCCAACCGAGTCCGATCTGATCTACAAGTCTGACTGATCCACAGGCTTCTGCTTATCTACAAAATGCCCAAAACCCATTACCATACCGACTGCAAACTCCAGAGAGCGAATGCCATCCAACAATAACTGCCATCTTTTCCGCATTACCGATTTTACAAACTTCCTGACCAGCCGTGGACGCACCAGGAAGTATCAGCTACCACCGACCACTCAAAGTCATAAAGGTTAATCCTTCAGAACGATTTTCGAACAAAGGAACACGATTTTCCCAAAAAAGAAAAGAAAACAAATACATTCGGGAAAAAAACTTACCTGGAACGTCGTTATATCTAGGAACGCCATAGAAACGAGCAAGTTGAAGGTAGCTGCCGCTAACGAAATCGTTCTCGGTGGAATGCATTCACCTGTGAATTAGAGGAAGAACAAGCATGGAGCAATGCCTTTCAGGCGGGCAATGAGACGCTCATAAATTGTGCTGCCGGCGATAGTCTCACGTAGGGCACAATTCCGGGCACCGATAGTCGCGACGATTGCTCAATTAACACCGGAAGACCCTCCGAAGACCTCTCCGGCACTACCGTGATGATGAGTCACATGACGTAAGCACAATACTCACCAATTGGCACCACGCTGGAGTACAGCATCGATATCGACCCGAAGAGCTCTGTTGACTTAGCCGCGCTGAGGAAACGTGTTGAATCCGCTGAGCCTGTGAATTAGGGATGGATTAATCGGGTAACAGTAGCGATTGGTGGTCACTGTGACGGCGACGGTGACGGTGGGTGTTCTACTTACCAGGTGGACAAACATCGACGAACCGCGTCAGGAACCCGAGGGTGGCCAGCAGCGAAAGGACAACACTCTGATGCTGTTCGATGGACTCTCGGATCTTCATGCAGCGTCTGGATAGGATTTCAATGAGACCTGTCGCCACGGCATAGCTGCGAAAGAGGACATTTGTGTCAACAAACACTACAAACGGATGCGAATGAAATGTTCTTTTTTTTTTGTCTAGTGGTGTGTGTGTGTGTCCTTTTCGGGTTTTAATTCGTTTAGCGAAGGAGTGGAATGAAGAGGACCGTTTAAGTACCGTGTGTCTGTGACACTTGTGAAAATATTTGCCCTTGAGGCAGCAACACAGCACTGTCGCACCCAGCCTCCCCTGCTTGTCATGGGCTGCTGTGCATGTGTCTGTGTCAACAGCGATCCTGTGTGCCGATGTGTGTTCGTGTGAAAAATAAAGAATGCTAACAAGGGAAGATTTAGTTGTGCTGTGTACTTTCCTCTCTCGGTGAGTTGTTTCTTACTTTTCGGATGCCACGGCACGAACACACGGCTACAAGTGGCACATCCTTTTTGCAGACGAGAAAACCCTGCGAGAGGGCTCTCAAACAGGGCCACTTGAGGTCCATAAAACCGAAAAGAGGAAAAGTATGTAGTTCTTGGCTTTCGGTTTCTTCTCCACCCACTTCGCGCGGTGGACCTTGTTTGGAGTGGAGTTTGTTGGTTTAAGGATGTGATTAAGGATATTCTGGCATAGTTTTGTGCTCAAGTGGAAGCCTTTGGGTGTCGTTTTTTTAAGGGATCACCTTATATTTACTTGCGTGGTTCATAGCGCCGCACTGACATTGAGGACCTTTCGCTGTGAAAGCGCCATGTGCTGGGGCAGAATGGATGAGTGCGGATGATGCGCGGACTAACTATTAACTTTTTGCTATTTTTAAACAATCCGACCAAATTTTACTCCCTCCCTTGAATAAGAGAGCTGACAAAGGCATTGTTAGAGAAGCAGGCGGACAGAGGCAGTCTTGCTTGGATGAGAGTTCAGTTGGAACTGCACTTGGAACTGTTCTCCACAGCAACGGCTTGGGTTGTGCATGCAGCGGTATCTTGACAATGAAGTGAAATGTCATTATTTCCGGTTTAATCCACAGAGGCTGGAAAGGAAATACAAAATCGCAGTGAACACGCGAATGCCATCTGAGACAAAGCGAACACAAATCTCAGCCAAGGGAATGTGTCAACATTCGATTCAGTTCCCTGTTTGCGCCAAGAAACGACGGGTAACTGAGCTGTCCTACGTTTCGAAATGAAGACTTTTCTAACATTTTGGAGGAGGTTGTGACTAAGCTGTCCTACGTTTCGAAATGAAGACTTTTCTAACGTTTTGGAGGAGGTTGTGGCGGGAGTGTGTGGTGAGGTGGTATGGGGGGGATGCTGAAAATGTACACATTTCAGTTCTTTAATAAAAATTTTATTTAACAACGTTTCTCATCGATCCTCCTTTCACCCTCCTTTTGGAGTAAAAAATGCATTTTTGGGCAAAAATTGGTAGGAAAACCCTCCTTTTTGAGAAAATAAAAATGGGATGTGAACAGAAGAGCGCCATAAACAAGTTTAAGCAAATACAAAGGCTTGCGTGTACCGTGCAACAGGGCCTTTTAAAACAACGCGGACCGCTGGGAACATCTGAAAAAAAAGGAAGCATTTTATGTCTCTTTCCAATCCTGCAAAACGCTCTTTACTAGGTTTGTAAAGTATCGGCTATTTTTATTTTCTATTATGCATCAACCGTTGCGTCCTTACTGCGGTAACTTGGCTCTGAAGCTTTATAATGGCTCCCGTCCATACCACTGTTGATCCTTCCTCTTCCGGAGGAGTGTCGGACTCTGTAATTATGGCCAAGATATGTCCACAAATGGGGGTTCTCTCACCCTTGCTCTCCCTTTCACTAGTTATCGACAATTTGTTAACAGATCTACACAGATCTGGGGTTCTGCCACAATAGGTAATCCTGATGACCTGGCAGAGTAAGCACGAAGCGACATTATCTAATGTAATACAAAATGAACTGTTACAAGTCGTGGAATGGCGCAGCACAGAAGGATTATCTATTAATCTCTGCAAGACCGTTCTAGTGTCCTTCTCAAAGACGCTACGTATCAACCTTGAACCCATAATAATTAATAACACCACTCTAGCCTATTCCAAACGACTCACCTGGAATTCAGACTTTGAGTCAGTCGTAGAGCGTGCTACCAAAGCACTTTGGCCAGTAGAAGTCTATACAGCAGGTATTGGGGTCTTGCTCGAAATTATACATTAGGTGTACATAGGTCCATTATCACTTACGCGGTCATCGTCTCCAACAGTCAACGGTAAACTGGTTGCAGAAGGTGCAACGAATTTCCTGTCTTGGAATAATAGGTCCATGCCATCGAGATCTGCGCTAGACAAAACCTCTACAAAGATTGATACCTTGATTCAATAATTCAGATATTCTCAGACAGTCAAGCACCACTGAAGGCACTCTCGTCCGATCGAATGGACTCCAAAATGTTGGGTCTATAAACCAATTCGTGCGGTACAATGTACATGTACGGTACATGTACAATAGTATTAGTATTGCCCATCTGAAGCTATGACTTTTCCCATCTTTCTGGCAATTAGTGGATCCCATCCCAAAAGAACTGCGCTGGCTTGGCAGCCAAGAATGAATCAAGTCCATTTTTGATATTCTGCTCTGATGTGAGCCGTATTTCAGTGCAGGCGTTTTGCATCGACCGGAACAAATGGTAGTCAGAAGAGGCTAGGTCTGGGCTGTAAGGCGGGTGGTTTAAAACTTCCCGTCCACTGTTTTCCAAATAGTTCTTAACCGGAATAGCAACGTGGGGCCGAGAGTTATCATGATGGAAAATTATTGCCTCGTGTCTGGTCGCATATTCTGGGCGTTTTTCGGCTACTGCTCTCTTCAAACGGATTAATTGTGTTCGGTAGCGTTGTCCATTGTTTCACCCGGTTTTAGCAGCTCATAATACAGCACGCCCTTCTGATCCCACCAAATATAGAGTATTACCGTCGCGCCATGGCTATTCGGCTTTGCCCTTAATTTGGCTGGTTGGCCAAAATAAAATCACCACTTTTAAGCTAGCACATGTTCACCATAAACTTCCACCAAAATACGATGACTTTCGGCAGCAGTTTTCTTCATATTAAATTAATGAAGAAGAACTCCCCGCAAAAACACTTTTTCAGTCACAAACATCGACATATTTGAGTGAAAAAAAATTATTGTTGTTTACGCTTCAAATGAATGGCATATACTGAAATGACGTACGATGACGGTAGCTTTCCAACGCATGTTCCAATGGCATAATACAAGTTACGTCATATCTAAGGTATAAGCCCAATAGCCAAATTGTTGCCGTGCCGCTTTGCAATCCCTTGCCATACACAACAAAGTGAAGCCGAGGTGAGTTCCTGGACACAGAGGGATTGCAGGCAACGAATGTACAGAAGAGCACGAGAGACCTGGATCGGAACCTGCGTTCATCGGTCCAGAACTGTATTGCAACGTCAATTGGACAGCAGCTACAACTCTGTCTAACGAATGGGAAAAAACAAACTTCGCCTAGAGCAGTGGAAATATGGTCAAGGTCTTTGGCAATCCAATTGATTAATCAGGCCTTATTCCTACAAGGAAATACTCCATCTTAATAAAGACAGTTAAGATCGCTAACAAGCTTTCTTACTGGCCACTGCTTCCTGAAATATCACCTTAACAAATTAAACCTGTGTCACGACACGGTTTGTCGGCGGATAAGACTTCCGAGCACATCATGTGTGAATGCCCGCACTAATCCGGTTAAGGAAACGTATCCTTCATTGGGAGATACTCACTTCAGTGGAATTAAAAAATTCCTCTTCAAAAGACTATCTTTCATGAGGGAAGTGGTTTGTTTATGATTCAACCCCAACCCTTCGATACAATATATCTGTCCTATTCGCGATGTCCTTGCCCACACGGCATGGGTTGTGCAAGAGATCACAGTTCATCAGAAAATCGTTCACCTCAATGAGAGACGTACACACGCCGTCAACCGTAATTTCAATTGTGACAAATTTTCAACGCCGACGTGTCCCTAACCATCTCAATTTTGCTTCACTCCATTAAACTCATCATACCCCCCTCATTGCGGCCCCCCTCCACGTTCCAACTAATATGCTAATTGGAATATAATTCAGCAAGTGTGGCGACGATCCCAGCGAGGGATGTGAAGTTCCACAGAGCCACCAGGACGCGGAAAAAAGAAAACCCGGCCATCGTCCAACCCAAATGTCCTGTATTTTTCATCCGGCTTATGCCAATAAAAGGTTAAGTACCGCACTTCAACCGACCGCCCGGCCTTAGAAACTATGGCACGATACACAATCACCAACCATGCCTGGGCAGGACTTAATCCTCCGAACTGAAGCCGAAGCGAAAGCAATGGGGGTGTAAATCCCCACAAAAAAAGGAAAGAAATAAGTTGCATTAAACTCTGTTATATCACACGAGAGAATGGAAGAAAAATAACTTCACCCCCGGCTGATGTTACGTTTCGTAATTTTTTATTGCGTTCCACCCCACTTGCTAAGTACTTCCGTCATCGCTTGTGGGCTTATCCCTGTGTGGAGTTGTGCTGAAGTTTCGCCACACACTCGCACCCACTCGATCCGAAGGGATGCCGTTCGGTAGTTTTTATTTAATTTTCCATGCGTCCCGTGATGTGATTCAGTTGTTGTTTCTGTTTTTGGTGATTCCCTCATCCTCCCGTTTGGCTTTCAATTTGAAAAAGTGGCCTCTGTCGACGACGGTTGTGCCCCGGCATATCCTCAGCTGTATGGATCAGTGCGTTAGCATCCTTCGTGTGTGCATTGATTTTCAAAGTTTTAAACGTATAATCAGAGGATTTGAAACGAAAAGACAGTGGCAGGGGTGTGCCAACAGGGTGAGCAGTGTGAACGCACACACCCCTTTGTCTGTGCTCCTTATGTGTGCAGTTGGTGAAAGATTACAATCCAAACACGACGCTCAAGGACGACGGACTTGTGAACGCGAACACCTTGCGCCTCCGACTCACAGACAGCGACGGGGAACAGACGACGGGCGGCGGCGGCGGCGGCGGCGGCTACGGATGCGAGGTATTCGTGCGAAAGGCAAATACGCGCTGCAGGTGGATTCTTTCTAAGTGGATTTCGATTTGAAAATAAATATTTTTATTGCTCATTGAATTTATCCCGCGACAAGGTTCGCAGGAAGGTCGGACGTTTTACTGCCAGAGTCGATCTAGAGCAGATGGGATGTGCATAGCTGAAGGGATACATTTAGGCATTGACGCATTGATTGGGTGTCTAATTCGGCCTCTGCCCAAAATTCAACTTTCCCTCGGGGCACATGTTCGTGGACATCTTACTTGCGTTGCTCATTGGAGGTTAAGAGGACGCGGCACTCCATTTTGTGGTTTCGCAAGTAAATGGTTTGGATCTTGCCAAAGTAATTAGACAGGAAGGGTATTTGCTAGAATTGTCATGTTTCAGCAGCTGTCAAATTTACCAATGACACCCAGTTGTCAAAATATTCAGTACACTGTGCCATTTCATCCCGCGTCGTTTCAAGCCGAAAATTATAAAAAAAAATATGGAAATTCAGGCTCAGTTGTAAATACGCAACATGAATTTCTTCATAAGGGTGGTCGTCATCATGCCTGATGTCATGCCAAAGATGTGAAGGAACTTGTCGCGCCGTGGGGAAGTTTGAGCGTAAATACACTCTTTTGGACCTTAGGCCAACCACCAATCAGACAGAGGTTGGTGCAAAATAGAAAAAAAAAAAAAAAAAAAATAGCCACCGAAGAGGCCAGTATCCAACAGGACCAATAAAAGTCGAATCAGCTGACTTGCGCATCTTCAGAGTCAACCCGCTTATATTGCTGTTGGATTTGCGCCTTCATTCGTATACGATTGTACTGACCCATGAATGGAAACTGCACGACCATAGTCAACGCCAAGAATTCGCTTATTTGGCGCTGGAAATGCTGATAGAACATTCGGATTTTGCGCAAACATTTGTCTTCTAGCCAACTACTTTGGCCGAGCAAGAGGCCAACGGATGACACTTTATTGCCAGAATAACGCCGTACATATTGGATCGAGTCAGCAAAAGTTGAAGCTACCATTTGAGGCACTGTCAGAGTAGCCGCCATTTGGATGATGTGCTATTCCGTACATGATGACATGAATGTGACTTCAAAAAAAAGCCAGATTTAATTTTATGCATCGCAACGTTGTTCCTTTATCTAAGTATTTCTCAAATAAGCATCGCACTTCCGATAGTTACGTATGTCCTCAACTAGAGGACTCGATTCTAACAAAGTCGAAGAATCCAATGACGGCAAATCACTCGATTTTAGTGGCCAATCACTAGTCAACAAACCTAGCCACAAACCCCCAAGTCTTAAGCTCCAAGACGCCCGCCTTCCTCTAAGGGAGATAGTGGACAGCTGCAATGTTACACTATGCTGGCTCCCTGGGTATTCCGGGCAACGAAAGAGCTGATGGATTAACAAGAAGGGGTGTGAGTCTACCAATGACACAAAATCAAGAGCCAGCTCATCACCCATTGAAAGCTTTAAAATGCTACCGACAGACGCCATAAACAAAACTAATCGTAGATGGGCGGAATTGAACACCTGTAGTATATAACTTAATTCGTGCGGTTTCCTAAGAGATGGCGTAGCTTGTATTATTCCATTGGAACATGCGTTGGAAAGCTACTGTCATTGTACGTCATTTCAGTATCATTCAGTCATTCATTTGAAGCGTAAACAACAATAATTTTGTCGAACTTTGTGCCTCAAAAAGTGTTTTCGCGCGGACAGGACACACACGGCATACGATCGTGGGATCAGAAGGATGTGCTGTATTATGAGCTGCTAAAACCGAGCTGCTGAAACCATCAATGGACAACGCTACCGAACACAATTAATCCGTTTAAAGAGAGCAGCACCCGAAAAACGCCCTAGACGAAAAAAAACCGCACGAATTAAGTTACAGACCCAATACATCGAGAACGATGTGGCCTAAGTTAGATCCACCGAGAACTAAAGCTCATCTGGAACTTCATCCAAGAGGCACGTTAGTAAAGTCGTAGGCGTAATTATTGGTCACTGACTAATTGGCAATCAGGCCAGAAGACTTGGAGCGTCCTACAATGACTTCTGTAGAAGTTGCAGGTATGATGAGGAGGATGAGACTGTCCTACATTACCTCGGACCCAGCCCGGCCCTTGCAGAGGCATGAAGAAACCTTTAAGATGTGGCAGAAATAAATATAAAGGACATCTTTAAATTTCTAAAAACCACAAACTGGTTATAGGAGTCACAACATACACCATCAGAGGGTAATTGCGAACAAGTGAAGTAGGTCAACGGAGGGTCGGAAACGGACCATGAACTAGCACCACAATGGACGTTAAAGGTGGTGTGGCAAAAATCCATTGAGGAACTTACCGACCTCCTAGTCCCTAGCTCCTATACCGCTGCGACACTGGCCCTAAACTCATTCTGTGGTCAACAAGCCTCAAGTTATTTTTTTATTTATTTATCCATCTTGAGTGAGTTACACTTTAGAGGGGTGCAGGTACAAATTCAAATGCATATGGATGCCACGACAGTCCGAGGTGGCCCTGGGCCTAGCTTATACAGCAACCACTCATGCTGTGCGTGATATTGCACCAACACGAGTGGACAGGACCGGAAGTTGAGAAGCTTTGTCTAAAGGGGAATACCCTATGAGTATTGAGGTGGAGACGTGTATTATGAATGTTGTTGAATTCGTTAAATGAACTTGGTACGTCGTGGGAGTCGGCGCACCAATACACTGTGCCACGTCGGCGACAAAGTCAAATGCGCCTACGACAAGAACACGTGTGCTGCAGCCGCAAGAGCAATAGATCTTGCTCTTCTTCAACACAATCACAAACGGCTGCCACATTTTCCGCAAAGACATCTCTAACAGAGCCAGTGTCGTTGGAGTGGTTATGTCGACCCAAGTGTTGTGCACATTCATTAAAAACTCTACTAATCCTTGTGAGTCCCATATTCTGTGTTGTGAGATCTCATGAATAATATTCGCCGAGTTCGAAGTGATCTATCAGGCAAGTAAAACTTAATCAAATTAAGAAGACTAGGACACTTTATATGGTAGGAAAGTATATCCTTAACAAAAATTAAGTCATGAATAATGCGTCTAGTGGCTAGGGATTTTATGTCAGGCAGGCACCTAGCCTTATAGCTCGGGTGAAAATCCTAATGCATCTTAAAGAAAATATATTTAGTGTATCGCTTGTGTTCTTTTTCGATACGGTCGGAAAAAGTAGTGAAGGCGGGATTCCAGACTGAAACTGCATATTCAAGGAAGGGCCTTACCTAGGAAATGTTCTAATCCAGTCTTACCTTACCAACAGAAAATTCATGGCAAACGTCAACAGCTCCAAATCCTCAACGTTCCCAATAACAGCCGGCGTACCGCAAGGCTCTATCCTGGCACCTATTTTGTATCTTTTATTTACAGCGGATATTCCCCAACCCACCAACCCAGGAGTGAAGATCATCACGCATGCTGACGACACTCTAATCTACTCCCACACCCCATTTATTCTACATAGCGAGAGACTAATTAACAGATACCTGTCGGCACTCACCACCTATCTCGACAAGTGGAAAATAAGACCCAACGAAAGGAAAACCCAAGTGCTGGTAATCAAAGGCCCCAACAACCACTGCACAAGGAACACCCTGAAGCACCACACAAGAGCTCGCATAATGATCAACAACGAATCGGTACAATCAGGCAAGGAGAAACCAGAAATTTCTCCTTCGGAAAGAACATCACCAATCGGCCAAGATTCAACTCAGCTACTGCAGGAAAGTCATGTGGAAAGCCAACACTCTTTCCACCAAGATAAAGAAGATCCTGTACAAGCAGATCATAAGACCATCACTGACATACGCGTGTCCAGTATGGTTCCACCTAACACCATTCCAAATGGAGAAACTCCGACTCTTCGAGCGTAAGTGCTTCAGGACCATCACCAACCTCCATCGCCAACAAAATTCCTACAAATGCGTAAGGTCATCCATCCTCTACAACAGTGCCGTGATAGACCGAATCGACAGACGCATATTCCAACTCACCAGCAACTTCTGCAAGAACCTCGAGAACATCCCGAATAGCCTCGTGGATACACCACGACCTGACCCAAGCGCCATCTTCCGCACAACAAGCCACATCAGAAACCTGTTGGAGATTGGCAGAATTGTAGACTGCGGTTATCTACCACAATTTAAGAACGGACAGCAACACATTTAAGTTCGACAACTCTCAATACCAGGAGAGAGAGCTACGTAAGTCTCTAAAATCCATAATAATAAATAGATAACAAGGCGAATGGATTAGTAAGGCCTTTGGTGGTCCGCGTTATGAAACCTACTGCTGAGTTGGCTTCTGATAAGATGTGGGAAATGTGTGCGTGATATGAGAATGATGAGTTGAGCATGGCTCCCAAATCCTTGACGGAATGTTCCATAGAAAGAGCATTGAATGACATTTCTTTAAATTAAGATATAAACCGTTATTTATGCACCTGTCAAATATGTTACTTATATCAGACTCTAGTAAAAGACAGTCATTAATATTTTGAACTCCTGAACATGTTCATGTCATCCGCATGTAACAAACACTTACTATGGTTAACCGATCGGATAATATCATCAATGATGATTATAAATAGTGGTCCTAAATGACTACCTTGCGGTACACCCGAACTACATTTTACTATCCGAGACAACGAGTTTCCGATTGTTACTTTTTGAGTTCGGTTCACAAGAAAAGAGATGTCCAGCAAAGGAAATCCGTAAATTTTGAGTTAGTTAATCAACAGTGAGTGGTTAACGGAGTCAAAAGCTTTAGAGAAATCTGTATAAATAGCATCGACCTGATTTTTTTTTCCATCTCATTGACCACGAAGGAAGAGTATATTGACAGTTTGTTGGAGGTCGAACGACCGGATACAAAACCATGTTGCGCATCTGATATGTGCTCTTTAATTATAAAATCTAATTCGTTTTTCACAATACCTTCGAAAAGTTGAGGTATTGCCGAAAGCTTGCAGATTCCTCTATAATTTTCAATGCTGTTCTTAGAACCCGATTTGTGAATGGGAACGAGAAATATTTCTTTCCATTCGTCAAGGAATTTTGTTACCCTGATCAGCTCCTCTCCATCACCGTTGCGTGACGCTACAGCCCGGGTGGTGTCTCAACCAACAAGCTTCTCTTTGAATCTCTTTGACTAGCTCATGGGTTGAGGTCCTTCTCCCCTGAGATGCATCCCCCGCTGCGTTGTTCCACATGTTCGGAGTCGATGATCTGTACGAAATGCGCAAAACGTACCTACTATAGCGTCACTAGATTTGTAACTACTTTTCACAATTTAAAGACGTTCCATCGATACAGTGCACTTGCTAGTCACTAGAACACATAACGCTTCGGGTGTGTCCGGAATAGCGAAAAGTCCGGGCTAGAAGAGAACAAAATAAAGTGAAGTGGACAACTTGTCAAACTGCTTTTCTTTGCAGAGGTCATAACAATCGTTGAGAAATTCAAGCCTGAACCATAAAAACGTAATCATTCAAAGACCTTCAAAATAATGAAAACCTGAGGCAACTCAGAAGGCTCGCCATGGAATAAATACAACAGAGCATGAAAAATTTGCAGAGCAATCGCAACGGCACAATGTCCAGGCTTCAGAGGTGACTGCAAGCAACACCGACACCGGACTGTAGAGGTAACATTTCGAAAGTGTCCGCACTACTGAAGAGTCCGGGTTAGCGATCGTAAAATCGCAAACCACTTAACATACACAATCTCAGGGACAGTTCAGCTTGGCGTGTGAAACTGAAACAGGGTTACCAAATGCGGACCACGAATTGGATGATCTCGAACAAAACATACAGCTCGCCCAACTGCTGGATACCCTGCTCCAAGAAACATCCCCCTCCCCCTGTAAAGGAACTCCATCTGTGTCAGCTCCAAAGACTAAATAGGATAAGACCAAAACACAACTAACACCCCCATCCCCCGAGCCAACCTCATGCCATTGTCCTTCCACTTCAGAGTCGATTAAATTAATTTGTCTCCAATCTCCTCGGGGAAATGTCGAACAAATTTGTGCCTGACCCCAAACGTAAGACCTTTATAATCTTTTAAACAGTTGACCACCAGCAAGCAATTTTCCCTGTCATCACAAAAACGTCGCGCATTAGTTGCGCAAATCCGCTCGTAATGCCTGCCATGTCCAGCAACCTTCTCGTGTAAGTGCCTTAGATAAAGGCAAACAAATTGCGCACACACATACCGACACGCACAGAGAACGACAACAAATGTCAAAGTCGCGGCTCTTTGTTTCGACGGGATTAAGCCGACCCCAAGTGATAAATATTCATAAATCCAACGCAAGTAATCAAATCACCACCACCGCCGTGGTGGTTGTCGTTGGTGCCGCTGCGCTCCTACAACATTCTCGTTCGATTAGTCTCTGTCCGAAGCCGAGCCATATACCCAGCCTCCGCCGTTGACATTGTCAACGAATCGGAACCCGCGCTACAATCACTCGAAATAGTTTCCCAAAACAAAAACAAAAAAAAAATGTCAGAAAAAGAAAGAAAGAAAAAAACACTCAGAATCGCCTCGCAGCCGCTTTGATGTGCGCCGCCCTAAACACACAGCTATTGCGACACAAGGGGGCTCGAGAGGTGACGTGCGAGAACAAATCAACCAACGAAATCACTTAACATTTCACTACTACTACCAATATTGGGTAAACATCGATGCTCCCAATTCAGAGTCGACGGACAGCCCCGGCCCGGACCTCAAGGAACGTCCGAGGCTTGGGTCATCCCGGCGGACGACCAGGTGAGGGGGGAGGCAATGCTGTGCCCTGTGCGGCTGCGCACACCAAACAAGGCCCAAAATTTATGACATCTCTGCGCATTGCACTCTCCCTCCAGCTGCTGCTGGTGCTGCTGCAGCTACCTTTGTGTGGTGATGCGGTGATGCGGTGCTGCGGGCATTGTCGTCGGCGTTGTCGCCGTCGTTTGTGTGACAGAAGAGCGAGACAGACAAACCCGTCCCCTCGTTCATCTGTCAAATATTGATCTCTTGAGCGAACATAAAATAACAGAATTAATCTCAAGTGGTCCATGGTGTTTGCGGAGCGCGGCGTCTTTTTTCCCCTTTTTTCTGTGATCTCTCCTCTGGCGGCCGGAGATGAAGAGACAATTTTTTGGTAACTTATGTCCACTTAGCCGCACGATGATGCCAATAAAGGAGGCGACAAAGGAGATGACGTTGAAGTACGTACGACAGTTGGTTGCGGATGCGAAGCGATTGGAGGATTTTTTTATTTGCATACGGCGGCGGCTGCGGTAACAGCGGCGGCGGTGAGACAGAGGCGACGACACCAGTGGTGGTCGGACGGCTGTGGGCAGTTTTATTAGCTCTTCGAGTGTCATTTGAGCGTGCAAACGATACAGTGCCAGTTTGTTTGACGCTGCGAAGACTTTTGTTTGACTTCTGGAATATTTTTTATTTTTTCTCCTTTCATTTGTGCCTCTCCGTGCAGACTGTACGCTGGGATGTTGCGTGCCACTAGAGACTGCAGTCTTCGCCATGAGGCAGAGTCTATGGCAGAGCACTCGATATTGTCATTGCCGGTGGGACGTGAAATTGACAGCGTCACTTCTAACACAAATCACTCCGGCCGTCACAGCTAACCACGAACTCCTCTTCAATCGGCACGTCGTGTGTCATCACTCGATCAGCCAATCAACCGACAAAACCGCGACGCGTACCCCGACTCTGACAACACGTCAAACGACGTTACCACACGCATTTGCATTGAAAATTCAATTACCCTCCGCCCCGTCAAAGTCGAGACTTTGAGTTTAGTCGAAAGCTGTGAAATTCTTTGACGAATTAAGCGGCACAAGACCTGCCGCCACCGCCCTAGCCGGCGGCAGCGGGCGGATGTAATTTCTGTGGGAAAATCAGAAATTTCCACAGTCACACCATGAAAGGCAGTATTTTGACATTTCTCCAGTCTCTGTCCGATTCGCCTCACTGTTTGACGAGCTTTTGTAATCCAATTAGCGGCGGATTACACGCGTCCATAAATTACGTCACTGATCTGTGAGCTGAGCCCTGCTCTCGCTTCCCACTGATGCAGTGGAACATAAGTGCCGCTGCACGAAAAGTGTAGGCTTCGAAGGGAGCGTGTGTGTGTCAGCGGGTAAAAATGTCACAAGTTAATTAAGTCGTAAACGTAATTTCATTCGGGTGCCATGGGAGATTGAAACCGAACCGACAACGGTCAGGTTGGCGGTGACAACGGTGACGTTTTGTGAATCACCGGTTGCTGACATTCTACTCACAGAGACGGCTTAAACGCATGAGGTATGGACGATGAGGCATAAAATTGCGACAAATGAACACAATTAGGCAGGCGTTTGGTGACCCACCGACGACGTGTGCGGAAAAGACCCTGACTTTTGTCACGGCTGTGATTCAGTCTGGTTTGGACGGATGTTTGATGAATTCTAGTTGGAGTCTGTTGAATTCTAGTCCGAGTCCCAAAAACAGAGTCTAGTCAGCAATGGCTAGGACTTTGTTGTCAGTCAGAGGAGGTTTTGGTAACAGAATTCCGTGTGGATCGAAAGTAGTACAGTGAAACTTCTCTAGTGCGGACAGCAGAGGGACCATCATAGTGTCCGCTCTGAAGAGGTTAAAATACATGAATACCTTCATGCAGGGACCATGAAGGTGACCATGAAGGTCATGTCCGTAAGGAGAACTGTCCGGTATAGAGGGGAGTCCGTAAAAATCTGTCCGACCTCTGTCACCAACAATGGTGATGAAGATATGACCAGGAACGAAAACCCACCATCGCTCAAATCATTTTTTTTTTATTTTTAATTTGCGCGCTCCCAAGGGATTGTTAACACCCTTAAGTGTCCGGGTTCAAGACACAGCACGAGCCGAAGGTGTAGAGGTGAAATGGAGAAATTTTAGGCTGGGAGGGCATTTTCGGCTGATGAACGAGTCTCTAATATTAACTGTACGTCCGGAAGTAGGCTTAAGGGTAAACTCCTATCAGTTTTATCTCTCGCTTTTGGATTCTATCTAGTAGGTGCAGGGTGGTTTTGAGGGCACCAGACCGGATACGAGCGTTGTACTCAAGTTTGGGGCGTACATACGCCTTATAAATTGAAGCCAGATCAGAAGTGGTGAAGTATTTCTTGCATCGATTGAGGAAACCTAGACATTTCGCAGCATTTTTGGCGACCTCAAATGTGTGATCGTTTCAACTAAGTGCTGTGTTGATGCACATACCAAGGATGGAAGGCTTTCCGGTTTCATCGACGCAGGTGCCATTCATGGATAATGGCTGATTAACAAGGGTTCGCTTGAGTGACAGCAGGCAGCATTGAATTCCACTCGATTGTTCTTTCCCCAGTTAATTATGCTGTCAAGATCGGAATTCAGTGTGCTTAACATAAGCTGCCGTTCCAATTCTACGGCCGAAGGGCGGGGTCTTGAGTCTTGGAACGAATATGAAAAGCTGAGGGTGCTGTCATCAGCGAAGGAATGGATTGGATTAGAAGTAGCAGACAAGAGATCATTTATAAAAATGAGAAAGAGTGTCGGAGACAGAACAGAGCCTTGAGGAACACCAGCCTTTATTTGGTGGTTATCAGACTTGAACCCATCCAAAACAACTTGAACGCATTTTCGACAAGACAGCTTGATGCAAAACTCTGTCAAATGCCATAGAAATGCCAAGAAGGTGTCACGAACACGGTGTACTTGTGAAACTGCCATCACACACACATGACATTAAAATGAATGCTTGAGCGTAAGCATGGAGCTCCTTGGTGGCGTTAGGATTGAAATACGATCCACAAACTATTGAATCAGAGCCTCAGTTAAGCTCTTCGTTCAGAACAACCATCACAGAGTAAACAGGTTTGATTTAGACCATTTTCGTTTACATAGTTCGGGGTCGACCTGGGACTAGTCTGAGCAGCTGGAGCAATCCCTGGCTAGCTGCCTCCAGTGTCGCACACGAGGTTGAACGAGATGAGAGAGGTCTTTCTCTACTGGCGGATATAGAAGGCTTTGAACGCATCTCACAAATGTGAGGCAGATTTAAGCATATCTCACGATAAGCGCTGAAAACAGAATGCTAAAAATTGTCTCCTTAGGTTCTTGTGGAAAATTGTTGGTTCACTTATGGCAGCTGAAGTTCATTGTGGTACTTCTGGAATCGTCCTCGTCCACTGAACCATTCTGGAATCGCTTTATATTCCTGTCTCTTATAGCTAATGTATAATTCGCTTAAAACTCAAAAAATTGCCCACAGGTAGCAGACAAACTAGGTCCCCATGGCGTAGTTGGTAGGGTCGTCGATTCCTACGCAGGAGCACCCCCGGCGGTTCGATTCACGAATCTTGCAACATTCATAATTCACGAATCCACCTCTGTCGAGTCTATGCTTGAAGAGTAGAACAGCTTCTCAACTTGGCCGTTCGTAGTCGGCATTAAACTGCAGGTCGCAGCCACGGGTGAAAGAACAAGCACGCACTCACAACACGAGTGGTTGCTGTGGAAGCTAGGTCCAGGTTCTCAGCTTGACGCTCATTTGACAATGTACATGATGCTCCGATGTCCTTCCACAGGTAGCAACTAAAATGACAACTCCACGTATGGACCACGAGTTATATTCCTCGAATGAACTGGCCGCAAAAAGTCCAGCAATGCTCCAAAGGGTTGATCTCATGTCTTTGTGATGAGAACCGTCATGTCTTTAAGGAATACTGTGTCAGTGGTAGGCACGCCAGAAGACTATTTCCTACTAAGTCCGATAGGAGCTACCAAGACGAAGAAGATGAGAAGAGCACATGTCTCAGCCGGCTCCGGCAGCTATAAGCTAGGTGCTTCACACTCGATTGTGTTGTGTTCAAAACATGGCCTTTCCTCTGTGGTGCAACGTGCGCTTTTCTTGGCCTAGATGCCTCCGATCTCTTTGGGGAACAGCAACCTTAGCCTACCACTCTGCCAATGCTGCGATGGGTTGGAACGTAGGTAATTGGAGCCCTGACAGTGGCTCACTTAGACTAACCTACCGTGTGACTTACATTATTCCTAAAACC
Source organism: Eristalis tenax (assembly GCA_905231855.2). NCBI lineage: Eukaryota > Metazoa > Arthropoda > Insecta > Diptera > Syrphidae > Eristalis > Eristalis tenax. The sequence goes on along the minus strand of HG993125.1, from coordinate 73,989,945 downwards.
AGCCGAATTCATATGTGAAAGCAGGGTTTTCAACTCAACACCACTTAAGCCCTTAAGGAAACACCTTTTTCTTTCTAGGACTGAGTGTTTGCAAGTACATAGACAGATTCTGTTTCTTCCTCATCTCCGCATGTTCAGTCGCATTGCATGTGTACCTATGACACAGTGCCCGATCAGGACTCCTATTAGCGTGCGTAAGTTCTTGCGACTAAAGCCGATCATTGATGTTGATTTCTTCTTGTTCAGCATCCTTTTGTAGCTCCACGCCAAGCCAGAGAGGGCTCTGTCCAGGACTTCGTTTTCTAGGTTTCTCTTTATGGAGCTGAGCGGCGTGTGTGTGACCGAGATTGTCGGGAATTCCGCCATCTCCGAGGTCTTCTTCACGATACTGTCCTCCTTTTCATTACCTTGACTTCCAGTGTGTCTCGGTACCCAACAGAGGTTCACCGAATTCACTAAGGACATCTCGTTGATGCTCTGTCTGCATAGCCCACCCAGATTCGATGTCAGAATGTTTGATGCTATGGCCTTTATTTCCGCTTGCCTATCAGAAAAGATCGCTTCGCCGGTTTTACGTTTCGGTCTTGGTATAGCAGCCTTCGGCTTGAAAAACGCTGCAGTCGTTCTTTAGTGACAGAAGAGAAAGGACAAGGTCTCCCCCTCTCTTATTGGCACTCTTTCCTTGCAATGCTCTCAGTCCGAAAACCGTTGATAGAAACTCTTCTCCGGGGCAAGGGTTGGTGGACGGTCGTCGGTTTGTCCTATGTTCTGAGCTGCTTTCCTATTTTTTTGTGTGAAAGCAGGACCGTGTGCCCGTCCTTCCAAAATTCTGCCCTTTTTAGCCTCAGCGAGGCTGCACTGGCTGCAGAATAAGGCGAGACTACGGTTTGGAGTGCCGCCTTCGGTATTGTTCTGAGACAACCCTTTATGCCTAGACAGGCCGATCTTTAATAAGACGCGTCGTGCCCTCAAATCGTTTGCGACGACACGTCTGCTTCGAAATGCCTCGAACTGTTAGCGTTCCTGTAGCTTTCCCTCGGTTACGTTAGGTGTGTTAACTGAGCCTTACATTGACCATCTCGGCAAACTGTGATTTTGGCTTGGGTTCCTAAGGCACCAAGTGGAAGCAAATAATTGTTTAATCAGTGTCAGTTTTAGAACATAGAAAAAATTAAAATTATTAATCAACTGAACAGTAGAGAAGTTAACGCTCAGTTCTGTTGCTTGAACTATTAAGTCGGTAAAAAATTAGTTCTGTTTCCGTGTCGTGATCTTATGGCATTGATGATAACTGACCAGACTGAGAGTGCTTCTCTTAAGGAAACACTGCCAGGATCACTGTTTCCTTGTGGTCTTAGAGACCATCTGTTGGCTAAGGGTTGCATTCGCAATTCTAGCAGACAAAGGCTGCATAACACCCCAACCCGCCAAAGGGATCTTTGCGTTCGATAGCAAATTGAATGAAATCTAAAACCGATTTGATTCTCATCCACTTAGCTCCTTGCAACTGTTCCAGAAAATGTCAAAATCCATTAGAACTCCCTGCAATCACGTTCACCCTTCCATCAAAGTCCTCAATCACCCTCGCTCACGTCGTTCCATGGCGGAAGTCAAAATATAGAATAAATCGCTTGAAATCGAATCAAAATACGAAAAAAAGTATCGTTTAATTGAAAAATAATAACCGTTACAAAAAGCCATCCAAGCCAGGTCCTTTCAAGTCATAATTGAAACAAAAACAGAGCAACACATTCCACTTCACCAATTGCAACTCACTCTCACTCACCCCTCCAACATCATGCAAATGTTAAAATAATTTCGAGTGAATCCATGCGACACCCTTGTAATGAGCAACCATGGAGATTGCATTGCGCATCGAGCAGGGAGAAGGAACAGCGCTCGCAATTGTTGCCACTTCATTCGAGATGACAGCGGACACAGATGACAAGAGAAGAGCGGTAGGATTTGGTAAGCCGGTTACACATGTCCCTTTGTCAAAACACAACATTTCACTCAGCAAAAGTCGCGAGTCCTTCGAACAAAAAACAAAAAGGGGTGATGCCTGCCGATGAATGAGAGCGTGCGCACAGGCGGCGATTGTTTTTCGATACACACTCTCCGTGAGTTGTGTGATATGTGACAAGGATACGGACGAGGACACAATTGGAAATGTGTTGAAAAATATGGATCGACAAGGACAACAACGAACGGGAAAAGGGAATTGTTGAAACTGTTTGAAGAACGCGTGCCGAGCTTATTGTCCTGCGAAATGGTACAAGTGTTAATTAAAATATAATTGAGTGTCGAAATGTGAAATGCGAGACGGCTATCTGGGGAAGCTCGCACCTGGACGTGCGTTCGCAAGTAGGCACTCGGAAAAAGGAACACATTCAGAAAGAGTTTGAAAAATCAAAGACGCAGGTGGTCATGAAATTTGAGGGTTGACAGGTTATAACCGTCATTCTCGACATTTGATGAGTTTTAGGTCAGGGAACAGGCAACACAAATGGATTCAGAAATGCTCCGCCAAGTCGAGTTCACTCAACAAACCACAACGTGGAGTAAGGATATTCTTCTTCTTTGGCTTGTTTTAGACTTTTTTTTAAAGTTACTAAACACCATACTGGATGGATACTCAGACTAGATAACGACTGTGTCCATTGTACTGTCAGGCAGCAACCCCTGGTCAGACTACTGCTACGGATCGATAACTCCAGTGATGGTGCTGTTTATGTGATCCCACCGGCAAATGGTGACTGGACCAGATTTGAAAACCCGATAAAAGCTTTTGACTTTGCTGGGATTCGAACCGGGGACCGCTCTAATGAAGAGCAGGCACCTAACCAACTACGCCATCCAGATCGTCATGAGCCAATCCGCTAAGAGGTGTCATTTTAAAAGTTGCATAAATTCATGCTCCTTAAAGCACTTATTTTGCAAGTCCAGCTATATGGAGCCGAAAGCTGGACGATAATCAAAACTACAGAGCTTGGTGCCTCCGAAAGAAAAATTCAACGTCATGGTTCCGGACGGTGTGAGGAAGGTGAAGACAACCGCGAACTCAACGAGCTGCACCAAGATGTGGCTGTAGTCCGGAAGGCGAAACCTTGTCGACTGCACTGGCTCGTCCACATCGAGCGCGTGAACACCAATGATTCGGATAATAGTGTCTTCGAATGCGCAGAAGGCAGGAGGCTTTCGTTCGATAAGGAGAGGAAGACCATATCTCTGGTATAAAGACCAAGTCATCGCAGACGCAAGACGGCTTGGTTTAGATGATATCTCATGCTCGGACCCTCCATGAGCCTTAGGCCGGCTAAGTAAGTGAGTAGGAGATGAACAGTCACCACATCTGTGCTTAGATTAGAGCGCATAAAAACTGTGTTTTCCTTAGATGAGTAAAACGAAAAGATGTTAATTTCTTACGCCGTCGTTCCTAGAAGTGTGATGTGTGTGGACTTGTCCGCACACTTTCATACAAAATGTTAGTCGCAATCCGACCGTTGAAGGGTAACATGCAATGGAGGAAAAGATATTCGTCTTTCCAGTGGAAAACCCCCAGTCCACCTCAGCTTTTGACGATTGTACTGACTCATACTACTTTATTTTCACTAACGCGTGTTAGGAGTATAGAGCAACGCAATGGTGTAAAGCGGGAGTAATCAGCTTCGCTTAGCTTACACGTATTCAAAGACGCCTGCCTGCGAAAAGGTTATAAAAAATGCTGTCTGATGGATCTGAGGGGCAAGAAACGTAGAAGTGGCACATCTCTTCCTCCATTATCTCTGATATTGTCAAGCGGTTATAGGGACTTTTGAATTGTCCTCGCTATCTGAGCGATTTACATTGCTCTAAACAATAAGCTTGTGACTAATTCGTGAAGCATGCATGCAGGAGTCATAAGAATATCATTATTGATGCGCATAGTCTGCACACTGCTCGTAGCACTGCTTCATCGTCGTCAAAGTCCAATGAAGACCTAATGTGTACGAATTTGTGTGGAAAGCGACACAAGTCTTCACCCCGAAGTGTGCATAAAAGTGTCGTGTCTATGGGGCACTTTACGGTGCGTGGTATATATCGGATCCTAGATGTTGATCTAACTCAAAAGTGTAAATTTTGATTTCAGGCACGTGGCAGTAGAGTCACGCGCGTAAGTCGCGTATATCGGTCCACGCTCTTCTCCGTACATCATGCTCTATTGCGGTGGCTTCCAAGTCAAACTGTTGCACGAAAAAGTTAGTAATCATGTATCTATACGGCTCACTAGGGTACGTTAAACATCGGTAGTATTTCGATCTCATCGATGTTATTTTATTTTTATTCTTAAAAATAATTAAAAATAAATTATTTAAAAATTTTATTCTTAAAAAAATATGTTTCAAATAATTTTATATTTCGCTTCCTAGACAGAGTCTTTGATCTGCCTACTGTGAAGTTCTGTCCGGGACGACGGTCTTGGGAGTCCTTTCTCCTTGACAACATATACTTAGTCTTGCCCTCATTTAACGTTAAACCCATATTCGCGGCTTCCATCGCAATACTCACATTGACATCACGCTGAATTCTTCCGATAATATCAATAACGTCGGCAGTTGCGAGTAGTTTGACGGAGTTGCTTTGCTAACTCACTAGGGCGTTTTGTCTGTTTCTCCAACCTGTTTTTAGATCGCTGTGTATCAAGTCGGCCTTACTGATGTCGCTGGTATGAACAAACATAACTGGTCAGAAACATGGAGCTGCATTTTGCATGGGGTACCTGTCACTATGAATGGGCATTTTTTCCCAAAAGTTTGGTATGTCAATAATTGCGTCATTTGGTGGGGTTCTGTAACTGCAAGCTCTTCCTCTTGAATCTTCTCCCGATTGAAAAAACTCATTTGACTTAGTTAACCTTATATCCATTTTAGTAAGGCACATAGTTTGGGGGTCCGGGATGGACCTGGACCTCACTCAAAAAGCCTATCCGACTGATACGATCTTTAGCTAGCTGCCTCCAATTTCGCACGCCAAGTTGGCTGACTTCCTGCTCCACTTGTGTGTGTCTTCAGGTCCTTGGGCGTCTTCTATTGCATTGCCACAATAGTTGGGAGTCAAAGCAGGCTAGAGGCTAGAGATGTGTTGGCGGACTACACGGCCTAGCCATCTGGCTTTTCTCATGTCGCTGTCCAGCCCATCAGTTCATTGTTGGATCTCCTCCTCCAAAAACCGTTAACAACAAGACCAAACATTGAACGCAGGAAAAGACCAAGAGCTTGCTAATCTACTTCTAAGATTGTCCAGGTTTCTGCGCCATAGTGCAGGACAGAGGCGATCAAGGTCTTGTATAATGTTGGCTTGGTCTTTCGAGAGAGCAATCTACTACTCAATTGGCTCTTGAAGTCTTGAGCCAAAGGAAGCAGCTATGGGCAAGAGTTACTTTGCATTTAATTTCGGTGCTGATGTTGTTCGTACTGTAGGGGAAGGGGCTGCTAGTGAATTCACCAGCACACTTAGACCTTGTTGGTCGATTGTGATATCCACAGTCAGACTACTACGAAGGGCGTTCAATATATTCTCGGTATCCGGGTGAAGCTGTGGTTGTATATATAAATTGACTTATTTATCAAGTAATACTATTATTTAAGCGCATTCATGTAAAATTTCATATAAATGTGATTATTAACTCGCGTTTTATCTCTAGTTAAACAGAATCATAATGGCAACTGAGACGATGATGGTGAAAATTGAGAATCGCGCTGTAATTAAATTTCTCACTAAGCAAGAAAAACTTGTTCTTGAGGATGCCCGAATAAAGGTGAAAATGATGGCAGAGATCACCAAGCTTTCAATTGGTACCATTCACACCATTCTTCATGACCATCTTAACCTTTCAAAGGTCAGTGCAAGGTGGGTGCCACGAATGCTCACAGCGCCTCAGAAAAAAGTGAGAATCGCATGCTGAAGAGAGCTTTTGGAAATGTGTAGTGAGAACGCGGACGGTGTTATGGATCGAATTGTTACTGGTGACGAAACATGGGTCCACCACTATGAAAGCAAACAAGAGTCTATACAGGGGCATAAAAAAGGAACAGAGAAGTTGAAAGTCACTCCGTCTGCCGGGAAGCTCATGGCCACAGTTTTTTGGGACTCAGAGGGAATCTTGCTCATTGAGTACAAAAAAAAAATGTGAAACCATCAACGCCACATCCTACACTTCCACTTTGCATAATTTGCGGGAGGAAATTAAAAAGAAAAGACGGGGTAAACTCGCAGCTCCTGTTCACACTGCGCGAGTTTCCAAGGCGGCTGCGCGAGATTGTGGGTTCGAAGAAATCCATCACCCACCCTATAGTCCAGACCTTGATTATTTCCTGTTTCCGGATTTGAAAAAATGTCTTCGTGGAAAAAGATTTTCGGATGATGAAGAACTCAAGTCGGCAATAAATGGGTATTTTGCAGAGAAAGAGGAAATTTATTTTTTTGAGTGTTTCAAAAAGCTTGTCTCAAGATGTAACAAATGCATTGATGTTAGGGAGGATTATATTGAAAAATAAAAACAATTTAAATTGAATTCGCATTTTAATTCATATCGATACCGAGAATATACTGAACGCCCCTCGTACCACTGATCGACCACTCCAGTGATAGTGCCGATAATTTGATCGCAACGGCAAATGGTGTCTGGACCAAGTTTTAAAAACCAGATAAAAGCGTATTATCTTGCTTTCACTGGCATTCAAACCGGGGACCCCACTAACCATGGGCAGGCACTTAACCCCAGCGCCATCCAGTATTTTTTACTGTTTACTTAGAAGCCGAGTTAGACGAAGTCCTTCACTACATCGAATGTGTACGCCCTTCCTATTTAGTTCTACCCTCGTTCACCACTAGATCCATTTTGGCTGCCTCCGTTGCAATGCTAGAAAACGTTTCATTGGCGACTCGCCCTATTCATTTCAATATGGTCCGCGTATTCTAGCAACTGTCCATGCCTCTGCGCCATATAGCAAAACAGGGACGATTAAGGTCTTATAGGATCACTTTGATTGTTCGAGAGAGGGCTTTGTTTATCAATTGCTTTCTCAGCCCAAAGAAGCAGCGATTGGCAAGAGTTATCCTTCGTTTGATTTCAGCGCTGGATTTGTTGTCTGAATTTATAGCGCTTCCTAGATAGACAAAGTCTTTAATCTGCATATTGTGACGTTCTGTAAGAGACGACGGTCTTGAGAGTCTTTTCTCGTTGACAGCTTTTACCATTAAACCTATTTTCGCGGCTTCCATCGCAATACTCACAAAGGTGCCATTGACATCACGCTGAATTCTTCCGATAATATCAATATCGTCGGCAGTTGCGAGTAGTTGGACGGACTTCAAAAAGACTTTCCCTTTGGTGTTGGCGTGCGAGTTTTGAACAATTCCTCCAAGGATGATGTTGAAGAAGTCGCATGACAGCGCGTCGCCTTATCTGAATCCTTTTTTGACATCAAAGGTCTCGATTAAGTCTTTAGCGACCTTGGTGGATCAGCGTGCATTCTCCAGCGGCAATAAATGGGTATTTTGCAGAGAAAGAGGAAATTTATTTTTTTGAGTGTTTCAAAAAGCTTGTCTCAAGATGTAACAAATGCATTGATGTTAGGGAGGATTATATTGAAAAATAAAAACAATTTAAATTGAATTCGCGATATATTGAACGCCCCTCGTACCACTGATCGACCACTCCAGTGATAGTGCCGATAATTTGATCGCAACGGCAAATGGTGTCTGGACCAAGTTTTAGAAACCAGATAAAAGCGTATTATCTAGCTTTCACTGGCATTCGAACCGGGGACCCCACTAACCATGGGCAGGCACTTAACCCCCTGCGCCATCCAGTATTTTTTACTGTTTACTTAGAAGTTAGACGAAATCCTTCACTACATCGAAGTTATAGTTCTGGCCGAGTCGTCGATGTTCTGCGTCCTTCCTATTTAGTTCTACCCTCGTTCACCACTAGATCTATTTTGGCCGCCTCCGTTGCAATGCTAGAAAACGTTTCATTGGCGACTCACCTTATTCATTTCAATATCGTCCGCGTATTCTAGCAACTGTCCATGCCTCTGCGCCATATAGCAAGACAGGGACGATTAAGGTCTTAAATAGAGGATCACTTTGATTGCTCGTGAGAGGGCTTTGTTTATCAATTGCTTTCTCAGCACAAAGAAGCAGCAATTGGCAAGTTATCCTCCGCTTGATTTCAGCGCAGGATTTGTTGTCTGCATTGATAGCGCTTCCTAGATAGACAAAGTCTTTGATCTGCCTACTGTGACGTTCTGCTCGAGACGACGGTCTTGAGAGTCTTTTCTCATTGACAGCTTTTACCATTAAACCTATTTTCGCGGCTTCCATCGCAATACTCACAAAGGTGCCATTGACATCACGCTGAATTCTTCCGATAATATCAATATCGTCGGCAGTTGCGAGTAGTTGGACGGACTTCAAAAAGACTTTCCCTTTGGTGTTGGCGTGCGAGTTTTGAACAATTCCTCCAAGGATGATGTTGAAGAAGTCGCATGACAGCGCGTCGCCTTATCTGAATCCTTTTTTGACATCAAAGGTCTCGATTAAGTCTTTAGCGACCTTGGTGGATCAGCGTGCATTCTCCATCGTCCTCCTACACAAACGGTCGAGTTTGGTAGGGATACCAAAACTAGACTTTGCTCGGATAGCTCCCCTCTCTATACAGACGCTGTCATACGCGGCCTCGAAATCGATGAAAAGGTGACCGGTATCGATCTGTTGTTCCTGCATATATGTGAATATTTGATCGATGAAGCAGCAGCTATTCCATGTTCTCTTTTTTCGCAGAATAAAAGTCAGTCGCTCTCCGACCTTAACTGATCACCAATAATTTCGCCATGCAGCCACACTTTAGAGCACACCCTGTAATTATTTCCCAAATGCGTCCAATACAGCGCGAATTGATGTTAAGGCCGTGCTCAGACCATCTCAGGGTTATTCCGTGTAGCAGGGAAATTTGCTCCAAACCCAACAAATCACATGCTCTCATCTCTCAGAGTCCTAAAGACAGCCGAGCCGAGTTCCTTCGCAACGACACGAAAAGCATTTTCCATTTTTCAAGAACGGGTCCCTAGCCAACATTTACCGTCAAAGTCAACACCGTGTACATAGGAATCCTTCTACCCGAGCACGGCAGAGTGTTCAACATCAAAAAATAATCAAACTAATTAAGAAAATTCACTTGACAAGAATGTAGTTGGATGCTGACATCTGCCTAATGCCGAATAATCTCGCCAACAACCTCCCGATGATACATGTCCAACAACTTTTTAATGCCAGGTCCCAAGCCACTCGACGAATGCGTGCCACATCTGGCTGACGATGTCCCTGCTCTGCTCGAGGCACAGCCGAACTCCTATTCCACCGCATAAACTGCTTTTGGACCCCTTAATAGCCGTAAAGCTTCTGTTCGATGAGTGGATTTTATGGTCAAATGCAGCATTTACCCGGCACCAGCAACACCTGATGATGACAATGATGATGACACTGATCCCAGCGAGCGCAGGGACCGTGAACAACCTACGTAAGTGTCTCGCATGTCCCCCCGAAAAAAGACCACCCCAACGTGGTGGAATGAGGAACAGCAGCAGCGAAAAAGTTAAGTACACATTTGGTGTGGAACGGCACACAGTGAGGTCGGAAATTATTACACCTCTCAACTTTATTAGAGGAGACGCGAACCGAGGCAAGAATTAGTTCGCGGAAGAGCGGGAGGACTGAGGGTGAACCCTTGTTCCTTTCATAAGTATCCCGGCACACGTCACCTATCAAAGGATATTATTTATAGCTCTCGCCGGGAATGGGGTGCTCTTCCATTCCCCCTGATTGAGTTATTTTCCTTCGCTCGTAATTGAATTTGGATGTTGCTCTCGCAGCAGCATCATCGGCAGCGACGGCGGCGGCGGCAGAGTAACAACAGCCCCCTGTTGTTCCGGGAACAACAACTGGAACAGGGTAAGTGGTGATTTAGCACAGCGGGACGCTCCCCGTTGTCATCGCCCTCATATTTCATCGCACTGCACCACAATGGTGGTTCTGATGTCTAAACAACATCATCAACATCAATGTGTGTCCGAAGGAAGTGCTCGTTGAATTCATTTCGAGAGAGAGAGATCGTATCCTTCTTCTCGAGTTTATTGTTGGTCCATTAGCAGATTAGGACCGCAACGGACAATAAAACGCCGGGCACAAAGCACAGCAGCGGCGCATTCGTCTCGTCTGCTGGCCGTCCGTCTGTCGATGTGCGGATTTTTATTGTGATTCGCGCGGTTGGACACCTTTCAGTGAGTGGGTAATTAATTTTCCAGCCACCGACCTGATATTCATATGCGAGTGCAATTTAATTTTTATTTTCGTTTCCCACTTCACCGTCCGCAGCGGCCGGCCATTATCATGGACACCGCCCCTCGCGGTGATTTCGATGATTTCGATGAGGACGGGGACAACCGCAGCGCCGCCGCGCCGCTTACGCGTTGTGTCCCTTTTACTTTTTTGGGATACTTTGCCAAACTCGATTGTAAAATATCGTAACGCCCCTATGTGCGATGCGGCACGGCGCGCCGTGTTGTGGACTGGTGCGGTTTTGTGGATTACACAACCTTTACTGTTATTGTTATGGCAATTCTGAGCGATTCGCATTTGGCTTAATGGGTCATTCGGTAATGTCTTATTCGCCTGCCGGTTATGCGGTCGTTTTTCTTGGAATTAATGTCCGGCGACAGATTTGTTCAGCCATTGGCCTTAATGGGCGAATGTCTCGTACTTGGCCTTGCTGAAGGTAAACTAGCTGCTAGCCAGTGTTTGAGACGCGTCTCTGTGGAAGGGACTGATGACGGACATAGGCAATCCAAACGATTTATCACTCTTTGTTGCTGTAGAGAAATTCTCTGCCTCTAGAGAGGACGGTGTGAGAATGTGAACTCGCTTTCTTACTCTCCACAGCGCGGCGGCCTGAAGTACCACCCTAACTGAATAAACCTCTGCCACGGCAGTCTATGTTGACTTTGCCTGCAAGAGGATGAGACGTGCGATCTTATTGAATGTCCGTCTCTACTCTGGTTAAGGAAACGTTTTTATCCGGAGGACATACAGTCGAACCTCCCTAGGTTAGGTTGGGTTATAGTGGCTGGCTGCAGAGGGCAGTCAAAGTAGGCCCGTTGTGATACCTCGCGGATTGATTCCCCCTAACAATTAAAACCAGTTGGTGCTTTTGACTAAGCGGTTTGGTGGCTAATATTGACGCTTTTTAGCTCATGGAGGTTGTTGAAGTAGTAGGCCCCTAGGTGTAAGTATCTACAACCTGGCAGCGTGCTACACGAGCAGGGTAGGTGATCCGTGGTTTCAACCTCCTCTTCATCCATACAGCTCCTACAGAAGTCATTATAGGGGCCCCCAACCTACGGGCATGGGTGCCAATTGTGCAGTGCCCTGTTATGACGCCGATGAGCGTCCTGAGTGAAGATCTGTTGAGTCTAAGCAGATTGACTGATCGTTTGATATTAAGCGGTGGACATATTTCCTTTGTTTTAAGACAAGTGGTACCTTCTAGCCATTTACGATTAGTGATGTTGATTGCGTGTATTTTAGTAGATGGTGAGCTGTAGCGATTGGCATGGAAGGTGGAACACCTGCTATTGTTTGGGTGGAGGATGTGCCACACCTAGCGAGTTCGTCGGCTTTGCAATTGCCCGGTATTTCACAGTGTCCCGGCACCCACATGAGGTGTATGTTAAAATGCTCAGTCATTTCGTTAAGAGACAGTCCAGTCCAGGGACTTGATTGCGGCCTGACTGGCCGAACAGATGGTGGTATCTCTTTTGGATATTACGTTGCTCTTGAGCCAGGACAGTGCCTCCTTTATCACAATGGTTTGCGCTTGGAATACGCAACAGTGGTCAGGGAGCTTCAGGGCGATAGCTTGAGAATAGACACCAGCACCTACACCCATCAGTGAGGATGCGCAGGGGATCAGCCAGCGTCTGACTATCAGATATCCAGTCCAGTCTGGAGGGGATGCTGGTGGAGAATTTCTTCTCGAAGATAGCTTGGGGTAGTAGGCGGTCGGTGTCGTTGGGGAGAGAGATGAATTCGCTTAGAATGGTGTAGTGGCCAAAGGAGAGTGCGGACCACTGTCGGCGAGTTTTGAGTCTCAGGGTTGTGCTGGCTGCCACCTGTTTACTGAAGGTTTCCAGTAGTAAAAGATGGATGAATATATTGAGTCTATCCGCCGGAGTGCTCTTTAGTGCTCTGGTGATACACATGCAGGCCAGTCTTTGCACCCGTTTGAGTAGCGTGCAGAAAGCTGTGCTTTAGTGCTGTCCACCTGAGACTCCATACGGAAGTGTCGGTCTGACAATTGAGTTGAAGATCTAATGGATGATGCGTGGTTGTAGTTCCCATTTGCAGCCTATGACTGTTTTGCAGCTGCACTGAACAGAAGAAGCCTTCTTGGACCCTCTCCTGGATATTGAGTTTCCAGCTTAGCTTGTTGTCGATGATGAGACCCAGAAAATTCGCACTGGCGGTTGGTTGTAAAGTGGTGCCACACAGCGTCAAATTGATGTGCCTTCTGGTGAATAGTACGAGATCCGTTTTCTGGGGGTTAACACTTAGGCGGCATGTTTGTATCCGAATCTTCTAAGTCGCATAGACACGGGAACAAATATTGTGTTGTGTAAATATTTATGGAGTGTAAAATATGGGACAATTTATTTCTGGGTCCCTTCAAGTCTATTTGCAAAATTGTACGTGACAATAAAATTGTGCTTAGTCTCTTTTTTTTTGCTAGGGAATTGTGGAACACCCCACTAAAGGTTCGGCTTATAGAAAATTCGACTTGAGGATATTTGACTTACAGAGGTACTTCCACAGGACAGACTGTCTTTTAAATGGAAGTAGTAGTTAGAGTAGTGAAGTCAGAAGACGGGTTTAACTACAACCCTTCGACACAATAGATCGGTATAGATCGCGGTCGTTGCCTTCAGACCTTTAGGACATAGGTTGGGTAGGGAAAACATTTGTAGTTGTAATCTCCCGTCTGAACAGCCTTTTGACAGTTCCCACTTCTTGGGACCAACCCCCTCGGCCGTCAAACAGATTGATCACATTGCGATCCCCCTAGACAGTCATCCAGTATTCTGATGTTCGAACCTTTCGAGGGGCCAATGTAGATGCTGATAATTTCCTAGCCCGGATATCGAAGGAAAAAGGAAGTCTAGAAAAGAAATCACACAAGGAGCACTGTCAAGAGCTTTGCCGATCCAGTCATCTATGTCCTACAAATTTCGATGACTCCCATGAATGGTTGAACACAGAGAGCTGCCGGTGAAACTTTTGTTAGCATTGAGACGGAAACGACAATAATGGGTCTGGCGGTGAACGAGAGTTATACGAAGTTAAGCGAAGTATGTATATGCTGTTCTCAAGAAGCAATAGCTGTCTACAAGTTCGACGTAGTCAGAGACATGATCATCGGTGAACAAAACAAGCACAGAACTCCTCATGCCGAGCACAGTTTCTTTGGGATTTAGATTCAGTTCAACATTATAAACCCTCTTAGAAGGTCCAGACCTGCACTCTCATAGCCTCGATTTTACCCGGTCTCTTTTATGAGTCATACCTGTCGACAATTCCACTCGATTTCAGTTGCAACAAGCCAGCGCTCGTTCAATTCCTAGTCAGCTGCATAATGAAACCTTATGAATAAACTTGGTCGCTTTTTATTTAACCGTATGCACATCAAATAAAAAAGTGTATTCAAAGTCCACATCCCATGCATCGCCCTCTTGAACCACATTCCTTGTGAAGCACAGCGCACTAGAGAGGGTCGTTACACCCCATCGAAATAAAGCCATCACCAAGATGAGCACTTAAACGAAAGCATTGTGAAATCAATCGATTCAATAAATTACAGGGAATCATCTCGAATCAGACACACCATGCATCCAAGCTCGGGCCGAACTGATTGAAGGTTGTAAAAGTCAATCGATTCCTTGAATGATTCACGAAACAAGACGAAGCGCTCATTAATTCATGCCTGACAGTTGACAAGCGAGTCTCGTTCCATTTTCTGCAACCCACACTGTTCGCATCACGCTCTTCCGAAATCCTCTACCTGTCAGAATGAAGAAGAAACCAATTCGATTGTCTTGTGGTCTGTGTGGCATCCTCACAGCTCAGGTCTCAATAAAACAAAGTTTCAAACTGTCCCCGGTGGTTAACGCGGTCTAGTCATCCTCTGAATGCGGTCGAGGCGACAAATGCGACGAGGAATCCCTCTCTTTTGCTGCTAAGTTATTGCCCCGACCACAGCCACGCTGATAAGAGCCGCACAAATGTCGAACTTTTGTGAGCTGTACAGCCCTCCTCTCGGGGGACACGTTTCTGCAAGATTTTAAATTTCACCTTGACAGTTGAGGAAACAAAAACAAAACTTTTATTCGCGCCCTGCTTACCTGTCGCCTTGGATTGCTGGCCAGCGACTGCGACGACGACAGTCTCGTTCAGATATTTTTAATTACCGTCGAGCGAAAAACCACTCCTGCCATAAATTCAAAACTCAAAATCTAATCGAATGAAATAAATTTGTTCGCCGGTGGTAGTGCCTGAGCGGGTGGACAGTGTGACAGCGAATTTCTGTTTCATTTCTCGTCCCTCAGAGTTCCTGTTCACCGGGGGCTGCCCCACGGAACGGAAGTTCTTGACACAAGACCATAAGCAACAGCAGCCGCAGTCGCCCCAACAGCAGCATCAACAGTCGCGGCGACAGCATCAGGTATGAGTTCGTATTGGAAAGGCACAATGGGACAAGACAACGCCGCGCCCGGCCGCAGTACCCACACCGACACTGGAAGCCGCTGAAAATTTGTTCGCGCTTGTAATTTATTGATTGTGCTGAATCTTGACACGATGCTGAATTAATTAATTTGAATTTCAAATGAGTAACTGTCGTGGAATGGGAGGAAGTGTCGTGTCGTGTCGTGGCTCTCTGCTCGGCCCCTGTCATCGGGCGAATAACTTTGTCTGGGTTATAAAAATTTGTTCCCAAGACCCGATCGCGATCGCGAAGGGGTATTAACAATTTTATTGGACTGTTTAATGAATTTTTAATTTGCTGTTGTATTATTAGTCTGTCATGCTAATCAAGGCCAATAGCTTTGGAATCGAGTCAAACAAAGCTGAACATGAATTTGTGGGAAGGCACATTCGTGCAAATGATGACTTGTCACAAAACTTGGTCACATTCAAAATGAAGACCGCCACGAAAGTGAACCGGAATGAGATTTTGACGGTGCATCCGTAACTTGGAAGAATGGATATGGGATGGGGTGTAGCTTAAACTTGTTCAGCGACAGTCTTGCTAAGAGCTTAGCAACAATGCGCAAAAGTCAGATCCTTTCAGCGTGTTGGTCTATGTAGTCAATCAAAGACAAGCAAGGTTTTTGGACAAGATCCTGACTGGTGAGTGAAACATCAAAATGTGGTCGACGCTCAGACAAGGAAGATATTCTGACTCGTAAGAGAAAGAGCAGGAGGTGACTGCCGTGGAGTTGTGTTCGTCGATGCCTACGCAATTGAACCTCACTGGGTGTGTTCGTTTCCCGGTACGAGCAATATAATTTTTGACGACCCCTTCTTTTTCGAGTCACTGACAATGCTCAAAGAGTACTATCCGGCTGTCTAGAAAATGCCTTTCGAACTTGGCCGTTCGGAGTCAGCATAAAAATGCAGGTCCCTTCGACTTGTTTCGACTTGGTTGCCATAGAAGCCAGACCCGGCCCTTTACGGGCTGTAGAGCCAACCATACTATTATATTATAAGAGAAAGAAGAAGACTCGTTACGGGTGCCAACTGCCAAATGAGAACCTGAGACTGCCATCTCTAGACGTTCATCTTCTACAACTTTTTTTTTTTTTCACTAGATCGAGTATCCAATGGACGTATTTTATTCCCATTCTTTAGCGGCTTGCCCTCAGTATTCGATGAGCACGAATGAATTTTGGGTGTAGGCAACCTGGTCCTTCAGTAGACGCGTTAGTCTCATATTTTCTGTGAATAAGGCTTTAATTTTATATAACAACCGTTATTGAATGTCGACTTTTAGAATTAAAGCTTTGTTTGTAGAAAATTGAGGCTGTTTCAAGTTCATATGTTTTCTTTACTAACTTTCAGATGAAGACAATTTTACTCAATTGTATTTGAGGCTGTTCTAAGTTCGTGTGTTTTCTTGAATAACAATCAATTTCACTCAAATGTCGTGTTCATAAATTTACTTATATCGGTATAAAATATTATTTATGCACTACACTACAGTAATATCCTGTCTTTAATGGAATTTTGTTACAAGAAAATATAAAGGGTGTTTTTTAGAGGTACAAAAAATCAAAATAAAATAAAACACTTGAAGCCAATGTTTTTTTTTAGCTTAAAATAATTACTAGATAAATGAATAGATAAATAATACGCCATTAGTGTTTAAATATGATTTTTGGCATATGCACGCCACTACAAAGCTGTGCAATGGTCCAATTTTCGACAACCTCATCGAGCAATTGGGGCCGCATATCATTAATAACACGGCGAATGTGGACTTCCAAATCGTCCAACGTCTCTAGTTTATCGGCATAGATTTGTGACTTTACTTTCAAAAAGGTAATCTAAATATGTAGGGTCGCACTGGAGGCCTATACACAAGGCGACCATAAGTCGCACGATAAGTTTAGCGAACCGAACAATGGTTTGTTAGCCACGTTGTTATGGCGTTTATCACTTTATCGTAAAATGACAAAACGTACTAACCGCAAAGCAACTGTCAACTGTCAAATTGACGATCCACAGTATTGCCAGTTTAGAACGAGATGACGCACACAAGTGGAGAAGGACCTCAACCAACTTGGTGTGCACAACTGGAGGCAGCTGGCGAAAGATCGTGCTGGCTGGAGAGGCTTGTTGGTTGAGGCCCAGGTCCACCCCGGACTGTAGCGCCAAACAAAGAAGAAGAAGAAGAAGTGTTGCCATTTTAAAAACCAAACCTCAAAAAAAAAAAATCCCCCTTCAGTATTCCAACATATCCCTATTGCTGCCACAAGAATATACTCATCTGTCATCTCTACCTCTAGGAAAGAAATATAGCTCAAGCATCTGCCGGCACAAATTAATCATAAAGCTGCTAAACGGTCTTGTAATGTTCAATGCCGCTCGCTCAAACAATTGCAGGAGATTAACAGAGGCATCAGTAATGTTAAAACCTAATGAAGAAGTCCTTTATATTTCCTGTGTCAGATCGTTAGTCTTTTTAAGGTTGATGGCAGTTGGGGTCTCTTCCAGATTGAGACAAAACCTGAATTATAAGAATTATTTTATCGAAAAGTTGGCATTTTTATAAACCACTCTCATGGTACTATTTTGCGAACTTCAAATTCGACTCGAACACACAAACTAAAACCTCTCATACTCGGATAGTCCGAAAAATTAGGGCGTTTTCTGGATGTAATGTGCTTGTGTTGTACATGTTAAGCCAATGAACATTTTCCGAGACTGGTTTCATAACAACTTCGTGAAGTTCATGTAACCTCAAAACTATGTAATTTCGTTTTATTCAATGTATTTTTCAACAAAAAAAGTGAATCTCTCTAAAATGTGACTGGCTATGTTTTAATTCGAGATTATACTGTACCAATATTGGACCTCTTATTATGACGACATTTGCTGCTTATGCAAAAAATTGCAGTAGACGCTCGATATAGTGAACAGTCCAATATGGTGAACACACACTATTTTATACAGGCTATTCCAAATAGTGAGCAAACAAAATCTCGCTATGGTGAACGCATGTTTTTGTATTGTCGTTTAACCTTTCAGGAAACATGTCTAAAAGTCATGAGTTGTGCTGTTTTCAACTTGGCAGCAGAATGGGAAAAAGTCATTCCGTTTGAAGAAGACCCGAAAGACGACTTTAAGGATGAAGATGGAATACTCCTTAACACAGATACCGATTGAAACAATTGAAACGAACATCAT
This sequence comes from Eristalis tenax, assembly GCA_905231855.2. Classification (NCBI taxonomy): domain Eukaryota; kingdom Metazoa; phylum Arthropoda; class Insecta; order Diptera; family Syrphidae; genus Eristalis; species Eristalis tenax. The sequence goes on along the minus strand of HG993125.1, from coordinate 73,971,888 downwards.
GTATTTTCAGATATTGAAGAAGAAAATAAAACGAAGGCGGAAAGGAACAAGCGAATGTTGATCATCCGATTTGTTCAGTGTCTGCTAGCGATGCTGTCGAAATTTTGATTTTCTAAATGGCGGAAGTTGAATCTCAAGTTTCTGTTGTTGTTTTATCCCAAGTTTCTCTCACATATTCAGCTATAAAAAAACGTCAAAAAACCTCTTCGTTCAGACGGAAATATTGATACAAATTTCTACTGATCGGTAAAGCTCTATCAAGTTATAGTGACCACCGCCTTTGAAAACAAGGTTTCGAGAAAAACGCGTTTGTTGTTTTCAGTACCATTAACATGCCCACATAGATGGTTCCACTCAAAGTCATTTATCTCCATAAATAATGTGTGATCTGGCTAAAATGTTCCTTCTGAAATATCTTTCTTTTAGAAAATGAATCGATTTTCTCAAAATCCCAACTGAAATCGAACTGAAAATCCCCTTAAGTTAGTTGCAGGTTTCTTTTTTTTAGACAATATAATTTTACGATTGCTTTATTCTTGCACTATATAGTATTAAATACAGAGATTATATATTTTTCTTCTGAGAAGTTATTACAAAAATTTCAAAAAAGAAACTAGACAAGAATTAGAATTGTGAAGGAAACACGACAAAGCCATCAATATAAGCAAAAAAAAATGTAAATAAATAAATAAATAAATAAATGAATACAATCAAATGAATAAATAAACAAGTAAACAAATAATTAAAATAAAAACACAAAAATAAATAATTAAACAGACAAACAAGTTAATAAATAAATAAATATATCTTAAATTTGGGATTAAAAATAAAACACGGGATTGTCAGCAAAAGCGCAAGAATTCGTAAACTTTGTCAGCGATTTTAGATATTCTCTCAGACACAAATATATAGGATAATCCCATGGTAGCTTTAATATTAACTTTAGAACTTTCTTCTGAGCTACTTGTATTTTTTTTTTATTTTGGTATGTAAAGGGTGATTTTTTAAAAGCTATAGGAAAGTTTAAAAAAAAAATCACATAAAATTCAGAAAAATGCATGAAATCTTTATTTGAATCGATAGCACGGTCCATATAATTTAATGTTTGAAGATTATTTCATGCAAATGTTGACCTTGACTGCGCCTCAAATGGTCCATCCGCTTAGTCCAATTTTGGCATACTCCAACATTTCGGCCGGTATCTCACGAATAAATGCTTCAATGTCGTCTTCCAAAGCGTCAATTGAAGCGGGCTTGTCTGTACAGACATGAGCTTTAACATAGCCCCCCAAAAAATAGTCAAATGGCGTTAAATCGCACGATCTAGGCGGCCAATTGACCTGTCACGAACGTGAAATAAAATGTTCACCGAACTCGCCTCTCAATAAGTCCATTGTTGCGCGTGCTGTGTGACATGTGGTACCGTCTTGTTGAAACCACATGTCATGCAAGTCAAGCTCTTGCATTTTGGGCACAAAAAAGTTGGATATCATTTCACGGTAGCGCTCACCATTCACAGTTATGTTACGATTCGCATCATCTTTGAAGAAGTACGGTCCAATGATGCCACCAGCCCATAAACCGCACCAAACTGTGACTTTTTCTGGATGCATTGGTAGCTCTTGCAATGCTTCTGGCTGATATTCACTCCAAAATCGACACTTCTGCTTATTTACGTACCCATTGAGCCAAAAATGAGCTTCGTCTAAACTGATCATAAAATGGAAGAAGCGCGCGATGAACTTTCTTAACAGAGCACGCATTTTGATAATAAAATTCAATAATTTGCAAGCATTGTTCGTTTGTGACACGATTCATGGTTAAATTATAGACCAAACTGGAGATGTTTGACAGTGAAACAAAACACGAAACGTGCGTCAGCTGTTTAAACCAGTGTTGCCAAAAGGATAATAGCTAAAAAATCACCCTTTATATGGTTCTTTTTTTATAAATATTGTTTTGTTTTTTAGTAATTACAATGAAACATAGTAACTATTCTATTTTTTATGGATTATACGTAAAAACGAACACATTTTGGTGAAATTTACTTCAAGGAGTGCACGCTCGTTACAGTGAATATCCTCGTTATAGTGAATCGATCGTCTACTGCATGAATTTCTCAAACACAAATTAAAACATTGTTGAGATCGGAACATGTCCCCTCTCATTCAACTTTATTTCCGAACAGCTTCACAAAATTAATTTCGAAAATCACTGACCTAGAGAAATAATGCCGATGCACTTGTCGTCTCTGTGTAATATTACAAAAAGTACTTGAGCTGTATGGAATGAAAAGGCATTAAACCCGCGATTGATTAGGCGGATAGAAAAAAGAAGTGAAATGGTAATGGGCTCTTATCTCTGATCTGCTGGGTCAAGACAACTTTAGCGGTACTCGATTAAGATGCACAGTATGCAACATACGAAACGCAGGACATTCTTCTTAAATCCGGATCTTCATTAATTAATTATCTCCTTAATGGCAAAAATTAGTCCACCTGAAGGCGGCTTGTATCCTCGCCACTAGAAGCAAAGAGGATTGACCTCTAAGGGGGCCCACGGAACAGATCCATAAGTGGCCCGAGCCGGAGCCATATGCAATCAAATCACTTTGAACCACATCAAGACCAATACTCAGTTAACAAATCATGAGAAAGTCAAAACCTCCAAGCCACACCATAAATCAATTGCACCTCCTGCCAACGTTCCGTAACCCCCACTCCACTCCACTCCATCAGCCTCTTCGTAATGATCGACTCTCCAGAGACATCACAGCCGACCACCAACACACTCCCGTCTTGATCAGGGTAATCGTCTAACAAGCGATTCCCCGGGGGTTGCGAACGAAACCCACCACTCACCCCTAACTTTGTGAATTACTTGCGCACATCCATATGGTGCTTCAGAGTGATGTTGACTTCCACTCCGCCGCAATGTCATGCACACTTCCACGATCTAGGTGAACGGGCAACAGATTTGCCCAACAAATGGTAACACACAAAAAGTGAAACAACCATGCTTCGTTCGGTCAGTCACCACGGTCCGCGTCGCCGTCAAAGCCGGGCTTCTTTGCTGTCATGTGATTGCCCTTGATGGTGATCCCAATGAATAACAACAGCACACTCTTCCGACCCATACACGCACCGAAGAGCCCACTCGACTTTTTGTGCCATGACCCTGCATCTGCTCTGGCAGTGACACAGTCGTTCCAGCTCGCCGGACGCATATTTACACAGTACTCGATGTCAGGACGAAAAACAACCTTCAAGTGGATTTCCTTTTTCTTTTCACCGACGCCGCCACTGCCACACATCGTGTTCCGTCTGACTCCGTGCTCTCGCTGTGTGTGACAATATTTATTCGCTTGTAGTCGAGACGCGGGCAAACTACTGCAGCAGGACCCCATCAGCAGCGAGGAGCTGCTGCTGTGTGAGTCCTTCCATTCGGCTGTGTGACATCAGCGCGGTCTTTGTTGTCACACAGGCCGGAGATTGCAAGGAAACGGGTTGCCTTATAATTGAGTTATTGATTTCACAGATTCCCATTCCAACATGCCGCATCCGCAAATAAATTCCACGGCGAACAACAGCGCACAACAAGGCACACAAAAATTTGCATTTGTGTTTTGGTTAATTAAGAGCGAAATCCCCACTGCGTGCGGGGGCCAGGGTGAGACAATAAAAATTATAATCGGAGGAGTTTTGTGGAATTTTAATTGATATTCGGTAGCTTGAGTCTGCGCGAAAAGGTCAATCTATTTTCGACTCATTCATCTTTCATTCACTCGCACAGTGTGGCTTGAAAGAATGCTCCCCGTCTCTGTTGAAATACCAAGCTTAAGCAAAACTTGCTGGTTTGCCCAGCCAGTCGAATGTCATTTTTCGGACCTATCCGTCCAGCCCCATCACACAGGTGCAGTCTGTAAACACATCCACCCGTCACATTTCATTGCACTCAATCTGCCGCCCGGCCGTCACGCAGTTTTCCGACTCGCGCATCATTTGTCTTCCGATAAAAGTTCCAATTCATTCGTCGATAATTAAGAGCCACCGCCATCCAGCCGCGCCGCCACCAGTACGGAGCGCAGTCATTGCCACCTCTCGTTTAATTACCCTTTAAGTAAGCGTATCGAATGGCAGACCAAGCGTAGCGTAGCGCCTGCTTCGTACGCTGCACGCTTCCCTAAATTTGATTACCAACAAAGGACAGTCAGCACGCTGTAACAATAGCAGGAGGACACACCAACAGCATCGGAGCACGGTATCATGTGTTCAAGTGTGTACAGCAGGGGATACTGCACCCCACGAATGTATCTATAGCCGTCATCCCATTGTTCGGATTCAGCACTCCCTTCGGTGCTTCTAAACAAAATATCCGTCGCCATCCGGCAGTTCTTCGTCCTGGGTGTGTATGAGCACAATACCGAGCTCTGTGTGCTGTCAGATGACAGCGATTCCCACACACAAGGAGCTTCTTGCTCAGCAAACCACCGCGCGGTGGTGTGCAGTATCTGGTTTCGCCCGTTCCCCCGGCTGCGTGGATATGTATTCTTTCATATCCTGCGCCAAAAGCGCTGATGATGGGATTCCAAATAATAATATTGACTTTGAGGACGACGACGACGTCAATGTTGTGTTGATGGCTGCGCGGCGGCGGCGGCAGTGGCATGGCGTGGCAACGTGTAGTGCGTAAGGATGTCAGGATGTGCTATGCATGGCTGCGTACAACGCGGACGCGGAAGGGAGTCTGTTTTTGTTTTCCTTTACCTAAGATTTCCTTGAATTTATTTTCTTCTCTGAAGTGTCGCAACGGCATCCAGGGACTGTGTGCGGCAGCCGAGGGGAGCATGTTTAATTTACCAAAACACGAGATGGAAACGTGAAATTAAAATTCCAAAAAGCAGCAACCGGGGGAGGACTTACGCTCATCGTTGTCGCCGACGAGGAACTTCTTGCCAACTTATGAGGTGGGATTACAGTGCGACGGTGGCAAGCTTTTGGCGAGGAAATGCGTCATGGCTGAGAAGGCAGGAGCAGCTGAAGAGCAATGGTTTTTTTTTTCTACAACATTGACAGCTAGACCTCATGATGGCAAGTTAAGACAAGCCTGAGATAAACTCAAACAAAGCAGACGGCTTGGATGCAGAGACTCTGTGAGACTTGTGGCTTTCTACTTTGACTGTTGTTTCTCTGTCAAAACTGAGGTGACAGATATGCATGTGAGCAGAGAAAACAGCAATTTGTTTTCGAAAAAGCGTTTCAATCTACAAAGGGTCGGTTGGAAAGAACCCAATCCAGTGGCGAAGGCAATGGAGTGGAATGTCGTTCCACATTTTTGAGAGAATGCAGCGATGAGATTTTCTAAGTCACGGATGTCTCCGGGTCTGGATTTGGCATTCCTTTTGCAATCACGCACAAATAAGATCGAGCTGGCATCCGAGACTGTGAATGGCTCTTATGGTTTGTGGACCGTTTGACAACCGCTGTACGTGTTCCATTTCCGGACACTTACTCTCCAAAAAAATTGTGATTCTATTCTGGGTACGATTCGAGCATTATGGTCGGCATTATCGGCCATCTCAGCGTCAGTTAACTGAAATTCGAAGAGACTATGTTGCAAAGCTGTCATTAATGCAAGTGCAGTTGGTTGTTATGTGGAAGGAGCTTATCTCGGGACACTACCGTACTCGACAAATGCGGATCCTTACCAGAAAAGCCGACCTCACTGTAGTCATCTTCGAGAAGACAGCATAAGCTCCAGATCTTACTGGACGTCTGAACGCCAGACGCTGGATAGTTCTCTTCGATGGGAATCTTCGCATATAGATCGAAGGCGTAGGAGTGTGTGTGGGAAATCATCAATCCCATTGGAGATCGGTCATTTTGGCTACCTTCTCTCTGCACAATGGGTACCTCCATAATTAAAGGACATTAACCAGAAATTCAAAGTGTCAATACAGTTTTTCAAACTAAAGCTAAACCAAGCACTTTTTGTAAAATTATTTCTAGCTTAGTTTACAGAAAAGTAGAGATTTAGTCGGTCTCTACAAATAACGTTCTAAAATGAAGAATATTGTTCTACAGTTTTCAAATACCAAAGCCTTTTCCAGTTATGAACCATATTTATCATCCTTGACGGAACTCCAGCGCGCTCTCTCGATAGGTTTGTGGCCGTATGTGCTGATGCTGGAATGAAGGTCAACGTGGACATATCGGAGGTTATGGTCATCTCCAGAACGCCTGTTCAATGCACTCTACAGGTTAGTGGAGTCCCATTGAAGCAGGTTTAAGTATCTCGGGGTCTTTGTAAGGAGTAATGCTGAGCTTTCCTGCATCATTGGTCAAGCTGGGTCAATTTTGAAACAGCATGGTACATCTGTAATCAGGAACACCGAGCGTGGTGTCGAAGCCAAGTTAGCGGTTTTCAACTCAGTATTTGTTCCAACTCTCACCTATGGTCATGAAATGCGGGTAATGGCCGAAAGGATAATACAAGCCGCTGAGATGAGATTTCTCCGTGCTGTTATGGGAAGTACTCGCCGGAATAGGGTGAGCAACACGGCAGTGTGAGAGGAACTCAAGATTGAACGGAGAAGGCTATGCTTTGGTGGTTTGGTCATATGGCACGAATGTCCCCTTCATCACGACTTCTGAGGCGGGCGTTGAATGCGGTTCCATCAGGTAGGCGACCGCTTGGTTGGTTGGACCAAGTCCAAAAACTCGCCTGGTGGCGCTTTTGCATACCTTCTGCTGAGAAGAGTCGATGGCAGAGGATCGAATTGCCTGAAGATCACTCGTGCGTGCTCTAACCCCGCGATTCCTTTAGCGGATCATGTGTTCCTTTAGCGGACTGTTCGGCGACATGACTCTATCCAGACGTCAGCGGATTGAACGCCTAGGGTTGCTGGTCCAAGTAGAACTCCGAACCTGTGGAACAACGCAACAGAGGACGCCCGCGTCTTATGTGGCGAAAAAGCTACATGACGAGTGGAAATGACTTTTTGATTGGGATCCAGGTTCACCAAGGAATGTAGCGCCAGATAAAGAAGAAGAAGTTATTTTTAAGTGTTGTTGGAATCGAGTAAGTGTACAAAATCGGTGTTGGTCCACGAAATGAATTCTCAATTGAAATTGTCAGCTTGCACGGACAAGTGACACTTGTCCGTGCGTCATAGAAATATCCTTTTTACTGATGAGAAAATACATACCATTGAAGAGTCGTTCAACGAACAGAATGGCATGATTTGTATACGGTCATCAAGGCAAGCGTCTAAACACATTTTGAAAGTTCCACGCGGACACATAGCAGCCTCTGTCATGCATTGGTGGCGAGTCGCTTATGAAGGCCAGCAAGACCTTAGAGAAACTTTGCCAAGCGGGTGTTTTAGAGAACGCTGTCAAGCCTTTTGTGGGCCAGATTACAATAAAACTCTTATAACAAGACGCTCCTAAGTGAAAAACGGCAACAATATGCCTAAAAAAAAGGCGCTACAAATTTAATTTGTTGATAATTTTCGGATGGATGTGCTGCGTAGGTGCCGTTATATTGTGCCAAATGACATTGCTGTCAAATTGGTAAAATGGCGCTTTCGAAAGTTTCATTAAGCCGAATATCGCTAGTTGGTCGGTAGTACTTCTTTCGGGACGAAAGCCGCACTATCCATCCCCCATCCTGGTTTCGACCATAGCTCTAGAACGAGCTTGCAACACCTCTAAGTCTCCCCGGGAGACTTAAAAGAGATATGAACCTGCAGTTGAAGCAATCTCTTCTCTTGAAAAGTGGGACAATCACTCCAGCTTGCCATTCGCCAGGTGTCTTACCACCTTCCCAGGCCACTTTAATGACAGGATAGAGCCATAAGACTCCTTTTTTACCGATCTGGCCGGATATTCCATCCTCACCGGCGGATTTGCCAAATCTTAGCCAAATGACTTCCTCCACCGTTGGTCTATTCTCCGCCCCATTTAAGACTACGGGTCTCCCATCGTCAGTACCCTGTACACGATGGAGCAGCTCCGAAAATTGCTCGCCCCATCTGCCTAGGATGTCCACCTCATCGGAAAGCAACACACCATCTTTAGATTTGACTCCTTCGATGATGTTGAATTGCCATCCTCTGAGTCGGCGAATGGTTTGCGAGAACAGATCTATGCTCGCAGATCTATAGTCGCTTTCCAACTCCTCGCCGAACTCCTTCCAAGACTGCTATTTAGCTGCTCGCATAGCCAATCTGCAAGGTCTTTGAGTCGCAGGGTACCCGTCACGAGAAGCAGAGTCTCCCAAAAGAATCCAGTCTCTGTAGGTCTTCTTCTTCTCTCTCTCTCTGATGGCTTCTTGAACTCCGTGCGTTCGATCTCCTAATCCAAATATCGTCGTTGTAAGCAGGAACATAGATCACACGAAAAACGTTTGTTCTTGAACAGAGCAAGGGCCACTTTTGAATTTGTCCATGCTTGAGAGCCTAAGAGAGTACTAAGAGCGCGCTAGATCAGTGGGTGGTGTGAATGACAATTGAGTGTGAGTGTTCCTTCTGCTTTCGGGCGGAACAGATTTCTCATTTAAATTTCAAGAATGTAGTTTTCCAAAATGGAGTGAATGGAGAAAATGGAGTGTGAGTGTTCCCTCAGCTTGTTGAACGGAACACCTTTCATATTTAAATTTCTAGAATGTAGTTTTTTAACGTCAACTTGTGGAAACTTTGAGGATACTTTTTACTCACATCAAAGTGTGTGTGTTCCCTTTAACGTGACTCAAGCGCTTCACTCGGAGTGTTCCCTTAGTTTTCAGTCAAACCACCCAAAGTTTTATAAACAGCCAGCTTCGTTCTTCGAAAGACGGTCCTATTACTCAGCTACCTCTTGAGCCTATGGAAATAGCGGTTGGCAAGGATTACTCTGCGTTTGATATCAGTACGTAGGTTGTTCCTCCTGTTTACTGCCGAGGTAGACGAAGTCCTTAACTGCTTCGAACTTATAGCTGCCCATTGTGACGCTCACATTTCATTTTGCCCGCATTGAACGCTAGCCCAAATGTAGCCGCTTCACCGGAAGCACAATTGAAATGAAGTCATATTTTTGATATTACACATAAACATTTTCACACTGCAACTTGTTTAGTAGCGTACAAAGGTAGATCGGGTTCGCCTTCGAACGCATTCTGGCAATTATTTAATTTCTGAGCATACTCTTGTAATCCCATTTCCAGGTGTCCGTGTGTCATCCACTCCTAGAACAACGCCGTTCGTTGTTCTGCCAGCTAATTGATGGCCATAATTTGTGACCTCCCGGACTTTTTAGTCAAACAGCCATCTCTCTTCCCTTTCCCACCTCTTTCACAACAAAGCAATTACGGACCTGAAGGCTCTATTCTGCTCTAGACTTTCAACTTTCCACTTCGTAGCGAAATTCCTATAAAATCCATTAAGCCATGCTTGTAATCCAATCATTATTCGTCTCTAGGCCAACTCTCTCTCTGTTAGTTGTCTGTTAGTTAGCTGCAAACTTTTGGAACCGAGGTTAAGAATAACTCGAAAAAATCAACGAGGAGAATGTCTCTTCTCCCCCTCATAACTCCCATGTTTGCTTTTATGAAAATTGTGAAAACAGAAAAGATTCAAATCCGTCGGCTGTCATTTTCTCATGCAACGGATGGGATCACCAACCCGCGGGAAAAAGGTGTTGAATGGCGCTCTATTGTCTCGAACATCACGAGTGTGTGCCTTCTAATAGCGGCAACAATACGCCCAGCTTTTGTTTGTTAACGTGAGTGCGGATCTTTTGTGATTCAACAACAAAAAGCGCAATTATTTTTTAAGTTACCATTGTATTGGTCTTTTGACATTAAAATATGTTCTCTTTTCAATTACCGAGGGAAGTCAGTTCAGAATGCTTATGTAAGTGTAACAAATTTGGATAAATGCGCTGAAAACATCTTCGCTGTTGCGGGCAATGTCCGTTCGGCTTTTCAATGAGAGCAGAAATTAATTACAGTCGAACCTCCGTAACACAAATAATGCCTTCGATTTATGGAAAGCTTGAGTTTTGGAGTGCAAAATATGGAATCCTTTAAGTCTCGAGTCGCTTTAAGTCCTGAAGCTCCGAAGGATGTTCGACCTACAGAGGTTTGACTGTATCCTAAGCTCGAAGTCAACTATTAGCTCACACCCTGAACTGTCGGAACAACAAATTACTTTTTTTAAGGCCCTCAGAGCTGTCTAGCGACGATCAGCTTAATTTCACCGCCACATTTGGCTCACTTGTAATTGCCATCGCTTGCCTTAGACCTGACACTCTTGTGCAGCACATCTCATGGCATGTGACAACTGCAACTCACTTAAATTGGCCACAGATTGACGCCTCAATTCCAGCCCAAAGTCGCATATGTCACGCTAGATTCAAACCGTGCCGAATAAATGACTCCTCTATGAACGCATTCGTGTCTCAAACCGCGGCCCACAGAACCCTTTCATTAGAATCGAATGCAAATCACAAATGTATCCATATGTTGCAGAAGAAACGGTAACCTCTCTATTGTCAGCAACAACCAGCAAGATCCTCCTCACTTTCCTTCCCCCGATGCATGGCATGCCAGACGTCCGTTCGCATTATCATTCATAAATCAAACATCAAATTGATTACTGCTGCCGCCTCGTCCCCCACCGGGTAATAAAATTATTCCTAATAATCATCATAATAATCAGCCGAAGCGTAACGAATACGCAAATTCATAAAAAGAGCCACCGAACCGCCTCCCCTTGGTAGTCTCGTGCGGCAGAGCAACCCTTACCCGAATTCGTGCCGTGGCACATGTTCTCGGGCGAGTAGGCACTGAGCAAATGTCAGAACCAATATGCATACAAAAACAACAATTGCCCATCGTTGTCATCTGAATCTCGAGACTGGCGGCGGCGCGAGAGTGTGGCTGTGCGCAACCCTTCGGGCTGTGTCACCCGGAATTAACCTCACTCTCCTTCAGAGCCAATGCCCACGCCCATGCCCATGAATAAATTGAATTGAGACATCAGCATCAAGGAGAGAGGGGACATGCCAACGACAACCAACCGAAAACTGAAATCACGCCACGGGAGGATGCATTCGAAACTATTAAATTCATATTATCCGCATAAAAATATCCCCGGGGGTTCGCACGCCCGAAAGGGGTGAGTTCAGCGAGTGCACTTGCTAATGGCTCTATCGGCTGTGGCGGTATTTTTTGTGTTTGCTGTGTGCTTGCTCTTCCTGCGTGGGTGCTGTGTCACCCGGCGGCCAACAGCACGGTTTCTTTTGAGTCAAATTTAAATTTTACAAACGTCCAGCCGCCAACGGCGTCACAGGACTTGAATTTTACGGCCATTTTGGGATGGTTAGACCATTTGTCGGTCATGTTCATGCGAAGAGATTCTCTTTTTGGTGCGCCCTTCGTGGGGGATGGTCCTTGAGGTGTCCTTTTTATTTTGACTGTAAAAGCGAATGTGATATGGCACTTTAGGTGGAGCCACAACGTTTTACCGCAGGTTCCTGTAATCCCCGTGTGTGGAGGTGTTCATAAAATGTGTCTCACCCAGACGGTTTGGCTGTATGGCAGCGCCACCGAGTGTGTGCTGACTAGAGGTTATGCATTCGAGTAGGAGGGTTCTTGAGAGACTCTGTCTGCCTTCAATGGGACTTGTTTCGGTGGTTTTTATGCGAGAAGATGGTGGAGCTGTTGAGTGCGGCTGGACGGGTTTTCCTGGTTCCGGTCATTTGCTTGGTGGGCGGTTGTAAATTTCAAATGGCGACAAAACATTTTTCACCGAGTAGCAAGGGTTACTTTTGAAGTGCCCGACGGGGGTTTTGTGGAAGTTTTCTGTGTTACACTGTTGCGAATGGTGAAATGGATTTTAGAAACTCATGTGGGCAGGACATTTTTAAGTTTTGCAGCGGAGGACCTTGTGCGAGCAAGAAAGTCTGAAGGCAAAATCGCTGGAAAATGTCCTGGGTCTTGAGGAATAGTTTGATTGAGGGTCTAGGTGAATAGATTTTGTTTAACAAATAAGTACTACTCGCTTTTCTGGGTTAGGCTAGGTGCAAGTGGCTGACAACCCAGTCTAGTCACACTCAGGCCAGCATACCCCCTTTGTGCTGCCCTGCGGAGGGTGACTTGTACGCCGAAAACCACAGCATGGGTGGATTTTATCATTACTTAGCTCGCCTAGGTCTTCAAAGCAGTAAGGTCAAATGTGAATTTGCAAGGAGCAAAGGTAAAAGGACTATATCACAGGCTTTGATCGGAGCCCGTCTGTCAGAGCATAAGACGGTATCAAGTTGCTCTTGAGCGAAGACCGGGGGTTTTTGATTTTGCACTTCCTCCGACCTCATCTGTGGAAATACGCCTAGAGCCATCAGTTTCAGAGTTCCAGTGTGGGTTTGAGAGATTGACCAAACGATGATCCAAACGAGAACACTGGAGTGTAACACACTGTGCCGATTGTCGCCTGGCGGAGGAGAGTCGGTAAAGATATACGTTGAGTGCCCTGAGAGATGTTGTTCTCAGCACCCCGTCCCTATTTAGATAAGCACTATCTGATACACCGGCACCGTCCATTGCCGTTCACCTGTGGATGACGAGCTATCTTTTTCGAGCATCCTTTTCAATACAACGGCATCGAGTCGGGCTGTTCGGATGTTTCTTGAAGCACATGATCAACAACGCAAATTCTGTTTGTTGACGAAGCCTTTTAGACAATTATGCACTCCTTACTGGAGACGATTTTGCGATGAAATTGATTGTCTTCGTCCAACATTTCTAGACTCAAAACTGGTTTGCTTGGCCCTTCAAGCAACTCCATCCAGGGTAAAGGCGATTAAAAATAAGGTAAAGATTGCAGACGCCGATGTATGGTGAATTTGATTGATCTTCTTCTGGCGCAATAGTTCGTGGTGGACCAGGACATCAGTCAACAAGCATCTAAATGCCGCCGATTTCGCACGCGAGTTGGTTGAGGTCCATTTTCACATCTGTGCGCCAACACCATACATCTCTAACCTTAGACATCCTCGTGGTTAATTGTAAAAGTATGTCAAAACTCTAGAGATGTTGAAAATCCTGGAGTCTTTCGATGCATGTCCCACATAACTACAGTCGACTACATCGATTCGAAGTGATTGTTAGGTCAATTGGAAAACCCTTGATGAATCGAACGAAACCTATGTGTTTTGCTACTCTTGTTAATTCGAAGTGATTGCAGAGTCGCTGTAATTCGAGATCAGTAGCTGGGTTTCTCTCAGTAATTCGATTTTTTTTGTCGTTGTTGGTTTTCCCTTCTTTGTTCTTTGGCCAGCTGTTGCTTCCAATACTTTGATCCCCTTAGATTACGACGTATGCATGCGAGGCGAACAACGTTCGATCTCCCAGACTGTGTGGAGTCTTCTTCTTTTGGCGAATCGGTGACTTTGAATGGTTTTGTACATTTTGAGTATGATGTGGAAGTCTGTGGTGCTATGTGTGGCGACGAAACTATGGCAGCTTAAAATTCACGCAACGACAATGCAGACGACGATAAAGAAGAATCAGAAGCAGAACCAATTCCGCACATCAAAGGAGGCAAAGTCTTTGTTTTGTACAAGAACGGGAGTGACTGACGAGGTGGGTCTATAATTGAACGTTTATTTAAGAAAAACATGTACAGTAGTATTATTCAAAATTTTGCCCATCGAAGCTGGCTTTTTCCCATCTTTCTGGCAATTTGTGGATCCCTTCCCAAAAGAACTGCGCCGGCTTGGCAGCCAAGGATGAATCAAGCCCATTCTTGATATTCTGCTCTGATGTGAGCCGTATTTCAGTGAGGGCCTTCTGCATCGACCGGAACAAATGGTGGTCAGAAGGGGCAAGGTCTGGGCTATAAGGCGGGTGGGGTAAAACTTCCCATCCACTGTTTTCCGAATAGTCCTTAACCGGAATAGCATCGTGGGGCCGAGCGTTGTCATGATGGAAAATTATTGCCTCGTGTCTGGTCGCATATTCCGGGCGTTTTTCGGCTACTGCTCTCTTCAAATGGATTAATTGTGTTCGGTAGCGTTGTCCATTGATGGTTTCACCCGGCTTTAGCAGCTCATAACACAGCATACCCTTCTGATCCCACAAAATACAGAGCATTACCTTCGCGCTATGGTTGATTTGGCTGGTTGGCCAAGCCAAAATCACCACTTTTATTTAAATCGTGTAAACCACTTTTGGCACGTTCGCTCAGCTAGCGCATGTTCACCATAAACTTCCACCAAAATACGATGACTTTCGACAGCAGTTTTCTTCATATTTAAGTTATGAAGAGGAACTCCCGGCAAAAACACTTTTTCAGGCACTAAGTTCGACATATGTGAGTGAAAAAAAAATTGTTGTTGTTTACGCCTTCCAACGGATGTTCCAATGGAATAATGCAAGTTACGCCATCTCTTAGCAAACCGCACGAATTAAGTTATTCAAGAAAATCACTGATTTCTTCAAAAAATAATGCAATACGGTGTGAGTTTTGTAACCAAGTGCGTCAAATTATTATCTATTGCTTCGGGTCGACAATTTTTCGTTAATCCGAACCAGAAATTAAGTATTATAGAGATGCCCAACTTCACAGCTGATTGGCCCCTAGTCTATCGAAGAATTTCAGAGGCTTATTGACAGTTATTTGTAATGACATTATATTTTATTTATAATTTCTTTTTCCTTTTTTTACTCTTCTACACAATTTTTAATAATTTGTACTTATTCACAATTCGTGAGGCTGTGACGCTTACCAAAATAGTGGCGGTTATTTCGTTTTCTCTTCATTTCGTTGTTCCTGTGAAAAGATCGGTACATTTTCAGATTATTATAATTGTTGGCATTACCATGACATTTTAGGTCACATAGGCAAAAAATCTATTACATATTCATGGATTTTTGACAGTTCTTCACGAAATAACCTAAATGCCGTTCTCTGATTGGTCAATTTGGCTTTTGAAAACGATAAAAGAGGGCATCTCTATCATACTTCATTTCTGATCCGAACTCTCGTCAATTTGAATTTTTTGTAAGCTACTCATAGTGGATGAGGATCTTGACACTGAGGCAGTAGTTTCCGTGATTTATGAAATGCTTAGCAAGGTAAAATATAACAAAGCCCCGGGTGAGGGTGGATTGCCCTTCGAGGTGTCGACTGCACATACTTATTTTCTTCAGTGTACAAAACGCAAGGGAATCTTTGGTGTACACACAAAACATCATTATCCCTTCGAAGAATGGAATGCTTGCAGCGTTCCTTTCATTTGTCACCTGAGTGTGTGCAATCGCCCGCAAAGAGGTGATTGGTGCGCAAAGATTTTAGGAGAATGAAGTCAACAAGAAGTACCTCCTTTTATGGATCTCGGGGTTGAATCACGTAATTTAAGGAAGACTTCTTGTCACGAAAAGGACACGATGAATGAGAGTGAACAGGAACTAACAGGATGTTTATTTTTCGCCTAAATTGTAACCCTTAAACAAGTCGGTGATTCACGAATGAGACGACTGTAGGCGGACAGGATGACACAAAGCTGTTGGTTTCAATCAATTTGGTTTTCCAAGTAAAGGGTGACCAGATAGTTTCTCCAATTGTTATTTTTCAATTCAAACCAATGACATCTGGCTGTCAAAATATTCATGCATCCAATTCGCCAGTCTTGGCTTGGTTAAGAGTGGGATCCGAGAAATGTGCAGATGATTTCGAGACTATCTTTAGAAGGTCAACCCTCTAACTTTAACGCCATTGCAGTGGACAGAGCCACTCATAGTGGATTACGATCTTGACACTGAGATAGTAGCTTCCGTGATTTATGAAACACTTACCAAGGTAAAATATTATAACACACCAGATTGGCCACACACCAAGTTTTAAATGAATTTCAAGCTCGGTTCCGGGGTACTACTCCACGTTGGACAATACTTACACCTCGCAACACTTCAACAGAAACAGAGAGTGAGAGAGAGTGAGAGAGAGAGAGAGAGAGAGAGAGAGAGAGAGAGAGAGAGAGAGAGAGGGAGAGAGAGAGAGAGAGAGAGAGAGAGAGAGAGAGAGAGAGAGAGAGAGAGAGAGAGAGATTGAGAGAGAGAGAGAGAGAGAGAGAGAGCGAGATTGAGAGAGAGAGCGAGATTGAGAGAGAGAGGGAGATCGAGCGAGAGAAAGAGCGGGAGAGAGAGAGAGAGAGAGAGAAGGCCAAAAATAGTTTGAGGAGCTGGAACAACTTCATAGGCAAGAAGACATGAACAAATGAAAAAAGTTCTAAGGAACCGGACCGGAGTTGAAAGTTTTGTCCAAAATTAAGAAAATGTCGTATCGAAGTACCGAAGAAGGCTCTGAAATGTTAATTCAGCGTCGATCAGCTCAATTGGATTTGGGCCTACATTGAAGGCGGAAGATAATGCGCAACGCCGTGAATTCGCAAATTCGTTGAATTAACCGGAGGTTAGGGTGTCGTTTGCCGGGGTACACCTTTACCATAATGCCTTTGTCAACAACGAAATTGCTCTTATTATATCGAAACGCAATCCACAGCGTTTGTTTCATGTTGCACTGGGGAAGAAGACACTATTACCGTCAATGATGACAGGTATTGGGCCTGCGTTACCGAACTTTCAGTGTTATCCACGCTGTAGTTTCAACACGACGCGCGGCGCTACACGAAATACAAGCGAGGTAACAGTCAAATTAGTCAAAAAGAAGTTCGCCGACTGAGTCATCTTAAGGCCAGCGCTCATAAATTGGACGCCGCGATCACTTGATGGGTTTCTTTGGGGCTACGCCAAGTCATTAGTCGAGATCGAGAACAACATTCAAGACGCTATAGACCGAGATAGCAAAAATTGAGCCGAGCCCTTGCAGCACTTCCAGCGAAGCTGTTCCACACATAATGACATGAGTGTAGACTGATCGATTTCTTGCTATACTTCGTTTTCGTTAGTCGAATAATCGACATTGAGCGACATCATTTTCCAGTTAAGAGTAGCCTTCTACAATCAGGCTTCCGCAAGTACCAACAAAGCTGTGGTTTATTTCTTGGTATGGGCATCTTGCTGACTTGTGGGCAGCAGCTCTATCTCTGTCCCTCCCAAAAGGCATTGAACTCCCAAGTCCCTTGGCACAAAAATTTCACACTGCTAAGCAACAAGCAATCACACACACACACACCACCTTCTACATAGACTCCAGAAGCCCAGGGCGTCTCACAATTACGCCTTAATTGCTCATAATGCACCAAACTTCACGTAAATGATCGCACATCCCGGCCACAGCACAGATTCTTAATTGCGTCGTGTACATGGCAGGCGAAGTGTTCGTTTATATCCTCGATTACTCATCATGACAATTGCTGCATAAATCTCAGCCAGCACACAACACGCTTCCAAGTGTCATCCACTTACAAGATTCCCATCTGCGAACAAGCAAACCGAGAGCAAGTACCATCGGTCGCTTCGCCGCCACCGCAACCACCACCGCCGCCGACGGAGACGAGTGCACATATTTATCAACCTGTTTGCTCTAGCAAACCTGGCAATTATATGCACATCCTTCCAACAGCGAAACCAGTTGTGATGACCGGCGAAAAAAGGAAGAGAAGCATCCAACAAAATGGATATCCAACTCCCAGCCGCCAAGGCAAGGCAGGCAGCGAGCACGCAGGCAGATAGGCAGGGGCAGCGCACACATGATCACCTAAACTGGCCGCCAAGTGAACACAGTCAACCGGCCAGCTATTCGGACATGTTTCCGATTAGACAAGGCCCCGGATAGGCGGAGAGGGACAACTTGAGTTGTGGCAGATTACTCGACGTCTTGTACTTAGTATCTGAATGCATGGTGCCGAACACAGCAATTATCAGGAGAAGCGATTAATGGACAAGTTTCGCTTAGTAGAGGCCCTACTTTATGCGGCCGTCCCTACGTTCATCTCGGCGCAGCTCCTTATGTTCCCCTGCCTCTGCCTCGAAGTGGTGTGATTCACAATGCCGCCACCGCTGGAAATTTGACACTTTCCCCACGCGGTAGGTTGGGGGATTTATTTTCGTCTCGGAATGTTTTTCCACGGATCACAACCGCACGGATGTCAGCGATCAGAGTCCTGTCAGCTCTGCGGCAGGAGTTAATGAGATTTCCATTTCCCAGAGACAACAAGTGTTTTTCTAAGACCGTCCCTAGATCTGCGCCGCCACCCAACGAGTTCCAGCACTCGAAATGGAAAAGGGTGATGTTTTGACAGTTCCCTGGATTCCACACAGATGTGGACGTTTTCACGAAACCAGCACCCAAAATAAAACCCAAATGGAATCCGTCCGTTCGCGGAGCGACGGCGACGGAGACGCGGCTATGTGTCATTCGATTGTACTAATCACCCGGAGGCACCGAGAGGCGACAATTTGTGCGAACTGTCACCGATGGATGTGAGTGTCAGTCAGTCAAAAGCTGTCACGGGCATTTTCCCTTGTTCTTGGGGCTTTGTAACACTTTGGCTTCGTGGAATGACGTGCTGTGGGTGGCGTTAGGAAACCGCTGAAAGGAAGAGTCAATTAGATTGAGTTACAGCCGTTGTTGTGACTTGGGTGTTCTGCTGTTCTGACGTTCTAATTTTATCTGAAGCGAGCGAGTTGCTTCGAATTCTGACAAATGTCGTCGGCTGTGGAAAACAGACGAGTGAGAAAGAAAGCCGCGTTTGCTTAATGGGGGGAAGTCTGCTCGGTGTGTTAATCACTCTGCGATGACAATGAGTCGAGCGATCGTCGTTTGACGAAGACGTTCGACGCTTTAATGCGCTGCTGACTGAGGAAGGGACATGAGCCTGACCGGAAAACGTATAAAAAAGCAGATTCGCTTTCGATGACCGAAGCTGGTGTCCAACAGAGGGGAATGGAACTACAGCTAAGGTTGTGGTCAGAAAACAGCGGCTAACAGCATTCAACTTCCACAACATCCATGAGCAAAAAACACCCTCATTTCCCCGACTCTCCCTGCGATGAATATGAGTCGAGCGATAGTCGTTTGACGAAGACGTTCGACGCTTCAATGCGCTGCTGAAGGGACATGAGCCTGATCGGAAAACGTATAAAAAAGCAGATTCGCTTTCGATGACCGAAGCTGGTGTCCAACAGAGGGGAATGGAACTACAGCTAAGGTTGTGGTCAGAAAACAGCGGCTAACAGCATTCAACTTCCACAACATCCATGAGCAAAGAGCACCCTCATGTTCCCGACTCTCCTCTTCCCACAACACTCTGCACAGTCTCCCAGCGAGACACGATCCCTGCCTCAGGCCAAACAAAAATTCAATCTGTCGCGTCAGAGTTTCTGATTTCACATCAAAAACTGTCATATCACAGTCAATCACAATGCACCGAGTTCCGCAACACGGACAACACACATACACACACAGAGAGCAAAAACAAAGCCAAAAAAATAAAAGGCAAACTGAACGTCCTCGGGGGCAAAGGATTTCCATGTCACAAAACCCCCGAACACGCACCAAACCTGACCATATGCGATGAATTTTCCATCTCTCCTAATGCCCCGTCCATCGCCGAACATCATTGGATTAGACTCGAGCAGGGCCACTCACTCTCTGCACACAAGAGGTTAGGGTTGATATCCACTCAGGGAAGGACGAACAAAAAAATTAAAGGATCTCATTGAATTTTCGGTGTGGCATATGTAAAATGTGTAAAGTGCTGGATGAGGTCTTAATTTAATGGCAAGGAAGCACTCCTTTGCACGGTGATCATCACCGGCAGCAGTGTGCCGCATCTCTCCCCTCCCCCTATGCTCGCAGTAGTCCTGCTGAGCAGACAAAAGGATGAGTCAATCAAATCTCAATGATGAGGGCTTAACGGCAGGATAAACACCCCTCAGTCGATCAAAGTAGATAATAGCCCCGAGGAGGGTGCGCAAGTATGCCTCAGCAAGTAGCGCAGCGTTTAAATGCGACAAGCTAAGTGCTTCAATGCAGCCAATGTACCGTGAGTAATCCCTTGTTACTAGCAACAACGCCAACTAAATCACAGAATCCCCGAAATGATGACTTTCGGACAGGACACGGACCGCGCGACCTAGAACTCGGTCTCGACATAAGCCAGCACTGCGGATGCGAGTGTTGTGCGTAACTTGATATGGAAAACACAAACAAATGCGAAACATCTGCAAGGAAATGAAAAACAAAAAGCCTAAGGTGCCACCGGGGGATGGTGAGTAATCTCTTGCAAGAGATCACACATCAAAATGAGCAGAAGAGGAGACAGTTTTTCAGCGGAACCGCCGCCATCAGGCAGATGCCAAAGGTGGGCGACGGAAAAGGTGTCTTTGCAGAACTTGGGCGAGTTCACTTTTGTCGCTTAATCAGTCATTAGAAGACTGAAGCAGAATAACTTACCCGGAAGAGCAGAGATTAAGCGCATTCTGCGGAAAAGGAAAAGTAGGTACTTCCATCCTACGTTTCACTTCCTTTTTTAATTGAATGTCAAGAAGTTGAAATCTGCGGAACTCAGAAATGAACGGTGGGCTCATGCAGCTCTAACCAGTGAGACACTTTGACGGGTATTTTCTCTGGAGAACTTGTCGTTTTCCGGTTTATTTAACGAAGCTGCAACAAGGTTGGATTAAACAGGCGACAAGGTGGTTGTGGAGAAAGGCTATAATAAATGCCTGATGGATCTTTGGTGACGACTGTCAGGAACTTTACCTAGAAGCCAGCAATGAAGGGTTACAACTGGTAGGAGCAGGTGATACGTTGGATTTTGCGGGAATTAATTTTTCAGTTCGGTAGAATCGAGACCAAGATATTATTGTCATTAGAGAGGAGTGCCCAATTGTTTGTTTTTCAATTACTAGTATGTTCAGCTCACACGACAGTCAAGCGGCCATTAGAGCAATTTCGGCTGTAGAAACCAAGTCCAAGTTGTCGCGAAGAGCTCAAGGTTCTTGGCACGCAGCATTTCGATCACTCTGTCTCAGTTCATAGCGGCATAGCCGGCAACGAGGTAGCAGACGAACTTGCCAGGAAAGGGGCCGAAACCGACCCATACCAGGCAGTCCCATGGCTTGATCCACCTCTATATGATATCAAGAAGAAAGTGGACAATAAAATCACGGAGTTAGCTAGTGGAGTTCTCTTGCCACATGTGAAACCTCACGAACGATATGGCTTAGACTCAACAGCACAAAGACCAACATACTGCAGCAGAAAGGTGCTGCGAATGATGGTCGGACCGATAACTGACCATAATCATCTGCGATACCGTGACCACAAAATGGGACTCACCCTTGATACCACACGCAGAGGCTGCGGAGATGACGAAGAAATTGAGGATACCTCCCACAATCTCTGTCGATGCCCCAGAACTGTGGGGGAATTCTTCTTCCAAGACTGTCATGGAATATCAGATATCCCACTAAAATCTCTTTGCAGGTTTATAAGCATCTTTGGTTGGCTGATTGGCGGTCCACAAGAAAAGAGACCCTTTTGACTGCGCCAACTATCGAGGGATCGGTCTCCTTAACATATCGTACAAGATCCTCTCCGCCGTCTTGTGTGAACGCCTGAAACCATTCGTCAATAACCTGATAGGTCCTTATCAGTGCGGTTTCAGGCCGGGAAAGTCCACCATCGACCAAATTTTCACACTGCGGCAGATCCTGGAAAAAACCCACGAGATGCAGATCGACACCCACCACCTATTCGTCGATTTCAAGGCCGCATATGACAGCGTGCATAGAGACGAGCTATACAATGCCATGTCTAGTTTTGATATTCCAGCCAAACTCGTCAGATTGTGCAGGATGACGATGGAGAACTCTCGCTGCTCCATCAAGGTCGGTAACGAACTCACCGAGACCTTCAATGTCAAAAAAGGTTTTAGACAAGGCGACACGCTGTCATGTGATTTCTTCAATGTCATACTTGAGAAGATCGTGCGAAACTCAAATGTCAACACCAGAGGCACGATCTTCCAAAAGTCCGTTCAACTGCTTGCCTACGCGGACGACATTGACGTGATTGGACGAACACAGCGAGCTGTCAATGAGGCTTTTGCTAGCATTGAAGCGGAAGCGGCTAAAATGGGTTTGGCAGTTAATCAGGGCAAAACAAAGTACATGCTGTCATCACGAAAGGAGGCACAACATCGACGCCTCGGACAGAGCGTCATAATGGGCAGCAGAAACTTTGAGGTAGTCAAGGACTTCGTCTACCTTGGCTCTGCAGTAAACAGGGACAATAACACCCGTACCGAGATCAAGCGCAGAATTACTCTTGCCAATCGCTGTTTCTTTGGGCTCAAGAGGCAATTGAGTAACAGAGCCATCTCCCGAAACACCAAGTTGACTTTATATAACACCCTAATCATCCCCGTCCTGCTCTATGGCGCAGAGACATGGACGCTATTGAAAGCGGATGAAGAAGCTCTTGGTTGTTTTGAGAGAAAAGTTCTGCGTGCGATCTTTGGTCCTGTTTGTATTGATGGCGTCTGGAGAAGGAGATTCAACCACGAACTGTACGGGCTGTACAGCGGGATGCACCTAGTTAAGCGTCTTCGGATCCAACGCTTAAGATGGCTAGGTCACGTAGAGCGGATTGACACTACAGCTCCGGCCCGAAGAGTCTTCGATTCCGAGCCTTTGGGATTACGCATAAGAGGGCGTCCTCGAACAAGATGGCGCACACAAGTGGAGAAGGACCTCAACCAACTTGGTGTGCACAACTGGAGGCAGCTGGCGAAAGATCGTGCTGGCTGGAGAGGCTTGTTGGTTGAGGCCCAGGTCCACCACGGACTGTAGCGGCAAGCAAAGAAGAAGAAGAAGATTGTTTGTTAAACTAGTTTTAAGCATTTTTGTATAGTATTTAAGCATATCATGAATGAAAAAATAAAAATGAATTCCAAAAAAAAATTGATCTGTTGTGCAGAAAGGTTTCAATGGTTGGAAAATTAAAAAAATAATAAATTTGAGGAAAAAGGGAATAGTACAGTAAAACCTTTCTTTATGGACAATTCGCCATGGTATCGGCATGAAGACATCGTATATTTCTACTCCTCCAGACCGGACACCCTTACATAACGGACAATCATGATGGTCCCGCGGCTGTCTGCTATTGAGAAGTTTCACTGTAGTTTTGGGTATAGGGTGTTAGGGGTAGTCGGTGCGATAGAAGAATATGATGCATACTGAGCAGGCCAACGATCTGTTGTGCAGAGAGGTTGCATTGGTTGAACAATTAAAAAATACAAAATAAATAAATTTGGGAAAAAGTGAATAGTACAGTGAAACTTTTCATTACGGACACCCCTCTTTATGGACAATCCGTCATGGTATCGGCATGAAGATAATCGTGTGTTCTAGTTTCTCTGTAGTTTAAAGTGTTAAAGAAGTGAGCATGGATGGGAATTTGAACAAGAATTTCTCATATGTATGTTCTTAGAGTTACAGAGAATGGCAGTCTCTGAATGACAACTGAATGAGCACGGCGTGAATGAATTGTCTACTGGGTTGCCTAGATATTGACGAGATATTGATAGCAGTCTTTATTGTGAACTTTTTTTCACAATACAAATGCTAAAGACAAATAATGAGACCGTATTACCGTCACTTCTGGAAACGATTGAAGCTAAGAAAAAAGAACTGGTCTTCAGCGAATGGGCACATTTTTGGATGAGAGAGTACGTCAACAAGCAAAGTTGCCGGAATTGTAACGATGTCAATTCATAGGCTCTCATATTTTCGGTTCGGTTCGAGGTCTCATATGAGGCATTGTGGAGCGGTGATATCACCAGGTCGCGCTTCTTGGAAAATAAGGTCATGTGACTTGGACCCAAACAACTGTTAAGGCGTAAGTCTCTGCCAATAAGCTGCAAGGCGACCAGTACCTTTAATGTCGGTATAAACCACGCCATCGCTAAAATCTAGCCTAATCTATGTCTTAGTCTAACACCATCGAAAATGGGACATCTTAGATAAGCGGTGCCTACTGAGGAGGATGTCATAGCCCACACCTAATAAAGGGCGTTCCATAATTCATGCAAAATGTCTCGATTTAGAATTTAAATGTTTTATTTACTCGCAAAGTACACAGATGTATGCAAAGGGGCGTCGTATAAATGGCGGCTTTGTTGGCAAGTAAATTTTTCGAAAATGCCCATTTTGCATAAATCTGGCTCAATTTCAATTTACCTCTTTCAAGGTGCTGGTGGTCGTGGGCTTCTTTTCATAATCCTTTGAAATCCCAAAGAAAAAAGTCGTGGCGTTAATTCGCAGGATCTGGACGGTTTCAAATTGCCAAAGTGGGCATTTGCCCTCGCGATCAAACGGCACATCACTGGAGCGGTCGATCAGCGGTAGTAGCCTGACTGTGGGTATGGCAATGGACCAACATCGTTTAAGTGTTCACTAGCAGCAAAATTCACCTACCTACGTAGGTCTTGCTTATTACAACGTTTCACATAGGAAATTACGACTACCTTTCGTTGAGTACATCACGGGATGGACTTGGGTCATGTGGCACCGTCTTGTTGATACCACATGTTGGTCTTGCAATTTAGGCCTTAAAAACTGGGTTAATATGGCACGATAACGAAGACCATTAATTGTTGCTGCTTGAACATTTCCGGAGGGAATTGCCGCCAGCCCAAAACAGTCACGTCTTGTGGATGCATTTATTTCTCAACAATTACTCGTGGGTTTTCTGAACACCAAATGCGACAATGAGTTGATGATAACGATAAAGACGAAAATAAAATGCTACATTTATGCAGAATGGTCATGCTAAATTTTGACATGGGAGTGCGTATGTTTCAGCAATCCCGTGGGCTATTCCCCATATAACCGCAACTATATGAAAGGAGTGGAAAATGAGTGGAAAATCTTTTTTTCTATCAGAATCAGTATGGGACACCCATTACCAATGAGAGGCCCTTTTAATTAAATACAGAGAAAAAAAAAAACTCGTTGATATCTGAGACATGCAACGTGCTTTCTTGGAAAACCTCTTCGCTGGGTTTTGAAGGAAAAGGCAGTGGACCCAGCAACATTTTTTTTAAAACATAAGCCGTGTAACAAGAACGACTGATAAGCGTCTTATTTAAGATTTTTTTAATTAATCTTGAGCTTGACCATTTATACGTGGATTGAAGCATCATTACCCGATGCCGAGATACATACTTATTCTGCACGGTTCAGATAAGAGCTGCACGCACACTCAAAGCATTCAAAGATGTCAGTCGTTATTTAGACCGAAGCACTTCACCGACGTAACTGGTACGCTACAATGGGTAACTATAAATTGAACATAGTTATGAACTCATCTATATCTTGGCTTCGCAGTTAATTTAGCACATAATTTAAGAGCATCTATGTGCTGAGAGAGAGATGTGCAAGAGAGCTGACGCAAATGGCGGATTTTTTGTTTGAGGTCTCAGAATCGCGGATTCTTTTCGAATTCACGAAAATAAGTCTTACAGCTTCGACACGAGATGCTTTATGTGTTCCACGTGACATACACGAGAAAACGTAGATTATCCAGACCGGAGGTATGTACCGGAGGTATGTATTTATTTCTCTTAAATCACTTTTAAATATAATATAAAAACAAATCCAGATACAAATTCAGTACGTTAAGATCTACAATTTCTGGTGGCATTCGATATTTTATACTGATTGAGTTCAAATAGTGTTGAATGCCACTTCAAAAGGAACAATGCAATGCGATGGGGTGGGGTGTTGAACAAAAAAAATTGAGAAAGAGAAACAATTTTTAGTAATTTAATTCATTTAACGTGGAATAAAAGTAAGATCAAAATATTAGAAGTAAACTATAATAATCATGAGAAAACAGCCAACTTTGTACGCGCTTTAGAAAACATTTGGACATGTGAACACATCTGATTTTTCCGGGAGGACATTAAATAACGAATAAGAATTTAATGAAGAAAATAAGATTGTCTACATGCAGTGGTTCGATATAGTTTGGTACTTGTAACAGATTAAGCGAGTTATTACGAGGTTATAGTTTGAGATTATAAGAAAGTTTCGGCTACCAGAATGCTTTTAGAACCTTAAAACCGTGTAAGTGACGAACAGGAAGAATCCCTAATTGACAAAATTAAGGAAACTAGGGTGCCTGCCGGGTTTACGACAAATCTTTCGGACAGCATTCTTTTGCAAGACTAATAAAGGCTGAATTTTGTTTTGGTAGCCACCACCCCATAGAATTTGAATTAAAGAGGCCATAATAAATTGTGGTAAGCAGCTTAGTAGAACATGTATAACGAAGGCAATAGAAATGCCTAAGCGTTGTGATAAAATACTTCTTCAATGCCTTAGCGTGAGATGCAAATTTCATATTACAGTCAAGTAGGTACATAAATTCGTCTACATTCTCTCAATTTTCACTAGCATAAAATAACTGACCAAACACACTGGTTGCACATTTACATTGACATATTGGGTCTGTAACTTAATTTGAACGTTTATCTAAGCAAACATGTACAATAGTATTATTCAAAGATTTGCCCATCTAAAGCTGACTTTTTCCCATCTTTCTGGCAATTTGTGGATCCCTTCCCAAAAGAACTGCGCCGGCTTGGCAGCCAAGAATAAATCAAGCTCATTTTTGATATTCTGCTCTGATGTGAACCGTATTTCAGTGAGGGCCTTCTGCATCGACCGGAACAAATGGTAGTCAGTAGGGGCAAGGTCTGGGCTATAAGGCGGGTGGGGTAAAACTTCCCATCGACTGTTTTCCAAATAGTTCTTAACCGGAATAACAACTTGGGGCCGAGCGTTGTGATGATGCAGAATTATTGCCTCGAGTCTGGTCGCATATTCCGGGCGTTTTTCGGCTACTGCTCTCCTCAAACGGATTAATTGTGTCCGATAGCGTGGTTCATTGAAGGTTTCACCCGGTTTTAGCAGCATAATACAGCACACCCTTCTGATCCCACCAAATACAGAGCATTACCTTCGCAAAATGTGTATTCGGCTTTGCCGTTGATTTGGCAGGTTGGCCAAGCCAAAATGACCACTTTTGGCACGTTTGCTCAGCTAGCGCATGTTCACCATAAACTTCCACCAAAATACGATGAATTTCGGCAGCAGTTTTCTTCATATTAAAGTAATGAAGAAGAACTCCCCGCAAAAACACTTTTTCAGGCACAAAGTTCGACATATTTGAGTGAAAAAAAAATTATTGTTGTTTACGCTTCAAATGAATGACATTTACTGAAATGACGAACAATGACAGTAGCTTTCCAACGCTTGTTCCAATGGAATAATAGAAGTTACGCCATCTCTTAGCAAACCGCACGAATTAAGTTATAGACCCAATAATTTACATTTTTTGCAATTAGGTGCATGAAAGTGTGTGTGTGTTCAGCGAACCATTGTCTTAGAGTGAGTACATCGCAATTTATGTCAGCATTGAGATTTTAGGGACTGTTGACGCTCTTCGATAACCCAAAATCGTCAGAAAAAGCTGTAGGTAAGTCTTTAAGATTGAGGTGGAAGAGTGAGTTGATATGCATTAAAAAGAGAATGGGACCTAGGACTGAACCTTGTGGTACCCTAAGTCTGATCAATTGCAGTTCACTTCTAGTCTCATTCAACTTCACTCTCTGTGATCTATCATTCAGATATGAGTTAAACCATTCAAGAATGAAAGCACCCACAGGTACAGGGAATTGCGATTTTTTTGCCTATAGATTGTCCTTGCTTTGAAATAAAAATCCACCTTCAGGAGAACTGATGACAAGTGGAAGATGTCAGCGGCATGTGACACTAAGGAGGGAAAGTCGAACTTTTGTAGCTGTTTGGAGTCGATCGCATTGGAGTCAGCAGGTATCCACCGCTATTAGCTATTCGTTGAAATTTAAATCTGAACCACTTCCATACCGTGCTGTACTCAAAGAAAAGTCCTCGTAGTTTCCTAAGTGAAACGTAGTATCAAACAAGACCTACGCAGGTAGGGTAGTGAATTTTGCTGCTAGTGAATTCACCAGAACACTTAAACGATGTTGGTCCATTGCGATACCCACAGTCGGGCTACTACCGCTGATCGACCGCTCCAGTGATGTGCCGTTTGATCCCAAGGGCAAATGATGACTGGACCAGATTTGGAAACCGGATAAAGATTATTAACACAGCCTTCACTGGGATCTGTACCGGTTTCCCCTTCGGCACTTAGCCAACAGCTTAAGAAATAATTCAATCCGAAAATTACAAGCAATATTCACCAAATGCAACATAGGACTGATCTGAACTTAGATAGTCCTGAAACTCACTAACTTCCACTGAAAAGAGATGTGTCGCTGGCAAAAATCTGAGCTAAGACTCAGAGGATATTCTTCTCTACGACACCATGATCCTCACCTCACCTGCAGCACAGCGCAACTCAATGTGCCACGACAGCCACAATTTCCTGCCAACTGATTAATGAAGCCCATGTAATCACGAAAACCACGTAAAAGAGAAGGATCTGAGTGCCTCGTTGTGGTCTGCACTTCAGCTTTGAGGATGCGAACTCAAAGTGCTTCTTACATGTGTGGTCACTTACCTCCGATGCATTAGTCGATTACAAAGAACTTATCCATCAAATCCATGTACATTAGGCCGTCAACCACAGCAAATTGACCAGCACCCAAAGCAGTCCTCGCCATCGTATCCCTAATTAAATCTAATGAACTTTAATTTAATTCCCCGACACAATTTACCAGCCGCCTGTTCAGTCTGTTTTACAAAAATCAAAATTATTGTCAAAACAAGGATCCATTAAAGCGGCTGAGTCAAAAACCAACACAAGATCCCCCAGCAGAAAAGGTAGAAATTCAATTATTCCAAAACAAAACCGTCCCTTAAAGAGGGGGAGGCAACAAAATTAAAAGCTACAGAGAACTGATAACAAAATTACAAATTACAAATCACAGATCCAGGACTTCAACAAAAACCGCCCCAATTACGGGCAAAGTCCTTTGAGATTCCATCGAAAATACATAAAACTTACGCCTCACGAGGGCGACTAGATCCTTTGCAATTAGGTCGGCCCTTACACAGACACACACCCAGGTACACACCAACACCGCGCCCAGTCGCCCTCCTCGGATCCGAGGACGAAACCACCCGCATAGACAAAGTTCTCGGTGTAAATTTGAAAATAGCAAAAGAGGACACACAGAACACACCAAAACCATCAAGGATGACACTTGAGATTTTCCGAAATAAAAACATCAAGGACGACATCGAAAGAAAACAAAATTCAATTTTCCGTTTTCTGAATAAAGAAGTCCCCCAGTCTCCCCTCTCAGGACATGAAAGTCCTTCGCCGACGCAATAGGCACCTGCCACAGCCTACCGATGCCTAGTCTCCACAGCAGCATAGACGCGCCGTGCCGCGCTCCGCCTTCACTCCCCCACGTCCACGCGTTTCATTGTCGATGAATCAATGAAGTTTCAAAAAGGCGCTCTTTCAATTGCAAATTAAAGATCCACGCACGCCAATAAAAGGATACGCAGGACGACATGAAAAAGTGAAATTTAATTCTCCTCCCCACACCCGCCGCCCGCTCCGGTATCCGATAGCACCACCCGAACAAAGGCACACGGGCGGCTGCCGCGCCGGACGAGGGGAGGTATAAATGTTGACAGACCGAAAAATAAAAATATTTTCCTGTGTTACTGAGCAAAAATAAAAGAGAGACAACAAAGCAGGACACAAGAACAACAGCACAAAAAGGACGAAAATCAAAATTAAAGTGAATTTTAAAGACTCCAAGACCGCGTTTCGCGTCGCGCACACGTCTCTGTCTCTGTCCGTGTTGCCGTCCCGCTCGGGCACCGTGGTAAATAAATGGGGGTTCGACGTGGTACATAACGCCTTGGCCACGCCCTCCTCTTCATCCCAAACACACACAAACACACGCCGACCAGCTATTTCGTTCCCTCAGTCGCTTCGTAGGCATTTGAGCGAAGTCGACTTCGAAAAACGAGGGGAAATGCGAGTCGTGGTGAAAAAGTAAAGCGACACGAATCAAAAGAAAACAAGAAAAACTCACCTTATGAGGTCCGGTAGGCGTTCCACAACCTTGGGGTGCGAGTGCTTCTTCGTATAAGATGGAGATAGCGCCACTGTGCAGGCCAACATGATTTCTGTGGACAGCTCGACGGGATGCTGGGGTGACTTCTCCTCGGGCAGCTGGGGAAGACAAGTCGAAATGCTGTGCGTTAGAGCGAGATGGATGGCAAATGCATGTTTAGATTTGAAATGGAGTACACGAAACACTGAAAGCTGGGGTGGTGGGGAAAAAATTCACGTAGAAAATGGTTTATTGAATTTTTAGACACATTTTTTCCTTCCTCCTGCATTCCTTTTTTCGTTTCGCCGTTTGGCTTGCTGTCGTTTTTGAATGGAAAATCAATAATGAGATGAAAATTTTGGGGAAAAAAGAAAACAAAAGCAAATGGAACACCTCTCTGGCACTTGCACTTTCGCTCTTCCAGGTGCGTTTAGACACCGCCGCCGCCGACGATGGTGATGGAGAGGAAGCGATGACCTCTCTGGTGGCCGGATTTTGGAGTCGGACAGACGTACATTTTAAATGGGGTTGGAAAGCGAATTTAGCGTAACAGGAAAAGGATGCTTTAATGACTGTTTTCGTTGTTGGCTGAGAGTTCCGGCACTTGGTATAGTATTACAAGGCCCCTGGGCTTTGCAGACACGTAGGGACTATTTGAAACTCTGTCATAACTGTGAATGTTCCCTAGCCCGGAGTACACCTGACCTGATTGCGTGGACCACAAAAATCGAAAATGGTGACCAGTTGCATTTGATGCTTAGAACATGCTCATTCGCCTCTTTAAGTGACTTAATGGGAACAGTGCTACAAGAAAAAATATAGACTGGTTTAACTTTTGCACACCAAATGCGATCACAGTCCCTGAGTTGAATTTGTGTGGTATTTCATCACAAATTGGTGACCAACCGTGGAAGCAAGAATTCGATTTTCTGGAAAAACAGAGTTTTAGCATTTGGGACCGTATGACTTTCAATGCGTCGATTATTGTTTGTTTGTTTGGATGTTAGGATAACGACTTTCCGCATGTACCAGGAAGTCTGACTATTCGATCGGGGAAATCTGTAAAGTGGACGGAATGGGAACAAGCGGTGGACGAGGAAAAAAAAAAGTGAAGTAAATGCTACCTTCAAGAAATTACACACAACATTGTTGTCTTGTAGGTTAGGCTAGGTTAAAGTGGCTCGCTGCTGCAAGGAAAAACATCCACACCTAGGCCAACATAGGCCACCACGCAGATCTGTGTATACCTATTCCGCAAGCCAATTAGTGGTTTTAGTAAAGCAAAGGAGATGGCTGACACTAGTGCTGCCCAGTTCAGCCAGATTGCCGAAGTAGTGGGCCTCCCATTCATTTGAATCTGCGGGCAGAGAGAGCACTGCAGCTACACAGCTCCACAGTTTCTTCCCCATCCTAGTCCCTACAACTTCTGCAGAAGTCATTGTGAGGAAGGCCAAGTTTAGAGGCGTGAATTCCAATGGCGCAATGCCCTAGACGCCAATGCGGTCTAAGATTCGGCCTTCTTAAACTAATCAGGTTGAGCGAACGCTTAGGGTCGATCGTAGGCCAGAGTTGTTTGGTAATGAGGCTTCCTGTGCCGTTTGCCCATCTGTGGTTCATTTGAACTAGTGTTTCCAGTCTTAG
The DNA here is from genome assembly GCA_905231855.2 of Eristalis tenax. Classification (NCBI taxonomy): domain Eukaryota; kingdom Metazoa; phylum Arthropoda; class Insecta; order Diptera; family Syrphidae; genus Eristalis; species Eristalis tenax. Next base: position 73,940,164 of record HG993125.1, on the reverse strand, counting down.
CAGATGTTTTATAGTCGCGATAGGCAGGGAGGTCGGGTCTTCAATCGGAAAGAGGACAGAAATTGTACCCTTTCTAGCGAGTTCGTCCGCTTCGAAATTCTATGGAATGTCACAGTGTTCCGTCACCCACATAAGTTTGGCCCTCTCGTTAAGAGATAGCAAGCTGGGCAGCGATCTCAGTCTGATCGCCTAGCTGCAGTATGTTTATAGTAGGTTTAGAGCACAGCGGTTGAGGCAGTTCTTATTGCTCCGCTGATACTTACGAACGCCATCCGGCGAGTAGTATGAGCTTGATGTTCTTTCCGAATGCAGTTCACCAAATTGCTGTTGTCTTGTACAAAGTGTGACAATTAGGAGCTATAACTCTGAGTAATGGACTTAGTTCATCTTGGTGAATAGGTGGTCAAAACAACACAAGTTTCCAGATCAAACGCAGAATAGCTCATCAAGAGTAAACACTGTTACTTTCGAATTAGGAGGCAACTAAGTTATACCAATCCTGCTCTACAGTGGAGGAGAACTGTCCTGAGACAGTGACATGAGTCTAACCTGGATACAACGCCCAAGGTGACACTTGCCTTCCATTGGGACCTTGCAACAAAGGTCTCTAATTTTAAAGTTAATATAGAAAGGTACCACCTTGGTGGCCGCAATTGGAGGCCGGGCCAGCCCTAGCTGGAATGGCTAATAAATTTATGTGAGTATGTCACACCTATACCAAATGCAAACGAAAAAAACACATGGAAAGATATCGGGTCTGATGGCGGAGTGGGTTGGTGCGTTGCTCACGTTTTTTGCAGGTTCTGTAGTCAAACCCGACTGATGCTATTCTCTTTTATAGGCCACTTCTTTTGTTTTGTTTTGACGAATAAACATTTTATATTGTGTTTTCCGAAGTATTCTATTTGCAATGAAATTTGTCGTGGAACCAAAATACACATACGTACAAATGTCAGCCAAGAAGGCAATTTTTGATATTCTGTTCTGATGTGAACCGCATTTCAGTGAGGGCGTTCTGCATCGTCTGGAACAAATGGTAGTCAGAAGGGGCAAGGTCTGGGCTATAAGGCGGTGGGCGGTGGGTAAAACTTCCCATCGACTATTTTCCGAATAGTTCTACCCGGTATAGCAACGTGGGGCCGAGCGTCTGCCTCGTGTCTGGTCGCATATCCCATCCCGCGTTTTTCGGCTACTGCTCTCTTCAAGCGGATTAATTGTGTTCGGTAGCGTTCTTCTTTGATGGTTTCACCCGGTTTTAGCAGCAGATAATACAGCACACCCTTCTGATCCCACCAAATACAGAGCATTACCTTCGCGCCATGGATATTCGGCTTTGCCGTTGATTTGGCTGGTTGACCAAGCCAAAATCACCACTTTTAAATCGTGTAAACCACTTTTGGCACGTTCGCTCAGCTAGCGCATGTTCACCATAAACTTCCACCAAAATACGATTACTTTCGGCAGCAGTTTTCTTCATTTTAAAGTAATGAAGAGGAACTCCCCGCAAAAACACTTTTTCAGGCACAAAGTTCGACATATTTGAGTGAAAAGAAATTATTGTTGTTTACGCTTCAAATGAATGACATATACTGGAATGACGTACAATGACAGTAGCTTTCCAATGGAATAATACATGTTACGCCATCTCTTAGCAAACCGTTAGTAGTAGACCCAATAGTTTGTCATATTTTCCCTATCATCCGCCAAATTCGCATATTGCGGTTCAGAGCGCTCTAGCTCATGCTTAACGAAACATTCGTATGGTTGTGTGCTACCTGTCTTGTGCTTAACGAATGTTCGCCATCGTTCATGTACGACATTATAGCTTGGCTAGCTCATTGGGGTGCGTGTATTCGCTCCCAATCCCCCCCATGCGCGTTCGACACTACATCATGCTCTCTAATGCGCATTATAGTTGAGTCATTATGGTCCTCGAACCGTGTTCCTGGCTGTGTTATCAAAAGGGACACATAAGGGGAATCACAAGAAAAACGCGTTTACTGTTCGTGGAAATTTCGGGGTTTCATTTTTATCCGCAATACTTAAAGGCTTTACGCAGTCTTAAATGAAAAAAGTCAATGCTAAATGAAAAATGTCAAAGTCAGGGAAATGACCGAATGGCCGAACTGGCTCGTTTTCGTTCTTGTTCACATCTGCCATTATTAGTAATGACCCATATGACTTGAACCTGCAAACATAGCTAAACCTTTAAAACCAGAATTCGTTCGTATGGCCAGGCTAAGCTAAGTTCGAACCGCTTTTGGCTCGAATATTGTCAGTATTCGCGAAGTCAAAAGCGACTAGGACTATTTACAACTGTCTTGTTTTCAGCAACAAACAATTTACCAAGTTACGTTCACGATCCAACACTTTGTTAGACTGCAGGAAACGACAAAGCTCGATCTGTCTTTACTTCTGAAGATGTGAAACTGATTCTTTTATTCTTCGTCTGCGAGTGCGCCGGAGAGGAGATGATTCTGAATCATCCAGGAGAAGATCTTGCCAGACTCATGCGCCAAGTCCGTACAACTGTTAGCGGACGCAGATGACATTGACGTGATTGGCAGAACACAGCGAGCCGTCAATGAGGAGTTTGCTGGCATTGAGACGAAAGCATATGTTGTCCTCAAGACAGAGTATACAACATCGACATCCTGGACAAATCATCAGAAGTGGGCATCTATAACTTCGAGGTAGTCCGTAGTCGTTGGCTCCGTAGTCGTTGGCTCCGTAGTCGAACACCGTCAGCGCGGAGATCAAAAGCCGAATAACTCTTGCCAACCTTTGTTTCTATGGGCTCAAGAGGCAACTGAATAAAGGAACCATCTCCCGAATGGCCTAGCTGACTTTATACTATGACACTGTTCATCCAAGGCCTGCTCTACGGCGCGGCTCGGAGGCATAGACAATCTCAAAAGCTGATGAAGAAGTCTTTGGTTTCTTCGAGAGAAATGTTCTGCGTGCGATTTCTGGTCCTGTTTGAGTTGAGGGCATTTGGGGGAGATGACTCAATCATGAATTCATAGGGGCTGCCTGTGAAGGCCCTACGGATTCAGCGCCTAAGGTGGCTGAGTCCTGTAAAGCGCGTGGATAACTCCGGTCCGACCCGCAGAGTCGTCAACTCCGAACCAGTGGGACAATGCAACAGAGGACGCCCGCGTCTAAAATGACGCACCGAGGTGGAGAAGGACCCCAGTTAACTTGGCGTGCGAAACTGGAGACAGCTAGCCAGCTGAAGAGGATTGATGTTAGAGGTCCAGCTCCACCCCGGCTCTAGATAAAGAAGGTGATAGGTCTTGCTTCCAGCAAGCAATCGTATTCGTGACACACTCACCGGGTTGTTCACAAACATGAAACTTCGTTCAACGCCCCCAAAAAAATGCGTGCTAAGGAACAGGCAACGAAATTTTTCTTTGAAATGCTCTTCTTTGCGTGCCCCTCGAGGTCTTGTCTGTGTCAGATAAGTTTTCTTCGAAGAACATAGGACTAGTCTCCATCTCCCGGAATTGAACCAGCAATTGTTTGTGCAGGAAATTGTTCCAATATTCCAAAAGCTCTGCGGCTTACTTTCAAATATTCAGACAGATGCTATTATTTTTCTGCAGATTTAATTCCACATGTACCCAGAGCTACATGTTTTTTTTTTCAATTTAATATTCATTTAAGTGTGGACTGGAATCAACTGTTTAAATATTCCGGGTCACATTGGCTGCAGCCGTCAACAATTCTGTCTTCAGACGAACTGCCGCTGCCCTTCAGTCTTAAAGGATGCAATAGCAATCTTTTTTCCGGATGATCAGAGTTGGGCAATCCATGGAATCCATGGAGCCTCAGCGCTTAGCTTATTAAAAGAAAACGCCTCCGACTCTTGGGTTACTTAACGTCACTTTATAGAGCAATAAGCATCCCCACTTGAACGCACACGCATACCGCCAGGTAGCTGGTAATCAGCAAAATAAAAATAACGAACCAGTCCATTGAGGATTATGACATGCCCCACAGGAGTCCCCGATCAAATCATTTCATCGGATAAACCTGAAAAATCAATCATTACAATACCGCCACGTGTGATGGTTCTATCCCTGCGCGGCGAACCCTATCGGCTGTGGTGAGTTCTTGGGTACCTTCCTATCACCGTGCACTACCGATACCATCCCGGGCGGGTCTAGAAGAATAATAAACCAAATTTAAGTGTCTCCGCGACTGGGAACGTTCATAACGTTCGTCCGTTTATCTACCGACTACTGACATCAAAAAGATAATTTATCACCTAATAGGCCAAATAAAGTTTTCGTTTTATTTATTAGCCATCATTTTGTCAATTCCTTCTTCAATGCGTTTCTCGACGGTCGGTGGCGAGGCTTTGGGGTCTTCTCGCGTTTTATGCGAGAAGAAGTAAACTTTAACGCACTTTGATTGTCGGTTCATTTGCGCTCTGCCGGCTTATGTTTATTTTTACGATAATGGATAGACTGACATCTCGATACACAAGACATCGCACCAGCGCCCGTCAAAAGCACTTGAGCTCCTCTAATTTATTGATTTCGGGACAGCAGACTTGCCACAAAGAATGTGATATGCGTGTCTTGCTTATTTTTTTGTTTTATTAGTCGTTGCTGGTGCTGGTGCTCCTCGGCAGGGCTGATTCCCCTCCTCTGTCCTCCCGCGATGCGATGCGATGCCAAACAACAATAACAATAAAACAATGATGATGGCCGACGACAGCAACGGTAAGAGCGTAGACAACGACAATGCGTATAATGACGACAACATAAAGCCGTTTAAACGAGGTAGTTGCGGCGGTCAAAGTGACACACGCGTCCACTGGCCACCGTCCACTGTCCACGACGTCTAAGGTTGATGAACGGAGGGGAAAACAATGGAGTTTGTGGTGCACGCTCCTCTGCGCACAGTACTTGACCCGGGTGCGATCAATTCATCATCTCGAGTCGCAAGCGGGCACAAGTGGCGCCACTCGCTTGACGTTTATCCGAATTAATGGATGACACTGTTGCACCAGGCCCCACCGGCAGGTTCGCGTTCCTGCTCTTGACAGATAAGAGTTGTGGGTTGACTTCGGCTAGGCAATAAATGCAGACCGGTGGTCCACTTACGGGTTAGGTGCGTCTGCGGCTATTAAAATGGTTTATTCCGTCTTTTTGTATCGTTTTCTTTTTCGGCTTCACGAATAAGCCGGCTCCGTTGGCGGCGTGGGGAGGCACTGTGGACTCCATGAGTCCATGAGTCATGGCGGGCAGTCAGTTTTACGATCTTCAAAGTTCGAGATAAGACTGTTCATAAGGCACGTTTACGATTCTTATATGAGGTGGGCAAGCCCTTGCTGGCGCTGGGTTCCTCAAAATGGCTGTTCGTGCGGGAGATAAGGACGGAACTAGATAGCCCACCTAGTGATGCCGTAAACACTTCGTGATCACACACCCAGCCGATGATCCAATGGGAAAGTGGATCCATCGGACGAGGGTTATGGCCGGTGGAACAGAGATGTTCGTGGGTATGACCGAGCGTGCGAGAAAGGAACCGCTTGGATTTTTCACCGGAGAAAAAAGACATGTGACGATGTGCTAACTCTGATAAAATAGAATCAGAAGACTGAAAGTTCATTCCAGGATACCTTCCTCCGAGGAACTGTGTGAAATGAATCGCAGGACATGAGCATCATCTTTTCCTCAATCCAGATTCTGCTAGTGCTTGGATATAAATAATGATAATATGCGTGGTGCAACAGTTCAAGGTGGACCTGGGCCTGGCTTCTACAGCAACCACTTGTATTGTGCGTGTTATTGTTCAACCACGAGTGAATGGGATCTACAGTTTTATGCCGACTCAAAACGGCGAAGTTTGAGCACGCACATACGCACTACGCCACACAGAAGTGCTTGGCTATGTAGGGTATGGTGCTTATTAATATATAAATCGGGTATATCAATTGTTTCCAATTATTTGGCGTTCTTGAAAAGATTTTATTTAAGCCGCAACTACCCCTGCTGCTACCCGGGTAAGACACCGTTTCGACAATTACCCGAGTACCCGGTTGACAAAGGTACCCGGCATTGTTCGGAAATAAATACTCTAATTCTATACAAGAAGAAAGGGAGGAGCCGGTATTTTCGTGCCCGGGTACCGGGGCGGGTTCCCGGACATCGGGTATCAAGAACTCTAGTTCAGACAATGTACCATTTGATGGCCCATTGAATGCAGTTCTAAAAAAAGCATCAGATGCAGCCCATGAAATGTATGCCATGCCTCATCAAGTTGTGTCTGGATCCTGTTGTGATGGATCCAAAAATCTCTGGAGTCTCTGCATCGTGAAGATTATCAGCCTTCCATCAAGCTCTTTCCTTCTTCAATTTTGAATGACTTTATTCGTGTTTGTTTTTTTTTTCAAAATTTTAACGTTTATTTAAGAAAAACCTGTACAATATTCTTATTCGAAGTATTGCCCATCTGAAGCTATGACTTTTTCCCATCTTTCTGGCAATTTGTGGGTCCCATCCCAAAAGAACTGCGCCGGCTTGGCAGCCAGGAATGAATCAAGCCAATTTTTGATATCCTGCTCTGATGTGAACCGTATTTCAGTGAGGGCGTTCTGCATCGACCGGAACAAATGGTAGACAGAAGGGGCAATGTCTGGGCTATAAGGCGGGCGGGGGAAAACTTCCCTTCCACTGTTTTCCAAATAGTTCTTAACCGGAATAGCAACGTGGGGCCGAGCGTTGTCATGATGGAAATGTATTGCCTCGTGTCTGGTCGCATATTCCGGGCGTTTTTCGGCTACTGCTCTCTTCAAACGGATTGATTGTGTTCGGTAGCGTTGTCCACTGATGGTTTCACCCGGTTTTAGCAGCTCTTATACAGCACACCCTTCTGATCACACCAAATACAGAGCATTACCTTCGCGCCATGGATATTCGGCTTTGCCGTTGATTTGGCTGGTTGGCCAAGGCACAATCGCCACTTTGGCACATTCGCTCACCTAGCGCATGTTCACCATAAACTTCCACCAAAATACGATGACTTTCCGCAGCAGTTTTCTTCATATTAAAGTAATGAAGAAGAATTCCCCGCAAAATCACTTTTTCAGGCACAAGTTCGACATATTCGAGTGAAAAAAATTTATTGTTGTTTACGCTTCAAATGAATGACATTTACTGAAATGACGTACAATGACACTACAGTCCACGGTGGACCTGGGCCTCAGACCTGGATAAGCCTCTTCAGCAGACACGATCCTTAGGCAACTGCCCCATGTCACAGGTTTAGCATGTAAACTCAATTCATCAAGTTGTTTTTTGGTAATGAAACGCGTTTATCCGTGACCATAAACATGACCAAGAAAACCAATCCATTATGCCATTATTACGCAAATAATTGCGATACCGTATAGAAATGTTTCACTACGATGTACAAATGCTGCTACATCGTTTTTTATTTTGTAAAAAGTGGCGACGTGACATGGTGACAGTGAGCGTGGCGATACTTCGACGTTAAAAATGGTCGTTTGAGTCGCCGGTTTTTTTTCCGCAATACTCACTGCAGATCTTGTAAGTTCTATTCAGCACTCAACAACATGGGGCGACGACCTAAATAGATCATTTGCTTACACTCATCTTAGCGATTTAAGTTTATTTCAACGAGTTAAGGTGGACTTAACGGTTCGAAAAGTAGACCGTAAGGTCCTCTAAGTGTAACTCAACATACATCTTATCATCAAAAAAAAATTACGTTGTCAACCCTTGAGCGTAGATTTCTACGCATATGGGATTTTAGTGTGTTTTCCATGACTTGTTGATGATATTTTTTTCAAACATTTTGCTTTACTGCAATGCTCTATAACCGATGGTAACTTTTCTTCACCAGATCTAATTTCAATAGAATCATTTTAGAGTACATTTATGTTTTATGTTTTATGTTATGTATTTATGTTTCCTTCCAATGTACGAAACAGGTGCTATGTTATCGGTAAATGCAAGTGTAAACGATAAAACGTTTTTTTTGCATTCAAGAAGATGTAATGCTTTTTCACAACTATTGGGTCTATTACTTAATATGTGCGGTTTGCTAAGAGATGGCGTAACTTGTATAATTTCACTGGAACATGCGTTGGAAAGCTACTGTCATTGTACGCCATTTCAGTATATGTCATTCATTTGAAGCATAAGCAGAAATCATTTTTTTTCACTCAAATATGTCCAACTTTGTGCCTGAAAAAGTGTTTTTGCGGGGAGTTCCTCTTCATTACTTTAATATGAAGAAAACTGCTGCCGAAAGTCATCGTATTTTGGTGGAAGTTTATAGTGAACATTTTTTGACCAAAATCAAACGAAGGAAAGAATTTATTCTTTCTTACGTTGTGACCATTCAAAGCATCCAGGAGATACAAAACAGCGTTCGTTCACCTTGTATTGTTTCGCACGAGCCGACACCAATTGCTTCTCCCAAATGTGGTTGCATCTTCCAAAGATATCTAACATGTATAAGAACATTCTATCAGCCATTTGTTAGTCTATATTTTACTGGTTTCGACGGCATGTAACACATTCATGTGGATTGTAATAATCTGTCAACTAGTTAGACCATTTATCAAACAACTTATCTAAAGATCGTTTCTGTCTTCTACTCATAACCCCATGAAACCGAATAACTCGGTTCATATATACACATATCTGAACGACTTCTTTCATTCCGCAGTCTGCCAATTTGTTGTTGAATTGGCTGTGGTTTCCGCACTATACCATCTTTCGAAACGAGCTACGGATTTTCACTACCAGCAACTGGTTCGTTTGATATTTGATGACATCGTCCTCTTTAATGTCAGAATCACTGCCGTCTAAATGTAAGTCATCGCAATCACCAAGATTATCACTATAATTACCATCACTTTCGTTCAATAATGCTTCCAATTCTTCAACTATAACTAGACGCCCAGGTGCGTCGGCTTCCCAATATGGAACATCATCTCTAAGACCAGCCGGACGAATCTCCCAATTTTCGAAAGAAAAATACTGCGAATATGTACCGGACTGAAGGCACCACAGCAACAATAGGCTTTACGACCAAGCACGCATCATCCATCTGCAACAGTACATGGTGACAATGTTCAGAAAGCAGCTACTAGAAATGAACAACCGTCCTAACCAGGAAATCGGGAACCTGGGAAACACAATTCCCGGACGACGCTACCTCAACGCGTTAAATCTGCTAAACGAGCAGGACTTTCCAACGACGTCGAACAACGATCTGCATGGATTCTACCAGAGCAGCGATAGCAATCACCATCGAGGCTAAGTCGGCTAACACATCACCACCCCATCCCAAAGGGCCACCATGGGCGCACGGATTTGAACAACCCGATGTAAGCACCAGCCATTGTAGGACATAAAAAATAAACAATAAACCGACAATAATAATAAATTATATTAAATTAAACAAAGTACATCAGTTGGGCCCCTATTGTTGAGATGCTCTACTTATCCATATACGTTAAAATCTACTCACAAGGGTAGACAACGTAACTATCTCAATAACAACCGTTATAAAAATTAAAAAGCAGTGGATCATACGACTTTAGGTTCTATTTTAATAATGACAGTATTCGTGTTTTTTTGAGAATCTGTACTCAGCTCAGTATTACTTTTACACGCGAAGCAACAACAAAACAAATTACTGAGCAGAATGAGAGTGCGTTGAAGGACCTCTATTATCGGTGGCGCCTCTCATACTATTCAGATAACACCACTGATTCACAGATCCCATCCTTTATCCCATCCTTTATTTAATATACAAACGCTTGTACTGAATAAAACCATATTTGTGCAAATATTATAAAACACTTTTGACAAAAAATTAAATATAGGGGCGCTCTTTTCTCTTTTTGACAGAAAAAATTAAAATGAGATGAAGAGCGTTTTATTGAGGATCAATGCTGAGCTGAGTACTGAGTTCTCAATAAAACACGTCTAGTGGCATCAAATCTTGGAGAAATGTGTGAATAATTCAAGTATTCAAGAGCATGATTTTCAAGATCTGATATTTATTTGGAGATATTTGCCTTATTACGAATCTCATCCGAACAGCATTTCACCCGAAATATTTTTGTTCGCCCTAAATACCTGTTTTTCTTCCGAACTACGAAAAGGTTATTGTGAATTTCGCCCGAACAAAATTCCACTTCGAATCAGCTGTGACATTTCGAACAATTGTCAATTTGACAAGTAATGGGAAATGCAATTTGAAAAATAATTGGACAAGATTTGTATCCGCAATTTGGAGTTGCGTTTACCGTTGTTACAAAGATGTTTAGCCTATGTTAAATTTAATTAATACAGGTTACCAGATTTCAACTATACTTTATGGCTAAATATTTGCTGGATGTACTTGTCAACTAATTGCGGTTTCAACAAAAGTGAAACCCGCTTTTTTTTTGCAGAAGGTGGATACCAGAAAGGAGATGTCCACAATGATATCTCGGCCAACGCCAGACGAACAGTTGCTCAAGAATTTTACTGAAGACATAATATGCCAGGTCTCATAGGTTGTATTGATGGCACGTGCACATTAAATCGCCATTTTTTAACAGAAAAGGAAAATGTAGCATGAATGTTTTACTTGTAAGTAACACACTTCACTTAACATTGAAATAGCTATACGTAGCGGCTCTGCTTGACCGTCCTTATATTTGATAAGCGCTTCCGGTTGGCATTGCATAGCTCTTTTTTGATGCGAAATTCATAGCAGGCGAAGAGAAAAAAGGGAATTGTTTCAGGTGAAATACTGTTCGCGCTAGATTCATAATAAGGCTTAATGTAGAAGTTATAGGCCGAGTTCACAAACGCCACACCGCGGCAGCCCTGCAGGACTTGCGTTCATAAATGTAAATAAACTGCAGTGACTGTGCATGAGAGCAGTCGGCAAATGCGTTCATAAATGTGACAGGCAATCTGCGATCAAATTGGCAGTGATTTTTGTTTTGATGCAGGATTGCCGGGAAACCGAAAAGTGGACTTTTTCATGCGAAATTATGAACTCAACCATAGTCATTTTAAAAGTTGAAGGTCTTCGTCACGTCTACAACACAACGAAGAACTTTCGTTTTATAAACCTTTTCTTCTAACCAAGGACCATAACCATGGCTGTTGGCTGTGCCGTTGGTTACAATCAACCGGCAACAATCCTTTCAACCGGCACGACCTTCCTTATACGTTTTCCTATTTTTAAGACATATTTCTATTGCACCAGCTTATTTCGGAGGAATGCCATATTGCCCCTGGTTGGCAATAATTTTTTAACACGTATGCGTTGGAATGATGGCATATTTTCTAATGCGAGGACCAGCAGTGACGATCATAAAACTTTTAAGCTAGTTAACGAGTAGCATAAATTTATATTTGATGTTGGTACAAGTCCGTCTGTCCATTCGCTATGTTTATCAGTATGACACGAAGATGTACCAGTGATGCCAGACTTTATGGTACTAATTACCCACAGTAATAACGAAAAAAAACCATTTTTCCTCAAGCAGTTCTTTAAAAATACCCACTATCTTACCCACGAAAATAAACACACAAAAAAAAAAAACAAAACTATTGTATGAAAAAACAACAAAAACAAATTCAGTCTTTAGGAAACAATGAAATAAATGTACATTTATAAATGTACAAGATATAAGGAGTAGATAACAAATATATGGACATTTGCATAAAAACAAAGGTAGTTTACTTTTAGAGTTTAAGATTAAATTATAGATATTCAAGAATACACATTGCTTGAATTGTGTAACGATATGTGATCCTCATTCACAACTTAATTGAAGGAAGTAATGTCTTTTGATTGGAATGATTATCGTATTTGGCAAATACTGTTTATCATATCACTTCCTAACCGATTTCTCTTTTTGCATTTGACATCAGTTACAATTGAAAAAATTCGTTCTGCCTCCGCATTTGAGTGAGGTATTTGAGAGACGCTATTTTGACAATCTTTCCTAAATTAGGAAACAATAGAACTTCGTTAAAATTTTTTAAATTGCACATATCATGCCACATTTCGTCTATTGGCATTTTTTTTTCAATGAGTGCGTTTTATCTTCGCTCAAAAGAATGGAAAGATTTCTTAACTCGTGAGTAGCTTCATTAGCTATTAAAGGATCAATTTTTTGTACAATAGCTGAAATTGATAAATCGCAACTTCTGTACGTCAAATGCTATTTCCGGGTTAAGAAATTCCTTTTGTACCAGCGACTCATCATCAAATGGCAAACGTTTAACCATTTCAACAACGGCAACTCTATAAAAGTTAAGACAGCTAACCTTAACCTCTGTTTTATCATTAGCATCTAATCCAATTAAGGTCTCTTCACATTCTTGACCTACAAATATGTTGTCTAAGTCGGTCATAACATGTGTATCTGCATTACGCAATACACTAAGTTGAGCATCCCATTGAAGGGAAAAAAAGTTTGGATTTATGAAATTTCGAGACAATTTTAAAACTAGGACTTTACATTCCTGCACAATACAGTGAACTAAGACCTGAAATAGCTCGTTAAACTAGTTAAAAAAAAACGTAGGGAATATTTAAGGAAATAAAAAAAATGCGTTATATTTTTTTTTGTATATAAACAAGATAAACAAATTACCAGCTGACAATACTCTCGGTTAAACGCAAATGTAAAAACAAAAACAAACAGCGACACGAAACCAAACAATTTCGAACACAGGAGCAATTCACATTTTACATCTGAAGAAGCAGGCAACGGTGTTTTTTTTTTTAAATGGAATTTGACATTTCCCGATAAGCGCGTTCAGTAAACGCATTCGGGTGGGTTGCTTCAGAGTCAAGTTTTATTTTATCGTTATTTGTATTGATTTCTAGACAAAATAATGAAATATTTTGGAGAACTGAAAATACCCCGTTTTTGTTCTGGTTGGTGTGAAAATACCCTTTCGCCCTTTTACCTTTTTTTGGGATAGAAAACATCCACAAAATGGGTAATTACCCACTATCTGGCATCACTGAGATGTACAGCAAATCTATGTGCGATTTCGATTCGCAAAAAACCTGTTTCAAAGCAATCCTTCAAAAGCAAAACATTCAACACTTAACAAAAATCACGAGGGATCTTCCGACATATCCACTGACCCTCTCTATCTCCAGCTCGCTCCCATCAACGCATCAGTGTTGTCATTCACCGCCTACAATTAATTCGGCAATTCACTTAAATTTGCAAATACGCCCACACATTGATGGATCATCAGTCAAACATCCACAATCTTCTCTTTCATCCATCTCCGGCGGATCATAAGAAAATGATATACAAACATTTTTTTTTTGAATTTCATACATAAACAGAATCATTGACCCTGTGCGTCCGGCGACCATTGCTTCCCGGAGTCTGCAGCCAAACAATTCATCAATACCACAGCTTAACCGATTGCCCGCGACGCCGAACGGGTAAACAGCCCGTCAATCAATCATCAACCAAAACGACATGCGTGCTAATGCACGCCTCTGTCCAAAATAAACAATCCACGACGCAGTGATGTAGGTGTCATCGCCACATGGTCATAAAATAGTCCAAAAATCAATGCCGCCTCAGAGAAAGTTCACAAGTGTCACTGAAACACGTTAGCGCCGCGAAGCAAAAGCAAGAGAAAAACTTACTTGTAAACTCTGGAACAACGCATCAAAGAGCGCCGTGATGGAATTGCCCAAAATAGCATGTCGAGCAATTTGCGGGCACAGAGTGCAGGCGTTCCGATACAGCTGCACTGCCAGGATGACAGCTCTGCAAATGAATTAGAAGATGATTTAAATAGGAGACACGAGGTTGTGTTGAGGAGCTTACTTTTTGGATATTTCCGAGCCGGGTTCCATCCCCTTTGTGATCATAGACGTAATGGTCCCCAAGCCGTCCATAAGCAGGAAACACTGGAAGTCGAAGACTTGGGCTTTGGCCATCAAACGCACCAGTTGGCCCAGGGGCCGCTCTAGACCTTGAGCGCCACCCCCCTTCGTTATGAGGTTCAAAAATTTCGGCACCTGACTTTCGCGTTTCATGTGCATCGGGACTGGCTGTAGCTCCTTCATATACTCCTCGGCGCTGGAAGAAATTCAAAGAAGTCAGACCGGCACAGCGAGCCTTTTGTAACCACTCACCTCTGCGTCATACGCAATTTCAGCTTCTTCATCTTCTTCTTGTACCCCCTGGAATGTTCGCGGCTTACGTCGGAGACGGTGGACGACATATCCCCGTCCCCATTAGCTGCATCACCTTCGCCCTCCTCGCCGTCTTCCTGCTGACCGTTCTCATCCGTATTCCGACTCGGGATCGTTAACTCCAACGCACGCTGTCGTATGTGTTCGATGTTCTCTTCATGACGGCGCGCTGACTCCTTCTGCTTCTGCAGTATCTTTCGTTGTAGCTCCTCTGTGGTCTGCTGTTGCTGCACTTGCAGGGCGAGTAGTCTCTCCTCGCGATCCCTAGCCTTCTCTCTGGCGAGTGCCTGCCGCTGCTTCTCCTTCTGCTCTTGCATTTTTCCTATTCGTTGTTCCTTCTCCAGTCTTGTCTCGTTCATTTTCTCCAGCTTGCGTTGGCGCGCTTGTTCTAGCTCCTGTCTTCTCCGCTCCACAGCGGCTTCTTTGGCGGCCTTCTCCTCGAGACGCTTCTGTCGTTCCTGCTCCAAATCTTGTAGACGACCTTCCGTCTCCTTCGAGGACTCAATCAAGTCCAATCTCTTGTTCTGGGCTTCGATGTTTTTAATGAAATTGATTTCTTTGAGTTTTTTCTCCTCGTCGTGTGCTTTTTCGATGATCTGACGCAGGTATTGATTTCGGTTTTCCGCCGCTCGTTGAAGTCGTCCTTCCATTTTCAGTCGCTTCTCCTCGATCAGCTGACGCTTGGCGGCCTTGACGTCCTCCACCCGTGCCAGGAGATGCTGAATTTTAAATGCTTTCTCCTTTTGAAGCAACTCCCGCTTCTCCTGCGCTCGGGCTTGTTTCACTTGGTATTTCTTTAGCGTTTCCTGCAGAGAACGCCTCCTCGATGGACTTGACAACTTTTGGTGGAGCTCTTGCGCTCGTCCCGGATGTCGACTGACATATGCCTGCAAGGTGGCCAATGCCTCCTCGCGCTCTCCCCACGACATGTCGGACAACAGCGCCTGATACCGCGTCGCGAGGCTCAGATTTTCGTCATCGACGAAGACCTCACCGGCTTCGTTGTCATCATCGTCAAACTCTCGATCTTTTTCGAGCAACGCTTCGCAGTCGGTCTCATCAGTTTCCGTGTCAACGTCGATTTCTGTGTTCTCGAGCTCTCGGATTTGTCTCTCGAGTGATTCCTGCTCCTCCAGCAGCTTCCGCTGGTCCTCGTCACAGTCGGTGTCATCTTTCTCTTCACTTTCATCGCAACTCGAAAGTGGATGATGATTCGCCTGTACTGCCTGGTAGAGGTCGCCGATTGCCTTGGAGAAGTCGCGATTCGTTTGGATTTTGATGTCAATCTTGTTGGCATCACTGTCTAGGTCGGGTGTTGCGCTTTTGGCTACGTCTGAGGAATTCTCCGTGGACTCCGCTTCGTTGCGCTCCCTGGCCGTACCAGGGATCTTGTGGAACTTCTCACTGCGCATGTACTCTTTATGCAACGACGTAATCTTCAGGCCAGTGAGATCAGACTTCTGGCGTTTGATGAACGTCTGGCGGAAGGGTGTTGAGCCCGACGTCGATGAAGTCGCTACAATCCCGGCGGCCGGGCTCGATTTCGCTGCTGGCCGCTGTGGAAGAGAGTTAACCTTGGCCTTTGCGTTCTTGATTTCGGGCCTAGTTGGTGTTTTCGCTGACTTCTCCTGGGGAGCCCTTGGACCGGTCTTTGCTGTCACCTTTTCCTTGGAAGACTTTTGCGATATTGCAGCCGAACTTTTCTGCTGCTCCTCCTTCTCGTTGAAGAGCGCCAGAGTGGGTAAGCTGGCGTAGCCCGTTGGTTGGTTATAGCGATTCGCCCAATGCAGACTGGACCGACGTCGATTTTTAACGGTTAGCCATCCTTCTTCATTGTTGGCCTCTATAGTCAGCTGCTTCGGTTCAGAGCGCCGTTCGTGAGGCTCGAAAACGCTTCCCCGTGACGAACCTATTTTCTCGTTACTAGCCTTCAAAGTTGAACTGGAACTGGTGACGTCTTCTCGCGATGATTTCCGCAGAGCTCCAGGTTGGAATGGTCGTTGATTTTTGTTTGGCATTTCAATCATGGTTCGGGATCGCGTCGCCAGCCGGGAACCCGCATTTGCGGGTTTGAGATTCGAACGCGCAGACAACGGAGCCGCGGGAACTGGATTCCGGCGTGGAACGTTTGCAGGCGCTGTTGTTGCGGGTTTTGGAATGGGATAGCGACGAGCAGCAGCTGGTGACGGCTTTTGAACAGATTGCACAGTATTTACCGGTCGTGTGGTGCGGGTTGTGTTGACTTTAGCTGCGGTTGCACTTCGGTTGGCTGGCGGTCGATTGAGCACAATCGAATACTTTAGCGGACTGTTTTGCACCTTTTTCTGGTCTGGGGGCTTCACCGGATCGATTTTTTTCACTTCAGTCGTCGGCGGTGTGGCAGGCTTCACAGCGTCCTTGTTTAGAAATTCGCTCTCCATCGCGTTCAGCTTCTTCACAGTCATCTCGACAGCCGTTGGCTCACGACTAATCACAGAACATTCACTCTCCTGGGTGCTTTCGTTGGCCTGCTCCTCAAGTTTTCGCATTTTCTCGCGGATTTCCGCCAACGTGAGATTCTCATCTTCCAGGTCGGTCTGAGCGAACTGATCCTTCCTCTCGATGGCGTCTACCTCCACGGCGTTGTCCATTTCGATCATCTGATTCCAGCTTGTTTTCGGCTCTTCCTCTTGCGCCGGAGGGAGGTGTTCTTGTACCTGCTGTGGTTGGATGTGAGGTTGCTGAGACTGCTTGAGAGACTCATCATGTTTGGCGATCACTGGAGCTTCCGACGGAGCTGGCCGTTTACTGGACGAGAATAGCTCTCGAATATTGACACGAGTGGCGCTCTTCGATGTGATGTTCTTTCGCGGGGATAACTGCTTTTCGTCAATGGTCGAGCAAGGACTGCTCTTTCCAGAGAAGCAAGGAGACGACTTGCCCGACACCGATATCGGACTGGAAAGACTTTTGGCACGAACACGGGGAACTGGATTACTTTTGCGCACCTCCCAGGCCAGAGAGTGCGGTCGTTGAGGCAACGGTGTTGCCTCGTAGTCCCACGAGACTTTGAACCACTCACTGAGGGCCTTGAAGTCCCGCACGTAGTTCTCCAGCACGAGGATCGTCTCCTGGCACGAGGATATGTTCTCATAGCACTCGACAGTTTGATAGATCTCATTGACTGCTCTCTGCAGATTGCCGAATAGCAGCGCCCAATACCTTGCTTGGAGCTCGGATCTCTTATCACGTCCTGTTGAAGCACTGCGCACTCTTGGTCCAGAATTTTGTTTAGCCACCCGTGATTGCTGTTGGCTCTTCCTATGCGGCGTCAGCAGTGGAGATCGTGGTGGTTTGCGTGGCAACGATGCATTCCCTATGAAATAGAGGTGACTCGTCAATATTCCTTTAGAGAAGGAATATAAATCGAATAGAATGTTAGTCATGGAAAAGTTAATGTCGGGGAACAGAGCAACTACTGAAGTCAGATGCATGCACAAACATAGATCATCAAACGCTGTGTGCCCTGTGAAGTCTCTAGAAATGGCATTTGAATTCAAATTCACGTGCAAGTCTAGCAACGTATTTTTAGATGTGAAAATTCCAACTGGAACCCGCAATCGAATACCCACACCACGGCGTACAGAATGTCGTACATAGATGGCGCTGAAACTCATTTCGTCCGCATGCACAAAGAAGAAAAAAAGAACCCACTACCTATGACCAAACTAATGGCTATTAACTCACTTTCATTAACTGCCGTGTCGTCGTTAGCACTTATTTGATATGCAAGCACATTTTTCGCATCCCTTCCTTCCTTATCCAGCACCATTTTCATTTCCATCTTCATTTAAGAAAAGCACAGCACACGTTACAAAATACTCTACACAGAGCGTATTGTTGAGAGGTCGTAAGTCTTTGAACCGCAACCACTAACACTCTATAGCGGCGACAACGCCTGTAAAATAGATATTTCAAGACAAGATAGATGCTGCTATTAGATCCAATTGACTGCGAAAAACCAATTGACATTTAAAACAAAAATTTCACTCGGAATCGGTGTCAGTGACGATGGGAAAATGACAATTGACTGGGTGGACATAGGAGAATTTTAATTATTTCATACCAGGTGGGTGGTGGGGACAAGACGAGTGGGTGAGTTCTTAGTATGGATGTTTTTGCTTCGATTTTTTTACTCAAGTAGCACGCTTATTGTTCTAATGTTAATCGCTGTGAAACGATTTGATAATTGTGGCACTTTTAATTACATTGCACAGTTGTGCGTCGAGATGTTTATGAACTTAACAATTTGCAATGGAATTTTCTTTGTTTATCAAAGGAAAACAATCTCGGTTTTTGCTAGACACAAACAAATTGCAGAAAAACTGCACCGCAGCTGGTTGAGAATTGTCAAAGATGACACATCCAATCATCGAGTTGTTCGAGACTGGCTCGGGTATGGATGTTATTTCTTTTCAATCACAGGGATGTTATTGAGGAAAATGAGTTTATTTTATTGCTACAAGTTATAATAAGCTATCAAATACATTTAATTCTGGCTAAATATTATTGATGTTGATTCTTTAATTTTCCAAATAAAATGTGTGTCAAGTATATTCCTGGGATATTTTGGTTATGAATGGAATACAATAAAGCCTTCCGTCGGATTTAGCAAGATTTGATAGAGGCAGTTTTAACGACATCGACATATATCTAACTCGGTTAAAGCTTTCCGGATCTTCGTTTTCCAAGCATCAAGAGTTTGCAGATTCTGCGCATAACCAATGCACCACAAAATGCTCTTAAACGCTATCAAATTCCTCCCAATCAAACTTTGATAAACATGACTAAATTCTTTAAATTCTCTACTTCCCAAAAGGCTTAGAATTATCTGAAGTGCATCGTCTCTTAACACATTCGTATCCCCTAATCGAAGCCAAACTAATTCAACATTTGGTTGATGACGAATTGTGTGCAAAGATTGGCCTGCAAACGTTAAATGGCATCCTTTTAATTTATGCTGATCGCTAGAACTTACATTCTTTTTAAGATGATTTGAGGGCAACCGACCACGAGTGGCTAAAAGGCACGGACTGCGGAAATAGGGCCAGCACTAACTCTTAAACGATCACTCTGTCTGCTTTGACTAAGTAGACCTTCACTGCTCTATTGGCTTTTAGGTCCGCAGAATGCGTGTCCCAACCACATCTGTTCGTATAACGTGTCGCTGGCCAGTCGCAGGTACTTACACATAGGGGCCTACTATTTCCATAATTTTAGTGAACTAAATATCATCGGCATTAGCAGTGGTAAGGTGTTTTCAATTCTTGAGTGAGTTGAACTTTATAAGGGTGGAGATACAAGTCCATCTGAAAAATACGCCATAATGCGCCGTAAGACAAACCCAATTATTCTGCTCGGCATGCAATCCGATTTGGGTCTTCATTTTCTTCAGAATGTACATTTCGATGGATCTTCGGTTGTCCTCGAGAGCAAGTGCCTTCTAATTTTTCTATTATATAGTACGCTCGGATAAAGACGAGGGACCTCGTATTGGATGACACAACATTCTGCCAGATTTAATACAATTATTCTGATACTTCCACTAACGAAAATTTATCGGGCCTAGACGTTTTATTATAGCTAAGATCACAAGGGAGACGTCCAAGCACTCCTTTGAATGGGTCTTTCCCTCTTCTTGGATTTAACAACATTGACATATAACAACCTCTAAAATAAATGCCGCATCCAATTCTGGAAGAGTGAAGAGAGACTTCGACACCGGAAAAAATTCATGAGAGTTGATCCCAGTTGAACCGAGTAGGTCACTGAACAACCCTGACCTAAGGACATTGTGTGCCGCACTTACTGGCCACATTTCACGAAATTATCGGCTGCAAAAAATGGGGCACCGCCACTCATCGTTTCCTTTAAATCAATTCAATACGGTAGAGAATTATACTGGAGAAGGCCGGGAGGAACTGAGGCCGCTTTTATACGATACAATTTCGTGGCATCAAATCCGCAATTTATGGTAAGCAAGCGTACCATGCGTTGGCACTAGCACATTTTCAAATCCGATAGATATTTTATGTGCCTCTTTTTTCCACACACGCGTTACATGCGACAGGAAAAGTGGAAGCTCACTCGAAAGCTGATACGATTCTCTTCTCTTGCGACACGGGATATGACGAACGGCCTAATATAGGGTGTGATTTAAAACCATAATATGCTCTACGCTCCATTTTACCACTAGGCTTTGTCAAATGTGTTTATCATCCCATTCTTTCAATGTTCTACTCTCTGCGGTGCAGGAAACTAAGTCCACTGAGAGTTTTAGTTGCCATTAAATAATAACTAAATCCACTTTGATAAAGTGGTCTTAGTTCCTACAAGGTGGGAACGTAGTCCCCGTTCTTATTGGAACAAAGAATACACTTCAAAGTCTGCTGAGGGAACTAACTTCTTCTTCTTCTTTGGCTGACGATACAGTCCGGTGTGGACCAGGGCCTCAGTAAACATGCCTCCCCAGCTAGCACGATCTTGTGCTAGGTGCCTCCAGTTTCATATACCCAGCTGATTAAGGTCTCTTCCCAGTTGGTTACGCCATCGGAGGCGAGGACTTCCTCTACCGACCCTCCGGGTTGGCCTCGAAGACTTTCGGAGCCGAAACATTAATGTCCAGTCGCTCTACGTGACCTAGCCATCTGAGTCAAGACAATCGAATCCATTTGACTAGGTCATTGTACAGCTCGTAGAGCTCGTCGTTGAATCTTTTCCTCCAAACTCCTTCTTCACAAACGGGACCGTATATGATTCGAAGGATTTTCCTTTCGAAGCGACAAGAATGTCTTCGTCCTCATTTGGTATTGTCCAAGCTTCTGCGCGGACGAGTTTTGCAGGAATGCCAACACTAGAAAATGCGCTATACAGCTCGCCAATTTAGACGCTGTCATACGCGGCCTTAAAATCGATGAGTAGATGGTGAGGATCGATTGGGAATTCCTGGGTCTTTTCCAAGATCTGCCGTAATGTGAATATTTGGTCAATGGTGGATTTCGCTGGCCTGAAACCGCACTGGTATTGACCAATTAGGCTGTTGACGCATGGTTCCAACCGCTTGCACAAGACGGCAGAAAATATCTTATATGCTCTATTCAGTAGACATGTACCTCTGTAATTGCCACAGTTTAGAGGGTCTCCTTTCTTTGGGATCGGGCAGACGATGCCGAGATTCCATACGTCGAGCGTATTTTCATCCGACAGATGAGTTAGTGTATGCACCTTACAAAATCATCGCCAGCTGCTTTGAAAAGTAGCGGCAGGTAGTCCATCGGCTCCAGCAGCCTTTTTAGACTTCAGTTTGTCGGGAGGGCGGATTTTTTTCCATCATCGCCTATATTATTCTGCCTGACAGCGGTATTTTGATCGTCATAGCCGTTGGACAGTCTGCAGAAGTGGCCTTTCCATTTTTTCAGCACCGACTGTGATTATACTACTAGATTTCCATCTTTATCCTTGTTTATCCTTCGGAACTAACATCTAACAACTTTAATTGAAACCAATTTTTGGGTTTATTTAACCAAGCAATTGTGGGGCAAACTGCTCCTGGAACACGAATTGAAAAACACGAATAAAAATGATGCACAGAACCTCGCACATGCCCAAAACCTATAGTGACCCAAGCAGAGGGCAGCATCCTCCCCTCCTTCCCACATACATATTCCCCTGGGTGTCGTGAAATAAGGCCCAACGTAATAAGGCTATATATCCTAAGCCTGGTGTATTTAAAGTATGATTTTGGTGGCTCGCTAAAATCCTTTCTTCCACAGCGTTTCTTCTAAGGGTTTGTCAACAGCTGTCAGGCAGGCGCCTGGAGCTAATGTGGCATTATTTCAAAATTAAGTATGGCCTTATTTCGATTCGACGTTTTAAGAGTGAGAATTTAAGGAATAGGAACCACACAGTTTTTTTTTTGGAATGGGAACTAAGTCCACCTTGGGAACTGTATCCTCTCTGCTAGAGCTTACAAGTGGGAAACAGTTTTTTTCTAAAATTTATTTCTCAGTTTGGCAAACTGAGACGATTATTTGTGCAAGAAATTAAATTTGTCTAGGGATTTTATTTACAGTAAGTTCATATTTTTCTGACACAACATTTAAGCTCGATATAACACATAGCTATGAACACTTGTCAAAGGAAGGCCGCGCGAGCGCTCCATTTCTATTAAGCCTTAATTATGTCCTTCATCTTCTTCACATTTCTTCATTTCCTTATTTGTAAAATTTGTTCGTTTTCGCTCCCAAACGTAACATGGGCAACTGAAAGCAGCTAGCCAGAGACCGCACTAGCCGAATGGGGCTTGGTGGCCGGGACCCAGGTCCACTCCTCACTGCAGTGTCACACAAAGGAGAAGAACTTGACTTGATTGAAGTCGATTGGTAAACACGTGATGTCAATATACACCACTATCTATCACATCTATTTGAAAGCGTAGTCGATTTGCCATTATTGGCATCCCTAACTCCTTATCTTATCGTGGCGGTAAAAATTTTACAATCTCATCATTCTTACATGCATGTGTGTTACCTGTGATGCCGGTAAACTTGGAAGTATATTTAACTTGTTAGTCATCACATGTCAGCCATCAGTTGGCTGGGATCTTGCAGTCATGGAGGTGTCTTTTGAAATTCCAAAGTACCGAGGGTATTCACACAATGCGAGTACATTTTCTAATCAATTAATATCGGCCCTTGACTTTTAATTTATTATGCTCTCTTCCACAATTTCGTGAGATTGTCGGAAAAAAAGGCATTTAAATCGTGAGGCTTGAAGAAATAATAATAAAATTGGAGGTGGCCCTAAATACAGTGCTCTAGGTTAGTAACAGATGGGAACCTATTACTTTATCTTACTAGTAATATTGGTTTGGGACGGATTTACGGTACGATAACTTTGGTAACAAAGGCTGATAACGGTATTTTATCAAAAACAAACATTTTTTTACTATGGGAGGTGGGACTATTTACGAAAAAATGACATCAGATGGAAAACAAAATAATAAAAAACAATGGCAGCACTTACAATGAGTACTATACGGAATCTGAAAGCGAGAAACCTGTTCTTTAATCTAAAATCTAAATCAATTTATTTATATCGAAAGTCTTGCAAAAAAAAAACTGAATGAAAACTAAAATTTTTGGTACAAGATTAAAAATAAAAAAATTGGTCCAATTTTTTTTTCAAATTTGTGAAATGATGTGCTACACTGGTTTTTTGTGATCAATACTAACATCAATTCTGAACCGAAGATGGAGAACCGAATAGTTTTGCATCTCTCGTAAATTTTAAGAAAATTTAAAGTAACTTTGTACAGTCAATAAAATTCATATTCGTACAGTGGATTAAAAATTAACTTAACACTCTTTTTCACCAAAACTGTGCTGTTTTCGGCTAAAGGTGCATTTACCAAAAACTGGCAGCACTGTACTAGATCAGTGTTGTCAGAGAGAAATACAGTCGAACTTCCCTAAGTCCAAATTCCAGGGACAAGAAAATAAATTTGAGTAAAAGAAATGTTGAGTTATAGAAAATACGTAAAATGTACAGAAATAAAATTATTCCTTTACTTCTAAGAAGTCTGTAATTTTGCTTAGGGATTTCCACGACTATTTCTCCTTTTTTGCAACCAATTGCCAGACCATGATACGTATGAATATGGAATTTGAATAACAATGCGTACTTCCTTACGCTTCTGAGACAACGTAGTTCAGAGAGTAAATTTCTAGAAAAAATCGAGTTATGGTTGAAATATTGTAAAATTTTAACATTCGCAGACGGCTTTAAATTGTATTTATTTATAAATAGTTTAACTGATTGTAATAATTGGGATATCGATGCACTAGGGGAATGGTGCAAGCACAATGGTCTAGAGCTGAATATTCAAAAATGTAATATTTTTACGGCATATCGAATTACATCCCCGATTGCTTATGATTATTTCATAAATGACATAGTCGCCTAGAAGAGGTTAAAGATCTGCGTGTAATTTTTGATTTGACGATAGATGTAAAATCATAGACTTGCAAACCTTAAATTTCAGGCGTAAGACAGCGTCAGCCATGTTCATAAAAATTCAGAAATTCGAATAAAGGAGCAAGCAATGTATGAAAAATGCAGCCAAAAACAAGTGTTCACGATAAGAGTTCGATTTAGAAAAAAATTCGGGTAGCAGAGTTAGAGAACTTCGGCTGGATTCGAGAGTGGTACAGAAGTTGTCTGCTATATAAACTAATATACTTCCGACTCCTGAAGCTTCACGTCGACTAATTTTTTCATTAAATTTAGATAAAAGCTGTTTCAGATTGTTTATGAGACCGTTTAAGATTGTACCAGACATAACGTGAAGTGATTGACTTCAATTTTTTTACAATTTTCCTGGCAATGAGTTCACTTAAAAATCTATAAAATCTGAATACATTATAAACTCGGTTTACGCAACTAATAGAAATTACGGCGGTTGCAATAACCGAGGTTGTTGAACTTACTGGGTCACACTTTTTTGTATATATATATAGAAAAGGGCAATGGAATACAAAACACTTTTTTGAAACCAATGGAAATCGTTATTGTTGAACACATTTTTATATAATAACAAAACAAAAGCTTGGGAAAATATACAAAAATTAATATACATATGTGATACATAGAGTAAAATATTAGTTTTTTTTTTAACGAAGTTAGATATTTTAGACTGAGTTTTTTGCGATTCAATATTTTTCTTTTTTTTTTGTAGAGTTAAAAAACAATCCAGATTCTCCCGCATTGTAGATTTGATCAGCGGTTAATTTAAGTTCCTTTATTTTTTGTTGAAATTGCATTACGAACGGTTCAACAAGTCCTCATTAATTGGATACTAAGTAATACCATGTCGTTTTTTTTTTTTTTAATTTCGCAATCCATCCGTTGCTAGCGTTAAATGATGGTTTTTCCCTTATTTCGTTGTTTGAACGAAATAATTTTGCCTTTGATTTTTTAATTTCATTAGAAAGCGGAATATGTTTAGCTCTTTGCTTGTGAAACCATCCATCATCTTAAGTGTAACGCGTTTTCTTGGTCCAGATTCAGCGCTCGCCACAAATTGTCTAAGACTCCTTTGCTTTTATTCGGCTTATTGTTGACTTGTGCACATTATATTTTTCACAGAGTAGCTTTACTGAAACACCCTTATCGACTTCGGATAAAATTTTACTTCTTTTTTTAATAGATTAAATCATTTAATATTTCTTGCAACACCCATCCTGAATGAATTTCGCGTAGGTACTAATGAAAGTGGAAACCCTCTAAGGAAACACACTTGGATGTGTAAATATATTTACAAAGAATTCTGTTTAGATCCGCACGAAACTAAGTTAATGTAAATTAACGACAGACGTAACCAACCAAAAGGAGAACATGCAAATAAAAAACAGATGAACAAGTTGCACTGATCGAGGCAACCTTTTTGAAAAGTTACACTTATTATTATTAAGTTGCACTATACGTGCTATGACTTTACGAGTTGCGCTATTCGAGGGTTGCGTTAACCGAGTTCGTACTGTATATACTCGTAGTTACGTCCAGAGCGTAACGAGAAAAAAATATATTTGCCCCAAACCACTGGGCGAATTAAAATACCTTTTGTATTTTTTAAATATTAAACTTTATTTTAAATATTCAATTTATCTTGCTGACCCCTTACCACTGGTGGGGAGATGTCAGATGGTAGATGAGCGTCTCAGAAGGTTTGATGAAAGACTGATCCTCCGTTAGTTGGGAGTGGATATTTACTCGTATATCCAGTCGTGGTATGGAGGATATTGCTAATGCATTGCAAATTTGGTTATTTTCAAAGTTGTCATCAACAGGGCTGAAAGCTAATCTTTCGGGGGGTTCCAAGCTGGTCTTCGTTGTTATAATCTATTGATGATGCGTTTATGTCATCAGTAGGGTTAAAAGCTTTGTTGTTATGATGATTCCCGATTACTGTATCCATCGAGTACTGTGTGTGTGTGAATGTTGAAGGTATGACGGATGTTAATGTTTGGCTTTCGTGGTCTTCCTCAGAAAGAGTACGGCACGGGGATCAGTGTGTCAGCAACCACACGTAATGTGCTTGTCATTGTTCTCCCGCGAGTGGAAGGGGCCTACAGTTTTATGGATACTCCGATCGGCCAATTTGAGAAACTTGTTCTAGACAGTTATACTCTTTGAGCATTGTCAGTGACTCGAGAGTTGGGGCCGTGAAAAGTATTTTGCTGATAACGGGAATCGAACCGTAGGCTCAAGTGTCAGGGGTCGACGCACCAACCCACAACCCAGCTGGCGCTACATTAAACTATGAACTACTAAAAAAATTTAAGGGCCGATGAATGTGAATGTGAACCACACCTAAACGTCAAGCTTTTTTCTGCATTTCATTTGACATTTCTCAATTTCAGACTAACTATTGAACTAAGAAAGGATACACAATCGAGCAACGCGTTAAAGTTATTCATGCTTATTATGAAAATGGGCGTTCAAATCAAAATGCATATCGTGCACTTCGTGATTTTTTCGGTCAATTTAATCGTCCAAATGTGCGTACAATCGGGAAAATCGTGCAAAAATTAGAGCAAACCGGGTCTGTAGGAGATGTGAAAACAACAGTGCATGCTCATACAGCTCGTACTGCAGAAAATATTGCTGCTGTTCGCGATAGTGTGGCTGAAGAGCCGTCCCTATCTGACGTCAATGAGGATTGACGACTAACACCCTTTGCTGTCAACTTAGAAATAATGTTAAATGGGAGATGTCACTAAGTGACTGTAAGAACAAGAACCGCAGATCTGCTACTTTCTCACTATTTATTTGAGTGAATTTTAAAATAATATAAAATACTCTGGAATTCTCATTTTCTATTGCTTTTAACCAATTTCCGTCGTTCTTTATCACAAAGGAAAAAGGAAACTATACAAACCTGTGTAATTTGAGTGTGCAGCTATATGAGGTCATTTGCGTCTGCTTATAGAAATGTTCGAAAACTTTGTAGCCCCCGCTCACGGAGAATAGTTTTTACGTAAGTCTCTACGATGGCTGCTTAGATTTCAATCCCGACACGAACTTCGTTTATAATTCATTATTCCACCTTCCTATCAAGTTAATGGCTTACTCAGACTTGTTTATAATAATTGTGCCAAACTTCGTCCTAACGAGCTCACAAGCTCCACAAGCGCAACACGAGTGGTTGCTATAGGATGTACATACCACCTCTCTATCAATTTACTGGCTTACTCTGACTTGTCTACAGTAATCGTGCCAAACTTCGCCCTTACGAGTCGGCGAAAAATTGCATGTTGTGGGTTCCAAAAGCGCAACACGAGTGGTTGCTGTAAGATGTACATACGCCCAAGTCTGTTTCTGACTGTATACCCATTATTTTCTCAACATATGGCAACACTTAGATTAGTCTCAATTTGCATATGTCCCATCGAACAAAATGAAATACCGTGAGATAGATAAGATTTCGTGCTAAACAATACGTAGGGACAGTGAAACTTGATCAATCAATCGACCAAATTTTGTTTGAGTGCACGACTTAAATGGACACCAGCAAATAGAAAGTACGCCTAATTGCACAGCTCTCACCGATAAAGGCGAACAAACAAACGCAATCCAGGCTACTTAAAATTTGAATAATGTTAATGGTTCTAATACTGTAACAATAAATCATGCACAGTTTTGATTCAGTCGATTCCATTCCAGTTATTTCGAAAGTTCAATATGCAGCATGCCCTGGAAAGCCAATGTCAGAAAATGTCCTCAAGTAAGAACTGTTTCGATTGCCCAGTATGAAGCCATTTCAACAAGGCTAGATACAAAAATAAGCTCGATGTATGGCTACCACACGAGTTAACGCCAAAGAACTTCATGGACTGAATTTTCATCTGCGAATCACTGCTGAATCGCAACAACTTCGACTCAGTGAATAGTGACTTTTGACGAAAACTGGGTGAAGGCGCAAACTCTGACCAAGCCAGGATTGACGGTCAGGAAGGTTTTGCTGTGTGTTTTGGGAGATTGGCAAGGAATAATCTACTATGAGCATATCTTATACTAAACACTTAAGTGGGACCTGTACAACTCAACCGTCTGAAGGGATCACATAAGAAGTGGTCCACTTTTGACCCAGAGGAAATATTGTATTCCTTTAGGCCAGGCCACAAACATTGAAAGCATATCGAACTTGGTTGGGGAGTCCTTGCGCATCCACCTTATAGTCCAGACCTAGCACCAAGTGAATAGCTGTCCATGGCGTACGATTTTGTTGGCGAAAAGAGAGGTTTATGAAACAAGACTCAGAGGGATATGAGAGAGGGATAACGACAATCTAGTATATAGCAGCATTAAACTGTGTGCAAAAATAATACATTTATTTTTACTACACCTAATATTATCAAGCAGAGTGTGGACTCCATAGCTTGTAGACAGAATTGTTTGCCAAATCGAGGATCAAGTTATGATGGACACAAAATTGAGAATGTACCTTTACTAACTAAGATCATGTCACCTGAATTGAAAAACGATCGTGCTGAAGGCCACATAATGAAAACCTTTTCCTTGAATAACTCGATTCCGTAACTTGACCCTTCTCAACTTCCATGCCAAACGGTTCCAGCGAATTCAGCTTAAATCGACTCAACCAACCAACAACCCACAACAACAACAGCTGAACGTCTTCTGTTGAACTTTGTATTCATCACCGCTGCCCACTTTCGATTCCCAGCCATCGTCATCAGCCACAGACACAAGCGCTCTAGTTTCGGAATTAATTAAGTCCCTTCCCACGCAGCGATGGCAGTCTAACTCTTTTGTCAAATCCCATTAATTGATCTATTAAATCGCCGAAACAAAAACCAATTAATTAGTTCAAAGCATTTCTTCCTTATTTTGCATTCGGTCCTCTCAACCGGGATGGCGCCACTAATTTATGTGACCGCCAACCACCCTATTTGGCCCGCTCGAAGGCGGCGGTCAATTTGGGGAAGGCATTAAGCATTTCGTTTTCAGGTAAAACAACTTTCCACATTAGTCATGCATATCTATGGGCAGACACACTCTGCCAGACTTCAGCCTAACCTATAAATCATTCTCGAGCAAACGTAAATAAGCCTAAGCTGCGTGGTGTGCAATCTTCACACACACTCTCGCAAGTCCGATGACATAAAATTAAGTTGCACATACGTCATTTTAAACCAAATAACTACACCCATACACACAGGCTCGCTGATAGTGGCCGACGATAAGCGAGGTCTTTGAGAAATAATGAATGAGTTTGTTCAAGAGAAACGCGCGAAAACCCTTCCCTATCAACGGCCTTCAAAACAAAAACACAAACCTATAAAGATTGCAAATATTAGGCAGTAAAACATAAAAAAATTATCTAATTTCGGCGAATTGAACTGAAATTAAACTCTCAAGCCGCAAGTTTGCGATTGAGGTCTGGAGCGTGTGTTGATTTATTTTCTTTCTCAATTTGGACGGGAAGTGGCCTGCAAGACTGGTGCACATTGATGAGGAGGCGTGACTAATGGAATGAGTTGATAAAAACTTTGCACTTTGGGGGTGATAGTGATAAAGTTCGTTTTATGGCATGTATTTTAAAAGTGTTTTCATTTTTTCCCTCATTGATGTAAAGTACACGATGATGTTTGGACTTTTATTTTATTTTTTTCATTTAAAATTGATGACTCTGTAGGCGATCGAACAACTATTCATCACTTCGCCGTAATTATTGTCAAGTGCACATCGAATTTTATTGGTGTGTAAACACCGTAAACGACAATAAACGTAAAGTGATTGACTTTCATATCTTTTTTTTTTTCAAATTACTCGATTATGATACTCTATACTCTACTCTGGTTTCTATTACGTCGTTATAGAAACGACAAGATTGACAAATAATCGGAACTGCTGGCGAAAAATAGCACGAAGTTGGCATCAATGACGAGATGAGACATCCCCTCCATGACTGCCTCCAAAATTGCTTTTCAAATGGTTGTAAAGACTAACGTTGCCGAATCAAGGGATCAAAGGAATCTTAGCAATGAAGAGGGTGTCAGATGACTACTCCGCCGCTGTCATTGTTTACTTCGCTTGACTTCATTTACACAACTTCTCTTCTTTCTTCAGAACGTATGAATAAGAGAATACAGTTTTCATGTTATTTTAAATAGACAACCTTAAAATTAAGGCAACACACGTAGGCTCACCGTTAACTGTCCAAAATTCGACATTATCTGTCAAATTTGTGGTTGATCGTGTCAAATGAAAAGTGGAGTATATCGATATATAAAGGGTGGTTTTTTAGCTATTATCTTTTTGGCAACACCGGTTTAAACAGCTGACGCACGTTTCGTGTTTTGTTTCACTGTCAAACATCTTCAGTTTGGTCTATAATTTAACCATGAATCGTCTTACTAACGAACAACGCTTGCAAATTATTGAATTTTATTATCAAAATTCGTGCTCTGTTAAGAAAGTTCATCGCACGAAAAATGTGTGTTCAGCGACGAAGCTCATTTTTGGCTCAATGGGTGAATAAGCAGAATTGTCGATTTTGGAGTGAATATCAGTGAATATCAGAAAAAGTCACAGTTTGGTGCGGTTTATGGGCTGGTGGCATCATTGGACCGTACTTCTTCAAAGATGATGGCAATCGTAACGAAATGGAAACGTGAAGATGATATCCAACTTTTTTTGCCCAAAATGCAATAGCTTGACTTGCATGACGGTGCCACATGCCACACAGCACGCGCAACAATGGACTTATTGAGAGGCGAGTTCGGTGAACATTTTATTTCACGTTCGGGACCGGTCAATTGGCCGCCTAGATCGTGCGATTTAACGCCTTTAGACTATTTTGTGTGGGACTATGTTAAAGCTCATGTCTATACAGACAAGCCCGCTTCAATTGACGAATTGGAAGACAACATTGAAGCATTTATTCGTGAGATACCGGCCGAAATGGATGGACCATTTGAGGCGCAGTCAAGGTCAACATTTGCATGAAATAATCTTAAAACATTAAATTATATGGTACATACTATCAATTCAAATAAATATTTCATGCATTTTTCTGAATTTTATGTGTTTAAAAAATCACCCTTTACCTAGTTGATTTCTGTTGCTTCGAGTGTTCTCTACATCGAGTGCAATCTACATAAATAGAAGCCGATTTTTAAAACTTCGAACGCGAATAAATTAACGAATTAATGTCATATCTGTTTCCAAACGTGTGCACCAGAACCAGAAAGGAAGAATGCTAGAGATGCCCAAGATCTACTTCTCTAGCCCCCCCCCCTCCCCCCCCTCCCGTTTTTCTTGAAAACCATTTTTTATAGCATTTTCTAAAGCCAAATTGACGAATCAGAGAACAGCATTTACGTTATTTCGTGAATAACCTTAAAAAATTTATGAATATCTGTCAAACAGCCTCGGAATTTCTTCGATGGACTAGGGGTCAATCAGCTGTGAAGTTGGGCATCTCTATCATACTTGATTTCTGACCAGAACAGTAGTGTGATGGGTTAGCCGAAAGGGTTTCTAAAAGGAAAGCTGTCAAAACTGTATACACATTAAATTTCGTGCCCATTGACCAAACAATAGGCGCGTATCCCTTTCCGCTCGAAGAAGCAGTAATAATTCATTTCAATGATTTTTTTCCCAATTTGGGAAACTGGTGCAATAAATCGAGACCAATCCAGACATTGCCAAATGTCAATCGTCGATTTCGAGACCAAAGAGATTGGCGATCGAACTTAATATGATTGGTAATATCTGCACGCGATGGAAAAGAATCGTATAAGGTGAGATTTTTAACAAAATGTTCAGTATGAGTTATACCACTTCGTCCTTTTTTTGGCCTGGTTGGATTATAAAAGCAGACTCAAAAAGAAAATAGCCTCAAATAAAGGTTAACTTGCAGCTGCAAACGGAAACAATCACAAATTCTAGCAGTTATGAATCAAATAGAGAAAGCCTGGATACATGAAATTCGTATTTTTATTTTAATATAACTTAATTCGTGCGGTTTGCTAAGAGATGGCATAACTTGTATTATTCCATTGGAACATGCGTTGGAAAGCAACTGTCGTTGTAAGTCATTTCAGTATATGTCATTCATTTAAAGCGTAAACAAAAATAATAATTTCATTGTTAACGTGGCAACAGTGAAATTTAGGCGAACTAAGAAACTCGAGAAGCGTAATAGTTCGACTTACTACATTCGCCTTACAGTTCGAAAGCAGGCGAACGTTCGACTCGCCATCGGTAGTAGGAGTATTAAAAATTACCCCAGCTTTTTTTATCCTACAGGGAAGCTACTCTTCCTATCACTCGTGAAGAAACTAAACTGCTCTACCTGTTTCAATGGGAGTCCACTAACATGTACAGTGTGTATGGGAATTCTTTCTGGGAATAACCTTAACCTCGTATTTTTCAACGTTAAGCTGCACCCCAGCTTTAGCGCAAATATAATGTCCACGACGGCCCGTGAGGATAACACCTCGTCGGCCACTCTGATATGACAGACAGAATTGGTTCTGCTTCGGATTCTTCTTGATCGTCGTCTTGACTGTTGCTGCTTGAATTGGAAGTCGTCATGCAGAGCACCGCAGGCATCTACATCATCGTCAAAATGTACAAAATCATCGAAAGTCACAGACTCACCATTTTTGGGAAGAAGGCTCCATCAATTCTGTGAGGTTGCATTTTTTAATTACATACGAGTACGTCGCATACGTCACAATCCAACAGGTCCAAGGTATTGGAAACAACAGCTGGGCAAAGAACAGAAAACAAAAAAAAAAAATTAAATTGCTGAGGTTAAACCGGCTACTGTTTTCTAATTTTAGCGTAGTGCTGGCACTCGACTGAGTTGATTACTTCGAGTGTAACGAGCTTACCAAAAAACCTACGCTTTGTTGGATTTATCAAGGGTTTTCCACGAGACTTAATAATCAGTTTGAATTATCGAAAGTCGTCTGTGTAATGAAGAGGAGAGGTGAACATCATCAATTCCATACTTCTGCAGAAAATTTCACAGTTTACCTCTAGAAACTCGGTCATATTCTATCAAATCTTTAAAACAGCTGCAGATCTGTTTGGCGTACTCCCAATAATCCCCAAGTATCGTTCTTAGAGTGAATAGCAGGTCGGTTGAACTTCTGCCAGGACGAAAGTCGCGCTGTTCATTCCCCATCCGTTTGGTTATGTTATAGTGGCTGGCTGCAGAAGGCAGTCACACTTCGGCCATAGTAGGCACATTGTGATACCACGCGGATTGATTCTCCCTAACAATTAAAGCCAGTTGGTGCTTGTGAGAAAGCGATCTAGCTGGCTAATACTGACGCTTTTTAGCTTATTAAGGTTGTTGAAGTAGTAGGCCCCTAGATATAAGCATCTACAACCTGCGCGCTACACGAGCAGGGTAGGTGATCCGTGGTTTCAACCTTCTCTTCTTCCATGCAGCTTCTACAGAAGTCATTATAGGGGACCCCCAACCTACGGGCATGGTTAATTCGTCATTTCGTTAAAAGACAGCCTGCCAGCCTGTCTATGGACTTGATTGCGGCCTGACTGTCCGAAGAGATGGTGATAAGTCTTTTGGATATTACGTTGCTCTTGAGCCTGGACAATGCCTCCTCAATCGCAATGGTTTTTGCCTGGAATACGCTACAGTGGTCAGAGAGCTTCAGGGAGATAGCTTGAGAATAGACACCAGCACCTACACCCATCAGTGAGGATGCGCTGGGGATCAGCAGTCTGGAGGGGATGCTGGTGGAGAATTTCTTCTCGAAGATAGCTTGGGGTAGTAGGCGGTCGGTGTCGTTGGGGAGAAAGTTGAATACGTTTAGAATGGTTGAGCGGCCGGAGAGTTCGGACCACGGTCGGAGCGTTTTGAGTCTCAGGGCTGTGCTGTCTGCCACCTGTTTACTGAAGGTTTCCAGTTGTGGAGTATATTGAGTGCATCCGCCGGAGTGGTCATTAGTGCCCCGGTGATACACATGCAGGCCAGTCTTTGCACCCGTTTGAGTAGCGTGCAGTTGACAGCTGTGTTTAATGCTGTCCACCAAACTAAGACTCCATACATAAGTGTCGGTCTGACAATTGAGATGACGATCCAATGGATGGTCCGTGGTTGTAATTCCCATTTGTAGCCTTTGGCTTTTTTGCAGCTGAACAGGGCAGAAGAAGCCTTCTTGACCCTCTCCTGGGTATTGAGTTTCCAGCTTAGCTTGTTGTCGATAATGAGACCCAGAAATTTCACACTGGCGGTTAGTTGTAAAGTGGTGTCCCACAGCGGTGTGGTCAAGTTGAGGGATTTTGTACCTTCTGGTGAATGGTACGAGATCCATTTTCTGGGGGTTAACACTGAGGCCGCATGTTTGTATCCATGCTTCTAGCTTATTGAGGGCATTCTTCATTATGTTATGTATTAAGGTAGAGACAAATTTGCCAATTGCAGCTATGGCACGTCCGCATATGCAACCACTTTACATCCAGCCTGATGTAAGCAAAGCTCTGGAACGCGCTTAGAGGGAATTCTTAAAAGAGATGTGCCCCTGAAGTTGGACCAATCTTCATTGTATCCCGTTCTAGAAAAAAAATCACCCCAGTTTGCCGCGTTCCTGGGCTGCCTTAATGAACAAGATAGCCCCAAAACTCTCTTTACTCTCTTTACTTTCAGTGCTTTGTTTGTAAAAATCTGGGCAAATTTCTCATCTCCTTCAATGATGTTGAATTCCCTTCCTCTGAGTGGGAAACCAAAGCTTTCCAACTTCTCGCATGGAACTATATATTTAGCTGCTGGCACATCGCATTTTCAAGTTCTTCGCTTCTCAGAGCACCGGTTACAAGGAGCAGAGTTCCCCGTCTCTGTACGTCTTCTTCTTCTCTGGCTTTTTGAACTCTGGATGTTTTACAACACGCAGTTCTTTTCTCATTCCAAACCGCTTCACTTCACAATCATCCAGCGCAGATGCAGTGACATCTGTTTAAAGCAATCGCTTCCTCTACAAGCCATGGAGCAGTTAGAATTCGCTCCAACCTTTCAGATATGTGCCGTGCTTTGGTTTTCACAAAAGCGGTAGTTGTTCAGTAAGATTCCACGTTCCTATTAAAGTGCTAAAGTCAAGCATTTAAAATGTTGAACTGGTAAGTCCATTTCAACTAGTTCAGTGCAACTTATTGTATATCGCTGAGTTAAGCAAACAAAGGTCAGCCTTTTGAGAAAGTTGCCATGTAACAATGATTCCGGTTCAAATCCCGGTAAGAGAAAAATAATTTCCACGGCCCCACCTCTTTCGAGCCACTGACAGTGCTCAAAGAGTATAACTGTCTGGAAGAGGCTTTTCAAATTGGCTTCCGAGTCCGGCTTTTTCAAAATAAATGCGAAC
This sequence comes from Eristalis tenax, assembly GCA_905231855.2. Taxonomy (NCBI): domain Eukaryota; kingdom Metazoa; phylum Arthropoda; class Insecta; order Diptera; family Syrphidae; genus Eristalis; species Eristalis tenax. The sequence goes on along the minus strand of HG993125.1, from coordinate 73,904,474 downwards.
AAGCCTTGGTCTATTCATCATGAAATGCCAAATCCAAACTAACCTCAAAATAACCGAGAACTGTCAAATTAGCTGACACAGAAAACAATGCCAATTTGAAGTTCTACGTCTCTAAAAAAAACTGTGCAATTTTTTTTAATACCCTTAAGTGTCCGGGTTGAAGACTCAGCACGGGCCGAAGGTGTAGTTGGAGAAAGGGAGAGGATGTACCTGTGCACAAGGGTTTTAAATATCTGCGGATTGTATTCTGGGGGAAATATTGCGCTGGGAAGAGCATTCCATACTCGCGTCGTGCGGCTGCTGAACGAGTCTCTAAATTTAACTGTGCGTCCGAAAGTAGACTTAAGGGTAAGCTGATGGGTATTGCGGGTGAATTCATGGAGAGGAGGAATGCAGTTGGCAAGCTCACTTGAGCATCGTTTGTTAAAATAGCGATAAAATACGGATGGAGACGAGGCGGTACGGGGACCCTCCAGTTTTCGATGATCATTGATCGCGACGCTTCAGTGGAAGAACGTTCCTTCGATTTAGAGCCAAAATGGTTGTAAAGTTTAGGTAAAAAATGTTCCTTGATCTCTCTTCCTTTCTAACTTGTCCAACCTGTTTTTTCTCTATGCTAACAGTTTTAGCAGTCCGCCCGTAGTCAGTCATCTTATTTCATCTTTTTCTCATCTTTCTTCTCCCTCAGTTAGGTTCAGAGACTCCGATTACTTTGTGTGTGGTGCTTGTACATCGAGTGGTGTCAAAGATAGATATTGACCGACCGAGCGATTTGTTGCTAAATTTAAGGCTTAGCTTACCTAAAACCCTTCTTTTTTCTTTTCATTTAGTCCATTCTTTCAATCTTACGCTTTTTAGATATAATAGGACAGCTCATAGAGTATAAACTTGAATCTAATGTTGAGCTAACGAAACAGTGCCGGTTCCTATTCCATTTCCGACTGGCGGTATGGCTGCAGCAACACCTTTCCCCGATCTTTTTCAAGATGCTTACCTCAGGGAATTAAAACATCTTCGCTTCAAGATTAATGGGACATTCCATTGTAGATGTAGACAGATTTTGTCTTCTCTAAAACAATGTGTTGTTAATGATTTTTGTTAGATGAGGTTTATTTCAGAATGTATTTCACAGATCGGCGGTCATTAAATTTAAAAAAAGATACAAACCAAAGACCAAGCGCTGAGAATGGATTTCATTTCATTCCATTTTATTTTGTTTCATAAATAATATACTTGACAATTTTCTTTCACTTAAGAAAGGCTATTTAATTTTGATTAGTCCATTAATCTACAGAAAGAATTTGCGCGTGTTGGTTGCTTGATTAACTTGAGTAGGCATGCATACGTGCGTGAGTGTGTTGTGTCCAAACCAACCCGCATTGTATTCCTTCGATCATATCGGCCAATTGGACAAGAATGATTTTCGGCAGTGCAGTCTTTGAAATAGTTTCAATCACTTAATCAGAGATTAGGATGAAACATTGCCGAGGAGGGTCGAGGTTGGGTGCAGGGCATTTTTGTGGGATTTATGCCAAACGCATGAGTGTGTTGTTTTTCGGGATTTATTGAGCATCTCAATTGATCTGAGAGCATAATGTGCAGAGCAGTAAGCCGTCGGTGGTTGGAACTATAAATTTAACGAACATAACACAACATAACAACAAAAAAAAAGTCTCGCCGCAGCGAATGCGTAGGAATAAGTGGGCACAACATGTGGGCTGAGTTTGTTTTGCAGTCACTGTCATAAGTTGCAAAAACTCAAATCTCTCTGTTTAACGAAACGAAATCAACGACAACGAAATCTCTTGTTACTCATAATGTGCAGTGTGATGCGCCCCGCTAGAGGTGGACAGGAACTCGGTTGTTCCAAAGGACACCCTTGTATTAAATTGAAATGGAAACTAAAATTTGTGTGTGCGAATACATACGTGCGTACCTCATTGCTGCTTATTGAGACTGGAAAAGTAAGAAAAAAATCTTTGCACTCGCGCCTACGGAAGAGGAATTAAATTGGGAATCTCCTACGTAAATATGTACACATGTATGAATCCAGAATTATGTTGTCTGTCATTCCTGTGTATGAATAAAAACTGACACAAATCGATGACAAAATCGCAACCCCTCGCCATACTTTGGGGTCTTGTGTGTTTCGTCTTGGGAACGTTGGGTTTTTATGTGCTGACGTGTGCACTCCTGTGGTGACTGCTCACTTACGACATGCACGACGTCAAGGAGCTCATTAGTAGCCAGTTCCTTCCTTCTTCACAACGTCAAGATTAGACAGCAAGATAGCTTCATAGGACAGTAGCCGAAAAAAAAAAAACTGACTGGAAAGATTATATGCCAAGCTCCAAGATGAATTGACCCAGTCTGCATTCCGATCGCTCTAACAAGCTGCTTTTTTGCCAGATTAAATTTGAGTCACTTAGTTGGCATCATCACATTATTTGTCAGGGGCTTTTAACAAATAACTTCTGCAAAAGTAGCGTCTTTGCCTCTTCTGCTACAGGCCGACTCAAATGTCCCGCGGATTTAAATTCCAGAAGCTCACTTTATCAACGACCTAGATACAAATCGAAAATTTACTCCGCTTCATTGGCTACCAACCCAAACGTTGGACAGAAAATTCATTGATATTTTGACTCCTTTTTCCATTCTAGTGTAGTGCATCAGGGTCTTTGCTTTTCAGGACACAGTCGAACGTGCTTCATACTTCTTACGTGCATACGTGTGTCACAAATAAAAAAGTGCAACAACCATATTCAACTCTTTCTCGTCATTCCACACAAATTATGCACACGCTTAGCTTACAGCAGATCACTTTCTCGCTCTATTCATGCGTTAAACGCATCGCAGTCGTATGCAAATTACGATCATTAATGTAGCGAGGAAAATCCAGGCCAGACAAATGTGCGTCTTTCAAAGTGAAAGTGATAAGGAGAAAGAAGTACAGCTGCACATCATGTGACAGGATTTGAATTGCAAAAACAGAATCTACTTTGGGAAGCATTCAATGGATTCCATTCCTTTAAAATCGCTTTTTTTCTTATCAGAAGTGCATATGTACATATGTGTACATCTGATGATAAAATCACACAATTTCCAGTCATCACACGACTGCAAAACATACACATCTACATGATATTGTGAAATGCAATTACTTTGGAACGTCGCTTTGGGTATCCGAAAGCGATCACTCTTTTATGCATTGTGATCCAATCAAACCTTTTGATTCGATCCCATGAACATCGGTAACCCACTCGGGGATCAGGAGTCCGGTAGATACATGTATAATTTCAATTATGGACGACAGAGAAAGTTAGTTGTAAAGAGCGCTTCAGAAATTAGGTAGAACTAGCTGCGTCAAAACTCGTTATAGAGCTCGTTGAAATTACCTAAAGATAGCTTGAGTGGAAATGATCAGCTGGTGGAGCCTCAACGTGAATGAGATTCCTTACAATGAAGCAGAAAACTCAAAACGAGTCGCTGCACACATTGGTCTGTGGATGAAAAAAATACTCTGGACCAAACCAACGTCCATTGGTTGTGTGCGCAGAAAATCCCGACAGGTGTTGACAATGTTGAAGACGAAGAGCAATCACACACTCAGCCGACTTCTCCATGCAAGTGCCTATCGATGAACATATGCAAAGAGAAACATAACTCATCAGAAACGTCAAATCCAATATGAAAGCGAACGAAACCCTGAACAGCATCTTAATTGTCCATACACCTCGCGCCGCATGGAAGAAACTGTCATTGAATATAAACACAGCGTGGAAGGCAATAAGAAAATCCCTTCCAGAACCTGAGTATGCAAAAGAGAAAAACAAGAAAGAAAAAACACACAAAAAAACGTCTCGTTTTAACTTACCATTGCACCTGTCGTCATGCTCTACAAAATGGTTGTTGCACACACATAACAGAATGTACAAACAAATCACCCCATGAATGAATTCACCGGCAAATACAATCTCCTCTGTTATCCACTGGTTTCGGTTCTGTTATGAGTCTGTAACACAACACAGCACTGTTCGCCGTTGATCATCGATTCTTCGTGTTGCTGCTGCTGCTGCAATTGTACCGGATATGAGAAGTACAAACTTACCAATTCTCCCACAGACCACAGATAGCGATCGGCAGATCTATGTACCTATCGGCGCACACAAAGAATACACACAGGAAAGCAGTTTGTTTTTTTTTTCGTGTAAAATATTTATTTCTTGATACTGATCTTGAAACGATTTGATACGTAAAACATTTTTATTTTTTCTCTTTATTAAATATATATACTTGAGTCTTTCGGAAGCCCCCTTTCTTTATTGTTTATCGTTACATTTACATTACAGTAGACTGTTTTGCTTGTTTAACACTTTAAAATACAAGTATAAATATTGTGTATATATAATATAGATTTGTATGCATAGATCATGTGTAGTTCTGTGTATGAAAATTCATAATTTTTTGTTTCTGCATATTTGCTACGTTTTTTCCTGCATTGCTGCATTTTTTTTGTTTTGTTTTTGTGGTTGATCATACAAATTACAAGTGTGTTTATAAAATAAAATTACAGTTACAATAATTATATGTATATCTTTCCTAATTGTTAGGAAATCAATCCAGACACAAACAAGTGAAATATAAACGAGCCAATCGAAAATAAATTATCGTTAATTAATTTAAAACATACAAAAAAAAAAAAACATATTTATAATATTTTGTGTATTTTGAGTTACAATTTGTGCACATCTTTCACTCTTAGCCTTAAGTCTAGTCATCATCTTTGTTGTCCGTTTTCAGATCATATTTAGCACACAGTTCTTCGGGTGAGAGGCCTATCAGGTTCTGCAGATCTCCGACAAATCGGTATACGTATCGTTTGCCCGCCGTCTTGTGTATAATATTCTTATCGTAATAGTACCGCAAACCACGACTCAGCTTCTCGTAGTTCATTTTTGGTTTGTTCTTTCGGATTCCCCATCTTCGGGCGACTTCGTCTGGATCCGTTAATTTGAATTCCCAACCGTCACCGGTCCATGAGATAAAACTTTGGCAGGTTTTGTCCATGAGCAGCTCCAGCAGAAACTGCCACAATTGAATTGGGCCGGAACCCGTGAAGCAGGGCACTCCACCGGTTGCCGTAGGATAGCCTCCACCGCCGAGCCCCTTTTCCAGGCCCATCGAACTCATGTAGGCGGCTAGGCTGTGCTGACTCCACTGCTCGGGTCCGAGATTGGATTGATGCGACGCAGGCGGCGGCTGATGACTGTTCTGAAACGCTGACGAGGGCGGTGGATAGGGAACGAATTCGGGCGATTGATAGGATTCATGATACCGAGGGCGGGCATATGGGTGGTATTTGTGTTCACCTAGCATACCTGGATAGTAGTCTGGCCCTGGTGTATGAGTGGATGCTGAACCTCCGCTACCGCCTCCTCCTCCGCCGCCACCTCCACCACCGGTATCCATTTGATAGGAAGGCGGGGGCGCATGATGCGGATGATGGTGATCCATCCATCCATCGTCACTGGTCCGCAGGCCAGGTTCTTCCTTGATATGATGGTAGAGTGGTGCTCCGGAATTGGATCCACTTCCAGTGCCAGCATTCATTGCCATGTGCATGTAAGTTAGGTTGAGCGCAGCCGTGTTGTTGTTGTGCGAGTAATCGGCGGCGCTGCGTGTGTCACCATGCCCAACTATTGTTGAGCCACTACTATTGCTATTACTACTGCTACTTGTCGTACTACTATTTGTTGCCACTTGGTGGTGTTGTTGTTGTTGTTGTTGTTGTTGCTGTGGAGTATGGGACGCTATCACCGGATGAATGCTTAGCCCTACTCGCTCCGACTGGGATAGCTGTTGTGACATTTGTTGATGCTGTTGCTGTTGTTGTTGTTGTTGCTGCTGCTGCTGATGTTGTTGTTGTTGTTGTTGTTGCTGCTGCTGCTGTTGTGAGGACTGTGGAGGTGGTGGCGGGGTACCGCTATGCGGTGTTACTGACGCTCCAACTACCACTGACCCATGCGAGGTCGAATGAAAACTGCTGTTATCACTAGAAGAGTAATCGTGTGCGGTTAATCTTTGATTATTGTTGTTACCTAAATAATTGGCTATTTGGTCTGATCCACAGATTGACGACGATCCACCCATATATGAATTCATTCCACTGCCGCCGCCATCCTCACAATCCTTTTGGAGTATCTCTAAGTGTTCCCACAGTATATCGCCCGTGAATGGTGGAGCAATGGCTAAGAATCTCTCACGTCCCAATGCAACCATCTCTCGACCGGTCATCTTTAAGAATGGCTGAATATTCATTGACTCCAATGAGAACTCCTTGGTGGCCCAGTTAAGCCAATAGATCACATGTTCTTCAGTCCATTCGCGTGGATCTTTGGTGATATTACAGTTTTGTACTTCCTTCTCCCATGAGGCAAACGATGCCTTTAGCACCTCGGCAACTTTCTTATTGGTACCCGGTGTGAATGGTGGTATCTGCACTGGTACATCCAATGATGTTTCATGATCTGACAAATCCGATAAACTCCGTAATGTTGCACCATCTTCGGTTCCTTGCAATGATGAGTCCTGCTGTAGATGCTGGTGCTGCTCCTCCTTTATGAATACATTCTTACCCTGAACGAGATTCGGTAGAAATGTAACTTTTCGATTCTTTTTCAATCGCATCTTAGGTTTTAGTGTGATCTCAATTTTTTTTTTACTTTAGCTTATTGTTTTGTGATCTTAACTTATTTATAGTTATACTATATTCTTTTTTTAGTAGTGTATGTGGTGCGTATGTACAGATATTACGAAAGATAGTAGTGTATTATACGTTTTGCCCATTTATACTATATGTAAACAGTAAACACAACAAGAAGTTGATCAACGATGCAAAATTAAAAAATTCTAATAGAAAATGAAATCAAAAAAATAAGAAGAAAAAAAAAACAAAAATCAAAAAAAGAACAGAAAAACAGTAGTTAGGAAGTAGGAAGATCAGATCAGAGGACGAGATGAAGTCTCACACTCTTTATATAAATATATACAGGTATGTATATCACTTCTTTAAGGATTCAATGTTTAGATTAAAGTAAATCAAATCAAATCAAATCGGACTGAGTTGAAGGGAAAGAAATAATTGTTTAACTTAACAAATTTATTACAAAAAGGCCACACACCATAATCTCTGCCTCTCTCTGTCTGTTAGTCAGTTTTTCCCCCGCGATCGGATCGTTGTTGGTGGACGTTCGTAGCAGCGACACGATCTATGTGCGCTCTTTCCTGGCGCTCCGCTGCCGCTCTCTCTTCTCTATTTTTTGCTCTCTCCCTCGCTCTTTCTTTCTTTACTCCTTCGTCTCCCTTTCTCTCTCTCTCTGTCTATCCCACACTTTTCCCCCCGTTGTGTGTATATTTGTTTGTATATATGTCGGTAGGTAAGAAGAAAAAAAAATTACTTCCTCTTCAGTTCATTCATGGATAGAATCGATCGTGTGTATAGTTGTAGAAAAAAAAAACACGAATCAAAGAAAAGAAAAAAAAAACCCCGAGAAAAGGCGTTCAACAAGTGATCCTCCGGATACGGCAACGGCAACGACAACGACGAGTACGAAGCCTATTATCGCACTTGCGCATGATCCACATTCAGTTCTTTAGTTCTTTTTGGGTTTTTTCTTTCGTTCATTAATTTGCACCGCGAATTACGCACTGATTCATAAAAAAATTCGTTCTTCTTTCACCGATTTTTTCGAGTTTTTATTCGACTTCACTGTGAATTTCGTATTTATCCAATATTTCACCACACTTATGAATCTGTTTCATTTGAGAACAACAACTGCGAGATGTTTCTTACAAGCTGAGAACAATTGGAATCTTTTTTTGTATATTTTTATCTCTGCACACTTTCGATTGGAACACCACACACCAAATTCATTCTGTAATTCTTCCACAACTAGACGGTCGAAGTATAAGCACCACAGACGGCGACGAGAACGACAACGACAGCGACGACGACGAAATGATATTCAACACATTCAGCATTCCTCTCGCTCTAGCTGCCGCTGCTGCGCTATCGACGAACGGGCAACACACACAATTTTTTGACAGTTCACTTCCGCTGCAAACCAAACAAGATAAAACAACAGAAAACGATGAAAAAAAAATGCCATTTCAAATTGAAAACAACATAACAAAAAAAAGCGCACCTGACATCACTCGCGCTAGCTCGCTCTGACTTGTGTCGATGCCTGGCCATATGGGATCTCATCACATTATCATCGAACAGGGTTGTCTTGAGTTGGGACTGAAATTGAAGTTGGTGTTTTTTTTCTCGTTCATGTGCTCATCGCGCAGTGTGTGGACTGTGGAGAGAGCGAGCCACCACAGCGCAACAGTTAAGGGAACCGAAATGGTGGAATTTCGTGTGGCATTCCCTTGATGGTGGCTGTGGTGGTGTGTGTACACCCGCATGAATAGTGGTGGCTGCTGGCTGATGGTTGATGGTGGTAGCTCGCTACGTGTGGTGGTATTTTTTCCTTTGTTTTGAAAGAATGACAGTTGAGAAGGGTGGCTATCGTACGATCACGTTAAAGTTACCATACAGTTGGGTGCGCAAATAAAACTCACTTGTTGCGTGTTTTCTTTGAGTCGTCGCTAATTCAAGATATTTTCCATTTGCGAGACCATGCTTTATGGAAGATCATGTGCAAAATAGTCTTTTCATTAAAATAGTGTGTCTAAAATATCGATTTTTCTTTTCAAGACATTGACTTTGACTACTTTAAGTCATAATTTCCTTTGCTCACAGTTTTGCTGTTGGTTGCCCCGGAAAGATTTATGAGTCATAAAAATTACCTGTAGTGAATACATAAATTGACCAGCTACAGCACAGTCGGCAAGTACTACGCAAGTGCAGACCACCGCCACCGCGACGGCGTGGGATAATAGATTGTTTGGGATTGATTGCTATTGACGAGACATAAGGTTTACTTCTCGGCAAATGCAGTTTAGACAGTGGGACTTAACCATGGACTATGCAACGACGACGCCACATCGGGGTAGTTTTCTTTACAATTTTTTGTCGAAACATAATGCAGTTCGGCCCGCCCCTATGATGCCAAAACTGAAGGTCTTCTGTGCTGGAGAAATGCGTTACGCTTGAGAGATAATTTATTTATTATTACTGTAATTATGAAGTAGTTCAGCAATATCAGTGACGTGAATTAAATCATCCGAATTAGCAGATCTGTCAAATATATGCAATGCAGATTGGACTTAATCTTAACCCCATCAAATGTCAATGTCTGGTGGTATTTAAAAAATATGACACTGATTTATTGTCTCGTATCTATTTAAATATACACAATATCAATCGCAGATGGGCGGAGTTGGACACCTGTAGAACTTCTATCTACACTAGATCCATCGAAAACTAAAGCCCAACACGGACTATATAGGAGGCAAATTAGTAAACTAGTGAGAGTAGTAAAAAACTGACAAACAATAAGATATGATCGGGGAAAAGCATGCCCGACAAGTGGAATCTCAGTATCATTTGCCCGAACAACACGAAAGGGACCCCTTTGACTGCGCCAACTACAGAGGGATAAGTCTCCTTAATATCGCGTACAAGATGGCTTCTACCGTTTTGTGTGACCGCCTGAAGCCTTTCATAAGCAATCTGATAGGTCTCAGTGCGGCTTCAGGCCGGGGAAGTCCTATATATACGACGCTATACAACGCCATGTCTGGTTTTGGTAAAACTGACTGTTACCACATTGTTATCACATTGACGTGATTGGCAGAACACAGCGAGCCATCAGCCAGGCATTTGCTGGCATTAAGACGGACAAAACGAAGTGTATACTGCCCTCAAGAAAGGACATACATCATCGACGTCTTGGACAGAGCGCCATAATGGGCAGCATACACCTTGAGGTAGTCAAGGGGGAAGGTTTACCTCGGCTCCGCAGTAAATAGTACGAGCAACATCAGTATCGAGATCAAGCGCAGAGTAACTCTTGCCAACCGCTGTTTATACGGGCTCAAAAGACAATTGAGTAATAGAGCCATCTCTCAAAGGATCAAGCTGACTTTATATACCATGTCATCTCAGTCCTGCTGGCCAACGCGGAACAATCTCAAACGCGGGTGAAGTCATTTATCTCTATGTTTGCGTTGACGATTCTTGGAGGAAAAGATTCAACCACTATACAGCGGCTTATACCTAGTTCAGAGTCTTTGGATCCAACGCTAGGTCATGTAGCGCGGATGGGCACGGCCCGAAGAGTCTTCCATTCCGAGCCATTGAGACAACGCAACAGAGGACGTCCTAGACGAGATGGCGCACAAAAGTGGAGAAGGACCTCCACCAACTTGGTGTGCTCAACTGGAGGCAGCTGGTAAAATATCGTGCAGCCTGAAGAGGCTTGTTGGTTGAGGCCCAGGTCCACCCGAACTGTAGCGCCAAACAAAGAAGAAAAAGAAGATGGAAAAATGGTCAATGACAGTCCAATGACAATTCCCAACTTCTGAGCAAAGCCTTTGAAAAAATTGCAAGCAACCAAATGAAGGAGTATCTTGAAGATCAGGAACTTACAAGGAATTTCCAGTCCGGTTTCAAAAAACATTACAACTGTGTAATGGCTTTTCTTAAGGTTAGTGATGACATACGCTCCGGTTTTTATTGTGAGTTTAGGTCTCCAGCTGAGATTTCGGATTTCTCAAAAGCATTTGACTCAATAAATACCTAAAACTTTCAACAAATTTCAATACAAACAAGGCGCAAGGACAACCGTTGGAATTGTGCGAAATTGACTTTAAGTATCCATCTTTATCCCACTGACAATTATGTGGATCATGTTTACGTGTAGTTAAACAATAACAAAATATGGGTGGCGCTACAGCCCCTAGAGGTTCAGGGCCTAGCTTCTCAACAACCACTCAAGTTGTGCGTGCTATTTATCACAAGTAGCGTTACCAGGATATCCCGGTTTCCCCGGGACAACCCGAGTTTTAAAAATAAATTCCACTGTCCCGTCGGGACATCTTAATTCCCGGGTAAGTTCCTCACATGACAGTTGTCAAAATACATTACTACCTCGGTAATTCGAACTTTCAGAGATCACCCTAATACGAACTATGGAGGTTTTTGAATTACGGAATACCATATTCGTTGTCAGTATTTTGCATGGAAAATTAATTTTCAACGGCTTTTAACAATAAAATTAATACTTTTATTCAAAGAAACAAACGATAATTATGTATTTGCAAATTATATCTGTTTAGCAAAAAAGCCAAAAACGTCACAGATGCGTACAATTTTCTAGTACTTTTAAATTGTAAAATAAATAACGTACAAAATTTGGCTTTCGAATTAGTGGAGCGTTAGAATTAGACAGATAATTTATAAAAGACTTCATAAAATAAGCAACATGAAAGCTGATTGTATTTTTCATGCTCAGATCTGCTAAAAATAAAATAAAGCCTTAGACAGTTATTAGTCATTAAGCATTGTCAGTGAATTGAAGATGTGGAACCGGGAATAGAACCCCGGCAGCGATTTTCACATACCCACAACGCCATGGCCTCCACACACTCCGGGCAAAAGAAAAATGTATTTTTTTCTGCTATAATTTAAGTAAAAACATAGCATTAGATAGAAAGAAAAAGACGTAATATAAGTATAGGAACACTCGACAGTAATACGAGTGTTCTTCATTCTTATGTTGGGTATATAACTTAATTCGTGCGGTTTGCTAAGAGATGGCGTAACTTGTATGACATGCATTGGAAAGCTACTGTCATTGTACGTCATTTCAGTATAAGTCATTCATTTGAAGCGCAAACAACAATAATTTTTTTTACACTCAAATATGTCGAACTTTATGCCTGAAAAAGTGGGGATTTCTTCTTCATTACTTTAATATGAAGAAAACTGCTGCCGTCATCGTATTTGGTGGAAGTTTATGGTGAACATGTGCTAGCATAGCGAACGTGCCAAAAGTGGTTTGCACGATTTTGAAATGGTGATTTTGGCTTGGTCAACCAGCCAAATCAACCATGGCGCGAAGGTAATGCTCTGTATTTGGTGGGGTCAGAAGGGTGTGCTGTATTATGAGCTGCTAAAGCCGGGTGAAACCATCAATGGACAACGCTACCGAACACAATTAATCCGTTTGAAGAGAGCAGTAGCCGAAAAACGCCCGGAATATGCTACCAGACACGAGGCAATAATTTTCCATCATGACAACGCTCAGCCTCACGTTGCTATTCCAGTTAAGAACTATTTGGAAAACAGTGGATGGGAAGTTTTACCCCAACCGGCTTAAAGCCCAGACCTTGCCACTTCTGACTACCCTTTGTTCCGGTCGATGCAGAACGCCCTCACTGAAATACGGTTCACATCAGAGCATAATATCAAAAATTGGCTTGATTCATTCTTGGCTGCCAAGCCGGCACAGTTCTTTTGGGATGGGATCCACAAATTGCCAGAAAGATGGGAAAAAGTCATAGCTTCAGATGGGCAATACTTTGGAAATACTATTGTACATGTTTTTCTTAAATAAACGTTCAAATTTTGAAAAAAACCGCACGAATTAAGTTATTGACCCAATATTAATGAACCTGCCTAGCGAAGCAGGCACAGGGACCGCTAAAATTAATATATATATATATACTTTTTCGTCTTCATGTAATTGAAGGAAATTTAACAAAGTTTGGATACGTTGATATCCTAAAACGTTGTATCCCCGAACCCAAAGAAAAATTGGGACTATCGCCGGGTGTAATGCTGTTGCATGATAATGATCCAAAGCACACAGCCGGTATAACAAAGGATTGGTGTATTTGGAACATAAAAAAGGTGTTGCCGCATCCGCCCCAAAGTCCGGATCTTAATCCCATAGAGCACCTTTGGGCTGTTTTAGAAAAGGAAGTTCGAAAAAGAACCATTTGTACCAGAGAAGAGTTAAAGACAGCATTGTATGAAGAATGGCAAAAAATTCCATCGGCTGTAACAAAAAACCTGGTCGGATCGGTGAAGAGAAGATTGCAGGAAGTTTTAAAAGCAAAAAGACAACACACAAAATATTAAAAAAAAAATAAAATATTTTCATTTTTTGTAATTGTCCCACTTATTTTTTGCCGATGAATTTGCACTATTTTTGATTTAAACCTTTAGTTGCTAAAATTAAAAAATCAACAATAAATGTGTTTGGATTACTGAAACCGTATTAAACTGTAGTTTCATATGCAATTTAATTCGTTTTAATATATTAAAAAATGGCTGAGATATTTCAGGCTGAATTTGAAGGTAATAAGTATCCCAGCTCTTTTTTGGTTCACTGTATATAATTAAAGAAACAATTTGCTTTTGAGAACTACGTCTGCCAACTTATTAGATCTTAGTGTCGTGTCGTGTGTGCCTCAGGGTTCTATTCTTGGTCTACTCCTGATCATACTTTTCATCAACGATGCAGCGACGTGCAGATGATGTGCAATGCAAGAAAGTCTTCGCAGATCGGACATATTATCGGGCGGTAATGAATTGAATAATGATGTAAACGCAATTTGGATCTGGCCCCAAGAAAATAACCTGTCTTACACTAAAGCAATGCCTTTTAATGGAACACCGTCAGACAATTCTATGTCACAACTTCAGATCAACAACAATCCCATCATCCGCGTTAAAAAATTAAAAAATCTTTAATCTTCTTAAAAAATCTCTTTAATGAGTGTCTTTGAAAATTCCGATGTCCTGAAATGCAGTCCAACTTATCGGAATCGATATTGGAACACACACGTTAACCATATCGTCACTAAAATATATGGTATTCGGCGAGGTTTGAAACGAAACGATATCTGCTAAACTAAAGTTAGTATAGGCCCATACTTTACCCATTATCCTATATGGATGGATATTTGGTAAGTAGCCGTCAGTTTTTCATCCACGCAATTCACCTCTGGAATCAACTCCCCCGAAACACAGAAAATCTGAACACAGATAATCGTTTCAAAAAATATAAATAAATTAACATGACTTTCTTTAAGCCATTGATGTGTATTCCTTAATTTTCCTACCTCTCTTCCCTGTTATCCACTTTATCCCTCATATCTATCATCATGTCTTAATGTACTTATATTGTTGTAAATTACTTGTGACACTATTGTGAATTAATAACCTGTGCTTTTAACAATGCTTAATGTACAGCGATCTATGGGTTTTAATAAGTAAATAAATAAACAAAAACTAGAATTTATATTTTCATCCATTCTTTTCAGAAATTGTCACCTTTCATCGCCGCATTTCATTCAGTTTGTTTTATCATTTCTCCAGCTTGGACTGAATTTATTCCCATTTAGACTCACATATTTATTTGGTTGGGAATACAGATATGTGCCACTTTCAATCAGTCAGAGTTCAACCACTATTCTGTCAAAAGAAAAGAATAAATTAAGAAAACAACATCATAAGTCGTACCTTTGTTTTAACTGATCGGTTTTAATGAATGTTGTATTGGGGATAACCCTCCAAATACATATATGTACAGACCCAAGAGACACCCTAAAACGGCCAGACTCGCTGAAGGCTAACAAGACTAAGCAAATTCGTTGATTCTAACTGAAGCCTTACATATCATAATTTTGTATGCTATACAAACTAGATTCCAACTAGGTCACAGTTGACGAATTTGAATTGAAATCTATTGTTAGCAACGCAGATTAAACAATAACTCCGCTCTTAAAAATCAAAGAAGTACAATTCAACATGCCCTTTGTCTGAATCTACAAATCATAGCTGATCGTTAAATAGACTCGAAGATCATTACATTTCAATGGCAAAGGTAGTTGTCTCTTGATGTGAATTCACACACATTTCCATCCGTTCATGGATCGTACAGATTGTTAGTTACCAATAGTTACTGACACAAACATTGGTGAGATACTTTTCCCAGTGTCAAATTAATATGCACCCCTTTGTGGTGAGACACTTTGTGAATTGGTACTAGAGCTAAATGGGTTATGTTCGAATGTCGCGGTTGTTGACTTCTTGACCCTTTCCAATTAACACCTCACTTTGATTCGTAGACCTGAACCGGCTTTTGGTGATTTTTCCGTCTTCAAAAGCGGAACCTTAGAAATTTCGGTGTGGCCGTCACACTTTCATAGCGTGTACATTTATTAAGCGATCGATATGTAATTTTGGAATCAGACGCTTAAGTGACATTCATATGAGCGGCGAAAATTCTCAATTAGGAAGGAAATCTCTCAACTTCGCTCTCACAGCGCACTTCTCAGTCAAAAATGTTCGACTTGTTAGATAATGACGTGCAATGACGCAGGTCGACGCAGATTTTTGTGCATGGCCATTGAATTGTGTGCGTTGAAAGACAAGACCAGCGCTAACGCACCATTGTGTTTCAGCCATATTTAACAAACGGTTTTGCGTTGGCACCCCATGAAATTTTCTCAAATTTTGCTCGGCAGCCAATGTGTTAAAGTCAGAAATGAGGTACTTCTACCTCTCTTTCCCGTGAACATTTTTGACAGCCAGTTCTTATATTGTTTTCAAAGGCGAAGAGAACGGCATTCACGTTATTTCGTGAATAGCTGTAAAAAATTCTTGAATAACTGTCAAAAAGCCTCTGAAATTCGTCG
Source organism: Eristalis tenax (assembly GCA_905231855.2). Taxonomy (NCBI): domain Eukaryota; kingdom Metazoa; phylum Arthropoda; class Insecta; order Diptera; family Syrphidae; genus Eristalis; species Eristalis tenax. Next base: position 73,888,817 of record HG993125.1, on the reverse strand, counting down.
ATGGGCTAGGAGTCAATCAGCTGTGATAATACCTCATTTCTGGTTAAAGTCATGTGAGCGAAATCACCAGTGGTAAGTAGATCACATACGAAACGTCATGCGAAATCGGTCGTGGTCGAATCACGGCGAGTCGGAGCAAGCGATGACAAAGCCAGGATTGGCAACCAGGAAGGCATTGCTGTGTGTTTGGTGGGATTGGCAGGAATCATCTACTGTGAGCTGATCTCCTACAGCAAAACTTTTTATAACTCTGTATTGTCAACAATTGGGCTGTCTGAAGAAGACAGATAAGAAGCAGCCAGGTTTTTTTGTTCAGTCGGGGCAACCCAAGCCATACACATCGACAGTGACTCGCCAGAAACTCCGAAGCTTGGTTGTGAGGTCCTTATGCATCCACCCTATAGTCTATGACGAACGATTTTGATCGTGAGAAGTTAGCCTCAAGGCTAACAGGCTAACAAGATATTGCTTTTTACGCCACCTTATAATTATCGCTCATTTTATTACCTAGCGACTGGGCAATGTTCCTTTCTCAGATATTTTTCTTTTTAGCTTATATCTACCTTTCCCATTTTCTTTTCAAATTAGTGAATTTGTCAAATGAGTACATTTCCTAAATTCAGAAATCAAATCTGCACGTGTCACTCAAATGATCAAATGAAGATTTTCCGTTAATATTTTCTGATTTTCCCATGGAAATCTATGAGTGTTTATGCACATGTCTGGTTGGGATTTTTCTTACATACACGTAATGTTAAGTCTGATTCATAAAGCGACCTCGGCGGCACACCTCCATCCGATGATCCATATTTTCGATGACGCTGAAGCATAATTGAGGTTCTATGCCGTTAATGTGCCGAATTATCTCATCCTTTAGCTCTTGAATTGTTGCTGGCTTATCGACGTACACCTTTTCTTTCAAATAACCCCAAAGAAAAAAATCCAACGGTGTCAAATCACATTATCTTGGCGGCCAATTGACATCGCCACCACGTGAGATAACACGGACATTGAATTTGTCGTGCAAAGGAGCCATTGTTTAGTTAGCTGTGACAAGTGGCACCGTCCTGTTGAAACCACATATCGTCCACATTCATATCTTCCAATTCGGGCCATAAAAAGTTCGTTATCACGAACATCATTCACAGTAACTGCCTAACCGGCCTCATTTTGGAAAAAATACGGCCTGATGATGCCGCCAGCCCATAAACCGCACCAAACAGTCACTCTTTGTGGCTGCATTAGTTTTTCGACAATCACTCTTGGATTATCATTCGCCCAAATCCACTGAGGTGAAAATGTGCCTCATCACTGAAGATGATTTTGATAGGATATGCATTTTGATTTTAACGCCCATTTCATAATAAGCCTGAATAACTTTAACGCGTTGCTCGATTGTGTATCTTTCCATCGTTCAAATTGAGTTAGTCTGAGATTGTCAAATGAAATGCAGAAAAAAAGCTTGACGTTTAGGTGTGGTTCACATTCAACATCGGCTCATTTATTATAAGGTGCACAACTCAAACCGATTACGTAAGCATACACAAACAGACTTAATGTGCAGTATATCTAAAGAATTGTGAAAAATTCTAGTGGCGCTACAGTCCAGGGTGGACTCAAGCCTCAACCAACAAGCCTCCAGCTAGAACGACCTTAACCCAGCTGCCTCCAATTCGCACGCCAAGGTGGTTGAAGTCCTTCTTCACTTGTGTGCGCCATCGGTTCCGTGGGCGTCCTCCTACTGGTTCAGAGTCGAGACTTATAGTAACTCAAAAATTACGAATATTCGTGCTCATTCGTTATTTTTGTGTGGGCTGTTGTGATCTGGTTTTGAAATAAAGCAAACAATAAATAAAATGTCATTAAGTAGCTATGGATCAGCAAGCCGGTAAGTTTAAATTTACAAGAACATTGATTTTCTACTTAACTGTAGCCATTCGACATGGAAATCGCGCCTCTTGCACAAATTGAAGAACAGCTGTCACAAGTAAATATATACTTGTGTAGATGGCCTTTTTTTGTGAATCGGAAAAATGGTGTTATTAGAAAAGAATTCCGTTCAGCAAGCGTTAACAATGCACAGGTCCCATTATTCGGTCTTCCGCAGTGAGCCCCATTTCTGTATGAATGGGTACGTCAACAAACAAAAGTCTCCAATTTGGGAAGATATCGATACAAATCTAAATGAGATCCAAGAGCGTGCAATGCATCCCGAAAAAGTCTTTGTTTGGTGTGGATATGAGCTGGAGGTCGGTGCGCCTATACCACACAGAGAGAGAGAGAGTGAGAGAGAGAGAGAGAGAGAGAAAGAGAGAGATGGATCGTGCGATTTTACACAATTTCACTGTTTCTTGTGGGGTTTCCTAAAGTCGCACGTCTATGTGAATGAACCACAAGCCACAGCCGTCTTCAAAGCTAACATAACACATGTCATCGGTCAAATTCAGGCTGATTTACGCTCCAGAGTCATGAAAAATATGACATTTCGGATGCGCGCCACCTAGAGATGCAGCCGCGGACTTCTGAGCAATGTTATATTCCATGACCCATACATAATGGCGTCAACGTAACCATAAAGCTGTTCTTTTATTGTTTATGAAATGTATAATTCAAATGAGGACACAACTCGATTCCAGTCAGAATACTTCTAAGCAGAAACTAGATGCAAATGATCTGATTCTGGTGCTTGACGACCCCGACAGAAAGGCGACGAGGCATTAAGTCAGAGTTCTAGTTTTACGGACAACAAGGCAGGAATTGTAATGTTGCACACTATGTCTTAATACATTTTGGAATATGACAAGACATATGTTTTTTTTAGTATGACATTGAACTTAAATGGTTCTGGCAGTGAACATGGGTACAAAGAAGTACTTGCTGTCCCCAAGAAAGGACACACAAAATCTCTTGTCTTGGACAGAGTGCACTTGGATGTATTCAAGGGCTGCCTCTGTCTCGGCTCTGCAGGCAGACAGCCCGTAGAGGGCCATGGCCTAGCTTCTCAGGAAAAAACAAAAAACAACCACTCTTGTTGTGTGTGCTACTGTTCTAGCACGAATGGGTGAGACTTACAGTTTTATGCCGCCTCTGAACGGCCAATCTGAGAAGCCTTTTCCAGACAGTTAAGTACTCTTTAAGCATTGTCCGTGACTCGAAAGGGGTGGGTCCATGAAAATAATTTTGCTCGTACTAGGAATCGAAAATAGGCAACGTTGGCTCAAGTGCGAATGGGTTGACTTTCCAACCCACAATGCCACGGCCGCCATTAGGCACCACAAAATTAGTAGCAACATCAAGACAGACTACCTCTGTCTCTTTGGCTCCAGAGTAACCAGTCTTGAAGGATCAAGTAGATAAAGCTGTAAGCTGTGGTACAGCGAGAGAGTCGGATATCGTTCTGGGTGCAATTTTTGGCCCTGCTTCCCTTGAAGACACCTGGTGTAAAAAACGATATCAAAGGTTCGTATTCATAACAAAAAAAAAATACACACACATATAAAGGATAGTTGGAGGAAGTAGTTAAACAAATCATAGCATTTGCTTGAATCAATGAAAAGTTAGTCTTAAACCACTGAATATGCTGCAATTCTCAAAAACACCGACAAGCATCCAGAAAAAACAGTCGGCTTATGTCCCCGCTCCGCCGATACACTAACGTCTGCACACTAATTGCTTCCAGCATGTATGCAAGTGAATCTCTAAGTTGGAATATTTATTTATTCTTCGATTAGTCTACTTCCTACAATTATCGGCGAGTATTTCTAGGCCATAAAATCCGGCTGCGATGTGCGATGAACCTGTTTCGCTCTCCGGATATAGAAGCACCCTTGATCAAACTGGTTTTTATTGTCGGCAAGATCCGCGATTTATTGCATGCAGTCGCCCGCTACCTCGAGGGATTATAACTCGCGACCGGAATACACAATTGTGTTAAATGTGTGGACTGGAGTCCGCCTTCTGCCAGGCAATTATCGGCTCCTTTGGATGATTTCCAAACGGAAAGTCCAGGTATTATGATGTACATCGGATTTTCTGTTCGCTGCAAGATCTTGGGATTATATTGTTGAATGAATTCAAGGAATCGATGCAAGGGAAGCGTTAACCGCATGTTAATCCTTTGGAAAATTCTTTGCGTCAACATATGGACGCGCGTAAGCCGTGTTTATTCCTTGCTCGTATTTTTCCAAGGAAACAATTGAATTTGACACATTAACAGTGTCTGCATAATTTGTATGGGTCTTAAGCACTTAATTGAAATTGTTGCAAATCTGTTTGTACTTTATGCGTGCTAGTCGACAGGAATGATGGTTAGATGTACATTTAGGGCAGGGTTGCCATGGCTGTCCATGCTAGCCTAGGACAAACAGTTTTAAAATCCCGGACTTTTGTGGACAAAAACCATGAATCATGAACTCAAACAAAAAAGCTGTTTAAAATTTAGAGGGATGACACTTGGGAGTCAAAATAGTATCTGTTTCATTTTATGTTTTTTTACCAGACCTACATTGCGCCTGTTTTTCTTTAAAATTCGGAGTTCGATGATTCTTTTTTATTTTCAAAATTGTAATTACTTGTTAGGGGAAAAAGAGGACATTTCTTAAAATATTGTAGGACGTTCCGCGCCGAGTTTAAAAAGAGGAAATGTCTTCTAAAAAGAGAACGCATGGCAGCCCTAATTTAGGGTGTTTGGGATCTTTTTTATTCTCAGCGCTCCACTCAGGGATAATGGAGGATAGATATATCCAACTTCGGCTATTTTTACCCCTTGTCCATGTCGGCATTGAGCCGTAAAAATAAGAGTGTAGTGGAATTCGCTTTGCATTTCACACATACTCTTATAAAATTCCTGGCTCCACGACTCATCGCAATACCCTATAAAAACGCTGTCGAATGAAATCAAGAGAGGTAGAAGTTGGTCTCTATCATCTATTATCTCTGGCTCCCTCTGCTGATAGCCAGAGGAAACTCCTTCGAAAGCGTATTGTCTAAAGCGAATGTCTAATTGCAAAAGAGAGGGAGAATTCTATCAGAAAGGTGAAAATTTACGAAACATAGCAAACAACTAAACGATGGAGAACTTAGGTAGATAGATGGGTAGATCCAAGAGCACAATTTCCATTGAAAATAATTAGCATCTGTCAATAATAATAATACAGTATGCTATCGATTTTCGCAACAGCTAAATTGAATTTTGTATCCTTATTGAGGCAGTAATCGCATCTTGTCATATAGAGAGAAAGTCGATGATTGCAACTATCACAGTTTCAATTAGTTGCGATAATCCAGAATGTACTGTAACAATAATAGTGCTGGTGGCGCTACAGCCCTTAGGGAGCCAGGGCCTAGCTTCTCAGCAACCACTCGTGTTGTGCATGCTACTGTTCTTTCACGAGCGGAAGGAATCTGCAGTTTTATGACGACTCCTATTTGAGAACCTTGTTCCAGTTATACTCTGTCAACATTGTGAGTGGCTCGAAAGAGGTTATTTTGCGCGTACCGGGAATCGAACCTGGGTCGACGCACCAACCCACAATGCCACGGCCGCAAATAACTCCTTAATTCGATGGATTTATTTGTTATCTTATATTTTTAAACTTAAGTCTACATTCACAATTATCGAGATTTCTGGTTAGAATTATATGCACATTTCTATAGGCTGCATGGGACTAGAAGGCTAGCCTATGTGTTCATATTAAATTTAAGTTTCAAGGTCAAGCCGAAATAAGTAGGGCGTTCGCGTTGTATCGAACTTACCTTAGAACCTTTAATTAAAAAGACGACCGTCAATTTCAAATCGGAATGCACTACTCATTAATAGTTTCCAGTGAACACGTTTTCTTGTAATTAAGACGCAATAAAATACCTAGATGAAAATTAATTATTCAATTGCGAAAAGAATTTACCTTTTTAAACAGATTCATTTATTCTAAATGTATGAATACCATTGAAAGGGATATCAAGTATAATCCTAGCTCATTTTGGGTTTACATAAACTCAAAACGTAATAGATCGATTTTTCCTAATTGTATGTAACTCGACGGTGAAAGTTCTTACGATACAAAATCTGCATGCAACCTTTTCGCAAAATTCTTTCAATCAAACTACAATGTCGACATTATACGGATTAGTGAAGATCTTGATCCAGGTCTAAATTCAGTAGTAGATCGGTAGTACTTCTTTATTTTGTCTCTTTCGGATCAAGAAGTAAAGGGTGATTTTTTAAAAGCTTTAGGAAAGTTAAAAAAAAAAAAAACACATAAAATTCAGAAAAATGCATGAAATCCTTATTTGAATCGATAGTACGGTATAATTTAATGTTTGAAGATTATTTCATGCAAATGTTGACCTTGACTGCGCCTCAAATGGTCCATCGGCTTAGTCGAATTTTGGTATACTCTTTGAAACATTTCGGCCGGTATCTCACGAATAAATGCTTCAATGTTGTCTTCCAATGCGTCAATTGAAGCGGGCTTGTCTGTATAGACATGAGCTTTAACATAGCCCCACAAAAAATAGTCTAAAGGCGTTAAATCGCACGATCTAGGCGGCCAATTGACCGGTCCCGAACGTGAAATAAAATGTTCACCGAACTCGCCTCTCAATAAGTCCATTGTTGCGCGTGCTGTGTGGCATGTGGCACCAAACCACATGTCATGCAAGTGAAGCTCTTGCATTTTGGGCAAAAAAAAATTGGATATCATCACACGGTAGCGCTCACCATTCACAGTTTCGATTCGCATCATCTTTCGAGAAGTACGGTCCAATGATGCCACCAGCCCATAAACAGCACCAAACTGTGACTTTTTCTGGATGCATTGGTAGCTCTTGCAATGCTTCTGGCTGATATTCACTCCAAAATCGACAATTCTGTTTATTTACGTACCCATTGAGCCAAAAATGAGCTTCGTCGCTGAACACAGTTTTTCGCGCGATGAACTTTCTTAACAGAGCACGCATTTTGATAATAAAATTCAATAATTCGCAAGTGTTGTTCGTTTGTAAGACGACTCATGGTTAAATTATAGACCAAACTGAAGATGTTTGACAGTGAAACAAACACGAAACGTGCGACAGCTGTTTAAACCAGTGTTGCCAAAAAGATAATAGCTAAAAAAATTACCCTTTATATGACGGTTTATCACATTTAGGTCGAAAAATAAAGGCCGGTGTTGATTCAATTCCACCTCTTTTATTATGTAAGTGTGTCGATTCACTTTATAGGGCTTGAAGGATTATTTTAAATGAATCGCTTCGTACTGACACTTTTTACAGGAATGGAATGTAACCTCTATAAGTCCAAATTATAAAAGTGGTCTCAAACACGTAATCAATAACTTTTTAAATTTGAAACAGGCCAGTTTTCAAAACATTCAGCAATCCCTTAGCTGTTTGAAAAGTTAGTTTTCAATAGACTTAGTTTTGCAATCACGCACATATTTATCAATGGTCGCTCCACAACCAAGAACTTATGCATATTCACGAATTTGTGTATATCTGCTATAGAAAACGGCCAGCAAGTTGATCTTCTATATACAGATTTTGGAAAAGTCTTTGACGAAGTCCACCATGGACTTTTATTGGAAATGCTTGCAAGAATGGGATTCAAATTCCTTTTTGATGAGTGGTTACGATCCTATTTGTCAAACCGCAAACAGATTGAGAAAATTCGAGATGAGCCTCTTTTACCTCAAGGCAGTGATTTGAGACCTCCACTTTTCAATATTTTTGTTAAAGATATTCCGTCCCATTTACGGTTTTCTAAATGTTTAATGTTCGCAGATGACTTAAAAATATGTTCCCACATTTCAGCAATCACAGATGGCAAACAATTTCAAAAACATATAAATTCATTTTTTCTAATTGTACGTTTATAATCGTCTAGTACTGACTATTTCTAAGTGTAAGATTTTTAGACCGTTCCGCTTATCAACACGAGTGGTTTTCAACACTTCCATGACTGCTTTCTTTGAATATCGAATAATTGAGGATACCTTTAAAACGAAATAAACTATTTCTATTATGAGACGAGATAAACGCGTTATTAAATTCTTCTTATGTTAGTTGATGTGCTTTTGCGAGTGCCCTATACTAAATGTCTCCTGGTGGTTCCGGTCTTATGTTCTGCTTAGCCATCCCACGGCACATCAGTTTAAATTCAGTTTCAATGACTTTTTCATTCCAAAAATATCCTAGACTTTATCACGATTTCTTTATCCACATACAATTACAAGTCATTGATGGCAGCTCTAAAGTCCGGTGAAAAGACATTTTGATGCAAACTGCCTTTTGTTAATAATTTGCAGGCGCACGAGGGATTGTTAGTACCCTTAAGTGTCCGGGTTCAAGACACAGCACGGCCGAAGGTGTAGACGAAGAAAGGGAGAGGAGGTACCTGTACACATTGGTTTTAAATATCTGCGGATTGTATTCTGGGGGAAATATTGGGCTGGGAAAAGCATTCTATATTCGTGTCGTGCGGCTGATGAACGAGTCTCTAAATTTAACTGTGCGTCCGAAAGTAGGCTTAAGGGTAAACTGATGGGTATTGCGGGTGAATTCATGGAGAGAAGGAATGCAGTTGGCAAGCTCACTTGGGCATCGTTTGTTAAAATAGCGATAAAATACGGATAGGGACGAGACGGTACGTCGATGTTCGATTGAGTCTAATGACTTTGCAATATTGTTGCCTCCTATAAGTTTTACCGCTCGCTTTTGGATTATATCTAGTAGGTGCAGGATGGTTTTGGGGGCACCAGACCATATGTTATATATTAAAGCCAAATCAGAAGGGGTGAAGTATTTCTTGCATCGATTGAGGAAGCCTAAATATTTGGCAGCATTTTTGGCGACCTCAAATACACATACTAAGCATGGAAAGCATTCCGGTTTCATCGACACAGGTTCCATTACAAGGGTTCGCTTGGGTGACAGCAGACAGCATTGAGTTTTTGAAGCATTGAATTCCACCATCCACCAGCATTTATTTGGTGGATATCAGACTTGAACCCATCCAAAACAGCTTGAATTGAACGGTTCGAAAGGTAATTTCTAATCCATTGAAGAAGGGATTCATCGACACCATAGGCACGACAAGAGAGCTTGAAAAAAATCATGCGAAGAACTTTGTCCGTCTCAAAAACAGATATTTGGTTGTTGACGGTTCAAAGAATTGTATCTATAAGTATATAAATTGCATTGCACATAGAAATGAGAATAACCTGAGATCTTTTAAATTCTTAGTCGTATATGAAACTAGAATTTGCTGTATATGTATAATATACATTCGACTCCCAAGTATTCGAAACTCTAGGGACCGCACAAAAAATTCGAATTAACGAAAATCGGTAGAGTTGAAGCGGAGGACGATGCATCGTAAAAACACACACACTGATTTCCGTGATTTTTTCTAACGTTAAACGGAGAACAAAACACAAAATTGGAAAAAAATTTAATTACTGACAGGAAACTAGATATACTGATACGAATTGCAGTTTGTTCGGTGGCACTCCCACTGGACATTTCTTTCGAATTAACGAGCGAATGGTTTTACAAGGGTCCTAACAACGAGTTCGAATTATCGAGACATTCGAATTGTCGAGTTTCGAATTATCGAAAGTCGACTGTTTATCCATATATATTCATCAGGAAATTATCATATTGAATTTGTTATCTTCATTTTCGTATTTCTATTCAAATTAGTTAATCACTCACATCCAGAAGATGTGACAGAAAATAAATAAAAAATTGCAATGCTATTCCCGAACATATCCCATGTTTCGATGCAATTTCTCGCCCTGGCGAACATACCCGGAGCGCGTATCGTGTCATCTCTCTCGCACATACGCTTGACTCATTTTCTGAACATTTTGACAGTTCCGAATACCATCGTACTTGATTGCCTCATTTTTGCTATTCTCAATTTTCCACGACATTCCGTCACACACTCTCGCACGAAAGAGTACCTTAACGAAAAAAGGGGAGGAAAGTGAAAAAGTTAATTATTATTTTTTTTTACACAAAACTCTGCATTCGAACAGTTTCTTCCCTATTCCCTCATTCATTTTTCCATCCGAACGTTGTCTTTGCTCGAACAAACTCACCGCATCTTCTTCGCCAGCACATAATCCAATAAAAGCGACATCATTCTTTCACCTGAGCAAAGGGGAGGCCAAAAGACACCAAGAGAAAAAGAAGTGAACAAACGTCCAGCGAAATATCCACACGTATGTAGTAGATAGAAGAATCCCAAAGAGAAAAATAAAGTTTCACTCGACGAAAACGCAAAAGCAACACAAATTTGTAGTGAAAAAATATAAAATAGAACAAAAAACGAAAAAGAAAACAAGTAAAAGTTAAGAACAAAACGGAATAGAGATTCAAAAAAGGATTGTTTCGCATTCGAAGTCCATTGTTGTGCATATGTGGCATTGATACAAGAAAAGTGTACGTTCGGTCGTCGAAGTGGCGCAGTGGTGTTTGCAACACAACAAGAGTGGTGTTCCCTCATTAATTTTGTGAAAAAAAGAAGAAACGGTAAAAAGAAGGCGAAAAAACAAGTGAAAACACAAAAACAACTTCCTGTGAGGAGAGTGTGTTGTGAGTGAGCGTGTGGAGTCTACGGCCCCCCTAAACGAGACGACATCAACAGCAGTAGCAGCAGCAGCAGCAGCAGCAGCACTACCACTGTGAGGAAGTTCCTGTTCCTCCGTCAGAATTGTTTTCGCCGCGAGTAAACCATGTCCTCGACGACTCCTGCCGCAGCCGGAGGAGGTGGCAGCGGGCCCGTAACAGCTGCTAATGATGCAGCTACCATTGAGGAGTTACGCCTGGAGATTCAGCGTCTATCCCGGGAGCTAGATCAAGCTAGCAGTGAAAAAATTCAATCCGCCCAATTTGGTTTGGTGTTGCTCGACGAAAAGAGCGCCCTTCAGCTCAAATGCGAGGAACTGGATGCGATGTACGAGAATACAAAACATGAATTGACCATAACACAAGAGGTAAGTGTTTCATTTTCATTGCCCTTCTCTCGTCCCCCTCAGAAAACAAAAATTTGCGTTAATGCTTCCAAGAATGCGCCCCATTCACAAAGGGAGTGTTCTCTAGATGAAAATGATCCCTGACGACTAATGCCGTCCCTAATGACAACATCTACCTCGGATTTCACTCAAAATTAATAGAACACAGCCCCGTTCGATGTGGTCATCCATTATTAAGAAATGCCGAGCCACTCTCTGGCTCTTGGTGTGTCATGAATACCTTTATTTGAATAATTAAAGTTAATCTGTTAAAAAAATCGATAACCAGTTTCAGTGGCGGCATTCGATGTGTGGAGCACTAGAAGTTGTGTCCAAACAAGTGCGTTGTCTATGTGATGTAATGAGATTCAGCATTTGTATCGGTGTTAGTCACAGAGTCGTGGCCACTCGAGCCAGCCGAGGAGAGGAGCCCTCCGTGAATTGATTGATTCGGATTTATGAATTCAAAATCAGTTCCCCAGGCACTTGTCGGGTCGTTCATAACGAATTTGTATCCCCTTATGAATAACTGAGATGTTTCGAATGAGATTACTTGGAGAACTTAGGTTCCGCTTTGTTGTGGTAGTAATTTGTAGCGTCGCAATGGCTCATGGATCTCTTGGTCTTCAACGAAACGGTTGAATCATATATAAGTTCGACTGAAGTTCGATTTCAACAGCGTGGCTTTGTTTGGGTTTTGTGATGCTGTTGATCGGTTCGTTTTTCTTTGGACCGAGGGTACCGATGAACCTTATGTTGATTGTTTCCGGCTTATGTTGGAGAGAGGTGGTAAGGTATACCATGCAATTCGATTTGAGATAAGGTTTAATTTGTTTTCTCCTCACTCGGCGAGTGTCCAATTCAATGTCGGTTGGCACAAGGAGATTAGTTTCGAAGTCAAGGCTCTTGAAAACTGAAAGAAATCAATGAAGACGAGAAGTCCTATTTTATAAAAACCTTTGGCAAGGCGTTCGACGTGTTATCACGTGCTATGCATAGGAGAGCTTAAACAGGAATCATAATCCGATACAGCTTGACTGTGGGCAAAAGTATTAATTTGATGCTATTCGTGTGGTTGACATGCAATTATTTGTCTTTCTTCTTCTCTTTCTTGACTTGTATCGACCATGCTTTTTGTTCATTCGAACCCTTGTATTAATCAAAAGTGTTTTCCTGTCTTCCTCTTATTTGTACATCTTCCTTTCGCTGTCAACAATCGCTGACTCAAAGGGGGACACTGTTTGATAGAGATACAGTTTGAGAAGGGAACATTTCTTATCGAATTACCTCCGATGTCTGACTCGTCTTTGGGAGAATTCGACTTCAATGCAATCTTCGAATGTCTTATCCCTCGCTTCTGAATATTCTACTAAAGCCAAGTCTATCATTTACTGTCGTAGTCAGTCCTTAATGTTGAATTTGCATTATGCATCCCCGAGCTAGAGACGTACTTTTTTGCTTGTTTGGTGCAAGATTAAGTTCGTAGAACGAAGCCGTACAGTGTTGAAATTCGTCTTGTTTTAGCTGTCACCGTGCGGAACGTAATCTCAGGTTTCTATTCTTCTTTTCTCTCGGCATAAAAAGATTTATTTCCATTTGTAGCTGTTATGAAAGATGTTACAACGTTAACTCAGTTGGTGAGCATACAACGTAAACAGGATAATCTGTTTGCTTTTGTCGTGAGCATTTGTTCTCTGAAATGCAATATTCCCGCCTCCAACACTCAATTTTCGTGTCGGATTTGTACGATACGTACCTTAAACCCCCATTCCAACACATCACGTTTTTTCATGCACACTCGAAGCTGCTTTTTTAGATTAATCATTGTTAATTGAATCTTCACTCACTTAGTCATCAGATGCACTCAAAGATGACGTAATTTGCTAGGTCTTCAGCAGAATGTTAATCAATTAAATCGTGGCTTACATGATTATTGAATATTTTAACATTTGCTTCTACTGTTCCCTGCTTAACTACTGTCACAGCTTCTTCTGTTGGTATCTTTGTCAATGTGATTTTTCAAGACGATTGTAAACACTTTTCAAGAGATAAGTGCAACTTTTGTTGCCAGAAATACGTCTAGTTTGAGACTAAACTAATGTTGACATGCATCATTTGAGCGAGCTCAGGTTGCAAAATCATAGTGAGTAACTTGTGCTGCTGAATTAGTACAGGACTGTGTAGATTGCTCAACTGTGTAGACATCTTTATGCAGGAATAACCACCATACGACTTTTGTCAAGGTCTCCTTCTGCTCGTATGCACTTCCTAGAACGCGATTACCTGCAGTAGCCTTATGGTGTCTCACCTTCTTTGGTTGCGTTAATAGGAGTCATTCTCTTTTTTATTTTCTCTTTGGGTAAATGGGACCAGGGACCGCAGGTAGTTTTGGAGAGAACTTGTTACCTGACAGGGATGATCACAAGGAAGGGCTTTATTGGTTAATTGCCTCTTGTACAATGACGTAAGTCTGATTGCGGTCCGTGTGCTGAAGAAGATGCTGGCCATGTTTTGTGTCTTTCCTTTCTGTTTTTTTTTTTTGAGACTCACTCTCGCTTGTTGCACAAATTTATAAGGATTCTGTTGCAATTGCTGGTCCGTAAAACTATCGCTATACCGGCAAGGGTATTATCTTATTGCTCGAATAGTGAATGTAAACCGTTGACATCCACTGCAGACACAGGTAGGAGATTGAGAAACAACGTGGGACTCACGCAGGACGTTCTTGGAATCGCAAGTGACTGAAATATTCTCCAGAATTTGACGACGTTGTTAGTTGGACGACGTTGTTAGTTGTTCCTAAAATGTTGATAAAAAAATACAATGTTAGGTTGTTGGATGTTAACATAGCAATCACGGTAAGAGATAGGCGGTCATTAGCGGAAGCCTTGGAGTTGAAAGTGACTGAGTTCAGAGATTTGATCGCTGTTGGTTTTCGGAACCGATGGCCATATCTGTTTGGCTAGTTTTAGCTTGAAATACGCTACCGCGATACGGTAATCCGAAAGATAGCTGGATGTTTAGATCCTTGGAATAGACGCCAGCAACCCACACCTGTCCATCTACGATCCATCTGTGAAAATTCACTGTGGAGCCTCCAGTAAGATCTGGGTTTTGGGTTTCGTGAGGGTACCGTGAGGTCGTTGATTATCCAGACATTTCGGATGTGAAGCGCTCTCAGTCTGGTCATCTCCTGTTTAGCAGCTAGTTCTATCGGTGGTAGGTTAAGGGATTAGGTTTGGAGCTTTGGAGGAGGTTGCCCTTACTGCTCCGCTGATACTGTACTCTACCGAGTGGTATGAGGTTGATTTTCTTTCTTTCGAGAGCAGGCCACCAAATCGCGACACCATATCACAGTACCTATGGGTCTGATAACTGAAAAAGGTGTTTTATTTTTGTCGGAGGTTATTAAACAGCATACTGGATCACTCAGACATAACTACTGCGTCCATTGTACTGCCAGGCAGCAACCCCAGGTCACTAAAGAACCACTCCAGTGATAGTGCCGTTAATTTGATTCCAACGACGAATGGTGACTGGACCAGATTCGAAAACCCGATAAAAGCATTTTATCTGCATTTTCACTGGGACTCGAACCCCGATGAAGGGCGGCCACTACTTAACCAACTGCACCATCCAGTCGTTGAAATAGGTGTTAATTGCAGATGACATGTTTTCTACGTTCCCCCAGGAAAACAGAGAAAACCATGTGCCTGCAAAAAAATTCCTTTGAAATTCCCAAAAAAGGTTGTCAATTATTTGTTGGTCTTAAATGTAATACAACATATGCTTGGCGCTGTAGTCCGACAATTCGTGCTGTGCCCTATTTCACTACTGGAGGGGATGAATAGCTTTGTACCTACTTCTAATGACAGGAATTTAGAGGAGTTCGGCAGTGAGATACACTCTCTGAGCCTCTCCTGTGGCACAAGCGCAATGGAATGAATTGAGAAAGTAGTTTCTGTCTGGAAAACTGGACACCCAAAGCATGAATCTATGCATTAGCCCACTATGCCACTTCGGCCTTCGCCCTAGGGCATCCCATAGAGGCAGCACAAACCTGCCTATTCGTCTAAATAAATCCCGAATAAACCACCATTTGCCCCATCGCAGCTGCTCATTTTTGTCAGGAATGTACACACCTTCGAGGCCTGGATGTCTGGAAAGCAAATAAAACAACTCCTTTTTAAAATGCTCGTTTTAAGTACTTCCTTCGTGGGCAATTAAAAAGCATGACCTTTTGATGCGTTCTCACTCCACCAGTCGCTCTCTCGACCGACTTTCTGAATAATCTAATCCGATGTAATCATCTCATGGCTGCTTTAGTCAGCCCAGGTGTGGCAGTCCCTCTAGTTTGCCGAGCCTTTCTCTCATCTCCTGTGCCTGCCCCATTTTAATCTACTTAATTAAGGTGTCCATGACCACACTTTTTGATTTTATTTTTAGCCCCATCTCGGTCATGTGACTCCTGGCTCGCCAAGGTGCTCCGCAGAAGGTTTAGAATAAGTGAAATCTTTTGAGATCTTGCAATTAAAGTGGCGGATGCGAAGCAATAATGACTACACACACTGAGGTGACTGCCGTATTAGCAAGAATAATAAGATTCAAGTCACATGGCTGCCCTGGCGTTTCCTTAACACACATTGAGCTGCATCGTTATTATCGATTTCCTGCAGTAAACGAGATCTAAGCCACAACAACTGTCTGTACACGACCTTAGTGTTGGTTAATAAGGATGCGCACTTCAGCAACTCACGTTTCGTAGCATGTACCAATAGAAACACTTGTCTGTACACAGTACAAACTCATTAAGCGCACATTAACGCCACGAGTTCATACATTTCGAAGACGTTACCCGCTGTGAAACATGACGCCAGATCTGAAGATGCAACATTCACGTTCCAACAGAGGAACGCGTGTTCTATTCCACCTTCAGGGCGCTATATAGAGCATAGTTGTGCAAATGTATTTTTCAGCTTGAGTTTGATGTATATTGCAGCAATTTGCCACGCCTGTACGTGCAAGTCGGATTAATTCAAATGACAGCACTTGAATGCGACTCTTGATGCGTAAAACCTCGTATTTTACTCAACTGGACGCCACGTCGTTTCCACTCGAAGAAGTTAGCATATCGCGTTGCAGTCCATCAAGCGATGACAGCCAACGTCTAATGAACTACAAGTGCGCCATGCGTTAGAATCGCACAGATGCTGGCTTTCGCTTTCGCCCTTCTTTTTCCTCGAGTTGGTTTGGTCAAAAAACATTCAGAGAATTGTGTCAAGCATTTCAGAAACCATGTTTCTTTTTATTGCATGGCATGGCAAGGCACGGCACGGCGGCGTGTGTGCGAAATGAATGTTCACGTATCACTTCCTATCGTCATTACGGTTGGCTGGTCAGTGTCGTCCAAACAGTTATGAAGTTACCCGGAGAAAGCTTTGGCGAATGCGTCACCTGTCGAACTCAACTTCTTGTTCTCATCAGTCCGCTTCAGCCAAGCCGAGTACACTGATCAACAATTCAGATAATCCATGGATATTCATTTCCCATCTGAAGGCTAATTGTGATTATGCCAATTCCTTGGGCAAATACTCCCAGACGGATCACTGTTGGAATGGGGAGCACCTCCGGTGTGTCCACATTTGATATCTTGTGTTGTGCGCATCGGAACGCACAATACGGGCAATCTGTGCCATTGTGCCTCGTGCATGGATTGGCTTTTGTTTCGCTTGACTTTTATTTAAAGTAGATTAGATAATTGAGTCTCCGTTGGGAAGGCGAGCAGATAAATAACTGCCGAGATTGTAAAGTTACTGAATCTTCTGGGGATTTCGTAGAGCAATCCAAGCGATTACGATAAGAGCCTAACAACGGGGCGTTGCGGACAGAACTCCCTCCAGCCGCATTATTTATAGAACGTCAGAACGGAGGTATAATTGATTATTTCTATGAATAACGCATCTCTCTCTACGCTAGGTTGTCGTGTTAGTTTACTGAAGTGGAAGTCAATTAAAATGTTTTCCTTTCTCTGCCTGTGGGATCTAATAAGGATTTCGAATTATCAGGCAAACACTGGAAGTGGAAAAGTGGGTTTGATTGCATTCTAAAAGTGTTACTTCGAGATTCGCTTGAAATGGAATTCCAAGAGGCGTGTGTCGTAAAGGAGATGACTAACAATTCACTCTGACGGCTGAGGGCGTGTGCAGAAGAGAGTCGTCTTGGCGTGACACATGTCAGTCATATATTGTTGTTTTGGAGTTTGAACATCATGAAGTCGGCCTAGACGCCTCTTGCTGATGTCATTCTATTTGATTTCACTGAAAGCGAAAGTAATTGCCCGAACAGTGAAGAAATTGATTCATATTTAAATATATGTTTAAGAAAAACGCCTCAATTTAGTGCGTCTGTTTTACATTTGAACTTGAACAGAGTTTTGAGGGCGACCTTCGCAAAATGGCGAAAAAAGAGAAACCGAACAACTTTCCATTTTAGGCCAAGCAGCATTTTAAGCCGAAGAAAACGACGACAGAGGGCTGTTCTCTAGTTTTAGTAAATGACGGAAAATTACCAGAGATCTGTGCAGAAACTCAAATTCAAATCGAATTGACTGTGGTGTGGTGCACAGTACAACTGAACTAGCAGAAACCTACCCTTGTTCGAACCACGGAGGTTTTCGGATGGTTGGTTGGTTGGTTTAGGTGGCTACCCGATTTGTCTCAAGCTGGGTTCAAGTATCGTGTGCGCCGTTTTGATACCACTCCTCGTAGACCTAGGTTAGCTAAATCCGGCCTGTGGTGTGTAGGAATTTGATTATGTTCGGTTTACTTTTGTTAACGATCTCCGAGAGGTCGCTAAGGAAGAGTTTCCCGAACGCGATATATCTAAGTTTGGCTAGTGCCGGACATTCACAGAGAAAGTGAGGCAGACTTGCCTGTGAGTGAGTGTCGAGGCAACTGCGACAGTGTGGGTTGAACGGTATTCCGAGTCTAGCAGTGTGGATGCCTACGGGCCAGTGCCCCGTGCTTACAGCTACGACTCTAGCGATTTCTATCCAGGAGGTCATCGGTCCTATTTTTCGTGTAGGAGGGCCAGGTTTTCGGAGTGTCGAGGCGTCTGCGATAGTGTGGGTTGAACTGTATTTCCAGTCCAGCAGCGTGGATGCCTATGGGTCAGTGCCCCCTGCTTAGAGCCACGACACGAGCCATTTCGGTGCGATTTCTATTCAGGAGGTCATCGGTCCTAGTTTCGCCAGGTTTTCGGATTACTGGAGGCCCTTATCGATGACAATATGTTGCATGAAAAAATTGGTCTAAGCAGCAACCAGTACACCAAATACGTTTATTCAAAGAAAGTTTTCGGACAAAGAAAAACACGATACTTAAAAAATGTCACAGTTGCGTAAAAAAGTTTAATTTCCGAATTATAAGACACGCAACGAACCAAATTTTGTGTTCGAATTACCGAGGTTGTACTGTGTGGGCAAATTAAACACAAAGTTGTGTGCTTTTCTGGGGTGGAGTAACGGAACACGTCCGCTCTCATTCATCTTTATGTTCGAACTGAATGACAAAACCAATTTTGATGATCACTAAAGGGGAATAACGCCGATGCGCCTGCCGTCTAGCATTATCTCATATCACAAATGTGCCCATACGATATGGGTTGAAAAGACATTAAAACCGCGATTGATGAGGTTAGGACCCTGCCTGGACCGATTCCAATAAAAAGAATATTTATTGATTTTCTTGGTTCTTAGTTTTATGATTTGAAATTTGAAACTGTGATTTACTTGATTTAATGTATTCAAGAATTACTGGATGATTCGAATATTACAGGGTTATACAAATAGTTAGTGAAATGGTACATTAAATTGCCTTCATAGACTTGTGTCAGCTTTAGCAATCGAAAGAATACGCAGAAATTATACACTGACCGTAATAATCACTTCCCTAAGATTCGTTGAGTTTCGTTGAGTTTCGTTAAGTTTCGTTAAGTTTCCCGTATTTGACAGGGCGCGAAAAGGGTTGCTCCCCGTGAACCTAAATACCAGTTCGTATTGAAATCGTCGATTTAAGTCGCATCCCAGAAGAAAATTTGATACTTCTGCATACGTTTCCTTCGGTTTTGATATTCGCGCAAGGGTCAACCAGCCCTAAACACAGGCCGGCTGTCATTTTCTTTGTATATGCCAAGAATGTAGGTAGGCATTAGGCTAGGCGGCGTTGGTCAGATGGCGCATACAAAAATGAAGTATTTTTACTGCCACTCCATCCACTCAATGACATGCACAACACGAGTGGCTGCTATAGAAGCTAGATCAAGGTACCCCTCGGAATGGCGCGCCACCTATACTCCACTCCATAGGGTGTGGAATATAATGCTTCTAAAACTGTCTGCTTTCACTTAACCGAACCTTAATAATCAGGGCTGGTGTCGTGGAAGTGAATGACTTTCCATCCTTGGTGTTTGTATCGAAAAAGCATTTAGTCATGTTACTGATCACACATTCATGGTCGCCCACAACGCTACGACTAGGTTTCTTCAAAGTTGCAAGAAATATTCACATCAACTCTAACTTGGCTTCAATACAGGTCTATCCTCGCCCCAGTTTGAGTACATCGCTTCACATCTGCCCTAGTTTCCCCAAGACCTCCATGAGGCCCAAAATGCGAGCGATTTAGCTCAGCAATAGCACGAACTCGCATGACTCATCAGTCCTGCTTGTCACAATCTTATTTTACAAACGCTATTTTACAAACGATGGTCCAGTTATCCATACCTGAAAACCTATGCTGCCTTGGTGCTACTGTCGGATGACGTTTCACTTCTAAGGCAAGCGATACAAGAGCACAGCCAGAAATATTGCGTTGTGCCACCCCTACCACACATAAGTTTGTTAAAGCAAAACAGCAATGAGAGCAACGTAATCTCACGCAAATCACCAAACATGTTGAAACATTTGCGTGCGTTTTGACAGTTCACACACAAATAAACATTGCTTTGTGCGTCAGCTGACATTTTCGGAAAGGAATTTTAGAGTATGCCCACAGGATTGTCGACGTGCTGCAAAAACTGTAGCCGCCAACGCAGTGTTTTGTTTCTCTAATTGATGCGACTGGTTGAGAAATATAACTCTGAACGTGTTGGCCTTCAGTGCTCCATTGCCATTCAAAATTTAGCTGAAATCAAACCTTTGGCGTTGCGTTTTGCAATAAATTTTACGACAGATTATAGCCTCAACCGAACTGCTTGGGTTTTGCGAAAAACTCACTTTCAGGTTTTGAGAGTTCATTGAATATCGCACTTGCCGTGATCCCAATGTGACTCGAAACCGAAGGTTCACCGGTCTGATCTTGATCAGATCCGAGAGACCTTGAGTTGGTGCCCCTCCGAAACTATTTCCCTTTTCCTTTTCTCAGCTGAAAACGAAAATAGTTTGGCTGCCTTTGCACGTGTGTTCTCTTAGCCTTCCATCACTCGATCTCAATGCACGGCCTTGTTTCTTGTTCACACTCATCTGTTCCTGCAATTTTCTACCTTGACACGTGGGAAACAGCACACCAATTGAACGCACACTTCAGCCGTGCATGCATTGCGGTGTGGGGTACGTCAGACGAACAGTGACTTGTTCAAAAAATCCACAGCTTACTGGGTACCACCGCGCCTCTGGGCAAGCTTCGTCGCGTTCAGTTGAGTCTCCTTCTATGGATTGAATTGCTCACCGGCCTGGCATTAGTCAGTCAATGGAAATTGTAACACATTTCGCGTACTCTCCTCAATTGCCTCTTGGCATTGTGTCAACGCGGTCTAATTTGTAACATTTCACATGAGTTGAAGGTGAAGTGGTAATCGCTTAGCTTGCGCAATTCGATGTTTGTGTCCATTATTGTCACTTTAAGATTCAAAGTCATTTGCTTCAATTGATGTGTGAACGGCGTGAGTTATGTGTTAGAGGAGGAGGTTACAGGAAACCTCACGGGGGCATTGAGTGATTTTCCACTTAACGATGGGAAGGCGGCATGCAGGGCACGGTCTGTACCAGATGTGCATCATCCTTTTGAAGCATTTTACGGAGCAAGTAATTTGTGACAACTGCTCGGGAACACAAGCACCTGAGTTGGTCTAGATGCGGTCCTTCTCCACAAAACCACTTAAGATTGCTTCAGATGATTGTGGGCTTTTGCGGCGAAAGTCTTCTGCAAATTTGCATGCTTCCGGCAGGAATACAAGGTGAAACAAGGTTTCGATAAGAATTTCCCTGGGTTTGTCCCTTTTCCCAGAACAATGGCCATTCGTTTCGAAATTGAATTTCCACAAGGACTCACAACATTTGCATGTGGTTACGGAGGGGAAGAGATCTCTGAGCCGTCGCATAGATCCTTCAGCAAACCGATATGTGACGCAGGAGAGTTATGCAATTATTTGATAACCCCTTCAACTGTTGGCGAAAATCATGTCCGTTTGCCAATTCCAAACACGGATTGTGGCTGCCGGTGTGCGTGCATGTCTCTTTGCCTATCGTCATCACATCGCACACCGCAAATAGCCCACATTTGCATTGAAAATTAGCAACAATTGAAGCGGTCTGTGCTGGGAGGAGGAGGGTGGGTGAATGATGGAATTTGTAAAGCAATACCAATCCTCGTCCACACATCTAATCTCAACCGGACGCACACATGAGCGATGGTGGCTGGTGGAAATGCGCGCGCGAATTGCTGGAAACCATAACCAACCGTACAACAAACCGACGAGCAGCCAGTCAACCTCAGCTCACCTCACCGCAACTCAGTTCACCTCGTTGGAAGTTCCAATTGTATAAAGTGATTCATCGTGTAACCAGCCAGCGAACGTGAATGGGCATGAATGACGATGAGGATGTTGACGGTGCACTGTGAGTGATAGTGCAATCCTCTTGCGCGGAGAAAGACCTCGGTCTGAATTGGTCGTGCCTCTTCAGTGGGCATTCGGACCGTGTTGCTGTGGCTAACGAATAGGAATCTTGTTGCAAAATCCATCGCTCGCACTCGGACAATCGGTTTATATTTTTAATTAATTAACAAATGCTAACCGATGTAATGGCTCTTTGATCACATCGCCATCCCCTGCCATCGTCTCTGTCTCTGGGCACTGTTCTGCTGCTTTTGCTTTGCCAATGTGGCAAAAAGCGAAAAATGAACCACAAAGCGAACACGTAATCACCAGGCAGTGGGCCTGTTTGCCAGTCTACCTGCTGCTCGGGTGCTTGTGGACGTTATTAACTAATGAGTAATCATCATGTGCTCCTTATCGCTTCCTCTTTCTCTCCAGTCAGTGGCGGGTCTGTCCGCAGAGTGGTGTTGTCTTGTTTCACCTTGTTTTCTGTTCTTCTTTGGCATGTGTGTGTTTCACATTTCGCACGGCTTGGTCGCCGTTCGATGTGTTTGTCATCTGCTGGATTATTTTTTATGAGCAAACCGATAAAAAGCCGATTCCCACTTCAGCAAGTTTTTGTTTCAAGTTATTTTCGGGCATAGTTCATGTTATAGTTCGGAGTGCCTAGGGTCGCATTTACGGACCTTTTCCTCATCACTTTCGGCATTTGGGAAATCTTCTTGCCTCACGCACACGGCATCATCGTTTAGAAAGCGATAAAGTTGCAGATAAGTGTGATGATATGAAATTTCGCGAGCACTGATTGCTTTGGTGGCGGCGAGAGGGGACGTGGAACAATTTCTGAAATGTGTCTTGATCATGTGCACTTTCAAGGTTGGCATTTTGTGTGCGTTGCGGAAATTAAAACTGACACGGAAGAAGAGCATAAGAACGTCTGTTCCCTTCTGAGAATGCTGTTGCGAATGGAGAACTCTTTTGTTAAATTCTTCTTCGACGTCGTCGTCGTCGTAGTCGTCGCCATCGTTTCTGTGGCGGAGAATTTCTAAATTGGATGTCACGATGGGATGGATTGGAGATTATGCAACTCCTCGAGTTTACATTCATCTCGTGTTGTCGTGCGGTGAAATGCAAGTGGCCTTTGAGATATTCCAATTTTGAGGGGTTCTACTTCTTTTCCGGTGAAGAATTCACTTAATTCGAGGAAGCAAGTAGATGGTTGTCGATTAAAGTGGATACAGATGTCTGATGCTTCTTGAAGAGCTCAATTAGATTTAAGAAGTATCCATTCTCGTGTTCTCTGCTTCCATGCACTGCTCCGAGATTATTTTTTCGTTCGCTCTGCGTTCAGTTGACGATCAACCACGTCTTTTGCTGTGCGCTTACATCGTCCCGCATGTCAAGCTACTCGCTGTCTCTGCTTTGCCTTGCCGTCTTTATTGTTATGATCGACATAGCAGGTTATGGCGACATGAAGTTCAGTGTAAAGTGTAAGTTCAACGCCGAGCAGCACTCTTTTTTGGAACATCATCACCCGACAAGTTTGCCCTTGTAATTGCAAATATGCCTCCATTCTTCGGTCTGGGAGAATTGTTTCAGTTCACCATTCGTCTGAATTCTCTGAATTTCGGATACATCAACTTGTCTGAATCGACTCCTAGAACAGGAAAGCGTCGTGAATAACCTTCGGGCAAGCATAAACCCCAACCTTTGCAATTCATTTGTTGTTTACTGCGTAGGTCTGTTGTCAATTCCAGAGATCAGGAGACATAAAGTGCGGGGTTAAAACTAAACGCATTTTGTCTACGTTGGCTTATTCATCGATGGCGTCACCTCGTGGGTAGTTTGGACGCCAACTTTCATGCGATTTTGTTTTATCTTTTTTTGGTGTTGGTGTCGGTTCAGTGATTTATTTCGTCAATGCGTATGAGCTGGCAAGCATTGGTTCAGTTGCGAAATTAAAATTCAGCCGATTGGTATTCTACAATCAAGCTCTCGAGCAGAAAATGGTGAAAATGTCACGACAAAGAAAGAGCGTTGATTTTAGCAATATGTGTTGACACGTGGCATGCTTGCAAAATGCTCAACATTTTCTTTCAAGTGTGCAGAGTCTGGATAACAAGCGATTTCGAAAGTGGGTGGACCTCTGCACCGGCCTGCCCTTGTGTAAATGTGACTGCTGGTGCTTTGCTGGCAGTTAGCCCCTCCTAACATAGCTTTGCTCCAGTGGAAGTCAGCTACGATTTTCAGGAATGGTGGGGACAAAAGGCTAACTCGGGAATTATGCATTTTGGGTCAGGGAGATGAGGGATTTTTTAAAACACTGAGCTGAAGATTCCGTGATAAGCATTCCGAGGCAATAAAAAATGACTATTGTATTAAAGACAGGTTCTTTGAAACGATTTGAATTGAATTCAACTTGATAGAATTCACGCGATCTTGTGAGAGGCGAATGCGTGAATGAGAACAAATGCGTTCCACAACGGGATCACGCAACAGTGGAGCTCATTACTTCAGTTGTTGTTTTGGAATATTACGTTAATTAGGTTCTAAATTATTTTCAATGTTAATAAATCCATGAATGTGGATCGAAAGCGAATAAAATTAATTGAGGAACTTATAAAATACGTTGCGTGCATTGCATTTAGATCCCACAATAGGCTTCTTTGCAACCCAAAGCGGTGCATGTGCAAAGTTCTTATGCCGATTAAGTCTCTGTGAGCAGTCACGTTTATCTCCAAACAAAATCTTCCCTGAACCGCCGCCTATCTCTCCGACATTCCAAGAAATTGCAAAATTTCTCTTGCTCTGGGGAGCACGGGTTTAGTGCCCATACCTATTTCTACTGCTAAAACTAGATATAGATAGCATAGATGGTCTAAAGACACTCATAATTCGAGACGATCACATTTCCTGATCAGAACCGACTCTCAGGAATCTTATCGGCTTTTTCACTGGGCACTGCGTGATTAGGCAAGGAACTCTGCGGAAGACAAGAAAAATGAGGGACCTATTGTGCACCATTTCAGCGCCATAGCTTCCCGGTAGAAAGGTCACCTATTGTGCGCCATTTCACCGCCATCGCCTCTTGATAGAAAAATGTCACCTAGGGGCTTAATAATAATATCATGTGGGTGGCGCTGCAGTCCATAGGGGGCCAGGGCCTAGCTTAGCAGCAACAACTCGTGCTTGCTATTGTTCTTTCACGAGTGGACGGAGCCTACAGTTCTATGCCGACTCCGAACAGCCAATTTGAGAAGCTTTTTCTAGACAGCTATGAGTTGTGACTCAAAAGAGGTGGAGCCATGAAAAGCGGGAATCGAACCCAAGTGGGAGTGCTTAAGTGCATCGGGGGTCGACACACCAAGGCCGCCACCTAGAGACTTGCTTCTTTAATATCCGGGTTGAACTAAGTAGCCCAAATCCACATAGATTTGTCAAAAGCACCAACCATCCGCGTGTCAGCACAACGGACCTACACTGTAACTTCTCAGTTTTGGCAGTCACTTACTTTCACCTAACCTAACCGACGCGAAGCGTTGAATGCGTTGATTTGTTAGGGACAAACCAATAAGCAGCCAAATGAAGCAAACGCAGAAGCTTCCTCTCCACCGATTTTCTTGGCGCATTGCCACGGCGGGATTAGATTCAGTTCACATGGGCTTACCAACGGAGATGTGCAACATCTGAACATTGCAACCAGTTATGGGACAACGGGCCAAAGAAGTCCTGAAGTTAAATGATCTAAGGTTAAATGTGAGGTCAGAGAAGCAGAACAGACGAGTGCAAGCTCTGGGGATATACTAAAGATGCCGTGCAGTCGAATTTTCAACCCAAGAACAAAACAGACTGAAAGACCTACAGAAGACGTCTCTTAAAGTGGAATCCATTTTAGTTTATAATTTTCAAAAAGTTTCGCCAGTCAGAAATGGCTTTCGAGCCCTTGGCCAAAAGAGGGACACAATGGATCTTTGAGGTCTATGATGATGAGGCTTCAAACGCATACCACAACTCGATTGAATATGGACTAGGATATTAAGAATCGCAATCGAATTGAAATCTCACACATTCTGAGTGTCAACTTCTTCTACCTCTTCTGCTCGTCAACATTTTTGACAGCAGCTTGCGATTGTAAACTCATAAGTCTCACAAACTACAACGACACCTTATTTTGGTCCCAAACTCGAAGATTCTCTCAGTTGGGAACGGTGGATGCGAAAATTAACCCGAGAACTGAATGTGCCGCCATTTGTGCAGCAAGTTTTTGGTAAAACTTAAAAAAAAAAAAAAAAAAACAAATTGACAGCATTGTCACAGTGACAGCTGTTAGTTACTAACCCTCAACCAGCAATGAAGTATGAAAGAGATGCCCAACTTCTACCTCCCTTGCCCCAAATTGACCGATCAGAGAAGGGCATTTACGTAATTCCGTGAATAACTGTCAAAAATTCATGAATATCTGTCAAAAAGCCTCTGAAACTCGTCGATGGACTAGGGGTCAATCAGCTGTTTAGTTGGGCATCTGTATCATACTTCATTTCTGCGCTGAACCATCAACTGTCACTGTGACAATGCTGCCAAACTGTTTTTTTTTTAAATGGACCGTCAAACTTAGAACGACGTGCTTTCATTGAACAACATTTCAAAAATGATGCATCATTTGGCGGCCACTGTTCGAAAATTTCATACAAAATATGGTCGGAATTGTGTCTTGTCAGTTGTGCCTATTATTCGTGCTCGATATCGGGACATGCTAACACAGTTTTTTTTTTTTTTTTTTTGTTTGCCGAAATTGGATGATTTTGATGTGGCCAATACAATATTGGTGCGCCACAAGACGGTGCCACATCCCATACAGCCTGTGAAACAATTCAATTACTGCATCACACATTTCCTCGTTGTACTCTCTGGTGATCAGATTTGGCGCCCTAATTCGTGCGACTTACATCATTCGATTCCTATTTATAAAGCTCTATGTAACCAAGCCCAGAAGCACCCGTGCATTACAGGAAGACATTTACGGTGGCATCAACGAAATGCAACCACAATTGTGTAGAAAGCTCATGCTAAATGTTGACAAAATAGCAAATACATATTTGCCATCAAAACCGTCGAGGGCATGTGCCTGACTAAAACCTGTGTTTGGTTGGGACATGGTTTTGGGACATTCATTTTTTTTGGACAAATGTTGTGCGTGTCCCTTTCCACAAGCAAGAGCCAATATCCTTGAGCCAGGTATATCTTCAAGCTAGCAAAGCCATGTTTAGTACGCATTTCGTTTTCATATTTCGACTACGACTTATGCTTATTTCTCAAACGACTTCCCATCATAAATTTGACTAAAACTCACAACTGATCCTCCGTTGAAAAATAGCACACTTCCCCGGATTACTTGCCCGTTTAAGCGTCTCATCCAAGACCACCGATCGTCTGCCTAAATTGCCTCTAATCTTTTTCAATACACATTCCCTCATCGCATCCATCATTCTGACGGTTTCTCTTACTCAAAGCAAACACATTTGTCCTTTTAACACGCTCCCCTTGAGCACGTGAATTGCGTGTGCAATTTATCAAACTAAGACCTTCAACGGCAAACAATCACCCTGCCGCCGCCAATCATCCCCATCGTTCGGCATTCAAAATTCAACTCGTGTACCTGGACAATCGTTCCCAAAACAGTACGTGTTTAATATTACGACTCCCTCTGCACCATCATCTCGCGTCATAAATTGAAGGGAGAAAGGAGCACAGAGGAACGCGTGCAATTGCCCGACTAGTAGACACATGCTAAGTTATCCATTTTATTGGCCGAAATCATGGTGTGCGCGCTCCATACACCGCTGCAGATTAACCAAAAACGCCGCGTTAAATTTATTGAACTTCCGCCATAATCGTCCGGTATTAAGCATTTTTATTTGCCCGAGAAACTGCGAACCGAAACCGTTAGGGACAACAAAATAACCATAAATCATGAAGTACATGATAAATGGGATCGCAGCGCGAGAAGGATTTAAAGCGGATTTTACCTGTTCCGCCACTGTTGTGAAATGGTCGCGGGAAACCGGACGTTGTTTCCAACAGTTAAGTCCCACATTTCGCAAAGTTGAACGCCTGTTAAAACCACGCAAAACTTTTAATTAACATCCCTGTTCGGCGAACTTAATGTTTGCAAGGGTGGCTCTCGGAGTGGGTGTGTGACTGATTGGCAGCGGGAGTAATTGCACGTGGGGAAAATAGGGCAAAGCACTCAATCCCTGTATGCTGGCATTTCGATATTAATTTAGAAATTGAATTCGTCCAAATTAAAATTAACCCTTTGCCTGGCTCGACTCCATCCCACAGGCGACGCTGACAGGCGCAGCTGACAGATGGAGCGGATTTTTAATCATGGGCATGACCCATTACGGACAGGTTTTCAAAGGTAACGAGTGTGTGAGGGGGAGACGGCGGCGATGATTTTATTTCTCTTGCCGTCAGTCGGTTTCGAATTAATGTGGCAAGGGTGTGTGCGGGGGCCAACTGGGGGTTGGCTGGAAAAAATGAAAAAAAAAGGAAAAACTTTTTAATTTAATGCTGACGCAATTGCAACATAGCAGCAAAACTTTGGGAACACCTTGTGCATTTATCATCATTTCATTCGGCACCACCCACACCGCACCGCACCCCCCACACCCCCTCCCTCTTTTGACGGTTCGAAGGAAATGATTAAAAATTGCACTCAAAGTTGTTATTCCATTCGAGATACAAGGATAAACGAGATAAAGTTTCACATTGCGTGTGCAGGGGGGACCGGGAAGCGGGAGCGAGATGCAAATTTAACAATGCATCGACACCCTCCGTAGCCAGCCGAAGCAACACAAGCGCGGCGGCCCATTCGTGTTGTAACGACGCAGTGGGGGATAAATGAGGATGAAGTTTTCCACTTAAATAGCTATGAAAGGCTATTCGGATGTTCCCCTGCCAAGCAATGGCAATGGTTTATCAGTTTATGTGGTTCCTCGCAACTTTGGGAGCGTTCGCCTTATTTATTGTTGCCATGAAACTCGTGAGCACTCCCACAACCATGGGGGAGAGACGTGGCTGATATCGTGGTGAATTTATTGGTATTTGGTGTGCACCAGGCAATGCTGCGTGGCAAGGGATGATGTCGGAAGTGTAGACGGGCATTTAACATGAGATCTACTGGTGATGGTGATTTCTTGGAAAAGTGGGGATTTTCAAATTCGTTTGGGATTGCGAAGGATTTGGAAGCATGCTTCCACTGGGATTTGACTCCGATGGCGGACATCCGTTTGGTTATGTGATGTGTTGGTCCTGTGGGAAAGTGTCTGCGAGGACGACATTTGAAGGGATTTGCCAACTCGCTTAAGTACATCTTTTTCATTTATGATGAACTTACAAACGGTAGCTGAAAGTCTGCTGCGGAAAAGTCGAGAGTCGAGTGCTGATCCCTCGCGAGCTGGAATCCTCGGAGTTGATTTCACATCATCGCGGCGTTGTTTGGCGTGCACACACCTTTCCAAGTGCGAACATCATCTTGGTCGAGCTTTCCCACGTTTTAGTGCCCAAGATGGGTTTCTACAACACTTCAAGTCAGCGCCACGGTGTTCATCCGCGAAACAAGAAGCGGGTTCTCGGAGGTTCTCTAAGTGCCACCTCGTCGCGCTTCGTCAGAGCCAACACAACAGTGAGGTTGTGCCCTTAAAGTGTGTCAAGATATTCCTTCCTGCACGTGGCCCAAGTACATTAACCCTTAGTCATAGAAAATGCTAACTTTGAAAAGTTGACTCACGTAACAACCCTCTTAACCTAAACTTAGATGATCACATTTTGCTCGTCCTCAAGCCGAGCGCAGGGGAAGGAACTGACTCGGGCTATGCATCCAGGTGTTCTTTTGCACAGCCCCGGGCATTCATTACGCTCGCTCCATCCCGCTGAGAAATTAGCCTTACCATAGGCCGCACCTCACCACCTCGGGCGGATACTCAGCTAACTACGGACGCACACAGCATAAAGTTAATCCCCCTCATATTTATTAGAGCGTTAACTATGATATCTTCAAGTGGAGGCTGCCGGTATCACTCGGCAAATTGAATCAGCAGCAATCCCGTCGCACAAGTGGCGCGGTTCAATGAAATAAAATCTCAATTGCTGCCCCCTGGTGATGGCGGCGATGGTGCTGAGATCGCACAAGGATGTGCAGCTCCTCCTGGATGTGAATGTAAAGAGAGAGAGAGAAAAAAACTGAAATTAATTCAAAGGCTGCCCGGTCCCCGGTGCTTCTTGTCTTTCTAATTGCGAGCACGGGAGATGGCTCTCAAGTTGCTGACGCTAAGTGGGCCGGGTGCAAGTGAGCCCAGTGCAGCGGATACCTGGGACTCACCTGTGCAACGGAATGCGAAAGTAATTACAAAATTAAAGGACACGACTGCGACGTGCAGAGTCGATGCCTGATGCTGGCTCTGGCGGGCGCTGTGTCTAATTCACCATTGCAAGCGGAGCGTTACTTTATGGTCAATTAACTTCGTTAGCTTCAAACCAGGGGAAGATATACGGCCACTTCTTGGGGCGATGCTACCGAGGACGACGTTGCTACTGGCGCTGCAGCATGCATGCATCTCGA
Organism: Eristalis tenax; assembly: GCA_905231855.2. NCBI lineage: Eukaryota > Metazoa > Arthropoda > Insecta > Diptera > Syrphidae > Eristalis > Eristalis tenax. The sequence continues at coordinate 73,858,310 of HG993125.1, read as the reverse complement.
TTGGGTTAGAATTTAAATTATTTTCGAATTAAAATACGGGCCCCATGACAGGGATGCGCTCACACTCTCCGAGGCCGAAGGGCGCTCCACAAGAAATATGTGGGCACGTCCATGAGGTGGAGTCGATCTAATTGCGAATTAATACGTCAGCCGACAAGATTGAGTGTGGCAATTCGGAGCTCGCTTCATCATGTGGGTGCGACTTGTGTTTTATTTTTTTCCTAGTTTGCCTTTGTTGTCCTGTCCATCCTGAGGGACGTTTCAGTCGCTGCGAAAAAGTATCGGTTTCTGTTTGTTTTTGAATGACTACATGAAATGAATAAACATTTTGTGATGGCCATTGCCGACTAGCGCCCGCTGGAGTGTATATTTATTTTTTTTTTACGACCGTCAGGGGCTTTGAGTAAGCAAACACAGAACCCGGCCTTGATTGTTGGCATCTATTGGACTGCGGGGAAGGGCCAATTCATCAGATGTCAATTGATTTGTCAATGGTCGTTAATTGGAGCTTGGGATTGATGCTTTGTGATGGGCGCAACGTGATTGTGACGATGAACTTTTTGTTAACTTTGTTAACTTTCTCAACAAAGATCACGGCTTTCAATGGGAATGATAAGCGTCTTGTTAGCGTTTTCAGAGGCGAATACGTCTTTACTGAAAACGAGTGAATGGACAGCAAATGAGGCTCAGTTCAGTGCGACGCTGCTTGAAAGATGATGAAGTTTCATTGTTTGTGAATGTGGTCTGACTGATTTGACATTACGTTGGAGGCGGTTAAGTTTGTCATACTCGTTTGCTGCTATCGAAATTAAAAAATGTGTGAACGAGAGGTTTGCCTCATCTACTGTGGTTGCAATTATTTTGTTGTTATTGGGATACACACGCAGGAACGACTGGACACACGCAGTGGAGTTGGCTAAAGTGCTTGTCCTTGGTTAGAGGGGTCCCGGTTCGCATCCCAGTGAAAGTGAGGTTAATACGCTTTTATCGGGTTTTCATATTGGTCCAGTCACCATTTGTCGTTGGGACCAAATGCCACTGGAGTGGTCAATCAGTGGTAGTAGTCTGACTAAGTGTGCTGGTGAATTCACTAGCAGTCCCCAACCAATGCACATCCAAAGCACGGCTTAAAATAGAGAAGAGGAAACCTGCTATGGGCCCGTGATGAATTGTACGATCAGTTTTTCTGGTGCAGGGTCTATTTCGGAATGTAAATTTAAATTAAACCAACTTTGTGGCGCAGCGTTTTACTTTCCAAAATTGTTTCGATTTTGCAATTGTGAATGGAAACATCATTGAAATGTCCAACACGGGAGTTCTGACACAGCTCGATGAAGTTTCGTCACATTTTGGAAATAAATTGGCTTTAACTCGGAGAATATTCGGTTTTAGGACGACAAGTGCTTGTATATTTTGAGCATAAATAGGATATCTGTCATTACTTGACTAGATGGCGACAAATCAAGATAGTGGCCAGTTCACAATAGTGAAGCAGTTCATGGAATAATGTAATATGGCTTCCGGCTTATGCTTCGGTTACGGAGGAACTATCAGGTGATCTCCGATGAGGCAGTTAGCGATTGTCAACGGCAGTCCATCAAAGTTGTGCGATTTGAGCACACACGCCTCCATTTGTGTCCACAACCCGTTCCGTTTTCTGTTGTTTCTCTTAAGATACTCATCCCTTGTGCAATGCTTGGAATACATTTTTTTTTTAATAAAAATCCTAGGCTCATGGATGACATATTTTTTTTTGTCTGAGGTTTTTAACCCTACACTGCAGCACTCAGATTCAAAAACTGGTCGATTGTACTGCCATGCAGCAACCTACTACACTTCTGTGATGAGGAGCCTGCATCAACAGCTCTCAGCACTTCAGCGCCGAAAACATGCCACCTGAACCAAGCAAAGGCGGGACAGTGACAGAGGAAGCGGTCTGCATTGTCGTCGTCTTCTCCGCTGGCGTGCCCTCTGCGACGTCATCACTTGGGCCATTCACACTAAGATTTTTGGCAGAGGGTGTAGATCTGCCAATTAATAACAAGAATGCTGCGGGTTTCTTACAGATGTTATGTAGCATTCGCTTGGTCTGTCTGCCTCCTGGAGAGTCATGCCACCTCCGAGAGGCCCAACCATCGATAGCGGTTCCAACCAAGAACGCAGGTAGATCCAGCGCAGGTTCATACCCGGAGAATGACTGAGCTGATCCTTGTCTAGCAAGTAAGGGAGCATTCACTTGGTCAGTCTGAGCCATGCCACCTCCTAGTGTGTTCTCGAGGGCTCCAACCAAGAACGCTGGTACACCCAGCGCAGGTTCAGGTCCGGAGAATGACTCCGCTGATCCTTGTCCAGCAAGTTCATCGGCGATCTCATTTTCAGCGATCCCGTGGAGAAGCGGGACCCAGACAATTCTATATATATATAATAATGAAGGCCGATTAAATTCAGAGGACTAGCATTCCTGAACAATCCTGGAAGTGGTGAAAGGGTTGAGTAAGGCCTGACCTTCAGCTTGGCTGCCACTAGAGACACAGATACTCTTCGCCTTCTACTAGTTCTTCACAGTATAGTCCATGTGGCTGACAGGTAAAGGATAGACCCCGTCGATTCGGCGGAACAGAACTTTAGTCTATGTGAAATAAGCATAAGGGTTGAAATGGGCTCTTTACAGTGCTGGCCCATGCCAAATGAGCTCCCTGAGCAAACTCAACGTTTGGCGCCCCTTCGTAATTTTTGGAGCATACGTTCTTTCCAGATGTGCCGTGACATTGTGCCAAATAGAGAAGTTTGGTGCAATGATGCTTTTGAAAGTGAATGACCTGATAGTGACACTCGGAGGGACTGGGTGTAAGGCCATTGCCTATGTAGATGATATCGCAATGGCAGTGTCTGGAAAATGTTTGTCTACTATCTGGAATATCATGCAATCTGCTCTCTCCGAGGGGACTAGCAAATGCGACCTAGGCGTCAACAAAAAAAAAAAAAAAAAATGGACAAAAATGAACAAAAAACCGAAATATTGGGGGGATCCTTAGCCCCTCACTATGCGGGAACCCTTTAAAAGCCAAATTTTCTAGGTCTCATATTGGACGCGAAGCTTAACTAGAAGCTTAATTTCCAGTGGCGTGTCAAGAAGGCCTCCACGGCTCTCTGATACCACTCGACAGAGTGCAGAGGATGTCATGCGTAGGTATCACATCTGGAAAGAAATTCGGTCTGGACACTCAACGATCCTCAACATGTATAGTTCTATATCCATAGATACCTAAACTGCTCTTCGAGAATAACTTCTCAACCAGCATACCCGCAGATCTAACCGGGAGTCTGAACACCAGACGCTGGAGGGTCCATTGCGAAAATCACAGATGGATGCAGCTATCTTTCCGATTACCGAATCACTGGATAAAAGAAAGTGCTAGCTCTGTCCTGGCTAAAAAAAAACAATGTAATATCAAGCACAGATATCGTCATCTGTTCCGATAGGCAGGCAGCGATCAAATCTCTGAACTCTCAACTCCCATACCGCCCTTAATTGCCGGCTATCTCTTAACGAGATGGCCAAGTTTTTTAACATCCATCTTATGTCGGTGCCGGGACACTGTGACATTCCAGAGAATTGCGAAGCGGTCGAACTCGCCAGAAGGGGTACAAGCTCTGTACTCCCACCGGGCGGTGAGTGAGCCATCTTCTTTGCTTTATCCAAAGCAATTAATGGTTTGCGGAATAGGTACTTATATATCTGCGTGGTAACACAATGGGCCTATCCTTGCCTTAGTGTGGCTGTTGTCTCTCTGTGCAGCAGTCAGCCACGTCAACTTAACCTTGTCAGAGAACGAATTAAAATCTCAATAAAAACATTGACGTCTCTTCGCAACTGTCGATCGTATTAAAGTTCAAGTAAATTAACCAAATCTGGGCCGAAGAACACGGGGAGAGCTGCAGAAAGGTCACCGATGAGCCGATCTGGACATCGACAGGACAAAGAACCTATGGGCATGGTTAAGTAACCGTGTTAGCCACTCCCACCCAAGCCAACGGTGATAACTGAGCGCTCACATTAAGGAACCACAAGCAGTTTTACTCATTCTGCCTCCTCAAAGTTATGGTGAATAAAATCAGACAAATTTGATCTGTTCCTCCTGACATTTCTAAAAGCCCTGAGACGTGTTCAGTGAACAGTCTTGGTGACGTTCCATTATTCGCTGGTCCCGAAATATACTTCTCCCCAGTTAACTAGCCAAGTTGCCTGTGTGCTACGAAACAGACGCAGAAAAGTCAATCTCGTTTCCAGCCTCAAGTGATTTGTTGCAGTCGTTAAATTCTCTGCAATCATTTGTCACTAGCCTCCTCCTCCTTGTGCCCATGAAAATCGTCACAAAATCCTCTTTCCCTGAGTCGATCGATAGAAGTCACGCCAAACATCTTACTTATCCTGCGAAGGTCATCCCTGAACGAATGCAACAGCCAGAAGGAGGAGGCACTCAAGGAAGCCGAGCACATCCGCAACCACTTTGCCGATCCAACGACCCACACATGTGCTTCCGCATATTAAGAGGAATTCCCTTAAATTCCTTTTGTCTCAAGCCATGATTCAGTGTCCCTGGTTGTGCGTTTATCATTCCCACCATCCCACCATCCCACCATCCTTCCTCAGCTTACAGGCGCCCCCTGCCCCCCACACCAATGCAAAGAATGAATGTACTTTTCACCTACTCATCGGCTTATTTCGTAATCCCCTAGCTATTTGCTTCGTTCCCTGTAAAGCTTATTTATAACAGCCTTGATTCCAGCCCAAGAAAGAGCACGAGAAAAGCGAACACCTCAAAGGAATTCCATATCAAAGGAAGAAAGCAGTCCCCTGCCCTTGCCCGGTGGCGCTGAGTCTGTACAAAACCAGCCCCCAACCCAGACCCCGTAGGCGCTGCCACTATTTTTAGTTTCTAAATCAAATGGAACATTCAAAAAGTCCCATCAACCGCCTCCCGCTCCGTCGTCCATACACAGCATCGCCACCCTTGCAATTGCCTCCAAATCGCAGGAGCAGGAGCGGTGGCGGTGGCGAGAGGTGAACATTTCCCAAGGCAAGTGCGAAACACGGAGGCCAGCAACAAAAGGCCCGGCGAAGGAAGAAGATGCAGCGCAGACAAAAGCAAAAATAAAATGAGACTTCCGCTGCCTGCAGCGCCACTAAACATAAACACAACATGAATGTGCAGTGTGTGCCGTGTCGGTGTCGGTGTCAGTGTCGAATGAAGGTGCCGGTGGAATGTGTCGTGCGCAACCCCATGTGTGTGTGTGTGAGGCAGGGTGTTGCACAACTTGCACCCCATTTGCATTTAATAGGGGTTAGGACTGCCAGCAAAGTATGCTGCACCGGGTCGGGGTGAGTGCTGGACACACAAGCAGCCAGAAGGGGGGCAGCAAGGATGTTCAACTGTGTGTGAGGATTTGCTGGAGCAAACCTCGGGCAGAGTTCAGACACAAATGATGCTACTAATAGTGCAGCGAAATCGTTTTCGCTTCAATTCATCTCGAGTTAAGTGCTGGATGAAGGGAGACACAGACTCGGAGGCTTTCACAGCGCCGCTCGCGGGCCGGAGTGAGGTGGTCTATCGGCGAATGGATGGACGGACAGAATGTTTTGTGTTTTAAATATGAAAAGTTTTTCACTTTTCCCAGCCAAAAGAGAGAAAAACTGCATAAAGTGCTCCGTCAGAGACGAGAATTCGAATGAAATGAGACGTAAGCCAAGCCGAGGGGGCGAGGAGAGAGAGAGGGAGAGGCTGGCTAACGCTAAATAAAGCAGCCTCACAGCAGCAGGCCCCGAGAGTGCATGGTAAAGTAGAACGTAAAGACAAAAACAACGACGGCAGGGGATGGCAAAGAAAAATGATGGAGAAATGCAGAGAAAACACAAGAACGGGAACGGAAAAAATTTTCTCGGTTTAATGGTACTCGGAGAATGGTCGTTTCTGTTGTTGAATGGGACTACTACCCCATGAGCATGAAGACGACGACGACAAACTACCACATCGTCGACTACGACGAGGGCCACGATTTCGACTTCGACGAGGATTATGATGCTGATGCTGACGATGATGGGAATTTCGAATGGAAAACTTTACTTTTTTCCCAAAGACCGCCGAACAAAGGGGAAGCTTATATATTTTTGAGTATTTTTCGCCTCCTTCGGCATCGGCTTTATTCATACGTCCTCCTGCCGGCTGCCTCCACCCATTTGTCATTGTTTGTTGGTTCTTTTTTTGTTTTCGTTTGGCAGAGGCCTGGAGGCACCACATTTAGCTTGGCAGTTCTTTTTTTGTGCAATTTTCGGATCCAATTGTCGATTGGCTTATTGCAATCTCGTTGTCCACTTCAGAAAGTTGATGAAAATCCAAAATGCAATCTGACATGCCGTAGTGTGGAGTGTGTGTGGCTGTGTGTGCGGAGGGATGGAGCGGGCTTGTGAAAGTTTGAAGGACATGGCATAACAGATGTAGTTGTGGATTGTGAGAGGATACGTTGGGAAAAAGTTTTCGCTACCGCCTGAGGGTGAGATTTTCATACAATCTCAACGATTCGACCAAAAGGTCAACTGGTGGTCAAAAATGCAAATGGACGCCAGAGGAGGTGAGAGACACAGAATTGAGTTCAAACAACTGGAATACGTCCATCAAAGGGGCTGATGAACGAAGCATGCATATTGCATTGCTTGCTACACCTCCGGGCCGGGCAATATGTCCTGGCACCGGTCGGTGTTGGTGTTTTGCGCCATCAGCGGGGATATCCGGTGGTTCGTTTTTAATTAGTGGAATGTGACCTCTTTTGACAGTCCATTCGTCCGCTGCGAGCAGTTTTTGTCCTCGTGACCGCACTATATAATTAACGGTTGTGACTACGGTCGCTCAGAGAGGACGAGATGAAATTATGATAATTCAAATTAGCTTAATTAAAGAACATGCCCCTTGTTGCAGTGTGCCTTCGCACGAGCTGGATTTTCTTCAGTTAAGTGGCGTGTACTTGCAATGGAATGATTTAAATCGCAGGAGATGTGCCTTTTTCCAAGGTCATGGGCGACAGCTTATAACAACAGAGACGCTCGTGATGTGGTGATTGTCTTTAGAGACGATAAAGCAACGCACAATTTTTGGCGAGGGAGTACCTCTAATGGTGGGGTTTATTCAAAACGCTGTAAACACAGCTATGTGCTCATGTGATGTTGGCACAGCGAGTTTGAGCAAGTGGCAGAACCAGAAATGGCACACAAGTGGATGTTCTAATACATGCGCTGGTCTTTTTTTATTTAAAACTTTTGGATCATCGCAAAGTTTTCCGTCCCCTTTCTTCAATTTTTATTTGATTCCTACGTCTCTTCAAGTTGTCCGTGAAAGTTTGAGTTGCAGCTTCAGCCATTGTTCCGTTGCGTTGGATTTGCATTGCAATGATAGACAGAATGTTTGGACATTTTTATTGCTCTCGACATACCTAGTTGTGATATCAGCAAATATTCTAAATGGTTGGGAAAAAAATGACGTGGAAGGGCATGGACATTTGTGTTTAATTTCGAAGTTGTGATCCACATCTTGGGCGTTCTTGTTTCTAAGAAAAGAACGCCAAAGTCACTTGCTCACATGATTGCACATATATTATAATGGGACCAGGAGTTATATGCTTGGGAGCCAGTCGTGGTTAAACACTAAAATCAATCAAATCTTTATTGACTTGAGTCCAATCTTCGAGTGGGAGAGAGACTAGTTTAACGTAAAATTAAACCTAGCTTACACAATACGTAATACTCATCACAGTACTCTAAGCAAAAAGAGAAGAACAGCAACTTTTTCAGACACCACAACATGTCATGTGGTAAACAGAGCGTGTTGTCGGGCACAAGCTTACCTGCAGCGGAAATGAGACAACATCAGAGCCGCAGCTTATTCTTACATACCAACAGCGTGTCTGGCCAATCAAAGAACAGCATTTATGTCATTTCGTGAATAACTGTCAAAAAGACTCAGAAATTCGTCGGTGGACTAGGAATCAATCAGCTGCGAAGTTGTGTATCTCTATCATACTTGATTTCTGGTTACGACTTGGCTTGTTCTTTCTGTTGCCAAAATTAGTGCCGTCTGCATAGTTTCTAGCATTTTATGATACAACAGGACTGAGATCCATGAATGTGGTTAGCCTGAGCTGCCTTCCATCTTGGAGAAATAACTTGCTGTCTATGCCGGATCATCGGATCTTCTTCGCAACAGAAGACTCGGGTTCGAAGACCCTCTTAACTGGAGCATTGACATCCATGTGATCAATGTGAGAAAGTGAACATGAATGTCAGAACAGTCCTCGGATTTATGGCTTTCGGACAACATCCACATCTGGGTATAGCTTATACAATTCACGGTTACTTCATCTCCTCCATTCACCGTCCTCGTCCGAAGCCGACGTAGAATTTATGGTTCGAAGGCAGCAGTCATTCACCTTTGATGTTTTCCTTTTTGTCCAGCTTTTAAGTTATAACAGCAGGACTGGTTAAATAAGAGTTTTGAAGGGCATGATTTTGGTCCTTCGAGTCTGGGTTTTGAGCCCAGTTATTTCAGTGGACTGAAGTCGCAGCTGTTGCGATGATGATTCTACTTCATTTGTGGAGGACTCCTTTACTACTTCAACATTTTAGCTCACGATCGTAGTACAACAAAGGTTCGTTAATTCGGAATGGTAGGGGAGAAAGTCAGTCCAAAAAAAAAAAACAATTTTCCGAATTTTTTTTGCACTAAAAACCGCAAGTACAAACATTATTTCATTAACTCCATAGGCTTCTAAAAATGCATTGCCTGGACTCCCCAATAGACATCCGACTTCTACATAATATTTGAGATCAATCATTGGGTTATTTAATCTTTGCTAATTTAATTTAATTGGACAACCGACTCTCATTTATTCGGAAAAATCTCTTTCATTCGGACATTTTTAGCCGAATTAAATAATTCCAAATTAATACTCAGATCGCAATGTCGCTTTCACGCGGTCGGTCTTTGACAAATTTAGCATGATACACGTAATTCATTTGTGCAAGCCGGAATCTGGCGGTCGGGCGTTGAAATTTTACAGCCCGTTATATCGTAAGCCCGAACACAAAATTATAGGTAGAGCTACTCTCTTCTCGGTCGGGCTTTCTGACATTTGTGAAACATTTTTTCAAAACTATTTCTCAGTTTTTTTTTCTTCATCTTCCACATGTAACTGAGTCACATTTAGTCGTGTCGCAATTAAGCTTACTGCATTTCTACATGCTATTTGTTTTATGAATTCGACGGAGAAGATTCCAACCTTTGTTATTGTCCCAGACGATTGTTATTTGGGAAGTCCCCGATGACTGAATGGCGTAGTTGGTTAATTGCAGAGATAATGGAGGATAGTGATATCCACCTCCAAATGAGAGTATGCGACAAATGCAAAGGGAATTCCACTTCACTCATATTCTTTACGGCTCAATGCCAACATGGACAATGATTCAAAATGGTCGAAGTTGGATATCTCGTTCTCCATTATCTCTGGTTAAGTGCCTGCCCGTGGTTAGGGAATGTCCGTGTCGAATTTTAGTGAAGGCTTATATGTTTTTATCAGGTTTTCAAATCTGGTCCAGTCACCATTTGCCGGTGTCGATCAGTAGTAGTAGTCTGAGTCCCTACGCTACCTTACCCTACTCTGCCCTAACCTACCGCACACCACCCCACCCTACCCTACCCTACCATACACTTCCCTATCGTCCCCGATGTTTTAAATAAATTCTTTAAAACAGTTAAACTCTTTGAGCATAGTCAGTGACTCGAAAGAGGTTACGAGTTCATGTACCATTCCGTACAGTGGTGCACACAAAAACAGGACACATTAAAAGCAAGAATGTCTATTGTGAAGGAACACATTAAAAATCCGATTGAATCTTGGGAAAATATGGAATTTAGTTATGAATCAAGGTTTGGCTGGTTCACATGGGAAATGATATGTTTGACGTCGACCTAACCAACAACGCCACTTTAAGTACACCCCGAACACAGTTAAACAGGTTTTTTTGCTGATGTAGCCTGGGAATTGTATCAACATCTGTGCAACAGCATAACATGATCGTCTTTGCCGAGGAAAATATATACAGTAGAATCTCGATAGTGTGAATCCTGATAATGTGAACTGGAGAAATAATGTATTAGGGGAACTCGTGACATTTGTTAGCTATTCGGAAATGTTGCATTTGTTTCTATCTGGTCTCTGTTTCCTCGTTTGTTTGCTTGCAACATCTAACTGTTTTAAAAAGAAAAGGTGACAGCAAAAAGTGAATGTGGCGCTGTCCAAGAGCAGAATTATTGTACGTAACACGCTCACGTGCCCATTTATGTTCGTTCTTTCTGGTGTTTCGGTTTACAGATGACAACAGACATGTTCCTAATCTGGTTTCATGATAATTTAGTAAAAGTTTACGCTGACCTCAAAAGTACGTGTCATTATTCTGTTTAATGTATTTTTCAACAAAAAAGAGAACTGTTTTGTTTTTCTATCACACATTTTAGAGAGATTCACGTTCTTTCTAAAATTTGAACTGATCATGTTTTAATTAGTTCACATTATCGAGGTTCTACTGTACCATTGTACACGTCACTTAGCTCCTATCCTATAGTGGGTCCCACTGTGAAAAATAAAATAATAGTTACATCAGGTTATTCAAGGCTGCTACACAAGTGTGCCATTTAGTTGTCCACCACTGTACGTCCATAAAAAATCAGCAAGACTCTGCAAATGATTGTCACTTGCTAAATAGATCAATGTGACAAAATGTTGAGTTGTTTGGGTGCAATCTTCATATTTCTAGAAAATGTATGCTCGCCATTGTGACAAGTGGCGCCACCATATACACATCCGCAAGTTAAGATTAAGCCACAAAAAGTGAATTAACCCAAAATCAGCGACACCTAATGGAAAGCATTTGTTTTTCAATCACCACAGGACATCCCAGGTTCTGTCATATTTGGTGATTAACAAAGTCATCACGATGAAAAGGAAAAACCTCACCGTTGCAGGTACAATTTTGTTTACCATCAGCACTTGTCGTTCCATTCTCCATTCAACAAACAATGAAAACGCATCGCTCTTATTGCAATATTCAATATTTTACAAACCAGAGCTGTCAGCTGTCAGGTCAGGTCTTTCCGTTGTTTGTTGGCAACGCTTCACTGGGCAAATGGGGGGCAAAAATCATATCTTTCCAGAGTCTTGGAACATAGGTTTTTAAACCAGTTTTCGTGACATGGACATTAGGGATCATCAACAGCATGGACAGGAATTATTTTGGGTGCCGCCACATTGAATGCGACAAAACGTAGTTTCTTGACAATACACACTGCACTCGACACTAGGGGATAGAATATTTTGTGGGGTTTGAACTTCTTGAGAGAGGTTGCATTTGGTTAACTCACTCGTGGCGCAGTGTGTAGGTGCGTCGATACGAACAACTTTCATAATTCACGTCTGAGGGCGTCGGTAAAAAACTGTAAGTCCTCCCCACTCGTGAGAGAACAATAGCACAAAACAAAGCATCATTATTGTAATTTACTCACAACTCAAAGCAAGAGGCCAGAGACCGATTAAACTACAACCGTGCATTGCCATTATTTCGAAGAAAACGCCTTCTACACAATTTGTTGCTGTGGCGTGTTCAGGTCCATGGACAAACTTCTGTTTCTAGCAGCCTCCCAAACCAGTTTCTGGTGGATACAGTGCAGTAATGCTCTTAATGATTATTATTAAACCGCTCGTGAAGGTGAATAAATGTCAAGTTAACGGGTGCGCAGCTTTACGATAACACTTTCAAAACGACATGCACGTTAAGTCGTTTTTAAAGATATTTAGCAGCAGTTAAACGCACATCTGTTCTAGACACACGTGCAATCTCTAGCACGCGAAAACCAAGCCTAAATTGCTAACACGCCCCCTAGCGTGACATGCAGCCACAACTTTAGGGTGTATTTCTGGCCACAACCTGAGCACTTGCTGTCAGCAAACGAAAAAAAAAGGACTTGGAGCGCTACCAGAACTGAGGTTGGTTGTACTCCACCCCTTTTGTGGGGTCAAGAGACATTCCTTTCAAATCCCCTCACAAGGTACATTTCAAACGATGAAAACTTGACCACTCAAGCACCACCGCAAACTTCAGCGACTTGGGGTGGAGTCAGGAGTGGACTGGGAACAGGAAACATCTCTCGAGTAGCACCAACTCCTCGCCTCGGCAGATGCAAAGAGAACAACGGGGGAAAACGAGAACAGATTGCCACTCAAACACTCGACATTCCCCAAAATTAATTGGCTCCCTCACTCACGCTGGGGTGAGGGTCGGCATTCGGGTTTGGGCAATCTTTTATCGTGACTGGAGCCAATGAAGAAGTCGTTAGCCTAACACTTCAGCATCGCACGTAAAGTAACCGAGTTACCGTTGAATCCCCTCGTTTTTGTTGCTGTCGTTTGCTCTTCGTCGAATTGAATTGCCCACAATTAGCGGTGAAATTACAGCTCGAAATCTGTCACTTCATAAATTTTCAATTATCCTGAGTGAAATTTATAAGGAACCCCGCCCTTCCGGTTCGTTCTCTAGTCGTGCCGCTCAACCCTCTCTGCTGCCGCCACTAGGAGTACTCGTTTCTTTAAGCTCTCATTTCTGCTGTGCGCTGCTCCCTTCCCGCACTGCTGTGAGGGGCGTAGGAAATTGCAATTAAATCCATTGTCATTAAGCATAATGAACGCCAAAGCTCCTTTGCGTGGAGACACCCAAAAGACCGCGAGACAGAGAGAGAGAGAGCGAAGTGGAAAGCACTGTGACAGCTCTGGGTCTTTCGTCAGAGCCTACCATTCAGCTGTCGTGCCCAGAGAACCCAGAGCTAGAAGCTAGAAACAGAATTTTCAGAATGAGAGCACACGGTACACAGCGCTCAACGCACTGTGGCGAACGATAAGAATGAGAGCGCGCAATAAACACTTCCCGATGCGTGCTTGATTCCAATTAAGCCATTGAGGCTGAGGCAACGACGGCAATATAAGCATCGTGTCGGTCTACGTCGTCGTCGCCGTCACCATCGTCATCATCACCATCCCAAGCACTGACATCCATCCCATCATCCAGTGGGAGCAGTTCACCACCAGAACGTATGTGAAACTCTGGAGAACAATGCTATTTGTGCTCCGCATTACAGCTGCCAAGGGGGAGCGTTTAACATCAACTTCTCTTCAAGCCCGTTGTCGTTGCTGGGCGGGACATAAATGAAAGGGAAGAAAAACAAAAAAAAAATCAACGCTCCAAATGAACGCAGCAGAGGAAGCAATTCAGCGAAATGCATTTTGCTACCAGTTGCTAGCGCAGTGGCTGACGCCTCTACCTAACCTCGTTTGTTGTGTCGTTTTCTGGAGCTCTCCAACATCCCTTCAAGCTTGGCCTCGGTTTTGGTTCTGGTTGTTCTGTGCGCACTCGGTGCCTGCTGTCGAAAAGAAAAACTCACAGAAAGAGAGACCCTCTCCGGAGCTATTGTTCTTTGGGTGGATTTTGTGGGTCAAGTGACAAATGGCTGACAGTAACTACTGTCATTTCCGTCGACCGGAGGGGCGCTGGTGGTGGTGGACATTTTGGACTGAAGAGGGGGAGGAGATCCGGTCAAATTTCGTCGTGATTTCATTTCATTTCCTTTGCTGGCTATGTGGCTGTGTGTGCGTGCGGGAAATGGGGTCAAGAGATGGAGCCGGAGGTGGAGATGGAGGACGTTGCCGGTGGTGATGGCGCAGTACACTCTCATTATCATCAACCCTTATAATTGGGGGAGAAGCTACATAGGATTGCCGTCATTATTAAAACAAGCAAATAGGCATTAACGCTCACCTTGCCAAGGCGCACCGGCACTGAAACTGAAACAGAGCAACGCCAAGACATCAGCCGACGCGGGGTGGGCTGTCCTTGAAGGTGTGGTAGTCTCACCTGCACCGAACTAATTTAGGCTTAGTGCAGACGAGGGGGTTGTTCACGGTTATGTGCGATGCCTCCCCCGAAACACGATGAAGCCGGAGAATTTCGTTTCGTAATTAGGCAAGAACACGAACCGCTGTGCACACACACGAGATCTAGATAAGACACACTCGCTCATCGGATCTTTTATTTGCCGGATGATGGCACCAGACTAGTACATCGAGTCGATGCCGGTTAATTTGGGGGGAATTTAATTTGCATGTGATGCCGCACACTAGTCACTTCACTCTCCGGGCACAAATTGGGTGTAGCAGGGACTGCTGCGCTGCCGTTGCATGGCAATGCCACCACCGTTGCATGGCGCAAAGTGAACGGAATTAGATGGCGAGGCTTGTGCTGCTACCTCTGCCGTGGATGGTGGCTTGGTTTTCTTGCGTCCGGGATGCCGGTGGTGATTTGAAATTGATGGAGATTCAGAATAAACATGTGCATGATGGAGTGCGGCGGTGAAGAGGCGGAGGTTGATTGTAGATTGCCGACTCCGTGTCTACCGCCTGAAGGCTGTGGATCGATGTGAGTTAGTTTTAATTGCGTTTGGGAATCACAAAAGGACCTCGTAGCGTGGGGACAGTGCATCTGGAGTTTACATTTAAGTTTGGAGCTATGTTTAGCCGGAGATTAGGTGGATTTAAATGGATCCTGGTTGTGCTTGTGTTGACAGGAGGTCAATGTGCAATATTTATTTGCCGTAGGGATGAACCTGGAGACTCGATAAGCTGGCAACATCAAAATCCATTTGTTGGGAAGCTCTTGTCGGGTTTGTTCTGATTATATTCACGACACTATGATATGTAGCCTAGAATAAACATTAGAGACATCGTGTTGATCCACTGACTTCGTGGTTATGATCGACTGCTCTTAGTGGCAATCTCTATTAATCTATTCCCATCCTTTTTGTCAAAGGCATGCGATTCCACAAAGGCAAACGGAATCAGCAAGGATCAACTCGAGGATTTGAAAAGGGAACGGGTCAAATAACCTTAAATGAGCGGATTTATGCTCATAATCATTGATGCATCATCTTGAATGTAAAGAGGAAGTATCTTGTCAATGCTGACAAGCGCAATCATGCCCAATGCTCAATGCTAGTCCTTGCCAAGAACAGCATACACCTGATTAGGATAAGATGCTTAAACTCCGATGAGAATCAACTGATATCGAATCCAATGTGTGATGGTGATTCGCCAGGCACTGTCAGAGCTTGAAAGGAATGTTATGTCCGCTCGATGAACAGAACAGTCTCTATCAACTCCGAACGTGCATTAAAGTTTCGTTCGGTGATGACTGAACAATTCAATATTTGCCTGCAATTGGGGCGACCAGCAAGGCACGCCAAATCAGACTCCTCTTCTTCCCCTGAAATAACTCCAAAAGGAATGCAGGGCGGCGACCGAACTAATTTACACCAGATATTCATGCGTCACAAATGACTCCTGCATACCGCATCTTCTTTGTTCTTGCCGGGAGCGAGCTTGTTCAATGTCATCGCAGACTTACTTCGTTTCATCCAGATCCAGATGGTTCTCCATTAGAAGTTAATAATATGGGAAAGGTAACAGTTCGACGCGGACCTGGGGCTAGCTTCTTCAGCATTCACTCGTGTTGTGCGTGCTATTGTTCTATCACGAGGGATGGAGGGACCTACAGCTTTGTGCCGACTCAGAGCGGCGATGTTTGAAACGTTTTTCCTAGGCAGGAGTACTCTTTGAGAATTGTCGAAGGAGGTGGATCGGTTATTCATGAAATGTGGTAAAGGTCGGGGAATCGAACCTGGTACCTTCTGCGTAGGAGTCAGCGCACCAACCTACTTTAGTTATGGTTAATGGATCAACTATAATTGATCCGAGTGGCGGCACAAGGAACCAGTCAGGTCTAAGTGTAGGCATTCAGTCAAATTCGCTTACTTGCCATGTGGTGGTAGGCTACATAGAGCCTGTGGGACTATGTTCCCTGATCATCAAGTCCGAGCAACGAAAGGAGTTGCACAGTTAGTTCGAACGATCTCAGTCTATTGTAACTCCAAGACTTACCTTAATCGCCGCCAAGTATTTTAACATCCGACTTATGTGGACGCTGGGACACTGTGCCAGTCCAGAGAATTGCGAAGCGACGGAACTCGCTAGAAAGGGTACAAGTTCTGTACCCTTTCCAGGTGGAGACCTACTATCCATGCATCTACTAAAGCTGGAAACACTGGTTCAAATGAATCGCAGGTGGGCAACAGGCACAGGATGCCTCATAACCAAGCAAGTCTGGCCTACGATCGACCCGATGTGATCGCTCAACCTGATTAGATTATAATGGCCGAATCTTACAACCCTCATTGGCAGTATGACAGGGCTTTGCGCCTTTGGAATTCTTTAGGGACGAAGATCACAGAACGTTTATTTGGGGATCCCTAGCCCCTAAACAGCGGTTTGAATATGGATGAAACGTGCTCTTGTTCTGGATGAGGGCATAGGAGTAGTATTGAAAGGAAAAAATATAGGTACTGCAAGATTCCAAAATCTGGAAGCTGGAATACCTACAAAGAAGCATCTTATAGTTACACCGTTGATTGTTTGCTTTGTTTCTCACATTTATTGAGTTAATTGCAGTTGGAACGCGTTCAAAAACTCGTTTAGGTTAGTTTAGATTGGATTGACTGGCTGCAGAAGGCCGTTTCGCACCGCGATTAGGTTTAGATAGGAGTGACTGGCTGCAGAAGGCCGTTTCGCACCGCGTTTAGGTGTCAACGAAATAAAATGACGGAATGCACTTGACAGTCAATGAATGTGAAGTTGGTTGTCGTTTGCTTGGCATAGGGAATGTTCAGCCAAACTATTGTGAATTGGATCGTGTTCATTAAGTGCGAAAATTTAATCTTTTGCTGTTTTTAATAAAACTAAATTTATTTTAAAAATTTAGTAATTGCGGCTATTTTACTTTACCACACTCAGCCCGTAGAAATGTAGAAATGTACTCAAACAGCACAATTTTATCACGGGATGGAACTCTGACTTGACTGACCAAGGGGACATTAATTTTGTTGGTAAATCTTTTTCCCTTACATTACCTTCAGGCTTCAGACTGATTTAGCCAGTTTCTCTTTTTTGGACTTGAGTTTAATGGGAGTTTGGTAATCGTTTTCTACAAACCTTCTTGGCTCAGGCTTTCCCCCTTCATGGGTCGCAGCAATTCATGCGTCACAAATGACTCCTGCTCCATGGGTCGCAGCTCGGATGTGTAAGTAAGTCAGCACTACAACTCACCTTCCTCTCTAAACTTTAAATTGGATGAAATTCATTCAATGCGAGTCTTTTCAAAGACTCGACCATTAATCCCCATTTCGAAAAAATTCCACTGAAAGTTGTTGTTTTTAATTTAACTTCAAATCCGCTGTAAATTGCATGCTTGTGGTCCGAAATCCCTTAAGCCCGCTCACGTAAAGCATCTTCTCTCGTCTCTAAACGTCTATTGTGAGTGATTTCAAAACTGTGCCTAAAGTAAAGCTTTTAGCATCATGCAGCCTCCCTTTCCCTGTGACCTGTTTCTGCAAACAGAAAAAAACCTTTCTTATCCGAAAGAAATGGACAAACATAATGAAATGAGCTCCATCGTAAAGTGTACGCTTTGCTAAGAACTCCATGCCTCTCACGGCGCACTCAGTCATTTCAAAAGCTCAGCTCGGCCGCCCTCTAAATTCACCCAAGCGCCCCCTCCAACCGGTAGACTTTTGTAATGACCGCGATAAAATACGAAAAAAGGAAGAAAAGAAGAGGAAGACAGAAATATTTTACGGAAGATGTCCTTACAGTGGAGAATGCTTAAGAGCGTCTGCTAAAATTACAAAGTTCCTTAAAGTCCGTGTCATTTTGCCCACCCCCACAGCCCGACCACTTAGCTCGCGGCTAAAATAACACATTTCACACATACACACACCGCCCCATGCCCCATACGGTGGTGTTGCCGGCGTGCTGGTGGCAGAGTTCTTAGGAAAATTAAAAGGAAGCCAAACAGAAAAAAATGCTGAAAACCAAATCTAACTTTTCATTTGCATAATCTCGGCACTACGCTAAGCATCCTTGCTTCCGTCGTTTGTGCACACAATCGCATAGATGCACCACCTCCTCTCCTCGAGTGCAGATAATGACTAGAATAGCAGCAACCGTGAGGGGACGACCACGGGGCTGGTTAGCTGGAGATATCTAAAATGAGAAATCATAATGACAAGGATAAACACTCGAATAAATTATTCATGCCTCCAGTTTCGAGTTGTGATATGAAATAGTTGCCCGCACTCACTCACACTTTTCCCCTCAGTGCCCACCCCACAGCGAGTGTGTGTTCTGGTACTCAGCACGCTGTGCAAGTCTAGTTCTGGCACAGTTGTGTTCAAATTCCACATGAAAGGATGTGCATTGGTTAATGAAAAACTGAAACTGAAAATCCGAGAAGGGTAAAAAATGAGTGCAACTCCCATCATTAGGATTCGCCTCGGAGTCAAACGCAGACGAATGTCCTTAAACTCTGCATCGGATTGTGAGAAAATCATTAATCCCAGCAACTGCCAGCAACGGATATTAAATTTCCACACTGCTTGACCAGAAAAGCGGTCTTTTCTGCCATCCTTGTGTGCCGTGGTTAACCGTCTTCACTCAGACGGATTGTGATGCACATGACGGGAGAGCTGGGGTTCGGCGGCTACCAACGGACCAACCCTCTCCCCACCACCACTGGCTAGGTGTAATACAATGCCGCGCCCATTTCCTATTAAGCATTCATTCACTTTGTCGAAATGGGTAAATACAATTTGGCTTAACAGAAGGGCGGCATCAGTACACAGCAACAAGCCCAACATCGGTCGAGCACTTCACAGCGTAGTAGTCACCCGCCAGCCCAACCCCAGCTATCAAGACCATCCCTGGCGTCGCGCATAACCCTTAATGTTCATTCCATTTGTTGTTGTTGTTGCGTTATTTCAGTTGCGGTGAACTTATACGAAATGAAATCCACATTCCGCAAACACAGCCCCCATCCCAGAATGACGGCTGTGGCGGCACTGCCTCTGGAACTGGGATACCGAAGCGGGAAAGACCCCCTCCCCCACACCATTCTACACCCCAACACGCGACTATGCTTCGCTCAGTTATGCATGTAAACTGCGAGAGGGCGGCCTTGGGCGCCCGCCTTACACCTTAGTGTAATTTTCTGTGCCGACTTGTGGACGAAATGGGAGAGATCAAGCCCGGCATTCATATTCCATGCCGCGTTTCAACTGATTCGCTAGCATTTTTTTTCTCCTTCGCTTTGAACGCATTTCTGCGCTCTTGTTCGCGCTGTTTGAATATTTAAATCTATTATCATATACACCACCGCGTTCTGCGGGGGCGCGTCCATCCCCTCGCTTGTACGATTCACTTATGCGCGCTTTTTTCTCCTGCTTCTGCTTGGCCGACAGCAGGGGGTTGTAAACAATCAAATTAATTGTGAGCTCGCTGTGCTCTAATTTTATTTTATTCTTTGTAAATACAGTCGTCGTGGGGGTGTGTTGGTAAATGGTCCAAGCGGACACGGCGCACTTGGCGCAAGTTCCCTACGACGTACTCATGGTTTTCGTGATATGACGAGGTATTCTCGTTCCCGACCACCCTCCGAAAGCTGGTAGGCAGCGAGAAGGAGTGCCGTGAAGGTCGATTGCTTTTAACTATTAACAAGGCAACACCAAATATACATGCACGCTTCACGGAAACCCTAAGAAAGAAGCACTTCAAAGAGACTGCAACTAGTTCGGGCTTAGACATCAAAGAGCGAACTGTGATGACGCTGTAGGTGTGGCTGCAATGGAATCCCGATTGGGGGCAGCATGAATCAAGGCGTGTTCTCACTCCCGAACAAGATAGTTGTCACATCATCGCTTCTCGGAAGACTTTCAGACAATTCAGGACGAAGTGGAGTTGACAGGGAATCGAGAAGAGGAGCGAATCTAAACACACTTGTGACGCCAATCTTAAATCTCAAATTGAAACTAATCCGGATGTTTTTTCAATGAAACAAACGAACTATGTTTCATCCTTGTTGAATCGTACGTTGTCCAATATACAACCAGCAATCCTATGTCCAGCTTCTGCGTCAATTTAACCACTTTCTCACGTTGTTCCTTTCTCCGATTTCATTGCAACCGAACTCTTGATCCAGACATTTGATGTTACTTTGTCACTTCTTGGCTGTCTTGTCTTATATTTCAGATTCCTACTTTTCCATAAACATAACAACAGAATCAACGTAACTGCTCCCATCATACGAATGCAGCTTTGTCTTACGCATTCGTTATTCAAGTCTGACTAAGAAGTGACATGCGTAGCTTAAGACATTCATGTCTTCACGCATCGTCAGCACTATCAGCTGAATTTATTCAAGCAGTCAATGCATGCTCATCGCTTGCTCATCAATAGATGAAATGTCCCATCCCACATCGAAGGGCTTCGGTAATCTCGTTGCTTACAGTTGATCAAGTTTATTGCTCAAGTGGAAGTTTACAAGAACCTCTCGATTATTGCTTGCTTGGCTCTGTCGCTTGTTGAAATCGAATCCGACACGGTGTGCATGACACAAAAAAAAAAAAAAATCGCGTCATTAGCTCTTGGGTGTCGATTCCAGCAAACGGCCGAGAAAACCTATTCGAAAGCAAACATAATTTCAATTGTCTAGGCGGAAGCCGCATAACGCTCAGTTACCCAACACTGTCTAGGTGGACATTGTGAAATTCAATTGACTAATGTGAACGATTTCTTGTTTATTTGCAGGCTCTAGCGAAATTCCAAACATCACAGAAGGTCACAACAAAAACCGGCATCGAGCAGGAAGAGACACTCCTCAATGAATCGGCTGCAATTGAGACATCACTCAATCTACAAATTCTTGAACTAGAAAACGAAGTCAAACAGCTACGACACGAACTGGAACGTGTGCGTAATGAGCGTGATCGCATGTTGCAAGAAAATTCAGACATTGGTCGTGACAAGTCCGACAATGAGGCCGAGAAGATACGACTCAAAGCCGAGCTGAAAGAACTGAAATTCCGCGAGACCCGCATGCTGACTGAGTACTCGGAGTTGGAGGAGGAGAACATATCACTTCAGAAACAAGTGTCCAGCTTGAGGAGCTCACAAGTAAGTTGCAAAAATAAGTGACTGTCAAGTCTCACTCTAATGGATGTCTCTCTCCTTGTAGGTTGAATTTGAAGGTGCCAAACACGAAATCCGAAGACTCACAGAGGAACTGGAGCTGCTCAACAATCAAGTGGATGAGCTGACAAATCTAAAGAAGATTGCCGAGAAGCAAATGGAAGAAGCTTTAGAGGCTCTACAAGTAAGTACTGCATAGCAACCGTAATTCGTGTACCTTGAAGTCATTCTCTGACTTCTTGCAGGGTGAACGGGAGGCAAAGTATGCCCTGAAGAAGGAACTCGACGGACATATCAACAGAGAGTCGATGTACCACATCAGCAATCTGGCATACAGCTACAGAAACATCGACGACAATGCTGGTGGAAATAGCGATGGTGAGGAGGAGAACTTAGCCCTGAAACGCCTTGAAGCCGACCTAACAACGGAACTCAAATCACCCGATGGCACAAAGGTTGACCTCTTCTCCGAGATCCATCTGAACGAACTGAAGAAACTGGAGAAGCAGCTTGAGTCAATGGAAAACGAAAAGTCACACCTAACGTCGAATCTGCGGGAGGCACAAACCAACCTGGATAAGAGTCAAAATGAGCTGCAAAACTTCATGTCCAGACTTGCGCTTCTGGCCGCGCATGTTGATGCATTGACACAACTCAAAAAGCAGATCGACTCGAAGGATGACAATCTAACGGCATTGACCAAGAACAGCAAGGACAAGAACGATGAATTGAACTTGAATCAGAAGCTACGCGATGTTCTCACACAGTACACAAATTGGTTCACGCTCAGTTCGAAGGAGATCGACGGTTTGAAGACTGACATCAGTGAGCTGCAGAAGGGCTTGAACTATTCCGATGCTATGGTTACGCTGCGAAATGAAATCACAAGCCTGAAGAATAAATTACTATCGTCGGAGCAGAAGTCATTGGACTTACAAAGTGATGTGCACACTCTGACGCATATCTCTCAGAATGCAGGACAAAGCTTGGGTTCGGCCCGATCCACATTGGTTGCGCTGAGTGATGACTTGGCGCAGCTGTATCATCTAGTCTGTACGGTGAATGGGGAGACACCGACAAGGGTGTTGCTGGACCATAAAAACGAAGACATGAGGTAAGTTGTTGCATCCTTGATTTAGATGTTTGTGTAATGGGTTGATATGCATGTGTTTCGTTTCTTTATTCGTTTTGTTTTGTTTTGTTTTGTGTGTGGGTTTGTGTGGGAAGCAAGTGTTGCAAGCAAGAAGAGGATGTTGAGGCTTGTTTAAGAAGAGAGCTCGGGCTTGGCAAGTACGAACTAATAGTAGTCGGCATGAACTTGTCCCTGATGTTGTTAACCAGCTAGTGATTAATTAAAAGGGATTGATTGTGTTGTTCACAGCAGAGCAATGAAACAGTGATGCCTTTGTTACTGAAATAGATGCCACAACAGTGCTAGAGTCAAGAAGTCATACTTTTTGTCTACGTTTAAATGCAGGCATCTTCGATCTTAATGCCTTCCGACTTTAGCCCATTTAAATCACGATGGGCTTGAATTCTGCACTTCATTGGTTTTGATTAACACGCCTTGAATGCCCTTATTTTTTGTTTTGCAAAAAAGAACATGTGTTGACACAACAACACGCCATTGTGTCGCTTCTGTGAATCTCAGTATCTACAGCAGTGACGACCTCACTTCAGAGTGACTGAAAAAGGTGACGATCCAGCCAATTAGTGGATAAAGCGTCCGAGAGTCAGTGGTGAGTTGCCGGCACTGTGGAAACCATACATCATTTTCCAACCTTTCATGACTGCAGTCGAGACGAACAAGATCCCAGAACCGTCTGTCTGTGGGTGTGATGAAGACACAGCCATATCCTTAAACTTGTTGTTGGTTGTTAACCAGCTAACGCAAAAGGTGTGTTTTTCCGGACATAACCTCTTATTTTTGTGTGATTGTGAATTAAATGTGGTGTAGGGTGCAAAAATTGTTTGCTTGTGAGTTTGTTTATGTGAGCTTTTGTAACAAATGCATGTGAACGTTGCGTTGCTTGTCAAGTGTGCCGATCCATGGTCAACTAGAATGTTGTGTGTGTTTGTCCAAGAGGAATGTTTGAGAAGACCAAGTGCAGATATAGCGAACCCTGGTGAAGAGAAAGAAAGAAAGAAACAGAGTATTTAAGTTGAGAACAGTAAGTTGATTCCTCATCCAACATATTGACTCACCAGACAATGTACATGACACATGCACATTCACATTCACATCACCCCCTTCAACATCCATCCACTCAATCATGCAGTTTTTTGTCAACAATCAAAGCTAATATAATACCTTTCATTTCTAGTTTTGAAAATGATTCCCTCACCGCCATTCAGTCACAGTTTAAGTCTGATGTCTTCCTGTCGAGGTCGCAGATAGTTGAAGACCTTCAGGGTTTGGCAGATTCAGTTGAAATAAAGAAATACGTCGACACAGTTAATGATCAAATCAAGTATCTTAAAACCGCTGTAGAGCACACAATTGATCTAAATAAAAATAAGGTCCGAGGCGATGTCAGTGAGGGTAAGACATTTGTGTTTACTCTCATCGATGCCCTTTTGACCCCTATGCTTATACTCTAGACAAATTCAACCGCGAAGAAATCGAAGAACTCCAAGAGCAAATCATTAAGCTCAAGAGTCTGTTGTCGACGAAACGCGAACAGATCGCTACCCTGCGCACAGTACTCAAGTCCAATAAGCAGACTGCCGAAGTTGCACTTACCAATCTTAAGTCGAAATATGAAAATGAGAAGTTAGTTGTGAGTGATACGATGTCCAAGTTGAGAAATGAACTGAAAATTCTTAAGGAAGACGCGGCAACATTCTCAAGTGAGTATTTCACTACCAAAGACGAAAAATGGTGGCGATCATCTGCACATAATTGTGATGGATTGTAACCGTTGTTCTTTTGTTTCTAGGCCTGCGTGCTATGTTCGCTGCACGATGTGAAGAATATGTTACTCAGGTCGATGATCTGAATCGTCAATTGGAAGCAGCTGAGGAGGAGAAGAAGACCCTTAACCAATTGCTAAGGCTAGCTGTGCAACAGAAGTTAACGCTGACACAACGTTTAGAGGAGATCGAGATGGATCGGTGGGTTAATTTTCGTCAATAATTAGAGCTCAAGTAGTGTTTTTGGTTTTGTGAGGGACAAAGAAAGAGAAAGGAAACAGCATCACAAACAAAACAAAACAAAAAGACAGAAACAGAGAGAGAGACAGAGAGAGAGAGAGAGTGGGAGCGCATTTAATTTTTGCGATTTTATTTTCGTTCTCTTTTAATAAATTAATTCGAAAACAAAAAAGTAATAATTGACCCGATATCCGTTAAAAATTGGTAAGAATTGATTTGCTCAGTCGATGTGCATGAACTAACCAGCAACAATTGCAAAGCAAAACCTATTAAGCCTTCCGTCTTGTAAACCACTTCTTACTACTGGCAAATATGCGTCACTAATGCTGTAAATATTTGTTGTTTCTTTAAATGTAATGTTTGATGCGTGATATCTGGTGGAGTGTTCGTTTGAAGAGCAAACGGAGAAGACAGTCTGCCATTCTGCCATGTGGTCTGCTTCAATGGAACATCTCCAAGTTCGCCGGCGACAAGCTCTAGATTCAGTGACTTTGGGGGCTTTTTTTTACGTTCATGCAAGCGCATATACAACTGTGTTCAAATTGATAGAGGCGTGGAATAACATCAATGAAGACATCGCCAGCGTATAACATCAAAACGACGAGCGGTCAATAACAAGTTTCATTTATTCTCCAATTACTTCAGAATGACTTTCGGAATGTAGAGGATTTTAAAGCGGGTGGAACAAACATGAGACAAAGAGCTTCAACAATCGAGTTTGATTTTAGCAGCCAGTGTATTTTGGAGCACTGTTTTCTCACTTCAGTAGCCCTGCGTTTGCCTTCCATCAGTTTCGTGCTTGAGATACAGCTGCCTTTCCACGGTACAAGGGAGTGGCTTCATCTTTTTCGTTCCTCCAGCTAGCGCATTCTGGAGTTGCGCTCGTCGGGTTGATTCAGCTTCTACTCCACTTGTGTGCGGTGCCTTAAAAGTGCGCGTTCTCTCTTGCGTTGTTCCCGAAACTCGGAGCCAAAGACTCTTCAAGCCGGCTACAGTCACCGTAGGCCTTGGATCAATAGACGCCTGCCTGGACTCATGCCGATGTACCGGTCATATAGTACTTCGTTGAATCGTCTCTTCCAAATCTCTGACGCAACGCTTGAAATGGTCAAGGGGCTTTAGTTCTTGAGTCAATTGCACATTGTAAGCGTGTAAATGCAAGTCTTTATGCACAATGTTCATCAACGACGAGCGTGAGAGGTGCAATTGTTGGGCACGACGACGAGTTGAGGTGGACGGCTCTTCAGCCACACTATCGCGAACCGCAGCAATATTTTCTGCAGTACGGGGTGTAGGAGCATGCGCTGGTGTTTTCACATCTCCTACAGACCCGGTTTGCTCAAATTTTTGCACTATTTTTCCGATTGTACGCACATTTGGACGATTAAATTGACCGAAAAAATCACGAAGTGCACGATATGCATTTTGATTTGAACGCCCATTTTCATAATAAGCCTGAATAACTTTGACGCGATGCTCGATTGTGTATCTTTCCGTGGTTCAAATTGAGTTAGTCTGAAATTGAGAAATGTCAAATGAGATGCAGAAAAAAACTATACACAACTGCCCACTTATTGTCCAAGACGTCGATGAGTGCATACCCATGCCGCGGTCACACCTGTTTTACTGACAATGTATTCACCCACTCAGATCAATCTTACACGCTCATGCTTACAGATCATCGGACTTGTGGAAGCTCGAGACATGGAAAGCACGAGTTATCATTTAAGGAAAACCCATGGACTTTTTATTATTGAAAGGTTTATTGAACAGACTTAATCTTAAAACTTTCTCGTTCTAAAGTACGTTTTAGACTGACTCTTTACAAAAACATCTTCTTGAACGAAGTGTGTGTAATCTTGGTGTCTGCTGATCTTGTTTACTTGTTGCCAAGCTCGCATTTTTGGCGTGTTCGATTATCCCAAGCCTGTTTTCTGCGATCTACTAAAGTTGAGCTTTAATCAGTGACGTGGAAGGTGGTTGTTGTCCAGGGACTTACTGATAAGATATCTCCTATCCACTCTATCCGCCACTATCGACTCTACACGACCAAACTCAACTAGGTGAGTTTATGGACTTGTTCCAATCACCTCATCCTGTGTCAGGTCGCCTACTTGAGGGTATTATATTGCCAGGAACCGATGAAGTTATTTCAATGCCTGCAAAGAGGCTTACGTACGTAGCTCTAGTCCATGACGGGGCGGAGAATCAATCATGTTCGAGATGAATTCCCTACTAACAATCAACGACATGGGAGTGCAGTTAAATTGTTCTTACCGCTCCCGATGCAATCCTTTTCGACTCTATTAAAAATAATTAATTAGTCGCCTAGCTGCAAGAGGTTTCTGTGTATCCCGGCCCAGGCGCCGGGTACGTGTTCACGAGTTTGTGAGGAAAAAGAGACGGCACGACCCGACTTGAAATTGTTACACAACGTTGCATCGAGAATCATACCATCCTTGCGTAGTTAAGACCTATTTCAACATTTTTTGAAATCAGAAAGCACTTAAATTGGAAATATTGAAGCCCGCCGCGGTTCCCCAAATCTATCAGGCATATTTGCGATAGCTAAATAAATTCCCTAAATAACCAGCCAATGCATGAATAACAATAAGAAAAAATACATAAATGTAGTATGAAGCGTCCTCATACCTCGAAACGTAATAACACAACTGCTTGATTTCCCGCCAGAAATGTATGACAAAGCCCTAACTTTTGAAAATTAACTCAAACAAATCTTCCCTGCTCATCTCTGTAACTTAATATCAATAGAAGAAGTTCACAAGCTTTTTGTTCATCTCGCAGCAGCAAACCTAATCCAGAAACTAATTGTGATCTTGCCTTTCTTTTTGCAGTGAACTACGACATGCTCGCCGACCAATGCCCCCACAACGCGGCACCAGTGGCAAATCATCATTCTCCCGACCATCACCACGAAATCCCGCTGCAAATAATCAGAATCCCTTCTAACATAAAATCAGCGTGCAGCGTAAACTTTTAGCATTAGTTTATACCTTACTTAAGTTATAAAAAGAAAACAGAACTTTGTTGAATTTTTTCTTAATTTATATTCCCCCAAAAAACAAAACACGAAAGCGAAGAGATAGAATCAACAGAATTATTGTAAGAGAGAAAGATTAACTAATCTTACACTACGCACTATGAAATGAAGTCAACTGATGATTGAGAGAGAAGCTATCGTTCCTACTTGCCACACACGTCCAATTTTTTCGTATCAAATAAAATAAAAAACACAAAACAGAAGCAAACAAATCTGTGGCATAAACCCAAATGGAGCGTAAATGTACCTTTTCTGATGTTCTCTCAATACTCGGTGTACTATGGTTAAAGTTATTATTATTATTAAACAAGAAAGAAAAGAAATTATTGTCAGTATGAACGGTACGTTACTTAATGGTTTTGAATTGAAGTTAGATCAATTATTTCAGTTCTCGCTGAAACACAGTCAAGTTATTATATTTTCATTCGGTTTTTTCGTGATTTTGAGCTGTACGCGATGAGAAAACAACAAACAATCGATGAATTGAGTGTCAATCGATTCTGTCAGTGTTATGTTTTCTTCTTATTTATACATACTCTATAAAGTATACTTTAATTGTACGTCCTTGCATTGACACGCTCACGAGAAGTGTCCTCTAAAAACTAGACAAACAAAATGAAAGAAAATCACTGCAAGGAGCTAGAGAATATGGCAGCAACAATATTTTATAGTCTCTAAGACAAAAACGTAATATTTATTGAAAACAACAAAACAAGAAAAAAAAAAAAAAAAACACAAGGAAACTAAAACAAAATCTAGTAAATAAATAGTATTTGAAATTTAAGCTAATATTTAAAAAAAAAAAAAACAAAAGAAAAGAAAATTAATAACAACAATTTTATAACAAGTGAATTAAGCGAACAGAAAACAAAAGAACATATTTTTAAAAGAAAACACAAAGAGGAGAGGAAAAACAAAAAACAAAAAACAAAAAAAATCGTCCATCATTGAAAGTGAATTTAATTGTATTTATTTTTTGTGACTCTGCAATTTATTTTCTACTGAACTGTTGTCGACTTCTACTACCTTATATCGTACGTATATTTGAGAAATGTATTTTTATTTCATCATCAATATGTCCTTCCAAACATACACGTGCAAGCAAAGACACACACACACACACAAGGAGAAAACCACACGAACACGAACGTATTTGTTTATTGTTGTGATTTTTGAATACAAACAATTGAGTATGAACATAAGTATAAATATATTTAAATAAAACGATAAAGAATTATATTTAATAGAAATGATGCAGTAAAACAAAAACAAAAAAAAAAAAAAAGAACCTATTATATACACTAATCCTTAGAGATTCTGTTATTGTCCTTTTTAAACATGTTACATGTAATTCTGTTTACCGATTGATTTATGACTAAAAGAAGAAAGAAAACAAAGAAACAAAGTTTTGGTGTTTTTCCGAGGAACTTAGTGTTTTTCTTTTGGTTTTGATTTTTGTGAGACACTTTTTGGAAATTTTTGAATGAACGCCTGGAATGGAAAATAAATTTTTGTATAGAACGTTAAATTTGAATATTTTATATAGTGATACCGTAGAGGTGTAGTTGTAGTTAGCGCGTCAAAGTGTAGAGTCAGTAAAAAAAAAAAATGAATTAATGAAGTTCGTGAACGGAGTTTGACATGAAGATTGAGTCTCTTTTGCGCCACAGAACGTTCACATGGAGCCATCATGAGGGGTCACCCCTTTTTGCATGGCTTTTGCACTGCAATACAGACGTTGTCTAATTCATGTGCATCAGGGACTATGAGGATATAAGAAGGCCGTAAGTGAACTGAAGCCTTCGAGCGAATTCACAGAAACAACACACTGTGACCATAATGATCATTTTGCTCGGCTTCGTTAAGTTTCGTTCACTGGTGGTGCGGTCTCAGAAGCAATTGTGGTCGCTTAAAATTTGACGATGCTGCATGAGCTTCGGTCAGAATCGAACGCTAAGTAAATTCAACTCTGACATAAACTTATGTTTATTTACATAACAGGCATCGATTAGGCCCGCAACTTGCAAATTTGCTTGAAAAAGAGTACACTTTTGCGGAATTTTGGGAGGAATTTGGAAGCAGCAGATGCGGCATAAATAGAAGTGGAAGTCACATATCGTATCGCTTGTCTTTTTTTTAATTAGTGAGATGTTAATTGATTACTGTCCTTTCACCCTTGAAGTTGAGCGCTAGACGCGTTAGAAACAAATTTATCGAAGAGTTTATACTCTTGCTATCCCCATGAGTGATGATTGACAATAAAGAGACAATCCACAACTAGACCAGTGGGCGACGTAGTTTTTTATGTGCGTCAACTCCTAACATTCGTAATTCACAGCGCTGCCTCTTTGGAGTAACAATCTTCACAGAGTACTACTGCCTAAAAAAAGATCTAAAATTTGTCCGTTCGGGTCTGAAATGAAACTTCTGCACTGGAGAACAGCGGCACGGACAGTACGAATGGTTGGTACTGCCTAAAAAAAGATCTAAAATATGTCCGTTCGGGTCTGAAATGAAACTTCTGAACCGGCGAACAACGGCACGGACAATACGAGTAGTTGCTGTAGACACTAGGCTTAGGTACTCGCTGTACGGTGTATGAACCTAAACAGCCGCGTCATAAGTGGACCAGGAATTTGGGTTCATAGTGTCTTATTCCCAGGATATCCTTATGGTTCAATGGTCCACTCCAGCTATGATTTTGACTTACTTGCTAGATGAAAATACTGAAAGCTAGCTTAACTAACGACAATAGTCAATTGTTCGTAATAGTAACCTACTGACCATAGGCTAATCTAATATCCTCGGTTATCGTGACTTGTTTCTGGCTGTCGAATGTCACACGCCAAGGGAATTTGTACTGCAATTCGTATGTCATTACAGACGTGTCTCTCTCTGTAGAGTAAAACCTTGCCTACCATCGGTATACCAACAAAATTTACTACTCTCATATGTATAAAGCCCTGCTGCCTACACAAAATTGAAGTGAGGAATTAAGGCATGCACATACCTAAAGTCTGAGTGTCGATTGGTCTTTGATTTGGTACATGACTGTTGAGAATGCAGACAATGTTCAGCTGTGCTCTGTGATGCAGGTAGTTGATTCTGGTATGTATGGGGATGTAATTGCTGCGTGCGTTACTTGTTTGCACCACTTTAAATCAGTGCGTCGCCTGTTGTGGTGTTCCAAAGGCACCAAGTTGAAGACTCATTCTCGATCATACACATAAAATGAGTAGTCAATACAATCAAGTTATTGTCCTTCAACGCAGTTTGCGGCATACGACGTCAGTCTCAAATAAAGTGGCTTAAAAAGAAAGAATAATGAGTGACGTGACTTGTTATTTGCCACTATAAAGTGAAGGGGAATCCCATCCAGTTCTCCTGATAGTTGATGGTACAAATATTTGAGTTCTTCTGACATCCTGACAGCCACAGAACTAGTCTTACAGTAGAACTTACGCTATTTATGTTATATTTTGAATCTATTTGATTTTATACGTAACTGCGTGTCGAAAATAATGCCAGAAGTTATGCAGACAACCCATGGAAGGCGTATGGTTGAGCTGTCCCAGAACTATGGCTGGCTGCGTTGACGGTCCTGGACACCGGCAGAATTTTTGTTTAGATCTGTGCTGACAGAGGCTTTAGGTGGGATATTTGAAATGGAGCCGTTTGCTCACCACTGAGAATGGTGAACCAGTTTTTCGAAAGGTGCTCGGAGCCAATCAATTAACGTTTGTTTAGCAACAGAGAAGAGTACATTCCCACGAAAATGGTGGTTTATTCTGTTGCTCTCTCATCGAAATTTACAAATCAACAAAATTAAGTTAAATGAGACAAATAAAAAACAAGTTCTTGCTTTTGTCATGTTTTGTATGATAAGTGTTTTTATTTTCCAACAACACGGGCAATTGGAATTCTTGTGTGAATGGTTCAGGGTTCGCATGACAGCCCAAACTCTGCCTTAAACTACTCGATTTTCGATGTAAAAATGGTCAACCTTAACCTCATGCAAAGTTCTCACAGCTGCCAACGTTAGCGTCCATGGTTTATGTGGCTGTGGTGAGACTGTGACATATCTTCACGTCAGACTCCTGTCCATGAACTTCGATCAACAGTTTTCAATTCAATACTAGAATAACCAAAGAATATTTACAATAACCAATTTATTAGGCTCCAATTTTAATCAAATAAATATGTTGCGTATACGCCCAAGTAGCTGAGTTTATCAATTCAAATTTCCACATAAGTACGTATTCAATATAAAAGAACTAATATGATAGCCATTAGAGCATAACCTCCATCAAGGACACGTTAGAGAGTATTTTGTTCAGTTGAATATAAAAAATGTGTAGCCGCAGCTATTCGTAGCCGAGTTTCAAATAAAAGTTCATCAATTCAACCAATTGGATGCGAGTACGAGTGAATTACTGTTTAAAAATTAAATAAAATATCCACTTAGATTGAGAAAGGTATTCGAACGAATCTAATTAGCAGCGAGACGCTACCCGCTACAAATATTATACTTTGGCCTTAGATGGCCAGTTAGAGGAGCCCATTCCAGGTGCACCCTGCAACCTCCAGACACCCATTTGTTTCTTTTTTCTACATTAAATTAAGAAATTTAAATAAAAAAAATAAAAACCGTCGCAATAATGATAACAAAACGAAGTTTATAAATTAGTTGGTTAAGTGTAAGCATAAAAATAAGTTAAAGAAAACACAATCTATACCGAGCCATTCAATTGAATTTATTGAAACAAATGAAACAAATACACATATTCACGAAATGAGAACTCATTCGAAAAAGAATTGCCAAACACACACGACATACTGCACGTCAACAAGAACCAAACAAAGAAAACGAAATCAACAAAATGTGGAACTAACTGAAGCAGACGAAGAGAAAATAATAGCATTGTGAGTGTACATAGAGTGATTAACTAAAATGTGAACAATTAAGGAGCACACAATTTGCAATATCATAGAGAGTAAACTAAAGAGAAAATAACTAGTATGTTGACGAAAAAAACAAAACATTACTCACATAAAGTGGAACCATCGTAAGATTTAACGAATTTTTAAAACAAAACAAAACATATTTACTAATATTATAAAGTATAAATAAATTCTTGGATTATTCGATTTTATTGTAATTTTCACCGTCCCTTTTTGATCATTACGATGTAATACAAAAGAAAATTAAATAAATGAATAATACAGAAGAATTAACTTAAAAACAAAAAAAACTGATGTAAAAATTAAGCGAAGACAAGTTGATTTAATTCGATAGGTGAACCTGAGACGATTAAAGAGTCGAAAGTGTGTATCTAAATGAAAACATATTTATATTTGCGTCCTCTGGTTTGTGTTAAACACTTTTACTGTTTTTATTCTCGGTGTACTCGTCGTGTTTGTTTGTTATCCTATGTCCTTGTCTCTATTTCCGTTCGCTTATGGTTATGTTGAGTAGGTGTTTTGTATTGAAGGAAACTAATTACTAACGGAAACTAATAATAATTCAAATAAAAGACACACGTGAAATATTTAATATTCAATTGCATGAATAATAAAATAAAATAAAATAACATAAAGTGTAAAACTAGTTTTTTTGTTTTTTTTTTTTAAACTAATACAAGTCAACAATTTTTAAATAAGTATGATAATGAATAAATAAATATATAAATCAACAGCAACAACAAAACCAAGTTTAAATGAAGAAAACTTATTGATATTGATATATATATACATATATATATTATTATATGAAATATTGAAAAATTTAGAGAAAATAAATTATACTACTATGAAGTGGAATGAGGGTTTCTTTGATTTCGGGATTAAAGAGTTCTGCACTCTATTGAGTGTTTTAATTTTTCCAATCAGTCTGCAGCATGTTATCCAGAGATGATGGCGGAAGAGATGGGCCACTTCTTCATCTGACAGCGTTTTTTATAACCTTTTCACAGACAGGCGTCTGTGAATACGTGTGAGCTGAGCTAAGATGTTTACTCCCGCCTAACAGCATTGCGTTGCTCTATACTTCTAAAAAGTGTGCGTGAAAATGAAGTAGTATGCGTGACTTTAGAGCACAACTGCGATGGACTGGGGGTTTTCCATTGGAAAGAGGAATATCTCTTCCTCCATCATCTCTGATGTTATCACGCTGAATAGAATGTGTGGATGTTATTCTACTTTGTGTGGTGCAGAGATTTAGACCCCGATCGAAGCAGTACATTTTCTTCATTTTCATTTATTGATATTTATCTCTGTACATTAAGAACATTACGTTCTTTTACTAGAACAGGAGCAATCTAAAATAATATACAATTTCAAGTGACATGCTTGAATGAAAGTCATATCGAATTTTTGCAATTATTAATTTCAGCCCGTCCCTAAAAAGGGCGAATCTTCGTCACCCAGCTCGTACCGACCCAAAGCACTTACGTCCCTTCTTTCTAAGGTCATGGAAACGCTGATAAATCGTCAGCTTATTAAATATCTTGAATCGCGGAAGCTTCTTAATGACCGGCAGTATGGTTTCCGCAGCAACAGGTACACTGGCGATCTGACAGCTTATCTCACCGAAAAGTGGAACCAATCGTTGCACAATGCAGGCGAAAGCAAGATCGTTGCGCTTGGTATTTCCAAGGCATTTGACAGAGTTTGGCATCAAGCTGTCTTGTCGAAAATGCGTGCCTATGGTATCGATGAATCCTTCCTTCTATGGATTAGACATTACCCTTCGGACAGTTCAATTCAAGTTGTTTTGGATGGGTTCAAGTCCGATATCCACCAAATAAATGCTGGTGTTCCCCAGGGCTCTGTTTGGTCTCCGACACTGTTTCTCATTTTTATAAATCATCTCTTGTCTGCTACTTCTCATACAATCCATTACTTCGCTGATGACAACACCCTCAGCTTTTCATATTCGTTCCAAGGCTCACGACCCCGCCCTTCGGCTCTAGCATTGGAACGGCAGCTTATGATAAGCACATTGAATTCCGATCTTGACAGCATAATTAACTGAGGAAAGAACAATCGAGTGGAGTTCAATGCTTCAAATACTCAATGTTGGCTGCTGTCACTCAAGCGAACCCTTTTTAATCAGCCATTATCCATGAATGGCACCTGTGTCGATGAAACCGGAAAGCTTCCCATCCTAGGTATGTGTGTCAACAAAACACTTAGTTGGAACGATCACATACTTGAGGTCGCCAAAAATGCTGCGAAATGGTTAGGTTTCCTCAATCGATGCAAGAAGTACTTCATCCCTTCTGATTTGGCTTTAATTTATGAAGCGTATATACGTCCCAGGCTTGAGTACAACGCTCATATCTGATCTGGTGCCCCCAAAACTGCACCTACTAGATAGAATCCAAAAGCGAGCGATAAAACTTATAGAAGACAACAGTATTGCAGAGTCACTTAACTCGCTCGAACACCGACATACCGTCTCGTCCCTATCCGTGTATTATCGCTATTTTAACAAAGGATCCTGAAGTGAGCTTGCCAACTGCATTCCTCCTCTCTATGAATTCACCCGCAATACCCGTCTCGCCAGGAATGCTCATCAGTTTACCCTTAAGCCAACTTTCGGACGCACAGTTAAATTTAGAGACTCGTTCATTAGCCGCACGACACGAATATGGAATGCTCTTCCCAGCCCAATATTTCCCGCAGAATACAATCCGCAGATATTTAAAACCAATGTGCAAAGGTACCTCCTCTCCCTTTCTCCCTCTACACCTTCTGCCCGTGCTGTGTCTTGAACCCGGACACTTAAGGGTACTAACAGTACCTTGTGCGCGGGAAAATTATAAAAAAAGTGTAATAAAATAAATGCACAGAAAAAAGGTAAAAATAAAAATATTGTAGGAGTTATTTCAGTTCGATGAGAAAAAGGAGAAACAAGCAGCACAAAATTGTCTGTACTCGGTCTTAGACGGTACCTGTGAAGGTAGGTGGTTCCAGAGATGAACAGCAAGCATGAAGAAGTAACTGCGTGACATTAAACAGGTATGAATTGAGGATCTTAAGGTAATATTGCGACTCGATCGGCAGAAGGTGGTATTTTCATATAAATAATTTGGCTGCTTCTTGTGAATAATTTTGAAGAGTAATATGCACGATCTGTAACCTAGAAATGCTTCCAATTCGCATCCTAGGAGATTCCGACGTTGTTCCGATACATGGTCATATCTGCGAAGATCAAAAACGTACCGTGCAGCCGTTTGCGAAGAAGAATAATCACAGTCAGCGAATGACTCTGGCAAGTTTTAATTTAACGTTGATAGGAAGAATATATTTGCTGATTGACAAGCCTCTTAGGCATGTATACATCGTGGCCACTACGCTATCAATGTGCTCAGTTCATGTCAGTTAACTATT
Organism: Eristalis tenax; assembly: GCA_905231855.2. NCBI lineage: Eukaryota > Metazoa > Arthropoda > Insecta > Diptera > Syrphidae > Eristalis > Eristalis tenax. The sequence continues at coordinate 73,822,483 of HG993125.1, read as the reverse complement.
GTACATTACTTAAGGTGGCGCTACAGTCCGGGGTGGACCTGGGCCTCAACCAACAAGCGTCTCCAGCCAGCTCGATCTTTAGCTAGCTGTCTCCAGTTTCGCACGCATAGTTGGTTGAGGTCCCTTTCCACTTGCGTGCGCCACCTGAGTCGCGGTCTTCCTCTACTGCGCCGTCCCTCGGGGGTGGATTCGAAGACTTTTCGGGCCGGAGCATTGGTTTCCATCCGCTCTACATGACCTAGCCACCTCAATCGCTGGATCTTCACTCTTCTGGCTAAGTCGATGTCGCTAAACAGCCCGTATAGTTCGTCATTAAATCTCCTCCTCCACTCACCATCTATGCAGACGGGACCGAAAATCACACGAAGAATTTTCCTCTGGAAGCAACCAAGAGCAGCTTCATCCGCTTTTGATAAAGTCCATGCCTCCGCGCCATATAGCAGGACTGGGACGATTAAGGTCTTGTAAAGCGTTAGCTTGGTTGTTCGAGAGAGGGCTTTGTTTACCAATTGCTTTCTTAGCCCAAAGAAGCAGCGATTGGCAAGAGTTATTCTTCGTTTGATTTCAGCGCTGGTGTCGTTGTCTGAATTGATAGCGGTGCCTAGGTAGACAAATTTTTTGACTACCTCAAAGTTATATCTGTCTGCTGTGACGTTCTGACCGAGACGTCGGTGTTGGGTGTCCTTTCTCGTTGACAGCATATACTTGGTCTTACCCTCGTTTACCGCTAAACCCATCTTCGCAGCCTCCGTTGCAATACCCACAAAAGCGCCATTGACATCACGCTGCGTTCTTCCGATAATGTACATTACTATTGTACATTATTTCAAGGTTTTTTACAAATGTAACATCTTCAATTGGGGTCGAGTTAAGTTCAATTGGCGGAAAATTGGACAGGGAAGGCGGTTGTTTCGAGAACGGGCTTTGTCTGGATTGAGCATTTGGCCATGTTTTGTAGCCGAATTGGCGATAGAGCCTATTCGTTGTTTTTTTTAAGCAACTGAGTCTTCAACCATACCAAGAGGGAAACTTAAGTAGATTTGGACATTGTCTGCATAGATGTGGAACTTACAACTTACAAAACCATTGGAAGGTCATTGATAAACATTGAAAATAATAACGGACCGAGAATTGAACCTTGAGGAACACCACAGCTTACGTCACAAAACGATGACAGTTTTGAATTATGGAAAACAGCTTGGACTCGGTTAGTAAGATAAGAAAGCGATTAACGAAGTTGAATTGGGTGGACAGTTTATGACAGAGTATCCATGGGTCAACGCAGTCCAATGCTTTCGAAAAGTCAAGTAAGATAAATATGGTCGTTGTGTCTTCGTCAATAGCTCTTCTTATATCGTCCGTTACCTTTAACAAGGCTGTGGCACAGCTCTGTCCTTTATGAAAACCTGACTGGAATGGGTTTGATAGATTCTGTCGCTCAGTGTAATCTTTTGATGTCTCGGCTAACAAGAGACTCAAACACTTTTGATAAAAACGGAAGAATAGCAATAGGTCTATATTCAGGTGGATTAGTTTTTTTGAGAATCTTTTTTCCACAGTGTAGGGTACGTCGAAGTCATGATTATTGTGTTAAAAAAAATTGTGTGAGTGATGTGAGGAAGTATTATTAGAAGCAACACTTTAACGAAGTCGGGGTGTACATTATCGAGACCAACCGATTTGGACTTGATGGAGAGTACTGCACAGCCCACTAAGTACGAATCGACTGTTCTCAACTCAAAAGCATTTGTTCGAGTGTTATTTAAAAGTGTTGGAGACATTCTCTCGGAGGCTGCAGGGCCAGTACGACTACATGTACATGAATATTCCCTTAGGCGAGGTGACAAATTCTCGCCTCGCATTTTTCTGTCAGCTCACATCAAAGTCTGCATTCTTGAATTCGAGTGAGGTGACAGAAAATCAATCAAAATCTCTTCCCAACAAAATTCACCTAGTTGGCAACGTATGCTGCAGATTTGTGTCTTCAAGTGGGATCAATTTCAATTCGGGGGTTGTATTTGATAATTTGTATAATTCTTGGACGCTTTTGGTTCAGAACACGGATATGTTGGTGCGCGTATGTGGTGGATTACATTTCAATGACTGCCCAAGTAAATGGAGCAGCCAAATGTCGAAGCATAAAGATAGTGCTCCTTAACGGTACAGAAATATCAACAAACGCATATGTCAAGTATCTTGGTGTTAACGTCACGGAAAGGTGGAAGTTCAACAGTCATTCGAAACTGACCTTTAAGAAGGCCAGCCCAGGCTTTCATCACATCTATCCCTTGATGCGCAAGCAAAACGGATTAAGCCAGAGGACAAAACTGCTGCTAGACAAGCAGCTTGTACGGCCGACCTTAACGTACGGCTTAACAATATGACACACCATCTCAAGGACCAGCTTGACGAAGCTCGCAATTTCCGAGAAAAAGAAAAATATTGCGAATATGTAACGGACTGACCTTCGACAGGGACCGTCAAAGGCACCACAGCAGCAATAGGCTTTACGAACAAGCACGCATCATTCCCCTGCAACAGTGACACTGTTCAGAAAGCAGCTACTAGAAATCAACAACCATCGTAACCAGGATATCAGGAACCTGAGAAACACAATCCCCGGCCAACGCCACCTTAACGCGTTCAATCTCCTAAACGGGCAGACTTTTCCAACTACGTCGAACAACGAGCTACATGGATTCAACTAGAGCAGCGATAGCAATCACTAACATATCGGCGGCTAACATAACACCACCCCATCCCAAAAGGACCACCATGGATACCAGCCATTGTAGGACATAAAAAAAAAACACTAAACCGACAATAATAATAAACATTAAATCAAACAAAGTACAAGTTAACACGACGCACTTGACCCTGAACCCAGTGGAAGGTAATAGTCTGTGCGGGAATTGCTGACACAGTCTGTTCAGGTGCATACTTGTTCCCACGACAACTGAGTGGTATTGCATCGCACTGGGATCATGTTGCGTCTCTCCGGATACACGCGCCGACATGAAAATGATGAGTCTGCATACTGGGCGATGGGAACGGCGGCTTCCCATATGAAGCGAAGTAGCTCTAAGTTTAGTCTAAGTTTTGACGTGTAAGGATTCGGTTAAATAAACGAAGATTAAGAAAAATAATAAAATTGTTTCGATATAGTAAGTCGGACCGTTGAGGGGAGGCTCTTTTTTTATGAATCCCCTTCAGGGATTCGTTAGCTTACATCAGTTGAGCCAGTATTGTTGAGCCAACACCTTAAGTCTAGTTGTAAATTTTTAATTTTTAAATCCTAAAGGGACAATGAAAATGTTTCGTTTTCTCAAAAAAATGGATTTCTTGGTGTGATTGGAATAATCCTCCATTAAAGAGACCAGGCACTCAAATTGTTGATTCATTGTTATTTTAACACTGAACGTGAACATATTAGTCAGCTTTTATTTCTATCAGCAAAAAAAAATTGGGTTAAGACGCGTCACCCTCAAAAATGCAAGTGACAGAAGATCTCTCATTCTATATCATGAATTTTGTCTAAGGAAATACACACAATCGTTGAGCAAACCTGGTAAACAACATACCAGAGATCTGGAACTATTCCTGCGAGACGCTAACGAGTGATTCCGATCACGAGGTGGTCAAACTGGAAATCAACTTGGAAAATCCAATATTTGTCAACAGCCGACTAGAAGGGGATTTCGTCAACCTTCGTCAATTATAAGACTTAAAAGCTACAAGAAGACATACTGGAGAACATACACATACCGTCAGTAATAAGGAACCTCACCAACACGCGGAACGATTGAAGAACTCGAGAACTCAATCAACAACGCCTTAGACCAGCAGAAAATACCCAGGAGAAGCAGAGACAGGTATAGGCACTTGCCCGTACATATCCAGAACCTTTATCACCAAGAGCAAAGGCTGAGGAAAAGACTCCAGCGAATACACCACCGAATACAACCACACACATGACCTAAGCAACATTCCGGATATTGAGTACGGATTCCGGGTAAAAACATTCAACGCTACATCCTCTGATGAAGTTCCACCACGACGTTGTACTGCCCTAAACAATAACGATGTCACCATCGCCTGCTTCCTGGACGTGGAAAAGGCATTCGACACGGTCTGGATTGAGGAACTCATCTGCAAGCTGAACCAGATGGGATTCCCCTCCAATCTTATCAGAATAATTCATAGCTTTCTGCATTCCAGAAGATTCTATGTTTCAATTGAAGGCAGCAAGTCAACAGAGGAGAGCCCCAAGGCGGGAGTTGCACAAGGATCAAAGCTGGGACAGTGGCTTTCTAACATCTACACTGCAGATCAACCACATCCAACCGACACAGTGAACTGCTGTCTATTTGCAGGTTACTCGCTGATTTCTGCCAGTTCGACGTCACCACAGATAGCCGCGCGAAGGGTCGAAATCCAAACACCGATCAAATTTGACTACTGTACCAAATGGGGAAGTCGTATCAATGCTGGGAAATCGGTACTTACCTGCTCATGGAAACCATCCAGAGATGGATGTGTCGAAGCATAAAGATAGTGCTTCTTGACGGTACAGAAATATCAACAAACGAAAAGGTCAAGTAACTTCACGGAAAGTTTGAAGTTCAGCCATCATTCGAAACTGACCCTTAAGAAGGCCAACCTAGGCTTCCATCGCATCTATCATCCACCGCACTGATTGTAGGGAGAAATTTAACGCGGGCGGTTTAAACTTCATTGTCGACGTAGGTTGCCGTGGTTCCCGAATATTTCAGCTTCTCCAGGAATTCATAAATAACAAGTGCTTACAGAAGGGGTGAGATAACTCCGCCCTGAGGAGTGGCCCTGTGCAGAGGTTTTATAGAGCTGGCGCATTATCTTGCGTATATGACTCTTTCGCTGAATTTGTTCCACTTTTATCCAAAGGCAAGTTTAATTGCTTTGTGTTCTAAATTGTTAAAGGCTCATTTGATTCGTTAAAAGACTCTAACCTTTGGAGCTAACAACGTCGTATAGCGGGGCTTTGCTTTTTATATATTCACGTTGCGCACATGAGACTGAGCTGGTGTCAAACTGAACACGAATGTAAGCATGGATGAGCTTTTCCAACGTCTTAAAGTTGATTTTAGGTAACAACAAATTCCTGCGAGTCTTTCGATTCCAACATCACATCGTACAGTACTCTAATTCGGTTATACCATCACACTCAAAATATGCTGTGGGCTTTTACAATATCTGTTAGGGGCAAGCACTGACTGACCCATACTGAACCCCTGTGTCACCCTACCGATCCTACGGACAGTGCCTTCAAATATATAAGTACGAGTATGTTGTTTCATGGTTAATTCTTAAAGACACTCTTCTTCCTCTTTTTTACTTGGCGCTACAGTCTGGGGGGATCTAGGCCTCAAATAACAAGCCTCTCCAACTAGTACGATCTCTGGGTAGCTGCCTCCAGTGTCGCACGCCAAGTTGGTTGAGGTCCTCCTCTACCTAGGTTCGCCATTGTAAACGCGCGCGTCCTCTGTTGCGTTGTCAAACAGGTTCGGAGTCGAAGACTCTTCGGGCCAGAGCTAGTTGTCCATGGGCTCTACTGCCAGCCACCGTGGACGTTGGATCCGTAGACGTCTGACTAGGCTCATGTCGCTATACAGCCCCTACAGTTAGTGGTTGAATCTTCTCCTCCAAACACGTCAGGCAAACAGGAACAATCGCATGCAGAACTTTTCTCTCGAAGAAACAAAGGACTTCCTCATCCGCTTTTGATATTGTTCATGCCTCTGCGCCGTATGGCAGGACTGGGATGATCATGGTCTGATATGAAGTCAGCTTGGCTCTTCGAGAGATGGCTCTATTACTCAAATGCCTCTTGAGCCCAAAGAAGCAGCGGTTGGCAAGAGTTACTGGATTTTTAGTCTCGGTACTGATGTGGTGCGTAGTATTTATCGCGGAGCCGAGGCAGACGAAGTCCTTGACAACCTCGATGTTATAGCTGCCCATTGTGATGCTCTGTCCAAGACGTTGATGTTGCATGCCCTTTCGTGAGGACGGCATATAAAGGGTGATTTTTTAAAAGCTATAGGAAATTTTTTCAAAAAAAAAAAAAACACATAAAATTCAGAAAAATGCCTGAAATCCTTATTTGAATCGATAGTACGGTATAATTTAATGTTTGAAGATTATTTCATGCAAATGTTGACCTTGACTGCGCCTCAAATGGTCCATCCGCTTAGTCCAATTTTGGCATACTCTTTCCAGCATTTCGGCCGGTATCTCACGAATAAATGCTTCAATGTTGTCTTCCAATGCGTCACTTGAATCGGGCGTGTCTGTATAGACATCAGCTTTAACATAGCCCCACAAAATATAGTCTAAAGGCGTTAAATCACACGATCTAGGCGGCCAATTGACCGGTCCCTAACGTGAAATAAAATATTCACCGAACTCGCCTCTCAATAAGTCCATTGTTGCGCGTGCTGTGTGGCATGTGGCACCGTCTTGTTGAAGCCACATGTCATGCAAGTCAAGCTCTTGCATTTTGGGCAAAAAAAGTTGGATAGCATCTTACGGTAGCTCTCACCATTCACAGTTGCACGATTCGCATCATCTTTGAAGAAGTACGGTCCAATGATGCCACCAGCCCATAAACCGCACCAAGCTGTGACTTTTTCTGGATGCATTGGTAGCTCTTGCAATGCTTCTGGCTGATATTCACTCCAAAATCGACAATTCTGCTTATTTACTTACCCATTGAGCCAAAAATTAGCTTCGTCGCTGAACACAATTTTTCGCGCGATGAACTTTCTTAACAGAGCACGCATTTTGATATTAAAATTCAATAATTTGCAAGCGTTATTCGTTTGTAAGACGATTCATGGTTAAATTATAGACCAAACTGAAGATGTTTGACAGTGAAACAAAACACGAAACGTGCGTCAGCTGTTTAAACTAGTGTTGCCAAAAAGATATTAGCTAAAAAATCACCCCTTTAGATCCATTTTTCGCAATGTCAGCAAACGCCTCATAGACACCATCGCTTCTGCCAATCACGTCCAGGTCATTAAGAGCTGTACTGACTTCTGCCAGATCGTGCCTCTAGTGTTGGCGAGTGAATCTTGCACGATCTTCTCCAAGATGATGTTGAAGCAGTTACAGCTCGTCGTTTTTTGTGTCACCGAGCAGCGAGAATTCTCCTTCGTCACCCTGCACAACCTGATGAGTTTGGCAGTCTCGTCTCTATGCACGCTGTTATATATACCCTGCATACAGTTCCTGTGATATATGCAACGATATGGCCGCCAGAGGAATCTATAAGTTCCGTCAAGAGTCTACGCGGTTCCAGGATCAGCGACCCTGGTCCGAAGCAGCAACAACTCGTTTCGCTGAATGGGACATGCTCTTAACCTGTAGGCTTACTGGCACTTAAACCAAACGAATCAATTGGAAGCAAGCAATTTTTCAAAAGGGATTTTATTTTGAAGTCGTGTCGACGTCACGTAAAAAATGAGGTTAAGTTGTACACTCTGCGAGTGACAAGGCAACCGCCCCAAAAAAAACCCCTTTCACAAGCAATTCCGCAAAAGAAACCTACCACAACCCGCAACCAAAGGAAAAGGACTCATTGAATGTAATTTTAAGTGGAGAACTGCCTCGGGATTGAGCGAATGCCGTCCCATTGAGCTCCGTGCGTCCGACATTAAAGCGCCCGTAATAAAAACCGGATTAAATTCTCTGTGGCAAATATTTAATGAAGCCCACCAGCCCACAGCCCCACTCCACACACAGTCACAATAATCCCGTACACGCACACTCAGCCGTAGTGGATTTACACAATAAAATAAAATTTAATATTTCGAATGAAAAATAATATTTTTCCGGACGAACGCAGAACTTACGCAACGCACAACACACAGCGGAACACTAGCGCCGCACTAATTAACAAGTTATGTTCATTAAAACAAACACAACTATGCTCCTTGGTCGTTAAACAGAAACTTTTTAATAAATATCAATTTATGTCCATCAGGCACGACGGAATTAACGAGAAGTTGATGGGAGGGATTGATGAAAAATGTCCCATTTTCGATGAATTCATTATTTCATGAAACAACTTTCGAGTTAATTTAGCGAACGGGACCCGAAAGGCTGTCGCCATCAGCTGAATGTCGGGCGCAGTCGCGCTAAATCATACTGGCCGAGAAATGAACATTTTGTTTTGGTTCGGGCGGTTTTAATTCAACGGCGGCGGCGGCGGTCGGGCTTGTATTTAATGGTTGGTTACACTAGTTCAACACTGCGGAAATGATCCGTGGACATGTCAGTTGTTCGCGTTCACACGCTGTTAACCTGAATCAACATCCTGTGGCGGGTTTACGCTCATAATGGATTCACAAACAATGTTTGGAGGAGGTTATGGTGAGTTCGATACACTTTTGGTGGGTTTCGGCGATAATTTTGAAATGTTGTTTATGCAGATTGATGCAAATTCTGAACGGATTCAACTAGTCCCGGAGAAAGAAGTGCGATTTAATCCATTTAATGAGCCTGATCCTTGCACTGGAAACCTCAACGCATCCATCAGCGATAGGTGTGGTCGCTTTGAAGTGTATCTGATAATATCGTGCATAATTGTCTGTTTAATGAATAATTTGTGAAATTGATTTAATCGAACGCGGTGATGCGTCATGATAGAATCGCTGCGCTTCTGAGGGGACATCGCTTTGGGCAACGACCAGCGGCGTGTTTTATTCATCAGTTCGTTGGTCCTAGTAGGTGAATCTTTTTTGTGAAAATTCCTAGAATGTTTCTGTTTTTTTTCAGGTCCGGGCAGCTGGGGGCTTGGATGCAGGATTTGCTGGAACTGTAGGCGAAGGTAATTGATTTGATTCGTCTCTTGACATTTCATCAAGGCAATTTGCATCAATATCAATCTCTCATTGACCTAGGTGGTCTTTCAACTCATCTCAACAGTCTCGGGAATTATGTTCGACGTCAAGATTCATGGTGCCTCCTCCTTCGAACATTCCTGATCTTTTACAGATGTCATCGGTGAAGGACTTCTGTGTATTTTGTTTAAACCTTGAACTTTACATTGCAATCCGTTTAGCAGTCTAACCATTGAGAGAGGTTTTGCTTGGTTTTATCAAGAAATCAAAAAATGTATGCGGTCGTCGGCCACATGCATGATGGTGCACACACATTTCCCAATAATTTATTCCGGATAATTCACCTTCCAGAGTGTCTACCAAGGGACTTCTTCAACGTCGTGCTGGAGAAGATCGCGCAGGACTCACTCGCCAACACCAGAGGCAGGATCTTCCAGAAGTCCGAACAACTGTTAGCATACGCGGATGATATTGACGTGATTGGCAGAACACAGCGATCCGTCAATGAGACGGAAGTAGCTAAAATGGGTCGAGCGATGAACGAGGCCAATACGAAGTAAAGGGTGATTTTTTAGCTATTATCTTTTTGGCAACACTGGTTTAAACAGCTGACGCACGTTTCGTGTTTTGTTTCACTGTCAAACATCTTCAGTTTGGTCTATAATTTAACCATGAATCGTCTTACAAACGAACAACGCTTGCAAATTATTGAATTTTAATATCAAAATGCGTGCTCTGTTAAGAAAGTTCATCGCGCGAAAAATTGTGTTCAGCGACGAAGCTAATTTTTGGCTCAATGGGTAAGTAAATAAGCAGAATTGTCGATTTTGGAGTGAATATCAGCCAGAAGCATTGCAAGAGCTACCAATGCATCCAGAAAAAGTCACACCTTGGTGCGGTTTATGGGCTGGTGGCATCATTGGACCGTACTTCTTCAAAGATGATGTGAATCGTAACGTAACTGTGAATGATGAGCGCTACCGTGAGATGATATCTAACTTTTTTTGCCCAAAATGCAAGAGCTTGACTTGCATGACATGTGGTTTCAACAAGACGGTGCCACATGCCACACAGCACGCGCAGCAATGGACTTATTGAGAGGCGAGTTCGGTGAACATTTTATTTCACTTTCGGGACCGGTCACTTGGCCGCCTAGATCGTGCGATTTAACGCCTTTAGACTATTTTTTGTGGGGCTATGTTAAAGCTCATGTCTATACAGACAAGAACGCTTCAATTGACGCATTGGAAGACAACATTGAAGCATTTATTCTTGAGATACCGGCCGAAATGTTGGAAAGAGTACGCCAAAATTGGACTAAGCGGATGGACCATTTGAGGCGCAGTCAAGGTCAACATTTGCATGAAATAATCTTCAAACATTAAATTATACCGTACTATCGATTCAAATAAAGATTACATGAATTTTTCTGAATTTTATGTGTTTTTATTTTTGAAAAACTTTCCTATAGCTTTTTAGAAAATCACCCTTTACTTCGAGGTAGTCAGGGAATTCAACTACCACGGTTCCGCAGTAAATAATACAAACAACATCAGTCCCGAAATCAAACGCAGTCTTACTCTTTCCGCTGTTTCTTCGAGCTTCAGGTTACCAGCGTGTGTCGGTGGAAGGGTGAAGTTGACTTCAAACCAGATATAATGTACGGCGTGGACAATCTCAAAAGCGGATGAAGAAGTCCTTGGTCTCTTCGAGAGACCTGCGACCTTTGGTTTGCGTTGTCATATAGAGCGAAAGTCGAAGGATTCCATAAAAACGCAACAGGGGAAGCCGCACACAAGAGGGGAATGGCCACAACGAACAATGTTTTGTGTCACCGGTGCACAGTGGTCCCGTTGTATGGGAGAGTCGGAATAAAATCTGTAACTTTTGAACCCGTGGGCCGATTTTAATGAAGTTTGAAACACAGTACAAGTGCCACATGGTTCATAAATGGTAGCTGTAGCTCATCGGGCAACGGAGTAATCTTAAGTTAAGAAAATAAAAAATCACTATTTTTTGTTTAAGTGCATAAAATAAATTGGGGCCTTAAAACATAGTTGCAATCCATATTTATAAAAATAAATTGAACTGTAAAATTCGAGTACATACATACACGGACTTTATTTATTGCGTCTATAACTTAATTCGTGCGGTTTGCTAAGAGATGGCGTAACTTTTTTTATTCCATTGTTATTATTCCATTGGAACATGCATTGGAAAGCTACTGTCATTGTACGTCATTTCAGTATATGTCATTCATTTGAAGCGTAAACAACAATAATTTTTTGTCACTCGACTCACTTATGTCGAACTTTGTTCCTCAAAAATTCTTTTTGCGGGCAGCTCTTCTTCTTAGCGCTCGGTCCTACTTTGCTATTCCAGTTAAGAACTATTTGGAAAGCAGTGGATGGGAAGATTTACCCCACCCGCCCTATAGCCCAGACCTTGCCCCTTCTGACTACCATTTGTTCCGGTCGATGCAGAACTCCCTCACTGAAATACGGTTCACATCAGAGCAGAATACCAAAAATTGGCTTGATTCATTCTTGGCTACCAAGCCGGTGCAGTCCTTTTGGGATGGGATCCACAAATTGCCAGAAAGATGGGAAAGAAGTCATAGCTTCAGATGGGCAATACTTTGAATAATACGAATGAATGAATGTTTTTCTTTTTTTGTGTAAAACGTTCAAATTTTGAAAAAAAAAAACCGCACAAATTAAGTTGTAGACCCAATATACACAGCAAAATTTTAGCTTGCTCAATATTGTTTGAAAAACGTTTGGAAATCGTTTGAAAATGACGAAAAAAACGCGTCGTTCTCCCAAAGTGGCTAAAAGGGGTTTCTGGCAGCATGGATAGATAATACTTTCAGATTCAGCTTTCAGAAAACGTTGGTCTCCCGCTGGAGACTCTTGGAGGATTTGATACCTTAAAAGGTGGCTTTTCTTAAAAGTCTAGTTGATGTCTAGATGCGTCTTGATGCGATGTGGATCAACTGATTTGGTTATTTTCCACTGGGACTTGGGTCTACATCCGTTTGAGATTGGGCAGACACAAGAATTTAAGAATATGAACGACTATATAACAACTCCGTGAAATGTTGACCTGAGATCCGGATTTTGGCCAAAAATCATCTTCTCGGACGATCCCAATTTTTGGCTCAGCAGCTGGGTCATCTCACCGTGTGAGATAGGGCCGCAATTATGCACTTGAAGCGAGTGTCCTCAGGTAGTCCTTAGCCTTCGCTTACAAGTTAACCGCTTTGGATGAGGACGAGTCGTCAACTTAAACTCTGCAAACATCAGCAAAGCCGAAGCGGCTATTTGAACACAATGGCATGAAAGTAGCTTCAAAAAAAGCCAGACTAAATTTTTGTATCTTCTTCTAATCACCGTTTATCTCTAACAGCGACAGACCTCCATGCCACAGGCAGTGTAAACAGACACACTGAGCTGTGGCGGGCAGATTATCTTCCAAGGTGAAAGAGTGTTTTGTTAGCGACGGTAATGTGACGCTGAAATAGAGTGAAAGCCCCTAAATAGGACACCTCCGACATGAATGACACTTCACGCATACACTCGGTTTATTTATTTTTAATAGAAGTGAACCTCTGAAGGGCTTTATCAAGTCACCATTTGAGATTGATGAGCCATAACCTTTAGATCTCGTTGAAGCCAACTTCACAGCTTTGTTGCCTATGTAAGCACGGCGCTATTGTGTGGACCTACAGATTGGGCTTCATTCGACTTGATTCAATTAGCCACCCTCGGCGGTCGAATTCCACAAATCCTACTCAAAATTGATACAAAACCAGTGGCACATCCACAAATTTTGTGTATTCCATTTTCAACTTTGAGCACCCTTTCCGAATTCATGCCCGAGTGACACGAGTTTTGCTCGGAATTCACCCATCCACACACTGCAGCTGACATCCACAGATCATTAGGACCAGTGTCCCATTCCAGGTGACACGTCAAAAAAAAAAACAAGGACATGCAGGTGTGCCTAGTGCTAACCAAGACACAATTCCGTACCTAATTACTCCAATTAAACACGACTTCCAAACCCGAGAGTAATTACAATCTGGAACCACTAGTTCCAGCCCGACACCCACCAGCACTCGTTAACTTTCGCAGTAATGCTTGCATGCGCCTCCATTCAGTCTAAAATCTCATTATCCTTCGAATAATGCTTCATTCTGGGAATCCTTCAATTAACGCCAACTGATTTCGATCGTACATGCTGTCGACTGGGTGGGCGCCTCCCACTGCATCGCCTCGCAATCAGCGCAAAGAGTCGTCCCGAGTTGAGTCTCTGTCGCGCGGCAAAAGTGGAATCTCGAAAATCTCTTTCTCGTGTAACTGCCCTCACTGTCACAGCCACTGTTCTGGGGAAACAATACAAATCCCAGGTGCAACCGCAACCAGGAATTCACCACCTTCACCGCCTCGAACGAACGTGCCGAGTTCTATCGCGCCCTCATGGAGTCTGATGGAGGCCACCGGCACAGAGCACAGACCCTGCATCCAATCCAGCAATCCAGCAATCCAGCAATCCAGCGATCCAGTTATTATAGTATAATTTGCATGGCAGTCCCTTGTTTCACTGCAGTCGGTTAGGCAGTCACTCAGGCGTAACTGCGGGGTAGGGGAGGATGTGCGCGGCGAACAAAGTCAGCCGTCACTGGGAAAATAATGAGAGCCCAGGCTGGCCTCCGCATGTGACTGTGCAACAGGATGGCAGTGAAAAACTAACTTCCACCTCGTATACTGCTTGATGGACTGCCACTCCATCACTTTGATTCCACGCCACAGGATACGTGAATGCAAATTGGCACAAACTCTCTAAAGTACACTCTGGGCACACTGGGAGACAGGGGTAGACGTCGTCGTTGTCGTCGACGTGTATGCAGACGTTCAGACAGATTTATGCACCTAGAGGAATCCCTCATGGAGGCCCAACAGCCATCGAAGCGAGCGGTTGCATGCTTGCAGATTCGAAAGGCGCAACGGGGACGGTGTGATGGCGGATTCATTAATCGGACGACGAGTCAAACGCATTCAAGTATGGCCCGGAGAATCCATTCGCAGTTCGCCAACGCCATCGCCACCACCAGCAGGATGCCGTCCTTGTTCTGGTTTCTCGGATGCGCTGTGCGCTCCCATTTTGTGCAAATGATGCATATTCCATGCTCCACGGTTCGAATGGAATCTTTTTATATCCTCCAAGTAGTCCTCTATTTTCCACCCTCAGCTCACTCTTGTGCTCGGCGTGATCATCGTCGTTGCAAGTCCTCTTCTCCTCAGACTCGACTTCGGCTGCCGATGCAGTGCATCCTTGTACGTCCTTGCTTGCTCGAGGATGCTGTATATCTGTTATTTGATAGATTTCCGTTTGGTTTGATGGTACACAGGAAGAGTCTTCGTTGACTTTGAGGTTTCCGCTTCATTGCATGGGGATGACGCTGCCGGCGAATGAATACCATGGTGAGACGTACATATATGCGAATGGAGCAATGCTCCGGCGATGTACCATTAGGGATGACATCACACTGGCTGCCTTCTCTGAAGGAGCACCGACATGGCCCCACACAATCCGCCCGGCTGCCGGCAAAGGAGCACATGAATTCCAGAATTGATTTAGTTTTAACTGATATTCGGGGGTAGTGGGCACGGATTGAATTTCGAATGCGAAGGGATGGTTCTATGGAGCAGAGATTTGTCGCTCACCGGAACTTGCACATGATGGCGCTTCATCGCCGGTCCTGTGTTTATGGCATTTTGCGTGAACTCGAGCAGATGCGACAGACGGGAGAGGAATTCAATTTCAATTCCAGAGGATCAGATTATTTTGTTAATTGCCCACTGGCGGCAGTTGCGTTGACTGAACATGATCGAATCCAAAGACCTCCTAATGGCGCTGTTTACACTTGACTTTAATTGAATGAAACCGAAAAGTGACTGGGGATGGCGGGAAGGCAGTACTCTGTCCCTGTGCGCTGCGTGCTGTGTCCTCGGTGCACAGTTCTGTGAGCTTGACTATGAATCGATTCAATTAGTCGAAAAGCTCTTAATTACTTCTGAATTCTTGGTTCCTGATGATTGCATTCACTTGAGGCTGCCTTAAGGACCCGATTGTACTCCTAATGATGTCGTGGATGATTGCAGCTTAGTCGCAAAATTCAAGTTAAATTTCACCCCGGCTTCCGCAGGGGTTATTTGGGGATGACTTTTAATAGTGCCACAAGCGGTGGAGAAAAGGATGGCTACACAAGGGATGCTTCCTCGCAGAAACCTCCTGGATGGGGGGCTGTGTGATTGGGATCAAGGGGAAGGCTCATTAGACTCGTTACTGGTAAATCGTCTTTTGAAGATGTTCTGCGGTTCGAACTGGAGGCGCTTTTTCGGTTTATTTTCGCGGGGTCTTGTAAAATGACTGACAGTGAATACATTCATTTCGAAGAAGTTCATGGTCGCAAGGTGCTCAAATTTGGCAGGGCAATTGGACGTGTTTTCTCAATTTTTTTTTGTTTAATTTGCGAGAATAATAGTTTTTTATTTAAATCAAAACACAAATGATTTTTTATTGTTTTTTTTATTCATTTTGTTAAATAGAATCTTGATTTAATTTACAATCTTTTTAGTTGTGCACCTTCCTATTGAATGTGCTACAGTCTTGTCTTCTGCTGTCCTCAACACCTTGGTGGCTCTCCTTGTCGACCATCACGTGATCCGCATGCTTTCCATGGAAAGCCAGCGATGTCGTTATGTCTCAACAGCAGCTCCTCACGCGATCAGTTGTTTTTGTCATCCAAAAACGTATGTTCTTGGCTTGGATTGCCCTTGTCACGTGTTCGCTAATATCAATCACGAAAAACATGCGTGATTGGTCAGATTGTGTCGATGCGGCACATGGTTGCATTGATCACGAACAAGATGCGTGGTGTGTGCCATGAGAAGTATTGTTGCCAACCATAGTGTGTAACTCGCGCGCACACGGGATTGTTAATACCCTGTGCCTCTAAGTCACCGAAAGGGACAAGAGATCATTTATAAAAATGAGAAAGAGTCTCGGAGACAAAACAGAGCCTTGGGGCACACCAGCATTTATTTGGTGGATATCAGACATAAGCCCATCCAAAACATCTTGAATTGAACCGTTTGAAGGGTAATGTCTAATCCATAGAAGAAGGGATTCATTGATACCATAGGCACGCATTTTCAACAAGACAGCTTGATGCCAAACTCTGCCAAATGCCTTGGAAATATCAAGCGCAACGATCTTGCTTTCATAATTCACGGCTCCCAATCTCTTTCGAGTCACCGGAAGTACTCCTGTCTAGAAAACGCTTCTCCAGCTTCGCCATTCGGAGTCGGCATCTAACTGTAGGTCTCCCTCCATCAGTGATAGAACAATAGCACGCGCAACCTGAGTAGTTGATTTAGAAGTTAAGTCGAGGCCCCCGGCAGTGTTGCGCCACCCATGCTATAATTACACCCGTCAAAAATTTATTAAAATATCTGAAACTTGCTTTATCTAGGCAACTGTTTTCCTTGTCCATGATCCTATCCATAGGTCGGATTCCACTAGCTTTAGTTTATCACTAGGAACATACAAAATTCACTCCCAGAAATTATTTTGCCTTAAATTTCTGTTGCCAGCAATTCAGGATCGATGTTCTAATACCAATGACCGTTTCCACAATGCCAGCCTAAGACTTAAGACAGTTATGCCCGTTTAATCGACACTTAAGCTCTCATAAGCTAAGTTCTCGCATTCTGGAAAAATCCAGAATCTATACAAATTTCACGGTTAACGAGAAATTCCACTTAAGCAGTGACTTAAACCACTGATTGCCATGGAGAGTACATAGTTGCCATTCGAGTATTAAAATAATATTAACCCAAAAATACATGAGAGAAAACCTAAATAAGCAGTCAAATGTTTAGTGTGGCAATGCTGTTGAAAGCAAATGTGTTATGGAATCCCTAGGTTTCGAGATTCACTACACATTCCAACTTCGTCTGACACTTCGTTTTCAATCACAATTACCTTCTAAGTGCTCCTTATTCCAAGTGGGAACCGATCTATGGTAAACATCCGTTGTCATAACAGTTCGATCCGGTGTGATGAATTAGTTCGTATTGATAAGAGATGATGCGTGAGGGGAAAGTTGCTCCCTAACTTCGGGTCTCTTAGCGAGAATATATTTTTGAGTGTCATTGAACATAACTAAGACATCGTTTTGCATCAATAGTTTTCTTGGAATCACGAAAAATACAGTCAAACCTCTTTAAGTCCAATTTACTCTAAGTAGAACCAGTGTTGCCACTGAAAGAAAAGAAAATTCGCTAGACCACAACCTAAAATCCTCTAGAAAATACATTACATACAAAAAAATAAAAAAATAAAACAATGAACACATTCACGATAAAAAGAAAAGGCATCCAAGTTCTTAGAAAAAAAAAATGTTGGACAAAAGAAAACAGATAGACATTATTTATTTCTTGGCTGGCTGTTACTCCCACGTTCGGATCGGCCCCTTCTCTAGTTTTAAATCAGTGGGTACTTGTTTGTCTTTCGATTTTAATTATGACGTTGTGTAAGTGGAGTGCTGTAACCTCCAATTAATCACTTTTAATTGATTTTTTTTATTATTATTCGAAACTATGGTCGGGTTCGCAATTTATTTTTGTCTATGTTCTTTGTACTAGTACTTCTTTGGACCTCAGCATTAGACTGTGCTACCCAGTGATTGTCGATTGCAGCATTTTTATATTTTTATATTTCACTTTTATAACTTGTGTCCAAAATTTAACAGTATCTTCTGGGACACCCCATTATATAAACCACATGTTCTGGCATGGCTCTAAAATCTTATCTATTTTGTCACCGACAAATCAAAGTTCTTTAGCCCCTTCAATTATTTAATTGTCTTTACTTTGTTTGGGAAGTTTCTATAAAACAGAATAATTGCTTGAATATAATTGCTACTATGCAACTAATTTTTTTTCACTCAAATATGTCGAACTTTGTGCCTGAAATAGTGTTTTTGCGGGGAGTTATTCTTCACTACTTCATTACATGAAGAAAACTGCTGCCGAAAGTGTTTTCATGTTTTCCTCAAACGAGCGTTCAAATTTGAAAAAAAAACAGCACGAATTAAGTTATGGACCCAATAGAAAAACATGTACAATAAATATTCCTCATCTGAAGCTATGACTTTTTCCCATCTTTCTGGCAATTTTTGGATCCCATCCAAAAAGTACTGCGCCTGCTTGGCATCCAAGAATGAATCAAGCCAATTTTTTGATATTCTGCTCAGATGTGAGCCGTATTTCAGTGAGGGCGTTCTGCATCGACCGGAACAAATGGTTGTCAGAAGGGGCAAGGTCTGGGCTATAAGGCGGGTAAATCTTCCCATCCACTGCTTTCCAAATAGTTCTTAACCGTAATAGCAACGTTGGGCCGAGCGTTTAGAAGAAGAACTCCCGGCAAAAATACTTTTTCAGGAACAAAGTTCGACACAGTGAGTCGAGTGACAAAAAATGATTGTTGTTTACGCTTCAAATGAATGACATATACTGAAATGACGTACAATGACAGCAGCTTTCCAGCGCATGTTCCAATGGAATAACACAAGTTACGCCATCTCTTAGTAAACCACACGAAGTCATAGACCCAATAAATTAACGTTCAAATTTTGAAAAAAAAAACCGCACGAATTAAAATGTATTCCCAATATGTTGAGATTTTATTTCATCTAAAGCTAATTGAATTTGTTCAACTCCAGTATTTTTTTCTAGAATTTATAGCAATGTTCTGTTACAAATATAATGAAGCACCGACATCAAGGAGTTTACAGGTCACCTTCAGAAGGATTTGGCCCAATGTGCACGTCACTTAAAATAATTTTTAGAAAGCAGAGATATAGTCGTCCACTGTGATCATTGCCTGAAGTAAGTCCGCTGTTTTGAAACATCGCTTGTTGTACTTGTCATAAAAACTCGCTAGAATCCACTAGATTTTATTTTAGCGATTTTATTTTATTGAAACTCCAGCGACAAAATCGCTAAAACGGCAACCATGAGCAGAACAAATGTTTCAAGACCTAAAGGGAACCAAGACTACAATTTTTCACTGCATGACTCGAACATTCCATAAGTCAAACACAATATTTCTTCCTGATGACTATTCGACTTATAAAGGTACGACTGTATTTAGTTCAACAATGCTCTCAACTGGTTGCACAAAGCCATTCCGTTAGCCAGAATAAAAGAAGCAAAACGTTTCTGTTTGCCATTTATGTTCAATTTCTGTTATTCGGTTAACAAGTGCAGAAGGAATGTTAACAAGGAATGTGTAGGATTTTTGCTACTTCATTCCCTCACTCTCGCACTCTCACTTCTTCCGATTTATCGGCCATTCTCACTGATTTATCGACATGGGCTGGGAACCTCTCACATCTTCACAGTGCATGCAAAACACCGCCGCGAAGGCCACTTCACGGTTTCATTCCGCGAAACCAAACGCGCGCATCGCATGTTTTCTCTTAATAAACTGATGCGTGAAGCGCACTCTTGCATGGTGCGCTTCATTGTTGCGACTGGATTTATTCCACATTAATGCCATTCAAATGTGGAATTCTATTATTTCTGTTTGACCATGAAATCGATCGATTCAATAGCCCATGAAGCGCACCAAAACTGCTTCAAACCGCAGTTTGTTAAACATATGCGGTGACATGCATGTTTTCGAATACAGTCGTACCTCGGCAAGACGAACATTCTTTGGAGGAGCTTTTCTATAAATCGTTGACAATTTGTTACATGTTTTAAAATTTGTTAGTGTTTAATCCGAACACTCCATAAGCTGAACAGACATTTGTTCCCCTGACTATTCGACTTGTGGAGGTTCCACCGATTTTTGTAAAGTAAAGATATGATGTTTGTGGACTCATTTGTTGGTTGATAATTATTTTGGTCAGATTCGATTGAGCTTCATGTCTGAAACACAATAGTGCGCTGGCGCTGATGTCGTTTTCCAACGCACAATGCCCTTGTTAGGCTGTTTATGTTTGTTAAAATTAGAGGATCGTAATAAAGCTTAAGTATACACTTACTTACGGGCCGGAACATCTCTGTAGCTAGCACGCGGTTCCCAAACCACCTAGATGTTCCCTGATCAGTCAACCATTAACCAGATTGACCACGTTGCGATCAATCGTCCGACACTCCTCCAGTATACTTGATGTCCCATCGAGGAGCCAACATTGACTCGGACCATTTCCGTGTTGTAGCCATGGAAGAACTCGGACATCAAGAGAACAGCGGAGTCGAGAAAGGACACCACGGTTCGACGTCGGAAAGCTACAATCGCAACGGACTGCTAGGATCTTTGCCGATCGAGTCTCCCGGAATCTCTCCCTAAATTTTGTCGCGGCAAACAATCGAAGAAGATTGGAGGCGTTGTCAAGAAGCCATCAAAGAAGCTGCCACTGATGTGCTGGGTTTTACGGCACCCATGGGTTTGACAAAGAGTGCAGGGAAGCACATGCAGCAAAAAGCCTGGTAGGCTGGGGTAACGCTGGGTCGACCTACGAGAGCTGCTCGTGAGCTCTACTAACAGAGACAATGGGAAGAGGCCCGGCTTCTCAGGAGGATAAAGGGAGCACGAGAATCAGGTGATCGAGGAGATGGGAAGGTACTACGGCAGGACTAAGGTGAAACAGTTATCCAATGGATATAAGTTTGAGGCAGTAGCCCGTCGGGACGAGAATGGACAAAACGTAGTAGAGACGCAGTCGATACTGAGAATCTGGAAAGATCACTTCTGTGGACTGTTAGACGGCGATGAGGACACCAATACCACTCCACGTACTGGACGATGATAGAAGAGAATTCCATCCCCCGACCTAGATGAAGTCAAGATAGCGATACCAAGACTGAAGTCGAATAAAGCTGCTGGTGCAGACCGTCTGTCTCCAGAACTCTTTAAGGAAGCTGGTGATGTTGGTAGGGCACATGCACCAGCGCATCTGTGAGACATGGTCGGATGAAAGCATGCCGGACGAGTGGGATCTAAGCATCGTTGGCCCAAGAAAGGAGACCCCTTCAACTGTGCAGTCTACCGCCGTCCTCTCCTTAACATCGATTTTCCCTATCGTTTTGTGTGAGCGTCTGAAACCAGTTGTGAATAACCTGGTAGGTCCTTATCACTGCGGTTTCAGGTCGGGTAATTCCACCATTGGCCAAATCTTCACACTACGGCTGATGCTGGAAAAACCGAAGAGAAACTCATCACATATTCGTCGCATATGACAGCTTGCATAGAGACGAGCCATGTCTAGTTTTTACATTCCTGCTTAACCCGTCAAGTTGTGCAGGATGAAGATGCAGAATTCTCGCTGCTCCATCGAGGTCGGTAACGAACTCACAGAGACCTTTAATGTCAAAAAAGGTTTTAGACAAGGTGACAAATGTTGAAAATGTTGAAAAATCTCTGAAAAATCTCAATAACATCGAACCAAAGGCAATCTCACTTTCGCGGGATTGGGAAGCCCTTAGTGGCCTCCATCCACCAGCTACTCACCAGCAGGGTAATCCACTCTAATCTGGGAGACGCTACGATCCGAAGAGGAGTTATTAGGGGTACCCCGCAAGGAGGTGTATTCTCGTTCCCTCTTTGGAAGATAGCGGTTAAAGAGCTGCTGCTAATACTGGAAGAGCCAGGATGTAAAAAAATTGGCAATGAGGACGATGTTGTAAAATTCTTCAATAAGCTGGAGGCATGGATACAAACATGCAGCCTTAGCGTTAACCCCCAACAAAACGGACCTTGCACTATGCAACAGAAGGTACAAAATCCCCTCCCTGGGAGGGTCAACCCAGCTGAAATGTTTGGGTCTTATCATAGACAACGAGCTACGCTGAAAACTCAATATCCAGGAGAGGATGAAGAAGGCTTCTTCTGCCCGTTTCCGCTGCAAAAAGGCCGTCGGATGCAATTGGGGATTACAACCACGCATCAACTAGTGGATTTTTATCTCAATGGGGTCTCAGTTTGGTGGAGAGCACTAAATACAGCTCTCAACAGCTAGCAACTTAATCGGGTGCATCACCGGGGCACTGAAGGGTAGTCCGTCGGATGCACTTAACCATACTCCTCCATCTTCCACCACTGGATATCTTCAGCAAACAGGTGGCAGCCAGTACAGCCCTGAGACTTAAAACACTCGCACTGTGGTCCGAACTCACCTTCGGCCACTCAACTATTCTAAACGAATTTAACTTTCTATCCAACGACACCGACCGTCTACTACCCGAAGTTATCTTCGAGAAAAATTCTCCACCACCTTTCCTTCCAGATCGGATCGGATGTCTGATAACCAGACGCTGGCTGACCAGACGCGTATCTTCACAGACACTGTCCTGGGTCAAAAATGACGTAATATCCAAAAGAGATATCACCATCTGTTCGGACAGGCAGGTCGCAAGTCCTTGGACAATGTCATGTCTAACCCAAGAACATCCCTTAATTGTAGGTTGCCTCTCAACGAGATGGCTGAGTATTTTAATACACAACTCATGTGGGTGCCGCGACATTGTGACATACCGGGCAAGGCCGATGAACTCGATAGGTGTGGTACAGCCTCCTCCCCAACACTAGAAGGTGGCCCACCTTCCATGCCAATAGCTACATCCTTTCATCTACTCAAGATACTCACAATCAACACCACCAATTGTAAACGGCATGCCTTACAGCAAAAGAAATATGACCATCAATTGCAAACAATCTCTCAATCTGCTTAGACTCAGCACATCTTCACTCAGGCCGCTCACCGGCGTCATAAGCGGACACTGAACAATTGGGACTCAACAATTGGGAATTCTGTAGGAGCTGAGTGTGCGAAGAGGAGGTTGAAACCATAGACCTCTGCTCGAGTACCGCGCTGGCAAGTCGCAGGTGCCTACGTTTAGGGGCCTACTACATCAATAACCTCAAAGAGCAGTATTAACCATCTGCATCGCTTCGTTGTAAGCATTAATTGGTTTTGATTATTAGGGGAGATTAATCCGCGTGGTATCGCAACGGGCCTTCTTTGGCCTAAGTGTGATTAGAAGCCAATCACTTTCACTACCACCTTACCTAACCTGACACGCGGTCATGTGACTTTTTTAACGTCAAGGTCGTGCAGAACCCACTCCTCAACACAAGAGGCACTGTCTTCCAAAAGTCCGTAAAATTGCTAGCATACGCAGCGGACATTGACATGTTTGGTGGAACACACTGAGTCGTTAATGAAGCGTACTGCCAGTGAATCTGAGGCGCCCACAATGGGTTTAGCGGTGAATAAGGGGAAAAACTAAGCATATGCTGTCATCGAGGAGGGACGAACAACATCGACGACTCCGCCACTACTTTCAGGTAGTGTAGAACTTCGTCTGTCTCGGCTGCGCGGTTAACAGTACAAACACCATCAGTACCGTACTGCTACTATGGGCCCAAGAGGCAATTGAGTAATAGAGCCATCTCTCGGAGGACTATGTTATGACCTTGATCATCCCTATCCTGCTCTACGACGCAGAGGCATGGACCAAGAACTGTACGGGCTGTAAAGCGACATGAGTCTAGCCCGGCGTCTACGGATCCAGCGCCTAAGGTGGTTAGGGCATGTAAAGTGTATCGACAACTTAGCACCGATCCGAAGAGTCTATATAACTGAGTCTGTGGGTCAACGCAACAGAGGCCACAAAGTCCTGTGTACAAGTCAATACGAACATGGAGACAGCTGGCGAGAGATCGGGCCGTTTGGAAAGGCATGTTGAGTGAAGCCCAGGTCCACCCCGGACTGTAGAGACATGAGAAGAAGAAGAAGAAGAATAAAACGTAAGCCGAGCGCAAGGCACTATCGAACATGATTTGAGGGAGTGGCCTCATCTTACAAACTGAGAGGCTTTCTTCCCAATCGGTAGATTTTTGTGTCAACTGACATTTGAGAAATTGAAACAGCCGAATGAATTTCACGACAAAAGTCATTTGAGAATTGAATCAGTGTACGCAGAAAGGAAGCAATGCGTGAGATTGAGAGTTTCTTTCAAAACGTTTGAGTGGCCTGCCAAAATCTGTCACCCTTGTTCTGCCTTGATCCCATTCTCCCTTGATGCCCCTGACCTGTGGCTGAACTACACCCTCTGAACATTGCAAGCGACTCGAGGATACTTGTTGCCATGAAAATCTAATTCCCATAATCGAAACACGAATTTTCCGACCTCCGACATCTCGAGTTACGAACTCACTCCGTTCCAAAAGCCGCTTTAAGCCTCTTAATGGCGCCCAACATAAATCTTCTGCAAAATCCCACGGCGAATTTATAAGGCTAGCGAAAGTACTCACGAAGGTAATCATTTTCTGTCAGATCCCCAACTGAAAGCTCACTTGACAAACGACTCACAGCAGATTCACGGCATCAGCAACGGATGCCACTAATTTCAGTTTCAGTAGCCGGAAGATGCTAAATCAAATTTCCGAGTCCTCTGCACGATTCGTCTCCATTCTCCCCCAGCACTTCGAGTGTCTTAACACCTCGAGCACCTCATCAACATCCACCACCTTTGTCGGCCGGAGGCAACAGATGTGAAGGCACCATCAAGGACGCCCGCCCCACCCGAGCCTACGCGCAATTCACTGAAATTGCTCGCCCCACGAACAATGAACAGCGAACCCATGTCGGGAGCTCTTGTGACAAGCAAGTAATTATGTCCCAACTCCTGCCGCTGACGCGACTACGTGCCGCAAAGGCCCAAAAATTCACATTATAACTTTTCAAATGTCCTGTGAGGCAATTTGTCTTGTCCTGTCCCATCGAAAATTTCAAAAGAGCATCCCGAACGAATGCAGGCGTTTCACTCCGACCTCGGTAAATACCGAGAGCATTCATGTTCGCCAGCACGTACGACTGAGTTTTATTCACTTTTCAATACGCACACTTCGCACGCAATGCGAAACGCTCATATACTCAGCGCCCTTCCCCGTGCCACTTCTGCCAGAGCCGCTCAGGTCCGCCCAGCTCAGCTTCCGTCTATTCACACAGCCGTCAAGCATTTCACAATTAATCATCAGGCTTCCAACCGGAAGCTTCATCAAATTTATTTACCATGTCGCTGGATGGCTTCGCTGCCATGCTACTCTGCGCACGCTAGCGACCCGATGAAAGACCCATCGTCCCGATGAGCTCTAGCTGTAATGAGGCAATAACACACTCTCTCTCTCTCTCTTTCTCTCTGCCCCTCCATCGCCTCCGTGAAACACGTTTATCTGTCACGTCGCGTACTCCTCTTCGTCCTCGTCGTGATGTCGGGTCGAGAGATGTGCCGGTGCCGGATGAGAGCACTACCCGTTAATTTAGGCACTCGCTCGCTAAAAATGAAGCAATGAAATTTGCCAACGGAACCAGCAACGCTATCTGAAGGTGCCACGGAATGCAAAAGCGACACTAAATTCTGACAATTAGTGACGGGCACGAAATGGGATCGGATGGTTGGCGGGAACAAGCACTGAGGGCTCCGGATGGGGTCGCTGCGGGCCGGAGATGGCTCGGAATGGCAGCGGTGAAGGTTCCGAAAACCATCAGCTACATCCTGTGTGCGTTGTCGTTGTTCGTTACAATGAGTACCTCATTACGGTCGGGGCTCAAGCGCGGATGGTGTCACGCTATGCGTCAGACTGTGTGCCGGCGTGCGGCTTTCTCTCGCACTCACTCTGTCTGCGTGTGTAGATGTCACACGGAACACGAGAAAATTGCAGCAATCACGGTTTTACCGTTCATAAATTTACGAATGTTATCCTTGCGTGATGCTTGCCGGGCAGGACCGGGCAGAGATGATGGCAGCGTGATGTAGTGCCATGGCGGATTTGGTTACTTACAAGGGTGTAGTCAAAGGATTCCGAAAGAGGCACTTAGAATAAATGTCCCCCAGGATTTGGGGATGGTGACCCAACCCGAAAAGTTTTGATAAACATTCCCAGGGCTTAGATGTGGATAAAGTGTCTGGGATTCTCTGCAGGGCGGACGCGGGGTGGTCCGAAGAGGTTTATTTCAGGTTATTTTCTCCCTTTTTTGCGGAGACGTCGGCATGTGAGGGAGTGTGAAAAACAACGGTAACGGTTGTGGAAGGAAGGAAAGGTGTTCGTAATCGCATTGCTTGGCATCCGTTAATCCGGTTGTATGCCGGATAAGCAGCTGATGATTGTCGGTTCTTGGGGAATGCCGACGGGCGGGGGTGTCTGAGGCCGTTCGAGGCAACGGCGCTGTGGTTCATATGGAAAAATTGAAAATCGATGAGAAATCTAAGGTCGGCCGTTGACACAACATGGCAGACTAAAGTTTTGCAGGTTCGACAACAGCACGGAGATATGGGGGACGTTACTTTTCTGCCGATTGACGTGGAGCGTGGGAATTGGGCGTTGATTCGACGATCGAGAAAAGTTTGCTCACAAATTGTCTTGGAGCACAGCTGGAATGGTAATGCGTTGTCCCGTGAGAGAATCCTGAATGGGTGAGGGAAGCGGGGGAAAGATGCTAGCGACTTTGGGAAAAGAGATTGATAAGAGAGATTTTTATTCATCGTAGACGTCTCGGAGGGACTCACCCATATTCGGCGAAGGGCACATTGTTTTTAACATTCCTACCCATTGCATTGCGTTGGAGGTGAAGTGAGTTGGTAACGCGGTATCTACACGAGGGACTATTTTACTCCCAGTCTTTACGAATTTCATTTTGTTGTCCCATGATACCTCACCACGTTAAAATGTCGACTGAGGCTTAATTTGCTTCTTTGTTTCCCTTTCTCACACATCAGCTCATCCAAAGCGAACTGAGGGGAAAAAAAACTCAGAGAGTTAAACGATGCTCCGTGTCTGACCATGCAAAGCTGGAGAACAAGCGACGCGGCCTAGCACATTCTACCTCCAGTGCCTTAAAGTTGCCAATGTCTCGTCTCTATTTTACCGCGTGTAGAAGCTGCCTCAGGAGCATAGATCAGTATCTGAGGAATCTTTGAAGAAAGGAATTGAACTAGCTAAAGCGACATAAATAATCTGTCACTACAAAGGACAACAACCCATCCACCTCTTATAAATGACAACACCCAGAACACAGTTGGGTCTAAATCTGTCAGTGGTGCAGGAGCCGGTGTCGTGGGACCTAGGTGGCAGGTACACAAATATAGAGATCAAAACAAGACCTCAATGTCTATGTAACCTCATCATTCCAGAAGGGCGTACTTTGTGCTAGTTGCACAGTAGCATAGAAAGCCAGATTATGAAGAACTTTTCGATTTCTAACTGAAGTTTTGTAACGCTGTTTGCAAAAATGGAAGTTGGGTGACTTGAAGAATACAGAGACTTGCACGCCTGGGCGTGACAGGAGCAGTTAACACTACTCTACGACTACTTCCATTTGGCTGCTACAGAGACAGCCACAGGAATCATGGATCAAATATGATAAAAGGCACCAAAATGTGCGAGCATTTTCTCCGAATTGTTAAACATGCACTGCTCAGAGTCAGAGTCACTGATCACGGCAGCGTTTTTCAAGCGGCGTGGTCATGGCGAGGACTCAAACATGAGAATGAGTCAAAAAGCTACCACTCCCGGCCATTCCAAGTTATGACGCAATTAGGAAATTTAATTTAGAAATGGAGTTTACTATTAAGCTCAGCACCAAAGCCGACTGAGGCAATGCATACATTTTTTTTTTGTCGAAGCTTTCTATGAATCTACTGGAGCACTCAGACTTAAAAAAATTGTCCTTTGTACTGCCAGACAGCAACCTGCTTTTGCTGTAGTTTCTTGGTCTTCCAAAGGAAGATCCGCAGGCGCTTCTGTAATGAGGAGCCTACATCATCAACTCTCAGCACTTCAGCACCAAAGACCTGCCACCTAATTCGAGCAAAACCGGAACAGTGACAGAGTAAGTGCTTTTCAGTATCATCTTCGTCTTCACAGGCGGTGCAGAGGATTTCGTCGCTTAGGCCAAGTACACTTAGATGTTTGGCGAAGGTGTAGTGTCCCGTTCGTATGCCTGTAAGTCGTCTGTAATCTTTTCTGCCAAGGAATGCCGCGGACATTTGGGAGCATGCTCTTTCCCTGTCTTGGAGAGTCATGCCACCCCCGATTGTGTTGTCGAGAGACCCAACCATCGATGGAAGCTCCAACCAAGGGCGCAGGTGGACCCGGCACAGGATCCTGAGAATGTTTCCTCTAATCGGCGAACTCATTTCCAGGGATCCCGTGATGACCATAGTCCACAGATGGATCAAGAGCTGATGAAGAAACTGGGCCAGGAGTATTTGGATCACAGACAACGCACCCAGGGGCAAACGCACCAGAAGCACTTTCAAGCAGAAGTCCATGTCATAGACAGATGCGCTCAGATCGCAACAGGAATCTGCGAATATGCGCAATCTCGACAGGAACTATACCAACTGCGACATAGCAATCACGTCGGACAGTCGTGCCGATGTTCTGGCATTAGCCTTCTATATCATCAAATCCAAGCTCGTGTGGGAATGTCTGCAGAAGCTTCAGAACCTGAGCAGGAGTAAACCAGGAGGAACAGAGTAAAACTCTGCTGGATACCTGGGCTTACAAGGATAGAAGCCAATGAAATGGCCGAATCGCTTGCTGTAGGAGATCAAGTAATCAGACAAGAATTCAGGGAACTAGAAAGAAGGCACCGGGCTATACCAGGCACAACACTCATGGCATGAAGCAAGCTAAGAAACTCTGGGGGCAATATAACCGAAAGAGGTTTGAGGCATGCATCAAGATGAGCAAGAACAATCTACGTATCCTAATAGGCTTCCTAGAAGGGCACTGTAGACTCAGGGAGCCTCTAGGCGACTAGCAGCATCCGAAGAAGGTCTCTGCATATTCTGTGGAGAATCTAATGAAATTCAAGAACATATATTGGGATTTTGTGAGTCACTAGCCCACTTAAGACAACGATATCTGGGCAAGTACCTAATATCAGAGGAAGAATTGTCTAGTTTACTAGAATCTGTTTAAGTAGTTTGTGCCCAATCACTAGGACCAGCTCTCATTATCAGAGTTCTAAAGGAAACTGGCTTATAGAGAATATACTCTAGACTAAATCTCTTCCCTCTTCGCGAAATAGGAGCACTGGCATGGGAGGAGAGCTCTTAAGAAAGCAAAGGTATGAAAGGGGGGCACAATAGATCTAAAGGTCGCTGTGCATTATACCCTCAACAAATAATAATAACAACATATGCAGAGCGAGAAGTAAATCAAGGCGAACGGGTGGTATTTTCATTGATCCAACGGTATTATAGTCTAGGTCGCACATCGCATTTTTCACCTCATTGCCCTTGGCCGAGCATTTACTGATAGCTCCAACAATCGTCTCGTTCCGGCTGATTTCGAAAATTCAAAAAATCGTCAATTGTGTCGGACGTTATTTGGTTTTTACAATGAGAAGTACGTATTGTGTTCGGACGTCATCATCATCATCATCTTGTGACCAGCATGCTCGCGGGGATAAACCACGCACGAGAGATCTCTAGGCAACTCGATCCTCCGCCATTGACTCTAACTCATCGGGAGTTATGGCGTAACCAGGCGCGTTTTTGGACTTCGTCCAACCATCTCGTGCTGGGTCTGACAAGCGGTCGCCTACCTGATGGAATCGCATTCAACGCCCGACTCGGAAGTCGTCGTGGTGTGAACATTGGTGCATGACCACACCACCGAAGCATAGACCTCTCCGTTCGAAGAAGTGGCTGCTCAATGTTGAGTTCCTCGCCCACTGCCGTTTTTCTCTCCCTATCCCGGCGAGTAATTCCCACAACAATACGGGAAATCTCATCTGCTTCTATTCGCGATTTTTGTCTTTCGGTCAAGGGTGGGCTAACTTAGCTTTGACACCAAGCTCGGCCATCCTAATTACAAATCGACCAACCAGTTCAAAATTGACCCAGCTTGGCCAATCCTACAGGAAAGCTCAGCATTACTCCTTCCATCACTGGTGAAAAATACCCCGAGACACTTGAACTTCTCCACCTGCTTCAATGGGACTCCACTAACCTGTAGAGTGCATTGAACGGGCGTTCTGGAAATTACCATAACCTCCGATATGTCCGCGTTGACCTTCATTCCAGCATCAGCACATGCGGCCACAAACCTATCGAGTGCGCCCTGGATTTCCGATGTGAGGATATCTATGTCATCTGCAAAAATAAGATGACTGTCCCTCAACTCTCAAAATGTGAAATATTCCTCGCCTCAGCTGCGCTGCAACATCCTGTCCATGTATACAATTCAAAGGAAAGGTGACAAGACGCACCCTTGGCGAAGTGCAACGCCCACTGTGGAAGGGGTTGATTTACAACCGTTTACCCGAACATAGCTGCTACAGTTGGTGTATAGAATGACCCTCAGAGGAGGACTTTCAATCCCATTCTCCCGCAGAACACTCCAGAGTTTCGTATGCCTTTTCCAACTCCACAAAACAGCTGCAGATGGACTTGGCATACTTCCAAGCCTTCTAAGAGTGAAACGCAATTCGGTTGTACTTCTACCGGGACGAAAGCTGCACTGTTCATCCCCCATCCTGGGCTCCACCATAGCTTTAGAACTCGCTTCGCCGTGCCAAAGCCAAAAAGCGCCCAACATTGCGTTGTCGACAGAACATCTACCGACCAATAATAAAAGTTAAATCTTGGACTACAAAGCCAATAAGGCAGGGGTTGACACCATGGACCAAATTCTCTCCGGATATTCCGGCAAACGTGGAACCAATCGGTCGCCATTGGCTATGTTCTACAATCTACTGGATACTGTCGGTATGGCTTCGTTTATTACGTTATTGCAGCCAGCACATCGATTATTGCAGCACAGCAAATCGAGAAACGTCGTAAGTGCTTAACTCAATCGGCCATAAAATAGGTCACCCCACACATGGAGGTTAGGCTGATGAATGACCATGTTTCGTGCCAATGGAAAAGTCCCACATGCATCAATCAAACCGCGGATGGACATCAGACACAGGCTGCCTCATTAGCAAACAACTCTGGCCTATGATCGATCCCAAACGATCGCTTAGCGTGATCAGATTGAGCAGGCCAATATCTCAATGGCATTCTAACAGGGCATTATGCCGTCGGAACTGCCGCCTCCAGACTGGGCCTTCCCTATAATGATGTCTGCAGAAGCTGCATGAACGAGGAACCATTGAAAACTTGCTTAGCAGCTGCAGTGCTCTCATCCCGTGGACTCAGACTTCAGGGGGCCCACTTCTTTGACAATCTGGATGAACAACATTAGAATCAGCCTTCTTCTTTAAATCACTAATTGGCCTATGCTTGGCCCAAGTGTGCCTGCTGTCTTTCTGCGCAGCAGTCAGCCACTTCTTCCTAACCTAACCTAACCCATGACAAAGTCTGTTTTTATTTCTTTAAAGGCATTCGCCTTTTCCATAGAATATTCAGGCCGCGCAGGCTATGTTGCCGCCTCACAAACAGCTAGGATCGGTACTTCCGCGATGACATCCGGTGGCACTCTGCTATCTTTCCTCCTAGTGCCAAGCTCTTCGATGAGAGCACGTTGACAACACGAAGGCTGAGCAAAATCTGATCCAAATCTGATACCTTCTGTCTTACGAATTTCTTCGAAAGTGAATGAAGACTGACTACAGAAATGATCCTGTGGAGTATAGTCTAGTCTAATACCCTCATGACAGGAAGTCAATCATCACGTCATCATGCAATTTTCCCATCAAACCTCCTCAAAATATGCTTCTGATTCGAACTCGATTTTGGTTTTTGCTTCGATCTGAGCTGTAGCTTCAAGGTCGCAATAAATTGCGCCTCCTTGACCTTATTCACTTCGATTCGAAATAAATTGACAGGCGACATGGAATGCCTTTTGCTAGCTTTAGTCCACGTTCACAATCCGTTTTCAACCCATCGGCGCCAGCACGTGCCTCATCCCCGAGCGCTGATTCAGGGAAATGCGGGCATAAATATTCGAAATGATTTGCGCCCATAATCGAGCGTATTTCATAAACTATCACTCCTCTGGCCTCGTCATAAATTTCCATTAGGCCTCCCCTTCCTTCACCAATCGACCTTCAATTAGGGCCAGCCATCGGCCTGGCCGAGCGTCTCCTCCTCCTCATCCCGGGACCAGGATGGGTTATTCTGGTTGGGTTTTAAAACGCTCCTAGTCGCATAGGCGCATCATAAAGTGCTTCCAACACACCCGAGATTCGATCATCAATCATAAATGGCAGTCCATTTATTTTGACTTCCGCCCCAAAATTCACACACAACGGGTGGGGGTGGCCCATTCAGCCCCAAGTCAGGCCAGCATCATTTATTACTCCCTTCAACATGGTTGGCAATCTGCTTAAGTAGTTTGTGCCCGGGGCATGTTTGCTCAAAGGGGTCGGGGGCAGTCTAAACTCAGGCCATCGCACGGCACACACACACACTCTAGCATCGACCGACAATTATCGGCAAACAACCTTCTGTCAAATATTGAAACAGGCCCCAGACATCATAATCAATGCGATTACACTCGGGATAATCTGCAAATATTTGCCCGGTAATTTTGGCATCCGCAAAAAGGGATATCAATCTTGACTGCGCCCACCTGGAGGAGCATCCCCAGCAAATAACTAAATAAGGGCTATCATGTCTCATCGCTCTAACGGTCACTTACTCGTCAGGATATATTGACAGTGACAATAAAAAATCAGGATCACTTTCATCTCAGAGGGGATTCAGGTTGTCTGCCGGCATGTGTGTGTGTTTGGGGATAACCCTTTTTTGAGAGGCAAACAATTGAGTCTTCCCTTTCGAGGAGGACTAGGCCGCCCTCCTCCGGTTCATATGGAGAGTGAAATCCAAATGATGTGTCCTGAATCGGTGCTTATACGCACTCATGCAGAATGCCAAATCCTTGTCATTCATCATTACCACGTCCTCCGAAGAGGAACCCGATAATAGCGCACCGAAAGGGATCCACAGTCTCTCCCACTCTCACCCGCTCTCGCTGTGTGTTCGAGGGATAATGTAACATTTTCCCATGCAGCCAGAAACATCTGCAGATGGCGGCGGCGGCGTTTACCTTCGCATCCCATCCCACTCAAGGCGCAGCATAGCTCATATAGCTCCCACGGCTCAGACACACACACACACGCACTCATTCGTCTCCTTAAGCCGGTTCGACGAGCTTTAACGTGCTTAGTCATTCAGCCACCCTCTGGATTGCCCATCGAGTCTGAACTGAATACCCGACAGCCCCACTTTCGAATGCGGTGCGGCGCGGGGGCGGCCGGTGGCAGCGGAGGTGCTGTCGTTGCGTCGACGGTCGGAGTCGGAGTCGGATGATGTCTGTAGCTGGAAGGGATATTCTGATAGAATCATTTGCATACACCTTCCATTAATAACTGTATTAGGGTGGTTCGTTCAGAGATTGACTGCGTGGCTGCATGTCTGCAGCATGTCTGGGTGATAGAGATTTTGAACTTCACAGAGTCAGGCTGACTGAAGTTGAATCACCTTATCGCCGTCCCGCGGTCGATGGCTTTTCGATGCCGACGGGGTGTGTGCCAATACCGTCTCACAAACCTCTCTCTGTCTGCCAACAACAAAAAAACAAACCCCACTGTCTCTGGAGGAGGTTGTCGACGTCGTCATCGGCGTGGTAGTCTTCATCGTTCGAAAGTTGTCTCTCTTGCGAGCGACGAAAGTTTGGCAACGTAAACTTTGGCGACGCTGTGCGGTTGGGCGTCCTAAGACGGTTCGTATGTGGTTCCGTGAGAAAATCGCTTGTTATGACGACGACGGGCCAGAGGAGGGGATCTGTTTTGTCTCCAAATGGCCTGAGCCTACATGTTGCCCGTTCCGCTGCGAGTGGATAGCTTGATAGTCTTCACATTCAATTGACATCAGTATTTACCGCTGCCGCCGCGCCACCCGACCACAGCTCGTGGGGAATCGAATCTCTCGTCTGACAGAGACAAAGTGGAGTTTACTCTGTTAACCCTTGGCCGGGAGGGAAGTGTCCTGGCTGCGGCTGTGACTGGGTGGCGGCGGTAGTGGGGTGCCGCCCAGGGGCCAGAAAGTTCCCAAACTTTCTTGACATAGTTTCCACGAGGTGATTAATGAAATTACTTGTCTCGGAGTTAGTTGCGGTGGCAGCGAGTGTGGCTGCCGGCTGTGGTGGTCCATGTGTGTGTGCGCCGGAAGGGTGGAGGAGAGTCTTTGACTGCGAGGGTGTGCTGCGGGGGAGCCGTCACGG
Source organism: Eristalis tenax (assembly GCA_905231855.2). Lineage (NCBI taxonomy): Eukaryota > Metazoa > Arthropoda > Insecta > Diptera > Syrphidae > Eristalis > Eristalis tenax. The sequence goes on along the minus strand of HG993125.1, from coordinate 73,788,275 downwards.
TTTGGCGGTTGCGGGAGACATTGATGAGATTTCGATTGAGAGCGAGAGCGAGACGAACTTTTTAAATTGGGTTTTTTTCTGGGGAATAGCTGCTGCTTTGTATTCTGCGGCGCGGAGGCAAAGTTTACAATGTGGCGATGACTGGGGCCGGAGATGGATCGTGTACAAGGACGGGATTGAAATGCTAATGAACTCTGAAGTGTGGGCTCCTTTAAATTCTATTGGCAGAGCGGTGAAATGTTTACAAATGCTGGGGCAGGCTGAATTTGAAATGGTCTGCGTGGCCTTGGAATTGATGGAGTGGTTCTGATTCGGGGCACCCGGAGAGCGATGGGAGGGCTTCGAGGTCATGCGTGATTTTTTGTTGTATCCCTGTACGTGGGGCTGGGTTTGGATTTTGCGCTTTCCGAGATCAAAGGGGGATTGATTTATAAACTTTCTCTGTTCGGCGGCGACGGAGAACTTGTTTAATGAGTTTGCTCAGAAGATTCTTATACCGACTGGCCTTCAAGATGTGCTATGCTGGATTACCTGGCGGTGGGTGAAGCTGAAGGACATCATTTTCTTGAGAAACTCTTCACTTTCTTCGCAGCTTTGTCACGTTTTTTCTTGCACGTTAGGTGGTGGCCTAGTAGTGATAAGCGTAATCCTGTCGCGAGACTCGCAATTGCTTTGACGATGGTGGCGATGGTGACGCTGGTGATGATGGTGACGATGGTGACGATGATGACGATGGTGACGATGATGACGATGGTGACGATGGTGACGATGGTGGCGATGGTGACGTTGGTGATGATGGTGACGATGGTGGCGATGGTGACGCTGGTGATGATGGTGACGATGGTGACGATGATGACGATGGTGACGATGGTGACGATGGTGACGATGGTGACGATGGTGACGATTGTGACGGGAGTGACGGGGGTGACGATGGTGACGATGGTGGCGATGGTGGCCATGGTGACGATGGTGACGATGGTGACGATGGGTGCGATGGTGACGATGGTGACGATTGTGACGGGAGTGACGGGGATGGTGACGATGATGACGTTGGTGTCGATTGTGACGGGAGTGACGGGGGTGACAATGATGACGATGGTGGCGATGGTGGCCATGGTGACGATGGTGAGGAGGCGAAGATGGGTGCGATGATGACGATGGAGTTGATGGTGACGATGGTGACGATGGTGACGATGGTGACGATGGCGACGATGGTGACGATGGTGACGATGGTGACGATTGTGACGATGGTGACGATGGTGACGATGGTGACGATGGTGACGATTGTGACGGGAGTGACGGGGGTGGTGACGATGATGACGTTGGTGTCGATTGTGACGGGAGTGACGGGGGTGACAATGATGACGATGGTGGCGATGGTGGCCATGGTGACGATGGTGAGGAGGCGAAGATGGGTGCGATGATGACGATGGAGTTGATGGTGACGATGGTGACGATGGTGACGATGGTGACGATGGCGACGATGGTGACGATGGTGACGATGGTGACGATTGTGACGATGGTGACGATGGTGACGATGGGTGCGATGGTGACGATGGTGACGATGGTGACGATTGTGACGGGAGTGACGGGGGTGACGATGGTGACGATGGTGGCGATGGTGACGCTGGTGATGATGGTGACGGTGGTGACGATGATGACGATGGTGACGATGGTGACGATGGTGACGATGGGTGCGATGGTGACGATGGTGAGGAGGCGAAGATGGGTGCGATGATGACGATGGAGTTGATGGTGACGATGGTGACGATGGTGACGATGGTGACGATGGTGACGATGGTGACGATGGCGACGATGGTGACGATGGTGACGATGGTGACGATGGTGACGATTGTGACGATGGTGACGATGGTGACGATGGGTGCGATGGTGACGATGGTGACGATGGTGACGATTGTGACGGGAGTGACGGGGGTGACGATGGTGACGATGGTGGCGATGGTGACGCTGGTGATGATGGTGACGGTGGTGACGATGATGACGATGGTGACGATGGTGACGATGGTGACGATGGGTGCGATGGTGACGATGGTGACGATGGTGACGATGGTGACGATGGTGACGATGGTGACGATGGTGACGATGGTGACGATGGTGACGATTGTGACGGGAGTGACGGGGGTGGTGACGATGATGACGATGGTGACGATGGGTGCGATGGTGACGATGGTGACAATGATGACGATGGTGGCGATGGTGGCCATGGTGACGATGGTGAGGAGGCGAAGATGGGTGCGATGGTGACGATGGAGTTGATGGTGACGATGGTGACGATGGTGACGATGGTGACGATGGTGACGATGGTGACGATGGTGACGATGGCGACGATGGGTGCGATGGTGACGATGGTGACGATGGGTGCGATGGTGACGATTGTGACGATGGTGACGATGGTGACGATGGTGACGATGGTGACGATGGTGACGATGGTGACGATGGTGACGATGGTGACGATGGTGACGATGGTGACGATGGTGCCGGGTTGACATTCATGGCGATGACGAGGGTGTCTAGGTTGAGGATGGTGACGAGAGTGAGGACAATAGCTTTGGTGACGGTTATGACGATCTTGGCGATACCAACAATGGCGATGTTGATGACGTTATCGACTATTGTGCAGTTAGTAACAATAGTATGACGATGATGAGAGTGACATGACGTAAAGCTGACAACTGCGATGATAGCAATAGTAGAAGCAGTGACGTGATGTACGTTCCACGTTTAGCCGCAAGGATTGGAAAGCAATAAATACATACAAGAGAAGAGAAAAATTGAGAACATTCTTTCCTAATAACATAAGTGCTCTAGCAGACACTTAAAATATTTACCCAGTCAGACTAATTGTGGACGCCACCTCACAGGTTCTTCTGTGTCCATTTTTCACTAGCCATGTTGCGAAATGCCGCACTGAGCAACCCCATCGGGAGAATAATAGTGATTTGACACGATCCTGATATCGGCATGAATTGGTTTCAGTTTTGCATTAAATTGGGTTAACCTACTGAGACACAGCCACTCACAGCTGCCAGTACCTCTCCTCACAGCCGCAATCAAGACATCTCATAAAACTCACTTAATTACAGGTGTCCGGCTCCGTGGCGAGTGCGCCAGCATTACACACGCTGCACTGATCCCAGCAGACTTGAACTCTGCCAACAGAGTTGATTTGTCTAACAACTGACTGATAACCAGATTGGGAAACTCAATCTACATCAATGCCCACTGCATGGTGTCCCTATGCAAAGTGCCAACAGAAACACTCACTTCCGACACACACTTCTAGACCGAAGTCGCCGCACAGCATTCCGCAACGGCACAACCGATACCAGCAGGTGACCCATTGTGGGCGAGGGACGCACTCAACAAGGAAACACATTCCAGCCTTTGGTTGACGAAATATATCCAAATATTTCACGGGCCCACACCGGACCGACTCAGTGCAGCCTCCATGGGCCGCGGCTGGCAGCAATTAGTTTACAATCAATGCCAATAGCTGGGTGTAACTAGCGCCGTTGTAACATGTGGACCACCTCTTCGAGCCGCAAAAGTGAAAGGCCGCACGCCGTCGGTTTGGGTATAAAATGTGCACCAGATTCGGCGATTGAATCAGAATCAGTTCCATTCGTTCGTTGAGCAGTCTATTCAACCAAATCCTATAACCAACATGAAGGTAATTGCCGTGTGGAGTGTCCACTTTGCGGTCTTTAACGCAGTTTCCTTGTGATTACAGTTCGTCCTTGTCGCCGTAGTCGTGTTGGCCGTCGCCATGGGTGTGCAGTCGTCCCTGATCGGCGGTGTTCCCGGACTGGGACTGGGTCTTGGATGGGGAGTTCCCGGTCTTGGATTGGGCCTCTCTGGGTACGGTGTTCCCGGCCTAGGACTCGGACTCGGTCTTGGCAACCCGGGAATTGGATTGCTCGGCGTGCCAAGTGCTCTCAAGATCATCACGCCACAACTGCCAGCTGCGGTGAACATCGCCTCTGGGCCAATCGGAGGAATCGCGGTTGCCAAACAGGCTTCGGTTCTGAGTCCACTGGTTGCGCCAGGTGCCACTTATGTGGCTAAGACCCGCGGTGCCATTCACACCGCCCCACTGCCCGGCTACATCAACTCAGCGGCTTCAATCAATGTTGCTCCAGCTCCAGGAACCTGGTGAGGGTTGACAGCCAGCGCTGAAGGCTCGTTCTCGTACCAATCTGCGATAAGAAAAAAAATTATATAATCTATCCTCATCCCGTCACCTCTTACGTTTATAGATTGCAACGGTCAATAAAGGATTGATTCAACTAAAAAAGTGGTTTTCTTGTGCTCTGGGGTTCCCTTGTTTGATGGAATTCTCAGTGCAGGGAGGCTAGCGGGAAGTACTTCCGGAAAATGTGTTGAGGTGTGAATTGCGTTCGGCCCGAAGGTGGAAGTAGTTCTTCTTCTTCGTTCTTTTAGTTTCTGGTGCTGTTGTTGAATGGAGTTCAACGTGGGCAACAAGTTTTCAGTAATTTTCCTCCGCCACCTGTGGCCACTGGAACTCTTTCCCAGCCACTGAAGAGCAGAAAGAAGTTCCAAGATTTTGTAGACACTTCAAATCTGATCAAGGTCACTGATGTCCGGTCCAGTTCTGTCGTGCTCGACGTGAGCGAGCAAGCTTCTGTTCGTCTGCATGTTGTCTCGATCTAATCCCAGTCTCAGCGGACCCCTTCAAAGATTGCTGAGTGACGTGGTCTTGTCTTACATTGATCCAACCAGGCTCCCTGTCATCTCTCGCCTTTTATGTCCACCATCAGTCAAACCATTATCCTTACACTTGCGAGTCCACACGTAGTTTAGGTTAGTGGCTGATAGCTGGTTGGCAGTAGTCACATGCCACTTACTCATTACTGGCCTGCGGCCTCCCGTCCGGTTGTTAAAGTAGAAGGCTTATTTTGAGTGACTTCTTTTTCAACGGCGAGAGCACTGCAATCGCAAAAACTGATGACAATAGTTCCTTCTCCTAGAAGTCTTTGTTGGGAAGGCCTTATCTTGTGGCGTGTATCCCAATGGCACAAGGCTCGGCAATGACAACACTAGTGGTTCCAAATTCCACCCACTCATTCTGACCAGGCTACGTGAGAGGTTTGGTTCGAGAATAGGCCATAGCTTAACTGTTTGGTGATGAGGAATTGGATTTGCGTGAGGAAGCGTTTCAATTTTCAGTAGATGCCTTGCAGCAGCGATAGGCACGGGTGCTAGGTCTCCATCCGGAAAGAGTACGGCACCAGTGCCCTTTCTAGGGGATTCTTCGGCGGGATTAATCAGTTGTTCGCTTAGCACGCCCATATTCCAAAGCCCCTGACTGTGAGAATTTTATAAAAAAACGCTGCCAAATGAAACCGCGGCGAAGAGATGTAGAATTTGCATGTCCCTAGTTCTGTCCGTAAGTGAAGTGTTGAAACTTGGACATCCTGTTGTGAGATAGGCTGCAAGTGAGTGACTTCACTCAGAGATTTGATCGCTGCCTGGCTGTTCGAAGAGATGGCCTCTCTTTATCTTACATTGTGTTTTAGTCAGGACAGAGCTTCCTTTGTCGCCAAAGTTTCTGCCAGCGATTCTGGATACGAAATGAGCGCTAGGTGTGTAGGTCCTTAGAGGAAACGACCTCGACCTCGTCCATCTTTGATCTCCAGAGGGCCATCGAGCGTCTGGAGTTCGACTCCCAGCATGATCTGGGAGATTTTGGCTGAGAAATACCTCTCGAAGAGGATTAAAGGTGACATGAGATCGGTGGCTTTGGGTATGGATCTATATCTGCCTAGAGGAGGAGCGTCCAGAACGGAGTTCTTTCCACATATGCAGCTTTTTCAACATGATCGCTGTACTGTCTGCTGTCTGTCTGTCTGTCTGTCAATCGATGGGAGATTGATCCGTTCACGTTGTTCCCAACGCTTCGCTGATACAATCGCATGGTATCCGCTGCTCCAGTTGATGTTCCTTTCCAGCACAGTCCCCGAAATCGCGGCTCCATACACGGGACTGGCTACTGTTGCGAATAGCCTGCGGATCATGCGCCACTGTAGTCCTCATAGCCTTTTTAAAGCAAGACTTTTTCATTGGTGTCCAGTATTTGATCCAGACATTTAATGCTGTCATTCGGCAGTGGCGGCGTAGGTCTATTCGATTCTTACATAGTTGCACCTACGGTGTCTAGGTTCGATTCCCAGACTAGGTGTCTAGGTGTCTAGGTAGGCCACACAATTTTTCACGGCGCCACCTCTTTCGAGGCTAAGCTACTAGATAAACCTAACTGTCTAGAAAAAGCTTCCCAAACTTGGCCGTTTGCAGTCGACATATAACTATAGGTCCCTTCCACTCGTGAGAGAACAATAACACGAACTGGCCTTCTACGCGCTGGAGCGCCACCCATATTATTACTCTTCAGCCTTAGAGGGGTGAAACACACATGACATACTCCCACATCCTGTGGTAGATTCAAAGTCGGGGAGCTTATGAAGAGGACTACATCCGTTTTCTGTGGATTGACGCTTAGGCTGCATTCTTTACTAAATTTTTCTAACTTAAAGAGGGTCGACGGTGTAAAATCTCAGACCATGGGTATACCCGTATATTACCCAGCGCCCGCGATGGTCTCAGTAGAAGTTTATTCACTGCTACGTTCCACATGGGAGGAGGGAACACTCCACCCAGTGGTGGGGATACATCAACCGCTCGGCAGAGCTTGGCATCGACAAGGCACATGGGAGGTGGGAACTCTCCACCCAGTGGTGCGTCTACATCAACCGCTCTGCAGATCTTGGCATCATCAAGCTTGTAGCTTAAGTCGTCCTATTATTGACAAATTTGTGATAAAAGCCCCACTATTGATTTTCCAGAGCCTAGTCGCTGCTAAGCACAATGTCCACAAAGTCCACAAGGTAGTTTTATTGAGAATCTATACTCGGCTCAGTATATACGCGAAGCAACAACAAAACAAATTACTGAGTAAAAAGTACTCAGTGACATTTGACAGTCATCACTGACTACAGCGCAATGAAGAATCTTTATCACAGGAGGCGCCTCACCTACTCGTACGATTCAGATAACACCACTGAATCACAGATGCCGGCATTGGTGTTGTAAATAGTTCGACATAGGATAACGTACGCCAGTTCGTAAACCACCCTTTATTTAATATACAAATGATGTTAGTGAGTAAAACCCTATTCGTGCGAACACATTTGACAAAAAAGGAAATATAGAGGCGCTCTATTCGTATTTTGACATTTAATGCCATGAAAACGCACACGAAACACGCACCAATTTTGGACACAAAAAAATAAAATGAGAAGAATAGCACTGAGAATGAGCTGAGTACTGAGTTCTCAATAAAACACGCCTGTTGTATTGGGAATTTGAAACTGCAGGTCCCAGTACTTCGACAGTTGAGGATGTGTATGGAGAGGAGTTTGGTGGAAGTATTGATGTAACCACTGTACATCGGCTTTCTCGGGGGCCCCATATAGAGTGAAGATGGCCGACTTTTCTTGTGGATTGGTGGACTGGAGTCTCTAACCAGGTTATACCGAAACGATGGATGAGTGAATCATTGGATGAAGGTCTAGTTATGTTCTGAGTGGGTAAGGTGGGGCTGAACAGACACTGTAGAGGGCGGGGGAGACTCGTATTGCTGGAAAATATTCCGATGAGTGTATACGCTGAGGCAGTGCATCCCATCCATCAGTGTGGGGCGTTGGTGGGAGCTTACGCACTACAAATTGAAGTTATTCGAGTTCCATTGTGTTTGTCAGCACTCCCATCGCCATATTTTTTCTTCCGTTTGCTTCGAGTTTGTTGTGGATAAGGTTCTTCGTTGTCCTCTGGTAACTTACTCGACTGTGGTCGGGTTGTTGGTGGGTAGAGCTGGGGGCAACGCTGGACTTCGGACACGGACAATTTTGTTGGGCTTATTCAGGTTGCCATCGAGGTTGGAGTGGATTGTGTTCATTTGACTGAAGAAGGCCAATGTTATTGTCTTGGCGGCAATGGTAATGTCATGCGGAGAGGCTTCGATGGCGGAAGTTATGAAGTCGCTTGTACTGGAGAAAAGTTCTGCGTGGGCCTTGGTGCCATGCCGAAACTCAAATTTAATGTCGCTCAACTAGTCAGTAATAGATGATATTTCCTCGTTGTTGACTGTGATAGCGAGCAATATGTGAGACGAGGATATTTCCTCACATTCTCCGCGAAACACTTTTAGAATTTCCGGGAGGCGATTTTTACAGCATCGGCTCATTCCAATGCAGATGGGATAAAATCCCTTAGCACTGAGCGTACTGGGCGGTCGAGGTTATATTTAGAGCGACTGCGCGCTTGATGTGCAGATCAATCACTTATGGGTCTTAGCTCCTTAGCCTCGGCGAGCAGGCATTTCCATGCCTTCGATATAACCACCACGATGGGCATCCTCCAGGGTATATGTACAAAGGTAGGCAACTGTGGAAGATTGTGACCAGCCAAGGAGAGGTGAGATCTGTTAAAGCTCCTCCAGGGAATATGCCGTCTGATCCTGCCGCTTCTGCGCCACATTACAATGAGCAGTGAACTGCGTGAGTCCATACGAGATCACAGTCGCCTCTCTAGACCTAGTTATTAGACCGGAGGAAGCATTCCCTTTCAAATATGACTCTTGACGCAAAAAGTCAGATGACCGAATCGTTGCGTCAGAAGGACACACCGAACCATCGTTTGAGTGTCTTCACAAAGGCCTATTTCGGGCTTCACCCACGACCCAAACTGCCTTTCAAAGGAATGCTCTCCTCAGAACTGTCTCAAGTCTACCATCCTCACTTCATCACTCCGTCAAGAGACCCTCTTGAGCAAAGTTGGCACTCGACGTCCTGTTCCCCGTCATCGAGTCGTTGCTCACTACGTTTTACTTACCTTCGCCAGGCGGTTGTCTGGTCAAGTGGCGTCATATTCACACTTCGCTAAGATTGTATCCTCCCCGTAGGGGCACGTCGCACTCCCTTTATTCGGCATCATCTCCGGAGTCTGCCGCCTCATCGTCGATTCATGACTCAATTTGGAAGTCACCCAGTGAGACGAAGTCATCCACTATCCTGATGAACATCAAGAATAATGAACGATTAATGTATCAAAAGGACTGCTTGATCTGAAAGGAAAAAACATCCCCGCGTCCTTGACGTGTCCTTCATCCCCATCACCGCGCCGGCCTGCCTCAAGACAATGTCATTTGATACGGCCCCAATGCATTCCTTTCACTTATTCGATTCCGTTTCAATTTCAAAAAACCCCGTCTGACAATGCACGATAATGACGACGGTCGTCGTCGGTGTGCCCTCAAGTCGTTCCGTTTTTTTGCTCTCTCTCTCCCGTCTTCAATTGCAATCAAGGCATCAAGAGTCATCGAATCGAATTTCTGACCAATTCCCTTTCATCTTGTACGCCGTCTGTAGGTGGCAGGCACTTGCCTGAGGTGAGAGTCCTCTCCTCCCCCTCCCCCTTCTCAACACGTCGGTAAAAGGTGGTGCTTAAGAAACTTTTAATGACTTACGTTGACAATTCTCGATTTCATGTCGGGCGGGGAGGGGACAGAGCGCGAGAGGAAAGGAAAGAAAACGAACAGCACTCGTTTATTGATTCCTTTCTTTTGAAAGGACTCCCATCACGGGACTGGGGATTCGCCTTTGAAGGTGATACCCTGGCGTGCACAAAAGGACGCAAGGACGATGGGAAAAAACATCTCGACGATCCTTGAAAGCGATGATATCTGTTTGTGTTTTCTTCTTTTTTTGGTTCAGAGTTGTTTGATGTCTCTACCGCGAAATATGAGCCTCCTGCGTCTGCCTGCAACTGCGTCTCGCCAACGTCAGGGCTACCGAACAATCCCATCCCCGCGTGCGTGAACAATACCAATCCGATTAAATGATTATGAGAAACGGAAATTGCGTAATTGCCTTGTGTCTCTGCATGCGACGGAGATTCTTAACAACTCCAAGAGTCGGTGAAACCTTAGACAGCTTGTGGCACACACCTTCTGCCATGACCGATGTCGCACTGACCGTGGGAAGCACTGACGTTGTCGAGACGCAGTTGGTGGCGGTGGTTGAGAAATCTGTTCTTGATGGACGGAGGGACAACAATAAACCTGGTCCGTCATATTTTTATTTTTATTCTTAATTTTATTTCCACACGCTCTAGTCCTTGCCTCAGTTCCAGGTCAGCTCTTGCGTCGAGGGCATGGTGGATTCTGTGTGCCGTTGTGCCACAATGGCGGGGTGGTGCGACGGGGGAAAAGCGCTGACCACAATCGATATCGACATCGATAGCATCGCGTATTGCAAGAGGTGGGTAATAATTTATTTTTCCTCAGCGTAAGCTGTCACCCGAACGGGGTGCTGATCCGCTGGGTGGGTGGAAGGACCTTTTTTATATCTGAAACGGGGCCATCTGGTCGTGGCGAGAAATAAACCAACACATGATGTGGCGAGGTGAGGGAAGAGGTAATGAATCGGAATATTTTATGAACACGGGGAGGGGGCTGGCGAGCTTCAGTGAAACTCGCGATGTAGCGCAGGATGTCGGTGCCTGATAGTTATGAACGATGAATCCGTGTAATTTGTCATTCTTCCCAGAGTTATGGGCACTCAGAGAAAATATATTTTTACGACGGTTCGCATCGTAAACGAGAGCTAGTTTAGAGCCGGGTTTCTTCGGGCGAGAATTGCTCGTGCCCTAGTTGCTGATGGGCTCTAATCAGAGGCGTGTTTATTCTGCCGACGTTGATATTGAATTTATTTGATGGTTTGCAGAAAAAGGGGTGACAGCGGATTCCGTTTGGATTTCTAGATTGAGGTTGGGCCGGGGGTGAAGTGGAAAAGTGACTCACTATGAGGGCATTTCTCAATCAACTTGAACGGCGTTCAGTTCTTACATCATCAGGCGTGCGACTGTGCCATGCACATAAGGCCATGGATAGACCTCGATGGTGTCGGGAACAATGTCGGAGTTGAGGGACGACGATATTCGAAGGTTTGAGTGGTGTAGGATTGTCTTCCTTATCGTGTGGTCTCAACTAACAAGGCGGTACGACATTTTGTCGGCTGCTTTCAGTTGGTCGTACATCCAATTGATTTTTCTTGACTTGAGTGGCCCACCATAAGAGTTACTTAGTATGCTGAGGCTGAGCGTCGAAGATTTGGGCCTTAGCTAAGACTTCCAAGCGCGTCGCTTAGCCTAAGTCCGTCTCTCGGCGTTTGTGTATTTCTTCGTGTGGAGCACAGACGAGAGTAAGATGCCCTGTGGGAGTCACCGAGGAGTTTCCAATCAGAGCCGGTGTACACCAGGGAAGCGTGTTGAGACCTTTGCTGTTTATTATTTTCCTTGATGTCCTGCTTAAGAGAAAAGTGACGGACCCAAAACTCCATCAGCCATTCCTTGCTGTCGATGGAGGCATCATAAGTGGTGATCAAACGTGTCGCTAGCATTTGATGAGTGCGTGGATGTTTTGGAGGGGAATGGGTACCGCATTAGCCACAAAAAGACCGAGTTCTTGTGTTGCCCACTTAGGTCTATTGCAGGCACTTATTTGAATGGAAAAGGGCTTCCTAACTGCGAATAGTTCAATTATCTGGGATCTAGGGAACCTGTGATGACGATATCAACCATCGCATAAGAGTAGGCTGGATGAAATGGCGGGAAAACTCAGCCTTCTTTTGTGACCGAAAAATGCCCCCTAAGCTGAAAGGAAGGCTCTACACCGTTCACACACGGTACACAATGTTGAACAGCTTACAAAAATTATCGGCGACTGAGGTGAGGATGCTCCGCATGACACCAGGAGTAAAAGAGCTAGATAGAATAAGAAGTTCAAAGATCCGGGAAAGCCTTCACGTCAAAGAACCTATCGCTAAGAGAGTAAATCACGGCTTGCTCAGTTTGAAGGAGACTCATGTTCAAAGGAGACATCCTTCGAAAGTCAGTATCAATAAACGCTCCAACTCAAGCGCGAAAGAGAGGCAGGCCTAAACACTCATGGATCACACAAGTTCATGATCGGCCACAGTGATGAAGTGATGCGAGACAGGGAGGCCTGCCGATATTTCTTGAGGTCGAATCGGTGAACCCAACAGGCGGGCCAGTAGGGAAGCAGTAAGGAGGATCTCCGTCGAACAAGAAAAAGAGGATCACAGTTGGATTTATTACCTCAGTTGAAACTGAAGGAGGACAAGCATTATGCTGAAAAGTTGAGAGCACCATAAGCGCAAGATCATGAAGTAATCTAAATGAAATAACTCGTCCACCCTCGTTTTTCCTTAAAAGAATCGTTTTATCTTTGCACCATACATATTTAATGCCTTTCTGCTTTGACTTCATAAATAGCGCCTGTGTACGTTATAAGGGAATCATTAAGGAAAACCCCAGTACTGCAGCGGCTGCCTTTCCTGCGGCTGCCCTTGCTGCTGCTGCTACTGTTGTTGCCAATCACATCGATGGCAGTCGCTTGTACGTTGAGTTTATTTTTGTTGATCCCCTTTGCACTCATAATAAAAGAAGTCTCTCACTACCTGCTGCTCGTTGTGACGTTCTGTTAAAATAATCAAAGCGAGTTCTTTCACAGGAATGCTCATCAGTTTACCCTTAAGCCTACATTCGGACGCACAGTTAAATTTAGAGACTCGTTCATCAGCCTCACGACACGAATATGGAATGCCCTTCCCAGCCCAATATTTTCCCCAGAATACAATTCCTTGTGCGCCCGCAAGTTATAACAAAAAAAACATAAGCAGTAGTGAGTGAGTTTATTGTCTCAATAAATTTACAATATAGAATTCGGTAATAAGGAGAACTGCCGAAAGACACATTTCTCGTTGATATAAACCGAGGTTGCTAGACAAAAACTAAGGAAGCGGTTCCGCTGGAAAACCATGGACCTGCAGTGCTCGACCAAACATGTGGATGTCAAATAATATATTAATGGAAGCCCAAGATGGAGGCAGATCTGAACTGATAATGATTCCGAGATGCTGCCAATCACCTCCAGTTACACAGGCCAAGTCAATTTCTCTTTGCCTGGTTTGGGTGTTCGAGTTGTGCATATTCGTAAAAGCCTTAGCTTTGGAAAGTTTGGAGGTTAGCGGACTACCCTGACAATTGAAACCAGTTGATGCTTGTGACCAAGCGATTTAGCTGGCTTATACTGACTGTTTTAAGCTCATTGAGGTTGTTGAAGTAGTAGGCCCCTAGGTGTAAGTATCTACGACCTGCCAGCGCGTTACATGAGCAGAGTAGGTGATCTGTGGTTTCAACCACCTCTTCATCCATGCATTTTCTACAGAAGTCATTATAGGGGACCCCCAACCTACGGGCATGGGTGCCAATTGTGCCTGTGAGAGCGCTGAGTGAAGATCTGCTGAGTCTTAGCAGTTTGAGTGATCGTTTGATATTAAGCGATGGCCATATTTCCTTTGTGTTTAGACAAGTGGTACCTTCTAGCCATTTACGATTAGTGATGTTGATTGTGTGTATTTTTAATAGATTTTTTGGGTGGAAGATGTGCCACACCTAGCGAGTCCGTCGGCCTTGCAATTGCCCGGTATGTCACAGTGTCCCGGCACCCACATGAGGTGTATGTTAAAATGCTCAGTCATCTCGTTAAAAGACAGTCTGCAATTAAGGGAGGTTTTCGAATCATGCTTAACTTGATTGCGGCCTGACTGTCCGAACAGATGGTGATATCTCTTTTGGATATTACGTTGCTCTTGAGCCAGGACAATGCCTCCTTTATCGCAATGGTTTCTGCCTGGAATACGTTACATTGATCAGGGATCAGGTCTTGAGAATAGACACCAGCACCGACACCCTCGTCTGTCTTTGACGCATCAGCCAAAATTCCAGAGACTTTATTCAAGTTGTTTCAACAATCTTTTGTATTCCTTTTCCGTGTTGCCCATGACCCACTCTAACGTTGATTTGGGTTTTCCTCTGAGAATGAAGGTTACTCGAAGAGAGACGTGTAAGAAACATTTAAAGATTTTGTCTATTATAGGGTCTACAACTTAATTGGTTTGAAAAAGAAAACGCTCATTTAAGCATTATTCAACACATTTTTTCAGGCACAAAGTTCGACATATTGGAACAAAAATTATTGTTGTTTACACTTCAAATGAATGACATGTACTGAAATGACGTACAATGACAGTAGCTTTCCAACGCTTGTTCCAATGGAATAATACAAGCTACGCCATCTCTTAGCAAACCGCACGAAAGTCATAGACCCAATAAATGCCTTCAACTCCAATCATTGTCCTAGGTGGCGATGGTCATGTCGACTGACTTTCCAGCTCAGCTTGGGCTAAAGAAATATTTCATTCGGGGTCAGTGACGCGACACAACATGAAACGATAGAAACCCACATCAAACCCAATCTGGTCCAGTCACCATTTGCCGTCACTGTAGGTATCACAATGAACCTGCATGGTTTATGTGTGCTGGTAAATTCAAAAGCAGCCCCGCTACGGACCTACCTAATTCACGTGGCGCCCAATACTGGACACCTTTCCGTTTCTCGTCTTATGTGCCCTTCTCAGCTGGATCAAGCAATAGCAGATAAAACCTTAGCCACACCATGTGCCATCGATAAAATCAAAGCAGCGCAAGGTATGTAAACTGAGTCCCGAAGTGTTGTAAATATCAGTTTAAGCAGAGAACCAAATAAAAGACGTGTGTTTCGTTGAACTGTTAAATAAAGAAGAATATTCGAATACTTTGACAACATGATACACAGAATCAGAAATGTAGTATGATAGAGACGCCCAACTTCTACCTCCCTCGTCATTTAAAATTTTTGACAATCATTTTTCATATCGTTTTCTAAAGCCAAATTGACCAATCAGATAACGGCATTTACTTTATTTCGTGAATAACTGTCAAAAATTCATGAATAACTGTCAAAAAGTCGGGGGTCTATCAGCTGTGAGTCAATTTAAGGACTTTTGAGTCCAGTACTTCATTCTCCTTATTTCAATTTGTTGTTGCATTCTCAAAAAAGTTTCTGGATTTTGCCACAACCTGATAGCTTCTTTTTTGTGTCCTTTCACCCCAGAAGCACTGGTAGACGGCAGATTTTCTGTTGGCACCGCATCATCCCTCAAACATCAAATCAAAAAGCATCAAAACAAATGAATTAAATGAAAATAAATGTTACTGTCTTAGTTTTAATTTAAGATCATTGCAAAAGAATTGGAATGATTTCTGCATTAACGTAAGCCATTTCATCAATATGCTAAAAATAATAATTCTAGTTGAGACTAACATAGATGAATAAGAAAAAGGACTTTACAGGATAGATGGTTTCCAAGCGGAGTTCCTGAATCGAGATAAACGTAGAGGGGGCGGACTTCTAATGTTGATAAGTAATGACTTACAATATGTACGATTAACATCTGAAAGTGTGTCATATGAAAATAACCAAATTCAGATTAAAGAAGACAATAAGTACAAGTATGTAATAGGGATATATAGACCACCAGATTACAGCCGAAAAGCGTTTATTGAAAAATTCGGAAACAACGTTGGACAACTGGAAAAAAGGACGAGATTATGGTAATGGGTGATATGAATATCAATGTGAATGATTTGGAATTGTATGGCGTAAAAGAATATCTTGAGATGCTGGCGTCACAGGGGTTGACTAATGTGATAACGGAGTATACCAGAGTAGACCCGAAAACAGGATCAAAATCAACGATTGACCACATCTTAACGAACTCTATACAATATCAAATCAAGAAGACGGGCACAACGTATGCTTCAATAACCTCGATTCTGCAACAACTACGGGAGAAGGCAGCTTAATTGTAGTGTACCAGAAGTCCTCAATACACTTCCACAGGAGCTAAAAAACATCAAAAACTTAACAACTAGGAAAAAAAAACATACAGCAATTTTTCCTAAACAAGAATTCAAATATGTAGCTTCTATTTCAATCTAATAATCTTAATTTTTAAAAACCAATTAACTTATCCATGGATTGTTTTCAAATAATCAAATGTTGAAATTCATTTAAACTAAGCTTGCTTCCTAAAGTTAATTATACAATTTTGAAGCTCGATCTTCTGCAGAAAAGCCTTTACAAGGCTTCGCGGAGACATATAACTATTGTAAAATATTCTCTGAAAATAAAAATGAATTGAATTGAATTGAAAATTGAAAGTCCTTGCATTTTTAGGACCATAATTGAGCTTATCGAAATGCTGATAAAAAATTAAAGCTGTTTTAACTTTCACTTTGTTTTTCGTTCAGATTTGCGTATCCAAATATTTGCCTGGTCTTTTGGGAATCGAAAAAATTTCACTTGACTGTATTTTCTGTCGTCTTATTATTTGCATTGCAACCAAATATTTCGCAAATTGCCATTTGAATAATATTATAAAATTCCACACACATTTTTTCACATAACTGCTAAAAGGCGCGAAACTGAATATGCATTTACAACTGACACATTTGTGAGATACACATGACATAACAAATTAAAAAATGGTAAAGATGCGGTTCGGGAATATGATGCCTTGTATTCTGTGTAACATGCTTTGACAGTAATAGTTCCTGGCTAATATGATTTCAGTACGAACGAATTTAAAGAAGCTGACTCATAGAACATACAATAGCTTATGTATGACTAAACTGGTTTCCAGTTGCGCTCCTCCATGGCAACATGGTCCTAAGCTGGATGTGTAGACAATTGGCTGGGCTCATATCACTCTCATGGCTAAGTGGTTGAATCGTGTCCTCCGCGTGTCTTACAATCGCCACCACCACGGATGTGACCAACAATCGCAACGAACATTTCTCTCTTGGGCAACCAAAGTCCTCTTCTTCATCAGGGATAAATAGGGGCTTACCCTAACTTCATTGGCTTCACATTCTGATGCAAAACACTCCACCCAATCTATTGAAAACGATCGGAATCTTAAGAAGAACATGCAGTATACATTTTCAGATCTCGTCTACAGAATGATTTGAATCCGGAGAGACTGCCTCATAAGCTTACGACATCTGAGCACAGTTGAACCGACTATGACTGATGTCCACTCGGACTACAGACCCACAAATCAACATGGCGCCCGGCGCTGGACACAGTAAGCAAGACGTCGGAAGAAAGGCTTGTAACCCTGTCATTCTCTTCATTTCTTTTCTTTTCATCTAAGATCTTCATACGTAAGCAAAGGACTGGAGCCTCACTCTAGTCGCCACCTGTCGCACCCTGTGCCATGGTGAATGATGAAAATCAACGAAGCGAAAAGTTCCCATCTCCCCATCGCCTAGATCTTATTATGGTACAGAGAATACCTTAAATAAAATTGTCTTTCACAATTCGACTTTCTCTTTCGTCTCCTCTTACTCGGATGGCTCCTTGATATGCTTCCTGTTCCCACTCACCTCGGCCCTCCTCCAGTTCGCTCCGAATTGCATTCGACGGCATTCACTTGGAAGCCAGTGTGCGTGTGTGTGTGCGCATCGCCCTTTCACAGGCGAATCTGGAAATTCCCGAAGCATAAGCATAAACTTCTCCTGCATTCTGGCATCCTTCATGGCAGGATTCCATCGCTAGACTAAGCCAATGGTGTCATAATTCAAAACGGATCTGATTACGCCGTCACTGCGTGTCGATTGGGGAATGCTTTATGGACGTGTATTCCAATTCGTAGATATTTATGCCACCGCTTCGCATTTTTTCTTTCTCGTGATTTACACCACGTTTCGGGGATTTGTTTTCATTGTGCAGTGCGCGCGACACCACCCTTTCGCTGCTGCAGAGGGCGCGGGGGCTGTGTCGCCTCGGTTATGTCTTGTGTTTATTCTCTCACCCGTTTATCCTTCGATGTTTTATGTTTATCGTTTTATGGTCTTCACCTTGAGTGGATAAAAAATTAAAATGCTCATTCGCATCGGGCACGTATTCGGTTTTGATGTTCGTTTCTAGGTCGTGGATGGGGATGTGGCTGTGGATGCGACTCAGATGAGCTGGCAATGTGTGCTGGTCGGATGTTGGCATGCATGTGTGTGTTTTACTGCTGAGCTGAATCAATTTTAGTGCCTCTCAGCACCAGGATCTGCATGTAAACATGTTATAGCATTTTTATGAACATTTTTGTTGAGACAAGTCATCGGTTTGCTTTCGTTCCAGGGGAACTATTTGTTGTGTAATGTGATGTTCATTGTAATTTACTTTAGAAGAGCTCCACCTGAGGCGTGGGTCTTATTGACTTTCGCGACATTTTCCGTTTGTTAGGAGGACATTTAAGAGTACTTTGGAACTGCTATGAACGTTTTTTTTTTGTTCATTTCTACGATAGTTGAAGTGGCTGCCGTGGCAGTCTGTAAAACAAATAGTCCATGAAGTTGGAGTTTCCTTATGTTGATGTCTTACCCCACTTGTGTAGTCCACAGCAAAGCAATCGTCCTCTACTGCGATACTGCACAAGCTCGGAGTCGAAGTCGAAATGGAGGACACCTCCATGTGCACATGGCGGCAATTACCAGGGTGTCTCCTTCACTTCAAAGGCAACCCTTTGCGAAGACTGCAGCTGCTGCCTGAACAGTTGCTGATGCATCTGGTGTCGTTCGTCTGCAATGACACTGTGAATGTTAGTTTTTCCCCGCAGACCTTCTCTGAGCCCGATTCGACACTAACATCTGGTACATCAACCGAGTTCCATCCACAAATGGCACAGAATGTGCTTTCTTCTGCTGTCCAGTGAAAGCCATTTGTACAGTTTGTGTACCTCAATCTCCTCTGCCTCCAAGTATAGTCTGCTGGTAGCATCATCAACTACAAGGTGGCCAGAAAAGAACGATAGGAAAATCGGTTGAAATAAAACAATAATTGTGTGAGCCATAAAATGATGCTAGATTTATTTTAAAGCTAAATTCATGCCATTATAAACCGAATAGACAAGCATTCAAATGGCCACCTGGCTTCGGTGGCAGCGATTCAAGGCGTCGGTCCAATTTTTGGTGACTCGGCCAAGGCAAAAAAGCGCTTCGATTGTTGGCCTTGGTTCACTTAGTCTACGCTACGAAATGATCGTGTCAAATGGAACGATCGCAGCGTCTAATTGATGAACCCTAGTCGTGAGATGACCCATTTGCCAAATTTTTCCTCCACAACTTCGAGCTTTGCGTCGCTTGTATGACATGCAGCACGTTCTTCTGTGAACTACAGCTTGGATTTAGAGATTTGGCCAAAGTCGATTAACATCCCCCTGTAACGGTGTCTCCCTGCCCAATTCGAAAACAGTGAGTCTTCGTGGATTCAATGATATTTGATCGAACACTTGTGGATTGTGTTCGCAGAGATGGCGCCAGTGTTTCTTGTTGGCATGGTTTTCGATACCGTCGTACGGATTTCTCACTTCACACCAATCTCTGTCTAGGTTGCAGCTTAAGGTCAAAAGAGTGTACCCAGGCTCACAAATGGTATGGCAAACCTTACTGAATATTTTTGATTTACCACTCCTAGGTCACCCAGCAAATTCCACGGGTTCTATGCACATTGCTTGTGTTCCCACGCATTCTTTGTTACATCTTTCAACTGAGTCCAAACCGCCCCGCGATTCCCCAAACGGACAACTTTCATAATTCATGACTTTAGCTCTCTTACTGTGATCTCGAGAGATGACGAGTGATTACTTTGGCGGATGCAAAAAAGTACACGTTGCAGAAGTTCGTACGGCTGTTAACATACGCCGATGGCATTGACGTGTTTGTCAGAACACAGCATTGAGACTGAAGCAGCTTAAATGGGTCTGGCGGTGAATGAGGGAAAAACAAAGTTACCGCTGTCCTCAAGAAAGGACCTACAACATCGACGTCTTGGACAGACCGTAGCAATGGCCAGCTATAACTTCGGGATGGTCAATGACCTCGTCTACCTGGGCTTCGCAGTAAATAGTACTAACAACGTCAGTACCGAGAGCAGAGTAACGCCGTGGTTTTGGGCTCAAAAGGCTATAGAGCTATTTCTCGAAGGATCAGGCTGTCGTTGTATAAGACCTTGATCATCCAAGCCCTGCTGTACGGCGTGGATGCCTGGACAATATCCTTGATGTCCTTGGTCTATACGAGAGAAAAGTTCTGCATTCGATCGTTGGTCCGGTTTGCGTTGACGGTTTTTGGAGGCGAAGATTCAACCATGAGCTGTAAAGACTGTACAGCGACATGAGCCTAAGCAGGTGTCTACGGATCCCACTCCTAAAAAGGTGCCTGGGCCATGTAAATGTTATGGAAAAAGTGCGAATGTATGGGACAACAAGAGAGGACGCCCGTGTTGAACGTGCCGCCCACAAGTGCAGATGATCTTCAGCTAACCTGATGTGCGACACTGGGGACAGCTAATTGGTGAGGCTTGTTGGTCGAGGCCCATGTCCACCCTGTTGCTTGCTTTCGGAAGAAGAGTTCATCTTGGCTGATTGTGGACTCTCTGGGGAGAGGCATGTGTAAGTTGCATCTATAGTCTGCTCCTATCCCACTTTTCGAATTAGACCCGTAGGTGTGCCCACTTAGGGTGTCATTCAATCAAAATGGGCTGAAACATTCTTCACTTTTACACACACAATGATTTCCTATTTTTTGTTGAAGTCAAGGCTGGGTTGGTTAGTCGTTTAGCAATATCCATATTCCTTCAAATCTTTAGCTGTCCCGATATGTGGGTACGCTGGGAAGGGGGCTGCTAGTGTATTCACCGGCACTCTTAGACCATGTTGGTCGATTGTGATACCTACAGTCAGACTACTACCACTGATTAACCACTCCAGTGCCTTTAATTCTATCCCAACAGAAAATGGTTACTAGACCAGGTTTGAAAACGATGTAAAAGCGTACTGACTTTTCTTTCGAACAGCGGACCCCCACTAACTATGGGCAGACACTTAACCAAATGCGCCAACCAGTCTGTATGTTACCTTCTTTAAAGATAAAGGTTCTTTGGCGGCCTTGAGCTTGTCTTACAGTCCCAGGCTCAATATCAACTCGTACAAGATGAGGTAGTAGGATTAATAGAATTTTCAAACCTGCAGTTGGAGTGATTCTCATCGCTCCTGCTGTTCAAATGTACGCTAAACTCAGTAGCTTGTTTCATTTGTTGATGGTCCGTCTTTGTGCGCATTTCTTCCACCAAATTACAGCACCAAAGAATATGGTTGGTCGTGTTTGTGTTGAGGCTTTTTGGAGAAGGACTGCACAGCGACATGATCCTAGCCAGGCAAATACAGATGCAATGCCTAAGATGGATATGTAATGTAGAGTGGTTGGACACCACAGCTCTGAAGAGTTCATCTTCAATTCCGACCCATTGGGACAACGCAACCAAGGACGTGCTCGAACGAGAAGGCCAACAAAAGGGGAGATAGACCTCAACTAACTTGACGTGAATTAGAGGCAGCTGGCTATAGATCGTGCCAGCTGGAGAGGCTTTTTGCTTGAGGCCCAAGTCCACCGCGGACTGTGTAGCGCCATTAGAAGAAGGAGAATATGGTTGGCTTAGTCATTTTATTGTCTATCTCCGCAAGATCATTTGTGATTTAAGAACCCGGTTGAAAAAATAAGGGTCCTTCCTCTTTAAGCTAGAAATTCATCAAATTTCTCCAAGTGTCAAGAGAGACTGCAGACACGTCCTTTGAGAGGACCATTTATCTCTGACGGGCTTGATTTCCAAACGCAACATCTGACCTGACAGTCGTTTAACTATCAGCGATGCCGTGGTCAAATCCGCGTACCGATTCTCGTTCAGGAAGTTGAGTTATACTCTCCTTAACCAAACAAGTTTGACACATCGATGCAAAGAATGAATTCACGCTTCAAGACCCATCCAACCCCTCGTCCATAATCTCTCTGCATTGAACAATCCGCTTGATCCCCTGCCCAGTCAGGCGGTCGCCTTTGTGCAGAAGTCTGACAACCAGCAAGTGGCTACGAGAATCCTTATTGCCGTCAGAATTGTAAACAAATTACTCCCAAGTCCCAAATCCCTCTTGTGGGTTCCTTCAAAATTTCTTCCGAGAAGCACACTCCTCAAGGATTACTCCTCAACAATTCTGTCCAACCACACAATCGAACAATTTTGCACCACTTTCCACACAACCGCCCTCTGTCCACATCCATTGTCCACCGCGTACACACACGCTCCCTTTCATCGAGAGTCCATGCATGAATTCAATTCGACGGAACTTTCAGTGGACATGGTTGAAAACTTTCGCAACTCATCCGGCAGTATGTGCCAGCCCTCCCACCCACCACCTGCATCACGCTCTACACGCATACCTCCCACCATCCAAAACCAAACAGCCATCTCATTGGCTTCCTGCTCCCATGGTTAAACGAAAAACTACTGAAAGGCCATTGCCTTGTCCAATTTTAACCTACTTCCAGCCGGCCAGAGACGAGAGGCAAAGTTTGTTTGTCCACTGCGATAAGGCGGCGCAATCTTATGAAAGAAACTTTCATCTTTTCGAGGAAGTTACTCAAGCGAAAAAGTAAAACACGAAAACAAAACAAACTCAACGGCCAGACCCCCCAGGACTTCCTATTCACTTATAAATTGTGAAAATGCAAACTTTCCAGCTAACCAGCCAACGGGGTGGCATCCCCTACGCCCTTCCCCCCGCTGGCTTAATTGTCAGCAAAATTCACTTCCATATGGTGACGGGCCGGCCGCAAAGGTGCTCTGGCAGCGGCGGCGGCGCGTCGGGGGCAGGGATACGCTCCTCGGGAAAACAAATGTTTTGGTTGTCCACTAATTGAAACCAAATAAAGTGACTTCGGCACATAGCTGGTTTAATCATCCACGCCACAATGCAGCTTATTCAAATCTATGTGACAGTGACGGTGGCTGTGTGTTCCCCTTCGATTTGTACAGATTCAGCATCCCCCTTCCTGGTGGGGGTGGCTGTGAGTCAACTTAACGAAACGAATGTTTCCAGCATCCTCCTTCGGTGTGTGTTGTCAAAGCTTGGCTACAGCTTGTGGATGATCAACATGTTGCCCGCAGCATTGTTGCCTATAAAAAGTGTTGAATAGCTTTTACTCTCTCCCTCTCTCTCTCTCCGTGAAGTTTGCTAGAAAAGCTCTGAGAGTCAACGCGCATGAATGAGAGAGAACTGAACTTTTGAATGTTGCAGGTGTTTATTTTTGTTTAGTCACCGCCGCCGCCGCCACCGTCGCCGTGCCGTTTCCACACAAGCATCCCTCTCTGGGGCGATGTCAAAACATTGCTCCTGCAGACGACACAGGATTATCTCAGTGAAGTTCCTTCTCTCGGGGGGTGCGTTATTTTCCTTCATTCCTCTCTCCGCATGACGTCCCCTCCACCAACCACACAGCAAAATATTACCCACACGCTGTAACAACGATTGAAGGTCGACCATATCTGCGGGCAGTAAATATAGAAAAGCTCCCTTCCGCTACCAATCACCCCCCCGGCCAACAACTCTCAGCAGGACACCTTGCATGCAGTTGCAACGAAAAATTTGTTTACTCAGCCCCAGGGTGCAGATAAAATGTTGAAACTTCTTGCTGCCACCCATCCACCGGGCAGGTGAACCACTTAAGCAGCCAGCCAGCCCTCCACCCACAGCCCGCCTGCACCTGGAGAGAAGGGCTGCATCTGGCGAGACAATGGACGCCACCGTGATAACAAGTCCAGGTTCTTGTTCACCGCTAATCTCTTTCCAGCGAACAATGGCCAAGAAAATTTGTCCCTTCATAGAGAGCGAAAACAAGAGAGCACACTCTCGCACAGTTTACGCCTAACTTAGTCGCTTAATGAAAAGCCGTCCTCAAGGGGTGCGCCCTTGTCGGCACCGAAATAATGTTATGAAGCAAAGTTATGAACTGCATGGTTGTTCATCTCCTTGTTGTGTGCTTGCGTAGCTGGCTGGAGCTGGGGGTGGCTCTCTCTTGCTCTCACCCTCTGTTGCTCCTTCTCGGTCGGTTTTATTGGTTGCAAAAGTTCAAGGTTATGCAAAACACCCTCAGCCCACCCCTCATCTGGTGTGCTGGCATCCTTCGTCATATTACGTCTAATTGCGGCAGATTTACAGCAGCCACAACAACAATCACAGGACGTGGCACAAGCACAGTGAGCGACGCAGGACGACAACGAGGACGAACTTGAAAGTGTTTCATCGTGAGCAGCGTAGTCGGTGTCGTGTCTGTCGACGTCGCATTTTGTCATACACATCGTCCTGGCCCGGCGTATCCTTTTCATTCATTGTCAGCTTATTTTTATGCAAATTCAAATTGTCTGCTGGAAGTCCATGTATTTTTTTTTTGCCATCCTCCTTCACCGTTTGCGCGTCTGTCGCCCTGCGTGTTTGCGGTGCGCCCGCCCCCTCCCTTGTCGTCCTGTGCTTGGTGTTTGTACTTCGTCAGAGGATTGCCGTCGTCTCTGCTGCGTTTGTTCTTGTTAGCTCGGGTTGGGGGTGCTGCCCACCCTCGCCGGGGTCTCGATGCCGGACAAAGGGGTGGATGATGAGGAGGATTCTGTTCGCCCTCACGAGTATTATGTCCGATTTTTAATTGAAACAGTTGTGTGGAATGGCTCGCGCCAATTCCCGCCCCAGCTGGTGGGTGCACGAGATGACGGTGGGTCGGGTGAAATAAGTTGATGTTGAGAAATGGGGTCATGGTCGGTGTATGACTGCACGCTGGTGCTCTTGTGGTGATGTGGTTGGTATTCATTTCGCCACGGATGCACAAAGAGGACCTCTCGCGTTGCATTTTGTATGAAATTTCCCAACCAACACGGTGACTACAGCGAAATAGGGATGGGTTCCGGAGATGATTCTTGCCATTTTTTGCTTGTTCTCGTTTCGTCATCTCGTTTGTTCCGTTGGGGGTGGCTGTGGGTGGTGGTGGAGTGATGATGGTAATGCGCAGTTAAACGAAGGGCATTTAATTTTATCTGCGTTGAATTGGAAATCGATTATGTGGTTGGGATTAAGGACAGAAAGGTCGGTGGGGTCGCACTAGAGCGTCCTATTTTCCTCTACACAGTCGCACCGAGTTTCTGCTTGCATTGTGTTGGGTTGGTGGGCAGGGTGGGGGTCAGCTTTTGGTCATGCAGCGTGGAATAATGAAGAGGAATGCAATTCAACAGTGTTCGAGGTGAAAGTGTGAAGCTAATTAGCCGGCCTAAATTTACTATGTTCGGCAAATGAAACGTGCGCGAGTGCAGTCGTTGTAGCGCGGGTACGTAATCCGAGCGACAGTGTGAATTAATTTGCACTCAGGGGACTTAAGGGATGATTGTGTGATTGCACAGGATTTGCCTAATCGATTCACTGATTAGGAGATTTGTTTCGGAGGGCGGGCGGCAGATGAAATGGTCACTAGACTGAACATAATCCACATTGGGTGAAGTGTGTTTGTTTTCTTTATTTAATTGATTGGTACCCCCGACAGTTCCTCAGTACATTAAGCCATGTCTGGTTCTAGGATGGTTGCTGCTACACTTTTTCAATCGGGTGGTCATTTAATGCTTTTATTTATCACCTACTTACTAATCAGGCCGACGACTCCTGCCCTCCATCGTTGACGGTACGGGGACCGCTTCTTCCAGGAATCAAGACCAAGCCGCCCTGCGTCGCGATTACTTGTGTTCCAGATTTGGTGTTCCACTCCTTCACAACCCAGGAGGCTTGGATTCGAAGACTCTCTTACTCGGAGCATTGATGTCCTTGCGATCGATGTATTCAAGCCCGTTGAATTTACGACTTTTTGCCTACCACATCTGTGTGCAGCTCGGTTGTGTCTTCTCCTCCAGTCACTTTCCTCGCAGGCGGGACCATATATCCGCCTCAGAATTCATCTTTCAAACGCGTCCATCAGCTCTGCTGTCGTTTTTGGAGTTCACATCTGCCCCGATGTAAACGAACGCCTTTACTACCTCGAAATTGTATCGGTGGATGAAGACATCTTGTCCTAGGTGGTATGTGATGGAGTTTCTTGGTATCGACCTTAAGACAAGCCCGCTTTGTCTCTTCTTCAATTGCCTCGAACTCTTCCACTATGGCACCTTGTGAACGCACGACGATTTCGATCTCATCAGCGTAACCCAACAGTTCGACTGACTTGTAGAAGATGTATTTTTCCTGTTTACAGCTGCCCACTAAATTGAAGAAATCACACTACAGCGCATCTCCTTTCCTCAAGGAGGTGCAGGTTTCAAGCGGTTATGAAGCCCTAGATGTTGTTTGAGTTCACTGCAGATCTTCGCACGCTTGTGGACCGCCAGAGCAATTCCACCCACTTCCGTCTCAATGCTGGCAAATCCCGGATCGCCCGCTCGCTGCATTCAGCCAAGCACGTCAACGTCATCCGCGTATGCTAACAGCGGGACTGACCTGTTGGTTGCGAGTGTTTTGCACGATCTTCTCAAGAATGGTGCTGAACGAGTTACTGCGAGTCATTGATGCGAGACATTGATGATTTCAGATAGAGCACAGCCTGGCTGGTTTGTGTATAGTTCGTCTGCCTGGAAGTCGAGGAGTAGGTGCTGAATATTCTCAGACGGACGCATATCAAAAAGATCTTGGCAATTGTGAATTTCCTTGCCCTGAAACTACATGACTAAGGAGTCCTTAATCTACTTCCGACATTTTTTTTTTCTCGAAAAGTGCCACCGCTGTTGGGGCCTCGTAGATTGCAACGGAGATTCGTTTTTACTCTTCGGTTCTCGAACTAGAAGGTGCTAACTAGGAGTGTTCATCTGCTCAATGCGACCGATTGAGTGTAATTTACCGAATTCTGCCTTCCGGACTACATCACCTTCCTTATAGATTTTCTGGCTGTACCCGCGACGATTCTCCATTTACGATTCTATACTTTGTTAATATTTATGTGCCATACTTCGATTTATACTCCATCTGCTGAGATGAGATTTCTCCGTGCTGTTGTGGGAATTACTAGTCAGGAAAGGATGAGAAACACGCGCTGCCCGAGGAATTCAACGTTGAGCAGCTCCTTCTTCGAACGGAGAGTTCTATGCTTCGGTGGTGTGGTCATGTGGCACGAATGTTCACACCATGACGACTTCCGAGGCGAGCATTGGATGCGATTCCATCAGGAAGGCCACCGCTTGGCAGACCCAGGACGAGGTGGTTGGATCGAGTCCAAAAACTCGCCTGGTCTCGCTTGGGAATAGCTACCGATGAGTAAGTGCCAATGGCGGAGGATCAAGTTGCCTGGAGATCTCTCGTGCGTGGTTTACCCCGCGACCCCTTTAGTGGAGCATGCGGGTCAGAAGATGATGATGATGAACTTCTTGCAGATATTAAAATGGTTTTTCTACAACTGCTAGTCAACTTTGCAATGTCGCTGTTGACAATTGACAGATTGACATGTGGTTGTGTAAGTATTTCCTAAAGTCTGCACATTTTTGTCTTGCAGCCACGATGAGGTACTGTGCGGCGTCTATATTTTTTTCCCATTCGCACCAATCTGTGTCTGGTTGGTGGCTTAAGGCCCAAAGGGTGTACTCACGCTCAAACTTTTCCACGGCGTGACGAATTGTCTGCCTGCACATCGACTTTACACACACGGCTGGATGTCAGTGGTATCTTTGAAAAAACTATCATCGCCATTTGGTTTCCGTTTATGATTTCCCATTGCTTAGAGAGAGATGGCTGGGACCACTCCGATCGAGAATGGCGATATAATTTCCCAGATTTGAGAAAGAGACTGGAAACTGCTGAGTCGATAGACCTCATAAAACGCATTGTGCTTGTAGCGCCACCATGTTGAAATTGGACCTTTTCCCTGCTGAGACAGGGACGGGATTTGGTTTCATGATGTACACCAGAAACAATTTGAGTGGCAAAATAGCCTCACATGGACTTAACCGGGTCCATAGTGTTACCACGAATTCTCTGAAAACAGACAAACTTTGAAAAGAATGAGTTCGAAGCATGCGACTGACTCGTGTTAGCCAATTCTGGAGAGTAGCAAAGAATGTGAACTACAACCTCCCAAGCTTTAAATACACTCCTTAACCACCCTTGGCGAAGTCCAACGTCCACGGTGAAAGGTGTTGACTTAGCAACGTTTACCAGAACACATCTGTTACAGTGTGTGCATAGAGACTGTATGGCCCTCAGAAGAGGACCATCAATCCCATACTCCCGCAGAACGCTCCAGAGTTTCGTATTCCTTTTCCAAGTCAAACAAAACAGCTATAGATGGGCTTGGCATACTCCCAAGCCGTCTCAAGTACCATTCTTAGAGTGAAACGCTGGTCGGTTGTACTTCTACCGGATAGCCGCACAGTTCATCCCCCATCCTGGGCTCGGCCATAGCTCGTTTCCAAGACCTTGGCGTAGACTTTCCCCCAAGAGACTTAAAAGAGCTATGCCACTGTAGTTGGAGCAATCTCTTCGGTCCCCCTTCCTGAAAAGTGGGACAATCATCCCAGTTTGCCAATCACCAGATGTCTCACCACGTCCCCAGGTCACTTTAATGACACGAGAGAGCTATAAAACTCCCTCTTTACACATTGCCTTAAGCATTTCTGGCCGGATTTCATTTCGGCGGATTTGCCTAAGATCTTTCATAACTTTGTTATAAAATGTTAACCTTTGTTTGTAGAATAAACATACGTTCTTTCGATTTCTTGACACCGATACCCCTCTCGCTGCAATGCTATTGCGAATGTGCTATTTTCGTTACATTCGTTATGTCGAGTGTCAACTCTTTTTCTCGTGTCTTATATGGAGACACGAAAGCATTTGAAGAAGTGTGCGTTATATCGATCATTTGTTAGACCGGACCACCACTGCATGGGAACGCTTATGGAATCAAGTCGCTGTCTGTCCCTCTATCTGCAGCTGTAGATTCTAAGTCCTTTGACATGAAGACATGAAATTCGGACCGAAGACGTATCTCAGTTGTCCATGTCCACACATGCGGACATTTTTTTTAAACATGTTCTATAATATAACTTTATCCCTTCACTCCCTTCGTACTTACCTGGTTTAAGATTAGTTTGTAGTAAGTTAGGTTAGGTTAGGGGGTGGCGGCACGGGCTCACATAGACCTGTTGGTCCATAGTGCTACCACTAAACAGAGGAAACCTAGTTGTAGTCTTTATTTAATCAGAATGTTTCAGGGGTATATCGAGTTTTGGCTAAAGCCGGACAGAAACAAAGAAGATGTTTACAGTTTCTGCATCTATCAGTGGCAATCAGGCCTAGGCAGTGGCCTGTAATGTATGTTGTAGTACACCTTTTTTTTGACGTTAACAAACTACCCTAAACTAGGTATGACGGCCATAGGTTGCGGTTGCTCAGACATTGACCGACTACTGCTCCCATGCGGGTATGCGCTTTACCCTTTCTACCCAGAAACTAAAGAGTTCGACGAGGGAGTTCCTTCGGCACCCAGCCACCAGAATTGTCTTTGCTGCATTGCATGCTATGCTGCCTTGATAACGCCGTACTGAACCGAAGGAAACCTTCCTCAGCTACCGAGTTCATCGGTCTGGCGGTATGATCTTCAGGATATCTTCAGGAAATTGTCCACTGTTATTCGCCAGCATGGAAATATAACTTTCTGCACATTCTGGGGTTCTATAAAGGCGAAGGCGAGCCCTAAGACAGTCCCTCTCAAACCAAATCTTTTCCAGCAAGCTTGCACTCACGTTGAACCACACTGGACAGCCATCGGTGAGCATTAGCTTGATGCGGCTCAGATTACCTTCATCCTCGCATCGAGTTGCCTGTTATAAAACAGTCTCTTTGTAAGAGCAAAAGCGCCTCGGGCCCTGGCCAGAGCAGCATGGTCTAGCCAGATTGCCAAGCATCTAACTACAGTCCCTTGCGCCAGTGGTTTCCCGTGTCGTCCAACAATTGAGAACTTTCGCCAATTCTTTTCCGTATCCGCCGAGGCCTTATACAACGGGTCCTGAGCAGTATTGTTTCCGGTTTTTATTCAACTTCGAGTGATCGCAATCTCTGGTGAATGAATCGAAGTCACCCTGCACGAGAGTGGGGATGTCCTCGATCTTTTTGCCTGATCTGTGCACGATCAAGTCAATTACATGCGGAAGCGACACGACATACGCAATTACATGAGGACGGGAGAGAGCTTATCAGATCGCTCAAGTAAATGTTGAATAGACCATTTTGTACACCAAAATTTCTCCTGTGGAGGTTACGTTGCCATTCTTGACGACGAACCGTCTGCCGGTAAGCATGTTACACAGGAGGTAGAGGTAGTGGTTGACTAATGCCTCGCCGATTGAGCTTGTAAAAAAGTCCTTCTAACCATACGGTGTCAAAGGCCTTCTCCAGGCCAGTCAGACAGGCACCCGTACATTGTTCCTGGCTCTTGTTCCATTGGACATCCAAAACCAGTTTCCACACGACGTGAATGGTGTCATGCCCCTTGTCCCTAGCCCAGTTGATGATAGCTCTATTTCTTACCTCCTCGAATACCTTGCTGATGTCCGGAAGGAGACTAACTGAGCGGAGGTTACAAGGATTCGAAGAATCGTTTCCTTGGATTTTGAGTACCGTTTTGGATCTCGCGCGATCATCAGCGCCTAATAAGTCGTCATAAAAACTTGGTGGCGCAGACGACATTTATGACATTTGACACAGTCAGCTGTTGGCTTCGGTTTGGTTATAGTGGCTGACTGCCTTAAGGGTAGCCACACTTAAGCCAAAAAGCCCGTTGTGTTAACACAAGTTCTAACAGATCCTAGAGTGCGAAAAGTTCACTTTTGCTGAAACTACTCGTACTTATTTCTGTCAAGTCGTGGAAAAATGGAGCGTAAAGGTGACTAAAAAAAATTCTAACATCTCAGCTCACGTCACACCATAAGCTAACTGCATATCAAAATTCATCCACCCGTTTAGTCGTGATCTTAGATCAAACATCCAAACTTTCGCATTTATAACCCATATTAGTAAAATAAGGTAGAGTTGGTGGTTGTGTCTCCTCCCTCCCTCGACGCCTAGTTCATGTGCCAAATATTGTACATCGACATCCATGTCGCCTCAGCATCACGCTTTGTGTGCGTTCTTCAAACCCACATGCATGCGGTCCACAAGATGCTCGATGTCAAGGCTCCTTCTGCAACCCCGCTCAGTCTCACCGTCATCGACGTAGAATTCAATTTCCCCTCAGAACGCCAGCCAGTTGACCCCATTCGCAAATCAAATTCAAACAAATTGCCTGTCATCAGATATTTCCAACGCACGCATATGTTATCCTTGCGATGCCTCCCAGCGATTAACTGGCAGAACAATTGATTGTTAACAATTAACAAATTGCCGAGCCGTTAACAAAATCAATTTTCAGTGAACAATCAAAATTAATTGTTGAATACCTTGCACAGTTATATTTTGTGGAATTTTTTTGCTGCGGCTTGAAATCCTTAATTGCAATTAATTTAAACCGATCGACTGACAGCGAACACGGGCGTATGCCCTCGGGACACGGGTTCGGTCGTGGGTCCAGTGCGGAGAGCCTGACATTGTGGGATGCAAACACAGATAGTCAGTCATTAAGGGTTCATTAAAAAAATATTTAGGCACTGCACTGTGGCTGCGACTGGCCGCTTCGTCCCTCCGGAGACGAATGGTGACCCTTGTGACATTTTCCGTTTTAATTGCAGTTGGGTTCCTTTGGAGTCCGTCAGGAAAATGAGAAATCTCCAGAGGCAGAACGGAAGCTCTTGCACCGAACTGTGATTGCATCTGGAGGACTTTGCCGGGCACTTGCCATGTAATTTGTCGAACGGCTGTGCTTTGTGCACGAGGAAATGAAGTAATTCAAGCAGCGGATGGGTAATGAGGTGGGGGTCAGGGAAACAGTGACTGCGTAGTTGTAGTGGTCATTGGATAATTACGATATCTAATTAGGAAAATTCTTCTTCAAGCAGTTGAGGGGTAAGTTCTTCAGGAACAGCCTTCAGGTCTCAGTAACATTTCCAAAGAGGGCTCGTCGTGGACAAGTTTTGCCTGGAATGAATCAGCAGGGCTTGAATCGCTGAATGAATAGACGAGTGAAAAGTAAAATGAAAACGTCAACTTCGTCCGAGTTGAATGGCTGAGCGAAAGTGAAGAGCGCTTTAAGTGGTACCCGGCCTTGTGGGGTTTAACGTAGCTTTCCGTTCTTGGTCTTGCCACTTCGCAAATGATAACCGAGCTTTACACAATTCGTATTTTTGAGCTACCCACAAGGGTGAACTATTTATTCAGGGGATTTTCTTCACAAAGAGGATTCAACGACAAAATCTGGATTCAGACAAGTGCGAGGTACTGCATGAAGTGAACTATTTAAAATGAAATCATATTCTGACGACTTTGAAGACTCTGAAGACTGAAACTTTTTTTTTGTTGAAAAATGCAGTAAACGAAGTGAAAACTCAGTTTATGTTGGCATGAAAGAATTTCTGAACAGCTTAAACATAAAGAGACAACAAAAGAAGGGGAAAAATAAAGTTTGTGAATACAATCCTCGTTTGGTGTTCGTTTCCCTGACGAAGGCATGAAATTCTTCCACCAAGGTCTTCATGGTTTCCTCACCTTCTGAAGCCACCCGTCAATAGACTTCCAATTAGGAGACTCCCTACACTACCTGGTAAAATGATTTCTGAGTGAGTTAGTCGAAATTATCACAACCCCTTCTTCTTAAGCCATTCAAATATTATTTTATTATTGGGTCCATAACTTAATTCGAAGCTATGACTTTTAACCATCTTCCTGGCAATTTGTGGATGAAACTGCGCCGGCTTGGCAGCCAGGAATGAATCAAGCCAATTTTTGATATTTTGCTTTGATGTGAACCGTATTTCAGTGAGGGCGCTCAGCATCGACCGGAACTAAAGGTAATCAGAAGGGGCAAGGTCTGGGCTATAAGGCGGGTGGGGTAAAACTTCCCATCCACTGTTTTCCAAATAGTTCTTAACCGGAATAGCAACGTGGGGCCGAGCGTTGTGATGATGGAGAATTATTGCCTCGTGTCTGGTCGCATATTCCGGGCGTTTTTCGGCTACTGCTCTCTTCAAACGGATTAATTGTGCTCGGTAGCGTTGTCCATTGATGGTCTCACCCGGTTTTAGCAGCTCATAATACAGCACACCCTTCTGATCCCACGAAATACAGAGCATTAAATTCGGGCCATGGATATTCGTCTTAGCCGTTGATTTGGCTGGTTGGCCAAGCCAAAATCACCTTTTAAATCGTGCAAACCACTTTCGGCACGTTCGCTCAGCTAGCGCATGTTCACAATAAACTTCCACCAAAATACGACTTTCAGCAGGAGTTTTCGTCATATTTTCGTCATAAAGTAATGAAGAAGAACACTTTTTCAGGCACAAAGTTCGACATATTTGAGTGAAAAAAAATAATTATTGTTGTTCACGCTTCAAATGAATGACATATACTGAAATGACGTACAATGACAACAATACGGAGCATTACCCTCGCTCCATGGATTTTCGGCTTTGCCGTTGATTTGGATGGTTGGCCAAGCCAAAATCACCACTTTTGGCACGTTCGGTCAGCTCATGTTCACCATAAGCTACCACCAAAATACGATGACTTTCGGCAGCTTCAGCAGTTCTCTTCATATTAAAGTAATGAAGAAGAACTCCCCGCAAAAACACTTTTCCAGGCACAAAGTTCGACATATTTGAGTGAACAAAAATTATTGATGTTTACACTTCAAATGAATGACATATACTGAAATGACGTACAATGACAGTAGCTTTCCAACGCATGTTCCAATGGAATAATGCAAGTTTAGCCATCTCTTAGCAAACCGCTTGAATAGACCAAACAAATAAGTTATAGACCCAAAAAATCAAGCCAATTTGACATTTTGGACATCTCTGGGTTTGTCTCTTTCCTGTTCCAGACTCCCCTACTTTGATAAACTCAAATCTTTTGTTTTTTTATGGCTGTTACTGTGGATTTTGTACCGTCATACTGGCAGAGCTAGGTTCCAATTATCTCAAAAACTCAGCTTGTTTCCTATTTCTCTTCCATCATCGTCCCATCGTGTGCAATGGAACATTCTGCCTGACAGCGAACTTCCAAGTTCTCGTTGTCCATTCTCATCCCGGCAGGCATCTGTCCGTTTCACCCTTTGTTTAAACAATTATCCGTGCCGTAGCACCTCTCCATTTCATAGGTCGCTCAAAATAGTGTCAATTTCTATGGAGACACGCGCAACGCTCCACCTTGCACACGCCCGGCAAAAGACATCACTTCCTGGACGACGAATGCCAACGCTGCGTCTACGATGAACTTGACATTGGGTATAAATAAGTTAGTTCTCAAGGAATATTTGCTTATTACAAGTATGTACGCAAGGGAATAAAAGGCGTCTCCTCGCAAATAAAAATATTTTTTAGAACTATTGAAAAATACTGAGAAGGCTGAAGACTCAAATAGTCCTCTTTGAGTCTTCAGCCTTACGAGCTCTAAAATGGTGGATAGGGAGCCTGTCCGATGTCAAAATTCTACTCGGAGATTTCCCAAATCGACAAGGAAGACATCTTTGGCGAAGCGAACGGAGCTCAGCCTCCACGTCAAGACATCAGCTGACGGTTTCCGACTCACAGACGTTGCGGCAGCGCGTAATATGGTCATAAGCAGCACGAGGTTCCCTCGCAAAAGATCCACACAGCAACCTGGCGATCTCCGGACGGTCGAATAGCCAACTAAATCGACCATGTACTCATTGACGCAAGGCATGCGTCAAATATCCTTGATGTGCGAACATTCAGGAGGCAAACGTCGACGTAGCAGCAAGATTCAGAACTCAACTGTCCAATGCCAGAAAGCTGCACCAGCCAACAAAGAGTGCTTTAACACTGGACGCCTGAGCACACAAGAGATTGCCAGAGCCTACCAAGAGCAATGACGTGAGAGGCTTGGGTATGCCTATGTCGAACACCTACAAGATGTGGTTGCATATCCGCTCGGCCATCAAAGAGGAAGTGGAAACTGCCTTAGGCTACCGGCCACCCCCGACAATAAACCCATGGTATGGTGGCAAGTGTGAGCAGAAGAAACGTGTAACTGACGAGGTATACCAAAAGGCGCTGCAACGGAAAATAAGAGTTGCGCAAGAAGGGTTCCGGCCTAGAGGAAAAGAAACTTCTCCGCCTGAAGAAAAGGACTCTCGCAACCTCTCAGCTCAAGGATATCAAAGAGTCTAGGGATACGCAGAAAACAGAGGTCTTTAAAAAAAGACCAAAAGCCTTGCCACTGGCTTTTGGAAAGGCACTCAGGCTCTTCGAAACTGTGAAAGTAAACTTGTTACTGACCCGCAGGGAATAGTGGATGTGTTTAAGCAGCACTTCCAACAGCTGCTTAGCGGGCCGGACTGGGAGAGATTGATAGAGCATCAAGAAATTCCAACTTCAGTCGATGCAGTAGCCCTCCCACCTAGCTTTGAAGAAGTCGGCACAGCCATTTGGCTAAGGAACAACAAAGCCGCAGGCTCTGATGGCTTACCATCGGAGCTCTTCAAGGCTGGTGGCGATGTTCTGGTAGGGAGCTGCAAAAGATCATCTGTAGAATTTGGGAGGACGAAAGCATGCCAGACGACTGGAATATCAGGAACTCTGCAGCTAGGGGGGCCTTTGAATCCGAGAATCGTGGTTCTAGAAGAGGAGGAATCTCCGGTGTAAAGACCGCGGATACAAGTCCGCTTGGTCTTGATGGAGGGGAAGCAACGTGCCCAGGATCGTCCCCGGTCCCCGGTCTGACAAATAAGCAGTATATGTAACGGAACCCCTGTACGCCGGGCAAACGTGAACCCCACAAACGACATCCGAGGGGGGTTCCAACGCAGATAAGGTCTCGGCAATCGTTGCTGTTGAGTTTTGCCAACACTCCTCACTCGTGAGACCAACATTTTGTTCTACAACTCTTATTCTGCTAGTCGTGCTGAATAGACCCGAAAGCTAGAAGATAACAACGACAAACCAGATGCTTTGTGTCCTTGAAAGAACATGCAATATGCGTGGAAAAGGTGAATTGAAGACAAGCCACAACTGTGAGCTTTATGTGCGGAGAGGAAGGATCCGGGGAGGCACTCACTCCGAAACGTCGAACGCATGAATCCAATGCTTCACTGAAGGTTGTCCTTGAATCGAGGGAAAGTGTGAGAAAGGCAGAACTTCGTGTGGACGTGCACCAGTGCATCACCTGCACCAACTTTGGCTCAGGCTGAACCCCCGAATGTGTTGGTGGACTGAGACGTAGGAAGTCCTCGTTGACCTTAAGTCAGACGCAGCCGACGTACTGGTTGCAAGAGTTTCATCAGCGGCCCATGAATCAGTCGAAATGTTTTCCACCGTGAACGTTTGACACGTGAACGACTACATCAACAAAACGCATTACCTCCCGAAATTTATGTGCATACAAAATCGAATTCACATTTCGAGCCCCCTACCGTGACGGCATTTCATCGCTGGCACTACAGAATCCAAATAACGGCAGCAATAAATGCCTGCCTGAATGTCTAACGTACGGTCCCACAGCACGCCCAAAAATGTGCTGAACCTTGACATCAGACTGCCAGGAGCGAGCAGCATCGAGCAGCAGTCTGCTCGTGTGCTGACCTTACTCACAGCTCCAGTCTCGCCTTAACATCGTCACCTTGTGTGCACTAAGTCATCTCATGAATGCCAAACCTCGTTGCCTCGACCAGACTCATGACCCCCCCACCCGGGGGACCAGCCGCAAGTGCTCTCCAGCACGTGCGACTCGGTCTGCAATTCATTAGAAGCCCACCGTCTGTGCCGAACCCATTGTCGTCGTCGCATAATTAAGACGTCGTCTCCATGCACCCGGTCACCCGCACGACCAAAAAATTCCCATTGTAGGTCTCCGAACAAGAGCACCGCCACAGGACACAGGAGCAAGTGTGGGGGCCCCAGCCGCACTGTTAAATCAACCTGTAACCAGCCACAGCCAACCGACCATAGGAGCATAACTTATCGACGAAATCGCCTACAAATTCGGTGATCCCGGGCTCGGCACCGCAGCCTCGAACACCCCCATTCCGGGCCATTTGGTTTTATGGCTTCGTCGTAAAAGTCTAGTCAGCGTAAATCCGGCGACAAAGTGACACAACTCTTCTGTGCGTTTACGACACCAGATCCGTCCAGCACCCCGCGGCTGCCTGCTTTCGAAAAAACGACTTCACGCCGCTATTCCGTTGACTAGTTAGCAATTATAAATTCATTGGCCTCGTCCCGGCCGCTCCACATGCACACGTTGTTTGTCAAACTTTCGTCCCAACATCCCGGACAGCGTGTATTTATTCGTTCGCCGATTTGCCATGCACCATGCACCAGGCACCCTGCACCGGCATGAACTCGTTTCCGACGTCATCTGCATTTCGAATCCGGCACCGGACGCACCAGTGCCCAGTAGCAGGAGGACCTGCATGCCATTCACCGGTCTTGATGGCGGCATGACAGGACGGCATGGAAAAATTGTTTGCTTTCCTGTGAAAGTTCTCAGCGGAGAACTTTATCTTTGGAAATTGCCAATTTTCATTCGCTACGGATTTGCTCAGTCAGAAGTTTTGCTTCGTGTCCCATCCACGACCATCCCTTCGACCCTCCCGCCCCCAAGCCGGCGAGTGAGTTCCCAAACTATCTGCCAACTGGAGAGTGGGGAGAGCGAGACGACGAGACGGTGAAAGGAATTCGCAGAGAAAAATTAATATCACAAATGTCATGACGTGGTCCTGACTGAAGTTCTGATTCGGTTCGGTTTGGTGGGTGGCCGGGAGAACAATGCGCAGTGATTTGAGATCTGCGGCCAGGTGGATGGCTGTGTGGAAGGGCAGGCGAGCAGTTACAGCATGTACCTGGCACAGGTTGCGGAGGAGACACGGAAATATTGGCGAGTTGCCATTTGAGCTGGTCAACGAGTTCCAGGACTCGTGTAACAACCAATTAGCGTCGTGTAATGATTAGGAATTCGAGAAGATGTTATGGTCGGGTTAAATGGGGTTGTTGCCGGTGTTTGTGCTTTTCAAACGAGGGCCTGAGTGTGCTGTTGTGTCAGCATTATGTGTGCTTGGTTGGTGCGGGCACGCGGGGGAGGGTGACAATTTTGGGATCAACGAGCTAGTAGTGGTTATTTGATAATCATGTTTGGACCGGTCTGGTTCCAATTTGATGTTGACTCGTTGGTAATGACCACATGCGCCGTAACACAACAAAGCGATGATTTGAGTGCAATGGCGAGCGGTGTACTTTACGGACGTCGGTTGGGGCAATGAATGTCAGTTATTTCCGGGCAGCTGAGTGAAACGTTATTTTTGATTAATTGGGAATATATATGAATTGCGTACTTTAGTGCTGTCAGGGGTGGGGAAGCTAGTGGCGGCAGGCTGTCGGTGTGCAATGTGTTCTTAATGTTGATGTCTAAATTGACGAGGATTCTGAAGAATTTGATCTACACACCGATATCAATTCAGAATGGGTATTCATTCATAATTCATAAAAGGGCCGCGGGAGTAAGCCACGCTCGAGATATCTCCAGGCAACTCGATCCTCCGCCACCGACTCTAACTCATCAGGAGTTATGGCCAAGCTTAACCAGGCGAGTTTTTAAAAATAAACAAAAAACCATCAAAACGACTGTGCTTCTAGTAAATTTTTAATAATTCACGTGAAATAGTACGAGGCGTATATCATTATTTTCACGTCAATCTAACTACACGTGAATTTATTTTTTTCCAAATCTCAAATTCTTCTCCAAAGTTCGTACCTTAACATGTTGACTGCCAAGGTAAATTTGAGAAAATCGCATTGGGTGCCAATTAATCAAAAAAACTCAAAAATTTCGTCCATTATACTTTTTATCGCAAAAAAAAAACTACAGAAAATAGACATAATATATATTTGCAACGCATCCTGGACGTCCAGGACGAATTTGGTCCTGGCCATCAAAAATGCTAGATATGGTACCGCACTACGAGATAGTGGCTTACTAGCTTACTTGATTAAAGCAATAACTAACGTCGGGTGCCAGGCAACATAGCCCCAAACCGGATTTGTGCGTAGTGGCGAACATGTCTGCCTGTCATAGACGGCCATATATGATGGCAGCCAATGAATATGCGGCGCCTGAATTATATTTTCCATAATGTAAATAGAAACAAATTTCATTGGAATTTAACGAGTGTATTTCAAATATGATGTACATGAAGGTACGTGATTGCGACCCTGTTCACGTACATTTAATAATTTCACGAGATTACGTGAATTAATTTCGCTCATATTTAGGACGCGCAATCACGCAGACACGCATTCCATGCCATTTGTAATTTTGAAGATATACGCTTAGAATTTGGAGCTCCAATAATAAATACACTCCGTTCAAGAACTCCGTGCAATTGTTGGAAGTAGTTTTTTCATCAAACATCTTAAAATCCGTTTTCCAATTCACAACAATTCACAAATTTCAGGGTAAGATCATGGCAATTTCCGATTATGGCGAGACATTGTCCAGGCTTAAATGGGCTGATCGCGATTTAAGTGTCGGGCGTATCAGTCGTCAGACCATCGATCATTGGAATATTTCTGTCTCAACTCCAAGCTAGTAGGAGGCTTTCTTTCGTTTTTAGAGCTGATGAGGAAGCAGTTTAATGTGCTAAATGTGCCGGGCTATATTTGCAGTCTAGACAACTGACGAGTTACTGAGGCACGCGAAAACTTGCCACAAACGTAGGACAACCCTCACCAACTAGCTCTGAAGGACTATGTGCCAAGCGTCCAAGACGATCTCGCCCAGACCTTAGCCCAAACACTTAAGAAGGGCGATCACTGAAAAGATAAGACATCAGTTCGCTTCGTTTCAAGGCACTGCCCTTTGAGAGATCCCGCTAGTAAAGTAGGTGTGGAATCCTGCAGAGGTTGTATGGACAAGGATGGCATAACACCATCATTGCTCCTGCCAGGCTCTGATATGTCGCAGGCAAATAAACTCTTGTCAGCTCAGAGTGTAACGAATTTCTAAGCTCCAATATTCTAAGCTCCTAATGGTCCTAGTTGTTTGTGGATGAATTCTGGTTCGGCCGAGTGCCAGCACGATCAACGAATCAGGCACATCGACCTTCTCAGCTTCAACATGAATTTCATTTTTCCATAAGAATGAAATAGACATATCTAAATTTCTAAAAAATTATTTGTTATTTCATTTTTGGCAAAACATAGTAATTCTATGTTTTCATACAAACATAGAAAAAACATAGATCACTAAAAATAATTGTGAAAACATATTTAATAAAAACACGTTAATTGTGTCAACAGTTGTAACCCGTGACAACGATATTATTACACACGATTGATCCTTGTGGCTCAGGAACATTTTCCAAATCCGAGCAATGTTTCCTCCATCAATGCTGTCACCGCCTCTACTCCATCATCCACGGCTGGAGCGATGATTATCACTTGCATAAAACCCACCTGTGATATCGCATGAGCGTTCTAACACTCAAATTCTCCCGAATCCAAGAGAGAGCCCATCGACAAGAAGTGCTTTGAAGAGAAGCGAATACGCTATTAACTATTTGGTATAAGCTTCAGGCGTTACGTTAACGTTCCAAAAGGATTTCCTTGCCCCACTTACGCTTCAGAAGCCAATCTTTAGAGCAGGTAGCACCATTAACATCATCCAATGTTAATGTCTTTTTATCATCCAACACACAACATTGCGCAATTTACCGAGATTTGGTTA
The DNA here is from genome assembly GCA_905231855.2 of Eristalis tenax. Lineage (NCBI taxonomy): Eukaryota > Metazoa > Arthropoda > Insecta > Diptera > Syrphidae > Eristalis > Eristalis tenax. Next base: position 73,747,491 of record HG993125.1, on the reverse strand, counting down.
GGACCGCACCACTGACAATCTTTATATTTATTTGCAAATTATGCATCTCATGTCGTCGAACTCATGTCACTCCTCGCGTGAGAGAGAGAGAGAGATGCAGCCGTTTCTGATGGATACGTCGGTCCAGCGTTCGTTTATCGTTCTCGTGAAACGGAAATTTTACCTCCAACCACATCTAAAGTGATTGCCGAGTTCGTCCCTGACGTTGGAGCACACATTAGCCAGCCTTATCTGGCAGCGACGTAAGTCGTGTTCTATTTTCTGCAGCTCGTGGAAAATTTACAACACAAAAAAGTAGCACGAGCAGCAGAAGACAAATGAGTGCGCTTATGCACGCATACAATTCATTGTCGTCCACCTCCTCCTCCTCCGCCGCCGCCGCAGCCGCAGGATACGACGATGGCCGATATGCCAGCGACAATGATAAATGGGACAACGAGCGGTGTGTGTAGGTTTTTCCTCTGCGTTGTGTTTTGTCTCAATGCAGCGTCCTAGAAGCGCTCAGGACAATGTGCTGTGAGTTCACCTGTAATGCAAAAGTTCCAAGTTCATGCACGTCGGGGAGAGATTGAAACTGAAATAGCACTTTGCGGCTACCAGTTGTGACGTAAAATTAAATTAAATTGGGAAGAAGAACCACCGTACTGGTGCTGGGCGGTTTGTGAAAAAGTAATGAGCTCAGATGGCTGGAGGATGGCTTCGACTATGTTCGTCAGTTTGTGACCGTCTAGGGATTTTGATGTTGAACAGAACTGTGATGGTGTTGACTGACTCTGGAATGAGGCACTAATTTGTGCGAGAGACGTCATGTGTATCGCGGCAGGTGGAGGCAGGAGGCGTATTCATAAATGTCGTCATTTGCTCTTGAACTCATGGCCACGACTTAAGACGATCAAGACAGCAAATGCGCACACGAATCCTCTTCAAAAAATCAACCTCGAGCTTGAAGAACGAAACATTGTAAGGAACCATCGTAAGACAAAGGAACATTCGCGTGGTTTTGACGGACAATGCTTGAAACTTCGATGAGGAACTGAACCACTGGCAGCTGCTCCTTGAGGTAAGGATACCTTCCCCATCTTCAGGAGCTCAATGACGGCAAATATTTAGCTCATTTTAAAAGGTCCAATGTCAAGCACCTGAATTAAACTCAGGGACATCGTACTCAGTGAATTCGCACGCACAGGGCGAAGTAAGATCCCGCCCAGCACAAGGGAACCGCTTCCATTTGCGGCCGCTTGGCGTTCCATCATACCTCAGTAGAAAAATGCCCATTAGTCAAATTGAAGTATCTCTTACATTTGCATTGAAATTGCCAACCACTTCGCAGTTGCTCGATGATTTGCTTTTTTCCTTCGTCTTCTTTTTTACTTGCGCTTCAATATGCACTCAAAAACTTTTCAAATTACCATCCACTCCAAGCGAGGGAGGACGATTCAATATTCAGTATCAAAGTTCACACCATTCGTGCCGCACTCAATCGAGGCGAGGGTAGCGTCCTCAAACATTCCCATGCCACGAGGCACCAGACACACAGAACACATAAGGACGCAAAAAAAGGTAAAGCACTGAATCAGCTACTTGTGAGGGAATGGCTCACTTACTCTGCACATTTCGACATCCTTCAACTTCGGCATAAACTTCCTTAATCAACAACTTGGTCGTTATGTGTGCTCCTCGCTTCTGGTGCTGCTCCGGAATGTGTCCTTGAAAGCCTGCAATTAGTCCCCAATTATATTCCCGCAACCGTTTCGACGAACCAATCGCGACCCCGAATCCTAGTCAATATTTAAAGTGCAAACTTCTCCTGCTGCGAAAACAGGCACACACCAGCCCACACGCATTTCGGGAACTAATTAAGTTTAAATCCTATCAAGCACGAGCCTGAGAGGAGAAGAAGGACAAAAAAAAAAAAAAAACCGAAGCAATTAAGAATCCTTTCTCGGAAAGCGCAATACGATCTAATTTGTGTCTTTTCTATCGAAAGTGTACACCAGCATCCTCGCCGGTGGGAGGTGTGCACAAAAAAGTAGCATTCTTCGAAAAGCCGTTAATTATAAATACCATCCGTTAGCTACGTTCCGAAGGTCGTACAATGGAATGTTGGGGCAGGGAGGAGGGGGGAACTTGGCTGGCTTAACCTTCTCCGCCACAGCCCCATGGCCTGCCAAATGAATCTGATCCCGGTTTTCAATTTAAACACGAACCGTCTGCTCGAGGGTATGTGCGCGTGTGTGTTTATGTACATGCATGCTCACCACACGGAGGCGGCCCGCTTCCTGCTCATATTCCAATTCCCCCCCCCCCCGTTTTAATGAACCTTTGTGTGGAGTTTTGATTTATTAACCCACATCTAGCTAATAATGGCTCCGAGCACCACTGGCAGAAGCATCCGATGCCACACAGCGGGCACGCCGCCATGCCGCTTCCACAAATTGTATCCCTTCGCCGTCTGCACATCCCCCAAAATGCTCCCCATATCTATTCCACGCACGTGGGTTCAGATTTATCCTCAAAATTCAAGGATTTCTTCGCAGTCGCTCGTGGATTACGGATTATTAAGTGTGTGCTCAAGTTAATTAGCCATAATTGGATCCTACGGCGAAAATGGCTGACAAAAAAACCGGTCCATTCACCAGCAAGGGAAAAGCTGAGAAGGAAAAAAAAGAAAGAAAATAAGTGTACACAAGAAATCATCTATTTTGGAAACAAATATTTTTTAAGGGAACCCTCCCTTCAGCGTCGGCGACGATAAGGTCTAACCCAGTCTCCGCGTGGAAGGCACGTACACCAGCGCCAGCCACGGACCAGGACGCCAAGGAGCCGTCCTTTGTTTGTTCCTCTTTCATTTTTTTTCTTGGGTATTGTGTGACGTTTGTGCTGGTCTCCTGCTCACAGGTCTCCTTGTTTATTAAAATTCCATTGAAGGACGAAAACATTTTCAATTGAATACACGCCAAAAAAGGCGCTTGCCCGAGAGAGTTGTGGAGTCGTAGCCAACCATGCCCAAGTTGATGTGGGTCAGCCGGTTGGGTGCTGGCCGATGGGTTCCAGGCTGTCGTTGTGACCCCCCGCCACCCGCTGACCGGTGGCAACGTGTTCACCCGGTGAATACTAAATGCTTGCACTGGTCGATGGCGACCCAAAAATGTCCGTTTTCTTCTCCTTCGGTTGTGTTTTTGTGTGCCACGCCGCCCACTGCGCTCGGGCTGAGATGTTCAGGATCCTTGCAAGAATCCTACCCACCTCTGGGCCCCGGGAGAAGGGTGGTGGAAAGTCATACAGACGTGCAATGAATAGATTCTGGGCTAGCCTTAGCCTGTCATGCCTCGGCAGGGGCGATGACTGGTTGGGGCGGTGCAGGGGTGGCAGCTATAGATAGCGAATGAATAACGTTGTTGTGGAGCGCGGAGAAATGGAAAGTGCAGAGGTTGTGTAAATCCATTCGGACAAAATGGAGCATTGTTCGGGTGAGTAATGCCTTCGTATGGCGAAGGAACCGCCTGCAGGAGAGCCCCAGCGGGGCTGGGAGGCGGTGTTGTACGCCGCCGTGCGGCGCTGTTGTTCTGCTAGAGCGGGTCAAATGCGGATGTTATTAGACAATAAACTGAGAGTGTATTTTATTAAACTGTTTCCGTTGGAGGAACAGTTGACATGGCATCCATACACCCTCCGGGCAACCGGCGGGCAGATGTGAGCCAACATTATTACACCTTATGCTGCTGAAAAGCTCTTTATGCTTGTGAGTGCTGGAATCGTATCCGGTAGGCCCTGTGATTGTGATGCTCCCTCGGGGACTTACGATGTCTTATTGAATTTGAATCGAACGGCATGCAAAGAGCTGGGCGGAGAGGGTTGGGGGATTTGTTTCGGAATTGATGATTTCTTCATTAAATTGTTTCAAGTCGTAGTAGTTTCTGATGTCCTGCTGTGATGGCAAAAGCGGGCGGTGGGGCATAGTGAATGGATGGGCTGGGGAAGTCCTTCTCCTGTGCATGTGAGGTATCTTAAAATTCTCCTCTTTGCTCCGTAATGGGCCCGAGCTAAATTTATAATGATTTGGGGCCCCTGTGGAGGGCGGTTGGTAGGCAGTGCGGAAGTGCTCTGGATTTGAAAGCTAATTTAATATGTCACTGGGATGAGGGTTTCTGAGATTTCGGGGTGCGAGTGGGGGTGTTGTACGGAAACCGTTAAAGAGTCGCCATTGTAGGAAGAGGCTCTTTTAAATTGATGCCGGGAAGGATTTAGGCTCTTTGAGGACATTTCTGTGATTTCAATTCTGCAGTCCTTGGAGTAATTCGATTGGCGGAGAAGTAGTTGCGGAAAATCACATCACGTTGGGAATTGATTCTTGAGAACAACTCTTGAGATCGTGTTGTGGTGGGGTGGGTTGATGTTATCGGAAAATGCTTTACGACCGAACATCGTCTGAGGAGGCATGACCACAAAACTACTCATCCCACCGACTGATTCTGGGCTTTCAAGGGGAAACAAAGTTGGAAGTTTGTAAGACTCCTATCATGCAGAGGCCCCCTTAGTGTTATTTTCCTTTGTGTGGGGGATTTGGGCCTTAATCAACAAACCAGTCCAGCCAGTGCGATCTCTGTTTACCCGGCTGCAGTTGCGCTGAACAAGTCAGTTAAAGCCCTTCGCCATGTGTGTGCTACGTCATAAACGTGACTGGCCTGTTCTGCGATGTCCCACAGATTTGCTGTCGAAGATCTTGGTCAATTTATTGGGTCTATAACGTAATTCGTGGGTTTAAGAAAAACTGAAGCTATGCATTTTTCCCATCTTTCTGGCAATTTGTGGATCCCATCCCAAAAGAACTGCGCCAAGAATGAATCCAATTTTTGATATTCTGCTCTGTTGTGAAACGTATTTCAGTGACGGCGTACTGCATCAACCGGAACAAATTGTAGTCAGACGGGGCAAGGTCTGGGCTATAAGGCGGGTGGAGTAAAACTTCCCATCCACTGTTCTCCAAATAGTTCTTAACCGGAGCAGCAACGTGGGCCGAGCGTTGTCAAGATGGAAAATTATTGCTACAGCTCTCTTCAAACGGATTAATTGTGTTAGGTAGCGTTGTCCATTGATGGTTTCACCCGATTTCAGCAACTCATAATACAGCACACCCTTCTGATGCCACCAAATACAGAGCATTACCTTCGCGCCATGGATATTCGGCTTTGCCGTTGATTTGGCTGGTTGGTAGGGTTTTACATATGATTTTTTGTGCCTGGGGTTGTCGTAATGGATCCATTTTTCATCACCAGTCACAATCCGATCCAAAAATGACTTCCTTTTGTGGCGTTCCAGCAGCATTTCGGGCATGCAAAGCCAACTTTCGACGTCTCTCGGGTTGAGTTCATGTGGAACCCAATTTCCTTGCTTTTGAATATATCTGCTGCTTTTAAAAGTTTTGAAATGGCTGCTTGAGTGACACCCAAAGATTCTGTGAGCTCTTCTTGTGGTTGGCAACAATCTTCATAGACTAATGCTTCCAGTTATTCAACTTCAAGCTTTTTTGCCTGCCCAGGACGTTCATCGTCTTCCAAGCCAAAATCACCACTTTTAAATCGTGCAAAACTGCTCACTCAGCTAGCGCATGTTCACCATAAGCTTCCACCAAAATACGATGACTGTCGGCAGCAGTTTTCTTCATATTAAAGTAATGAAGAAGAAGTCCCCGTAAAAACGCTTTTCAGGAAAAACGTTCGACATATTTGAGTGAAAAAAAATGATTGTTGTTTGCGCTTCAAATGAATGACATATACTGAAATGACGTACAATGAATGAGTAGATTTCCAACGCATGTTCCAATGGAATAATACAAGCTACGCCATCTCTTAGCAAACCACACGAACTATTAATATAATTAGGTTAGAGACCCAATAAGAGATTAAAAAATTTCAATCAAACATTCAAGAAAATCAGGCAATCCTGAGGACCGTTCTCATTTTCTTCAAAATTGAAGAGAATTTGAATTTTAAATATATCATAAATATGTTCATGAAAAACAGCAAATCCTTTTGGATATTCTTAAATTCCAAACGAAAAAAGCTACTTTCTTCCAACAGCAATGGAACTCGATCATGAAAATTCCAACGATATACCATCCACGTGCAACCTATTCGCGAAACGTTTTCAGTTGAATTACAACACTGATACTATCTCCAATCTTAACGAGTTGTATTCTCACATACCACCTGTTTAGGATTTCAAGTTAAACTGACCTCAAAGTTACCAAGAAATCGGGTTTGGATTCAATTCCACCACTTTTAATGTCCTAATGTGCACTATCAATTTGCACTGATAGTGAGCATTTTATCTAAAATATCAACGGTCTTAAACACCAAGTAAAAGTCCACAGGCCTATTTACAAACTTTCTGCAACACCAAAGTTGTTTGAAAAGCTCGTTACTCAGAGGCTATACTTTTCTGTAAAAGGGTCAGTTTCATCAAGGCAACATGTTTTTGTAAAGGGCCGTTCAACTGCAACTCATTTAAGTCTTTTTCATATTGCTGCTTAAATTCTATAGAAAATAGAAAGCAAGTTGTTGTGTTGTATACAGATTTTGCTAAGGCATTTGATAGAGTTCACCATGGATTGTTAATTCAAAAACTTCGAAGGCTGGGACTTAATGAAAGCTTCTTGAAATGGCTAAAGTCTTATTTGTCCAACCGGAAGCAAGTTTGACAAATTGGTGGGTATCATTCATCCTTCATTAATGTAGAGTCTGGTCTTCCCCAAGGTAGTCATTTGATACCACTTTTGTTTATTTTATTCGTGAATGATGTGTCTGACGTCGTAAAGTGTTCAGAATGTTTAATGTTTGCAGGTGACATAAAACTATCTGCTATTCAGGACTGCCTGAATTTCCAAAAAGATATTAACTCATTTTTAAACTGGTGTGAGTACGATCATCTTATGTTGAATATAATAAAATGTAAAATGCTCCGAACTTTGTTATGTCATGTACAAGGAGATGATAAACTGCCAATAGTTAGTTAAGTGAAGGATCTTGGTGTTATCTTTGACTCGAAATTGACTTTTACGGCCTATATCCAATTTATTATAAATGTGGTCAAAGGCCCTTATTTTAAGGGCCGATTTTAATTTTGAATAAAACACAAATTATTTAGGAAATTGTAGTCATTTCTTTTTATTATGATAATATTGGTATGGTTCAATTATGTGTGGAAGAAAATATCGGCCCACCTCCATCCGAAGGTCCAAATTTGCGATGACGCTGAAGCATAATTGAGGTTCTGTGCCGTTAATGTGCCGAATTATCACATCCTTTAGCTCTTGAATTGTTGCTGGCTTATCGATGTACACCTTTTCTTTCAAAGAACCCCAAGGAAATAAATCCAACGGTGTCAAATCACGTGATCTTGGCGGCCAATTGACATCGCCACCACGTGAGATAGCACGGCCATTGAATTTGTCGCCCAAAAGAGCCATTGTTTCGTTAGCTGTGTGGCAAGTGGCACCGTCCTGTAAATCACATATCGTCCACATTCATTCGTATCATCCGATTCGGGCCATAAAAAGTTCGTTATCATTTCACGATAGCGAACACCATTCACCGAACACCATTCATCATTCGCCCAAATGCGGCAATTCTGCTTATTGACGAATCCACTGAGATGAAAACGTGCCTCATCACTGAAGATGATTTCTTTCGAAAATTGATCATCCACTGTTGTCATTTCTTGCCACCATTCTGACCATTGACGACGCTTGAAGTGGTCAAGAGGCTTTAGTTCTTGAGTCAATTGCTCCTTGTAAGCGTGTAAAAGCAAGTCTTTATGCATAATATTCACCACCGACGAGCGTGAGAGGTGCAATTGTTGGGCACGACGACGAGTTGAGGTGGACGGCTCTTCAGCCACACTATCGCGAACAGCAGCAATTGTTTCTGCAGTACGAGCTGCACGAGCATGCACTGGTGTTTTCACATCTCGTACTGACCCGGTTTGCTCAAATTTTTGCACGATTTTTCCGATTGTACGCACATTTGGACGATTAAATTTACCGAAAAAATCACGAAGTGCACGATATGCATTTTGATTTGAACGCCCATTTTCATAATAAGCTTGAATAACTTTAACGCGTTGCTCGATTGTGCATCTTTCGATGGTTCAAATTGAGTTAGTCTGAAACTGAGAAATGTCAAATGAATGAATTGATTTATATCGAAAGCGGATTCACTTTTTGGATTTCTCAGACGAACTTCTGGGGATTTTAAAAACGCGTACACATTAAAAGCAATTTTCATGTCATTGGTGCTGCCAACATTAGATTATTGCTGTGTTGTCTGGTCCCCATTATATGAAAACGCTAGCAAAAGAATTGAAAGAATACAAAAGAGGCTTGCACGGTTTGGTTTAAGGAATAAAGGATGCCTGGTTCTTCTTCAAGATGCGCGACAAAAGAGACTCAACGAATCGTTTTCAAAACAAAAATAAATGTTATCTTTATTCACCGAGCTTACAAAATCAACTGAACTTAAATTCGAACATGCATGATGTGATTATTTGAACGGAAGTTCAGCAGACGCTGATAAAGCATTTTCCCGAAATCACCTGTGCAGTTACAATCGGGATTGATTATTTTACACTTGTCGGCTAACGATGCATTTTCATTTGCCTGCCGCTGTTGACCTTGTTTCTTTTACTGCGGCGTGTGGGTTGGTGACGGTGCACTCTTGATGACAATGCACTCGGCCATTCATGTCGTTGTTTTGGGTGGCATCAATGTTGTTGTTGTAAGTGGCGAGTTGTTCTTGTAGCTCGCGCTAATCAATTTAAAAACTTTAGAATGCCGCAGACAAGCACAAAGCGTTCTTTTTCTCAAAGACATTGTTTGTAATAGTATTAAATTTGAAGAGCTGCTAGCACTTGTCTATTGGTATGTCCTAGAAGGATGCCTTAGAAATAGAAATGAACTTTCCATTCCCGACGAAGCTCATTTTTGGCTCAATGGGTATGTACATAATCAGAATTGTCGATTTTGGAGTGAATATCAGCCAGAAGCATTGCAAGAGCTACCAATGCATCCAGAAAAAGACACAGCTTGGTGCGGTTTATGGGCTGGTGGCATCATTGGACCGTACTTCTTCAAAGATGATGCGAATCGTAACGTAACTGTGAATGGTGAGCGCTACCGTGAGATGATATCCAACTTTTTTTTTGCCCAAAATGCAAGAGCTTGACTTGCATGACATGTGGTTTCAACAAGACGGTGCCACATGCCACACAGCACGCGCAACGATGAACTTGTTGAGAGGCGAGTTCGGTGAATATTTTATTTCACGTTCGAGACCGGTCAATTGGCCGCCCAGATCGTGCGACTTAAGGCCTTTAGACTATTTTTTGTGGGGCTATGTTAAAGCTCATGTCTATACAGACAAGCCCGCTTCAATTGACGCATTGGAAGACAACATTGAAGCATTAATTCGTGAGATACCGGCCGAAATGCTGGAAAGAGTATGCCAAAATTGGACTAAGCGGATGTACCATTTGAGGCGCACTCAAGGTCAACATTTGCATGAAATAATCTTCAAACATTAAATTATATGGACCGTACTATCGATTCAAATAAGGATTTCATGCATTTTTCTGAATTTTATGTGTTTTTTCTTTTTTTAAAGTTTCCTATAGCTTTTAAAAAATCACCCTTTAAATATATTGAGCAGAAGGCTGGACGTCAAGCTGGACCTCCAGAGCTGATCGGAAAGAAACATTCTACGTCGGATATATAGTCCCGCCTGCGATGAAGGTGAATGGAGGCTAAGACACAAGCCCGATAACAACGAGGTGTATCAGGATGTGGATGTAGTGCGGAAGGCAAAAATCCGTCGACTGCACTGGCTCGGCCACATCGAGGGCCAATGCCGCAGCTAGGAGGGTCTTCTAATCCCAGCCTCGAGATTCGCGAAAGAGCGGAAAACCGAACCTTCGCTTTAAAGATCAAATCATCGCGGACGCAGCGTACTCTAGACCGTCAGCCGTGGAAAGCAGCTATTGCTCAGGATCACACCCTTCATCGGTCGCAAGCTGGATCCAGTCTATGTTCTTAGTCACAGGGCTAAGGGCAATAATGAGCTCAATGATGAACACAGAGTGGAGTGTGGTGATGAACCTTGTCAAGTATTCATGTGGTGCAACGCCCACTCTCTGACCAAAAGCCACATGTCCTCGAATAAGCAAACAGTAGCTCTAACACCCCTCTTACCTTCGACACTATTTTTAGAGCAAAGCCGTCCCGAGAAGTAATAGTTACACCTCTCAGATAGATAGGACCTCTCTCAACTCTCTTCCCAATTAAAATGACCAGGAAAACATCCAATACGAGGACTCTGACAACCGAGTGAACAATAACTAAACAAAACTTCCTTAACTGACTGGTAAACAATTCATCAGTTTGTGCAATGAATGCAAATGCAATTCACAAATGAGTCAACATCCCAGCAAAGGCAAATCCGTCGGATAAGATTGGAATCTGATTTCCTGCATATTTCCAAGTAATTTCCAAAAAGTTACGGCTCCTTGCATCGACCGCCCCACACACGAGTGCCATCCCATTCCAACCACCTGCGCACAAATGAGATGCCAAGCATTACCGTGGGCGAGATAATCCTCATGTAAACATCCTTCATATCGTGTTTATGTACAAAGCACTCATTTGAAGTTAGCTTGCTGCTTCGGGTGGGCGTGGGTGGTGCAAGGCAAACTATTAAGCGGAACAGAGCATCGCCCAACGGTGGTGCTTTGTTATGATGTCCCACATGACTTATTGTTTCAATGGCAAATGGAGATTAAGCTGAGTGTGGTTAGGATCATCAACCCACAGTGGCAACGATTTCGGTGGGAAGTTGTAAGTGCGCACAGGGGAATGACTCTCAGAGTGGCGGTGGTGGTGGGTTGAATGGAATTTCCTAGCAAATTGTCTTCCGTCTAGAGTCCAAAGGGGAGCTGGTCGACCTATAACCAGACAACACGATGCCCCGCGAATCTCAAACCATCACTGTTCGACTTCCAAAAAAAATCGCCTTAAATTAGCCTCTGCTCAGCGACTGCAACACCATCTCCAGATAATTGGACACATGCCAGCCAACCAACACTCTTGCGGCTGGACAATGATCTCCTTAACGTCGTTTTCCATCGAATCAAGTTGTCATCGTGTCAATGTGAAACTGAAAACTTCGTTGCGGCCATTGAAACGAAACTTCGTCGCTCTTGAATTACCATCAACCAAAACGAATGGTTGCTGGCAGAGTGGAAAATATTCAACCACAAGCACGCGCTCCACATCCGCGCCAGGGACCACAACACAGGGAGGAATGCTCATTCCTCAAAGTCCCACGATACGCCCAAGCGCTGATGCAAATACACTCCAAGTGCCTGCTGAGGGTATCACTCGCTTCCCAGATACACACAATGCTCCAGCACCACCAACGTGCAGCGCACTGGCGCGAGAGTATCATATTTTCCGCTTCGCTTAATCAAAATGAATTAAGATAAAATGTGTTCAAACAATTTCCCAATTTCCCCCCGCCCACGCGGAAACCGATTCCGCACAACCGACAGATGAGATCTTCCAATCCAATCACGAAATCACTGCTTTCGCCGTCAAGTGCCCAGGCATTCGTCGTCGTCGGTATCTCCCGTCACCGCACTACAACGACTCTGACTCTCGAGGATGAATGACAATTCATTGCAATCCCTCGGACGGGCACTCAATTTTTCAACTAATTGAATCTCGGGCCACGGTTGGGATTGGTTTTGTTTTTGGCATCTGAAGGCCACGCCGCGCCGGGCAACAGATGAAAAATTGAAGAATCCCAACGACAACGACGATGACAATGAAGAGGATGCGAGCGTGGTCGTGGATGTGGCCATGGCCACGTTCGTAGACGTACATGCTCGCTGATATTACGAAAAGTTCGTCCTTTTGTACTATCCATCAAATTTAATGACCTTGTCCATTGTTCGCCGTGAATAGTCACGACTCAATTACCAGGAAACATGAAAATATTGCGGATAATAGATGTAAAAATGGAATGCCCGAGCGGTTGAATAGATAAAATGTGCAATTAAATGGCGTGGGGAAGCTCTGTTCGGCTGTGTGGCTGATGAATGGATGTACCCTATGACTACGTTATGGAACAGCTGTCAATGGACAAGTGACCAACTCATCGTTGACTTGACTTGCCAATTGAAGTTTTAGGCATTTTTGACATGTGTTCCTCCATTTTTGTAGAGTAACTAGGGATCAAGTGTGCTTAGAATTAAATGCCCAGGGGACCTTCACCTAGCTCCGCTCCTCTTTATTATATGCGTCAATGATCTACTGTCAGTGCTAAAGCATAGTACGGGCATGCCTATGCGGATGCCACAGCGATGGTAGTTAACCATAGGAGCGTTGACGAAGCGACGAAACTTACGAGGGGCGTTCAATATATTCTCGGTATCGATATGAATGAAAATGCGAATTCAATTTAAATTGTTTTTATTTTTCAATATAATCTCCCCTAACACCAATGCATCTTGAGATAAGCTTTTTTAAACCCTCAAAAAAATAAACTGCCTCTTTCTCTGCAAAATACCCATTTATTGCCGACTTGAGTTCTTCATCATCCGAAAATCTTTTTACACGAAAACATTTTTCCAAGCCGGAAACAGGAAATAATCACTAGGGACAAGGTCTGGACTATAGGGTGGGTGTTGGATTTCTTCGAAGCCACAATCTCGCGCAGCAGCCTTGGAAACTCGCGCCGTGTGAACAGGAGCGTTGTCATGAAGAAGCAACACACCCGCTGCGAGTTTACCCCGTCTTTTCTTTTTAATTTCCTACCGCAAATTATGCAAAGTGGAAGCGTAGGATGTGGCGTTGATGGTTTAACCTTTTTTTTGTACTCAATGAGCAAGATTCCCTTTGAGTCCCAAAAAACTGTGGCCATGAGCTTCCCGGCAGACGGAGTGACTTTGAACTTCTTCGGGGGGTCTGTTCCTTTTTTATGCCACTGCATGGACTCTTGTTTGCTTTCAGGGTCATAGTGGTGGACCCATGTTTCGTCACCAGTAACAATTCGATCCATAACACCGTCCGCGTTCTCACTAGACATCTCCAAAAGCTCTCTACAGCATGCGATTCTCACTTTTATCAACGCACTTAAGACAAAGGCCGCATATTACCAGAACAAAACTTAAGATGAAAATGCACAGCGTAGATTGTTAGCACAGACGTGGCTGTGATGGAATAACAGAAGACGATGATGACTGCACCGGGTTTATTAATTGTGTGTCAACGTGTAAGTCCCTAGGTCTGACGATGGACTACAACTTTAAATGGAACGTGACAATCAAATTCTGTACACCAAGAGTGCTCAGACAGTGCTACATGGGCTTGGTGGAATCACATCTAAGGTATGGAATTCTAGCGTGGGGAATAGCGTCTCAAATGCAATCTCTACAAAAAGTGCACAGAAGACTCCAACTAGAAAAAGGAAGTGCCAGAGGAGTTCAGCTACAAAGAAGTCACCCAACACGTATGCTCAACATAAGCCAAATGTACAACTAAGAAATCTTGGCCAACTTCGGTTAAGACAACACATACATGATCCAGCAGATGGTGAACAATAGAAGACGACAGCAGCAGCTAAGTGAAGTTCCGAGGTACTGGAATGAATACGACCGAAGGACATTTAAAGTCGCAATTCCGATCATCATTAACGAACTCCCAAGCGAAATTCGCAACCTGCCAAAAAGAGAAATTATTAAAAAAGCAAAGGAAATAACGTTTAATTGTTAGTAGAGTAGATGAAGAACTCGAAATATTGTAGGTAACACCGCCTCCACCAAATCTTCATCAATTTCTGAATCTGTTAATGTAATTTTTGTCAAACATTTATTTTGCAAGAAAAACCTTGGGAATCCTGAACTCCACGATTTTCCAAAACACTACTAAGAATATCTTCATCGGATGGGTTTTCTCTGGTCTTCACATCAGTATCTATATTAACGTAGTCTTCAAATGATGCGTGTTTTATTTGGCAAGCATTTAAAAAATAAGCCAGTCTCATCGGCGTTAAAAATGTCGTCTTGTCAATGATTTCGATCTTGTAAGTTGGCGTCAGCACTTTCTCCACATAAGGTTTTCTGAACAATTCCGTGCCGTTTTTTGAACATATCCATATCCAGTACCAGTACTCGCTTCAAATTCTTTGTGTCCCAGGGCATCCTTTGGCTTTTGCCTTTATTATTGTTCCAGATACAGGAAGATTCCTTCCACGTGCAGCTGTAATCCACATCAGCATTGCTTCATCAATACCCTCAAAAAGACATGTTCGAAGTCTTTTGCCTTTAGCACTTAATTGTCCGTCTTCTGCACTTTTTAGAATCACTGACTTGTTCTTTAGAATGTTTGACAATGAACTGCGAAGAATTCCAAACTCCTTGGCAATATCTTTCTTTCTTGTTACTCCCTCCTCAACTTTAAAAATTGTCAACACCATTTTTCAAGAGAAATACTATTTCGCTGCGACATTTTTACTGTAATCACTCACCGTCGAAGTTCATGTTATTTGTGTGCATTCAAAATGAATGAAACAGACAACGAGACATCGAACAAACAAAAAACTAACGGGTAAAATTACCGTTACGGTCGATATTTGTGCAGATGTTAAAACATTCGGCAGAGAAAGGAGACACAAAACGTAAGAAAATAAAATTTCCAACTAGAAAATTTATTCACTGTATAGAAATTCATTATACGGAGAGAAAAATTCACTTAAAACAGAACCAGAAAGCTGTGTGTTTGAAATTTGTTCATTATACGGAGAACTTCATTATATAGGAGTTCACTGTAGGGAAGTTCGACTGTAATAAGTCAAGTTAAGCTATCTTATACATTTCGTTCAGTTTCGTTAACTCTTGCTTACTTAAGTGGGAGTAAATGAGTTGCTAGCACCGTCCTGAAGCTGCTTCTGGCAACTTAAGGCAGCATTCCAGCTGACATTTGTGCAGATAAACAGTGATTCATTTCCCTCGCACTCAAGTAAGCGAAAGTGAACGAACCTAACGAAAGTGTCTATATTTTAGTCACAGTCATACACATAATTTGTGGGCATTCCCTTTGATTTTTAAAAATGACGTAATCTACGTAGGGTTCTGATTTTCGTTCGGTTCTGACATATGTCAACAGTCAATTGAGGGTAGACCTTAATCAAAAATGAAGTACTAAAGAGATATGCAACTTTGCAGGCCATAAACCCTAGTCCATCCCAGTTCACCTCAGATTTTGACTCAAGTCACGCATAGTACTTTATTTTCACGCACACTTGTTACGAGTATAGACCACCACAATGGTGTTAGGCGGCTGAAATCAGTTTCACCTAGCTCACACATGTTTAAAAGAACGCTGTCAAATGACAGATGTGGACGTCGCATATCTCTTCAGCATCTTCATTTCTTACCTTAATAGAGTGTGCTTAAGTTCGTCACTAATTGTCATTATTTTTCTATTTCATGCGTTGACTAGAAGTAGGATTGACACCAGGGAAGTTGAATGTTGACATCTTGTCTTGCCGAAGGTAGTACTGCCATCGCAGCAATTCAACTCCTCTTCAGATTTCATGTCGCCTTTGGGTTCCTAATTGTCGGATACAATCCACTCTCGAACTGAAGGTCTACACAGGATGACTCACTTCAACACATCGCACAGGATGTCCCCTAAGCACATGCCATCACTCGACTAGAGTGACAGAAAAGTGGACGATTGTTGGCAGCTCCTTGCCTCATAGACACCACAGTTATTCGCCGCCGGCAGCATAGCAAGCCCTTGTATCGAAACCCAAATAATCTGTCAACTCCATCTGTGCTGAGAGCGACGACACAGAGCACAACGCACCCTATGGCCCTGCGATTCACAAACGAAAACCGTGAATGCTAAAAATAACACAAAAAAAAAAAGAAGAAAAAAAAACTGAAAATCGACGTCGCAATAAAACCGTTAGCATTGTAATCTATGGAAGTATGGCTGAGTGCGGAGGCTGAAGCGAGGAGAACCGCGATGGAAGGATGAACAGAAAGACCGAGAGGGAGGATTGCAAATTTGCGGTTCTGCGGGAGTTTACGATTTTTCGCTTTAATTGATTTCGTTGCGGCGAAAATTTAATTGTTTGTCATTTCGCCGAGTATCCTTAAACCAAGCACCCCGGCCCTCCAGTGCACACGAACACAAGTGGATGACGACGAACGATTTGAGGAGTCGAGTTAATTTTAGGATTCACATTAGCTGGGTGTGGAACAATGCGGCGGGAGTAAATCTGTGTGAGCGGGCGTGTTCGTAAATTGGAAGCGAGTGGAGCAAACAAGATTTGATTTAATTATTCCGCAGCCATGCTGGTGTGGATAAATCCATACGTGTTCCATGCACACATAGTTTGTTTGAAGAGGAATAATTTGCGGTCTTTTTTTTGCGATGTTTTCCCAAAAGCGTGGTGGGGTTGTCCAACAACAAGCTGCATGGCAACAAAAATGTCTAGTGTCATCACAATATCGCTGTTTGGTGGTGATATGATAAGTGAGGTCAGCAGGATGAACAAAACAAAAAAAAAAAAAACGCCAGGATTTGTGCACCATACGTGGAGGTAGTGGGGCTTGTAGGCATTGGTGACAAGTTACCCGGAATGTGTGAAAATTTACCCGCATAATTGGCAATTGACTCAATGGATGTCGTTTGGCTTTGAGAGGGATTTTGCAAAAACCAAGGCCCATCGAGTAATTGACTTTGGTATTTAATGCGAGTGAAAAAATGTGCGTACATTATTGCGGATGGTTTGCTGACCGCGAGTCCAGGATGTCAGAAAGGTCACCAGTAAGCGGTCTTTAAGCCTTGGGTCAGGCAGTTTCGCAGTTAAGGCTTTATCGGTGCTTGCAGTTTCCCAGGAAAGTTGTAATTCCTGGTAGTTGAACTGAGGAGTGCTTTTGTGATGGAATCCGTCGAGTTTCAGGTCATTTTGCATTCATACACATTAATTAATTAACTTTCTTTCAGTCAGGATGGCTGTGGTTCTGCACTTTATTCTTTATTCCGAGAATCTCGGTTAGCAACCGAATTTAAAATAAAGAGTGGTTCAGGCGCATCGACGGGGCGGCGAAAGTTGCTGCTGCTCTCACACAAATTGATGTGTTGTTGACTCAGTGATACGGCTGCTGCGCGTAATGATGGCTCCCTGATGCCATAACGTATATGCACTTTGAAGGGTTGGCATTTTTTTAACAGTTCCATCGAATAACTGGGAAAATTGGGGTTCCGTCTCCGATCATGGTGGAAGTATGAACACCAGTAGCCGGTAGGTCCTCTGATGGGCGAATCACTGCAGCCTCTAAAGACCAAAGGACATACCCTGGCTAAAAAAACATCAAGTACAGATGTTGCTATTTGTTCCGACAGCCTGACAGCTATCAAATCTCTGAGTTCAGTCACTTTCACCTTTCAGACTTCACTGAGTGACCGCCTATCTCACAACCAGCTGGCCAAGTATATTGGCATCAGACTTTGTGGGTGGACTTATGACTGGTTCGGATGACGACGACTTCTACTTTAACAAACCGAAACGGCACTGCGAGAGAAACTCAACATTGAGGAGCTGCTTCTTCGAACGGGCTATGCTATGCTTCGTAGGTTTGGTCACGTGGCACGAAAGTCCCCTTCATCACGACATCCGAGGCGGGGTTTAAATGCGATTTCATCAGGTAGGCGACCGTTTGGCAGACAGAGGACGGGATGGTTGGACCAAGTCCAAAAACTCGCCTGGTTACGCCAACAACAGCAATGACAACGACAGCGTTGACGATGATGACGACCATTTGAATAGAAGGTTGGACACTAAATAACCGAAAACAACAAACCAAAAATCATATCTTTTCAACTTGTTCACAGTCGACGGTTGGGTTTGGTTATAGGTTGACAGTGGCTAACTGCTTACATCATTCACACCTGGTACCACGCTGATTGACTTACTCTTATTCCTGGAAATAGTTGCTGCACGCAATGACGCGCTTTCATTCCCTCATCGTATTAGAATAGCAAGCTCTGTGAGAGAGACCACTCCTACCAAGTTCATCGGCTTCGCAATAGCCTGGTCTAATACCCACCTAGATACATGGGGTGTATAAGAGCCCGCGTACAGTTAAGCCATGTGTTTGAATACAAAATAACATTGTCCCGGGACTAAATTTCAGCGTCCTTGTTTGAGCCAGAGCAGTGGCTCCTTGATCCCTATGGTTTCTGCCTGAATGAAGCTGCAATGCTTGCGATGCTTGCAAGGATTTAGCAATCTTGAATCTTGAGAGTTCACACCTACTCCTTCATCTGTAGTTAATCTGTCTGTGGTAATCTGCAGAGAACCGTCCAACATCTGGCTGGCAGACTTCCATTCCAATTTGGAAGGAATGCTAGTGGAGACACTTTTCTCGAAGTGGAATTGAGGTAACAGGCGATCGGCGTTTCAGAGCTGAGTCCAGCAGCTGTACTTGCTGCTAGACGTCTTCTGAATGTGTCCTACGTGAAGAAGGGTGGTAAGTACAGCAGATTGAGTGTTTTTAAATAGCGACGGCTGTCCATCCAACTGAGGCTCTAAACATGAGTGTAGGTTTTATTGGTTAGTGAACCTTGTGTGCGAATTGTTCCTCCCTTATGTAAGTCAAACAAGGCATTTCATAGGGCTTAATATTGGGTCAAATTCTTCTCGGCACATTCAGTGTGCAGACATTCACTCATATGCGGATGGAGTGCAATTACTCTATTTCAAACCTCGTAGTCAACGATGACCTGAAACATATCTACTCTTGGTCAATCATTCTTCATTGACGGTGCGGGTGGACCTGGGCCTGAATCCACGTCCATCCTACGCACGTTCAGTTGATTCAGGCTCCTTTCCTAACCATCTGAGACGAGAGGCCCGAACTCATTTGACCACAACGATGTCGCTGTTTATCGATGAGTCTGATCCAAACTCCCTTTCTTCGCTGTGGTGTACAATTAATCAAAGTACACCTTTATTTGTGAATAATAAATTTGTACTTTAATTAATTTTTGTATTAAAGTATGTAGTAGAGGGATAGTATTTTTTGCCCCGGGTACACGTTACCCCATGATGACAGGTACCCGGTGGCAGAACATTGGCAACTTATGTATTACAAGCATTATTCGGGTACCAGGGTAATATCTGAAATTTACCCGTGTACCCGGGTAATTGCTCGGGTAATTCCTGAAACGGGTATTAAACGGGTAAGATCAAGAGAACTAGTAGGAATGGATCGTCGCCAAAGTGTTTTCATTATTGAACAATAGGCACCTACATAAAAAGGAATGAAAGTTTGGCTGCCACAGTTCGAAAAGGCCTTACTAAATATTGGGTCTATAACTTAATTCGTGCGTTTTTTTTTTTTCATCTGATCGCATATTCCTGGCGTTTTTCGGGGTTTTCCGGCACAAAGTTCGACATATTTGAGTGAAAAAAAAAATTATTGTTGTTTACGCTTCAAATGAATGACATATACTGAAATGACGTACAATGAATGAGTAGCTTTCCAACGCATGTTCTAAAGGAATAATACAAGTTACGCCATTTCTTAGCAAGCCCCACGAATTAAGTTATAGACCCAATATGTCCCGAATGTTGCTTCAGTTTGGTCAACTGTGAAGAGATTCACTGCGCAATACAGGCGGACTGGATCAGTGTGAGACGCTGAGCACACAGGTCGTCAAAAAACACGCCAAATGCGAATACGAAAGCAGTGAGTGCGGGCAAGGTTGTTACGAGGTTGTTTGAAGTCAAAGTCCTGTGTCCGCAGAGGTCTTAGTCCGCAACCAGCCATGCATGAAATTAAACGCTGCATCAACGGAAGTCGATCATGGTCATCATTCGACTCGCCATGCCAGCAAAGCCGTGGTCCGATGTGTTACCCCATAAATTGTCCTATCTCAATCGAAAGACTAAAAACTGTGTTTTCTATTTAATTCAAATCTTGCTTTAATTTTGGAACCCCCTTTAAGCAGCCTAGACTCATCATTGCCACACAAACTACAAGAGCAGCCTTACCGCGATACAGTGTGTGTTACATTCGCCAATGAGAGCATGTCTCTGTGTACTCCCGCCGGTTGCTAGGTCGCCACCAGCAACTGTTGCACACTAGCACAACAAATTCCATTATATTAAACTATCATCGTCTCTGGACGAATAATGCAGTATCAGAAAATCCATATTTCTCTTTACAAAATGAGCACAAAAAAGAATATCAAGCAGAGAAGCCCTGTTTGGCTTTGCAAACGCCATGGGATACAGACCATAGTCACTTCTATATGCGAATTTAATCCATGAACACCATTTCATACCACAAGTGGACAGATTTCAGATACCTCAGTAATTGAAACAACATGTGTGTCATGTTGCATTTGGCTGTTGTTCTTTGTAATTTTATTAAACCACCAGATTAACTGTAGCGCCATGCGTAATTTGCAAATATTCACACCGCAAATTTATCAAAAAACAATTATTCACCATTCAACAGAGTCGCACGTAAATATTTATTAAAACCTGACTCGGCGTAAAACATGTTTGTTTTTAAATTAAAACGAAATTAAACAAAAGAAGAGCAATTTAATCGAATATTCGAACACATCCGCCATTAAGTTGATTTTCAAAAATTAATGATATTTCGCATTCGGCCGTTGGACCACGACAAGCTCTCGTTATTCATGTTAATTTCTCTGGTATCTGGTGGCCTCTGTGAACCGCCAATCGAACAAAAAAGTATACACCATTCCTATCGAGCGGCGATTTGAAGAATGCCACATGGCGAAACTCGAAGCTCGCGAAATTAATTTCGCAACCACGGCGGGGAAATGTGTAACTTTGCGTCATAAGTGAACACACCTCACCGACGAGCCGGTCTGGAATAGGGGAGAACACTCAGCCACATGGATGCGTTCAAATCCCTCTAAAACACGAGTTGAAGTTTTATTTTAATAACTAACTAATTAACATTTGGGCAGCACCACACGCTCTTCGCTTTCGGGGTTTTTCGGTGATGTTCACCGAACCAAAACCGAGCAGCATATGCCGCTGGCTGTCCCTTGACCATCCACCAGGCTGCCAGGTGCACGGCCAGGAGCCTCTGTCGAATTATTAGTGCCCTATCCCTAGCAGCAGAGCAGAACTAGCAGGACTTCATGAATAACGAACTAAAGAGTCGAGTCGAATGAACACACGTGCTCCAAATCATCAAAAGGCAGCCTCACAAACACACCTCCACGTGTGGGCGAGAGTGGGCCGGCGTGGCGGCAGGGTGGCAAGGAACCGAGAAAGTAGGAGTTTCCTTTCTGTCGTCCCCTCCCGCTGGGATACGACGCCATACAGAATAATGATTTTTCTCGGAAATCAATTCGATTCGGCGAGAATGGCAGATCGCATGGCGTAAAATGTCATGCCAACGCCATTTGGGGGAGATACCAGATACCGTTCCGTTTGTTTGTGTTCGAGTATTTGTTTAGTGTGGCATGTCAATTTTATGTTTGTACAGTAAAAATTTATTGCATGCGTATCGATGGTGACTGGCGGACGATGTAAGGCGCTGGCACTGAAATTGATTCGTGAGCATAACTTTAATGTCGGCGAACGAAATTGTGCTGGAATTCGTCAAAGGACACTTGGTTATTCAGCCTGGCAATCGGATTGCATTTGGGTTGGCTCTACGGCGGTGGTTGCGCTTGATTTCACGGGAATCTTGTCGTAGGCGTGTACATGGAATGAGTATTTAACAAAGTTGATGATGGGAGAGCAGGGGGGGTTTCGTATTTATGGCCTCTGACGAAACTATGATTCTTTGGACTTGATCTCCAGACTCTGAGCATGCAAATGCCAGATACAGAGTTACACTTAGTCGTGCGCTTCGCCTTTGCATTCGCTGACGTACGTGCAGTTGGAGTTGAGTCTATCGGAGAACAGATTTGTGCCAGCATAGGCTTCATTTCGCGGAATTCCCATTTTAAGATTTAGTCCGTCTTTTGTCCGGAACTTTTGCTTGAGCATTTTCGATATCGTGATTTTGCTTCTAATCGACTTCGATTCTGAGGGACAACGCAACAAAGGATGTCCAAGTCTAACGCCGAGTAACTAGGTGCGTGTAACTGGAGGCAGCTAGTCAGAAATCGTGGTTAGAGAGGCTTGTCGGTTGAGGCCCAAGTTCAAACTGGAATGCCGCGCCACACAAATAAAATGATTTAAACATCGTTTCTAGACCAAAACAAAAAAGTCTAAAATTGATGATGGAAGCTGTGGTTCTATGGTTCGAGTGAGGACAGATGATTTAGGTGCCAAAAACTGTATTTTGCAGAGGGGTTAAAAACAAGCATTTGTTTGCTATGGGAGGGGGAGGGTCTATCGCGCCCAGTTTAGTAGGTATGCAATTTTAGAAAAAAAAAAATACTTAAAAGTTTAAAAAACACACAACGGCAACACTTACAATGAAGTACTATACCTATAAAAGGAAGGCAGGTAGTTTACAAAGTTGCAAGGAACTTTGTCCCCGGGAACTAAGTCCACTGAGGATCTTAGGGAACTTTCTTATGGGAACTAAGTATACACTCAAAGGTCTACAGTGGGAACAAACTCTATTTAACACTCTCTCTCTATTTAAACAAAGACCCGAAAAGGGAGCTTTAATCTAAAGAAAGTCTTGTGTATCCAAAGTATGAGTTGGGTGGCTCGTCTCGCTCACTTATAGCATTTTAACCCTTTTTTCCGCACGGTTTAACTCGCACTTTGTCGCTCCGTAAGGGTATGTCAACAACTACCAGGCAGGCGCCTGGAGGTAAATTACCAAAAATCGCCAGTTCTTGAAACCGCAAAACGAAACAAAGCCAAAATGGCCTTATTAAACATGGCCTTATACAAACGGTGACGTGAAATAAGACCCAACGAAATAAAGCCAAAATATAAAAATTTGGCCTTATTTCGTTTTAAGACTGGAAATAGCGCCTATTTTCCAATTCGGCTTTATTTCGTTTTGTGTTATTTAAAGTTAATTTTGTCTTTTATTTATTGACTACTGAAAATATTATCCTGTAAAAACCAACGAGTTTAAATAGTTAAACTTTAGCTCCAGTCGCCTGCCTCCCTCGCAGTTGTTGACACTCTTGGCGGAGCGACGAAGTCTCTTCAGCGGGTTAAGATCTGCGTTTTTCTAAGCCGAAACCTCTGCGTTCCTAATGGCCACGAACGATATTGTGAAGTACAGGAAGAAAAGGAAGAATATCTGCGTCTGCAGTGACAGCCAAGCTGTACTTAAGGCCTTACTCAACCTGTTGACCATTTTCAAAATAGCCCAGGAATGCCAGTCTTCATTGAATTTGAGCGGTAGTTCCAATTCACTGAGACTTGGCTAGGTCCCGGGTCACCACAGAATAGCTGAAAATTAAATCGCCGATGAACTTGTTAGACCAGGACCAGAGGAGGCATTCTGAGGACCTGATCATGGATACTGCCGAACCTGCGCTGAGTCTATCCGCGTCCTTGCTCATGAGCTTCCAACGATGGTCAGAGGAGGCATTCTGAGCACCTGAACCTGAGCTGGATCTACCTGGGTCCTTGCTGATGAGCTTCCAACGATGGTCAGAGGTGGCATTCTGAGGACCTGAACCTGAGCTGGATCTACCTGGGTCCCTGCTGATGAGCTTCCAACGATGGTCAGAGGTGGCATTCTGAGGATCTGAACCTGCGCTGGATCTACCTGGATCCCTGCTGATGAGCTTCCAACGATGGTCAGAGAAGGCATTCTGAGGACCTGAACTTGCGTCCAACGATAGTTGGGCTCTCGAGAATATAACCGGAGGTGGCACTGGGCTCACCTGCCTCCTTGGTTGGGGCTTCCGTCAATGGTTGGGCCCCTCAAGAACACAACCGGATGTGGCATAATCAAGCGCATCCTGACGTCTGTAAGAAATTCGCGGCATTCTTGTTATCTCTTGGCCGAAAAGACTGCAGACGACTTACAAGCGTTCTAACGGGACACTACACCTTCGCTTGGCCTAAGCGACGAAACCCTGTGGAGGAAACGACGACCCTGCAGATCACTGGCCCGCCTTTGCTCGGATCAGGTGGCAGGTCTTCGGTGTTGATTTGGTGAGACCTGATGATGTGGGCTCCCAATCACAGAAGCAAATTAGAGCTGCCTGACAGTATATTGAGTCTGTGTGCTGCAGTGTATTCAAAACAATAAGCCAAACTTCGATACCTAAGTATCGGTTACTCCCTGTCTCTCGTTGCGAAGGCACTGCCCGCGCATTCCTCCCCTTCAGCAGTTCGCCCCACCGTCTCGTCTGGAATACTCAAGGGTTCACCCCTAAGTCTGTTCTTGGAATCGCAGACCAGTTCAAAAGCTCATTTATTAGTGAGTGCAGTGTTCTAAATGTTCGCACCACAGGTGTGGCCTAGCTTCTACAGCAAGCACGAGCGTTGTGCGAGCTATTGTTGTTCTTCTCGAGTGCAAGGGACCTACATTTGTAAGCCAACTCCGAACGACCAACTCTTGAGAAGCTTCTTCTAGGCAGGTGTAACTCTTTGAGCATTGTCAGTGACCCGACAGTGGTGGGGTCATGAACATTATGTTGGTTGTACCGGAAATCGGACGCAGGCAGAGTGCAGGTTTGTGCGGGAGTCGTTGCACAGACCCACAACGCCACTATCGCCACGAAAAGGCATCGCTTACACCTAGTTCCATTCCTTCGAAATGGCCTAGGACTTCTTTATTCACTTTTGACGTTATCCGAATGTTGACAAGTGAATATTTCACGCCATCGTGACAGTGCCAACGAATACGACAGAGATTTGCACAAGAGTGAAAGCTGGTTACATTCCCAATGTGCTCACCTCACAGCGTCATCAGAGCTCAGACAATAAATTATGTATTCCCAATCAAACAAATGCGCCGTCGGTCTTTTGTTCCCATTCACCAAGGGGGAGTCAAGCCGGCTTTCTTTTGAGAAATCAGTCTCAAGTGACTGTCACAGAAGAACACCAAAACAAAATAACTCCGTTCACGGTTCAAATATTGGACAAGAAAATTGCAGCCTTAGAAAACGGAGTCAGGGTTTCCATCAAACTTATCTTCCCGTCCGAGGCGGCTATGCCTTGGCAAACTGAAGCTGAAAGTGCTTCATTGCTTCTTAAATCTCCTAGGTCATGCTTAAATGTTTTCCATGCTCATTTCCCACTCCGTCAAACGGCAAGGAGGGGTGACAGATTTGACGATGCTCTAGATGTTGACTTCACCTAGTCCTCCTCCTCCTTCTCCACCTTCTCCACCGTTCGCCTGTGAGCTATGAGCGAGGAGAAGAAGAGAGAGAGAGAGAGAGGAAAGACGAACAAAAAAGCAGCCAACACTTGAGTCAATATACACGTTAGAAGCGAGATGGTGAGTCATCTGTGTTGGCACAGTCACTGGAGCCATGCCATTGATTATTGTTTGTCCTCTTCCACTTTTCCGTTCGTCATCATCGTCACCCCATTCCACACCAGATTGAGGTCATATCACGCAAAGGAGCTAAATAAAATTGAAAATCATTGACTGAGGCCGCGTTCTCTGTGGTCTGGAGACAAAATGAAATTACGTCAAAGTCTTCCTGGAAGCTTTTCGACACGGTGGGATGGAACAATAACGCGCAGCCAAGATGAATCCGCACACAAACCGCGCATCGTCATAAATCCGGCCCACGGAGCGTATACGTAATCTTAATTCGTCGGCTTCACTAAGCACACGTGTGCCTTGTGTCGTGTTCCCGATGTCATCGTCGGCATTCCCATCATCCCCGGCACTCGCATCCTTGCGTAAGCGAACACCGAAAATCTGTTTTCCTTCATCCAGCAGGGGCACGCGGGCATGCGACTGTGGAGTGGCTGTGAATGTTCCTTTTTTCATTGCAATCCGCTCTGGCAGGAGAGTCACTCGGAATGTCCTTCCCTCGGCGGTCGTGCATGTTGGAGGAAATTTCATTAAATTTTCATTTTTGCCTTTTCCCCCTCCGGCCCTCGAAACACACTCGCGCGGCAAGTCATCCATTCGTGGCGCTTTTTTGATGCAATTTTCAGGTAAACTCCTTTGAATGTCGTTTCTTAAATTTCCTAATTCACTTCCGTGTGCATCCACTCTCCCTATCGCTGTCTGTCTGTCTGTGCGCGAGTGTGTGTCGCAGATCCATTATGCACTACACAACGTGTGTACAGTGTGCACACATGCACGAGTGTTCTCAGCCATCGAGCATAGGACTTGTCGTTATCCCAGTTTTCTTTTTCCTCCCCTTTCAGTCTCACACTAAGTGGGAACCGCTCTGAATTCCCAAATCCTTATTCCATCCAAAACTTGCCACCACCCCATCCAATCGGCGCACAAGCAACTTTGGCACTCGGCGTGCATTCGGCCTGCGGCGGGATGTTGTACGATATTTTCTTTTTCCTACGCCCTTTGGATATTTTTATTATATTTTCCTTTTCGTCGGCGAATGCAAGGATTCATACTTTGACTGTCTGTCGGTTGATTCGGTGTCTCGGTGTGTCGGTGTGTGTGTGTCGTAAAATTAGAGTAAGTACTGCGGTAGGTGATGCAGCAACTCTCGACAGACGGGGTCGACGATGCAAGGGTTGGGCGGTGCAAGGCGACTGAAATTTAATAATCTCGTAATCCGTTTTCATAGCCCAGAGGTTTGGCACAGTCACAATCCATGCCGCCCCTCCTCCTCCCCCGCACCCAAAGCCATTCAGGCACTTGTCCCCTATCCGCAGTCCCCTCCACAGAGAAGAATTGCCACCCACTTGTGGCCCCCTTTTTTTGGGGTCGCACAGCGCTTGTCTAAACAAAAAGCATCAAAAATCATTCGCCCTCTCCCTTGGCGCGGCGGGGAGTCCCTTCCTTTCAAGTGGAAAATTGTCATGCGGATCATCTGCAGCTCGTGCATTCTGTACTCGGACCGAACATTAATGGCTGATGGCATTTAATCCGCTCATAGTTTGGCCCATTGTCTCAACTGACACACAACCCTGGTATCTGGTTGAGGTATAATTACATTTGAGGGCGGGATGCAAGAAGCATCGGAAACTGACTTCATATTGTCGGTGGCTACCTTGCAGAGTGTCCTTCTCTCCCGTACACATTCGGTAGTGATGATCTGGCTTCGCAGGCACACAAGTCTCCGCATCCCCTGCACACAAGGGTTTCCTTTGTCCGTGCAGGGGAATTAGGGGGGATTCATCGGTTTGTCTCATGTCATCCTGTTTACAGGAATCATATCCGACACAGACACCGAGAGTGGATTTCGAATGGGAGTTGCTGTTGTGTTCTGTCGGAGTTTAATTGTTTGCCATGGCGTTTGTCGGCGCTCGAGGGTATGATGGAAGTTTGATGATCCCGCATCACTTAGGCCTTAATATGGTGGTTGGGCTTTCGGATCTTCTGTCGTCGGTGGGGGCATCCCGCCCACTCGTGTTCTGTGCAACTCGCTGAGAATTGAATGAAAAGTTTTAATGACACTTTTAATGGAGTAACGTCGGGAGGGGTCGGTCGGGACGACAGTGGGCTGGAATCTCGGCATCTCTTGAAGCATGGAAAACTGTCTTTCTGGTCTGCTCCTCTTCCTTAATGGCAGCATTTGGATTATTCTTTAATTCAGTTTTGTCCTTGAGGGGTTCCAGCCTCGGCGGCGTGGGGTGTTGAGTCACGGAGGGGAGTCACAGCCAAGTGGAACTTGAAATGTCATCAACCACGGGGCCTGTGCGAGAAGAGATGAAAAATCTCCTTAGCTTAAGCGGTGGAAATCATCGTCGCATTGAGCCGTTTTGGGTGGTGCATGAATCTCGTAAGACGTGCTGGATCCTTGGCTGGAAGAGGTTGTGTTGTGGGACAAGTGCGACTTCTTGGGAGGACAACGAACCGGGGCGTATCTTCACTGCAGCAACGTTAAGGATTTGGTTTTCAACTTAAGTGGGCTGTTTCATTGCCTTTAATCGGAGAGGAGGACATACTTCAACAAAGTGATGGAGTCATCACAGAGATTAAGACTCCATTTAGCCGTTTCGTAATTTCCCCGGCGAAAAGGGTAAAAGTCACAGTGAAAGCCTCCCCAGTACCCTCCAGAAAAAACCATTCTCAGATGAATCAATGCCCCGTACCTCGGGTTCTACTCACGACTCTCTTATTCAATATTCAAGGAATCCCCAGACACGGGCGTACACAGACTGTACTTAAAATGTTCGATCTGTGGACGTTATCGAGAATAAAATCTGCTTCAATTGAGCGAAAGAATTTAACGAACCGCATCGTGCGGCATCGATTCCCTTTTGACACGCATCAAATCGGTTCTTTTCGAGGCAATTAGTGTCGCGCCAAGCAGTGAAAAGCAAAGACGTTGACTGCTTGGCGGTGAAGTCTGTTGGGCGAAATTTGCTTTCTTTCGTTTAAGTGAACATTACTAGGAATAGGGTGCGAGTGGGAGGTTGGACTAAAATTAGGAACACGAGAATATTTAAATTTTAAATAAAACATGTTTCAACGGAAGGCAATGACAGCATATACATCAGAATACGATGCCCTATCCGTGAAATGGCCGAACCGGTTTCGAAGTGCGACGAGCATCAGAATATTTGTGGTTAGAGGTTTGTTTTTTGTTCTTTGTTAGAGGTTATAAGACCCCATACTGGAGCACTCAGACATAACGGGTGTGTCCATTGTGCTGCCAGGCAGTAACCAACAGTCAGACAGACTACTGCCACTGATCGACGACTCCATTGATAGTCCTGTTAATTTGATCCCAACGACAAATGGTGACTGGACAAGGTTTGAAAAGCCGATAAAAGCATGTCGACTTTGCTATCACCAAATTCGAACCGGGGACTGCTCTACTAAAGGGCAGGAACTTTACCAACTGCGCCATCGAGTCGTCTCTGTGGCTAGAGATATGGATAGACGCCTCTCATTTACTTCGATTAGAGTCGTTCGGGGCAAGTGTACGCACTTTCGACTTTGTGAAACGATTTCACGCGAAATTTGGAAGATTTATCAAAAAGCTTTATTCAGTTTTAAGGCCGTATGTTTGGCTACTAATTAAGAAGTGTATATGTTCTTTATATTTTATTTAGTTTAGTTATAGTTTTATTAAGAAAGCAAAACAAGTCAGGATCAAACAAGTGTGTAACCCGGGTTACTCCTAAACCGAGTCAAACCGAGTTGGATTTATATCAGACCGAATTGGCAAAGTCGGTGGAACGAACCGAATACAGAAAACAGAAACTACAGACGGCTGAACTCGATGTGAGCATATGATGCCGAACCGACACCAACGGCAAACAGAATGGAATTTTTACAATACAACTCGATTTGGCCCCATTCCATAATCCACGTTGTCTGACTTAGTGTACTGTAAAGTGACTGTGTTTAAGAAAAAAGTCAAAATCGAGAATAATAAGAAAGTCAATGTATTCAATTACAATAGACATGAATTTAGAGTTTTGTTAAGTGAACGTCTTTCCCAGACGAATATTCATAGTGACCTGTCAATGATGGTAAAAGAAGGTTTAAGTTATTGTCAAACATGCACACAAAACAGAGAAACATTAATCGTTCGGATAACAAATGGTATACGGAGCAGTGATGCCAGATCGTGGGTAATTACACATTTTGTGGGTTTTCTTTTCTATCCCAAAAAAAGCTAAAAGGGCGAAAATGTATTTTCACACCAACCACAACAAAAAATGGGTATTTTCATTTCTCCAAAATATTTCATTATTTTATCTAGAAATCGATGCAAATAACGATAAAATAAAACTTTACTCTGAAGCCAACCCACCCGAATGCGTTTACTGAACGCGCTCATTGAGAAATGTCAAATTCCATTAAAAAAAAAAAAAACACCGTTGCCTGCTTCTTCAGGGGTGAAATGTGAATTGCTCCTGTGTTCGAAATTGTTTGGTTTCGTGTCGCTGTTTGTTTTTGTTTTTATATTTGCGTTTAGCCGAGAGTATTGTCAGCCAGATACACATGTTTTGAGCGACTTAGACAACATATTTGTAGGTCAAGAATGTGAAGGGACCTTAACTGGATTAGATGCTAATGATAACATACAAGAGGTTAAGGTTAGCTGTCTTAACTTTTATAGAGTTGAAATGGTTAAACGTTTGCCATTTGATGATGAGTCGCTGGTACAAGTGGAATTTCTTAACCCGGAATTAGCTTTTGACGTACAGAAAAGTTGCGATTTTATTAATCGAATTGATCCTTTAATAGCTAATGAAGCTACTCACGCGTTAAGAAATCTTTCAATACTTTTGAGCGAAGATAAAAAGCACTCATTGAAAAAAATGCCAATAGACGAAATGTGGCATGATATAGGCAATTTAAATAATTTTAACGAAGGTCTATTGTTTCCTAACTCAGGAAAGATTGTCAAAATAGCGTTGACTCTACCTCACTCAAATGCGGAGGCAGGACGAATTTTTTCAATTGTAACTGGTGCCAAATGCAAAAAGAGAAATCGGTTAGGAAATAATATGATAAACAGTATTTGCCAAATACGATCATCATTCCAATCAAAAGACATTACTTGCTTCAATTTAGTTGTGAATGAGGATCACATATTGTTACACAATTCAAGCAATGTGTAGTCTTGAATATCTGTAATTTAATCTTAAACTCTAAAAGTAAACGGCCTTTGTTTTTATGCAAATGTCCATACATTTTTAATCTGCTCCTTATATCTTGTACATTTATAAATATACATTTTTTTTCATTGTTCCTAGTTTTGTTATTAAAAGACTGAATTTGTTTTTGTTGTTTTTTCATACAATAGTTTTTTTTTTTTTTTGTGTATATTCTCGTGGGTAATTTAGTGGGCATTTTTAAACAATTGCGTGGGGAAACAGGGTTTTTTTCGTTATTGCTGTGGGTAATTATTGCCATAAAGTCTGGCATCACTGATGCGGAGGGCCTACAGATTGAGACAGAAAAAAATACTCATTTTCAAGAGCGCTAGTTTTTTCAACATAATGACTGGATAGTAAATAAAATAATGACTGTATCGCTTACAAAAATATTAGAGACTTGTGTGTAGTCTGAACGCAATCATTGCAATCTCTAGAACATTACAGCATGCAACCACTGAATTATTTTGGTAAATATATAGTCATACTCTTCTTTTTTGACATTTATGTCTGTAGCTGAATAGCAGTTGAAGTTGTTTATAAAAGAAGGTAATTACAAGTTTGTAGTTCCCTTTTAATGTCATGTGATTGCTTCAACATCATACTTGAGAAGATCGTGCGAAACTCAAATGTCAACACCAGAGGCACGATCTTCCAAAAGTCCGTTCAACTGCTTGAATGGACGATGAAGCTTTTGCTAGCATTGAAGCGGAAGCGGCTAAAATGGGTTTGGCAGTTAACCAGGGCAAAACAAAGTACATGCTGTCATCACGACAGGACGCACAACATCGACGCCTCGGACAGAGCGTCATAATGGGCAGCAGAAACTTTGAGGTAGTCAAGGACTTCGTCTACCTTGGCTCTGCAGTAAACAGGGACAATAACACCAGTACCGAGATCAAGCGCAGAATTACTCTTGCCAATCGCTGTTTCTTTGGGCTCAAGAGGCAATTGAGTAACAGAGCCATCTCTCGAAACACCAAGTTGACTTTATATAACACCCTAATCATCCCCATCCTGCTCTATGGCACAGAGACATGGACGCTATTGAAAGCGGATGAAGAAGCTCTTGGTCGTTTTGAGAGAAAAGTTCTGCGTGCGATCTTTGGTCCTGTTTGTATTGATGGCATCTGGAGAAGGAGATTCAACCACGAACTTTACGGGCTGTACTGCGGCATGCACCTAGTTAAGCGTCTTCGGATCCAACGCTTAAGATGGCTAGGTCACGTAGAGCGGATTGACACCACAGCTCCGGCCCGAAGAGTCTTCGATTCCGAGCCTTTGGGACAACGCATAAGAGGTCGTCCTAGAACAAGATGGCGCACACAAGTGGAGAAGGACCTCAACCAACTTGGTGTGCACAACTGGAGGCAGCTGGCGAAAGATCGTGCTGGCTGGAGAGGCTTGTTGGTTGAGGCCCAGGTCCACCCCGGACTGTAGCGCCAAACAAAGAAGAAGAAGAAAAAGTTCCCTCTTAATAAAGCAACTAAATACAACTAACCAGTCTGTCCCAAGGAGTAGGACATGTTTGGGATTGAGTACTAATTGCATCAGCCGTGCGGGCCTGAGTTTTCTGAGTTTGCGATCCGACTCTTTGAACAACCACAGTCTGAGGTTCAGCAGGGCCACATGTTACAACAACTTTGTCATTATAATCTCTGGCCAGCATGCCTCACACACACACGCGCATCAAATAGCCAACGTCCGCACTCACACACGATCGACGAGAAGTGACGGGTTTACACATTGCATCTGGTCAAGGGGCAATTTCGTAACTTTCACAGCTGCTTCTTAAAATTTTAAGAGACGCAGCAAAAGTTTCTTCTTCTGCTCAACTAGCGAGCAGAGAAAAATACCTCCTCATTGAAAGCCAATTTTTTGCAATGACAGCCCGATTCGTACTGAAGCACATTCGCCGGAGTATGTCCCGGAGATTGATGCAAACTTGTTTTGTTCTCGGTAATATCATTTCGCTGTCAATCACTCCAATCACTGTCAACCTGCAGATACTGGCGTATTATGCATTGTAACAACATCTTCCAATTTACTCGAACCCTTCCCCTTCCGTGCACTGTTTCCCAGCACGTTGGCTCCCACACTCCACTCCATCATGCATCAGGCACACCAGTCAGCAGCAGTCACACGGAAAGAATGGGCACTGCCATCCTTCTTCAGGATTGATGCGTTTGTGCATACGAGTGCAAACATGCCTTCATGCAGTGTTCATCCACAGACCGTGCAACGGTGTCGTTTGACTAAGCCATCGCAGTCAGCGTGGCACAAAGTGCACTACCGCAGCTGCAGCAGCAAGGAGTAATTCTGTTTTTCGAACGCAATCAAAGTCCTCCAGGACACCTTGCACAACAAGATTACCTTAAAATTTGCCTCTTCTTGTTCGACTTTTCTATTCCATCCGAGTTCCATTTGAGCTCCATCCGAGTATATCCAGGTAATTGAATTGAGTTTCCCTCCTCTGCACTTACTGCATTCCACTCTGTGCACCATGCTCACGGTGGACCACCCCATCAGCGCCCTTTGAGTTGTAGAAACGCTCGGAAATTTCGTTGAATAATGCTGGACGTCCCATTACCTCGAATATGCTGAGCAACCTAGATGAGGAGTACATTAAACGTGAATCCTTGACAACTTCATGCCTTTTTTATGGCACATCGCTAGGAAAGCCTTTGACTAACGGTGTACAGCGAGCTGTGCTCCGTCAGCACAAAGCCAGACAACAATTTAATGACTCCTCAAATATCCCTGAGTACACCATCAACGACTCCTCTTACAGCATGTGGGTGGCGGGGGGGAGTTGCGCGGCGAACGAGTCACCATTAAATTGAAATGAAATTGTCATTGCTGCTGTCACTGAAGCTGGTGCAAACCAATTCCAAATGAACATCGCACGGTTTCCACGAACTAAACCATCAGGACCACCAGGACCACCAGGACCACAGCTAGAACCACGACCAGCACAGCCACGAGAACATTAAATAAATTAAAAATCCATCACACAGCTCATTCAATCACCCAATCATTCCAATTAAATCCCCAGGAACGCCCTTCACTGTAATGTCGTCGACAAATTGCGAAGCATTTGTTATTTTTAAGCTCACCGTGGAGTGCTGCTGTGTGCTCTGGGTGCGCCTTGGCCCAGACGGAGAAGACGAAGTGGACTAATTAAGTGTAAAGTCTTTGTTGCTCCACTTCGGAACCGAGCTGAGGAGCTGTCTAGACGTGGACAGGTCAGGTGGTGGGTGGTTGGTGGGCGGGCGGTATTCAAAACGGAAAAGTATCTCATTCTCGTGATTGGTTAATAATGATGCGAAAGTCATTAAGTGGACATTAGATACCGTTATTTTATTTCTCTAAATTCCCTCTCTCGCTCTGTGAGCATTTTTTTGCGAATGGTATGAGTCTCACAAAGTCATTAGCATGAGCATAAAACTTCGCAGAAAAACTTCATCTGTGCCCCGGTTCGGAGTCGCCGTGAACGGGGAATTATGCATAGACACGAAGCACTGTGCGGAATAAGGATGAAATTAACTGTCAACGCTTTCCGTGGGTGCCGGGTGGGTGGGGATGACAGATTGCGCCGTTGCGGGTGATTGTCTCGCCCATCTCGCCGAGCGAAACGGAAAAAAGATCGCTTCTCAAACTTCTTGCCCCTGTTTATGATGCGCTTTTGATAAGAAATGCAAATTCAATTCCGGAGATAAATAGATAGTTTCCCCCAGCACTTGAGGAGGAACAGATTTTCTATGTTTTTCCTTCTCCTTTTTGCACGCGATGCTCGGCTGCGTTAATGAAACATCGGGATGCAAGGATGCGACGGGCGGGCATTAAGTGTTTGATTTTTTACTTCGCTGCTCGGGATAAGTGGGTAAAGTTCTCGCAGGAATTGACATGGAATTTGTACTCAGCAATGGATTATGTGAGTTTCGCGAGGAGGTAAGTTTGTCTCAATTCAACACAATTTTAATCTTGAATTTATGCTCTTGGTTATTAAGGTTTAATGGTGGAAAAACTTCTTCTTCTTCGTGATCCTGTTCATCGTCTGTTGAAGTTGAGCGACTTCTGGGTGGACGGGGCGTCAATCAACAGCCTGGCTCAAGTAAAGCACATAGAACTGATTGAGGTCTATCTACGCTACTGACTAAAAGCGGGTTATGTCTGTTGCAATGCACCAATGGATTGGCGTTGATGATATACTCTTTACATGGCCTGTCCTGGTTTGGTTTTAGATCCCGAGACCGCTGGCAATGTAACTCCACAGGTCGTTGTTGATATTTCGTCACCAGGAGCAAATTAAATGCAGATTTATCAGGAGGACACCAAGGTCCTTGGCCTCTCTCAGACCATCTCATCTGCAGTGACCTGCATGATCCACTAAAGGGGTTGCGGGCAAAGCACACACGAGGGATCTCCAGGCCACTTGATCATCCGCCATCGACTCTAACTAATCAGGGGTGAGTCTTTGGACTTGGTCCAACCACCTCGTTCTGGGTCTGCCAAGCTGCCGCCTACCTGAAGGACCGCCTTGGAATTCGTCATGACAGAGACATTCGTGCCACGATCAAACCATAACACCGAAAAATAACCCTTTCCGTTCGAAGAAGCTGCTGGTCTACATCGTTGCCCTCGCGTGCTGCCTGTTCCGGCGAGTTACTCCCACAACAGCACGAATTAATCTCATCTCAGCAACTATATTCGCCGCAATCGTATTCTCTCTGTCATTGCCCAAATTTCGTGACCATAGTCACGAGTCGAGTGTCTTTGACACCAAGTTCAGCCTTCCTGATTACAGATCCGAAATGTCTCAATCCTCCTGGCCTCTTGGGAAAACTCAGCATTACTCATCCCGTCCCTCGTCAGAAAGACTCCAAAATACTTCTGATTCAATGGGACTACACGAGCAAGTAAAGTCAATTGAGCAGGCGTTCTTAAAATCACCTTCACCTCAGCATCAGCACATATTGTCACAAGCCCATCTACCGTGCGCTGAAGATCCGTGGTGTGATGGATAACTACGTCTTATTCAAAAGCAGATGACTTGCTCTGACACATTTCTCAGAGCAAGTGCGACATCCAGCCAATATATACAATGTAAAGGAGAGGTGACAAGAGGGTATCCAACACCCACGGTGAAAGGCGTTGAACTTCTTCCACATTACGCTGCTAGAGGACCATCAATCCCATACTTCTGCATAACACTCCAGAGTTTACCTCCAGGCACTCGGCCGAATGCCTTTTCCAAATCTTCAAAACAGCTTTAGATCAGCTGGGCACACTCCCAAGCCTGCACGAGTACCAATCTCTGAGCGAAAAGATGGTTGTACTTCGGCCGCTCTGTTCATCCTCCATTCTGGACATTGACGCACTGAAACTTCGGAATGGGATGTTGTTCTTCGACATTACATCCGCTCTTGTCGTGGGTCAGATCACAACTTCCCCAATCCTGGACATGAACACAGCTCTAGATCGAGCCTCCAACACCTTTCCCCTGTAGTGAGAGCGATTTCTTTTTGCGAACTGGAATCTGTTTGATTTGTTCTTCGAGGATCGAGCCACTACATCTGCTCTTGTCTGACCCACGATCACAACTGTCCCGAGACAAGATTGAACATGCACACAAGACAACACATATCGATGATGTCATGAGCTAAGCAACATATCCAAGAGCTCCTCCCACCCTCTACCCTAGAGTTGCCTATACACTACAGTGTCCATAAAAAGAGTTGTTCTGCGTTTGATCTCAGTATTGCTTTTCATCACTTGGCAGAAATCCCTGTCCATTGAGATGCCTTGTCCATCGTCGATGCTGTGTGTCGTTTCTTGAAGACGGTTTATATTTCCTTCTGTCCTCAAGCACCGTCACACCCATTTTAGTCGCTTCCGTCTGAAGGCAAACGCGTCCCACTCAGTGTGATCCACGTATGCTAACCACTGAACGGGCTGTTTCTTCTCAAGACCGATGTTGAAGGACGGACATGACAGCGCAAGGCTGCGAAACCTCTTTGACAATGAACGTTGGTGACCTTGGTGGGGCAGCAGCAATTCCGAATTGTCACCCTGCCCAACCTGAAGAGTTTGGCACTATCAAACGTAGACTTGGTGGCGAGTCATACCCCTTCCTTACTTATGCACACTGGCTTCGTCACTGGCTTCTCCCTGTGCACAAGGCTTCGTCTTGAAGACGTCGAATGAATGTTGGCTTTCGCTCTGCATTTCTCGTGGTTTTTTTCTCTGTTCTGTCACAGTGTGAAGGTCTGGAGTTTTATGGACTTCCCCGCCCGGCTGCCACACTAATGAGAGGCCAAACGGTTGCTAATAAAAGGCTTCAAGCACTCACACAACGTCGCAGAGAAGATCTTGTCTGACACGTCAATGCACATTTCCCTCGGCAGTCGGCGGAGTCGAAGAATATCTTTTCATGCCTTCTTCCGATTATAACTTGCAGATGATGAGGCGCATGCATCAGCCTAAAGCAAATGGGTATGCTGCTCTTCTTTAAATACTTCAGTAGATGGATGTCACTTTCATCAAAATTACCACTAAAAGTCGGTTTCGTCTTGCTAAAGTGGTCTTCTTTCTTAACACCCTGTGTTCAGAATCCATGAAGAGCATAATCCATTTGGCCACTTGTGCCAAACCTTGGCCCGGCGACTTATGAAACTCGATGCCATTTTATTCAATTTTTAACCATGGCCTTCCTGAAATGACTGCCAGGACATCCCTAAGCCGTCCTACACTCTCCGTCACAGCTAGAATAAAGGACAATAAAAATCTACATAATTTCTTCCCCAAAATTCCAGTTCAAAGATAGAAAAAAAGCATAATTCACGAAAACAAGGATACGGCACATTTCCACCGATGCTAACCACAAACCAGATTAGTGGGTGACAAATGGGTCGCTGCGGTTGCCGTTCATCGATAGAGACTTGCGACGCCATAAGTCAGCGCGTCGAGCAAACACACAGTCAACCTTTTCCGCTAACCACAGCCGGAGTTCCAGCACCTGGACTTTAAGGCGACAAGACAAATGTGAATTGAAGGTCATGGGAGCAGCTTATTTATTTTAAATGTCCCTTCAGTCCGTGGGTAACCTGAGCCGGCTGGAGCAACAAGAGCAATTAGTCTAATCCACGCTCTTGGCACACATTAAAAATTCACCATGAACTTGTGAGCTTATAAAATCGATTTTTTTATTC
Organism: Eristalis tenax; assembly: GCA_905231855.2. Taxonomy (NCBI): domain Eukaryota; kingdom Metazoa; phylum Arthropoda; class Insecta; order Diptera; family Syrphidae; genus Eristalis; species Eristalis tenax. The sequence goes on along the minus strand of HG993125.1, from coordinate 73,709,519 downwards.
TGCCCTTTTGCTTGCTTTGTTGATTGAGATATGCTGGCGGCGGCTTCGGAGGAACTGTATTATTATTGCTCTTGGCTGTTTGTGAAATCAGCGCACAGCGACTTTCTGTAATAAGCCATCCTGAAGGCTGCCTTTTTTTCTCTTAATAGTGGATTGTCTGTTAACTTTCCTGTGAATCATTTCGATGGCATTGCTTGCGTTCCTAAAACGAATTAGATTTTATAATTAAAGAGCACATATCAGATGCGCAACATGCTTTTGTATCCGGTCGTTCGACCTTCACCAATCTGTCAATATACTCTTCGTTCGTGATTAATGAGATATAATCAGGTCGATGCTATTTATACAGATTTCTCTAAAGTTTTTGACTCCGTTAACCACTCACTGTTGATTAACAAGCTCAAAATTTACGGATTTCACTCTTAGTTCCTTTGCTGGATATCCTCTTTTCTTGTAAGCCGAACTCAAAGAGTAAAAATCGGAAACTCATTATCTAGGATAATAAAATGTAATTCGGGTGTACCGCAAGGTAGTCGTTTAGGACCATTATTTATAATCCTCATTGATGATATTATTCGATCGGTTAACCATAGTAAGTGTTTGTTATATGCGGGTGACATGAACATTTTCAGGAGCAGACAAAATATTAATGACTGCCTTTACTACAGTCGGATATAAGTAACATATTTGAGTGGTGCAAAAATAACGACTTATATCTTAATTTAAAGAAATATATTCACGAAATCATTATATCCTCTGCAATTCAGTTATTCCATTAGGTCTGTTGCTTTCGTTAAGGATTTATGAGTCATGCTCAACTCATCATTCTCATATCACGCACACATTTCCCATATCTTATCAAAAGCCAACTCAGCAGTAGGTTTCATAAAGCGGAACACCAAAGGGTTTACTAATCCATTCGCCATATTAAGGCCCTCGGTAAGGCGCTTCCTTGAATATGCAGTTGCAGTCTGGAATCCCGCCTTCACTACTATTTCCGATCGTATCGAAAAAGTACAAAAGCTGTACACTAAATATATTTTCTTTAAGATGCATTGGGATTTTCACCCGAGCTATAAGGCTAGGGGCCAGCTGCTTGGCATAAAATCCCTAGCAACTAGACCCATTATTCATGACGTAATATTTGCTAATGATATACTTTCCTACCATATAAAGCAGAAATGAAGTATGATAGAGATACCCAACTTCTTCCTCTCTTGCCCCTTAAGATTTTTGACAACCGTTTTTATATTGTTTTCTAAAGCTAAATTGACCAATAAGAGAACGGCATTTACGTTATTTCGTGAATAACTGTCAAAAATTCATGAATAACCGTCAAAATGTTCATGATTATCCGTCAAATTCGTCGATGGACTAGGGGTTAATCAGCAGTGAAGGTGGGTATCTCTATCATACTTCATTTCTGATATAAAGTGTCCTAGTCTTCTTTTTTTGATTAATTTTTATTTGCCTGCTAGGTGACATCGAACTCGGCAAATATTATTCATGAGATCTCATAGCACAGAATGTGGGGAAAATGAGCCACTCACAAGGATAAGTAGAGTTTTTAATGAATTTGCACAACACTTGGATCTGTCTGATAACAGATTAAAGAACACTCTTATGTCTGTTTACATTTTAATTGCATTGAAACTCCTCAAAAAATATTGTGTAACCACAAATGAGATGTGTATACTTATAATATCTGTTAGCGTATATGTAGCTTGTAGATTAAATAAATAAATAAATTCGCGCATCGACATAGACCACTTCAACGACACTGTCTTTGCGAAAAATGTGGCAGCCGTTTGTGATTGTGTTGAAGAAGAGCAAGATCTATTGCTCTTGAGGCTGCAGCACACGTGTTCTTGTCGTAGGCGCATTTGACTTTGTGGCCGACGTGGCACAGTGTATTGGTGCGCCGACTCCCACGACGTACTAAGTTCATTTAACGAATTCAACAACATTCATAATACACGTCTCCTCAATACTCAAAGGGTATTCCACTTTAGACAAAGCATCTCAACGTCCGGTCCTATCCACTCGTGTTGGTGCAATATCACGCACAGAAGGAGTGGTTGCTGTATAAGCTAGGCCCAGGACCACCTCGGACTGTCGTGGCATCCATATGCATTTGAACTTGTACCTGCACCCCTCTAAAGTGCAACTCAGTCAAGATGGATAAATAAATAAAAAAATAACTTGAGGCTTGTTGACCACAGACTGAGTTTAGGGCCAGTGTCCCAGCGGTATGGGAGCTAGGGACTAGGAGGTCGGTAAGTTCCTCAATGGATTTTTGCACCCACCACCTTTAAGATCCATTGTGGTGCTAGTTCATGGTCCGTTTCCGACCCTCCGTTGACCTACTTCACTTGTTCGCAATTACCCTCTGATGGTGTATGTTGTGACTCCTATAACCAGTTTGTGGTTTTTAGAAATTTAAAGATGTCCTTTATATTTATTTCTGCCACATCTTAAAGGTTTCTTCATGCCTCTGCAAGGGCCGGGCTGGTTCCGAGGTAATGCAGGACAGTCTCCTCCTCCTCATCATACCTGCAACTTCTACAGAAGTCATTGTAGGACGCTCCAAGTCTTCTGGCCTGATTTCCAATAAGTCAATGACCAATAATTATGCCTACTACTTTACGAACGTGCCTCCTATCAAGTTGTAGATGAGATTTAGATCTCGGTGGATCTAACTTAGGCCACATCGATCTCGATGTATTGGGCCTATAACTTAATTCGCGCGGTTTTTTTCGTCTAGTGCGTTTTTCGGGTGCTGCTCTCTTCAAACGGATTAATTGTGTTCGGTAGCGTTGTCCATTGATGGTTTCACCCGGTTTTAGCAGCTTATAATTCAGCACATCCTTCTGATCCCACGAAGGTCCTCAACCACTGGAGGCAGCTAGCCAGAGATCGTGCCTTTTGTTAAGGCCTTTTTGTGCCAAAGAAAGAAGAAGTCCAGTCATGGAGAACCATTTGAAAGCTGGGTTATTTTCGAGCTAATTTAGTTTTCAGCGCAGTTTTTCGTATTCCATCGCTGACTATAACGAATGGAACTATTAACTGAGCACTTGTATGGTGGGCTGCTGACAACGATCGGGGGGATTTCGGTGATAATGCGCTTCAGTTTATTCGTGTCTGACTGACATGGGCCATGTTGGGCCATTGTGATACCCACTGTCAGCCACTGATTGACCACTCCAATGATTGTGCCGCTAATTTGATGCCAACGGCAAATGGTGACTGGATTTAACTTCGCTTTCACTGGGCTTCGAACCGGGAACCCCACCAACCCAGGGCAGGCACTTAACCAGCCGCGCCACCCAGTACTGTGATTGTTTCGTGACGACCTCGAACAGCGTCGCAAAAACATACATTTTATAAAAATATGTGCTCATCCCCTCCAAAGCCACGGCTAATCAAAATGCTTAGATCTGTGTAAGTCATTGCCTAAGGTGTGTTCGATTTTGCCTTGACTTGTGTATCTCGATAAACAGAGTACTGGACAATGGACAGGACAAAGACTCCACTCGTGTGCTGGCAAATTAACTCACGACCATGTGGCAGCAAATTTAAGGTCACCTCAAGATTATTCGGCGAGTAGTAAACACTCTCCTTCGGTCATAATCCGAAACGATGAGACACTTCGCATCGCCAAGTGTCCTTCGACGTGACAAGTTGGCAAAGAACGTCCCAAATGTCGTGTTCACGTGCATCCCGTGACATACCGTCGCACACCGCAATTACCACTCAAGACCAGGAAGAGGATGACGAGGTGCATTTGCGGTAGCATATGAATTTGAAGAAACAATTTCATGCAACTCAACTCGGACTCGGTTAGCGATTCCTGTGAAGATCCCCGCACACAAAGAGCTTTCCACACAATGGCTGCGCCGGGGGGGCAGACAGAGCTGAACTGCAGCTCTCCAGTGTGTACTTTGGTAAGCTGGGAGTGGTAAGTAAGTACAGATTCTCATTGCTCTCGTAATCCTGTGCACAATGGAAGTGGACTTAAATGGTTATGCCGGGATGATGGGAGCTCCATACAACGGCTGGAGCCAATTGCACTTCAAGCTGCACAGCCACACACACACTGCATCGCTGAGCAATTTGCAGTGGAATGACCTGAAGAAATTTTGTGAAGCCCTTCGCAAAGAAACAAAGGACGGGTCGTCGGTGAGTGGTTGCAATGCTGACGTGTGTGGGCGGCAGTCGGTGGGAACTCATCAGACTGTGAAAGCTGCGATAATGCAATAAATTCTGTGTAAAGCATTTTGTCCGACATTCGAGCATCCGTGTGCCTATCCGGGGTACCTGCTGGGACATGTTTATGTTTTCCATTAGGTTCGTCACAGCACGACAGACAGACACTGCTGAAGGGACGATGTGCGATGCGATCCAGCTGCGAGGGAGCATATGTATTTTCGTATGTATTTCAGATCGACTGCTGAGGGGTGGAATGGCTGAGGAAAGGTGTGCTCGAGGGCGGCACTCGGTAACTCATCTCGATGATGGTCATGGCGACGAGGAAGTCAGGTTTGAAGTGTCCAGAGGAGTTGGGCTTTGCAGTGCCGATAGTTTCGATGAATCGGTCAAGCAGCTGGTGTAGGTTTTAGCACTCAGCCTTGTGTGATGTGCAAGTCTGCAGGGATTCCTAATTCTGGTACATCATCGAGAGCCAAAAGCTCCAAAGAGCAAAGGGGATTGCCTCGTGCTTTGTTAGCTTTTCCTGCCCGGTTAATTGCAAAATAAGGCTCGTGGTGAATTAAATTCGCTCTTTTATCGCACAAGCTGGCAAGGACCCCACAATGGAGTGTAAATCGCAATTTCCCGAGCCGCCGCATTTTCATTTTTCAAAAAGCTTAGCCCGGCGCAGCGGAGGAAAAACCAATTTGCAGCATCGCCATCGGGGGAATCGTACAGCATTGTTGTCCGTTATTAATTTCATACCTTGTCAGCGCTGCCGTAATAACTTATCTCGGAGCAGAGTGGTCAATTAGCGAGCTATCTCCTGGCCCAAGCAAATGGCATGCCATTATCCCATCGGGTTGTGACGTAAGAGCGGAGACTGCCGAAGCAAGGCACAAGTTCGCTTCTAATTAGCAACGTGATTCATGGTTGACTCTGTTGATGGTGATGGCTTTTCTGCCGCCTAATCCAGAAGGGAATCTATTTCGGGGTCCATTAATGTCGACTTTGAGTTGAGACGTGCTGGACGTCTTTGCATGGTCTCGCCGTCTGAAGTGTCCACTCATTGTGTGATCATCAATAACGCAGAGACGCTGCTAGCCAGTGCTGCTCATGTGCACACTCAGTACTGTTTGCAAGTGTCAGGCAAGTGGGAGGGAGGGAGTGTGTACCAGTTGTGGGCAGTTCATGTTTTGGATGCATTGGTAGCCATTGTGTGATTAAACTGAGGCTCTTTGGAGGAATTGATTGTTCGTGGTATGCTTATGATGACACATGGGGAGCTAGAAAGTTTTTGTTATGAAGTTGAGTTGCTTCACCATTCGACCGATTGAGTGTTGTCCTTCCACATACGGTGCAGCAGAGAGCAGCGCACGTATTGCGTGCGTTGCGGACAATCTTCATGGCATGGCCGAGTTCGGAAAAGTCACTCTGCGGTAGATCTGCCAGATTTGCGTTCATAAATGCATTGACTATGCATGACAGCAGTCGGCAACTGAGTTCATTCTGGGGCTTACTACGTCAACTCTGGTTACCATTAAAGAGTGTGTCTGTTTCTCTGTTTCGACTAGACAGGACAATCAAGCGGTCCCTTTAATCTTCTTAACTTCGCTCGGACAACCGCGGATACACGACTCAACTACAGTCGAGAAGTAGTACAGAGCACGGAGGAGCTTCTCCGACTCAGCAGACCGCTATCCATCCGAGATGTTAAAGATATGAGGCAACGCCAGGCGTGCTGGTGGTTAAAAGAAAGAGCGTCGATTACTTTCCCAAAAATGTAGGTGTCCCATTTAGCGCTTAGTAGGTTATTTAGGTTAACAAAAAAATAGTGGAAGTCGCTTAGAACGACGCTGGAGGGAGTGGGCACATGTGGTCGTCTTGGTCGGCGGTCGTTACATCCAACTCCCCTCCAAATCCACTCCTATCCAAAAGTATTGGACCGAACTCATTAAAACAGACAAAAGTCAGCAATAACTCAACAAATTTGACTGCTTTGAGGGCTGTAGGAGGAGTAAAGTTTTCTTCGGGTTCATCACCATCGTCTTCATTGTCTTCTTCTTGTTGCTTTAAATTTACTTCATGTGCAATATAAGTTTAAACGGGCCAGAAATGACTGTAATGCAATTACAAGACGTGTGAAATTCGTCAAGTTGAGGCAAAAAGTGCTACAATGTCCCAAGGGCGGCAAAAACTTTTGGTCATTTGTAAAAAAACGTAAAGAATTCCGCCTCGTCTTCAATTCCCACGCTTATTTACAATGACATCCCAGCTGTCAGCTCTTTAGACAAAGCGAATATGCTTGCGGCGCATTTTGCAGCTAGCTCAACACTGCCAGATTCCAATATGACGCCACCTGTACTTGAGAGCGTGGATTTCACCATGGGACAAATTCACTTCCGCACTCGTACAGTTGCAAGAGCACTTAAAGATCTCGACGTGCACAAATCCGCTGGCCCGGATGGCATTCCCCCTATTCTTCTGGTGAGGTGTTCTTTAGCGCTGGCAAAACCTCTGCGTAAGCTTTTTCATCTATCCTACTCTTTAGGCCTCTTTCCGGGCAGATGTAAAACAGCATTTGCCCGTCTCTAAAAAGGGCGAATCTTCGTCACCGACCTCGTACCAACCCTTAGGACTTACGGCCCTTCTTGATAGGGTCATGGAAACGTTGATAAATCGTCAGCTTATGAAATGTCTTGAATCGTGGAAGCTTCTTAATGACCGGCAGCATAGTTTCCTCAGCAACAGGTCCACTGCTGATCTGATAGCTTATCTCACCGAAAAGTGGAACCAATCTTTGCACAATATATTAAAGTTGTAATATTTATCTGTTAGTACCTAGTATGAAGGCCCTTGTTATCAATCACAGCTTTTAACCTACGTGGCATTGACCGTACTAGATTTTCCGTAGTGCTGGTGTCCATCTTATTCCAGTCTTCTTTGATTGCTTCTTTTAGCTGCATTTTCGTCCGAACTTTATGGTTTTCACGTATTTTCCTGTGTTTCCACAGATGCTCAATTGGGTCGAGATCTGGGCTTTGAGCTGGAGTCTGAAGAACGTGGGGACAGTTATAAAGCAACCAAAGCCTAACGTCGTGTGCTGTGTGGTTAGGATCGTTATCTTAACAAAAATAAAATAAAATGAGCGCAGTTGTTTTTTTTTTTTCAGCAGAAGCGATAAAATTTAGCTTGAGGATGGTTAAGTATTGCTTGTGGTCCATATTTCCATCAACAAGTAGGAGATTTCCCACTCCATAATAACCCATTACGCCCCAAACCATAACATTCCCACCCCCGTGTTTAACTATGGCAGCTACATGTTTTGGTTGCAAAGCTTCGTTTTTTTTTCTCCACACCTTTTCTTGTTTTCTATCACTTCTAAAGATAGAGAAACCACTTTTTTCCAAAATTCGACTGTCTCGTTCTTATACTTAAGTCAAGCCTTCGTTTAATATTTTCTTCTCTTAAAAGTTGCTTTCGCCGTACAACACAACACTTTAACCCTAGGTAATTTATTTTTTTTCCGTATGGCCGAGTCCGAAACAGTTGTTCCACTAAAATCCTTTAATTTTTTATTCAGTCAGATTTTATTTCCCTCTTTAAAAACATTTCATCTGACGGCTTAATCTTCTTTTTCCTTCCTGCACCACTTTTGTGTTCCACTCTCCCTTCATTCTAATACCGATCACAAATACCTTGAACTGTTGAATGGATTAAATTTAACAAATTTCACGTAATGTTTTCCCGATTCTCTGTGATAAATCACTAGAGATCGCGTATCGATCGGAGTATTTCCGCGAGTTTTCACCATTTTCTTCTGTTTTTACCTTTACTTCTGTCAAAATGCAACTTTCTAGACGTTTTCTTCAAGCAACATTTTTGCAAAAACAAGGAAATATTTCGTGTTCTGAACTAACGGTGTGCTATGGCGTTGCCAAGTCCTTTAATGTACGAACATTTTTTCTCATCCTATTTTAAGGAAAAACAATTTGAGTAGTAGTAGTTATTTTTTTCTTTATTTTTGTGCGTAAATATTCTGCACAAAGTATCTTCTATTAAATTACGTACTTAGAATTCAAGATAGCATAAATATATATTAATAAAATGAGAAAGTCTTACTTAAGGTAGGCTTGTACGAACAATTATTCTCAGCAGTGTAAGTTCTTTGACGGCAAAGTAAATCTTTTTCGTGACAATTAGCTCAAAAAGTTTCGGTATAGCTTAAATCCGAAATATAGGTCCATCTTTAAAAATCGGTCTAATAACTGAAACTCTCTGTTCGTCCAAGAATATACCAGAAGACAGACATTCCGAATATAGGGTAAGATTCCGAATAATTGGGCATACTCTGAATAAAAGGGTAAGAAACTATGAACGTACTCGTATGTGCATAGATCAATACACACGTCAAAAACCAAGAATGAAATAAAAAGGAAAATACCAAGAAACTCAAGACTCAAGAACCAATACCAAGAACTATCTACATCAGTGTTGCTTCTAAGAAATGCCTACATGATTATAAAAAAATTTCGGACAATTATTCAAAATCTGCAACATTGAAGTCGTATGCTTTGTTCACAATTCACCGTCTCCAGTGGTCCGGTTGTTAATAATACAGGTCCGAATTAAGAGTTTTGCGTTAGGTCATCAGCTGTTAGTAGAAACAAACACGCGACCGATTGCGTCGACTCACCGCCATTCGCCTGACATTGTCGTAGTTGATCCACTTTTCGACACCAGTCACCATCCGCTTAAACAATTGGTCGACAGGTAACCTTCATGTCACACTGAGCTCTAGGAACTCGACAATCTACGACCCTAAGTGCAATAGACTGAAAATCGTGTTATTCTCCGTACCAGCCTGAAGTATCCTTTGCCGTTCTAACACGCTCGTTGCCACGCTATCTTCCTGAAAATGTTCAGCTTCTCTGCTCCTTGTTAAGCAAAATAAATCTTCTTCCTGCTGCCGCTGTAGGTTAATCTTAGTTTTCCATCAAAAATGCTGAGCCCCATCCCCTCCCTTCACATAATCATTTTCCCCACGCTGGATGCATAGCAAGTGAGAATTTCAAGTGAAGTGCAATTTGCAGCAACATCATCTCATCCATCCTCGTCAGCATGAAGCCGCTCTCAAAATGCCACCGAAATTGCAGACAACCAACAAAAAGTTTACATTTTGACCCAATTTGTAGAAAAAAATCGACGCTTTCATGTGCATCCCGAAGGATGCTAAGCACACACACGCAACACGGACCCGCGCAGCGAACTGTCAACGCGTTATTGCATCAAAGTTTTCCCGCCGTGTGCCTAGGGCAGGGCTAACAAAATTTTCATTTTAGAGGAAGCACATGTTGAATGACTGATTTCCTGGATACGTGTTCAGCACCCGGATGCCAAGTTGAGCAGACGAGCTCATCAAATATAAATTCATTTCCATTCGACTGAGGCACAGAGTACCTGGAGGGCCGGTGTGACAGCGTCGCATTTACCTGCACAGTGGGGTGCATGAGCATGTGATCAGGTGGTGCCTGGGTGTCTTTAAAGAGATTGCACGAAATTGAGCAATCAGGACTGATTCAGAGCGACTTGCTAAAAGGAGAGATACTTCATAAGGGGGCATTGAACGCTTGGTCAGCAGATGTGTACGGCCACTGGAGGGAGAATTTCAAATGAGTCTTGTGGTGACACATGCCATCTGATTTCCCCCCTAACCAAGAGATGTATACCTATATTCTTCTTGCGAACTCAACGGGAAGTCAGGGAAGGACGAGTTGGGTTTCCCATATTTAATCCATTCCAGTCGAGTCCATTCCACCTCCATTGACACTCACGTCACCGTCCGCTCGGTCGATGTCGCAAGCACCTTACCAAGCGTAATCCTCCCTTTTCAACCGTGCGCTTCCCAGCCTTCCCTCCTTCAGACCTCCTCCCCCTTCCATTACTTTAAAATCCGACTCTGATAAATGATGTTTGCAAAAACTGGCTGTCACATTTTCTTTGCCTCCGTTTTCATTAAAAATTGTAGGTATTTTTTTTTAGATTCTTGCCGCACGTGCTTGACTCCGCGTTTCTTCTCTGTTTGCACCGACAACTGCTCAAGATGCAAGAAAATGCATTAATCATCCCTCAAATGCTTACAAAACGGCCCCAACGTGGACTCTGTACTGACCACGCTCTCACGTCGTCCTGTGACTAGCCACGCCATTTCCATGACAAAAAAACAACACTTTTTTGACTTTTTAAATAAAACATCTCCCTGACATGAGTTGAGGAAGAAAGAACAGAAAAACTCGAGTGAAATCTGTCCAGAAGAAGGCACTGTTGTGATCACGACGGAAGATCCACAAAGGCACATTCCTCTGGGGGCTCCCGCTCAGTTGGTGCGGTTGTGTGTGGCGCTGCACATCCAAGTGAGTAATGGCGGCACCACACGTCGTCGTCACGAGGACATAGACACATTTATGTGAGCTTTCTCTTCTGGGAGAGGGTTGAACAAAATTCGTTACAACTCTTTCTTGCGACAGGACGCCAATCAACCTGAAACATGGCTTCATGTAAGAATTTGATTCTTTTGCGATTTCGCCCTGAAAGAGATTTGCTACTCTTGTGAACCGAGTTCAGAAAATGTGCTGTTTCGAACTGTCAGTGGGGCCAAAATTGCCTTCAGTGGCAATAAACGCGGTGAAGGAGGTGACAAGTGACTAACTGGATATATCAGCAAGATTTGATGAGTGCAAAATTATGTAGGTTCGCAACAGGCAATCTGAGCTCACGGAGAGCGAAAAAGGGTTCTTTAACGATGAGGCGCTACAGCTTGGCCTAGCTTCCCAGCAACCACTTGTACTGCGAGTGCTATTGTTCTCTTACGAGTGGAAGGGACCTGCAGTTTCATGCCGACTCCGAACGGCCAATTTGAGAAGCTTTCTCTGGGCAGGCATACCCCTTGAGCATTGTCAGTGACTTGAAAGATGTGGGGCCGTGAAAAGTATTTTGCTCGTATCGGGGTTCGAACCTGGGCTGCGTCGGTGTCGACGAACCAACACACACCGCCAAGACCGCCACTAACACAGTAGTTTGGGTTGAAGCCAAGGTATAGCTCTGACCCGAAACATGACATTCAGTCTCCATCTCAAAAGAAAAACACTTGCCTCAGCCAAGAGTTTCTTCCTGAAACAAATATTTTAACCAACCAAGAACTACCACTATCTGTAAAGAACCGAAATTTTTAAAGCAGTTATGCGATCCGTGCTATGGTGCTCAGACTTGGGGGAAGAATTAGAAAAAAAACTTCCGATAACCGCTCAAAATTAGGCGCTTATCTAAGAAACCGGCTTGTTCAACTTTACACTAAAGCTACATTTTGACCATCGTCATCATATCTTCTGACCCGCATGATCCACTGAAGTGGTCACGAGGTTAGAGCACTCACGAGAGATCTTCAGGCAACTCGATCCTTCGCCATCGACTCCCACTCATCAGAAGTTATGCCCAAGCGTAACCAGGCGGGTTTTCGGACTTGGTTTAACCATCTCGTCCTCGGTCTGCCAAGCGACTGCCTACCTGACAGAATCGCATTCAACACCCGCCTAGGAATTCGTGGACATTCGTGCCACGTGACCAAACCACCGAAGCATAGCCCTTTCCGTTCGAAGAAGCAGCTCCTCAATGTTGAGTTCCTCGCGCACTGTGTGTGTGTTTCTGATCCTATCCCGGAGAGTAATTTCCACAAGAGCTCGAAGAAATCTCACCTCAGCAGCTTGTATTTGCGATCCTATTCTTTCCGTCATTACCCAAATTGCAAATTCTGAGTTGACAACCGCCAACTTGGCTTCGACACCATGGCTCGTCCTTACAGGTGTTTCAAAACCGACCCAGCTTGACCAATCCTACAGGAAAACTCAGCATTACCCCTTCCATCACTCGCGAAAAAGACCCCGAGATACTTAAACTTCTCCACCTGCTTCAATGGGACTCCACTCTCCTGTAGAGTGCATTGACCAGGCGTTCTGGAGATAACCATAACCTCCGATTTGGCCACAAACCTATCGAGTGCGCGCTGGAGTTCCTTCTGAGAAGATGTGAGGATCACTAAGTCAGCTGCAAAAATAAGATGACTCACCCTCAACTCTTCCAATGTGAAACATTCCTCATCTTGGCTGTGTCGCAACATCCAGTCCATGCACACAATTAAAAGAAGAGGTGACAAGACACACCTTTGCCGAAGTCCAACGCCCACCGTGGCAAGTGTTAATTTATCACCGTTAACCCGAACATAGCTGCTACTCAGAATGGCCCTCAGAGGAGACTCCAGAGGAACACTCCAGAGTTTACCTCGAGGAACACGGTCGTACGCATTTCCCAAATCCACAAAACAACTGTAGACGGGCTTGGCATACTCCCCAGCCTTCTCAAGTACCATTCGTGAAAAGCTGGTCGGTTGTACTTCTGCCGGGACGAAAGCCGCACTGTTCATCCCCCACCCTGGGCTAGACCATAACTCTAGAACGCGCTTCCAACACCTTAGCGTATACTTTCCCGGGGAGACTTGAAAGAGATATGCCTCTATAGTTGGAGCTATCCCTTTTTGAAAAGTGGGACAATCACCCCAGTTTGTCAATCGCCAGGTGTCTCACCACGTTCCCAGGTCACTTAGGGCAGGAGAGAGCCATAAAACTCCCTCTTTACCCATTGCCTTAAGCATTTCTTGTCGGATTTCATCCACAACGGCAGATTTCCACTTCCTCCACCGTTGGACTATTCTCCACCCCAATCAAGACTACTGGTCTCCCATCCTCAATGCAAGGGATTGAGCAGCTCCGAAAAAAGCTCGCTCCATTTGTGTAAGATGTCCGCCTCATTGGAAAGCAACACACCTCCTTCGATGATGTTGAATTCTTTCTATGAGTCGACGAATGGTTTGCCAGAACACCTTTTTGGCAGGTCTATGGTAGCTTTCCAACTCCTCGCAAGACTGCTCTTTGGCTGCTCTCACAGCCAAATTGCAAGTTCTTGGCGCTTCAGTGTACTGGTCGCGTGAAGCAGAGTCCCCCTAGAGAATCCAGTCTCTGTAGGTCTTCTTCTTCTTCTCTGACTTCTGGCGGGTATTTCAAACAACGTAGTTTTTTTCTAAACACCAGCCTCCACTCCAAGCCGCTTCATTTCACAAACATCCCCTGCACAGCTGTTGCAAACAGCCGCCATTCGTCCTCTACAAGCGATGGAACAGTTGGAACTCGCTCAAACCTTTCAGATATGTGCCGTGCAAAATTTAGCTGCACTGCTCTCCCACCGCATTCGTGTAACCACTCCTGGTTTCCGCCTTGGCAGGAGAGGTACTTTATCAGTGAGGTACAGACTACACAGCACCAGGTGGTGATCAGTCGACAGTTCAGAACAAAATTGTCACAATTTGTCATACAAATGAAGGGTTCTTGTATTGACTGAAAATGAGACCTCATGTTCGATGCACACTAGATATTCGGGATTGGCACCTAAGAGTATGCAAGCTTTAACACCCCCAACTGACCCCTATTGCCTAATGTCGGGTTCCCAGTTGCCAACGACCAACGAATTTGGTGCAACGGACGCACCTCCTTTGCAGTGGCCTTGAAACAATGCCGTCTAATGCAAACTACTCATTGCAACGAGTGTTCGTAATATCGTTCAAATCGGATGTCGTCTGCCAGGCGCAAACGGAATGCGTGATAAGAAATTGCTTATGGTTAGATTTTAGTTCACATTTGGAGAGAAATGAATAGAGATTGAAAACATTTTTTGACTGACCAACGCCGCGCACATTATTAACATATCCCGAGTGATTAATTTTTCATTATGGGGGCGCGCTGCTGCAACTTTAAAACATCCACAAACCAGTTTATGATGGTCCTCCTGAGTGACTTGAAATGTCTAGATCGTAACCCCCTAGTCACAAAAGGGCATCCTCCGAAGATCTGACAATTTGAACTGTATTTAAGCAACCAGTTTCCCAAACGTACAATGGTCAAGCCTGGTGCTTTGAAAGTCGTTCCCTGTATGAGAAATATAGTCATAAACAATCGCAAGAGAAGGCGCAACTCCTCACAGCTAATGACATCCACAGAACAGGCTGAACACATTAACTTTCTGATGAGCAATGCCTCGCTGTGAAAATGAGCATCTATGCCCGTAGGAAGACGGAGCTCAAAAGCGAGCATCTGCACAGCCATATGTGCATGCTCTGTTAATCCCTTCGATTCACTCATCAACAACCCCTCCCGTCAGAGAGCTGCCCGATGAGTTGAAATCCGGTGAGATGAGGAACCGAGATAAGTAATTCGATACACCACACCGCGCCCGCGATGGAGCTGCTTCCAATAACCGAGTCGAGGGACATGTGGCGTTCGTCCTGTTGTGCTGCTTTCCTTAATCGCTTCATTGTTGCCCCAGATGGCCATCAATTGGATATCGCTTCCCATAAGCTCTTGTGTGTGCTTGTCATTCAATCCTTGCTTCGTCCTTTTTTTCTGCGTCTCCTCCGCACTGGACGGGAACTGGACTGTCGGGAAGATTAAGCGGATTGCTTTGCAGTTATATTTTATTGTCAAGCATCCGTGTGCTGAGCAAGGAGTCTTAAAGTGCTGATGTCCGTTGAGCGGACCCGGAATTACTTGCGACGTTTTAATGGAATTTTGTAGCTCTTTGACAAATTCCGTGCACATCAGCGCCACGACTCGAAGGCACTGACCTTCCCTGGAGGGGGACAGAGAGGACCCCCCTCAAATTAGACCAACAGAGAGATAAACACAATGATATGCCGAGTGCCGGAAATTAACGTATCCCCCCTACAATCCAAAGGATCGTGGGGAAGAAGACAATCATCATCACAGAAACACAGACAGAGCACGGACAGACAGGCAGGCCACCACACAAGTATGCACAAATTGGAACACAGCCACGCCCGGGATGTATCTCAAGCGAACTACAATGAGCATTCTGATGGGATTTCTTTTCGACTCGATATCGGACTGTTTAACATATTCCTTGTGTTCCTGCAGAGGGAATAGTTGGCGCAGATGCTGGCGTTCGTACGTACACAGAGATTCGGGTGTAATCAGATGCCTTGGCATTGAGTGGCGAGATTCGGATCTGGAATCGTACGGGGATTACCTTACGGAAACGGATTGTTGGAGAAGTAATGAAGAATAGGATTTCATTCAGACACTGCAGAGATACGTGGATCAATGGAGTCTTGTTCTGTGCGCTGGATACTGCGAAAATTAGGTTCGATTTCCAATCGGGATTACTGAGCATCGGTATCGCTCTCGGAAGCACTAAATAGAAGTGAATGCCGAACTTGGGGAATTGTCGGAGACAATCGCGTACACAATTTCCTTAAGTGGGGCTCACAATAAGGACGATTGTTGTGCCGAAATGGGATACGACTCCAAATTGAGATATATAGCGAAACTGGTCAACACTTGTGCGCTGCTTGTAGAGAGAGAGAGCTGTTTTGCATAGTAAGGTGGCTGTATGCGTCTTGTGTGTGCAGTGATAGTTCCCAGGTGTTCTGCACATAATTCGACGCTTAGTGCAGTTTCATGATTGGAATTTCAACCCCTTGCGTGACGGGGAAACACGGACGGGGACACACGGATTTCTACTGAGAGAAGTCCTGATACCAGCGGTATTAAATGCTTAAGTCAGTGTCTTGTGTACTTTAGATTACGAGGGACATGTGCCCAGTTTTCATATAAATTCTCGAATCTTTCTAATGAGTTGAAGTTCCACCGCTGTACCGTGGTCGCAGCATTTCAAGAACGGAGCCTAAGGGTATGCAACTGTTTTCATCTATGCTTCGCTAGGTAAGATCATTTTCAAAGAAAGGTCAGAGATGGCATGAGGTAAGCTACTCGAATAAATACGCTTATTTATTCGAATAAACTACACGCCCGATTTGTTTCACAGATTATCTACATTCGTTACGTGCGGATTTTGTAGGGTTTTTTAAAAATGTTTTCACACTCTTCACACTTTCCTCACTCCCACAGCTGAACTGACCTGAAATTGACATCTCAACTGTATTTTGGAATTTATTCAACGTCTACTACAATTTCTTACATGTACTACGTTAACTACCACTGTGAGTAGCAGGCTTAAGAAATTTAGTTATTCCAAAAAAGTGTTATTTCTGCTATCTCTGCTGATGTGATGATGCAATTCACAGCCCCAACAATGTCTCCCCGGACAACGCTAAATCGTAAACATTAAATCTTCTAAACGAGTACCATTCACACCATTCTTCATTACCATCTTAACCTTTCAAAGGTCCGTGCTAGGTGGGTGCCACGAATGCTCACAGCGCCTGAGAAAAAAGTGAGAATCGCTGTAGAGAGCTTTTGGAGATGTGTAGTGAGAACGCGGACGGTGTTATGGATCGAATTGTTACTGGTGACGAAACATGGGCCCACCACTATGACCCTGAAAGCAAACAAGAGTCCATGCAGTGGCATAAAAAAGGAACAGACCCCCGAAGAAGTTCTTAGTCTCTCCGTGTGCCGGGAAGCTCATGGCCATAGTTTTTTGGGACTCAAAGGGAATCTTGCTCATTGAGTACAAAAAAAATGTGAAACCATCAACACCACATCCTACGCTTCCACTTTGCATAATTTGCGGGAGGAAATTAAAAACAAAAGACGGGGTATGTGTGTGTTGCTTCTTCATGACAACGCTCCTGTTCACACGGCGCGAGTTTCCAAGGCTGCTGCGCGAGATTGTGGCTTCGAAGAAATCCAACACCCACCCTATAGTCCAGCTGCAAACCTACCAGGTTTCGTGATACATTTGCTGTCCATAGAAACCTCGTGGTTTCTGCGAGACCCAGATGCAGCCCCCTTGAATTCATCTGTCCGTGAGAGATTGTCAAACCGAACAATTTCGGTGGTCATTTTCCCAATTTACCTCTTTCTATTTGCTGGTGTTCTCACACTGTTATTAACTGTCAACAGGCGGCTGTTCTGGCGGCCGTTTAAAAATTGAGAACGAGTGGCATTTGTTTTGGCGGGCACTTTTAAGTTGAGAGCGAGTCCATTTCAAACTCAAAACTATTGAGGTTTCAATTATAAAACCAGAGTCTTTTAATTAATAATTTGATTGCCTGAATTTGCAACGCTCGTTGGTTGACAGTCAGATTTCGAATATAAAACGACAGCAGTCTTCACAGGTCGATGCTCCACTCGATGTTCCCGGTGTTGCCAAATTTGCTCGCGTATCACAATAATTCTCCCAACCATGTGAACAGCTTACTACACAGTTAAAGTTGCACCAAATTGATCCTAGCTTATATCTGTCCTTACCACATAAAGCTTACCTAACCACATCTGATGGCTCACAGCACCATCCTTCTCAAAACCCCGACATGACCCACAAGTTGTCTTCAATATGAGCACCTTTTTTTTGATTTTGCACTCATCTTCTCCTCGTGCTTCACAACTTGCCGTCACCACTGTACGCCACTTGTGTGTATGTGTTCCATTTGATTACATAGAGCGCCGCCTGATGGACAAATCATTTTTTCTGCGAATGCACAAATTGATTTAAGGATTTTTTTTCACGGTCCGATGCATGAATTTAATTATATTAATGCTGGCATATTTCCAGGATCATGATGATATCCTGGATATGTTGCCGATAATTGTGTTCATTATTTAATTACGAGACGGAGATGCATTTTAATCTCCCGCCGCAGTCGGCAACAACCGTCCGGCTGAGGCCAAATGACCGAGGCCGGAGGCAGTGGCGGCGGCACTAACCAGCGCATCGGAGGAGCCTTATCCCGGAAATTAAAGAACTTCTGTACGACATCATAATGGAAACTTTCGTTAAACTCTGGTTCGATGTGCTAGCGAATGGGAGCCCATTGTTGGCGAGCGCGTAGGGGCGTGGCGACCACTAATTACCGGGATGGATGACTTTTTGCAAGCGCCCTTGATTGGCCGCTTGATGAATTGGAGTGAAATAAACTTTTCAAAACATTGTTTGCTAAAGTGCCCGTCCCCCGCATCGTCCTCGGCGCTCGGGGATCGGATGAATGCTCAGGAAAGAGGAGAACTTTGACTGTGCAAACTGGACGCTTCCCATCGTATTATGTCCACATCGCCACATAGCCATCCATCGAGTCGTGAGTTCTCCTAACTCCCTCCCCGCTGCAGCGCAGCTCAATCGAGTGAATGCGACCGCATCGAGCCGTATCCTTGCGGCCACGCTATGCCACTCTCCCCACGATAACCACCACGTCGACGACGATGACGACGACGCACGGTGGCAATAGCGTTGCGAGGGTTACGACGATGGCGACGACAAAGTCGTCGGCACCCATCCCCCGACTAGATGGAGCTCGATGCAGCAGCAGACGCAAAAAAAAAAATCCAAAAATACAGCGTGCACAGCTTTTGACTGAGCACGCCAGAATAGAAACAAAAAGGAAAACTTGTTTACATGTATTTGCGTGCACTAATTAAGTTAGTGCAGAGTTTAATTCAATTCAGAGGCATAAGCGGAAGTGTACGAGCAGCGCACACAGTTCAAAGAGCGCCTCCGCCGTCCTCCTCAGTCGCAGCACCTTCTCCCACCACCATCATCGTCGCCGTCAGCGCCGAGAGTTCATTTCGGTCGGTTATTTATGTGTCCTGGTGCAGATGAAAATACAGATGCGAATATTAGCAGGGAAATGAGCTTGGGCTAGCGCATGGCGTGTGGGCTGCAGTCAGCCTTGCATGCAGCAGCTGCACGGCGAGTGAGTTAATGGGGGAGAGGATTTGTGTTCTGCATGCGGATGGTGTTCCGAGATAGCCTTAGATTAGAGCGACTCCTTCCTGCAAGCATTCTGGCCACGTCGGTGGCATCTTATGGATCGCATTTGAGTTCCGCCTTGGCAGTCCATGCGGCGTGGGGAGCTTGCGAAATTGCTAATTAAAAAGCTTGTCCGGGGCTGGGTGAGGAAGATGCATGACGGGAGCATGGAGAACATTCGTGTGCCCCTTCACTCGGGCAAATCCTGTGCCGGTGAACATTTGAGGATATGGTAATTTTTCTCCGGATTTCACAAGTCATTGGGAAAACCTCGTTGTGGCCAAGCAAACGACCAAATCCTGTCACGGTCCACGGAGCCAGGTGGAAGTGGATTTATGTGAGCTCTGAAACCACGACGGAAATATTGCACAATCGGGAAACGAGGTCCTTGCATGGGTGACTCACACGGGTGGGTGTGGGAGCTGGCTGGCTGATTGCCAGCGGAAATGCCTTTGCAACCATTCTGGATTGTGATGGACGACAGACGAGACTGACGAGACTGACGCGACTGACGAGACTGACGAGACTGGCGAGACTGTCGAGACTGACGAGACTGGCGAGACTGGCGAGACTGTCGAGACTGACGAGACTGGCGAGACTGACGAGACTGACGAGACTGGCGAGACTGACGAGACTGACGAGACTGGCGAGACTGACGAGACTGGCGAGACTGACGAGACTGGCGAGACTGACGAGACTGGCGAGACTGACGAGACTGGCGAGACTGACGAGACTGATGAGACTGGCGAGACTGACGAGACTGACGAGACTGATGAGACTGGCGAGACTGACGAGACTGACGAGATTGGCGAGACTGACGAGACTGCCGAGACTGACGAGACTGACGAGACTGTCGAGACTGACGAGACTGGCGAGACTGACGAGACTGACGAGACTGGCGAGACTGACGAGACTGGCGAGACTGACGAGACTGTCGAGACTGACGAGACTGACGAGACTGGCGAAACGAACGAGACTGACAAGACTGGCAAAACGGACGAGACTGAGGAAACGGACCAGACGGACAAGACTGACGTGACTGACGAGACTGAACTTACTGAACTTACTGAACTGATTGAACTGACTGAACTGACTGAACTGGCCGAACTGACTGAACTGACTGAACTGGCTGAACTGACTGAACTGACTGAACTGACTGAAGACTGAATAAGACTGTGTGAGACTGTGTGATAATACCACTGACTCCTAGCCACAAAGAAAAACAAAAGAATTAAATAGCTTCAGTCAGTCCAGCCATGCGAACTATTCCATCCCAGCTTCCCTCTCATTGTTGTGTGCATTTCAAAGGAGGGATTAAGCAAAATCCCTCCTGTATCATCAGCACTGTGCTTCTAGCTTACCTAAACGGAAAATGCTTGAGTTTAGCACAGCCTTCCCCCCCCCCCCTCACTAGAGCTATTTGGCTTGTGTCGATTCAGCACAGTAAACACAGCTTCCTTCCGCCACCCGTGGCATGCATGGATTAAATAAAATCCAATAGGACGGTGCCTACGCAGAACCCTACCCCACCCTGTGATAATCCCCGGCATCGGAAGATTATTTCATGGGAAAAGTAATAACAAAACTGACTGCTCTCCATCCTCCTGAGTCTTAATGCCATTGGCCGGCCCACCGCTGTGGAGCGTCCGCCCCACGAGCCCATACATCATGTCACACACAAACGGATCCTGACCAAGCCAAATATCTTCGGGTCCAGCGGGAGGGAATCTGTAAATTTATGAACATCCATCCGGACCGCAGCGTACGAGCACAGGTCCACTGACCGACATAAACTACACCTGTTGTGGTAACGAATACCAGTCCCAGCGGATTATCGATTATTTGCACGTCCCCCGTAATTTGTCCTGCATCGGCCAAGCTACCCCCACCCACCCACACTTCCTCTCTATCTCACTGTGTGTGTGCCCACTTTTCAATCTAATATCCTAGATACCTCCCGGGCTCCGGACAAACAATCACAAAAATAATTCAAAAAAAAAATCTCGGTGGGATCGGTTGAAAAGAGTGCACATCGTCTGGACGGGGGCCAACGCCTCGCTCTGTGAACGGCATGGTGGCACTTATACACTCGCATGGGTGTGCCCATCCCCGGGACAACCTGTAATCTAGACTTTTAGAATCGAATCAAGTGACAAACGCCAGCCTGGCGACCACATATGGCTGCACGGATACTGGAGGCCAGCGGTGCTTAAATCAATATTCGCAACGCTCATTGGTCTTGACAGTCAATTAAGCTTATTTTAATGCCCGGCCGGGCATGCGAGTGGAGCCGAGAGAATCCTCTTCGCCCGGTTCTACTATGCCCCAGAAAGCCTGACAAATCCCTAGAGAAAAATGTATTTATTCCGAGTAATCATTTGGCGGGCGCTTCGCCTCGCGGCGGGTAGAGCTTGATAGCAGGATTGTGTCTCGATTTAAGGACGTTTATTGACGCGTTGTTTTAAATTTCTGACCTGGACTTTGTCTCACGTCGGGCGTGGGCGCTGGCGCTGGGCAGAGGCGTTCACTGAATTGTTGTGCTGCTGTGTTAACTTTATCCTGTGGAGGCATGCGTCAGAAATTGATTCTTTGCAAATTCCTTGAATTCCCAAAGGTTTCAAGAAATTGGCCGAAGGTATTGAGCAGATGGCATGTCGTTGGGGGTGGGTTTGCTGTTCAAGCGCCCGCCGGAGGATGATAGTTGAGCTGTGACAGAAGTTGAACATCATGCCGGCGATGAGGGGGGGGACTTTTGTTTTGATGTGAGATTGTGCTAATGGCATTGAATACAGAGCACGGAGGAGGATGGACCTTCCCGGTGGGATGAAATGCTTACAAACGCGCTGGAAGGCATTTTAATTATACATCGCCCACGGTATCGGCTGCAGGTTGAGTCTTCCCTGATTAAAAGCACTCAAGCTCGTTGAAACGGATTGAGTTGGGGAGAAGCCAAAACGTGGTACGCATTGAGGAGGTACCCGTGCAGCGCAATTTCATTTGAATTTTGTCTCGGGTTGACTTCAGTCTTATGGGCAATGACTTGGCAGCCGGGGGAGGTTCTTTATTCTGAACAGTAACCTTGACGGTCCCTAAGAGATAATTTGAAATTCCCTCTGTCTCATGCAGGTGCTGTCTGCGGGAGCAAGTCCTTCGTGATCGTTTTTGAGGATTGACTGCTTAAAGCGAAAATCTGCCACAAGGCGGAAATAGGATTCACACCCAGAATGTGATCGTTGCGTGGATACTGGGGTGACGAGAGAGTGAATAATTACATATTTACAAACTTGGGAATCTGCTGTCTGCCACTCTGCTGTCTACAATTGCTGTCTACAACTCTTACAGTTGTGTACCCCATCGTTGGTTGCTTAGGTGTTTGAGGAGCTCTAGCTTTTAAACTGCTGCTGGGATTTGTCTAACACATGGTGGATTACTTCAGGGTTTGGACAAAACAAAGTAATCCGGGTGGCACATCAGTCCGAGATTCACGTGGACGTACCCTTCGTGTTGCGCGTGATAGTTTTCCCTCACGAGTGGAGGGGGTCTACAATTTAACGGCGAGTCCTAACGGCGAGATTTGGAAAGGTGTTTCCAGACTATGAGTATGAGAGTATGATCCTTGAGCATTGTCAGGGACTCAGGGTGAAGGTGGAGCTGCGAACTGTGAAAGTTGGTCGCACCAGGGACTTCCAGGAGTCGACGCACTTGCCCAATACTCCATGACGGCCACATAGAAGGTGAAAGTATGAAGTTTTGCCTTACCTCGAACCAAACAGAATGTAGGTACATGAAGAAACCACCGCCCGTACTATGTGTAAATTGAAGTAATGGAACCACAAAGAGATCCTGATCCCAAAGGAAGTAGATCCTTCTAAAAATTGAACTGTGGCAATTACAGAGGTATAAGGCACCTGAATAGACAATTTAAGATCTTGTGTAAGAGGTCTTCTGTAAGTACCGGAAAACTCTACGTCAACAGGCAGACAGGTCCATATCAGTGCAGGTTTAGGCGAGCGAAATTCACTACTGATCAAATATTCTCATTACGGCAGATGGTGGGAAAGAGTTTCATGTCAGTTTCAGAACTTATTGACACGAGTTTTGACAACCCTGCAAAACTCGCCCGTCTTTGCAGAAGGACGATGAGGAATGTCAGTTGCTCCGTCAGAAGGACGATGAGGAATGTCAGTTGCTCCGTCAGAAGGACGATGAGGAATGTCAGTTGCTCCGTCAACGTCAATAAAGATATCATCGAGACCTTTGATGTCAAAAAAGGATTCATACAAGGCGAGGCACTGTTATTCTTGAGAAGATCGTGTGTAACTCAAACGTCAATACCAGAGACATGTTTTTGACAGACACGATATTGGAAGGACACAACTGGCTGTCAGTGGACCATTTGTGAGCACTTCTCACTGAGTTGTTGCTTGTTTTGTGCAAACTGAAAATGTTGAAAACAAGTAACAACTCAGTAAGAATGCTAAGATGGATCTTGCGGTGAAAGAGCGTAAGAATATGCTGTCTGCGAAAAAGGTCCACCAACACCGACATCTTGGACAAAACTTTACTATTGACAGCTATAACTTCGAAGTAGTGAAAGGCTTTTTCTACCTGGGCCGCCGAACACATGCAATGGCTCCACTGACACCGAGATAAAAGGAAGGATCGCTGTGTTTTTGGCCTCCTTCGAATGGTAGGAAGGAGCATATGGGTCAAAACGTCTGAATATTTGGTGCTATACCTTCGATGGGCTTTAAGCTTCTAGGACCTTAAAAAAAACAACATATGCTCCATCCTACCATTCGAAGTAGTCTGCCGATGTCATTTTCCAATGATCCAAAGATTGCAAATATCCTGCTTCACGGAGAATAATTTGAGTGTTCTGGAAGCGCCTGGCAACTCTCCTGACCTCATTCATAATCTGTGGGCCATTATTAAAGCCAGGCTCAGCAAAAATGATTGCATCACCAAAAACAAGCCGATTCGAGCAATTCTTGAGATATGCTTCCGGGACGAAGAACTCAAAAATATTTGCAACACAGGGCAAAACACCTCATTAATGAAATTATTCAAACTTAAATAAAAACTAAATTCTTGTAACCATACTTTAAAATACATCAAAATATCCCTCAAAGTCTGCAAGTCGCAATAAATTTGCACAGCACTGTAGTATGAGTGGCGCTCGAGTTACATGTACACGAAGTGCTTGGACAGCAACCACCTTACACATCACAGCTGATTTAAGCTGAACCTTGGTAGATCGCAGAAGTCAGGCTTGCGATAATCGATCCCGCCAAAAAAGTTTGAGCTTGGGAATTTTTAACTCGTAAACAAGATCAGCAGATATGAAGGCAACGTGATGTTTTTGCAAAGAGTCAGTAAAACAATCAGTCTGAAACGGACTTTAGAAGGATGAAGATGAAGATTTTGCTTAAATAAATAATTTAATAATTAAAAGTTAATGTGTTGTGGGTGCTATTGTTCTCTCACGAGTGAGAGGGACCTACAGTTTGAGAAGATTTTTCTGGACAGTTATACTCTTTGAATATTGTCACTGACTCGAAAGCGGTGGGGGAGTGAAAATTGCTTTTCCCGGGAATAGAACCTGGAACCTATATGTATTTGTACTGTGATACTACTTTAAAAAGTAAGTACACTTCCTAATATGCTAATATGCAGATATATTCCTAATATACAGGGCGATGCAAATTTTTTACAAAATTTTTCACAATTATTGGGTCTATAACTTAATTCGTGCGGTTTGCTAAGAGATGTCGTAACTTGTATTATTCCATTGTTATTATTCCATCGGAACATGCGTTGGAAAGCTACTGTCATTGTACGTCATTTCAGTATATGTCATTCATTTGAAGCGTAAACAACAATAATTTTTCAAATACGTCGAACATTGTGCCTGAAAAAGTGTTGTTTCGGTGGAAATTTATGGCGAACATGCGCTAGCTGAGCAAGCGTGCCAAAAGTGGTTTGCACGGCCAACCAGCCAAATCAACGGCAAAGTCGATTACCCATGGCGCGAAAGTAATGTTCTGTCTTTGGTGGGATCAGAAGGGTGTGCTGAATTATGAGCTGCTAAAACCAGGTGAAACCATCAATAGACGACGCTACCGAACACCAATTAATCCGTTTGAAGAGAGCAGTAGCCGAAAAACGCCCGGAATATGCGACCAGACACGAGGCAATGATTTTCCATCATGTCAACAGTCGGCGCCAAGTTTTTGAGAACTAATTGGAAAACAGTGGATGGGAAGTTTTACCCCACCCGCCTTATAGCCCAGATCTTGCCCTTCTGACTACCATTTGTTCCGGTCTTTGCAGAAAGCCCACACTGAAATACGGTTCACATCAGAGCAGAATCAGAGCAAACATTGGCTTGATTCATTCTTGGCTGCCAAGCCGGCGCAATTCTTTTGGGATCGGATCCAGAAATTGGCAGAAAGATGGGAAAAATGTCATAGCTTTGAATAATACTATTGTACATGTTTTTCTCAAATTAACGTTCAAATTTTGAAAAAAAAACCCAACACGAATTAAGTTGTAGATCTAATATTTCACACAAAATCTCTACGAAAAATTAATAGTTGCCCCATCCTGCCAACAATGAAGAATCGCGAGTAAATAAAAGAAAATTGTTCAGCAACTGTCAATAGCCCGAGTCTGTAGAAGTAGCTCTAGCTAGCAATTTGTGCTCGCGCTTACGATTTTACGGTCTGGGAACTGTCAAAGCGCGACCGCTGTGACTTGTGTAATGGATTTACGTGTATTCTACTTAAAATGTCAGAAACGACAGAACGTGACGATGTGATATGGATACAAGTTCGACAAAGCAGTTGAGCGAAACGTGTAGAAAAAAAAAATGTGCGCGTGTTACTCGAAAAGTTCCTTATAGTGGCCCATACACGCCACAGAGAAGTCGCCGCCAACCTTATGTCTGTGCAAGTACCCAATTGCCACACGCAGTGTACAGACATTAGTCTATTTCGTTTCGTCGTGGTCGTCGGGCCGGCCATTGCTTTGGCAATTAAAAAAAAAAAACAGAGAAAATAAAATAACTTTGGAGTACAATTTGGAGTGGTACAATTTTTATAATTTTCCAAAAACTCGATCCGAAATTATTCATGGTTACGATATGAATTTTCCTGATGGTCTGGAAAACCAGGACATCAACCATACAGGACATAAGCCATTATTTCACATTCAAAAAATTTTGAATTCACGCAGTCATGCGACAAGAGTACACACCACACAGACCGTCTGTGTTCGCAGAGATGTGCTCAACAACAAACTGTATTGGTCATTTTTTATGGTTTGCGCCAATGGATGTGGAATCTTCTTCAAGATACTGGTAACCCGTGCTACCAGCATGAACGATTCACGGGATGTTATTCTCCTGTTTCTTCGCGCCTACGTCCTAAACCACACCCAACACTCTACCACTACTCTCCCCGTGGAGCTGCCGTCGATTATTACTTCGCGGGGCTGGTTAGCGATTTACGCGTTCTTCCGGAATGCGGTTTCTTGAGCTTTTCTTTCTGCTTCGGCCTGCCGCAATGTTGGATTAACTTGCACTATGCAACGAGCAAAGCTCATTCCAACTATTTTCTGATCATGTCGTGAACGCGATCAGGTTATCGGGGCTTGGTAGATTTACCATCTGTCTATCTTGCGCAAATCGGCCGCAGTTGAAAACTACGTGCTCTGCGTCCTCTTCAACATTTGGACATTTTGGGAACAGTGGCGAACTATTATGTCCACTTTCGAGATACTTTCGTTAGCCCTCGTGTCCAGACAGAAACTGTGAGATGCGTTAATTACAGTCTCCTGTCGGTCTTGATGTCCAGTTCTCGACAACAGAATGAGCCTATGCGTCTATCTTCCTTTTGTGGAGACGTCCCATCTGGCTTGCCCCATCGGGCAGATGGAAGCTGCGCGTTCATCCATGAGTTCGGCCTGCTGCCGGTCCGAAGTTTGTCTGCGGTACACCCCCTTAAGCTCGTCTGACAGAATGTCGACAGGTAACATTCCTGCTATGACGAACACTGCGTCATCTGAAAGAGTTCTAAATCCGCTGATTGTCCTTATTGCCGTCTTAGTTGTCCAACCGCAAGAGCTCCAGCCCAAATGGAAGCAGCGTATTGGAGGACTGCTGGGCGACAAATGATTGTGCCCAGCCTTGGTGGGAGTTTGTGTATTTGTATGCCAGATGAGCTCTTTTCATACGGACTGAAATAAATTATGCGCGTTTCCCTCAAAAGATTCCAAATGAACGGAGAACTGAGTTTATTATTTTGAGATGATGGACATTTCCTAATTTCGCACATTTGTGACAGAAAAGGGCGAATCTTCGTCACACACCTCGTGCCGACCAATAGCTCTTACGTCCCTTCTTTCTAAGGTCATTGAAACGCCGATAAATCGGCAGCTTATTAAATATCTTGAATCGCGGAAGTTTCTTAATGACCGGCAGTACGGCTTCAGCAGCAGCAGATCCACTGGTGATCTGATAGCTTATCTCACGGAAAAGTGGAACCAATCTTTGCACAATGCAGGCTAAAGCAAGATCGTTGCGCTTTATATTTCTAAGGCATTTGACAGAGTTTGTCATCAAGCTCTCTTGTCGAAAATGCGTGCCTATGGTATTGATGAATCCCTTCTTCTATGGATTAGACATTACCCTTGGAACCGTTCAATTCAAGTTTTGGATGGGTTCAAGTCTGATATCCACCAAAAAATACTGGTGTTCCCCAAGGCTCTGTTCTGTCTCCGACACTCCGGCTTTCTCATTTTTATAAATGGTCTCTTGTATGCTACTTCTAATCCAATCCATTCCTTCGCTAATGACAGAAACCTCAGCTTTCCATATTCTTTCCAAGACTCACGACCCCGCTCTTCGGCCGTGTAAGGCAGCTTAGGTTAATCACATTGAATTCCGAGCTTGACGGCATAATTAACTGGGGAAAGAACAATCGAGTGGAATTCAATGCTTCAAGAACTCAATGCTGCCTGCTGTCACTCAAGCGAACACTTGCTAATCAGCCATTATCCATGAATGGACCCTGTGTCGATGAAACCGGAAAGCTTTCCATCCTTGGCATGTGTACCAACACAACACTTGGTTGGAACGGTCACATATTTGAGGTCGCCACAAATGCTGCGAAATGTTTAGGTTTCCTCAATCGATGCAAGAAATACTTCACCCCTTCTGATTTGGCTTTAATTTATGAAGTGTATATACGCCCCAAACTTGAGTACTACGCTCATATCTGGTCGTGTGCCCCTAGGACCTCCCTGCACCTTCTAGATAGAATCATGATTGTGCACAATACAATATTGTAGAGTCATTAGACTCACTCTAACATCGACGTACCGTCTTTTTTTGTCTGTATTTGAACGCTATTTTAACAAACGATGCTCGACTGAGCTGCATGAATTCACCCGCAATACCCGCCTCGCCAGGAATGCTCATCAGTTTACCCTTAAGCCTATTTTCGTACGCACAGTTAAATTTAGAGGCTCGTTCATCAGCCGCACAACACGAATATGGAATGTTCTTCCCAGCCTTATATTTCCCACAAACAACAACCCGCAGATATTTAAAATCAATGTGCACAGGTACCTCCTCTCCCTTTTTCCCTCTACACCTTCGGCCAGTGCTGTTTCTTGAACCCGTACACTTAAGGGTATTAAAAATCCATAGTGCGCGCGCAAATTATAAAAAAAAAAAACTTATTAAACGTCCACCTCTTATGTAATCTGGAAACGACTTATGCTACACACAAATAAGGAAGGGGCGCCAAACGTTGGCCTGGCACAGGCTGCTCATTACTACTGAACACTTTGTTAGTGGATAGTCCGCTCAGTTTCATCGAATCATGTAGAAGTTTAACTAACATACGATTTCGGAGTCATAAGAGTAGTGTCTTGTGTTGCCCGAGCTTAACTGCATTTGTGCTGAGTCACAGCAGCTGTACATAACTATCTGAACTATGAACCAGACGTTATACCTAAATGCACCCCCATAAAGAGCTTAACGGAGTAGTGAGTTACGTAGTTCCTTATTCAAAGGAAGCAGAAAGCACTACCTATGATTGCAAAATTAATCAAAGATGTTCAAATGTGACACAATACATAAGATGCTTGGCTAAAATTAAATCCTGTGAAGTAATGCGATTACGATGTATACAGTTGAACAGTTAAGGTGATGATTGCGCCTCATGGAATTGAACCAATTACAGGTGTATTCCTTCTGACTGTTCACATGCGTTGAGTAGACGCCAAAGTATTCAAGGGACGTCGGACTCTGATTTTGGAGGCTATTGTGAATATTTTTCTAAGATTTAGCAAATACAAGAACCCAACTGGGACACAAAAGCGATGAAAGCTGAAAATCACACAAGAGAGCTTCGTTGGATAGGGTAGGCTAACGATTGTTAGGTTTTTTCTGTTTTTACTTGATTTCCATTTAGTTGTAAGTGCTGTTGCGTGTTCCCCTACGAACATAGGAGGGTTTTCGCCACAGTAGCTGTTGGGTCATCAAACCTCAAGCGTGCGATAGAACTTGCCCTGTTCTAATTTCTCTTCTTATCCTATGGTCATAAAATTTGGGTGATTACCGGAAGAATAAGATCGCGAATACAATCTGCTAAGATGAGATTTTGTGGGAATTACTCGCCGCGTGGTTTATACCAGCGACCCTTTCAGTGGAGCATGCGGGTTAGAAGATGATGATGACATTATCCTCTTAAGGGGTTAAAGAGAGTTCGTTAGATTGTAAGTCTAGTTCGTAAGTTAGCTTGCAAGTCTTGCAACTCCGTCGAGTTTTGGAGTCTGCTTGATGAGCTAGTGATACGGATTGTTCCGATTTATTACTCGGAAGTTTTAAAGAATTATTAAAGTTTAAATGGTAGCGACCTCTATGCAGTCCAGGTTCGATTCCTCTCTTTAACCACGCTCAGAGAGTATAACTGTCTAAAAAATAGCTTCTCAAATTGGGATCTCGCTGTCGCCATAAAACTGTCGGGCCCTTCCACTAGTGAGAGAACAATAGCACACACAACACGAATGGTTGCTGTAGAAGCTCCGCCCTGACCCCTCCAACAAAGAGTAGTCCATATCAAAACTTTGACTAAATATTCGCAGTACATATGAAGAATCATTTCACTTAGCCTGAGGATGAGGTCGTTCCGCAGGATACTTAGCCCGAAGGAGGCCTTCGTCCTCTGAACAAACCACGCTGAATTCCACGTAATTCCTAATCACAAAAGCACGCATAACTTTGCTGTTGTTCCGCACATAATATAATCATATGTATCTTAATAGGATCACGGCGAGGACTAAAGTCTGAAGATCAATCTTTTTGTTATGTTGGCTACCAAGGACGGTACTTCTGGAAATCTCAACATGACCAAATTAAGTGCTGTACATTAGGCTGTGATCTCCTACCGCGAATTGTATGACATAAAGAGACTTCAGTTGCATTGAAGAAAATTCTTGGTATGGTCATGTCGCTTAGATGACAAATTCTCTCTCCCCTCGCGATTTAAAAATTTATTTGAACAGGATTATTTTTACAACTGAGTTTACAACTAGCCTTACAAACGAAAGGTTGGAGTGTTTTCTCAACTATAGGGGCCCAACTGATGTACTTTATTTAATTTAGCTGCTGAACAGTGTTACCATGTTGCAGGGAGATGCTGCGTGCTTGGTCGAAAAGCCTATTGTTGCTATGGTCCCTTTGACGGTTGAAGATGAGTCCGGTACATATTCGCAGTATTTTTCTTTCGAGCTTCGTCATGCCGGTCTTAGACATGGTGCCACATGCCGTACTTTAAGAGCTGCTTGTATTGCAGCAGTTTTGTCCTCTGGCTTAATCCATTTTGCTTGCACATCAAGGGATAGATACGATGAAAGCCTAGGTTGGCATTCTTAAGGGTCAGTTTCGAATGACTGTTCGATCTTCAACCTTTCCGTGAAGTTAACGCCAAAATACTTCACCTTTTCGTCAGTTGATATTTCTTTACCGTTAGGGAGTACTACCTTTATGCTCCGACATTTGGCTGCTGATCTGCATCCGCCTCTGGATGGTCACCATAAGCACATGAGTACCAGCATTGATACGAATACCCCACTTGGTATAATAGTCAAATTTGTTCGCGGTTTGGACTTCTAGCATTTTATTGCGTCAATTGGATGTGGTTGTTGTGCCGTGTACACGTTGAAAAGCCAAGGCCCCAGCTTTGATCCTTGTGCAACTCCCGCCTTGGTGCTCCGCTCGGTTGACGTGCTGCCTTCAACTGAGACGTAGAACCTTCTGGAATGCAGAAAGCTATAAATTATTCTGATGAGATTGGAGGGCAATCCCATCTGGTTCAGCTTGTAGATGAGTCCCTCAATCCAGACCGTATCGAAGGCCCTTCTAAGTCCAGGAAGCAGGGGACGGTAACCTCGTTATGGTTCAGCGCAGCTGCCACATCGTGGTGAAACAGCAGATTTGTGTCTTCAAGTGTGATTAATTTCCATTCAGTGGTTATATCTTTGATACGACTAAGACAATGAGGAGGTATATGGCACTGCGTGTTTTTTTCGTAATTTTCATGACTTAAGTGAGAAAAAGAGCAGTGCGAAAAATTCGCTATTGAAATTGTCATTAAGTGCGAGTGCGTACGCAGTAAAAAATTGAAAAGAGAGAAACATAATTGATTAGAAACTGTAACGCATCAATATTATTCAGCCACAGGCAGCATTTGTTTGGACATTGCATCCCTTTTCTCCCAGGTTTCTCTGTTTCAAAACTAAATCCATACAGACCACGGTACAGATATTACACATATTCATGTACCTTGCAGACAGACAGTGTATAATAATTGCTGCCTCTTTCCAAAAAAGACTTGTTGCCTTTTCTACAAAATCCGGTTTAATATATTAAAAAAACTTAGAGTCAAAAGGGGCATGCGCCAACAATGACAATTTCACGCGAAAAACATGTCAGAGCTTGCGAAGTTCGCAGTTGACTGCGTGTTCACGCGGCTCATGTGGTCAGCACTTTAAGCGACGTGCTAATTAGTCGACATATCTGCCTCGAAAAAACAATATTAAATAATGACTCGATGAAGCCATAGTCAGGCATACTAGCCTGACTCCCTCACGTAGAATTTTTTAGTTGCTTCAGAGTCAACACATCCGTTCGTCGTACAGTACCTGACGCAGGGGATGACATAATCAAGACTTCAACGCACACTCAATAATTATAAATACTCAATCACAAGCCTTTATTTATATTTTTATATATTTGAACTTTGCTTCGGCGAGAACAGAAATGGAGTATGATAGAGATGCCCAGCTTCATACCCGATTGACCCCTAGTCCATCGACGAATTTGATTGACTTTTTGACAGTTATTCATAAATTTTTGACACTTATTCACGAAATAACGTAAATGCCGTTCTCTGATTGGTCAATTTCGCTTTAGAAAGCGATCTAAAAAATTGTTGTCAAAAATGTTAAGGGGCAAGAGAGGTAGAAGTTGGGAACCGCTATCATACTTCATTTCTGGACGAAAAATAGGCTTTTATTTAAAATGCCAATTCCACTGAAGTGTCACAATGTGACGATTGTCAACTCTGAAGAAGAGAGAAAGGTTAACAAAATGGTGGAAGGATAGCTTGACAGCTTGTCAAAACCGCCATCTTTTTGTTTTGTGACGTCACTCAGGATTCATTTTATTTTTTTTATTAAGTACAAATTCAAAGTAATTGAGTAAATTCAAAAATGTTGAGCGAAATCATTTCAGCCAGAGACTACAAACTTTGGAATAACCAGGCAAATTTTGGAAAATAAATTCGTTTTTTTAGTATTTCCACGTGATCCAGACGTATAAAAGACATGAATTACGACCTGCAACAGGAAAATGCCAGGATTTGCTCCTTAGAATCCACCGACTATGGACGAGGATAAGCTACTGACAAAATATTCATTAGACAAAAAGGTAGTACCGAGTCGGAATCTTACGACAATTGTCGATGAAAATGTAAATTATTTTGACGACAAATCCGGAGAGTGAGTTGAAGAATTGTATTATAGAATAAAGCATTTAAACAAGTCAAGTAAATACGAAAAGCACAATAACATAACATTTGCAAAAATAGTTCTTACCGCCTTTAAATTTCTATTCAAGTGGAAATTCCTGCGATGACGTCACGCAGGGGCTCTGTAAAACTATCAAGCAAACCTTATTATCCTTCCACCATGGGTTAAAAGTGCGATTATATCCCTCGCGTCAGCGTTGGCCTATGTGTCACCTCCCATAAGAGAACATGTATTTTATGTATCTGACCCATGTAAAGCATTTTATGTGCCGGAGCCTTGACAATGAAACCAAATGCGTTGCAGTTCGGGAAAAAGACATGGTGGGTCATTGTCGGGCGCCATTGACAGTGACATCATGACAAGTTGCATTGCATCAAACTTAATGAAAAATTTATTTTAATTTCCCCCGCGACTAAAACCACACGACTCTCCGGAGGGTCGGGAAATATTTTCCCAGGAGGCCGCATGACCCTACGGTGGTCTTTCTTCAAAATGAAATAGTGATCAACAAAAACATACTCTTGGCGCAGAGGTAATGTGTTTTAAATTGCACTTGGGCAGTCAACGTGTTAAGAAAGTCACTGCGATAGAAAAATGCTTCGCTGCAGCTACGCTGTCATGAAGCAAAGTTCGTGTCCCGGGATGGTCTCACTGTCTCTTCGTCTTGTGAATCATTCCATTTAAAATTTGCGCCATTATTCAACTCCTGAATGGGTTATCCTTCTTATGACTTCCACATTCATGACCCCTAGCAATTTTATTGTCGCTACTACTCACCTTCTGGAGATAACGCTTTCCAAAGTCATACATTACACCAATAAATGCTTGTCATTCACCCCAAATCTTCGAATGAACATCAAATTCGTCGTCAAATATCAGCAAGGTGGCATCAACAAGAAAATGTCCCAAGGACTTAATGCGGATACTAGATAGAACCCTGGTGTTGTTAAACTTCCACTTGAATGGGCATGTTGATATATTTGTGTACCCTTGAACCTGACACAAATTCAAGCAGAATCGTCGTTAACCAGGAAATGTCGGACTCCATTAAGTTCTCTTCGTCGCCCTCGCGACTTTAATTACAGAAAATTCTTGGTTACCTCAAATTTGGCTGAGCATTTCCAGATCATCTCACTTGAAATGGAAATCCGGCCAAAAATGCCCTCAACCCATTTAACCACTCCCATTCAATTAAAAAAAAACCATCCACTCTGTCAGAGTTCACTTTTTAAACTACTTTTATTTTAATCTTCTTTGTTTTCCTTCAATGTTGCAACAGTTTGTTTTTTAGTGTAAAAAATTGTACAAAGATACGATATATAGGCTTTTTTTTTCTTTTAAAAATAGTATCTATTTACAGTGTAACATGTAGCGGCGGCTTGTGTAAGATACTTATCAAAAATTACAAAAGACCCTAAACAAAATCCCGAATGAAATAAAGTGAAAAAAAAATCCACCAAGGAACACTATAAATACAATTTTTGGACAGAAAAGATATTTTTCCTTGTTGTTGGTTTTTTTTTTTTGGTTTTGGCTACAGTTAACGCGG
Source organism: Eristalis tenax (assembly GCA_905231855.2). Lineage (NCBI taxonomy): Eukaryota > Metazoa > Arthropoda > Insecta > Diptera > Syrphidae > Eristalis > Eristalis tenax. The sequence continues at coordinate 73,674,853 of HG993125.1, read as the reverse complement.
GGAAAGGCAGAAAACAATAAATACATTTATTTTTGTATCTTAAACAAAATTAATACAGCATGCGAGCGATTGCGGCGAAGAGGATGACTGTCGCGGCAATTGGTCCAGTTGCTGATGATCCATTGCAGTAGTTGTCCGAGCAGACATCGCAAGAGATTTGCTTGAAGTAGGGCAACGATGGGTCTGCCTGGCATCCGTTTCCACCCTTGATGTCACCGAAGTAGCAGCTGCGGGTCGTGTGCTTCACACCGCTCACTGAAATGAAAGCGATGGAATTTTATTATCATCTATCGGAGCTATTTATATTCGAACTAGTTCAAGAGGCAATTAAAAAGATATAATTTAGAATAGGGCGTTCGTTTCTATTTAGTTTGGAATTCGAGACGCAAAAGTGTGTGGGCGCGAATTTCCCGTGACTAGGTTGCGACTAGTCATTTGTTGTTTTGTTGTTTTTGCTTTTGCTTAAGAAATTTGGCAAGGGTTGGAGAGGCTTATCCTCTTCAAAAGTTATTGATTGGATGGAAAAATTGCTACGAATGGGATCAGTGGCTCAATGGAAGGATTGAAAATATTGTGGACAAAAACAATGTCTTGTGTTAACTGGCTCTTAGGGAACCTTTTGTATGGAGTACAGTGCTAATTCGAAACCTTAAACTCCTCGCTTTAAAAAAGTATAAAAATGGACCTTGGCTGTTATGACTTGCGACCACTGATATGTGATCCGAAACACACGAAGTGTAGTGTCAAAAGGTAGCTGGATGTAATAGCCTGTCCCGCTCTATCGGCCGATCGCTATCCATTGGAGAGCGTTTTGGGGTATTTTTAAAAAATCTGGAGCCGAGAAATCGGAGAATAGGAAAGACTTGTGGAATAAGATACAGGCGTACAGCTTGGTATGCCATACCAATAAGCCTCTATGGTGCATTGGTCAGAGATAATGGAGAACAGAGATATCCAACCTCGGCCTAATAGCTGTGAATGCAATGAATGCAATATTGAGTGCTTAGTTGTCATTGACAGTACCTAGTTGTCATTGACGTGTAAAAAATGGGAAGTTATCTAATTCATTATTCATGAATTTCATGGCTTCTTAAGAACGTTTCTTCTTGTCTGATGGTTATACTCCCCTTAACCATCAGCCAGTTCCATTTCACACAGTCGATTCAATCGATAAATTCGATGATCTCGGCTCGTGGTGTTATCGAACGATATCACCTGGAGAACGCTGCGTAGCTGACACTGCGACATTTTATTTTCTTCAAAAATACCTAGTTATACATCTGCACTTGTTCATTCGTGTTCATTTTCAAAAAAATCAAAAGACACATGTAGCGACAAGATCCTGAGGAGCTTCGCTTTTGCACTCTCCAAGTTCAACACGGTTTTGAACAGCGTTCGCACCAAACTCCTGCTTTGACTCCTTTTTAAAGAAGCACTCAATGACACTGGCAAATGTCGAAAATGTCTTCATGTCTGTTTATTCAATTCACCGCAGTCATCCCGAGTGGTCTATGAATTCTATGAAAATTTGTCATTTGTACAGGGAAGTCACCAACGGATAAAAAGTCTTATAGACCAATTTCACTGCTCCCGATAATGTCTAAAGTATTTGAAAAAATTCTGCTTAGACGTTTAAGTTCGGTTGTGGAAGAAAAATTGTTTTTTTTTTTGATTTTAGAAGCAAACCTTCGGCTATTGACCAAGGACATCGTATAGCTGATGGAGTAGAAAAGTCGTTCGAACAAAAAAAAAAAAACATTAAGGAATGCGGCTGAACAAATGACAGCTGCATTTCTTAATGTTACACAGGCCTTTGACAAAGTTTGGAACGAAGAACTATAAACATTGCAAATATAAACATTGCCGATCTCTAGCGGGGAATCTTTATAGTATTTTAGCGAACTATCTGTTTGACAGAATCTTCCATGTAAATCATGGAAATGAATACACTCAGTTTAAAAATATAAATGCTGGTGAACCGCAAGGGAGTGTTCTTGGCCCTCTGATATACCTACTGTGTACTAGTGATTTACCACAAGTAGAACACACTGTTCTAGGCACATTTGCTGAAAACACCGCCATTCTGGTAACAGCCAAAACGGTTGAAGAGTCTAGAGCAAAATTACAACGATTGGATAAATTCCTGGCGAATTGTCCCTAAAGAAGGCAAATCAGCTTATCCTAATTTTACCAATAGGCACGTTAATAACTTGCCAGTACTCAAGTGGAAGCAGCAAGTGGAGCACGTTAAAAAGAAACGTTCAGAACTTGACATGAAACACAAAGATATGCACTGGCTTATTGGTAAACATTCCAAGCTGAGTATTGACAACAAATTGCTTGTAAACAAGCATATCCTAAAACCTGTTTATACGTACGGCGTACAACTTTGCGCTTGTACCAAAGCAGGCAATATAAACATTATACAGACACTTCAAAATAAGATGCTTAGAACTATCGTTAATGCACCATGGTCTGTCAGAAACGACGATATCCACAGGGATCATGGAATCTTACCAGTTCAAGATGAATTTAAGAACTGTGCTTGTAAATATAAGAAGAGCATACAAACTCTGCAGTTTATCCCATCCTTGACGAAACAAATGTCTTGCGCCGACTTCAAAGGACTAGACCCCTTGATCTCGTGCGATAGTCTACACCCGCGCATTGATGCGGTTTTAGCAGGAAGCTTCATTTGAGAGTTACCTGCCAATAGAGTCTAAATAAATCAGCAACACAAACTACTGGTTAAGTGCTTTACTTAGATATAAAGAGAGGTGGTTTTAGTGAGTAAAACTCTCACACTTCTATGTGCGAACGTTCGCCATAGAGTCTTGCCGAAGATTTCCAACGACAAATGTATAGTTTGTCAACCATCTAGCACACATAACAAAATTATAAGCTGAGGTGCCTTCAAAGAAGTCTGCAATCAAAACTTGCATCCAAGAACTAGTCGCTAGTATGGCCTGTCAGAAAATACCCAACATACCCCCTCACACAGTGGCCACAATTGTGTGCGAGGCATTTGACAGATCAGTCACCCAGAGCACCCCCAGCAGTCATCCCTCCGCTTAATCGCTGCTGTTCGCGAACGTTCTGTTCGATGATACCCAACTGGTCTGGTGACTGTAACAGGTCGACCCAGAATCGCATCTCAAACAATGAACACCGAAATGTGCCTTTATCAAAAACAAACTTTGACAGCTTTATTGGCACAAATCTCGGCTGCCAAACCTGTCCGCGAACAAGATCGCAGTATTTTATTCCAAAATTCATTGCGATTGGGAATATTTCATGTTTTTCGTTTGTTTTTTGTTTTGCGGCAAGCTGGCGAACGTCTGTTTAATATGGGCGATGATATATATTTGAAAACGAATAAAATGATGCAAACAAAATATTCACCCTCACATCTGCACCATCTCAAGTGGCGGGCGGCGGAGCATAGTGGTCTCGCAGTGGAAATAAATACCCGAAGAGACATATTTTTCTCCGTCAAATGGTATATGTTTTATATGAGAACCGGCGGCGTCTTTACAAGTGAAGATTTGACTTGCGTATAGACGATTAGATTCATACGCCACCAAGATGGCTGGTATGTGCACATGGAGCGTCTCTCCAGTGTCAGCCAAGGAAGTTTATTTTCAGTTTTGATTGAACTCAAACATGCGATACTTTTGACACAACTCAGATCAAGTGATCGTGCCTAACGCTGATATCACGTCCAACCTCAGACTGAGACAAGGTGAACACAGATGGCGACTGAAGTTTTCGAGAGGAAGCACAACAAACACGCCGTCAACGAGATCCATATGAATGGGAAGTAATTTGTCTGTGATCTTGAATGTAGTGGAAGTCAATGCTAATTGATAGTCAATATGTCTTCGGGTAGTAAGCAAGTTGATGCAGGTCTTTGTGACTGGGGCATTTTTGGATCATTTGCATTTCTCTCAAATTTGATTAATTTTTTTTTTACGACATTCATGCAAATTTGTCTATGGAAGCGAATGTGTGTGAAGATAGCTCAATTTAAGCAAACAATTTATTGAATAAATCGCCATCGTGGATTGGTAAATCAGTCGGTAGTCGTAGTCTCTGAGAAGTGGCAGTAAGATGGTACCATCACACCGAAAGTCGATGTCGAACCAAGACCGTGTCAGGCACTTTCCTACCTCTCGACTATGAATCGGTGGCCTCTCTACATTTTCTTTCAAATACCTTGGGTGTCCGACAATGGCAAAGCGCGCTTCAAGTGCATACTTACAATCGAATAACACACGACTTAACCAAATTCACTACTTAACCTGTTGATGTGATGATGTGATGATGATGAGTGAAGACACTACTCGTGTGAAATGTATTCAGTGTAAAGACACATATGTTTTTCGTTGTAATGGATTGGGTGGATTTCGTCTAATGTAATGGATGTCTGGTAATGGATGTAATGGATGTCTAAAATGTAATGGATTGGGTTGATTTCGTCTAATCCACCCAATCCATTATTTCTTCCCTGTTGATCTCGTTTCGTGGGGTTCAGAAAAAATTGGCCACATTTGATCTATTTTTGGTTCCAATATTAAGGTTCTGTGTGCAATGCGCCCCACTCATGAATCACTATTTTACAGGCAACACAATCGGCATTCGCTTTTTGATCGATTTCACACAACTTTGCAACATGCCGTCATGAAGAGAATATTGCAACATTTGTTGTCATTGTTGAAGAAGATCAAAGCTCATCGATTCCACTCGGCTCAGGACTGTTTGGTCTCTGTCCGTCCACATTACGAAGAATTCTACGCAAACTCCGTGTAAACACATCGTGGAGGGATTTGACCCTAGGGGCAGTGCGTCAACATTTCGGCAAATAGACGTAAAATCCACTGACGTTGGTTTATCGGAATATTATGTTCATATTCTGGCGCAACTTGTATGTCAATAGGGCAAACTGTCGCCCTTGGAGCGATTATAATCCATAAGCACGTGTTAAAACGTCGTTGCACATTTGAGAAGCCCAATGTTTGTAAGCTTCACAGATCATGTGATCTGTAATTGATTTCCCTTGGAGATACGCTGACACACCAACACAATGTTCGTTATTTTGTTGACGATATGCGGCCACAAATGCTTGAACAATTTTCGTTGAAGACATACATCAGATCTAGGTGAAGCGGGTATTTGCCCGAGGCTGTGCTCACAAATGAATTGCTAATCGGAATTTTTTAAAATCTTATTTCTAAACAAGAAAACACATCAAGTCTCTAAATCATGACTACGAACTTTGTACTGCCGACCAAGGTATTAACCACAACAAAAATGGTAAAGTTCGCGAACACTTAATATGTTTGCTTTAATGCGATTTGGTTCTAAGTATTGGGTCTATAACTTAATTCGTGCGTGTAAGAAAACAGTATTATTCAAAGTATTGCTCATCTGAAGCTATGACTTTTTTCCCATCTTTCTGGCAATTTGTGGATCCCATCCCAAAAGAACTGCACCGGCTTGGCAGGCAAGAATGAATCAAGCCGGATTAATTGTGTTCGGTAGCGTTGTCTATTGATGGTTTCACCAGGTTTTAACAGCTCATAATACAACACCCTTCTGATCCCTCCAAAGACAGATCATTACTTTCGCGCCATAGATCGACTTTTCGCCGAGATTCGACTTTGCCGTTGATTTGGCTGGTTTTCCGAGCAAACCACTTTTGGCACGTTCGCTCAGCTAGCGCATGTTCACCATACACTTACACCAAAATACGATGACTTTCGGCAGCAGTTTTCTTCACATTAAAGTAATAAAGACGAACTCCCCGCAAAAACACTTTTTTAGCACAAAGTTCGACATATTTGAGTGAAAAAAAATTATTGTTGTTTACGCTTCAAATGAATAACATATACTGAAATGGCATACTATGGCAGTAGCTTTCCAACGCATGTTCCAATGGAATAACACAAGTTACGCCATCTCTTGACAAACGAATTAAGTAAATTAAATATTTCGCATTTCACATTAAAAAATTACAAAGTATTTTTTGTTGTACAATGTTTTTGATTTTTTTTAAATCATTAATTTTCTTTTTCTTGTCAAACATAAAAATATCCAAACCGCTGTTCAAGAAACGGAATTTTGTGAATATTGATGTTATATGAGGTTCCGCCAAAAAAAGTTTGACATTTTAGGGTTCCGTGGCCGAAAAAAATTGGGGACCTCTGTCAAATCCGGAAATTTTGGGACATATTCTCTTGAACTTCGAGAGGTGTTCTTAAAAAAAATTCATTTGTGACAGGATATTAAATCAGCCAAATTATAAGAAATGAAAAATTAACGTGGATTCTGTACAATCCAATCCAGGAGGATTATCCCCAAAGGTCTCAGTTATTCTGGCGGACTCAGCTACTCTCAGTTATATCATCACAATTCTTTATTGAGCCCCCTTATCTGACTGAAACATCTTAGTCAAGCTGATATTCGAAATAAATCGACTTATAACTTCGACTCATCCGTCAATCTTGATAGCAGACCAGGGACCGAACTTCGCAAGCGTGTCTTTTTCAGCGCGTTCACATGCCTGCAACAAGCCATTCGTCAGTGCGTGGAAAAGAAACAAGCCTGTGGCACAAACATTTGAGTACATATCAAACATATCCGCCTCCAGCATCCACTAGACATGATACAGACTATCCCGTCCAGTCAATCATAGAGAGTCGTGAAGCAAGAATGATCAGGCAGGTCAGACTCATTCCCCTCAGACTTAGACTAATTCAAATTAATTGACAGAACAAACCGCCTAATATCATTGAATAATCGTTCCACGACTGTTTCAGTTCATTCATCTTGTAAATCCTCACTTTCTCTCAGTTAATTGTCATAATTGTCGGTCAAGAGGTTCATTACACTGAACTGCAGTCACGCCCGGATCACACCACACGGCTCACTCACCCCTCAAAACAGGTCAACGCAACATCACAAGTCAAGCATCAAATTAATTGAATAGTAGATGCGAGCGCGATAGCCGGCAGACGCAGAAATTAAAACGAAAATAGCCGCACTACGATCATCCGATATTCGAATTCTGCCCTAGACCGTTGCCGACCGTGTGGAATTTGTGGATCTTAATGATCTCGTTAACACGGCGTTTCTAAACAAAGCACAGGGACACGGCGTGGTCCATCCCTTGGGGCACCTCATGAATTTTAAGTGTATCATTTAATTGGGAGCTATTAATACATTTCATGGTTAAAGGTGAAGTGTTTTATGTAAATTCGCTTGGTTTCGATCGCCGATCGAGCTCCATTGGCATTTCGTATTCACACCCACCACCAAGCAATCGATGGAACCGACTGAGAGGAGATGGCAGGAGTAGAGTAAGCAATGGGATCGTAGACGTCTCCGACGGCAAGCGTTATGACATTCATCACAAAGTACCCAAAAACATCTCTTTGATGTGATCTGCGAGTATGTACAAATTTCGGGCGAGAATATTGTTTAATTAACAAACATTCCAGGAAGCAGTCCATCATTCGAAGTGATGTTGTCATTAGAAGGCACTTAAAATACACAAAGTTCGAATGTCTGAAGCCGTTCATGATTCATGAATAAACTCAAATTTATTTTGTCAGCCTTGTGAGTCAACAATCCGACAAATTGTGATCCACATGTTGTCACAAACACTGTACACTGTGCACAGCATCGCGTCAACGAGGTGCTTACGTGAATTGCGTTGCAGCAGCTTCAACTTGCATGTCACTCACTGGATTTGAGGAAGAAAATCGGTTAACATTTAGCTTTAGCGATGGTAATAACCGGTGGCGTTTCCACGGTCCTCATTATCGAATAATTATAGACGAGTGACGCCCCAAACATGCACACCATGACTCTTGCAACGGTATTTTTGACAGTTGCATGTGAATTTTCACGTCCCCTTATCTGACAGCTCTGTTTTATGTATTCACCGAGTGTCAAATGAGGTTCATCGATGTGCGAAAATTAACCGATGGCGGATGTTCTACGCATTCAGTGTGCAGCTGGCTTCCATTAGTTGATTGGATGTGTTGACCTCTGTAAGAATTGTCGATTGAATTGTAGCAAATTAAAATGTCAAGTACGAAATTATGTGCCTTAAGACAACGACTGATGTGCTTGCCGCGAATTCGATGAATTTGGATCGGTGCGAGTGCTAAAGACTCTCACTCTCACTAACAGTAGACGTCTGTAAAAGAGTCAGTACAATCCAGTGGTATTTTTAAGTTTTCACTATTTTGAGTTCGCTCAGGAGGACGGATTATGTTGTATCTGCTACGCAATTACTACTTTTGTGGACTTATGCAAGACTGCAAGCCTTGGTTTGACTGCAAGTTCAGAGTGGCTTCAGGGCGTGTGACCATAGGCCTATGTGTGACTGCAAGCCGAAGGGTGACTGCATGCCTAAGTGTGACTGCAAGCCGAAGAGTGACTCTAAGCCCAAGAGTGACTGCAGGCCCAAGGGTGACTGCAAGCCCAAGATAGACTGCAAGCAGATAAGTGACTGCAGGCCCAAGAGTGACTGCAAGCCGAAGACTGACTGCAGGCCCAAGAGTGACTGCAAGCCCAAGAGTGACTGCAGACCCAAGAGTGACTGCAAGCTGTAGAGTGACTGCAAGCCCAAGAATGACTGCAGGCCCAAGAGTGACTGCAAGCAGAAAGGTGACTGCAGCCCTAAGTGTGACCGCATGCCTAAATCTGACATCAAGCCGAAGAGTTACTGCAAGCCCAAGAGTGACTGCAGCTCCAAGAGTGACTGACGGCACAAGAGTGACTCAAGCCCTAAGTGTGACCGCATGCCTAAGTGTGACATCAAGCCGAAGGGTGACTGCATGCCTAAGTGTGACTGCAAGCCAAAGAGTGACTCTAAGCCCAAGAGTGACTCCAAGCCGAAGAGTAACTGCAAGCCCAAGATTGACTGCAAGCAGATAAGTGACTGCAGCTCCAAGAGTGACTGCAAGCCCAAGAGTGACTGCAGTCCCGGCAGTGATTGCAAGCCTGTGACTGTAGGCCTATGTGTGACTGCAAGCTCAAAGAATGACTTCAGGCGACAACTAATAATCTGATAGACAAACAATTAAGAAGCTACCTTCGAAGGTTGTTGGAATCTGTTCCATCGACACCACTGGATATCAGCGGGACGTGAAACCACGTCTCAAATGCAAACTCAACTCAAAAACACCAACCGTTCCCTCTGAGGCGACGGCGAAGTAACAATCCGAGAAGCAGTTAAACAAGAAGTAATACATCGCAGCCTTTTTAGGGACTAAAGATGACAAAATGTTAACATCTTTAGCTACTGGTCAATTTTTCTGAGGTGGGTCGTCAACGTGGCTTTACAGGCGATGCATCGCGGAGGCCATTTGAATGGTGTGCTGTTCCATTCTAGCTTCAAAATAAAGCCACAATACATTTTCTCGATCTCACACCGTTGTAGTTTATTTAAATTTATTTTCTTGTCGTTCTTATCTATTCACTTTGTAAATGCTCAGAACTGCTCCTTGATCCATTAAGCTGCCCATAGACAGCGCACTTGTGTGTACATCGGTGTCATTTTTCGCGCACACATCACACTTCGCCAGACAGTGACACCAAAAATTAAAAACATTTTCATTTCACAGTGTGGCACACTAAAAAGGACTCACTTCAGAACTCCGACACAAGTCCATGCACAAGTCTGCTGTGTATGGGCAGTTTTAGGGATCAATTTCCTGAACAACTTAAACCCTAAAAATGCGTTTTTAGAGTTTGACATATAATTTGAACGCAAAGCCAATTCCGATAGCATGTTATTCATAATCACTGCATGTTCATGAATTTTTTGAAATGCGCTCGTAAAAGTAAAGGACGCCCCTAACAACATGAAATCAAGAGTAGTGACAACACTCACCCTTGTCGCAGCTGAAAATGGATGGCATTTGACAAAACACATGAATTTATCGAAAAATACAATTTTTCTTGAAAACATGAAGCAGTGAAGCACTTCGAACACTTCCAGCAAGGGAAACAATAAGACTTGCTCCGTCTAAATATGACTCATCCGTGAGGTGTTTTCAAAGCAATCGCTGCTGGCGATGCCAGTGCTAATGCACTTATGTCATACACAAGCGCACATCAGAACGAACGCGAACAAGTTCAATGAGGAAGGGACATCATCGTTCGTAGTCGCCATTACATAGCATACCCACTCGTGATCTTGAAGCAGAAGCCAAGCTCACCTCGAATCCCTTAGCGCAGACACACTATCAAAGTTCGGAATTTTTTAAAGAATAAAGCAACTATCGTCGTGTCTTAAAAAAAATGTATTGACACTAAGTTGTGACTTCCTTCCCTTTTGTTCATAAGCATCTACAAACTGAAACATCACGCCAAACAAGTAATGATAACTCCAGAGTCCAGAACACCAGAACCCCCCGGTTCCCATGATCGCATGACATTTACAAAAATAAATACAAATTACTCAACTCGTCGCGCAGCAAATACGCCCAGCTATTGAAACGCACGAGCTCCAGCACATCCCGCCTGCATTACCTTACTCGTTTTATTAGACACTTACAAAACGGAGCCACCATAATGTGGGCAGGTAAGAATAGCTCAAGGTTCGGCCAAAAAATCGTCCACCGCCTGTTGCCAATTTTTACGACTCGATGTCACATTGTCACGAAGGTGCGGCCGATAGTTCAAAGGGTCGTGTCGTAATGTGAAACTATTTTAATATTGACCAAATCGGGCGGGCACACGAACAGCGAAGCCAAGGTGGGTGTAGCCCACACCCACTGACATTCATGAAACTCGCATAAATCATTCCATTAAATTGTAAGTAGACCGTTACGGACGGTTTTTAATTATTGAAGAATATCCCTTTTCATTCAGTATGTACACACCGCTATTTTTAGCTGCCTAATGAAGGCTATTAAGGGCCCTTATTTGGGATGAGAGAGGCCGCTGGAGTGGTCGTGAGGCATGTTGAATCGCTCTGGTGACTTTGACTTACCTTGTGTTGCAAACGGAATTCGCTGAAGTTGATGGAGATGTTGGAATGAATCGAAAGTGCGTTGATGGCTTTTAAAGCAGCTTGTATGTTCGGTTTCTTGCGAAAAAATTAAGTGTAGACACCTTTCGGGGGACCTAAGGTCGATCGTGTTGGTCATGTTAATGAGCTTAAGGAAGACAAAATGACTTATAAAATCGCATGATCAACAGAAGGTCTATGCAGCACATGACAGTGAGTACAAATGAATGAGTGCGTACGGAAGTATAACAAAAATGGCATGTTTTTTTTTGAGTACATTGTCATGTAATTTTCATTGACGATTGGACGCAGAATTGACCGAAAGAGTCTATTACTGCCCTCACGTTTGCCTGCAAATATTTTCATTTTTGGCAGCTATTGTAATCATCACCGCTAGAGGTATCAACGGTCGTGTCTGCCTTGAGGCGAATTGGAGAAGAAGATTCGAAGACGCTACAGACGCCAGGCGCATTCACGGATTCAACGACAATATTACGCATGTAGTCAGTTTGAAGGGCTGTCGACGACGTGAACGAAGAGGGCAAATGCATTCAGGATGGCGTATACAACTTATTTGTGTCAAGAGATAGGTGCGTAGCCTCTCAGCTAGACGGAGAGTATTGTGGAGGTTCAGGTTAACCCCGGACTGCAGAATTATACGAAGCAGAGCTGTCAAAGGTGTTAAGTTGTAAATATTATTTCAGTTCAAAACAGTCTTGAATATTTCTGACTGCGAGTATTTGTATAGTATTTATATATATATTTGATCAGGCACTTGGGCCCGTACTAAGCTCAGCTCATGTTTGGCTTTTTCAGCTAATACAACCGTTCCTCAATGCTGAACGTACACGATGCCATTTTCTATGACATTAAGGCAAGTGGTACCCTCCCCGAAACCTGATACTTGTCTTGGTCAGAAATGGTTGAACGTAGGAAAGAGAAAACTAGTTCCTAAGCTGGAGGTGATGATCGTTTTAGGCCTCGGAGCCACACGTGAACCGGACATGACGAACGATGTGGATATGAAATGTTCACCGCTTCGCTCTCTAGTCACTGCCAATGCTCAAAGAGTATTTCTAGACAAAGCTTCGCCGAGATTCGAAATCGGTTGATGATTCTTAGGTTAGGTTAGGTTGAAGTGATTGTCATGGCTGCAGCAGCTATGACCCATATAGATCCAAGTTGGATCCGTTGTCCGGTTCCTCTTCTTTTCCACTAACACCTGATAGCATCCTACTCGTATCCGAGCGGCCTATCTTGGATAAATCACTCCTGTGCAGGGTTACTGCCAAAAAATACAGTCGTGACTCTTGATGTGTGAAATTTCCTCTACACCGCTGAAAGAGTTGTTGCCTAGTCTTGCCCCCATTCTTCTGGCGTGCACACCCAAGGAGGCAGTGGCTGGTGATAATGCCGACAACATCACTTATTTCACTCCTGTTTTAGGATCCTACGTGTTTTGTTTCGATCCAATGAAGGCCAGATGAGCCTCAGGTATCTAATTCCATCCACCTCCGATTTGCGGTGATGGCATGTGTAAGTAACAAACTAATTTTTACTCGAAGTAAGGGTATCCTGAATATTTCCCAATGGCAGTCCCACTCTTATTCTAGCTAACTCGTCGGCCCTTTCGTTGCCTGGAATACCACTATTTCCAGGGACCCAGCACAGGGTGAGGTTGCACCTCCCTAATAGTCCATCTTTGATCTTATTGATGGTGTGTCCAGACCCTTAATGGCCGCCTGACTGTCTACGTATATAGCGATAGATAACCAGTCTTTCGGGTTCATTGACAGTAAGCGGGCAGCCTCTTGGATGGCTTTTACTTCTGCCTGGAATACACTACAATGGTTGGCCAGTCCCGGGGAGAGGGAGAAGGATATATCCGGCGAATGTCCTGTCCGGTGCCTCCTTCTTCTAGACGATCCTTACTCGCGCAACAAACATCTGCTGTGTAAACACTGTTAAACATTCTAAATGTATTCACATAGAGAACGTAATGGTCCAAGGGGTCTTTCATGGATTAAAAAAATCGCTTCAGTGAACTTTTAATTAAGCTTAACTGGCCTCGAATTTAAAAGGAACACTACGCAGGGATGTTCTGGGAGTAAACCTAATTCGAGCCCTTTTTATGGGGTGTTCTTAGTGAAATAACGATAAGACCTGATTGTGCCATCAATTCAGAATTGTTCGCCAATTCATAATCGAAAGATTCACAGCTCAACAAGGCTTCCAAATTCTTCAGATGTATTACGAATCAGCGGTCCGTGAAAAGTACTTTTCGTACAACTCGACCAACATCATCGACATTCCGCATCTGTTATTGCTTCAACCCCCCGGGTTTGACATCAAAAGTCTTCGCCAATAAGCCAGGCACGATCCAGGAGTTGGAGGAAGCCGACATTATCGGTGTACTTAGCCAATAACCGATCAAAATGCAGGAAGCAGTGATCCAAAATTGGACCGCATACTCGTAGATAACATTTAACATTTACACGAAATCAAAAGTCTTTCACGCGATAATGAACCACCCCATTTAATTTTATGCGTTTTATTTCCAACTAAAAAACAAAACACGTCTTAATCTCCCATTAGAAAATCGGACTTCGTAAAGACAGTTGTGATACATAGTTTCGGACAGCCTCGCCCGTCGACTAATTAAGTTGCTACCAACTTTTAACCCCTGTCTGCAAAATGTTCAACAATTCGGGTGACTTTCTGGCAGCGCATCAGAATGACCTTATGAAGAATTCGGATGCAGGAAATAGATTTTCAGTAATTCGAATTAAAGGAAACAAATTCTTTGTTTTTGTCATCGGCTGTACCTTCGACAGTCCACTCAAGGTGCAAACGTATGGCAATGTATTCGTCAAAGTCTGCAAAGCAATTCCGAAATAGTCCGGTAAAACTGCCGCATTAAATAACATGACATTGTTTAAGACCTCCAGCTGTAGGTTTCCTCTCCATTCCCAGTGCGTCATTTCTGCTGGCTACTCTTGTGGACCACTGTACTACTCCTACTCCAATGTGTGAACCGGCAAGAGACAAAACACGAATCGGAAAGAGCCGGATAAAACCGAAAATTCCTAGAAAAACTTCATCCTAAAACCACAAATTGCCAACTTAATTCCCTTCCAAAAACAAAGTTCAATTGTTCATCGAGATATACAAGCTCCACAGAATTAACTAATTAAATGTCATTCGAAAGCACTGTAAACATCGCGTGTGTACTTCTTCACGCAATCAGACGGCTGCCATTGGGGCTGGTTTTCAACGTCAACCTCAAAGGCCGGCTGAATCTCGAGCTGTGAGTGTTTGTAAAACACGACTTCAGATCTTGTCCGATATACAGTACAGTGCTTGGGATGTGTTTTGACTCGAGAACAAGTTTTCACACAGCCCCACTGGCTAAGGTAAGATTTCCCATGGCCATACGGTCATTGTCAAGAAATGACATCAGACCGAATGAGTGGCAGGGCGGCGGCAGCGACGGCGGCCCCCACTCCATCGTATGCTTAATTAGATTTTCTCAAGACGAGATAACAATTTTCGGCGACGGGGGGTGCTCAGTGAAATGACGACAAGACCTTGTTGCTTATGTCATCCGAGCAACTTCGCACTAGCTGGTGTTCGGTGAGTGGACCGCAGCTAAGACTCATTTTGTTGGCCAACATACAGTGTGTGGTAAACAAATGTTCACGGCGTAGAAGCACCCTCCTCACTGGAGCAAATAATTTCCCCCCAAGCGATCGCCGCCTCCACATTTTTGGTTAATTTTTTTTTTTTTTTTATAATTTCACTTGGAACGCGCGCGCCAGACAACGCGTTATGTCAACACGAGTGCCTAAGAATAGCCGGCCCGACCGATTTCGAATTGGAATTCGCCTCTGCGTTTTCAGAGGAAACCAAATAAAAATCCGGAGCACCCCCCGTTTGGTGTTTATCCAAAAATCTCGGTTGTGCCTTCACAGAAATGACATCACACAGTAAATACGTATGCACTCACCTTCATTGACGGTCTTCATGCAGCCAGTTGCGTTCTTGATTGGCAGCAATTTCTGGAGGAACCTTGGCACCGGCACCCTGGAGCAGTCTACTTTGAAGACACTGTCGGCAGTGAACTCTGCACCGCATCTCTCGTCGAACCCGGACTCGCATTGGTAACAACTGACAGCGTAGGCTGCAAAGAAAAACCAAAGAAAATAGGTCCACTATCAAGACGAAGCTCTTCACGATCACTGCGACGATGGAACTCACCCGAAGAGGCTAGCGCAAGGACGGCGCCAAGGACTAACACACACTGCTGTAGAGAAACCATTTTAGATGCACGGAATGAAGCAAACTTTCACGACAATGTTAACGAAACAAATTATTTGGCAACAGCAAGCAGGGCGAATGAACACGTCTGATACGTTACTGGGTCGGATCTCAACTGAGTGCGATGTTTGTATTTTTGTTTTGGCTTCTCCACTGAGGACCTGTCCGCCGATGTGGTGATGTGTGACTGTGTGCGAGCCAGTGGATGTCTGCTAGTGTTGCGGTGGTGTTGCTAGTCTCTGGCGTACTTTTCACAGGGAGTGGAGACGACAATAAATGTAATTTTAATTCTAACTGCTCTCCACACCAGCGCATGCTGAGATGGTGTTAATTACAGAGCCAATGTGAGTGGGGGAGGGGGACTTTTTAGCTTGGTTTCGTCGTTGGCGCGGGTGTTTTGCTGGAAATATCTATCACCTTGTGTCATCCACCGGAACGTATATCGACGACTTAAAGACCTACGCAGAGCAGCAGCCCAGTGAATTGATTCATGTAGCAAGCAATTGAGTGCTGGCGCAGTGGGGGTGAGAGTAAGCTTTTATTAGTTTACATAATGATTCAATGCACTCAGACAATGAATGCTTATTTTTACAATCGGCCCTGCTGGTAAATCAATTATGTCGGTCCCATACATTAAAAGCTGGTTTTCGACTTGTGATGAGAGGTTCAGGGGATGCGACCTAGCTGAGCTAGAATCCAAAGAAACAAGGGTCAGATGAAATTTGACAAATGACAGTTTATTCACTATCCATCTTCATTGAGCTGGACCGAGGGTTGATCTACATTGGCTCCCTCCTCTAACCCCCTCATCATCATCGCTGAAGAAAGCAGTTTGTAACACTTGCCCTGCAACGACGGAGATATAGAGAATGTAGTCAGACGCTGGGTCATGTCGTTGGCATGGACATCGCCGGATGATACGCACCAACTGTGCAAGATGAAGCTAAGCAGATGATGGTGCGCACTCTGAATTATCAAGTTGGCTGTCGATCGGATCGAATGTCTTTATTCAGGGTCACAGAAAGTAAAAGTTGTTTAATATTTCTAAACGATTCATTTTATGGTTAATGTTTCCGCGATGCGACAGGCTGTAGTAGTTAAAGTCTGGAAGGTGCTCATTCCGCGATCACACGCGATGTATATTGCAGTTCAGTTTAACGTTGTATGAACCGTTCGGAATCTTCAAGAAGATGTAAGTTGTAAGATGTCTGAAATATGTTATAAACAGTGGAAGGCAACATGATTTGCAAATTTGTTGCTTGAATTTGTGTTGTTGTCACCAACGACATACGTTCTCAACTTGCGAATGAAGAACTTAAGACAAAGCTGTCTTGTTAAAATCAGAATCCGTGCGTCACCTAGAAACAACATAGCGAGCGACAGCTGCGATTTGAGATTTGAGACGACACATATCAGAAGCAGAGAACCCTTGGTGTGCCATTTCAGATTTCCAAACACGCCTTCCTTGAAACACCAAAACCATGCTCTACAAAAGTTATCATTCAGGCAGCCCTGTTGTCGGCGGCCGTATTCATTATAGGTGCTTTTGACAGAAAAATTCCGCGACGGAAAGCGATCGTGCACGTTGAGCGCATGAACACCGCTAAGGCTGTCTTTGAACCTCGTCGTTCGAGAACGAGACGAAGGCCGAGTATTCTGGGTAAATACCATTTACTCTTCACAGAAAAAAGGACATCTTGATGTTGATGGCTGATAGCAAAGTAACCATCATCCGTCAACTGAGTGTTGACATTTTTACAAAAGTGGTGTAATTTTTGTATTAAACGAAAGTGCAAAGCCTGCGGTTAGCAATGGTCTACAGTGACTACTATCTCTACTATCTCTAAAAAGACTGATTTATTCACGAAATACTTCAACACGATTTCTATGTTTCTTAAATTTATATTTTCTTGTATTGTTTTCTGCTGCCAAGGGAGTCTCCCCTTACATCTAGTCGTTGCTGAATGTGCAAACAAAACAATCACGAGAATTGCAGAAGGAGGAATAGGAAAAGACAAGTGCATTACATCGAGGTTAAAAAGCTACCACTCATGGACATTCTTACGGATGACGTGATAAGGAAATTCGATTTCCAAATGAATTTTCAGATAGGCACAGCACCAAAAAAACTGGAACAATTGCGTCCAAACCCATGCGCAAACGCACTAGGTTCTTTCAAGCATAAATCTAGGCGTTCAAATCAAGCTTGACAGGAGCTATGTCCACTGCCAATTTGGCAGTAGGCTCCTACATCGTCAAAGCCAATCAAGTGTAGGAATGCCTGCAGAAGCTTCAAGAGTTGAGCAGGAGAAACAGAGTAAAACTCTGCTGGATACCTGACCATACGGAACGAAGGCTATGAAATGGCGACTCACTAGCCAGAAAATGTCAACCCTTCACAGGGATCGAACTGTTCTGAGCTGTATGTAGTGAAAGACGAATTCAGGGAATTAAAAAGAAGGGGCTGGACGGAAACTTGGAAGAACGCTTATGGGATGAAGCAGGACAATAAACTATATAACCGCAAGAGGTTTGAGGCATGTGTCAAACTCAGCAAGAATAACCTCCGTATCGTAACATGGCATGGCAGATTCAAGTGGCACCTAAGAAAACTTGGGGTATCAAAAGAAGCAGATTCAATCGAGAATCTAAGGAAATTCCAGAACATGTCCTGGGATTTTGTGAGACACTAGCTCACAAAAGACAAAAATATCTGGAGAAGCACATAACATGAAACGAAAAAATGTTGTTCGACTTTTTTTCTTCATTTTTTAAGTTTTTATACATTCCTTTTTTTATTTAATTTTTGTTTGTTTTTTAAATAAATTATACATTTTTTAAATAAAATTAACACATAATTTTTTATTTGATTTAAAAAAAACACGGAAATTAATCCAAATTTAAGAGCAAAAGAAGAAGGCAGAAAATTGGATTCGTTAAATCTGTGTGGTATCCCAAAAGCTATCAAAATTCAACGATTTTGGTCTTAAAGTGAAACTCATTTTATATAAATTAAATAAGTAATATTTTTCATGCCTCATCCTCAGATTCCTAAAGCAAACTGGCTTAAAGAGAATACTCTAGAGGACATCTCTTCCACCTATGCGTAACAGAAGTCCATAACCCTCAATAGTCGGGTGTCCTGTCTGGGATAAGTGCGCCAAAAGTCATCTGCGTGGACTCCAAATTAAGCAAAATAAGCTCTTAAAAATGATTCTTAATCTCCCTTGGCCTTTAATCTCCTTTAAAATCCCTTGGTTTTTCTCGACTTAGGAACTTCATACGATATCCAAGATCGAAATGGTCACAGCTAGAGTTGGAAAACTTTTTCTCCGATATAATCAATCCCTTTTATTATCCGGAAACAACTTGATTTCAAACTTAGCTGCAGAATGAGTGCAATACTTACCCGTTTATTTATCGATCTCTGTACTTAGTTTTATATATTAACATATTTATTTATTTGTTTGTAGCGCTTATTTTTTATTATTTATTTATTTTCTATTTATCTTTTTTATTCACATATTTATTTATTGTCAATCATTCTTGTGTTTTCATTCTAGTCAGCAATTTGACATCAAGTCGAGTATCCTTTTAAGTCATGTACACATTCATGTCTTGGGGAATGATTGCTGATCCACATTGTTGGATTGTGGGCTCAGTTTCTCTTATTTTCCTAAGCAAATGTGGTTATTCAAAAATGTTGGGCGCATGGCCCTATTAACGTGGACAGCTGACCACAGCACAAAACTTATCTAGCGTTAATATTAGTTAAGAATTAATTAAATAATAATTAAATAAGAATTAAAAAATAAACAAATAAACTATAAAATAGGTACACATACGCCTTGGTGCACACGTATGTGTGATGAACAACGCTCCCATTTATCCAGTATTTCGCAGGATTACCCAGGATTACTAAGAAACAACCAAATCCAGAAAGTGCGTCATTGCCTTTTTAGATTCGGCAGGCAACCCAAAATGGGTTTGTGCGTGTATACCCTAAATTAGTTAAACAGCAGCTGTGCACAAATTCAACGGCTTGCATGAGCCATCGCGCACAAAATTCAGATTCCTGATTCCCGCCCCAGACCAGCTTATGGACTCACTTCCCTCAATTACAGGTCATTGCCCAAGTGGTGGCAATAAAATCTAATCACTCCTCTTTTTCGGCAACTAAATCTCTTGTCGTTTATAAATTCCATCCCACGCACTCATCACTGAAGATGAACATGCGAGACCCCCATCACGACCCAAGTTGCCATCCCTAGGACGGGGATGCCAGCATTGATTTAAGAGGACCGATTTCTGCGTCCACCCCAATGAAACGCGAAGTGAATCTGCCAACTCAGTACGTTTCTCACTTCACACAACAGCAACTCTGAATCTCGGAGCGCGCATTCTAAACTTAGACGCACCGGAATTCCCAATATCCAACGTCATGCGAAGCGCGTAAACTTGGAGCAAATAGTGAGCGGCCTTGTTGGAGGAGGTAGTCGACAGCCGACAGAGTCAGTAAGCCGTATGCTAATTTCGAATGCGGAGAGAATTTGTGTCTTTAGTACTATTCTTAGAATCACCTGCCAAGATGCAGAAAATAGTAAAGTGAACTACCCGCGTGCATGCATTTAGTTGTGTGTGCTTTCAGAATTTGTTGAGTGCTCTAGAAGGCAATGAGTCAGGCATTGATCTGATGGCATTATTTGCTACGGAAACGATGTGGACTGGAGAGTGATTTAAATGAACTGGGACGACATATTTTTGTGTATCTTCGTTAGCCCGGTATCCTGGAGAATAATTGGTCTCATTCAACTTCTGCACTTCTAAGCGGTTGCTTGGATTTTGACGCAGCTTGGTAGATAACTAGCTTATGTTCTGGTACACAAAAATTGAAAAAAATAAAACAAAAGAAAATAGTGACGGGGGTGCTTCCAGACAAAAACTTCGGAACCCTGATTCCGGAAAGAGGCCTTTGGTACGGCGGCCACATACCCTTTGGTTATGACAAACAAATCTACACAGATGGAGTAGGAAGTGGTGTATTGCCTGGACATCCTAATTTAAATAAATTACTTCGTTTACTCAATCACTGCAGTGCCTTCCAAGCGGAAATAATGGCCATTAGCAAAGCCCTGTTCCGGTTGAGCTGGAACCTGATATCCGGATAACGAGGCAACAATTTAATCCCTAACATCGTTCTCTATACCATCTTAAGTAGGCATAAGCAGTCGTTCATCTCCTGAAGAAACTTCCGAACAGTTTCACATTCGCCTGTGTTGGGCGCCAGGCCATAGACATATTATGGGAAACTGCGAAGCTAAACTGCCACTGCAACCTCCTCTCCACATAGGCACTCCTTTGACCAACTTCAAGTTAGAGCGCAATATTGTAAGCCTGCAAAATGTCAATGCCAGATGGAAAACGTGCATCACATGCCAAATTTTCAAACAAATCTGGCCTCGTATCGAACCAAGGAAATCAGACAGCTTGACCTCACCGGACAGTGCCTACTACGTCTACACATGCTAGGTCAAAAGACGGGGACTTTTGCCAAATAATTTCCGCAGAAGTTGCCTAGATAAAGAAGAAGAGGAAAGTGTACAACAGCTTCTCTGTAACTGTCCCACACTCGCCCCGACAAGGAAGGCAATAATGGGCTCCTACTTCTTCAAACTGGTTTTCGACAAGGCGACACGCTGTCATGTGATTTCTTCAATATCATACTTGAGACGATCGCCAAAACTTAGTCGTCAAGACCAGAGGCATGATCTTCCAAGAGTCCATTCAACTGCTTGCTTACGCAGACGACATTGACGTGATTGGACGAATACAGCTAGCCGTCAATGAGGCGTTTGCTGGCATTGAGGCGGAAGCGGCTAAAATGGGTCTGGCAGTGAATCAGGGCGAAACAAAGTACATGCTGTCATCACGGAAGGAAGCACAACATCGACGTCTGGCCAGGCCGGCATAATGGGCAGCAGAAACTTTGAAGTAGTCAAGGACTCCGTCTACCTCGGCTCTGCAGTAAACAGGGACAATAACATATGATCTCTTCAAGGAAGAGCTCAGATCATAGACAACTTGGCCGCAACTTCCACTTCCATAGGCAGGTTTACTTTTGAGACAGCCAAGGACTTCGTCGGCCTTGGCTCCCAAGTAACCAGTGCGAATACCATCAGCACCGAGATTAAACGCAGAATAACTCTTGTCATGCGCTATATGGTCCGATGAATGTTTCCGAATCAGATACGACTTCAAGTATTTTCTCTATTTGCCTTCCAGGATAACAACCAACGGAAAGTACAACCTCAAACAAAATTCTAAAATCATGCTCCACCATGTTTCATGAAACAACAAAGAGGCTTGCTCATTGCTCGGATTAAAAGAACAGAAATCATACGACACATCTTGGGTGGGGAAACCATGTAAACTCAACGCTTATCATCTAAAAAGTGTAAATTTACCATTTTCATATCTTATGCACACCATTTGTCGAGATAGCGGATAACACTTAAAATACTTTCATCTAAGTATTTAAACACCCACAAGCGAAGATCGCGACCCATTCTAATGGAGTTCTGATAATTTGTTTAAATTAAAGATATTTGCAAAGATATTGAATGAATTTCTTATTTAATAATTGATTAGATATCTCATCACCTCCGCATGGATGAGATGGTTGGGGTGCCTGTTTATTTTCGGACGATATCTGCTCGAATAAAATAAATTATTAAATTATTTTTTTGGATAGAAAAACGATCAGAGATTTCTCTGGAAGCGATTTGACAATATTAGATATTTTATTAAATTCCATTCCGTTTTACCACATTCAACCTCAGCACCTGTCACAGAGCCGCCGACAAAATTGATCTCGATAAACATTTGTATCTTTATTGCGTCTTGTTTCCAATTACATGCAGTGGTTTTTCGTTTTAAGTTTATTTTATTGAATGTATTGGGTATATATCTAGATTCGTGAGGGTTTTTTTTTTCAAAATTTTAACGTTTATTTAAGAAACACATGTACGCTAGTATTATTCAAAGTACTGCCCATCTGAAGCTATTACTTTTCCCCATCTTTCTGGCAATTTGTCCATCCTATCACAAAAGAACTGCGCCGGCTTGGCAGCCACGATTGAATCAAGCCATTTTTTATGTTCTCCTCTGATGGGAAACGTATTTCAGTGAGGGCGTTCTGCATCGACCGGAACAAATGGTAGTCAGGAGGGGCAACGTCTGGGTTATAAGGGGGTGGGGTAAAACTTGCCATCCACTGTTTTCCAAATAGTTCTTAACCGGAATAGCAAAGTGGGTCGAGTGTTGTCTTGATGGAAAAATATTGCCTCGTACCTGGTCGCATATTTAGGGCGTTTTTCGGCTACTGCTCTCTTCAAACTGATTAATTTGTGTTCGGTAGCGTTGTCCATGGTGGTTTCACCCGGCTTTAGCTCATAATGCAGCACTCACTTCTGATCCCATCAAATACAGAGCATTACCTTTGCGCCATTCGCATATTCGGTTTTGCCGTTGATTTGGCTGGTTGGACAAGACAAAATCACCACTTTTAAATCGTGCAAGCCACTTTTGGCACTTTCGCTCAGCTACCGCATGTTCACCATAAGCTTGGACCAAAATGCGGTGACTTTCGGCAGCAGTTTTCTTCATATGAAAGTAATGAAGAAGAACTCCCCGCAAAAACACTTTTTCAGGCACTGAAATGATACAATGACAGTGTATCATTTCCAGCGCATGTTCCAATGGAATAATACTAGTTACGCCATCCCTCTTAGCAAACCGAATTATGTTATAGACCCAATATTTTTTAAAGAGAATTTAAAAGATTTTAATTTCGATTAATCACTTCCAAGTGAATTTTTTCTTGAAAGTTTCAATTATCCTGAGCACTTTTCAGAGATTTCCGAAAATTATGAGTCTTTTATTTTTTTGCAATCCCAAGAAAAAATGCAAACGCAGGGAGAATATTTTCTCTCATTGGCGAGCAATGGACAAAAGAAAGAAATGGACTCAAAATTTCTTCTGTCAAATCTATTCCTTGTGTAATTTAAAATAAAGCTGTTGTAGAGATTTCTATGAAATTCTTGTGAATGTCAGTGGCATACTAGAAAGAAACAAAAATATCAAGATGCTATTGATGAAGATGCGAATGAAAGTTTGTTTGAATAGCTTCGAAATAATTAACAAGTATGTGATTTGAAACAATTTAAGGACTTATTGACTTACTTGTCAATAATTGTTTAAGCAATTACACAATAAATTTTGTATATTTTATTAATGTTGTACTTATATGTACCTCTTGTTCATAGAAAAAGTTAAGTTTTAATATTATTTTCAATACAAAATGTTTGTGTTTTTTAAAGTCAGAATGTTCCCTTTTTTGTTTTCTTTTTGCTATTGTAGAGCAAATGCTATCCTTTTTGAAAGGTCTCAGATGGACACTCATACTATTTACCGACTTCATCTCTGAACGATTGAGGCCAGAGATAATGAAGGGATAGGGATATCCAACTTCAGGCATTTTTACCCCTTGTCCATGAGTCGTAAAGAATAAGGGGCTTATTGCGAGAGTCTATTCCCAATAGAACTAAAATCGAGTAGAAATAAATTCTATTGACGGTATTGCGAAATTCGATTCGTAATAGAATTAATTTCGAATAGAAATAAAATCTATTACCGGCGTATTGCGAGTTTCTATTGCTATCGAAATTTTTCCATTTGGTATCATTGAAAATTCTATCAGAAAATTACGGTAGAAATTTAAAATTCTGTGCAATTCGGTGAAGTTCTGTGGAATGGAAAGCAAAATTCAATTGGACATATAAATTATTATACAAAATGGGAGACAATTTACAAACAAGTGGCAGATGGAGACATATGAAAAATGGAGCAAGGTATGTGAATGTATCACATATTTTCATCCAAGTTCAGCGGATTAGAAAGCACTCGTAGATATTTTCTCTTTCGAAGAGTTGATACAACTGCAGCACGATGAGCGTCGTCTAGTTCGTCCTTAAAAATATTGAATCAAATAAAACTAATTTTTGAATAAAAGCAACAAAAACAACAATTATTTGCAAGACAATAAACAAAATTGAAGTTAATTTGACATTTGAGTTGAAAGCTGACTGCGATAGCTTTTCATTTTCTATTTCGAAATTCCATTCTATCATCATCAATTCTATTGCCTTACGCGATACCACAAATTCGATTAATAGAATCGAATAAAGTCGAATAGAATTTTTGCGAATAGAATCTCGCAATAAGCCCCTAAGTGTGTAGTGGAATGCCATACTCTTACCAAATTCCCGGCTCCACCACTCGACGCAATGCCGTATAAAAAACGATGTCAGATAAAATCAAGGGACATGGGAGGTAGAAGTTGGATATCTCTACCCTTCATTATCTCTGACCGGCCCAGTTACGACTTATCAGTAACTTCCGATGTAATGGCGTTTCTCAGACTTGTTCCATCACTGATCCGACAATTTCTTGAACTGCAAATGATACTAGTGGGGAAACATTGTACAATTTGTAAGCCTTGTTATTCGCGATAATGCGGGCACTAGCAACAAATGAATTGTCTGTTGCATGTCCCCACAAATAATGCGGCTAAATTAAAAAAAAAAAAAACCCTTCCTTTTACAATTAAACCAATACGACATTCCCACCCCTCACGGTCAGTTTGCACTGAAACCATCTTCGTCACTCAACACGTACAAAGCTATGTATGTTAATGTCACATGTATGTTAAAGACCATGTATTGTCTTATGGCCTCCTCTGGGCCGTTGTCTAAGATATGCAAATCACCTTCAAAACAATTTCGGTAATCACAGCGCCAATAAACAGATTTTACTACTAATACCTTCCGCAGTCCCCCACCAACCAATTACGAGCTAAAACAACAAAATGTATTTAATACCTACAAAAAGTACACCCGAGCACACACGTAGATAGTCACGCGTCTGAAAACTGCGCGCTAACAACCGAGTGTTGTGTGATGTCGCTATTGGAAGCCAGCCAAACAAGTAGACACCGCTGAACGACGGAGTTATTGTTGGTAAACAATGACAACTCCGCCCGACCAGGCTTAGATGATTCGCCGGCTGAGTAGATGATTAATGTCATTTCCCAACGAGGTAAGCGCATAGTTATGCATAAACAATTCATGATGTCAGGAGTGCGTCAGCCCAATAGACCACAAGTTGGTCATGTCTGGCAAAGCCGAGTTGCAACAGCACCAGACTTTCTCCGAATCGTAATCAATTTTAATTTCATCACCAACTAGAGTCCACTGACCGAGTGACAGAAAAGCGGACCAGTTCGGTGATCACTGACTCCACGTGAGAAACGAACGACTTGCGGGGGAAAGGTTATCGGAGGTTAAGTACAAGGTTGGTTGACAAGATACAAACTCGAATCGTGCAGACCGCGGAGGTGAGGGAAAGGGTTGTCGCGTTGAGAATTTGGTTATGCGCGAATGCCGCCAGATTCGCAGTGACATCACTCCGGACTCCGGACGGAAGTGTGAACGTTGATGTCACCGATATGATGGTGGATTGTTTACCTTGTTCAACGGATTTTCAATGATGGAGGAGATTAGCATTCATGTTACATACGAATTTGATCTACCCATTTTGTAAGACTTCTCTTGGCGGGTGATATATAGACAGAAGCGACTGCGCGTCTTGTGTGCTGTTGTTAGAGTATTCAAGCGTCTCTTCTGAGTCATTCGAAAAGCCATGAGGATTTTAGAAATCAGTGAAGTCATATAAACGCCGCAGATCATTTGGAAATAGAACTAACGCCTGTCATTAATCCACAATTGTTTTTTGCAAAGATGGACGCTTTGAAAGGATGGCTTGGAAAGAAAACCTCGACTGGGTCTATACCCAGTCTAGGGGTGGATGCACCGGCTTAGTGGGCCACAGCGGCCACTTCATTCTTTTAAGGATTTTTCCGAACCATTGTGGATTGATTCAAATCTGAAATCCTGGCGCTCTTTTCTGTGTTTATAAATCATTTAGTGTGCTACCTCAATCCATTTCACTCCTTCGCTGATGAAAATACATACACACTCTCAGCTTTTCATATTCTTTTCAAAACTGAAAACCTTGCTCTACGGCCGAAGAATTAGAACGGCGGCCTTTGTTCTTCTTCTTTTACTGGCGCTACAGACCGAGGTGGACCTGGACTCATCTAACAAACCTCTCCAGCTGTTCCCAATTTATCACGCCAAGTTGGTTGAGATCCTTTTCTAGTTGTGTGCGACATCGGTTTCGTGGGTGGTCCACTATTCCGTTGTCCCACTGGTTCGGAGTCGAAGCCTCTTTGATCTGGAGCAGAGTTATATAATCAATTGGAATAATCGAGTGGAATACCATGCTTCTGAAAGTCAGTGCTGTCTACTGTCAGTTAGGGAAACCCTTAATAGTCACACATTAGCCACGAATGGTCGTTGTGTCGGAAGAACCGACAGACTTTCTATGTACAATATATCAACTAGTGCTCTTGATCTTACCCGGATAATACACGTTTCGACAATTACCTGAGTACCCGGGTACCCGGGTAATGCGAGAAATACACAAGTTGGCGGGTACGCGCCATTGTAGGGTAGGCGTCAACAAATACTCCAGTTTTAATGCTAAAATTAATAAAGTGCACCTTTATTTGTGAATATTATATCACAGCGAAGAAAGTGAAAACAGAGATAAGAACGCAACCATTCGGCTAACCGAGTAATAACCGAAAATGCGAGTATCAAGAGCTCTGGTATCAACATACCTTTTTGTTCAATTGATCACATATTCGATGTCGTACAAAATTCTACGTTTTCTCTACGGTTGCAAGAAATTGTTCACTCCTTCTGACTTCGCCTTAAACTATAAGTCACTTCCCCGCCCTAAGCTGAATTCAAATGCTCGTCTCTTGACTGGTGCCCCCAAGAATACCCAGTATCGACCCGGCAGAATCCAAAATCAAATGATTAAACTTAAAAGAGGCGTAAAGCACATTGAAAAGTCACAAACGCTGATGTGTCTCCTTTGTCGCAAATAATGCCCAAGCGAGCTAGCCAGTGACATCCCTACTACCCATGAATTAACACGCAATAACAGTCTCTTCAGGAATATCTTATGGACTCGTTTGTCAGCGGCACTATGAAGTGCTCTTCCAGCCCACAGTCTGCAATCCACGGATACCTCCCCTCACTTTTTACATACATACCTTCAGCTCGTGTTATGAATTCGTAATCTCTTTCACAAAAAAAAGAAACATTGTTGGAGTTATTTCGTGCTTGATCCCCGACAATCTGAAGTCTTAGCAACTTGTGACACTCTCGACGAGTCGTCGTTGGTTTCCATGGAAAACACATTTTGCCAGACCCATTGTAGCTGCATCCATTACAATGCCTTCAGACTCATGATTGACGGAACCGTGGGTTCGGCCGTTTCAGCTAGATTTTCCAGCATTCATTTCTGAAATTTCTCAAGATCATGTTGTTCATCAGTCAGTCTTGTGGGGTCCTTTCAATTAAACACTCACCAAAATGTATAAAGAACCCGTTTTTATTGGCGGGACTTTATAATTCACATGACAGTGACGCCCAACAACATACTGATTGACGTTAGTCAACATATCCATGTGCTCACAGTTATCGAACTTGCCTGAGCGGCAAGAATTTCGTTTGAACTGAACTTTGAAGTCGATCATCAGCATGATACACTTCTTATCTGGAAATCGACGAGTGGTGGTGGGTGTCAATCTGCTTTCTTGGGCATTTCAGTGATGACATGACTCATGAACAATTGCGTCAACAATTCCCGCTTTCCTAGCCCATGGAAAATAGCAAAAATTGTCGCAATACCAAAAAAGGAGAACGCTGCCGGTATTTCAGGACACGGGCCTATATAGTTCTTGAGCAATATAAGCAAGATTCTGGAGAACCTTAGTGCGAAAACTAAAGGTCTACCGACATAAACATAATTCCGGATATTCAGTAGGAATTTCGGAAAAAACATTCAACGCTACATCCTCTACTGAAGTTCCACCACGATGTTATAGCTGAACAATAACGAGGTCACGGTCGTCTGCGTAATGGACGTAGAAAAAGCCTTCGATACGGTCTGGGACTTATCTACAAGCTGAACCAGATGGGATTCCCTTCAAATCTCATCAGAATAATTTATAGCTTTCAGCATTCCAGAAGATTCTACGTCTCGGTTGAAGGCAGCACGTCAACAGAACGGAGCACCAAGGAGGGAGTTGCACAAGGATCAAAACTGGGTCCGTGGCTTTTTAACATCAACAGGGCACAGTAACCACATCCAACTGAAGCAGTGAAATGCTGTATATTTGCAGATGGCTCGCTGACTTATGCAAGATCGACGTCACCACAGTTAGCTGCGCGAAGTGTCCAAATCCAAACAGCGAACAAATTTTACTACTCTACCAAATGGGGTAATCGTAACAATGCTGGGAAATCGGTACTTATGTGCTTAAGAAGACCATCCAGAGGTGGATGCAGATCAGCAGCCAAATGTCGGAGCATAAAGGTAGTACTCCCTAACGGTAAGGAAATATTAGCAAACGAAAAGGTCAAGTACCATGGCGTTAACTTCACGGAAAGGTTGAAGATCGAACAGTCATTCGAAACTGACCCTTAAGAAGGCCATCCTAGGCTTCCATCGTATCTATCCCTTGATGCGCAAGCAAAATGGACTAAGCCAGAGGACAAAACTGCTGCTGTACAAGCAGCTTATTCGTCCGATCTTAAGGCACTGATTCAAAAACCACCATCTTTAAGACCAGCATCAAGAAGCTCGCAATTTTCGAAAGAAAGATACTGCGAATATGTACCGGACTCACCTTCGACAGGGACCGTCTAAGGCACCACAGCAACAATAGGCTTTACCACCAAGCACGCATCACCCCCTGCAGCAGTACATGGTGACACTGCTCAGAAAGCAGCTACTAGAAATCAACAACCATCCTAACGAGCAATTCAAGAACCTGAGAAACACAATCCCCGGAGAACCCTACCTCAAAACGAGCAGAACTTCCCAACGATGTCGAACAACCAGCTGCGAGGATTCTACCAGAGCAGCGATAGCAATCACCATGGAGGCTAAGTCGACTAACGCATCACAAACCCATCCCAAAAGGACCACCATGGCCACACGGACACACATTAAATTAAACAAAGTACACCAGTTGGGCTCCTATTGTTGAGCCAAACACACTTTAGTTTGTAAGACTAGTTGTAAGCCTAATTGTAAAAATAATTCCGTTCAAATATATTTTTAAATCGCTTGGGCATTTCCGAGTATCTGTGATAGTGTGCATAGTTTCCTGCAAGCATAGCTTTCAATCAGCTCTGTATCTTCGAACTTAATGCCAGCCGAAGCAAATGCCTGCCCACACACTCCCTTCACAAGTCCACGCCTAGAATTATGCTCTCCTCACCCGTTTACCATACGCAATCAAATTCATTGCATACCTTCAAGCCCATTGCAAACGCACCCACCACCCTACAACTATACCAGTGTATTCCACAAAAATACATGACGATCCACGCACGATGGGCAGAGGACTCCTTACAGTCGCCACATCTTCCTAGGACTTTATCCATTTGCGAAGAACGTCCGCCAGAAACGCACTCCCCGATGCGAGAACAATGCAATTAGTGCACAGAGGCATAGCATGTTGCTCGAGTGTAATCGGGTCGAAAGCTAGTAATGAGGACATCGCCATCCGGTTAACTGAACCAGCATCACTAACTGACTACGGCTGCGGAGGCACTGCAATGGAATGCATTTAATTATGCAGACATTCACAGGACCCTATCGGACTTATTCGCATTTAGTCTGGCGCGCCTACGTTGCTTTGGGAGACCATCCCGGCGGTCACGCATGTCTGGCGCCCAACTATCGAATCGGTTGAAGCTTGAATCAAATCCACCGAAATTAAATGGATTTCCTGACCACACGCATTCATGCTTATTTGATTACGGTGAAACTTGTAAATGAAATTGAATTACCGTCACGCCTTGAGGACATCGAATTGATGACGTAATTTGAATTAATGCCCACACACGCGTGAGAGAAGGTCATGGTTCTCGAGACAGTCGAGCAATCAAGCTAGGATTCTCTCACATTGAATGGAACAGCCTTTGACATTTGGTTTTTAATTAATTTTTGAAATTTTCGAAATGTCAAGAGCATAAACACGCGAACTCTTCCTTTTGTGCGAGTCCGGTTGTGGTCAATGACACCAATATTGCCCACCCACGTGTGATGAGTTATTCGATGAAACAGTCGGTCTCTTGGTTTTCTGAGAAGAAGATGGTGACGTGGAATAAGGCAGAGTTCCAAACTTGGTCGGACATTGTGTAGGTAACTATGTATTGGACTTGGGGTTGGTGTGGTCAACATCCAGCCAGGCGAACATTCTTTTTAGTCTCATTCGCAATTCATTCGCAAATTGCAGGATATATTGGGATATAAACTGGCTGTGCTTGTGAACAATGCCAACGCTTCGGTTACGGATTCGTATTGTTTTGTTCTGTCGACGTCAGACTCTGTAGGAACTATCAAACATGAAATGGATTGGAACCAGTACCGATAGTGAGCATAGTTCCATGGAATGTACGGATCCAGATTGATCCATGCCTACGACAGTGGGTGATAAAGAATGCCATATATGTATGTAGTGAGACTGTGAGTTGTAAGAAAAATGAGGAATAAATGGAACACCAATCAATTCGATACAAAAGACACAAAAAACAGCCAAGCCGTTGGGTCTATAAGCACGTGCTTTCATCTACTGAGCGTTAACTCAGTTGAGCGTTAAGATAATATTTTTAGAAACGGTATGTCTACCTCAGGGCTTAGGCTATAACTTCCAATTCAAGATCCGTGTAGCCAGTAAAAAATCTTATCGGCTACGTAGTTAGTATATAATGGCTTCATGGTGTATTTAGTCGGACCACAGTGTCGGGTCCCTGTCGTTCCTTTTCAATGATTCCTCCTAGAAACGCGAGCTCGCTGGATTTCACAGCAGTTGCTCTCTGTTCTCGAGTAAGTGCTCGTGT
Source organism: Eristalis tenax (assembly GCA_905231855.2). Classification (NCBI taxonomy): domain Eukaryota; kingdom Metazoa; phylum Arthropoda; class Insecta; order Diptera; family Syrphidae; genus Eristalis; species Eristalis tenax. Next base: position 73,643,404 of record HG993125.1, on the reverse strand, counting down.
TTTGTTGGAAACACAGCTCGTAAATATCGATGGTGTCGAGATCTAGCCTTTGTGGGTAACGATGTTTCCTTCCGCATTTCGAAAGAAATCCTTGTGGTTGCATTTATGCTTGTGGAACAACTGTGGATTGTGTTCACTCGTGACATAATCACTGAGCCAAAAATGGACTCGGTCGACGAGACGATTTCGACCGAAATCCGAATGTCCTGCCATTATTTTCAGAGCCCAATTGGCGAACTCTATGACTGTGAAGCCTCCTGTTGCATTATCAATAGTTCTCTTAATTAACAGTATCCGGGTGGCCCGCTTTATTTTCTATTTTTTTTCTATTTCGTTGCTTTTCGTCAAATTGGTCTAAAGTCGGGGCGAAGTCTGGAAATGGAAATGGGAACCACCAATTTTGGCAGACTACTGCCACGTTTACTGCCAGATCGCCTTAAGTGGAACTCGAAAGCCGAGATAATGGAGGATAGATATATCCAACTTCTACTTCTTTCATCTGACAGCGTTTTTTCATACGATGTTACGATACGTGCTGGAGTCGGGAACTTCGTAGTAGTAGACGTGCTCCCTACAACAATGGGTGGTCCCAGTAGACCTTCTCTCTCGACTAGATCTGCTGGCATGCTGAGTACCATTTTAGACTCTCGCGTTCTCTTTTTTTTGTCTTTGATAGTTTCAGTGTCGCTTATTCGAGGTAAGCAACTGGTGTTGGTACTTTAACCCAGATAAGTACTCCCGTTGAAGTTTCTTTCGCGGTGCCTATCATCGCAAAAATCCCGTGCAGACAATTGGTGGTGCCTAACCTTTGGTGGGGCGTTCTCTGTTTCCCTTAAAAGAGACTAAACGCAGTCTTTTTGTTACATGCAATTTTGCACGTAACAGAGTATGCGTGAAATGCAAGGGAAGTCGGCTGAACTCTAAACTGTTCTTTCCGGCTCAATGCTGACACCAGGGGTAAGAATGGCCGAAGTTGGATATCTCTATCCTTTGCTATCTCTGCTCGAAAGTCCTGCTATAAACGTACGACGATTCCGAAAAACACCTATATTTTCCAAAAAAAATGACATTTGTCGGTAAATTATGGGTTAGCTTCTAAAATTCCAACAAAGTGTTTTTCCACGAAATTGTGCTCCAACGTATCACATAATTTTATCTCCGAGTAAAAAGTAAATATGTTTTTGTCAAGTCAACTTTGGTCGTCTTTGTGTTTTGCTCGACGAATTCTCCACTCAACAGCAACAATCATAGTCGGTAACTAGTACAAAAGCAGGCAGAATGTTATGCAACGTGTATAAGATGATATAATCAGGACACCAACCACCACAAAAACGCCATCTATACGCAAGGTCAAGAACGATCAACTCCGAAAAGTATTCCCGAAGTTGTTGTACATACTGCAGGAATGGATGTCGCCACCTATACACTGATAGATTACAAAGAATCATGTATATAAGCGTCAGCCGGAAATTCCACAGACTGGTGGCGACAGTATGATCTAGAAGAGCTATTGGGAGGTCGACGGTCGATACGAGTCAGTTCAGTCCGTTCAGTTCGAGAATTATTACAGTTCAGTTCAGTGTGGGATTTTATAGTGTTCAAAGTGTTAATCAGTTCGGCCTGAAAGGCAGCAAAGTATTTTGTAGTAAAGTGTTTTATAAGAAGTAAATCAGTGCTTGCAAAATAAATTCTTGTAAAACGTGAATTGTGAACTGTACTGTTTCATTCGTCACAATCCAATGATCGAACCCGTATTTATGGACAATTTAACTAAGACGTAAACTCATACCGGCTAAACGTAACAATATTTTGCTCCTTCGACGAATTTTATTATATTCGTGGGATATAGAATAATTTGGAAAACTGAATAAGAAATATACCAAAGAAGTGGTATTGCCCATAAAAAAGAAAAAAAGTAGCATCAGCCAGATCTGAACACAGAACAAAAGCAAAAAGCGTGAACAACGCACCAACCCACTTCGCCAAGGGACCTGATAACTACCAAGGGTTATTTTTCGTTCAAATTTGGTATTGCTGTGACATATTTACATACTTACACACATAGCGCTCTACTATAGAGTGCTTCTATCCCTTTCCCTCCTGAGTTATTCAAAATATTTTGTTTCTTAATTTGGCGTCTTCTTGTTCTTTAGTAATCCAGAAGCGCAAAAATATACGAAATTAAAACTTTTTTTTGAATCCTTTGTCAAGATAAACTTGTCATTTATCGCACTACGCACGAGAGCGGCTAGGGCAATTGACCAGACGGAGGTACTTTTGAAGATTTCACAACTGGCCAGTGGTTAAAACCATCAAACCCCTTGTCTTGTCCTGATAATGGCTGAATTTGTTTCCCTTCTTTTCCAAGGTTTCGTTGTCCGGCTCTGAAAGTTCTGGCCCATCTCTTTCTTTGCAGAGCGTTTTTTTCTTCCTCAGGCACTGCATCTGTCGTAGCTTTTGCAATAAGGTCAAAACAGTCATCTTTTCGGACGATGTCTTGTGTTCCTGCCCAATAGTCGCCTCTGCAACTTCTACCGAAGACGTTGTAGTGGCGACTTTGTGTGGAGGGGTGGGTTCCAATGGCACAGTGCGCGGTTATAACGCCGATGAGAGTTCTGAGATTCGGCCGACTCATTCTGATCAGGCTGAGTGAACGGGTTGTGCAGCCTGTGCCAGTAAACCAACTAGGATTTACATAAGCAAAGGTTTCATGTTTCAGCAGATGCCTTCGGTAGCGATAGGAAAGAGTACGGAATAAGAATCCTTTCCAGCCAATGTGTACCCTTCACAATTAACTGGAATGACACAGTGTCCTGGTACCCCATAACTTGTGTCATAAACTACTTGGCCATCTCATTGAAGGTTAGCCGGCAATTCAGAAAAGTCTCAGGCCTCCTTAACATCGCATGCAAGATCCTTTCTGTCGTCTTGTGTGCCCGCCTGAAGCCGTTTATAAGCAGACTGATAGGTCCATGGTTTCACGACCGACATAGATCTTTACACTATGGCAGATCCTGTAAAAGGCCCAAGAAGTTCAAATCGACACCCACCGCCTATTCGTTGATTTCAAAGCCGCATATGACAGCGTGAGTAGAGACGAGCTATACAGCCGCATGTCTAGTTTTGTCAATCCTGCCAAATTCATCAGGTTGTGCAGGATGGCGATGGAGAATTCTTGCTGCTCAACCATCACCGATTCCTTCAATGTCAAAACAGGTCTTAGACAAGGCGACGCATTGTCATGCGACTTCTTAAATACCATCCTGGAGAATATCGTGCAGGACTCACGCGCCAGCACTAGAGGTACGATCTTCCGAAGTCCGTACAGCTGTTAACATTCGCGGATGACATTGCTAACATTGAGATGGACATGAATAAAATGGGACTATCGGTGAATGAGGGCAAAACGAATTATATGCTGTCCTCAAGAAAAGACATACAGCATCGAAGTCTTGGACGGAGCATCACAATGGGCAGCTATAACTTCGATGTAGTCAAGGACTTCGTCTACATCGGCTCCGCAGTAAATATTACAGAGTAACCCTTGCCAACCGCTGTTCCTATGGGGCAAGAGGCATAGAACCGCTGTTTCTATGTGTAATAGAATAGTTTCTATGTGTCTCGAATGACCAAGCTGACTTTGTATAAGACCTTGATCATCCCAGTCCTGCTGTACGCCGCGGAGGCATGGACAGTCTCAAAAGCGGATGAGGAGGACCTTGGTGTGTTCGAGAGAAAAGATCTGAGTGCGATATTTGGTCCTATTTGCGTTGGCGGTTTTTGAAGAGGAAGGTTCAACCACGAACTGTACTGGCTGTACAGCGTAGTCAGACGTCTACGGATCCAATGTCTGTCTGGCTGGGCCTACACCAACTGGGCGTGCAGCACTGGACGCAGCTAGCCAGACAGCAGTACTAGATGGAGAGGCTTGTTGGTTGAGGCCCATGTCCACCCCGGCTGTAGCGTCAAATAAAGAAGAAGAGGAAGATTGTGCCTTACTATTCTATCTCGTGAATTAACGACTTTTATAAAATCTAGTGTATCTGAATTCTAATAATAGTAAGCAAAAACTGAAATAAGCACTAAATCTGGCCGCAAAATAAGCCCATTCGATGTCCAATGTTAAGGGTTATGGTCCAAAAGAGTGTTCTCACGCCATGATGACTACCGAACTGCTGGAATTACGATAGATGTTTTTAATGATTTCGGCAAGCCGTTCCACCACGATGAAATGTCAATCTTTAGCCGGCCATTTAACCGCAGTTGAAACAAAACAATATGAAAAAGTATTATTGCTACTACGTCATGCGTTGCTCAAAATAAGTTTTTCTCTCGAAATCAAGCATAATGTAAGAAAACATTTTTGGTACACGGAGATTTTTGAAAATTTTATTTTTAAACTACAACTCAAAACCCATTTCAACATCAAAAAAACTTTATCCGAATACTAGGAGGTTACAGTTCAATACTCTGAGGCCCGAGGGGTCCAAAATTGGCTCACACATTCGAGCACATCCAATCACCCCCTCGAATGCAACCATGTGACACATTTTCCATCACTGAGCCATCCCATCCCACTGCCTGTACGTACACAAATTAGATTTAATTTTTAAAATATACATCAAATATAATATACCTTAAATATAATTAAAATAATAAATATTTTATACGTTACCGAACGACAATATTTTTCTAATTGGTATCTATTATCACCATCGCAAGTTTTAAAGCGATTCGAGGGGTAAGAATGTAGGTAAACATTTCATCGAGTGTAAACTAAATAATTTGTCCTTTTAACAGTAAAGCATACAAAAATGTATCCAGGTACAGAATTAGTTCGTAACATAGTCAACTAACTTATATGACATGAGAGGGAGATACCTTAAGAGTAGAATTTACAGAGTGGGTGTGCATATGAGTTTGTCAGAGTCAATATAAGGCGCTTCTTAGAGTTGATTCCCCATGAGACCATGACGCGTAAGCTGCTGACATCGTGACTTTAGCGTGTGGCTCTATTTGCTCAATAATAATGAAAGCATTCTGAGAAAAAAAAACGTCTGACTTTGTCATAAATTGACTTGTATCCGCGAACGACTTAATTCAAAACGAATGGAACTTAAATTAATCTAAATGTATCTTGTGTTAAAATAAGGTTCTTAACTGTTGCACTTATGTAAGTATGTAACTATGAATCTTTTGGCTTCTTAACAGCGTCTAGTTGCGATAATAAATTGAGAACATCAAAAGCTTAAAGCACTGACAACTTCGACAAGATCAGAGGAATGACAATGAAGCCGAATTTTTGAGCATCTAATTGAGGAGCAGAATTGCATCTGTCGGTGAAGCAGTCCTGGCAAAAGATCTGAGTGGTGTCGTGAGGCTTGAGGCAGTTAACTGAATCCGATTTGTTGATGTAGAAGCAGAAGCGTTTGGTCACCACTACGCCATTCACTGAAATCGAAAGAAAATAGTTTGAGTGTTTTGTTTTTCGTCTTATGCCGTATGCAACTCACCCTCCTCGACGGTCTTTCGGCAAGCTGGAACCAGGAATTCAGAGCTGCTGTTGCACACTTTGACTGCACTGTTGCCAAGCTTCTCGAGGACATCTGGGATTTTGTCCTCTTGGAATGTCCGGCCACAGAATTCATCTCCGACTACCTCTGAGCCGCATTGGTAACATTCAAGTGCTCGGGCGGCTGTAAATAAGAAAACAGAAATAAGATTCGTATGGTAACAGATGGAGTGTGTGTGAGTTATTTTTGAGGAGCATGGGTGTTTGAGTCTTAGTGAAGGACCCCATCCGGCTGTTTTTAAGAATGTTAGGGCTTGATCAGTTGAATTCGGCATGGCAAGATATACATCGCGACTTATTTTGAGATTTGAGCCCACTTCTAAAACTGTGATGACGCAAGAGTTGACGCCGGACGACCATAGAAAATGTCTATCCTCATTTTTGCTCGGCGACTTTGTCAACAAGTTATGCGACATAAGAAAACCTTCTCTAGTGCTACATCAAGTCTCTAGTGTTATGTACTTGCAAACAGGAACATGCACACCAACGACTGTCTAATGTCAGAAAGCAGCATCAGCCAGAGCCTACGAAGATCAATTACGTGAGCGACTCTCCGGTACGCCTACGTCGAATAACAACGCAAACGAAATGTGGATGCATTGCCGCTTGGCCATCAAAGAGGTAGCGGAAACTACCTTAGGCTACCGACCACCCCGGACAAGAAGCCCGTGGTATGATGGCGAGTGTGAGCTGAAGAAACGTGCAACTGACGGGGCATACCAAAAGCCGCTGCAACGGAAAACTAAAGCAGCACAAGAGGAGTACCGGGCTAGACAACGGAACGAGAAGAAGCTTCTACGCCTGAAGAAAAGCTCTCTCGCAGCGCAAGAGGAGTACTGGGCTAGAAGACGGAACGAGAAGAGGCTTCTACGACCTCCCAGGTCAAGGATATCGAAGAGTCTAGGGACAGACAGAAAATACGGCCCTCTTGTAAAAAAGCCAAAAACCTTGCTTCTGGCCTTAGGGAAGGCACCCAGGCTTCTTCGAAACTATGAAGGTAAACTTGTTACTGACCCGCAGGGACTAGTGGATGTGTTTAAGCAGCACTTCCAAGAGCTGCTTAGCGGGCCTGGCCAGGAGAGAGTGATACGGAATCAAGAAATCCCAACTCCACTCGATGAAGTAGTCCTCCCAACTAGCTGAGAAGAATTTGGCACAGAAATTAAAAGGCTGAAGAACAACAAGCCGCAGGCTCAGATGGATTACCATCAGAGCTCTTTAAGGTCGGTTGCGATATTCTGGTAGGGAGCATGCACCAGATCATCTGTAGAATTTGGGAAGACGAAAGCATGCCATATGCCCCATCCACAAAAGAGGCGGTCCTACCTCTTGCAACAACTATCGAGGTATATCCCTGCGCAACTCCGACTACAAGTTCCAGCGTGCTGTGTGAACGTATAAAGCCGTTTTAGACCGCACACGTACCAGTGCGACTTACGGCATGGCAAATCAACTATAGACCAAATATTCACACTAAGACAAGAAAGCTGTCTTGCGTCAGCGACTTGGTATTTATACCGGAGATTCCGTTTTCCTCTCCATCTCGAAGCAGGAGGCTCGGATTCAAAGACACTCTTAACTGGAGCGTTGGTGTTCATTCGATGCGACCGCGCCCTTGCAGTCGACGCTACATCCACATCCTGGTACAGCTCGTAGAGTTCGTGGCAATGTCTTCTCCTCTCTCCCATTCCCCATCCTCGCAGACGTGACCCTATAACCGACATCGATTTTTTCTTTCGAAGGCTGCAATTAACGCTGGAATCATTTGACGTCTCTCCACAAAAAAAAGTTTTACTTGTTATCATCCCCTATTCAACCAGAAAAGTCCATCGTCGCTAAAGAAAATATTTTATTTTTTGATAAAAAACGGATCTTCCTTCAACCCTTCCAAGGCCTAATCATTGACAATTCGACAGCGTGGCAGATGAGTTTAGTGCAAGTGTTCCTGCGATGGAATGCCAATGTTAACTGATCATGCTTAACTTTGATAGATATCACGAATCACACGTGAGCTGCTCAAAGTAGATCACTGAAAGACTAAACAGCTATAAAAAGCTCAACCATAAATTGCATTTACGTCACAGTGCCTTCGGGCTGACCATGCACCAAGCGACATCATAATTTAATTGGCGTCTATATGTAATATTGGGTCTATATTGGGCTGCCATCATTGTACCTCATTTCAGTATATGTCGTTCATTTGAAGCGTAAACAACAATAATTTGTTTCCACTCAAATATCTCGAACTTTGTGCCTGAAAAAGTGTTTTTGCGGGGAGTTCTTCTTCATTGCTTTTATATGAAGAAAACTGCTGCCGAAAGTCATCGTATTTTGGCGGAAGTTTATGGTGAACATGCGCTGGCTGAGCGAACGTGCCAAAAGTGGCTTGCACGAAATGAAAGTGGTGATTTTGGCTTGTCCAACCAGCCAAATCAACGGCAAAACCGAATATGCGAATGGCGCGAAGGTAATGCTCTGTATTTGGTGGGATCAGAAGGGTGTGCTGTATTCATTGGACATCAATGGACAATGCTTCCGAGCACAATTAATCCGTTTGAAGAGAGCAGTAGTCGAAAAACGCCCGGAATATGCGACCAGACACGAGGCAATAATTTTCCATCATGACAATGCTCGGCCCCACGTTGCTATTCCGGTTAAGAACTATTTGGAAAACAGTGGATGGGGAGTGACTGACTACCATTTGTTCCGGTCGATGTAGAACGCCACTGAATTACTTTTCACATCAGAGGAGAATATCAAAAATTGGCTTGTTTCTTTCTTGCTGCCGTTTTTTTGGGATGGGATCCACAAATTGCCAGAAAGATGGGAAAAAGTCATAGCTTCAGAGGGGCAAAACTTTAAATAATACTATTGTAAATGTTTTTCTTAAATAAACATTCAAATTTTGAAGAAACACGAATTAAGTTCTAGACCCAATACAAATTCAGATTTTTATAAAATTGCAAATCTACACATGCCACCAGATCAATGAAAGTTGTGACTCTTGAAAAGTTGTACACGTTTTTTCATAAAACGAAGGTAGAATCGGAATAAGAACACAACCTTGCTTGGAGCGAATATTCGGAATTGCTCGCACAAATTCCTGTTCTAATTTGTCTAGTTGAATTATTTTTTTTATTATCAGCTTGTTTTGTCATCTTCCATTACTAAGCCATCCCATCCCACTGCCTGTACTTACTTACAAAATATACAGTGCCCTTAAATATAATTTAAATAATAAAAATTGTATGCGCTTTCGAATGACAACATTTTTCTAATTGGTATCTCGCTCATATTTCACAAACAAAATCCTGAGATTTGCTTAGTTCGTTCCTTTCAACTGACACTATTCTTCTTAAGGAAACGAATCCTAGGGGGTGGGGTACACTCAACCCGACATATGACTGATGCAAAAATAATTGTGATGTTCAAAAACTAGCGCGCAATTTCACATTTCAGGGTCTTCCAGTCGGATACAGTGGTCTTGTGAGTGCTATTGTTCTCTGAAGAGAGGAAGGAACCCACAGTTTGGTACCGACGCCGACTGGCCAAGTTTTGAGAAGCTTTTTTTAGACAGTTAATATTCTTTGAGTATTGTTATCAGTTACTTCAAAGAGGTGGCAGATTGTTTGTCGTACCGGGAAACGAACCCGTACATCATAATTTCAAGCCCGCAAGAGACGCTGCACATACTCACAATCCCACGACGACCACATTCACTTCATTGGGCGAAAATTTGATAACTTTTGCCCAAACAACTTTTCAAGCTTTTTTTTACTTTGTAGATGGGTTAAAAATAAAAATATTTTTGACTATGGGAGGTCCGTTTAGGAGGAGCAATTATAGAAAAAAATTGAAATGACAAAAAAATTATAAAATATAAATGGCAACACTTACAATGAAGTACTATACCGAATGAAAGGCAAAAATCTGTTCTTTAATAAAAAATGTAGGTACATCAAGTTATTCATGTTTTCAAGTAATTTGTATAAAAATGCAAATTTTTGATAAAAATGGAAAAAAAAATGTACAAAAATATTTTTTAAAATTGTGAAATGATGTACTTTTCAGACACAGTAAAATCACTTCATTGATATCGTCGATGATTTACTCCGTGTCCGACCATCACTATCCTCTCGCCCACAGTTATGTCTGCAACTCTGATTGTTTTCCTTTTCTCCTCATTCGTTGTATGTCCAAATTAGCATTCATGTTTAGCTGTATTAAGGGAAAGCGAACAACACATTTTACACTCGTATTTACTTGTTTCTCTGTGTCGCCGCAATGGTGCCACAAAGTCTCTTGAACAGAGGAGAACGCCAACAACATGCATTTCACAGAAATAAGCAGTATATCCCGGGAATTCTGCTTAACCTCATCGTTCATGCTTAACATCATCTAGAATCTAGATGAATCAATGAGGTAGATAAAAAAAACATCACCAACTCTACTTGTTGATTCTCATGTATGCCAGCTTTCGGTATGACATCACAAAAGCAGCGTGAACGCACAGATTGCAATCAAACTCACAGTACTGTCACATCGATTTAAGCAAATTACACACAATTAAAGCCATCAAACAGCGCTGCTGACAGGTAACAACCTTCTGTCGTTCGCTTGTCACTTTATTTAATCAAATTATCCTCATCGCCATCAAATTAAAAGAGACATGTTCATTTGAAGCTGTCTCCCGCGTGGGGAATTATGTTTCTTTGCAGCGAATGGCGTAATCGATTGCACTTCAATCAGTTAGCTCGCAACACAATTCCAAAGAATGACTGCACTGATGGACAGGACAACAATCATAAAAATAGATTCGAAATATAAGTTCAATCAAATGCAGGTCCTTATCGAATGACATAAACTCCACACTTGCAAATATTTGCAATGTCCCCACGGGGCGTCCTGGGAATAGAAGCGGCCACTGTTTAATTGGATTTTTCTACAAAAACTATCACAGAGCGTCCTTTCAAACAAGACGCCCTACTGAGGGTGGCACGAAATAACAAATTCATTCGAATCAATGACACACTTGCACACAGTAACATCGAATCTGCGAGGACACAGAAACCCACAGTAGTGGGTTACACATTCGACCAACTCCCGGATATGCGTTCTCACAATAACCCCATTAGTCTACCCCTTAATGGTGGGTGCCGGTGCCGTGCTAAGGGCGACGACGACGATGTTGTTGCCATGTGGAGTATGTATTGACAAAAGAAAGGGAGACGGAGACTGAAAACTGGAACTCCCGACAAATTGGCGCCAACGTTTTCTCAATTTGGGGGATGTGAGTGTCGCCAATACGAATCGCCAGCGTCTGCGTCGCCACAATGCGAAAGTTCGCAGACAATATCTGGCAGGATACATAATTCTGGGTCGCTCATCTCCTGGTACGGAGTTTCGTGCGTAGACCCACACAATTCACTCCAGCCTTGGCACCCCGTCCTCCAAGCGAGGGGTACTCTTTCATCTCTGTGCGACTAGAGGGATGTGTGTTTCGAGCAAACACAGAATGATGATGTCAGAGATTTTATCTTCTTCTGTTTTTTCCGCCCTCATCATGTTCAACCCCCGGAAGGGGGTAATGATGAGATTTATTACGACTATCAACCCCACACTGAGAGACGGTAACGGGAGGGCATTGAAATGAGGTCAAGGAATCGGAGAAACTGGCTGTGTGACAAAGGCGAGTTAGATTACTGCGAACAGTGGTCGCCAGGCGTGGCATTGTGCAGAATTTTAATGATGTATTCAATGCAAGTTCTCAGACTGGCTAGGATTATGCCTCTATGTGGGTGCGTAGTGAGACGGGTCTCCATCGCCTCGGACTTAGACGATAACTCAGTCCAATTAGTGAGTCAAGCTAATGAATGTACTTTGGATTGCCGAAAAAAGGTCATTTGAAGGTTGGTAACCTATGTCCCGGAATTCATCGACATCGTTCGCAAGACGATGAGGAAGACATCAAACAATCATCAAGAATAAATCGATTGATCTTCGCTGCTTTCATGGCGCAGTAAAGAGTGGGGCTCTTAACATTTTAAGGTTATTGTCTTCCTCTCGGAGGATGAATGAACAAACAACCGAAGGACTTCCGAGAGCGGGGAGCGTCTCTGAGGCGACAGTTGTGTTCATATCTGTTGTTTTTCGCTTTTGAGCCATTTCGCATTTATCGACCGACCAAACGACTTTTCCATGGTTGTAGACAGTTGGTGATCCATTGAATGTTATGAAGGCGAACTGGGGCGCCGAGCTCAATTGAATTTGAGTCGAGGGTTGTTCTGAAAGGCAATATGGAAAAGAGCAAACTCTCACCCGACAACTGTTTGAGAGTTTATTCTCCAGAACCCCTGTCTTATCGAATTTTCTACCAAAATAAGATTGCAAGGGATTGCAAATACCCTTAAGTGTCCAGGGTCAAGACACTGCACTGACCGAAGGTATTGAGGGAGAAAGGGAGAGGAGGTACCTCTCCGGTAGTGCTGTAAGATGTTATTAATAATGTACCACGTCCATGATTTATTTTAAAGGCAAATACCCCCCACCTCTCCGAGTCAATTCGCATGTTTTAAATATCCAGAGCTTGGTAGACTCTAGCAATTGAATGTAACCACTTGAAAGCAAAGTTTTAGAAAGTCGTTTTTTTAGATTCCAAGTATTCAAACGCTGTGAAGCCGGGCCAGCACCATTAAGAATTATTTGTGCGCAAAGTTGTGCAAAATAAGAGGAAAAGGGATTGTTTTGTTGACGCATCTTACACATTCGATATTTTTTTGTGGATGCTAGTAACCAGTAAAGCCCCTGGACATCCGCCTCAACCAACTAGGCCGTTGGACCTTTAGCCTTGTGAGTGCGTTCTACATTACCTAACTAATCTAAGCACGCCTCGACTCGTGTGGTCGTACATCACGAATATATCGTGGTTCAATCGTCTCCTCCCGATGTTCTAAACACACAACCATACAGGACCACAGATCCCACGCAGAACATTACTCTTGAACAGACCAAGGAGTACTTAAATTTGACACCCAAGGACATAGCGCTTGGACAGTACTTTTGTCTGTACAGCCTTGACTAAGTCCCTGCCCATTGGGACGCTCTGTCAAGATCGATTTTGTGCATCATCTCTTGAAGACAGCAAACATGTAGACATGTAATTAATTTTCCCATCGTGCCCGCCAGACCTATTGTAGCCGCTTCCGTCTCAATGCTAGCAAACGCCTCAATGACGGATCTGTCCGTTCCGGCAATTACATCAACATCCAATGTCATCCGCGCATACTGTCATCCTCAGCGAGTTCATGGCCGGCCTTGACCAAGCAACGAGAATTTCCAGTGTCATTCTGCACAACCTGACCATACAGTCTCGCACGGCTTTAAAAGTCTGTGAATAGACGTTGAGTGTCTACCTCCACTTCATAATTCAAGTGATATCGCTAAGAAATCCTTCATGGAGTTCTTTGAAGCTCCTAACCGGAACCACATGTTAACAAGGACCAAGAGATCCATAATAGACGCTCGGTAATATTTTGGACTAATTTTAATTTATTACTATCACACACGACCGCGTTCATCACAGATGTTCCCTATGACGAACTTGTGCGATGGTCGAATGCGGGATCCCGAGAAAATTCGTCCGGCTATGTCGCATAGAGCCATCTCTCCAAACAGTAAGCTGGCTTTATATAACACTCTGATCATCCCTGTCATGCTCTATGGCGCAGGGACATGAACGCTATTGAAAGCTGATGAAGAAGCTCTTGGCCGTTATGAGAGCAAAGTTCTGCGTGCGATGTTCGGTCCTTTTTGCCTCGATGGCGTCAGGAGGAGAAGATTCAACCCTGAACTGTACTGCGGCAAGCACCTATTTAAGCGTCTTCGAATCCAACGATCAAGATGGCTAGGTCATGTAGAGCGGATGGACACCACAGCTCCGGCCCGAAGAGTCTTCGATTCCGACGCAACAGAGGACGTCCTCTAAAGAGATGGCGCACACAAGTGTAGAAGGACCGCAACCAACTTGGTGTGCGCAACTGGAGGCAGCTGGCAACAGATCACGCAGGCTGGGAAGAGGCTTGTTGGTTCAGGCCCAGGTCCACCCCGGACTGTAGCGCCAAACGAAGACGAAGATGATGTCTCACCAGGCTAACACATACTCGACTCTCCGGGCAATTTGGTGTAAGAACTTCCGAGCCGTTTGTTGGCATGCCCATACACTGTCGTATCATTTGTTCAATCTAGTGCTGATATGCAGCAGCGATTAGATGTTAGCAGGGAATAATAACCTGACATCGTGGTACCAGGGTTGAAACATTGACTGCGATTAAAGAACATTGTGAAACCGCCTGCTTTGAAGTTAAATGAGGAATGAACCAGATGCTGTTGAGCAAATTACGCCTGTCCAAAAAGCAGCGTCAGTTCCTCGGGTAAAAAGCACAAAAAAGGCGGGGATAGTGAATGAATGAGAAGACTTAATCGCTAAATCTGTGAAGCATGTAGATGTAGTTTGGAAGACAGCGCATGGACACCACTCAAATTCGATCTATGAAGAAGGCGTTTGTTATAAGGACCAGGTCATCACGGATGTAAGATACCCTGGTCTCGATTAAGAGTGCCGGACAGCGACCGACAACAATGACAGCCAGCACTAGCTCGGGCTCAGACCTCCCATGAACTATAAAACCTTTCGCATTGGCATCATGACAAATCGTTAAATAAAATTGATATACATTTGAGTTCCCTCACGTGCACTGAATCACTCGTCGCAATCGAATCTGATTTGCCTAAATCAAGTGTTCACTTGTTGCTTCATAACAAATTTGTAGTTCATTCTTAACCTCCACCAACTCAACATCCACCTATCTTTTATTTACAACGAACACACAAAATAAAAACAATTTCCAGAGAGCACCCGAAATTAATTAAGATTGTGTTTGTATTCCGTCAGGTATTGATTCGAATCAAAACAATCTGAATTCACTGATGCAACATTCAATGCGAGCACCAATTACATTCTGTTAAGACTTCTGCAAAACATTTCCAATTTCAAATAAATAATCAAAAGAAGAACGCTTGTGTCTAAATTGAAAATCAAAACAATTCCATTAGAGGAATTCGCATAAACAATTCGAAAGCATTCAAGTCGGACAGGTAAGACATCAATCACTATTTAAATTTGAGGCACCCACGCTCGGCACTGATTGAACAGCTGGATCAATGGAAATACAAACATAATCCGAAGTGAATGCTGGCTCTTCTTTATAATGAACCGAAGAAATTTTATGAGTAAAGCTTACAGTTGGGGTTGTGGGATTAAAGACGATTGCAAATAAGTATGGGGTATGTATTGAAACCGAACTCTTGCCATTTTTGATAAGCAAAGAGGAGACGGAATTGGTTTTCCAGCAGGACAACGTAGCTGCTCACCAGAGGTGATGGAGGAAGAGATGTGCCACTTCTACGTTTCTTGCCCTTCAGATTCATCTGATGGCGTTTTTTATAAACTTTTCACAGACAGGCGTCTGTGAATGCGTGTGAGCTAAGCCAGCTGATTACTCCCGCCTTACACCATTGCGTTGCTCTATACTCCTAACAAGTGTTAGTGAAAATAAAGTAATATGAGTGGCTTAAGAGCACAGCGGTCAAAATCTGAGGTGGACTGGGGGTTTTCCACTGGAAAGGCGAATATCTCTTCCTCCATTATCTCTGCTGTTCACTCAATCAGAGCAACCAAATCGTATTTCGATCGAAATGAGATCAATGTCGGCTTGAGCCAAAAAAGTTAAATTTTTGCAACAATTTTACGATTTTTGAATGACTGTTTTCAAGTAATAAGCAATGTTAGCCTTTTCTTCTCCCGATGAACACTTCAATAACTCGAAAAGTTATTTTTCTACACAGTGGTGATCGAGTTATACAAAACAGAAGTGAAGTATTATAGAGACGCCCAACTTCACAGCTGATTGACCCCTAGTCCATCGACGAATTTCAGGGGCTTATTGACAGTTATTCATGAGTTTCTGACAGCTCACCAAATAACGTAAATGTCATTCTCTGATTGGTCAATTTAGCTTTAGAAGACTGTATACAAAATGGTTGTCAAACATTTTAAGGAACAAGAGAGCTAGAGGTTTGGCTTCTCTATGAAACTTCATTTATAATGAAAAGTCTAAAAACTTTTTAGAAGTAGAAGTAGTTTTCTTGAACTTTCAGTGAGACTTTTCAACATTTCATATAATTATTGGGTCTATAACTTATTCGTGCGGTTTGCTAAGAGATGGCGTACCTTGTATTATTCCATTGGAACATGCGTTGGAAAGCTACTGTCATTAGACGTCATTTCAGTATATGTCATTCATTTGAAGCGTAAACAACAAACATTTTTGTTCACTCAAATATGTGTTGCTGCCGGAAGTCATCGTATTTTGGTGGAAGTCTATGGTGAACATGCGCTAGCTGAGCGAACGTGCCAAAAGTGGCTTACACGATTTAAATGTGTTGATTTTGGCTTGACCAAACAGCCAAATCAACGGCAAAATCGAATATGCGAATGGCGCGAAGACATTTAGGACAATCATTGGACAATGCTTCCGAGAACAATTAACCCCTTTGAAGAGAGCAGTAGCCGAAAAACGCCCGGTATATGCGACCAGACACGAGGCAATAATTTTCCATCATGACAACGCTCGGCCCCACGTTGCTATTCCGGTTAAGAACTATTTGGAAAACAGTGGATGGGAAGTTTTACCCCACCCGCCTTATAGCCCGGACCTTGCTCCTTCTGACTAACAGTTGTTCCGGTCGATGCAGAACGCCCTCACTGAAATACGGTTCACATCAGAGGAGAATATCAAAAATTGGCTTGACTCATTCTTGGCTGCCAAGCCGGCGCAGTTCTTTTGGGATGGGATCCACAAATTGCCTGAAAGGTGGGAAAAGGTCTGAATTGAATAATACTATAAAACTATTAATAATGAAGCTATATACCCAATATTTGGATCCTTATTGAAATTCTGATAAAAAAATATTTATACAAAGTTTAGTAGCCTTAAATAAATGGAAAAACAAGTGGCGTTGTGGGTAGGAGTGTCGAGTCGTACGCAATTGAATCTCGCTCCCTGGATTCGATTGCCGGTACCACCGAAATAATTTTCATTTAAAATGTTTCGAGTCACTGAGAATGCTCAAAGAGTAATAACTGGTCCCTTTCACTCGTGAGAGAACAATAGCAGACAATAGAAACACGAGCGGTTGCTGTAGAAGCTTGGTCCTGGCCCTTTGCGAGCTGTAGAGCCGCCCATATTATTATTAAATGGAAAAACAGGCGTGGTTATATAATTACGAAGTATTTTGAAAAACTGTTTTCTGGTTTAAAAAAAAAAACGAAGAAATATGTCTTGAAAAAGCGAGAGAATTAATCGGAATAAGTGACGAGTATGACAAGTAGAAGTCGAAATTAATGAGACGTTTCAAAAACCAGGAGCAGCAATGGCTTGGCTTTTCCACTGCATCGGTTGTCGGAATAGTTGATTATTTGGCGAACATTCTATTGAGACGTCAAATTTATGGTTACGCTACAATTTAGAATGTCTTTGTCCTCCCTCGAAGAGGTCACGTAAACCATTGGTGCACTTGGATTTTTCAGGCGCAAACGACGAGTTCTGCGAGAGTCCTTCTTCCTTTGTCATGAAGAAGAAGAAATCCCGTCCAGACCACAGAGGAACACGTAGCATCACACGCAAACTACAGTAGCAGTTCGATATAGTGAAGTAATAAAAACCGGGCCTCTTCACTACATCGAGTTCACTGTGTGTGTATGTGTCAAATGTATAAAAATGAAATCATTTGTTTGAACGGATCCTGATGAAACTTGTGAAATATATTAATTGAGGTCTAAAGCTATTTTCTTTCTCGAAATATCGAGTTTGACTTCAAATCGAAGAAGAGTGAAAAAACCGCACGCATCAGAAGGGGAAGTAAAAAAACAAAGTAAATCGAGTTCAAATTATGTGAAAGTCCTCTCTGGCATCTTCCTAAATCGTTTATTTTGTTTTATTTTTAATTCATATGAAATAGAAGCAACCCTTTCCCAAACGTCACGTAGTCCGGGTGTCTGTAAATGCCTCCCAAGTAAACAAATGCTTTTGCATCTATGCCACATTGCATCGGTATCTTACTGCAAATTATACTTGGTACTGAATCAATATGGGATAATGACAAACAAAATCTTCTCATTGCAAACTTGAACACGGATGTTGTAGAAATGTTCAACTAACTGTTCCCTATTCCCTGTATAATCCCTGTATAAAAAAATCTCTATATCACACCAAACACGCTTCAGCCACTTTCGTTCATAGTTACAATCAGAGATACCGTCCACTATAGAATATTCCATTTTTGAACTCTGGGGTTAAACACTTTTTCATCCCTCGACCAATTGATCAACACAAAAATGTCTACACAATGCAATACTTCGCCAAGCAAAATCGTTTTTCTTTTTTTTGCACACATCATTCTCAGAGGGTAAAAAAATTGATTTGCTTTCGCGGGAAATGAAGGTTGGCCCTTTAGGCGATGTGAAGAACAACCGAAGAAAATCGTCTGATGATAGTACTCGCTTTCAAATACAATGGTAATAATAATAATAATAATATGTGGCCACTCTCCGAGGTCCACCCTATCCTCCGAGGTCCGAGCCTATCATTTACAGACGCCGATAGTACGGTGTTCCCTTAAGAATGGAGGGTACTTTAAGTTTTATTCCGACTTCGAAGGACAACATTTGAGACGTTTTTTAGGCAGGAATATTCTCTGATCATTGTCACCGAATCTACAGCAGTGTAGTCGTTCGTGTAAATTATTACTTAAGTTATTCCATCAATTTCTTAGCACCTTCACGAGATATTCTCTGGCAAAGTGTTCATTAGATCCCCTCGAATGTATTTTAAATTAAAAAAAAAAAAATAAGAACTCGAAACTACTCTGAAGCTTTTGTCGTTCGAAATTATAAAATCTAATCTAATCTAATCCATACTACTGTATTGGCATCGATCGCAGGGATACTTGGATCTTTTTCGAATTCATGTCAACCTCTATGTCTTTCTACAACAACAATTGAAACAAGTTCCGAACGTGTGTTGTGATTCTAGGGTACCCCCAAACATGTATCGTGTTCTTGCGCGCTTTCTTCCCGAGGAAACTGACGCTCAAACCAGAGCTTATGCAGTTTAGTTACCAACTTTCATCCAAATCCAAACATCCGTTTAGGAACTAGAGCTTCACGACCATCCTTTTTTCATCACCTTTTTTAATATTTGTGGGATCCTAATTTAATCTAAGTTAAAATATTGCAAGGACTCTTACACCAACTCCCAGACTCGCATGGCTCTGATAAAGGTCAGGTTTGCTGTTAATTGTTCCCAGTGAATCATCAGACTAAAGATGCGTGCTCTGCAGCAACTGTAGTGAAACTTCTCTTATTGGACACCCTTCTATAAGAGACACCTGTCTTCACGGAGAATTTGTCGTGGACCCGGCATGAAAATAGGGCTTCTCGCCCTATCAACCCCTTTACAATGGACACCCTCTATACCGGACACGAGCATGCATTTTGGAGATTAGCCCATTGGGCAGTCGTTTCCCTATTAATCCATGGAATCTATGGAGGTGACAGAAAAGTCCCTTGCTCAACATGCAATACGTACACATGTAAGACCAACCAGCATCTGTCGTGACGAACGCCGTCTGCTTACACAAATGTGTTATATCGCTAAATTATATAAATCCAAAATCGATTCAGTGAACGTGTATAGTCGACTTGTACGTGTATTGGAACTGAATTGACACTGTTTGAGTGTTACGCTGTTCAGTTTATTCATGAATTTGAGAGCTCACGTTGTACTCTAAAGGCAAATAAGCCTTTTTTTATCAGACGTCTGTATAGACAGACGGGGTTCGCGTCGACAAACGCTGGTTGTTCTCGCTTACTTTTGAACAAAACTGGAAGTGCATTTTTTTTTTGTCAATTTCCATAACTAACTTACGTCTGCCCCTCTGGAACGGACACCTCTAGATAGCGGACAATCATTTTGTTCTCCCGGGTTCCTGCTGCATAGAAACTTCACTGTATCGCACAAGGCAGTGTACAAAGGCAAAAGTTATCTATCAAACCTCCCTGTGTGCAACCTAAAAATTTCAAAAATTCAACGCGTACATGTATTCCTTTCGATGACTGTACACACATCCAGCTTATTATTTATTTATTTTTTCTTTTTCAAGAAAAAAAAGTTTGAAGAAACAAAAACTTTTTTTAATCCATTCCGTGGCCACTTTAATGGTAGAAATGAACTTGTGTTTGTTTACGCGACTAGACCACTCACGCTGAGGTTAAAATGTGTATCCTGAAGCATGTTTAATGCCGTAAATTTGCTCAAGAAGAAACTCATAAATTTGCTAATGGATGCATCCGATTGCCGTTGCTGACCCGGTGAGATCACTTATCGATGCAGAACGTGCACCGCCAGCACCCAGCACGGGGTGGGGGGAGATTTAAAATTTTCAGGAATAAACATTGAAAGCTATTGCCTTGGCCTATCCGTGGATGATGTATTCGTGTGTCCCGCTGCACGTGTACTTAAAAGATTATACATTTCTTTTTTTGCATTTCGTTGCTGCACCCTTTTGAGGGGGTTGACTAGCGTGGTCATTGTCTGGGTGTGCCGTCGTGAGGGTTGCTCTGTTTGCACATGCAAACTCTTCGCAGTAATGTATTGGAATTTAAAATGCCTTGAACTGTGCGAAAAGTGATACCTCCGTGAATACGAGACTGTGTGCATGTCTGTTGAAGGCAGACGCCGTTTTTTTAATGAAATTAATTAAGGGAGGTGTATGGTCGAAGTTTAATCAGACACCGCCACAGCGGTCGGTCGCCAGCGGGAAGGGAGCAGATTATTTTTAAATTTCCAGCAATCTGCTGTGAGGCACATGGGATGTGACGTAGTTGCAAGATATTTTGTTTCTGAATGCTTGCCCATCGGGGATTTTATTTTTTCTGGACTAAGAGACTATAATGCCGACGATATGTTAATTTGTTTGCCCCACAAAGTCATTCATTGAGATTGCTACTCCATCAGATTTTATGTCACCGATGATCGATGCCAACGTGACTGGGGTTAGGGATCAAGATGCAATTTGAATCAAATGCTCGATGAGCTTATCGGATGTGTAAGAGGTCGTTGAGGTACACCGTGTCGGAAAACATCACCACCCGAAGATGGAACACATCTGTGGAGAATGCTGAGAGATTGCGAGACGATTGTTGGCAAGTGAATGATCTGACGTCAAGCAAATTGAAGAGGGAATACGCACATCAAATGTTCATATTCAACATCTGGTTCCGTCTTATTTCTGCTCCCTTCAACGTGATGAGCTTCAGACTTGTTCCCGAGAGATCGTGGGCACTCACGTTGGAGGGAATGAAAACACACTCAGTCGGGCACTGCGCTGGAAGCAGACGGCACATAATTCTTGCAAACTTCGGAACACCTAGGGTCGTCGCATCTACCACTCTGCGAGCCGCATCCAAGGACCATTTTCTCTAAGAAATGTGCACTAATTTTAAGTAAAAATAGAGTAATCCAATTCATGGTCCGCATTTGACGTCACTCCAACTGTCATCCAAGGCAGAATTTGTTGGTCCAAGATTTGCAATTTTCAAGTATTCGCTAAACGTAGTGATGTTCTATAAAAATAGAAATTCTGTTCTCCGTCCATCTAAACGTGCTACAGTACAACCTCGCTGATTCGAACACTCCAATAATTCGAACACCATATTTTGTGTGTTGCGTATCTTATAATTCAAAAATTTCAATTGTCCGAAAAAGTTTCTTCAAATAAACAAATTTTTTCTTAATATCTGTTTTAAACTAATTTTTAACGCAAAATGTTGTCTACGAAACGGGCATCCAGTAATCCGAAGACCTCCGTGGTTCAACCTAGAGTAGGTTCTTATTTCTTCAGATTAGGTATGAGCAAGGCGGTTGCAAGCAAGACATCCGAAGACACTGGCTCTGTTGCAGATGTCCGTCCGGCAATTTATCATTGAAAAGCATGCCCTATCATTGAAATGCACGCCCTCTCACCATTAAGGTGAAAGCCTTGAAGAAGATCCAAATCTATTGATTTCACGGAAAGCATCGGTTTAGAGCTTGTCTCACGATTAATTCGTGCAATCCATTATCTCCCCCTTTTTCCACCCAAATTATTTACTTCATATCAATTTCCACCCCCTTTCGTGGAGGTATGTAATTCAATCCGAATTCCAGGACACCTGAGGTAAGGCTCCCCCAATAACAACCGCCATCCATAAAAGCTTCCGCCCTTGATTGATGACTTTCGCCATGCTCTCCTAGTCAACAATATCGCAGAGAATGCTTTGTATTCTTAGGAATCTATTTCAGGAATCCGAGGACACCGTAAGTCAGCGCATACCTTGCTCTCCTTTTTGGAGTTTACAACAAGTATCATGTTGTAAACTCATCACGAGGTTATTCCGTGTAAACTTTGCATTCCATGTACCCGTGAACGTGCCATTGCTGGCGTTGGCTTACGACTGGTGCTCATAAAACAACACACAATCCAGAATGCAGTCACCGGGACTTCGAGTCGGGATTGGCGTAGTCGTCATCGCACGGAATTAGCTTCTCACGTTGCCTTGGTTGATTTACACTCATTCTCGCCGCAGTCCCAAGCAGCAACCACTATGGCTTCGAGTATCGCGTGACCTTCAAACAAAGGGACACAACCCTTCCGTGATGTGGATATGTGGGATGTCTGCATAGTGCGGGTGAACTTGCTCCCAACGGTTATGCGTACCCGGGTGTCACGGTAATTGCCTCATTATTCGTAAGAAAGCACGGTCTGCACGTGTCTGCACCCCCCACCACAGGCATACCAACAAAACCAAATGGAGTGACTTCATTCGTCCATTTGTTTAGTTCGCACTGATATCGTGCATTTCCGCGAAATCATCCCTCTTCGAGGCGTCCTCCGCGAAAATGATTAGGGACGATGAAGGGAGGGTTAGCGTTAGTGAATGTTGTATATGAAGAACCACTCTCGTGGTGCATTCGAAAAAAAAGGAGAGACACCCCAGGAAACTACAGCGGTGATGTAGTGAGACGTGACTTACTTCTGTGAACTAGGGCAACCTTGACATGATGTTTAGGGATAGGTTAATGCCTTCGTGTTTGCGTGTGCTGGGTGCTCTTCGCGGAGCCAAAACGTGTCCGACATGAAAGAGGAAGATAAGGAGTTATTAATTTCGTTGCGAGACGCCTCTGAGTCAGTCTGACTTGGGCCCTTAGATTTGAACAAGTCTGTGGAATCTTTGCCTCACGGCGAATAAGAGGTGCTCTTAGTCAACTGGATGAGATCATGGCGTAGTTAAGTGAGACTTCACGTGTCATCGTCGGTGGCATCAGTAAAAATTTGTCATTTCAATGCCAACCGGGATGTTTATTAAGTGAACGCCCGTGGCCATAATTTTGTCGCCTGACAGTGAAATTATGCATGGAACGTGTCTCATCACATATTTTGCAAGTGAAGCCTTTCATAATATTTGACTTAGCAAATCTAATAAAATTTTACGACACGTCGTATGACCCTGTTTCATTTGTTCGTAAATTGAACGAGTGCTGTAACTACGTTGCACAGATAAGCAGTCATGAGATGAGTCAGTTACATTGCAATTGAAGTGATTTTATTTAATTGTAAAGTTATATAATTTAAAAAAAACACCCTTTAGTAAAATTAAAAAAAAAGTATTTTTATTTTATTAAAAAAAAACCATCCTGCAGTACAATTTATTGGAACATTTTGTTTATCAGAAAATGCTCTCAGAGTACCTACTAATCATCCATTTCGCCAATAAAATAAATAGAACCAAGAATCGCTGTGCGCCTTTTTGTGTCTCAAAAAACGAATGCCCACCTACCCTTAAAGACCGCTCATAGTTAATGGCATGCCTCATGTAGTGGAGCTTATCACTGAACAGTGTCTTCTAACATCGAATTCCACTTAAGCCTCTTCAGCACAGAAAATGCAGCAATACACTAGACACCACATTGCAATTCTCAAAAAAACAATTTCTTTGAAGATCATACCATAGACGGGAACATTCATAACTCCGAGCTATGGAAGTCAAAGAAATCGAGGGGAAATTGAATCAAATGTGCCGACTATAAAGGTTAACTAGATATATTGGGTCTATAACTTAATTCATTCGGTTTGCTAAGAGATGGCGCAACTTGTACTATTCCATTGCAACATGCGTTGGAAGGCTACTTTCATTGTACGTCATTTCAGTACATGTCATTCATTTGAAGCGTAAACAACAATATTTTTTTTTCACTCAAATATGTCGAAAAAGTGTTTTTGCGGGGAGTTCTTCTGTATTACTTCAATATGAAGTAAACTGCTGTAGAAAGTCATCGTATTTTGGTGGAAGTTTATGGTGAGCATGCGCTAGCTAAGCGAACGTGCCAAAAGTGGCTTGCACGATTTAAAAGTGGTGATTTTGGCTTGGCCAACCATCCAAATCAACGGCAAAGTCGAATATCCATGGCACGAGGGTAATGCTCTGTATTTGGTGGGATCAGAAGGGTGTGCTGTATTATAAGGTGCTAAAACCGGATGAAACCATCAATGGACAACACTACCGAACACAATTAATCCCCTTCCAACTACCATTTGTTCCGATCGATGCAGGATGCCCTCACTGGAATACAGTTCACATCAGACCAGAATCAGAGCAAACATTGGCTTGATTCATTCTTGGCTGCCAAGCCGGCGCAGTTCTTTTGGGATGGGATCCACAAATTGCCAGAAAGATGGGAAAAAGTCTTAGCTTCAGATGGGCAATACCTTGAATAATATCATTGTGTTTGTTTTTCTTAAGTAAACGTTCAAATATTGGGAAAACAACGAATTGTATAGTGCCAATACAGCAGACCCAATACATAATATTTTTACCAATTTTTATATTTCAGCGGCTGTCAAAGTTGACAATGACATCCGGCTGTCAAAATATTCAGTTAGATTTGGCACTGACCGAACATTATTAAGCAAAAAGTATGGAATGCCGGTGAATACGCAACGATTTCGTCGTGGGGTCGGTCATGGTCGCCGTCATGGCTTCGGTGTGCAGGCATAGGTAGGACCATGAGTACCAATACCTGACAACTAGACAGAGATTGGTCCGAAATGAAGAAAACATAACCACCGTACCGAACATTAGAATAAGACCAAGATACAGCACCGATCACCGAAGTTGCATGAAAGGCAACTTTATTTTGCGTTTGGACGTGGTCTGTTGTAAAATCGATTTGATCTTGAGATCATCGGTTGTATGCAACAAGATAAATTGACTTTATTGGAGCTTTATTGGTACAAGCGTTCGACCTATGCAGACACAAGGATGGGCTGTTTGGTGCGGTGTATGGCATGCAGGGCTGTAAAAGTAACGACAATTTGAATACTCATACGTATTCGTTACTTTTGATCTGATTATCGTTGTCTCTTTTATCTGAATTTGTGGGGCGCTTGTGTATTGCGAACTCAGCTTGACATTTCGCAAATAGAACGAAGACTCCGGCTCATAGAATTCGTTGCGTTCCGTCAGAAAATTTACAACTCCTAAGCCCTAATGAGAGGTAGGGCGACAACACATGCGACCCACAAGTGGAATCCATCACCCCGGATGCAACTGGTCAACTTTCAGACTTATATTTCAGATATGATGTGTGAGCAGATGTCTAAAGAGAGCGCTTTTAAAGTATTTTGTGTTTCTAATTCTTCGTAATTCGATGGCTAATGAGTTCCGCAGACGGGTGACATAGACGAAAAACGCATGCTCGGAAATAAGGCGTGTCTCGGATGAATTAGAATGAAAGACCTACGACATGTGGAGAACTGATGTCTGTTATAGAGATAATCGGGCTCCCTTGTGTGTATGACTTCATGTAAGAATGATACGGATCGATAGGCAATCAGCTGATCAAAGGAGCAGCCAAAAATTTGTTTAGAGAATTGGGAGACATGATCAAAACTACGCAAGTTATGCACAAATCTTGTGATATTATTGTACGCAACGTTTGACTTTCTTCTTGTGATGTAATCAACGTTGCAAAAGATTTCGCATCCGTATAGTAAGATGGGAATGATCAATGCTTTGGCGAGGAGTAGTTTCGTATTAATTGGTAAGAAGCGCTGTGATGACCAAAGAATTCGAAGGGCGCCATACACTTTGCCAATAGCGTTGGTAGCGTTCAGGTGGTCGGGCCACGATAGGATAGAGTTGAAGATAAGCCCTGGACACATAATGCAAGTCAACATGTGTTCACTGATTGATTAGCTCTTTTGAATGATTTACTAGATCAAAATCAAAAATGTCAATTGAGGCTAGCCATGCAAAAGTGGAGTAACCCAGAAAAAATGGAATTAATGCTGATAGTCACTAGAGAGCTCTGAGGACTTTAAAAAAATTCTTATTTTGGTAATTTTCAGGATTTGTGGGTTACGCCAATTTTTCACTTAAAGGCCCAGTTGACCATAGCCATCTTTCTAGTGTTAGAAGAATGGCTGACTGCTGCGCAGAAAGGCAGCAGACTCACTTAGGTCAAGCATAGGCCCGTTGTGTTAATGCAAAGTAAAATTAAAGCGGCGCCCAAAGAAAACGTCTCCAGATGAGGATGGCATTATTTGCTGATTGAACAAAGTAAACCCTTTTTAGACTTCCACCCAAATTCACGCACGAGGAGATATCTCAACCAACAGGAAGATGTCGACTACTCGAAGCTGGACACTGTGGATGCGATGATAAGAAAAAACCACACATATCATGACGTTTTGGAGAGAAAAAAAATACTTTGGACTGACGAGTCTAACTTGTTGGGGTCGAACGTTAAAAAAGACATGCTCTTAAAAAAGGAACTCCATTCTCGCCATACTTTAAAGACTGTATATGCTTCAAAACATGCCCACTATTGAATGGCCACAACTGCAGATATGTAAGAACTTTTGTTAAAAATTAAAAAAAATAACCAAAAGGGTACTTTGTAATAGTAAAACTAATTTAAGCTTTTTCAAAAATAAACGATTTTAAATGAATACCCACCGTCGGGTTTTAGAATCGACATTGTCATTGCTTAGGAATCGACTTTGCAAAAGTTTAAATCTGTGAACTGACTTGTAATGGTCTGCATTATCGCGAGTCTACTGCATGTCTTAAAGTATTTGCAAGCGGATCTGAAGAATACGACGGCAAACAAAACCAATCTCAAAGGAGAGAGAAAAAATCTTAAAATAAATAAGATTATCTTAAGGGCGTGATGACACGATGTTTTACACCATATTTGACAAGTAACTGCTTCTAGTCACCCATCAAATATGATACACAATGACACTCAGTGTAAGTTGGTTATAAACTGCAAGTGCATCACCATCCGGATGCCATGTGACATCTCACATCCATGACAACTTTCTGAATGACGAACAAAGAAATGATTGCTGTAGGTAAATGATTTACAGTAAGTCTTCTGATTTTCCACAGTCTAAAGAATTCCTTCCCAATAATGAGGACTGCAAATGAGAAAATAGCAAGGCTGCCTCGTCCCCCACAAAGAGTAGGTCATGCAAGTCACACAGTCACATTTTTCACTGGAGAGCCTAGTATGAAATGAGATTTCTACTTAAATGCCTTCGTTTCATTAATTTTCTCGTCACTTTTGTTTGCACGATTTGATGGGTTGCGTGACACACGTCCAAAGGAAGGAGGAAATACAATTAATTATCCGAAATGGCAGCTTTCTTACTCGAAACTTTTGAATCACCACATCCACTAGAGCCGCGAGATGGTCTCTTGTCAGGGCACTCTCGAATAATGAACAATTAAACGGCACACACAGGCGTGCATTGACTTATTTTCAACACACAACGAATCTACGCATTCAGAGTCGAAGAGAGAAGCGCTTGTCACGTTAAAGTTTTAGTCACGGATATTGAAGGGGGTTGGATTTTTGAATTTTGCTAGCAAGCTTGCTGTTTTCAAGCTGTTCCGTAGATTTGTAGCAAAACACATTTTAAACATTCGAATTGGACTCAACGTATTCCCAACGAAGTAATGCAATGAAATTCAAAACATTCAATTGCGTGTTCTCGCGCACCAGTGTTCCGTGGGATTAAGTCGTAAGCAAATGCATGCAATATTCTCATGTTTTATTCATGTGCGGCAGAAGGGGACGCACGCAATGGGAACGAGTCATGTCCTGGTGAAGCACGTCCTTGAGCCGTTTTTGCGAATAAACTTCGGGCGTCTCGTGCAGCATTCCCGAAGAAATGTCAATCTGAACGTTTTCAAAAAGTTTTTCGAAGCGAAATCATGGAATTTTTTATGTGAACATGGAATGGTTGGGAAACTATATGTCGAAGAAATGATGGTTGCCCCTTAAACCACATTTTTGAAAAAACTATCAATCACCTTAAATTGAGGGAAAAAAAAGACTCGCAAGATTCGAAAAGAAGACCGTAAGGAAATAAAAACCTCCACTTTCTTGCACACAGAAGTTCTGTCTCTCCGTGCCCCTCGTTGGCTGAAATCCAAAAGAGTCACCGACCTGCAGCAAGTGCGATTGCCAAATTCCAAAACGAGGTCAAAGGATGACTACTTGGAATACAAGGGAAATCTTAACCATAACCAGAAGTCGTTAACATTTACGACTATGACGTGTTCGTTCCGCTCTAAAAGCGCAAGTGGTCGTAAAGTAGCCGAAAAATTCGTGGAATAGGTCAAGAATCAGTCGGAAATGAGCGATTAATAGACCCCGCACGCAATTTTAATTCTTGCGAGCGAGTCGTAGCACAGGTTTAATGATGGCTGAAAATGTGTCCCTTTGCGTAGAACACATAAAACAGCGTGAGAGGGGACAGATAGCAGAAGTGTCTTGCCCTGGAGTTCAAAAACCGACTGAGCCCGAATCCTTAGAGATGTATCAGCAGTGAATACCGACAGTACCGATAAACACTTTACAACCATTTGTCTTATTAACTGGAAAAAACCGTCCATTGGAGCGGTAAGAGGTCAAGTTTATATTTCAAGTCACAGTCCCAAGCCTTACAATAGACAAATACGTGACCTAAAAGTGATGGGTCGAAAATTTAGTCATGCTCACAGCGCACAATATATTCTCTGAGCTTTGAGAAATCGATACTTCTTAACTAAGGAGCATGTGGCGAACCCTTCAAATCCAACTGAACACTGACATTTTGATTGAAAAAGCCCCAACCTACACAATCTGATTTATTTCCAACCTGGTGAGAGAAAAGAAAGTCTTGGACTTTGTCACACTTCATAATCTTGTTGCCAGGTTTTTAAACACAACAAAGATTGTCATGTCATTGAGAGCCGTCTAGAGAAGCCTAGTAGCAGCTACAAATTGAGGCGGACCACAATACAAGCTACATTTTGGTTCTATGGATTATAGAGGACCATTGGTGTTTCCAGAGAAAAAATCCCCGACTAGCCGATTGTCATGTCTGCGTTGGATAGCGCTGTACAGCGATATGATCTATGACTGGCGTCTGAATATCCAACGCCAGAGACTCTTGGAGACCTCGACTCCAAGACATTGGGACAACACAACCGAAAACGTCCTCATTTAATGTGACAGAAAGTGTGCAAGGACGTCAAGTTAATTTAAAGATGCTTGTGTGCTGAAGCGCAGGTCCCCTCCAATTCTTGTCGCCAAACAAGAGAGAGGGTGAAGTGTCTTTGCTTCCTCTTCTTTGTGTGGCACAACAGTCCGGCGTACACCTGGACCTCAGCCTCCAGCTATCGCAATCCTTTTCCTTTGAAAATGAATAAAGGACACATCTGCACAAAAACGAGGTCTACGTTGTCATCTATTTCTAATCCCCATGTTTTTAAAAACCAGACTTCCAGCTTTGTGGCCTGAGCTAAACTTAGTTAAAATTGTGTTCAGAGAACCAACCAGTGATTGACGAAAACCAAATCCATCACTTCCGTCGTCGCCGTGGGCATCATTGAACCATTTACTTTAGAAGCCCGGCTTTACAGGAATATATTTGTTCATCATCGCGGGGGTAAACCACGAGAACGCACGAGAGATGACCTGGCAGCTCGATCATGCGTCATCGACTCTAACTCATCAGGAGTTATACTCAGATGGGTTTTCGGACTTTTTCCAACCACCTGGTCCTGGGTCTGTCAAGCAGTCGCCTACGTGCTGGAATCGCATTCTATGCCCGTGCCATGAGACCAAAGCATCGAAGCATTGCTCTTTCGGTTCGAAGAAGCAGTTGCTCTGCGTTGAGTTACTCGCGCAGTTCCGTGCTTCTCACCTTATCCCAGTGAGTGATTCCCACAACAGCACAAAGAATCTCTATTCTTTCTTTTTCGGGTCATTATTTAAATTTCATGACTTGAAAAATGTTGAAAAATGTTAACTAGGCACCAAGCTCGGCCTTACAGATTTTCCAAACTGTTTCAAAATTGGCCATCACTAGTGAAAGAGTCCCCGAGGTTCTTAAACTTCTCCACCTGCTTCAAAGGAACTCCAATAAAATGAAGATTGCATTGAACAGGTGTCCTGGAAATGACCATAACCTCCGAATTATCCCCATTAACCTTCATTACAGCATTAGCACATATGACCACAAGCCTATCGAGTGCTCGTTGGAGTTGAGTCTTGGAAGACGTGAGGATAACTAAGTCAAGAGACTTACTCTCAACCCCTCCAATGTGAAAAATTCCTCGCCTCAGCTGCGTTGCAACATCCAGTCCATATATAGAATGAAAAGAAGAGGTGACAAGACGCACCCTTGGCAGATTCCAGCGCTCACGTTGAAAGGAGGTGATTAAGCACTGGCAACCCGAACACAGCTGCTACAGTTTGTGTATAGAGACTGAGAGGCCCGCAGAAGACGACCTGCGGAGTTTACCCCGAGGCGAGCCTGTTCGAATTGCTTTTGCACTCTTCTAGGACAAGAGACTCGGTCGTACGCCTTGACCAAATCTAAAAACCATTTACAGACGGGTTTGGCATACTCCCTTCTAAAGAACCGTCCTTAGACTGAAAAGCTGGGGGGTTGTACGATTTTTTTTTCTGCTACATAAGATGTTACAAACGAATAACTTCTTGCTGCTTACAATTGAGTTTTTGGAAATTTATAATGGATATAAGATATACAATCATAAAAATTATCTTTAAAATTATCGATTTTTCGGTCGTGTTAACTATCAATTCGAGTGACGCAGCGGTTATGTCGCCAACATTGCAATTCAAAATCAGCACCCCCAGTCTGCATGATCCGGCGTTTTTTTAGCAAATCTGTAGACTGTGGGGCTCCGAGAATCCATGAGCAACACTCCAGCATCAGTTACACTCAATAAGACGCAGTGTTTAGTACGGTGTTATGGCCGAAAAAGTTAATAGACCAAAAATCTTCAAGAATGAGGATGAAACGCCAGAAACGATTTCCAAGGCTTCTTACAGAATAATAACAGATAGCTTTTTGCGGAGAAGCATCCTAGTTTGTGGTTCCAACAGGATGGATCCACTTGTGGACACTGCTAGGCACGCTATAGGCCTACTGCGTAAACGTTTTGGAATTCAGATAGGCGCCCGCGGGGAGAGCAAGGTGGTCACTTGCCCCCCGTGACTCTGGGATCGCACTAATACTTTGTTTTATTAATTGTTCATTATAAAGGAATTTTTTTTAATGAGAAATTGTTTAAAGCTTTACTTATAAATTAAATTTGAAATGAATTGATGCAAATGATAATTACAAGATGTATAGAGTAATTATTTGGTAGATAATCCGCCAAGTGGCTTAAAAATATCAACCAGATGTGTCAGCGTCTGAACCATCTGTCAACCACATTTGAAGCTACACGTCTGAAGCTACAAAAATGTTATGTTTTCATTTAAAGCGTGATGCAGTCCTCTTAAACAGTCCTCGTGATAACAAGGCGAGAAAATCATGTTGCGACTGTCTCTTGAGAGGTAGAAGAGGTTGTTAGCAACGCGAACGTGGTCAGGAAGGGCTGTCGATGAGAGGAAGTGACGACAAGGGTATCGCAGATTTCGTATTAAGCCCTAAATATGAAGAACTTGTGCAAATAACTAAAAATCCATTTAATTAGTTAGTTTTTCCTCAATCTGATTTATTCTCAATCTCACTCCACTAATACCAGTTAATATAATATGAGTCGTGCAGGTGGGTGCTACAGATCTGGGTACAGGCGTAGACCCCTCTGCCAGAGGATAGCTCGCGCAACACTTAAACATGTTATAATAATAATTATATGGTTGGGCCAGGGCCTAGCAACCACTAGTGTTGCGTGTGCTATTGTTCTCTCACGAGTGGAAAGGACTTACAGTTTCACGCCGTCTGCAAATGGCCAAGTTTGAGAAGCCTTTTCTAGACAGTTATACGCTCTGAGCATTGTGAGTGACTCAAAAGAGGTGGGGCCGTGAAAATTTGTTTTCTCTTACCGCGAATCGAACCTGGGCTGTGTAGGGTCAAGTGCTGTGCATGGAGTTGTGGGTGTACCCACAACTCCAAGACCGCCGCACCAATCAATACAGCCATCAAATTGTTCATCAAATAACTTCATCCTGACGTCAGTATTTCTACATCATTCGTCACTATTTTTTCGTGACATCATACACAGTTGTACATGCTCAGTGGACGTAAAAAATCCCACCACGTCGAGCTAAGATCCCAGTATACAGCCAGAACTTTGCAAACTGGAGTAAGCGCAATCGAATCGGAAACTTTTTTCAAAAACTGCACGCTATGCAAAAATCTCCTCTCTAGCGCACCAAAAGTGGCACGAAAGATCTCCGGTGAGTTGGATGGTTAATGACTACTTTGCATATGCCCATCCCATGGGACCACACACGCCCACAACTCGCCTGTGTAACGAGCACTAGCTTCTCAAGGGCACGCAATAAATTTCCCCCACTGCATGCGACCCATCAACAAATGAAAAGCTTGTGCTCAACACCTGACGATGCCTAAGGTCAGCCCACAGCTCGTTCGCATGCATTTTGACCACTTGATGGGTCTCGTACAATCTTAGCCACCTACTCCGTCAGCGCCCACGAAAATAGAATCATAAAAAGCGTTCACCCCTTCGCCACCACAAACAAAAAGTATGAAGTCTCCAAAAGAGAACTGCGAAAGGATCACTTGTGTCGGCCGCAACGACGTGTATCGCAGACACGATGAAATTGAAAATAAAAATAAACACTCATTCAGTGCGAATGGTGTATCTCACCTACGATACCTGTCGGCCGGCGCCACTGGCTGCTGGCATTTTCAATTTTCAAGAGCACGGGGCCATGAGAAATCTTAAACGTTTTATGGATTTGCCAGGCCATCCCATAAACACACGCGTGTGTATGTGGATCGCGGCGATCAGGAAGCATCTTCCATTGCGGCGTCGTCAGCGGCGGCGGCCACTTCCAACTCTGAGCAAATTGGTTGTAATTGCAAAAACCGCAAACGAGCAATCTCGGAACAGACATCCGTCCGAATGTCACAACATCTAGTGCAAAAACCAAAAACCAATTACACTTAGGCTGCCAGCCAAGGTCTTTGGCCGTGCGCGTCGGTAATCACCTGTCACGTGTGACACGGTGCACATAAAAATGTTTTGTATTTTTTTTATTTTATCGGAAAAACATTCGTTTGTCCTATCGTCTTGAATTATTGTCTCTGGTGTCCTTTTGGACGGCAAAATTAATTAAGCAAAATTCTTATGGTTACGTCTGGGGTGTACGAACCTTCACTGAGCGAAACACACGCGATGAGGCACAGTCCTGTCACAAAGAGTTTCGTTGACTTCGACATCATTGTATGGGCGGCGGCGATGGCACTGAACCGAATTTTGGGGGGAACTCGATTGATTAGCAGCGACAGCGAGAACTGAGAGCTCAAATAAATCACACGCAGAACTAGGGTAAATCACGATTTCCGGTGGTGATGCGATGAAAGAAACTGATGCGTGGGGATGTACGAGTTTCTCACGATTGAAGACGAGCTAAACTAAACACTTGCCCAACTGAATACCAACTGACGGTTATTTTCTTGAGGGAAACAGAAGCCACATACGCGTACACGGTGGGTAGCAAGAGTTAGCTTTGGCCACAAGAACTCAAGCACGGATGCGATGGAATTTGCCTTCCAGTTCCTGTTAGTGAGCGCTGGGAAGGGATGTTGGGGGCACTTTAACAGCTGCGAGCTTTGGTTTAACAGAAAAGCTCGCGAAAAGTTGCTGTGTTGTGTTGCTTTCCAATGGAAGTGTGCCAATGGTTGGTGTCTCGGGTGCAGATGGGCTTTGTGCTTAGACTGAATGTCCGGGAAGACATATTGGATGTTTGCAAATATTTTCCGTTATTTTTCAAATGTACGCAACTTGTTACGTTGTGTGTAATAGCATTTGAATTGTCAACGCTCGTCGGCTTTTGGCAAAATTTCTTGTCCCGAAGTTACGGCATGAATTGAATCTACCGCCATTTGCGCAGCAATAAAAAAACAAACAATTTGACAGCTGATAGTTTAGGGTTCGTAAAAATGAGACACATTATGAACTTCACTGGATAAATAATAACTAAAGCTTGGCCGACGCATGTCGAATGGTCTTAACTTTGTCAACTTTGAAGCGATTTTCAAATTTGACAATTCAGGGACTGTATCAGTTGGAGTCTGTTGGAAATTTTAAGAAGTATGCTTATAAATTTTTTAATTGACTAACAACTGAAGCCTAGCGAAGGGAACATCAAACAAATTTAGCCACATACTGGCTCATTGACACTCAGTTGCCAGGAAACTGTGATAAGCGGGAACTTCAACCAGTCAAACCCGTTCCTACTGCAGTGACAGTTTCTTGAAAGTACTGAAAGTACTCACATATGGAATATTAGATTCTTTTGAATCCTATAAAATGGCAGAACCAGACGGCATATAGCCAGTTGAACTGCAACAGATTGCAGACCACACCTGGCTGGTCCACACCTGGCAGCATGCTATAAATAGAGCAGATCTGCCGAAACCGCATTACACTTGAACTTGCTATTGAAAAATCCCTTACGCGACAAAAGCAGTCGACATTGCACGGCCTTTAATAACATTGCACGCCATGCAATAACCTCAGCACTCAACAGGCTCGGGATCGAAAAGCCCATAGTGGCTTTTATTTGCCAGCTTCTCAATAAAAGAGCGATAAGCTCGAAGCTGGGTGGGACCACGATACGCAAATCTGTTAACAGAGGTACGCCACAAGGCGGTGTACTCTCCCCTCTCTTGTAGAACGCAGTGGTGAACGAACTACTGGTAACACTGGAAGGGACTGTGTGCAAGGTCATTGCATATGCAGGTGCCAATGCCATTGCAGTATCTGGTAAATTTGTATCCACCATCAGGGATATTATAAAATCTGATATCTTTCTCTAAACTAACTAGCTACTCCAATGCGGCCCAGGCCTCTTCATTAGAAAGTACAAATCCCTAACTTTGATCCTCCCTCATTATGTGGGACCCCCTCAAAGCTTAATGATAGTGCGAAATTCTAGGTCTTATATTAGACACGATGTTGAGCTGATAGCTAAATATTCAGAAACGTGTCAAGAAGCCCGCACCGGGTATTTACTGCTGTAAAAGGGCCATAGGGTGCAAACGGAGATTACAACCCCGTATGGTCCACTGGCTAGTCGTTTCGATAGTGAGACCCATACTACTGTATCCATACCCTGGACGGTCCTCTGCGAGTCGTCACAGATGGATCAGGATGGGAGCTGGTGTCAGGATCTAAACATACAGCTATCTTTGCAATTAACGAATCACTGCAGCGTCTTTGAGGCTGAAACTATTGCGATAAATTAAGCTCTGTCCTGGTTAAAAAAAATACAACGATCAAATCTCTGAACTCAGTCACTTTCAACTCCAAGACTTCTCTTAATTTGCCACCTGCCTCTTAACGAGATGGCCAAGTATTTTAACACTGCGACATTCGAGAGAATTGCGAACCGGTCGAACTCGCTAGAAAGAGCACAATTTCTGTACTCTTTCCGGGTGTTGACCAACCTATAAGACCTCTGCTAAGGCTGGAAACACTCAAGTGAACAGCTCAAGTGAATCGCAGATTTGCAAATGGCACAGGATGCCTCATCACCAAACAACTATGACCTACGATCGCCCCTAAGCTATCGCTCAACCTGATTAGTTTAGGTGGACCGAATCATAAAACCCTCATTGGCTATTGTCATTCACGCCTCTAGACTTGTCCTTCCTTACAATGACTTCTGCAGAAGCTGTACGGACGAGAATGAGAAAGAAACCATTTTATTGAATTGAAATTCACGCTTCAGGCTTATCCGGGTTCACAACCTCTCACAGACGGATGAGGAGGATTTAACGAGTTTTATCAGAAACCGCGAGGTTTCCAGACCCCGAAAATGTATAGCGGAACCTGGTAGGTTCGGAGAAAATGTATGGAACCTCGCGGTTTCGTTCGGTAGGAAACGTTTCCTTGAACCTTTAGCATACAGAAGCACTTTTAAACCTTATTGGTAGCATCTGTCCAATTATTCGAGAATGCACTTGAATGGGCGACTAACAATAAAGTGGAACACGCGGCTGTTTTGGTCCTTAAAAGGTTACAAGCACAGATCAAGTTGGTTCTGGTTTTGTTTCTTAAGTCCAGAGAATGTATTATTTTTTGTGGGTTTTATATTGACGGAATAAGATATTCTGTGTTTTAAATATTTTCTTGTTATTTAGTAATTGCAAAGACAAATTGTTATTACAGTAATTGTACACACATACTAGTTATAGCAAACAATCTCGATACTGTGAACAGGCCCCAGTTTTCATTAGTTCACTATATCGAGCGTCTACTGTATACACAGAATAAATTACGTTCTTGATTAACGCAACTCCTCGATTTTCGCGCAGCTTAATTGAATTCTTTTCATTATTGACGCAGTATTCGCAACTTTTCATACAGACAGAACCGCGATAATTGCATCTACCCCAGTTTTATAAAGGGTGATTTTTAGCTATTATATTTTCGGCAACACTGGCTTAAACAGCTGACGCACGTTTCGTGTTTTGTTTCACTGCCAAGCATCTTCAGTTTGGTCTATAATTTAACCATGATTCGTCTTACAAACGAACAACGCTTGCAAATTATTGAATTTTATTATTTAAATGCGTGCTCTGTTAAGGAAGTTCATCGCGCGCTTCTTCCATTTTATGGTCAGTTTAGACGAAGCTCATTTTTGGCTCAATGGGTACGTAAATAATCAGAATTGTCGATTTTAGAGTGAATATCAGCCAGAAGCATTGCAAGAGCTACCAATGCATCCAGAAAAAGTCACAGTTTGGTGCGGTGGGCTGGTGGCATCATTGGACCGTACTTCTTCAAAGATGATGCGAATCGTAACGTAACTGTGAATGGTGAGCGTTACCGTGAGATGATATCCAACTTTTTTTTGCCCAAAATGCAAGAGCTTGACTTGCATGACATGTGGTTTCAACAAGACGGTGGCACATGCCACACAGCACGCGCGAGTTCGGTGAACATTTTATTTCACGTTCGGGACCGGTCAATTGGCCGCCTAGATCGTGCGATTCAACGCCTTTAGACTATTTTTTGTGGGGCTATGTTAAAGCTCATGTCTATACAGACAAGCGCGCTTCAATTGACCCATTGGAAGACAACATTGAAGCATTTATTCGTGAGATACCGGCCGAAATGTTGGAAAGATTGTGCCAAAATTCCTAAATGGGCCGCTCCAAGGGACTAAGAAAATGCGAACCAATTTGGAGGCGCCCCGATTTTTGCTACCACTTGATACCAGAGACTGACCAATACTATGTGGATGGAGGGCAAGTCTTAACATAGCTAATGTCTGGCCTAAATTAACCACTAACCGCGACTGCACGTCCTCAGGACTGACTTCCGCTAAAGTTGTACGGGCGGGGAAAGGTTACAGATTGTCCCACAACTTCTATTTCCGTGACCGACTTAGTCGACACAGATTCTTGCGGTCCTTCAACGAATTCCACATCGAAAGCCTGCATACCTTCGGCGTAAGCTCTAAATGGTTCCCTGCAAGCATGAATGGGATAAATTCCAGTTTCCAGTAGAATGGTACATTGACTATGAGCTGTAGGATGAGTCTTTCGATTCTTTGTAACTCGTAAAAAGTGGAGATTATTATGAAAAGTCTTATCATCCCTATCCCAAGAGCATTTCGCTTAGCCACAGCAACCTTCATGCTTACCACCTACCTTTTGCAGCAGTGTGCGCCCCCCTAAACGCGAGCCTTGTGCCACTCTCTTTCACGACGGAACTAAGTTGTCCTTGCGCTCTAGATCACATTGTCACCGTAGCTGTTGAATCTGCAGCCGACTGGCTAGACTCGTACAAACTGGGCAGTTCAATCAAATCTGTGGCTCCAGTCACCTTGGAGACCACAAATCCAGTCCAAACCACACAGAAATATATTTAGGCATCTTGTGAAATTCAAATTCACCGCGTTTGACTCACCTCAGCCTTTTAAATCGACAAACTAGTGTCAGCAAAATTGTTTGAGCCACAAAGCATTAAACCTTCCACCCAGCATGTCCTCATCGGCCAGTCACCAAGATGATGTCATAGCAGCCTTCAAGCATTCATAATCCTCCCCATCTTGAAGGCCTCCTCCGCCTTTCACACCCTCCATGTAGTACAAGAATTTGAGTTCAGTCATACATTCCACTGCCGACCCGGACTCTGTCGAGACATATCCAATTTCAAGAGCCTCATCTCCACGGCCATCCCTTTGTCAGAACTGCGAGGGGTTCAGTGTTCGATCCGCGAGTCTAACGTCTCTGAAATATGTCCCCGATTCCCACACCAATACTCGTAGCTTTGGCACGCATTCTCGGCGTCGCCGGAATTGGTTTGTCCTACATTCCCTTAGCCAGCGAACAAGGGCGGCCCACATCTTAATCTCGCAGTCGGTCCCACCACCAGCAATGTGTCCTGGTTGGTGGAAGACGCGTGGCCAGAGAATGAGGCCTCCCACCGGAGGCAACGATGAATCAATTAAAAGTGAATTCCGCTTAAAACAAGCCATCGGACGAGGGTGCATGTTTTTCAGTGAATCTCGCCGGAAACATGCTGATTGGCAAATATTGAATGGTCGCACATTGCACTACCACAACGGAACCATGAACTCTTGCGTGGGCATCGCATTGACCCTCTGTCCCCGAGTCGGTGCTTCTGCATTCATTGACTGCGCGGGACGATGGTTAATTGCGGACCGTGTCACTGCCATGCAGGTCTGTGGATGCTGCACAGGCCTACAGTTAAGATTGCCAGATGCGAGGGCAGACTCTAATTTATTTTCTAATTTTGTTCCCCACTTTGTGCATGAAAGGAACAATTAAGCAATTTAAAGGCGATTTGTCAAAGGGATGGATGGACGCATTAAGGAAACGCAAAGGCGAAGAATGGTGAAGTGAAATTTATGTGGGACCTTCGCTGAGGTCGTACGCATGGACGTTGAAGTCGCGGAGCTAAGAGGAATGAAACGAGGAAAGAAATTCCGTCTGCAGCACGAGATTCGCACGAGAAATGAAGCTTAGACTTTCTCCCAATTCCTTTGATTTCATCGTGCCACAGGAAATTTAATCAAGATGGCATTCCGGACTTGAGAGTTGTTAACCAACGAGACCAACGTTCAGATGGCTGTCGACTCTCAGAGGTGCAACTCTTGATCTTCAAATCCATTTGCTTACAATTCAATCATAACACCAAGAACCAAGTGAAATAAATCCATATGGTTGCGCGGAGGCGCTAGCTTATCAGCAACCACTCGTGTTGTGCTCTTTGTGGACTTCGAGCGGCTTTTTCTAGACAGTGGTAGTAAAACTTATTGCAGTCAACCTACCTTGCCTTATTTTTTAGTTCATTTCGAAGCCTATTATCAGCAAGGTTGCAGTCATTGAAAAACTTAGACTAACTACTATGAATTGTATTAGTAATTAATTCAACATCCGCTCTTAGGGGAAGATCTACAGTTGAGTAATGCCAGGGCGAATGTAACATCATTCTCAGCAATTTGTTTTGCGTTACCTGTAATTTTTGAATATGACACTTTGCTGAGTTCCCCCAGACCTGGCAGCCGTAGAGCAATATGGCTTGGAAAATAATCTTATGGATAGGGAATAAAAAGATACATTGCTTTAAGGGCAATATTAATTTTACATATTGTCCTTTTTATGTGCTCGCTGAAGGTCAGCTTCGTGTCGAGGTATATGCCTAAATATTTGACGCAATTTTGCCAATCGACCCCAATTCACAAATCGTCAACTGCCAGCAGGTGGATGACAACATTTTCTATTTCGTGTGAAAAAGATTGCTTGTATTTTCTGCTCATTAAGCTTTATTTTTAATTTTTTACAAAATTCGATTAATAATAATAAATATTAAGGGCCGATGTTGATTTTGAATAAAACACAAATTATTTAGGAAATTATTGTCATTTCTCTTTATTATGATAATATTGGTATGTTTCAATTATGTACGGAACAAAATATCGGCCAAATGGCCGTCGCGACCTCGGCGCACACCTCCATCCGATGGTCCAAATTTTCGATGACGCTGATAATTGCATAATTGAGGTTCTATGTCGAAAATGTGCCGAATTATCTCATCCTTTAGCTCTTGAATTGTTGCTGGCTTATCGACGTACACCTTTTCTTTCAAATAACCCCAAAGAAAAAAATCCAGCGGAGTCAAATCACATGATCTTGGCGGCCAATTGACATCGCCACCACGTGAGATAGCACGGCCATTGAATTTGTCGCGCAAAAGAGCCATTGTTTCGTTAGCTGTGTGGCAAGTGGCACCGTCCTGTTGAAACCACATATCGTCCACATTCATATCTTCCAATTCGGGAAATAAAAAGTTCGTTATCATTTCACGATAGCGAACATCATTCACAGTAACTGCCTGACATTTTGGAAAAAATACGGCCCGATGATGCCGCCAGCCCATAAAACGGACCAAACAGTCACTCTTTGTGGGTGCATTGGTAATTCTGCTTATTGACGAATCCACTGAGGTGAAAATGTGCCTCATCACTGAGGATGATTTTCTACGAAAATGCGCGATATGCATTTTGATTTGAACGCCCATTTTCATAATAAGCCTGAATAACCTTAACGCGTTGCTCGATTGTGTATCTTTCCATGGTTAGTCTGAAATTGCAGAAAAAAACTTGACGTTTAGGTGCGGCCAACATTCAACATTGGCCCTTTAAAAAAAAAAAAAAACACTCTTTATATCAATTTTGAGATTCCTCTCTATATCTAAAGCGAATTTATGCGATGAGAATATTGCAGTGTCGTCGGTGAAAATAGAAACATTTTAGTTTAGGAAGATCGGAAGTATATGCATAATTGTCAATTCTCCTATCACTTCATCAATTTCAAAATGTCTTTATTCACGTAGGACAGATAATCAGCCCTATCACAGAATCGAAGCGAATCTGCGAATCGATACAATACGAACTACGAGAAAATGCTATCACACAATCCGTAAACTACTTGTCGTAGAAGAAGATAACAAATTTATTCAGTGACACCAATTTTCATGAATTTTGAAATTCTTACTACTAATAGTTTGTTCCCACTAGACCCGAGATCCCACAATTTCAGCATCGCAATTTCGAAATTGTCCAAATTAGTGACATTTCTAAAAGAAGAACTCTGCAAGTTGACTGTCATACTGGTGAGAAATCTGACAGTTTTGTTTGTTAATACCAGGGACTTGATTTTGGTAACTTTGCCTCTCTTTTTTTTTTGGTTAATCGGACGATAATATCAACTTTATGCAAACACGTTTCATGTCCTCCTGATTCCAAATACATGTATTGGGTCTATAACGTAATCCGTGCGGTTTTTTTTTTCTTCAAAATTTTAACGTTTATTTAAGAGAAACATTTACAATAGTATTATTCACAGTATTGCCCATCTGAAGCTATGACTTTTTTCCCAATTTTCTGGCAATTTGTGGATCCCATCCCAGTAGAACTGCGCCAAGAATGAATCAAGGCAATTTTTGATATTTTGCTCTGATGTGAACCGTATTTCAGTGGCGTTCTGCATCGACCGGAACAAATGGTAGTCAAAAGGGGCAAGGCCATAAGGCGGGTAGGGTAAAACTTTCCATTGTTTTCCAAATAGTTCTTAACCGGAATAGAAACATGGGGCCGAGCATTGTCATGATGTAAAATTATAGCCTCGTGTCTGGTCGCATATTCCGGGCGTTTTTTGGCAGTTACTCTCTTCAAACGGATTAATTGTGTTCGGTAGCGTTGTCCATTGATGGTTTCACTCGGTTTCAGCAGCTCATAATACTGCACACCCTTCTGATCCCACCAAATACAGAGCATTACCTTCGCGCCATGGATATTGGGCTTTGCCGTTGATTTGGATGGTTGGACAAGTCAAAATCGTCAGCAGTTTTCTTTATATTAAAGTGATGAAAAAGAACTTCCCGCAAAAACACTTTTTCAGGCGCAAAGTTCGACATATTTGAGTGAAAAAAATTATTGTTGTTTACGCTTCAAATGAATGACATATACTGAAATGACGTACAATGACAGTAGCTTTCCAACGCATGTTCCAATGGAATAATAAAGGGGGATTTTTTAAAAGCTATAGGAAAGTTTTTCAAAAAAAACACATAAAATTCAGAAAAATGCCTGAAATCTTTATTTGAATCTTTATATGAATCGATATACGGTCCATATAATTTAATGTTTGAAGATTATTTCATGCAA
The DNA here is from genome assembly GCA_905231855.2 of Eristalis tenax. NCBI lineage: Eukaryota > Metazoa > Arthropoda > Insecta > Diptera > Syrphidae > Eristalis > Eristalis tenax. The sequence goes on along the minus strand of HG993125.1, from coordinate 73,600,909 downwards.
ATGTTGACCCTGACTGCGCCTCAAATGATCCATCCGCTTAGTCCAATTTTGGCATTCTCTTTCCAACATTTCGGCCGGTATCTCAGGAATAAATGATTCAATGTAGTCTTCCAATGCGTTTCAATTGAAGCGAGCTTGTCTGTACAGACATGAGCTTTAACATAGCCCCACAAAATATAGTCTAAAGGCGTTGAATCGCACGATCTAGGCGGCCAATTGACCGGTCCCGAATGTGAAATAAAATGTTTACCGAACTCGCCTCTCAATAAGTCCATTGTTGCGCGTGCTGTGTGGCATGTGGCACCGTCTTGTTGAAACCACATGTCATGCAAGTCAAGCTCTTGCATTTTGGGCAAAAAAAAAGTTGGATATCATCTCACGGTAGCGCTCACCATTCACAGTTACATTACGATCCGCACCAAATTGTGACTTTTTCTGCATTGGTGCATTGATGCATTGGTAGCTCTTGCAATGCTTCTGGCTGATATTCACTCCAAAATCGACAATTCTGCTTATATACGTACCCATTGAGCCAAGAATGAGCTTCGTCGCTGAACACAATTTTTGAATTTTGAACAAATTTGAACTTTCTTAACAGAGCACGCATTTTGATAATAAAATTCAATAATTTGCAAGCGTTGTTCGTTTGTAAGACGATTCATGGTTAAATTATAGACCAAACTGAAGATGTTTGACAGTGAAACAAAACACGAAACGTGCGTCAGCTGTTTAAACCAGTGTTGCCAAAAAGATAATAGCTTAAAAAATCACCCTTTACAAGTTACGTTATAGACCCAATATAATAAGAGTGCATGCCCTTAGTTTTGGCGTGTGGGTCTTGCAAGACCTTCTCTCTCTTGCGTGACATTGCAATCCTTTGTTGAAATCGAGGGTCTCGGTGAGTTTGATACCGAGGCGCAGCGAGAATTCTCCATCGTCATCCTGCACAACCTGACGGGCTTAACTGGAATGTCAAAATTGGACCTGACGTTGTATAGCTCGCCTCTGTGCAATCTGTCATATCGGTGGTGGGTGTCTATTTGAACCTCTTGGCTGCTTCCCAAAAGCCGACGTAGTGTGAAGATCTGTACAGTCTGAAGCCACAATGGCCGCACACTATCGTATTGTTGATAAACGGCTTCAGTCGGTCACACGAAACGGGAAAAAAGATCTTGTACCTCTGTAGTTGGAGCAGTCAAAGGGAATTCTCGACGATCGACGTCCAGATTGAGTGGTATATGCTGCCTGACAGCGGTATTTGTGTCCTCTTCGCCGTTCAACAGTTAACAGACGTGATCTTTCCACATTATCATAATTGACTGCGGTTCTGTTGTGTGTAAATTAAACACGTATTCTTTTCCGTTTCCCTCTATGAGGGATTTTATTTATCAAAATTAAACTGCTGACGTTACTCAGCCCTAAGTCAACTTAAAACTAAACTTACTCTACTTATTCGAATCGTTCAACGTCGTTGAACGATGGCCTTGATGTGATTCGGTCCCACGGTGGATGGTCGGCGACGCTCCCACGGTGGTGTCGGATTCTTTCGCTGCGTCTGGAAACGGTATAAAACGCTGACAAGCGTCTGGCTGTTCACACACATTGCAACTTTGAGAGCGTGTTAGCTTGTATCATCAATTATAAACTTACCCCACGTCGACGACCCATACACACTTGAGCCTATGTTGCCCAGGTTAGATTCCCGACTACCACTGCCCCAACTCCTTCGAGTCACTGACAAGGTCAAGGAGTCTAACTTTAACTGTCTAAGCTCCTCAAATTGGCCGTTCGGAGTCGGCATAAAATTGTAGGTCCCTTCCAAAACACAAGACGAGTGGTTGCTAAGAAGCAAGGCTCTGGCCCTCTACGGGCTGTAGCGCCACCCGTAGTATTATTATCTACACATGAACTTGTACCTTCCCTCCATAGCCATTGTGGCAAACATTCAAGAGAGATGGCACGAGTTCATCGGTTCTTCCCCGGCCCCCTGAATTTTGGCAAAGCACAAGAGACACCTGGACACGGTTAATTCAACAAATTATAGAAAGCACCACACCTCATTACAAAACTAATCTGGCCCGCACTCAAATATAAACAGCCCGATCAGTGCCTAGGATCTTCATCGACGTCAAATATTACCATTGGCAAATAAGACTTCAGAAGCAGTTGAAGGCACGAGGAGAATGAGCAAATGCCCGGCGTATTCATCGCAACCGATGAAATCGTCGAATGACGGTTTATACCGCCTACATGCAGACGATCCTTGATCTTAATCTGACTGCGACTACACTGACGACAACTTCACTGTAAACGTGGCGCCTTCCACCGAATCTGAATAGGAGCTCCTAGGCAACGCAATTGCCGAGCTCCATTTAAAAGTGTCGCCACGTAAGTCGAGCCTTACCACATCTTATGACCTGTCAGCAAATTCTGTTAGCCTTCATGTTCGCAGCCAAAGAAATGGCACGTGTGGGTTATAAACATGAAACTCCGCAAGTGAACCTCCATTCAAATTGACACAAAACGCCATCGATACAGAGAGCCCCACCACAATCGCAGTCGCACATTCGACTAGTGCATTCGAAGTTTTCACCAAGATCCCACAAATCACGCTCGGAACTTAAGCAGGCACAGCCCCAGAGAGTAGCTAAGCCGACGATTAGCAACATGCGTCGAAGTGCCATGCGTGCCAATCGAGAAAATATTTTCCCAACAATCTCTGGGGCTAACTAAGCTGTTGTTTGTCGCCTTAAGATGACAAATCACCAAACGGGTTCGTGGAGGACCACGAGTACGGTGCGCTTAAGTAGCCCCAACCACTGGCAGAGACAAAACTGGCGTTCCTACCAAAAACGTCCCCTTCTTGGGACCCGCTGGTGGCGGGGATCCTGCTCGCCGGGGCTAGGTTATTTATTAGCATATCTGCAACAACGGACGAGAGTCCGCCGACTATTTCTTGTTAATTGCCTCATAGCTTATGTTGCAGGTCTCTTGTCATTTGGGCAGTCTTGACGTGCGGCGCGACACTGGTGAGTGTTCGAAACTGGTCTTTGCGTGGTTGAGATGGGACTCAGGTCTTATTGGTTCAGGCAGTCTGCAGTCTGGGACATGCCATCGTCATTGATTGGTAGTTTAACCTGTGTCCGCTGACATCGATTGCGGTCCATTTATGCATTTTGATGTATCGCCTGTGGGTGAACAGCGTGCAACAGGCTTACTTTGTATCGAGAGCGCGATGGCTGGAAGCAATTAGACTAAAACATGACCCCTGGTGACACGTTTGTTAGTCTTGTCGTGCGTGGTATGTTTTTGGGACTAGAACGTGTCGCTGGAAGCAGGACTCAGGCGGAATGGATCTGAAGAAGATCGAGTACTTTTAATGCGCTCTGCGTATACGTCAGAATTCTGTGTAAATCGGGATTTTTTATACGCAGACTATCTTCGTTTCATGCAAATTCCAATGGCTTTGGTTTTTGGAGAATGGTTGGACTTGTTACGATTGCAGGTCTCGTGGCCCTTGTCAACTAAAAATTGCTTCTGGAAAGTGCCACTTGGATTCGATACGCAACATAATTGCTGACTGTGTTCACACTATGATCTTTGAGATTACCCCTGAGTGAATGTCTACGTGAGGAACTTGGAGTCAGAATAACTAAGGCAACGTCGAGGACTGGAGTCTTGTGTATCGCCAATTTGTTGGGAATTGTGTCTATAGCTGGATGCATCGTGGAATGCCCGCTTTTGTCAGCGATTTGGTTGGACTTCTACAGGGTAAGCCAACACGATGTATCAATTTAAAACTCCCCCTGTTGATGTCTCATCTGGGAACAAAAGTCTGACGGCGCAAGCCAATCTTGAGAACACTTCCCATTCGAGGCAGGTAACCTTCTATTGTCTTCACTTTTCTCCTGACAGGTTCCTGCAGGCAATACCAGAGCTTATAAAGCATCCTCTTGAATAACTTGGCATAACGTTCAACTCCTTCGTGAAGCACGGTCTTCATTTTCACTACTTTGGCAAAACCACGGTCAGCGGTTTTGTATAAATTTCGCATTCAGTCATATGTCAAGTCGAACATAAACAAGAACGATCCAACAATGTCGGGCGCCATTTCAAGGCCGCCAACTAGTTTGTGGTTGCGACTGGATGCCTTTAAAGAATACCATTTTACTAATGGCTGGTATAAACTTAATTGGGTGGTATACAACGCTTCTTCATGACAAACATTTGCTTCATTCGAACATTGCGTTCTCGATTCTTGCAGTTTCTACGCGCTGCCGATAGTGGCCATTAACAGCATTGGAAAAAAGATGCCAAAGTCCAACCCAAGAACCGATCTCCTGATCAGAAGTTGAAGCAGAGTTGAGCCAATGTTCCAACTTTCCAAGGCCATTAGAAATATTCAAAGTTATGTGTTCTGTCGGTTTTTACATTTAGGACATGATGGAGTTCATGTCAACTAAATATGATCGCCACGATCAAATTGTGTGCATTCCTAACGGTGTTCCTCTTAAGCCGCGACGAAATGAGAGTATGCGTCGTGATGGCCATAGGAATTGGAGCTTAAATGTTTGATGCAACGATCTCCATTGATCGCTCAACAGAAGTAAAATAAAATATTCCCCAGGAATGACTCAAACGAAAAGCTTCGAATCACCAACTTCGAATTTCCAACGCGCATGGGTGACAGCCACCTCTATGAGCCAATCTATAAAGTCGTCCACAAACGATTGCGAACATTTCGTTAAGCTTATGCGAATTTGGCAGCTTTCACATAACCGCAAAAATGTTTCGTTGAGCATGAGCCAGAGCGCCCTGAACCGCATTCGAATTTGACAGGTGAATGGGAAAATATGAAAAATGGGAAAATGAGAAGTTTTTTTCTTTTTTACAAAAAAATATAAAAATGAAGCAAGCACCGGAGAATTTTTGAAATATGGTTATGTGCGCACATGCTCATTATGGGTAGGCATGTGTTTTTGGCAAACATGGAGACAAATTTTTTTAAAGTTTGGCACTAGCTTATGTAAACTTATGCGCATTATAGTTGACCATTTAAGGGATACATATTTTTATAAATTAACTTGCGGACACTGGGCCTGATCTGCTTCGCTAGGCAGATCACATTCATATAAGAATGAAAAATGCTCGTTTTACTGTCGGTTTTTCCCATATTTATTGTATATCTTCTCCTTTTTATCGAATGCTATGTTTGCACTTAAATTATCGCAGAGCCCGTTTCGTAGACTACATTTTTTGTTTTGCCCGGGGTTGTGGTATGAGTAAACACAACTTATAGCTTAACTATGTGTGAACATGATACACATACTTGTCCGTGGGAGAAGCATGAATATTTAAAGTCAATTGTGCATAATTCCATCGGTCATCCTTGCGCCTTGTATATTGCCATAACAAACTCAAGTCATACTAGAAATTTTAATCTTTTGAAGTCAAACAAGCGTATACCCGCTTCGCTGAGCACATTTTCAAGGGGCTGTTCCATAAGAAGCGTAAAATCGCTCAATTCGTTAGGCTTGAGAAATGCTGAGACTTAATAGACCAGAATTAAATTCGTTTTTTATTTTATACGTTCACCAAACTTCACACGAACCATTTACAGACCAATGCCAAAGATGTGTAAAATCGGTAAATGTGTTAAGGCGTGAATCGGTAACAAACATTTGAGGCTTGATTTTTATATATAGAGTTTTTGTTTGGTTTTATTTGTTACATGTTTGCCCGATTCATAAAAAAGGAACGCCTTTAACTGCGCCATTATGGAGGGATAAGACAAACACTAAACATCACATATAATATCTTATCTGTCGTTTTGGGTGACCACCTGCAACCATCCGTAATTAACCTGATGGGTACTTATCAGTAAGGTTTCAGTCCGGTTAAGTCCACCATCGACCCGATCTTCATACTTCGGCAGATCCTGGAAATTCCCAAGAAGTTCAGAGCGACACCCACCACCTATTTGTCGATTTCAAGGCCGCATATGACAGCGTGCGTAGAGACGACCTAAACAGTGACATGTCTAGTTTTGATATTCCTGCCAAGCTCGACAGGTAGTGCAGAATGACGGTGGAGAGCTCTCGCTGCTCCAGCAAGGTCGGTAACGAACTCACCGAGACTTAGGATATCAAAAAAGGATTTAACCAAAGCTACGCACTGTCATCTGACTTCTTAAACGCCTAGCCAGGCGCCCACGGACACAACGCCTTAGATGGCTAGGCCACATAGAGCGCATGGACAACGCAATAGAGGACGCCCACGGAACCGATACCGCACACAAGTGGAGAAGGACCTTAATCAACTTGGCGTGCGAAATTAGAGGCAGCCGGCTAACGATCGTGTCAGCTGGAGAGGCTTGTTGGTTAAACCCCGGACTGTATCGCCATTAGAAGAATGTATAAGAATGTTTTTTTTTATTTTTTATTAAAAAATTCTCCTTCAATTTTCCAGATTACCGTTACCACACAGGTAGTCCCTGTTATCAAAATGTTGGCAGAAAATTATTTTAAGCTAAAAATAATTACAAAAAAATATCTAAAAATAAAAATAATTATCAAAACTGTTCTAAAAACTGGGCGTCATCGCGAACGACTTTTGCGGAAGCTGTATGTACCGGCCCGGTGATTTTTCTTAGGTGCCCATTGCAAGTCCATTCGTTTCATCATAAGCTGCAAGTTCGTCTGTGGATATTGGAGTGTCTCTACTAAATCCGCTTTGAAGCACCTTCGAGCAGCCAGGCTGGGCAAAGTTTCCGTCACCTCAATCTACCTTTCTAGGTTCATTTACGAAGAGATGTTATTTCAAATCAAAAGAACAACGAAGTGGTGATTTTATTTTATTTCAGTTTGAAGTATAAATGTAGCTTAACATCTTGACCTGCTTCAATGGGACTCCACTACATGTAGAGTGCATTGAATAAGCTTTCTGGAAATTACCAAAACTTCTGATTTGTCCACGTTAACCTAACGTCCCAGCATCAGGATGTACGTCATGTGCGCGCTGGAGTTCCGTCTGTGAAGATGTGACGATAACTAGTCATCTGCAACTCTCTCAATAAAAAACAACTCTCAAGTTGAAGCTATCCTTACCTAGGCTACCCTGCAACATCCAGTCCATATATAGAATGAAAAGGGGACATTTCCCCAAGACGCACCCATGGCAAAGTCCAACGCATTTGGTGAAAGTATCCCCTGTTTCGCTTATCACGCAGGAGCAAGGCTTAGCTTCCCTGTAAGATTGGTCAAGCTGCATGAGTTTTGAAACAGCTTGGAAGCGTAGCTTATGCGTCACCTAAAATGTCATATATTCTAGCCACTAGCCACATATCATCCGTGCAGTCTTGCTGAAAGTAAACGTCGTCTGCTCATATAGCATGACTTTCCAGCAAAAGCAAGTCAGTCAACACTGCACAGTCCACATCGCATTTTCAGAAAATGTGGTCCAATCCAGTCGCCGAACCAGAGTGTCTATTGTTGTTGATGGAAAAGTTGTGAATTGAGGAGTCACTGGACATTAAAGAATTTACAATGACAGCCTGCCTTCAATAATGTTAACACAGAAGCCATAATAACAGCTCCGGAAGGCATAAAAGTAGACGTATCCATTATATTTTGGATCTGCAATATGCTTTACAGCAGAATTATCAATACTGACATTGGACACAATTCTATAAGGAAGGTGACAACTAGAGGCACACCAGGAAAAGGAGTATCCCGACATTTATTCTTCCCAAGTTATATGGAACTCCACTCAAACTCACAACGCAGTCTAAGTATCCAGGCATCATTCTCGATTCCAAACTTTCCTGGAAGAGGGACGTGGAGGATAGGATGCAGAAAAGACTAGGCGCCCTAGTCTTGTGGATTGCCAGCAACGCAAAGTACCAAAGTCAGCCGCTGTTTGTACAACGGAAGCTATGAAGAGCACGCCGCAAGCAGGGTTGGACATAGTACTTCATCTCCTTCCTCTGGAATTATTAATAAAAGGTTGCGCCGCAAAAAGCACTCTCAGACTAAGGGAGTCCTCTTTGTGGAAAGAAAGTCAACTATGGACAGTTAGCCATAAGCAATATAATAGATGACCTTTGAAAGAGACATGCACTGATGTTAATAAAATCCGTTACGATGAAAGGGCCGTTATAAATCGCCGCTACTCACTAAGGTCCATCAGTCACCACAAGGTCAAACTCTGCTGGGTTCCGGGCCACAGCTCAATAGCAGTGTCTCATTCAGCGGACGAATTGGCCAGACAAGGGTCTGAAATGGACATAAGCGAGGCGGACACGAGGCGAGGCGGACGCAATATAATACGAAAAGTAGCCATCTCGTCATGGCTCGCAAGAAGTGAATGTCAGACGACAAAATCGACGTGGCCAGACCTCAACATCGGCAAAACAGAGAAGCTTCTGGCGTTGGATAGTAACTCAATCCGCATACTGGTCGGAGTGGTGGAGCAATGCTCCGGAAATGGAATGTAGAATCCAGCGATCTCTGCCGGAGTTGCGGTAACGAGGAAGATTCTGAAAAGATTTAGCATCTGGTTTGTCACTGCCCAGCTCTCCAGAATCAGCGCCTAGTTTCACTGGGCCAAAGATTCTTCACAGAGATTCCGAATATATTGAATCTTCTAAGATTCGTAAAGAGCACGTGTTGGTTCAAGCCATCACGCGAAACAGGATAGGTTTTAATTAGAACCACGAATGAAGGGATTCGCAATGGGCCTTAAGGCCTCCGAGTGGAGGTGACATCACATTCCCCTTCCATAACCTTCTCCTCAATTTACGGAATCCCAGGTCCCAAGATGCCCATTGACCTTATTTATTCATCATCAGTACCCAATCATGGAAAGCACAGCCTTGCGCGTGGTCTGTCAACTGGACCTTATGGTTGCGGACTGGCCCAAGTCCTGTGATCGTCTCAAAATGTAATCACAGGGATTTTTAATTCGACACTCAGCCCCGTCGGCTGACTCTATTCTTGTTTATAGATAATTTACCTCTCCATGCCTGTCAAAGAAGGGACTTAGTGTTGACGCCAAACGGTACAAACTTCACACTCAAACTACGAGCTAAGTCCCCAACGGAAATGCACTCGACCTCACTTGTGTCATCGTCATGAAGCCAACCTTTTCCCAATTCAATTCAAAGACCATCCTGAATTTTCATTTTATTTTATTTTTATTCTACAAACGTGAATTTGAACATTATTACAAGTATCTTTTTGATCTTATCGAATTAAATCGGTCTTAGCTAAAGTATCTACGGTGATGATTCCCAAATGTGTGTATGGCTGTGTGTCTGAAATATCTTGCTCTACCATGAATTACCATACAAAAATCAGAAGAAATGCGTAGCAACACGGCTAAAATTAGTTTACAAGGACACTTACTGAAAGTGAACACTTCCCGCCGCTCAAAGTATGTTTTCTCTTGTTTTTTTTTTCGTTTTTTTTACAAACATTTTCCCCCCACAATGAGTTACTTATCAATGCATACGCACAACAAATTAAGTGTAAAAAAAATTACAAAACATTAAATTAACTTGTTTACATATCGATATCCCGCTCGTCGAATTTCTATGAATTATTCACTCTCGATTAGATCTTGATTTTGTTTTGTTTTTATTTTTCGCTTAGTGCTTCATTAAAATACTAATAATTTCATTAAGGCAATCGGTGCTAACACTAACGCCACGATGGGGCCGATGTCGCTGGATCCGTTGCAGCCGTCGGTGCTGCACGTCTGGCAGAACAGCGTTCGCACGTACGACGAGGTTGTGTCACGGGCGCACTTGTCCGCTGGCTCATCGATGTCCTCAAAGAAGCACGAACGGGAAATCACTCGTTTGCCATAAACTGAAACGAAAAACAGATTGCATTAGATATACAGCCCCAAAGGTAGATGTCTCAATTATCAGCAAAAAAAAAGAACAAAAAGAGCCAATAAAGATACAAATTTTTATTTAGTTTCCAATGACACTCATAACTCACGCTGGCGGTCCTGGCCGCTGCGCTGGTCGTGGTGGTCGTTGCGGACCTGTGGTCCGTGTGGTGCGAGGCAAGCAAATTACACGAACAAAAAATCGCCAATTGGATTTTTAATAAATTTTCGAATTAAATTGCATTCGTGGTCGTTTCAATTAATCGATGGCTGCGGGCCGGGGCTGGGTTCGGACTCGATTGCATGGCAAACGAAAGAAAAACGACGAAAGACACACTTCGAGTGCAGGTTGAATGGGTTGAATTGCATCTCGGCGGAGATTGTGTGCACAGCGATTGGCATCTGCAGATAGTTACGCGTATCTCTTCTGCTGCAGCTTTATACAGCACCTCGCCGGCTCGTGACATAAATCAAATGAAAACATTCGGCATCGACTGGTGCTGGTTGCTGTTGCTGCGGCTGCCTACTGATGGTCGGCGCAAGACGTCTGTGAGGAGCTTTGGAGCGGCCCGCATCTTTTGGCGTGCGCATTAGCTGATAGGTGGATTTATGTGCGCATTGTACGGTGCACATCACTTAGAATGTCAGCACAATCAAATTTACTCGTGGGAACTGACATCTCGTGAAGGAGTTCTCCGATTGAAGTCTCCCTCTCCCTCTCTCTCTCTCCATTGACAGGACGCCTTGATTGGCTTTGCATGAATCATTAAACGCTCCTCATTCTGTCGTGTCGTTAGTGCCCAGAGACTCGGACATATGTCGTCGAAGAAGGGAATGCTAATAAGCATCAACTGCAGGCCTGTTTCTAAGTCATGGACGACACTAATGATGGATGCATCGATTTTGCATGCTACATGACACATCGTCACGTGAACTTCAATCTCAATTTCATTTACTCGACATGCTTGAGGATGCGAAGACATGTCGCCTCACAGCTGTAGTTCGAAGCATTTGATTGAGATTGAAAAAATATATGACACGTCGCAGAGGACCATGCTTCATATTTAATTGATGCAGTTCATGTGGAGTGCAGATTCGATTGGAGAGACTGATAAAAATGTCCCGTCGTTTTATTGAGACTGGTCTTATCTAGATTTATTGCTGTTTGACATACAGCTGCAGCTGACTGATAAGCGCTAAACTGCGTGTGCACGACAGTTGCCGCTGGGAGACGTTCATTGAAGTTCAGTGACAGTCACAGTTTGCGAGACATGATTATGACATCAGAACAGCTACAAGATGTTACGTGAACATGATGCCCAAGGGTGGCTAACAGCTGGAGCAACAAGTGCTTACACTTTCTTACGAACTGTGTGTAGGTCGATTCCGCAGATAAAATACACACCCTCTTTCTGAGTCCTCTTGACCGACTGACCACTCAGGTCAATCAAACGCCTCAAGCCCGATTTGCATGGACACTGCTTCATTCATAGTCATTTATATTTCAAACCAGCCACCTTTCTAGATATTGCAGTCAATAAAAGTAACAGACCGCAGTGGAGCAGGGCCTAGCTTCTAGAACAATCACTCATTTTGTACTCGTACTGCTGTCCCTTATGCCAACCCTTACGAAGTATACCCCAATAATGTTTTACTATACCCGAATAATTTTTTAGCATGGTCAGTAACTCAGTGACTGAAGACGTGGAGACGTGAAAAATGTTTGTCTGGAGATCGAATCTAGACAACAAGTGTGCAGGAGTCAACGCAGATATCCACTAGGCCACGGCGACAGCATGTTCAACATGCTTTACAAAAAAAAACATCCTGAGTCCTTAAAGATTTTGCGACCGTAATGAGTGAGCTCATATGACCGCCTGGGCCATAGACTGAGGAATCAACTCACGATTGAGGGTATCACGAAGAAAATACCGGTCTTAACCCTTCCTCGCCCAATTGACGAACTAAAAGGTGGAGAACTTTAAATTGGCAACATTGCTTTCAGTGACATCTGCGCACTAAGATTTTTTTTATTTTTGTCGTTTCACCATCATCATCATTTTCTGACCCGCATGGTCCACTAAAGCGATAACGGGGGTAAGCCACGCACGAGAGATCTCCAGGCAACTCGATCCTCCGCCATCGACTCTAACTCATCAGGAGTTATGCCCACGCGTAACCAGGCGAGTTTTTCGACATGGTGCAACCACCTCGTCCTAGGTCTGCCAAGCGGTCGCCTACAACACAACACGCCTTGGAGGTCGGGATGAAGGGGACATTCGTGCCTCGTGACCAAACCACCGAAGCATAGCCCTCTCCGTTGGAAGAAGCAGCTCCTCAATGCTGAGTTCCTTGCGCACTGCCGCGTTTCTCACCCTATCCCGGCGAGTAATTCCCACAACAGCACGAAGAAATCTGATCTCAGCAACTTGTATTCGCGATCTTACTATTTCGGTTATTACCCAAATTTCATGACCTTAGTTGAGAGTTGGAACAAATATTGAGCTGAAAACCCCTAACCTGGCTTTGACACCAAGCTCGGCCTCACTGATTACAGATCTACCAACTTGTTTCAAAATTGAATCAGCTTGACCAATCCTACAGGAAATCTCAGCATTACTCCTTCCATCACTTGTCAAAAAGACCAACATGCGTTCTGGAAATGACCATAACCTCCGATTTGTCCACGTTAGCCTTTATTCCAGCATCAGCACAAACTGCCACAAATCCATCGTCCAGTCTATATATACAATGAAAAGGAGAGGCGACAATACGCACCCGGTGTCCAACGCCCACGGGGAAGGATGTTCATCATCAATCCCATACTCCTACAGATCACCCCAGACTTTACTCCGAGAAACTCGGTCGTATGCCGTTTCCAAATCCACAAAACAGCTGTAGATGGGCTTGGCATACTCCCAAGAATTCTAAAGTACCATTCCTAGAGTGAAAAGCTGGTCGGTTGTACTTCTGGCGGGACGAAAGCCGCACAGTTCATCCCCCATCCTGAGCTCGACCATAACTCTAAAACACACTTCCAGACATTCCCGGAGACTTAAAGACTTAAAAGTAGTTGGAGCAATCCCTTTTGTCCCCATTCACCCCAGTTTACCAATCGCCAGGTGTCTCACCACGTTCCTCGGGAGAGCCATAAAACTCCCTCTTTACCCATTGCTTTGGCGTTTCTTACCGAATTTCGAAATGACTTCATCCACAGTTGGACTATTCTCCGCCCCACTCAAGACTACGGGCCTGCCCTCCTCAGTGCCTGTTCGGGATTAAGGAGCTCCGAAAAGTGCGCTCCCCGTCTGTCGTGGACATCTCCTCATTGGAAAGCAACACACCATCTTTGGATTTGACTACTTCGATGATGTTCAATTTGCTTCCTCTGAGTTGCCAGAACACCTTTTTCGCAGATCTATTGTCGCTTTCCAACTTCTCGCCGAACTCCTTCTAAGACTGCTCTTTAGCTGCATGCACAGCCAATTTGCGAATAATTCCTTCGTTTTCGTGTGGCGATACAGTGTAGAGTTAAGTAAAAAACAGTTCCGACGAGCGAATTCTATTTCTAGTCGGAACTCGTTCCCGGAGCACGTTCTCAGCACTTTGCAGTTATATTCGTTAAACATGTCCGCGGAACTATGTAGTTCCACCGATACATTCGGATTGTAGGAAAGATACATGTGCGGGGAGAATTTTACTTCCACGTAACATATTTGGTATGCAAGAAGATTTGCTTTGTATGAATATAAAAGCCTCACAAGCACACCTGTTGATGAAAGAACTACGAACATACCGAAATATATGAAAACGACAAGAATTTTCATTGATGAACTATGTACACGCATGCATATGTGACCTATGGGTGTGAAACTCGCCGCCTTCTTTGGCATATGCCACAATATGTAAAGACACGCGTCAATATTTAACATCTCGTCGGGCATGTCGGAACTATGGGACACATCTAAGTAAAGTGTGCGGAGTGATTGGAACTAGTTCCGACAGTGGACATAGTTTCAGGAACTATACAGGTGCGGAACTAAGTGCGACACGTGGCCGAGTCTCACCCTCAACGATATGCCCCTAAATGTTTCCGGTTTTGGGCACCAATTTTTCAACCGCTTCTGTGTTTCTTGTGAAATATACTCTTCCACATTCAACACACTATTTATCTATCGTTTCGCCTCTCTTTCATTATTTCACGTCAAATCAGCCGTTGGCAAGTCGTCCGATCTTTTGCTAGCTGCCTTCAGTTTCGCAGGCATCGTTGGTGGCCCCGTTCCACGGTTTTCTTCTAATGAGTGGATTCTAAAATATTTCGGTCCGGAGCATGGATTTCCATTCGGTATGCATGAGCTAGTCTCCTCTCCATCGTTTAGACTCTCTGGCTAAGTATATGACGCTGAACAGGTATCACAGTTCATTGTTATATCTTCCTCTTCACTCACCATCTCCAGACGCGATCGGAAATCACGCGAACCAGTTTCCTCTCAAAGCAGCCAAGAACGATCTCATCCGCTTTTGACGAAGTCCATGACTCTGCACGGTTAAGGTCTTACAGAAGATCACTTTGGCTATTCGAGAGAATACATTTAAAAAAACGCCTTCCCCGAGAACAAGTTGGGCTCATGCAAATCCCCTCACATGTCACGGATCATGTGAATCATGAAAAACTCACACGAACTCACTCGTTCAGTGATCACTTACTTGTCAGCATATTTTAATATCTCGTCCCTCCACCAGATCACCTCACTTTCTGATCAGTTACTAGATCTTTCTCCATTCACCACAAAACGCTCCACCATCGATCCGCATTGCTCGCACCCAAGTGAGATCGTTTCGAGATCTACGATCGCATTCCCTCTCACTTTCGTTTCGCAAATCAATTTTCGATGTGAAATGATGGGCGCAGCAGGGCATAACCCACTTGTCATTCTTGGCACCAGGTCCGGCGTACATTTCCTATCCGTTACTATGACCTGCAACTAGTTCACATAAATTCACACGACCGACATGAATGCGAAAACAATTCGCGCGGTAAACAGAACCGCCCTCCTGCAACGGCGTAACCTACAAACATTCAATCACACTCAACGATTGTCGAAATTGTTTTCGGTTCGTTGCGCGGACTTTTATTTCTTGCTCTGTTCTCCAAAGTATCTGGGAGTTATGCACGCACGCATGCTTGTGTGAGTGGCGGCCGATGCAGTGGTCTCTGGTGTGTAGCCCCTCCCAGGGGGGTTATTAAAATGGCTCACTATCCGGCGATACCATCTGTAAGGCATACCACCTCTCCGCAGCACCAAAGAGTGCATTCTATCCACAACCGTTTGGCTGGCCGCCTCAATTGTCGAACGCATAACGCAAAACGATCGATGCTGGTGCGTAGTAGAGTTACGTGAGATACTATCTCAGGTAAGTGTGGTGTCTCTAGCGTGGTGTAGACGACATGGACGACATAGACGACGTAGACGATTGTGAGGTTTGGCTGTGGCCTGCAACTTTCTGATTTGGAATACATGCCGAGCGATAAATTTGCTTGGTGGACGTAATTTGTGTTTGTTGTTGATGCTGTTACGGGCTATTGGCTGGTTGGTGTGCGTTGTTGTTGCTTTTTATTGTAGCTTGTATGTCAAATTTATTTGATTCCAAGGGGTCCCTGATTCGCTCTGGAACCTTGAACCTATTCAGATGATTTGTAAAAGACTGAGCGTGAGGGAGAGAGAGAGAAAGAGCGCATGCGCGCCTTTGTGTGTGTGTAAAAATGCAGTCGCGACACATTGCACTGAGAGCTGCGGCATTCGAAAGAAGAAATATTGCCGAGTATCCACGATCTGATGCAAGCTTTCGATGGAATTGAGAATTGTTGCTGCTGCTGGGGAATGTGATACGCCTACAAGCTTTTTTTTCTCACTTCAACGTGCGATCCGAAGTGAAGGGAAATTAGGGAGGGAAATATTTGAGATGATCCTTCGAATGGGACACACGGTTGCGCTTATGGTCGAGTGTGAGCAATTGCGTAACCCATCGAGGGTAGAGCGGATTCATGTAAAATGTGAGGTATCCGCCGAATACGGCCTCAACCTTCGCACGGACTCTAACGCTCGGCGATCGTCCAAATTCATGCGATGGATTTTATGGACGATACCGTGAGTGATGTACCCTCGAGGACGTTGTGCAAGGGACATGCTGGTGCGCCAACTTCGAAACTCAGTAAAATACTTAAGATATAACCACAGAAATTTATGGTGCAGAATTCCCATAGTATTTATTAAGCCTTTCGGTGATGGTTTGTGTACGAGAAGATGACTGCCAAATCTGCACACGAAATTCAAGGTTATCTGACCACTGGTCGTCCAAAACAATATAAATAAGAGACAGCCGTTGAAGGGATTGGGATTGGTTTAAAAAATGCACCGACTTGACTTACCAAACGAACCATGCATTAGCTGTGATGTGTGCCACAGGGGCAGATGCAGGTAATGCAGGTCGCGCCTCGATCGCCATTCTAAAGTGATTTTATTTATTTTGTTCAAACCATTAAACTCTTGAAGTGGCTTGTAGTTCAAGTACCCGCAAGTGACGACAGAAATGGATTTTTTCAAAAGTGAGAGCGGTTGACGGTCTTTTGTGCAATGGTCTAATCCATTATGTATCTTCGTGTAGACAGTTAAAACAGACTCAGGGATCAAAGCTGGGACTCAAGCTATATGTCATTTACACGGCAAACCTTCCACCTCTAGCCGACACAGTCAAATGCTGTTCAAAACCAGACAGCACGGAAGTACAATCACGACATCAAATGGGGTATCCGAATAAATGCGGAGAAATCGATACTCATGTGTTTCAGAAGACCCTCTGGAAGTAGATGCAGATCAGCAAGCGCATGCCGCAGCATCAGGGTAAGACCAAAGGTGTCGAATTAACAGCAAAGGAGAACGTGAAGTATCTCGGCGTCAACTTCACCGGCAGACTAAAATTCAACAACCATTCGAAGTTGACACTTAGGAAGGCCAACTTTGGACTTAACGAAACAAAATGGACTAAGCCAAAAGACAAAGTTGCTACTCTACAAGCAACTCATTCGGCCAATTATAGCGTATGGGTTCCCTGTGTGGCATACCATCTCCAAGACCAGCATGGAGAAGCTTTCGGTCTTCGAAAGGAAGATACTCCGAATATACACCGGTCTCACCTATGACCGAGACCGTCAGAAGTATCCCAGCAACGGGAGACTTTACGAAGACGCACGCATCATTCCCTTACTGCAACGCTTGCTGACACTGTTTTAGAGGCAACTACTTGATATCGGAAATCAGGGAGTTGAGAAGCACGACTCCCGGACAACGATTTCTCAACGCATTACATCTGCTCAACGAGCAGACTTTCCCACGTACATCAACCAACGGGTTGTATCACTTCTGTCAAAGCGGGGATAGTAGTCTGCAACACCACCACCCCATAACGAGAGGACCAACAACGAACACACGGACCTGAACACCCCGATGTCAAATTCATGGATCAATATTAAATTTATTTAAATATAACAATAATTGTGACGAAAACTTTGTCAACACTGTAAGCTCTGTAAACATTGTACATCCGTTGGGCCCCCATTGTTGAGCCAACATCCTCCCATAGTTTAAGCTTTTAGCATGTAAGATCAATTGTATAGTTTTTGTTCAAATAAATTCAAATTCAAACTCAAATTCAACAGTCAAAACAGAGCTTCTGCTGGAAAGCAAGGATCTAAATTAACAAGAAGATCCGACACCGAGACACCGATTGATGGTGGAAGCAACTGATCGACATTCCTTTGAGGACCGATAGTTCGAGAGCAACTCCTTCGGGAGTAATCCTTTGTGAGTCTATTTCGCGCGAGACTGGATTGACTCGTCAAGGTTGTTCAATTTCAAATCCTCTTGATGACATTGACTGAGCGCGTTGGCGTGTACAGGTGCAAACAAGGTTGTCGGTGTTGTTGTATGAATTACACGGATATGTTCTGATTAAAGATCGCAAACAGTGTTGTCCTGATGGTGCGCAGTGGTGTGGCGCTAACCGAAGTTATGGCGCACTGATGTTAATAGTAGCAGCTGGACTTGCCAGTGAAGCTGGAATCATTTGTGTTGACGGATCAGTCATGAGATAACGAGGTTGTGAGAGGGATGTCTATGGCGGTGCATTTGTAGGTTGCTTGGCTGTAGTCAGGGTCGTCCCCTGCCCAAGAGTGCCAC
This sequence comes from Eristalis tenax, assembly GCA_905231855.2. Taxonomy (NCBI): domain Eukaryota; kingdom Metazoa; phylum Arthropoda; class Insecta; order Diptera; family Syrphidae; genus Eristalis; species Eristalis tenax. The sequence goes on along the minus strand of HG993125.1, from coordinate 73,582,778 downwards.
AGAGACTCGATGTTCCCGATCCTGCTGCAGCCGATCTTCATGTCAAGCCTGAATTAATCAAATGTCTCAGTTTCCCAGAATTTGTTTTCGCGCAAATTTTGTTGATCAGATCAGTAGATTCGGATCCACAAAAATTCTTCGCAAGGCGGTCGCTAGAATTGCCAGGTTCAAACCACGAATTTAGAAACTTTCATAATCCACCCTTTTCGAGTCACTGAATCTGACAATGCTCAAGGAGCCGCTGTTCGGAGTCGGCGTAAAACTTTAGATCCCATCCACTCGTGATAGAACAGTGGCTCGTAAAACCCGAGTGGGTGCTGCAGACTCTAGCTGTAGGCTCTCGGTTTCATACACTTGACCCACGCCCGACCGGGCCGATGTTGATGTGTGAACGGGTCCAGTTTGTGGGCGCACGGTCTGAACCTTCCATCAAGCTAGGGATAATTAAGGTTCGTCTGTCGCACCCAGCTAACCCAAAGACACACCACTTGACAAGTGCAACTGGGCACGAACTTTCTCTATTGGCGTCGTTTTTTTATAAAACCGAGACTCATCATGGTGACGTTTTGGGATATTCGCCAAGGAAATGTTAAACGAAAAGATTCCCAAATATTTGATGCTCCACAAAGTTTATATTTTTGCAAAGCCATTAGGCACATGCTGTATTCGAACCCCTTAAGCCTTTCCATCGGATCTTGCGACGGACTACTCCCATTCAGTGAGTCTGCTGTTCCTTTCAAAAAGCCATGCCAAACAACCACAGATCGCTCTTGTGACCGAAATACTACGGCAATCAGTATTCCAGTGAGAAGCTGCTGCACAACGCCAAGTGCCCCCGAAATTCACTCCACCGGATTCCGCTCCGACTCCATCTGCACAGAGGCAAACCTCAGTTCGCCTCTGATTAACGATTGACACCTTCATGTAAACGCCTCTACGCCTTGTCACTCCGCCAAGCTAACCTTGCACATAAGTATTGTCCCCAAGACTGCAGAAACCGTTTGACGGCGGCCGGTAATTAATCAATTTAACATCTTACCTGGCCATTAAATATTCAACAAAGGTCTTACTACGCACGCCACCGTCGAGTGCAGCCGGGCGCAGCGCAGTCGGGTCGTGTCGCGTCGGCAAGCTTTGTTCCTCAGCACAACACGTACCCAATTGCCTTCTGTTACAACTCATTAGTCAACTTCCACGAACCACTGGACAGATATTTCGACACTTGCGACAAAAAATAAACGACAAAAACTGAAAAATTCATACAAGACACACATAAGGAACACACATAAGGAATGCATAATTTTGCAACAATTAGAGATATCTCCGAGCTCTGCTGTTAATTACATTAGTCCCACCAATGTATCTTCTGTGGCTGGCTGCGAACAGCATCTCCGCCGAATGGGTCCCAATGGTCGAGTCTTGGCGGTCTGTGATGAATTCCATAATTACGGCAATTACTTGCAGGGTATACAGATACAAAAGAGACCCACATGGAGTGCGTCTATGGACGCACTCGTACCTACATCCCGATCGTACAGCAACCGGCCATAGACCATAACTTGATCGGTCCATATACGGCTGTGGCTGCTTTGGTAAAATGCATGCGATTTCGAGTGAATTGGCGATATAAACAAACAACTAAATTGGCAAAGAGATGGATAGATACTGCGCACACAGTGTCGCAAGCATAATTGTGCCGGCCCGGGGAGTAGGACGACAATTTGCTGTCCGGCATGGGCATACAAACGAATTCATAATTAATTTGGCGGAAAAAAATGTATACACCGGTCATCTTATGGTCGCTTTGAGCGATCTTAAGTAGATAAATAGTTTGCTCTACAACTTAATTAGTTGGGCAATGGGTCGAGATGCCTTAGATACGGTGCTTGGTTTTTTCTTTTATTCATTTTATCGACAAGTGCATTGACTTGGATGTAACTTTATTAGATTTTGCCTCTTCTCTTGGTGCTGAAGTGGATGTTTGCTACGCCAAATAAATGGGGATATTTATGAAGTTTGAAGATGCGTTAGAATGGGGGGCGTTCAATAAATGCAGTTCTGGCGAGATTTGAGTCTGATTTTAAGCTGCTTTAACCCTAGTGTCAAAAACATACACTGGCTCTGCAATACGTGTGTACCCACGGGCGTCGGAAGGAGTTGGACGCTTTCATTTTTCATGCAACGCATTTGGGAACAAATATTTCAAGAGGCAAGCATACAGTTCAATCAACTTATTTATACATGTAGGATGTGATTGCGCCATAAGGCTGTTCACAGAGATAAAGAAGAAGGTGAGCGAGGGCAAAAAATAAGATCGCCGAGAATTATGGACATTCCACGAAAGACGATAAGCGTGTGAAGAACGACGATCAGACCGAAGTGAGAAGTCCTTTTTTGTTCATTGTAATTTCTGCAATCTTTTTATATTTTGTGTGGTTTTAGTAAGAGATTGTTTTTCCTATATGTAGGCAACACGTGAGAAGACCGAAAGGCGAGCGACTTAACCCAATGTACACTAAAGGGACAGTGATACATGGCGGTGGTAACGCGATGGTTTAGGGGTGGTTCTGAGCGCAAGGTATCGGTCTGATCCGGCGAGTGAAGGGAATAATGGTGCCCGAAGATAACAAGGACATTTTAAATACCACCATGCTTCCGTATGCGGAATGGGAGATGCCGCTGGTTTGGCATGACAATGAAACGTTGGCTTGTGGATCAAAAGCTTAATGTTTTACAATGGCCTCCTCAATCACCAGATCTCAACCCGATCGAGAACTCATGGGAGATAGTTGAAAGAAGAATTGGTTCTTGATGATCTAGATGTTCTTGAATTGATCTTTCCAGTGAGATAAGACAACAGTGGGAAGATATTCCAAAAACTTTAATTGACAATTTAATTGCTTCGATGCCCAAAAGGTGTTCGGCTGTTATAGAAAATAAGGGTTTTGCCATCAAATATTGAGCAATTTTTATGTTTTGGAAATATTTTTGATCAGTTGCAAATATTTTGCACAGCCAGATATTTTATATTTTGATTTCTTTTTTTCTTTAACGAAGTTTACCTTTTTTTTGTCAATTAATTATAGCATTTAAGACTTTTAAAATTAAGTCACTTTTATTAACGTCAGCCCTGTGAAAATCTCTTTATTGGTTATTGAATTATATTCTTATGTTGGTTGCAAATGTTTTACACAGCACTGTAATTTAGCGGACTTGAGCATACTTTTGTTAGCTGGTGTCACACATTCTAATTATGTTCATACAACTGATCCATGGAAAACTAACTCACATCCGTTACATCGTCCAGCAATGGGCCTCGGACGACTGTCAGTCGTTTTATCAGATACGGAAATACGTGCCAGCCACGTAAGCGAACTAACAATGCAGCAGCCATATCTGACATTTTTCCTATGAATAGAAACTTCCAGGACGACTATAGAGCCGACGTCACTGTTCGTGAACACCTCTATCCTTATCGTGGTGGCACTCTCATATATGTATCTTCAAAACCGACCAAATATGGAATTTAGGTTTGGTGGACACTATTAATTCTTATTCAGGCAATGTTAGGGATAAGAGAAAAAATCAAGGTGAACGTGTGGTCATAAATTTGTGTTGCAAGCTGTTCTGTGGAAGTGCTCGAAATATCGTATGTGAGCAATTTTTCCCAAGCTATAACTTGTCGTTAACTTTGATGCTAGACTGCAATTTGTCAATATCGGGAAGTGTAAACAAAAGCCGTAGATTTGCACCAGCGAAATTTTCTAATACATTAGGAAGAGCAGTAAGAGCATCATTCAGCAGCAACACAAGTATTGTAGCGGAATAATAAAAAAATAAAAGAAAAGAGCGCAAAGAGAGAATCGGATTCACACACAAATACACAGTGGACTATCCCTCTACATCGTACACTTTCTTAACTCACTCACACACACTCAAGACTCCCTCTAAGTCCTACACATCCTCTTGATTCTTGACCTTCCTTTTCACCTTGTAAGTCGATTTTTTTTATTTTTTTTTTTTGTTTGCATAAAACAGAATAAAATCAAATTATCCTCACAACTCGTATTTGTGTGTACATAAAACAAGACATCGCGAAGGGAATATGCACTAACACAAATCTTAACTTTGACTTCTTCTTATTTTTGAACTACTAAAGCTTCAGTGAAAGGGTTTGGATCTATAAATAATGTAGATAATCTTTGAAAAGATAGTAAAACTCCTCAAACGTATTTGTTATTGTGGATAATGGATATTTAAAGTTGTCTTTTCACTACTATTTAGTTTTCGGACCGCACCCCAAAATTTCACATCATCTTTTGGCGTTTTCTGGATTAATGAAATATTTTATTTAGTTTTATACGAAAACATACAATTTGTTCACATGTTGGTGAGTGCTTAGGATTGGGCGCAAGCATGGAAAATAACAAACACTACCAAGTGCAGACTGAGAGAGACGAGAGAACGACAAGAGTCCTTTACCCATTTATAAATAGAAGATCATCACTTTCTCTGCCAAACAAAATAATTATATTTAAAGTTATATTTCAAGCTATTCGTATTTATGGTTATTCAGTTTGGGGAAACTCCGCCCATTGCCACATACAAAAATTACAAGCACCTCAGACTAAAGTTCTAAAGTTTATATAAAGCCTACTATGGGATTAGCCTACTTTACACCTTCATAAAAGAGCGGGTGTTGAATTTGTGTCTGAGATTATATCGAAAATCGCTGAACAGTTTATGAATTCTTGCACTGTTGCTGACAATCCCCTAGTCAGTCAAAACGTATGATTTTTTTATTTATTTATTAACTTGCCTGTCTGTTTATTTATTTATTTTTGTATTTTTATTTTATTTATTTATTAATCTATTTATTCATTTATTTGTATTTATTTGTTTATTTGTTTATTTTTATTTTACTTATATTGAAGGTTTTGTCGTGTTTCCTTCAAAATTCCATTTCTTGTCTAGTTAGTCCTTTTTAAAAATTTTGTACTAACTTCTCAGAAGGAAGACATAATGAAAATATCAAATCTCGGAAATTAATAGTATATTGTGCAATAACAAAGCCATTGTAAATTTATATGGAAAAAATCTATCTACCAAGGGCAGTCTGCACCGCATGCAGACCGTAGGGCACGATACTCCGGGTGTTTCGGCTGTTGATAGACGACCGCAAAAACTGCCTGCAAATCTTAACCCAAACATAAAAAATGTGTTGTTTTGTTTAGAACAGCATTCGTCCAGCCCATCTCGAAAAATGGCAAATCTTCGTCATACACCTCGTAAAGACCCATAGCACTTACTTCCTTTCTTTCTAAAGTCATGAAAACACTGAAAATCGTCAGCTTGTGAAATAACTTGAAACGCAGAAGCTTCTTAGTGACCGGCAGTACGCTTTCCGCAGCAACAGGTCCATTGGTGATCTGATGATGGCTTGTCTCACCGAAAAGTGGAACCAGTCTTTGCAAGATCGTTGCACTTGATATTTCTAAGGCATTTCACAGAGCTTGCCATCAAGCTCTCTTGTCGAAAATGAGTGCCTGTGGTATCGATGAATCCCTTCTTCTATGAATTAGAAATTACCCTTCGAACCGTTCAATTCAAGTTGTTTTAGATGGGTTCTAGTCTGATATCCACCAAAAGGCTCTGTTCTGTCCAAGGTACTTGTATGCTACTTCTAATCCAATTCATACCTTCGCTGATGACAGCACCCTCAGCTTTTCATATTCATTCCAAGACTCACGACCTCGCCCTTCGAAAATAGAATTGGAATGGCGACGTATATTAAACACATTGAGTTCCGGTATTAGCTGTCTGTTGTCACTCAAGCTAACTCTTGTTAATCATCCATGAATGGAGATTGAAAACTTTCCATCTTTGGTGCGTGTGTGTTGTGTTGATCAACTCTTAGTTGGAACGATCACATATTTGAGGTCGCCAAAAATGCTGCAAAATGCTTGGGTTTCCTTAATCGATGAAAGAAATGCTTCACCCACTCTGATTTGGCTTTAATTTATAAGGCGTGTATCAGCCCCAAGCTTGAGCATTACGCTCATATCTGGTCTGGTGCCCCCAAGAGCACCTGCACCTGCCTCCAAAAGCGAGCGATAAAACTTATTGGAGACAACAATATCGCGAAGTCATTAGACTCGCATTAGACTCGCTTCTTTGTCTGGATATTATCGCCAAGTTAACAAATTATGCTCAAGTGAACTAGCCAACCGCATTCCTCCTCTCCATGAATTCGCCCGCAATACCCGTCTCACCAGGACTGCTCGTCAGCCTACCTTCGGACGCACAGTCAAATTTAGAGACTCGTTCTTCAGCCGCAGCCCACGAAGCCGGCTTAATATTTCCCACAGACTACAATCCGCGGATATTCAAGACCAATGTGCACAGGTACCTCCTCTCCCTTTCTTCCTCGATACTTTCGGGCCGTGCTGTTTCTTGGCCCCGGACACTTACGGGTATTAGTAGGCCCTTGTGCGCATGCAAATTATAAAAAATAAATATATTTTCGGAGGCTACTGAAAATCCCAGGTCCACACGGCACGTAAAACTAAAAATATATGAATTTGAAAATGAAAACCCCACCCGCGTGTGTGGATGTCGACACAAGTTTTCAATGTGCTCTTAATCGGGTGTTTCAATTATTATCTGAACTCTCTAGACCGGGGTTGGAGAAAAGAATGCATACACATTCAGAAGACACAAGTAGCTTCTTCCCAATGTAATAGAACACTTCAGGTTGACATTAGTCCAGTGGTGTTGTTGCGCCAGCCGATTACCATATCAATGTACTAAGAAGGGCCTATTGCGATTCACACATTCACGGACAGCAAGCCACTTAGATGACATCATTCAACCAGATCACGTCACCAGTCATCCTTTAGCCATTTCTTCGATCAGACATAAATCGACGCCAACACGGTGTGGCGCCAACAACACTTGAGGATGGATGAGAAAGAATTCGCAATTAGTTTGCAACATCAAGCCACAATGGGCATCAAACCTGGTCAACACCCTTAAGTTAAAATTCAAAAACAAAAACGTTTGAAAATTACAATTCCAAGAATCAGCTGAAAGCCATAAATTCCTGAAACCGTCTGTAAGTCATTGCTTCTCCGCCACAACACCCATTCTCGGAACACAGCAGTACCTTGACCTATGATACTCCAAAGCCTAGTCAAAAAAAATGTATTTGATGTCGCTCGGAAATTTCGTCACGTTGCGCAACGTATGTAACTGTTCATTTATGACCATTAGCCCACACAAACAATTCGAAACCAACGGACTGATGTTCTTGAATGGCGAGTTGGCCGAAAATTGTTAACGACACTGTTTGTGCTTATGGTCCGGCGTGAATGACAAATAGAAACAAATTGCTGATTTGGACGTAATTAATAACCGATCAGGAAGTCAGACATCACACGTGAGAATCATTTATAAATAGCTGGCCGAGGCTTTTTGATTTTTTTGGGAGTCATTCGCTGCAGCGGGTCATGTTGAAGAAGGTTTCATGTCTTGGCAAAGTAGGTGGTCGCCGCGCCACCGTGGAGCTGTCGTGTGTCAACTTCTAAGGGAAATTCAGAACTCACTCAAGAGAGAATATACACGTACTTAAAGATTAAGGCAGACTGCTGCAAATAGCTTTTCCGGATAACAGGGATTACTTTAGTGCACTCATTTTCTCCGGCAATTTTCTTGTCAAAACCCTCAAATTAAGATTTTTCTGAATGAGCTAAGACGATACTAAATCTCTCAGCCGTCAGCTCCGCGGCTTATTTCTTAATTAATCAGTTCCTTGATCGACGTCACTCTTGACCTTCAACTGCAAGCCTCGATCTCGGCTCGCTGATGCAGCAAATGAGCTCGGCCAATTAACTGAACGCCCGCATCAAGATTAAATTCCTTTCCCACACTCTCGGGCATTTAAGTCGTCCGCCCGCACAGTCAATCCGCCTCGAGTCGGCAGCAAAGGTGTGTCACTTCCCAACGCTCTCCTTGAGAAACCCTTTCCTAAAACTCACCGCCCGCCATTTGCATACAACCCCCCGATCGTGACCCGATCTAATTGCTAGGCGCACTCAACTCAACTGATCGGACAAGATCACAATTAGTTGATTAATTCCAGTCGAGTCGAAAAAAAAAACAATCTTGTCGGATGTAGAAGGCACAGCGTCTCTCTCACAGCAGTCCATGCAGCCGAGTGCATTGTCTCTGTTCCAACGCCTCGACCGTGTGCGCGATAAATCGCGGTAAATTAACGCCGTGACGACTGTCATGGCCCATTCCGCCGATGGAGGCGAAAGAGAGACGGCCGAGCTCAGCCACTGCCGAGGGTAATTTCCTCAATTGGTCCGGGTCGTTGTGTGATTATTTTATTCGGGATTTGCACTGCAAGCCGACCCCCTGTGCATGAGTGCTGAAAAGTAGGGCAGCACTGATCTGACCGAGTTTTCAGCCAAACATTTATTTGAATTTCGAAAATGTTTCATTTGGGGGAGGAGGCGCATTAGTCATGCAGTCCAGCAGCGCCGCACCTCGTGTACAAGGTTGAGAATGCACGAGAACACGAAACGGGTGCTCATTAGCTGATGAATAAGTTAATTAAATAAGCCGACGGCTGTGAGAGCAAAGCAAGTTGGGACGGACGATGCTGTGACTTTCAATGACTTGCATTGCTCATCGCCACTTGCGATGATAAGCTGGTAGGACTTACATCATTTCTAGAAGATGTCTCAGTGGGATGCGTCTTGCATGCAAGACGATCTTTCTTTCACTAGGCTGACGACAGACTGCCATTGAATGATAATTAGGTTGTTCTTACGACACGCCGACCTGAATATCGATTGATGCAACTTCGCGCTTTGCCAGGGGCTCGCCGAGAGCACAAGCGACAATAATCACATCTGGAGCAGTCGATCGAAGGTTTTTCAGACTCGCATCAGGCTCCTTCCGTCATAACAAACAGACCAAACACCGAAACTGACTAACGCAACAACAACGATTGCCCAGGATCCAACTACTCCTCGACTAGCAACCATCAACTTAAGTCGCATCTTGTTATTCCCCACATTTCCCTCCGTCGCAAGTAACTTTGACCCTGTTTTCTAAACAAATTCACTAACATCCGCCGATAAACAAACAAAATTAAGTTCACAACAACATCGAATGCCTGGGAATGTTACGCAAGCCCAACCCAACCAACAACGCGAGCCTTTTCATTGAATCCCACCTCCGGGTCAGCCTAATTGGGATTCATTGAACGCACCCCCGACGTCAATACGCTGACAAACTATCAATTAAGCAGGCACACGCACTGCAAGGCGTGCCATAATTCCAACATCACTCAAGATTCACTTCAGCTGCCCGCATGACATGACAGCTGTCATTAGACGAATTTGACTTACCTTCCTGCACCACCTTCTTGCAGACGGGCCGCGAGTTCACTGACTTGGGTCCCACCGAATACGAACAGTTCACGTAGCTCCAGTAGCGTTGCTGCTCCGAAATGAACTCCGGGTCGAAGGGATCGTTGCAGAACTCTCCGTTCGACACATCTGTCGAACACCGCCAGCACTTGAGGATTGCGTCAGCTGCAACGAAAAAGAGAGAAAAACAAATCTGATTAGTTAATTGCCAGCCATAAAGATTTCATTGGGTAATCACAGAAATAAATTGAATGACAATCAGAGCTCACTTATGTCATTCTGGAAAAGCGCATGAGTGACGCTAAGCCACGCCACATCTCGTTTCTCGATGAAGACATCCAGCCAACGCTCGTACGATCACAATCTCTGAGTCAAAACTGTCAAGCAGTATTGTCCCCCACGAGGCTGTCAAATGTCACTTTCACAGGCTGCGTTCAAAGAATGCCACACTCACTTTCAGGCTCGACATGCACACTGCGCATTAATCCATGTTCAGCGGGATGGGTGAGTGATTAATGGGCGTGCACTGTATGATAAGGTTCTGATTTATTTGACAGTGCGACGATGGTGTGTCATTTTGTGTCGCAGGACTATGATTTAAGGTTCGCCGAGTGGTCTATGGCCATGTGGTGTGCGAGTGCGGTTTGTTTGATTAATAGACCAGCGACCATTGTTGACATGCACAATGCGTTTTGTAAACAACTTTTGACAGTTATGAGACGCTGTCAGTGTTGGCTGGCTTATGGCTTGTGTGTCGGCGAATGGCGTATTGAGGGAAATTGTTTTGGTTCGGCGCCAGTGACTGATCTTTTAAGGACTTTGGAAGTGTTGAGCGATAGGATAGAGTTTTTCTTAAATGCAACAACATGGGAAATGACTCAAAGTGTTGAGTTTCTTGATCAAAAGAACCGCTATTCAAGTTAATCTTGGTGGGTTGTGATCGGCGGACAAGTGTGATATGCGTTTTGTGATTGTTCAAGGAAAAGTATCGGAACATGGATTTTGGATAGACAAAAAGGAACATGTGATACCAACTTAGAAAGGGAATCGAGACTCGAAACAATTATGTTTGATAAAAGCTCTCTTCTCACGCACGTGACTCTCCGGCAATAAATGCCCACTATGTTCGGTGTTCAGTCTTCTTCTTCTATCTCGAAATTAAAAGTGGATATTTTTCTGTTTCAGCAAAGTGACATCAGTTGGCTAGAAATGCAAAGGCGCTGAAAATACGTGATCAGCCAAACGGAGATGGAGTTTTAGATTGCGTGCCTTGTAAAACGACGTTCGATGAGACGAAGTTTGAATCCAAATCAGGACTAAAGAGATATTTGTCTTTACAGTTGATTGACCGCATATCCACCCTACGATTTGATGTGGAGCCACTTTTTGACAGCCTGATTATGCCGTTGGGTTTGAGAAAACGATATGAAACATTTTTAAGGGACAGGAGAGGTTCGGTGGTCTGCCTTTATACTACTTTATTTCTGTTTGGACTCGATTGCCACCTGCACGGCATGCTGGCATAGAACAGTTGATTCTCGAATACAGTAGAATTGTAATTGTAGTGACCTGTGTTGTAACATTTCAGTTACAACGACGTAGTTAACAGCTTAAGTATGGTTTCTCATTCAATGATAAACAAAGCCCCTTTCGTTCCCATATAGAGACATCCGCTAGTAAGAACCGGAAGTCCGTCTCCCATGAGTGGTCGTTATAACCGAATTATACTGTGTTTCGAAAATATCGCAATATCTGTTGACATTTCCAAGTATAACCGCTAAGCAGATATTGTATTTCAATTAAAATTTTGTGGCATTTGTTTTAAGCAAAAATAAAAACGTTGCAATTTTCGACTTATCCAACATTATACTCCACAGACCCTTGCCGTTGAGTGGGATCTACGGCAAATGTCGACTTTATTTTTAAATTTTCCAAAACTTCGCTGCATTGAATCATGCATTTCTTAAAAATCAACCGATTTTGTTGTCCAATTGTCGAAAATATCGATGAAATCATGAAAATCTTCGAGTTTGACCACTCTTTCGTTTGCCCAGGAGCTGAACATTGCACAAAAAGCGGTTTATGGTACCAAACGCATGGATACCACACGAGTGAACGCCATATAACATCATAGACCGAATTACCAGCTGCCGAATAGCAACAACATCGATTCATTTTTGAAGCGGATGTGGTGACGAAATGTGGATCACTTGGTCGAATCGCGGTGAGTTGACGCGACCGATAACCATGCCAGGATTAACGACCAGGAAAGTACAGCTGTGTATTTGGTGAGAGTGGCATGGAATCATCTACTATGTACTGAAAACGGCTGAAGGATGTAATCGCTCAGAAGCGGCCAGCTTTGGATCATAGAAGAGGAAGTATATTGCATCACACATTGTGTTCACCCTGGCATCTAGGATAATGCCCGGCCACACACTGCGATAGCGACTCGCCAGAGGCTCCGGGACATTGGTTGGGAGGTCCTTTTTCATTCACTTTATAGTCCGCATCTGGCACCAACAGATGTCAATACATTTGTTTTCCTTTCTATTCCATTCACCATCCAGTAATGTTTTCGTAATGTCCCCGTCTCCTCACAGCCGAGTCAACGTTTTGACACGAGGGCTCGAAACAATAACTATGAGGATGAAGAACGACCATGGCAACGAATACTCTGTATTTAAATCCACCAAAGCTGGTATACCACAAGGGAGTAGCACTCCCTTTTGCCTGTTTCATAGCAGCGCTACCCCGCAAGCCGAAGAAATTGTAAAATTTGCATTTGATGACGACACACACTCTTTGGAACGGATCACACGGTCGAAGGATCAATAACAGAACACCATCATATTTAAGTTCGTATACACGAGCGAACAACACTTTGTCAAATCGCATTTATTCATACTTAAGCCCCAGCCATAATTGACTTCAGTATATTTAAGCTTTTGCGGGAAGAGATCCCGGGGTCAAAATCTGATTGCTGCCCACCAATTTTAACTTACGGACGTACAGAGCGACTCAGTTCATCACCACTTCTATAAGGAAAAGTGTACGAAACTAAACGAAACTCAACGAAACTGAACGAAACTCAACGAAACTGAACGAAACTCAATGAAACTCAACGAAACTGGACGAAACTCAACGAAATTCAACAAAACTCATGGAAACTACACGAAGTGATGGTAGACGTATTGTAATGATACACGGTAACGATGACAAAACCTCGCACGAAAAGCAATCACCTTTCTGCCATTTCATCATTAATCCGATTGACTGGTTCACTCGTGATTCACTGGCTAGATAACTGCGTAAGTGCGGTGTACAGCGATGAGGTAAACAAGTCAGCATTTGTGTGCCAATCAAAACAAGACCGTAAACACGTTGATGAACACGATTCGCCAGTGTTTACCATCGCACCTCGTCCACGTTGACCTTCTGCCCGCAAACACATCCCCCTACTCAGTGTATCTGCATTTTTGCGGATCGGATTACATATGTGCACCAGAAAACTGGCACTCAGACCAGCTGTCATTCAAATGCGATTATCTGCGCTGCGTTCGCTGTCAAACGAGCTCAGAGTCTCTGCTGTGACTAATTAGCAAACCAAGACGACGCATCTGTAAGCCGAACACGCGCTGATTTGAAAACACTACCAAATCCGAAGATTTGTACTCCGGCTCTCTGTCGACCACTGATCAATTCGAGGCACGAAACTCGACCAAGCACCTGGTATTGCCAACACTCACCACTTGATTGTCCAAACAAGAAACCCATTCGAGCCGGACAACATCACACTGCCTGGCCGGCTAGAGATTTCGAAAGTGACTCGCTGGCCCCAGCATTTGACTGCGTTGTCGCTCACAATGGATTCCCAGGTGAGTACAAGCTGTTATTAGAGCAATTTACACTTTTTTCACGAGCGAGCCAGCGAGCCAGTGGGCCGGCAGCAGTGACAACCCGACGTCGCTCAGCGTCGTCCAGGCTTCGGACCAAAACAGCAAATCGCTCCTCGTAATCGCCGTCGGATGTCGATGCGATTTTCGTTACGTTTTTGGAAGGTTCGCCGGTTCACTGGGCAGCCATTGGGTTTCGTACTTGGGAAGCGGATTCGGATTTGATAAGAGACGTCATGCGCTGCATTACGTGAGCTGAGATGCGATTGCACGACGAAGGCGACTTCCTCCATCAGATCGAGCTGAGTGGCGTCTGAGTGCGCGGCGCAAGTCACAAGATTTTCCACATGATCGAGAAGTGACGAGATATGTATCGCGGTAATTGTTTTGGAGCATGCGAGGCAGCACCATATTGTGGTTGCAGCCAGGGCAGCCGTGGGATGCGGTCGCGTGAAACATTACCTCTTATCAATTGCTCGAGGTCGAAAGCAAGCTCACGGAAATGTGGAGGGATGCGAAGATTAAGTAGGTAATTCAATTTAATGAACTAATTTGTGGGAAAATTCGAGAAGGTCAGATGTGCGGTAATGGTTTCACACAAGTGAAGGTTTGAATTGTGAAGTTTGTGTTTGACGAGGTTGTAGAAGTTCTATGATTGACTCGTAATCGAGTACTTGGAATAGGGCACATGCCTTGCCTACGTACCACCTTCAATCTTGTATTCAGTCTCCCTTTTGGCGATTAGAAGCTTATTATCTAGGACTACAAACGTCCTCACTTGCTACAGGAAAGAGCCTCTAATCAAGCGCTGACTCGGTGGAAAGTCTGATAAGGTCACCAACTGTCGTGCAGTAGTCCTCAAGTTAGAACGAGATATGTCATTCATCGCATGTCAACAATTTTGTAATCAATAAGCGTATGCAACTTTTTTATCGGAGCCTTTTTTCAAGATCGATGTCAAAATTCAAAAGCTACGAGGATATAGCCCTACGGTATGGCATAGCCCTCGAAAATTGGTTATGTCTAATCTACATCGTAGATAATGATAATAATCATATGGATGGCGCTTCAGTCCGTACGGGGCCAGGGCCTATCTTTTCAGCAACCACTCGTGGTAGGGACCTACAGGTTCATGACGACTCCGAACGGCCAATTTGAGAAGTGGACAGTCAGTGGGCAGTTATACTCTTTGAACATTGTCAGTGACTCGAAAGAGGCGGGACCGCGAAAAATATTTTGCTCGTACGAGGCATCGAACCTGGGCTGCGTAGGTTCAATTGCATTGGGGTTGACTGCAAGGGGGCTGTTAGTGACTTCACCAGCACACACACGACCATGTTGGTCCATTGTGATACCCACAGTCAGACTACTGACTGATCATTTGATCCCAACGGCAAATGATGATGAAAAGCGTATTAACTTTGCTTTCACTGGGATTCGAACCGGAGACCCCACCAACCGTAGGCTAACACTTAATTCTATACCTGTCAAAATTTCACAGCATTGAGCCTGGAAACCTTAAAACTATGTCGGGACATTCGTTCCCAAAACCTGGATCTTCCAAATGTCCATTCGTCCTAAGCACAAAAGCTATGCAATTAAAACCACAAAACAACGTTGCCTGTCCAATCGTAAACATATGCCATTCCCAAATGATTTGTCCGAAGTAATCGCCGCTGCCACTGATGCCGTTACCGAAATAAATTGCTTAACAAATCACACCAATTAAACAGAAAACAAATCCGACCAACATTTGCCGCAACAACCCAAGCCCTCATGCACGTTCAATTAAATCAACTGCCAAATGCAATTAGATGGCTCATCACTGAGAACAATTAAATCCCTAGTAATCTCCTCCCTGCAAGCGCAGTGCGGGTCGGATTAAAATCGAGCCTGGGAATTTCTCAAACCTGCTTCGACATTCAGTACGAGTACGTGACTCTGGCACATAAAGATCGTATGACGGGATACTAAAGCTTCTTAATGACCGTCGGACCGTTCCTTGCACTTGCAGGAAACAGAGAACGGGCGCCACTCTCACACACCCTCCCCATGCGCTCCCCATGCATTCACTGCCGTTGCGGCAGTAATGACAAACGGAGTCGTTGTTAGCAAGTAGGTTATCATCAATTCGGAACCACGCAGTTTTGCATTAAGCGAACCCCGATGACGGCGAGGCACTAAACTCGCAAGTCGTTAAAGCGTTTCACGTATCTGCTTTAGGGTGCATAACTCTCTCACTATCTGTGAATGCATAGATTTCCCACGACCCGGTTCCACGAACGTGGGCACATGTGGGGCGATGTCATTTGCACCGATTTCCGCAATAAAATCAGGAGATACGCACGACGGTTGAGTGGGTTTGATGGACACTTATCGCCTGGTTATAGATCGTTTGGGCGAAGGATTCGCGTTCTGTTGCAAATCGCCTGTCATAAACTGTGCTCGCAAATGGCAAAGGAAAGCTCCGCAAATTTCTCTTGAATTGTGGACGGGAGATATAGCAGTTTATGGGGATTATCTAATTTAATATCCACACTTTGTTGGTTCCATCTTCAACGTAAATGTTGATCCAAACATTCTCCTTTTTAACAAGTTCTTTGCAAGTAAAAATCTGCGTTTTGCAGCTGGTTGTTAAAACCGACAATCAGTGCAGACTTTACTTACGTTTTACAGTCAAGTTCCAGTTCCTCGGAACTATTGAATTTCTTGTTTTCATACAATGTCTTAGGAAATGGAATCTTAGATGTGGACACAGTTGTAGAGATTGCCCAGTGGGGAGGAGTATAGGTTTAGTCCTAGGCCAACCGGAACAAGAATAATTTCTTGGCTGGAATGTGAGAACATCTGAAAGAAATTGTTTCTAACTCGACTCAACTTGGGGACATCAAGAACAGACAACAGATATGACTATGCGTTACTTCAAGAGAACAATACTGGGCCAAATATTCCTTAGTTGAAAAGGACAGAGGTAGAGGTGCTTAAGCATCGCAGATGAAAGAAGACATGGCCTAGACAACTTAGAGGATCCATCGAAACCAAAAAGGAGAAGACTTAACACTGGCTGTCCCATATCATAGGCAGAACCATAAGGACGAAAGTCACCTTCGTGCAGTTTTGAATACTTGCGTCGACGTAACCGGTGTCCCACATTTAATGGAATAAAAGCAGAAAGTAATACACGGGTGCCTGCCTGATTTAACTTAACTAGAACAAATGCCCGGAGACCGCACGCTAAGAGGCCCGCTTCCTCAATATCATGCCCCATCAATAAGACGACCCTTCACTTATACACGGAAGAATCGAAGATGTTAACAGATGCAGGTAAGGGACGGATATTGAGCCATCCCAGGTGATCCTATGGATGGCGACTTAACTTCTACGACAGTATACATACAAAATGGCCTGCCACAGAGGGCAGTTGGTGCGAACACATTTTTTTTATTTTCCAACATTCGCTGCAGATCCTATAATCCATAGCATTTGCCGGAGATCCAATATGGAACAGGACAGTTTCGATGGTCAAAGTAATCAAAATCGTGCAACGTAACTTTAAAAACTCCTAGGAGAATGCGAGACTGTCTCGAGACATGATCACAAATCAGCCGCTGAGATGTACAATGAAGTACAATGAAGGTAGTGAAAGTAAGATCGGTCATTTTACTTTACTTCACTTAAAAAATTGCAAAAAAATGCAAAAAATTAAAGCGAA
Organism: Eristalis tenax; assembly: GCA_905231855.2. Classification (NCBI taxonomy): domain Eukaryota; kingdom Metazoa; phylum Arthropoda; class Insecta; order Diptera; family Syrphidae; genus Eristalis; species Eristalis tenax. The sequence goes on along the minus strand of HG993125.1, from coordinate 73,565,730 downwards.
CCATTTGGCATACCAGAGGACATACACTTGCATTTTAATTTTAGTGAAAAGTCTTTATTCCACAATCTGCAAAAGTGTTTATTTCCAAATCGCAGCTTTTGCGATTCTAATTGTTGGCATCCTTCCCCTGAATCTACACTCATCCGCACACACACAAATCCTCAGATCTGTTTACCTTGAATAACAACCTGCTATAAGAGATAATAACAGATTAAAAAAAAAAAACTATCGTTTTCGGAAGATACTCAGAAGAGTAAAGTGTGCATGAACTGCTACCTTTTGACGCTGACATTCAACAGCCTTGTTTCAAAGTACTCTCAAAGTACTTTCAAATCTATCAACTGGCTTCTTCTAGAAATTCTTCACACTTCATCTCCACTGGACATGAACCATGCCCTGTTCATGAACATGATGTGAAAAAATCTAGTGGAGTGAGAGAGAGAACGGCATTTAAGTTATTTCGTGAACAACTGTCAAAAATGCATGAATAACTGTAAAAGAGCCTCTGAAATTCGTTGATGGACTACGGGTCAATCAGCTATGAAGTTGGGCATTTCTATATAACTTCATTTCTGGTCGAAACCTACATCGTGTGCGAGATTCTTGATTTTACGGCATGGCACGAACTCTATTCAAATGTTGGAAATGATGACGTTTTCCTACATGTGCACGACTTTGTTTGAAAGGAGTAGGAAATATTGAGAGTAAAAGCAGAAATCTTAGTGTTTATTATTTTTTTGGCATTATTTGTTTAGTGAGTTCTGCTTCGTTGATTGGTGGTTGGTTGCCCGCTTTCTTATTATTAACGCTCTCGCAACCAACGTTGAAGTGAAGCGACATGACATATCTTCCTCAGGAAAAAAAATATCGCCGATGGATGCTCATTGTGTTATTTTCCAATATAATATCCTGAATAAATGAATTAAATTCGTCCATTTCAAATTCAAATATTGTTTTTCGTGCACCACTTTTTTATAAACGAAATTCAATTGTGGTGTAAGGTTAGACAACACATCTGTCAAATGCCGAAAACGTACCCTGAAAGACGTCTCAAAATAGAAAGATGGATGTTTTGACAAGCTTTCCACCACACCTTATTATCCTTCCACCATATATTGTAAATAATTCGACGAATTAGAAAACTTCAATTTTGACTTGATATCGCTTGTCTTAATGCGTCCTTAAGATAAATCACTTTAAATTAAATATCAGTCATTTCAAAAGGAAAACGTGAGGTTCATGGCGTTTTAAGACGGAAATCTATGGTTTAACAGTCCTTGGTAGGCATTACCGCGTAGAGTCTTCATTGGCAGGAATGACAATACAAGTATCAAAAGACCGACTTATATATATTGACATATATGTACATACCACTCTGCCCCAACGGCTTGGGTCTGAAGAGATTTTTCTCGAATTACGACCTCTATGTTTTCGAAAGGGAGAGATCGGATAAAATTTCCATTGGAGATTCCGATTCCGTCAGAATTCTACCTGGGCGAGAATTCTACCCGTTCGTCAAGTTGTGAGCTGCAATAATGGAGGGTAGAGATATCCAACTTTGGCCATTTTTACCCCTAGTCCACGCAGAAGCAAAATTCGAGAGTAGTGGTATTGCCGTGCATTTCACACATGCTTTTACACAAACCATGTATCCACCACGCAATGGCGGTCGATTCTTGGTTTTTAATGGGAAATGGCGGCAGATTGGTGAATTTTGTGGCAGATTACTGAATTTGATGCACGGAGGCTGTTAAAAAGACGATTCGTACTTTTAAGAGCATATTAAGGGCCGATGTTGAATGTGAACCACACCCAAACGTCGAGTTTTTTTCTGCATTTCATTTGACATTTCTCAATTTCAGACTAACTCAATTTGAACCATGGAAAGATACACAATCTGACTAAAAATAACTCCAAAAAATGATATTACTAACACTTTTGCTTTTAAACTCAATATTTACTACTCCATTCAAACATAGTCGTGCACATATAGGAAAACGTCAAATCTCATGTCCAACTTTTGGACAGAGCTGATGCCATGCCGTAAAATCATGGACATGGATTTTTGTGCCTATACTAGATTTCTTCACATCATGTTGGGTGGCATGGTTGGGTTCCAGTGGAGACGACGCGTAATTATTGGGACATTTTTGCAAAGTAATCTCGTTTTTAAGATGTGCGAATTTGTTTCCGTCTTTAAGACTCGGGGCCTCTGTAGAACTGTCCAGCAAACCTTATTATCCTTCTTTAACTTCCTTCTGCTCATATTTACTGTAACTCCTGTCATTTGACAATAAAATTGGTCGACAAAGGAATGTCAGAGATTTTATTGAGACGTTTCACTTGTCATTATCAACACCGCGAATATCAGCAGATCCTGCGAAGACTTCGAAAACACTGCACTGAAGTACGGACCAAGTTAGACAAGACACGCTGCTGTCTTCATTCCAAAAGTCGCCAATTCTTCTCAGTCTCACCAGACTTTAACCGGTATTTCGTCGAAAATGCATCCACTGCAGAAAGTACAACAGAAAAAAAAAACAACACAAAAGCACGTCCACTCCATAACTTCTGTATCTCGTTATCTACCAAATATGGCTGCGAATCGATATTTTATGGCAGCAATCAGATTATGATATAGCCATAGCCATAACCATTATGATTGGTCATTACGAGGCACGGCAAAACGCGTTCGCGGTCTGTCACAGTCAACTTTATGCACATCGACACTGCCTCACCTGCCGCTGCTGCTGCTGGTGAGGTTGCCGCTGCTGTCTGCTCAAATAGCTGCTGGCTATTCACGCACTCACCACGTTGAGCCTACTTTATGTGACAAGTCGAAGTGGAACTCAGCGTTTGCGGCAGCAGCAGATGGGTGTTCGTAAAGAGAAAAGAAAAACAGAACCGATAGATCCCCCGACGGTGGCGTGTACTTTATTGCAACATAAAATGTAGCTTTAATCGTGTTGAGACACAATGTTGGCATGCAAACTTAGACGAACACGAAGGCGAAGATTTTTTCCCACTAACTGCGGATGGTGTCACGCGGGGTTAATAGCTTGGAGGACACTGATTGAAGGAGATTCTTTGGCACCGGGTTCAAGACCGGCGACACTCCCATTCGCATATGTTGCAATTCCATGCAATTTGAATACTGCAAGACCTCCGCTCGAACCTCCACGAATGTCGTAAAAAATGACAAGTCGACGAGCAGCGGAGGTTCTGAGTCCCATCGCGAATGTGCGCGTTGTGCTCGTAAAGGAAATGAACGGGAAGTGTTTTCTAGATTAGCCGAGAATCACAGACCGAAAAACAGCTCTGTGGCAGTTCTTATCGGGAAAGGGAGCACCGAGCAAGGAAAGGGATAATAAAACTTTGTCTACCCACATGCGGGACGGCACTGACACCTCTTCCATCTGGATTTGGATTTTCTTTCTGAAATTGAATTCACTGTCGTTAGACAGTTGAATGGCAATCGAAATTGGGATTGGGGCAGTCAAGACGAGCTCTCGTAATCGCAAACACTTTTCAACAGTTTTGACAATTTCGGGAGAGAATGGCGTTCTTGTTCGTTCGAGATGTCGATGGTCTCATGTGCGTTGAGTTCTATAGGTTCTCAGTGATTGGCTATGCAAATTGTTTTCGTTAAACCAGTACTTTGTTGCAGTCACGATTTTAACAAGTCAAAAATAATGGACTGTCTGAGGTCCTTGCATGGCGCCTTTACCAGTTTCTCATCCCCGCGCGAATAATGGATGCCTGTAATCTTGTGCTGAAGAAATATGATCTTCTCTTAAGGACACATAAATAAGAATGATCATCGCCCCTTAAATATGCAGCTCTTATTCTCTTGTATCTTATGTTCTTTTTTTTTGCCTTTGGGGACAATGGAAAAACGCTAATGCGCACGTGGAGCAGGCACGTTCTGTTCCAAGCACTGTGGGACTCACACGCACCTGGGCCATTATTCTTCTTGACACCTTCCACTCCGGAACCGCTTTCGCATTACTTCAGAGTGGTGTCGTTTTCATACCCCTACGGGGACCGGCTTTTTCATTTTATCTACTGTCACGGGTTTAAGGTAAGGCTTTGATCTTTTTTCTCTGCTCATTTAGGGTATTAAATCTTCTTGCTCTCTCTTCTTGGTCCTTAGTACAGTCTCAACAAAAGTGCAGATCTTATCCCAATTAGAGGGATTCGCTGGCATCTTATGGCTGTCTCTGTACAGCCCGCCGCTGTCATCTTATGGTTGTCTCTGTACAGCCCACCTGCTGCAAATAAAGAAGGTATGGTAGGCGTCGCCGTATTGGCAGACTGCGCTGTATTTGTTCCCCATTCTACAGAGATACCGGTTAAAACATCCATGTCCGGTTAAGAATTGGGGGATGTAGTAATTTAGCTCACGGTGTTTCCGCTCCGTCCGTATGTCCTTATCAAACTCGCGGTCCATCTTCCACTTGTCTCGCTGTTTCACCTCCTTTGCCAGCTTTCCTTAGTGCGCGAACTTTGCTGCCGCCACTGCCGCTGTTGTCGTGGCGTACTGTCTTTCTGCTGCTAGCCAATATATATTGGTCGCAACCACGAGTACAGCTGGTTCGGATACTGTGCGGCAAGAGGTAATGGCACGAAGCGCTGCTCTTCGCTGTACTGCAGCCATTTGCCTGCTGTGCTTCTCCACGTTGAGTGCCTCTGCCCAAATTTCACAGCCATACAGGAGAATGAGTGAGTGATGGTATTCGCCATTGATCGATATTCGCCATAATTCTGCTACTTTCTGTTTTACCTTCACCGCGCGTTCTGATACTGATTTAATTTGGTTCCAGTATGTGAGCTTGCAGTCTAGGGTCATACCCAGATGCCTTACTGCGATTTTGCTGGTGATCCTCTCTGTGCCTACTTGGAACTCGACGTGGATCGGAATTCGTCTCCTGGTGAGCAGAATTATATCGGTCTTTTCTGCAAGGTTAAGGCCATGGTCCCTCATCCACTCATGTACTCTTCTCATGACCTGGTTGAGCTTACGTTGTGCTTCTTCTATATCTCTTGCCGTGATTACCGCGCCTAAGTATCTTATGTAGGTCCATCCAATACGAGCCCTCTGTAGCATATTCTTCCAAACCAATTCCTCTAGTCAATGAAAGTAGCCCGTGCTCTAATGGCATAGTCACAGAACTAGTATAAAAAATTATGACTAGCATCCGAAATCAGAAAATAATGCACTTGACGTGTGAACGGCTTTAACATCACTTCGTGAATAACAGTCTAAAAGTCAAACGCAAATTTGTCAATATGCAAGGGGGCGATCAGCTGTGAAGTTGGCCACCTCTATAGCCCTTTTTTCTGCTTAATAGTTCAAGCAAATGTACATACAATGTATGTCCGATTTTTGCATCGAATGATAGCATGAACTGTTGCAAAAATCGAACAGATATTTAAAACACTTTAACAAGGCTTACGCAATATACCACTTTATGTATAGACGAAATATCCTGAATGGAGAACCAGGTTAATGTTTTAAATAAAAATGGGTCTTTTTGCTCTGCCCACTGAAAGCATCTGGTAAGCATTTTACTGCGGTTCGAATTTAGCTTTCGGTTGTATATCAATAACCAATTCCATCTCCGCACTATCATCGGGATCTTCTCCTTCCTCTCGGTCTTCTACGTCTTGCACATTTTCGGAGATACATTCAGAGATGTCGTCGCTGCCAAAGCTATGGTTTGGAAACATTTGTTTAAAAATTGTTCTAATTTCATAACTTTCTGACAAAATTTGATCCCGAATTAAAAGCAAGGAAACACAGTATCCTTCCTCTCAATGTTCAGGTGTTCTGATAACTTTTTTCCAATATTTAGCGATTGTAGTCGCCTTAAACTCCTTCCATGTGTTTGCCAAGAAACAGATGGCATGAACAGATTTTCAGTTTTTCTTCATATTTATGCGAAGAAACAAGTTGGCTCAACACACTTCTTAGTTCGGATCTTTGGCTTTTCCGATCATAAATGGTTTCAGTTTATGTTAACCAGTTGAGTTTGTGCCCGCCATGAATGGTCTTTTCAAATACAAAACGAAAGAACGTGGTGCGATGTCCGGATACGCTGAGACTGAATGGCGATTTTTGAATGTTGAGCGGCATGGGTGTTGTGGGGCGGTACATGACTTGACCAGAAATTCAGACAACTTATCTCCGAAATTACAAAACAATGACGGCCAAGTTAACAAAACAGACAACTCCTTTATGGGGTCAAAAATAAGGTGTGAATAACGGCGAAGATTTTCATGTCAAATCGTCCAATTAATGCTACGACCAACTATGTAAGTCAAGGAGAACAATGTGACTTAGAACAAGTAAAGAACAGGCCTCTTGGCAGAACAATGCGGCGAAGTCTTAACATCTCATCATAATTCATATTCCGTTATATCCACATGACGATGGGATAAGATTCTCCGATTTTTGATCAGCTCCATGGGCAGCTTTGAATCTCCCTCTTCTTTCAAATCATAAGTTAATGAGTGTCCTTGAGGGCAATTCAGTCACCTCTCGATCCTCAATTCCCAACGCATGGCTGTTGCATCCTTAGTCTAGACAGGTTTCCCAGGAGCAAGGCAAGAAATCCGCGCGAAATCAATCTTTCATTAAAACGCTGGTCGGGATGGTCGGTAGGTCACTCCATTTCACCGATCTTCACAATATAAGAGGGGGGTTCAAACAAATTCAATTCTTTGCTTAGCTGTCTTCGTTCTAGGTGCAGACATTTCTTTTAAGTGTACTGATGTTTTAACTTTAAGGTGCTTCCAGAAATTCGTCCGCATAATAAACTCGCATAAAAGACCAAAGAACAAGGACTGACGACACTATGTCCAGAGTCTAGACTAGATTTACGATGTCGTCAACAGTTCTCTCTTGGTGACATGCAATTTTTTTGAATGAAGGTGTATATTTTAAGTCGCAATTTCAAAGTTGCGAAAATCGATTTGTTGCAAAAATCGGAAATAGGTGAACCCGTCACATTGACTGCAAATATCGAGTGTTGCAGAAATCGAAGTTGCAAAAATCAAGAGTGTACTGTAGTTATTTTTACGAATATTTTACATATTTTCCCTTTTTACTGACCTAGGCTACATCAGGCGAATAGTTCACAAAGGACCACGCACCCCCAAAAGCAGTACGTCAAGACCAGATTGGACAATGGTTTGATAAAAAAAAAATCCAGATGCAAGTTGTCGAAGTGTGGCGGATTTTCCCGTGAAATCACTTTCCGTGAAAAATTCGGGGTAGCGTATGCTACACGAAAATAAAGAACCTTCTATCGACCACAACATGGGTAATCGTACAAGAGATTTTGGTACCTTACCTCAGTGTTGCCTATGGGCAACAATCCTCATTTTTCTGATATTTTTAATAAATATTAAATATATACAAAAGAAAAAATATACGTGTACATTTTTTTTATTTGTCTGTTCTTATGTAGAATCCAAAAAATCAAATAAATTCGAGTTCATGAGTGATAGGAGGGAGCAATAGGAAAACGACAAATTCTTACTTCTCTGTGGTTACTAATTAAGTACAAAACTCTCCACTCCTTGACGTACAAGTACTCATTCTTTTGAAGAAACATTTCATTACGTTGTCGTCCAACTACGCTTGCTACTCAAGGAGATTTCGGATTCTCATATTTGGAAGGACAGAAATTGTTGTTGAAGCATTGACATAGACTATGTCTTTAGGATGGTCTGAGAGTAAAAGTCTATATCCTGGGTTCTTGGCCCTAGATGAGGTCTAGATTCGTCACACTTGTAGGAAATTTCTGACGCTATAGAACCAATATTGTATTCCACCTGTTTCCATGTCCACATCTTTTCCCTCATGTAGTTTAACATAATTTTTGAAAAGAAATAGTCCATCAACGCCGCTTTCTCAAAGATCTGACTGTTTCTCACTTTGTGTGTTATTAGGCTCTTCAGCTTATAGTCTTCGATTTATGTCACTGATGCAGGGACAATAGTTCTGAAGACAAGGTCAAACAAAGCTGCTGGTGCGAACTGACTTTTAAAAAAAAAATCCCAGTCCTGGTCTAGGTCGCAGTTGGATGCTAAATCGCGACAGCTGATGAAGAAACTGTTGGCCTTTCCACGTGTAAGAATATCCGTGCGTATGGTTGTGAAAATACGCAGATGTAGGCCGGCTTCTACGGATTCAACGTCTCATATGGCTAGGCCATGTAGAATGGATGGACGGTTCGAAGAGTCTTCAACTCCTCCCCATTAGAAGACGCCCACTCATGCGATGGAGCACATATAGAGCCTTCTCCTCCACAACCCAACCTGGCGTGCGTAATTGGACGCAGGCTTATTGGTTGGGCCCGAACTGTATGTAGGAGGAAGGGTCCATGGCATGGACAGCTTAGCTTCAGTGTGAAGAGTCTTCGATTTCGTCAATGGTACATAGCTACTGGCGACTCTCATGTTCCAAAAGGTGCGAGTAAGTGAAGCCTTCTTCCCCTCAACTAACTTGAACTAGCTAGCCATACATCGCGTCAGTTCGACAAAAGTATTGCGGCCCAGGTACGCCCACGACTGTCTCTACCATTGCCAGTATAAAGTAAGTAAAATATCAGCGGATATATGCATAGTCTTCCAGCTTCAGTTCTTGTGTCAACTGAACCTTGTAATCTTGAAGAGGTCTGCGAAATTTCAGTGTTGATGTGAGTAAGGTCCAGAAATGCCAGCCACACTCGCTGTTATAGAAGTCATAATTTCAGCTGACCTTGCACAGCTTTTTTGTAAATTTTCACTATTTTATCAAGTTGATCGACTGTGGCGGTGTGATAGTTGCGTCAACACGCAACTGTTGCGAGCAACTTACAACAACTCCCATTGTTGGAACACCCTCTAGGGAGGCTCGGCATTCAACAAATCAACCAACTGACCGTGGGAACTCTGATGGTTGAGTTAATACGAAGAGACTCTAAGAAAAATCTCTGTCTCTAACAAAATACAGAGTCCCAATGCATTACTTGTTAATTGTTGGAAAGTCACTTGCATCAGTTTGCTTACAAACAAGATTACGCGCTGCGTACAGACGATATTTTTGGTTTTTTTTTAACCCAAATTTTATTAGAAGCATGCTTAGAATGGTTGCACTTATCAATGGAACCCATTTAAATTTGGGTTCCTGTGGAGGGGGACTGATTTGAATTTGAAGTCATTTCTGACTGCCGATGACTATATCACGATAGTCATTTGTAAACAATGCTCACTATTTCGTTATTGCGCCGCTCATTGTTATCATAAGATAACATTACACAAGTATGTCTTATGCCTGCCTACAACCAGCATGTTTATCTACGACAACAGACTGAAACTCGATACGCTGGACACTTGTCTCATCCACCAACCCCGGCCAATGTGTCTGAAAAGCGAACAACACATTGAAAGTACAGTTCACCGGTTGCAGGACTTCTTTTTCACTCGAATGATTTTCATGGCTTAACTCGCTTGTCGCTAAGGACCGGAGGCCGTACTCGTGCATAGTGCACATGTTGAGCATCTGTGTGTTTTTTAGAATTTCCAAACTTTGCCAAAAATTATCTGAAGCTACTTCTTGAATTGCTCTAAGCAATTAAAAATACTTAGCAAATTTAGCATAATTTAATACGATTACATCCAACGAAAATGCAAATTGCCTTGCAACTAGTGCAGATAAAAGTTGTTTGGCTGGGTCACAGGGCTTCTCTGATGTATACTCCACACCCCTACTGCCATCCTAAGCAGGCATATTCTGAACTTACTTTTCAACTGAAAACTAAGAGAGGATTTATAAGAAGACACACGATATAAATGTGCACAATTTGAAATCGTTTTTGTCACTCAACCCTATTGCGAGTGCTCTTGTGTGCCCCTATCGCGAGTGCCTTATTGCGAGGTACTTATCATAAAATTGCACTCGTTGGTATTGCGATTGTCAATTATCAATGGACAATTGATCGTGATCAATATGTGCATTGTGAATGGAGCTAAAGTGGTATTGTCAATGTCAACTGAAATGAATTTTTTAATTTTAGTGAGTCACATTTTTGAGGACGATAGAGCAAGCCGCTACAAAGGAAAATGTAAATATTTGTACAAACAACATTTATGATTCGAGGGCAGAACGATTGGATTGGTTCAACTGATAGTGGAAAACGAGAACACCGCAAAAGGAGTTCGCCCAAAGAGCAAGCTAAAGTGAGAACGTTTTTGGCTTTTGGCAGTTTAGGTCGACGCTGAAAACGCTGGTTTTGATGAACGATTTTTTCCCAAAATTTTGATTGCAGAATTACGTATGTACTTACATACTTTGATGAACCACAAAACACAAATGAAATTTTCAAATATCCTGTCACATTGCCAAATATCATGTCTCAGCAAACAATTTATTTATTTATTTAGTATCAATGGACTGGTTTAACTTGGTTTAATTAAGAGTAAGTTTTTGACAATATTCTTAAAACAGTCCTTATTCATTGAACTGTCAACTTCAGATGAGATAGAATTATATAATTTAAGAGAACGACTAATAGGATTATTTTGGCCATAGTAAGTACGATGAGTGGAACGATAGAAAATCGTCTCTTTTTCTTAGATATTAGTCTGGTACATACCAGGCAAATAATACGCATTGAACTTCTCTTCTGTTTTTAAGAGTTTTTAAACCTAAAAGGGCACATCTTGCCGAATTTTCGCGTAACCCATCAGACCATCGTAGCAGAAGCAAAACGCGTGAACCTGTTTTCTATTTATTGTATTTTCAAAAAAGGTGGTACAAATCACACATGAGTATTAAAATATAGGAAGCACCAGTGATAAAAAAAATTGAAAAAATGTTTGATTGGATTTAAATGACTTAGGGTATAAGGGTCCTAAAAAATGCCTGAAGTTCTTTTAAGGAAACATAACATAGAGTTTGCTTTGTATATAGTAAAGTCAATGTGTGTTTTGAATCGAGTGAGTTTTGAATCGAAGTAAACACCAAGATCCTTTTTTTCTCTTGCTTTTATCAGTGGTCCATTCTCGATTTTATATGAAAAAATCAACGGCGACAACTTCCTATAATTCCACTAAACGTTTTGCACTTCGATATATTAAGCTCAATTTATAAATGAATCAATATAGTTTTGAAATTTAAAACAGTCATAGGTAGATGAAATTTAACAATTGCCACATATTATATAAAATGATAACATACAGCAACGGTGAGTTAGCGCGGTCGATCTTTGACATATTTAGTAGGATACACGTGAATGATTTGCGTAAGCCGGAATGGAACAGTCGTGCGTTGAAATTTTCAGACCGTAATATCGTAAGCCCGAGCACAAACTTCTAAGTCAGAAATGAAGTATGGAAGAGATGACCAACTTCTACCTCTCTTGCCCCTTAAAATGTTTGACAACCATTTTTTATATCGTTTTCTAAAGCCAAAAGTGACCAATCAGATCAGAGAACGCATTTACGTTATTTCGTGAATAACTGTCGAAAAGCCTCTGAAATTCGTCGATGGAGTAAAGGCCAATCAGCTGTGAAGTTGGGCATCTCTATAATACTTTATTTCTGTTCTAACTAGATCTCTCCTCGGAAGGGGCTTTTTCAATTTTTTTCAAAATTATTTCTCAGTTTGAATTTTTGGAAGACTGAGAAAATTATTTGAGCAAGTAATTAATTTTTTTCTATGGATTTTATTTACAGCTATTTCATAACGCGAGCGTTTTTATCAATATGGAAAACTGAGCCTGACGCCTGCCGCTCAGTCTGCGGCAATGTCTGACACAATATTCTCGTAAGATCGGTAAAAAGCGTAGCAACACCTATGGAAGACCGACCACGAGAACGCGCCTCTGCGTTTATGTCTTTCTACAATACCAAAACTTTTTTGCTTAACGAATTTTATTAAATGACACTCGCAATAGGGAGTTCTGTATTCGCCTTTGCTATAACATGCAACTCAACAGTAGATTCCTAGTGCCATTTTCGTCAGACTTTAGGCAAATATATAATATTGGTGGCGCTACAGGCCATGGCCCACCTTCTCAGCAAATACTCGTGTTACGAGTGGAAGGGACCTACCTTTTTATGCCGACTTCGAACGGACAAGTTTGAGAAGCTTTTTCTAGACAGCTATACACTTTTAGCATTGTCAGTGATTCGAGAGAGGTGTTACCGTGAAAAGCATTCTCCTCGTACCGGTAATCAAACCGGGGCTGCGTAGGTTCAAGTGCGTAGTTGACGACGCACCAAACCACAACGCCACGGCCGCCACATTTTAGTATCATTTTTTCTAGTATCATATTCAAAAGTAGTAGTTGTTTATTTCGTGCGTACGGTTTTCCTGTATGGTATCTCTGTGCAAGCCGGAGCAAATTAATCCTAACATTATAAAAATGTTGTATAGTACCTACATGTTGTATAGTAGAAAGAAAATAAATCTGATCTTAATCTAATCAAACAAAAATATGTTATTTTGTCACGCATTTTGCAAAGATTTGATTTATTATGCATATCTTTTCTTCTGAAACATCGTTTGATGTGTTATTGAGAGAAATAATATATGAGATAAATTATTTTTCAGGAAAAACGGAAAAAAAAACTTGAATATAAAAAAAGAAAAAATGATAGTAATTCCTGAGTTGGAAGCAAAGTGCAAGTAAATAATACGAATATAATTGAAAAAGAAATTAAATGAATTAATAAATATATGTAAAGTCGAACTTCTCTGAGTCGAATTTCAAGGACCAGAAAAAATGTTCGATTTATAGAAAATACGCAAAATGTACGTAAATAAAATTATTCAATTTACTTTAAAGAATTCTGTAATTTTGTTTTGGGTTTTCGACGACCATTTCGCCTTTTCTAAATGACAGACCGTATGTCCTTCTTACGCCTCTGAGAACACGTAGTTCAGGGAGTAAATCTAGGAATTTACTCCCTAAATTACGAAAATTCGAGTTATGGTCCAAATATCTCTGCGAGAAGTTCGTCCGTAAACATAAATAAATAAATAAATAGTAAAGAAACACATAATATAGAAATAAGTAAATAAATACGATAAGGAATAATATATAGATAAACAAATAATATAAAATAAATAGCTTTACCGTTAACACAAGCGAGCAATAAGAACAAAAATAACAATGATCTTCAACTATTTAGTTAAGCGACACATTTTTACATTGTTCACGAGTTGGTTCTCGGCAAAATCAGAGCGAACAAGAAAGCGCTGGTTACGTTTCCGAATTCTTTGAAAGATTAGTTCAACATTCGCTTTTTTGTGAATGTCCGGGGTATAAAATTGTGAGACCTGTAATTTCTTAATGTGAGAATAATTTTATTTTCAATTGAGTTCCGACTTTCTGTTAATGAACGGATATAATATCCCAGTTGCAATGGATACTCTTTTAAAGCTTTCGTTATGAGGGAACCAAAGATAAGTTTTGTGTCTAGATGCATTCTTAAGTACTTGACCGAAGTTGAGCTGATAATATTCAAAAAGTTTATATTGAGCTACATTTGTAAAGAAGTTTGTCATTAGGCAAAGCACCAAAAAGGGAGCTATGAGGCCATAGTCCACAGTGAAATTGTATACAGACGAATCTAGAACTAATGAAGGATCAGGGGCTACTTCGAATCCAACGCACCAGCATTTTTTAATCAGAAAGCTATGCCATAGACAGATGTGTTCAAATCAACAGAAACTATATACTATACCAGTAAGAACGCCTCAGAAGCTTAAAGAATGCCATTCAGGGAATGCCATAAAGGCAATGAAAATGACGAATCTCTAGCTAAGAAAGCAGCATCAGACCTTTCACAGACCCCGAACAATTCTCCGCTGTAGGAGACCTCAGAGATGAATGAAGGAACTGGACAGAAGCTTGGGACAATGCTCATGGAATGAAACTGACCAAGAAATGCTTGGGTCACTATAAGCAAAAGAGGCTTGAGGCATGACCAAGAGCCTGAGCAAGACCAACCTCTGGATCCTAACAGGCTTCCTAACAGGGCATTGCAGACTGGGCGCGCACCTAAGGGAACTATGGGTATCAGAAGAAGAGCTCTGTTCTGGGATTTTATGAAGCACTAGCCCGAAAGAGATATCAGGGCCAGCACCTGCTATCAGTAGAACCATCTCTCACAAACTGGCTTGGAGAGAATAAATCTCTTCCACGTTTGCGTGTATGTGTGTATGTGTGAACGGAACTCGTAAGAGAGCAAAGGTATCAAAAGAAGGCACAGGATCTAAAGGAAGCGCTGCTCTATACCCCACACAAATAATATGTGATAATTATTGACAATCAGGCTTCTCTTTTCCTGATTAGAAAGACTGCCTGAGTTTTGGAAGCATTTATTTGAATTTTGCAGTCGCTTAAGTATTCCACAAATTTATTTAAGGCAGATTGCAGGTTAGTTATGTACCGAGTGCATCTGATAATCGAATGCATGTATCGTGAATTTTGCAATTACTTATCCATGAAAAGTCAGACAGCTGTGTACCGGAGGGTACCAGGAGCGGGTACCAAGCCCTGGAGTCTTCAGTACTGTCTAAAAGAAATAACCTATCAGAAAATTAAGGCGTCCCTGATCTGGAAAGACGAAAAATGCTTCTCTTTTTCACAGGCGAAGAAATTTAATTTGTCAAAATTGAAAAAATTAAACATTCTTTGCTGTTCATCTTTCTCTTTGTCTATTAAACATTCTTTGCATCATGTTAAGAAGCAGTCTTTTCTAGTTGGATAGCGGTATTCTACGCTCAACCGAAGTTTTGGAACATTGACACTGCGATGCTGGGCGGTTTCATAGAGTGAATTCATGACCTAGACACTCTTATCCAGTCAGAACCATTGGCATTGACTGCCTAAAACTTGTCTCATTTCATTTCAAGGTTTCAACGCGTCAAGCAGGGTATGCCCTCTATGAGTAAGAACATACAAAATTAACAAAATTTACCACGAACCAGAGACAATCCCCACCAACAGAGACTTAAAAGAAACACACCATTAACTAACTAATTTCCTTTGAAAAACACATTTAATGGCTCAAAACTTCGTAAACATCAATCGCGTCAATTGATCCGATACATTTTGTGCTGCGATTCCCTCGTCGAGGAGTTTTCTTTTGGTATTTATCTCGCCTAACCCCACTGGCCACACATTGTGCCAATTTCCATCACCCGGCTGCCAATGAACACACCTCTCTCCACCGCCAGCAGCCAAAAAAGACGCTCCGCTTGTACCCGGTTCCCCCAAAATCGCACTCGCTGAACGCAATAAATCCTAAAAATAATCTCCCGCTGCATCCATTCCACGCAAATCCGTTCACAAGTGCTTCATACCCCGAACACGGAGTGCAGCAGCAGAAGCAGAAGCAAAAGTGGAAAACAACTCGCAGATTAGATACGAAAAAAATTACTACATTGGCTTCATCTCGAACGACACACTTTCAGTCATAAATCGTAATTGGATGTGCAAGCCACCGACGACGACGTTGTGGACGGGGGTAGGAGGCAGAGTCACTGAAAAGGAACGCCAACCGAATGGATACGAATCCGACTCAAAACTTAATCCTGAGAGCAATTCAAATACAATTATGTCATCACCTCTGGAACAAATCTTCCGCGGTGGGCATGTCACCGCCAGCGACAACGCGGACGAGCATTCATCCATCAAAAGACTTCTCACGGTAGGGCTAACACCCCGGTGACCCAGATCTGTCCCCCCTTTAGGGTTGCGAACCCCTACAAAGAATGCTGCAACATGGCTCGGTATCTTTTGAGCACATCGGGCCTTAGTTATGACACGAGCTGTCGCACCAGTCTGGCGGCAGAGAGGTGGGTTAATTGCGAAAATTGCTCGTGCTGCTGCCAGCCGGAGGAGTGCACTCCGAGGCACGGACAAGCACAAGCAACTACAGGATCTGAGGCGACTTACCTGCACTGAAGGAGCACACCAGCAGCAGGAGGGCGCCAAAAATGTATCCGTTCATCGACATGATGGTATCCTTGCTCACAGTTTTCGCTTTAATTACACACTTTTTACGAACTGCAATAGAGAACAGAGGTCCTCGGGGCTTGTGAATAATTTTTCAATTCAAATTAGAACTCCCGCTCGAATAGGTTCCACCAACACTGAACACTCCGGAATCCCGACTGGTTGCGTGAGACGATATCAAGTGGCAATGATGGTTCAACGAACAACCGGACAACGTAAAGCGTACAGCGAACAACGAACAACGTACAAAAGTCTCAACGTCTCGTAGTAAACTGATCGAAAGTATCTCGAACGCGAAAGTGTACTCGACGCCACGGCGAGTTGCGGCGAAAACTGTTGTCGTGTGTTGTCGTCGAGGCTTCAATCCGAGCGAGTGGATGTGAATGAATGCACACTGGAGTGGGGTGGTTTATGGCGGCGATGGTGGTGTTTATTGACTGCTCGAAGACGTCGTCATCCCTTCCCTTCGGGACTCTTTATTGTGCTGCGACTTATGGGGGCGATTTCGCTGTTTTCAGTTGTGTGCCACGCTTGGAACAATGAACCTTCGTGTTTAGACACAATGGGGCATGTTGCGAAGGTTGTTGTGTGCTGCGGCGGCTCTCGTTTGATAGAGTAGTCAACATGCAATTAGACGGGGAAGCAATTAATGCGGTTAAGAGGGAAACGGAAAGTTATTTTGAAGGCTCTGCGAGATGGTTGAGTGCGATGTGGATCGAAGGGGATAAGGAACCCCCATCAAACTTTGAACATTTTCCAGTGCATTGAACTGCAGGTCATTAGGGATGGCAATGAACTTTGTAACCCAATATTATCGATAGGCCGAGTGGCGGAATTCGATAAGAGAAATTAATTACTTCTTTTTCTTTGTGCGGCGTTACAGGCCGGAGTGGGTCTGGGCATCAACCAAACGTCGAGTACTCCTTGCAAATGTACCACGTCTTAGCTGAGGAGTCGTTCCCGCATAAAATGAAAATCTAATAAGTGGCTGTTTTCGCAATGGCCTCATCGAAGGCAGCATGAAACGAGTCAAGCCAGGTCTTGAAGTCGGTGAGAGTTACTTTAAATTTCGCGTATCATGCTGCGAAGTGTTTCGTCGAAAGCCTCCGGTTTTTTTCAAGAAAATTCGAAATCAATCTGGGACATTTTCCACACTTTATAAATTAAAATTGGTTGTTTCAGAGGATAATCATATCGAAGCACTGGAACTAACAAAAACGGGATGATCTAAAGCAACATGTATAGTACTCGTACATACAACAACCACAACGATGAAGTTTTTTTCAGTGAGCTACACGATCAGAACGATAGAATGCATGCTCGGCCATCACATTAAACTTAAAGTGTGCTCCAGCCGCTATTCAACCTCAAAGGTCCGGGCATTGGGATTTCAGTCATTAAGACCATGTTTTCCTTCTCCTTCTCGATCAAGGACGCTCGGATTTACAGCCCTCTTAGCTCGACCATTGATGTTCCTGCGCTTTTTCCGAGTTAGTGTTGTCGACAGATGTTTGCTTTTCGGAATAAATTCAAATCTTTGTACCGAGCTTAGAGCTTACCCTCATGTCTTCTCCTTTATTTACTTTTCCCACAGGCTTGACCAAATAACCAACGCAATTGTTTACCCAAAGACACCGAGAGTCAGCTCGACCGTCCAGCATTTTGGCTCCCTATACTGCATTGGCAGAGTAAGAGTTTTGTAAGGTGTGATTTTTGTTCTTTGAGGGGACCGTTTCCAATTTGATACAATTCAATTGTCACTATATAATAAAGCGCTCTGTATGTCCAACCTATACCGAATGAAAAACAATCATTGGAAGTTATCGGGTCCCTTGACGCAGTGCGTTGGTGCGTTGCACACGCTTTTGGGAAATTCTGTGTTCAAATCTGGCCGATGCTATTATTTGTTTCTTTTGTCTAGGCAAAACCACTTCTTTTGTTTTGTTTTGTATGAATTTTGTATATTCCAATGAATATAATAAAATTCATACATTGATCAGACGTTCACGTAATGCTGAACTTTCCTGTGGGATTGGTCAAGCTGGGTCGATTTTGAAACAGATCTGTAGTCAGAAAGGCCGAGCTGGGTGTCAAATCTGAAGTTATCGGTTTTCGACTCAGTATTTATTCCAACCCTCACTTATGGTCATGAAATTTGGGCAATGACGAAAGATTGCAAATACAAGCCGCTGGGATGAGATTTTTCCGTTCTGTTGTGGGAATTAATCGCCGGGAAAGGGTGAGGAACAACAACATTGAGGAGCTGCTTCTTCGAACGGAGAGGGCTATGCTTCGGTGGATTGGTCCCCTCCATATCGACTTCCCAGTCTCTTTCCCGGTCTCTGAATGTTATTCCATGAGAGAGGCGGCCGCTTAGCAGATCCAAGACGAGGTGGTGGAACCAAGTCCAAAAACTCGCCTGTTAGAGTCGATGACGGAGGATCAAGTTTCTCTCGTGCGTGGTTTACTCCATCGACCACTTTAGTGGAGCATGCTGGTCAGATGATGATGATGACGAGCAAAATATACATATGGCAGAAACTCATAATATTAAAGAATAAGTTGGTGGCATTTCATATTTAAATAGAGCCGAATGCCACTTCAAAGGGCATAGAGTTTTAGGCGGGGTGACCCCACGGAAGCACCTTCATAGAGAATAAAGTACTAGGTTCGTTCATAGAAAATGCGCGTTTCATAAACGCTACAGGTATTGAAATTGCCCTGCTCGACGGTGGGAGTTTATAAAATAGCCGACGCAGTGGTACGGAATAAGGGTACAGGTAACATGTTACAGAAGTTTCAGACTCCATGGCAAACGTTTTTGACTTTTTAAAGCAATATAAGTGACTAACAGAAAGGATTTTTTGGTTACAGAACAGAGTAAAGCATGGACATCTACAAGGTTTATGACAAATTTTTCTTTAAATATATTTCTGCAAAGTCAGCAGCGGTTGTATTTTATTTACGTAGATACCTCCTGGGGCTGATGCTAGGTCTACCGGCTAAGCTTTTCAAGGCGACAGGCGATGATTTGGTAAGGATCATGCACCAACTCATCTGTAAAATATGGTCGGAGGAAAGCATGCCCGATGAATGGAACCTCAGTATTGTTTGCCCAATACACAAAAAAGGAGACCCTCTGAATTGCGGAAACTATGGAGACTAGAATCTGCCGTGTTGTGTGAACGCCTAAAGCCGTTCGTCAACAACCTGGTCGGTCCATAGCAGTGTGGTTTTAGGCCAGGAAAATCCACCATCGATCAAATAAACCCATTAACAATCGATATCCATCACCATTCCATCAACCATCACGATTTCAAGGCCGCGTATGACAGCATTTATAGCGACGAGCTATACAGAGCAATGTCCAGTTTTGGCATCCCTAACAAACTCGTCCGTTTGTGTAGAATTACGCTGGAGAATGCACGCTGCTCCATCAAGGTCGGTTAAGATTTAACCGAGACCTTTGATGTCAAAAATGGATTCAGACCAGGCAGAGCGCTGTCATCGACTTCTTCAACATCATCCTTGAAAGAATTGTTCAAAACTCGCGCGCCAACACCGGAGGAACAGTCTTTCAGAAGTCCGTCCAACTACTCGCATATGCCGACGATATTGATTTTATCGGAAGAACTCAGCGTGATGTCAATGGCTCCTTTGTGAGTATTGCGACGGAAGCCGCGAAAATGAGTTTAACGGTAAATGAGAGCAAGACTGAGTATATGCTGTCAACGAGAAAGGACTCCCAACACCGACGTCTCGGACATAACGTCACGGTAGGCAGGTCAAAGACATTGTCTACCTAGGAACCGCTGCAGACAACGACACCAGCGCGGAAATCAAACGAAGAATAACTCTTGCAAGTGGCTGCTCCTTTGGGCTAACAATGCTACTGATAAACAAAGATCTCTCTCGAATAACCAAAGTGACCCTCTATAAGACCTTAATCATCCCAGTTCTTCTATATGGCGCAGAGGTATGGACTTTGTCAAAAGCGGACGAAGGTGCTCTTGGTTGCTTTGAGAGGAAAATTCTTCGGGTGATTTTCGGTCCCATCTGTATAGATGGTGGGTGGATGAGGAGATACAACGACAAACTGTACAGGCTGTTCAGCGACATCGACTTAGCCAGAAGATTGAAGATCCTCAATCATTGGATGGTCAGGTCAGGTAGAGCGGATGGAAACCAATGATCCGGCCCAAAAAGTCTTCGAATCCACGCCAGAGGAAGACCGCGACTCAGGTGGCGCACGCAAGTGGAAAGGGACCTCAATCAACTATGCGTGCGAAACTGGAGGCAGCTAGCTAAAGATCGAGCTGGCTGGAGACGCTTGGTGGTTGAGGCGCATGTCCACCCCGCACTGTATCGCCACCATAAGCAAAGGAAATAAGATACCTCCCTCGCAAGTAATTCTGTATTGTAGCTTAGAATGGACAATTCCTTAATAAATTGTCTTTAACAGCTTAGTTGAGCTTACATTACGTAAAAACGAAAAATGTCCAAGCGTGCATCGAAAATACTTTTTCTGTGTGTCAAGTATTTTGTAGAGGGGTTAAAAACTAGTAATTTACTGTTTGGGTCCATCTCGCCCCGTTTAGGAGTTAAGGACAATTTTAGGTAAAAATGACATAAAATGAAAAAAAAGAATATTAAAAAACAGCGGCAACACTTAAAATAAAGTACTATGTCAATTTTGAAAGCTGGAAATTTGTTCTTTAATAAAATGTACATAAAATTACTCATGTAAACAGTTTTTGAATTGTTCGGAAAAAAAGAAAAACCTTTAAATCAATATTTTTCGAAATTGTGAAATGATTTGCTAAATCGGGTTTTTGTAGTTAATCCTTATACCAAATCTGAATCAAACACAAAAAAATGAAATTACTACTTTTGCTTCGTTTTTTAGCATTTAGGTAGTCTTTATTTAAAGTACATAGTGAATGAGCATTAAATCAAACATCTGGCAAACGTGGGTATCAAAAATGGCCCGCTAGCTGGGTTCAGGATCCCTTTTCGCAGACCGCAGGCCGCTCACGCAACTCCGTTGGTCCGCAAAGGGTAGGTGCTTTTCATCCATAGGGCTCTTCCCAAAATTAAAAAGTTCACATTAATAACAAAGTTTCACTAATTTACATTATAGAATATTCACATGTGAATATTGCAGCAAATTATTTATTTTGCGAAGTATGTATGTTTGTACGTAAGCACTTGATAGTGATGCAAAAATATAACTGAACAAACCGCCAAAACCTCGGCTCCTCACCATCACCGGCGAACTCAACGAACACCAGTACGCACGATTAATTCATTGACGAAATTTACATACCTTTTTAATGTGTACATTGAACATTTAATTGACTACTCTTAACAAACGCCTAACTTACTCACAAAGTGACGGAATGCAATGCAAGTCTACCTCTCCGTCGTGCATTCTTGGTCACGCTGGATGACTTGCTGAATTTTACTTACAGAGATGAACCCATCATCAACATCAATCCCCAAAGTGAGATCACCATAAGCACCAAGAAAAAAAAACGACTTATAAAAAAATAGGTGCAGTAACTTTCAATTTGCTCGAGTATAATTAGAAACCAGGTAACTTAACGAGTCACCTCAGTATACTAAATTCAATCCCTAAAAGAGACATGTTTCGTACAATGCGGGACATTATGGTTGGGCAGCACTGTTTCGGTAGGCTTTTCGAAGTTGAAATATTAGATCGCGAAAGCTGGTCCAATGGCGTTCCAACACAGACGTTTCAACGGTGGATTCTGGAGTAGAAGCATCAGTGTTTGGACCCAACACAAGGATTTCCGTACCAATGGGGTCGAGTCCTACAGTGTTTCCACGCCATCGTCATCAGCGCCAGACAAAACCTCCATACAGGTATAAAAGGTGCTATAATCCAGATATTTCCAAACAGTCAAGCTCTTTCCCCAATCTTATGGACTCTATAACAGTCAGATGTTGCTATGACGCTCTACAATCACTTGCCAGGCTTAACAAAGTGATGTTATGCTGGGTCCCTGGACACAAGGGGCTTACAGGCAACGAATCCGAGCTCACAAGGGCTGGCTCGGAATCTGCGTTCATCGATCCTGAACCGTACTGATCGGCGAATGGGAAAATAAACTTCGTCTAGACCAGTGGACACATGGTCACGGTCGTAGACAATCCAAACGTTTAATCAGGCTTAATTCATATAAGAAAATACTCCTTCTTAATAAGAACAAAGATAATAGGAATGTTAACAAGCTTTTTTACTGGTCCCTGCAGTCTGAACTACCACCTTAACAAATTAAACCTGTGTCAAGACAAGTTTTGTCGGCTTTGCATCGAAGAGGATGAGACTTCTGAGCACATCTTGTGTCAATGTAAGGCACTAAGCTGGTTAGGGAAACGCATCTTCCGTAGGAAGACACTCACTTCAGTGGAATTAAGAAATTCCAGTCCTTTTTCTATCAACTAGTTCGTCTTTTGATTTACCTCTAATCCTGCGATAGAATAGATCCATCCTCGTCGCGGTGTCGTTGCCATCACGGCATGGGTTAAACAAGAGAAAAAAAAATCCCGGTTCAAAGAGTGGGCCAAATCACTGAAACTACTCACGCCTCCAAACTAGGTCTCGCCTACATACGCATCCCACCACCGCAGGGGCACTCATAAGCCTACACACTTACCACTGACTCCGTCTCTATTTTATTCTTCAGTGCAATGAATTCATTATCGTAAAAGCTTTGCTACTGGGGCACATTCAGGCGAAAGGACAGAATACACTTATAAGCATATTAGTCGCAGGAACCTTAAGCCAGCAAGTGATTTGAAGAGTCTCCTCAGCCTTGAAATTCCTTTCAGAATTGTTACATTGACCAGGCAGTGATTAATCTTGTGTCTCAGGGGGCATTCTTGATCCTTGCCCCTCACCAGAACCGATTGAAGTACAACCCTTCCACGGACCCAAGCCCCTTCTCTGACCACAACCAGAATCGATTTGTAGAATCACTTACCACATCAACGCCTACACAAGCTTCCACAAACAGTAAATCTGTTGTGTCACTTTTATTTTTCCACAACGCAGTTCTAAAAATGACATCCACGGAGTGTGGGTGGTACCCATTCGACAAATGTAATCGAAAACATTTCCTATTTATCGACTCCTAATCAAACCACCACTCCAGCAGTGATTACCGACGTACGCATTCCACCCCGTGCCTGCAATTAGGTCATATTGACACATCGCGTAGCTCCAACCGGTGCATTCATTTTGTTGTCAAATTGCCTAGAAGCCCCCAAAGCCCTGAGACCCACATCAATCATTCACTAACGTCGCATTCGATGTCCTGCCCCACTGGGTTCGTCGTGGTCGCCTCAAGGAAGTGACATATGCCTTCGGTTGTCCTGTCAGTGGTCGGTGACCAATCATCAATCACTAGCCCGACTCAATTCATTCCCACTTGGTGGGAACACTCAGCTGGGGACTGCATAAAGTATGGGGCCCATGAGTCATCACTTCAGTGGCGACAATTAACGAAATGAATAGATCTGAGCGGACACCCCTTGGACAAATTACGAAAACCTGCTCGCAATTTGAGGTTCTCCTTTTTTCAGTCCAATCATACAACGCCCCGTCGCGGGAGATAACGAATCGACAGTCATGCTTGCTGCAGTTGCTGCACTTTCATGCGCAAGCTCCGTGCATTGACGACGCAAGGAACTGCTGTCTCGGGACACAAGTTCGTTTGCACGAGACCAACGGCGAAGAAAACGACGAAACGCAAGGCCCTCTGAGCTGAACATTGTCCATTGGCACGCAAATTCTGAATTTGCAGTTCATTACATCAATTACGGATAGACACCTCTGTGGTTCGCTCCATGCACTCGACAGTATTTGTCAGCTTTGCATGGAAATTGATTGGTTCGAGAGGGGGAGCATTTTCGTGACATAACTCCTGGGGTATGTGGGAATGTGATCTGTGAGCCAGATGCTGGTGCTCAATGAACGCTGGACAGCATTTTGTCACGCTAATGATCGAGCGCACAGTTGAAGTTGAAGGAAATCAGAAAAAGTCTCTGAACAACAGGATGCGCCTGTTCAACGACATAGATTTGGATGGAGGGATTCCACTCCCTGCGCCGTCTGACCACCTCATGGGAGTTCCCCCACTTGCAGGCAGTTCCTATCTCAAATCTCAAGCAACAGCAAATAGGCATTCGCAATTGACAAAGACAGTGTTCCACTCGCAGCACCACTCCAAGGAGCGCATAATTAATTCATATCGCTGCCGCCTCAACTTCACGTCGAGTGCACATGTCCTTCGCCAGTCACACAATTGCTTTGTCTAGACGTCACACGGTCGATCCCCCCGAATGATAACCAATTGCAGAAGTGGTGCCCCGACAAGTATCCATGCGACGTCCATTAGAAGTTTTCCACTCGTTCAACCACCGAATGTGATGAAACGCAGAAAATTACAACATTTGACAGCAATTTACATGCAAAACCTTGACGATGCCAGAACTCCGCTCATGGCGCTTCAGTCGAGTCGGCGACTAAAGTCGAAAACCCCACAAGACCCCCAAAAGTGTTTCCAAAAACCAACGAACTTCCCGAAATTGTTCCGCTGTTTACATCGCAATTAACTGCTTCGACGAGACAAATCGGCCACTGTATCCGATGGATGAATATGCGCACCCCTCCGCATGCGTGTCCCGACGTTGACAGTCGGGCCTTTGTTAGGGTGAACAATTACATGCTTCGTGACTTATAGCACCGCATACGCAGCGGGGCGCTGTGTATGATGCGAGCAAAATGGAGGTAATTGTCTGATATTTCGGGTGTCGATTGAGGTGTAATTTCGGGTAATCTCAACTCGACGGAGGAGACCTTGACGTTGACGTGATGCCCACCGAATTTAATGGCATCCGACGTTGAAGGTTTGATGCTTGTGCGGAGTTGACGTTTGCTTGGGGGGCTTGGATGGATTGCGCGTAGTCACGATTTGAATAGAGTTGGTAGTCACTGGGCGCCTGGGCGGTGATGTAATGTTTAGCGTGCATTGTCTGCATGGTTGCTTAAAAATTAGTTTGACTGACTGCCGTGCGTGTTCGCAAAATGCCACTGGAGATGCTTGTTGCAACACAGCTGGTTAGGGAAGTATGATGTTGGTCAACAAGAGACTCACTTGACTCACTAACTGAACTCACTTGTGGGAGGCCGAAAGCCGTGTTAATGTGCGTGCGGATAACACTGTAATTCTAAGCAACCAGTCTTGTGGAATGGGTTCGAGAGGATCTTTTGATGGATTATCGGCGCTAATCATCCACTTCGAAGGCTTTAGCAAAAGAAACCTCCTGTTTGGCTGAACTGGCAGAAGGTGAGGCCACCAAACCCAACCAATGTAACACAAAATTTAACCAATCGGAATATGGAAGAAGTGAAAAAAAACGCATTATAATAATAATATGGGTGGAGCTACAGCCCCTAGAGGAGACTGCAACCACTCGCGTTGTGCTGGGCGAGTGGATACTGGGAACCTACAGGTTTCTCTCGTCGAACATTGTTAGCGACTCGAAGGAGTTGGGGCCGTCAAGATTATTTTTGTTCTATCGGGAATTGAACTCAAGCAACGTAGTTCATGTGCGCATACCCACAACTCCTGCAGTCCACCAAAATAAAACTGACGTACGAGACGAAATCATAAAGGCTCTATTTTTGTTGACGGAAGCTTGCCAGTCGATGCATGAAGCCAAAATTGTACGTTTGCCTTTTTACCAAACAATCCACAAGGATAACGTGGATAATACTAACCAAGTTGGACGTCAATTTTGCCAATAAAATAAATTAAGAGTTTTCATTTCACTCTTGTGCCCCAGTAGAGAGGAAGCAAAATATTTCGAATTAGAAGCTATTTGTCTACGTACACGGCAGGGATTGGACTTTCTCTCTACTTCCATCTCCTGCCCAAAATGTGGTGGCTTCCTTTATAAACCATGTATTGGTGTTTCTTAACATTTTCTTATAACACTAATTCAAAGAATTATATAAGAATAATACAGTTAAAACATTTGCCACGTCAGTGTGATGACAGGCGTCAGTGCACTACAAAAATGTGGAGAAAATGAGAGTTAGTGTCTGTTCCATTTCATTTATGACAGGGCCAACGTTGAAGGCGACTTTTTTTTAACTAAGAAGTAAGCAAGATTCTGCAGTGTTTTTCAAATCTGCCTCTCTTTTTCGTCTGGATCTACCACACTTGGAAAACGTCAAAAATCACTGGAAAGTGCAAGGAAAAGTCCCAACACCATTCCACGTCGGTGTCTTTGCTGACTAACCTGAGACATTTTTTATGACCCAACACCAACTACAGTGTTATTTTAATAAAAGGTGTTTTTTTAGAGACCTCCGCCTCTTAAATTGGCATTGTTTTCTATTACAGATGGTTTGACAGTTCTCAGTGATTTTTGAGATTAGTTTGGTCTTGCAATTCATCACGAATAGACTCACGATGGAGCAAATCTCGCAAATTGTTCAAATTTCTGTTGAAAAAATATGGTTCAATTCAACTACAGTAAACCCTGTCAAATTGGACCACTCTTCGGAGCCAAGAATTGTCGTCCGAATAATTGGTCTAGTCCATTTACAAAGGGTTTTTCAGCCAATTTATTGATACCAAATTGCTATTTAATCTAAACTTGAATAGGCAATGTATCAACAAAATAATGAACAGTGTGCTTATAACGTTTATTTTTGTTTCATTCGTATGTACATAGATTGTAAAGGCATGTTTGAATCTTTTGCATTGTGCTAACATTTAGAAACAAAAGTTTGAGTTGAAACTGAGAAACATAAAATTAAGGTTCATACATGCAATCACATTACATGTCTCTTTCTACACATGGTCCAATTAGTCAGATAAATACAACAGCAACGCATTGCATATACATAAGTAGTCCATGGTCCGGTTAGCAGGATTATTGAGGGGAAAATGTATGCAAAATAGCAGGAAAAGCAAATAGAGCGGCCCCATACAGATGAGGTCCAAATACAGAGTCCCGATTAGCAGATTTTACTGTAAGTAGTATGTTCCCACTAGATGTAGTATGTGCAATTTCGGTGTCGCTATTTCGAAATTGATAAAAGTGTTCACACTTCGATTGAAGCAATTTGGTGTGACAGCGAGATGTCTTTACGTCAAATTGTATCGAAAATTTTAGCAAAAAAAAACACAATCTGTCAAAAATATGTTAGTTAACTGACATAATGGTGAAAAATCTGCTAGTTTTGTTTGTTATTACTGTACGGAAACTCGGGTAGTCTGTTATACACACAATTTCTTTCGCAATTTCATTGAAACTGAGGTATTTGAGGCAATTTAATCGATGTATGGGAAATTGCGCAATTTCGATCCTAAGGGAGGGATCGAGGGAAACTGCCGAAATTACGCAATTTCGATTTTCAATCTAGTGAGAACATACTGAAAGGCAATCGTCGAAACATCAAAAGAATAAGGAATAATTTTTGGTCCATATGGCTTAAAAATGTGTAATTCATGGTCAAAATGTTAACGCCACGATAACTAAATTATTCGTGGGTTGAAAGCCATCATTGCTGTTTCCGTGTTTTATTTCAATTTACTGCCCATCCCATCATCTTTGCAATTAAGATATTTCGCGCTAATGTCACTGCTCGTCTCTTGCACCCAACCATTCATTCATTCATTCGAGCCACCTTTTCACTTCTTAAGACTGAAAGTGACTTTCCGAAAGGGCGTGCTGCCAATTTAAGTGAGTGCTGCCGTAGAGTTCAAGGCAGCACTCTACTTGGTGAGTGCGTACATAAACTCTTGCTTAAAACCAGAAATCAAGTACTATACAGTAGACAACATAAGCCGACTTCACAGCTAAATGTCCACGAGTCAATCGACTTTTTGTCAGAACTGTATTTTTGACAGTTGGGGGATAACTAAACGCTGTGCTTTAACGTAGTTATTCGAATAAACTGCATGCTCTTCATGCTTACGGACGAATAAATAAATTGTCGATTAAAAGGCATTGCGTTGGGCAACTCGGCACAACGACCGTCTTTGTGAATAGTTCGAACGAGAATCCCCTCAAACGACAATCCACCACGACATCAACCCTTCAGTCCTTTATGAAAAAGATCTTGCCACAGAGATTTCTCTCATTTTGAACTACATTTCCATTGATAGAGGAACTGTGAATGCAAATAATGAATACCTTACTTTTTTAGTAAGAAACTGTAGCTACTGTGGATTTTGCAGTATTTTTAGAATGTTTCTACATTAATCACATAGGCTCCCTCTGAACTCTTAACTGAACTGACGTTAAATTTACATCTCAATTTTGACGTGTTTTCTACGTCTACTACATTTTGTAACGTATACTACATTAACTACCACAATGATCTGCGTTGGGATTTTTAAATTTTAAAGTGCGGTAGATCAAGAAGAAAACTAGTAGTAGATTTGAAAAAGGCGTGGTAAATCTCGTTTACCTACACAATTTCTAAGAAATTCCACATGCTACGTGAACGCATTTATAAATGAAATGTGTTCGGATTTTTGAAACACAGTCGTTGCTAATAGCACTTCATTCTAATTTGCTGCGCATAATTCCCTTTGCAATTGTGTTTTGAGAAGGCTCTCAGAAACAAACAACAACAAATGGCATACAAGTTAAGAATTACAGTGGTGGATTTTGCACCTTGGGTAAGTAGATGTGTGTATCAGTGAGTAGCAGACGTAACAGATGTAGTTTTTCCAAAAAAGTGACATTCCTGCCACCTCTGAGCACAACACATCAACGCGAACCTTTCGCTTAGAACTGTGACATGGCAATGAAAATGTTAATAGGCGTGTTTTTTTGAGACACTCAGAAAGCCGAGTAGGAACATTTCATCACAAAGCAACAACAACATCTACTCAAACTTTTACTGAAATATAATTCTGCCTGCAGCCTTTACTCAGCATAGGGGGAAAAATTGTAGCGACAGTATATCGACAGTTGCGCCTTTTCATCTCAACAGTTGTATCAACAACAACACAAAACCAACAAAATGTTTCTTGAAAGGTGGTAGCATCGAACATTTGACACAAAACAAAAAGTGAAATAAACAAATAAAAAAACACTGTCAAATTAAGCGAAAATAAAAATTAAGGAAAATAAAATAAAGGAAAAAAAGAATACCAAAATAAAAAAATTAAACTTTTTGAAAGCATTTTAAATGAATCGAATGAAAATTTAAACATATTTTTTTTTAAATTATAAGTTTTTTACGTATGTATGTATTTTGACGTCGATGTAGCTGGCTCAAATCTTTGCTCTGGCCCCTGCCCTTTTCTCGTCTTTATTTGCTCTTAATGGACAGTGATAGTAATATTTTGACATTATTGCCCATATCAAAATGTCGCGTTCTCGCGGTCGTGCTCTGACGTTTTAAGTAGAATAAACCCATGAAATCCAATGAAGTCACAATGCAGCTGTCGCACTTTGACAGTTTACAGTCTCTTAAGCGCGAGCACAAATTTCTAGATAGAGCTGCCTCTACAAACTCGGGCTTTTGACAGAAACAATTTTCGTTTATTTACTCGTTTCAGTTTTGACAGACTGAGGCAACTATTTGTACCCAATTATTTTTGGAGAGATTTTAAGTGAAATAATTGCATTTTTTTTCTGGTAATATGGATTTCAGACCATTTTACTTGTGAAAGGCGCACCTTTTATTGTGAATTGGAAAAGTCACGCTTTGACATAACATTCTCGTAAACTCGATAACGCGTACCAACGCCCATCAACTCCCTACCGCTCGAACGCGACATTGTGATTTGACCATACACGCTATAAACGTAAACAGACACACCAACTCTTAAAGCAAAACAAAAAAAAACAAACCTGAGTAAAGAGCGTTTTTTTGAGATTTCACTTATTGTACTGTTTCAATAACACA
Organism: Eristalis tenax; assembly: GCA_905231855.2. Lineage (NCBI taxonomy): Eukaryota > Metazoa > Arthropoda > Insecta > Diptera > Syrphidae > Eristalis > Eristalis tenax. The sequence goes on along the minus strand of HG993125.1, from coordinate 73,535,745 downwards.
CCTCATACTTCACATATCCAAATCTAATTCATCAAAGATTAATGCTGAGTCCTCGATTTAAACTTATCTCGCTGAACGTCTTTTTTTTAATGAGTTCTTAGGTAGAATGCATAAAAATCGCCGAAAATATATGAGCTCACAGCGCATATACACTGTAGAGTTATAACAGCACGCTAAGTAGTACAGTTGGCTGCGAAATAAATTGTACATCCCTGCATACGGACACACCTCATATTCGTAAATGTATGTGTGCACACTTAATCGTCTACAATAATTATATTCTCTGGGTAGAGTAAATTCTCAACAGATGGCGCTAGTTTGTTCATAAAAGCTTAAAGCTCTTGATGATTAATGCTTTCTTCACGAAAGTGAACAGGGACTGTCAACAATTTTAGCTTCTGGGTTAAAGCTCCATTTCCATGAAATAATAAAAGTGGGTATACTTTCTTAGGAATGTTTGGAATGGAAGCTTTAGCTACTCTATTGAATGAAGGTGTGGATAGGAACATGATATGAAGTGCGCAGTTTGCAAACCTCGCTCATCTCACTAATTCGTGATGCCTTTGAAAATAAACCATTCCGCACTCTGGCTCTGCATGTGCGAGGAAGGCAAATGTAGGTGTCCACGACAATATCTTCAAAACTTCAATCAAAGATCGGGCCTTCTGAGCTGGTGATCCCACGCCTCCGAGGATGCAGTACATGTACAGATACACAGACCGTGCGGAAAAGAGAGTGTAGGAAGAGATTTGATCGTACCTATTCTCCAAAGACCAGCAATAAGTATCGCTGTATCCAATTCGAAATTAAAAAACTTCCATGTCTCAAGGACCAACCATGCACAGACATGATAGACTGTGTCTACAATGGCCGCTTCGCTTTCTTTCGTTAAGTTCGTTCATCCTTGCTTGCTTAAAACGCTCTTTACGTACGTCGTCAGTTGTAATTGAAATTTTGTTTAAGTTTCCAGAATCAATTGAATATGCTTCTAACCGCTTTTCGTTCGATTTCGACATGCATAATCTTAAGTTTACATAAGTTCATTATGGTTGGACCCTTTTTTTTAAACACTACACTCAGGCTCAAAAACTGGTCCATTATACCGCCAGGCAGCAACCTACTTTTGCAGTAATTTGTTGGTCTTCCGAAGGACCAGCAAGGGCTTCTGTGATGAGGAGCCTACATCATCAGCTCTCGCCACTTCAGCACCGAAAACATGCCGCCTGATCCGAGCAAAGGCGGGCCAGTGACAGAGGAAGTGCTCTGCAGTGTCGTCGTCGTCTCAGACGGTTTCGCTTAGGCCAAACACACTTAGATGATTGGCGAAGGTGTAATGTCCCATTTTTATGCCTGTAAGTCGTCTGCAGTCTTTTCTGCCATGGGATAATAAAAATGCCGCGGATTTCTTACAGACGTTAGGGGGAATGCGCTTGATCCATTTGTATCCTGGAGAGTGATGCCACTTCCGGTTGTGTTCCTGAGAGGCCCAACCATCGATGGAAGCTTTAACCAAGATCCAGCGCAGGTTCAGGTCCTGAGAATATCTCCTCTGATCCTTGTCTAGCAAGTTCATCGGCGATTTTGAACCCAGACAAGTCTTCATGACTGGTGGTAACTTTCCTCTGACGTTCTATTCCCAATGATTTCCGAAAATATTTGTATTATTCAACACTTTTCCTAAGATTAAAAAATGCGTCACTAAATGAACGGTCGACAAGACAAGAACCCGCAACTCATCTTTAAACAACTGGAGTTACTCACGATAAAAGTACAGAAGCCATGTAATCGGCCAGATAACCCGGACAAATGAATTCCACAGCAAATAAATTATGTCACAGTCCGAATCAGAGCCCTATCTCCCCTCAGATCGAAGAACATTTGTCAAACTTCCACCACATGTGCAATCAAACATGAGGCGTCTGTGCAAAAGAAGGACGCTGCATTGGCCACACACATGCACGTCTATCTGCTGGCTTATCGAAGTTGTCGACCAAAATATCAGTCGATTTTCAAATAAAGCTCGAAACAGACATTTGTTTCGATTCAGTAAAGCTCTAGAAGTCAACCTGATCAGACGTAAGTGTTCAGTGTAAATTGTGTTAAGTGGTTTGCTGTCATCTGTCAACGAAGGGGAAAATTACATCTGTTTGGTGAGCGATTGTGCATATTTGCGAGCGGGGGAATAACTCAACGTCAACTCGATTCTGATAATTGTCTGAAATTAAGTCGGGGAGCATTTTCAAGCAATTAAGGAGCAAATTGTGTTCCATTTTGAATCATTTCCAAATCACTTTCGTTTTTTGTTTTTTTTTTTCGAAGTGTTGACTTGTTTCATGTTATCTCAAAGGTTTACCCTTGGTGGTCGCCACAGGGTCTCCGTCTATAAAGCAGCATGAAAAAATAAAGCACTCTTGTGTGCACCTAACACACTGAACAGCTGCCATTAAGTATAATAGTTGACTAAGCTATAGACTTAATTAAAAGATATCTTGAAGTGATTGAGTGATAAGACCTGCGAAATAACACGAACACTTCAGTGGGGTAAGTCGATTCACTTCTTATCTGTTAACACGGCCGCAGGCTGATAGTGAACTCCTTTACTGAGATTACTTGTGGCAACTTTATTTTGATACCACGACCTCTAAAGAGTGCCCTGAGTGCATCGGAAAAATGGAACATACTTGCTCCATTTACACAGACTTCTAACAACCAATCGTTTTGTTTAGTTGTCTAAGCAGGTTTTGATCAGATGGCTTATGCTGGACTAGTCTATCCTGATGATGCCTGAAACCATATCTCCGCAGCATGTGGTGTTTTCTGATGTTAACATGAAGCAAGATCGATTTTACAGGCTCAGTACAGTGCCTGTTATAAAGCACAGTCCCCAACAGTTGGCAAGAGCACTTGAAGCTTCGAAATTTGCAATTGTGATACTCCTCGCTTATCCCACATTTAACGAATCGAATCGTTGGGAATAAAAACAAAGCCATCGTCTACGTAAAGAGTAGGGAATATGTCACAACTCATATGATTTTTCCCCGGTGATTTCCAACAAAGAGGGGAAGCAGGCTTCGTCACACTGACTTAGTAGTCGTGGGGGGGGGGGGGACGAAATACACCCTTTTCACTTAAAAGTCGCACATGAAAGGTTTTCTTGCATCGTTTCAATGTCCAAATTCAAGCGTCAACGATAGATAATTCCGATTCTTGGTGGAATTTTTGCCAGTATGTCATTCAGAATGCCCGCCGCAGAAAACACGTACAAAAGGGTAGATTTGACGCGATGCGATTTATCATCAAGTGTCGTTTAAGTCTCCAGTGTTTACCTTTTTTCATTAATCTTCCTTATAATAAAAATATGGGCGGCGCTATAGTCCGTAGAGGTCCAGGGCCTATCTTCTCAGCAACCACTCGTGTTGTGCGTGCTATTCTTCTCTCACGGGTTGAAGGGACCTACAGTTTTATGCAGACTCCGAACGGGCAATTTGAGAGGCTTCTTCTAGACAGTTATACTCTTTAAGCATTGTCAGTGACTCGAAAGAGGTGAAACCGTGAAAAGTATTTTGCTCGTACCGGGAATCGAACCTGGGCTGCGTGGGATCGACTCACCAAACCACAACGCCATGGTCACCAATCAATAATCTTCCTTATGCGAAAACGCCAAAATCATACCCAAACGTTGAATATAAATGAAATCATGCATCACAAGGGGAATCACTAGGATAGTGTGGTTTAATGAACTACGGTAGTTTACACGGACAATGCATCTTACGAGTATTCGTCTGTGCCGAAACCAAGTACATGCATCGACTTTAGCACAAATACAGCGATGCCTCCTCGTTTGGGCTGTTGACGCTTTTCTCTCAGCTGTAGCGTAGACAGTCGTCACATTGTGACGTTTTACAAACCGCTCGACTGTATGACCAAACAACTTGAACGTTGATGTCTCGGGTGGGTTAGCCATACGGATTGAACAGAATGAAGAGGTTGAGTAACTGGTGTTTGGCTGAACTGCCCTGAGTCAGAAAATTAGACGAAAACCTGTATCGAACGATTCGCTGTGTCAGTGGCATTACTCGCGTGACTTGTATTGAAGGAATTTGCAGAGACACGAGATAGCGATGCGACATTTTATCATGGACCAAAAACAACAACATCGATGATCAGAGAATCAGTTTAAGCCGGTTGATTAATGACAATAGCCAATTATAGTTTTCCGAGTGCAATTGGCGCTCTCGACTGTACTCACATTCAAATATTAACACCTCATTGACATTGCGATGAATTCCCGAATTGCAAAGATTTTTTTTTTCACTTAATGACCAGACCACTTGTAATGCTAAAGAACTGCCAGGATCTGTGCATGATTCAAGAATTTGGCGAAATTATCGAAACTCGGCTGAAGCTATTATTCTTACAGATGGAAGCTATGGCTTAATGATTGATTATGACCCCTTTCAAGAATCCAGCAGCAGATCCCCAAAAGAAGTATAATTATATACAATTTCTTCTCCCATAGGTTAGCAGCTTGCTTTTTATTTTTCTTGTCTGCCTCAAGTCACCTTGTATGCACACTCAACTTCTACAAGTGATATTTCAATACATTCCATCTTTATTCACACCAAACAGAGATAAAATTCAGCTGTCAAAATATGTGAGTGGAGGGGTTTCGTGAAACTGAACGAAACAAATTTGTATTCCCACCAGATGGGGTGGGAATACAATATACTCATACTCAATTTTTATTCACACCACCCAATGTGTGTCAAATTCTCACTCAGAGCATCCATCGCCAGAGTTCACACACAAAGTGTACGCCTACTCAATAATCGTTCGAAGCAAAAGTAAACTATCGAATACAACATGTGAATGGTTTTTTCAATCGATGGGATGAATGAATGATTTTTCGACTATCGAATAAATTAAAACTTTGCATCTATCGAATAAGTCGATAGTTTTTATTCGATTGCTTCCAACACTAGCAGTCACCACCAAACCGTCGAAGCGACCACGTCTCGTGTACACACGTATTTGTAAATTAATAAAGTTCAAACGTGAATTACGTCGGTTCGTTTAATTTTCTTTTTCTTTGGAGTGACTAAAGAATGCTCTTATAATGGACGTAATGAGATTTAAATCAACTTAAATAATCGGGCGAATGTAGTTATCTCTCTACAGTATGACCACTTCGCTTAGTTTCGTTAAGTTTCGTTAGGTTTCTTAAGCAAATTCAAATCGCCTCTGACAATTGATTTTTGAATTTGTGATTAGTAAAATTAAAAATAAAAAATTACATTAAAATTTGGTAATATTTGTAGCCACTGTACGTTCAGTTTTAGCATAAGGTTATATCTCCATTTTGTCTTTAGACTTCCAATTTGATAGTTTTGAATTAATAATTCAGTCGGTGACCGCATTCCACCTTGCGAACCCAATTTCTTCGATTGCTTTAAACTAATATCTGCTAATTGAATCCTATCTCCAAGTCAAATCTAGCTTTGCAGCCGTATTAAAACCTTTCACTCTGGTCATCCGTGGGCTCTCCCATATTTACTTCTCAAGTCCAAGACCAATGGAGGGTCTGAGGCCCGAATTCAAATAAATTCCAGTCCTTTCAGTTAACAAAACCAATTCGTCTTGCACTTGGTCCTCAAGCTGGAGTTTCGGTTTCCTTCCCTGTCTCCCTCTGATAGCTCCCTAGTCAGAACATTGCTTTCCACACTGTTCAAATTCAACTGTTCAAATTCAACCTTTTCGACTTCTACAATGATGTATGTGTGTTCACTATTTTCTTCAGAAAATGATTCAAAGCACATTGGCCAAGCTGAAAGGAAAGCCGACAATTCTGGTCACTCATCCAGAGGTCGCCCAAGAGGCCATAGATATACTCAGTCAAAAATGCAAAGTCATCGTCTGCCAGAGCATCCCCCCAGTGCGTTCGGACATTCTGGCTAAGGTCAAGGGCGTCAACGGCATTCTCTGGGCCTCTCATGAGCCCCTGAATGGAGAAGTCCTTGACGTGGCTGGGCCACAACTCAAATCCATCTCCACAATGTCAGCTGGTATTGATTATGTGGACGTACCCGAGCTGAAGAAGAGGAAAATTCCACTTGGCTACACCCCATCCGTTCTCAACAAGGCAGTCGCAGACTTGGCCATCGGCTTGATGATTTCAGCCGGAAGGCGCTTCCACGAAGGCAGGTTGGCTATTGAGACGTAAGTGATTTTTTCCCCAAAAATTGCGCCGAAAGAAATACATGTTATTCGGCTCTCAGATCGACTTGGAACAAAAACAGCCACAAATGGCTGTTGGGTCAGGAAATTCGAGGATCTAAGGTTGGATTCTTTGGTTTCGGCGGCATTGCCCAAGCGATTGCTGATCGCCTGGCCGGGTTCGAGATCGGTAGCATAATTTACCACACACGCACGCCAAGTGAAGACGCCGATGAGTACAAGGCGAAGCATGTGACGTTCGACCAACTGCTGCAAGAGAGTGACTATCTGTTCATCGCTGCCCCACTAACTGACGAGACGAAGGGAAAGTTCAACGAGTGTGCGTTCAACAAGATGAAGTCCCGTGCAGTGCTGGTGAATATTGCCCGCGGTGGTAAGATGAACTTTGTTCTTGGGGAGGTTGGCCCTTTAACCTCTATGTGTTTGTTTTTCAGGAATTGTTGACCAAGAGGCTCTGTATAAAGCACTGAAGTCGAATAAGATATTCGCTGCTGGACTGGATGTCATGACGCCAGAACCCCTGCCCGCTGATGACCCATTGATGAGCCTCCCGAATTGTGGTGCGCACTTAGACGGGGAACCGTCATCTCTTGTGTTTGTTCTCACGCTATGATCTTTTCTTTCAGTCATCGTCCCGCACCTGGGATCGGCTACCGAAAGGACACGGGGCGATATGGCAATTCTAGCCGCACACAATGTTCTGCAGGGATTGGCTGGAGAACCAATGTTCGCACCGGCTTACTAAAACTTTAAACGTGAACACTGAAGCAGTGTCACTACTGTCTGTTAACAATAAAAATATATAACTCCGAATTTAAGTTTTAGACACTTTAAGTTTTAGACCACTATCGGGTACTTAAAATTGCAATGGGTATTCTCTGGCGTTCAAACTACATCTGTCAGAAGCTTCGTCAGCAGAGTATCCTCTTCCTTCTGTCTTTTCTCGGATAAAGTATCTCCAACGGTAAGAGTAAATGGTTTCTTATCATTGCAGCAGCAAACATTCTTCATTAAGTAGCAACTGAACTAAGAAACTGACAAGTGGTTTCGATCGACGTAATTACAATGAGGTGTGCAGGTTCAGTGCATGATGCGCGCAGGCGTTATTTACATGTTTTTTTATTGCTTTTGTTAGTGGTGGGCACATTGGACATAGTTTTTGCCTGCGGATTGGCGTAACTTGTATTATTCCATTGGAACATGCGTTGGAAAGCTACAGTCATTGTATGTCATTCATTTGAAGCGTTAGCAACAATCATTTTATTTTCACTCAAATATGTCGAACTTTGTGCCTGAAAAAGTGTTTTTGCGGGGAGTTCTTCTTCATTACTTTAATATGAAGAAAACTGCTGACGGAAGTCATCGTATTTTGGTGGAAGTTTATCGTGAACATGCGCTAGCTGAGCGAACGTGCCAAAAGTGGCTTGCACGATTTAAAAGTGGTAATTTTGGCTTGAAAGACGATGAACGTCCTGGGCAGCCAAAAAAGTTTGAAGATGAAGAACTGGAAGTATTACTCTATGAAGATTGCTGACAAACACATGAAGAGCTCGCAGAATCTTTGGGTGTCACTCAAGCAGTCATTTCAAAACGTTTAAAAGCAGCTTGATATTTTCAAAAGCAAGGCAATTGGGTTCCACATGAACCCAAGCCGAGAGACGTCCGAAATGCTGCTGGAATGCCACAAAAGGAAGTAATTTTTGTATCTGATTGTTACTGGTGATGAAAATGGATCCATTACGACAATCCGAAGCGCAAAAAATCATACGTGAAGCCCGGCCAAATCGCCAAATTAACGCCAAAGCCGAACATCCTTGGGGCGAAGGTAATGCTCTGTATATGGTGGGATCAGAAGGGTGTGCTGTATTATGAGCTGCTAAAACCGGGTGAAACCATCAATGGACAACGCTACCGAACACAATTAATCCGCTTGAAGGGAGCAGTAGCCGAAAAACGCCCGGAATATGCGACCAGACACGACGCAATAATTTTCCATCATGACAACGCTCGGCCCAACGATGCTATTCCGGTTAGGAACTATTTGGAAAACAGCCCATCGCCTTATAGCCCAGACCTTGCCCCTTCTGACGACCATTTGTCCCGGTCGATGCTGAACGCCCTCACTGAAATATGGTTCACATCACAGCAGAATATCAAAAATTGGCTTGATTCGTTCTTGGCTGCCAAGCCGGCGCAGTTCTTTTGGGATGGGATCCACAAATTGCCAGAAAGATGGGAAAAAGTCATAACTTCAGATGGGCAATACTTTGAATAATACTATTAGTATATAGGGAGATTTTTTAGCTATTATCTTTTTGGCAACACTGGTTTAAGCAGCTGACACATGTTTCGTGTTTTGTTTCACTGTCAAACATCTTCAGTTTGGTCTATAATTTAACCCTGATTCGTCTTACAAACGAACAACGCTTGCAAATTATTGAATTTTATTATTTAAATGCGTGCTCTGTTCAGAAAGTTCATTCACATCAAATTGTGTTCAGCGTCTAAGCTGATTTTTGGTTCAATGGGTACGTAAATAAGCAGAATTGTCGATTTTAGAGTGAATATCAGCCAGAAGCATTGCAGGAGCTACCAATGCATCCAGAAAAAGTCAGAGTTTGGTGCGGTTTATGGGCTGGTGGCGTCATTGGACCGTACTTCTTCAAAGATGATGCGAATGGTAAGCGCTACCGTGGGATGATATCCAAATTTTTTTTTTTTTTGCCCAAAATGCAAGAGCTGACTTGCATGACATGTGGTTTCAACAAGACGGTGCCACATGCCACACAGCACGCGCAACAATGGACTTATTGAGAGGCGAGTTCGGTGAACATTTTATTTCCCATTCGGGACCGGTCAATTGGCCGCCTAGATCGTACGATTTAACGCCTTTAGACTATTTTTTGTGGGGCTATGTTAAAGCTCATGTCCATACAGACAAGCCCGCTTCAATTGAAACGCATTGGAAGATAACATTGAAGCATTTATTCGTGAGATACCGGCCGAAATGTTGGAAAGAGTGTGCCAAAATTGGACTAAGCGGATGGACCACTTGAGGCGCAATCAAGGTCAACATTTGCATGAAATAATCTTCAAACATTAAATTATATGGACCGTACTATTGATTCAAATAAAGATTACATGCAGTTCTGAAAAACTTTCCTATAGCTTCTAAAAAATCACCCTTTACCTGTGTTTCTTAAATAAACGTTCAAATTTTGAAAAAAAAAAACGCACGAATTAAGATATACACCCAATAACATTAAAATATGTTAATTTTTTGTTTAACAGTGGAGACATACCCCCTATTACGGTTAGCGAGTCCAACGAATAAATGCGTGAGTTTGAGAACTTGATATTACGGATCTCCAATCGAGAACTTTTGATTCGACTCAAATGTCAAATATTTTTCGAATTTTGATCTCACCATATTGTGGTAGTACGCCAAGTTGAGCCTCATTTGTCGAACATCAAACATTGTGTGAGAGAACGTCAAACCTTTTGTGTTTGTTATTCTTATGAATGAATTATTTATATAACTTTCTTATTTTTAAATGTTATGAAGAGTCAGGATTTAATTTATCAAATGTATTCACCAGTTTTGCATTTTGGGTCTGTAATTCAGTATCTTAGGCATTTGTTGTTCAAGATTTTGAGTCAACATAAAACTAAAAGAGTTCAAACTCAAGGAAAAGACTAACTATCTTAGCGTTTAAACTGTAATATCCTTTTCTGCTTAGATTTGATTAAAAACATCTAATTACTCCAGGTAACATATCCGTTGAAAAGAAGTACTTTCTGGGGCTTTGGTTTTCATCCGGACATCCGGTCACAATTGATTTGGGTTGGACATAATTTGTCTTCAACTGCAAAACAACTCCTTTCAGTACTAATGAAGCCGAGTTTTGCGATAAGCCTAGGTCAAGGTCGTTTCCTATGCTGCTCTGATGACTTGGACAGGCTAAATACTGTATCATGTAACCTAGGGCACGAGCTGAATTCAGAATTGCAGGAATTGAAGGATGTGTTTGAATTTTGAAACTTACAGTCCAATTAGCTTGAGACGAGGGAAAACGATTCCTCATTCAGTCGAAATGGCCTAAAACTTAAAAAATCAATTTCACAAGACAATTGTTTGTACTTACGGCTTGGAACACCCTAGCCATTGAAGTTGTCTCGATTACTCTTGCACAGTCGAAGCATTCTTATTTTTTGTCTGTAGAAATGTTTGTCTTCACGAAACAATTCTTGCCGCTTATCATTTTTGTAATTAATTTTTTTATATACCAAGGGAATCAATTAATGAACACAATTCAAATTAAAATTCAAGTGCTCATGATTTGACGTTCATTTATTCCTATTTTTGTTTATTCTTTTCATGGCAGCACTGATTTTCGAACTCACATTGTAAAGTTCGCCATCCGGAATAGGTCGAAAGGGTTAGTTCGCAAATGAGAACAACTCACATCAAACGTTCGATTCGCCAACCGTAGTAGGCGGGATAATAAAAGGCAACGCCAATTGTCATTCATTTGACTCCACTTACAGTACACGGAAGTGAACGAGCTCGGCTTGCAAGTACAGGCAACATCTGCCTGGTGGTTGTTATGATCCAAGTTTAGGTGACATCTGTTGCTTCGTATTTGCCATTGGTAGAGAGTAGTCGATGACAGTTTTGTCATCTCATATTGACTTAGCTCCTTATTCAAATGGCGCAAAATTTCGAAGCGAATTCGGTTCTCATGTAAGCTGAGATACTCATCCATCACGAATCATTATTCTTTTCAAAAGACCGAGGACTTTATTATCCGCTTCTGAAATTATGTAACATCGAAGGTCTGGGTGAGTTCGGACCGGCCTTGATTATGAAGCCAGAATTCTGCATTGAACTCAGCACACCCGGAACCGTTTGGCAGAAATGTCAAATGTCGGTTCGGATTTTTAACATCATCCGTTGAGTTATTGTGGAAAAGGGTCTATTAGCGGATTGGACAAACAACACTAAGATTACATGCCATGTGCTATAGATGAGCAGATTCAAGCGCCCAACCAGATCAGGTGCTTTCATGATTTCAGTAAAAATCCCACTTTGTCAGCAGCTCTGTTTGTCCTCAGTCTCAATATTGCTATCCTGATCTGAAACAAGTCGTGTAGTTCGAATTAAAGTCCAATATTATCCAGACTGAGGGTTGCCTGACCGGGGTAATTGGGGCCTCATGGATATTTTCCCTAGTCCAAACTAGACCAAGTAGGCTTGCTCCACTAATAAAATGTCACACCGCATGCATATGCTAGTTGGCTGGAATTTATTTCTCGGCCTAATAATACCAAAAAAGTGGTGACACCGCCTTTCGAGTAAAAACAGTTTACTTCTCCGCATAAAAAAAATAAAAAAAACTCGTTTCCCTATCCGCATCGCAAAGGTTCCACATCCCTGACATCCAAAATTACAAGGTTAGCACACGCCACAGCAAACAGCTGATTTCATTCAAGAGTCAAAAGAGCGACAGAGGAAAGCTTTTCAAAACAACTTTCGCTGCTCTTTGATAGGATTTTTTTCACATCAATTCAGTCAGTTCGCATTTCGTACGTTTCCGTGTGTGTTGCGAGGTGAATTGTCATTTACACGCGTCAAATGAGCAGCCGTCTATTCAAAGTTCTTGTAACTCATCCGGAAGTACCAAAATCCGCACTAGATACATTACGCCAAAAATGCAGTGTAGTTGTGTGTAAAAATGTGCCACCAATGCGTGCGGAGATATTGGAAAAAATTCAAGGCGTTGACGCCATCCTCTGGGCACACTATCAACCGCTAAATGCCGAAATACTCGATGCGGCAGGTGAAGAGCTGAAAGCTGTCTCAACCATGTCGTCTGGCATTGATTATGTTGACGTCGGGGAGTTCAAGAAGCGACAAATTCCACTGGGACACACACCGAAGGCTGTCAATAATGCAGTTGCTGACGTCGCCATCGGCCTGATGATATCCGCAGGAAGATTATTTCACGAGGGTCGAAGAATTATCGAAACGTAAGTTTAAGAGAGAGTAGTGGTGCCGTATTCATGCGGAGAGTAGCTATTCTATTTTCAATTAACTTTGAAAATTGAGCTTGATTGAGTTGAAGTGTTTCTCTTATGGCGGTGGACAGTGTGGCCAGCCAGCAAAGAATTTTGTTTGACATTTGACAGAAGAGGAAGGTTGTGTGTCAATGCTGTCACAGAGGTTATCTTAATGTCGACAAAAATCTAGTGATAATGTCAAAAAGGGGGAATTCTGAAGCGTTCTCGCAAGAATGTTGTTTTGATCAAAATCGTGGGCGGATCTTTTTGAAAAAAATCAATTAACACTACTCACAGTGACAGATATTATGCGAGGAGTTAGCAAACTCTCCTGCGGATGTATTGCTGGCAGTGTTCATGCATGCTGCATTCCTGCACATGTGTTTCAGGCATAAGAGTTTATTTTATTGATTCCCGCTCTTTGAATCTCCATATGTGTACTGTTAATTTTGGTGCATACTGTAAAGGATCAGATTAAATTTGAAACAAGGAGCTGACAACTCGACCGGGGAGCGGCAACAACTGCTAAGATCTGCACAAAAATCTCATTAGGCTTGAAACATTTCACTTGACTGTCACTGAGAAGCTAGCATTCATCAAGGATCTGAAGAAGTCAGGAGATTGAATCAGAAACGCCATGAATTTGATTAGCTGCAGATGTTGCATGACATGCCTATAGACGATATGTCCATGGCCAGGCACCGAATCTCAGCAACAACCAATGTGCAGTTACAAACACACCTCTTCTCCTTTTCAGATCACAGTGGGAAACAGATCGACTAGACTGGCTAATGGGACAGGAAATATCCGGATCAACAATAGGCTTCTTTGGCTTCGGTGGCATCGCGCAAGTCATAGCACGTCGTCTCCTAACGTTCGACATCAAGAATATCATCTACACAACACCAAATCGAAAAGAGAACGAGGACGACTTCAAGGCCAGTCATGTGAAATTCGAGCAACTTCTGACCGATAGTGACTTCCTAATTGTGGCCAGCCGCTTGACAGATGAGACCAAGGGCATTTTCGATGAAGAGGCTTTCATGAAAATGAAGTCAAATTGTGTTCTGGTCAACATTGCTAGAGGACGTAAGTAACCTCGTAGCATTATCTATCCATGCATCAAATCTTTGCTTTCCCGTAGAAATCATTGACCAGAATGCGCTGTACAACGCGTTGAAGACGAAACAAATCTTTGCCGCTGGTCTTGATGTGACCACCCCAGAACCCCTACCGAGTGATAATCCACTGTTGAGTGTACCAAATTGCAGTAAGTCGTTACTCCGTTCACTCATGCATACGTACATGTGAAATTATTTTCAGTAATCCTCCCCCATGTGGGTACGTCGACGATAAAGGCAACCCTCGAAATGGGCAACATGGCTGTGCAGAATATTTTGAACGCCCTTGAGGGAAAGCCGATGGTAGCTCCAGCTTACTGATGCAATATTTACATAAATCGTTGGAATTGTTGATTCTTTTCTACTATTAAATAATTGTTCTTTTTTATTTTTACATGTACACCCTACAAACGGGGCACCAAAGTTACTAAAACAGTGCGTTTTCTTTTTCTCTTCAATGGTGCAATTTTCAGTTGTTGTTGAACGTTCATGGTCTGGTCTTAAAACTGCAGCTGTTCTTCACCAGTGAGAAGAGAATACGCACAAATCCATTCTGGATTGTAGCGCCGTGAATATTTCCCCGAGAAAGTGAATGTGTAAACTTCTGAAAACTTTATCGAAGTCTTCTCAATGGGCTAGACTTCAGTAAGACCTATCCTCGCCGTTGATGACTCGACGTCTACAAGCAGTCATAGATGCTATGTCTGGTAACACCATACATTTAATGCAGGAGCAGTACAGTTTTCACCGTCATGTTACATTTTTAATAAATGTCCGAGATGTGCTTTGAATGCGACTCCATCAGGAAGAGATGGTTAAACCAATTCCAAAAGCTCGCTTGTTTGCGCTCGTGCATGTCTCGTAAGATCTCTCGTGCGTGATTGATGATTATGTTGCCTTACAATGATCATCCCAGTTTTCTCTACCCCACGGAGTAGTGGACAATATAAAAAAACAATTGAAGAAGTCATTCGTCTGGTTGAGTTCTGCGTCCGAATTTAAGTCTGGAGGAGTAGATTACACCATGAACTGCGACATGAGTCTATTCAAGGATCTGCGGATCGAACGCCTAAATTGCGTGGGCAGTGCTCCTCCCATCCCCTCCAAAGCGTCTATTCTGGCTCAGACAAGTGAAGAAAGAGGTCAACAGACTTATTGTGCACAATTTGAGCCCAACATGGCACTAACTGGAGAGTCTTGTTGGTCCATCCCGGACCACACCAACTTATTTCTTCCACACCACCTGCTTCAGTCCATCCATTTTTGAAGAAAACTAAACGTTTGCGTCGTCCTTATTCTTAGCCTCTTATTGAAATGTAATCCACCACATACGAGCACCAATATATCCGAGGTCTGAACCAAATGCATGAAAAATTATTAAATGCAACCACCTAATTGAAATTGATCCCACTTGAAGACACAAATCTGCAGAATATGTTAAAAGCGATTTAAAAATTTATTTGAACACAATTATTTTTACAATTGAGTTCACAACTAGACTTACAAACCAAGGGTTAGGGTGTTGGCTCACCAATAGGGGCCCAACTGATGTACTTTGTTTAATTTAATGTTTATTATTATTGTCGGTTTATTGTTTATTTTTGATGTCCTACAATGGCTGGTGCTTACATCGGGTTGTTCAAGTCCGTGTGTCCATGGTGGTCCTTTTGGGATGGGGTGGGGATGTGTTAGCCGACTTAGCCGCGATGGTGATTGCTATCGCTGCTCAGTGCTCGTTCGAAAGTGATGCTCGTTTAGCAGATTTAATGCGTTGAGGTAGCGTTGTCCGGGGATTGTGTTTCTCAAGTTCCTGATTCCCTCGTTAGGATGGTTGTTGATTTCTAGAAGCTGCTTTCTAATCAATGTCACCATGTACTGTTGCAGGGGAATGATGCGTGCTTGGTTGTAAATCCTATTGTTGCTGTGGTGCCTTTGACGGTCCCTGTCGAAGGTGAGTCCGGTACATATTCGCAGTATTTTTCTTTCGAAAATTGCGAGCTTCGTCATGCTGGTCTTAGAGATGGTGTGTCAGATTGGGAAGCAGTTTGTCCTTTGGCTTAATCTATTTTGCTTGCGCATCAAGGGACAGATGGAACGGACAAAATACTACATCGGATTGCGTAAGCAAAAAATTAGCGAAATGAAAGGATCGTAATTTTTACTTAATTCGTGCGATCTGCTAAGAGATGGCGCAACTTGTATTATTCCATTGGAACATGCGTTGGAAAGCTGTCATTGTACGTCGTTTCAGTACATGTCATTCATTGCAGCGTAAACAACAATAATTTTTGTTCACTCAAATATCGAACATTGTGCCTGAAAAGGTGTTTTTGCGGGGAGTTCTTCTTCATTACTTTAATATGAAGAAAACTGCTGCCGAAAGTCATCTTATTTTGGTGGAAGTTTATGGTGAACATGCGCTAGCTGAGTGAACGTGGCAAAAGTGGTTTGCACGATTTAAAAGTGGTGATTTTGGCTTGGAAGACGATGAACGTCCTGGGCAGCCCAACAGTTTGAAGAACTGGAAGCATTACTCTATGAAGATTGTTGCCAAGCGCAGAGACGTTGGGTGTCACTCAAGCAGCCATTTCAAAACGTTTAAAAGCAGCTGAATATATTCAAAAGTAACGTTCCACGTGAACTCAATCCGAGAGAGGTCGAAAGGCGGTTTTGCGTTTCCGAAATGCTGCTGGAACGCCCCAAAAGGAAGTCATTTTTGCATCTGATTGTTACTGGTGATGAAAAATGGATCCGTTGCGACAACTCCAAGCGCAAAAAATATGTGAAACCCGGCAACCAGCCAAATCAATGGCAAAGCCGAATACCCATGGCGGAAAGTTAATGCTCTGTATTTGGTGGGATCAGAAGGGTGTGCTGTATTATGAGCTGCTTAAACCGGGTGAAACCATCAATGAACAACGCTACCGAACACAATTATTCCATTTGAAGGGAGCAGTAGCCGAAAAACGCCCGGAATATGCGACCAGGCACAACGCAATAATTTTTCCATCATGACAACGCTCGGCCCCGCGTTGCTGTTTCGGTTAAGAACTATTTGGAAAACAGTGGTTGAGGAGTTTTACCCCACCCGCCTTATAGCCCAGACCTTGCCCCTTCTGACTACCATTTGTTCCGGTCGATGCTGAACGCCCTCACTGAAATACGGTTCACATCAGAGCAGAATATCAAAAATTGACTTGGTTCATTCTTGGCTGCCAAGCCGGCGCAGTTCTTTTGGGATGGGATCCACAAATTGCCAGAAAGATGGGGAAAAGTCATAGCTTCAGATGGGCAATAATTTGAATAATACTATTGTACATGTTTTTCTTAAATAAACGTTCAAATTTCCAAAAAAAACCGCATGAATTAAAATAAATACCTAATACAACGCAAAACGTACGGGATTTCAAGGATGAGAATGCTGAGTTGAGAAAGTGAGGCTACTGTGTTTCAGGCATAATTCAAATTGGGCGATTTCCCGATAACAATTTCCGCAATTCATTGTTTTCCTTGTGCTCATGAGATCCTACTGAGGGGGCTGGACACAGTGTTCTTGTGTACACTAATTATCGCACATTTCTCATAAAAGTTTTCTTTTTTTTTTGATTAAGACGATTTTTTCTTATACTGTCGACTCCGCGTGTATGCACTCCGCTTAAACGAAGCTTACAAGAAAATCTGCAACGTTACATCCAAAAAGAAATTTATCATGGCGAAACGATACTGCTTGCGTCCGAACATCGTTTATTGCAAGAAATTTTGAGCATTTTTTTGTTCTGCAAACAAGCGGAGTCGACTGTATACGACTCTATTATAACCGATACAAATTAGACACGTATTCTTTTTCGTTTCCCTCTATGAGGGATTTTATTGGATTGGGAAGGGGGTTGCTAGTGCATTCACCAGCACACTTAGACCATGTTGGTTCACTATGATGTCCATTGTAAGCCTACTACCACTCATCGACCATACCAGTGATAGCGCCGTTAATTTAATCCCAACGGCAAATGGTGACTGGACCAGATTTGATGACGAGACAAATAAAAAAACACATAAAATTCAGAAAAATGCATAAAATCTTTATTTGAATCGATAGTACGGTCCATATAATTTAATGTTTGAAGATTATTTCATGCAAATGTTGACCTTGACTGCGCCTCAATGGTCCATCCGCATAGTCCAATTTTGGCATACTCTTTCCAGCATTTCGGCCGGTATCTCACGAATAAATGCTTCAATGTTATCTTCCAATGCGTTTCAATTGAAGCGGGCTTGTCTGTATGGACATGAGCTTTAACATGGTCCCACAAAAAATAGTCTAAACTCGTTAAATCGCACGATCTAGGCGGCCAAATGACCGGTCCCGAACGTGAAATAAAATATTCACCGAACTCGCCTCTCAATAAGTCCATTGTTGCGCGTGCTGTGTTTCATGTGGCACCGTCTTGTTGAACCACATGTCATGCAAGTCAAGCTCTTGCATTTTGGGCAAAAAAAAGTTGGTTATAATCTCACGGTAGCGCTCACCATTCACAGTTACGTTACGATTCGCATCATCTTTGAAGAAGTACGGTCCAATGACGCCACCAGCCCATAAACCGCACCAAACTGTGACTTTTTCTGGATGCATTGGTAGCTCTTGCAATGCTTCTGGCTGACATTCACTCCAAAATCGGCAATTCTGCTTATTTAGATAATAGCTAAAAAATCACCCTTTAAAAGCGTACTACTCTGCTTTCACTGGCACTCGCACCGGGGATCACACTAACCAAAGTCATGCATTTTAGGATATGGTTGTAGCCCTCCTCTGTTGCCATCATTCCACCCTGCTGGTCAACATCGTCAGTATTCCGAGGTTGAACTCCATCTACCTCGTCTTTCACGTCTTCTTCGGCTTCTGTTTTCTTTTTCTCATCGTCTTCTTCGAAGATTTCTTCGTCGTCTAGCCTATGGTCACTTAATGCCACACTGTTAACACCTTCATCGTTGCCATGTTCATAGTTTTCGAGCTTTTGTAGTTTAACTTCATCAGTACTAAACTCGAACACTGCGCCACTCTTTGCTACTGCGGTCGCGCCGAGAAAAGTTCAAAGAAGAGAAACAAGTATTTTAACAAGAAAACTAAAGAATTTAGAGTAATGTAGACGTCTTAACACAACGAACTGCCCTAAAAACTGGTCTTATTTATGTTGGGTGTCCCTATTCGAAAGTCTATGCTTCTGGACCCAATAGTCTGGGCCTTGTCGTGCACATTTCGATTTCAAACCCGACTCATGCCCGTTTTACTTTCTCTTTCTTGTATGAATTCATATCTCGCACGCACCCCTGCAATCGAATTATTTCGAATTAACGAACTTCTTATATGCAACGGTTTTGTGTATCAGGTCAACAGACGGCAAAACCATCCACAATACATCCAATATATATGCTTCCCTGCTTTCACTCACATTTGAGTTTACAAACAAGTATGTAGAATCTACAATCCACCCCTTAGAATCCACTTCCCCCACTCAAGCAGTCGTTGCCACGGCCACCAAAGCGACGTCAACGAAAACAATTTTCACTCGAAGTCAGTTGCCCGAGTGTTTGCTCCGCAGAATGAGGCTAAAGACGCACATAAGCAAGGAAGTTGTGCATAAATCTCCGTTATCCTGCGTCGACTGGAGCGGGAACGAGGAGATATTCTCCGTCAGGTAACCCATCACACACGGAGTCAAAGTGAATTCTTACACCCAATCCCCACCCCCAGTGATGACCATCAGATCTACAAATGGAACTCCACGAGCAGGGACACCGTGGAAGTGGCGAAGCTGCCGGATGACTTTGTGCCCACGGACATGCACTGGCTGCTAGGACGTGGTGGTGGCGGGAAGGGAAGTGACACACTCCTCATATCCAGCAACGACGGTAGATTCGTCATCCTCAACAAGAGCGCTCGTGTCGAGAGGAACATCTCGGCTCACTCGATGGCCATTAGCTCGTGCAGATGGAGTCCCGATGGCGCTGGCTTGTTGACTGCTTCCGAGGACGGGATCATCAAAATCTGGTCGAGGTCTGGTATGCTGAGGTCCACGGTGGTGCAGAGTGACGAACCGATTCGATTTGCGAGGTGGTCACCGAACTCGTCGTCGATTGTGTTCTGTCAAGGCGGATTCATCTCCATCAAGCCCCTAGCTGCTAACAGCAAGATAACGAGGGTAAGTGGCGGACCGAGTGTCCACTGTTAACACTCACAGATCTTGTCTCCCCTGACAGTGGCGAGCCCACGACGGACTGGTCCTCTGCCTGAGCTGGTCTTCGCAGAACGACTTGATAGCTTCCGGCGGCGAGGATGCCCGCTTCAAGATCTGGGACTCCCAAGGCGCCGCCATCTATACCAGCCCCACCGAGGATTTCGCCATCACGGCCATCGACTACAATCCGGAGAAGGACGTCTTTGTGGTCGGCTCCTTCAACACCGTCAAACTCTGCAGCAGCTCGGGATGGTCCCACAGTAGCACCCGGTTCAACTCACCTCCCGTTGGATCGGTGTACGCGTTGTCTTGGTCGCCAGACGGCACTCAAGTCGCTTGTGGAACGTCCACAGGAGCTTTGATAGTCGGGCACATTGTGGAGAAGCAGTTGCTGTCGCGCAACCTCAAGGCAACGACGACCGGACGGAAATCCGTGCTGCTTCAGGACATCCTGAACGGCACCTCCGACGTGCTCGAGTTCACAAACCGAGTGATTAACTTCGCACTGGGCTACGGTCACCTGATTGTGGCCACATCTTCACAGGTTCACATCTACAACGAGAAGTACGTCAACACCCCAACCATCATCGAAGGCCGGAACGACGTGCGGGCCCTGGAAGTCTGCAAAAAGTGTGTGGTGAGTCTGACTAATCACGTCCACTCTAAACGTAATCCCTTCCAGATTCTTCTTGGTCCTGGACTCCACCTCCGTGTGGATCTACAATTACACTGGACGTCTTCATCTGAGCCCTCGTTACCCTGGTTCGCAAGCCCAGATCCCACTGCTAACGACGAAGTGTATATCTCTTGGTCTTGACGTCCTTGCCATTCGCGATAACTCCGACACGTCGGGTAAGTCCTTATCGATGTCTTCTTTTTCCAATACTCGCTTGACTCACTTGTTCTCAGTCGTTTATCTGTTCGATCTTGTCCCCGGCGCATCGAGGCAGTATGAGCCACACCCGCTGCGATCCAAGTCAACGCTGATGGAGATCGCAGCTTGTAAGGCGGGCTCAGCTGATGACCAGTTCGTCGTGTTCCTCGACACCAATCGGGAGCTGTACATCACCGCCAGTCGAAATCTGTCGGACAACAACGAGATCTTCAAAATCGGAACCCAAGTGATCTCCGTTCTGTGGGCCAGCGAGACGAACATTTTGGTTGGCCTGCACGACTCCTGCTTCAGCATTTGGTACTGCCCTGGAGAGGGCGCTGCCGATCCGACTATAATTGCCCTTACAACTGTCACGCTAGACACAGCGTAAGTTTCATGACCATCATCCGCCCACTTAGTCAACTAATTTGTTTCCCAGAGATCTTGGGAAGAACATCACTCTGGAGTCCTTCGAGGATGCCAACATCTCGTTCCGCTCGTCCGGCGCCCTCCTCACAGTGAATGTGAACATTTACTGTGAGATTCTGCACCGCACCCTGATGGACGGTCAATGGCAACAGGCTCTGAAGATCTGCCGCCTTGCGCAAAGCACCATCCTGTGGGCGACACTCGCAGCTATAGCGACAAGGAAGAACCAACTGCAGATCAGCGAGGAGGCATACTCCGCGGCGCTGCAAGTGGACAAGGTGTGCTATCTGCAGTACATAAAGGTAAGTGGCTCATTAGTCTCTCTCAGTTCTGAGATGAATGTTTTCTTGAAGGAACTTCCCCAGTCGAGTCCCGAGCAGATGGCGGAGAACTCCCTGATGTTCGGTCGCCTTGTTGAGGCAGAAACAATTTTGGTGCACGGAAAGAAGTACCGCGAGGCGGTGTCCTTGTGCATACGGATGCACAACTGGAGAAGGGCGTTGGAAATCGCAGAGAAGAACGGAGTCGACTTGGAGGTGGTCTTGCAGCAGAGGAAGAAATATTTAGATGCCCTTGGCAGGCCAGAGTATGACGAGGCATTTCTGAAGGCAGCCAAGAGAGAAGAGGAGGAGAGGGACTAAGGATTGTGTGTGTATGGTATTTTTTTTTGAACAATTTTAATCAATAAACTCAGCGATGAGATGTCCTAAATAAGGTATTGGTGTTTGGTGACTTTCAATTTATACAGTTCAGTAGTCTTTTCTAGAATTTACAGCAGATGTTAGCAGAAGATTCTGTTACAAACGGAATGAAGCAACGACATCAAGGAGTCTAATAACGAAGGATTATCGCCTTCAGAAAGGTTTAGCTCGATTTGCACGTCACTTAAAATACTTTTTAGAAAGCAGAGATATTCTCGATTACAGTGATCACTGTACATTGCCTGAAGTAAGTCCGCTTGTTTGGACAGGGTTGGACGATAGTGCCTGAAAACCGCTTGGAAACCTTTCAAATTTAGGTCGAACCCCGGGACTACCGTCTGGAATACTGTTTTTGTTGAGTAGCGTCACGAAAATGTCCTAACAATTGCAAATGAAGTGACTGAATATTGAATACCTCATGAATTCTACGATAAAATACGTGCCTCATGAGTGAAATAATGCTGCAAGGTTACATATTTATTGTATGAAATAAAAGAAGCGTTACGAAAAAAAACGTGACGAATGTCTTATTAGGAGATGCAACGAAATTAGTCGTGAAAGCTTTTTTTATTCCATTCTTTAAAGCTTTGAACATTATTCTCGTGTCGCTTTTCCGATCGTCACGAAATTATTGTGACGTTTTTAGACAGAATGTCCAACCTAACAGGTTTGTAGTACTAAAATCCGCTAGATCTAGCGCTAAATCGCTAAAACCATGCTATGCATTGCAGGCTTTGAAAGCTCTTACCGGACACTTCGTTCATTTTGAGTTTTCTCATTCGCAGAGAGCAAGGGTACAATTTGAGCAAACAGACATTATCATCGCGAATTGTTTGGGTGTGAATATGTGAATTGCGTTTGCCTCTCTTGTGTTTGGAAATAGAATGGCTGATTCGTGGAGAAAAACTTACAATCGTCAATAAAGATACTTAAACTACAGTCGAACTTCGGTAGCTCGAAAATTGATTGGCAATAGTGCCAAGGTGCCTGAAATTTACATATTTTTTAGCAACACTGGTTCAAACAGCTGACGCACGTTTCGTGTTTTGTTTCACTGTCAAACATCTTCAGTTTGGTCTATAATTTAACCATGATTCGTCTTACAAACGAACAACGCTTGCAAATTATTGAATTTTATTATCAAAATGCGTGCTCTAGTGTTAAGAAACTTCATCGCGCTCTTTTTCCATTTTATGGTCCGTTTTGACGAAGCTCATTTTTGGCTCATGGGTACGTAAATAAGCAGAATTGTCGATTTTAGAGTGAATATCAGCCAGAAGCATTGCAAGAGGTACCAATGCATCCAGAAAAAGTCACAGTTTGGTGCGGTATATGGGCTGGTGGCATCATTGGACCGTACTTCTTCAAAGATGATGTGAATCGTAACGTAAATGTGAATGGTGAGCGCTACCGTGAGATGATATCCAACTTTTTTTTGCCCAAAATGCAAGAGCTTGACATGCATGACATGTGGTTTCAACAAGACGGTGCCACTTGCCACACAGCATGAGCGACAATGGACTTTTTGAGAGGCGAGTTCGGTGAACATTTTATTTCACGTTCGGGACCGGTCAATTGGCCGCCTAGATCGTGCGATTTAACGCCTTTAGACTATTTTTTGTGGGGCTATGTTAAAGCTCGTGTCTATACAGACAAGCCCGCTTCAGTTGAAACACATTGGAAGACAACATTGAAGCATTTATTCGTGAGATACCGGCCGAAATGTTGGAAAGAGTGTGCCAAAATTGGACTAAGCGGATGGACCATTTGAGGCGCAGTCAAGGTCAACATTAAAATCAAAAATTAAATTATATGGACCGTACTATCGATTCAAATAAAGATTTCATGCATTTTTCTGAATTGTATGTGTTTTTTTTTTTTGAAAAACTTTCCTATAGCTTTTGAAAAATCACCCTTTACTTCGATTACTCTCGAGTCTTGATAACTCGAACAGATTATTTGGCGTCATCTTCGATAAGTCGAATTCTGAAGGGGAATTCCCGAATTCTGCGTATTTTACAAGCTCGTTTTATAATAAATCGCTTACGGGGCACTGTGTTTCTTCCTACGACCTAGCTAGCATACCTCATAATGATGTGATGATAGCATTAGCATTCACGAGGAAAGATTTTTTTCGGACAAGCAGTATGAAATGCAGATGTTAAATTTGATGAAATGTACGTTTTTTTTTCTGTAGTAGGCGTAGCGTTGTGTACACCAGAAATGAAGTATAAAAGACATACCCAACGTCTACCTCTCTTGCACCTTCAAATTTTTGACAACGGCTTTTATGCTATTTCGTGAATAGCTGTCAAAAAGCCTCTCAAATTCGTTGATGGACTAGGAGTCAATCAGCTGTGAAGTTGGGCATCTCTAGCATACTTCATTTCTGGTGTACACAGTACACACAGCCACCGCTGCCAGGTTCCAAGATTTATCTTATTTTTCAGATTTTTTGACATAAAATTGTTTCTAGGATTTTTTGAGCTAAAATTTCATAAAATTTCAAGATTTCGAATTCTATCAAAATTTCGAAATGTAAAAATATTCCAAATGTGAGTAAGACCAGCTCATGCCTAGCTCTGCTTATGCCCACCGATTTTTGAGTAAATGAACTTGTACTGTAAACAAATTGTGATTGTGTTGTAAATGATGAATTCTGCTTGACTTTGAATCAGAGATAATGGAGGGATAGAGATATCCATCTTCTACTTTCCTTGCCCCCTGATTTCATCTGACAGCGTTTTTTATACGCTTTTTGTCCCGTATCTGTGAATACGTGTGAGCTCTTGAGATCAGCTGGCGAACAGCATATACCCTTCAACAACCTAGTACAGGGGTGAATTAGAATTCTTTACGCGTTAACGGACGTTATTTCAGATTTTGTTAAATTTAAACACAGTAAACGTCAACCGGTAAACGAACTCGTTGACGGGCCCCTATTGTTGAGCCGACCTTCTTATCTCAGTTATAAGTCTAGTTGCAAGTCATTTGTATATAACGGACGAAAAATACAGCTAATAATCAGTTGAATACGTGGCCGTTAATTCACCACGGGTCATACCCAGGCTGTCTTGGGTATATATCTTAATTCGTGCGAATTGCTAAGAGATGGCGTAACTTGTAGCTGAACGAACGTGCCAAAAGTGGTGATTTTGGCTTGGCCAACCCGCCAAATCAACGGCAAAACCGAATATCCATAGCGCGAAAGTTAATGCTCTGTATTTGGTGGGATCAGAAGGGTGTGCTGTATTATGAGCTGCTTAAACCGGGTGAAACCATCAATGGACAACGCTACCGAACACAATTATTCCGTTTGAAGGGAGTAGTACCCGGAAAACGGCCGTAACATGCGACCAGACACGACGCAATAATTTTCCATCATGACAACGCTCGGCCCCACGTTGCTATTCTGGTTAAGAACTATTTGGAAAACAGTGGATGAGAAGTTTTACCCCACCCGCCTTATAGCCCAGACCTTGCCCCTTCTGACTACCATTTGTTCCGGTCGATGCTGAACGCCCTCACTGAAATACGGTTCACATCAGAGCAGAATATATGGGATCCACAAATTGCCAGAAAGATGGGAGACATAGCTTCAGATGGACAATACTTTGAACAATACTATCGTACCGCGAATCAAGGTGTAGACCTAATACATCAATTTGTATTTTACTTTATAACTCTTATCTAAGACTTATCTAAGTTCGACTGTAATAATTGATGAAATTATAGTCTTTATACTTGCTGGCAACTGGTTGTTTCTAAAAGTTCCCAGTTAGCGGCTCCTATGAATAGCACCTAATGCGCTCTGTAGTACAGGCAATCAACAATGTTTTTTGTTTTCAAAAAAGGCAAAATTCATAAACAATAAACTTGCTTTAAAGAATTAAAGCACACTGTATAAAATTCACATTACTGGATTGTTCACTCAAACGATGTTCACTCTGCCGCGAGTGTACTGCAATTTCAAGTCAAAATGGAATGAAAAGCGAGTTGTTAACCAAAATTCTGAATAAAAACGCAGCACTGCGTGTTTAAAGTCGAGTCAGGGAAATTATTCTTCCGAGAAAACTCTCAACGTTACCCAGTCAAAGAAAAACACTGGCATCAAAATGATGAGCTGTTCCGAAAGTTGCTCTTCATCACAGCCGATGCACGCAACCTTCTTATGCTCCCTACTTATGCTGAATCACACCATCCTGCTAACAGGAGCTCATCAAGCCGCCGCCTGATATCGGCACAACACCACCGACTAGAGCAGAGCTGTCCACTGGCTACACCGAGCCGAACAATTGCATCTCGTGAACGAGAGCGACCAGTGCGCTCCAAGAAATCTCCTACATTCCTTTCCAGCTTCTGTTCACGGCGCGGTGCATCTGAACCGAACCCATCGGATACATTTCCCGCTTATAGGTTTCGTGCCTCCAATCGGTGCTGTCGCCGTCGCTTACTACTCGCATTGTTCGCCCGATAATTTCAATGTCATCACGCGAGAGTGTTACTACCTCTGGCTTCTAGAGAAAATCCCCAGTTCTCACTATTTCTCCGGTGGAATCTCTCAGCATCCACTCCTGCACACACACGTTGATCCACCTCATCGCTCCTCATCCACTCAGCAATAGTCGGAGTGGAGAACGTCAGCTGTGTGCTCGCCACCATGACCTAGATCAACTGCTCAGGTATGCGCACCATCCACAAGACGACACCACCTCCCAGAGTGTAATCTCCTCAGTGGGGCTTCTCCTGCTCCTCCCAGCCGGGCGAGTGTACACTGTTCGCACAATCTCAGCGAGAAAGCATTTCATACCTCGAGCGCTGTCCAGCTATTCATGGTCGCCCGATAGAATGCGGACAAAAAATTGAGAACTTCATTTTGTCGACTGCTTTCAGCGGCAGTCGACGTGTCACGTCGGGCAGTGTTCGTTCATATGTCGGCAAAGAGGACCCAACCGTGAGTCCATACAGCGATGCTGGCTGGGATTGATGTTGAATGGAAGAGGCGTCATCTGAGGAGAACCTATTCCCGGCCATACCCTACCACAGCGCGCACACTGGCCTGTACTCTAGACTAGAGCTCCCCGCGACGGAGTGATGGATATTGTCTCGATTTGTGTTTCCCTTCGGATGGCAGGGCCGCCGCCCCGTGAGCTCATGCACGACCATAGATCGACAAGTTGGGGCTCCTCTTTGGGAACTGAGGAGAAGCACCATCACACACACCAGCCACAGCCCCACATTGGGGAGGGGGACTCCTGGAGAGGCTCTGTGTCACACACGAAACTGCCACCACCACTCGCTTCTACGAGTCACATGGGAAATCCCCAACTGGTATTTCCACCAGGCGATCAGAGCGGCCTGCCAGCAGCCCGAGCACCGTTTCCATGGCAAGCAACAACAACTCGTCGGCAAGCCGAATGGAAGCGACAAGTATGTGTACTGTGCCCTGAGTGCTGCTTGTGTGTGCCTCCGCTTTCCTATCGAATTTCTTCTCCCTTCCATTTCGAGAATGGAGAAGACGCCGTAAGTCGTAGGCCATATGCCGTGTGTGCCGTGCCATGCCATGGTTGGGGAGTGTTCTCTCCGTTGTTCGGTGGTTCTCCACCTACTCCCACTCCGCTCCGAGACGAGCCTTCCGCTCAGTGGAAGTGGAAGTGGTGTGGCGGGCCCCTAATTGGAGAAAGGTCGCTCTGCTCAGCCGGAGACATCCCAGCGGCCAGTTCTGAGAGCTTGTTAATTTCACCGCACGTTCAGCGGAGCTGGTTTTTTGCCCTTTCGAGATCGTTGTCTCTTATCGCTGACTGGTTGTGTTCGGAGCAGGGGCGCGGAAAAGACATCGCATATCGGTCTGTCATCTGCACGCCATTGACGGCGTCGTCGTGAATGTCGTCTGTCAGCAGATCTGGCCTGGCAGTCGCTCGGACGGGGCACACCGACATGCCGATTGCCGACAGAATACCCGTGCTTAGATTGACAGCTGTCCAAATTACGTCAGTCAAAATGACGCATCGTGTTTTGGGACCAGGAAAGCATAACTTCCAGTAAGAATCTGACACCGGCCCAGCCACACAGCCACAAGGCCCGGAGCCGAACGAAAGTGTACTCGGCGACGATTAATTTACGCCGCTCTTTCGCTCGTGTACTTGAGTGTGTGTTGTACAGGCACGAGGCGCCAAGCCAACCTATTTGATCAGCTCCCGCGCCACCGTTCCCCGACGAATCAGCAGCATGCCCAGTGCAACTACGAAAGAGAAAGACAAACCAAAACTACAAAAAACAAAAAAAAAAACTCATCACACACTCCCGAGCGGTAGCGGCGTCTCTGTCGTTCACTCAGCGCGCAGCCATGTGCCAAAGGGAGAGGAATAGGGCTCGGAGTGTGCGTCAAAGCAGCGCTAGTCTACTGTAAGTTTTCACCAGGCACCCACGAAATGCCTTCACTTGTTTGCTGGCTCTCCAAACACCCAGTCAGTGGGTGAGAAACTGTGCTCCGTCTGGAAGTGGAGTGCCGGAGAACACACCCTAAACCGAGGGGATTCGCGGGAGAAGCGAAAAGCCAGCGAAAGCGAGCAAACGCTGAATAATGTGCTAATCCACCCCAAAGAGCCACCGACGAATGAGCCACCCCCTGTGCGAGTAGCTCTGAGGGAATTTATTATCTATCGGCCACACTGCAGTGGTATCTTTTATCTCTCCTCCTCTCGAGACACCACTACATGCAGCCTTATGCGCTTGGGATTTTAATTGGAACCAAGAAGCCCCTGCCTTTGTGAGCTCTTCTCCATCCCCGCCGACAGAGTTGCCCGTGTCCCATGGTTCCCAAGAGTCTTTTCCCACTTTCGCCGTCGTTCGTCCGTCTCAATCTCAAGTTCGTTTTCGTGTGTCGCTCTGCCCCTCTCTCGCTCTCTGCCGTGCCCAGTGGCGTTGCAGATCATTGAACCTGCCGCACACACACCCATCCACCATTGAGTCTCTCTGAGTGGGCGTGTAATCAACAACGCGCCCTAAAAAATACCGAAAAACACACCACCACCAGAGGAGAGCCGTCATCGCCACAAACAAGCACAGCACAGCAGAGCAGAGCACTCTGCCAGCAAGTAGTGTTGTCTTTTCACATCTGGCATGGCCTGGCCTCGCTGTCGCATTGCCGCCCCGACTGCCTGCCGCTGCCAATGTAATGCCGGTTAAACCCCACGGAACGAATCTCAATCTAAGACCACACCACGGGCGTGCGAGTCGGGTGTACTCCGGGATTTGTGTGTGCCTACGACGGACGATTGAAAATTGAGGCAGTCCCACTTGTCTAGTTGCGACAGCAGGCGATCAGACGCCGCAGTAGGTATTCCGCCTCGCTGCTGTGACTCAGTGACAGAGTTTCGCTGGTACCTGCTCGGTTTTTGTGTGTTCATGCGGCTGTGTGCGCTGTGTAGCCGTCGCCGCTGTGGCTGTGTGAGAATATGGGTGTGGGCTCGTACAATGGCACGTAACAGCGAAGCGAATAGCATTGGCATTGGACCACAACAGCGGCACTGGTGCTTCGGAGCCGATGGTTGCCGGTGTGCTCGGTGCTTGGGTGAATGTGATAATTGGGCGTAATATGAGATACTTGTTCAGTGTTTATGGTGGCAAACACAAATGGTGGTGAATTGAGGAGTTGCTACGGACTGCAGACGTGAATATGGCTCGTCAAGATACGAGAGAAGGTTTGCTTCTGGAGAAGACAACGGCACAGTGTGGCCATGTGGTACAGTAGGTCAAACGATTGCTTGTAAAGAAACACAATCGGGAGACATTTTCGGTGTTGAGTAATTTCTGATGTCTAAACAAAGTGTGCGTGGATCCGGGCATATGTGTTTTGAATTTATTCGCCACCCCAGAGCATACTGTTGTCTGAAACGTCTGGTGGGTAGTACGCAGGCAGCACTTTGTATTCCTTAGTAGGTTTACACCGCACATAAATCCAGGATTTCGGAAAAAATAAATTCGAAATACAACTTTGAGCTCCCATTGGAACTTCAACATTTCAAATGACAGCTAGTGTCAAAATTGGTACTGATGCTTTTTTCTCGTTGGAAATCAGAAGTGGTTGAACTAGTTATATTAATTTAATGAGATTCAGCAATATGTACAGTAGAATCTCGATGATGTGAACTTCTGTAGACTTCGCTTATGGTGACGTTGGTTTTAATGGCCTTTCGGTTATAACGACGAAGGTAAACGCTAAAGTTTAGTTTAAAATTCAATAATGTATAACGTCCTTTTCATTCCTATATAGCGACATCCGCATGTAAAAGCTGGACATTCATCTCCCGTGAGTGGTCGCTATAACCGCATTTTACTGTAATTGAAACATGGCCAGTTCACATTTTAGAGATATTCGCATTATCGAATAGAAAAAATACACTTTTTTCCTAAAAAAATACATTAAACCAAATGAGAACACTTAGTTTTGAGGTTATCATAAGCTTTCACTAAATTGTATACAAAACCAGTATTTAAAAATGTTTGGCATTTTGCTTGACGTGTACAGGCACTTTACATCCAGACTTTGGCTTTTGGACTTTCCGATTATGCGAGGTTTTAATTATTGTGTTCCAGTCGCATTTGATGATCCCAAAGTAGTCACTTGTTCCTTGACATTTTCTTTTTGTTTGCCTGTTGCCGAAAGAAGTTTCCAATATAGCGCAGTCTCATAGGCATTATAATCTGTTCCGGAGCAAGAGAATTGTTCCTGGAGTAGGCTTGGATCTGATTGATTTCTGAGTAAATTAGTCCAAAATTGGCACATATTTTCCCGATATTTCTTAAGCCATTCAAAGAGGGCAGTTAGCCATAGCTTTATAGCTTTACAGAAGCGATACAAGAACTCCACACAGCCTGTGGTACAAAAGAAAGAAAGAAAATTAAACCTTAACACCAGTGAAAGAGATTATACCAAGCATGAAAAATGAATAAATCCGAACTCAACGTTATAAGTAGTTTATTTCTTCTACTATGTACAATCTGTTCAATCAAATCGCTAGCGAAAATCTTAACTTGGTTTGGGATGGTTGAGATCGAGACCACGATTTCCATCGGCACCTTGTCTAAGATCGTAAGCTAAGAGCACACAAAGTCCCGCTTCGCAGCAAAGCACATGTATTATTCTAAAAAATAGAATACCTTAAGTATGCCCCGCTAGCTGAGCATCGCGACAAGTGCGAACTTTCCAATTTGTCCATACCTTTTCTTCAAAGTAGCCATAGCTTTATAGCTTTACAGAAGCGATAAAAGAACTCCACACAGCCTGTGGTACAAAAGAAAGAAAGAAAATTAAACCTTAACACCAGTGAAAGAGATTATACCAAGCATGAAAAATGAATAAATCCGAACTCAACGTTATAAGTAGTTTATTTCTTCTACTATGTACAATCTGTTCAAACAAATCGCTAGCGAAAATCTTAACTTGGTTTGGGATGGTTGAGATCGAGACCACGATTTCCATCGGCACCTTGTCTAAGATCGTAAGCTAAGAGCACACAAAGTCCCGCTTCGCAGCAAAGCACATGTATTATTCTAAAAAATAGAATACCTTAAGTATGCCCCGCTAGCTGAGCATCGCGACAAGTGCGTTACAACAAACTCGAGTTAACATATGGTTATCGATAAATTAGGGTAAATTATACATCGTTAGGTTATAGAAATTCAAATTAAATATGAACATCATTAATTAGTTGCGATAAAAACAAAATTCAATTCAAATTTTGTTTAAATTGTATTCATTTCACAACAACCAGAAAAAAACGGATACAAATGAGCACGAGCACTAGTAACGTACAATGAATCTTCTCTGGGATAGAGCCATATTCACTTTTGGTCTCACCTCTTTCATTTTAAGCCGTTAGCCTTTGTCAGCAACCAAAAAATAAACAAAGACGAGATAAATAAAATCACATTTTAGAATAACGACAAATGGTCACGAGGTCACCTTCTAGAGTAGGTAAAGCATTATTTTTTCAAATCATATTATTGCATAGTTCACATTATCGAGATTCTACTGTATTATTGGGTCTACAACTTGGCGGCTTTTTTTTTTCAAAATTTGAACGTTTATTGAAGAAAAACATGTACAATAGTATTATTCAAAGTATTGCCCATCTGAAGCTATGACCTTTTCCCATCTTTCTGGCAATTTGTGGATCGCATCCCAAAAGAACTGCGCTGGCTTGGCAGCCAAGAATGAATCAAGCCAATTTTTGATATTCTGCTCTGATATGAACCGTATTTCAGTGAGGGTGTTCTGCATCGACCGGAACAAATGGTAGTCAGAAGGGGCAAGGTCTGGGCTATAAGGCGGGTGGGGTTAAACTTCCCATACACTGTTTTCCAAATAGGTCTTAACCAGAATAGCAACGTGGGGCCGAGCGTTGTCAGCGTTTTTCGGCTACTGCTCCCTTCAAACAGAATAATTGTGTTCGGTAGTTGTCGATTGATGGTTTCACCCGGTTTTAGCAGCTCATAATACAGCACACCCTTCTGATCCCACCAAATACAGAGCATAACTTTCGCGCCATGGATATTCGGTTTTGCCGTTGATTTGGCTGGTTGGCCAAGCTAAAATCACCACTCTTAAATCGTGCAAGCCACTTTTGGCACGTTCGCTCAGCTAGCGCATATTCACCATAAACTTGCACAAAAATACGATAACTTTCGGCAGCAGTTTTCTTCATATTAAAGTAATGAAGAAGAACTCCCGCAAAATTACTTTTTCAGGCACCAAGTTCAACATATTTAAAAGAAAAAAAAGATTGTTGTTTACGCTGCAAATGAATGACACACAATGACAGTAGCTTTCCAACGCATGTTCCAATGGAATAATACAAGTTACGCCATCTCTTAGCAAACCGCACGAATTAAGTTACAGACCCAATAAATATATTGCTGACTCAATCTATTGTAATTATCATGTGAAAAGATTGATTGTTTTGTTGACAGCTGTTTATTGTTTATGTCAGCGGGCTGCAAGGGCATGAAATGACGTGAAGAAATGAAGTATTCAATTTACGGAATGAAGTCCATCGACAAATTTAAGATGCTTTTATTCATGAATTTTTGACAGTTTTTCACGAAATAACGTGAATACCGTTCTCTGATTCGTAAATTTGGCTATACAAAATTTGGGTATAAAAAATGGTTATCAAAAATTTTAAGGTGCAAGAGAGGTAGAAGTTGGCTATCTCTATCAGACTTCATTTCTGGTAAAGAGGATTGATCTGTCAAATGCAGCGACGAAAGTCAACATTCTTAAATGCTGGTATGGCGAAATGCTTAACATTTTGGTTGAAATGTTGGATTTAGGCGTGTTGTAAAAGTACTATACGATCTGTTTTCTAAGCTTTTTTATGGTTTTGTACAGTGTGACCAAATAAGAATGATGGAGAGTCAAATTTAAATATATATATACATTCAAGCTTTACGTTGAAGCTACATTCTGCGTGGAAGGATGAGCGATATTCCGCCTTCTCCGTTTAGCTGGCACTGTGTTAAGCGGTCCAAAGGTGACCAAACAGTAGCAAAATATGCAGCAAAAGCTCCAAGCTTTCAAATAAAGGGAACTGAATGTCAAAACATATTTCAAATATGAAAATCACTGCCAATTTTATAGCAGTTTGGCTGTCACATTGCTTTTAAGAACGGAGTTTCTGACTGCTTTTATAAACTGAACATAGCCTAAAGATTTGACATAGCCCTCGGAGGAAATAATCGCGTGGTCAAGTCGGCAGTCAATAGATTAACGCTCGCCTTGAGATGTCGCCAAATTTCTTCTTCACAAATTAGAGCGTTGCGTAGCCTTTCTGCCATGTCTTGTTGCAACCACAGCTGGTTGCAACACCAGCATTGGCAACAGAAAATCAGTTACCATCGCTCTATACCTGAGACCATAGACAGCTTCATCTCCTTCCTCATTTCGAGGAACGGTGCCCTGAATAAAAGTCAATTGAATTAAAGCCATAATGGCGTTAATTCTCATTTAAGTGAGAATTCACACTATAGTCCAGATATGGCTTTATTTCACTTTTAAATGAGAACTAGAGTCATAACATAAATGAGAATTATCACAATATTTTGTTAATTCACATTCCAATGGGAACTAATCCCATACAATTAATCTAGCTCTAGACGCTTGCCTGGCAGTTGTTGACATTCCATTAGCGGAAGAACGATGTCGCGTGAGCGGGATAAACCCTGCGGAAAAAATGGTTAAAATCATGTTATCGAGCGAGGATCTCATACTTTAAACACACCAGGCTTCTGTCAGGCAACGCACCACTCAGTCAATCGTTGGATGGATTGATGTTTTGGTCATGGTTGACACATCTGCTGAGCCAAAAATTGCCCTCGTGCGAGAGTATAATTTGTTAGCCAGACCCAGATAACCGATCAACCGTTATAGCGCCCAATTAGCGAACTAATGCCAATTGATTGAAGCCCAATCGATTGAAACATGTTGCCGTTTCATGTCTCCAATGCTTAGCCTTCGCGAGTCTTTTAATTCTCTGATTGATTTGTCTGTCTTATTTTTGATAAGTAACATTCATAAATTATACATATTCTATATAATATGTGTGCCGCTACAGTCCGTAGAGGGCCAGGGCCTAGTTTCTCATCAACCGCTCGTGATGTGCGTTCTTTCACGAGTGAAAGGGACCTGCAGTTTCATGCCGACTCCGAACGTCCAATTTAAGATGCTTTTTCTAGACAGTTATACTCTTTGAGCATTGTCAATGACTCGAAGGAGGTGGGACCGTGAAAGTATTTCGCTCGTACCGGGAATCGAGTCTGGCCTGCGTAGGGGTCGACGCACCAACCTACAACGCGACTGTGGCAGCTAGTAAATTTTATATAAGAAGTGGGCCTTTAGTCTCATAACGTCATCTGAAAAACAGATTGCAACAAAATACTTGTTTTTTTTTAACTCATTAGCTGCCAACGTACAACAATTGAGTAGAGTATTTTTGAAAATTTCAATTCGCTATTTTCAAAAAGTATGCTTTGGCTTTAATTGCTTTTAATAAGAAAGCAAGAATGTACATGTGCCTTCCCCTTTTTCATAATTTTCTTGAAGTCAAAAGTTATTTACCACTTATTCTTGGAAACTTTCGCGAACGTATTTCTCTTTCAAGGATTTCTTTAACCATCCCAAACTTAGAATGTCGGTACAAATCTTAACTTTTGAGTTTCACTTCTGTCCTCGGACCCTCCATGGATCGCTGGCCTGATAAGTAATTTATTAAACACCACATTCTTATAAACGAGAAAAAATCTCATCCAGAGGTGAGCCCAAAAATACTGTCCCAAAATAGTCATGTGGTTTATCATCAACTAATGGAATGGATGAGACAAAATTATCATTATAAAAATGGTGGTGGGCCTTGGAGGCTCAATGGTGGTGAAGGCTTGGCACTCCTTTGCATACAATCCAATGAGAACCAGAATCTCTATTCTTTTGTAAGGGCCATAGTTCGAACTAACTTGCGTTCAGCATTGTCGATAAAAGCTCCAACGTAATACTGTAGAACAGAGTGAAAGAGGACAATTCTCGAACAAAATTCAGAATCAGATGCGGTGCAAATTATGACATCGTAGAGGAAGATGGATATGTGAAAAGCGCCAAACAACTCTTTGTGTTCAAAAGCAATGTTTCAAAATATTTCACACATACAAGGACGAACAAACATCCGGCCGGTTTGAAAACACCACTTTACTCGATTGTTAACGCTTATTAAACAATATTTCCAAAAATGTTAATTTAATTATATTTTTAAGAGGCCTGGTCTTTAATGGGGGGTCTGTTGATTGAGATGTAAGATCAGAATATGTGTCATGGAATGCATGGAAGGAAATGCCAAATCAGGACAGAAATGAAGGAAAACCGATAAAAATTATTGCGAAAAAGGATATGAAATGCAATTCAATTTAACTAGTGTATTCTAAAGAAACTAGTATTAAATGTAATCCATCATGTAAGACTGACAAAATATCACAATCGGCTGCCTCGAGGCAAACGTGAACTCCACCAATGACATCTTAGCGGAGATCCGACGTAGAATCGCCTTCGGCAACCGATGCGACTTCGTTTTTTTTTTAAACAATTGGGCTCAAAACTCCTTACTCGAAGGGCCATGATAATGCTTTAAAAAACTCTTATTTTACTAGTCCTGATCTATGGAGCCGAAAGATGGACGCTAAGCAAAACTGCAGAGCCGATTCTTGGTGCCTTCGAAAAATTCTACGTCGGACATGTTCTCACGACTGCGAAGAGGCGAATAGAGGAAAAGACACAACCGCGAACTCTACGAGCTGTACCAGGATGTGGATGTAGTCCGAAAGGCTACGTCGGACATGTTGTCACGACTGCGAAGAGGCGAATAGAGGAAAAGACCCAACCGCGAACTCTACGAGCTGTACCAGGATGTGGATGTAGTCCGAAAGGATGTGGATGTAGTCCGTCGACTGCATTAGCTTGCCCTTGCACCTGGACACCGGTGCTCCAAAAATGACTTTCTCCGTATCCGAGCCTTCTGGTTCGAGGAGGAGAGGAAGACCGAACCTCCTGTGGAAAGACCAAGTTATCGCGGACGCAAGACAGCTGCTTCTTGATGACTGGAAGCAGTGTGCCCAGGACCGTCAGCGATTGAAGCTATAGCTCAGCCTCGGACAATTCATGGGTCATTAGCCTGTTAAGTAAGAGAGTAATGCTGGCCCATGAGCAGGTGTACAGCGAATGTAAAAGTTGTTCGATGTAGATTACAGGTTTATTCCCAGACTAGCAATGAAATGAGAGGGATTGGCAACATATCGAAGTGATTATTAAAACGCCAGATATGTACTATAAAGCAAATATTTCATTTTAAATTTTCTGCTTGGTCTTATCGAACTGAGGTCCCTTAGCTGGTTGGTTGAGCTCCCTTTCCATTTGCGTGCGACGTCTGAGTCGCGGTCTGCCTCTACTGCGCCACTTTTTCCGGACTGGTTTCCATCCGCCCTACATGGCCTAGAAATCTCAATCGTTGGATTTTGTGTAATATTAGTAACCAAGCTCCGGGGGTGCTAATCTTGGTGATCCTTCTAACTATCGCGGACGAAGACATTTTTAGGAAGTCCTTCGCATAATTCTTTGTCCCGTAGGACGAACCGTATGCGCTGACAGCGGCGTGGACAAACGACAGTCTCTCATTTCAGATGAGGTCATGTAGAGCTATTGGTCCAGTGCTCCTTCGATTCCAAGTCCGAAAAACAACTGTGAAAGGAGTGGGACCACGACTTCAATGTGCTGAAAGTGCGTAGCTGGAAGCAGCTGGAACAATGCCGTGCCGGATGGAGAAGTATGTTAGCTGAGTCCCAGGTCCATCCCGGACTGCAGCGCCAAATAAAGAAGAAGAAATATTTTTTAACATGGTCTTATCTGGGCCGTATGATGCGTAATGATCGTAAAACTGATTTCCGGTTCAATTGCGGAAATGTGGATAAAAATGGAAAATTATTTCATGATGCTTTTTCATTGATGCTTAGCAGGCATGTTTTTGTGCTTCTTGTTTTCAGTAACTCCGGAACAACGCTGCTGCTGTTGTTGTACTCTCACCAGCTTCACTGTAGTGTGCAAAGAAAAGCATAAAGCATCAAAAAATCACTTCAGATAATCCATCCCAGAGACCGAGAGTGCAAGCTTGATGGAAAAGATTCGGTTGTTCGAGAGGGCTTGTCTTAGGGCTTGCCTTCGCCTTTATAGAACTCCAGAGTCCCAGTACAGAAAATTCTACTCCAATGAGATGTTATACAACAGGGCGAACCTGATACGAGTGGACAATTTCCTAGTGAAGTTGATTCGAGGTCATACTGCCAGAGCGATGAACTCGGTCAATAACTTGATCTCGGGGGCTTACTACCCCAATTCATTATACCACGAAAGGGTACGTCACAACGGATATGTCCCCCCCGAAGCATTCCTCTATTTCAAACGGTCTGATACAAGACATAAATGCGGTACCGCTTCTCTTTCACATCGCCCGTTCAACTGTGGATGGGCGACTCAACCACGACCGCTCCGTTGCACAACGAGCTGAGGAAGGCCTCCTCCGATTCAGTATGGCGGTATCAGAGCGGGATGTGCGAGATGTTGAAATGCAGCATCGGAAATTCTGGTGGTTGGAGAGCGAAGGAACTCCCTCGTCGAACCCGTTAGACCCTGGGTAGAAAGGGTAATGCGGACTCCCGCATGGGAGCAGTTGTCGGTCACTGTTTTGCAGCGGAGCAGCCGCAACCTATGGCCGTCTTACATAGTTTAGGGTAGTGTGTTAAGGTAGTTTTTAAGATGTAAATAGCAAAAAAATAAAAAAAAAAATAAATAAAATAAAATAAAAAAAAAAAAAATCAAATAACTAAAAAAAAAATGTAGTATACACACTCATACACATGTGTGTACCTATGTGTATATATTGTACATAATTTAAGGACATATATATACATATGAGTATATCATTATATACACATATGTATATGTATGTAGTTTAGCTTAAGTTAGTTTAAGTTATTTTTAAGGTAGCATGTAAGTTAGTATATAGGTTTTAAGAAAAAAAAAATATAGTTCTGTTATTAAGTTTTTTTTTTTCAATTTTTCTTAATATTAGCTGTGCATATAAATTTATTTTCCTTTGTTTAAAAAAGCATTGTTAGGTTAAGTCGAAAGACATAGATTAAGATTAAGTTTAGCTTAGAGAGCCCGCCAAGGGCCAGTAAGTTAAAATAGAATCATTGCTCGTCCAACTAGTATTAAGCATTTTTGTCTAGTATGTAAGTATTTAATGAAATGATAAATAAAAATGAATTAAAAAAAAAAAAAAAAAAATCCCAGAGACCGACCAGAGAAGAGCAAACAACAAAAAAAAATTGAGTAAAAAGTACCTTGTCGCTGTGAATAAACACGGCACATAAGTTTTCATCAAATGTCGAAAATAAAAAAAAAGTAAACTGGAAGGTAAAATGGGGAAGGGATGGGATCCATTATCGAACATAAAGTTCCATTGAGAGGAAAATGGTCTCGCTCTCAAAAGAGCGTTTTGTGTTGCTGAACTGAGCCTTAAACAGGAGTACACTCTCATTTACCTCAAACTACAAATTGAACTCAGTTCAAGGCTTAAACGAAACTGTGAAACCGAATAAATCGGTGAACTGAAGCTCAAACCAAAAGCGGAGTCTAAACTTTCACTGTAAAACTGGTCAAGAGTTTGGTTTCCTTTTTTTTTCTTGTATAACCCACGTCGTCAATGCACCGATACAGCGACCTGAAGAGATCTATTTTTGGAGTTGATCCAACAGGCGTACTACAGATAGTATGCCCTTTGTAGTTTCCTTCATTCCACTGAAGTGAGGACACTCACATAAGATGTTCTCCGATGTCCCGCCCTCTTCGAGGAACAGCCGACACATCTCGTCTTGGAACACGTTTATTTTGTTAAGGTGTTAATTCAGGCCGCACTCATCAGTAAGAAAGTAAAGAATTTCCTTATAGGAATAAGACCTGATTGTCTGGACTGCCTAAGACCATCCCCATTGGCTCTTCACCAATAAAAGGAAGACCGCTGAGTTCACTTGTCCAACCTTAAACGGAGTTGACTGTGACTCTCAAAAACAGCAAAATACTTGAGCGTTTTGCTTGATTCCCAACTGGAAAGTAAATGCAGAGGCCCGTATAAAGAAGGCGTACGTAGCGTTTTACGCATGTAAACGTACCTTCGGTAAAACGTGGGGTCTCAAACCACAGGTGTTATTCTGTTTATTCATCATGCTAGTGGGTCTTTGGTGTGGTGCCGCAGAGAAAGATATATTCTCACATAGCTTACCAAAATACAAAGAACATGCTGTCTTAGAACAACCCCATCCTGTTTCTCCCTCCTCTCGACTTATTCTGCAGCACCAGTGCATCCTCCTCGGCTCTGAGGCTCAGAGAGGCGGGATTTTGGAGGAGGAAACATACGGCCACGCGGCCATACTAAGAAGTTGGAATGCAACGCAAAACATAAGGCAAACCGTTTACCTCCTATTAAAGAACGAGCAGCTACAACAGATGGCTATGCACCGATGGCTCAGAGTCGAGCTCCGGTACAGGGGCAGGGATCTTCTGTGACCTTCTCGAAATATTCCTGGGATGACTGCAGCCTTTTTCACGCCGCTGCCATACATGAGGCGGCGCTAGCGCTGAAAGACCAAAGTGATACCGGCGAATCGATCACCATATTTTCTGATAACCAAGCGGCAATAAAAGCCATAGCATCAGACATTCTGACATCGAAGGGAAATATCCTGGGAGAAATCGCTGAGACCCTCTGCTGGGTACCGGGACATACTGGAATCCAAGGTAATGAATGGGCGGACAGTCTCGCTTGGAAGGGCTCGGAACTGTGAGAATCTCTGGCAATCCCATACGAGTATGTCAATCGGCTCCATATAAAAAATGCTACGATTTCTCATGGACGATTTCTCACGACCGGGGATCTTGAATTGATGTTGCATACATTCCGTGGCCGTGACATTACAGTCCGTATCGCATTCCACCTATGAGAGCTGCGAGGCCCTGGTTAGGGCCATTGAGTACTGGCCTACAGCAACTAGGACCATATTACAACAAAACGTTTGAAGATAACTTATATTTACAGTCGGAGATTTAACTGCACCCGCCTTCTACAGAAGCCACCCGTGTTGTGCAGGCACAAGCTAATTTCAAATGCACCAACCGTTCACGTACAGACGTGAAATCTAGGGTCTAGTACGCAACCCAGTTATAAGGAGCAAGTGATACCAGACGCAATACAACTTGATGAGTAGAAGCAATGTTCACGGCACCGTGACGGATGGAAGACAGCGTTAGCTCTGGCTCAGGCTCTGTATGTGTCGCTGGCCTAAGGAGTTAGTTGACAGGACACTAAATTCCACTCAAATTATTGAGGCTATGGTGGTAAAAATGACGCAGACAATAGACGTACTAAGGTGTGCACTTCTTTACGTACTCCGCTTCAACTTAAATATTTCGTCAAATAAAAACAGCTTCACCGATTGAATGTCTATGCAAACAGTGGATATTCACTTATAACCTAAATTTCCCCAAGTTGTTGTCTTTTTAAACATGTTTCTGTTAGCGAATGGCAAATTGTGGCTGTTTTTTGAGAAATAATTCCATTTCTTACCCCTCCTTAGCCCCAGATCGGACCTTACATAGGTTTGCTCAAACTGAGTCTTAACGAGGGCTAGTAAGTCCTGTCCACTATATGTGACAAGAGAAAGAACTCAGCTGCCAGTGGACGGCAACGACTACCAAAAGTCAATAAGACGTACGTCTCTTGCAACAGAAAGCCACTGACTGAACAAGATCATGACTGTTACTGAACCGAAAGGTGAACC
Organism: Eristalis tenax; assembly: GCA_905231855.2. Lineage (NCBI taxonomy): Eukaryota > Metazoa > Arthropoda > Insecta > Diptera > Syrphidae > Eristalis > Eristalis tenax. The sequence continues at coordinate 73,494,659 of HG993125.1, read as the reverse complement.
AAATCAAATGTGCACAAGAACTTCTCCTAGACATGATGTCATCCCACAGCTAAGACTCATCAACGTAAAAACGTCTTCCACATGGCTCACATGAACTCCCAGTAAATGCATCTCCACTCATCGCCGTTCATTTCCAACGTCCCATTCTGGGTAATGGGTAATTGCTCGCCGTCTGGGTTCTCTTTTTCTACGGCGCCCTCTGGACTGATGGCTCCCAAGTTCGCCGACACAATCTCCATCATTCATTTAGTTGCAGATACAGATCCACACTCCGCAACAAGCCATGTAGCATGTACCGTTCGTACCCGAAAGAGGAACACCGAGAACACAGAGAACCCCAGCAAGTAACCATTCAGTTGCACCGTAATGACATTCAGAGGATAACCCATTTCCGTTTCCACTGCTGAGTATGTTCCCTCCACAAGTCCATGGCCATGGAGCCAACAAGACCAGCGAAGCCCTACTGAACGAATGATATACACTCTGCCAGCCACACATCTCACGTCGTGAAGTGCATCACCTCCGACCACCACTTGGTCTTGGGCAGTAGGAGAAAAGAGGAGCTGCCCTCCTTCAAACTCGGTGGCTTTTCTTCGTCTAGCCCGGCTCTAACGTTCTGATCGCCTATGAAGCCACGACGTCCGGGAGAAAAAGTCAGAGTCCCATACTCTCGCCAGCGCTGCGCTCTCTTTCTCACTCTCGCACTCTCTAGTCTCTGCCAAAGATAGTTTTCTATTGAGGTTTTCTCCAGTGCACCGTCGAAGAATCTCCTCCACTCCTATGACAATCGACTATCAAACGTTTTCCCTCACCATTCTCCTGATTTCACCGCTCATTTGGCAAAGTGGTTGAATGCCTCGAGTGCTGGGGGCAGGACTCTCCGCCCTAACGAAAACAAACGGCACACAGATAAAAATGTCTACACTTGCACAGAAGTTCCGGAGGCGGTGGTACGGAGTTGGCAAGTAGGTGGTGCGAAAGCACCCCTCTTCGAATCGACCGGAAATTCCCATAAAACAGGCGCGCACACACACCGCTGCATCGGGGGAAGAGCCTTTCCCAATTTCCACGACTTTCCTCGTTTGCACAAACACTCCGCCTATTTCTAACAGGGAATCATGCGGAAGGACAGGCGACATCCTGTGCCGGCAGTCTCATTGTTCCCAGTTCCCCGCGTGGAGATGGAGAACGAAAGGGGTTGGTCGGTCGTTCGGTTGGGCCGCTTCCACGAGTGGTCGGTGAAAGTTGGAGTTAACGAACAGCATGGAGTGGAGGAGGACACAAACGGCCACAACAACGCGCACACAGGAGAATGAATTTCCAATTGAATTTTCCGAACCGCTTTTCCAACGCCCTCAGCCGGGGACACCAATAGATTTCCCTCAAAATGCAATAGGCTCGCATGAATCGCAGCAGTGAAACTCGCCTAGTCCTAGACACACACACACTGCAGAGAGTGCAGCGCAGCGACGTTATCTATTTTTGTTGTACAAGCGAAGCGAATCCCACTGCGACCTCGCTGTCTCGCTCTATCTATGTGCGGATAGGGAATAGATACACGTTACGAGTGGCAAGAGCGGTACAGCGGCACCCTGCTCTGCACGGGCCCTGCCGGGCAGAGACAATAGAGAGGCAAGGTAAACTATCCAGCCATCAACCCTCCTGTGCATAGGTGGGGATATCACCGCCGCCGGAGTGGGCACTGGGTACACGCCGTGCCACGATTACGCCTTGTTTGGCAATCGGGTACATGAAGTGCTTGCTGCGCTATTATTAGATACGCACTTGCGCGCTCAATGGCGGTGGTGTGTGGCGCATTCATGGGGAACTGGCGGGCTATTGCTCGTATTAGGCGCTGCTGGTGCTGCTGCCAGTGGAATGCAGACGAATGATGTCGCGGAGCTGTGCAGTCGCGTCTACGGCGAGTGGAGTCTGGAAGCAATTTCCAAAGAATCTCGGCGATTGTGGAGCTTGTGCTCTCGGATGCTGACCCAGCAGACACATGCCACTGCAGTATGGGATGGGTGCAGTTTTTGGATCAGGCGATCACGAGATGATGAACCACCTCAAGATGGGAGATGTGTAACTGCTGTGTGGAAGAGCTATGACGGGCCACATTGCGGTGAGAGGCAGTAGCTGGAGGTCGACTGTGCAGTTGATACAGGCGAGGAGTTGATTTTCTTGTGGGTTGAGCCGACATCAGCTGAATGCGAGTAACATGCACGAGTGCATGTGCACACCTTGCTTTTGGATTCTTCAATCTAGCTAGTGCCACTGTTTTTCTTCTTCTTTTGATACTCCAGTTGACATCAGTCTTGCCTCTGTTTTTTTTCATAAAGAATATTCATTGGCAGTGTATGCGTTTGTGTTGCGTTTACAGACTAGACACTATCGCAAGTATTAGATATGCAAGTACTTGTTGCTATTCAACACATTTATTGGCACTCAAATCAGGTACGCTTTTGATTTAAGCAGCGATTCCACGGACAGCAGCAAATGCGGAATCCGTTTGAGGTCTTCACATTTGCCGTAAACCAACAATAAGTATTGATGCCAAATTCAACATTTTTAAAAAGAGTGTGAAAATTGTTTGCGTGGCCCTTCGAGCCGCTCTTTCTATTCCATTTGATTTAAACAAAAACAGCCGACTAAACAGAGATGACTAAAATGACAATAATCAGATTAAGTACAAGCAGTTGCATGGCGTGGAGAATTTTAAATGTCAAGTCGGAATAAATACGCACCTGCAAACGCTTTGTAAAATTCACCATTATTCTCTTGGTCGTGCCACATGTTACTGTGACGAATCTGTATTCAATAAGTCACTTAAATGTCACATAACGTGACTGAGACAGCACCAGCTTGTCACAGTGACATGTGAACCTACTAAGAGAATAAGGGTGGTTATATTGCCTATTATAAGCAAAGCAATTCAATCTGATTTAATTCAATGAATTGCAATTTTAAAATTTAACCTAAATTAATTTAAATTTTAAAATTAAACCTAAAATTACTTTAAGTTACGCTTCGTAATCTGCTTCATAACTGAACTGTCTACCAGTTCCCTATCATACGACAGGAAGAATGCATTAGATAAATTATACACAAAAAAAGAATAACTCCAGTCAGATTTGAACACAGAACCTGCAAAGAGCATAAGCATCGTACCAACCAATTCTGTCAACGGAGCCGAACATCTTTAGAGTTTTGTTTCCGCTCACATTGGGTTTAGGTGTTACATAATTACATAAATATTATAACTTATACGCCATCGTGCACACGCCTGTCTTTTACGCGCATAGTTAAGTTAGTTTTTAAGGTTTATGTTGGACTAAGTAAGTTTTTTAAGTATTTTCTCTAATGTTAGCTAAGCTTAATATTTTTTGTTTCAAGGGGTTTTCGCTTACTCTGTGATGACTTACACTGCAATTCTTCTCAGACGCCACAGAATATGTTGCACCAATTAAACATCGTATAAAGGGCTCAACTGTGTTGATTGACTTACAAACAAAAACACTAATTATTACAAATAAAGCATTGGATTAAATTGAATTACCCTCCAACATTCTGTTGCTCAAGATGTTTCCATTTTATCACTAGGTTGTCAGATGTTCCCTTTCCTTACGCTCTTCTAAAAATTGGAAATCTTGGTAAGATGTCGTTGGCAAAACAACAGTTCTTGAAATTATTTCATTCGTTTTTAAATATTTTTTTAACACAGATTTCAACTCACTCTCCAAAGTATATTCAGCGGCTTTTGCATATTCCACGTTCAGAAACCCCTCCTGTTTAAATATTGAGTCAAGTATTGTACCGATTCTTGCGATGCCCTTAGTTTCATATGCAGAAAGTCTTATTTTCACCGGTACTACGGAGTCTTCCCTTCTTCTGTAATTGGCTTCGATTGAGTTTCTTTTTCAGATGATTATAGATTCCAAATGATAACCGAATGTTACTAACTGTTACATATTTCGCTTTAGGATGGGTGTCTGGATCCCCATTTATATTGATACATTATAGAAAAGCAGAAATTTAAAAGGTAACTCGGTAGGAATCGGGTTATATGGACGCCACGTCACTGGTACCCAGCACTTATAATTCGTTGCTAGTTCTGCCGAAACAGACAGACCTATAGACGCGATTTAGCTAAAACTTATTTGGATAATTGCTATTAGCTGTTTTAATGCAACAATAATTTGGATTTCAGCAGCGACGACAAGCACTAAGTGATGTTCAAGGCAATCAATAGTGTTCTATGGGTCTCCCGTCTGGAATATGTGTGCAAGAAGAACAATCATGGAAATCAAATTAAATGAAAACTATGCAGCACTATACAGTAGACGCTCGATATAGTGAACTAATACAAACCGAGCCTGTTCACTGCAACGAGCGGGGGCTCCTTCAAGCAAATTGCATCAAAATGTGTATGCTTTTACGTACAATTCATCAAAAAAAAAGAATATAATGCAATAAATAAATAAAGAAATAAAGGCAAACAAAAAAAACAAGACAATACTTAATATTTATTAGTATTGTAATATTAATACATATTTTTATATTTAATATTGCCTTGTATTTTTTTTTTTTTTTTTTTATTTTTATAATAAAGAACATTTTATTTTCAGTAAAGACAACTCATCCGTAAAAACACAGCAAAAATAATACATTCCCTCGACTTACCCTACAAAACTGCAACAAAGTTATAATATACTACGGATGGAGTTACAGCCCAGAATTGTCTTCAGTTTTATGCCGACTCCGAATACCCAAGTTTGAGAAACTTTCTTCTAGAAACTTGTTACTCTTTGAGCAATGTCAGTGGCTTGAAAGAGTTGGAGCAGTGAAAATTATTTTTGGTCGTACTGGCCAGGAATTGAACCCAGGCAGCGAGATTCAGTTGCGTATGGGTCGACTCACATACCCACAACACCCCGACCGCCACTACAACAAACTTAAGCTGTCTTTAATTAATAGAATAACAAGAAATAAAATGTTGCTGCTGTAAAAATAAAATTGTCTTGAAATAATATCGCCTTTTTGATACAATTCTTAACAATAAAGTCGAATACACGGATGTTTTGGTCCTTAAAAGGTTGCGACCTCCGTGTATTCCACATTATTGTTAATTGCCCATTCAAGTGCTTTCTCAAATAATGGGACGGAATCTCTAGAAGACACTGAAAAAACCCGTAATTGTAATTCAATATAATGTTGGATTAAATAAATGGGAGGCCATGCGGCCCGATTTGGAGCTAATAATGTTATTTGGATGCTACATACGTCTTTTCAGGAGAAAGCTTCCAATATAGACCGGCGTCAGCGTTGTACATTTGTTCAGTTGTTTACTTACGCGGTGTTAACTTATGTATACTGATACATAGCACTAGCTTCAGAAGAGATTTCCATGCTGCAGGGTTCAAAGAAAACACAAAATCATGTGTTCACTATAGCGAGGTTTTTATTGGTCACTATTTACAATAGACTGTATAAAATATCGTACGGCTACTGTTATCGGCAATATACAGTCAGTCCCCAAAGTGAGTACACAGGTGATAAAATGCAGTTCTGTACAAACATATAATTCAAACGGGACTCCAAAGAAAATATTTTAACTGTAGTATTCTTAAGTACTTAGTAATATCAAATGATGTGCGCAAAAACTCTGTCTACAAGACAGCGAATCATAAATCAAAAATGTAGCGAAATTTGCATCACTAATAAATGGCTGTTCTGATGAAAAAAATTCCATACATTTTTAGATTAGCGGACACTAAACGAGGGCAAAACGAAGTATGTATATGCTGTCCTCAAGAAAGGACATACAACATCGAAGTCTTGGGCAGAGCGTCTCACTGGGCTGCAATAACTTCGAGGTAATCAAGGACTTCGTCTACCTCGGCTCCGCAGTAGTACCAACAATATCAGTACCGAGATCAAATGCAGAGTAACTCTTGCCAACCACTGTTTCTATAGACTCTAGAGCAGAGATAATGGAGGATTTCTATGTCCTGCAGTACGGCGCGGGGGCATGGACAATCTCAAAAGCGGATGAAGAAGTCCTTGGTCTTTTCGAGAGAAAAGTTTGCGTGCGATCTTTGGTCCTGTTTGCGTTGACGATATATTCAACCACAAACTGTATGGGCTGTACAGCGACATGAGCCTAGCCAGGCGTATACGTATTCAACGCCTAAGATGACTGGGCCATGTATATCGCATGGACAACTCACCTCCGGCCCGAAGAGTCTCCGAACCTGTGGGACAACACAACAGATGATGCCGTTTAAGGTGGCGCACTCAGGTGGAGAAGGACCTCAACCAACTGGGCGTGCGGGTTGAGGTTGGGCTTGCTGATTGAGGCCCGGCGAAATAATGAAGCAGAACGAACCTAAAGTGACGACGTTAGACGTGTACTATGTCTTTTATATGTAGAGAAGACTTGTCCTAGACACCTTATATGAGAGTTAAGTGGCTACAACTTAAAGTTAAGCGGCACAACTAAGAGAATAAGTGTGAATTTCGGAAAGCGCTTGCAGGTGCACATTTAATCCCTAACATATAAAATTCTCCACACCACTACCTACTTTATTTACTTTATATTTTATTTTTTATTAATTTATTCACAGTCGAACATCCTTAAATAATGAATTTTCTATAAGTCGACGCACCAAAAAACAACGCCACGGTCTATCTAAACGCCGGCGGCCGTCTATATGTACCAAAGCCTAGAGAAAACCAATCAAATTTCGAAAATTCGTTGGACATACGCTTGTCTTAAACAGTAGTATACATAACCTTGAACATTCAATACAGAAAATCGCCCTTCTGTTGTTTGACACTTCAAGTTGACTCCAACACAAACAACATTTGTGATTGGATTATTGCTCGTGGAATTGAAAGTGCCAATAGGTTTTGGAACCTATCAGTTCAGCTCTGAGAAACACTACAAGAGAATCGCGTAAAACTAGGTGAAAGAGTATCGATTGTCCGTTTTGCAATGACGATAGAGTACACCAGAAATGAAGTATGATAGAGATGCCCAACTTCACAGCTGATTGACCCCTAGTCCATCGACGAGTTTCAGAGGCTTTTTGACAATTATTCACGAAATAACGTGAATGTCGTTCTCTGATTGGGCACTTTGGCTTTAGAAAACAATATAAAAAATGGTTGTCAAACATTTTAAGGGGCAAGAGAGGTAGAAGTTGGACATAATTCATTTCTGGAGTATACTTTCAAATTGTCAAATATTCACAATACGTTATTTTTCACTCGCTCCTAATAGAGTTCTGGGCTGATTGAGTTGCACGATAATACAATTTGGCGACTCACTCGACACTCGAAATAAGTTGGTCGGAAGATTTAGAAAATGATAGTTAAACGAGGCCGAGTTTAGTAAAGATTAATGCTTATCTGAATCGGTTCGTTCGGTAAAAACTGCGACAGGAAAATGTGAATCTTTAAGTCCATTTTAATTTCTTTAATTTGTTTAGACAGCTGATTTGTTAGTCAGCTGTATAGCTGGGTACCTCGCAGTCTTGGAGCTTCAGGCTTCCTTCCAGCTGCCACGTCACTGTGGGTGCGATCTTTCTCTTTTTCTCAGCTCTGTCATTAAATGAAGATACTCTTGACCGGAGCATTACCATTTACATACGGATCGACCTCTTAACAAAATTTACATCGTTCTTCAGAGAAACCACTTTTATATTATATTCCTCTCCATTTTTGGAAAACGTCATTACCAAGTGATCGATGTGATAACTTTTAGCTTGTACACCAACCTCTTGTGTTATGCTTGCTATTGTTCTCTCACGCACAAACTTCGAGAAAATTTTTTTCTTAACAGAACTATTCTTGGAGCATTTCCAGTGATTGCTGAGCATTGGCAGTGACTTCAAAGAGGTAATTTCGAGAACGAATAGAACGCGACTGATCGACTTGTTCACTGTGATGTGATTCTCTCTGATGAGCTGCAATCAGAATATTCAGTGATTCGGTAGGGATATGTTGCTTAAATTGATCTTAATTTGCCTTTAATGAGGGTGCAAAATGTCTTCAGAGTCAAATCAGGTCCAGCCTACCTCTCACTAAAAGTGATCAAATCAAGGCAACTGAATCTAAACAAAACAAAATTATTCTAATTCAAGAGAAATCTCTCTCTGGGCACTTGTGTCTGCACCTATCCACACTCAGCGGTATCCGACGTTATAAGGTTCGCTAGACCAACTAAGTGGCTGAAGTGCACGAAAGAAGTGCAGCAAAGTAGACTTGTAACACGATAAGAGTACAAAATAAATGATTTGACGGGCAAGCAAAAGAAGCTGCAGTTTTCTTGGCACTGTGTAACGACATTCCAACATTCTAACAGACCCAGAATAAGGGGTAAGTTTTCCACGGCCTTGGCTTTGACATTCAATTTCACCCAATCTTACTTCAGACAGTTTTCCATCTTCCATAAGAAACATCTCACTCCGTACATCCAAAGGTACATCCCAGCAATGAAATTCCACTGACCCAATGGCACGTCGAATCAAGATCAAGCGTAAGTGCTTTAAAGCCTCTGCCCTCCTATCTTCCGTGCACACCCCTCCCCTTTCCGAATCACAATAGAGAAGAGTTAGCGTTATTTTCTCTGCCTCACTGCCAACTTCTTGGTTGCGCATCAAATGGGAACAACTCCAACCAACCAAAACTCAATCCACACTCTCCCTCTGCCGAATCCAATATACCACGGGTCACTTGCTCTTAAACCACTTAAAGTGCATACCCCTAACCACTCGCTACAGGAGGAGCAACAGCACACACGCACGCTAAAGGACAACAAGAGCCCTTCCTGCCCTTCCCCCGCTTCAAGTAGAATCCAACAGAGCAGAGCTACCACAGCACAAGCACTCCGCAATGGAAACACCCCTCCAGAACGGCTTCAATAGGCGTTTCCAATGATTCGCTTCCACAGCGCATTATTCCCACAGGCACTGGTAGAACTAATTTTCAGTCGAAATCTCTCCTGGCATCCTTGCTGCTGCCGCTGATGGCCTGGCACCGAACACCTAAGAAAATGTCGAAAACGCTCTCGGAATTCCCACGGCCAAAATATTCCCACAGTCATCATGCACGTACTTGTATGTGCCGCGGCGTGTTGTTGTTGCTCTCGATGTTTATTCTTTCCCCTGGTTCTGTTATGTTTATTCCCTTTACCGAAAATCCATGTCATCCCTCTCGCTCTGGCGCCCAAGGAGAGCGCTTTCCGCCAGCAGCCCTCGGAAAGCCATAAAAATGCCAGCAACGACGACAGACGGGTGTGTGCGTTTGTGTTTTGTCGGCCTACCGGCTGTCGGCTGCCGCGGCTGGAGTAAGGGCGCATCAGACTTCGCATTCCCCGCGCTCGCATTGGAATGCAGTCGTGTAGCAATCGGCAGGCGGCATCTCCAGATATCCATGGTCGCCCAACAAGTGAAATTCAGAAAATTTCTCGGATTTCCAAGAGCTCGCCGTGCCATCCGTGCTGCCGTCTGTTGGATTTTTTCCCTCGTCCTTTTTATTGTGCGGCTTCCCTTTTTTGTCGTGACCGTAGGGCGAGTGTGAATGCTTGTGTGTGTGGCTGGGCGAGAGTTTATTTTTGCTTCGGAAATCCACTTGCTGTTGCTGTTTGGAAGAAAGGACTGTGCTGGTGGCTGTCGGCCGAGGAAGGATGCATCGTGATGTTGTTTTGTTTAAGGTTCTCGCTCTGAATGGCATACAGAAATGGTAGCAGGGACCGCACGAGACGCGCGAATGGCTCTTGTCTCGTTGTTTTTGAAGGGACTGCTACTTGGGAGGGTAGAACAAATTTTTTGGGGTTGCTATGTCATTTGATACGGTCTCTCAGAGTGCAGTCATTAAAGCTGATTAATTACGTAACCGCTAAGAGGATAATAAAAACGATGGCTGTACATCTGGCTCTGAATGACAAAATGGATTTTGGTGATTTTTTTTATATGTACAGTAGAATCTCGGAAACATGAACGGTTCTAAAAGATGACCAATTCGAAAATATGAACGAATTTTTTTCTATTATTATAGTGTTCCAAAACGTCTAAGTAAGTCTGTTGTTATACCTTTTTTAAGCAATTTTCTTTTTCGTTTAATAACATTAATTATTAATTTGAGGATACAGTCAAACCCCTGTAAGTCGAACATCCATATCTCGAATTTCCCATATACACATTTTTCGGAACATAGGCACGCGCCTATGACTTAAATTGTGCTATGTTTTGGACTTCATAAGAAGTCGAAAGCCTCCCTAAATCGAACATCGCGACATGATCGCTCGTGTTACGTTTTGTAGAAAATTCTCTCCATTGTAGAATCATGCATTTGATGTATAATAAGGAATTTTTAGACACATAGTGCAGTAAAAAGCAGCGGCGAAATTTAAAAAATATTAAATTTAAATAAAAACAAAATTAACAGCCCTTGCGATCATCGCGAAATGTGGTATTACTGAAAATGACCAACAAAATATTACAATGTAATGAGAATAAAAAACTAAATTATTTTTCATTCCTTTACATAGTGTAGACAGTAAAAAGAAAAAGAAGACAAGGAAGGATGAATACAATTCTAAGCACCAATTCATAACGTATGAGCCGCCGGTGATCTCTTTAAAAGTGCCTCTTTAAAATTGTCATCGCCAAGCATGCGGCGGTCGTGTAAATTTTGTTAAAAAATAAAGTATTGTACTTAATCTGGAAATATTAAGTCGTTCAATTTCTTTAGTGCTTACAATAGCGTTTTTGATTACAGATAGATAGATCCTTTATTTCGCATAATATGGATGGCATATGCATTGTTACCTCACATTTTACAGTTTAGAGATATGACATTATAATATCTTTCTTCTATAACAGTTTACAACTAATTAAGCGAAATTATTTTTATTTAAAATGGTATGATTTACTTTGGAAAAATATATGAAAAAAAACCTCCAATGTGAAAAAAAAGAATAATACGAAAGTAAATAAATATAAGAACAGCATAGTTTGGTAATGATTGTCAACACACAATGAATGACAGGGAATAAATAATTAAGTATAAAAGTAAATAAATAAATAAATATATTTTGGTCTATAACTTAATTCGTGCGGTTTGCTAAGAGATGGCGTAACTTGTATTATTCCATTGGAACATGCGTTGGAAAGCTACTGTCGTTGTATGTCATTCATTTGAAGCATAAACAACGAACTTTGTAATGAAAAGTGTTTTTGCGGGGAATTCTTCTTGATTACTTTAATATGAAAAAAACTGCTGCCGAAAGTCATCGTATTTTGGTGGAACTTTATGGTGAACATGCGCTAGCTGAGCGAACGTGTCAAAAGCGGTTTGCACGATTTAAAAGTGGTGATTTTGGCTTGGCCAACCAGCCAAACCAACGGCAAAGCCCAATAGCCATGTCGCGAAAATAAAGCTCTATATTTGGTGGGATCAGAAAGGTGTGCTGTATAATGAGCTGCTAAAACCGAGTGAAACCATCAATGGACAACGCTACCGAACACAATTAATCCGTTTGAAGAGAGTAGTACCCGAAAAACGCCTGGAATATGTGACCTGACACTAGGCAATAATTTTCCATCATGACAACGCTCGGCCCCACGTTGCTATTCCGGCTTAGAACTATATGGAAAACAGTGGATGGGAAGTTTTACACCATCCGCCTTATAGCCCAGACCTTGCCCCTTCTGACTACCATTTGTTCCGGTAGATGCAGAACGCCCTCACTGAAATACGGTTCACATCAGAGCAGAATATCAAAAATTGGCTTGATTCATTCTTGGCTGTCATAGCTTCAGATGGGCAATACTTTGAATAATACTATTGTACATGTTTTCTTAAAAAAACGTTCGAATTTTGAAAAAAAAACCATACGAACTAAGTAGATATATACAACCAATAAATAAATAAATAACAGGGTCATTAAACAAACAATATACATTAAATATCACTTAGAATATTAATAAGAGGGTTTTCAGCAGAACTACAGCGTTCTTGGAGAAAACAATATCAGTTGCCGTATCCTATCAGTAATCAATTCAACATTCGCTTTTTTGTGTACGTCTTTAGTTGAGTGATGCCATGGCAAAATTTAACATCATTTTAAGTAGTTTCTTTTGAGGTACTCGCAATCTTTTTACGTGACATTTCGAACAGTTACCCCAGACTTGGCACCCATGCAGCAAAATGGCTTGAAAAATCACCTCATAGATGATCATTTTATTTTCAAGTGAAATAACGATTTCCTATTAAAAAATGGGTATAACATTTTTGTTGCAACCCCAACCTTTTTAATTGTTTTACTAGTGTGATCACTAAATGTTAGTTTCCTATCTAGACTTATATTTACATTATTTTATTTTCGTGTAAAAGAGATAGCCTGCGTCTTTTCCTCATTCAATTTGAAGTTCCATTTGCTGAGATATTTGTCCACAATTTTGATCACATTTAAGAGATTGCTGTCAATGTTGAGAGCTAATTCATGTATCATCTGCAAAAATTGCAGTGTGGCAATTTGACAATTTTGGGAAGCCTGATACGTACATAGTATATACCTGACTGAACCCTGTTGAACACCCGAATTGAACCAAATTAGGTCAGAAACACCACGACGAGATAAGAAACTTTGGACAATTTTACAAATATATGGAGGAAACCGAAAAAGTATCATTTCGTATTACATTTTTATAATTAGTCGAAATGGGCAACTTGAAATACTGCCTCTGTCGTTGTCCGTGCATGCATCATTCCTTTGTATTTCTTCATTTATTTTCCAACTATTGAAAACAGAAGATGACACGTATGTATAGGGATTTCGGTCTTAAATTTTGATGAGTTAGTTTAGTTTAGACAAGTCCGAAGAAAAGACAGCTCTTGTCAATTTAAATCCCGAAAAGTTGATGATTGTACTGCATGAGGGTGTAGCAAGTTTGGACCACATTGACTGTATCATAACACGTCTTCTACTGTTGTACAAGCGATGGAAACGTTTTAGACTCCCTGAGTTTGATGCTGCATTCTAAGAAATAAAGTCAGCAGGAAAGTATGGGAGGCTAAGAACCGTTACTATGCAGAATGTATAAATGTTTGGGCCTTGAATTCTGAATTCGCTGCTATACAGAACTCATCACAAAAGATACCTTTGCTCACTGCACGCGCTTCTTTGTCCAACAATGAATCTCAATTATTTGAGTTTAGGATAATGGAAGTAACCGATTAAAGCGGTATTGGATATGTTGGTTGTATCTATTCCCAAAAACCCAGCTAATAGCTCGTCACCCAAATACCGACCTATATCCATAGTTCGTTTTCTATTGTTGCTTTGCATCAGTGAAAGTTCTGGTGGCTGGGGAGTGGGAGAACTCCCTCGTCGAGCCCTTTAGACCCGGGGTAAAAAGGGTAGTGCATATCCCCGAATGGGGGAGTAGTCGGTCTCCGTCCTGCAGTGGATTAGATTGTATGTCTATCCGCAGCATCCTATGGCCATCATACACATATGAGGGTAGTTTTAGTGTTTATGAATTCAAAAACAAAAAAAAACACGTCCTCTTAGCAAAGCAGCTGTGAATTTGACCGACGAAACTTGTGTTGTGAATAAACGAACCCCGACCACAGCTGGCAGAATTGCTTTTGTTAACCGTGTCAGTTCGATTTGATTTTGCTCGTTATCTGCATAAACGACTTCTTTTGGTAGCAGTCATAGCTGTGCCTAGTTTTTGATTTGCACTCGCCATTGTGCACTCAATATTTTGCTCCATACCCTGTTCGTAGCGGAGGCGGAACTTCAAAAATTCTTCGAGTTCTCAAAGCAGAAGAAATCAGTGGGAATCGATCGTTGTTATTCGGCACTTGCCAATACTATTCAACAATGCCCTGAATAATGCACATTATTCGATTCAGCAGACCGGTATACAAACGAGACGTTGAAGATGTGAGCACCAGAAGTACTGGTGGTTGGATCGTCGATCCCTTTCGACCCTGGCTAAACATTCATCAAGTGAGCAAGTGGGATACTAGTTACCATGGCCGACTTACATCGTTCATAGGTTTTTGTCGAAAGACATAGTTAAGGCTTAAAGCGTTGAGCGCCTGCAGACGGCCATTAAGTTAGTTTCAATAAATTAGGTATTCTGGTTTAAGTGACTGTTGTCTAGAACGTAAGAGTTAAATATGAATTGATAAAAAACGTATGAGCGAAAATACTTTCAATATTTTGTGATATTGCCACACTCTTCGACAGTTTTACATATTTTCATTATTCTGTACCTTCGATTGCGTTTTCCCATAATGACTGAAAAATTTGCCCTTACAGTATTTCCCGATTCCAAATACCCCAGTCACCATCGCCTGTTTTCACAATTCACAAGCAAAGTCGACTTTGCCAATTGCGAATTTTTGTTGCAAAATTTCTTCACACATTTTTTGGACAAGTTTTCAGTTTTACAATCCTATAGTAATTTTCAACGATAAAATGCTGATTATCGAGAAAGACTGAAGTTGCAACGAACTTATTCCTCGAAGCAAACTAAGCTCCACTGAGCATGTGAAGTCTGTTTTTTCGGATGCTTCATAACTCGAACGCTCCATAAGGCGAACAAAATATTTGTCCTCGTGGCTATTCGACTTATAGAGGTTCGAGTGTATTTAATACCAATATCACAATGTCGGGTCTGCGCGGTCAGGCTCTGACAATTTAAGTAGGATAAACGTAAACCTTTTAAACAAGTCACAATGCAGCGGTCGCGCTTTGATAGTTCACAGGCCGTAATATCGTAAGCGCGAGTACAAATTTCCAGATAGAGCTTCTTCTACAAACTCGGGCTTTTGACAGTTGTGAAACAATTTTCTTTTATTTTCTAGTGATTTTTCAGATTTGACAGGCTGCGGTAACTGTTTGTGCACGTAATTAATTATTTGTAGAGATTTTATGTGAAATAATTGCATTTTGTTTTTCCAGTAAAGTGGATTTTAGACCATTTTTTTATTTGATTTGGAAAATTGAGGGAGCCGCGCTTTGACATAACATTCTCGTTGCCCCTTGCTCGTCCGATTCCGTGGTACTCCTTTCTTCCTTGCCTGAGGTGTAGATCGGCCAATTGCTTGTCGCTCTGGAGGCATAATAGTACGTGAACGACGTGAAAAACGCGTTTAATTTTATTAGACGTCAATCAGCAATTCGAATCTCACAACGTATCTAATCCAATTGAACCGGCTGTTCACACACGGAAATGTTAATACTGACGGTGATCGCCAATTCGTTGATTTGAAGTGAAAAAAGAAGCATTCGAGAAATGTCGAAATCGATTTTAATTCCACTCACGATGATAACAAAAAAAAAATTGCACAGTTCGGAACGTCTAGCAGCAGTCAGATCCATCACATACACATTCGATGATCTTGCAGAGTTCACTGTAGAGAATGAATAAAACCACCTCACGGAAACTACGAAAATTCAATTCGACTGAATTATTCATCTAAATTAATTTAACTCACAATGATGCACCAAACTATTCGAAAAACGACAGTATCGTCTGTTCAATGTGAGCCGCACAACTCGAAACGTCAACATTCGTTCGCTGTTTTCGTTTAAATTGAAATCAGCATGAACTGTCACGGTAATATATGAAATTAATTGGAATGGCAGTGGCGCCCTGTGTCGAAAATTGGTCTAACCAACTCAGAAACCTTCGTGGGCTCATACACAACAACTTTGTTAAAGATCATTACATGATCAAATGCATAGTTTACGATTCTAAAAAGGACATACGGACAAATACCTAGCGACATACCTAAATAAAATCGCTAGGTATTATCAATGAGAAAACTTTCTTATCCTTGAAAGAACTTTAAGCTAATGACAACTCAACGCAACTGAAAAGGCTCGCCATGAAATACACTCAGCAGAGCATGAACGACAACAGACACACATTTAACCTTGCCAATCGCAGCGCCACAATTTCGAGACTGAGGAGGCAAGTAAGACTGCAAGCAACACAACTAGTCGGAGAATTCCCAAAATTGTATGAACATACGAGGGTCGTTCAATATATTCTCGGTATCGATATGAAGGAAAATGCGAATTCAATTTAAATTGTTTTTATTTTCCAATATAATCTCCCCTAACCGAGACCTTTGATGTCAAAAAAGGATTCAGACAAGGCGACGCGCTGTCATGCGACTTTTTCAACATCGTTCTTGAAAGAATTGTTCAAAACTCGAACGCCAACACCAGAGGAACAATCTTTCAGAAGTCCGTCCAACTACTCGCATATGCCGACGATATTGACATTATCGGAAGAACGCAGCGTGATGTCAATGGCTCCTTTGTGGGTATTGCAACGGAGGCCGCGAAGATGGGTTTAGCGGTAAACGAGGGTAAGACCAAGTATATGCTGTCAACGAGAAAGGACACCCAACACCGACGTCTCGGTCAGAACGTCACAGCAGACAGATATAACTTTGAGGTAGTCAAAAACTTTGTCTACCTAGGCACCGCTATCAATTCAGACAACGACACCAGCGCTGAAATCAAACGAAGAATAACTCTTGTCAATCGCTGCTTCTTTGGGCTAAGAAAGCAATTGGTAAACAAAGCCCTCTCTCGAACAACCAAGCTAACGCTTTACAAGACCTTAATCGTCCCAGTCCTGCTATATGGCGCGGAGGCATGGAATTTATCAAAAGCGGATGAAGCTGCTCTTGGTTGCTTCGAGAGGAAAATTCTTCGTGTGATTTTCGGTCCCGTCTGCATAGATGGCGAGTGGAGGAGGAGATTTAATGACGAACTATACGGGCTGTTTAGCGACATCGACTTAGCCAGAAGAGTGAAGATCCAACGATTGAGGTGGCTAGGTCATGTAGAGCGGATGGAAACCAATGCTCCGGCCCGAAAAGTCTTCGAATCCACCCCGAGGGACGGCGCAGTAGAGGAAGACCGCGACTCAGGTGGCGCACGCAAGTGGAAAGGGACCTCAACCAACTATGCGTGCGAAACTGGAGACAGCTAGCTAAAGATCGAGCTGGCTGGAGACGCTTGTTGGTTGAGGCCCGGGTCCACCTCGGACTGTAGCGCCACCTTAAGTAAGTAAGTAAGTAATCTCCCCTAACATCAATGCATTTGTTACATCTTGAGATAAGCTTTTTTAAACCCTCAAAAAAATAAATTTCCTCTTTCTCTGAAAAATACCCATTATTGCCGACTTGAGTTCTTCATCATTCGAAAATCTTTTTCCACGAAGACATTTTTTCAAATCCGGAAACAGGAAATAATCGCTAGGGGCAAGGTCTGGACTATAGGGTGGGTGTTGGATTTCTTCGAAACCACAATCTCGCGCAGCAGCCTTGGAAACTCGCGCCGTGTGAACAGGAGCGTTGTCATGAAGAAGCAACACACCCGCTGTGAGTTTACCCCGTCTGAAGGAAGCGTAGGATGTGGCGTTGATGGTGTCACCTTTTTTTTATACTCAATGAGCAAGATTCCCTTTGAGTCCCAAAAAACTGTGGCCATGAGCTTCCCGGCAGACGGAGTGACTTTGAACTTCTTCGGGGGGTCTGTTCCTTTTTTATGCCACTGCATGGACTCTTGTTTGCTTTCAGGGTCATAGTGGTGGACCCATGTTTCGTCACCAGTAACAATTCGATCCATAACACCATCCGTGTTCTCACTACACATCTCCAAAAGCTCTCTACAGCATGCGATTCTCACTTTTTTCTGAGGCGCTGTGAACATTCCTGGCACCCACCTTGCGCTGACCTTTGAAAGGTTATGATGGTCATGAAGAATGGTGTGAATGGTACCAATTGAAAGCTTGGTGATCTCTGCCATCATTTTCACCTTCATTCGGGCATCCTCATATCCTCGTATGTATGTATGTCCGTAAGACAGAGGTAATGTTTTAAAAGTGTCCGAAATATGGAGGTTTCCCGACTACTGAAATGTCCGGGGTAGCGAGTGTCAGCGTGGCTGAACTGTATTCCGATTAGTTTTCATATTTATTGTGTATTCGTTTCCAAATATTCATCGTGTAAGGGCGATATTGCAAAATATGCATTCAAAAAAGGAATTCACATTTTATCCACGAATTATTTATCCCATGAATTATTGTGCAATATTATTGCCGGGTGTTGGTCAAAATGGAAACAATATTGTGCGATATATCGTCCAATTACATCTGACTGTGAATGGTCCATTACCAAAAGGATTTACAGAGTGAACCCGAGTGATCTAGAGTGCCACGAATTACTATGTTGTCCTATGACTTGACCTAGATTTTACAAATCTCCTTGCCTTACATTGGGCCAGGGTTAAAGAAGAAGAACCCGAAATAGAAATGTCCGAAGGAATTATTGTTGCTTGTCATACACAGAAGTGCCAGAACTTGTTCAGAAAAAATCAATGAATGTATCCAAATCTCCAGAACAGCCACCGCATTTTCTCTATTTCTGTGCACCTATATAAAATATCCCATGAACCACTTTTTGCTTGCATGCGCTCACATGTCCCCGAACTACGTCACACATCACTGGGCCTCGACAAACACATAAAGCCCAGTGAATTACTACGACTTCCTCCATTCGCATCATGTGACCACATCAACAGCAGTCTTCCCCCCCATGTCCCTCACTAACCGGTAGTCACGCGCCAAAGAAAGCCAATAGCTATTACCTCACTGAAGAGTGAATCACAACCGAAGCCAGCCGGCTGTTCTCACGTCGTGTCTGGCTGCTCCACACACATCCATCCGCTCGAACCAATGAAACGACTCAACACATCGAGCCGTCCGCTCTCCGTCGTCCCCTGTTGTAAACCACATCTACTCACACTCGACCACAATGTCCCGCCATAAGTTGAAGCGTTTTCCGCTGCATCGCTGGCATTCCAAGAGGTCTACGATTTTCTCTGGTCGCCTGATCACTTGGAGTGTCATGAGTTTTGCGCAAAATACTGCCGCCGGTTCGATTCGTCGCTCTGTCCGCAGCGACGAACGCGCACTTGCCGTACGTATCTCCCGTGCCGCTTGACTCGGCCTCGTGTAGCCAGTTTTGACGGCGGCGGCATTGCGGCAACCCAAACAACTCGCTCGTTCTCGCTCTGGCCGTATGTGTCGAACGTTGCCGTGCAACAAAGTGACGCGAACTTGTTTGCGTCCACTGCTGGGAACCGATGAATAGACGAACGCTGGCGTTGTCTGTTTCTGGAGCGCGCCAAAACAAAGCTGCGACGATAAGTTTCCCTTCAGCCAGCTCACTGGCAGGTCGCTTGTCTGCCCGTTTTAGAGCGTCAAAAAAAAAAAAAAGTACCGCTCTAGAGCGGTTCTTCAATTGGCCGAGCAGAGCGGGCACACACACCAGCGGGACTTGACGAGCTACTCCATCCGCCCTCGATTATGTTTCGTTTTCTAATTAAAAACCATCGTTCAACGGGCGGGCGCACCACAATTTCCCTTAACGAGCGCACAACTAGAGCAGGAAGAGCATCATCTAGACCGGAATCTTACCAGGCCAGCAGCAGCGGGCGCAACAACCTCGGCCAGAAGTGGTATAAAGAAACGGCACATGTGCTCGTAAACGTACAACAACACACCTGGTCGCGGAGTGGGGGACTGTGCTGTGCTCGAAGCTGTCGTCGTCGTCTGTCAGACAATGTCAGACAATCGCCGAGTGTTTGTTTGTTAAGATACTCGTATTCCGTCTACCAGGCCATCAGCAGAAAACGTCCGGCTCACGTCATCCACGTCAACCGCCGCCGCCGAAGATCTCGACTGAACTTCATGAGTGGTTGGTAAGAAGAGCACCTCACATGTTACGTACAAACAAAATGGTGACGGGTCTCCGAGTGAATTTCCCCATTTGTCACCCAGTAAGTGTGGTGTGGTGGTGGAGCCGTCGATTCCGAACCCGTAACTCGACGCAACACACATCACATAGTTTCCGAGGGAAAAAAGTTCGCGCGCAAAAAAAGCCCTCCGCTGTCAACGTGACGTCGTGAAGCCGGCGAAATTACGTGAATTTTTACCGCGTTTGTGGGGGAAAATAATTCTGGAGCGCTCGTAAATTACAATCGCGGTTTTATTTGTCAAAATTTAAAACTTATTTCAGCAGGCGACCAGAACCACGGAGAAGGTACGGCTTGCTCCCACTTGGCTTAGGATTGTTTAGGTTGCGGCGAAAGTGCTTGGGGCGAGCCCCCGCCAC
Organism: Eristalis tenax; assembly: GCA_905231855.2. NCBI lineage: Eukaryota > Metazoa > Arthropoda > Insecta > Diptera > Syrphidae > Eristalis > Eristalis tenax. The sequence continues at coordinate 73,474,439 of HG993125.1, read as the reverse complement.
TCTCGGCATCGATAAGCACACTTTTTGTTTTCTTTCTGAAAAAGGCTTGTGTGCCAGTGTGTGGCTGGTTGATACAAAGAAGGAGAACACCAGTCCGGGGCAAAACAAATACAAAACAGGCACGGTTCTGAGTGGATGGGGCCAGGCCAGGCAAGAAGGAGAGCCGTTCTACTGTGGGGAAGCCATCATGGCGGGGGTCGGATGGAGAAGGAGGACTGAGAAGTGTGCGTGTTTCTTGTTCGTTTTCTCTGTGTTATTTTTCGTTTTGTTTTTCTCTGTTCTGCTGTGCTGGGGACTTCTTTGGGAGCTCAGCAGTGCAGACCACTTCGGCTGCCTTATCTTGGCATCTGAAGAGAGCAAGAGCATGGGCGATTAAGGGAATTGGGTAAACTTTATGTGGATGGAACATGCAAGTTCGTCGCGCTGTGGCTGAGTGCAGGTGATAGCAACCGCCGTATTTGTTTATTCGAGGGAAATGCGGAAATAATGTGTGTCTATAAATAAATGAATGCTTTACGAATTTATAAACGGATTTATCACACGATGTGGTTGGGGTGGGGGTGGCTTTTTATTTTGGGAATGTCTCTGATTTGCATGGACTCCTTGTGAGCTGGGGCAGTTTGCATTCTAGATAGGTTCTATTGACTGGAAATAACACACTTAGGGGGCTACACTGCTGCAACAGCATGCAAGGATGAATAAGGCAAGTTTTGTTAGAAAGAGCGGGGAAAGACCGGAACTTTTGATTCATCCTTTCGTTCCTCTGCATTAACACGTCAGGAAATAAGGTATTCGTACTTTAGCCGCTGTTAAGGGCAATGCGTATTCTTCTTGACTTTTTTCCTCTTTCATCACGGAGCCTCTTCCAGTCTTGAGATACTAGCGGCAATGCAGTCTGTTGTATGTCAGAAATTCGAGCGAGAAATTCAATATTTTGCACATTCTTTTTGTCCACAAGACTTTCTTGTGATCCCCACTCCTTTTGTAAAATTGAATATTGTTCTATTTTTTTTATGTCAAACGTCCCTCTTTTACTCCACTTTGACGTCATATAAGCACAGGTTCCCTTAGACTCGCATTTACAAACAAGTAGTAGTCGTTCTTCGATATATGTAGTTACACGTTGTAAGCCTTGTCAGCGGGTCAAAAGAGTGCAACTGTAGGGAAAATAAAACTTGTTACGTGTTCATACGAAATCAAGTTGCGTTTGGTGTACAAATTCGTCTCGCCCTGTTCACAACTACGACACGAGTACGTCAACGAAACGCTGGATCAGCGCCGCTGATAAGAGTTCGCCTTTTCTCAGACAACAACTTGAAAATGTTGCGTCCGGACTTGGTTCTACGTCCGTACAATATGCAACTGACCAACAGAAGCTTATGGAAAACTACCACAGACAACATGCAATTTATATGTATTAAATGATAGGGTATCTAGTTGCAGCAGTAGCCGTGATTTTTTTATCTCTATAGATAGTGAAGTGGAGTTCGATTGCTTCGATTTTTATGTCAAAATATAGGCAGAAAAAATGTATGTGTTCGAATCGCTGTCAAAATACAGTAGAGACTCGAAAAAGTTAAGTAGTTTGTTTTTGGGGTTCTTAACTGAAGCGTATTCTTAACATTTCCAAGACACTGATCCAAGTTAAAAAATATTCACAAATGTAGGTTCTGTTACCGTTAAGTGCAACAAGCTCGGTTATTGCAACTGCCTTAAGTTCTATTAGTTGCGCAAATCGAGTTTGGGCAGTACATTGTTAAAATATGAAATATCCATTAGTTAAAATGATTTTTCTATTTTTTTTTTATAATTCTAATTGAAATTAGGTGGTTTTCTTTCAATTATGCTCACGATCTCGGATTAGCTCATAACACTGTAGGAAGGTATAATAAAGAGCAAAAATGGAAAAAAGACTAAAAAACAAAAATTACTTGAAAAAGTTAAGTAAAAACGTAACTTTTAAGAGATACCCATGGAGACAGAAGCGTACTTAACTTGTTCGTACACTTAACTTTTGTGCGTCTTTACTTTTTCGAGGCTTTAATTTTTACAGGCAGTCACTTTTCACTGCCGTAAGGGAGTAATAGGCATTGGGTTGTTGTATGTGCTTAGTGTGCGAAATCTTATGTCTCGCTAATCCTAATCACCATTAATCCGAGCCCTTTCTTTTTCTCATTATGTACTCTACAATCCGAATCTACCCCGATTTTAGAAGCTGTACCGAACAATAACTAAAAAACATACGAACGCATTGGTTTTTACAGTAATTTTAGTTTTTACCGTAATTTCGTTCAGCCGTTATTCGTTATTCGTCTTCTGGCAACCCAATTATGAATGTAGGAACAGTGAAAGCTCCCATAGCTAAGGGCTGAGGGAGTTGTTCGTCCATGGGAATGTAAGGAACTCCAATTCAAGATCCACGGTCGCTAAAAATTCAGGGATTGTCCGCGTTGTCCGTAAAAGGAGATATGCACGTAGCATGTACAGTGACTAATGCACTTTGTTAGGAAACAGCCAATTCTTATTGGAAGCACATATTGAAACAAAAATTTTAAATCATGTGTACTCCTAAGTCTTGATAATGCGAACCCCCTTGCAATAATTGATTGAGATTAGCAAGACAATGCTGTACCTACATATGTACATACAGTAGACTCTCGTTAGTGTGAACACCGGATAACGTGAACAGATTTTTTTTTTTGCATAACATCTCTAAAACGTGGACAATTCATAAACACTCCAATACGTGAACAACAATTTTTGGTTCAGTAAACTGCTTGAGCCAGCTGTATTTTAGCTTTCGGTTTTTCAGTTCTTTGCGAAACAGCTAACGCACGTTTCGTGTTTTGTTTCACTGTCAAACATCTTCAGTTTGGTCTATAATTTAACCATGAATCGTCTTACAAACGAACAACGCTTGCAAATTATTGAATTTTATTATCAAAATGCGTGCTATGCTAAGAAAGTTCATCGCGACATCACATGTGTTCAGCGACGAAGCTCATTTTTGGCTCAATGGGTACGTAAATAAGCAGAATTGTCGATTTTGGAGTGAATATCAGCCGGAAACATTGCAAGAGCTACCAATGCATCCAGAAAAAGTCACAGTTTGGTGGATTTATGGGCTGATGGCATCATTGGACCGTACTTCTTCAAAGATGATGTGAATCGTAACGTAACTGTAAATGGTGAGCGCTACCGTGAGATGATATCCAACTTTTTTTTGCCCAAAATGCAAGAGCTTGACTTGCATGACATGTGGTTTCAACAAGACGGTGCCACATGCGACACAGCACGCGCAACAATGGACTTATTGAGAGGCGAGTTCGGTGAACATTTTATTTCACGTTCGGGACCGGTCAATTGGCCGCCTGGATCGTGCGATTTAACGCCTTTACACTATTTTTTATGGGGCCATGTTGAAGCTCATGTCCATACAGACAAGCCTGCTTCAATTGAAACGCATTGGAAGACAACATTGAAGCATTTATTCGTGAGATACCGGCCGAAATGTTGGAAAGAGTATGACAAAATTTGACTAAGCGGATGGACCATTTGAGGGGCAGTCAAGGTCAACATTTGCATGAAATAATCATCAAACATTAAATTATATGGACCGTACTATCGATTTAAATAAAGATTTCATGCATTTTTCTGAATTTTGTGTTTTTTTTTTGAAAAACTTTCCTATAGCTTTTGTAAAATCACCCTTTACTTCTATACCTTCGGCCCGTGGTGTGGCTTGATCCCGGACACTTAAGGGCATTATTAACCTCTTGAGCGCTCCTAAATTATAAAAAAAAAATTGACGGATTTAAGCTGTATTCAGCCATTTTTATTTTTAACAATGCTTTGGAATTGGCTGAAGGTGAGCTGGATTAACCAAAGTGACATTAGTGTCTTAAGGCGCCTTAATGAAAAAGCTGTATACGTTTGGAGGATAGGAAGATTTTGCATCTTCAACAAATGACTAATATTTTTCATTAAATTTCAATCAATATTTAATTTAAGTCAATATTTAAAGTTACTTTTTATGCCACAACCTCTTATTTTAAATGTTCCTATGCAAAAACTGTTTAAAATTAATTAAATTAATTAAATATGCTGCATTATTTTGTATAGCTGAGACGTTTTGAAATGAGAATCAACAGTGGAATCCATGTGAATTCTCGCGCAAACATGGACTCTCTTGGTTCTTAATTGTTCACTTTATCGAGAGTCTACTGTATATGCATTGTTCGTTGGTTTGTATGAACAAAATGTCACATGTACCTACCTAGCTGACAACAGTTCGAAGGGCTCCAATTTGTGCCACGAAAACACACGAGTAAGTAAAAATTTTGCATTCTTTGAAAACAGGAACGCAGGGTCTTGGGACGGTGCCAATCCACATGAGATGCACTAATTGCCAATGCATGTGGATTGTGTTCGGCACATCTTCAACCGACGATGGAAACAGCTGAGGGCGCTACCCGTCGATGGTCACCTTTTTTTTTTTTTGCCTAATTGACCAAAGCTTCACTGATTCGTAACTTCAACTGTAAGTAACACGGGCCATCGCTTAAACGAGACCTGGCCAATACGCCCGACTGGGCCGCTCGATGCCTTGCACGGAGCAAAGATGAGGCCATTTGAACGATTTCACAATCCCCACATAATGTCGTTGCTAGGCATTTAGAAATAAATCATAAGAGATATCCCCCACACCACATGTCTTGTTAAATTTCTTAATTTACTCGCCTCTATTGTAAAACTGAGCTCCGTGCACTTAGCACGGCAACTCGAGTCCAATGTGTCATTTACCCCCGTTGGCCTACTTCGTGAACTTCAACACTACCGTCGAATGCCTTTTTTCCCTTTTGCTGCTTTCAATAACGACCACCGCTACCACCATCCATTCTACCATCCCATCCGAACATGTGCGTATCGAATTTCATCAGGCATACACATTAGGCACCCATTGCCCTTCTAGCACTTCACAGTCAGTTCCTCGTGGACAATCATCATCCATTCACAATCACAAAGCGGACCGCAAAGCATGGGACCGATGACAATCGTCTCCCAGCATAACGAGCGAAAGAAATCACGCCAGCAAGAGCATATCAACATCATCACGAATGAAAGAAAAACACCACATAAGAGCCCTTCTTTCCTTCTGAGCTATTCATGGCGAGCACCACTGAAGGGAATCCACTGCACTCTGTCCGCACGTACAAAGGGAGCGAACGTAACGACAGAAGCCATTATGCTGCAGCATAAGTCTACCTACCTGCCGCCGACTTCTGAGGTCCTGATCGGCTGTTTAATCGCACAAACCTTCCCTAGCGCCCGTAGGGAATTTTCTCACACTCCTGCAGCTCCCTGGAACGGGAGTTCGCCCTGCATACGATAAAGTTCAAGGGAACGCGCCAGGCTACGTGAAGAAATCAATCTCGTGGCAGCGACGATATCGATAACGATCCCATAGGAAGCCCTCGAAGGGCGCCCAATCGCCGCTGTCGAATAGGACGCATGGAGGAGGGAAAATGTAAAGAGTCTTCTCACACCACTCCACGAACAACGCCACAGATTCGACAGCAGCGAAGAGATAAAAGAAGCGGAGAGAACTTGAGTCCGGAGGAGAAATCAACTGAAAACCGACGGGAGGACCTGTGGATTTTGCTGCGCTCCTGGCGACTTGTATACCGTAAAAATCTGTTGGCATCATTTTCTAAAATTTCTCTTCTGCGTTGCTGTGCACACAAAGTGGGCGAGCGAAGAGTGTGCCCGGTTTTTGTGGCTCTCCGTCGATGGTGGTGGTTGTTGTTTGTGGCTGTTGCTAGTGTCACAGGCGTTGTTATTGTTGTCATCACAATGAAAACTCACAGGAGACTAGCAACAGAGTGAGTTTAGGTGTTTATTCGATTTGTAAGGAATCAGGGCTAAGTGCTGCATACAGAGTCTGTGGAATGGAATTGGAATTATTTGAGGGTAGGGATATATACTTCATTTTGCTGGCGGGGTTGATGGCACATGAGGGAGACCAGAAGAGAGTTGTAGGATGGACTGTCGGAGGGGAGAGCAGTAACTCATTATTCGCTTCTTGAGTACATGACCCGGTGGCTCTTTGCCGTTCGTTCTTCAGAAGGGGGATTAGATTAATTTCGTGATTAAATTCGTGAGCACTCAGTCTAAAGGTGTTGGATTCCGCAGACATCGCTGGGGTTGGCCTGGACAAGGATGATTAAATTTAGATTTCATTGATATTTACTCTTTAGTTGACGGTGTAGATGCGGATCTCGTTAATTCGGAAGTCGATTGTTTTTGTTGGTTTCTGCCGATAAATGATTACTTTCTCGTTGACTTACACAGTCGCAGACAGACTTTAAACAACGTCCAGCTAGCCAATAGTGCTGTTGCTAGTGCGGGTCATGATAGTTTTTAAGTCAGACCACAGTAGACCCCAATATTCCCACGCCACACGCAGAAAAAGGTCCCAGAAATGAAGATCGACCCCACGACGAGAGTATTCATGTTCTTCCTAAACTCGTCAGTTTGTCCAGCTTGGCGATTGAGAACTTTCGCTACTACCACCATGTGGCTTCAGACAAAATGACAAACTCATGCATTAGCACTAGAGACTTAATGTTTTAAATGTTCGTATGACGTTGCTGAGATTCGTTGAACACAACGTATGGTTAGACAAGACTAGCCAAGGCATGAGATGGAATCTATTGTATTGTTCACCCAAAGAACAAGAACAGAGTTCTGCTTCGATAGACCATGTAGAACCGATGGGCATTGTGTGCCAGTCGGACAGGGCAACAAAGAAAGTGACACCTCAAGCAACTGAAGGTATCTAACAAAAGATCATTTAAGCTGAAGAGACTTGTTGGCTGAGACCCCGATGTACCCTGGATTGTCGGTGGACCTGTCCACCTTCTGGCTCACGCGTTTATCGAGCTCCTTGTTTCCCCCTTAAGAACCCTGGTTCCATTCTATCGTTTCTGTTCATACAGCTCACGACCAGAACTTCTAGTTCAATGCAGCGATGTAACCTTGTGGGCTTCCAACCAGTGTCAGATCCTCTGTGGCGTCAGCACATCATTACAACATTGACAGCACTTCCTATTTCGCGTTATTGTGCGGCATTTCTGGGAGACTCGATCGAAAGATCCTGGCAGTGTGTTGCGGTTGTAGGTTCACTTGCCATGTTGTATATTGCCTACTTTGTTCGGCTCCAGATTCGGATCCATATTCTTACTAGCCTTATTGGGTGCTGGTAAGGTTCAGACAACAAAAACTGTCTGATGATGACAAAACTGTGATCGACATGGTTGGTCCCTTGTGGATGTTGAGATCTTAGAGCAACATGAAAGCATCCGCAGTATGAGAAGTATCCTAGTGCTTCTTACCTAACCCAGCGTTGAGATCTCCTCTAGATAGATCTTGTCGTCGAAGCTGAGGCTTTGATCAATGATCAGATGTCATTTGTAGGAGATCATAGAAGTCATCGTTGATGTTGTCATATATGACTTTTGAGGGGCGTGATCGCCGAAATTGTGGATTTTGTGTGGCGTTGGCTTGAACAATCAGGACTTAAGGCACTCTGCCTCGAACATTAAATCCACATCCAAGTAATCGTCTCCCTCCAAATAGCGTTCATCATCCTTTTTGTCTTTTCCCATTCTACCACAATTCTTCGCTTGCGGAATTCTTGATTTCTACTTTATAGCAGTCTAGACCCTCCGCGAGGTCTTTGGTGCTCTATCAAGGAACCAGACATTTCACGTACAAAACCGAATACAGTTTTCCTTGTATCGTTAGCTGTAGTCGTCAACAGAAACCTATTGGCTATTACCTAGAGACGGAGTTTACTCAAGCCTTTGGACGGTGTCCGAGGTTGCCCTGTGTCGATAGACTCGCCCAGGTTGCGAGTGCCAACGTTAGCCCATAGAATTGAGCTCGTTCGCCGCCAACTCTATTCCAAGTCCCGACCTGGCATTAGAAGTAATCTTTTAGGCCTGACCCTTTGTGTGGAAGTTGTGTGCACTGGCTGACTAGAGTTGCCACCGTTGGCCAATAAGTGGACTTATGTTGGCCAATAAGTTCCTGCGTCGCCATTCGCTCTCCCACCTCTCACGATTACATCCGCTAACCTGGTCCCATAGGGCTTGGTTAAGCTGTCTTCAGTCGGAGCTGCTTTGCTCGTAGAATTCGATACGTGGAGGTAGGATTAGGCATTTGTTAACTGAGGACATGATTGTTTCTGCTAACCTGCCGTATCAACGGTTTGTTATTGTTCAGCCTTGACGGGGAGGAAGGAAGTAGTCCGCCTTCTGATAAGAAATTAACTCTCCCGGTAAAGGGTTGGACATACTTAATAAGGCTTTAGCTTGTACCTACGATTGAAGACGATCTCCATTGAGCTCAAGTCCTAAATGATTTTGAGCTTCAGGAAATGAACGACGAATCACCACTCGCCCATCTTGCGGAACAACGATTAAAGGCAAATAATTTGAATTTGTCAACCTTAACGGTCCTTCCCAACTTCCTGTTTCAATTACGCTACAAATTAAATTTTATTGAAGTCGTCGTGTCATTAAAGTAGCTTAGCAACGCGGTGAGTCACCTGGCGTTTGGCAAACTGGAGTGATTGTCCCTCTTTTCAAGAAGGGGGACAAAAGAGATTGATGCAACTGCATGGGCATATCTCTTTTAAGTCTTCCTGGGAAAGTCTCCACTAAGGCGTTGGAAGTGCGTTCTAGAGTATGAACAGTGCTGCTTTTGTCCCGGCAAAAGTACAACCAACCAGCTTTTCACTCTAAGAAGGCCTGGGAGTATGCCGAACTAATCTACAGCTGTTCTGTACATTTGGAAAAGGCATACGACCGAGTTAGTCGAGTTAAACTCTGGAGTGCTTCGCAGGAGTATGGGATTGATGGTAATCTGTCGAGAGCCATTCAGTCACTATACACTAAAGGCTCCGGCACATAGATGACTTTACTCGCGTAGCTTCAAATCATTCGTTCACGGTTAAGTACCTAACGCAAGGGGGTGACACCACGAATACTTCAACGCACAGCTGATTTCATTTGCCAGTCTCAAGCGTTAACAGAAAAATCACGTGGTTTTGATTGCTAATGCACAAATAAAATGTCTGTTCTATTATAAATACTCAATCACAAATCCTTGTTTCCATTTGCATTTTGAACGACTCCCAGACTTAAATTTATTCAAATTCTATTGAAATGTCACAATGTGACGACTGTCAACGCTGAAGGAGTGAGAAGAGTCAAAAGTTGAGCAACTACCAGAAATGAAGTATGATTGAGATGCCCAACTTCACAGCTGATTGACCCCTAGTCTTTGACAGTTATTCATGAATTTTTGAAAGTTATTCACCAAATAACGTAAATACCGTTTTCTGATTGGTCACTTTGGCTTTAGAAAACGATATAAAAAATGGTTGTGAAATATTTTAAGGGCAAGAGAGGTAGAAGTTGGGCTTCTCTATCATACTTCATTTCTGGCAACTACATCCGTTGCGTCAGCGTCAGCGTTGGTCTATATGGCACCTCCAACAAGGACGCATATATGTGCGTCAAAGTATCGCTGACGCTGACGCAAGTAAAGTCATCTATGTGCCGGAGCCTTAACTTTAGAACCTGTGTTCGGGTTAAATGGGGCTAAATCAACACCTTTCACCGTGAGCGTTGGACTTCGCCAAGGCGGGGAGTGTTTCACATTGGGAGAGTTTAGGGATATCCTGCCCAGACGGAACGCAAGAGAGGTAGAAGTTGGTTGGGCTATCATACTTCATTTCTGGCAACTACATCCGTTGCGTCAGCGTCAGCGTTGGTCTATATGGCACCTCCAACAAGGACGCATATATGTGCGTCAAAGTATCGCTGACGCTGACGCAAGTAAAGTCATCTATGTGCCGGAGCCTTAACTTTAGAACCTGTGTTCGGGTTAAATGGGGCTAAATCAACACCTTTCACCGTGAGCGTTGGACTTCGCCAAGGGTGCGCCTTGCCACCTCCCCTTTTCATCGTATACATGAACTGCATGTTGTAGGGCAGCCAAGGCGGGGAGTGTTTCACATTGGGAGAGTTTTGGGATATCCTGCCCAGACGGAACTCCAGTGAGCACTCGATAGGGTATGTGGCCGTATGTACTGAGGCTGCCATGAAAGTTAACGTGGACAAATCAGGGGTTATGGTAATTTCCAGAACGCCTGTTTAATTAGGTATCTCGGGGCCTTTTTCACTGGTGATGTGAGGAGAAATGCTGAGCTTTCTTGTAGGATTGGTTAAGCTGGGTCAAGTTTGAAACAGCTTGGAAGATCTATAATCAGGAAGTCCGAGCTTGGTGTCATAGCCAAGTTAGCGGTTTTAAGCTCAGTATTTGTTAAAAATTTGGGTAATGACCGAAAGAATAAGATCGTGAGTATTAGATGCTGGGATGAGATTTCTTCGTGCTGTTAGGGGAATTACTTTCCGGTGAGAAACAACATTGAGGAGCTGCTTCTTCGAACTAAGATGGCTATGCTTCGATGGTTTGGTCCTTGTCATGAATGTGCACATCATCACTACGTCCGAGGCGGGCTTTGAATGCGATTCCATCAGGTAGGCAACCGGTTGACAGACCCAGGACGAGGTGGTTGGACCAAGTCCAAAAACTCACCTGGTTACGCTTGGGCATGACTCCTGATGTGTTAGAGTCGATGGCGGAGGATCGAATTGCCTGGAGATCTCTCGTGTGTTCTTTACCCCCGCGACTCCTTTAGCTGATCCGAAGATGATAATGATGATGGTGCACCTATTCTGCCTTCTAACAAACTGAATGATAATTCCTTAAAATACTTAAATGCTGACACAGAGCTACTGCCGACGATGTGCTGCTGCAGGTACATCGGGTCGAGTTGATGCATTGCGGAATGTGTGCGGACTTGAAGTTTGAATTTATTTCTTGGGTGGACCTAGTCTATCACAATCCTTCCTAGCTGCCTTCTTCGTTAGTTGAGTAAGCGTCCCCTCCACCTTAAATATTGTTTTGTTCCACTAAACTGATCACACCAAGCTCTGAAAATTTCGTCCAAAGTGCCTGGCTATAGAAATTCAGTTTCCGTTTGACATAGCCGCGAACGTGTTTTCCTGCGACGAATGCAGTAAATAGACGTGAATTCAACAATTTTTGGTTAACTTGAGTGACCGCGAAAAATCCGTAAAAATCAAAATTCAACAAGAACACGAAAAATGGAACCTTGCACCGATGATGCTCGAGACCTTGGCCCGAGTTCGAATGGGATGTTGCGAGAGAGAATAGAGACCATCGGAGTGCAGCATGTCCTCAGCGAGCTCATGAAAGTGCTGCAAAGCATCACGCCAAGGAAGCAAATCGAAGCCAGGAATCGAATGGATATTCCGCAGGGAATGTTTGGACTCAGCCAAAAGATGTTCTTTGACAGACGCGCTGCCCAGGACATCGCATACATTGACGCCCTCCGAAAAATCTGTCCCGTTGTGCTGCAGAACGCCAAGAACTGCATAGTCCTGGATGATATTCACGATTTGATCTCTCAACTAGCTGCTGGTCATAAGTCGGCGGATATGCGAGCTCCAGTGGCGGAGATCGAGTAAGGCTTCGAGAGTGCTGCTGGAGGTGGGGTTGAGTTCTGGTATTTTCATTTAGGCAATCCACGAAGCTGCTACGAATCCACGAGGACATTTCCAACGAGCTGCTGTACAATGTCAAAGAGTGCGCAAAGCTGGACGAGAAGTTGAAGACGTTTGATGGCGAAGTCAAGAGAAGGGAGCGCATTTTGGCGCTGAAGAAGGATGCTGTGCTGGACCAGGTTTTTGAAGAACGACGAGGTATGACGCAAGTGACAGGTCTCGCGCTTTGAGTGGAGTGATCGAGTTTAGCTTTCTTCCCCAGTCATTGGCCCTATCGAGTTCAGGTACACTTGCAGCTTTAAGTACAGCTTTCAGAACTGCAGGTACAAGTACCAAAAGCAGGAAGAAGATATAGTTGAGGCTCTCGCTGAAACTATGCGCAAGCACAATCAGGAGATCCAGTGTTCCATCAGTGTGCGCTTGAAGTTGGAGTATGAGACAAAGGTGAGCTTCCATTTCGTTCGGGTGTGTAATCAAAGCATTCGTTCGTCCTCAAGGACCTGAAGCACAGGCTGAGGGGGATGGAGGAGATGTACACCAGAGACGTTGACGAGGTGAATGGCCTGCTGGGCTACATGCGAAACAGGATTGAGCTGCTGGAGAGTAAGAAACGGGACTGCCACGCTAGGCTGACAATGTTCGCCGAGGAAATGCCACGTCTGACTGCATGGTTGATCGCGTCTGAGGAGAAGAAGAACGAAGAGGTATCGTTGCTCATGTAACCGGCGGGATGATTGCGTGTTCTTGTATGTAATCCTATTTCAGAGACGCGAAGAAGCCCAAGCGTTGCTTGACGAGACTAAGAGAACCAAGAATAAAAAGAGACCAAGGAAGAAGTAAACAGCGTGGAAGGGGGAAAGGTCGAAAATTCGTGTCTTAAGTAAAATCAAAGCTATCAGTGAACAATTTGTCGTCTACTATGTACATAGGTGGAGCTCTGAATTCGTTGAGGTTGCGCTTCTAACAAAAATGAAGAAGGGGCGAGAGAAGTTGTCTCTATGATACTTCCACTCTGGTTTCCACCCTGAACTCCATTTCATAAAATTGGTTGCAGATTTTGTTTGACTACTGTAGGCTTCTCCTTCTTCGGATGGCGTTATCCTTCTCTAGCTCCTCCTTCCACACGACTGGTTGGGGACGCGATGCTCTTCGATTGACGAAGAACCGAAGGGAATCAGCATAGTGTAAGGTTGCATCTGACCGTTGTCTCATCTTTGATTTGATTGATGTTATATCCAGAGCCTTAATGGCCGCCTCACGGCTTGTGTGTATAGAGCTAGATTAAGCGTCGCACGGGTTCATTGACTGCAAGCGGGTAGCCTCTTGAATAGCTTTTACTTCTGCCTGGAATATACTAGAGTGGTTGGTCAAACGACGGGTCAGGGAGAAGGAGATTTCTTGCGATGACGCGAATGCTGGCAGTCGGGTGCCTTCTTCCATTTTGGATCCATCTGTGCATACTGTCAAATGCCCAGTCTCCTCTATTTGGTATGAGCGTTTTATTCCCAAACTAGCTGCACCCGCGACTTCGTACACGGAGGCATTCAAATATCTGGACGCAATGATTTGTTCCGTTATTTTGTATGTGGCATAACATGATTCATCTATATATAAAAAAAATTCAGCCTTAAATGTTTGTCGCCGATTCACAGCTTAACGCATCTACCGATTTCAACCAAACTCTCACACATCGTTGGTATTGGCCTATGTATGGTTTGTGTGAAGTTTGGTTGAAATTGGTAAACGAATGTGTGAATTGTGCGTGCGTGAAAAAACACGCGAATTTCCGTACACTTAGTGTCTTTTCCTCTTAGATACGGTCTTCTAGAAGTTCGTGCCGGTGTTTAAAAAGTCACATGACAGTGCGTCGCCTTGTCTAAATCCTTTTTTGATATTGTAGGTCTCGATGAGTTCGTTACCGACCTTGATAGAGCAGCGAGAGTTCTCCACCGTCATTCTGCACAGCCTGTCGAGCTTGGTGGGAATATCAAAACTAGACATGCCACTGTTAAGTTCGTCTCTACGCACGCTGTCATATGCGGCCTTGAAATCGACAAATAGGTGGCGGGTGTCGCTTTGAACTTCTTGGGACTATTCCAGGACCTGCCGTAGTATGAAGATCCGGTCGATGGTGGACTCACCCGGGCTAAAACCGCACTGATAAGGGCCTATCGGGTTATTCACGGATGGTTGCAGGTGCTCACACAAAACGACAGATAAGATATTTTACGTGATGTATAGGAGACTTATCCCTCGATAGTTGGCGCAGTTAAGGGCGTTCCTTTTTTGTGAATCGGGCAAACGTAAAAAATAAATCTATATATAAAAAAACACATTCACCGATTTCAACCCAACTTTCACACATCTTTGGTCTATAAATGGTTCGTGTGAAGTTTGGTGAACTCATATGTGTGTTCATGAAAAAACACATTGTTTTCAGTACATTCCGTATACATCACACGTTTTCAAAAAAACGATTCGCTTTGATTTTGATTGTGTCAAGATATATGAAAATGAGTTTTTTTGTACACTGCTTGCTGATAGTCGCCTGATACTTTCGAGGAACAACGTATCATCTGGATATCTATCAGTAAAAATATGCATAGACCATCGTAATGACACCTGCTATCATACACAAAAAGAATTTTGCCGAAAGAGTTGTCAGTTGTCGTGTATACACTCGAGCTTCTCTAACTCGAATTTCTACTCGAAATTTTCTCTGCGGTTTGCTAAGAGATGTTAGATGCTAGTATTATTCCATTGGAACAGGCGTTGGAAAGCTACAGGCTTTGTAAACCATTTCCGTATATGTCATTCATTTGAAGCGTAAATAACAATAATTTTTTTCACTTAAATATGTCAAACTTTGTGCCTGAAAAAGTGTTTTTGCGGGGACAAGACACACTCCAACACAGGCGTTGGAAAGCTACAGTCTTTGTAGGCCATTTCAGTATTTGTCATTAATTTTTTTTTTCACTAAAATATGTCAAACTTTGTGCCTGAAAAAGTGTTTTTGCGGGGACAAGACACACTCGACATACGACGCCACAAAAGGAAGTCATTTTTGCATCGGATTGTTACTGGTGATGAAAAATGGATTCATTACGACAACCCCAAGCGCAAAAAATCATATGTGAAACCCGGCCAACCAGCCAAATCAATGGCAAAGCCGAATATCCTTGCGCGAATGTAATGCTCTGTATTTGGTGGGATCAGAAGGGTGTGCTGTATTATGGGCTGCTAAAACCGGGTGAAACCACCATTGGACAACACTATCGAACACACTTAAGCCAAACGAAAAAAAACCGAACACGAATTAAGTTATATACCCAATATTTTAATCATAACTCGAATTTTTGTGATGCCGAAAACCGTATTGTTGTTCGAATTCCATATTCATACTTATCAGGGAGTGGCAATTCGTTGTCGAATAGGAAACAAACTTGGAAAAGCCAAAAGAAAATAAAAGAATTTTTAAAAGTAATCGAATAATTTTATTCGTTTATTATTAAAGGGACCTGGCGGTCACCTGATCACTCAACCGTCAACCAGATTGATCACATTGCGATCGACGTCAGACACTCCTCCAATATTCTCGATGTACGAACTTTCCGAGGAGCCAATATTGACTCGGACCATTTCCTTGTTGTAGCCAAGGTAAGAATGAGGATATTGAGAGAAATACGGAGTCGAGACAGGACACCTCGTTTTGACGTTGGAAAGCTACAATCGCAATCGATCGTTAGGAACTTTGCCGACCGAGTCTCCCTGAAACTCTCCGAAAGTTCGACCCTGCCTACAACCACAATAGACCAGGAATGGTAACGTTGTCAAGAAGCCATTAAAGAAGCTGCCACTGATGTGCTGGGTTTTACGACACCACCAAAGAAGAACCCATGGTTTGACGACGAGTGCAGGCAGGCACATGCAGCCAAACAGGAGGCCTACAAGGCAACTCTGCATCGAACAACGAGAGCTGTTCGTGAGCTCTACGAGCAGAAGAGAAGGGAAGAAAACCGGCTTCTCAGAAGGAAAAAGAAAAAGCACGAGAAGCGCGCGGTCGAAGAGATGGAGAGATGTTACAGCAGGAAGGAGGTCCGAAAGTTTTACCAAAAGGAAAAGCAGTTATCCGGAGGGTATAGACCTCGGACAGAAGCCTGCAGGGATGAAAATGGAAAACTAGTAGTAGAGTCGGAGTCGATGCTGAGAATTTGGAAAAATCACTTCTGCAAACTGTTAAACGGCGATGACAACAGAAATTCCACTGTCAGGCAGAATGTTCCACTTAATTTGGACGAGGATGACCAAGAATCCCGCCCCCCGACTTAGGCGAGGTCAAGATAGCGATATCTAGACTAAAGTCGAACAAAGCTGCTGGAGCGGACGGACTGTCCGCGGAACTGTTTAAAGCAGCTGGAGATGATCTGGTTGGGCGCATGCACCAGCTGATCTGTAAGATATGGTCGGAGGAAAGCATGCCCGATGAGTGGAATATCAGCGTCGTTTGTCCGGTCCACAAGTGAACGCCGGTGCGGTTTCAGGCCGGGAAAGTCCACCATCGACCAAATTTTCACACTGCGGCAGATCCTGGAAAAAAACCCACGAGATGCAGATCGACACCCACCACCTATTCGTCGATTTCAAGGCCGCATATGACAGCGTGAATAGAGACGAGCTATACAATACCATGTCTAGTTTTGAGATTCCAGCCAAACTCGGCAGATTGTGCAGGATGACGATGGAGAACTCTCGCTGCTCCATCAAGGTCGGTAACGAACTCACCGAGACCTTCAATGTCAAAAAAGGTTTTAGACACGCTGTCATGTGATTTCTTCAATACCATACTTGAGAAGATCGTGCAAAACTCAAATGTCAACATCAGAGGCACGATCTTCCAAAAGTCCGTTCAACTGCTTGCCTACGCGGACGACATTGACGTGATTGGACGAACACAGCGAGCTGTCAATGAGGCTTTTGCTAGCATTGAAGCGGAAGCGGCTAAAATGGGTTTGGCAGTTAATCGGGGCAAAACAAAGTACATGCTGTCATCACGAAAGGACGCACAACATCGACGCCTCGGACAGAGCGTCATAATGAGCAGCAGAAACTTTGAGGTAGTCAAGGACTTCGTCTACCTTGGCTCTGCAGTAAACAGGGACAATAACACCAGTACCGAGATCAAGCGCAGAATTACTCTTGCCAATCGCTGTTTCTTTGGGCTCTTGGTCGTTTTGAGAGAAAAGTTCTGCGTGCGATCTTTGGTCCTGTTTGTATTGATGGCGTCTGGAGAAGGAGATTCAACCACGAACTGTACGGGTTGTACAGCGGCATGCACCTAGTTAAGCGTCTTCGGATCCAACGCTTAATGATGGCTAGGTCACGTAGAGCGGATTGACACCACAGCTCCGGCCCGAAGAGTCTTCGATTCCGAGCCTTTGGGACAACGCATAAGAAGGCGTCCGAGAACGAGATGGCGCACACAAGTGTAGAAGGACCTCAACCAACTTGGTATGCACAACTGGAGGCAGCTGGCAAAAGATCGTGCTGGCTGGAGAGGCTTGTTGGTTGAGGCCCAGGTCCACCCCGGACTGTAGCGCCAAACAAAGAAGAAGAAGAAGAAATGCAATAAGAGGGCGACTCAAAAAGTGTTTTGTTGACATTTGTATTGAAATTAAAGTCTACATCATGTCTAAGAAGATACTAGGTTTAATTTTAATGTTTGATAAATATAATAAACTGACCAACTTTCAAAAATATTAAACAATGAAACCGTAGCAAAATACACAGCAAAAGGGCCATGCTTTTAACTAAAAAGAATTGGAAGTCAAAACATGTCCCAAATAACAGAAATTTCTTTAAAGAAATAAGAGAATTTCCGTATGATGTTCTTAGGGCCCATTTTCGCATGAAAAAGTTCAGTTTTCGGTTTCCCTGCGATCCTGCAACAAAACAAAAATGATCGCAGTTTGACTGTCACATTGCTTTTATGAACGCATTTGCCTACTGCTCTCATGCACAGTCACTGCAGTTTATTTACATTTATGAACGCAAATCTTGCAGGGCTGCCGCAGTGTGACGTTTATGAACTCGGCCAAATTTGTGACATTCGATCCCGCTTTAACTGTATGAGTTCATCTGTAGTTGCATTATTCGCATTCGCTTAACGTCTTCCATATCTCAGCAGCTAGAGCAGTTCGAAAATAAATCCGCACAAAATGAATTGCCTCTCCAGTTGGATAGATTACATATTTAACATTGGTGTCTTCAAATCTGAATATTTGAACGGTTATCTTACGAACTGCAGTCTGCGCAGCTTGCTGAATTCTTGAAAACTTTACAAACACCCGCCTGTGTTTGTGAAGTTCAAGTTCAAGAATACTCGAGTCAAAAACGTCTCTTACTTCACTCGATGTAATACTTCCAGTACTTCCTTCTCTCCATTTCATCCATTTCTCTCCAGTGTCTACTAGTTGCGATAATCGAGAATGCACTGTAATTAGTCTTACTCTTGACAATATCACGTTATGTAAGTTGTTTATCCTAGTTTAGACCGATAATGAAATGGTATTCGATTCGAAATTTTCTTTCATACAAACCTTGTCCTGACAATAACGAACACAAAACCATAATAATAATTCAATTTGGTGAAGTCGTTCGGAAGTTGTGGAGCTACATACAATTCTGCGATTCATTTCTATTTATGCAGATTCGAAGGCTGCTACGGGCGCAGTATAATCTGTATGCCTTGGGACGTTGGCATTCTTTATCGTTTCCATGTGGCTCCAACGGTGTGGCATTCCCTCAGTTTAATCCCTGCCTTGTTAGCCGTCGGCTTCCCGTACATGTCCATGAGAAGTAGCTGTCTCAAGCTTCAGTAGCGTCCTTGCGCGTAGTCAAACATCGAACAAGACATTGGCTACGTTGCAAGGAAATAAAAGCACAATTTTCTTAGGAGTGGGAGTTTTTCCGTTTTGGAAAGTCCCCTTACGCGACTGATTGCCATTTCGTTCCTTAGTCTGTTCATAATTCGAGAAACAGCAATCACCCAATTGTAATTGATGACTATCGGCATTAGAGTCGGATGGCGATGGAATGCGCTCGCAGTTAATAACTCTCTCCAGACGGTATGACAGACAGCGGCCCTTGCATGTTACGGGAGTCTTAGCCATTGCTTAGAAACACCCCTCTGTTTATTCCGTCACTACACACGGGCTGGGACCCACGAGAGAAAATGCCTCTTGTCTGAGAATGCAATCCTGTTGCAGAGACGAACGCCGCGCCGGTTGCGTGGCTGAGCATGGAATCAATTCCCTTCCGCCATTCGATTGCAATAAAGTGAATCATTTGAATAATCGGGATTTAATCCTTCCGTCGAAAGGATATTTGCATATTCGGCGCGACCGCGAAAGAAGTTCAAATATCTGTGAATTGTTTATTTTTTAATTGATTAAATACTCTCGGGTCGCTGTGGTAGTGATGGTGAGTGTGAGGTGACACTAGGAGCTGCCTATCTTCCCTTCGAGTTTGGCTGAGACATCAAGGCCAGAGATGGAGGGGAACACTGCAGAGGACTGGGAAATCTTTGAGATTCTCTGTCCGGGGAGTGGATGTTGCCTGGATTTGGACCTGTGTGAGGTGAGAGCAGTAGTCGTCTGGTGTCTGGTGGGGGGAGTGATAACGACGTCACCGCATTTCACCAAGGTAACCCCGATTCGAGGGGTTGAACTTCAATATAATTCATTGCTAAGCGATTAGGAGCTTCCGCGAGTTACCGTCATTCCAAACAACAGTCGAATGTGCCTACGATTGAGCTCCAAGTGAATGACCTAAATAGCAACAAAGCACAACAGCCGAGGGCACATTCATTACGTCCCCGTTTCCGAGGAGGCAGGTGGCAGGGTTGGGGATGGTGGGGTTTTTTTTTCCGCTGTCTCGGTGTCTATAGTCCTGGTCGACAACGACTGGGCTTAGTTTGTTTCGGTATTTCGACGGATACGGTTTGAGTTGTTGCCCTTTTGTAAGGATCGTCTTCTTGGAATGCAGTGAAAGTGAGGAAGTGACGGGGCTTGCAAGAAAACGAGTGTCAGCATGTCGGGGCGGCATGGCCATCATCATCACCACCATCACGGCATTCATCATGACCTTGTGACTGGACTTTCGCCTCATCATCACCATCTCGTGAGATTCAGTTTGTAGATTTGTTGGGAGTGTTCTTGTTTGAAACAGACGACGGTTTTTTTTTTGTGCCGGCATGATGCTGATTCTGCGTGAATGGTGAAACACTGTTCAGAGCGGCGTGTGCATGATTCGTTGGTGGGGTATGATCGGGTGTGTGTGTTAGGTGGCGTGCCCTTTTGATGCTACAACTTTGTTAAAAGTGGATACATGAGTTCTGCGATGGTCCCAGGTTCTTCAATGACCTGTATACCCAGTGCATGACGGGTTGAACTGAACTGTGTCTAAGTTGTTCATTTCGCTGACTTTTTATCAAAAATAGCCATTTGATGTAAGTCCAGTCCGTCTCTGCGGCTTGATAAAATCACCATTTCAATAAATCAATGGTCGTGGAAATGTTATCACGCAATGGATCCATTGCCAGAACGATCATGCCATGATATAGATGCGTTTCATTTAATTTGTTGTACTCGTACTGTGAGAATGAACGTTTTTGCGACCAGGAATGAGCAATGGAAATTCAGTAGAAGCGGCCTCCTTATGAAATAACCTGAGACAACAGGAATTCTCACAAGATAACAACTCAACTCGAAATGTAATATGTCGCTCGTTAGTTCAGCGCCTGTACCTGAGATGCGGACGTCTCACTTTTGCGTTATTCCAGAGGTTCGAAGTAGTGATGTGGCAAACCGAAGACTTCTTAAACCGAGTTGGCCCGAGTTGGATTTGAAGCAAACAGTCGACGCACTCGGTTTCAAACAAAATTAATTGATTTACTAATTGTCAGACAGAAATACGGATTTTTACGCTTAAGATGGATGACTGATCCGAAGGCGCTAAACTGAATGATTGGGCTTCTCGAATTTTTGTACATTTGAACGAACTCAAGTACGTCTTGTTCCAGTTTGCCGGTCTCATTCACCAGTTTGCCGGTGTATATGTATATTTGAGTAGTTTGCCTTTGAATCACACAAAGTTTAATTTTTTGGATTTGTTTCCCGACAAAATGTATCTACCAACGGATGCGCAGTTAAAGCTTTGAAAATCGAGGCGGGACTAGTTATTAAAGATGTAGATGAGTCGTGTATGGCCCCAATGGCAACGTTATTGTGGCCCACCTGTCATGGGTGCATTCTTCCTCCACATGAATCCATCCTTCTCGGAAAAAAACTCACCACCCGTCAGAAATCACCTAATCTTCATCATAATCACCACGATTTGCAACGGAAGCTTCTAGATCTTCATTAGTAGATACATAATCCGTATCTTGGTCTTTGGCGAATCTTCTTTCTCTTTATTTTCGCTTACTGCCAATATTTCTTTTCATGTAGCTTGCTACATTTGCATTGAATCAAGGACGCCGATTCACTTTGCGGTTTATTAACTCGAAAGTCTCTTCATCCTTATTTCTCGACCAATTTCTACAAAATAAACCACTTCGTTGAAGAAATAGTCAAAACATTTGCTAAATTCTTGAGATATTTTCTTCAAACAAAGTGAAGAAATGTATATGCAATGGCAACTGACCAAATTGGTTTCCAATTGAAAAGGAATTTGAAGCAAACAACTTAAAATTACGTTAACATACTCACCGACGCTATGCAACGTAACTGAGACGAAAAACTCCCGGACTTTTTGAGACCGTCACGTAGCTTAGCGCTTCGAGTACCAAAATAAATTTATAGTTCAACTTACTGGATACCAGTTGCATAGAGTCATCTTCATTCGACTCAGAATGGTTAAGGCGAGGAAGTCATGCAATCTTACGTCGCAATTTCATTTATCCATAAATAAAGTCAAAAAGGGCCTCAAAAAGCCCATCCATCCACCCCAGTGTTAAGTAGAAGGCTAAATATTTGTTGATTCCTAGAGTATACATATTGGGGCTATGTTTGGAATAGCCCATCGGATAAGAGGCCGATGCACATGTGCATGTGCAATGTGCTCACTTTGTAGTAACAAACCGAAAGCGAATATGTTTACTTTACACCGTTTGCAGTGTTTGCTGTTCAATTATTCGTTTGACATAAATTAACTCGGTTCAACTCGGTTTGGCTGCAGCTCGGGTTGAATCGGTTTATCAACTCGAATCATCACTAGTTCGAATACTCGTCCGATATTAAGTAATCCGACGCGAAACCAGGAGTGGACCGAAGACCTGTTAAGTTTAGTTGAACCTTAATTTTCAAATGACATCAATGCAAAATCGCACGAATGTCTTTTCTTTCAGGGACTTCTTCATTCGTTTGGGAAATTGTCCAGGCTTCTGTGGCGAACCGCAGAACTGGAATGATCAACCCTTATTCTGTTAGACGTGTCACATGTCACTGTGACCTATTAGTCACTTTAATTGGCATGTATGTGACTAATTGGATACAGATTTGTCCCAGTGCCATGTGACACGACTAAGAGAATACGGCTGAATGTCTTATAAAGTTAGCTTGACAGCTTGAGAGTTATTCTGGATTTGATCTGTCGATTACGTTGTTTGTACGGAGTCGAGGTGGGCGTAGAAAGTGATGTGGTAGCTGCCGATTCTGACGCTCGGTCCAAGACGTTGATCGTTTTCCGATCTTTCACTGCCAGACTACGACCTTAGGATGAGACAGTTTCAGCCAGTGCCAGTCAATGCTTGTCATTTCCTTCTTAGATTATTTTATGGGAATGTTCAAAAATAACTATGTTCTAAGCGGCTCGTACGGAGATTTACGTTTTGAGTCACTCTTTCGAGCCTATTGGTTGCTATCTCGCTAGCATTCCAATCGGCCAAGTAATCTGAAGAAAATTTATCAATAGCACGACCTAGTCGGTCAATTCACAGGTACGAGAGAAAAATTGCTCACTTTCTCAATTGACGCATTGATTAGCGAATATTAGAGGCTGTGGCAGGTCGTTTTACTTCAGTTCTTGAGCGAGCTTTATTTTAGTCCTTGAGTAAAATGTTCGACGTGGTCTAGTGCCACAATATTAATTGCTGTGAACTGGGACGAGAGGACACATCATGGTCTCACTTAACAGGCTGGCGAGCCAGGGAGGGTCTGAGCCTGAGTTATAGCTACCTTCCATCACTGACCGGCCTGGTGTCTGCCGTTCGCTATGTATTGGTCTGTATACCGGAGACGCGGTCTTCCTCACCTTCTCGGATTCGGAGACATTCTTAATTGGAGCTTGGTTATCCATGCGCTCGATTTGGCCGAGCCAATGCAGTCGACGGATTTGTGTAGAATTCGCGGTTGTTTTCCTTCCTTATACATCTCGCAGACGGGGCCATATATCCGACGTATAATTTTTATTTCAAAGGCACTAAGATGTCTGCTGCTCTACTTAATGTCCAGCTTTCGGCTCCATATAGCAGGACTGGCAAACAAGATTTTTGTAGAGCACAACATTAAGGCAAGTGTTTGTTTCGTTGAGCCCAGTTTTCTTCGACAAATCGAAATGATCAACAAGTCGATTATACTCCGAGGTGGACTTGGGCAGCAACCATTCGTGTTGTGCGTGCTATTGTGCATTCAAGAGTGGATACGAACTACAGCTGTTTGCCGACTGCGATCGGCGAAGTTTGAGATTGAGCCTTGGATCTATGCAAGGAATACTCTACGAACATTGTCAATTACTCGAAAGAGGTGAAGCAGTGAATTATGAAAGTTGGCAAGTTCTGTGCTCGAACCTCACACTGTACTCGAACTCTCTGAGTAGGGTAAACGTCGGTTCAAGTGAAGGTTAAGAGAGATCAGGCAAACACATAAATTGGGAACAATTTCACAACGAAGAGGAATTTTATCTAGTCACATCGCACAAGTTCTGGTGGGTCGTTGAAGCTCTGACCGTGAGCAAAATACTCGTAAAAACTAACACAAATTACACTTGAAACTCCAACTGCTCGCATCTAAACCAGGTCTGCTGTTTCAGGAGTATTTGAAAGGTCTAGAGGGGGGTATTTTGCTCTCGCGGGAGCAAAACACAGATAGAATCAGCAAAACTAGTTTGTTGATATATCTAGGTCAGGTTAGGTTAAGTTGAAGTGGTTGTCTGCTGTGCAGAAGGACAGCAGCCACACTTAGGCCAAGCATAGGCCCATTGTGCTACCATGCTGATCTAAGGGTACCTGTTCCGCAAATCAGTTAGTGCTTTCAATAAAGCGTAGAAGAAGGTTAATTCTAATGTTGCTCAGATCAGCCAGGTTATCAAAGATGTAGGGCACAGTGTCCTGTTAGATAGCCAATTGGAGATCTGACATTCGGCCTGCTTAATATGATCAAGCCAAGCGATCGTTTGTGATCGATTGTAGGTCGATCCCAACGAGGCAACGAGGCATCCTGTGCCTGTTGTCCATCCGCGGTTTGTTCAAGCAATCGTTTCAAGTTTTAGTAAATGTTTTATAGTGATGATAGGCTTAGAGGGTGGATCTTCACCCGGAAATAGTACAGAATTTGTGCCCTTTCTGTCGAGGTCATCCGCTTCGTAATTCTCGGGAATGCCACAGTATCCCGTCACCCACGTAAGATGGATGTTAAAGTACTTGGCCGTTTCGATAAGAGAAGGCTTGTGTTGAAAGTGTACCGTTTTTTAAAGACTATTTGACCAATCAGGGAACGGCATTTACGTTATTTCGTGAATAACTGTCAAAAAGTCCCTGAAGTGTCAATCAGCTGTGAATTCGGGCATCTCTATAATACTTCATGTCTGATAAAAAAAAATGAACGGCATCCACACATACAAGTATGAACCTTAAGCCGAAATGCACGGGCTACCATAAAAAATACTTCAAGGAAAAAAAAAATGGTTGGAATATTTTTTAATTTGAAAAATTATATTTTGACATAAGCTCGGAGCAAAAACGTCGTAAATGGAGGTACATTGCTTCCTAAATTTGTTTGTCGTCGTAAGTGGAAATATCGTTATTCGAAGCTTCGTATATCGGGGTATTACTGTACAGTACGGAAAACTTTGCCAGGACCAGAGCCAAGTTTATTTGGCAAAAAGTCCTGTTTCTGAAGGATCAAAGTGTGATCGGTCAGAGTGGAGCATAGTTAAGATGACAGTATTCAGACTGTAGTCCTGGCCGCGCTTCCTTCCAACTGAGGATGGCGGAACCAGTTTAAAACAATGAACGTGCTTCGTCTCATAATGTGATGACGAACTCCAAGAAACTGAGGCAAGTGTTGACTACTCACACGAAAACTTCGAAAACTACATAATCTCCACCGATGCGCTGCCCCCACGTCAGAACGTCTTCCACTTGTTTAGAGACAGGAAAGGCAAAGATGGCGACATCAAAATCGCACCCTTATCCTCAGGTGCCGAAATAGCTCAGTTGGGAGAGCGTTAGACTGAAGATCTAAAGGTCCCCGGTTCAATCCCGGGTTTCGGCAGTTCATTCAATTTTTTGTTTTGTTTAATTTTTTTTCTTCTTTCCCGTCACTGCTTATATGCGTTGACGTTGAAATAGTCTTGGCTTCTTTTCATCCTCCTAAGGTGGACTGACTCCGTCAATGGGCGAATCGCTGCTACCGCCCGGTTCATGGATACATTTTACGATTATCTGGGCTCAGCACTATGTTCTTTGAGTCTCGCTACAACAGTCCGGGGTGGACCTGGGCCTCAGTCAACATGTCTTTTCAACTGACACTTGTTCTCAGGCCCCTTTCCTGTTAGACGGGAGGTCTTCCCCTAAGGGGTTGTACCTTCTGGTTGGAGGACTTTCCGGGCCGGAGCTAAGTTATATCAGTGCTTTACACCAGCCATACTGGTGTGACTCATATCGCTTTGCAGTCCTTTCCAAGAAAAGAAGCACAAAGTCTACAAGGAACTGAAAATGGACATCAAACCCATCATCCCAACAAGTTCCGGCTCGATAAACCCTGTCATTAGAAAATTCTGTCTTCAACCCCTCGCCCGATTGCGTCTCTTCTTTTTCATTGACATTCCTTACACATTTCTCTTCTCCCAGATTGATGCCACGTGTTCAGCTGGCGCACAGGACCTCGCAGGCAATCATCTGGACGTCGCCACAACCTTGCGCAGCGAGCTCGCTGCACTCTCGTGCAAACGCGACCGCCTAGTCAGCGAGGTGAGTTGCCATCGACTTCTCTCCTCTTCTGTCCCCTAACTCGAGTGCTTCCCCTTAGCTAACCGAAGCCAAAAGCGCACTATGTGCCAAAGAATCCGAATGCGAGTCATTGCGGGCACAAGCGGCCCGCCAGTCGGCCCTCATTGGCTCGCTCCAGAGCCGCCTGCAAGCGGCCGAGAACCGAGAGCACAGCATACAGGCGCGATGCGATAACACAATCAGCACAATCCAGCGCGAGAGACGCAGCATCGACGACAAGAGCAAGGAGCTGCTGTGCAAAATCAACGAACTCGAAGCTAGCCTCGCCCAGGAGGAGAGCCAGAAGGAGCATGCGAAGGCTCACATGCAAGATTTCACGCGCAAGCTAAGCGCCTGCTTTGCCATGGACGTCTGCGACTCCAGCCACTTGTCGCCCGAGTGCATCATCAATCGGGCCGAGGAGGTCATGGCCGACCTCCACAGAACGAAGGCGAAGATGGCCTCCACGTGTGAGACCCTGAGCAGCTGCGAGTCGGAACTCCTCAATCTGAAGTCCATCGCCAATGCAGACAAGCAACGGCTGAGTGCGCAGCTCGAGGTGAGCCACAACCACCACCACGAGGTGGAGAACCGCTGCAGACAGCTGGAGCGAGATCTGCAGATCACAAGGGACCGGATGACCGAATCCGAGATCACCGGGGAGAAGCTGCGGGAGGAGCTGAGGGGTTTTGAGTCGCGGTGCCATCGGCTGCAGAACACCTTGGACCGCAGCCAGACAGATCGCATACAATTCCTCAGGAGCCTAGCATCCCTACTCAATCTCCCCGAGCCGTGCGAGACGATGATCAAGGACAAGATTCGGGAGATCCTCAACGAGAACCAAAATATGCACGCAGTAAGTTTCCACTTGTGTTTGTATTTCTGTTGTTTTCCGGAAGGAGTCCTTTCAGCAACTCCACTCGCTGCGAGACCAACTCGCCTCCGAGTCCAGCAAGTTGAAGGAAAGTCGGGAGTCAACTCAATGCCGGCTGCGAGCCGAGGAGACCATGAAGACCGAGCTGGAGGAGCGTCTGGAGAGGACCATGACGGAGCTGCACGATATGCGGCAGGATCACTTGGGCCTGTCTGACTTCCTGGTGCGTCTGGCCAGGGTCCTCTGCTGGAGTGAGTGTACATCTCCCGCGGCTCCAGGCACCGACACGAACATAATGGCAGAGAGTCTGCTTGAGCGGGCCGAGCGCCTGGCTGTCCACCACGAACACCGTGGGCATTCGCCGGAGAAGGTGGGTACATCAAGCTAAGCTGTGGCTCCTCCTGAGTATTCTGTTCGCCTCTTTCCAGATTTGCTGCGAGCACGGAGGACACCACCACACACACTCCCACCAGAAGATCAAACGGGAGAGGTCGTGTCATGAAATCCCACTGAAGGAGGTTTGTTCTTGAGCGTCTCAGTGTGTGCGTCCTATCACGGAGCCTTTCTTCTTCCAGAGCTCCAGCATGTATCAACTACAGAGACGCGTCCGCGTGCTCAGGGAGCAGGTGCAGAGAAGGGACCTGCACCTCGAGCTGCTGAAGCGGAAGCTTGCCATCATCGAAGACGGAGCACGGGGTAAGTGTGTGCTGCAGGGCGAAAGGGACGAGGCGGTGTGTCGCGTCAAAAAGGCCAGCAAGCAGATCGACAAGCTCACAGCTCAACTGGTGGACGCCAAGACCCAGGTGGCCGAGGTCAAGGCTCAATTAGCAGAAGCCGCGGAGTATAAGGTAAACGTGTGACCGGACCCTCATGCAAACTGTAAGGTCTTCCTTTCAACTTGTAGATAACCGCCCTTGAGAGGGCTCGCAAGATCGATGAGCTGACGGGGCAAATTTGCGATTTGGAAGAGGAGAAGACTCGCCTCACCGCCCAGCTGAGCGCTCTGAAGGAGAGAATGAAGTCCTGTGCGGAGTCCTCGCATACTCGCCGCTGCCGCGACGAGGCGCTAATCAATGTGAGTTGCCTCTGACAGCACATGAATCCACGCTTCCCTTGACTTTCACTTTCTCTGCAGTCACTCCGAGACGACATCTCACGGATGCAGGCGCAGCTATCCGACGCCAATCACCGCCTGTCGCATTTGCAAACATTCCGCACATCTGTCGCCAGAACGCTCCACTTGCGTGATTTGCCCGAAACCGATTTGCTGCATCGGCTTCAAACGCTCTGCAGTGCCCACCAGGAGTTCACCATGCTCTCGCGAAGGTTCGAAGCGGCGTCGCCAGTTGGAGACCACCCTTGCCCCAGGTACGAGGATCCCATTCCACCGACCACCCACTGCCGTCCATTGCGTTCGAGCAGTCCAAGTCCGTGCACAAACGGCACACCGGCCACACGGCATAACAGAACTGGATCAGCACTGCTGCACACTCGCCACAAGTCCCACTACAGGAGCTTGAGTCGCAGTCGATTTGCCGCGACCGACGATTGCGAGGACCACTCTCGCGGACTCGACCACTGCTCGGAGGACCATCGATTTGAGGATACGTATGGATTTAGCAAGAAATACTAAAGGAAACTGAATTGTGTTTGAATAAATTTCACGAAAGAGCTTTTCTCAATTCGACGTTGAATTTCTTTTAAGTGACGCCAGCGACATCTGTTGGTTGATCGAGGAACCGTAAACATGCAAGTGTAGACGCGCTTTTGCAACTGCAAGTGATGCCATTGAATGGGAGCGGAAAGTTTTCAAACTATTGCCGTAGTGGAATAAGTATTGATTAAAAATCGGACATGAAGTGCATCTGAAGTTTATCTGAGATGGAATGGTATCCATGCCGATTTGCATGTGTTTCGCTTTGGATTTTTTCTCCAGAGCTGGACTCTGGGGCTGCATGCTGAGTTTGAAGAGGTGTGCGTTACTTGAAACGCGGGTTGTCTCGGTTTGTGTCTCTTGTTGGCTATGAGTCCATATTCAGCGGGTCAATGCCAAGTTGTCCAAGCACTCTGCATGACCTATTGCTTAAATGTTGGATCCGTGAAAGTCTCCTAGGCAAACAGGACTACTGATCATCGATTGGCAACAGTTGTTGCTTCAGTTTTAGGTTATTTTTACCACCCCGAAGTTACACCTGTTAGTTGTCATATCTTTGACTAAGTCATTGATAATGTGCGCGCCTCCTGGAAGGCACCATATATTTCATCCTGCCCTCAGACCCATTTGAATCAATTCTTTGTGTTCAATCCCATCGTCATCCTCACGCGTAGAGGTATTTTAAGCGCTCACCAACTGGGCCGTTAATGAATTGCTGGGCTCACTTTCAATAAATGTGTCAAGAATGCAAGCAAGGACAAGCCGTATTGGGCATTCTCCACCCTTTAGTCCTTTTTGGAACCTTGTGGTAAATGAATGACTGCTACCAATTAGAGTGAGACGAGCGGTAGGACAACAACGGTGTGAGATATAAAATTCGGATGTGTTGGCAGTACCTCGAGTTGATTACACTTTTGATGACTCGATTCGATGTGCGCGTTACTGCGTGTCGAACTTTTGCCTTGAGCTTGTCGAAAGTGGTTGGCTTACAAGGAGGGTTACGAGAGGTTAATTGATTTTGAATTCGAGTTTGAGATGACCCATTCGCCAAGTGTTGCCTTCACAACTTCGAATCTTGTTGGAATCACAGCTCAGATATATTGATTTTGTCATTCTGTGGCCACAGGAAGTGGATTAACATCGCCTTTTACCATTCAGACTATTAACGATAACGGTGTCTCATTCCTCAATTCGAAATAAAGAATAAACAGTCCATCTTTGTGGGTGCACTCGTGGCAATTTGGCTTGTTGATGTCAGCAAGCTGCTGAGCCAATCTCGCTCCCAATTAGCAGACTCACGACGTCCAATTCAACCGTAAAATAAATGGAACTAGCGCACATGGACAACTGAATTCAGTTTATTTCTTCCGCGTTTTAACGCACAGCGGCCAGCCCTGCCTAAACCAACCTGATGAATTACCTGATCGTCGACTTCTTCCATAGTTTCGGCTATGTTTTCTTCATTTGATGCCAAACTGTGTCTGGTTGGTGGCTTGAGGGCCAAACGAAAGTACTCACACTAAAATTTTTCCCACGGAATCGTCATGACCAGGGATAGGATTTTGCTAACTTTGCCTCTTTTTATTGGTCATTCGGCAGATAGTATCGACTTTGTACAGACATCCTTCCGACTTCGTTGTTGCTTCTGTCTAGAAAAATTGTGTAAAAATCCCCGTTTGCGTGAATGTGCAAACATTCTCCGGATGAAAGGCAGTCTGAATGGCTGCAAACAGCGTGCTCTTTTCAGGACCGCCAGCGATTGCTTAGGATCACACCCTTCAATCGTCGTTGGCTTGATAAGTAAGTGAGTATGCAAATGCAACCCTGGCTGCCAAAGATGTAGGGTTTGAGATTTGGTAATGAATTTCACACGAAAAGGGGTGCAAGTCCTATGAAGACCAGAAAAAGACAAAAACGCATTTTAAATGCTTTCTTTTCGTATTTTTTAATAAATGTCTTTTTTGCCTTTTGAAGCGTTTGATTTGCCTTTTTTACGATGCATGACGAAATGGTGAACTTTACACAATATTTTGACTATCGGTGGGCATTGGTGATGTGCATTGGAGATGCTATCATTGCTATTTGGTCACCCTGTGGTACCACACAGATACGTTGATCCGGACGGTTTCGTATGCACTCAATGATCACCAAATTATTCGGTTATACCGACATTACGGACAGGATAATTTATTTCGAATTATTCGGACACTGGAGTTCCTACATCTCTCTAGCTCCGCAAGTAGATGGGTTGCCAATAATACGCTCAAAAGATAGCATCAACTATACATTGCAGACAGGGGAAGCGCTAGACATCTGTATCAAACGGAGGAGAAATATCATCATGACAGGCGACAATTCTTATACTTGTACTTCTACTTAGGCCTTACTCAGGAAAATTTGCGTTGCATTTGCAATGAAGACGAGGTTTTGCCACAGAAAAATGCTTATGCAAAGCACGTCTACTGCGTACAGCCCGCCCGTACCTGGACAATGAGAGTGGGGTCATGAACTCAAAGTCCAGTGACATTCCATCCATCTCACACCAGCCTGTAAAATCACGGATGTTTCCAAAAACTCTTGAAATGGTTGACATTGACCATGATCAAAGGACCACAACCACTTCAACCAATTTCAGTCCAAACCTCTCTCTACGGACACCCCTCTATAAAGGACACCCCTCTTTACGGACAATTCATTATGTTCCCGGCATGAAGATATTCGTGTATTTCAAACGAACGGACACCCCTACATAACGAACAATCATGATTGTCCCGCTGCTGTCCGCTTTAGAGAAGTTTCACTGTACAATCTGCTGAACTAATCCGAAGACATCTGAATACGGTGAAGCGATTTTTGTAGACCAGTGTTATTCGACAGCGACAGAGGCTCGATGACTGAAGGCTTAACTGGGAAATAGTGGTATGGGCAAGTGTCGAGTGGCCGACGCTTTGCGGATTGTCTTCGTGATGATACCTACACACACATGAAGTCACTACTCTGTCGCAACTGACACGCTTTTACGTTTCGCATGGATGCTTGCTTAAACGCTCAAGCGTGAAGTGGTATCAATGATTAATTGTCCCAACCACCAGCGACTGTTCAATTCATGGTCAAGGTGGCGACTTGAATGCCTTGTAATGTCCAGAAATCGCAAAAATAGGTCGATACCGCTAAATTCAATTCCCCTTAGGAAAAAACATCCTCCTGGTCAAATCTACCAATTACATGCTAAGTCCGATCTCAGTCATCAAGCCTGTTTCCGATTCAGTCTCGATCGTCTTGCCTTTTCAATCTATTACGCGGTTTGTGTCAAAGTAAAAGGGCGTAGCGAGTGCTGCTCTGCTCTTTAGTGGTACCTGTGCTCACTTTTCGACAAGCCCTTCACTACTCTTGAGCCTTTTGATGTTCCACCGTAGAATGTAAGACATTCAGTAACAACTCGTGTCCAACTCACACGAGACCTACAAGAAGCTCTATGTCAGATGCATCCATTAATAAAACATTCTGTACAATTCCTCACATCAAAGAAGATACAAATTGTTCGCTCCCCTAGAGCGGATTCTTCTCAATACTAAGCCCTCGTAAGGTCTTCATGAAATATCGTTCGAACAGTTCTCAAGATCTCGAAAGAATGGAAAAGTTTCGCAATAAACCCCTCAATCTGGTGGGCCTTTTCTCATCCATAAGCTAATGAGTCCTCCCAGGACCTCCCAGTGGCCCCCAAACCCTTGGCGTACACCCCAAGGATTCGAATGTCCATTCCCCGGCAATAGCCAAGCAGAAACATGTGATGTAACTAAACCATTTCCGTCTGTGTTCGTCGGCGAAGTCCATCAAAACGCAATCAAAACTTTGACTTATGTGATCCGCAGTTCCATTCAGATACAAGATTCGACAATTTAAAAGCAATCTTTCATGCTCCCCAACGGAGAAAGTAATTTTTCAACTTGATTCGTTATCTGCTTCCCTGCCCACCCACTCGCCCCCACGTTCATTTGGGAAGTTTTTACGACCATCCTTTGGCGCTGGACTTGTGTGTGTGCCGTGCCGTGCAGTTCGCCACCGACGACTGTTCGAAGACGTCTTGTCATCGTGTATCCAATGATTTGTCCTATATGCGAAAAACGAAACTTTCCGAATGCACTTTAGCTCATCACGAGTCCATGTATGGTACGAACTTTCCAGCCTCCGTCGCCGCTGCCGCTGCCGCCGCTTAGTTCCAGTTAGCAGCCGGCCGCTCTGGTGTTGCGCAAGATGGCAGGCACATTGAATGACGGAAAACTAATCTGCGGAGATGCCATACAAAGTGCCAGGGAAATAGGACTCGAAATGACTACAATGAAACACGTCAACCATGCACAGAGACTGCCACCCACACGGAGTCAACAACACTGCCACTGCCGGCTGTCAGAGGCTCGACGTCGGCGGCGGGTGGTGAAACCGGAAGCTACATGGAGTCACTTCGTTGCTCGACTATTCCAACCCGATAACCGCTTTGTCGTCGGTGATTTATGCATCCAGGAGCGGAGCGAGGCTGACCTGCTCCAAGGTAATGTAATGCGACAGGCGGCGGCGGCCGGGGATAATTTGTGGAGCAGGGTCGCCGCAGAAGGCCTCCCTAACCCTGCGCTAGCCATCGGAATGAATAATTCATCGGGCACCGCTGTTGACTAAACTTCCCAAATGGCTAACTCTTTACTTAAACTTTATTCATGAAGGCGGCATTGTGTGGGCTCGTGTTACACGCTGCCAAGGGATTAGGGTGCAGAGCTGCAGACTTACCTTAGGCAACCTGCCACACCGCCGCACCAGCCTCCACACCAACCTCCCTCTTCCGCTGGCCCTGTCACGTTGAGTTGCATTTGCACTTAAACGCCGCAAAAACGTGTACACGCTGAAGTGCTGAAGTTTGGCGAAGTGGAAAACTTTGATACACTGTCAGCCACCGGCACCGGGGGCGCAGTTATTTAATCGCGGATGACAATGGATGCCTCCATGCAGGGGGTGGCTGCTGGGAGCAGATGCCCTAACAAGTTATCGATTATCGAAATAAATACGAAATGGTAAATCCCGGAGTTTATTTGCGGTCCTGCGAGAGAAGTGGCGGGCACTGTGGGCGAGACGTGTTGCGGTTGTTCTGGGCGGAGTGGTAAACAACAGGCGAGCGAGCAGTTCACACTCGGATGGGATTGACAAAGTGTGGTTGACAGCTTCACAGATTCCGTTGTGGACTTTCGGGTGTGCGTGTGTTTTTTTTTGCTTCGTGCTTTCAAAAATACGCAAGAAATCAGAGTTGACAGGTCGCCTCTAGGGAATGCCGCCTGCTTTATTATGAATTAACCACGACACGGCCTGCTGGAGCGGGGGTTGTGACGTGCTTCTTTTTTCGAGGTTTATTCAATCATGATGTTGTTGTACAAATTGTATAAGCTGCCATAGGATGGGTTTTGGATGTTGCTCTTTGAGAGGGAGAGGGCCTCCGGCTGTGGTGACCAAAGTGACAGCACGTCATGCGATCTGTACTTTCGGTGAGGCCATCTTCTGGTCTGAACGTTTTCAGGAGTATCAGTTACTAGGTTGGCTTGTGAAAAGTGTCGTGAGACTTTATTAACGATTCCCTTCGGAGTTGAGTGGGAGTCGCAAGGACTTGTGAGGCAGTGCAATGGTCACAAGGGAGCCATTGGGTATTCACTGTGCTCTCTTTGATAATGGAAGTGACACTTGTGGGGAAAAGTTCGTCGACAATCGTAGCTGAAGGGATAAGGGAGAGCCGCACCCAAGAGACATCTACGATGAGACACTCGAGTGGTCTTCGTCTGCATTGATCATTTTTATTGGAGAGGGCCTTGTCAAAATACAAACGCTGAAGTGCGTTAAAGTGAGTGAAAATCTTGAAGTGATAAGAGACTCAGGGAGACTTGTCCCCAGAGCAAATTATAAACAACCACGATGACCACCGACTGTCACGTCTCAGTTTATTGCTTTTTTAATGACATTGAACGTTGTTATCCCGTCTTTAACTATTCCTGGTCTGGAATAATTGAAAACCGAAGGAAATTAGAGCATATGGTGATTCAAAAGTAGTTACAATAGTGGTCCAAAGCTGGTCCCCTGTGGAAGACCTGCCTGCTTTACGGTCTGAAAGTACTGGAGTATACAGTACGATTGCCTTGCTCTATACATCGAATATATATATACAGTAGAATCTTCGCAGTGGGAACTATTTAAGGCATGGCCAGTTCACATTTTACTGACATTCACTTTTTTGTTAAAATGAAAGTAGTTTGTTTTGAGATTAGCACAAACCTCTGCTGAATTGAAACCCGTCTAGGAAAATGTCTGTTGTCATCCAGCCATTTTGCTTGACTCGTTATGGCACATTACAGCCCGAAAACGCGCTGAGATATTTGGACTAGTGTGTTCCAGTCGCATTTGATAATCCCAAAATAGTCACATCTTCCTGACTAGATCTTTTGCCTCTTTGGACAGCACAAGAGTTTTTCCCGGATGAACTTTCCAATACAGAGGAGTCTCATTGACATTATACATCTGCCATGGAGCAAGAGAATTCCCTGGCGTGGACTTGGAATTTTTAAAGCTTCGTCGTTTGTAGACCTTACCCTCAAATTTTGCAGCGGCAACACTGCCCCTCTGCGATGTTTTTTCTTCGAAGGAGCCATAGTTTTATAGTTTTACGAAAGCGATAAGTAACTAAGTAACGGGTGATGGGAGGAGTAATGGTGAGCTTTCCTGTGGGATTGGTCAAGCTAGGTCAATCTTCAAACAGCTAGGTAGATCTGCAATAGAAAAGTCCGAGCTCGGTGTCAAAGCCAAGTGAGCGGTTTTCAAATGCGGGTCAAAAGATGATGATGATGATGACGGAGCCTACACGAACTTAACGAAACAAACAGAAATGAGCTCGTGGGCGAGTAACGTTCAATCACCCTGCTCCGGGCCATATTCACTTTTCGCCGTCACCTCTGCCCTTGTAAGACCGTTCGACTTTGCAAGCAAACAAGAAAGAAACAAAGGACGACACATCTCCGACACATCTCCCTCCGTTCACATTTTAGAGTAGGTAATACATTTTTTTCAGAACACATTATTGGTTAGTTAACATTATCAAGATAACTGCATTTTATTTTTAACTTTATTAAAAAATGATTGTAAAAATACTGATTGAGGGAGATTTAGTTTTGCTCGGCTGAAGTGTCTGCTTATCGATTTATGTTTTTTTTTTTCAAATGCAGATCGGTTTTGTGAAGTTGCTTGCGATACAGCGAATTCCCCCGCACACTTAGACGTTGTTGGACCATTGTGTGATAAGAAAATTGATACATCTCTTGTGTTATTGTAGTAGTCAGTTGTCATTCGAATGATTAGTAGTCATTCGAATGATTGATTAAGAATCGAGATGTTCTCGAGATGTTATAATAATCGATTATCACTCGAGTTATCATTCGAATGCCCCCATCACCACTCCAGTGATAGTGACGTTAATTTGATCCCAACGGCACTGGTGCCTGGATCAGGGTCATGGGATTCGAATTGGGCAGGGCAGGCACTAAACCAACTGCGTCATCCAGTCGTTAATTTTGAATAAGTGATCGAAAAAAAGATTAATTACAATAAATTGGTTAAAACATTAAATAACTTTGAAGGAGCTTTGAAAGTAGGTTTTAGAATTTCTAGGTTTTACGATTATTGCTAATGCGCATATATACAATAATCTTCTTCTTAGAATAAGTAAGTAAGTAAGACCAATCGATCCGGGATTGTAATGCCCTGTAAAATGTCTGCCGAGATACGACAACTGTTTTTGACAACATTGAGTATTATATAGAAATTGAAAGAAGGAATTAAGTAAAGGGGAGATCATTTAAAAATCTTCATCAATAATTATTTTCCCATACATTAAGGCAATTTGGCAACATGCTGCTAGTCAGCTCCAATTTTCAGTGTCATTAAGTACACGTATCACATCATCCATCACTATTTGTTCGACTCCATAGCTGTTTAGCCTAATGTCCTTCAGGATAAGGCAGGTACCAAGGACATGCTTCACGTCTTCGTTCTCACCATTATTACACAAGCTGCATTGAACCGGAACGTTCTCGCGGTGGTCTCTTCTCATTCGAATTACTTTCTCATTCGAATTACTTATTATTCTTGATGATTGAGTTGCTTTTTTATCGAACTTTAATATCGTACAAAATTCCGAATGATGGTACTCCACTCTGAAATATCGCGTCATACAGTGACGATAGATATTTTTGATTGTATAGATCGTCATTGTATTTTCGCGTCACTGTATATTCGCATGATCTTATATTTACATTTAGCCCTAAGGCCCTATCACCTTCCAGTTGCAGTTTCGAATCATAGTCACGAAAAATTAATCACTGAAGTTTTCGAAAAAAAAAATAATACGAATCACGATCAAACCCACAGATCGCTTTCTACGAAGATCCTCAAGCGATGAGTAAAGATTTATTCCGTGAGAAGACATTGGTGGGAATCGGAGCCGAAGTTATTCAAATGTGACCCTATCGGAGCCTCCTCACAAATGCAGAATACAAAATCGAGTCTAATTGAGTTTAAAGCCGCCTTGTGCTGCTTTTCACTGCTGAATGTGGTCGTAATTTATTTTGTGACCGCTTTTCTGGAGCTTGGAGCTGCAAGCATTCACCAATCATTTCTGATGGAGACCCCGGATCAGAAATACGTGAATCGCATGTGAAGACACCAAAAGATCGAACAGAAAATTCAAGGTTCTTTCGCTAATTCATTGGCGACCGCAGGTGTCGCACAATTGAGTACACAGAAAAACTGCTCCATAAAGTGACGCAATTGTTGCCTGATTTGAATTCTATTTTGTTCCTCTTTCTGTCGAAACAAACAAAAAAAAAATCGTGTGAAGCAAAACAAAAAATGGGAACATTTTTAAATTCAAACGAGGTGGAAATTGACCCGTGCTATAGAGAGGGTTGTCAGTCATATTGACGGGTCAACACTTTTCCAAGGACTCAATTACAATGACATTTTTGAGTGTGCTGAATTGATTTATAGATTTCCACAACAACAAACAACTGCTGAATTCAACCAGTTGTGAAGTGACAGGAGACTCGGATTCGGAACATTGATTCCATGCGTTCCATGGCGGAGCCTTCCGGACTACATTTCTTTTAATTTTTCATTTATTATGGTCTTAATATCTCTGTACTTTAAGAATATATTGGGTATACAACTTAATTCGTGCGGTTTGCTAGGAGATGGCGTAACTTGTATTATTCCATTGGAACATGCGTTGGAAAGCTACTGTCATTGTACGTCATTTCAGTATATGTCATTCATTTGAAGCGTAGACAACAATAAGAGAAGTAGCCGAAACACGCCCGGAATATGCGACCAGACACGAGGCAATAATTTTCCATCATGATAACGCTCGGCTATTCCGGTTAAGAACTATTTGGAAAACAGTGGATAGTAACCCGCCTTATAGCCCAGACCTTGCCCCTTCTGACTACCATTTGTTCCAGTCGATGCAGAACCCCCTCACGGAAATGCGGTTTGGGATGGGATCCACTAATTGCCAGAAAGATGGGAAAAAGTCATAGCTTCAGATGGGCAATACTTTGAATAATACTCTTGTACATGATTTTCTTAAATAAACGTTCAAATTTTGAAAAACCGAACGAATTATGTTATCGACCCAATACTAGTCTTCAAATCTAGTTGCTTAAGTACGGGGTTTATAATATTACATCGATTGAATACATGAAGTGATAATGACATAGCAAATTTTCATGTTTCAAGTTTGAATTTAAAAAGAATTAAATGTGAGAGCATAGTTCTACAACGTTTTTTTTTTATATTATTTTAGATGCTACCAAATTGGGAAAGATTAATTTAGGAAATTATTTCAGTTCCTATTGGAGAGGTGAGAACAACAGCTGAAGATAATTGACTGTACTCGGTCTTGGACCGTACCTGAGGGGGAAGATGCTTCCACAGGTGTACGACTTAGAAAATGCCTGTGCGATATTAGACATGATGATGAACAGAAGGTTTCAATGTGATGTTACGACTCGATTGACAGAGAGTTAATTTTTCATACAGATAATTAGGCTGTTTACTATGAATGATTTTAAAGAGTAGGATGCATGACCTGTGGTTTAAAAATGTCTCCAATTCACATCGAACAAGAATGCGACGTTGGTCCGAGACATGATCGAACCTTCGAAGGGTTAAGACATACGCGTTGATTGCTTTTAACAATTTTCGCTGATAGAAGATATCACGGTCAAAAAATAATTCACAGCCATACGTAAAGATAGGGGCTATGAGTGCTTCGGCAAGATTTAATTTTACATTGATCGGGAGTAAAAATTTGCTAATTGACAAACCTCTAAGCGACGCATATACCTTTGATACTAAACTGTGTATATGGTCATTCATATTCGTTACATATTCGACTGGAACTGAGTTTAATTCTATGGCGGGACAGTTGGAAAGGGAGGGGTTGTGTTTTGAAAATGGAATGACTTTGGTTTTGTCACGATTATGCATGAGAGTATTTTCGCAGCCCACACCATAATTCAGCTCAAATCCTAGATTAATTTTGAATCTTCAACCATACCAAGCGGATAACTTAAGTAGATTTTAACATCATCTTCATTTATATGAAATTTGCAATAAGACAGCACTTTAGGAAGACCATTAATGAACATTGAGAACAATAACGGAGCGAGAATAGAACCTTGAGGTACATCGACATCAGGGTTCAGCTTTTAGAGTTTACGGTTGTGTCTTCTCTTATAGGACAAGGGACACATCAAAGGACACTCCGTTCTTTCTGACGAAACTTTTTTTGGGATCCACCATCGGCACAGAATACTTCCTTGGTGTAGCCACGGTCAAAAGTCAGTCAATCACAGATCAGCAGAGTCGAAGAAGTCTGCGGGAAGCCGAGTATTCATCACTCACAATAGATTCTGAATTGATGGCTAATTCTGAGAAATGGGGAAAAAAATCATTATAGGTCGCTGCAATTGCTGTAGAGAATGTAGACTTTGCAGGAATAGCGAAAGTCGACAAGGGACCGTCTGTATCTGTGCATGGCATAGATTTTCGCCTGGCAGATCCTGGCTTCGAAGTCCAATTATTCCTACTCCTGTTCCTTCATCGGTTCTTGATCCATTTGTGTGCCAATTGATCCAGTTACTGCTCAGTCTGTAGGCTATGGATTCATTGTTCCAGGCCTTTTTGGTATTGAACTTCATGGTGAACTTCTTTTGGAAGTTGGAGTTCATGTATTGCTCAACATTTCTGAATATTATTTGTCTGCCTCTGGGTGAACGTGAACGGCATAAATGACGTCCTGGCACTCAGGTGAGTTTTCCGTTAGAGAGAGTACTGGATGAACTGAGAAGGTGATGTAAGGTCTCTTCCTTGACGTGAGATATGTCCAATGACTGTCGTAAGTACATACCTGCTCAGTCTGATATAACAGAGCAATAATTCACCTAAAACCGCCAGGATTTCTTGCAAATTTGAGTGTGTATACTACTCTTCCTTTTTTTTCGCTATTTACATCTTAACACACTACCCTAAACTATGTAAGACGGCCATAGGTTGCGGCTGCTCAGCTGCAAGACAGTGACCGACTACTGCTCCCATGCGGGAATCCGCATTGCCCTTTCTACCCAGGGTCTAACAGGTTCGACGAGGGAGTTCCTTCGCTCTCCAACCACCAGAATTTCCGATGCTTCACTGCAACATCTCGCACATCCTGCCTTGATACCGCCATACTGAACCGGAGGAGGCCTTCTTCAGCTCGTTGTGCAACGGAGCTGTCGTGGTTGAGCCGCCCATCCACAGTTGAACGGGCGATGTGAAAGAGGAGCGGTACCGGATTTATGTCTTGTATCAGACCGTTCGAATCCAAATAAAAGAATGATTACGGGGGGACATATCCGTTGCGACG
This sequence comes from Eristalis tenax, assembly GCA_905231855.2. Taxonomy (NCBI): domain Eukaryota; kingdom Metazoa; phylum Arthropoda; class Insecta; order Diptera; family Syrphidae; genus Eristalis; species Eristalis tenax. Next base: position 73,433,999 of record HG993125.1, on the reverse strand, counting down.
TACCCTTTCGTGGTATAATGAATTGGGGTAGTAAGCCCCCGAGATCAAGTTATTGACCCAGTTCATCGCTCTGGCAGTATGACCTCGAATCAACTTCACTAGGAAATTGTCCACTCGTATCAGGTTCGCCCTGTTGTACAAGATCTCATTGGAATGTAATTTTCTGTACTGGGTCTCTGGAGTTCTATAAAGGCGAAGGCAAGCCCGCAGACAAGCCCTCTCGAACAACCGAATCTTTTCCATCAGGCTTGCACTCACGTTGAACCACACGGGACAGCCATAGGTGAGCATTGGCCGAATGAGGGCCATGTAGCAGATAACCTTCACCCTCGCATCGAGTTGGCTGTTGTAAAACAGTCTCTTTGTAAGGGCAAAAGCGCCTCGGGCCCTGGCAGCAGCATCTACATGCTTGTTAAAATAGAGATACTGGTCTAGCCAGATCCCCAGGTATCTGACTACAGTCCTTTGCGCCAGTGGTTGCCCGTGTCGTCCAACAATAGAGAACTTTCGCCAATTCTTTTTCGTATCCGCCGAGGCCTTATACAACGGCGTCCTGAACAATATGGTTTCCGACTTCTGAAAGTTGGTTTTCAACTTCCAGTCATCGCAATCTCTCATGAATGAATCGAAGTCACCCTGCACGAGGGTAGTGATGTCCTCGATCTTTTTGCCTGATCTGTACACGATCAAGTCGTCGGCGTACGCAATAACGTGCGGAAAAGAACTTATCAGATCGCTCAAGTAAATGTTGAACATTTTTTACATCAAAAATACCTGTGGAGGTCACGTTGCCATTCTTGACGACGAACCGTCTACCGGTAATGTGTTACATGTTACACACCGGGATGCTTAATCTCATATTCATAGTGAGCATAATCTTTCGTGCGAAGGTTCGAAACGCAGAATTTATACTCAATTTGCAAGTGAATTACATATTTGTTATATATTCGAGTCTTAAATAAACAGCTCCGTGTCATTCTGCGTTTGATAGGTGCGTTGATGTCTAGTGATGTTCACTGTCGAGAGCAGGTAGTGAAGTTCCGGGAATACCTCGCCCGTTGATAAGTTGTAGGAAAGTCTTTGATGTTGTTCCTTCCAACACCTCAACCCCTTCCGTTTTTAATGGCTGCAAATAAACTGCGTCTCATCAGTGTCATTCGCACATGCTAGCACTTGTACGAACTTCTAACACATTGTGCCCCTGCCCGAGTTTTGTACGATCTTCTGAGGTGTGACGTTGCAAATATCTTCTCCCATTTACTTCACAACCATATCGACAGTCATTTGAAGTTGAAATACAATGTCTAACAGATGACAGCAAGTTATAACCAAGCCAGTTCATAGCACTGAAGATGTCTTGTTTCAGACTTATAGGTAGACTGTCTCCAGTCCCGTGCAGGCTCAACCAACTTACTAGCCCTTAAAAATAAACTTGATTGGTTCCTCTCAACTGCAACAAACCGTTCATATACCTTAAGCTTGCCTCTCGATGTGTTCCGAGTTTTTACCGGCGATGCACAACGCGACGTCGCTCCATATCACATGTGAATTGGCAATTTAATGGCCATCGCAATATCCACACAATTTCATTAAGACAAAACAAAAAGAGCTTTCGTTCGTCTAATGCGCGCGACTTCTGAGGACATATCCGCTCCCAGAGGGATCACACGACATTAGGGCGGCAATAAAACGTTTTTACAGTCCAACTGCAACTTTATTGCTCATTCCTCTTCCCTCGGGTAATCGGCGGACCAGGACGTCGCGAGGATGACAACTTCAGCGCTCCGTGCGCGCTTTAACGACATTGTCAGCCCGGCGTGTCTCCGGCTAACGAGGCCATCGTAAAACCTCGAATACTCAACAATTGTCGATACGAAACCAATCCGCGGAAATTGCACTCCTTTACGGAGCCATTAAGATGTGAATGTGGCAACTTCGAATTGCCCAACTGCTGCAGAGCCCTGCGTCTGGCTTGGCACTCTTCGATTGCAGTGCCCTTCCGGATTTCGTATTCATCATTGCAGCACAAGCTGAGGCTAACCGTAAACTCTTGCCTCATCAGCACAAAGTAAACAGAAGCAGCTCCTTGGGCTGCTGCCGGGTGTGAGAAGTGCTGGCAGCGGCGAAATGCAACCGAAGCTGGCACCCACTCTAATGACTCAAAGTGATTTCTTGTCGTCTGTCTCCGTTGACATTTTCACTGCCAAAGTTACGATAACCTCCTCCGATAAGATTGGCCGTGCAGTGGGGCGGGAGTGGTGTGCAGGAGAGAGCGCATCTGTGCGATGAAGTAATCCCGTACTGGCGTAGTCTGATGCAACACAAAGTTGCATATCTAATCAAAACATCGCGCCTGTGGTGGTAGTGCAGTGGTGATGGAGCAACGAGGAGGAGACCACCCCGAGCTGGTTCCCGCTGAGTGGTGGTTTTTATTTGGCGGGAATATCAATTTCCAGATCGTGCTTATAAATAGCCCACGCGCAATTAAGGGCTCCCATGCACGCCACATGGCAGCATATGCAGCTCCTGGGGGTGGAACGGATGGGTCCCCGGAGGCAGGCAAGGTGTGGCCGAGCAGTCGGCTCAGAGTAACGTTTACATTTCGCTGAAAATAATGCCGGGGGATTTTTAATTGCGTGTGGATTACTGCCTAGTCTGGACTGCAATCGGATCTGAGTGGATTCGGTGTGGAACGTGTTCATTATTGCGCCCCGCATTAGCGAGGGCTTTGTGTTGCTTTGCAGGAAAAACCACTTGATATCTGTTCTAACTCATAAGAGCGAATTAGTGGACGATTATGTGTCATCAATTGGATGGCATGGGTGCGGCGGCATGTGACTGTAATTAGTCCTCATAAAGAGTGCGTTCGTGGGTAGGATGCGTTGGATTGCATACAAGCCCTGGTTCTTCGATACTAAGCGCTGGTTTAATGAGTATTCACTTATCCCACACGTATTCACAGACGCCTGCCTGTGAAAAGGTTATAAAAAACGCTGTCAGATGAATCTGAGGGGCAAGAAACGTAGAAGTGGCACATCTCTTCCTCCATTGTCTCTGATGCTGTAGCTGCAACGAAAAAATACGAACGAGTTCTGCACCAAAGGCGTCCCGATATTAGAAGAATTAGCAAATATAACCACCGAATGGAAATTGATTCCACTTGTGTGTTGCATGCGTTGCCAACTAGTTGAATTATTTTGGGTTGAGAATTTGATTGGTTTTTTGTGACCTCACTTGAATTCAAGGAGAGATTTAGGAGAGAATTTGTCACCTCGTCTGAGAGAACCAAATCCAAAATTTTGGGGAAAACATTCCAAGTCCAAGTCCAATTTTGCGTTCCCACTGCAACTTCAACATATCAAATGGCAGCTAGTGTCAGAGTTGACTACAGATAGGTTTTTCAGAAGTGGTTGAACCTTTTTAGCTAGCTATATTTATTTAAGCGCGAATTTAACGATTAATTCAGACAGATTAAATATATTGCTAAGTCAAAAAATGCTTTTATCACTTTTTTATTTTTATATAGCTTATTTTGAAAAATGCATATCGTGCACTTCGTGATTTTTTGGTCAATTTAGTCGTACACATATGCGTACAATCGGAAAAATCGTGCAAAAATTTGAGCAAACCGGGCCTGTAGGAGATGTGAAAACACCAGTGCATGCTCGTACAGCTCGTACTGCAGAAAATATTGCTGCTGTTCGCCGTCCACCTCAACTCGTCGTCGTGCCGAACAATTGCACCTCTCACGCTTGTCGTTGATGAACATTATGCATAAAGACTTGCATTTACACGCTTACAAGGTGCAATTGACTCAAGAACTAAAGCCTCTTGACCATTACAAGCGTCGTCAATGGTCAGAATAGTGGCAAGAAATGGCAACAGTAGATGATCAATTTTCGAAGAAAATCATCTTCAGTGATGAGGCACATTTTCACCTCAGTGGATTTGCCAATAAGCAGAATTGCCGCATTTGGGCGAATGATAATCCAAGAGTGATTGTCGAAAAACCAATGCACCCACAAAGAGCGACTGTTTGGTGCTGGCGGCATCATTGGGCCGTATTTTTTCCAAAAAGAGGCCGGTCAGGCAGTTACTGTGAAAGGTGTTCGTGAAATGATAACGAACTTTTTATGGCTCAAATTGGAAGATATGAATGTGGACGATATGTGGTTTCAACAGGATGGTGCCACTTGGCACACAGCTAACGAAATATGGCTCTTTTGCGCGACAAATTTAAGGACCGTGTTATCTCACGTGGTGGCGATGTCAATTGGCCGTCAAGATCATGTGATTTGACACTATTGGATATTTTTTTGGGGTTATTTGAAAGAAATGTTGTACATCGATAAGCCAGCAACAATTCAAGTGCTAAAAGATGAGATAATTCGGCACATTAACGGCATAAAACCTCAATTCTGCTTCAGCGTCATCGAAAATTTGGACCATCGGATGTAGGTGTGCCGCCGAGGTCGCGGCGTCTATTTGACCGATATTTTGTTCCGTACATAATTGAACCATACAAATATTATCATAATAAGAAGAAATGACAATAATTTCCTAAATAATTTGTCAACATCGACTCTTAAAATTTACCACCCTTTATAAAGCCAAACTGACCAATCAGAGAATGGCATTTACGTTATTTCGTGAATAACTGTCAAAAATTCATGAGTAACTGTCAATATGATGAAAATCGTTGATAGACTAAGGGTCAATCAGCTGTGAAGTTGAGCATCTCTATAATACTTAATATCTGCGATATACAAAACGGGTGTCAACAATTTTAAGGGCAATGCAGGGTTTTTGTCGTATAATAGTCGAAGTGTGACACACGTCTGAAAAGTATTGCTGTTGTACAAAAGTGTATAAAAGGGTAAAAAAGTGTAAAAATTATTTATGCACGTTTATGCACTTTTATACACTTTTTTAATGTAAAAAGGTTTTCAAAAATGACATTTACGCAACCCTGGGTGGAAGGGAGGTAAGAGAGTCGGCTGTCTCTATAATCCTTCATTTCTGACTTTCTGAGATAATGGAGGATTGAGCTATCCAACTTCTACCTCCGTTGGCCCTTGATTTCATCTTCATCTGACAGCGATTTTTATACGATGTTACTATACGTGGTGGAGCCGGGAACTTTGTAAGAGTATGTATGAAGCGCAAGGGAATTTCACCACACTCATATCCTTTATGGCTCAATGCTGACAGAGACTGGGGGTAAGACTGGCGGAATTTGGATATCTCTATCTATCTCTGATTTCTGAGCAACAGTCTACTTATTCATAAGAAATATACACATGCTGCTCAAACTGACTTTTTATCAAAGAATTACATAAAATTTGAACTTTGCGATAATTGTCTTCTTTTGTTGTTGCACTAGCTGTAACGAAAACAAAATGCGCACTTTGTCATTATGTGGAGGTTTAAGCTGTGAGAGAAAATGGATTTTGTTTCGCTTCATGAATGTAATTTTTGTAATTTAAATCCCACTAAATCGGCTTTCGTCACTCTTGGACTTTGGATCGATCCAAAGACGGGTTTTATAATTTGTAGACCACAAGTGTGTTGCGTTTTTACCGAGTTATACTATTTCAAATGATGAGCAATCTATTTACCAAATTCCATCAAATTCAGAGATGCCGTCTAGGAGCTAGAACTCCTCATACATCTACCCATCCAGAATGCGTCGAATATCAACGGAATACCCGCGCTTTCAGAAAAGTTCCACATGCGACTTCAATCTAGAATGACAAGAATACGATTTTAAATGGCACTCACTGTGACTAACGCAAGTTTGTCAACGGTGACAACTGAGGACCCAACGAATACTATGAAGCGCATTTTCCGCTGGCATTGCAAATCTTGGAAATAAACATGTGCTGCAGAGTTTTGCCTTGACAACGAGTACAAGTTCGTATGTGCATTTAAATGCATTGTTTGAGTTACATACTCTCGCCTACCGCCGTGTTAAAGGAAATGCAGCAAATTCATAAGAAGTAACTTACCGTTATTGTGTGGAATTCATGTTTCCAGCTCTACTCAGTAACAAGCTATGCATGGAGTTCTACATCAAATGCACGCTTACTCGTGCTTTCAATAGATTCCCGTCCACACCTTGTCTCGAGTTGTTAAACTCTCTGGCGGTAGCCTGCGAAGAATTTCAAAATGGCTCTTAAGCTATGCTGAATATCTCATTAGAGACATGATGCTACTAGCCTCGAATTAAATTGTATTTTAATTCCGCCGATAATCGTTCCAAACCTGTCGCATGCCCACACGTCTCACGCCCGAGAATGCGGAGGGAAGAGCTGCATCCCCACCTTCCAATCATGGAGATTACACAATTATTCCTCGCAGACGAGTGGGAATGCTCGGCACTTAAATTTATGCCCAGAATCAAATATCCATCGACCATCTTATATCATCCCGTTCTCGGCTGCGGATGCAGTCAACTGCGAGAAAGTCGCAGGACAAGTTTTATCGCCCAAAAGGTGCCTGTGCCGCGCTGCGACTGACTATAAAACGGGTTAAGGAACGACGCAAAAAACGAGAACGAGAACGCGAAAGACCAAAAGACGGGAACAACACGACAGCGACGGCAGATTCATTGCACTTTGGCCATTTGCGTGAGGCATCCCTAGGAACAGCATCGTCCGACACTCATAGTGGCAACAAGCGATGCTTTATGTCCACAATGGCAATTTACTGGCTGTCTTTGTGGCCACGGAACTGCACGGTAGCCATGCACTTTCCAGGAACCCAGGGACCCAGACAACGAACCGCTGTCTTCCAGGTGGCTGCATGCGAATGTAAAGTCAACAAGTGCAGCGCTGCGTCGGCTGTAGGAAACCTGTTGGCCCACCGACATGCACATATGCATAACAAAAGGCACTGTGGGAGCACGGGACCGAGGAGCCATGGGACCATGACCAACGAAAAAGGGCCAATCCGCATTTCACCTCCTCGGATGCATCCATCGACGCGCTGTCGACGTCGACATCGCCATCGACATCGTCGTCGTCAGACCGGATTGCTGTTTGGCATATTGGGCTGCAGCTACGCGCGCGTTGGAGGTTGTTGAACTGAAGGCGGCACTTTTTAGCCAGATTCTGAATGTATTCCCTCCAGTTCGGCCGCGTCCGTTGACTGACAGAAATAATGATTTGTTGGACGAGAAATTCTGGAAAATCAGACGGGCACACAGCCAACGGCGACCGCGAACACATGTACAGTGCTACATGGCAACATGCAGTTTTGACTCGTTCCTGTCCGGCGTTCTTGTATTCCAGCAGTTTATTTTTTGTGCTTTTTCGGGGGCGGCGGTCGAGGAGTCAAATGCACAAACTGGTTCGACGGAGACGCGATGCGTTCGGCAGATTCGTTGTGACACCATGACATGCCCTCTGGAAAGTGTGCGTGGCGTTGGTCGATTAGTATCGGTGGGCCAGAGTGAGAGGCGACGTTTCTGGTGGTGATGGATGGCCCGTCGCTGATGGAGCTGGCCCGTGATTCGGAAGTAATGCAATGCATTGCGACGCTGTAATTGCAATTTGTGGTGCTAATTGCGGATGCTTACGGCGGTTTGTAGACTCGATGCGAGACGGGTGATGCTCACGCAAACAAAATTGCACATGCTCCATATGGGACAGGGATACAATTACTTGCGTCAACAACCCCCCGGGCAAGCAGTTCAGATTCACACAAAACGCCGACACGAAGCACTGCTATGCAGACGCAATGAAGCTAATTTAATGGCACCATGGATTCCTTTTCAATTGTTGGCACTTAGTGTGGCACATTCCATCTCCCCATCATCGAGGAGGCACCCTTTCCTCAGCCGCGTGTGAGGGGTGAGCCTTAAGTAGATCTAAATTGCACTCGTTTGTCATATCGTTTCCACTGCGCCGGGGTGCGAGCGAGCGCACAAGTGGTTCTTGCCTTTCTAATGGGCAGAGAACATGAGTGAGTTTTTGTACAATTGACTCTGGATATTTCGCTGCACTCTGCCTCGAGGAGAGAGCGCAGCGGCGGGGCAACTCCCTTTAAATGGTCCTCAGATTTGTGTGATGTGACATCATCATTCACTCGAGTTGAATGCTTTCACTGTTCAACTTCAACGTTTCATGGGGTGGGACTTAGTTTGTCAGGATTTTGGAAGAACTCTCTGCATTCAGTTTGACTTTAAGTTGGAAATAAATTCGAGGAGATAAACGAACTGAATGGACTGTGAACTGCGAGAGATGGATTCTGTGGGACAATAGATTCAAACTTGTCCTCATTTGGAAGCAGGGGAGGGTTAATCAATGCAAAGGCTTGGAATGAGAGCTGGACTTGAACTCCGTTTGCGTGTCACATATTTTCAGAAGTTGACAACTATTTGTCATAGTTCATTGAGGATTAGATTGGTTTGGTTGAGGGGGTGGGGAAAGACCACCTCCACTGATGGGCCACGCAGTGGGGAAAGATCACCTCATCCTCTGATGGGTCACGCGAGAGACCTGAGTACGTAATGTAATTTAGTATGTTTTTGAGTGAACTAGCGGCAATTTTGTCCGCTTCAAGAGAGTTTACGCCTAGGTGTCGATGACGTGTCCTGACTAAGCAGTTACACTGACACAGTATGTGTTCTAAAAGTAACTCGGTCTCAAGAGGCGTTAAAACACAATAACTGGGAGTAAGGCTCGCCAACCGGCTGAACTTCAAAACTCACGTCGAGTACTGCAGCAAAAAAGCATCAAGGATACAGGTAGCGCTTTCGGGAATGCGGCCGAACGAGATATGCGAGAAGGATCCCGCTTCGCAGAGTGATAAGCTCAATTCTTCTTACCCCGCTGCACCAGTATGGGCGGGAGCTCTTGCTACCACGGAGATAGCAAGGAAGCTTTCGGCAACATACGATTTCAGAACAATTTCGAACGAAGCAGCCTGCGTCATTGCGGGTATGGTCCCTATAGACATTCTCGCCACCGAAGGATCCACCTATGGGGAACGGCAAATCACGCGGAGCCTAGCTGTCTGAAGAATGACGAAAGGACAGCATCTATGGCAAAGTGGCAAGCCAAGTGGGAGACCACAACTAAAGGCAGATGGACCCATAACTTGATACCAGCAATGGGCGCCTGGACAACGAGGAACTACAACTACCATCTCACGCAGTTCTTGTCGGGCCATGGATGTTATCGGAAATATATCAACAGATTCGGTCACGACAGCTCACCCACCTGTGCAGAATGCGCGAGCGAAGATGAAGACGCAGAGCATGCAATATTCAGACTTTGCCGTGACGAGAACGAGTCTACCAACTCTCGAGCTCCTAGTTAGCCATATGACGGAGTCATCTGACAGAAGGCTGGAGATCTGCTCCTTTATAACGCGTACAGAACGTGGAGGTTCGAAAGATAAAGAAAATCTGAATTGGCAAATATGGAACACATACGAGGGGTGTTCAATATATTCTCGGTATCGATATGAAGGTAAATGCGAATTCAATTTAAATTATTTTTTTATTTTTCAATATAATCTCCCCTAACATCAATGCATTTGTTACATCGTGAGATAAGCTTTTTAAACCCTCAAAAAAATAAATTTCCTCTTTCTCTGAAAAATACCCATTATTGCCGACTTGAGTTCTTCATCATCCGAAAATCTTTGTCCACGAAGACATTTTTTCAAATCCGGAAACAGGAAATTTTCGCTAGGGGCAAGGTCTGTACTATAGGGTGGGTGTTGGATTTCTTCGAAACCACAATCTCGCGCAGCAGCCTTGAAAACTCGCGCCGTGCGAACAGGAGCGTTGTCATGAAGAAGCAACACACCCGCTGCGAGTTTACCCCGTCTTTTTTTTTTTAATTTCCTCCCGCAAATTATGCAAAGTGGAAGCGTAGGATGTGGCGTTGATGGTGTCACCTTTTTTTGTACTCAATGAGCAAGATTCCCTTTGAGTCCCAAAAAACTGTGGCCATGAGCTTCCCGGCAGACGGAGTGACTTTATGCCACTGCATGGACTCTTGTTTGCTTTCAGGGACATAGTGGTGGACCCATGTTTCGTCACCAGTAACAATTCGATCCATAACACCGTCCGTGTTCTCACACATCTCCAAAAGCTCTCTACAGCATGCGATTCTCACTTTTTTCTGAGGCGCTGTGAACATTCGTGGCACCCACCTTGCACTGACCTTTGAAAGATTAAGATGGTCACGAAGAATGGTGTGAATGGTACCAATTGAAAGCTTGGTGATCTCTACCATCATTTTCACCTTTATTCGGGCATCCTCAAGAACAAGTTTATCGACTTATTTGATGCTTTCTCCCGTAGAAGTAGTAGCCGGGGCGCCGGAGCGGGGGTCGTCTTCAATGCTCTCTCTCTGCCTCTCTTGAACTCACTTGACCACTTTTGCACAGTTGATAATGAAGGTGCGACACCCTGGTAAACAGCCACCACCTCTTCATGAATAGTTTTTTGACTTTTTCCTTGCTTAGTGAGAAATTTAATTACAGCGCGATGCTCAATTTTCACAATCATCGCCTCAGCTGCCATTATGGTTCATTTTAACTAGAGATAAAACGCGAACTAAAATAATAGTATTCCTTGATAAATAAGTCAATTTGTATATACAACAATTGCCAATTACAGGGCAGTGTCCAGTAAGAAAGCCTGTGGTTATACGAATCTGACTCTTGGGTGAGTCCGAGGAGCTGTTTCGCTCTATTGAGAGAGATAGTTGGTAGGAACATTTTGGATTGCCTGTTATCTTCCGTGTGTGTTCAGTTAAGATTGGCCAAGTCGCTGAGTCAATTTTCTGGCTAGTAGGTCTGCTCTTTCGTTTCCTGTGTGATGGCTGCGGCCTGGTATCCAAATGAGTTGGACCCTGTTTGAGGTGGACCCTGTTTGTGTTGGTCTAACAGTTGTAGGTAGTCTCATGCTAGCTAAAGTGACTTCGTATCTTTTGAGCGCTAGAAAAGCAGCTGTCAGAGATAATTCCGTATACTCCAGCCCCAACGCCTTCGTTTGTTTCGAGCTCATCTGTGCACCAGATGTGGGACTCGCGGAAGTAGGTGGGTCTATTTTGTTCCCTAGCATGTCGTGATCTGAAAGTTCTGGCTGAAGTTGTATCTGGGAAGACATTTGTCTACGAGAGATATTTTCAGGGTTTCATGCCTGTTCAGTTCATTAACAATGTCAGGGTGAATGAGCCTGGAGTTGGAGTCATCCTCTGTGATGAGCTTGTGGGCGTTGACCATAGCTTCTTTCTTTATATTTATTATTTATAGCTGTACATGAAGCTATGGTATGTTTGTGATGACTTCCAGCGCTGCTCTGATGGTTGTTCTTCGTTGTCACTGTGAGCTGATACAAGCTAATCTTTGCAGTTTGTTAATAAGATTCGCAACGGCATCAGCATAGCCTTGGGCATAGGAGCCGTCTTTGCTGAGAATGACAATCAGTTCATTCACTACAATGGAGGGGAGAGAGCAGCCCGCCCTGAGGGCTTTCTTTTGCAGCTCTGATCCTGACTTTGTCATTGTACACTGGGCATTGATTTCCCTATAACCGAGCATATGTTGGGTCCATTTATATGTCATATTATCTACCCCAGTGCTGAGGATGCAACGTTGTATTTCTGTATAGTCTGAGTTGTCGAAAGCATCTTCAATGTCAAGAAAGCACTCGATCGTAACCACTTTGTCTATGAAGGATTTATTAATTGGGGTTGTTAGATTCTGCTGGGCACGCGTGGTTTATTTTCCTGGCTGGTAGGCATATTTGTTGCTCTGAAGGGGTGCTCTCTTCAGAGCTCTCTCTTAATGGGCCGCCCCTTATATGTCATCTAGCATTGTGAATTAAGAAGGAGGTCGCCTTTTTGCCCAATTTGATGGTCACCTTTTCCTGACCGTACTGTCCTAGACGTTTCGATCTATTGGACGGACACAGTCAAGGTGTGCATAAAGGAGATGCGACTGCATTCGTGACTAAGGCCTTTGTTTCCATCCCTGGGCAAAGAGCTAGGAGGAGATAATTTCTTAAAAATTCTCTTTCGGAGTAGTCTGTATACCACTATGTACGTAGGTATGTAATTGGGGGCTCTGACGGCTTTGTGGCCGTCGTGTTGGATCCATTTTGACCATGATGGGGAGCGTTAAGCTACCATGAAACCTACGGTAGTCCTAAAACCAGACAGATTGCTGTGTAAATCTTAGGAGGATGTGAAACTTAGGCGTCATCCAGATCTTTCCTAGAAACTGCCTTCTTTTCCTTGCTAGGGCTGGGCATTTGCAGAGCAGATGTTGGATAGATTCTGTTTCCTTCTCATCTCTGCAGCTTCCGCAAAAGTTGTTGTGTACCTATGACATTTCATATGTGACGGCTATTAGTGTGTTTTATGATAGTGGCGTTGTGGATCTGTACTTCGACTCTTACGCAATTGACCTTCGCTGCATGGTTTCCATTCCCGGTACAACCAAAAACAATGTTTACGGCCCCACCTCTTTCGAGCCACTGACAATGTTTAAAGAGTAATAACTGTCAAGAAAAAGCTTCCCAATTGGCCGTTCAGAGAAACCGTGAGTCACTTACACTCGTGAGAGAACAGCACGCACAACACGAGTGGTTGCTGTAAAAGCCATCTGCGGGCTGCAAAGCAACGAATATTGTTATTTTTACATCCTTAAGACTAAAGCCAATGATGTTGATCTCTTCTGGTCTGAGAAGTGGTCCCAGGGGCTCTATGGCCGACTATACTCATTGCTATAAATCTGCCAACATCGAACCCTTTTTCGCGAGACTGTCCTCGGTTCCATTTCCTTGGATTCCAGTGTGCCTCGGCAGAGGGTCACCGAATTCACCACGGATATCTCACTCACCAGACATCTATCTGGTCTGGTGGTCGATTTGCTGGTTATTTTTTGTCTCTCCACGCTAGTGCCGAAAAACGCTGCAGTTTTCTCTTAACACTGTATACCATTCGGCATTATTAACCAATATTTCGGGAGGCAAACTGTAGCGATCTGCCGTATAAAGCGTGATTCAATTAGATTTGTTTCTTTTTTTTTAGATCACGCACCACTGTCCTTGCTATTCTGATTCAGTATTGTGTGACAAATCATCAAAGAAAGACTCACAGCTTAACAACGTCCACAAATTATTCAGCTGCGTTACTAAAAGAAAATTTCTGCGAACGCGTGCACTTTTAAAAAATTGTAATGTGCATCATTGACCTTCTGAGTCCGTTCTTGCCTTTACCGAATAGACCACATCCAGATAAGCCAGCTGCGAACCAGAATTTAAAAGCCAACAATACTCACGTAATTTAACAAATATCGGTCGTTATGCTGGGAACAGAGATCCAAATGGGACCCTGTATGGAGTAAAGCTTACGCACGCAGGGGTTGATGCAGAAGCTAGGCCTAGGACAACCTCGGACTGTCGCAAATGGGGTATACGCGTGGCAACAAAAGGGACAAGCCCTATTGCTTGTTAGGTCTTTCCAATGACTTCCTTTCTATCCAACCTCTCTCTATCCACCTCTATCTATCCACCCACAGAACGTTAGCATTTCCCCAGAGAATAAATCTGTTTAGAAGATGCACACAGATCGAGCTTCAGACTCACATTGTGTTCGCCTTCATTGTGTCCCCCTCCAGTTTTCTTGAAGGAATGCCGGGCTGTAAAACCCGAACGTGTGGGCTCTTTGTATTTTCATCGCACGCTGGGATGTGTTGATGGAATCGAACTATTAATACGTCTTTTTAATTTATTTCCTGTCTTTGTAATTTGGTTGACGACACTTTTATTTGACGTCCCATTGTGTGTACATGCCGCTTAAAGCTTACCTTCCCTTCGAATTGCTGTTGATTATTCCGGACCCACGCTGTTTCGCTTACCATGAACCCGTGAACACAAACAGAGTTAAGAGCGTGAAATTTGTGAGTTGAGTTATTGGACTCTGTGGCAATATCTAGGCTAAGAGAGTTTTTCGATTTATCCGGATATATTTTGAAATAAATTGCATCCAATAAATATTCTTTAGTTCTACATGACACTACATTTTTTTTTGGCACTTATAGGGCCCATGCACGACACAGACACGCAGCTGCAGACCAATATATTTTCTTGTTTGGCACATGTCTGCGCAGACAGTCTGTGCGAAGCAGGTTTCAATTTTTTTTGAATTTTGCATGATCTTTAATCAGGAAGGTCGAACTTGGTGTGTAAGCCATGTTTCAACTCAGTATTTGTTCCAACTCTTACCTATGGTCATGCAATTTGTGTAAGGACCGAAAGACTAAGATCGCGGATACAAGATGCTAAGATGAGACTTCTTCGTGCTGTTGTGGGAATTACTCGCCGGGGGATAGGGCGGGAAACACGGAAGTGGGATGCGGTTCGAACGGGAAGGGCTATGCTTCCGTGATTTGGTCACGTGGCACGAATGTCTCCTTCATAACGACTTCAGAGACGGGCGTTGAATGCTTGGCAGGTCCAGGACAAAATGGTTGGACCAAGTCCAAAATCTCATCTGGTTGCGCTTGGTCATAACTCCTGATGAGTTAGAGGCGATGGCGGAGTATCGAGTTGCCTGGAGTAGTGCAGTATGCGGGTCAGAAGATGATGACGATGATGAATTGCATGGTCTGCAACGACTTAAATTGATATCGTAAATATGTATAAGAACACGGATAGATAATTTCAAACCGAGTTTTTGGAAAATTATAAAAATTGTACCACTCCTTAGTCCAAATTTCTTTTTTTTCTTGTTCTTTTTTTTAATTTCCAAATCAATGACCAACCCGGCCACCACGATGAAATGATACAAACTAACGTCTGTGCAGATTGTCTGCACCGTGTGTGGCGAAGGCAACATACTAACCATCAAACATTTAATATACGATTGCCTAACTATAAATTCTGTCTCAAGAAAAATCTTTCAAAATAAAAGCGTCAGTGAACTACTTTCCTGCTCCTCAGAGGCCAACATACCAGCAGTTTATAAATTACCCACTGTCGTTAACCTAGAAAATAGCATATAATGTCTTTAATTTAAAAGCTGCCGAAAGCCCTGGTAACTAGTGCAGTAGCTTACTATGACCTTTGTTTTTGCGGGGAGTTCTTCTTCATTACTTTAATATGAAGAAAACTGCTGCCGAAAGTCATCGTATTTTGGTGGAAGTTTATGGGGAACATGCGCTAGCTGAGCGAAAGTGGTGATTTTGGCATGGAAGACGATGAACGTCCTAGGCAGCCAAATGAAGATTGTTGCCAACACAAGAAGAGCTCTCAGAATCTTTGGGTGTTACAAGCAGCCTTTTCAAAAGGTTTAAAGGCATCTGCATATATTCAAAAGCAAGAAACTTGGGTTCCACATGAACTCAAGCCGAGAGACATCGAAAGGCGGTCTTGCATGTTCGAAATGCTGCTGGAACGCCACAAAAGGAAGTCATTTTTGCATCGGACTGTTACTGGTGATGATAAATGGATCCATTACTGCAACCCCAAGCGCAAAAAATTATATGCGAAACCCGGCCAACCAGCCAAATAAACGGCAAAGCATCTTGATTTTTCCATTTGCCATGATGGAATGAGCTCGGCCCCACGTTCCTATTCCGGTTAAGAGCTATTTATAAAACAGTGGATGGGAAGTTTTACCCCATCCGCCTTATAGCCCAGACCTTGCCCCTTCTGACTACCATTTGTTCCGGTCGACGCAGAACGGCCTCACTGAAATAGGGTTCACATCAGAGCAGAATCTAAAAAATTGGCTTGATTCATTTTTGGCTGCCAAGCCGGCGCAGTTCTTTTGGGATTGGATCCAAAAAAAAGTTGTGGACCCAATATTATTCAGTCGCTAGAAGCTTGTTTTTTGACATTTAATCCCTTATCTCCCGGGTTTCTCTCTTTGAAAACCCAATACATACTGACCATGGTACGGATAAAGACTTGCGTCTCATTTTTGTCAAAATATAATTTGATATATCAAAAATACAAAAAAAACCTAGTTTCATTGTCTATATAGCTTTTAAAAAACGGTGTTTTTTAGAGGCTGATAACTTTAAATTGGCAACAGTGCTTTCTGCGACAGCTGATTTCACAGTTCTCGGTTGTTTTGATGTTAGTTTGCTTGAAACATCATGAGGAATAGACTCACGCCGAAGCAGCGTTTATAAGTTGTTCCAATTTAGTTCCAAGACATGGTTCAATTCGGAGCCATTGTAGAAATTAAAAAAAAAAACAACAACAATATGGCGTGCTTTATAAGCAGATGGACTCATTGGTCCATAAGTCTCAAAACTGATGATTGTCACACGGCTATAGTTAACGGTGAGCCGTACAAATAAAGAGCCATCATTACTAACTTTTCCATGCAACACTTGGACTTGAAAGGCAACATTCGACGCGTTGTGAAATAAAGCCCGATGTAGATACTTCTAGGAGTTTGTGAGAATTGGACATACAAACCACGACAGGTACGCGCCAGCGTTCGTATGTACGACAAAAGAAAACAACTACTAGGTATATAGCCGATTTCAGAACTGATCGACTCTTTGTCCATCATTCACGAAATAATGTAAATGACATTCTCTGATTCGTCGGCAGAAATGAAGTATGATAGAGAAGCCCAACTTCTACCTCTCTTGCCCTTAAAATTTTTGACAACAATTTTTTATATTGTTTTCTAAAGCCAAATTGACCAATAAGAGAACGGCATTTACGTTATTTCGTGAATAACTGTCAAAAATTCATGAATAACCGTCAAAATTTTCATGATTATCCGTCAAATTCGTCGATGGACTAGGGGTCAATCAGCTGTGAAGTTGCGTATCTCTATCATACTTCATTTCTGTTCGTCGGTTTAGTTCGATCAAAAAAATGCGGGACGGGAAATCTGTCATTTCTAGGGAGTGGGGGTAAAAACCTCTGAGAGAGGCAGAATCTCAAGAACTGGAAGTCTGTCATTTTTAAGGAGTGGGGGCAAAATCTCATGAACGTGCTGGAACGCAGCTATACCAATTGTGTAAATTATGTCATTTATGAAATGTCAAATCTGAAATCTCACCTACATTTGGTTGAATTTAATTACACTTGTGAGTGTGTTGATACATCAATTGCTTTGATAGAAGAACAAAAAACTACCCACAGACATTTCTTGTGTTAAAATGGACAGGACGGGGATTTTGTTCATCGGTTGATTTTACCGAGGGCGTTATGTATTTGGTTCTCACACATATGCCACAACTTCTGTGGACCGTCGATGATGGATAGACCTTAAGACGTCTATAACAGAGCTGTTCTCTTAGATCCTTACAGTGTTCTCTATAATGCGCGTACCTTGTAAACAATTTGTATAACATTGTCAGAACAACAAGTTCGATTGTTGGGTCGTTGCGTTGACAAAACCTGTAATTATCAAAAACCGCCGGATTGTCTCAGTTCCACAGAAAGTATTGCGAAACACCACGATCCAGGCCTGAAACAACTGCACAAGCTCTCGAATGCGGAACGCTTTTAGAGCAAAACTTCGTTCATCGCATATCCCGTGGTCCATGAAGCACAATACCTTACGTACTGCGTGCTAGTTATCTAGGCAACTGTTTCGGGTGCCTTACGGCAGCATCATGGGGCTAGTGACTTGAGCTAACTTCGTTCGACGACAGTAAGTGTGATTAAAAAGACGCATTACGGCACCCGCTCACCACGCATTCTAATCTCGAATTAATCACACTCCAGCGCACAGTGGTCCTGAAGTGGAAAAAAAATCGAAAATGACTTATTTTTCGCGGCCAAATGGGATAGGTTTTTCGATTCTACATATGTGAGCACATGGAAAGCCAAAATTTTGTTGACTTTTGATGATCCGTTTCTTCGGGACTTTGAAATTTACAAAAATTGACGTACGTCATTGACATATTTTTTAAACAAATTTGATGTGGGCTAGGGGGCAATCAGTTGTGAAGCTGGCCAGCTTGATGGTACTTCATTTCTGGTATTTGGTATGGAGGATGTAAAAACTAATACGAAATTTTTTGAAATTTGGGAAAACTAGGCGTTTGAGTGGAGGAATGTCGTGAATTTATGTCGGCATGTGTTGTGCAATGTTATGCGAGAGGCCGATGAAATTGTTATTTTTGTGAATTGAACTACTTTAGGTTACAAAATTGCTTAAATTATTGAGTTTCTATCTTTTCTCGGCATAGAAGTGTACAATTCGTTTTCTGATTAATTTCTGGCTTGTGTGATCGGTATTTAGTCTATGATCACTAAAATATTGAAGATTTAAATTAGGAAGATGGCATTTTGCTATATATACAATGTATAAGGAAAATACTTTAAATATTGCAGTTGCAGTTCAACATTTGTCTTTCTTTTCCAATTTGAGAGGACCTCTAAATTAGGACAAATAGCATTATGTCCCAATTATACTTAGTTCGGAAATAAAATGTTTCTGAAATGTTAACTTTCCATTTTATATTATTAAATTAATATATGAAACACTACCAAAATGAATGAGTGCTTTCGGGCAACAAAAGGACACGAGCAAGGACTTTTTTTTACGAACGCATTTCCGACATTCCGGGGAAATCGTTTATTTTTGGTACCATAGCATGTACACATCCACACAATTAGTCAATTGTGATTTCTACCTCTCGTTGCTACTTGTCCCAATTTAGAGGTTATTTTTCAGGCAACAAAAAGCTTTTTCTAATGAAATCATTGCTGGTCCATGATCCATTTCAGAACTTGTATGAAAAAACCGAGTGTATGCATGAAGTTCGTAATTGGAGGTGCCCCAATTACAGAGTGTCCCAATTTGGATGCTTCACTGTATTTTTCTTCTAAGAATGGAGTCCCAGCTGCATTCTTTCCAGCCACAACATGACCACAGTCAAAAACATGAGTTTAGAAACGGATTAGCCAAAAGAATTATGTACCAATACTGCAACTTTCTAAAACCGCTAACCAATTGTTGGAGGTGTTTGGAGTTAAGACTGTAGCCCAAGGGGAAAAGTAATAAAATATTAATTCTAGTGCACTCAGTCCAACCCAGCTAAAACTTGCAAATTCTCGAAGCTTAGCTAACTACCTATACTATATACCTATACCTATACCTAATACCTATAAAAAATAAATACAACATTTACGCATTCCAAATTAATTTTTTTTACGTTTTTTCCCCTTTTGAACCACTGTGCGGCGGTGCGGCGTGGTTGGAAAACATTCCTCACCAGATTCCGTGTCGCCCTACACGATGCTCCACGTTCCCGTGCGATGAGTGTGCCTTCAATTACCCCCTGCCGGCGCTAATTGCCGTCATGTGAGGCTACTGCTCTTAAGAGCGTTGCAAAAGCGTTTTCCCGCGTCACCAGCGGATGCATCTTGCATGCGATCGCTTGCATGCACTACATCTTGTGTCTTTCCACGATGTCTGACAGTGCAACTCGCTGGATCGCTAAGTGCGGTTGGAATCTCTAATTGAAGCGGATGAGTCAGTGTGACGTCTGGTCACTGGGAAAGGCATACTGCTCGTGTCCATGACCACATCGTACACCCAAGACGCAACACCAGCTGCGCGACGCTTTGAATGCCAATGCCTGAGCATGACTTCACTGGCAAGCGTGGCTACTGTGCGAGGGACAGCTTGAGTCTCTTCAGCAAAGCGATAGCTGCGAGCGAACACTCGAATCTTCATCTGATCTCTTGTGAGTGGCGACTCTGAATTATGTTGCATGTGAATGACATTTGCTGACCTTTCTATGGAGAACAGTCGCCCCTGGATCCGGGATCGGATAGCTTTGTGCGTGCAATGTGATACATTTCAGAGGAGTGCCCATGGCAAAGGTTGATGCTGCGGCACGCATGTGTGTGGACACAGTCAAGAATCGTTCCCTTTCACTCGAAGTCATTAACTTTGGCGACGCATGTGTTCGTTCGATGTTCACTACGTGTAACCTTCGATAGGCCGGAGAAGCTAAAATTTAAAGTAAACACCCGTCGAGACAATCAACAGAACGAGTGCTTCGTGTTACTTAACACCGGCAGCCTCTAATTAGTTATGTCAAACATGTGCCTCAACGACACAAGTTGAACAACAAAAGCAAACTTAATCTGTTGCCTCAGCCTTTGGGGAGGCCTTGTTGTTCTGCCAGCGAGCGAATGGACAATTGGAGCTAATCGTCGCTGGTGAATGTTTCGGCAAGAGATTAAGGCGCATTTGAACAACTCAAGGAATTATGTGTTCCATGGTGCTGAGGAGTGTAGGCGGCTGTTCATAGGCAACTTGCTTGCTACTCGCATGTGGGTAATCCCATTCGCTCAGATAGATAAGACATAATACAACTGGCAAAGGATGGGCTGCAGGGTTCCATCGAGACTCCAAGGAAATGCCGGCGGAGGACGGAGGTGGTGAGAGGGTAAGAGAGTATCTGACTGGAGACACTGTAGCGCATCGCATTTCTGCTTGATATGAGGCGCACGATTCACAGCTTCGGTGTCAGTGACGTACCGGGGAAAGGAAACGGAAAATCTCTTATGGAACAAGGAGTGAGCACAGTGGTAGAGAGAAAATGTGTAACACTTAATTTATTATAGGGGGTACTGTATTATAGAGGGTACTGCGCAAGAAACCCACACTCACTCCGGGCTTCAGTAAGGTCATAAACGCCTTTAAGTTATCGTCAGTTGCTGGTGGAAAATTTGCCTCGATTGTAGTCATCTGCAAATGAAAACAGAGTGCTTATTGCTAACCATAACTCCCATTCTTCTAATCTTCAAGTCTCACCCCAGCACAAGGCGAATGGAAGAACTCTCGTCATGAACGCGATTCATGTCGACAGTCGTCATCATCAGTGCAACGAACTTTGAATAGAAGGCTATCGGACTCGCAGCCTTAACTTAACATTCAGTGGAGTTAGGTGGGGTCCAAGCACTCGAATTCTGTTTTAAAAATACTGTACTAGTAGTTTAAATTGTCTCCATCAAAATCATTCACATCTAGTTACGCCAACACGAAGATTCTATTATAGTTTTTTGGTTGTTAACACAAAGGTTAAAGATGTGATCAGAGTTGCAAGGCTTTGCAAAGTCGGCTGTTTTGGATCTTATGTGATGAACTTATCTGTTTCAAGTAACTTATTATGGAAGCAGCTCCGCAATCTTGGTCTCTCTAAGGACAGCCCTAGAATCGCTGATGATCTTGACTGCGATAAGCTGAATGCTGATTTTATCACTGCTTCGAGTGCCCCATCAGCTGATCATCCTATTGAGCTAAACGAAATCTCAAATCGGGAGGATGGTTTTCGTTTCAATAGAGTATATCCAGAAGATGTCGTCGAAGCCATATTAAATCTAATGCCACTGGTCTCGATAATCTAAACCCTTAATTTATTAAACTTTTACTGCCCTTCACGCTAAAATATATTACGCATATCTTTAATAGTTGTTTAACTACTTCAACATTGCCATCAGAGTGGAAGAAAGTCAAGATTATCCCCATTCCAAAAAATAAGCCGAGAAATGCCACCGAATTTAGACCTACCTATCGCTATTATTCCCTTCTTATCAAACGTTTTTGAGAAGTTAGTATTGCGTCAAATGAGTCATTACCTAATTAGTAATAACCTTCTTAGTAATGATCAGTCGTGTTTTCAATCTAGAAGGAGCTGTAATACTGCTCTTATATTATCGGTTGAAGAAATCCCACATTCTTTGGATGATAATAAGGACACGTTTCTAACACTCCTCGACTTCTCTAAGTCATTTGACACAGTCAACCATTCTATCCTGTGCAGAAAGTTGGGAGATAACTTTATGTTTTCCTCTTCATCCATTAAACTCATCTCATCGTTTCTGAGTGGAAGGCAACAATGCGTAATCGCTGGTGCTAGATCTTCCAGTTTTATCAACGTGGTAAGTGGAGTTCCGCAAGGGTCTATTCTTGGTTACACGTTATTTTCACTACATGTAAATGACTTGCCTGAAATCATTAAATACTGCAAAATTCACATGTATGCCGACGACGTTCAACTTTTTCTAAGTCGACCGCTTAATGAAATGGATAGTGCAATTAATTAAATGAACGATGATTTACCTCGAATTTATGGTTGGTCATTAAGAGAAGATCTGCGTCTTAATCCGAAAAAGTCGAAGGTATTTGCTATATAATGGGTGATTTTTTAAAAGCTATAATAAAGTTTTTCAAAAAAAAAAAAAACACATAAGATTCAGAAAAATGCATTAAATCTCTATTTGAGTCGATAGTACGGTCCATATAATTTAATGTTTGAAGATTATTTCATGCAAATGTTGACCTTGACTGCGCCTCAAATGGTCCATCCGCTTAGTCCAATTTTGGCATACTCTTTCCAACATTTCGGCCGGTATCTCACGAATAAATCCTTCAATGTTGTCTTCCAATGCGTCAATTGAAGCGGGCTTGTCTGTACAGACATGAGCTATGTTAAACCCCACAAAAAATAGTCTAAAGGCGTTAAATCGCACGATCTAGGCGGCCAATTGACCGGTCCCGAACGTGAAATTAAATGTTCACCGAACTCGCCTCTCAATAAGTCCACAGTTGCGCGTGTTGTGTGGCATGTGGCACCGTCTTGTTGAAACCACATGTCATGCAAGTCAAGCTCTTGCATTTTGGGCAAAAAAAAGTTGAATATCATCTCACGGTAGCGCTCACCATTCACAGTTACGTTAGGGTTCGCATCATCTTTGAAGAAGTACGGTCCAATGATGCCACCAGCCTATAAACCGCACCAAACTGTGACTTTTTCTCGATGCATTGGTAGCTCTTGCAATGCTTCTGGCTGATATTCACTCCAAAATCGATAATTCTGCTTATTTACGTACCCATTGAGCCAAAAATGAGCTTCGTCGCTGAACACAATTTTTCGGTAAAAAAGTGGATCCTGAACTTTCTTAAAAGAGCACGCATTTTGATAATAAAATTCATGGTTAAACTATAGACCAAACTGAAGATGTTTGACAGTGAAACAAAACACGTTAAACCAGTGTTGCCAAAAAGATAATAGCTAAAAAATCACCCTTTATCACAAGGCTTTCGACCTTACTTGTCTACCACGTGTTCTTCTTAATGGTATCCCCCTTGAGTGGGCTACTACTGCAAAAAATCTTGGAATAATCTTCAATCGTACACTATCTTGGGACAATCATATTAGTGCAACAATTGCTAAAGTTTACGGTCGACTTCGTAGGCTCTGGGTCATGCAGCATTTTCTGCCAATGAAGATAAAGTTGTTGTTAGCAAAATCCCTGCTTCTACCGGTATTGTTGTATGGCTGTGAGATATTCTGCAAGCCTGATTATAAGAGTATGAAACAACTAATTGTAGCTTACAATAATATCGCTAGGTTCATCTTCAATTTAAGAAAAAGAGACCATGATTCAAGATTTTCAATACAAATTACAGGATATTCCTTTGAAAACTTATTAAAAATCAGAATGCTTTGCTTTCTAAACCACCTAGTCCGGACTGGGCCAATCACCAAGATCTTTCATGTCTTCAGTCAGAACGCCAGTTTTTTGTTCAGGCCGCTAGGCTGTGGAATTCTCTTCCAGCGCATTTGAGAGGGATCACTAGTGCGAGCAGATTCAAAGCCTCTGTCTCTGCTTACTTGGCCATATAATTCAAACAAATGGTTATTTTTTCTTCCATTTGAATGTTATTATTGTTATTGGTATTGTTGTTATTAAATTTGTGAATTCATTTACGCTCTAAACGTCTAATGGGCGCTATGTTAAGACGCAGATATGCTTATGTTTTTATACTCCGCTTAACTTTTCTTAAAGCTTGCAATTATTTTATAAGATTTCTATAGTCTTCCTGTTGTAAGTAATACTGGTTAAATAAATATGAAATATGAAATAAAAAATATGAAATGGGTTCACTCCATAGAAATCTTCTTCCATCACACAATGGCAAGATGGCTGTCAAAAGGAAAGGTACCGACACAAGTTCTAAATGAAAAGCTGAATTATTGATGTTTTTGCAAGATTCAAATTCTGGAAAATTCGAAACATTATTCTCATCTGATATGCTTCAATAAGAGCTTCCAGGGGAGAGAAGGAAGCATTGTGACTGCAAAAGACAGTCGTTTCACAACTTCGTTTGTCAGAGTTCGTACAACAGTGGCGTAGCGTGGGTTGGGGCCGCCTGGGGCAGACCCAATTTATTCCGCCCTTCAAAACAAGAAAATCTTTGTCTACTGTTTTAAACAGTTGCACCTACACACATGTACGCCAGCAAATAAATTTGGTCAGGTACAGCAGCATTTGTATTTCCAATAGAAGTACGTGAAGGACGACGGCATACAAAGGAGTCGAAGGAGTCGGCATACAACTGTAGGTTCCTTCTATACGTGAAGAGAACAATATCAGGTACAACATGAGCGTAGAACGTTGACAATATTATAAAGGCAGACAGGCATCAGTAGTTTAAAATCGATAGTTTTGATTTTTATAGACGGACTTTCTTTTTGTTGTCCTATGATTTTTCACAGGACGGATCGAACTAGGCAGAGGTACGTTGCAGGTATTTATTCCTTATTTAGAAGGCATTTCTAGCAAACGGGTAAGGTTTGGTAATACATAATTAAAATTATATATTCTATACCCTTCACTTCGCGACTGCAGAACATGATGCTTATTAAAGTGTCATTTAAAAACACGACTTAAAGCTTCGTACTTTTCTGCACTTTCTTTTTTTCGATATCGAGTACAAGTCAATAAAACGCGAAGTTAATCAAAAAATTGTATCCACAAAAAACAATTATTTTGTTACCAAGAAAAGACTGCCAGCTTAGACAGGCTGGTTGCCATTTCTGCTGGTAAACTTTGAAAATAAATTCGTTGGACTGAAAAAGGAATCCGGTTTGTAAAAGTTATAAATTTAAAAGAAAAATAACAGCCCCAAAGTGCCGGCCGGGGCCTGTGCCATCCTTGACCCCCTCGCTGCGCCACTGCTTTACAAACAAACATTTTTGATTATTTTTCCTGCGTTCAAGAGATTCTCGAAGATGTCTCGTCTTATGAATCGATATCAGTAAAGTTCATATCATGGTACATTATTTTGAGAAGACAACAAGGTACACTGCTTCAAGCGTCCGCACGTAACTAGCAGAGAGGATCTTGTACGCGATGTTAACGACGACGTATCCCTCTGCAGTTGGCCGAGTCAAAGGGGTCTTCCTTTTTGTGGACGGTGGCTTACTGAAATATTAAACTTCATCAATCGATGGAAGTAGCATTGCTACCGAATGTGGCCGGTTTTCTTTGGCTTAAGAAACTGGTATGCACTGAATGCATTTGAAGTAAGTCGTCATAAGTCGAAATGACGCTAACCGAAGCGTCGTAAATCGAGGTATTACTGTAATAATAATAATATGGGTGGCGCTACATCCCGCAGAGGGTCAGGGCAGCACTCTTGTTGTGCCTGCTATGTATAGTTCTTTCACGAATGCTAGGGACCCCAAGCGGCCATTAAGTTACTTTCCAGAACTGGATTCTGAAAGTGGAATGGGCAAAGATGGATATTACATCCTTTTTTCAATATGTCAGTCGAAATCGCCGATCTACCATCGGTAAAGATGAAAGATAATCGTGTAGATTGAGCTGAAGATGGCATGCTCAGAATGGAATTCAATTTACCAACTATTGGCAATTTATGGAGAAGAGGAGTGTATCCTGAGCTGGCAAACGAAGTTTTGATTTTGTTACTGAAGTGGTAAGTCACATTCTCTTCATTGCTTAGCATTCGAAACAAACCAAGGAAACTTGCTAAATTTGAAAACTGATTTAACCGTAAAAGTGACAAATCAATTCCAAGATTTCTACAAATGAACAGGCACTTAAAAATGTTGTGTTTTTTAATCTTTCCGGCTAACCACAGTGACCCCTCCCCCAAGGAAATTCTGGTGAACCCCTAGGGGGTCGTGACCCACAGTTTAAAAAAACACTGGTCTACTCTGAAAGCATCTTGATTCCTCCTGATTCAAGAAAGAGAATGCTTCAAATTCAAGGAAATTCCCGACGTAGTCCATCAAGGGAGTTCTCTTGGTCCTATTTTTTCTTCGGCTAGTCTACGGACATTCTCCGAACTGTTGGCATGTTAGAGGATATCTCTGTGGATGATACAACTTTTCTCTTAGTAAGAACAGATCGATGCATTTTGACTGTCAACTCACGTGTCTACGGTTCATCTTTTTCTTTCATCGGTGTACTACTGCACGGTGTGCAACTTGGAACATTAAGTATATCAAGACAAAAAAAATCGTGAAGAGCTTGAAAGTACAGGGAGAAGCAACAACGAGGTGAGATATAAGATCTTGGCTTGCTTTTGAAGCCACATCCATCTTCGATTGCAATTCCAAATTTAAATTCCCTTGTCCGAGAAAATGTTCATTTGGCCAAAATCTAGATCAACGTCCACACACTCAAATTTACTCGAACTTACGGCACAATCTTGTACCCAAATCCGACCGAAAAGCAAGCCGGCGATGCTCAATTTAGCTGACTTGAGCGCCGAATCGATATTTCTGGGTCTTTTTGGATACTGACCGCAACAGTAACTACGTTTTCTTCATTTCGCACCAACCTCTGTCTGGTTGATCTAAAAAGCGTACATCACATGAAAACTTGTCTGCGGGCGAGGTTGGACGAATTACCTGCACACTGGAGCCATGACGACCGACATCACGACGAAATTCAACTGACTTACAGCTTAACCCTTTATTCACAGCTAAGTACGTGTAACGATCTGCCAATGACGATATGGACATTTAGTACAAAACACTTGGGCGTACACTAAAGAAAGGGACAGAGCAATAATTCCAGGATAAAGCTATAAGGGATATTGTGAATGCTCACTGATGCTGATGACTGTAAATATTCCATTCCCCAGCTGGTTCTTTTACTGAAATCGACGTGATTCAACTTTCCCAGTTAGGAATATAGTCCGAAAGTTTTTGGGGACACTGTGAAGGAAAGCGAAGATCTCATCCGCATAAACCGACATTCTCCCATTCACCATATTTGCGCTGGGAACATTCAGAATGACACCCGTCATCGAGTGTCATCACACTATTTGCCTCGAGTGTTCGCCTAAGCTCCCATCAATCAGCTACACCATATTTGAGACGCACAACTCGTTTTCACATTCGCCATGCGTCTGTCCCTCTTCAACGAATCTCTTTTCGATTCCCGAGATAAGGTTCGTTTCGTATGTCGTCCTATTTGGATCATTCCGGTCATGTCATCATCCATGACGACAAAATCTATTGTCTCTGATGTCGGTGCGATGAATGAGTGAGTGCGTGCTCCGTTCCGGCAACAAAGGAGTCCTACATAAGTCCCCAGAGGACCCATGCAACGACAGTCTGAATGCTTTCGACTTTGACGCGAGGACGTTTCCGCATAGGCCCCCCCTCAGATTCTTCTTGACAAACAAATAAAATAAAATCTTAAATTATCTATCGCCGGCACTGCGTTTGAATCTGTTCTTCAAGTAGCTTCAGTCGGCAGATCCTCTTAGAGGGCTAAACGACTCCCACATCCCACAGAATGGGGAAGGGATGCCTGCGACATGACGAACACCTGTGGTTACGTCGAGTGTAGGCCCATCCTGAATGTGCGTGCACGCTGGGCGATACGGCGGAAGGACGTGGCGCAATGGAGGCGATTTAACTGCAACGCTCCCGCCTATGCGAACAGGTTACGCACTTGAAAGCGGGAGTACATTAAATTTATGACCATCATCCCACCATCACCGCCGCAGAACACGCACTTCCCCCCGCAGAGATCCACATCCACGTCATAATCCACGCTACGTTTACGTGTATCCACAGCCTCCTGCCGCGAGTCCTTTACTTTTATTTGAATTGCGTTGTTTGGAACTGAATTTCTCATCGGAGGATGCGGATCCCCCGGTAGAGGGCGAGAATTTAACGAAAATCTGGTGCACAATTTAAGGCAACCCGTGTATCTATGGGATTTTAATTGTTGCTATGGATTATCGGTATCGTCATTAGAATTTGTAATTTCGAGCAGAGCACAATAGAGATTTGCTAATTTATGCAGCAATTAATCACGGAAAAATGAGCGCGCCG
Organism: Eristalis tenax; assembly: GCA_905231855.2. Taxonomy (NCBI): domain Eukaryota; kingdom Metazoa; phylum Arthropoda; class Insecta; order Diptera; family Syrphidae; genus Eristalis; species Eristalis tenax. The sequence continues at coordinate 73,405,874 of HG993125.1, read as the reverse complement.
AGGTTGCTATTGCACGGGACACTTTTTGCGGGGAGGCACAGATTTACAAGGGGATCAACACGAATATCCCCGCGAATGGGATAAAGGCTTTGCCAGCAGTGATTAATTTGAACAAGGTTTCTGTGGGTGGGGAGTGGATGCTTCGGAAACATTTTTCGGTCAGAAACATTGAACCGGAAATGAATTTTCGAGAATCTGAACGGTTTTAATTTGAATAATTCGCTCTTAATTCGAAGTAAACACTGGTTTGCGCATAAATAGGTTTATGTACTTGGAGGAATCCTGGTGGGAGCAGCTGCTACGTTGTGCCCTTGCCTCTTAAGGTCCGCCCCTAGAACTGATTAAATCTTCTAAGGTCTGAACTTTGGAATTCCAAGAAGATTAACAACACACGACTCCCACGTTCATGGCAGCTTATCGTCTTCCTCCAGATACGAGCTATAAATTGGTGGAGATGAATTTTTTTCGCTTATGATGGCCAGCATCGATTTCCTGAGGAGGTAAGGTTGTGGTTCATTCATTGTCACGCGAACCAATGTGACTGTCAGGCTGTTGAGTTATAACAATCTGAGCCCATGCCGACGACTTTTATCATCTCTATCGAAGACTTCCCTGGGCTGTGCCTCACGAGATGATCAAGCATTCTAGCATCTGCTTGTTTGTGCCGGGATACTCTGGCATTCCAGAAAATCGCGAAACTGTAAAACTCTTTGGAAGGAGCACTAGCTCACTGCAATGCCACGATGGCCGATGGCAAAGTGTGCCTCACTAAGAAACAGTTGTAGCCTACCAGACAGAGTAGACCGACTCTCAGGACTCTTAGCTTAGGTTAGGTTATAGTGACTGGCTGCAGAAGGCTGTCACACTTCGGCCAAAGTAGGCCCATTGTGATACCACGCAACCAGTTGGTTCTTGTGACAAAGCGGTTTAGCTGGCTAATACTGAAGTTTTTTAGCTAATTGAGGTTGTTGAAGTAGTAGGACCCTAGGTGTAAGTATCTACGACCTGTCAGCGAGCTACACGAGCAGAATAGGAGATATGTGGCTTCAACCTCCTCTTCATCCAAACACCTTCTACAGAAGTCATTACAGGGGAACCCCAACCAACGGGCATGTGTGCCAATTGTGCAATGGCCTGTTATGACGCCGGTGATCGTCCTGAGTGAAGATCTGCTGAGTATAAACAGATTGAGTGATCGTTTCATATTAAGCGATGGCCATATTTCCTTTGTTTTAAGACAAGTGGTACCTTCTAACCATTTACGGTAAGTGATGTTGGTTGTGTGTATTTTTCATAGATGGTGAGCTGTAACGATTGGCATGGAAGGTGGAACCCCTCCTATTGTTTGGGTGGAGGATATGCCACACCTAGAGAGTTCGTCGGCTTTGCAATTGCCCGGTTGTCAAAGTGTCCCGGCACCCACATGAAGTGTATGTCAAAATGCTCAGCCATCTCGTTAAGAGACAACCTGCAAGTAACGAATGTTTTCGAATTAAACATGACATTGTCCAAGGACTTGATTGCGGCCTGACTGTCCGAACAGATGGTGATAGCTCCTTTGGGTATTACGTTGTTCTTGAGCCAAGACAATGCCTCCTTCATCGCAATGGTTTCTGCCTGGAATATGCTACAGTGATCAGGGAGCTGTTAAGGTCTTGAGAATAGACACCAGCACCTATACCCTCGTCTGTCTTCGACCCAACCGTGAAGATGCGCAGGGGATTAGCCAGCGTCAGATATCTAGTCCAGTCTGGAGGAGATGATGGTGGAGAATTTCTTCTCGAAGATAGCTTGGAGTAGAAGGCGGTCGGTGTCGTTGGGGAGAAAGTTGAACTCGTTTAGAACGGTAGAGTGGCCGAAGAAGACTTCGGACCAAAGTCGGTGCGTTTTGTGTCTCAGGTCCGTGCTGTCTGCCACCTATTTACTGAAGTTTTCCCGTAGATGGAGGAGTATTTTGAGTGCATCCGCCGGAGTGCTCTTCAGTGCCCCGGTGATACACATGCAGGCCAGTCTTTGCACCCGATTGAGTATCGTGCAGTTGACCGCTGTGTTTAGTGCTGTCCACCAAACTGAGACCCCGTACAGAAGTGACGGTCTGACAATTAAGATGAAGACCCAATGGGTGATGCGTTTGCAGCCTATGGCTTTACAGCTGAACGGGGCAGAAGAAGCTGGAAATTGAGTTTCCAGCTTAGCTTATTGTCTATAATGAGACCCAAAAATGTCAACACCAACAATACAGTACGTTGTCGATAAAGGCAACTCTCGATTTACGCATCTCCCCCATTTTCGCAAAAGTGAATTTGGTTATCATTATACTCGTAGACGCAGTAATCACAACTTTTCATATAGACAGAAACTCGGCAATTACAACTGCTCAGGTTCTATTAGTTGTGATAATAGGTATGTTTTTCACCCTTAAATTGCAATTTGCATCTAAAATATTGGATCTTTAACTTATTATATTGGGTCTTAACTTATTCGTGCGGTTTTTGTTTCAAAATTTTAACTTTTATTTAAGATAAAACATGTACAATAGTATTATTCAAAGTATTGCCCATCTGAAGCTATGACTTTTTCCCATCTGTCTGGCAATTTGTGGATCCCATCCCAAAAGAACTGCGTCGGCTTGACAGCCAAGAATGAATCAAGCCAATTTTTGATATTCTGCTCTGATGTGAACCGTATTTCAGTGAGGGCGTTCTGCATCGACCGGAACAAATGGTAGTTAGAAGGCGGCAAGGTCTGGGCTATAAGGCGGGTGGTGTAAAACTTCCCATCCACTGTTTTCCGAATAGATCCTAACCGGAATAGCAACGTGGGGCCGAGCGTTGCCATGATGGAAAATTATTGCCTCGTGTCTGGTCGCATATTCCGGGCTTTTTTCGGCTACTGCTCTCTTCAAACGCATTGATTGTGTTCGGTAGCGTTGTCAATTGATGGTTTCACCCGGTTTTAACAGCTCATAATACAGCTCACCCTTCTGATCCCACCAAATAGAGAGCATAACCTTGCCGTTGATTTGGCTGGTTGGCCAAGCCAAAATCACCACTTGTAAATCATGCAAACCACTTTTGGCACATTCGCTCAGCAAGCGTATGTTCACCATAACTTCCACCAAAATAAGATGACTTTCGGCAGCAGTTTTCTTCATATTAAAGTAATGAAGAAGAACTGCCCGCAAAAACACTTTTTCAGGAACAAAGATCGACATATTTGAGTAAAAAAAATGATTGTTGTTTACGCTTCAAATTAATGACATACAATGACAATAGCTTTCCAACGCATGTTCCAATGGAATAATACAAGTTACGCCATCTCTTAGCAAACCGCAGGAATTAAGTTAATGCACTAACAAAAAATCCTATATCCGCTTAAGTTACTATGTGCTATCGATAATTTGCTCAGAAACATCACACAAATCGTCCACGAATTAATTTAGTTGATAATTTGGAAAATGGCATTGAAAATAAGGGCTAAGAAATTTACACATTCAATGTGCTGCTCCTGTCCATATTCCGAATCCTCTGGAATGGAACCTGAACTGTCGGCACAAATCTCGGAAATCCTTTCTCTATTTTCCATTATTATTTGTTGCAAAATATTTTCAATTCTTCAAGATTTATTTAACAGCTGACTGTCTCAAATGTCTTAACTGTCGTCTGTGCTGCCAAGTTTTTATGATGAATTATTAAGCGCCGATAATCGATTTATTTGTGCACTTATAATTTAAGAGTATATCATCATCAGCATCACGCACTTTGCGTCGCCGCATTATTTTGAATACGAACAAAAATTTGTAGCAGAAAAAACTCGTCAACATATTTTGTGAAATATTCTCACATACTGAACTCACTTTTTCTTGGTGTAACGTTGAAGTTTTTCTACAAATATCCCTTGGTAGATAACAGGCACAAAATTGTAATACCCAGAATTAGATGGTGGATATAGAGGTTGTTCCACTCAAAACATTTCACCAGTTTATGCTTGTCTGAACTTCACGTCATGTCAAGTTTAACAGACTCACATGGCGTGCTCATCCTCAGCACAGTATCCCAGGCTAGACTCATATCAATCAACAAACACTTCCGATCGACTGTAGAACTTTCTCTGGAAGTGACTGAGAATGACCCTTCATCGATGCGTCGTCATTCATTGATTTTTCAAGTGGAATTTGGCCTAATTACACGACTGTACCCAGAATCAAGGAGCTAAGCTAGATTAATTCCGCTGTTAATCTCTGGACTGATTTTTTGCTTCTACTACCGGGTCCTGAGTACAAAGCACTAGATTCTATAGATTTCCATCGAGCTCCGGCTAATTCATCATCAATAGTTTGTGGATATAATTGAATGATTTAAAATGCATTTTTTGCGCTGTAGTCAATATTTAAATCTCCCCATTTGTTAATGGCTTAACATTTTAATTGGCGTATGAGAATAATAACTCGTGATCCCCATTGACGTTAGATTAATTGTTTGAGTGCTCTTCATGGATGAATAGAGGGAGCTGTGGTCAATATTTCAGAAATAACTCATACAAAATTGAATAAAAATTATGTTGATGAGGGTAGATGCAGAGAACAATTGCGACTTTTTTGCTTGTTAGCCTGCAGTGGAATAAAAAGCAAATTATGACGCAATTGATGCTGAAAGTATGAGCATTATTCAATAGTTTTGAGCTCGTTAACGCCTATCATCAGCTATGTATGCACAATATTTTACTCGCTTTGTTGTTTTTTTGTTTAAATAAAACCGATGATGACCACTTTCATCACTTAATTTAACCCACCGTTGCTACGTTTCCGTTCCGCAAATTGTTGACACGAAATAAAATAAATTTATTAATTAATAATCATCAACACATAACGAAACGACGTCACAATTATCGGCTTAAATAACGTGAATAAATAAAATTCCAAATCACGCCTCGATTAATTCACAAATTAACATTTTTCAACAAGAATGTTCACAATATCTGTCTGAACGAGTGGATATTCGCGGGACACAAACTTGGTATGAAATACAATGCATTTCACAGTTTTCACATGTTTCGTGTGAAAATGCCGCCAAATCCGACACTATCGTGGCAACCCATGCTCGTGAACGTGCTCGCTTTGCGTCGGCAGAACGATTCCATTCGCTGCCGGGTAACGAATTTAATTAGCAATATTTGCTTAATATCGTAATATCGCAACGCCGAGAAAATTGTTATTTAAATTTGTCACGTTCCGTGGAAAATCGGAAGAGCCCCATCGTTGAATTGTGCTAACTAAACCCACCCACCCGCGGCGCTCCAGTCCATTGAATCTGACAAGCGAGCTCTTGAAACTGCGTTTATTATGCGAGAACAATTAGGCAATTACTATTAATTCGTTGATGAATTACATTTCAGAACTGGGGTTAGGAGGTCTGCACCGGCCGAGCGTGGACCGATTGGGATGATGCGATTTGTATTTGCATTTAATTGGAGGTACGGGAATTGAATAATCAAGGTAATTGCTGAAGATCAACTGTTTTGACTGCCGTGCCTGTGCAGCAGATTGTTTGATTGTCTTACAGATGCAATTACTGCCGGGTGACAGTGGCGGTGGTCTAGTTTTCGGTTCGGTTTGCTTTGCGCAGTTGACAAATGGCTTTTTCCATTTCATTCAATCGCATGGTGTCCTAATGAGTTCTCGTAAGACGTCAGTCTAGAAGTCATTGAATAATTGACAAGTACGCAGAGCCGGTGTTTATTCTCTTGAATATCACATGGCGCAGCTGGACAATGGATTTTTACAAAGTAAAGAAGCTTGCAAGATAATTGGAGAAAACTTAAGTCCACTCATGAAGCGGTTTCAGTGCGATGTCATAACGCTTGTAAATCGCGTAAGCCCTTAGGCAAACCTGTATTGGGTTCTATGATTGAAGTGGTTAAGCATGCCCTTCAAATGGGTGATTATGCCATGTCATGGTGATTCTGGGAGTATGTTTCGGATCTCTATGTTATCCGACGCAATCTGGCTCCAAGTTAGTAGGACATTTTGGCGTCGTCAAAGAGGCAATGTACTGATGAACCACTGAGTGCATTCTTTAACCACTGTGTTGAGTTTTTCTAAATTATGATTTATTGTTCTTTATTGTGAAGACAAATTGCTGAATTTAATTCTTTGCGACCATTCGCATGGGAGAACACTCACTCGTCGTTGATCCCACAGCTGTCCATGCACTCCAAGATGATCTCCCCTTGACGTGATGCGCTTACGTAGTGTCTATGCAATGATCTGTACTCACTTTACTTCCACAAATGCTTATAGTGCTGAAGCAGCATGGTTCACAGCTATCCGAATTCGGTATGTGGACTGAGGGGAGGGGGAGCTTATGAGCGACTATATGCAACAAGTGTCTTGTCACTTCTTTCGTTCGTACAAGGTAGCCTCTGTTGCCAGATATATTCATCAATTAATTTGGTCTGACGACCATATATTGTCCCATGGTGGTGAATTCGTTGTCATGTCAATTCATTGTTTATTTGGGAAAAGAAAAATATAAAACAAAATAAAGGTCCCACTATAATCCGCGAGGTAACCGCTCACAACGGATTTTTGATTTGGAATAACATTCTGAACAGCTGATCGGAACATTTTCCACACAAAATGTAACAAAATGTCCGATAAAATGAAACCAGAATGTTGCGTTTGCTACGCGTTCAATTTCTATTTTTTTTTTGAAAAACATTCGCGTCAACTAGTCGTCAAATTTTTTCGATACAAGCAAAGAATGTATCGCGGATGACAGTACGACAATTTTCGTTCCGAAAGATTACCTCGCTAGGGCAGAATGCCTTCAGAATTCGAAAGCATGGTGGAGAGGTCTAGAGAGAATTCCTTTCTCGTAAATTCCTTGGAATCCTTCTATATTGCAGTTTAAGAAATAATTATTGCCATGAACTTATTGAGTGATGGCCGTGGCCTGGAGGATTTGTGCTCGATGCAACTCAAACTCACGGCCTGGGTTCGGTTCCCGGTACGAGTCAAATACTTTTCACGGCCTCACATCTTTCAAGTCACTGAAAATGCTCAAATTGTCCGTTCGAAGTTGGCATAACATTGTAGGTCCCTTCCACTTGTGAGAGCACAATAGCAGGCGCAATACGAGTGGACGCTGAGAAGCCCTGGCCATGGCCTTCTACGGGCTGTAGCGCCACCCATATTAATATTATTATAAAATTATTCAACAGTCTATAAGTACAGTGAAACTTCTCTAAAGCTAACAGTAGTGGGACCATCACGATTGTCCGCTATTTAGGGGTCTCTATTCTGAAGGCGTTGAAATGCACGAATATCTTCATGCCGGGACCATGACGAATAGCACGTAAAAAGAGGTGTCCTTTATAAAAGGGTGTCCGTAAAGAGAAGTTTCACTTTGTAGTTAGTAGTACTATGGCCTTCTGTTTTTATTTTCTCCTTCTTAATATTAAAAATGTCCTCCATTTTTTTTATTAAATTTCTTCTTTTGCTAATCGTGTGTTTGTTTTTCCATAAGCGAACATAACAATGTCATAAAAATCTCACAATTTGTGATTCATCGCGCTCTTGTGAAGCAGTTGTGACTTGTGACACAACACAGATGTGTGCCAGAAATCGCATTAAAATCGTTTGTTAATCAAATCATAAGCACTACTTAGGCTTTCACCTAAGTGTTGTAATTATTGTGATCACCACAATTATTTTGAGAATACTTATCATTAAGGATTTTGCATTGAAGATGTCACTATGTTCTTAGTTTTATTATATTTTTATGTTAATCTAAAGTACAAGTCTCTGTCAACAAGAATATTTCATAACTTTCGCTCACAATTGTGGCTATATTTTGCATTATTACTGAAGCATATCCATTTTTATCACATTATCGTGGAGTTCAATTGCAATCTTTATTTGGAAAAAAGGACGTTCAGAAAATGTTTCGCTAGGAGCATAGTTTCACGAGCTGTGGTCATGTGGCATAGTCCCTGTTCATGACCGATTTGTGTGTTATCAGCCAAGACTAGTCCAAGTCAGTCAGCATCTGTAGCACATACCAAGCCAGCTAAAAACTCGTACCAAACTGTCCACTTGGGTTTAGGGGTCTTGGGTTTACAGTGACATCCATATGTTGTTTATATTACGTCAAAGTGGGATACACTTTGTGTATAAAGGTACGATCTGATTCCCTTAACCAAAGCTTGTCATTTGGAACTTCAGACCTTCAACTAAGATGAGTCCGATTCTTGTTATCGCCTTTGTCCAAATGCAGAAATGTCCAGCCACCACATCTCTAACCGGGTCGATGCACCCGCATTTGTCGATTAAGTTCACCAACCTATGACGCTTGGTGACGATCAAAAACAGTACAAACTGAACGAAAAGCATTTTGTTCATCATAGTCGCCTCAATCCTCCGCCGTCGACTGTAACTTATCAGGAGTAATGACCAGATGTAACCTAGAGGGTTTTTGGACGTTTTGGGCTTTATTCGTCAAATTTGTTGTCTATTTCAACCCAATTACAACCTTGAATGTATTCATTTGGGGCGGCCGTGGCATTGTGGGTTGGTGCGTCGGCCGCTACGCACTTGAGCCTGCGCAGCCCAGGTGGATTCCCGGTATGAGCAAAATGCTTTTGACGGCCTCACCTCTTTCGAGTCACTGACAATGCTCAAAGAGTATAACTGTCTAGAAAAAGTTTCTCAAATTGACTGTGATGGCGGCATAAAACTGCACGTCCATTTAACTCGTGAGAGAACAATAGCACGCACAATACGAGTGGATGATCAGAAGCTAGGCCTTGGCCCTTTATGGGCTGTAGCGCCACCTATATGTATCCACATCTAGTGGTCTTCGTATTTTGCTTACTTCATATAGTCATCCCGTTGATGGCTGATTGTCGTAATGAATGGCTTAATATTTCAAACGACACGTCATAAAGGATGAATCTTCACCGAGTAAATGTATTTTTGAACTGGGTTCTCTTTTGGAGAGCCAGCCAAACTACAAAGGTATGCATCTGTACTCCGGGAGTAATGAGAACCACTCCAAGGGCTGGTTTGGAATTCTACTAAACCCACTTCAGCTACATGTTGCTGACCAGGCTGAAGCTGCAAGGCGAGCTGTAGACCTTATAACTTTAAAGACGGACGGGACACCTAGAGTTTGTGAGAAAGGTCGATCACGTTATTGAGCTAACCCATGTGTATGTATCAGTGGAGCACTAGGGACAAACCTTCTCCGAAGCTATAAACATAATCCTTAACCAACCACCGATAGAACCAGTTGGTAAACAGACAGCAGCCAATACGGCGATCAGACTGAGATCGCTTCACATCTGGACCGAAATTCGGTATTTAACAATCTTCAACAGGTCAACTACGGTACCTAAACTCCTCTTCGAGAAGTTTTCAACGAGTATCCCCCCCCGAGATCTTACTGGGAGTCTAAACACCAGACGCTGGAGGGTCGAAGATCCAGGATGGATACAAGTGTGGGTGCTGGTGTATATTCCAAGGACCTAAATCTTTCCGATTACCGAATCACTGTTGCGTCTTTGAGGTTGAAACTGTAGCGGTTAAAGAAGCTCTGCCATGGCTAAAAAAATGTAATATCAAGGATAGATATCGTCATCTGTTCCGATAGCCAGACAGCGATCAAATCTCAGAACTCAGTCACTTTCAACTCCAGGTCTTCCCTTAGTTGCCGCCAGTCTTTTAACGAGATAGCCAAATATTTCAACATCCATCTTGTGTGGTCGCCGAGATACTGTGACATTGCAGAGAATTGTGAGAGCTCTGTACTCTTTTCGGTTGATGATCTAACCTCCATGCCTATCGCTACTATAAAACATCTGCTAAAGCTAGAAACGTTATACCCCATAGGCGTTGTAGCAGGCCAGTGCGCCATTCACGCCTCTGAACTAGGCCTTCCTTACATTAACTTCTGCAGAAGCTGTATGGACGAGGACGAGGAAGAAACCATTGAGCACCAGCTATGCAGCTGCAGTGCTTTCTCTTCCCGCAGATTCAGACATGTGGAGGCCCAATACATCGATAATCTGGCTAAACTAACAACTTATTAAAAGCACTAATTTGTTTGCCGAATAGGTACTCATAGATCCGCGCGGTAGTACAATCTGGCCTATCCTGGCTCAAGTGTGGCAGTTGTCTTTCTGTACAGCAGTCAGCCATTTCAACCTAACCTAACCTAATGAGGTATCCCTGATCAGTGGTCTCTCTACTTCAACAAAATTACAAAATCATTATATCTAAGCAGCGGAGTATGGGCCAACAGCTCTCCTTGGATGAATGACGACACACAAATATGCTATTCAGACCTGTCGAACTCGAAGAGTGGAGTAGAGGCTGGAATCGGGATTTACACATGTCCCTTCACAGAGAGACCAAAATTTTCTCGCCCTGAATGTAGCATCACATTGAATTAACAAGAGGAATCTACTCATGTCAAAAATATCGATCAGAGAGCCAAGAAGTAGGCACTTCCGACAATCAAAGGAAACATCGAGTGTCCAAATCGGACATACAGATATAAAATATAGATAGGAACAGAATCACCACCCAAGGACCAGACTACCAGGATATTTCATCTAGGGCGATTACGAAACTTGTCAAGGTAGCTCTTAAGGCCTGGTTTTGGTCTGGTATCCCCGAAAATGTAGCGGGGGTGGCTTGTTCCCGTTGTACTAGAGGTTAATCTCAGAGTAACTCTTGCCACCCGCGGTTTTTATGGGCTTAAGAGGCAACGAGTAATGGAGCCATCTCTCGAAGAACCAAGCTGTCTTGATATCTCAGCCCTTGACGGTTTCAGTCCGGATGTACGACATGAACAGTCATTACAGTGGATAAGGAAGTCCTTGGCATCTTCGAGGGAAAAGTTCTGGGTGCGATCTTTGCTACATTTTGCGTTGGCGGTCTTTGGAGGAAAAGATTTAGTCACGGACTGTACAGGCGGCACAGCGATATAAGCCTAGTCAGGCGTCTGTGGATCCAACGTCTAAGGTGGCTGGACCATGTATGCAACAGAGGACGCTCCAGGTGGAGAAGGACCTCAACCAGAGGCGCACCCAGGTGGAGAAGGATCTCAAACGTGGCTTGTTGGTTGAGGCTCAGGTCCACCCGGGACTGTAGCGCCAAATGAAGGAGAGTATGAAGAATGCTTACCAGAAACTTCATCCTCGAAAAACAAAGGAAGAACAACCAACCCAAATAAAGGAAAAACAACACACAGCAATTGTTCTTAGAGATTATTAATTTATTTAATTACTCATTGTTTTACAATACAGTTAATATTAGATGTATTACACAATAATTGAACCTGGTCTAATATTTTCGTATTTGCATATATATTTGTTTGTTATTAACAGTCATAACAGTGAATATATTTTATTTGTAATTTATAAAATTTTACTTATAAAAAGAAATCATTTAAACACAACCGACATCCACGTCAATGTCAACGCAAATGTTGGGTGCCACATTTCATCAATGAACTCCACTCGTTTCTCCGTTGGCTTAACTATTTAAAATTATATTTCACGTTTCAAGCATTTCTCTTGTTTTTTTTTTTTTTGCACATTTTAAGATTTGCCTAACCTTAATCTTTAAATTTTATTTAAATCTTATATTTTCTTACTTACTTCTAGGTCGTTCTTTGATTTTCATTTTTCTTTTCATTCATTTGCCAAGAAAAACTTAAAAACGTTAACTTAGTGAAATTAAATAAAAAAGTGATGTCAGCTGGAGTTTGCTGATTGATTATATGGAATTCGGGCAAAAGCTATCGACTCATTCACTCGGAATGCGATAGAAATTGAATCAATTGCTATTTTCGTTTGTGATTTGTTGGGGTTCCTTAACTTATCTACGGTATGGTGTCTATCTAGACTTAAGTCTACTTTCCCTTAAAGATTTCGATAAGAGTTTTGCTTCTGATTATTGTGTACTTAGTATTTTTAACATTTCCGATGGCAATGATCGGAAGATGTGTATATTTGCTTTCTATTAAACAAAGACTATAGTTGAATTTTATACATACAAGTGCGGGACAGTAAGTGGAGAGTGGGAGTGACTTGGGGAATTTGCTGATGGATGTGAGTATGTCGAGGCATTTTTATTTTTATTTTGTGACTTTGTTTCTCATTAAACTGGAGGGACACTCAATCAATGTCATTTTCACAAACGTCATCAACCAGGAAATATTTAAGACATCGTTCGGACGTCTGGACGCACCTATTGAGCTCCCAAAAATGCTCTCTTAAAGGACATTTCTTCATTCACATTCTTCCCGTCCACATTCAGTGTCACATTCCCTGGTACATCTGTCACATGTCACACAGTTTTCTTTCCCCTAGTGACAGCTGTCTCTCAAAAGAGGCCCACCGTGGAATTGCATTCATTTGCCTGCCGCCTTTCGCGTACCCAACAATTCCAATTGACGGCAACAACTCTTGTGCCCGCACAAAACAAGGCACACTCATCATAACCCATTCGCCATCACGAACATAGCGAATTTCATGGCAGCCAGAACAAGTCAAACCCCACTCATCCCCAAACCCGGCGGCGGCGGTTTAACAATACAAATAAAAGAAAGAATGAACAAAAAATAAAAACACTCAAACATTATATCACAGTCAAATATGTACATACATATATACCTCGCATATATAAGCATACATAAACGATTTTTGATTTCGTCCTTAGACACGTGTTTACTTGTAATATAACAAATTATTCTGCAAATGGAATCCATATACATGCGTCTCTGTGTGAATCTAAAAATAATACATATCTCGTATGTATGGGTGTGTGTGTGGTTGATATTTACAAGGACATCATCATCGGAGGAGGCAGATGAAGAGCTCAATCTCACTGCCTCGGTCTCCCAACCCCCCTCCCTTTAACGATGCTTCAAGATTGACGGGGCAAACGCCTGCATACTGTAGTACCGCTCGGTGTCGTCCTTCGTGACACTGGTCACATGATGGAACTGACAGGGATGTGAAATCTGTGACTTCGGCGGCAATGGTGCTGGCTTTTGTCTCTTCTGCTTCTGCTTGGACTTCTTACGGCCGGGAATGCTCAATGCAATGTTCTCTGGATCGCTGACCAAACGTTCAACTTGTGACCACAATTCAAGGGCGGCTTCCTTCGAGTCGAAACTGAATCCAATCATTTGCTGGTGATTGGTGGACAAACACATTGTGTGAAATGATGGACCAGCCACACGATAATTCGACAGATTATCGATTTTGTCACTCCATAGGGCAAACGAGGAGCCCCTCTCGGCCAGGACCAGAGTGACCCGGGGCAAAGAACGTGATCGGGCCACACCCTTGTCGTGTAGGAGAACTGGAATTCCGGTGAAGACCAAACGCCAATCATCCTTGCCGCTTCCCTCGTACAAGTTAGCCAGTGACGAGCTCACATATATCTCGGTGCCAAGGCCACCGAAGAAACTTTCGACTTGGCCACGCTCGTTGTCGGTCAGCAGGGTGCTGTTCGTCTCAATGCTGATGGTATCATCTGCATCAGAATTGATGAAGAGGCCATTTGCGGCGTTGGCCGACGATGACCAGTCCTGATTGATTTCACATGTTTCCGATGCGGTGCCCTCGGACGATTCACTGGGTGGGGCAGAGTCTCCAACGGAGCCCAAGCGACGGCGTGGAGGCATGTGCGACATCTGAAATGAGAACAAAACGAAAATCATGTACTAAGTGCTTTCTTTAGGTGACATCAGGAAACAGGGAGGGAAATTTGAGAGTTTGGAAGTTTCCCTTGCAATCTATTTTTCAATTTTAATTTTAAGTGACAAGGATAAAGTTTAGATCCCCATACACACGGCTCATGATGACAGTCTCGGATGGGTCCTCCTAGAATCAATACCATCTGTGGTCGGGGCGTTTGAGGTGTGCAGAGAGGCGTTTGTGTGTGCGCACTCTTGACTTGCCAAGGGCTTCTAGTGGTCCACATTGATTGGACAGACTTTTGGGTGTGTGCACAGTGTGGTGTGAAAGGGCGCCAAGGTAACGTGGTTTACAAGAGTTCGATTCGTGCTAAGGCCAATGGAGGGTAAATATTTAGGTTACTCCATCATTACCGGACGAAGTCGGAAAAATTATTTCCTTTGATTGCGCGAGATGTTGAGTAAAGGACGGTTCGATTTGCATTTTGAGAGTGGCTGTTGTGACAATATTTTCAGTATTCTTGAGCAGGAGGTAGGTGCAGGGTTTTGCATCGATTATTTGGCTTAGTGAAGAAGAGTTACATGACGGTATGGTATATTCTGAAGGGCATCAATGATGCAAAGAGAAAAATTTTGAGTTTGTGTAAAAAACTTTGTGCATACACAATTGGTTGAGAAACGAAAACATAGAATCAATGCGGTATAACTCTGAGTTGATGTTTGCTGGAAGGAGTGGAAGTAAATCAGAAGAGATAAATGAATGAAGTGCCGATGAGCAACAACCATTTACGGAGAAAGCAGTTTATAGTGAAGAAAAAACTGTATGCACACATAAATGGTTGAGTAACTAACATAGAATCACAACCGTGGCCTAACTTTGCGATGATGTTTGCTCGCAGGAAGCAGTAATACAATAATCTTCGTCTGAAAGTTAATCTTTTTGTCAGAGATGCAAAAGGGGGAATAACTTAAAAAACATAGCATACCACATAAGCTATGCAGTTGGCACTGATGGGATCGACAAGTGATCAACAATATCGATTATTCAAAAGTGCAGAAATTAATTTGAATTTCCACTGCAAATAAAATTCCAGCAAAAAACATAGAACGTGTTTATTATTATTATTTAAATTTTTGCTATACAACGGATGATAAATTTAGATATAGCATCGCCGCTGATGCTTTAACTTTCGAACTATAATACAGAAACATAGGTTCGAAGTAGTTAACCAAAGAGCGTTTCATTACTTTCACCCCATACTGTGCATTTATCTTTGGTCATAAACTCTCCCGGTGGAAAGTGTGCGGCAGAACATAACTTCCTGGCTTATCTCAGAGTGCTTCTGTGGTCTGAGCAGATACCTTCTCCACATGAGACTATAATGGAAGAGGAGTTTCAAAAACTTCTTTCCTCTCAATACACAGCCTTACCATTGGAAGTATAATAAACTTTACCACGCAGAATTAATGAGAATGGAAAACTTTCCGAAGGCCAATTTCATAAATATTCACCAAACCGATCTGTTTCGTTTCCCGAAAGTTTTCGTTCCCACTGTCGATTCAACCGAATTGGTTTCTAAAAGTGATTAACTGCTCGAAATATGATAATGCTCCCTGTCAGTCACCTATCCGGCGACGTGATGATTCATCGGATGGCTTCAATTGAAAAACAAACCACACACCGTAAACAAATCATGTCTTGTTGACGTAGATCATAACTCGATGCGGTGGGTATCTGCGAACGTGCGATTTGCATTCGTGTGCTAATTACGAGGGGTACTCCTCCTCGCATGGAGAATGTTATGTAGTCATGACCCAAGAGTTGGAGAATGTGTCACTAAACTAAACGATATCGACCGCGACTCGGTTTCAATGTCATGAACAGCAGCCGGTCGCTGCTGCTGCTGCTGTAATAAGTACGTGATTCTAATTGATTGGAATCTCTAAAAGTTGCCGCGGGGCACTAGTGGCAGGGGCACGGGCACAGTAACAAAGTTCTAGGAAACAATTGCTCGAGCCACTGTGGGTGGGTGGAGGTGGTGGCTTAGTCAGGTTTTCTGCCGCGGCTGTGTGGATAATTGCGGAAATGAATTCATAAGGAAGTCGATTTCTGGTTTCTTTCTTATCGATTGACTTTGAATTTCGTGTTGATGATAGGAGCCTCGAAACTGGAACAGCAGATAAGAGTGTGGAATGTGGATTCAATTTCGCGGTTGGGGACGATATGTGATTGAATAGTTTTTGATATTATCGCAGACGTGACTGTCAGGTGGAACTTGACAAGACGCTTTGTTCGAATGGGAAACAAAGGAAATTTTGAAGACAAAGTAGACGGACGTGTGAATGAGACCAGTTGGGCGGAAGTTGACAGCAAAACGCAGTGATTTGTGGGAAAATTTTTGAAGAGATCAATTCTGTGAGCGCTTGCTGATAAGCTCTTGCTCAGATGCTCACAGATGGCGGATGTAGAATATGGGGCAGAGGAAGCGAAATACCGGTTGACATGCACGCTCGGTGCATGAACACTAGAAAGTCACGTAATTTACTACGCGTGACTGCAATTGAACATATTTGTTTTTTGATGAAATCTTGCTTTGATGATGGTATCGCCCACACTCCACCACTGTCGAATGCTAAATGACAGATGTCATTCAAACCGAATCAAAGTCCACCTGGAACACAAAAAACATCCTTTGGTAAATGTTTGGTCGTCCATTTCGTGGTCTGGATTTGACATCCATCACATGCGACAATCTTAACTGGCACCCGAGACTGTATGCGTTTGTCTAAGACTTGGCATTTTGGAGTATTTATCGCAAAATTGGGAAAACTTACTACACGGTATGTTTTGAGGGGTTAACAGCAGAGGCAGAACATATTACTGGCTTAGCATGAATTCAGCATCGAAATGGACGCCCTACAGAAAATGTGGGGGCTGTTAATGAAAGCGGCGAAGCGTCGCTCCTAATCTCTCGACAAGGCTACCATTCGCAGGCAATTCTACAGCAACCACTCGTTCTGTGTTTTTGATTATTCCAGAAATCGAAGAAAGGCACACTACCCAAATCACAACTCATGGAGCGACCAGCGTTCACTTTCGATGACCACGGGGCTGGATCAGTTTTTGCACTAATCTGAAGCAGGACCATAATTTGTCAAGGAATGTTGTAATCTTCCGCATCTTCCATAGCACCACAGGCCTACTTAAGGTTAACTAAAAGAAAAAGTCCAAGAACGCCTCCATTTCTCTTAAAAATGTCGTATAATCGCCTAAGCCACCTCCTTCCCCCCCAAACAAAAAAATACAACAAACTCTAACAAAAGTTGTTTAAAAATAATGAAACCCTTCAAACGAGCAAATAAATTCCAGTTAATAGCCCGAAATTAACGACAAAACTTCAGCTCAAAGGCACGTACAATCAAACCAAAAATACGAAGAAACCACCCTCCGCCGTGCATTAATAACCCATTTCCCAAATTACGAGTAGAAAAGGAAAAACAGGAATTCAGATGTGTAAATACACAAGGGGAAATGTGAAACACTTCCTCTTCAATTCCTCCACTGTGGCGGCCTAATGACTTCCTTATCTCAACTCTAGCCCATTGAACTCCACCCCTGAAGCTCTGCCCCTCCGATTGCCATACATTCAAAGGACAGGATTACAGGGCTACCTTTTCGCAGCTAATGTGTCAGTTATACTTCGACAGATTTCCAAATTTCCAGTCCTAAATGCTATTTAATTAAACCAGTGTCACAGAGAGGAGGCCAGCCCGCAAGGCCTCATCTCGCCACCCGACCGTTATCTTTGATAGCGCCATCTAAACCTGTATTACTGGCAAGAGCTGCCCAACTCCCTGTCTGTTTAATTACACCCGCAACCTATCGACATCCAAATTAAGCCATATTTTACGTTTACTGAACAGCCTCCGCATCCGTCGGCGCAATTTTGGCCCTTATCTCAAAATTATATAAATGACATTCATCCCTCAGCGACACGCAACACAGCCTCCCAATACCGTCGCCATTAGGCACACATGCTGCAAAACTCCTTTCTCTCCCGCTCTCTCTCGTCGGGTACTCGAACTCGTATGCCTGGCGGTCTTGGCCTGGCTCACACATCCCACGTCTGTCTTTCGCTGCTTCGTGTTACATCCATCCAAAGCTACTTTGTCAAAGTATCGTTCCCCATTAATTATCTCTCATGCATGAATCTGCTCGATTCCGTTTTCCTTTATCGCATCTATGTCTCCCTCTCATTTGCAGACTTTTGGCGAGCGTCGGTATGTGTGTGGGTGAGTGCTTTCGGTTATGAATGTTTTCAGTTCACCCACCGTTTAACCTTTCGGGGACACTTCATATGTTATGACAGACACACAGGCAACCATTCTTCTCACCACCATCACATCGCCACCACGGTATGCAATGTGAGCTCCTGTCATCTCTTTATCCCCGTAAGCCTGGGGTGTGGAGACTCGTTTCGTGCGTCCTCTGCATCAGGAGTACCAAGTGCATTCGCCATGGTTATCCTCTTAAGTTGAGATACGGGAACGGCGATATTTTTGGTAGCAAATCATTTGAATTTGATTCGGAATTTGAATGAATAATGGAAAACGCAACGCAATGCGGTCGAGATATGCTGCAGGGAATGGGTGGGTGCCAGATTTTATTTACTATCTGGGCGGTAGTTGAGTGCTTGTTTATGGATTTGTGACATCAGTCGTCGTCGCCAGGGTGCATAGAGGAGTGCAACGATTCGTGACGTGTTGGAATGTACGTTTGGGGACAGATATGAAATGCGGTCTTATTGGAAACCGAATTGATCTGCGAAGCTGTTTAAGCTTTAAATTGAATTATTGCGTGTTGATGACATTTAGAGGAGACGCTTTTATCACGAGCTTTACGGGCTGTACAGCGACATGAGTCCGACCGATTAGACCACTGCGAGCGCAAAGACCACATATTTCAGCAGGGCATATTTCAACAGAGACGCGCGCGCTATATATTTTCCCTCTGCTGACTGTTGTTGACACATGCAAGTGAAGAGGGAGCTCAACAAACGTGGTATGCCCAATTAGTCAAGCCGATCAGGGCATATGCTGCAGGAGGACCTTGGTGGTTGATGGGGCCAGGAGGGGCATTCCAAAGTAGTAGCGCCATAAAATGACCAAGAATGCAGTGTTTCCATGGTATTACCAAGCTATTTTCGTTTTTCGGAAGATCATAACAAAGCAGGTCATCCAACAAGAGGTGCTTTTTTAATACCGCGACGTTGTTGAACTGTCATCATTCGGCTGTCATTGGTATCAAATTGGTATACAAATGGACAAATCCAGTTTCAGGAAACGTGCTGGAAAGGGAGGTGAGAGGTTTCCTACAAATACAGCATTTGGTCATCGTTGAGCGTCTTTTGTCACAGCCGTCGATAGTCTATAAATTTGAAAATCTGGGGCAAGTAAGTGATGTGAAATCTTGAATTTGTGTTCCTCCGACAAGATCAGTTGAAAATATCGGCGCTCTAGCTGAGATTAAGAGTGGCTGTGAATGGCTGCCGTGGCGTTGTGGACGCCCGTGGGTCTATGTAGTGGCAGACGTGGCGTTGTGGGTTGGTGCGTCGACCCATAAGAACTTGAGCCTACGTTGTCTAAGTCCAATTCCTGGTACGGGCAAAACTATTTTCACGGCCTCACCTCTTTCGAGTCACTGACAATGCTGAAAGAGAATAACTGTCTAAAAAAAACTTCTCATATTGGCCATTCGAAGTCGGCATAAAACTGCAGGTCCTATCCACTATTGCTAGATCAGAAATACGCCGCCCACGAGTGGTTGCTGAGAAGCCACTCTCAGGACCTCTGTGGACTGTAACGCTACCCATTTATTATATACCTGCAACAACGTCATACCATATTTTGCTTACTCGAAAGAACGAGCACGAAGCCGGTGGCGCACACAAGTGGAAAATTATCTCAACCAAATTAGGGTGTGAAATTAGAGGTAACTGCTTAAAGATTGTATCAGCTGGTGAGACTTGTTGGCCATGGCCCAGGTCCACCCCGAGTCTTATTCCCTTTTGTTGCTTGGTTACGAGAAACCAAGACAAATCGTGGAACACCCTCTCAATGTCTTCATCCACCGGATCACCCGAACGATGACATTGAACCATATTTTTTTCCATTCGATGCGAGCGTAGCCGCACGATGTTGACTAACTTTTTATGTCTGAAATTGATGCTATGGACGTGCATGAAGGTTTTTTTCGGCACAAGGTACACCGCTGTGCTTAGATGGGTACTTCGATTCGTCATTGAAATTGTACGATTTACAGAGCTAGACTTCGCTCTTTGAGGCTACTTTGGAGTCTATTTTAGAAATATATGAGCGTTGAAAAATATCCAGCTTGGGCCAGAATAACCCCTTGTCGATGAGCACGAAAGATGACAGAGTAGTGGAATTTCCTTAACAACAACCGCGGATCAACCTTGGAGAACCGTATCAGCGGCTCATAACAGCTCACACGTATTCACAAATCGTATAAAAACGCCGTCAGATTAAATGAAGTTCGAAGGACACTGATGGAAATAATCCATCAGCGAATCACGCGTTAAAAGAAGCCATTAGAGTAATTACTCACGAAACATGCCGCTAAATACGAGAACTCAGGATTAAAAGTCACAAAAAATACTTTGCAGGCAGTGTCAGTGCGAATTTCGGAAGAGAGTATTTCGCATTACTTTAACTGCCCCACCTTGGAATCCGGTGTTTAGATTGAACTGAGAATATCAACAACATTCAGGAAAAACTTTTAATTGCTCGTTTGATTTAAAAATACGCGGCTGATTGGATGACCCTATATTTGGAACGATTAAGGAGGAACAATCGAAGAAGTGGAAGAGTTTGTCTACATAGGCTCCGAAGATAAAGCAAGCAGTGACACCACCGCAGTGACAAAGATTATCCATGCCAATTGCTGTGTTCTAGGTATCGGAAGACGATTAAGAAATAAATTACTCTCTCGAAAAAATCAAGATATCCCTATCAAGGCCTTATGGCAGTACATGACCTGCAGTATGACGCAGAGCAAAAGCATGGACAATTGCAAAAGCGGCCGAGAAGATTTTTGGTCATTTCGAGAGGAAAGTCCTTCGTATTACAGTGAAACTTCTCATTACGGACA
Source organism: Eristalis tenax (assembly GCA_905231855.2). Taxonomy (NCBI): domain Eukaryota; kingdom Metazoa; phylum Arthropoda; class Insecta; order Diptera; family Syrphidae; genus Eristalis; species Eristalis tenax. The sequence continues at coordinate 73,384,991 of HG993125.1, read as the reverse complement.
AACCTCTATAAAGGAAACCTCTCTTTACGGACAATCGTCATGGACCCAGAATGAAGATATTCGTGCATTTCAACTCCTTCAGAACGGACAATCATGATGGTCCTGCAGCTGTCCGCTTTAGAGAAGTTTAACTGTGTCTATGGATGGTGTCTGGAGCAAGACACTGAACGACGAAATGTACGGACTGCACATCGACATCGATCTGGTCAAACGAGTTTGGCACGATCTTTTCTATCGTCCGGAACGTATTCGACTCCAACCCCGAGGGACAACGCGGTAAAAGAAGACCACACCTCTATCGGCTTGTACAGCAAAGAGAGCTAGACGTGCGTAGCTGGAAGAAACTAGCACAAGACCGTGCTAGATTGGCCGAGGTCTAGGTCACCGTAGACTGTAAGCAAAGAAGAATTTACTGCCCTTAAGGGGGGATGTCTTGGATGAAAGAATTAAATCCTCTCTCTCTCTTCATATGCAATCAAAATAGTCTGTCCAATAAAATATAGCTCGAAAAATTCACGATATATACAGTCAAACTTCTCTAAAGCGGACAGAAGTGGGACCATCATGATTGTCCGCTATGTCGAGGTGTCCGTTCTGAAGGGGTTAAAATGCACGAATATCTTTTTGCTGGGACCATGACGATTTGTCCGTAAAGAGAGGTGTCCTTTATAAAGGGGTGTCCGTAAAGAGAAGTTTCACTGTATGTGCTCTCAATTCTCGTTCGGGAGTCACGGATAACAGCCTAAAGTGATGTCATCCCACTTACCACTTAGCCGATACCGCGTAAGACAATACTTTAGGATTTTTCAGAATTAGTGAGAATACCATAAAATGATTACATTTCAAAGGCAATTACAAGCAAATGAAAATGCATTGCGTAACGTAACGCTTTCAAGTCTGAACTCACTAATGACTGACTGATGGGCACACCTCTAATTAGTTATTCCAAAAAGTAAACATCGCACAAAAACAGGTTTTCAGCCGCAACTGATTTCTCGGGAAACGTCTATGACACACTCCAGGTGATCAGCCAGTGTGTGATGTGTGATTCACCAGATCGTTATCGATTCCAACTCAACACAGTGTTGACGCTGCCTTGAGCAAACCACTGTAACCAGGGGCCTCACATTTATCGAAATAAACTAGATTATTTGCTAAAAAGGTGAACAAAAAAATCCCCCGAAAACATCACCAGAGTCCCTGGAATACACTTAAAAATGTCATGTTATTTTTCTCCCTTACAACATAATTCATCACCGTGCCCACTTTCATGACCCAAATCACAAGCCCCTCGTACCCTCTTGACACAAACGACTCCATTTCGAAACGTAGTTACTCCTTGATTTCCCCCCTATATTCCTGTATTCCCCAATGACAAGCACGCTCTTCTTCTGCGACCCGAAAAGAAAATGAAAGAAAAACGCCCCTCGAATTTAACTACGTCTCCTAGGGAATTTTCAACTCTGCTGCCCCCTAATCGATACACCGAACACGTCCCATCCAAACCCATCGAATTTGCATTTTCTCTTCAAAATAAACGGTGACCCGATTCGGTCCCAAGCCAATACACAGGCGTGAGTGCAAAGCACACAAAAAAAAGCAGTAATAAGTGTCCTAATTTATGCACGAACCGAAACCCAGCAGCACTCCACCTCTTCGACGCGGTATCGAACAAACAGTCACCGAAACGGCCGCGATGAACAGCAGAAAAAAGAAGAATGCAACAATACCAGGCGCACGTATAAATCACTCCCTCCACCGACTGCGACTGTCGTGTGTACTCGGGAAGTTCAAGGCGACGCCATAGTGGCATCCACAATTAGTCCGCATACGCCACAGTGACCCACCAACACGTTCACAGGATACTTTCAGTGTTTGCGGACAAGGTGATTATGCAGAGTGCAGAGGACATGCACCGTGCATTTTGTTCAGCACACCCGATCAATGAAAGACTTTGCTAAGCGCAGCCTCGAGTCTCAAGTGCATTCACTTTCGATTTGCGTTACAGTTGGACGACAAACAAGACGGCCACCGCTTTGATGGCCATCACGAGATGCGGGCCGGCTGAAGCGGCTCATCATGTGCTGTGCGCCGTGATAGAGATACCCGCGACTCAGATTACAGCGAATACTCGTTCACATTGTTCCATTTCACTGACCTTGAGATCGAATGGTTTGAATTGGAGCCAAGCAGAGCCACACCGCCGCGCCAGACCAATCCAAGCCAAGTGGAGCATCTAGCGAATGCGTGCAGCATGATTTGAACTTGTTACATGTTGAACTGTTGTGGGCTGCGGGCGGTGGATGCTGGAGCGACGGCTGAGTGGATTGCAGTGTTGGGTTCTGACTTTCCTTGCCAGCTGAGTAATCAGATACAATTACGTAAAGAAGCAGATGAAGAGGAACATCTTGAACTCTGCCGAGAGTGAGAGACAGAGGGGGCGAAACCGATTCGATTGCAGTGAGATGGTGCGATAGGATTAATTGCTGCAATTGATTGGTTTCTATTTCGAAATGAATCTTGTCGACTGGAAAGTTAATTCAAGTGATTTCGGATAATCCTCTGTTTGTTTATTGCCCTAATGGATATGCTTTCGTGTGTGATTTACCGTCTGTAATGGGAAGAGCTGCCACTTGCTTGTGTCTCGAAGTGTGTTCTAGGCACTTCCCGGTGTGTGCTTGGTTGTGTAATGAGTTTGTGGATGAGTGAGCGAGGTGATGTCATCGCAAAGCGCTCCACAGAGGCATCTACTCAGGAAGTGCAACCGGTGAATAGGGTGATCGTAGGCGTAATGATGGAGGGTTATGAGATATTTAAGTGTTTATAGAATGAAGTTCTGATTGTTGATTTATTGGCAGGGATATCACTTAGTTTGTGCATAATGGATCACTAGTGGAAAAGACTGCATCATCCCAGCAGGCTTGCATCGCAAACCCGCCACACAGGCTTCGACGTAATCTGAAGACTGTGTGGAATGTTTATTTTCTGTCATTAAATTTTTGACAATTAGCTGAAATATGACTCAAATTGAGAGGTGCTCATAGCAAACAGATTAAATGAGGCGATTTATTCTGATGACCAATGAAACCATGTTAATTTCGAACAACCACAGGACCGGCAAAGGAAAACTGGTAGGCAGAGTGGATGTTCAACCGCTGCTATGCCGGTATAAAAAATCCTGAGTCGCAGGACCAAAATCATCTATAGCGAAGTTTCTCTTTACGGACACCCCTCTATAATAGACACCTCTCTTTAAGGACAGTTCGTCATGGTCCCGGCATGAAGATATTCCTGTACTTTAACCCCTTTAGAACGGACAGCCCTACATCACGGACAGTCATGATGGTCCTGCTGCTGTCCGCTTTAGAGAAGTTTCAAACTTTTATTTTGCCAGTCCTGAGCAGAAAGCTAGACGATAAGGCAAGCAGCAAAGCTGATTCATGGTGACTTCGGAAGGCAAATTCTGCGTTGGATATATGTGTGGTCCCGTCTGCCAGGAGGGTGAGTTGAGGGGAAGAAGGCATAACCGGGAACTACTCTACGAGCTGTACGAAAATGTGGATATAGTCCGGAAGGCAAAAGTCCGTCGACTGCACTCTTTTGGTCACATCGATCACATGACAACCAATGAATGGGTGTTCGAGTATGGACACCTGGGGAACACCAAACCTTCAGTTTATAGATTAAGTCATCAAGTGTTCGAGTAGCCCGAAGAGTCTTAGACTCCGAACCAGTGGGACAATGTACAAAAGAGGACGCGATGGAGCACACCAGTGGGGAAGGACTTCCACGAACTTGGCATCCATTGGAGGCAGCTGGCTAAAGATCGTGCTGGACAGATATTCCAGCTGTGTTGACCCAGCTTGGGCAATCCTACAGAAAAGCTCAGCATTACTCCTCCCATCACTCGTGGAAAAGACCCCGAAGAACCTCTAGACCCACTTCAAGGGGGCTCCACTTCCATGTAGAGGGCATTCTCGAAATTACCATACCTCGAGTTTGTTCACTTCAACCTTAATCCCAGCAATCTACCGCGCGCTTGAGTTCCGTCTGGGAGGATGAGAGGATAACAATGTCATATGCAAACAGGTGATAACTTCAAGTCTCCCAATGTGAAACATTTCTTGCTTCTGGTGCATTAAAACATTCAGTCCATACTAAGGAGACGTGACAAGACGCACCCTTGGTAGAGCCCAAGGGCCATAGTTTGTGTATAGAGACTGAATGACCTTAAGATAGGACGACTACTAAGATACTCCTGCAGAATACATCCCTCTCGTGCTGTGCGCGGCGGTTCTATTCTACCACTAGCGGATGGGACTTGCAGTTATATGCCGACTCCGAACGGCGAACTTGCAGAAGCCTATTCGAGACATGTACACTCTTTGAGCATTGTCAGTGACACGAAAGAACTGAGCCCGTGAACTGTGAAAGTTGGTTAATTCTCGGATTGAACCTGACACCCCCGGCGTGGGAGTCGACGCACCAACCCCCTACACCACGGCTACCAAAAGGCTCGATGAACCCCGTCAGCTAACAAGAAATCCTGAGAAATGTAAATGAATGAATGGGAAAATTGCCGAAATAACATCAAAGCAAAGGTAAACCAGGTTCAATCTTCACTGCTTTTCAACTGAAAATCCATCATCACCGCTCTCTCATACTCCGCTCCTGCCCATAAACGATTCGAAGGCAATCCCCACTCGACTTCACAGAGATAAAATAAGGCTTGAGTTGCAATCGCTGGTGAGTGCACCACGCTCTGCAATAAATTATGCACGAAATTTTACTCTCAAATGGAATCGCAAGTGATCCCTCACAATCCAAGCTGAATATATCATCTCCTCCTCGTTTGCAGGAAGTACCCGTACAGCTCTGCACGGCGGTGTCATTATTTCCATGGCAACACCTCCTTTCTGGTCGACCGGCAACGCATTTTTAGGATGAACATATCGATTTTCAACAACACCACTGGCTGCCGGAGCAAAAAAAAAAAAAAACGGCATCCAAGGGAATGGAAATCAATTGATTTCCCGATGGTCGTTGCCGCAGCTACGCCGGCAGCGTGGCGCTAGCCATTGAACACCGAACGAACCTCATCGCTTAAACCGCTTGAGTGGAAATAAACTGCACATGTACACTAAACCGATTTCGTAGCTAAAATGCGGAAAATGGCAAGGCCCGGGCAGAAATACTAAGTATTTCCCTGCCACATAGTAAGCCGATACCTTGGCTCCAATAATGAGCTCCATGCAGTACGGTGCGCCACTTAGCCGGCTCCCCCGTTCGAGGCGAACGGGTGTGAAAATTGACTGTCCCCCGACTCGAGGGACTGTCAACGATTTGCAGCTCGTTTTATCTGTTACGACACAGCGATACTTTCTTTCTGTGAATCACCAAAGCAAACATCACCACAGCAGCCGCCAGCCTTTCTATCCTTTCGCTGTGCCCCGAGCATGTGTGATGGGTTCATTGGCAGACCGCACGGAATTGCCTCATAACAAGACGTATCTCGGATACATTATTCAGCCTACAATGGGTTGATGGCCAAATGGGCGGCCGTACTTCCACCAATTTGCCCCGGCAAAACAATGCTTTGATTTGATTACATACACGGAGCGCCGAGACGACGATGGTGGGCGGCCACGACGAACGAGGAACCCGGAGCAAGACCCCAAACGTAATCTAATCCGAAATAATGTGCTCACTCTCCCACTACGGAGACAATGATGATGAAAATTCCAAAAATTCCATGAATATCTACTCCTCGCCAGAGATGCTCGAGCGTAACCGAGTTTATCCAGACACAAAGAGACGATACATTTAGAATGACCCAGGGGTGGAGGTCTCAGTGGAGGGTGTGCCGTGCTTGAGTGCGGGACTGTGTGCGGGACTTTGTTTATTTTTTCTTGAATTTTCTTTCCGAGCCGAGGCTGCTCTGCCCTTCGATGTTTGATCGTATCTTGGCAATTTTCTGGACATGGACGGTAATGAAGCCTCCTTCAGAGAATCGGTAGACGTTGACATGGCTGGGTGCTCGTAAATTTGATGAAAAACATGATGACGGCCTCAGCAGGGGAAGCTTATTCCTTCATTAATAATGATTTTTGAGAAAATGAAAATGGGCAAGGGAGTTTATCGCTGAAATGAACACAAACTGGTCTCGCAGATGATTGCACTGGCAGATTGGCAGGGATAATGATGTGAACATGGAATCGACTGAAGGGGCGTTTGCGGAGGACACTCCTTTGAAGGGCCTCCGCTGTGCAGTCGCAGGTGTTTTTTTGCTGTTTTTCAATGGTCTCCGGTTCGATATCGGAAAGGAATGCAGTCTTAAAGTGCTGCCGGAGGATGTTTAAGGATAATAGGATACGAGAGGAAGAAACTATTCATTCTCTACCTTCTCGGAATGGTTTTCATTCTGTATACTCAAAACTCGAGGAATCGAGATATTTTCTTGGAGCACTTCAGATTGTTTTGTCTTTATTCGTATGGATTGAATGACAAACTTGAGAGAGATATTTTAGAAGACTGTCTGTTTTCTGATCGATTGGTTGCGACAGAGTAGTTGCAGTCTCAATGTCGATAAAATCGTATTTATGTCAACATGAACGAAATTTCAGTCATCAGAGTTTCACATTCAGAGTTTCATTTTCAGAGTGCGAAGGGATATTTGTATGGTGTGTTTTCAACCCAATTTCCATTCCGAGTAAACGACGTGGTGTGCTTTGGGTATTTGAGACTAGATCCCTATCATTTTCTCATGAATACAAGTTCACAACATCGTGTCCTCTAAACTGGAGGCCCTTCCCCTCTTGAGAGAAAAACGGCACGCTCAACAATAGTGGGCGCTGTAGCGGCTAGGCCCTCTACGGGCGGGAGCGCCACCCATATTATTTTTAGATTATAACTCTAAATTCGTACATTTGGCTTTGAGTTCTAGGTAGTCATCCTTTATTTAGCAGTCTGGATGCATTCTCTAACTGACAGAGACGGAATTAAGTGATGGGCAACAGTCATCGAAGGAAGTATGAAACAGTAATACACACAATAATAATAATAACGAAGAAAATCATGAACCATCCAAATCAGACGAGGGCGGATATGCACGAAGACGCAGAGGTGGAAAGCAAGAAACAGTGTAATGAAAGCTATCAAGTAGACGTACTTCTCCGCCGCTCCATTGATTTTCGTTACCCTTAATTCGTATATACTCTTGTGCCAGTGATGGTTCAAGTTGTTATTAAATCCATGAATACTATCATTTTGAATTCAGTTTTAATTATTTAGCCAGTGCAAAGTGCTCTCTCCTATTCCCCCCTCCGGTAATTCATCAGAAATGCAACACAATGTGAAATTGCCTACCTCTCTCACATCAGTCTCCCCCTGATCCAGTGGCTATTTCAACTGAACCGTTGTCAATGCAGATATTCCTGGGTGAGAAAAGGTGCATTCATGTGAAGCTGCAATTTTTTAACCTTTGTTTACTCCAGCCATTGACAAAAAGATTGTTCTCGAATCGAGGGAAGAACCAATAAAGGCCCATGCCCAAGCAAAATTCAAAGCAGATGCGAAAATGGCATGATTGGTATGACCAGATGAAGGAGCACGAAAAAGAGGACGCCTTCAAAAATCTCAGGTGAAAAATTTAAGGACTCGAAAAGCCACCAAAATGAAGAAAAATACAACATTCAAGTAAGATAAATAAAAATAATTTAAGTCAGTTCTAGCTTAAGTAAAAATAAAAATAATATGAGGGCTCTAATTAAATAACTGACTCTGATCATATTCATGACATTTAATCGTTTTCTTAAATATTGGGTCGGTTTGCTAAGAGATGGCGTAACTTGTATTATTTCATTGGAACATGCGTTGGAAAGCTACTGTCAATGTACGCCATTTTAGTATATATCGTTCATTTGAAGCGTAAACAACAATAATTTTTGTGCACTCACATATGTCGAAGTAATAAAAGTTACATCGGGTGTTCCACAAGGATCGGGGTTCTACTATTTTCTGAAAAGAAATAGTAGAGATTTTCGGGATATAACTAGTCTTAAGTCCATCTATTGTTCGTTAGTTAGACCGTATTTAGAATATTCGTTCATCATTTGGGATTCCCCGTATGATACACAAGAACTCAGATTCGAAAGAGTACAAAAAAGTTTCACGAGATATGCTGTCCGTAAATTATATTCCTTCGAAGAACTCCCTAAATATGATGATACGAGTAGATGTAAAATAATTGGCTTGCAGACCTTAAGTTTCAGGCGGTAGGCAGTATCAGCCATGTTCATCCGCGACATAATCAATTGCCGTGTAAATTCACCAGATTTACTTTTTCTCATGAATATATAGGCTCCCCAAAGATCTCTTCGGGTGAGAAATTTACTATACGATAAGAGGCATAGAACCAACTATGGTCGTAATGAACCTATTACAAGGTGTACTTTAATGAACTTCGCAACGAAATTGATTTTAGCTTGTCCCGATTGGAGTTTAAAAAATTGATCCATGCGCTATGCTTTAATTAATACTGTTTATTTGATGTCGCGCAGCAAAAATCTGCTGTGTAAAGCAGTAAAGCTGAGAGTTAACACTCAGAGAACGTAGTGTTTTGTGTACTTTGTGAAAAAAAAAAACGTTGAGACTGAAAATGTGTTTTTGCGGGGACAAGACATACACGACACACGACGTATTTTCATGGAATTAATGTGCCCACTCAGTAATCAGTCTGCCCTCCCCCCTCCTTCTCAGGCCCGCTAGCATCACTACCCACTGAAGCTGGGCCATTAAAGTAAAACTACAGTGAAACTTCTCTTAAGCGGACAGCAGCGGACCATCATGATTGTCCGTTATGTAGGAGTATCCCTTCTGAAGGGGTCGAGGTACACGGATATCTTCATGTCGAGACCATGACGAATTGTACATAAAGAGAGGTGTCCTTTATAGAGGGGTGTTCGTAAAAAGAAGTTGCACTGTAATACCTTTGCCTCCCATCGACAGGATGAGCCGAAGTACACCGCTGTGCGAATTGTATATGCTCCCAATCGTTTCTACAACACCCATAACTTTGTTATTTACTCATTTTAATAGTTGCCCACGCTTCAATTTCTCGCAGTCACCATACGACAAATGCTTTAGTTGCAATATTGACTGCAGGCGCTGGATCAGCAATTTGTTGACGAATTTGTATAAAGGACTATGACAAAAAGAACTAACTCAGCCGCTATACACGATGTTATTTTTTTACTCTGCTGGTAAGGTGGTAATACAGTGAAACTTAAAAAACCCCTCTATAAAGGACACCTCTCTTTATGTACAATTCGTCATGGTCCCAGCATGAAGATATGCGTGTATGGTTCACGTGTGCGAGTGTACCACTCAATCATTGTTGAAATCTGGTCCTGATCCGAAGAGAGTCTGAGACTGGAGACTTACAAAGCTACTAGTATGGACGGGCTTTTTGTAGAGCTCGTTGAAGCCGATGCAGATAATCCTTTTTGGTGCAGGCACCATGTCATATCCGCGATATAGACGGAGGAAAACATGCCCGATAAGTGGAATATTCGTGTTGTTTCCTCGATCCACAAGAAAACATACAACTTTCAATGCGGCAAATATCGAATATCCTTGACATAACCTACAAGATCTTATCTGCCGCCTTGTGTGCTCTCCATTTATCAACAAATGCCACGAGGCAGCAAGGAAAAGACCCAAGAAATGGAGATCAACATTCACCACCGTCATGTCCGGTTATGACACTCCTTCCAAACTCATTCGATTAGTGAAGGATTCTTGTTGCTCAATCAGTCGGTAAAGCAATGAACGACACTTTCAAAGGCAAGAACAGGTTTTGGGCAAGGCAATGCACTGCAATGTAGGTAGGGTAAGAACGAAGGCTGCTAGTGAGGGTGCATTGTGGTAGTCATCAGACTACTATCAGTGATAGTGACGTTAGTTTGATCCCCAATAAGTGGACCCGATTTGAACCCCAAATCTGGGATATGAACAGGGGATTCCACTAACCAAGGGCAGGCACTTATGTAACCAACTATACCATCCAGTCGACACTACCATGTAACCAAAGAATTTTGCGTCACAAGAGTCCGATAATCAGGAACTTTGTCTGCCAGTCTATCAAACATCAGGGGTTTTTTTTGATTAGGGCATAGGTACACCGGACTGTTGCGCCGCATCAAGCCATTGACGACGTCATGGACAAGCATACGTTCTAAGGCTGTCTGTTAGATTTCCCGCGGTCTCAATTAATTCCTGCCAATCGGCTTCGGAAGAGTCGCGTGTGATTCATTTGTGCTCCACATTTGTTGCTTCATCCGTTTCGAAGTGAAGATCTCCGAATGAATCTAGAGCAAATCGCACATAATTGTCTTCAAAGACCGTTGAGGACTTCATTTGTCTAAATTAGCAGAAACCTCTTCACCTAATAGCTTCTGATTCGATAATTTGTGACTCGCCGTCCGCGGCTCTACTTGACGAATGGCGAAGATTGATTGATGCCGCTTGGTCTAACAGCACTTCGGCTGAAGTAGAACATAGAACACATGCTAATTGCAGCAACAGTAGCACACGCTTGAAAAGAGACAAAGCCTCAAGTGCTCCTACGTCACTGGGACTCCGACCGGGTACGGAAGCCACATGAAACGTCATCCTCTGGCTCATCTCTTTGCTCAGTCCCCCATCCCCTACTTACTTGCAGACGACCTTCTTAAAAATAAAATCCCCTGGAAGACCTGCTCACAGGTGAAGTTTCCTTTTATTGTTGGCCCCCAGGCAGTGGATGCATTAAAGTCATTGATTCATCGCCATGAGCTCCCTGCGAATCGACTCCGATATGAGGTGATTCGGAATTCGATAACGGCCACACCATGTGCCACTTTCGTGGACCATAAACAACCCAACCCATGGATTCTCCATTAAACCCGGAAGTCGACCCTTCATTCTGCACAATAAAACTCTGACTCCATAAATAACGCACACACACATACAAGGCCGGACAGCAGGCCCAAGCGCCCCAAAAGAGGGGGGCAATAAAACATCTGTAACGGTGCTTTAATTGCTTGATTTCAAATTCACGCCGAGACACCTCCTTGGCAGAGCGTATCAATTACGCGATTCTGTCACCCCTCGGAGGACGTCGGAGGGCACGTTGTAATGGCGTGTCCGTGAAACCGCCACAAAGGTCGCATACGTCTCGAATGAATTTGTCAAACATTGCTTCTTGCGGCCTGTGGCTTATGGCGGCATGTGAGAGAGCTCCCAAATTGTACCCGCAATAAACAAAACAATGCCACATCCATCAGCGTGTCAAATTGAGTGTTTCCTTGGCATCATCACCTCGGTGCGGTGTGGTCGTGGTCTAAACTTGACCAGATTGTGACGCCAAGTGTGAGTGAGTGGGGGTTGGCCCTCCTAGAGAACGATAAACGCTTTTGCGTGGTTTAAATAATTCAAAGCGGTTCCACTGGAATATCACTTTGAGTGCGGTCGATACGGTTTGAGTCGAGACGGGGGCCTACGTGTAAGGCCGGTAATTATGACCGACTTGATGGGTGCTCGAGGAGGGGAATTCAAAATTCCTAGTGCGTCTTCTCGGGAGGGGTGGGGTGGGCCGAGCAAGCGCCTTCTGGGCTCTACCAGTACAATGAATGTAATTACGGTCGCGATGGACGGTTTCCCTAAAGTGTCGAGGAAAACTGTTTTGATTCGGCCCGCAACGGCCGCAGAGGCGTGCGAGAGGCGCACCTAACGACGATGCGGATGGGGGTATCTTCTGTAGTTAACCTTTGACATCTGAATGAGTCTTGATGTGCGCTGTCAGAGCTGCGTAGTTGTTAGCGCTGCGGCCCGATGAAGACGTTGATAATGACGGTGATGACGGCGTCGGACGTTGGCCGTCGGATTCTTCTTCGATGTGGGAACATGAATGGCGTAATCTTTATTTAGATACCATGAGTGTTTGCTTGTTAAGGCTTAAGCATGCTCTCGGAGATACACAAGCTGCCCCGTCGAACCCCACACACGCTCCTCATTGTATACAGCATTCACAGACACTTAATGGGGTATTGTTAACGATGAATGATTCATCATGCAGTTACGGTCATTTAGGCACGAATGTACGTCGTCATAATTATACGATTCGCTCGAGAGCGACCGAACTGCAATGCAAGTGCTTTCGGTTTTGGCGATGCTCTGGCTCTTGACCTGCTCGGCTACTAGATGAGAATTGCGTAACTCTGTGTGCGACGATGATAAATGACTTGCAATATAATCTGACTGTAAGTTGGTTGCATTCAAGGTTTGTCTCGTTTTGGGAGAGAATTTGAAAGGATCCCATGGGTTTTGCACATCAGGCGATTTAAAAAAAAAAATAGACGTAGACGAGGAAAATGTGCTGGTTCATTAAGTGATTCGCAGCGCCGTACGATACGGCCAACGAGACGAGTGGCAGTCTTGCAAATGAGCTGTGAGACAAGAAAACATCAAATGTAGTGAGTCACCGGGTCTTTAATCAGAGGAAGGGGATCTTTGTGTGATTGTTGTGTAACCAGGCGAAATTTTCAAACGTCAAAGAGGCATCACCGACAGTAAAATGGGGTTGTAACTTTCCAGAAAGGAAGCCGATATTGACCCACCTTGGATTAGGCAATGTAACAAATGAGCGCTGTCAAAGGGGGAACGGGGTGAAAGACTACTAACTATTCGGATAAAAACACAGCTTTAGTGAGACAAAAAGTTGATTGCGGTGGTAGTTGGAGCACAGTCGAATTTAGACTGTATGCGAATTGCCGAGGGGAACATGACTGCTAGGCTGAGACTATGCTACTGCAACATCCTAGGTACAGGAGTTGGGATGAGGCGCATGAGCTTACTGAACATGCTTTTGGCCGAACATAACTCTATGGGGATGCTTGTGTGTCATAGAAACGCATTTAATAAACACAGGACGGGTGGACGACACAGTGCAGCGACCGTGGCGTAGTGAGTTGGTGCGTCAACCCATACGCCGGGTGTATCAGGTTCCATACCCGAATTTACCACCTTGACAGCACTCTTTCCAGTCACTGACAATGCGCAAGGAGTACGCCTGTCTAGAAAAAGCTTCCCAAACTTCTAGCCGGCATAAAACTTAAGGTCCCATCCACAAATAGCAAGCACAACACGCAAGCTAGGCGTACAGTTAAGGGTAGTTGCAGTAATCGAGAACTGCGTTAATTGAGAAAGACCTGTATTCGGAAACATCTCTTTTCTTCGGCGAACATTTCTTTCCGAATAAATGAGTTTTTCGACTTAGCGGCTTCAGGTATGTCTTCTACAGAATTATAGAGGCGAGCATGAGATGTAGAACGCCCTTCGTCTTCATGTTCGCTTCTGGGATCCCTCAAACGCTGATTCTTCGGAGACTATTTAATCAATCAAGTTTGGGGGGAAACCGAAATTCCTCTAGTAAGTTAGTCTATAGGCAAGAGCGGATTGATTCGATTACAATGGACTACAACAGGTCTAAGTGCATCTCCTAAACCAGAGCAACGGAGTTGCCTCTCCAACCAACCCAGACCATATCATTTCGAGAATGGAACCGTCGACAAAATGTCTTGAAGACCAGAATGTTGGGGATGATGACAGCGCTTGATGCCACATAGAGTACAGGCAGACTTACAGGATCCTCCATTTGCCACGGCAATTGGTCCACAAGGCTAGGACAGACATCCCAACCCACTGTGATGCCCGAAGTAGAAAGAGTCCCCAAGCTGCCCCACTTCGTTGCATCACTTGAGTCTACGCGAAACCTATCAGAAATCTGGGTTGCCCAAGACTCAACGTAGACGGAGGTAAGAATGTACTTCGATGACTCACCCAAAACCAATTAGAGTTAGTCGTAAATTTCAAGACAAGACTGAAGTGGCGTGAGAATCGTAAAGGTTTCGGCAGAGAGCAAAGAACACGCGACATCGAATGGGAACGAAAATATCAACTCCGACAGAATTCTCCGCCCACATAGAGATGGGACAGAAAATCAGATAATATCAGATCAACAAAATGCTTCTTTGGCCTTAGTGGGCAAAAAAGAGTTTACGAAGTCACGGCAGTCGCTACTTTACGACCCAATAAACCACTGTCTGGGGCTAATTGAAAAATAAATCTGCTCACGGACAAGTGACAGAGTTGTCAAGTGAACCGCAAAAGGTTTGCGCAAATATCGTTATCAGTCAATATCAGCTCCATCGCACTCACCGCCTGAGAACGGCCCGACAGATTTGTTTGGAGGCATAAATCCACTAATTAATAACTCTTCATCTCGAATACACGCATAACCAGGTCAGAAGGAAGCAATTCCTCAGCGTCTGGGTTCCGTTGACATTCGTTAATTTGCAAAAGCCGACATGTCTATGAATAAAACAGCGAACATTGCCTTCCCCCGGCCACAAATCATATCGTTCTTTAGGAATACCAAATTGGCTACCATCAACCGGGTCACCGCCACTTCTAGCCACAAAGTCGTTTTCTCTTGCCAGAGAAAGCCCCTGCCCCCAAAAAAGCGAAGACGCTGTGCATCATCGTTTAGTGACTTCATAAATATTCAATCGACTGCGGTGACACCAACAAATCTGTGTCGTCATCCCACATTTACGACTCCCAATCCACGTGTCAACACACAGAAGACCGCCTCTCGAAATTACAATATTTTACTAATGGTGGACCTAGAGCCGAGCAGCAGCATCTGATTCATCATTTAGGTTCACCTCTCCTTCCAAGAAGCAACGCAGCGGCAGGTTTCTAGGCCACACACGAGCCGAGTGTCGAGGTGCACAAGCGTGCAGTGGATTTGCATAAACTCCCAGGCCAGGCGTTCACACGTGAAAATCCATCTAGCAAATTGCAGTTTTATTGATTTTCAAACATTTCAAACTCAAAACTCACACCACCCAAGAGGTGGAACTTTCCAAGATGGTCCTTTCTTGCCGCCTGTGATCACAATTCAAGGATAAACACATTGCATGCATCATAAATCACTCCAGGGACCTCCTCCCCCCTTCACTCTTGGGGGAATGGAAGATTTATACATCTTCCGGACCTTTAGGTACATCTCTGGCAATCGCACGGAGGAACTTTTCGGGTTTTCATCTTGCTTTCCGGTCGGTATCGGTCTTCATAAATCTTAAAGCAACCGAAGCGGATACACATGCATCTATGAGCATCTCAGATAACCCAGAGACAGAATCCTTCGCAGCACTCAAGCTGAAGAGTGTAATGAGCAGAAGGAGCACCGCAATTACACACGCAAATCCGGAGTCAACTTGATGATGCACGACTGAGTGTTTCGACTTGTCTGCGGCAGGGGCAGGTTGCCACACCGGATATTAGGCATGAAAGGATGTTGTTGCTTTTAATTATCCTCTTCCATTACTCACTCGATTGCCCTTTTTTCTCTTCCGACTTCCTCCACGAAATTAAACGACAACATCAAAGCAGAAGTGAGAGGCAACACAAACAAGACAAGAAAAAAAAACCCTGAACATGTTTCCCACGACGACTTAGCAACAAGTTGCTTGATGAATCTGATTTTTCTCTGTTTTTCTTTTTGCTTTGCTTGGGAGCCCTTGTCGCCGCATCTGTTTGCTCTGAAAACAGAAATTGTTCGGTTTTTCTCATGCGATTGAGTGATTAATAACTTCCTCGTTAGAATATTGAATCGGGCCGCAGAGAGTGTGAGGATTGCGGCAGGTATGTGCAATGCTATCCACCGATGATACGACATACGGTGAAAGTGATATGCCGGGGCAGAGAGGCACTGATGAGTGCACTTTTTCTGCTGCTTCCAACGAGTGCATGCAGGTTACGAGTGCCTGGGGGAGACGCTCATTTGAGGGCACGACTAATAAACTTTATCTCGTCCAAGTGCGCCGCATGATGACACGGAAACTGAGCTCAGTCTTGGGCGAGAGGGTCAGCACTGGGGGGGTATGCTTTTGTTTTCATGGGAAGTTTCCGGCGGAGAGTACACGCAATTTTTATTTCATCAGGCATTTCGCTTTGTTTGCAAGGAGGAGAGTAGTTTGACGCACTTAAGTGTTTTCTCGAGGAGTTACGGAAGAAGCATCAAATTTATATCGCAACGTTTTACGTGCAAGGAAGTAGAGTTGTTCACTTGTTTTTTTACGACCGTAGGACTGAGCTTGTTGTGATAGATTACGGCTCAGTTGTTGTGTGAGAGTGGAAGGATTGCGTGTCAAGCTACGAGTTGATTGGGTGACAGAGTATGGCAAATGGATGCATTTTGAACAGTATCGTAAGACGAGAACCGTCCATAGAGTCTAAGCATACGAGTGAGGTCCAGCGTAAGGTTTCACACTCTCTTCAAGTTTGAATACATGTGGGTTGTTAAAACACATACTGTGCCAATTTTTATGAACGACATTTTAGAGAACTATTTCTCAGATTGAATCTTTAGTGCTGAGCATGGAAGCCAATGCTGTGAGTCCATAATGGCTGGGGTACCACAAGGGACTATTCTTGGTCCTCTACTTTTTCTGTTTATGAAGATACGGACATTTTGGAAATATGTAGTTTGACGAGTGAACAATAAAATTACAGCGAGTTCTAGATCATGTATACTAACGGGCACTCTGCGAGTGAAAAGTTTTGACTAAGTTGTCGGTCGCCGAAGGCTATTTTATGCTGGTGCCCCACCAGGATGCTGTTTGTGGAATTCAAGCTTGCGCCAAGGTAGAAAAACTATTTCTCAGATTAAATCTTTAGTGGTGAGCAACCAAGCCCATAAAGGCTGGGGTACCACAAGGGACTATTCTTGGTCCTCTACTTTTCCATTTCTATGTATGCCTTCCGTGTTAACAGGAACCACTGAACTATCCTCGCTCGTACAAGCGCATAACCTTCCCGAAATCTATAAATTCTTGAACAGTACTGCACTACGGAAGCCATTTGTTGAAGATTGGTCTGGTCAAATTGGAGAACTCTTTCCAGACATTCTGAATTTTCGATGACGACGTATGCAGGTTTGGAGTCGTTAAAGGCTTGGAGCTCGGTATTCCTCTTCAGAATTTGTATGTATAATTGGACAGCAGCCACACTGGTTCATACAGATGAGTGCAATGCAAACAATGTTCACACTCTTTGTCGTACACGAACTCACGGACGACTTTAAACAGATGCGCCTAGAGTGAAATTGAATTATCCAAGCTCCAGTTGCTGATATTAGGTTGCTTGTTATTAGTGCGTGCCCACAGTTAATTAGTGTCAGGCCCCGATTTGCTCATATATCACCACCCAGTGCCCCCTCTAAGCAATTTCAAACAGATTTCGCCGTGAATTCTCCCAAACTCCATTAAAATGGCTAATGTACCCTCCAAATGGCAGCACTACAATCATTGCAAATGAATTTTCATATCATATCTTACGGGTCATTTGAAACTTATGACACACCCGTGCGGCGACCAAACAACCACCAGCACCGCTGAATTGTTCACAGCTCGCAGCTTCAGTCCTCGCGCACTTCTATTAAAATGCGCCCTGTTAATTGTTAATTGCCACTTTAATTAATGTCCTTTGCAGGCCATTACCACTTGTGTTGGGAATACACTCGCTTGGCACAATGAATTCGCTGAGTGCCTGAGAGAATTGTCATCGTCAGCATCGTTTAGTCAGCACGAGGAGCCTTGCAAATGCCACCCAATCGTGCACTCACTTCGGCTAATTAGCAGAATTGTAAAATGGGACCCTTTCAACCATTTATCTTTCCCTTCGACGCGGCCTTAACGATCGTCGGCGTATGTACATGGGGAGACATGTGGAATGTGGTAAAAATAACGTTTTTTTTTTTTTTTTAAATGGGAATAGTGTGATAGCGCGTGAGTGGTTTACTGCGGTTGATGGCGTTGAGTTCGTCTAGAGGACTCTTGAATCAATTGAGTGAAAGAGTAATTGTCTAGGGATTTGCAGGGATATGTTCATTGTATGTCAGAGGATTGAGGCTTTGATGAGGATCCTTGGGCAGGAGTGTATTCGATCGAGTTAAGATATGTTTGACGACGAGGTGTAATCTAGTAGGTTCTCTTTGTTTTTGTTTTGCCCTTATAAGACGAATGAATAGACCTCTGAAGAGACCAAGTCGTAGATGGGTTAAGACTCGATCTGACATCGTTCGCCCTTTTCCGTTGTCTGTTCAGAGGACACTGCATGACTTTGGCAGAATGACAGTGGGAATTTGCCCCATGCGCAGTTTACATACTTCCGATGTAGTTTAGTTGATTGAGAATAACAGCTGAGGACAAAGCACACCTCCCTGTGGGTAGCCCTGAATTCTTTCTCGAGACACTGTGGTTCAGTTAGACAGGACGTCCCTTAGCCACTCTAGAACAGAGTTGTTTATGCACAATCCCGTGCTTGACTTGTCCCTCGCCTCGAATGTCCCTCCTGGACATATTTTCTAAATCCAAGACACATGCCCGGAATTGGATTGACCTGATTTGTCAGTTGACAGCTGCACTAAAATTCAACATGGCTAAGAAATAAATTGTACAACATCGGCATTAAATGGCAAGGCGTTGATATCAGTTTCCATTCTCAATGCATGCGTGATTTCAGCCAGTGTTGCCACTTTTTCTTAAGGAAAATGTATCATAAAAACTGCAGGCAATAAAAAATCTGCAGTTTTACTGAAAAATCCTTGCAAAATGCATGTTGCAATTTAAAGGACATTTTTCTATATCAAATTTACCAAGCAAGCCGATAAAATGGCACTTCAACTTCACCACGAATTAATTGGCAGCACAGGTTTGAGTTTGTTAAAGCCTCATAATTTCAATGTTTTTACCTCAAATGGAACTGCGTGCGATTTATCCGACAAGGCCTACTGATTTATCGTCACGTATGCACGCAATTGTGCATACGGACATCTCGTGGTACAAACCACAAATTAAATAATTAGCCACATACTCGATTTGAAATGCACTCTCCTATCAGCCGGACACATCATCTGACAGCTAATTAGCACATAAACATCAAATTCTTCAAATTTCAATTTGAAACGCATCAATTCACCGTGCACAGGCAATCACAAATTGCCAATCGGCGAGGTGTCAACAGTGGCAGCAGTGTTCTGGTCCACCTGCCAGAAGCATCACCCGCTATTGCCCCGGTGCCGTAATAAAGTCTGAATAGGATTCGTCGGGGATGTGCTGTGCTGTGCTCCTTGATTTGTATCGACCAGCCACAGGGGACATCGACGTGTGTTTTGTTCTTCTCCATTCAATGGCCGTCCCTAGCACAGAGTTTATGTACACAGCTGCAGCTGCTGATGCTTGTGCAGCTACAACCCCTCCAGCAGGCCCGTCCCACTCAAATTAATTCACAAGCCAAAAGGTGGTCCAGTGAAGACGGATACCACCAGAAAACAGCAAAAAAAGGATATTTTGTATTTAATATCCAGCAGTCGGTTGCTGTAGCCAGCAATTCAACTCGATCCGCTCTCCACTGTGGCACGGCCACGACCATGGAAGCAAACAGGCGAAATTTCATCAGAACTTGAATATGTTTTGCATACACACTCGTCGACCCACCGACGCGGAGTCGCTGCACAGCCCCGCACCGCCGGTTGCCAACCCGCTTTCGATTGCCGGAGAATTTCTAATTAAACCAAGCGTTGTCGGGCCAACGATGATAATGAACGCGTGCAATGAAGGAGAATACATCCACGGAAGGGAAGCCCTTGCTACTTACCGACTGCTGGCTGGCGTGGGGCGGTGGAAGGGCGAGATACATATTAATCCGGTTAAACGATATCTTTCTGTGAGTTTTTGAATTCAGTCGCTTTTTGTCCCCTCGGTTTTTTTTCCTTTTCGGTTTATTTTGAGAGCTGATATTAGAAACATTCACTAGGATAATTATGCGACTTGCTGTTTGTTCCTTTGAAGTAACCATGGTGTCTGCAGGGCGAGGGATAGGTCTGTGCGAGTGGAGGAATGTCGACGCGAATGCAGACAGCAGCAGCACACTGCTTTTGATGTAAATTGGCGAGGAATTAAACTCCTCGGTTCCCGAGTCGCTGGGAAATGGAGCATGAGCATGAGCATGGTCTCGAGATTATCGTGGGAAGGGGTTGCGAACTAATTGGGTATTTCGTGTTCCCCGTTTTGCTTTCGTGTCCCCTGCGGACTTAGAGACAAAGTCAATATGGTGGTGCATGACATGTTTCGTTGTCTGTGCAGTTGCTAGAATTTAATCGCTCTTTGACTGTGATTTGAAATCTTTTGAGGCATTGCTGGAGTCTGAGGGATGACGGAGAGTCGGTGTTCGGTCGGAGCTCGAACCAGGAGTCTGTTGTGTACGCACTCGGCAACAACCACTAAGTATGGTCAATGATGCGGTAGAGGTGGACGAGGGTCAAACCAAGGACCTTTTGAGTCTCAGAATGGAAGTCTAAAAAGTCATTTAGAATTTAGAAGAAATCTGAGCTTCCTAGTCATAGGAGACGGATTTCTGTGAAAATGAAAGTTGGTGCGACCGGGATTGAACCATGGACCTTTTATTAGAATTTGACAAGCATTCCTTCTCTGTAAAGATCTCTGAGTACTGTCGATGACTAAGGGGAGGTGGTTCCGTGGTCCGTAATCGAACCATGCATCTTTAGCCTTTGTGCACAGCATTATATTCGTCCTAGCGATCGCCAAAGCTCTTTTTGTTGTGAAGATTCCATCATCGAACCACTCGCTTTTTTCCTATCCGTCTAAAAAATCTCCATCCACTTCCGCAAGTTTCAGAAAACAGCCTCAATTTAAGACTCAAATCCTCCCCCGACCGCAAGCCACGCTTTAACGATTACGGGCTTCACTTCAAAGACTCGCTTAGACGAAAGACACTTCTCAGATAAGATATAGGCAATAACTCAGGCATTTAAGTCACTTATTTGAAAATTATTCATTTTTTACGCATTTATGCAAATCAATGGCACAGCCAATAACACATGTAAGCTTACCATATTCGATTGAAAAATTCCTGAACTCAGGTCGCCACCAACAACGGATGAATCTGCAAAGAAACCAAAGCAAAACGAAATCGATTAACGTCAGTGGCTTACGTTTGATTTCAACTGCTAACGATGTGCGAATATTAAATGAAGCAATTAATTAATAAAAAATTTGAATTCGAAAGCCAGCCGAACAATGAAATAGGAAAAATTATGGTTTCGGTTATGCTGATGACGGGGAAAAAAACAACCACTCAGTGATCCAATAGTGAATTAAATTGATGTCACTGATTGGCCATAACATGTGAAAATCGCTCTGTTTGTTTAATTAATTGAAATACACTCAAGGGGGGTTGTTGGAGGACAAAAGAGTTCGATTAACACGATGCGGTGAGCCCACATCGCCCGCAGTGTGTGTCGCTTGCAGTTGCGGTGCGGGCACTCACAACGGGGTCTTGGGAATTTTATCAGTTGATCTGTGATTATGGGCAATTGCTTTATGGATTGCCCGGTCCAGTTTCCGAAGAAGTTTGTCACCTTCGTGTGCCACTGAAATTAATTAAACATCTGTCAAAGACCTGTCAACGATAGTTTCAACTGGCATCCGTACCTCCGCCAAACCGTGTGTGTTCATGGCAAGTGAACACACAATTCCTAACAAATTATTAATCTGTACATCCTTAAAAAACCGAATCATTAATTAATGTGTCTCGTGGGAATGTGCGGTGGATTTGCTTTCCACGATTTGAGAATTTTGCTAAGTGACCTTGGGTAATTTAATTATACTACTTAGGCATACTTTGCGAGATTTTTTTTTTCTGTTTTTCTCTGCCTCCTCTCCTCTGTGTGTACAGACACTCTATCTCTATCCCCAGAGATGATGTCAGTTGTTTTGCTTTTGAGTTCAGAGCGTAGCGGAAGCTTGAAAACAGCGAAATAAATTTTTGCGTCGTTTCGTGAAAGTGACAGTGCAATGGGAATGGCTTGGGAAAACTACTATCCAATTGTCCGCACCCAAGCACTGGCGCGTATTTCACAAGCGACATGACAAGCCTTGTCGCGGCTACTTGAAGGTGACAACGAGGCATACGTGTTTCGTAGTTTCACGTTCAACATGGGATCTAATTAAGCACTTCGATAGGAGACTAAAAAGGAGGCGAATTCCGACAAATTTGTCATAATTGCTGCTAACAATGCGGTGTGACAACAAACCCACGGATGTTTGTTTGAGCAGAATTGATCAAATTGGTCACATGCTTGCGAGTGGCTGAGATAGGTGACATTCGGAAAATTACTGAAGTTTTGTCGCGGCCAATGTGTCGTGTGTCAATGGTGTGGTGTTTTTTTTTTCTCTCAAAAATAGGGCCTATTCTGTTTGTGATGTGGTCACAACGCCCTAATGTCTGTGATGTGAAAATTGTGATGCCTACCTTGTGAGGTTTCAACTATTTGGTATTCCGGCAAACCTGACAAGACACACAAGAATAATTACCGTGGTCTGGTGAATTCGGTTTCATCTCAATTTTGCTCTCTTTTTTCACATTGTGCTCCCAATGTGGGGGAAGAAAAGTGTAAAGCAAAATGTTGTTGCCTGCTTGTGGTGTGCTCAAGAGAACATCATGGTCCTTATGATGCTCAAAAGCGGTAAGGTTCTGGCCAGAATACAAAAACCTCACAATTTGTCAATCGCCATGCTCTTCGGTTGTGACTTATGACACATTACAGAAGCGTGCCAGAACAAATTTAAAATGTACGCCCAAATCGTTGCAATCATTGTATTAGCGACTGGAAGTTTTGGTGGCCTGCAAAATTGTTTAATATTAAAAAATAGCACCAGGGTCTAGTTCTTAAAGCCACTGATTACATACACTCCTACTCCATTGTAGTGCCGTGTAAGAATGCTTTTTTACACACAAAAATGTACTCTCCTTTTGCCAGCTGCTGGGTAATGCCAGAAGCCAGAAGATTAGCTTGCATCAATGCCAAATTTTTTGTGGGTGTAGTCAATTTTAAAAAAAACTTGGACTAGAAATTCTATATGAAAAGAACTTCGGTTCATTAGCCCTAATAGGGGTGCTAACTTCTGATTCTTCTGACGGCGTGAAACTGGGAATCAAACAACAACTCTATTCTCACTTAACAATAAACTTTGACAACTGCCTCTTATATAGCAAGGAGTAAGTTGATGAATATAGGTATCTTCTTGCAAATCCCTGCACATTGTAAACTTACTAGAACTTAGCCTCTAAAGAGTGAATGACCCGGCGGAGTGGGGAATGCACATCACGAGTATTTTCAGGGCAGATCCAGGCTCTCAAACGCAACATGTAGCGCCCCATTCTTCAAGTCATCATAGTCTTAAAACTTTACTAACCCGTTTTCTATTGAATCTGCAGACAAAACTACGAATCTTTCTTGAATCATTGAAGATTGGTAGTAATTTGTATATTATTCGAAATTAGCTTGCTCATCTTTGGCGGGAATTTGCGCTCTGGTATTTTTCGAACTAGTTTGGGCGTTTGTGTGAAACAGAACAGATGCCTAAAAATAATTGGGACAGCAGAATTTAGAGAATCTTGGGTAGCCGATTGGAAAATTTAAAGGATGGCAGTCAATCCATGGTTTCACAATGCGTGCCGGTGCGCTTGGGGCCCTTGTGCATTTACACATTGTGTGGACCCATCACACGCCACGTATCAATAGAAGCTAAATCAAGTGCCTTACTCCATGTAGACTCACTTGAAGAAATCATGATAAGTTGTGCTGTCTGCAACTGCATTCTTAACAAATGTGCCTGCCATGAACTCATATATGTTTGGTAATTCAAAACGAGAGAAGAACGAGAATCAAAAAATAGGAAAGTGTCGATGATGACGAAAGACTTTCCGATCTCGACGTCGAATGAGCAAATATTCCAGTCCGAGAAAAGAGCTGTGAATTGTCTCGGTTTCCTCAAACGATGCAATCAATTTCAGTTTATAAGCAAGGACTGTGTCATCCTCCGGTGCCCCAAACACCACCTTGTTCCTCCTGGATAGCATCCAAAAGCAACTAAGCTTACAACACGCAGCAATATCACAACACCCATCAACTCTCATGAACACTGATTGTTTTGTGAGCTCGGCAATTGCGTTCCTCTCTGTCTGCTAATTCACTCGCAATCTTCAGTTAATGCTTAAGCCTTCTTTCACGGTTAAGTTCAGTGAGTCAATGGGGCAATGTGCCTTCTTTTCCTTTCCCAAGCAAATTTGCTAAGATTTCTCGCAATTAACTTTGGAACAAGATCACAATGGTCTCCACAATCTGAGCAGCCATTCGCGCTTTTTTTTCTTTCGTGTGCAAGATATGCCATGTCGCTTCACTTCGACATTGGCTGCTAGAGAGTCAACATCAAGAAGCGTGCGACCACCCACCAAGTAGATCTCACTGAAAATATGTAGAGTCAAAAGATTACATACACTTGTACTTTGTCTCTTATCATTTACCACTTTATTCAAACAAAATCATGCACACATAGGAAAACGTCAAATCTCATGTCCAACAGAGCAGAGCTCATGCCATGTCGAAAAATCGAGATTCTCCGACACGATGTAGGTTTGGACATGGATTTTTGTGCCTACACTAGGTTTTTACAAACCGTGCCCGGTTCTACGAGTTGAATCGTGAGTCAACTGGAGCAACAGAAAATGTGACCATGAAACTAAAATGATTAGAAACAAACAAACTCCAGTCCGACTCCGAAGCTATCGACTAATTTATCAAGACAGAACTCTTCACTCCCCGCCGACAAACAGCTAGATGACGACAAACACTTTAATCAAATCTCAATACTATACACAGCCCATTCCGCAGCACTTAAAGCACAAACCACAGCCAAGATAAAGACTGGAGGTTTGCCCCATTAGGTCATTTCAATCTGCTACTGAGTGCCAGCATCCATCAGTCGGTCACTTCAAATGCGACATTGCTTATCCTCTCCCTCTCTCTCAACAAGTGTCTCCGAATACCGAACACAGAACACCCGCGAATAATTCCAAGAATCCGCCACTTATTCCGAGAAAATGCGTCCTCAAGGCTCATTATTGAAGAAGAACTAGTTTATTCTTGCCCCCCGACGACGCAGAGCATTTCTTTTCATCGCCATATCGCGTGCAATTATCATAAACTGTTTTGACTGGGGATGTGGAGCTCGCTCACAAAAGAAAAGAAGGAAGACAAAATATCCAAAAATTCAACATAAAATATCTAAGCCTCTCGCAAACACCCGAATGGGCGTCCTTATTCAAATTTTATATCCTCTCCAGTTTGCGGCTTCTCGGAATTGTATTGTACGCCGAGAATGGAATTTTCATTCCGTTTTGCATCCGTTTTCTACCACCGCCACCACCACCGTGGAAGAGGTTGGTCGGAGATGCGAAATTCCGTCTTTCTTAAAGTTCAAATTAAGGCCAATAAATCAGAAACGTTGGAGGCGCGTTAGGCCCTACAACATGCAGGCCGGCCCAGCGGCCGCAAATGGAATTTCAATTCATTAACTTTGAACCTTTTCTTTTAGCAACGCATTCCCAATGGACCGCCTGGAGTTAATTGAACCTGAGACGATGTGCAGCCCGTCAGTTCGAGTTCGCTTCGCCCGACCGAGTGGCGGAATATTTACGACTTAATTCCTCCTCGGGGTTCAAGGTTAACAATTTTACGTGCGGGGAGCGAGCGCGAATTCACATGCACCGCTCGTACTGCATGTGTGTTCCATATCTGACGAACAAAAGACGCTTTTATGCTCTTTCAATGTGTTTGCTCACTTTACTTTTGGTTAATTAGATACAAACACGTTTCGGGCCTCTAGCGCACTTGAAATCGCTTTCAATAGCTCCGACTGTTTCGTTAGCACAATGACTGACAGTTCCTCAAAGTTTGGCTCATCAGAGAGAAAAAAAACAACAACAGCGACGATTGACAGGCGACACTGACAAAGGCCCGAGATGATATCATACGACCGAGCGATTGAATGGGATCAGCACTCGGTTGAATGGAGAGATAAATGATTTGGGGATAAATGATTTTGTCATGCAAAGTTTTCGGATTGTGTCTTTTGTCACTTCGGTTCTTTATTTGTTTTCGCACTCAGTTTTGTTTCGTTGTTACGTCTTTGCTTGGTGTGAGAGATTGAGATTGGAAAACAGGGAGTAAGTTGAGGCCAAGCCTGGGAAAAGGGCTAATGAACTTGCCCGTACAATTTATTGCGTCTTGAGAAAAGTACGAGTAGTTGTGAGAGTGCGAACGCTGAACTAGGAGCTGTCATTACTTGGAAGTACCTTGAATGATGCTAATGACATTAATTCCATTTTTTCCCAGATTCGACAGCAAGAAAAGGCGAATTTTTTCAAAACTGATTTAAGTTAGGTATGCTCAAAATAATTTGATATCCAAACCAAGAGTATTCAGTTCCAAAATTTGCATATCCAAAGCTTCATAAATGTAAAAGTGTGACAGGTAGACTGACGGACGGATTCCCTCGTCGGTGACAAAACTTTTTAGACCCCAAATGTTAAAGGCCGACTATAATGACCATAATGTGTAATAATTAAAAACAAAATTATAAGTACAGTAAAACTTCTCTTTACGGACACCCCTCTATAAAGGACACCTCTCTTTACGGACAATTCGTAGTGGTCCCAGTGTGCCGATATTCGTGTATTCCAACTCCTTCAGAACGGACATGCCTACATAATGGATCATGGTGGTCCCGCTGCTGTCCGCTTTAGAGAAGTTTAAGTCAATGCTAAAGACTAAGAGAGCGATTCCAATCGCTTGCTGAAAGAAAGTGTACAAAGCGGCCATTATAATCACGGTGTATCGTTTGTGTTTAATAGCTCGGTTCCTTAAGTTGACATGACTACGTACGTACGTTTATTATTAGCTTATAAAAAGCTTTTTAACATCACCTTGGCAGTGGTTCGAAAGTCACAAAAATGTTCATTCACTTAATGGAGCAGCAAATTATTGAAAAGGTTTGCTGGGCCGAAAGCGTGAAGTTGCCGTGTAGAATATTTTGAGCAGATATGATGTTCAATGTATACATTCGTTGGAATTAATTTATTGTGTGTCTGGCTGCCTTATTTGGTCGGCTCCCGCCACGAAAAACTTTAACAATTCACAGCTGCACCAATTTTTATGCATTGACAATGGTCAGATAGTATAAATGTCAAGCCAAAGAAGTGTTCAAGTGTCGTCCAGACTCGTAACAACAAACGTGCGCAACACAAGTGCTGCTGTACAAATTAGGCTCAGATCAATCTCGGTCTATGGAGTCATCCAGATTATTATTATTTCGCATGGAGACTTTTGGACGTTTCATTTATTTCCCCTGTTCGTGTTGTGCTATACCACTGTCATGAGAAGTAGGGTCCAACAGTATGCAGTAGACTTATTTATTATTTATTATATATTATATAGTACAACTCACAGAAAGAGCTAACTCGAATATAAAGTCCGGCATGTCTAGAATTGTAACTTAGGTGTTTTTCTGTTTCCCCATCCTGCACGTCTTCAAATACGGCCAACATTTACACTTAAAATCGTGTGTTTACTTCGATTTCCTTCTAGCTGGCAAAAGCGAGTGATGCTAGCTGAGATAAATCTTAAGGGGCGTTGGAATTGAGTTGGACAAAGTACAGTGCTGTTGAAAAGTTTCGTGTCGTGTCATTTTATTTTTTACTAAAATTGTTATTTGAGGTTAAACTCGAGGCGTTAGTGTAGTCACTGTGTGCGAGGATCACAATTCAAGCACTCACTTAAGCATCTACTCTGTGGTTAGTTTGCTGAGGGGACTTTTTTCCCTCGTCTTTGCTCATAGGAAGAAATCAAGAGTTGTCATGTCAAGGGTTCTTAGCATCTCCATCCCCACCTTTTGGCACTTTTTGGTTTTTGTTCAATTCAGGCATAATAAAGGAAATAAATGCATTCATTTCTGACATTATTTTCTGTTGTACGGAGGCCTAAGAGTCACACAGTCTCTACTGTATTTCTCAGTCTATTCGAATTTTCTGAATTATTCATTACACGATGAGTGGTCGTCATGCTCGGCACATTATCGACTCCAAAACGGCACGTGGTCTTCATCATTCATTTGACTCATTTACACCATGAGTATTATTCAAATAAAATGCGTTATACATCGTTCAACGTGGTGTTTGCGACGTTACCGGTTTTATAATTATGGGGCATTCTATCCGAGTGATAAATGTAATTCAAACCGAAATGCTGGTCAAACTATATTGACTGGGGACAGAAAGAGATGGGAAAACGAAGTAGATGTTGGCCATATGTGAAGATGTGCGGGATGGGGAAGCACAAAAACACCTAAGTTACAATTCTACCCACGATGGACTGTTTGTAAATGTTTAACAAAAGAAATGACAATAATTGGTTGAAGTGAATTGACGGGGTGATTCGGAAGTGTTTCTTGAATTCTTTAAAAATGTAGATCGCTCCCAGCTGGGACGAAGCACCCGGTTGCAATACAAAATTTTGTCATAATTAGATGCAAATCTCAAGCTTTGGCAAGAATTCCACGGGTGGCTCTATGCTGCGGTGGCATTTATTTCCCACTCTCGCCGCTATTTACCAGCCACCACGACGCTACCACAAGGCAGCCAATTGGGCGGTCAGACGGGCACCTGACCCCGTGGCACCGATCGGGCTTAGTCACCAACTTGAAGAAAAGGGATATGGGCTATATACCTCTAGATCCAGAGAGGATAGATGTTGGATAGATGTTGGCCATATGTGAAGATGTGCGGGATGGGGAAGCACAAAAACACCTAAGTTACAATTCTACCCACGATGGACTGTTTGTAAATGTTTAACAAAAGAAATGACAATAATTGGTTGAAGTGAATTGACGGGGTGATTCGGAAGTGTTTCTTGAATTCTTTAAAAATGTAGATCGCTCCCAGCTGGGACGAAGCACCCGGTTGCAATACAAAATTTTGTCATAATTAGATGCAAATCTCAAGCTTTGGCAAGAATTCCACGGGTGGCTCTATGCTGCGGTGGCATTTATTTCCCACTCTCGCCGCTATTTACCAGCCACCACGACGCTACCACAAGGCAGCCAATTGGGCGGTCAGACGGGCACCTGACCCCGTGGCACCGATCGGGCTTAGTCACCAACTTGAAGAAAAGGGATATGGGCTATATACCTCTAGATCCAGAGAGGTCGCCGCTGAGAAATCTTATCCACATCATAAAAATTCCAATGGAATAGTTGTTAAAGGAAACCGTCGACGTTGAGAGCACCCAAGCCAAATATTCTGAACTATTTTTTGTTTGTTCAAAGTCCAGTGTCAAGACTGTCAAAATCACATATCACACATAACATTGGTTTGTTTGCTTGGTTTGACTTACTTGTAGTGTGACGCGTTGTTCCGAAATAAATATTGAACGAAAATTCTGTCAAATATGCAGGAGATCGAGTGTTGGGCGTCAGAGTCACTTTAAAAAGTGTGCAGAATGTAACTTTTCTCTTGAAGTACGAAATGGATAAAATCACATGAATTACAATCGAATTGGCCGAAGCCGTATGCCTTCACAAGTTGGAACGAATCATGGCAATCCTTTAAAAAGTACACGAAAAAATGAGAAAATTTTCCCAACAGAAGATTCACTTTGAATTTGTTTGTCTTTCTAATCACCGATGGAACAGCAACAATAAAGATGCACAATAACACAACTCGTTTACTTGCTACGCTCCAGAGCATACTGCACTTCGAGAATAAAATATAGCTTTGAAAGAGTAACAGCCCCAAAAGATAACGAATAATCTTGAATCTAGGTGAGTCAAAATTTAATGACGCACAGGAATTCACTGATAATCTCTGGATAATTTTTTGTTTAAAAATCGTCACTTAGCACAAATTTTATGATTGCCTGGAATTCTTGATGTGAGTCACGAGATAAGAAGCATTCCCCTGCAGACAACAAAAGTGAATGGCCATGAGGTGTTGAGGCGGAAGCGGTGGCAATACGTCTGACGTCCAGAAGGAACACAAAGGCCAATGACATCGTGGAAAAGTGTTTGATTTTGTGGAGTTGAGGAACAAGCTGTGTTTCGAGCAACGTTACGGAAGAAATTAAACTTGATTGATTGCACTCAGAAAGTAGTTGAGCCTTAGAACATTTTTACTATGCGACCAAGTCATCTTCTAGTTGAATGCTTTCATCAACATCGCTCCCAACGACCATTAACACATTAAGGCTATGATCGGTTGGTTGAAATACAGAATAATTAGAGAATTCCACTTAGAAAATCACCACGACCAGCGTTACCAGATTTAGCAGTTTCCTGCAATTTCAGCAGGATTTGATCAGAAAAACAAAATGCAGCAGATTTTGTAGCATTTTTCAAAATTTCAGCAGTTTTCAACAAAAAAATGTATAAAAGATTTTCAAAATAGCTAATTTAGTCACTCTGCACCATTTCTTTTCCATTTGAATTGTCATAGCTAAAATTCAAAACGTTAATCCAAACTGTGTAGTTATTACATGTGTCTCTTGGTTGGTCTAGCCGTCAGTCATGCCAAGGTCCATTGAGCAGTTCGTGGGGTTTTAACAACACTGAGACTTAGGCAGTTGAAACGTTTTGAGCAAATGTTGCAAAATGTATGTTAATTCTACCTGTTTGTGAAGGAATATTTTCACTGGTAAGTTAAGTAAAGCTCTTTCAGAAAGTAACTTGAACGTTATTCCAACAAACAAATGTTATCTCTAACGAATGTTCTTTATAAAATTCCGAATAATCTCATTTATTGTCTGTGTTCTTGTACTAAATTTAGATCAATCATCTGCGATGACAATAAATATTTATCACTTATAAAAAATGTGTATACAGTGTACTCTCCCCTAACGGACACCTCTCATGGCCGGACAAATTTGAAGGAAAACCGGAGTGACTTACACGATTTTTAAAGTAAATAATCTAAATAACCAAGCGAACTCTCTTATGACCGGACGCTGAAAATCATTATTTTTTCGTAATTTAGTCGAAAAGCATCCTTGTAAGAAAAGTAAGCATTTTTTAAGATTGAAGGAAAAAGTGGACGAATTAGGAACATATGTCTATTGTGTCCCTTATTTCGAGGTTGTCAATATCGTATTTTTTTCTCATAGCCGGAGACCTCACGTAAGCTGACAAATTTCTTGGTACCGTCCGCTTATGAGAGAGTTCATATTGTGTATGAATTCACGGAAATAAAAAAATGCATTTCTCAATTAGAAATATCTCGCAGTTTTTTATAGAATTTATCATGTTTTTGTCTAGCAGGTTAAGCAGTTTTTCGTCCTAGCCTTAGCAGGTTTGAAGAAAATAATCTGGTAACCGTGAACACGACTGAATTAACAAACGATCGATTTTTGACATCTTTCGGCCTGAAGGAGTTTCTCGCAAATTTACAACGTAGAACGAATGTGTCTTTTTGATACCCCGGGCACCCTTCTGGTTTTCCTTCCGAGTGAAGACTAGTCACGGCTGGCTGTCACAGGTTCGCTCACTCGTGAAGAAGACTTAGTATGACTTAGTATGACCGCTTTGGTTTCGACTCACGGCCAGACCAGCAGATGTAGGTAAGTGTGGCGAAAAGTACAAGATGTAGCTGACGTCGCTGGAGGTTATCCCGTTCATTAACTCCCTTTTTCTGTATTTTCGTCGATCTGCTTAGTTCTTGTGTGTTCGACATTGGGTATCGGAAGCATGTAATAATTCGAACGTTTGGAGTCCTTTCTCTGTGCATTCTTTTCGTTATGATCAGCGTTTTAAATTGTATCGGGCTCGAAGGACCAACAGTCAGTAACTGAGTGTAATGTGAAGTAAAAGCAGCATCAAACAAACCAACCAAAGCAAAAGAAATATTGTTTAAACTTTATTTTCAGAGAAGATCCAGGATTACCCGACCAAGCGTCAGATACAAGCGTCAAATCACCGATCGATCGGTCTTCGATGAGAATGACAAAACCGTCTTCATCGGGTCAGTTACTTTGTTTGCTCGACATTGGATAAGGAGAGGACCATCTACGCTCGTCATGTAGATCATTGCGCAGCTGACGGACGTCATTGAGTGCAGCCGAATGTGCGCTGCCCAATCGAGGAATACTTATATGAGATCGATGAAGACAACTCTCCTCTCCGACTGCCAAATATTACTTGAAAAATACCATCCACCAAAATGGCGCCCAAACGAAAACAACATGGAACATAATAACCACCCATTAGTTGTCAGTTCTGGTCAGAAGACCTTCCTTACATTGGAAATGTGACGCAGATCATGACTTCCTTTGGCTGGAGGCGTTGAAGGGGCTTGGAGATTAACTCAACTTGGCAACGACCGTGTTGGAGAGCGGGCGGTAAAATGTCAAATGTGTGCCTCACTCGTAGCTATAATTCCGAATGCTTCTGACGAAAGAGGCTTATCAAACAGCATCCATGATCAAACTGCAGTCACGACCCACTTGAAAAAATACATTAAAAATATTTTCAATGCTTTACAGAAAGTACCCCAATCCAGATTTTCATACGAAAGAAACGTAAATCGAAGTGGGATTCTCGAAATATTCTGCAGCCAATACTTGCTCCAAAAAATTCATGTTAAAGGGGATTGCACACGGATGCAATACCAGAGGATTACCAAACAAAAGTTGTGATTTTTTTCCGAATTCACTCTTGTCGGTTTGTTCAGTTCTGCAAACCAACATTTTCGGAAATTATGAATAATTCCAGCACTCTCAGATACCTCGTCATTGATGCATATCCAATCAATACCCAACTACATGGAACCCTAATGCAGAATTCCAGGTAACATATGTCAATTTATCTAACAAGTGCGTGCTTTCTAGTGAATCCATGCCCAGATGGATGATGGTGATCCGGCGAAAGAATTTATTTCAGGGACTTCCGGGAATCAGATTCACCAAATCTATTGCAGTGCAAATATTTGCTCGGATGAAAATTGAAAGAAAACTCACAAGCACATATTTGCTGGATGTGTCTGCCTCTGCTGCCGTGCTGTGTGTGCAGTCCCAGTTGGAGTATCAAATTCCATTATCATCTCACATTCGCATGTGAACATCGGTCATCGTATGCCAGCTTAGCTTCCCATCCTCGACGACAGATACAATGGCCTTTTATGAATGAAACTGATTGTTGGTTAAGTACAAGCCTCTAACTGTCCCCCTTCAGCATGCCTGCGTCTGCTTGTAGTTACACTTGCTGGCCACAAACAATGGTTGCAATGAATACTGGCACAGACATGTGGTGGCAATACCCTCAATCTACCTGAGAGACGAGATATGAGATACACCTTAATCTCATACATTCAAGTAGTTGAGTGAAGCACGCAATTTTGAGAGACGACCACGGGTCAGATGTCGGTGGCGGTAGGAGACTGTTAGAGGAGCGAACAACGTTCCATTGTCTGCAATCTTCTGTCGATTTGGTGAGTCTTTCAGGTTTTGTTTGAGGTTCTAGGTGCGGTCGTGGAATGCTCCCGGTGTTGTCTTCCAATTTCGTCTAAAGCAAACATTCCGCACCCCTGGAGATGTGGCCGTTACTTACGTGGGTAAACATAAACGTCTTTCTGACCTTTGGGGAGGTGGATTGGATTATGTTTTGGTGCGGCGTAAAGGGCACTGAGAGAGGTTACTCTTGAATCAAGGTCGACGGTGACCCGTGTCACGGTTTAAAGAATGCCAAATGGGTTCCGAAAGCAGACTGATGTTTGGATCCAGGACGGCGACCAAGTGAAACATGTTGCTTCTGATTTGAATCACTCCAAGACCTTAAATACGCCCGAAGCTGTTTTAATCAAGAAAATTTCCAATTAATCGCTAAATACAAACAAACTCAAGGCCAGCTGGCCAGCGTCGAGCGTCTTAAGTGAATTAAAATTCAATGTACCCTTCGAGATGGCTGAAAACGTTTCAATCCCGTCGACTTCAACAATGCCAATCGGAGCAGAACAAATTTTGCGGCAAAAATAATAGATATCAGCGCTTGGAGTGAGTCTAAGCTGTCAGCCGTTTCAATTTCGCCTCGCCTCGATGGGCTCCTCATATTTCACGCTTGTTTCTTTGACTTTTCAATCTGATTGAAGGCTTTTTAACAAAAAATAAGCAGAAAAGGTGAAATGGGAAATGGCAAAAAGAAAAACCGGTGTAATCGATGGCTCATGTCAAAAACAGAGACAGGTGAGACTGCCTGTAATTTCCCACTCTCTGCTACTGAGAGACATTTTCATTCGTCCACCAATCATCTGCCCCCGGGCCTGCCCACCACCGTGCACACTTTGCGCACATCTCATCAACCTCACGCCACAAACTCCTCCGGGGAACATGAGCACTTGGTGGAAGAGACTCGCATGAAATTGTATCTTTCCTTGGGTTTTGCTTGGCGAATTTCTTAATTAAAGCGGATTGTGGAACACATCCCTACAGCCGCAGCCACAAGATTTGCGGAGGGAGAGGCCGCTTCCAAAGAGGAAATCGACTATTAAATTTCCCCCCACCGAGAGTGGATCTGAATAAGTAAAGCGACACGTAGTCGAACAGCGTACAGCATAAAGCAGCGCCTGCATCTGCTCTCAGACGCGCGAGGATGCGAGAAGCGTGAATTTCAAAGTAAAATCCTCCAGACACGATATTTCTTAAGATTTCTTGTTCCCTTCCCTTTTTTGTTTTTGCTTCTTCGAGTTTTTAATTTATGCTGGTTAATGAATATCCCTTTGACTCTTCGGCGGGTGCATGTGGCGGATAAGGGCAACGCTCGATATTAGAAATTATCTCCGTTACTTGGTTGAACTGGGGTGTGTGTGTTGTGGATATCAAATGAAATATGTCATCAAATGCGAGGCGACGCAGACGGTTGTCACGATGATGTCATGCATTCGCCTTCATCAAAATATGTTCTGCACATCACACAAGACAGCACAACAGTGCTAGAGTGCTTCTCAAGGATTTTCACCTTCGTTTTGTTTAGCTTTGTGCTGCACTCAGAGTTTGTATTGCAAATGAGATTGTCACAACTGGGGTGAGGGAACGTCTGCGACTTTGAGTCGGTCTTAATGAAAGGGGAATCGTTTCAGAGGGCGACATGGTTTTTGACACATGTTGCACATGAAGACTGATGACACTTCAAAATGCATTACTCAGAGATGTGTATGTGAAGGTGCACTGGTGTCTGAATTGGGACTTGTAACATTTTCAAAATAAATTGAGGTTAGAGACGTAACTAGATATGACCTCTACGGATGCGAATGTGGTTTGTAACAAGTTTTAGGTCATGTGGCAAACGAGAGGTGTTGGCGTTGAATATGCTGAGAAGATTAAAAGATGAGGTTAATACAGCCCCCTCTTGTGAAATGGGAACAAGATTGGCACGCACATGAGTAATCTCACACGTCAAAAGCACCTCATTTAAATAAAACTGTCCATCGAACATTTTCGGGAAGCTCGCAATCTACGGCGTTCTGGAAACGTCCACGATTTATACATCGCCATGAATAGTTGTGACATGGAATCCACTTTCTCACGATGGCAGGATGCGCGGCGGTCTAGTAGTACGTGGCGCAGAACCGTTGAGAAGGAAGCACGGCATATGGAAAATGTTGGGGAGAGCTGAGGCACATTTTCAGAAACTGCTCCCGATGGCGCGCAAACATTGTAGAGGTCCTAGGGCCCACTAGGGGTTACAGGACATACGCAGACTAAAAGTATAGTTTTGACAATCTTGTGTATCTTGCGCCAATCTTGTGTAACGTGACGATGCAGAACACTCAATGAGACCTTCAAGGCTCTTCAATTTGATTCAAGACGAAGAGCGACGTGCTTTCATGTGACTCCTTCAAGATCCAAAGGGTATTCTTCAGATACAGGCAGTCGTTGTCACTGACTTTGAAATAGAAGCGATTTAAGTGAGAACAAAATGGAGTTTACTCTGCTTTTGAGAAGGAACCTATGGCATTGACGACTTCAATAAAGTGCCAGAATAGGCAGCTATAACTTTGATTGAGGGACATCGTTTATCTCAGCGATACCAACATCAAGTGCACTAAGCTTGCTAACCTTTAAACTCAAAATCAATTCAGCACTAGTGGCCTTTCCCTCAGTCCTACGCACCGAAACACGAATGGTATCGACGAGGAGGATGATTAAGCCCGTGGGCTTCAAAAAAATTGAGATCTATATAATGTGAGAAATACGTTAGCGATTGTGGATTCAATTTTACGGATTGACTTGCTGTATAATGGCCCACCTGAGGCTGAAATAGACTAGTTTAAACGGTGAGTGGCCTTTAGTTGAGCGCCACACTTGAACATTTTATTTTAAATTGATTTTTAAAAATTTGTGTATGCACTTTGGCTGGATTACGACGATTTGCAAAGAGAAAAATTCAAAAAATAATTACTAAACATTTTTAAGATATTAACTGCTGATAGACGCAACGTCGCATAGTCGTAATCATACTTCTTCGCGTCTCTAAATATGGTCGCTTTTATACTAGCCACCTTAGGCTGAGGCTATACAGAATATCTGTTGGAGGAATGAATTGAACTTGTGAAGAAATATCACAAGTCACTGTGCGTAATTGGATGGATTGAATTGAATAAACGTATGCATCTGTACTTGGTACTACAGTGGTAAACATTCGTTTAGGAGCACTACATTTTTGGGGGATAAAATTGAATATCGCCGTGGAAAGGGAAAATGTTGCTCGTCATATAAATGCGGTTAAAATCTACTGCGTTTATTTTACAAACTATAATTTTAACACTTACAAAATCAAAAAATAGCCAAATATTCGCTTATGCGCACACACTTTCGCAAAAAATGGTCAAAATAAGCATGCAATATTTAGTGTGATTAGCCTCGTATGACATCAAATATTATATTTGGAATTGAAATTGATAAATTTTTAAAAGCATTGGCAACAAAAAATCTTGAATCCTCTGTCGGAGCTCCTCAACTGAACCAAATTGTTTCCCAGTAACATAAGGAAGAAGGGCGAGTTTCGTGTTGCCTTTGTGTTTTCTTGTTTCTTCAAAAATACCACTCATCTGATTATTTGTGGGTACATGTATGCTTGCACTGTAGCTATGTTTTATTGAGAAAATAAACTCTTGTGGGTGATGTTCATCCAAAAACGACACGAGAACATCATCGAGCAGTTACTTGACCATCCTTGATTTCATTTTTATGCAAACAAAGCAAAACTAAAAGCAAATGCTCATCATACCATAAATCTACCAAAACCAAAATTCCACTTTGACCGGGGCACAATTTTGTTTTTTAAACATTATGTCAGTTGGCCCTGTAGCAATTTGGACGATATAGATTAAAAATAACGTGTTGCCGCTCAGTGCACTTTTTAGCAAAATGCAATTTTGCGTCTTTGGGTGCAGCGGTGGGCCTTGGTTTTCCCAGCATTTTCTTCGTTTCGACCGATTTTGATTAACGAAGAATGATGGCAATTTGTTTTTTACTAATTTCTAAATCTAATTTTTCTTTAATTTGCCTACAATTTAGCCAATTTTTTGTTGCTTCCCCAAATATTTCATCTTTTTGGCGGAACTTGAGCTTGTTTCCTTTCTTTTAGAAAACTGAAAACCGATATTTTTATTTCCTTTGTTGTCGATTAAAAGGTGAATGTGCTTCTGAGACTTAAAAAAGGTTAATCTGATTAATTTCTTTGACCTTTAAACGCAACCCTCATTCCCATACCTGTTTGAAAAAAAAAAAAAATGTTTTCCTTGGAATTCACCAAAGGCCGTTTGCTGATACTCCACTAAGCGATTTAGGTTTCACTTAACAAGGTAAGAGGACTTAACTTCAACTAAGTGGAAGACGTAGTGGATCATAAGACTTTAAGTTGTAATTTAATACTGACAGTGACATAAAATCTTGGAGACATTTGTGAATATGAAAGGAATACTGACCTTCTATGGAGTACGAATTATTTGAAGATAACTTGAAAGTGACAGAAATGGCAAATGCCAAGAAATACTTCTTTCGAATACTCTCGTTTCCATCATTGATTGGCGCCATCTATGGATCCCACAATAAAGTTGATAGCATTTAAAAGAAAATCGTATCATAGCTAAGTCTGACTAAAATGTTTACTAGCAAATGAAAATGAGCTAATTTGAACATAAGGTTTAAGTGCAACTTGGCCATGAAGTAGATTTTAGTGATGTATCAGCAAACGGCCCTAAGATCAGTTCAAGAGTATCATGTCTTACCATTAAGTAGTACTACCTATCCATTCGAGAAACCTAATGCCCAAAAGCGAAATGCCGCAAAGCGTCAAGAGCAGACGGATGATATTTTTTTGTCGAGTAAAGAAATATCGGTGACCAGTGCCCACATGTATTAGTAAAGGGGGATATTCGTACATTTACTTCTCAAGAAATGGCAAAATTCTGAAAGATTACCCAGTGCGTTTAGACGAATGTTTACCACCGTAGCTTCTGCGGGAACCTCCCTCGTTTTGTGCGAACTATTGATATTTCATGAATGGAGAAGATCCTTAAGCTTATGTTGACTCTGGCAAAAAGCTTTTCTTGACGGTAGCACTCTCAGAGCCCTTGTCCAGTGACTGAAGACAGGTGATTCAATTAATATCCCATAAATGTTGGAAATGTCTTGGACTAATAAAAGCACACCGGGGTGACGAATTGACACTTTATTTAAAATTGGTTTTGTAGAAGAATAAAAACGGACTGTGAATAAAGATGATTGCATAAAACAGCTTTCTGATCTATTGAGTCAGTAAGTGTACACTCGTCGCACTGAAGTCTCGATTAGATTATGCGCCAACGCAACGCATAGAAATTAGCCCGACTTTTTACCAGACACGTCTTTTAGGCTTTTATCCTTAATTTGTACACGGTGCCATCTATGACAATGTTTTCTCTCTTTGACTTTAGGGATCAGCTAGCCGGTCTGACATGAAATCGAAGTCAAGGAGAAGCATCACTAGTAGGAAGAAGAGAAGAGGTCCCAAAATTTCCAAAAACATTTTGATGCAAAGGCTATCTCTGCAACTGTGAGGACGAAGAAAGAAACAGAAACCATTTTTATAACAGAAATATTTCTGACTTTAAGAAGTATTAGTTGGAAGAAGGAAACACATTCCATAGACAAATCCAAAGCAAATAAAGAAGTCATTCAGATTTTTTTGTTTTCCCAAAGGTGAGGTTGGATGGATTTATTCCCCCTTCGATTCAAACCGGTACAATATTCAAAGAACAAACGAAAATTACTGAAATCTTGTAAGACTCACTCGTAAGTTTATACACTCTCTTCCGCATCTTTGATTTGAACCCAAAACGTATCAAACTGAACACGGAATCACAGAAATATTGCAAATTCAATAGAACAGAAAATATATGGAAAATGTCAAAACAAATCCAAATCGAACACTCTATCACAACTGAGACAAAACAAAATATACTGATCACTTCCTGTCGGACTTCGCTCCACGACTTGACATCACGACAGTCTTGTACTAAATACATCAATAATCTATGCGATCTCTTTGGGTCAAGCCATGGTTTTGTTTGCCTTCTTAAGGTTCCCTTTCCTTCTTTATCGGCATCGGCACAATCATTCGAGAGCAATTAAGAAAAAGTTGCTAATTCTCTATCGATATCGATAACCATTAACATTTTGCACTTTCGGCCAAGAACAAAAAGAAGCAGCTTTTTATTGATTCACTTTGAAATTATATTCGCATTTTTTGCGAGAAAGTGAATACTTCGATTATTGCGATGATGATAACTTGACAAATCTGTTAATTGAAATTGATATGATTAGCAATAGTGGTTGTGGAGATGAGTTCAGAAATGACGACTTTTGTCTTCAAATTGGATTTGGGTTTTTTGCAATGAAAATGCAAATAGAGACATGAGAGATGTTTGGAGTGTCTTTGAAGACACCGGCGATCGCTAATGCAGACAAGCGATGGCAGCATGAGGGAACCTTATGGAATATCATGAAATTGCTAACATCGTCTTGAAAACCAAACACGGAAGGACGTTGGGAGGCTTTAGACAACTTGCACAATCGATCGAATCTGTAGAAATGATAATTTGCGACTATAATGACCTCTTTATTCAGTTTCGTTAAGTTTCGTTTAGTTTTTCTGACTTCAATAGGAGCGAAATAAATCGCGTTCTACGTAATTTAGTAACAGTACAACTTTGCGAAACAGCCCAGACGCAATTATGGGCACTTTGAAATTTGACGAAGCTTCTCGCTACTCATCGTTCGAATCAAGTTTTAGGCTACTTATGTCAATAATGGTAGCGGTTGACGAAAGAAGTAATATTTAACAGTTTTAATGGTGGCTAGTCATACTTAGGCCATATGTGAGACCATTGTTATAGCAAGCGGTCGGAAACCTAGATTCCTATGAACAATGCAAAATTACTTTGAAAGTAATAAGTACAGCTGAGTTGTTCTTGATCCCCTGTGGTGCCAGATGACAGCTGGCTAACCTCCGCTGAGATAACAGTCACAACCACTCAGTCTTCTAGATTTCGGAAAGTGTCGAATAAAAAAAGCCATCGAAATTATGACAGCAAGCCTTGTTACCTAAAATTCGACGCTCCAATAAACGGTCGCCTCCTACCAACAAGCCACTCACTCCATCGCCAGAGAAACTTAACAATCGATAAGCAGGAAAACCACTGAACAAGTTAATTATTGAAAGTAAATGCCATCATAAAACGTTTTCCATTCACCCGAAAACTGCAGCACTTGAGTACAGATTCTCAAACCAGCGACAACGGTAGCAAGCGTCTGATATAACCACCTGCTCCGTGTCCAACCAATCGGCTATGCACATTCCCACATTCCAGGGAACTAGTTCGCGTTACCATTCCCAGTTCGGTTCGTGTTTATCTCTCAGCCGTTCAGCAGGAATTTCCTTAAACATATTTTACCTCCTCGTTCTCTCCGCTCTTTCACTTACACACGAGCCCGGTATCTGTGCATCCATAAAGCCATTTACACAAAAAACTAATAACTTCCTTGCAGTATGTAAAAATCCTGTCACTCTGGCCGGTATCAACATCGTTGTAATCCACTTTAATTGAATCGCTGGGACACTAAGTGCGTTCACGGTGTATGATTAGCTTCGCTAGAGCCGCAAAGTATCTCAAATTGGATCGCTCAGATTCAATGGGTTGGTTCGCAAGTCTTGTAACCTGTTGATCGAGGGACTGTGTCTGTGTGCAGCGCAGACGTGTAGGCAACGCTGGCATCATGATTAAGTGCCACGCCGCGGCCGTACCGTCATTCGCGTGTGTTATTAACTGCGCTACATTGCCAAGAAGCTCTCGTGCGGGACACACATTCCGCCAAAAGAAACTATTCCCTTGGCATCCACACACACAGACACCTCACATGGCACGCCACACATCATCATCGCCATCATCCAGCAGCCAGATATTTGAACTGTCGCTGACCGGTTTTCCTCTCTCGCGTTTCGGGATAAGAGATGTGGACGAAAAGACACGAAACGAATTCTCCACATCAGCCGAGATTATGATGAATTGACAAAACAGATACAAAGACACACATTTTTCTCATTTGCGCTATGATCAACCGCAACCGTAAGCAATAAACAGTAACCCCACAAACAATGACAATGCCGAGGCAATAAGCAAACGCGTTACCGCTAAGATGT
Organism: Eristalis tenax; assembly: GCA_905231855.2. Taxonomy (NCBI): domain Eukaryota; kingdom Metazoa; phylum Arthropoda; class Insecta; order Diptera; family Syrphidae; genus Eristalis; species Eristalis tenax. The sequence continues at coordinate 73,343,247 of HG993125.1, read as the reverse complement.
GGAGCAGCAGCGGCAGCAAATCACAGTCATCAGTGACTCGCTGAAGCGATTTGTGTGCCTTGTGTATGAATTGTCTGAACGTTGGACATGATCCGGAACAATGGGGCTGACAAGAAAGATCATTTTTGACCACAAGCTGAGGGCTGATGATGAATGTGCGATCGTTCGGTCTTAAATGGTATTTCATTTGTGACGCAGTGGAGCGAGGGTGATTGTTAACAGAGTATGTAGAGTGCTGAAGGTTGAGGAACTTGTACCTTGTGCGAGTTGGGCTTAGTCTCTTGCATTTTCTGGCTCTGGATCTACCAGTTTTGATTACTGACATAGCCGATGGCATCACAGCCTAGTCGCTGAAGATGAGTAACGATTTACAACTGTTGCCTAAATGCCAAATTGGCTGTCGCAACGAACAGTGCTGCCAAGTTTCAAACGAAACCGCTTAAGAAAAACTTTTTCAAATACAGGGTCATCCAGTTTCATTTTAGAAAGCGCATTATTTAACAAGGGTTATGTTTTTGTAACCCTTGACGGTTGTGAAAACGAATGTTCGTTAAGCAATAGCCGGAAATGCATTGAAAGTCATCGGAAATGACGTTGTCAGAATGAAGTCCCACTAGAAATCCCTCAGGTGGCATTTGAATGATGTTATATTCATGCGAAGAAAATATTGAAATCAAAAGTTGATTGAATTCGAAATCAAAGCGTGTTTTATTCGAATTTACTTTTGCAAACACAAAATGGACGACAGCGCAAAACGGAACGCATCGTTGTAATATCTCACGTGTGGCCGTTTCTCATTCGACCCATAATCTCTCAACCTCTCTGCGAATTCGTTGATACTGGTTGTGCTTTTGACACGCCCTTTCACGCGCATACTCATGCAAAGATGACAAAACTGTTCCAGATCAAACTAGAACCCGAATCAACTCCGTTAGCTGTGTCACATCCAAGAGAAAGAATACGCAGATACCTGACAGAGCACAGAGCTGCTGTAGTCCTAAGCCATAACCCAGTTTTCGTTTGCTATTTTTTTTTTTTCTTCATTTTGCATGTACAACCTTCACTTACCAACGTGTGCTCAACGCAAGCCTTAGTCTTTGTCAAAACATTTGTCAAAGTAGCTGCGGCCATTGTCTGTACATTGACATTTTCCCGTGGGACATTGTGATGCGTTGTCAAAGTTTCAGTCATTGTCTTTGCAGCATCGCGTTGATATGTGCATGGCATGCATTCACTGTTCGCCGCAAGGGTCACGGTTAAAGACCACTTCACGATGTCACCTTTAACTTTATCCCATATCGGTGTGTCTGTGTGTGTGTACATAAAAGAGAAAATACCATTCTCGTGAGATACTTTGTGAAATTCCCTGCTGCTGACGACACCGCCTGCACCTGCAATAGATACCCCAACAAAAGCATACCAGAGATTTTCTTCTTCTCCCTCCCCCCAAGTCAGATCATCATCATCGTCATCTTGCAGCGTTCCTCGTTCTGTGTTTTCAGAAGAAAGTCGACTCGGTGTGTTTGTGTTGTTATTTGCCCGAGGCAACAAATCACTTTCGTGCGCTCACGGCAAAACAACAAACGCCTCAGACACACACAATCACTGAACCCATCATCTAATGGAAAGTGTAAAATATCTCCAATCTCGTCTATGTTATATTTGCCTAAAGATCCATCACACTGCGCACACCATTGAAGTCGACAGTGAAAAACTTAACCGATTTCAAGTTTGCCCATCGATTAGCAACGTAAACAGGATGCCAATCGTGGTGCCGTCCACGAAAAATGCCGCCCCACCATCCGGCGCGATTCAGACGTTTGTTTAAATTTATGATCGCTTTCGATCATATCACAGCTTCCAGTTCAGAAAATAAACACGACAGCAAACAACAAATGCAAACACAGACGAAAGCCCGACACAAGATACAGATTTCCGGTCCCCCTCCCCCCTCCCACACATCCGCCGGGAGGACGAGCACGACGACGACAACGTTGGAGGGTAAAAATAAAACAAAGCGCATAAGTATCTCGAGATGACACGACCATAATTAGATATATTTTTTTCCGTCACTCGTGCTGAGACTCAAAGGGAAAAGCAAGAAATAAATCTTAACTCATGAAATAGTAGTTTTTTTGGGAACACACACACACACCAAGCCACAGGCATCAACTGGACTGGGAGGCCCTCGAGGAGGTGACTTTTATGGGCGCACGATGCGATTTAACGTCTAGTCCGGATTTTGTTTCTCAAAAATTCGAGTAATCTCCAATTCTCTGTGTACAGTCGCGCAGAGATGAATGTCGGATGGCATCTCAGATGTCAAATGAAGTGTAATCTAGGGGATTTTATAGTGACATCAAACAGACTGACGGTAATTTGACACAGTGCCGAGTGTGCAAGGAGGTTTATCTTTAGACGCGCACGCTTGACATTGAAAACGTGTGAAATGATTGAAGTAGGCAAGTTTACGACCACTTTCAAGATGAATGCGAGCCTTTACCTTCTTTTTTATGCCATTTCATAGAACTTGCACGTAGGCACTGGTTCGTGATAGTCCCTGCAGCGAATTTAAATTCGTCTCAAAGGACACTCGGCGGTCCTGCGACAGTGACACGGAGGGGTGAATACTTTGTTTGGTGAATCGACAGTGAACTGGCTGATAAAGGGATAAATGTAATTTCAAGAAAGTTCCTTCTTCAGACGGACAGAGTTTGTTTGAGAATTATAACTCCCCTATTGCTAGGACCAATTGACTGATATGTAGGTACCCCAAGACTCCGATTGTCGGTATACCAGAGCCGTAGTTGTGAGCACCGAGCATCCTCATTAAATTCGGTGATTCGATTTGCTGGGTACCAGGATATATACCAAGGTAATGAAACAGTGGAAATCCCTAGCATAGGGAGCATAGCACACCCGCCACTTAGGAAGAAAGTAGAGCGCGAATCCTTAAAATAAGCAAGTAAATATCGGCTGAATCTAGAGATCTGATCCATAGGTGGCCGGCGCTGACCATGAAAAGATCACAATCGATTGTCAGTTTTGGTAAAAACGATTTAAGCCGAACTACAAGGACACATGCATTGCGCAAAAAAAAAACTGGCAGATTTAAACAGGATCAAGCTGAAAGGTCTCCTACAATGCATATGTGAAGCTCATGTATGACAGACAGTGAAGGTCTGTTACCGATCGTGCCAACGGAGCCAAGATGTTAGTCTCCGAGCCACGGCTGTAGGCTGCAAGGACACGTTGTGTTTCTTACATTCTAACTCCTTTGGTTGGCACCCTTGCCACATATCCCTTTCGATGAAAACAAGCCATTGAGCTGTAATCCAGTTGTATACGCGAACTCAGAAACTGTTCGCTAAAAGGATTCATAACGATGATGTGCTGAAAGCAATCGTAGTTTATTCTCAGAAAATGTCTTCGAATAAACTGCGTCATCACTGATTTTGTGGCTCATTCCAGACTTAAACAGTAGAATGTCTTGGAAATGCTAAAACAACAATCCACAAAAAGGGATGAACGACTGTGACTCAATCTGGTTCTGTTTATCGTCATTGGTCAACATTGGTCTCTTTATCGTTCACGCTTGAGTAGCGAAACAAATTTGAGAAATATTTTTTTCAAACAGGGGTGCAGTGAAACTTCTCTAAAGCGGACAGCAGAGACCATCATAATTGTCCGTTATGTAGGGGTGTCCGTTCTGAAGGGGTTGAATTACACGAATATCTCCATGCTGGGACCGTGACGAATTTTCCGTAATGAGAGGTGTCCTTTATAGAGGGGTGTCCGTAAAGAGAAGTTTAACAGCACTATTTTCCATAAGCAACTAATGGTGAACGCAAGCCGTAGTTGGATCAGCAAAATGATTGATTTTCGGACGCAATATTGGTCATGGGTGGCTGGCTTTGAGACCATAGATCAGAAAAAGATCCAAGAAAAGACTCTAATAACTCATTGCCGTTGAAGCCACATTACTCGTGTGAAGAAATGTTGAATTGTTTGAAATTCATTAGAGCGTATTTTATGAGCAAGAAATGAAAGCATGCGTTACTTCGATGGGACACCGTTGAAATGCGCCCAAAAAGTTGCAAGTACTGACATGACAGATTGAAAAATGTGTAGTTGAGTTGAGAATTATTCGGGACAAGCGTGGAACATATGATTCTTCCTTTTTATGCAACTGTCACAGCTTGTAGTGGGATAGGCATTGCTTAACAGGCCCAGTGATGTTTCCCAGTTTGTCATGGCTATAAAATAGAAAAGCCATCTATAATTTCATTTGAGGCCCTGACTGGCAAAAACGTTAGCCACGACGTACAAATCCGGTGTGAGGCTATGTTGTCTGGCACCCGACCAAGCTTTGATCTAGTAAGCAAGTGAACCAATATCTCGTCGTGTGGTGCCATATCTAGCATTTTTGAAAGCCAATTCTAAATGTCGATCTTTTGTAGTTTTTTGCTATCAAAAGTATAATTAACGAAAGTTTTTGTGTTGGCACCCCATGAAATTTTTGTCAAATTTGAATTGGCCGTGGTAAAGAAGTAATTCTAGTACGGGGCCCTAAATGGATTGAATCCATTTTTGGAAAAAAAAAAACGCCGGACGCAGACTTAGTGAATTTTAAAAATTTTATGCAAGCACTCCATAAACGTTTGACTCAAGTCCTATACAGAAACGTAGGACTTCTAAAGTGGCGGAAATTTTTAACTTAATCAAAACGCAGAGCTGAGTAACGGAGCAAAATACCTTCCAAGAGTTTGTATCGACTGCACCTACAAGTACTCTGTCGTTGGGTGACATATGTCATCACTTCACATCGCATTCACTGCTCCTGTTTTTCGCACCACTCGACTAGCCAATTTTGCGCAATGCTGAAATGTGTATCCTAATCGATAACCACGACTCCGATGTGCTTCAACGACGACCTAACATATATTCCTATAACCTAACATTGTCCAACCAACATATCTTCTTAGTGCTTGTTTTCAAAAATGAGAAGTGCTTATAGGCACAGAACGCTTTCAGCTGTGGACACAGGAGTCGACGCACAGACCCACAACGCAACAAGGTGGTTGTGGACTGGAATGCGGAAATTTGTCCTCTAGGACGATCACGATGCGGCAATTTGTCCCGCAATAAGTCCATTGTTTCGGCCTCGTCTTTGTCAAACAAATGTTTTCAACGTATCTTCACGTCGTTCGGTAACACAATCCACTTACTGAAAGGATCGCACCAGCATATTTTTCGGACCGAAAACCACACAAGTTGTTGATCGCTGCGGAGTTCTCAAAGCTGAAGTTTTGTTTGGCTGCGTGCAAAGACAAAATGATGTGTAAGAATAAATTTGTGTAAGAAAATCCAATGTCAACGAAAGTGTAGCGCTGCGAAAAATCTGGTGACTTTAAATCGAATGTGAATTGGGGCTTAGAAGCATGTATTCCAAGATATTTATGGACAATGTGACGCAAAGAGGTTGAATGCATCCACTCGAAGTGGACACTTGAGTTTCTTTTACTCTCAGGCGAAGTCTGACGTCTTTATTAACCGAAGCGATACGCCGAATTTATCCATTGTCTACACTTTACTTGCGCGAGAAGGTGCTTAATGATGACCAACGCCAATACGAATTTTAAGCGTTTATCCGATTTACAGAGAATTCATAAACAGATTATTCTAAATTGCCCCCAAGCTTGTCTAACTGCCGACGTTAAATAATCTGACCCTGTGGCAAAGGCCCGACTACACTGTACCGAATGTCGGTCTGTGTCATGAGGAGAGACTAGCCCCTGGGCTGATCTACTACAAGGCTTTCCGTTAAATCTGAACACAGTTAAACGTATTTGATCATAGTTGCAACACGGCACATTGCTGTTAGTTAACCAAACCAGTTCAAAAGTCACCTGGAGCACACTTGTGACTTACGACTGTCTTCAAACTTTCTCAGGCATGTGCACAAAATACACACCTTCATAAAACCATTTTCCCCACAAACTTTCATCAGATGGAATTGACAATCGTCATAAATCATCATGAATCAACATAACTTAAAAACTGCACCTCTGGACGCTTTTTCCCCAACACACCCTTTGTGGCCCTACCACTTACACGGCTCATTCCATCCTCTTACCCTCTGCCGGATTTGCAGCAATTACCTGCACTGCACCTATACAAATGACGACAATCGCAAAATATTTCAAAGACAACAATCACAGTCGCTTGCAGATGCGCCGCGCCGCGCCGGCAGCCTTTGTACACCGCTGAAATGTAATTCGCTGCAATTTATGACAATCTTCATCCATTTTATGGGCAAGGGAAAAGTCAGGTGGAAATGTGCCTCCATCTCACTCTCTATCTGAGATTTCGAAACTTTCACATCGGCAAAGCGTAGCTGATGCCATGACACGACATTCGCTGTCGCCAGCTGTCTCTCGCTTAGGATTAATTGCTGCAGTTTGCCTGCGCATAAGTCATCCTCCATCTGAACTGCTGCCTGTTTTGAATCAACTGAGATGGCATCATCAGGCGTCAGTCAATCAATGATGTCACATTCGGATCAAGAACAAACCATTCTAGTCGTTTGCTTCTCAGACGGAAGCGGACACATAGTCATAGATCAACATTGGCTCTGCGGCATCTTGTCTGCCGCTTCAAGCATCATCCACAGTTTCCGTCTGTGTGTGCCTATCTTTAGCAACCGAATCAGAGTTGAAGCCCTAAGGTCACATTGGCCATTAAATAAGCGCAGATAAGAGTTCGTTCAGCAGGAAATTATGATCCAAGGGTCATAACGAATATCTCTTATGAATATTAATTTGTTTATTTAACGCCCGAGGAATCACCAATTGTTTCGTGGTAATTGCCGGCGTTCCTTCGAATGAATCTTAATGACCTTTTAAAGGTACATGTGGGGTTTTGAATTGCTGTTCACATTGGCATGGCGCCGATGGAACGAATCAAGCACATTCCACTCTAGACTCGCATGCTTTGTGTCTCTCCGCGTAAACCAACTGCTTTATCTAAATGATCCGACGAATGTATGTAAACTTTCAATTAATTTTTATTAAATGTTGCTTTCGATTCGGGACACGTTCTCCTCTGAAAACTGTAAAACTGCATGTTGTCTGCGCGTTGCGCTATGCCCGAGGGGCGGTAATAAATTAAATAAAATAAAAACTGAAATAAATGCGTATCTTAGTCAAACAGAAAAAAGAACACGGCATTAAATTGGTTTCACTGCTTGCCTGTTGGCCTGCAGTGATGTGCGTTAAATTATGAATCAACATACGCCATTTTGTTTTGAATTATTTTACGCGACAAGTGCCCTCCGGGTGACATCGAAAAAAATTAATGCGAAAAATTAAACAATTAAAACATGACGCTACAGAGTTTTAATGCGAACATTTTTTTATCTCACTCGGGCTCTTGTGCCACGCGCAACCAACCCAGGTTTGGGTGGATGTGGCAGAAAAAATATGGACTGTAACTCGATCGGTTTTTTTTTTTTTGCAAATGCACTCAGTTGAGATTATATTTGCTGTTCGTCCCTTAAAATCATCACTATTTCTGCCAGTGCTTGTTTTCACGACGACAGTGAGTCTGTGAAAGGTTCGCCAGAATACATAGTTGGACAATATCTCGAAAATAATGAACGTTCGGCGGCCAGTGGAAAACTTTTTCTTAAATGGTGTTAAATGGTGTTTCGACAATGGCGGCTTAAGTTTGAGTTTCTAGAATTGAGCCAGGTTTTCCAAACAATTCCAAAATTTTAACAATTTGTAAACTTTTCTTCGAAACAAGTCTATTCGTAATGAATTCTCAAACAAATCTTATACCACGTCTCCACTGAACCGAAATCGCGTAATTTGGATGAATTCTCACTGAAACCTTAAAATGCCAATTTCACCGAGTAGAAGTGATTTCAAATGGCATTCGCTCTCAATTTTCGTAAGATTTCAATTTTAAATGGTTGGTGGCCAGAAGAGGGTATTAAAGAGAGATTGTGAGAGATCACCAGAAAATAGGGAGCGATAAAGTGAAGAAATTAAGACCTCGATGACCAAACCAAACTAAACGCTTTAGTTCGGTATGACAACCCTCACAGCGGGCTTCAACTAGACTTCAAGGAAATCGAGCGGTTTCGAAACCCTATGGCGAAACCCAGTGAATTTGGATGAATTTGATGAAACCTCGAGATTTCTCTTGTTGGAATCGAGGTATGTATATCCTTAAAACAACCGAGAACTGTCAAATCAGCTGTCATTGAAAACAATGCTGCCAACTAGAAGTTGCCAATCATGTTACACACAATACCAAATCGGGCACGTAGGCCCTCAAAGATGTGTCGCTGCACTTAGGAAGTTTGGTGACATTGAATCTGAACCTAGTCGGAAGCCTCCCAGAGGTCCAGCAGGTGGAAGGAACACCACAATCTATTTGCTGATTTTTGAATCGTATCGTCCACCTCTTTCTTCACATCTGCTGGTGGTCTGATCCAATTCCTTACATTGTCTGCTCGTAGCAAGTTCAGCATTGCCACCAAGTCGGCTTTTCGGGTGCCGTCTTGACTCGAGACTGCAGCAACCGACTCCGTCATCGTTTGAGCATAACCCATTTTAAGATCAACTGACGAAGCGAACTCTCATATCCAACATCCGCGAAGCCATTAAGCATCCGTGAGTTGTTAACATTTAAGAACGTACTTCCATCATCAAGTGTTCAAATGAATGTTCATCGTCAAGATGACTTCACCGAATCAGTTACACGGCTGACGAGAATGAAAATCGTTCCCACAGGTCACTCAGAATCAGAATGAAAACCAGCTGTTCCCATGGAAAATTCATATGCATTTCGCTTCGAAGATGCAAGACTACAATCTTAATGTTCTTCCCATTCACGTCACGACCCCTTGTGCAAATACAAACACGTGTACCTACACACGCTTGGCTGAGTATTATTCGGATTTATTTTTTAATGAATTCCAATCTGCCCTGCAGGGGGCAAATGAATTACAGCAAATAAAAAGAAAATACAAAAAGATAATAAACTCCCCACGAGATGCAATTAATTACAGACGCGATCCGCGGCGAGCTGAGGTATTCGATTGAAATCGAATTTCACTCGAAACACGAGCCGTTCTCGTATCTGCTGAGCATTCAAATGACTCTGCACTTGTGGAAAAGCAACATTCGCCGCAATTCTGTTTAAGTGATTTCCGGAAGACCCAGCATTCGTCACTCATTCACATAAAAGAAGAGAACAGAATCACCTTCAAAGACGAAGTGAACAAATGTTTTGTTTCAATCAAAAAATAAAAAGTGCTCCGTACAGTCAGTCATTGAGTAACAAGTCCAGGTGTTCCGAGTCATTTTGTGTTTACGATTGCAGAAGACGAAGAATCCATTGCGTTGCTACATTGCAGAGCACAGTAGACACCGCCACCTTCAATAAGTGCTACCGGCGCGGCGGATACATGCCACCGAGAAGCGATGACATCAATAAATCTTTCCGGAGGAAAAGTGAATCCACACCGAGTCAATGGAAGAATAAATGTATCTTCTTCTTCGTCTTCGATTTGTGTTGCATCATCGAAAAGTGCACGAAGTCACCCAAGGGGATTTTAAAGATTTTCGAAAGGTTGAAAGGCGCACTTCGTACTTTGCTTATACAAATGGGATTTTTGAACACGTTCCAATTGGAGATGACTTATGAGATGTCACGCGTTGAATGCCTGAGGCGAATGACGTTTGGGGGAGCCTCCCCCCGTCTAGTGGCGGCAGCGCCAAAGTGGATGAGAATGCATTTTAATAAGGCAGCGACAAGCGGAAGTCTGGCTGATGGAATTTTGATTGTTTTGCCTTCGACGAGGACAGGGCTAATGCGACAAATTAGAAATGTGCCGAAAAAATTCACATTATTAGTGCCAATTAAATATGTGATGCATTCCTGGAACTGCTCGTGATGACATCGCTCATTCCGACTGGCGACTTCAGTCTTTTCAGTTGACATTATGTCAATTTGTTCGGTCGTTAAGTTGGTGCTTTTTTCATTGATGGATGTTTTTTGAATAGCCAAACGAATTAAAGTGCGACACAGGCACAGAGTGACATCAGTGGCTAGTGCTTGACGGTCATTAGAAGGATATTCCCCATTGGTGAGATTTAGAATGATGATCTTTTTTTTTCTCTTGGTACAGTCGGGCATAACTACAGAATTTATTTAAAATGTGTGACGTTAACGCTGTTACAAGTAATGAATGTGAATCTCCCACAACAGTGGAAAAATCAATTTGACTCAGAGAACAGAATGGGGCATGTTGCAACCTTGCATTGGCCACTTAAGCAGTTGTAACCTTGTGTTGGCTACTAACAGCTGAAGTCGGAGTGACAGATGAGCGCAGAAGTTTTTCCTATTTGTCCGTGAAATAAATGGACGTCCAAGCAGTTATCTACGGTACCGCCAAGAATGTAGAGTGTAGTGGTCAGAAAATCCATAAATGAGTACAGCCTCGCTAGTCTGGACATTCGCTAGCGCGGACACTTCAGTGGTCCGGACATCTCTATATTTCGGACACTATATTCGGACATCTACAGTTCGGACAGAGTATTGAAATGTGCACATTTTTTGACGTTGTTGGTAAGTAAATATGTATGTTCATACAATTACGGCAATGCCCCTACTAGTTGTGTTGCCTATAGTCTTATAGTCTTATAGGCTTAGTCTTGAGTCTAGACATTGCCCCGTTGTGATTTGCAAACGTTGTCTGTTGAATTTTTATGTATTTCATGGCGAGAGTTGAAGTTATTTTAAGGATAAGGCGTATTTTTTGTAGTCGGATAAAAAATGGGCACAGGCCCGGATTCTACACGGACTCCTCACACAAGCAGGAATCATTGAGACTCCCTCCCAAGCAGAGATTCTGGCAACAGAGAAAACAGCCAAACAAATAACAGCGACCCATATCCGATCATCAGATATAACCATCTTTGTTGACAGCCAGTCTACACTGAAGTCAATAGAATCCGTTGCGATGAGATCAAGGGATGTTCTGAATTGCTGCGACTCACTAAAGTCCATCAGTCATCACGAGGTCCAACTCTGCTGGGTGCCGGGCCACAGCTCAATAGCAGAGAACGAGAGAGCGGACGAATTGGCCAGACAAGGGTCTGGGCACCAGCGGGGCGGACACCCCATTGTAGCCGATCAGTGCATTATACCGGACCATAGCCGATATAATACGAAAAGAAGCCAACTCGTCATGGATGTCACACGACAAAATCCACATGGTCGGAGCTCAACAACGGCAAAACAAAGAAGCTTCTGGCGTTAGATCGTAAGTCAATCCGCGCACTGGTCGGAGTGATTACAGGACACTGCTCCGGAAATAAAATGCAGAATCCAGCGATCTCTACCAGAGTTGCGGTGACGACGAAGAGACTTTAAACGATCCAACATCTGTTTTGCCACTGCCCAGCTCTCCAGAATCGGCGCCTAGCTTATCTGGGCCAAAAATTCTTCACAAAGACTGTGTATTTAGCCAATGTGTATATATTGGATCTTCTAGGATTCGTAAAGAGCACGGGGTGGTTCAAGCCATCATGCGACACAGGATAACAGATTTTAATTAGATTGTGTACTCGACAAATGAAGTGATTCACAATGGGCCTTAAGGCCTCCGAGTGGAAGTGATTTTCAACCATCACACTCCCCTTCCGTACCCTAACCTAACCTTTATCAATGATAATACCTTGCACGTTTAAATATTCATTATGACTTCTTATCTGTCATAAACGCTGTTTGAAATTTTGATTCATTTATTTTGTCACTATAGTCCGGACTGTTCGCTATTCCGGACACACCCGAAACTTTATGTTAGCTAGACTGTACGTGTAAAGCAACGTGAGACAGAAGCCTTACTTCTTTCTTTCCAGTCAATGTTTATGAACCTCACCAAACAACTAGAGCCAGAGGGCAACCTCAATGCTGACAAGAATGAGTGTGAAGTTCTCGAGTTCTCCAGGAGGAATCTCTTGCAAATGGAGTGAATCAAAACGAATATATAAGAAATGTCATTCTTTGACGCGCTTGGGCATTTCGACATGAACTGCGAAATGCATGCGAGTGAAGTGGAAGACGAACGAAGGAAAAAACAAGACGCTATAGTGAGAAATGGACATGGGTTCAGCTTCTGTAGCTACCACTCGTGCTTGTTCGTTCACAAGTAGTGGAAATCTAGAGTTTTTATGCAGAAAGGTGAAATTTGAGGAACATTTTCTGGAAAGGAATGTGTTGCACTTTAGTGCTGTCAGTGGCTCGATGGAGATGACAGTCAAGGGCACCTACCCAATAAGCACCACGCCAAGAAACACTGCAAAAGTGTCTAGAGCTCTCTAGTTCGTGTCTTTGCTACATGAACACGAATTAAGTTTTAAAATTCCAATAGTATCCCGATAATCCGAACAACGATTATCCGAATATCCGATTATCCCTACTCAGGGCTCTAATTGCTAATTTAAAAGTATTTTGCCGGAGCAACGAGACATGTTACGAGTTTACGACGAGCTTATTCCCGCCTGCAACCGTAAACGCTTTTATTTGTTCCCGCGATCGTTTGTGATTGTTTCATTTTCGTTGGTAGAGTTCAACTGGTTGTCTTTAATTTTTGTTCACGTTCTGCGGTGGAAATCCAATATGTGCCAGCGAAAAAGAGGAGTGTCGTATCTTAAGGACAAAGTGAAGATAATTGAGCGTGTCAAAGATTGTGAATCTTTCAGTAAGTTGGCACAAATATATGGCGTAGGAACTTCAACAATATCAGCCAAGAATATCAACACCTGTGCGCCTGAGAAAGAAGATGGAAGCTCAGAACTCGTGAAAAAAACGCAGTATTCACTTGGTTCTTACAAAAGAGAGCATGCGGATAGTCCATACATGGAGCTCCTAAATGTGAAAAAGCATTGAATTTGAATCAAAAGCTTTCAAAGCGAGCTATGGGTGGTTAGCAAGCATCAAAACTAGACATGGGAGTCGAGCGGTGGAGATGGAGACACACTGTCTGCTAACGTTGCTTCAGCCGACCCTTTTTTAGACGAGTTTAAATACTTTGAAATCGATTATCCGGATTAAACCTTCCACAGCCAGCTCAACAAATGTGTTGAAAGGGGAATCCCTTGACATTTGAAAGGCACTCCACCAACGTTGCCATGCCAAGTCCTTAAACTGAATATGGAAAGGACAGTTCTTGTTGGCAGAAGTCTCTTATCATGATCAGTTTCGTCGCTCTTGACTGAAAGTTGAGCAAATGGTGTGCAAATGCGTTCAACAAAATATACATGTTTGGACTTACCTTATAGTTTTCAAGTTTTGATATTAAACTAGTCGAAAAATCTGCAAAAAAAGAAGAAAATGTTGATTAAAACGGTTGTCAAGAAATTGGGCTCACATTCTGGCATAAAACATTTCTCCCTTTGAATATCGTAACTGTCAAGTTTAACTCAACCATCGTTCGACTAGCTATTAGCCTACAGCCTCTACGACAAGACACATGGACATGGACAAGGAAAACGAGTTGAGTACCATAAAGTGCAAGTCACTACGGTGAAGTAAATTGGGAAGCAAATAACTTCTATGCAGCACTAAACAACCCCCTCTCCGTCGTGGGGCTTACCGAAAAAATAACAGCCTCTGCCATCTGAACCCACACACTGCCCCCGCCCACAAGCAAACTATCCAAGTCCCCAAACGTCGTTTAAGCACACTCTTTCGAACCTCCTTCAACTTTCAAATCTCTTCAAAAACACACATATCTGCGCTAATGGCCTAATAGGTCGCCGAGAAAAACCGAATTGATTCCCTTTTCCCTCTCGGGACCATCACCAATTGACAATGTGAAATTATTGCCAGAATAAAATAGAAAATCGATCGAAAAACCAGCAGAAAGGGGGGAAGATCACAAGAGAAACCTTTACGCAATCATTCGCATTCCTCTGCAAAGGCAATAAGGCGTTATAACTCAGAGACAGATTCTCGAAGGCATATCTCGCGCGCGCACACACACAGCCTAGTCATCTCCCACAACCTCGGGGCATACACTCCTCTCTGTAGCCTCGGGGTGGTGGATTGTAATCGACAACGACGACGACGAAAATGTTATGCTTCCCCATAAAATCGGGAGACAAATGGTTCCAGAATCGGGAGGTGATTCTGGCGAAATTGGAAAAGGGGACCCCTCGACGACGCTCCGATAACGACAACGACAAACGACAACCGCCAGAACGAAAAGACTGAAACAACTTCCACTTCGGCTCTAATAACAAAAAGAAGTGCTAAGCCGTTAAAGTTACTAAAATTGTTTAACGCCAAAGGAGTGGCGGCACTCTGCGACGCTCGTGGTTTCGGCAGTAAATTTGTGGCTTCCCTGGTATGTGTGGTGGCTTCGGCTTCGGCTCTTCGTCTATTAATGGCCGATAATTGAGGGGAAATTAAACGCAAAAAGGACAAGAGTCATAAATTTTTATTTGACTATTCCAATGGGGTGTCCTGGTATCCTTTGGAGACTACGCTCTATACGAGATCACGTCGTAGGCGCTTGGAGCGCCAGAGAAAGAGAGAGAGCATTAATTGAAATAGATTACGTTGATAAGTTTTACGAGGCATGCTTTCGAAGTCGAAGTTAATCCACGGCCAGGATCTGGATGTGTGGGAATATTTATTTCAAAAAAAGGAGCCAGTAGTCTCAATTAAGGCGATTAAAAGAAGTCACGGACACAGGCGGTCATGTGACAGGAATGGAGAAGAGCTCAAATGCGAGAAACTCATTTTTATTAACGTGCATTTGGCTTAAATTAACAGCTGCTCCCGGCGATAGGAGCGCGCATGATTACAACTGTGCACTTAATGTAGAGCAATCCTGTCATAATTTCTGAGATTTGATTGACTAAAGCAGGTCATGGGAATGTATTTTGTTTTCCTCTTCGTAAGCGACACCGGAGTGGAACCTGTTATGACGCCTGACTTGGACAGCATGTGGATATAGTCTACGGTTTTATGTCGCTTGAAAATTGTTGCTTCTTGAAAAGCTTATGCCTCAAATTTATTCAACATCAGCCATTTGTCATGCATACATTAGCAAAACAATTTATAGAACGCCATTCAACTGAACAGGGACCTGTGATCTGATTCACAGTACTGTAAGATGGTGGCAACGACAAAACCCACGATCAGCATAAGCGGTCATAAAGTTACAGTTTCGAAGCCTACAGTAACAGCAATCGATAGGAAACAAGGACCTCGATGGTGCTCAAGCACGCGAGATGAATATCTTTAACTGAAAAACGCCACGATCGCGCAAAGGTGAAACGCGCACAGCGAGTATGACCAATTAGCGTTGGATACCCTTACTACGGAACTAGGCATGTTATACACACGTAACGTCAGCGGGGTATGGTCGTGGTATACGAGGACACTGCTGGGTATAGGGATATATTGGTGTCAAGCGAAACGAAGGAACATATAGTGTTGCAAAAGCCTGGGGGCCTTTACTGCGAAAATATCTAGACATAAGGGATGGCACCCTCACCGTCAACGTCTATAAGGAAGAAAGTTGAACACGAAGCCTTAAACAGGAGCTGCTTCTTGACATCGCAAGGAAAAGCGTGGTCCTATGGCCATGACTGAGAGAAAGAGAGAAAATAATTTGTTATCGTCGCTAGGATGTACGCGACGAAGTGGCGGTCCTGAAGGAGGGACACTTGCAGAGGGACTCTACCCCGGCTTGAGGATCTTTCCAGTATTTTGTAATTATTTTTTTACTATAACGGATTTTTTGAAAACAAAAGGAAGAAATATTCTTCTTCCTTGGCAAAATTTCTGCGAGCGCCTATGAACAATTTGGAAAGTTCCCCTCGACTATTCATAGTCGAAGCACCAACCCACTACCCCACGGCGACTGCTATAGCGACATTTTGTAGACACTCATTAAAAGGCATCACAGTTTGTCAGTCGAATAAGGGCGCAGGACAATTTCATTGACATTTGGCATGCAAATTGTTTAGCAAGTCACTGTATTCGCAAAACTTCAAGAACCACGCGGTTTGTTCTTTTATCTGCCCCAATGAATGATTGCTGATTTAGCAGTCAATTGATGTTTGTACTTGAGACAATGCGTCTCATATTTTCCACCTCATAAGATAGGGCAGTAAATTGCACATACATATCAATTTAAAGGGTGTCCCATGATTCAAGTAAAATAGAAAATACAGACTTTTCCTAGATATTCACAGAAGCTGTTTGGAAAAGCGAAATCGGATAAACGGCCGCCACGGAACTGCTGAGGCATTCTAGACCATGTCGCAGTAATGTGGCTGCATTTCAATTCATGTTCATCTTGATGGATTTGTTTATCGTCAAGATTGTCGTATTTTTGGTGTTCACAAAACACACTAGCACTTCTGAGAAACACGTGCGGCCGCATCGCGTGTGGTTTGTTTTTCTTTGGTCCGGATTTAGGGCTGGGTGCATTCTCGGACCATTGTTTTTCGGAAATGTCTGTTACAATTAATGGTATTCATTATCGTGACATGATAACAGTGGCGGCCATTGGGTATTCCAAACATAACCCCAATCTGTGTACTCTAACAATCAGAAAAAAATGTTAGCTTCCATAGCAAAGATCTGTATTTCTGTAAAATCAGATTATGGAACACCCTGTAGAAGCTTCGATTTTATTTGTATTGAAGTCGATTTGTAAGCTGGCAATCGTGACTGTATTATGCCTCGCTATCAGGTGCATTGTTGAAGCTGATAAGACCCTTAAGCCATCATTTTGTTGGCGCACAAAAAATGTACTCTTTTTTTAAATTCACTTAAGTCAGCACTAATCGTATTCAATTCAAAGCCAATACAGTCACAACCACTTTCTAGGAATAACTGGGTTAACTGTTGCATGTTAGGGTTTGTACACTCTATGTGCGGTTGAGTAATAACAATTAGGTTTGTTTTTTAAACAACTTTAAGTATCTGCTTGGCAATGGCAATCGACGTAGACTGCTTGGCAAAGGGGTGATAAAGATAACGTGCTCATATTGCGCAGTTCTTTTTGAAAAGGAATCACTTCACATGGATTGCAAAGCGGGGGTCTGGATTTTGTAATTTTTAAACTCTGGGTATTTAGGCAGAGAAGGGGACTGCTAGGGAATTCATCAGCACACGTAGACCATTGTGATACCCACAGTTGGACTACTACCACCGATCGACCAGTCCAGTGATAGTGCTGTTCATTTGATCCCAACGGCAAATGGTGACTGGACGAGATCTGAAAACCAAATAAAAGTGTTTGATGATTGACTATGCTTTCACTGGGATTCAAACCGGGGATTCATTAACCAAGGGCAGTCACTTAACCAACTGACTTTTCTTTCATTGGGATACAAACCGGGGACCCCACCAACCAAGGGCAGTCACCGGATTCAAACCGGGGACCCCACTAACCAAGGGCAGTCACTTAACGAACTGCGCCATCCAGTCGTCTGAACGTTCTTGCGTCGGCAGATTGTGTAGTAAAACCCTGTGCATTTGCAGAACAACAATGTACACGCACCATGAACGGCGGTGTAGACTTGAGGCGATGCAAAAGAAATGTATTGGAATTTTTGCCAACCCGTTTCAAACCGAAGCAGGGGTCTATCCCTCATCCAGGGCATAAGCAACATGTGTGACACGTTTTAACTAAATCCACACATCCGTTAAGGAAATGTTTGTGGAACTCCACAAGCTCTCCACAACGAAGGAACAGTGTTTTGCGTGCAGTACTGCTGTGTCACAGAACGCAGGCTCTGTGCGTTTGTCTTACTTTCTGAGTGTTTACTCGAATTCAAGAACTTCATTTTTTGAGGAATTACTCCGTTACGCTGTCAGACCGTAGCCAGTGTTGCGTGAAATGTGATGGATGGAGCTGGAATGATTGTAACCTGCGTCCAAGTTCCAGCGACATGACTGGCAGTGGGAGGGACACGTAACGTTTATTACTTCGAAACCTGAAGCGAAGCACACTTCCGACGCATGCTCGCAATTCATTCGATGCAGAAGCCACCGTCAAAATTACTCTGCAGCACGTGTTCAAATTCAGTCCCACCGACAAATTGGCACTTCCAGGCGTGACTATAACCGCTGTGATATCATCTCAAGCTTCTACTGCTACAACATCACGAATCACCCCACCGAACCGAGGGTGCCTCATTCATTTCACACTTTTAAGTACGCATTTAAGAACAAGAACCACATCCGCTTTAGAAGTGCCTACACCGCGCGATCTGATTAGTCGCTTCAGTACCAGGCGAAACCCCATCTGCGCCCCAAGTGCACGGCACACTCTGCGAAATCATAAATAGCTTGTTCTCCACTCATATGGATGTAATTGCATAATAAAATACACCTAAACCATAAACGGAGTCGCCTTAAACAGTCAAAAGACACTTGTGCACTGCAAGTCAAACTTTACGAGCGCACGAGCACTGCCGCGGCCACCCAGGCGAGGCGATGCGAATGAAAACAAACAAACCGAGCGACAACCAAAAGGAAACATCCGAGAGGTCCCGAACACCGGAACAAATAATATGAATTCCAAAATCAAGAACAAGGCTAACCGCCGCCCGCCGGCACGTAACCCAGCTCAGATCACGTTGCAGATACTTTGATGAATCATTAAGATCGTTTGCCTCAATTCCAGTGAATGAACTTAACATCATTCCAATTGAGGTACCACCGGCTCTTGTGTACTTGTGTCTACAAATGAAATTCGTGCGTAAAACTTTTCATTACCCGCAGCGGTGGTGCTTTGAACTGGGACAAGTGTTTACATGCAGAACCGTAAAGGGGCTAAAAAGCCAGCCGGCCACATGTAGTCTCAAGAACTTAATTGCTCCCGTCGTCGTAATCCAATTATGAGCTCGATTGCCAGAGAATAGTATCTCTCTGATCGTCAAGCACGGAGCAGCACCACCTACAGCAATTAGCCTTCTACGGGCCGGTCTGACCCCGCCGACCGAGCTAGATTCGGGGGTCAGGTGGTGGCCGGCAATGTGGCCACTCCATCCATTTGCATCTGTCAGTTACGACAGTGAAACCCACAAAATTGGGATTCTTTCACTTTCCCCTGAACAGTGCGGTCGCATAGCAGTTGTACACAGGTTTCGCGGAGCATACTTTTTTTTCCTTTCAACTAATATAGGTTCGCCGTGGTCACCTGTCGGTGTTTCTTGATCACAAGAAACACATGTCCGTCCACAGAAAATTCACTGTTCCGTCAGATTTCTCTTCATTTACCTAGACCGGTTCGGTTTATCACTTGTGGTGGCCGCCTGCAGGCGTTTGTTTTCGTATCCAAAAGCATCATCTCTGACGACACCGTGCTTCTGAAGTCATTTTAGGGGAACTTTTCTTTTCGGCCGATGGTTTCTTTCTTCTTTCGATCATAACAGGCACACAATGACGACCAACTGACCAGTGACCGGTTGATCGAACCGGGTGTGGTTCTGATCGGTCTATGAAACGCCTTAGAGTACTGTTACCATCATTAATGACTCTATCAATGGTGTTTGCCCCGGCTTCGCAGACGGGTTCGGCAGTTGCTCACTCTGTGTTTATGATGGGGCTGCGATTTGTGAAATCCCAACCACGCAAAATGATCGCAGATAGACATCAAGACGGAGCCATGACGGACCACAAACGCTTTGAGAGATTAATTAGCCGGCATTAAAGCTGCGGAGATATTGTATCTGCGAGCTGAAGAATGGACAAATGTGAAACATCTCGGAATCTCAATCTCTGTCTTTTCGGGAGAAACTTGTGGGTTCGCATGATTCAGCGGCGACGCGCGGACTGTCGGGGCAGTGATTGACGGAAGAGAAAATGTTGATTCATTTCGAGGTGAATGCTTTTACGATGAATGTGCCAAATTTGTGGAAAACATTTTGGAAAGAAACATCTGTTGTCGTGTGCTGGGATGTTTTCATAATCTTTTCAGATTTGGCGAAAAAAACATGTTTGCGATGTCAATACATGCGTGTTTGGTAAAACATCTATCGTGGCTGGAATAAGACAGTAAAGTATACACGTGGAGAAGATAAAGTAAAAGACTTCCCTCAGAGTAGGCTTTGGCGAATTAACAATTGGCTGGGCTGCATCCACAGACTCCACAGTCTACAGTCGTCCTCCACGGTGTTTAAATTAGCTGGACTCATTTGGTCCCATGAGAGGTCACACTGCACTCTCTAAGAATTGCGAGTAAGTCGAGAAATGTTCGGAATTGAGAGTTGTGGCAAATTCAGTGACCTAAGAGGCTTATTTAAATCACTCAGTCTAGTAAGAAAGAAGTTGTCGACCTACAATACGAACCTGCCACCAAATGATCCCACTTAGCATCGACCCACGCAAGCTCAATAACTTTTTCGCATTTATTTCAACTCTATCGACTGTGACACCAAAAATCCCACGTAACTCTCGAACATACTTAGAATTTCCTCGCAAATTAAGCTAAGCTTCAATCGATGGAATTCAGTTCGCCAAGGTATCTGGTTGGGTGAAGTCAGCTGTAGATGCATGAGAGCTTGTTACACACCACCACTATGCACTAGACTATCTGTCGTCGAACCTGTCCCTCGCATCAAGGCCTATACCTCGAATCTGAAACTGACACCTATCGACTGTCATAATTTTTAAAGTTTTCCTGTGCTTTTGTCGGTAGATAATGGAGGTCGGTAACCGTGAAATAAAGTTTCGGAGGTATGTACATTGACCCAAAAACGTTTGTGTTTATTCATGATAAATGCTTTATTGCCTCTGGAGTAAACAAGAAGAGAAGTGGAACGATACACTAACAGAACTTGATTGAAGTTGATCCAAAGTCAAAGTCTAGTTTGTCTGCTCAATGAATAACGAGTGGGGAAAACTTCTTTGTGTCAGAATCACAGGCACGAGCTAGTTGTGAGTTGTTGGAAGATCGTGATACACTGTCACTGCACTGTCAAGAATTCAGCCACTCTACTCGAGCTCGGTAGGCTTTTCAGATTTGGAGACAGCAGCGTGCGGACTTTTGTTTGAGCACCTGTAGTAAAGGTGAACATCGGGGTTATTCGAAGGGGCCGTGAAGATGAGGCATTAGCCGCGACTGGCTAAATTCAAACAGATGTCGCAGAGCTGCTCATTAATGTACAATGGACACAGTGCGTTGATCCGCTGTCATAAGGCCGTCAAGGCATCCCTTTACATTTTTACCTTGCTTTAAATTTAGAATGGCCTACTCTGCTGCATGTCCATGTCCAGTATCATGGGCACCAATGGTGCAGCTAGGAGGGTCTTCGAATCCGTGACTCCCAGTTCAAGAAGGAGAGGTAGACTGAACCTTTGGTATAAAGACCACGTTATCGTGGAGACGACTGGATGGCGCAGCTGGTTATGTACCCTTCATTAGAGGATTTCCTGGTTTGAATCCCAGTGAAAGCAAAGCTTTAATAATCACTATCCCTAGAATGGTCGATGAGTGGTAGTAGCCTGACTGTTTGTTGCTGCCTGGCAATACAATGGACCAATCGTTCTGTCTGAGTGCTCCAGTGTGGTGTTTTCTAACCTCTGACAAAAAAAAGTCATCGCAGACGCAGGACAGGTTTGTCTTGGTGCTTGGAAGCAGCATGCCTATTCTCAGGGATGGAAGGTATTAGGTATTCCTCCTGCTCAGACCCTCCATGGGTCGCAGTCCCGATAAGTAAGAAGGCACCTCGTATACAACTAACAACCAGAATCAATTCCGGTACCCACCAACTCATATTGGTCGGCGAACGTTAGCTGTAGCGCAGCAATCTGACTTTTAGTCAAAATTTAGTACATTTTTAGTACAATTCAACAGCATTTTAATTTCCGCAGCAATGATTAATCTGCAAACGTGCAGATCTATTTGCTATGACTTTTAATAAATAAAAGTTTTTTAATATTGATCGTTACACGTCCATTCGTGTTGAAATAATGCAAATTCACAATAAACCACGGGCCAGGTTTATTTTTAAATTTCGTACCGACTTTTGTCATGACCACGCGCCTTCTCAAGCTGCAGCGAATTGAATAGAGAACGCGTTCGGCTTGAAAATCAGTTGACGGCGTATCTGAAAACAAGGGGATTCACGGAACTAGTTGGGTCTACCATTTTGGATAATGACACGATGCAGCTGAGACATAAGTTAAAGGCGACAGACTCGGCATAACTAATCTCGATGTTTGTCCACAAAATTACTCAGTATCACTGTCAGGATACACAATTGAGCCCTATTTCCACTCACTGCTTGTGACAATTTGGTGTGGTTTCTGAACTAAAGATATCCTCGAGTTTGTTGGCCGATTCCTGATGTTTACTGTTTTGCCGGTCAATATTGTCTGATTTGTTTATCGACGTCGACTACCCCACATATGGTCAACCATCACCACTGCACCAGCTTCTTCCTGGACGTGTAATTCTGCGCCAGGATACCGCCAACATCATGCCATTTAATGACATTCGAAACCTCCCCTCAGTACAGCAAACCAGTGAGTTTGCATTTGGTTAATGAAACTGCTTATGCGGAAAATCGATGTGGAAAACTCCTTCATTGAAACTCTCCCTTCACAGGGACACAAAAAATACCCTCTGACCGTTCAAAGGAGTAAAATTTAATCATGACATGTGTCAATGTCCGCATCCTCTTGCAGGAACCTTTGAATTTCCTAGTAACCTCCGCATTGCCTTTCAGTCCTTTAAAGGAACATTTCCCTCTCCTCTGCTTGTTCACAATTAAACAACAACTCGAACCGAAGGCAGTCCCTATTCATTCACCAGCAAACGCAAAGCTCAACTACGACCTTCCTGCTCGCCTAATGGCACCTACTTAAGGCAGCACGTCAGGTTTTCCTATGAAACGTGCATCTGATCCTATTGACTTTCCATTCTCAATCATGTTATCCACTGCTTTACAGAAATTTCACTGCTCAGGCTACGAACACAACCCAACTGGGTCACCGGAGACATACCACACCTAACAAGCCTTAGAGAGGACCCCCCAGCTCATCCAGCCACCACCGGGTATACAAAGTGAAAACGTGAGAAAATTGAAATTCCCCAGTGGAATGAGACGATGACACACGAGGATTATCTCCAGCAAGGCAGCTCACTCCCCATCTCCGCCCCGGAACTGAGCCACCTCACCATGGATACACACCTGACGAGTGTATCTACCTATCCATGCCTGGGACAGTGTTTTGAATATCTTTTTCCGAAATACTTTCGCCCCGCGCACAGGTTCTGCTGCTGTCTAACTGATTGACTTTGGTTGCATAATGCTCGCTTCTTCTTCTGGTTTCACCTGCCCCCCAGCAGCTTCTGCTCGCCGTGGCGTACACGAGTATTTTCCCCAAGTTTAGCAACAACTTTCCATTCCTGCTGCATTCTTCCGCACCGGACGGATGGTATTTTCGGCGAACTGTTGTAAACAGTTGCGTTGTTTGTAGCCCGGGATTCTTGGACCGGACCCTGGGTGCATTTTCAAACATTTTTGTGTGAAAGCGAAAACTTCTTTTGGCAGCAGCCGAACTTGCGGACACCAGAAAATTGAATTTCATATTTGTTTTGATTGTTGATTCGGTCTTTAAGTTGTGGCGACCAATCGAAAATGTGGAGCACGCACACACAACCTGCCGGTGCTGTGCCTTGGAGTGGATAATCACTTGGGGAGTTGTGTAAACGGAAACTTTTGAGATGTACATTCGGTGGGGTGTCGACGATAAAGACATACTATCTTATCGATGGCTGAATGTAGTCATTGCTTGAATTGCACACAATCAGAAAGTAAACAAACTTCGTAATCAGGGGAATTCTCGGAAGGGAATTTCAAGAGAATGAGTGGTTTGTAATTTTGTGCCGAGCATTCTATCGTGAAATGTGGATAAGCGCGCTATGCTCATGGGTTTTCCAGCACGTACACACTGTTTGAGTCAAGCTGATTTCGCACAGCCTACGGTTCTCACGGCCGACTTACATACACATGATTACTTTGAGAAGTGAACCAAGAAAGTGGATGGAGTGTTAATAGGGGAAAGCCAAACACACACATAGTTAGCCCTATCAGGTTACTTTAATTAAGCACTCTGATCGGTTGGGATTATGTTGGAGAGGGGCAAAGGTGAAGGCACGTTCTAAGAAGCTCTTACCACTTTCCGCCGCTGGAGGTAAATTACGCGCCATTTGTCAGCTGGTTTCAGCAAGTTTAATTATAGGTTTGTTTATGTCTGAAAGTGTTAAAATATTTACACAAAAGGCATTCACGAACTCATAAACGAGAAACCTGATTCAGAGCGAATCAAATAAAGGGTGTTTTTCCGAGGCCGAGAACATTAAATTGGAATAGAAACAGACAACAGACAAATGATTCTAATGTCAATGGAATTAAATTGATTTGACAGAGAGCTGACTGTTGACGTGTAGAGTAAGCAGGGCGACTGTTTTCAACAGCTGTCATTGCCTCTGCACGGGGTGTTTGTGGAGTGGCGGCTGGTGGGGAGAAAAGAACTGCGTGGTTTAAAGCGCCCGCAGTTCATCAGATCGGAAGCCATCAGAGAACAGAAGAAGACCTACAGAGACTGGATTCTCTTGGTGGACTCTGCTTCTGGTGACCGGTACACCGGTACTGTTGCCATGGAAGCAGTTCGGCGAGAAGTTGGAAAGCGACCATAGCTCTGCGAAAAATGTGTTCTGGCAAACCATGGTAACCATTCAACGAGTCAGAGGAAGGAAATTCACCATCGTCGAAGGATTCAAATCCAAAGATCGTGTGTTGCTTTCCAATGAGGTGGACATCTTACGCAGATGGAGCGAGCACTTCCCGGAGCTGCTCAATCCCGAACAGGGCACTGAGGATGGCAGACGCATAGTCTTGAGTGGGGCCGAGAATAGTCCAACGGTGGAAGAATTCATTTTGGCGATTGAATCTGTAATAGGTGATTCAGGTGGGGATGAAATCCGGCCAGGAATGCTTAAGGCGGGGGTAAAGAGGGAGTTTTATGGCCCTCCTGTGTCATTAAAGTAGCCTGGGAACGTGGTGAGATTCCTCGGGATTGGCAAACTTAGGTCTTTGTCCCACTTTTCTAGAAGGTGAGATTGCTCCGACTACATAGGCATATGTCTTTTAAGTCTCCCCGGGAAAGACTACGCTAAGGTGTTGGTAGCGCGTTCCAGAACTATGGTCGCGCCCAGGACGGAGGATGACCAGTGCGGCACAAGTACAACCGATCAGCTTTTAGCTCTAAGATTTTCTACTTATGAAGGCTTGGGAGTACGCCAAACCTGTTTTGTAGAATTGGAAAAGGCATACAACCGAGTTCCTCGAGGTAAAGTCTGGGGTGATCTGCAGGAGTATGAGATTGATGGTTCTCTCTTGAGAGCCATTCAGTCCATCACATCAACACCTTTCACCGTCGGCTTCTTCTTTTTGCTTAGTCGCTCCTGACTTATTTCTCCTCAAACTTTCCCAGACGGAACGCCAGTGCACACTCGCTGTGGCAGTCTGTGCTGATGCTGGGATGAAGGTTAACGTGTGGCAAATCAGATCAGGTTATGGTAATTTCTAGAAAGCCTGTCCACGACAATCTACGCGTTCGTGGAGTCCCATTGAAGCAGGTAGAGAAGTTTAAGTATCTCGGGGTCTTTTTCACGAATGATGGGCGGAGTGATGCTAAACTTTTCTGTAGGATTGGTCAAGCTGGGTCAATTTTGAAACAGCTTGGATGATCTGTATTCTTTAGCTTGGTGTCAAAGTAACCGGGTTCCAACTCAGTACTCTGATATAATCTATTGGGTCCATAACTTAATTCGTGCGGTTTCTTTCTGGCGATTTGTGGATCCCATCCCAAAAGAAATGCGCCGGCTTGGCAGCCAAGAATGAATCAAGACAATCCCTACTGATCCCACCAAATACAGACCATTACCTTCGCGCCATGGATATTCGGCTTTGCCGTTGATTTTGCTGGTTGGAAAAGCCAAAATCACACTTTTCACTTATAAATCGCGCAAACCACTTTTGGCACGTTCGCTCAGCTAGCGCATGTTCACCATAAACTTCCACCAAAAACGATGACTTTCGGCAGCAGTTTTCTTCATATTAAGGTAATGAAGAAGAACTCCCCGCAAAAACACTTTTTCAGGCACAAACTTCGACATATTTGAGTGAAAAAAAATTATTGTTGTTCACGCTTCAAATGAATGACGTACAATGACAGTAGCTTTCCAATGTATGTTCCAATGGAAAAATACAAGTTATGCCACCTCTTAGCAAACTGCACGAATTAAGTGATAAATAATCCGTAGGTCCAATTTTCACATACTCTTCGCAGCTAGATGTAGGCTGCATTTCGGCAATAACGCATCGAATGTGAGCTTCAATGTCGTGTTACACGAAAAAGTTAGTCGTCATGTTTCTGCACCGGTCACCATTGATTGCATCGTTTTGGCCATCAACATATTTGAAGACACATGAGCCAATGATTCACGTGTTTCAAAAATGTCTTTTAATTTCAGTTTCTCTAATTGAACCATGTTTTTGAAGCATTGTAAACGTTGCTCCGGCGCCCAACGGTCTCTATTTGAATTGAAGGCTTTCGGCGAAAATGCTCTCGGAACCGTCTGTACTCCTCATTGCTGGCTTCTTCGGTTTCTTCGGACAGCTGCACTAGAGGTAGGACACATTTTTTTAGCTATTTGTTGATACCAAACTCTTGTCAATCGGACTACTTTGATTTTTTAAATAAGTTCCGCTAGTCAAATCAGCTTTCACAGAAAACAATGCTGCCAATTTCGCGTCTAAAAATAAACACCCTTTACAAAACAAAGCCCTCCTATCAACGAAATTCACAAAGAAAGCGTAACGAATAGGACTTAATTCAATATCAAATTATCGGGCATGTCTATAAATTAAAATTATCTACAAGTCACAATAAATTATGACAGCATGTCTATAAGCAATGTGCGTTACGAGTTATTATGTAATAATGCAGATATGACTCGCATCATGCCTCGTTGGTACGTGACCGCAGAATTTTTAATGAATCAATTATTTAATGCGTGTAAGTGTTGATTCCACGACGCAGCAGCGTCTGCTGCGTAAATGGGCTGTCTGAATGAGTAAATGACTGCATTGACTTTGCGAATCCACATTCGTTCGAGTATGGAGGTCCAAACGAGGAGAATAAAGAGCAATTAATGTGAAAATGTGAAAACCCCTCACTTCTAAAGATCCCGAAATAATGAACAATCGCAATAAACATTTCAATTATGTGCAGAGAGTCGAACTGTAGAACGACTTCGTTGTAGACCACTTCCCATAAGAAGACCATCGAGCTATCGAAAGAACAATCGAAAGACGTACACTGTCTTGCTAATTCAACCGAGTGAAATGGCTGGTGGATGGTCAAAGGTAGATGGTGGCATAATAATTCACGCCACGCTAGTGCAGATGGCATTGATAACTTTTAAGATCCCTTAGAAATAACATCCATCCCATGTCAATGCTACAGCTGTTACAACAACAATTTTGTATGTATTTAAACAAATGATAACTCAAACAGATCTCAACAAAAACTTAAGGCGTTGACACTTTGACATTTGGATTGGCTGGCTGCCTGGGATTCCGGCAGCTGACCAGAAAGGAGGCCTTTTCAGCGGCCATCAGTTTTTAAAAGGATGAAATTTCTTTGAATTCTTAAACTATTGAAACATACTATAGAGAGGAAGGAGGACATTCACTTACCGGTCACAAAACAAACACGAGATCGATTGATTGCGTCGTCGTTTCTTACAATCTCGTTATTTATTAACAATCTTCTAGGTACTTACCAGTGCGGCTTCTGAACAGTCACGGTAGAACGGACAACAAGTGAAGAAACGAAGAAATGGAGATTGGAACTCTATTCGACGTTGTCAACGACGCATTGGTGTATACCTCACCACCACGCGTATCGTTTTGACTCTCTTCCCAGACTCTTTGCAGGAGGATGAGAATACTGACTGCCATTAAGATCGGTGATCACGAGACCTTACATTTTAAAAGACGCAGCGATGCGCCTTGTCGTCACGTTTGGTCATGTTTGTGTTTATGGCGTCTAGAGGAGATGATTCAGATTTTACTGAGGACCAGGAAGTGTGAACAGAAAGCAATAACCGCTGTTCCTGTTGCCATGCGTCAGCAGCTGTCAAGGTTACTAATGACATCCATATGTCAAAATATTCAGTAAATACACAACCATTTCTTCGTTATGTTGGTCGTCATAATGGGTTGATGGTTGAGCGTGAGTACACTCTTTTGGACCTTAAGCCAACAACCAGACAGAGGTTGATGCAAAATTAAGAAAACGTAGCTGCCATAGCTGCCATTATCGATGAAAAACCAGAAAATGCAGATTCGACGACGACAAGTTGAATTGGCCGTCGCACAAGAGTCTATCCGTCGTAAATGTGCTCATTTGGGCCTACATCCGTATAAGATTGTTCTGAAGACGGACGAACACAGATCAGACCATATTTTTGCTAATTTGGTGTTGGACATGCTGACTGGAGCCCCGAATTTTGGCCAAAAAGTCATCTCTCAGGCTCAACAATATCAGACGTCAAACACTATCCACAAATGTTTGACTAAACACAAATGAATCCACAAAGATTGGTAGTTCGGGGTGGTTCACTGCAGGGCGGCCTTTTTGGACCTTATTTCTTTCGAAATGAGCAAGGGTACATCGAAATCCTCAATGGAGTCTGCTATAGAGCGATTTTAGCCGACTTTCTGTGGCAAAAGCTCGCCAACATCGATATATCCATGTGATTCCAAGACGGCGATAGACGTATAATCGACGCAACGTTTGAAGTTGCGAACTTCACCCAGCGTGCGTTTATCCATTGGCGCGCCATAATCATGTGACTAAACAACACTCGAGGGAGCTACGGAACTCCTTAATACTCAACTGACAAACCAAGCACTTTGGACAAGCTCGAGACCATTCGAGACGCGACTGCCGAAATAACTCCGCACAAATTCGACCGAGTCATATAAAATTGCACCAACCGCTTGAAGCAGTGCCATCGAAGCCGACGAGGTCCTGGAATGATATGCTATTTCATACATAATGACGTGAATATACTGGCTTCAAAATAAAGCAAGAATAAATTGTATTTCTCATTCCGCTGGAGTCTCATTTTAATTTACTTTCTTATCGTTAATTTCCGGGTACCCTGGTCATCAAATATGCTCCATTTAATGTCTTCCTTTGCGAAGGATCTATAAATGCCCAACTACCCGCGACGCATTCATAGAAAGTAACACATTCCTTGTTTCCCAGCCAAAGATGATAAAACGTGCCACATATTCAGTTTAATTCAATACAAACAGCTAACGCAGCCGCAGTACTTGCTAAGCCATGTGCTCCTCGTTTACGACCGCAAGCAACAGCACATTTCACCCTTAAGCATTTTCACCTCTCAGCCCGCACAGACCATCACCAGCAAATACATTTCAGTTCATAATCCCTCTCGTTTCATCTACGAAATCCAGTTTGTCTTTCCTCTTTAGACGTCTAACTCTGCTCGCCCCGGCAACCAGCCCACTTGACAAGTCTCCGTCATAACGATTCAAGCACTCAAGTGCTCATCTGATTATTCGCGCTCAATTCAATGGATTAATTCGTCTCGAATTGAGCACATTACTCATTCCGTTTTCGGCGTGATTTCCCACTTGAACAGATTACCGCACAGCTCCTCGGAACAACTGATCTCTTTGGAGAAATCTCTACACTACATGGCTCGCCTCACTCTTCTCTGCGACACGGCATGCCGATGCAACGTGCAGCTAAAGTGCCTCATCCCACTTGTTTTATGAAAGATGCAACGAACGCTTAAGTGGCCAGAGTTGCCACTCGGCGCGTGTGTTTGTCAGGGGAAACAACAGCTAGCGTTGTCGTCGCACATCAGAATATCGCATCGAAGCAGACCTTCGAATTAAGTCGAAGGTCTCGCATCACGCTCCCATGCGACACAATTAGCCGGGGTTCGCTAATCGTATCCACCAAGCCTAGCTAACCAAAACGCCCCGCCCGTCCTTTTCCGAGTAAATGATTAACGGGGAAATAAAACACACATCCGTCCGAACACACGTCCCTACAGTCAGAACAAGCAGGAAATCAGAAGAGAACGCTGCTAATTGTACGCTTTGAGGTCGCTTACATCCGTAGAGGGCAGCATACCGCACCGAGAAGCATCGAATGGAGACCCAGGAGCTCCCTCTCTCTCGCGCCTGCTCGTGAGCACGGGCGTCACATGACTACATTCACTCCACCACCTGGGGGTGTATTAATTAAAAATGCTTTATGTGACAACCTCCCGGCGACACAGTGAGAGCGCATTGTTCATTATCAACACCTCACACCGTGAGCATGAGCCGCACACACCGTACTACACGAGTAGATACATTCCGAGATACTGGCATGCCAGTCAGCCAAGAGGAGAGACATTGATGGCTCGTTGCATAGGTGCGATTGGATGGCTGTTTTGGTTTCTGTCGAGCATAAATGTGTCATGAGGTTGAATGCCACTAAACACAAGACTTGCCACAGAGAACAAAACCGAGTGTAACGCGGTGAACGGTTGGAAATGGTTCGCAAGAGATGGAGTAACTTGTTGGCACTCCGCAACGAGTGGCACAATGTGGGGAAATGTAATTAAAATTGTTCAAAAATGTTTCACCATCACTAAAATAACTGAAAAACTGAAAACTGAAGGCAAAAAACGGAAGTAATCAGAATAAGGATCACAACGGGGTTAAGTAGCTGGTAATATCAAAGCAGGCAATTGGCAGCAGCAGCCTGTCCTGGTGGCCTCCTTCGGAGCGAAGCGCTTAATTGTTTTGTTGTTTTTTTTTTCCTGAGGATTTTGGGATTTTAATTAAACCGCAGAAATAAATTAGCTGGAAGGTACGAGTACGTGCGCGTGGCCCGGGGGCTACTGTATTCGAATAAATTTCTGAAGCTGGAGGAGTATTCAATTAAAACTCAACTTTGTGGAGCGGGATAAACTCTTGATTTTTCCTCTACAATCTTATGGCTTGCAACTGAAATTAAAAGAGCGCTTTGCCAGATGCGTTTGTGGTCTGTATGCAGTTGAGTCGCGGGGATTATGCAAAGAAGACCATTGTTCTTTCTTGTAACGCGAGGTTTGCAGTACCTGTGGTTGCGTTATGGTCTGGCAGTCAAAGGGAAATGCACAGAGACACTGTACCACATTTAACGTGGAAACGTCATGTCAGATGTGGAGCTGGTTGGGGTAAACGAACTTGTTGACATTAGAAAATACACTTTTGAAACCTTGAACTGCTTAGACATGACAATGATGATGCCATGAATCATGAGTGTTTTGCCAAGATCGGAGAGGGGAAAGGGTGCCTTTTAAGTAAACTCTTAGAAGTCGGACCATGGAATTGAGGATAAGAGAGGGGTTCAATCTAAGATCAGCAGTCTGGTGTCTTGAATTGTAAACGTGTTCGAAACGTCTTGTCGTACGAGAGCGGTTTGCATTTTTAACAGACTTGGAAACGAAACATTCATCTCAGCCAAATATGACAGTAAAACCGGAACATGGTTCTGTTCTAATTTATGACAGCTGGTCAGTTAACTCTTTTCGGCCAGAAAAGAAGTACGAAAGAGATGCCCAAATTCACAGCTGATTGAATGCCCAACTTCACAGCTGACATCAGAGGCTTTTTGGCAGTTATTCATGAATTTCTGACAGTTATTCACGTAAATGCCGTTCTCTGATTGGTCTATTCGGCTTTAGGCAATGATATAAAAAATTGCTGTCAAAAATGTTAAGGGGCAAGAGAGGTAGAAGTTGGGTGCCTCTATCGTTTCTGTTTTCGGCTATTGAAGCGTCATTCTGGTCATCATTCTGAATTTTTGGAATAATCTGGGTATTTTTCGAGCCCTAGCTCCTAAATGGATGTTCGGACTTGGGTGAGACTTGGTAGATGGACTGCTTTTTTACAGTGGAGGGACAATCAGTAAGTGTGCCTTGGACCTTTATTTATTTATAATTTGCTTGCTCTCAAAGGTTACTAATACCCTTAAGTGCCCTGTGTCAAGACACAGAACGGAGGGATTGTATAGAGGGAGAAAGGGAGAGGAGGTACCTGTACACACTAGTCTCAAATATCTGCGGATTGTAGTCTGAGGGAACTATTAGGCTGAGAAGAGCCTCCCACAGTCGTGAAGTGCGTCTAAAGAACGAGCCTCTAAACTGAACTGCGGGTCCGAAGGCAGGCTTGAGGGTAAACTGATGAGCATTCCTGGTGAGATGGGTATAGCGTGTGAATTCTTGGAGAGGAGGAATGCAGTTGGCTAGCTCACTACACGCATTAGCTGAAAACAATATCCATCGATGGCAATAAGTTTAAGTTCCAAACTATTATTTGGAGATTTCAAGATTTTTAATTCATTTGAAGAGAATTCATTCATTGCTGAGAATTCATAAAAAAAGAGAGTAATTTGAAAATGAAAAAAAAAAATTGGAAAACAGTTTTTCGACACGTTCTACGATTGTACTCCTAAATTTTTCTTGTCCTTACAAGTTTCGAAAGCCACCAACCTCCACGTGTGCAGGCCGAACAATCAAAATGGTTAAACAGCTGAAGTAGGAAACAACGTGTATCTTGGACCGGTCTATGGAACACCGGAAATGTTCGACCAAAGTACACCATGCGCATTTTCAGTTGTAGAGTGAGTAAACTTATTGGACATAGTGCATAAATTGTAGCTGGATTTTTGTCGGAAAATATAAATATACCAGAGAAAATATGCTCAGACTGTGGTACACTAGGTTCAGCTTACACAAAGTTCCCCTACTCAACAATGCGTTGAAATTATTGGTTTTGTCCAGTCTTGTCGAATATCAATTGTTACGATACAGCGACAATTCGGCCTATATTTTAATTCAAACTCAGCTCACACAGGCTTCGTGGTTAGGAGTTTTGGCAGCCATTTTCAGGAACGGGGTTCAGTGGACGACCATCCTTCAAGAGGTGGTTATCGCAATACCCGCAGAAGGACACTGTGCAACCTGTGCAACAGAGAGTTAACAACGATCCATCCGTCCAATTGGGCATTTCCAGGATACCAGAGCAGAGGATTTGAAAGTCAGATCTTAAGATCCTGATGATGGAGCAACATTCTAGTTTGTGGTTGCAGCAAAATGCGACTGCTCACACAGGCTAGGCAATCTATGGACCTGAAGCGTGAAATTTGTGGGCATCGCATGATTTCTAAAAGTGCATACTTCCCTTGGCCATCTCGTTCACCAGATTTAACTCCACGCGACTTTTTTTATGTGGAGGTAAAGTTTTATGCTAAAACTAAACCAGAGACTATTAGGCAGCTGAAGCAGCATATTTGAAATGAAGTATGGAGACTGAAACCAGTCACACTACGTGCTCTAATAGAAAATGCGCAGTGGATGGCGCAGTTGGTTAAGTGCCTGCCCTTGGTTTGTGGGGTCACCGGTTGGAATTCCGGTGAAAACAATGTCAAAATACTTTTACAGGGATTTCAAAATCTGGTTTGAATTTTTGAATTTATTTCTTTATTTCATCTACCGAGTTTAACTCTCTTACAGATTGCAGATATAAGTATAATACGTATTTTAATAATAATAAGGGAATATTCTTATATAATTATTTAAGTCAGTAATTAGCTAGTTATAATAAATTTAAACATATTTAACTAAGGCACGAAATGAATTTTATTCAGAGATTTGGAATTGAATTTTTGAATTTCAGTCTATCATCACATAGATCTATTCGATACAGGCAGAATTAAAATTGAGAATGCTTTTTGTAAGCGGCTCATTAAAACCATAATTATGGTCCAGTCACCATTTGCCGTTGGGGTCAGATTAACGACACTATCACTGGAATGATTGATCAGTCGTAGTAGTCTGACCGGGTGTTGCTGACTAGCAGTACAATATACACTGTAATATACCTGACACTATAATATATCAGACAAAAAATATGCATAAAGCAAAAAAGTATACATTTTGCATAAAATGTATTTAATTTATAAACAAAATTAATTAACACAAATGATTGTTACCAGAGCTTTACGTGTTTAACATTTGTAGATCTTCTTTGGCTCACCCTGTACAACAGTGAAAGCAACAGAAAAAATCACAAGTACGGTGTCATTTCTGATGAAGTCACTGGGACTGGGTGAATATGCTCCGCCTTTAAACAGTCGTAGGTAGGGAGGGAAGGAAAGGCGCTGCTAGCAAATTCATCAGCACACTTGGACCGCGTTGGTCCATTAAGATACCCACAGTCAGACTATCACCGATCGACCACTGCAGTCATAGTGACATTAAATTGGAAATGGTGACTGGACCAGATTTGAAGAAAAAGCGAATTAACTGGGATTCGAACCGAGAAACCCCACCAACCAAGGGCAGGCACATAACTAAGCGCCATCCAGTCGTACACAACAAACTACACAAATAACAATATAAAATCGTATTGTGCGTGATATTGTTCTCTCACGAGTGGAAGGGACCTACTGGTTTATGAGAGCCTTTTCTACACTCTTTGAGCATTGTCAGTGAATCGAAAGAGGAGGGGCCGAGACAATTTTGTTTGGCCGTACCGGGAAACATAAACCTAGGAAACATAGGTCCAAGTGCGTATGAGTCGACGCACAGACCCACAACAGCTCAAAAATAAAGCAACACTCACGTAATCTCTCCTTGATTTGTTGTTCGAGTTTAAACCTACAACAAAATCATTCTAAGGCCTAAGTGGACGAAATTGTGAGAACTGTTGCATTTGAACAAATCGAAAACCAATGACCTACAATTAATTGAACCCTTAGATGATGACAGTCGATTTTAACATTCTTGCAATGCCTTGCTTAAAGTCTACAAAGCGTCCATGAATGCTATCAAGTGTGATGTATGCATCATCGTGGTGGATTGGAAAGTTTATAGATAACTGTTAACAAAGAGCAACATTTAACACTGAACTGCAGCAGTCAATTGAGTCATAAAACATTGATTACAGTTGATGTGCACCTGAAAGGTGGGACTAGTTGGTGAGAAAGAAGGCTCAACTGTTCAGGCTATAAAGCAAAATCCATTGATTTTAACGAGAAGCAGCAGTCGTAAATAAGGCCATAAACTCTTGGAAAAAATCGATGGTTGTTCCCAGATCATCGAACTTCCTCATGGACACAGATACAGGCTTTAAGCGAGCAACTTCTAGTCGAGGGAGCAGTACCAGTCGACCCAGAATGCAGTGCCACATAAGAAAGGTTTTATTGTTGCACCATGAACTATTTGATTAGAGTCTGCTGCTTGGTTCATTAACGAATTTTGAGAAGATCCAGTTGGATCCACTAGCACAGAATTATCGGAATCCAAATCGGAAAGGTGTTAGATTTTAAACGAGCGACCGAAGTCTAAATCGGAGTAGAAGAGCAGAGCAGCAACTTCAAGCTTTGAAATCACTTGGATACAGGAATACATCACTAATGAGCCGCTGTACAAAATTAGCATCATGAATTATTCTGATCCGATGTTGACATGTATAACTTTTATTCGTGATTAATATTGTCATCGCTGGTTTTTTAGACATGCTCATTAAAAAAAAAACACCAACTGTTAAGATTATAGCAGCAAGTTATTTCCCGAAATGTCAACACTTTTCAAAGCAACGTCATACACTGCAAAATAAAAACATCGAAATGGCAGCGATACTCAAACAATGCGTATTTTGTGACATTTGCAAATCCAGCTTGACCAATGCGCGCCTGTCTCTTGCCACCACACATCATTACTTGTTTTAATGCTCGTCACCTAGTCTTATACTTTTTTGTATTCCCTTTCCGGAAACTCAACCCGACATCTGATCACCAACGACTGATCGTCTGTGCAACTACTGGACCGTAAGAGGAAACGTTTTTCATTCGCTTCGATAAAATCGAGTTAATTCTTCGA
Organism: Eristalis tenax; assembly: GCA_905231855.2. Taxonomy (NCBI): domain Eukaryota; kingdom Metazoa; phylum Arthropoda; class Insecta; order Diptera; family Syrphidae; genus Eristalis; species Eristalis tenax. Next base: position 73,307,162 of record HG993125.1, on the reverse strand, counting down.
AGACGATACAAGACGTTTAAGAGCCCTCATAAGGGGCTCATAAAAAAGTAAACGACATTACATCAAATTTCCCTGCATCGCTACGAAGCCGGTAAAGTCGTTGGCATTTATAATGCACAAGTATAACCCATGCTCTCACCATGCCTTCGCAGCAAGTCTCTTAAATCGCCACGGGAACCGAATTAACTTCAGATGTTCACATCAATCGAGCGTGCATATGAACTCACTTCCACCATTCTTTCAATCGCTCAATGCTCCAGCAACAATAACAAAAAACAACCAATAAGTCCCTCGACAAACAGGTTAATTAAAAGCCATTTATGACAAGCACACATCCAAAGTGCACCGCACGCTCGGCTGTTCAATGTCCCCACAGCCTGTCCTAATCCAGATACCCTCGGTAGTCACCCCATTGTGAGTACTCCGAATGATGCAGTTGAGTGTGTGTAAACTTAAAGACCTTCCCGCAGCCGTCTAAACCGATTAACGACTTTTCTGACATCCAATGACAGAAAAGCTTGTTCTCAATGCTCAACATGAGATCATACACACGCACACATTGCATCCGCTTTTTCATTGCATCTACCCCGGCCAAGCCACCGCACGAGTTCGAAATGCAAATGAACTCAAACTTCCTCCTTCGAGCGGTTGGCCCGCAGAAAATATGGAATTTAATGTCAACGAATTGTCAAGTCAAATTGTTCCTCCTAATTAACTTGTTCCACAAGCGTATTCCATTTTTGAACAGAAATTTGGTCAATACCCGCGTTATGGCTGGCAATTAACCCTAAATGCACACACACATGCGTCGCGGTAGTCTCACGAGCCAGCCTCCATTCATCTTGCAAGGTTCTGAAAGCGTCCATTTAAATGTCAAGTTCAACAAGGAAAGCAACATGTCAGCGAACACGAGCCAAGCAGTCTTTGAACGGACACAAACGAAACAATTCACTGACCTCTGGTCGAGTTATCTCGAGAAAATGAGTGTGTCGTGGTTGCACATGTAAATTCCATCGAATTCCATTCTAAAACTGAATGGACCGTGCCACTTGCAGAGTGTGTCTCGATTGCGTTATCTAGGCATTTTCCGTTTGTCTCCATTTCGCCGTCGTCGGAGCTGACATCTTTGGGGGAACTTTTAATGAAGCCAATAATTTTTCTTTGGTTTCTCTACGGAACAATAGGAACTCCCTTATCTCGCCTTCACCCATCGTGGTGACAAAAGCGAGACGAGCGCGTGTACGTGCGTGTGTATGGTTATTTTAACCTTGGTATGCTGTGGTAGACCCTTTTTTTGCTTCTCCGCTTCCCAAGAGTTGGTGTTGAACGTTTGTCGATAGTACGCGTATCTTATCAAACAGCCTTCCACTTGATTGTGTTCCTTCGTCACATCGAATATGTATTCGACATCGATGTGCGCTGGTATTCATTCAGTCGTTTATGATATTTGCTTGACAGAAATGTTGTTAGCTGATATGCATCAAACGTGGGTATCTGACACGATACACATTCCGAGCGAGCATATGTACAGTCTCAGACGTATTGTGTGACACTTGTGAATTCAAGAACTATAACACTCGATTGCCGACTTTTGATCGGATACTTGAAAATCGCCTCTTGAGACTGAGATAAGAAGTCACAATTGCTGGCAATAAGACAGACACTTGGTATGGAAATGTGGGTCAGGAGGTTGTCTGATAGTCCTTTCAAGTCACTGAAAGTGGCTGGTGCTTTCTGTCGTGTACAAGTTTTCGACGGAATAAGAAACAGAAACAAGATACAGGGGTTCTTGACGTTCACTGCACTTAAGGACTTGCTCGTTGCAACTGTTTTTAGATTCGAAACTGTGTCTAGTGAAGAATGCATGTGATTTGCTCATGGTGAGCAGATTATGGGCGGTGGACAATCGAAGAGAATGGCCCAAATCTAATTGAAATGGACGCTGCCGTGGGATAGATGATGACCAACGGCTAACACTTGGATGCTACACCCTAATAAAGTTCAGCTCACTCATGAATTGAATCCACCTGAGCCTGACCATGGAATGCGACATTTTTTCTTCGGCGATTAGGCTAAATTGCATATGGACTGAATAAGAGTCCAGTTGTGACTGTCAAAACATCGTTGCGCCCACAACAATACTCCGTATCGTCTGTAATTTGGTGTGGGGGTGTCATTGGTCCACACATCTCTGAAAAGGAGTACCATCTGTTAACAGAATTAGGTTGGCCTAAAATCGAAGATATGAATCCGGAAGACATTTGGTTTCAACAAAACGATGTCCCACCTCACACAACACGAGCCGTTTTGACTTCCTGGACGAGTCATGTCGTGTTTTTGTGGTCAGATTTGTTCAACAAAATCGAGTACTTTTTTGTGGGGCAACTTAAACGATCGTGTATAACCACACAGCGACTTACAACTCTTGCTGCTTTGGAAATTCGAATATTATTTGTTCCATTGAAGTTCTAAAATGAAACACACAACAAAATTACAATTCGTGTGTTCATTTAAAAATTCGTGTTTCACCTCAAATTCTTACACATGCCTGCCGGCAAAACCAATAAGATAATAAAACATAATAACGATCCGCAGGCTCATGGTGCAAAATGTCACTTTTGACATATGACAATTATGACTGAGGCGTTGCCAGATCTGTCGCAACACATAAGATATTGCTCGATGTGTGCCGAAAAGTCATCGAAAATTACCTTCTCAGGATCGAGTCATGCAAGGACTCCAATTCGAACGATGCCATGTACCAAGATTCTTGCCAAATGACTAGATTTAAACGACATGCTAAAATGGAATTTCGATCGAAAACGTGTTCTATTTTATGTTCCTGCGGAAAGGAAATAGTCTGCGTAGGAGAGTTTGCGTTTTAACGATTTGGATTCTTAAGTTTCTTTCCAGGACGATGTTGAGTAAGTAAGTCCCTGGTTCACCCCGGACTGTAGCGCCCTTAAAGAACAAGGAGAATAAGAAGAGTTAATTTCCACGGGACATCCCTGAAGAACTAAGGGTCGTTTGTTCACTACAATTTAAACATAAGTTTGGGATTTTTCTCTTCAACTTCTGGATTTCCTTTCATCAACAAATTGGGGATTTTGCCCCTCTCTCTCTCTCTCTCTCTCTCTCTCTCTCTCTCTCTCTCTCTCTATCTCTCTCCCTCTCCCTCTCCCTCTCCCTCTCCCTCTCCCTCTCCCTCTCCCTCTCCCTCTCCCTCTCCCTCTCCCTCTCCCTCTCCCTCTCCCTCTCCCTCTCCCTCTCCCTCTCCCTCTCCCTCTCCCTCTCCCTCTCCCTCTCCCTCTCCCTCTCCCTCTCCCTCTTCCTCTCCCTCTCTCTCGCACACACCCTCTCTCACTCTCTCCCTCTCCCTCTCCATCTCTCTCTCCTCTCTCTCTCTCTCTCTCTCTCTCTCTCTCTCTCTCCCTCTCCCTCTCCCTCTCTCTCACACACACACTCCCTCACTCTCCCTCTCTCTCCCTCTCCCTCTCTCTCTCCCTCTCTCTCTCTCTATCTCTCTCTCTCCCTCTCCCTATCTCTCTCCCTCTCTATCTCTCTTCATCCATAGGCGTAGTTGCCTGCTCACGTCTGTACACTGGATGGAATGTTTGATTGTGTCATTTATCGTTTTCGTCTCTCAAAGCGGACAATAATAATGGTGCACGAACTACCACAGGATTTACTGCCGTGAAACGAGAGAAGGTACTGGCCCTTTGATTTGAAATAATGATTTTTTGATAGATTCGATAGAAGAGGCCTCGGGAAATTACACACTGACCAATCGTAAATATTATTCGCTCGGATCAATTCAATAAGCGAAGAGCAGACTTTATTAGAGTAAGCATTACAATTGTGTTCGCTTGCTCTGTTCTCCATTACAAGCAGCAACTTAAAACCAGAGAAAATAGAGGACAGAGATATCCAACAAAACATTCGCACACGAGCAGCGCACACCGTGAATTCAAAGCAGAAAATGGCATTGCATGTGTGAATTGTCAAAAATATCCCTGGGGAAATTTATAAAGGGAAAGTTGGACAGCTTCTGGATTTTATATCTCAGACTGTGTGTTGAAATAGTGAGCAAAATCAAGTTTCAACTCGCCGATTAAATAACGAGTTCAGACCAACCCCGAAGTTGATCAACTTACAGTTTTCCGGGAAGTTGAGCAATTGTGAGCAAAACGACCCTAAGGGTCCTATAAGATTGAAGTCTAAGGATGTTTGTTTTCAGAATAAAATCCAGTTCAGCATACCTAAATGTCTGTGTTCTCTAGAAAACTACGCTGGTGATTTCTGAAGAAACAGAATTGAAACAGAAATTAACGGACATTGGTTATATGGCAATAGTCTCTAACAGGGAAGCAGTTTATGTTTTCACGACTGACTGACTTTCATGCATTTTCATGGCATAAGTCTATTTCGAAAGGCATTCAGAAGTTACAGGACATTGATATCAAAATGGAGAATGTGCCCAGAATGGAACCCAGTAAAAAAGAAACCAAGTGCCATTATTTACTCTCGGTGTACTCTCGGTACTGCCACAAATATGTATCGGCTTCCAGATGAGCGACGCTTATAATTGAAAAATAGCTTGTCTATCCGTGTCTGTAGAAACATTTTGCCCATTACATGAGCACTTAGCCCATGCAGTGCACATTCTTTTATAGAATGTTTCAAAACTTACGTCGCAGACTGTCCTGGAGACCATAACTCAAAGAAGCTACAAATTCAACTTAAGTCTGTCACCACACTTGTCGCCATCATGACAAAAGTGAACACAAATTAACAAAACAAACAAAAATGTGATTGCAATAAGAGAAACAAAGCTACAATTTGAAACATTTCATTTGGCACATTAAATTCCTTCTGCTGTTTTTTTTTTTTTTGTGCTTTCTTTGCTTTAGCCTTTCTGCTGATTGCAGCTTAAACGATAAACTCATAAATTCCTCTGATGTCATCTTTTGTTTTGGTTTTGATTGAAATTTATTCGTTGCTCATGGTTCATTTTGGCGGGTTACGAATTGACGGTGACTGTTGTGTGTGTGCGTTTTTCTCTGAAGGATCAGCCACCATCGCATGTCAATGAGACACGGCGGTTAGAATCATAGAGGAGACGCAGTTACACGATAGTGATTTGTAAGACATTCTAATTTGAATAAAATGATTTATGCGAATAAATCAGATCTGATGTGCACTGGTTAGCATAGTCATCGGTTCGATATCGGCTGTGTGATTAGTCATTGCGATCTTGCCAAGGTGGAAATATTTCCGCTTGGATTTGGTAAAATGCGGCCATTAGAACTGTAAATTGATAAAAAGGTCATAATTTGCTTAAGTTTTATGAACTCATAATGATTTGTAAACGAATTTGACCCACTTGCGTTATTGGACTATGGACTTTTTCAGTTAGACGGTCTACTAGATCGACCATTTGAGATTTAGAAGAGATGATGCAATTGTGAATTATGACTATTTTGACAGAAATTCCGGACTAACAGTCAGACTACAGTCAGTGGTGAACCTGAGCTAAGCCTATACAGCAATCACTCGTGTTGTGCGTGATATTTTATCGTTTCGCGAGTGGTTGAGAAATTTGTCTAGGTAATTGCACCCTTTGGACATTGTCAGTTACTCGGGGGAGTGGGTGGGGCCAGTGATTTATGAAAGTTATCACCGCGTATCATCCAACAGCGGCCAGATATATTTATTTTTTATTTTCGTAATAACACGCATGTTACCACCATAAGATGTAACGGTATCTTCATAAAAATATATCTCTCTGTGCCGTTAGTGACTGGACCGAATTCGAAAACCAGATAATAGCGTATAAACTTTGCTTTCACTGGGATTCAAACCGGGGACCCCACCAAACAAGGGCAGGCACTTAACCAACCTCGCCATCCAGTCATCTTGAAAGAAACTGTTCTATTTTGAAAGCCAGAAACCTATTCCTTAATCCTAAATTTAAATTAAATTATTTATGTCAATGGTTTTTTGAAAAATTCGCGAAATCATTTTTTTTTTCAAAATTGTGAAGAGAGGTGCTTCATAGCCATTTGTGGTCAGTGCTTGTATCAATTCTCCGAATGGATCAGAAATCAAAAATTCCTACAATTACTTTCCTTTAGGATTAAACGACAGGTTCCAACATTCAGAACCGGTATAATACTTCATTGCAAGTATTGCCGTTGTTTTTGAATATTTTTTTCAAGTTTAAGTAATTCTTTTTCCAACATTGCCCCCACCTTGCCCCCACTAAAAATTACGACAACTACTTTCATTTAGGATTAAAGAACAAGTTTCTATCTTTCAAAACCGGTATAAATCTTCATTGCAAGTGTTGCCGTTGTTTTTTAATTTTTTTTTTCTGTTAAAATCATTTTTTTCTAACATTCCCCCACCATCTAAAAGAGCCGAGATATATCACCTCCTGTAGTAAAAAATGCTTGGTGTCGACAACTCTACAGAAACCGTTATGAATTTTTTCCGCCAAAAGTTATCGCACTCTCCTTAAACGTTTACACTTTTGGAATTTTGTAAATACAATGAAAGTCTCTCTTTACGGACACCCCTCTTTAAATGACACCTCTTTTAGGGACAGTTCGTCATGGTCCCAGGATAAAGATATTGGTGTATTTCAACATAACGGGCATGGTCCCACTGTTGTCCGCTTTAGAGAAGTTTCACTGTTCACATGTATTAGGCATGGTATTGCAACATTTAGTGGCGCAGTCACTGGTTATCATTACAGCTTGCAATCTGCAAGCTCCTAGAAGGTCTTTATTTCTTCAACAAGAGTGTTGAAACTTAATTCCACTGAACAACAGTATTTTTCGACACTCCTATAAAGCCCAACACATGCGGGGGTTGCGGGGTGACATGCGGGATGAACAACGATCTGATGTTTTCATACAATGAGCAATATTTACCTTGGCTTGGGGCTTACAGTTGACTTTCTGCTTTAAGCAAATGTTTGGATAAATCTGCCTCACTTATAAAGCATCTTATTATGCAAAAACCGTAATTCAGTGAACACGGGACTAATGATGTGATTCACAAAAAATAAAAATAAATTATCTCTCCAGTTTCGCTCGCCACTGTAAGTGCATTGCACTTGATCACCAGCTCATATTTCGACCAGCGAATGTCTCAAATGCTGAACTCTGCCTGCCTGCCTACATATTTTGAAAATTCAAAGTCGTTGTCTTACGCGTTTGAACAAAACACCTCCGGTCAGATATTGTGGTTCTGATTTACTACAAAGAATTATGTCAACTGACGTATGTGCCTGTTCAAATGACAAACTGTCAAGGTAAGCATAGTAAGTTCATAGCAATATCACAGGAATGTGAAGCAACTACATTCACAAAAAAAAAAACATCTCCAAGTCACATGGCTCCTAAACCATTCCACCGTTTATGATAGCAGCAATGATAAATGACACATTTTCGGCTACTTTAAGCAACGTCGTAGTCTTGTTTCAAGATTACCCTAATCCCTTGACAATCATTCACAAACATCATACTCTCGGTTGCGCCAACGCTAACTGGATTAGGTAGTTGCGCCACACACTCAACACAAACCAAACACAGAAGTCTTGTTTGTTCTTCCTTATCGGAATAAACAAATGTCCTTTTGTTATCTCCCACAAAAAAAAAAAAGGCTTTACTCAAGACGCCATAGGAAATCTAACCTCACCCACGAGATAACCTTTGCAAGTCACATGTTTAAACAAACGGGGAAAATATCGCACTTGTGCTGACTTAGTATTCAACAACGTGATCAGAAACATGTATTTATCTGGCAGATAATTTAAAACCCGATGCCATGTGAACTCAATTAGATCTTTAAATATGCACATTTTTGCTCCCTCTTACTGTGCAAGCAACAATCTGCAATCTGTTCGTTGCCAACGAAGAATGGTGATTGTGGATCTAACCAGCAGTGGTCTTATCAGCATGTGCCAGTCATTTTGACTGGGACTAGAGGAGGATAAGACAACTTGTTGTTTGATGGTGCCAAAGTATGAGGGCTCTTTAATTAGCCAAAGAAGTCCAGTCATGTGCACTGGTGTGAGAGGTCAGCATTTACAAGAATGAACGTATATTGGAGGGGGATTTTCTCTATCTAGAGCCAATTTCTTCTATTTGCTTTATGATTTGTTGTTGTTCCTTTAGCGTGCTCAGATGGTCTTACTACAAGTTCAACATTTTTTTTAGTAAGTTTTCACAATTTTAACCCAAATTGTATACTAAATCTAAGCAGGCTCGGATGACACTTCGGTTCGTCATCTGTAACTGAAACCGGGCTGTCACACACAATTCCGGGCCACGATTTGGTTAACCCTTTATGAAGGCTGAAGGCTTCCTAAGGCGTCATTTACTTGCTGATCCGTTCCGTCTTTAGTGATTACACTGTGTTAAGTTATTTTCAACACTTTCTAGGATTCCTTGACAGTCACCAGACATTGTCATCTAAGCCCAGGTTGTCACATTTTAGGGACATCCAAAGAAAATAAGCGACTTATTCTCTTCGTCGTCTCACATGTCATAGCGTTCTTTGTCACTTCACGTGACATTCAAGTGACTAATTGAATACAATTTCAGCCACAGGTAACATGTGGCAAGTGTGTATGATAAATTGGCTCAAAATTTTAGCTGAAAATGAAGCCTTGTGACTGGCTCCATTCAGCGATTCTATAAGCAGTCCCTTGACATCGACTCTAAAACTGACTGTTGAATGCCCACAAAATGCCTTCTGCCATCCAAACTAAGTTCACCAAATCAATGAATCCATCTACTGCACTTGTTTCCATAATTTCAGCGCCAAGGCAACTGAGGAGAAGGTTGACTAAAGCCAGTATGTCATTGACATGACAAAACAGATCTTCAACTCAATCAACTGTCAAATCTCATAAATTGTCACTTTTGAGTAGAGTGCTACCAAATCTTGACGAGATAAGACGTGTATTTCAACAGAGGTCAATACCATCGGACAGGAAATGAAAACCGTTCCACATCAAATGTCAAGTACGAAAAATTGTTAAGAAATAACCTATAAATTCGTACATCATAACGGGATTTATTACAGATTTCAATCAAAACCACGCCGCAGTCCGTCTACAGCACAGCACAGACCTTCAAGTCCACCGAAGCTGTCATCACAACATTTATGCGTCATTCCGCGCAAACGTCAACAAGTAACCATCAATCAAGCGATGATAATTCACTGAATAAATACACATCACAATACACGATCAAAAACTGCGGGTAAGCCGAAAATAATAAAAATCTAAAATTCCATGAATAGCAATAATACGTGTGTAGCCTTCAAGGCCTTACCAACTACCGCCAACACCAGCACCACCCCCTCCCGATCGGCCTCACGACAGCAAACACTCACAAGGCATCCAAGAAAAGTCAACCTTTCCTCGGAAGAAAATAATGCGGTCTACATCAATTACACCTAACCTCCAAAACAGCCATAAAAGTGAACCTTTTTTTGTGCTGTTCGGTTTTATTGTTCTCTTCTTACCAGCCCACTCCGCCCCAGCCCACCGCCCCACATATGTATGTGCGTTGATAGGGAATGAAGTGCGTCGTAAAGCATTTCTTTTTCCCATCGGATACAATGGCGAACAGACGCAGAAACAGAGTAAGAGCGATTCGAATCATTCAAAAGCAATAAAATCTCAAGAGATGAGGATGCCCCCTCGCGCACACACACGACGCGTACGTGTGACGACCGAGAACGAAGGCGTGAGTGTCACCGTTCTTTGACAAATTTGAATGCACTCGAGCAGACTGAAGAAGATGGGCGCTAACACAAGCACGCCCAGCTAGTAGACGTCATAAAAACCCATGGCTCCCGTTAGATGGGCCAGTCGGGAGAACGGGGAGTGTCCCTCCGCCGCATACACCTGCGACACGTGACTTGTGCGCACACAAACGCACCCAGGAAGACCAGAAAGAAGCAGGAAAATGATAAACAAACAAATGATTACGAAAGTGGTCGGAAAGCTGTGAGCTTACTGGAAGGAGTTAGCCACCACTCCGTGGCCCACCCATTCACCCAGTTACACAGTCACCCTCTTTGACCCATATCTGGTGGCAGTCCCTTGTATTCCCGGTCGAATCCAGTTGGGGTGACATCCTTAATTAGGGAAATTATCTGCGAGCCGAAACAAAACAAGAGGAGCGGCCTCCACGTCGACCGGTGAATCCTCGCAAATGCAAATTAATGGCTGGAAATCCATTGAAGACAGGAAGGGGATGAGCATTTCGAAAGGAAGGAACATTTTCGTGATGCTTGGAAAAAAAGAAACCCAACCTGCCACAGAAGAGGGGAGAATGAGCAATATTCCACGCTGAACACAATGAAATGCAGACAGATTCAGGTCCCCTGCCCCACACTCAGTAAAAGGGACCAAGCCGATTGTTATTACTTCATCCAGCAGTGGGATGAGTTTAATCTCTATCGTTGAGTCCTCGTGCTGTTAAATCACAACACAATTGCGGGCGTCGAATGGCTGGCACTGGCACTGCCACAGGACACCACTTGTCGGGTCCCCAATTCTCGGTTTACGAAGTGAGAGATTCCCTGACGTTTTTATCCATCCCCAGAGTACCCACTCCCATATTTTGTGAGACTATTCAAATTGAGCTAACATTCCAAAGTTGGTTTTGACTGGACTTACGTTTGGTTGTTCTGCTCAGCTCCTCCTGGCTGGATTGGCTTCCGTTGTTTGAATGTAAATCCTTTGTGTTTCTTTTTACTTGTTTTTATACGCAAGAGTGGGGGAATATCAATGGAAATTTATGTTCACTTTGTTGACACTCGCACTCGCACTAGCTGCTGCACTCGCACTTTAAATTTATTTTCTTTTCAGATTTTTCTTGTGTACTTTTCACTTTTCCACATGCAATGTGATGCAAATCAAAGTCGATTCGTCGACGATATGATCCCGTCCGAGATTTCGAAAATCAACCGCCAAAAAAGAATTAAGAAATTTAGTTTTTCTTATCGTTATCGGAGTTTACGATTGAAGAGAAAAATAAACGCAGAGATAGAACGGTGACACGTCCAACGCGCTCAACGATTTAAACCGCAGTGAAGTCACAGTGCCCAGGTTCTGCTCAAAATTTGAAGCACCGATGTTAACTCAAATGGGGAAACTGTTTACTTCATCGCATTCCACTCATTTCAGGCAGCTCGCGCTCAGCTTTGAGTGGGAGATACAGAAATGTGGTTGCTGCACCGGTTGTTGAGTGCCAATGGCAGGTTGTAAAATGTTCTCTTAGCGGGATTTCAAGCGAGTGTGGTTGTGAGTGGTCGTGAAATGAATGGCATTGCCAAGTCAGCGAGTTTTTCTTATTACTTAGTACCTACGTGTTGCGATAAGTGGGAACAAATATTTGGCATGTGCATCGGTTCAGTTTACAAAAATTCAAATTGAAAGGTGGCATCGTGTTCCTCTCTGGATCTACTTTTGATTGTTTTAATTACTTTTGTTATTTTTTTTAAGCCTTTTCAAATTTGCAATTCATTGCCTTTTATTCGCCAACGTACTACCAATATTGTTAAATGACTTTAATAGATTTTCTGTTGCTCTAGCCAGGCATATACACAAAGCACTTCCCGGCGTATAGACTTCATTCGTTTAATGTACAATAACAAAAATGATGTATTCTTGTGTTCACTCTTTGCGTTGTACCTTATGAAACAGTATTTTCCCACAGACTGCCAGGAACTGAAGTAGACAGGGATTTTTAACCCACAATCATCCGCAGAAGCGATACTGATGTTTTGTAAGTTGAAGTCATTCTGCAGAAGGACTTCGTGTGGATAACAGGCATTGAGAGCAGATAATTGGCAGCAAATAAATTGGAAAAAAATGTAACGCAATATGGGAAGAAAAAAAAGGAAACTTCATTGGATGAACGGAAGCTTATCCTTAATCTAGTATACGATGGTAAAACATACCGAGAGACAGCCGAACTTGTTGGCAGATCGTTCTCTGTAGTTAGAGACATAGTTAACAAGTTCAGAAATGAAGGAAATTTGGAAAATAAGCCAGGTAGAGGACATACAAAAATATTATCGGCGGCTAATGAGAATCATATTTTAAGAAAAATTAAGCAAAACCAGAAAAAACCCCTCAAATCATTGACCTATGAGAAGTCAGAAATTATTAATAAGTCAGACTCTGTCGAAAAAGTAAGACGGGTCTTTTCGTTCCAATGAGTTCCATGGCAGAGTTGCACGGCGCAAACCTTTTAGATCAGACATAAATGGAAAAAAATCTTGCTTTCGCTAAAGAATATGTAAACAAAAGTTCAGAGTTTCGGAAGTATGTCATTTTTAGCGACGAAAGCAAATTCAATTTGCTTGGCAATGCTGGAAGGCAAATAGTTTGGCGAAAGCAAATGCCGAGCTTAATCTTCAAGCAACCGTAAAACACGGCGGAGGTAACATTATGACGTGGGGGTGCATGGCTGCCAGCGGGGAAGGCAAATGGAGTTTATTGACTACAAAATAGATCAATATGGACACTTGAATATAATAAAGAGAAATTTCCAACAGAGCCCCACCAAATTAGGGTTAGGGTCAAATTACGTTTTTTCAACAACACAATGAGCCTAAACATACTGCATGTAATGTTAGGATGTGGCTCATTTTTAATAACCCGTCACAACTGAAAACACACCCACAATCACCAGACATCAATCCCATTGAACACCTATGGACCCAGCTTGAGAGAAACATCCGGAATAGGCCTATCAGCAGCAAAACTACTCGTAGAGAAGCCCTTATGCTGGAATGGGAACTTATAAGCCCAGAATTCACAAAAAAGCTTGTCGATAGCATGCCAAAACGCTTGCAAGCTGTAATTAAGGCAAAAGGTGGATCAACAAATTATTGATAGCCCCTCCAGACTTCAAATTTGTGTTTTGTGCGGATAATTTTGTGTTATATTTTATTGAGGTTTATATTTTGTTGTCCACTCTACTCTTATGAATTTACTTGTTTTGTTTTTTATGAAGTCTGATTTAATTTCCTATCATTACATTTTTAATTTTAACTAAGAAAAATTGTTTAGTTCCTATTTATTACACGTCGAACATCTTGTGCGGATAATTTTGTGAGCAAGTGTACATATTACATATTCAGTTGATAAAACTGAAATAGTGGAGGCCGTAGCTTTGTGAGTTGGTGCGTTGACCAAGGCAGACTTTCACCTGTCTGCAACAATTTAAAAAGGCGTGTAGCCCTGCAGGGAGGCATTCGTTTTGTTTGCCGTAGAATATTGGGATTAAATTTATTGGATGATAGTAGTTTGCTGGGTGTTAGCAAAGTAGGAATCATCAGCAATCAAAGACGGATTTCTTTGTTTGGAAAGATTGATATTCTCACGAGTGGAAGTAGCTTTATCGGTTGACATATTTGATTTGAAGGTTAGCGAAAGAAATATTGCATGGTTTTTAAATTTATCTGAATCAATATTGTTTCAAAGTGAGTTGGCTGGAGGTGAGGGTTTTTCTAATAATTCTAAAACTGTCTCTTATCTATTTTTTTTTTATTTTCTTTAACTAGATTACTCAACAACACTATTTTTCTTATATGTTTATCCGGATCGAAGTCGTAGGATGTCGATAGATAAGTCTTCTTCGAAATCGAGTTGCTCGTCTTCGGATTTACTGCTGCTTCGTTCGTTTTGTGACTGTCTACTTTTCATTGATGATATAGTTTGTTGCGTTCACACTATTAGCGGTCAGATCTTGTACAATATTGTTATATATTCTCGACACATTTCGTCGTTTACTAAGAGTAACTGCACTGTTTATTGTTGTTCCTGTTTTTGTATTATTATTGATAGGATACGTTCTAAGAGTGACTGCTCTTGTAGGGTCTTAAAAGCCGACTTTTTTTTTTTGCTTGGCGATTCACTGTTTTATTATTTTTTAATTGTTAGTTTTAAGTATTTTTTATTTCGTTTGACTTTTCTACTGGACAAATGCAAAATGAAATTTATTACTCACTAGCTTATTATAGGAACAGACTTGCGAACAGGTTGCGCCAAAGTTTTGTTGGGATCGAAAATAAAACTCACTCTCGAAAACGGAGCCAAGTCCCTCAAAGCATCGTCTCGAAAATCAGGTAGACACTCGTCGTGGGAACATCGAAATTCACTTGCCACACGTTCAGTGCTAAACTCGATGTGCACACTGCGTAAAAATGCCTAAAATGTCTGCCGAATCACTCGCGTAAAGTATTTTGGGAATACTATACGTAGACGACACTTAACACCACACCACACTACGCACTTGAGCTTACGTAGCCCAAGTTCGATTCCCGGTACGAGGAAAATACTTTTCACTGTCCCACCACTTTCGAGTCACTGACAATTCCCAAAGTCTAGAAAAAGCTTCTTAAATTGGCCGTTCGGAGTAGGCCTGAAACTGTCCCTTTCACTCGTGAGAGATTAAATAGCATGCACAACACGAGTGGTTGCTGAAAGACTAGGCCTATACTGGCTGTGGCGCTACAGCCAGTAGTGGGCCCGTATAATTATATTTATAGAAGGAAATTGTCATCTCGCCCCAAATCTCTCTTGCTGAATTAGCTCATACTACTGTCTATTGATCTAACTTATGGTGCTTATTCCCTAATCTATCGAATGCCTTCAGGTGCTGTCTCTTCTACTGTACATTTAGACATAAGTTGTGAGATGCACTTGGTCTATTGTTGAATGTCTATTTCTAAACCCGAATTATTTGTACCTAGTTTAAATTAACATTGTTGTGCTCCCAACGTGCCGTCATTGGAAGCAAAGTGAAAGAGGCTGAAGAAACGTTCCGTCACACACCACAACATCACGATCGACAATTTCATGATAATAAAGGAGTTTGTCTACCTCGGGGCAAACGTAAATTCCCCAAAGACATCATAGTGGAGATCTGACCCAGAACCGCGTTTGGCAACCGATGTAACTCCGGATTGTCGACACAACTGGGCTCAAAACTCCAAAATCTTGGTCTACAAAACTTTTATTTCGCCCGTCCTGCTACATGGAGCCGAAAGTTGGACAGTAAGCAAAACTGGAGAGCTGATTTTTTGTGGCAGCCTGGAGCCGAGCGTTGTCATGATGGAAAATGATTGCCTAGTTTCGGGTCGCATATTCCGGGCGTTTTTCGGCTACTGCTATCTTCAAACGGACAACGGTGGTGTTGTCCATTGATGGTTTCACCCGGTTTTAGCAGCTCATAATACAGAACACCCTTCTGATCCCATCAAATACAGAGCCGTTGTCGTTGATTTCGCTGGTTGCCCAAGCCAAAATCACCACTCGTGCAATCCACTTTTGGCACGTTCGCTCAGCTAGCCCACGTTCACTATAAACTTCCACCAAAATACGATGACAATTGGCAGCAGTTTTCTTCATATTAAAGTAATGAAGAAGAACGCTTTTCAGTAAAAACGCTTTTCAGGAAAAAAAAAGTCCGACATATTTGAGTGAAAAAAATTATTGTTACGCTTCAAATGAAAATGAAATGACGTACAATGACAGTAGCTTTCCAACGCATGTTCCAATGGAATATTACAAGTTACGCCATCTCTTAGCAAACCACACGAATTAAGTTATAGACCCAATAGTATTAATTCGACTGACTTGCTGGACAAAATACTTAAAACTAGCTTAACTAACTTAACAGTTGTTCTTACTACTAACCTACGGACTTTATGCGGGTACTCCAAGTTAATCTAGTATATATAAATGTGCCTTTCGGCGTCGACTACGTTTTCCTTTTTAGTTTTAATGCCAAACTTTTATTGATTTTTCATTTGTCAAGAAAACTGTTAAATAAAACTTGGCAAAAGCTAACTACTTACATACTTAACCTACCTTATACTAACTTACCCTACCATAAAACTTAAGCCTATCTTAACTATGTCCGTAAGAGTACGGACGTGTGGACCAGAGCGTATATCTTGGTGCACATTTTCTTTGGTTTTTGTTTTACATATTTTTTTTTTTAATTTTTTTGTCTTAAAAACTACTTTAAAACCTATGTAAGTTGGCCACCATGGTCAACTATCTGTTCACCTTGAAAAGCCAGCCGTGGCCGGAACTGGTTTTGGTGTAACCATCAGTAAATTTGCCGTTCTTTGGCAGACTCATTCCTATCTCGAGCGGGGATCGCTCTACTGGACCGAAGAAGATCCTCGTGGGTGCGAGCGACATTCGTTTCGTATTGGAGTCGCCTGTCCACTGTTCGGCGTACGACAGGGAAGATCACAGGGCATCTGTCTGTATCCTGTATTAGGCCAATCGTGTCTAAGTAAAGGAATACTTCGGGAGGAATAAAGCCGTTAAGGCGCACTCTTTCATGGTACATAGCATTGGGGTGGTAAGCCCTAAAAATCAGACTGTTGGAATAAGTCATAGCTCGTGCTATGTGCTTTCTGAGCAGATTAATATTCAAATTATCTATCCTGTTGACGTAAGAGGAGGAAGTTCTTCACCTGCTATGCGCTCCCTGCACAATTTGTCACATTTGCCGTCATTTTAGAAGGCCGGGACAGAGAAGAGAAATATATGCGATACCTACGATTTCTGTACAAAATACATTTCCTTCCAGAAAGTTTAGCTTCCAGAAATTTATTAGCTATTGTCTGTGTCTTGATTTGGTTAAGTCTGTCCATTAATGCGCTGCATTTCCAGCGTTCGACTCCAGACCCATCATCTTCCACTTACACGACACTCCCATTTGTCCGAGCATGTAACTGTCACGAAAGTGTCCCTCAACCTATCCGTTCGCAGTTCGCATGCAACACGACTGATTCCTGCAGGAGCTAGCTTGGCTTGCAAAAAGGAACCGACTAGACGCATATTAAACTGTATGTAAAATTAATTTAATCCTAATGAGTGATGAATGAGAAGTTAATCACTTTTACGACATTTTGAACCGCAGACCCTCGACCTTTCTTCGTCTTTGTCGGGATTAACCTGAGTTATAGGCAAGAGACCTCTGCAGCTCGACCACTAGTTGAACAGGCCAAGTGAGTAACGCAAAGTTGCTACTTGTGCTAATTCTCTCCAATCGTTTAATTATATTACAGTCCCACAAGAAAGTTTCCAATAAATTGGATTACACTTCAAACCTGACTCAAGTCCTCCAACCAATGCCAAAGAACTCTGATTGATAGCTTAAAGGTCCTTCTTTAATTTGGAAACACAATTTCGAATTTCCCCTCGTTGTAAATGAAATGCCTTGTAGTTACTCCATCGGTTAACTCGTGCTTAAGTGCTCATCATTTTTGATTACGCGCTAAACCATCGCGTAAATTGCCGTAGGCATGGAACCTTCTAATTACGCAGCATGCGATCATCGACCTCCAACTCATGCTGCCACACCATACCTCAAGTGTAGCTGAGACCGAAACAACAGCTCACCATCATCACGTGTGGATACAATAGCCGCAGCTCCAGCGGCAGTTCCGGTTAAACAAACACGCCGCAATCTTTGAAGACTAAAAATTAAATTAACTCTATTATTTTGGAGTAATTAACCAAGAGCTCTTGCTACCTTCACTTTCATTTCTTCGCAGTTTCGCAGAGCTGAACACTTTTGCTCTTTCGTACTTCTCTCAGTGGCGACTCTCTTGAGTGGAATCCCTCAGTTCTCTTAAGTCCAACCAGACTCATCCCTCCTAGGTCAAAAATACAATTATCATATTTTCGTTAACCGCACCGTTACGGGGTATGCAACTCATCCATGTGCTGGCTCCCGTGGTGTTGATTAAATATTTTCCATTGTTAATTGGCAGCGTTCGTGGCGGTAAACTGCCACCCCATTCTCCACCATGCTGCGGGTTCACTGCACCTGTCGTGTGCAGTAATGAAGTGCTCAGATTTAATTTTCGTCTTCCACGTAATCGCATCCAGAGGCAAATCCAATTCTGTAAGCCACCACCACGGGTGTTAGGTATCCATTCCATACTCGCAGCTTCCTGGTTATAATCGCGCCAATCAGCATTCAGATGAACGATTAGGATTCTCGTATGTCTCCGGTTACCCCAAGAAATTACTGGTATTCCGCTCAAAGATAAATCCAAGTGTCCCCAGTCCCCACACATACCGTGCCTCGCTGGGATTCAGTTTGCGTTGGCTAACGTTAATTTACCGATTAATTCGCTTCTAAAGCAAAGAGATGATGATCTGGACGTGGAAACAGGTTGAACTTGGACAAGGACTCGACTCAAATCGCATGACATCATTGGCGTATCGGGTTCTTGGTGCGATTGCTGCACGAAATTGCCCGGGCATGTCCAAGACGTGTGCTATCATTTCTGGACAACGTTCGAAATTATTCGATGAGTAATTTGTTTTTTTCCGTGGAGTGGCCCTCGAAACTGTACCGATATCTACAGTCACTCACACATAGGAGGCTTTGAAGGAGAACAATGACCACTTCAAGTACGCATTCGGAGGGTCGTGACACTCGGCTGATAAGGTCCACATTATTTTCTGGAAGTAAGGGAACAAACCCAAGTGATTCCTCGTCCGAAGGCTAATTGAATGAACCCCGTCTGATGAGAATTTGTTGCTAATAGCTTCCTAATTAGGCAATGCATGCATTTCAATTTTGGATGAGATAAGATTGCCGAACTTCTTAATGTTCGGCAATTCAAGCAATTTGTTTGCAATAAAGAACATTTTGAAGGCCGACTGGAAGCCACCGAACCGATGGATGAGACTACTTGGAAGGAGAGGAACGACGTGCACATGTGTGGTAAAAGAATTTGAGAGTGAATTTCATATTCACCATAAAAACTGATTACCTACTCCTAAGAGTACGTGCATCAAAGAGGACATAACGAGATTATAATTGTGCGTCATTTGTACGGCTGTGATGCCAAGACAAAACATATCAGTGTGACACCTGTCATATCGTTGCTATGAAGTATTATATAATATGGGTGGCGCGGCAGTCCTACAGCAACCACTCGTCTTGTGACTGTTATTGTTCTCTCACGAGGGGATGGAAATCTAGAGTTTATTGCCAACTCCAAACGGCGATGTGGAGCTTTTTTTACCCCGGAGTGCCTTTTGAGCATTGTCAGTGACTCGACAGGTGGAGCCGTGAGTTCTGAAAGTTGGTAAAGTCGGATGTCGAGCCTGACGATAGTGGGACATCTTACAGGTTGTGGTGGCTGAATGCTGATAAGAGAAAAGCAGCAGTCACACTTAGGCCAGCATAGGCCCATTCTGTTAGTGGTAAAACGTAGGAGATGACCGACTCTTACTTAGTTCCGCCAGGTTGGTGAGCTTCAAGATGAGAGGATGAGAGAGCACTGCAATCGCAGAGTAGGCGTTCCATGGGTTCTTCCTCCTCTTTCGCATGTGCAGCTTCTGCAGAAGTCGCCTCCAGTCTGGAGGCGTGTGTTACTATGGCTCAGTGCCCAGTTATACAGCCCATGAGAGTTCTGAGATTCTATCTGCTCATTCTGATCAGTCTGAGTGTGCATTTGGGATCGAGAGTAGGCCGTTGTAGCCAGCTTCAGCTTCATTATAGGTTTTAAAGAAACGACATGGATGGCGGACGACACTTCCGGAAAAATACGTTGCTATTGCCTGCTTCACAAATCTCTGAAATGTCACCTGGTACCGGCACCCACATAAGTTGGATGCCAAAATATTTGGCCATCTCGTTGAGAGGTAGGCTGCAATTAAGGGAAGTCTTAGAGTTAAAGGGTTGTCAGAAAAGATGATGATATCTGTACTTGATATCGCATTATGTTTTAAGCCAGGACAGAGCTTCCTAAATATCTATAGTTTCTATCTGAAAGACGCTGCAGTGATCCGATAATCGAAAGGATTACTGGATGTTAAACCAATGCCTTCAACCATCTTCAATTCATATGTGAAAATTCGCAGAGGATCATCCAGCTCCCGTGTCTGGTGTTCAGACTCCCAGTATGATCTGGGGGGAATGCTGATTGGGAAATTCTTCTCGAAAAGGAGCATAGGTATCATGCGGCCAGTGTCTAGGATCGTGGAGTGTCCAGAACGGTGTTCCCAAACATATACAACGATGTCAGTCTGATCGCAGTACAAGCTGCTGTTTGTCTATCGAACTTTAGGAGCTACACGTTGCAGTTTTTTTATAATACGTCTTCAATGGTGAGTAACATATAGATCCTTGTGACTTAGTTCACCGTGAAAACTTTCAAATTCGAGCCAACGCAAAGAATTGTCTCAAGCTGCATCGGATCATGCTTCTTTAAAAATGAAAGCGATCGTGCAAGAATTGTTAATGTTGTAATACAATTAATTTTTACTTAATGTTATATAATCTTTATCGCAACACAATTTCAAAATATTGTCCTTTAATTGACTTCAAGGAAAGGGCAGAAGTCGTCATCTCATGAAACGCAGGACATTGTACCGACCACTGTTCAAATAACGCACTTAAATTTTGCAATGAACAAAATAAATAAAATTTTTCCTATGCAGGAAAACATACGATTTGAGACTTTCGCTCACATAACGTATTTACACGTCTTCGAAAGCTCCCTGGGTGGTGCATGACGTCCATAGACGTAATTTAAAAAACGCATTTCCCGTGTTTTTACGTCTATAGTCAGATAGGGTCAAACGCAGTTTTGTGTCTTTTCAAAATTCTCCACCGCAAATCATCGAATATAAACACCGTGCGGGTTAGATATTGGTGTTAAGATCAATGTCTAAACACGTCATATGACACTTGACACTTAGTTGTCATCTCACACCAAATATTAAGTCACAAGTCATTTAACACCTCGAACTGAGTGGACACGTGTTTGTCGAAGTACTGGTCCTATCCTAGCTATGAGGTCAGGCTTTGTGGACATCACTATAGGATAGCTGTAATAGCTGAAATAAGGGACGAAGAGTTTAAGCCTTAGTCTGCATCTTGAATTGGACGGTGCAGATTGCATATATAAGCACATATATTCTGAGAACGGAGCAGCCCCCATTTTTTCAACGTCCGTTTAATATTAAACCATTTGTAAAGTTTTGTCTAACGTAGATAGCAACTATTGTTAACGACCCTGATAACAAGTCATGTAAATCAAGGGACTTTGTAATGTAGGCTCCGTCCTTGCAGTTAAACGGCTAAGAGCTGTTGCATTGAGTTGACCATTAGATCATGCGTTGGGAAGCTACTGGCATTGTACGTCATTTCAGCATATTTCATTCATTTGAAGCGTAGACACCAACTTTTTTTTCACTCAAACATGTCGAACTGTGTGCCTGAAAAAGTGTTTTTTTTTTTTTGTTCTTCTTCATTACTTTAATATGAAGAAAATTGCTGCAGAAAGTCATAGTATTTTGGTGGAAGTTTATGGTGAACATGCGCTACCTGAGCGAACGTGCGAAAAGTGGTTTGCACGATCTAGAAGTGGTGATTTTGGCTTGGCCATCTAGCCAAATCAACGGCAAAGCCGAATATCCATGGCGCGAAGATAATGCTCTGTATTTGATGGGATCAAAAGGGTGTGCTGTATTATGACCTGCTAAAACCGGGTGAAACCATCAATGGACAACGCTACCGAACACCGTTCTGACTACCATTTGTTCCGGTCAATGCCGAACACCCTCACTGAAATACGGTTCACATCAGAGCAGCATATCAAAAATTGGCTTGACTCATTCTTGGCTGCCAAGCCGGCGCAGTTCTTAACACAATTTCCTTTAAAGGATTTTGTAATTCCTTCATGAGAAGAGACAGCCATCTTGTTTTCTATTCTTTCGAAGAATTACAAGTTTAGTTCGGTTGCCAATAAGTTGTGGCAACAACAACAATAATAATACAACAATAGTAATAAAAAGTAATTTATAAAAATTGTATAATCAATAGGAGGTTTTTAATTTGCCCGTATTATACGCGTTAAATTATTTAAGGGCCATACTACACTTAAACTTTTGTTAGAACCGAACAAAACAATTTTCAAAAGTCATTTACGTAGGTGAACGAAACTTATCGCTGGTTGCGCCTTTTGTTAAACACTTTTAACAAATAGCATATCACTCTCATTATTCCATCATACGCTTATTATATCGAAAGAGAGTGTAGAGCATAAGGGTGCTTCCTTTCTCTAAGGTAATATAAAAAAAATAACCCAAAGAATGAAATTCACATTTTAGAAGTAATGTAAAAGGCAAAGGCAAACCTACCCTAATATGGGGTTTCCAGGTAGCATCAAAAGTGGTCAATTGAGTGTCCACTCATCAACAAATGGATGTGTTTGGTTATTTGAACTAAAGAGTAACATGCGCCAAAAGCATTTGCAAGAAGGCCCATTTATCGGTGATCAAAATTTCATTACGTTTTTGGTTTATGGCCCATTTGGTTTCGTGCCCATAGTTTTTGAGATATCCTCATATTTATTTTGTTTCCTGTTTTAAGTGCATAACTGATTGCTTTAGAAAAACACATTCAACTTTGTGGTCCCCTTTGGATGAAATATTAATTAAAACGCCTATGAAGCGCACACTCACTTTTGACGCTGACTGTAAATAAAAATGGAAACCGTGTCACTTAAAATGTGAAATTGGACAATATCTGATCGAAAAGTAACGAGAGATCGTAAAGGAGGACTGAATCAGGTACCGAGCTATGCATAAGTGATCTCCAGTTGAACTGAACTTTACAATGATTGTACACTCCAGGCATGGCCGAGCATACAGTGATTCTGTTCTGAAAACAATGAACGGGCATAGTGATAAAAATCGTTGACTAACAATCTAGACCAGATGTGCATGTTACATTCAATAGCATTGCAAAACTACAATTTTGAAAAATGTGACAACTGTTAATGACTCGTACGTTACATTAATCATTACGTACAGATTTGCAAAGAATTCAAAGTTGAAGGAGCCGCGCATCATGGTAAAAACAAGATGACAACGACGGCACTTTACCTTGTCGACACTTAAAAATCTCTTGTGTGGCCACTCGGCCCTCAGGTACACGAGTGGAAGCTCTTAGGTCCACGGGTCCAGGGTTAAAGAATAAGCGCACATAGACGCACTTTAAAAACAATTAAAACATAAAAGGAGGTGCTTGTTCTTATGTCACAATACTCTGTAAATGGGAATTCAGTCATCCGACCTTATTCCAAGTTTTTAGAGTGCTGAGCCTTAATCGAATTGAAAAGAAAACTCTTCCGGTTTATGGTCGACCGTCCGCATGAATAGCGATTTCAGAAATAGTCTTAGATAATCTCAGAAATAATCAGTGATCCACCCAGGGAATATTCTTCGAAAACAATTCATTAAACTTCGATAAATCTATACGCGATGGTGAGCGCGATAGTCGCTCTTGCTGAACATGTAGTTAGGAACAGCGGGTGGACATTGTTTGTACAAATCTGTCGGCTTGTGGATGCACCGAGCACTCCTGCTGTGCTCATCTGTGGGGGAAAACATGAGAGCAAGACCAGAATTGGCCTCAATTTGTAGGGCATGCGGTGATGGTAATGATGCAATGATCGTCGGTGTTAGTCACTACTTTGCTTAATTGCACGCATATGTAATTAAGTATTGAGTATGTTGAACAAAAATATGGACATTTGCTCCAGGTTTATCGTCTGCATCAAAAGTCAACTGCAACAATGTGCTCTACTTTTCAGCTTATACTACTCCTCAACCACTGAAGAATTTGACAAAGAACGTTGTCAAACACTTTTGAGGTTAGGCACAAAGGTGGTAAGTGAAAAAATGCATTTTGGGTTTTTGATTGGTTATATTGAACGGTTATTTTAATATCGAGGGACAAAGAAATTTACCCTCCATCAAAGAGATGTATCCTCTTTACGCAGGATATCGGGTCCTCAACTTCCACAGAATTTCGTGTCAAGACGTCCAAACAAGGATTACATCTTGCGAACAGGAAATTGTTGCTTGAAGAAATTTCCTGGTACTAAAAGGGACGCCATTCGTTTACCGATCAAAGGTCTACGCAATAACACAACTTCACTCCCGAACGAAGAGTATTCGACTCCCTATCAGTGACAAGTCCACACAGAGGACGGCAGTGTTTAATGTAATGTAAAGGACCTTAACCGATAAGAGGCCTAGCATGAAAACTGGTGAGTCTTCTTCGGTCCGGCCCACGTCCACCCTGGACTGTAGCACCATATAAATACGGTGTTTCTTCTTTCTCTTGACAGATGAAACGACTCCAGTCTTCTGCCTTTCTTAACAAAATGCACGAATGGGAATGCCACAATTTTCTGCAGCGACTGGAGAAGATCCCGCGAATACAAAACAAAAAGGAATTGGCGATGTTATTTGTTTACCAGGAATCAAACGCAATGTGGCTTGGTCGACACAATGAAGAACGTCGCCACGACGCCACACACATTTATTTTTGCTTCCACTGTTTTAGCCAAGTTTCTGATTTGGATACAACGCAACCACTCACGATGTGATCTATAAAAATGAAGGAATGTTTAGATAAATTTTAAAGCCAGTAAATATCAGGCAGTGTCCATGACGAGGTGTAGCACCATTCAATACGGCGAACGTTGGCCACTTCAAATTATCTGCTTATGTACATATTCGTAATCTCTTATATTTTCTGCATGGCGACAATGTTGCGTTCTTATCATAGACAAGGCAAATTTCGGAGAATTGTGTCTGCCATCATCATTCAAAAATAGGCGACGGATAATATCGATAAGGTTGACGAGCTATGCATTTTAAAAATAAAGTCTGCGATGAGTTAAATAGCTTTTATTGTTAGCGTGAGGCGCCAAGGGCGATGAATAGTTGTTCTCAGAGTATTAATAAGAGATCTGACATTTAAGACAATATGTGTACGGTCATCATTAACTGCCAAAAATCATTCTGTAAAAAACTATGATCTGGCAGCACTGCAGCTGTTATAAACGACAAAGCTATAATAAACCGTAAAAAGGTCTTACTCACCTCTCTGCTCAATTGGAGTTTTGTACAACTCAACACGCATAATAAAGCAATCTCTAGAATATAAAAAAAATCATCTTTTATTTCCAACACATTTATTAACTCCCAGACGGTCGACCTATGAACTAGAGGATTATCAGGATTATGGGAAGTTGAAAAAAAGATTAAGATGCCTACTCGGAGTAATCGAAGAGTTCTTAGATAAAGCACGACCAACCAACAGGCTGTTCTTGATTATCTCACCGAAGGTAAAGTGGGGAAATTCGATGTGCATCAGTCATCTTTTGCTGACGATTGGAGCCTTGTTAAACGCGATGGAGTATGCAAGTTTCAAAAAACAAATTTTTGTCATAGCATTTTCAGATTCTAAAATCCAACACAAGTTCAGCAGTAGTCCAACAAATACATTCTACCCGGAATTTAAAACACTGGAATCTAGGGAATCTGAATGCGCTTGAAACTCTACTCCTTTACACGTCCTTCACCTTTTCAAAGTATGTTTCCCGTAGAAAAGAATGTACTTAGAGTTATGTTGCTTTTTCGTGTTGCCTCGTCATCATTGTTCACAGTGCAGTGGAAATATGTAGCATCAGAAGTGCTCCAGGCAATGATCGACAATGTAAAGGAGTCAAACTATCCACGACGGATACGCAGTGAAACCATCCTCCCTATTCGTTTGCTGCTTTCTTTTATTAAACGGAATGTAGATGGCATACGGGTAACTGAATTTAAATCGATTAAATGAGAAAAGATTTGGGAAAAAAAAGTTTTGCCAGTAAGTCATCGAAAGGCGGAGGCACAGATTGGAAAGTTGACATGGATGATGACTTGCTCACATAACTGTATAGTCAATTGTACCACTCCCAGTGGTTTATGACTGTTCGAAAATAAAAGAAAAGGCGACGTCCAAGATGCTCTATGGCTCCCACATATGGGCTGGAGCAATGTACACTAAATCAACACAGCTCAAAGGCCGAAGCAGTACATAGAGTCAATGATTTGAGAGAATTCAGTGCCTTCCAAACTGCCTCATACGACGCTGCATGCGTACTATCTGGAAAGGTGCCAATAGACCTCCTCATCAAAGAAGCCGCATGGAAATATCGTGCCAATAGAACTAATAAGGCCTACAGCGTTGAGCCGAAGTAACGATGGTCTACCACGTACAGTAAACCTCGAAGAATGGCAGGTAAGATGGAACTATTCTGCCAAAGGTAAATGGACGCAGAGATCGATACCCAATATCAACAGAAAACATGGGGAACTGAACTTCTACACAACGCAGATACGCAGATGCTTACAGGCCATGGATGTTTCAGAGCATATCTCCACAGATTTGGACATGAGACAAGCTTTATTGTCCATTGTCCACAGAAGCAGAGGAAAACGCGGAGCATATAATGTTTCACAGTCCACGGTATTGTGAAGACTTTAACCTGTTGGCTAACAGACTGGGCGTGACCCTAACCCCAGAGAACATGATCACACACGCAAGAAGATTGGGAAGCAGTAAGTGCAACCGTGGCCACCATCATGAAGGAGCAAATGTGGCAGGAACGACAGCAAAACGCAGCGCAGGTAGTTGCCACTACGAAAGAATCGAAAGAAATGCCTTCGGGCAGTGCCACGATGACCAGGGTAGAAGGGGAGGTGGGTGTAATGGGTGCAAGTACCACACTGTTACTTGCCACGGACAAAATGCCTATTCCAATCCATGTCACCGTTTCGAACCATCCGTCTACATAAGTACAGATAGCCTCAGAGATAGAAACCAAGTTCTCCAAAAGAGCTTATAGATGATTATGTTTTCAGATATGGAGCCAAATTTTCTTAAGATATTCGTGTGTCTATTGAAACCGAGCCACTGTGACGAGAGTCATACGACTCTAGTGGTCATTTGTAGCCCAAGTCAGTCAAGGCGGGTAAAGGCCAACCATGATGAACGTAATTTTTGAAAAACTGGCGAATATACAGAAAAATACATTAAACGAAGATATACAAAATGTACTTCGTGCATCATAGCACACTGCGACCACATTGACTGATTTGCTCAGTTTCGTTAAGTTTAGTTCACTTGTGGAATTTGAAAATTTGGCGAATACTTTTTTGTCCATATTATTAAATGCTTACTTCTTAGGTCTTTAGGTCCTACAACAATGGTGCAGGCAATTGAACAGAACACGTGAGGATCTGACAGTAAATCGACACCTATCTCCAATAGAAAAAGTGAGTCGGACATTTCACGTGATAGAAGGCCACCACTGTCGACATTTCATGTGTGCGACCTAATACGTATGTCGATTATGATCCTTAAGTCTTAAGACGACGTCCACTGAAGGGATAGTTCTAAGCAGAGATGAAGTATGATAGAGATGCCCAACTGCACAGCTGATTGACCCCTAGTCCATCGTCGAATTTCAGAGGCTTTTTGGCAGTTATTCATGAATTTTTGACAGTTATTCACGTAAATGCCGTTCTCTGATTGGTCAAATTGGCTTCAGAAAACGATATAAAAATGGTTGTCAAAAATGTTAAGGGGCAAGAGAGATAGAAGTTGGGCATCTCTATCATACATCATTCCTGGTTCTAAGTACACCACCTTTACAAAGGCAGCCGTTGAGCTTTCCTGAGATCTTTCTAAAGGGTGGTAAATTTTAAGGGCCGATGTCGAATGTGAACCACACCTAAACGTCAAGTTTTTTTCTGCATTTTTTTTGACATTTCTCAATTTCAGACTATACACAATCGAGCAACGCGTCAAAGTTACTCAGGCTTATTATGAAAATGGGCGTTCAAATCAAAAAACATACCGTCCACTTCGTGATTTTTTCGGTCAATTTAATCGTCCAAATGTGCGTACAATCGGAAAAATCGTGCAAAAATTTGAGCAAACCGGGTCTGTGGGAGATGTGAAAACACCAGTGCATGCTCGTACAGCTCGTACTGCAGAAAATATTGCTGCTGTTCGCGATAGTGTGGCTGAAGAGCCGTCCACCTCAACTCGTCGTCGTACCCAACAATTGCAGCTCTCCCGCTCGTCGTTGATGAACATTATGCATAAACACTTGCATTTACACGCTTACAAGGTGCAATTAACTCAAGAACTAAAGCCTCTTGAACATTTCAAGCGTCGTCAATGGTCAGAATGGTGGCAAGAAATGGCAACAGTGGATGATCAATTTTCGAAGAAAATTATCTTCAGTGGATTCACATTTTCCCTTCAGTGGATTCGTCAATAAGCAGAATTGCCGCATTTGGGTGAATGATAATCCAAGAGTGACTGTCGAAAACCAATGCACCCACAAGGAGTGACTGTTTGGTGCGGCGGCATCATCGGGCCGTATTTTTTCCAATATGAGGCCGATCAGGCAGTTACTGTGAATGGTGTTCGCTATCGTGAAATGATAACGAACTTTTTATGGCCCGAATCGGAAGATATGAATGTGGACGATATGTGGTTTCAACAGGACGGTGCCACTTGCCACACAGCTAACGAAACAATGGCTCTTTTGCGCGACAAATTCAATGGCCGTGTTACCTCACGTGGTGGCGATGTCAATTGGCCGCCAAGATCATGTAATTTGACACCGTTGGATTTTTTTCTTTGGGGTTATTTGAAAGAAAAGGTGTACATCGATAAGCCAGAAGCAATTCAAGAGCTAAAGGATGAGATAATTCGGCACATTAACGGCATAGAACCTCAATTATGCTTCAGCGTCATCGAAAATTTAAACCATCGGATGGAGGTGTGCCGCCGAGGTCGGGGCGGCCCTTTGGCCGATATTTTGTTCCATACATAATTGAACCATACCAATGTTATCAATATATAAATTTAACCACCCTTTACATTCAGGTTCTGTCTAGTACAGTTCATCAGATAAGAATATTGGTCGCACCACTCGCACCACTCGCACACACAACCAGTTGTTCCAGACTCTTTCGTACAGTAAATAGCAAGAACAAGGAGAAAGGGTTTCCTAAGCTGAAGACGAGTGTATGTATTAAACTTACTTTTAGTTATGATGAGTCCTTGGCAGCGATGAATCGCTTCAATGTTTATCTAAGTAATTAATGCCACGCCTTTTAAGTCAGAATTGGCCCCTTGTTGGCGTGGCTGCTGTTCGGCTGATCTCTGTTACTCTACTCCGTTTTGGTCAAGCAGCGTCTTTTATTTGTTTTCACCTTTTCACTTCGTCTTAAAAGCGTCAATGCAATAGTTCCCTTCTTGGTTCTCCCACTTCACTGAAAATCAATTCTCAAGTTGCAATGAATATTCCCAAGGTCAGACTCAAATTCAAAAAAAGAAACCCTGATGCTTACTCTCTTCACACGGCGTTTATCCTAAACCCAGCAGGATTTGAGATAATGAATCGCACAAATATCAACAATGTCCTTTTGCACATCAAAAATATACTCAGTGAAAAAAAGAAAAACGAATCAAATTTGTGAAAGAAAACAAAAACAAGGATCTGTCACCATTGACAGGTAACACGCCCGTGGTTCTTATTTCCCTTCCACAACAGCACAACGCAACTCCGTTGCCAAGGTGCCCCGCACTGGCACAACAAACACCTGGCAGTAAATGTTTTTGTTTTGCAAACGGAACCCACATCATCCCATCGGCGAGGATAGTTTCAAAGAGAATTTCAACCGGAAAAGTCCACACAGAGAGGAAGGAAGCAGCACAGTCAGTACGAGCATCATGAATTACTACGATGAAGAAATCAAGATAGACGGCTCCGAGCCGATTAAGCTGGAAAGGGTACAGAGTGCGTCCAGAGGATCACGGGCATTTGCCACCAGTTCAGCTGCTCGCCGGACGGTGCGTGCCAACAAACCGGTGTGTGTGTGTTTTTCTGCAGAATAATTCCACGTATTTTTTTTTTATTTTGCAAGGAGTCAAGTTACCTTTTGTTGTTTCATCATTTTTTTGTCGTCCTGCTGCAGGAAGGATTGCCGCATTCATCATCCACACTCACAAATGAGGACGACGAGCATCTGGACGGTGCACGGGGACTCGATGAGAGCAACACGAGTGAATCGGAATCCGATGACAGCAAGGAGTTTCGGGAACGCGAACAGCTTGGCACTCGTTTAATCAGTCCATCCAGCTGGGAAAGTCTTTCGGTGCCACAGGAGATTAAGGACTTGTTCCCATACATGGTCAAGTACACGCCCCAGCTCATCGAAACCGAGTATCACCTGCAGCCGTTTGTACCGGACTACGTGCCAGCTGTGGGCGATGTGGACGCGTTCCTGAAGGTTTCCATTCCCGAGGCCATGGATCCCCAACGCAGTCAGGAACTGACGGAGCATCTCCAGAAATTGGGTTTGCATTTCCTGGACGAACCCAGCGGTCAGCAGAGTGAACCCAGCTTGCTGAGCATAAAACTGGGATCTGTGTTGACCGGAAGCGCGAGGTCTCATTCCGCAGCTCAGGTGCCGGTCGCGAAGTCGCCAAAGGATGTGGATAAGTGGATCAAGGAGGTTGAACACGTGCACATCGGGCAGACTCCCTACGAAGTCCAGCCTGACAAGGACATCGAAACCATGATGATTGACTGGCCGCGAACCTATGCCACCGTTGAGCGCGACCTGAACAACGCCTTTCAAGACGAGAACCTCTCTCTGGTCGATTACATACGAGTGCTCTGCGAGAAGCTGGAAATCGAATGGGCCGGCCCTGGGGAACTCACCCAGATCCAGTGCATCCAGAAGGTGTACACGTTGTTCAGCATGTATCTAGCCGCAAACCATTCCTACGATTGAATGTACCTATAAATGCGAGGATTAAATTCCGTCAATAAAGAGTTCTGCAGCATCGACCGTGTGGACTTTTTGTTTTGTAGTTTCAACACTTCCCCGGGGCGCTGCATTCAAAACTCGATGACATGAAACTGCAGCCAACAACATGGAGCGCAGATACATTTAATTCCCCAAGGGCTCGGGGAAACTGCCATGAAAACGGTCCTACAGTCCCACAATCGAATTAGATGTTTTTTTCGGGAGCCTCCTTTGTTTGGGTGCCTGTATCTGTGTGCAGCCATGTGACGGCGGCATAGAATGGAACTCGAAATTCGCATTCCATTGTGTTAAGCCAAATTGAGAGTGATACCTTGCTGCATTCAAAACTCGATGACATGAAACTGCAGCCAACAACATGGAGCGCAGATACATTTAATTCCCCAAGGGCTCGGGGAAACTGCCATGAAAACGGTCCTACAGTCCCACAATCGAATTAGATGTGGGAGCCTCCTTTGTTTGGGTGCCTGTATCTGTGTGCAGCCATGTGACGGCGGCATAGAATGGAACTCGAAATTCGCATTCCATTGTGTTAAGCCAAATTGAGAGTGATACCTTGCCGGAGGCGATTGCGAGATTCTCTTCCTCGGTTATTTTGTTTCTTTTCTTTTTTCCCTGAAATTAAGTTGTACGCCTGTGAAGTGGTATAATTGAGATCCAGCAGTGGCTAGTTAGAGTGGCAGAAAACGCTTGCAGGCGGGGTGGCATGGAATCGGCTTCGAATACGAATACACACACAACCACGTGCAAACACGGCTGCATTCCGGACTCGTGAAATTTAATTAAGGATTCCTCCTTGGTCCGGATAAGGCTGCCACTCTGTTTGTGTTGATGGAATTGGCTGAGAGCTCATTTAGATTTTGGGCAAGATTAGAAAGAGTTATTCCACGCCTGACTTCAATTGTGATGTTATTTGTGGTGCGGAGTCGAGGTAAGCAAGCTTTCCCACTGCCAGGAAGATAAAGCTGCCACTTATGGCATTGGAGACATTTCTTTTAACTATTTGTTTCAATGTGATAAGTTTATGTTCCACCACAGGTTATGTTAGGTTGGATTAATGTGATTACACTAACGTTGCACATGCCTAGATCGACCTGGGATCACTGTTGATGCGTCATGCGTCCTGTAATTATGAATGGATACCCCTGACATACTCGTACATCTATATACCTTCCAGAAGTCACTAAAGGCATCTTGGCAAGTACAGCTCTTAGGTTAGGTTAGGTATGCGGGTTGAAGCCACACTGAGGTCCTGTTGGACCCGTTGTGATGCCCATGGGATGAACCTTCGTCGTCTTACTCGTTTTTGTGCTGGTGTTGTGAATATCTGCCGATGTGGATTGTGCAGGCAGCTGACCGAGAGAACATAGCACGTCCTATACCACATGCGTCATCATGGTGTCGCAAATTATTTTAACCTTCTAGCCAACCAGAGATCCTTAAGAACCTGCAAGGGGATTGAAGATATGATATGAAGGTCATGGAGGAAAAATTCTCCCGGGGTTCTTTGTCTCAATAGGCAGAGGCTGTGGCATCGACAAAGATAGTGGGATGTATCCTCAATCTCTTCTTCGTCCCCACAGCCTCTGCATATGGTGGCATGGGTAAGTCCCATTTTGTGTTCATGGTATCTCAAACGGTTATGACCAGTTATAGCTCCGACTACCATCCGCAGCAATTTCCTATTGCATTGGAGGAGAGTATCAGTTTTTGAGCTATTAAACCTAGTCCATAACGCACAAGAGGTCTCGCATGTGGGAGGAGAACTCCACCTTTATTTTTTTTTTATTGTCCACCTTCCTCTTGATGTCAGTTAGAGGTGGGTTAAATCATGGGATTGCCTGGGATCAGTCGGATTCGGACCCTTTCCTGGCAAGTTCGTCTGCTACCCCTAAAGGCACCTACTCGTAAGTACAGCGCTTAGGTTAGGTTAGGTATGCGGGTTAACGCGGTGGGGCCGCGCCACCCTGAGGTCCTGTTGGACTATGACCTGGGACCCAGCACAAAGTGATCGAATGCTGTGTGCCAAGAACCTTAAGATCTTCGCTACAGCTTGCGACTAGCTTGGACTTGGTTTCTGTAGACGAAATTGCCTTAATGGCCGCTTGACTGTCAATTAGGAAGGTAATATCAGCTGGTGGTATTTCCAACAATGACATCATTTTGGCCGCTTCTTTGACCACAAGGACCTCCAATTGAAAAACACTGCCATAATCAGGTAGTCTGGTAGAGCAGACAATTCGGAGAAGATAACCGCGCCTGTACCTTCATCCAGCCAACATGTATGGATGTCTGGTCATTGATGCGTTCATTAGTACTCCTCCCTTCTTGGGAACTTACAACTGAAGGATACATTAAACACGTATTCTTTTTCGTTTCTCGCTATGAGGGATTTTATTTATTAAAATTAAACTGCTTAAATTACTCGGCCAGAAGTCAACATAAAACTAAACTTACTCTACTTATTCTAATCGTTCGATGTCGTTGAACGATGGCCTTGATGTCCCACGGTGGATGGTCGGCGACGCTCCTACGGTGGTGTCGGATTCTTTCGCTGCGTATGGCATGCTCGGCTTACAACGCTGAGCTAGCGTCTGGCTGTTCACACACTTTCCAACTTTGAGAGCGTGGTAACTGGTATTTCGATGTCAAGGGAGGGGAAGAAGGAGCAGTCTATATGCAATCTATCTAAGTACAGCGCTTACAAACGCCAGAGCCGAAAATTCATTTTCAGTTCATCTTAGCGCACACTCTCTCCGGAGTGAGCGCATATGAGACGGTAATGCAAAATGGTTGACCCTACAGTCCGAGATGAACATGGACTTAGCTTCTACAACAACCTCCCGTGTTGTGAGTGCTCATGGTATATAGTTTATGTCGACTTCGACGGCTAGTTTGGGAAGCTTGTTCTAGACATGTACATTCACCTAGTTTATCACCTAGCACTTTTCTGTCTCACCTAGAATTTTCGGTGATTCGGGAAATGTGCTGCCGTGAATTATGAAAGCTATTCAATGTAGGCGCTCAGACTAAGAGCGACACACAAATCCACGAAAAGTGAAATCAGAGTAAAATCAGCAACGCATCACTGCGGCATCGATGGAGCACCACCTTTGCATCACGTTCATAAACGCAAATTTGGGCATCATTGCAAACGTTAATTTATGGATCATCCCGCTCATCAGGTGTACAAACCTTAGAAATTCTTCTTTTTCATTTCCTGATGAGCTGTTGATTTGGAATGGTTGATAGAAAAAACGGAATTATGAACAATTTTTTTGAAAGTAAGGAACATTCTAAAATGATTTCGGAAGACATAAATCTGGATATTTTTAAATTGTGAAGAATCCTGAATTTATCTTCTTTAAAGATTCATTATAATTGTGGCCGGCGCTTCCTTTTCACAAATAATCACACACAAAAATCAACAACCTCAAAATCGCAGTGATGCCGCATAATTACGCAAATGGATGATGTTTCTGAACTCAGCCTGTTTTAAATAGTTACGAATAATGTACGCTTCTTGCTCATATGTAGCATCGTGGAAGAATAGGGCCTTCAAATGCACTACGGGCTCGGTCAAGTTCGCAATTCACTCAATGTTTCAACTATAAGCTCATCTCCGAACTTGCAAGACAAAAGAAAAATAGTTCGTACTGAGCTTCATAATTAAAACCAATAAATTGAAATTAGTCATTTCATATCAGCAAATGAACTACTAGTGGTTTCCCTACATTACTTACTACCTCCCACGTTACTGAGATCCATGGAGCGTCTGAGCCTGAACTTACGCTACTCGACAGGTCCAGGTACGTTTGTTATATTCATCAAGACCAATTTATCCTACGCCCTCATCACTTGGCATTTATAGCTCTCCCTCTAGTTGACTATGAGGTTCCGATTCGAAGCCAATCTTCATTGGTGCTCTTGGTGGAGCATTGGTGTTCATACTCTCGTGCCAGCCGCTTTGTCGCCTTCCCGACTAATTCCACATCTTTCTACAGGCGATAGAGGTTGCAGGTGTGGTTTTCCGCCATTTACATTCCTTGTATAGATTTTCTTTTTCGAATTCCTAAACGGGGCGAGATGATAAAAAATGCTAGTTTTTAACCACACCAAAAAATTTAGTTAACATTTCTTGGCGCTAAATTTATGGTACTCGTGCCCCTCTTTGCGTATTGGGTTCTGGGACTTGATTCGAATTGAAACAATTAAAATTCGCCAATTATTAAGTAATAATTATGCTTAAGCTAACTTTTGTTGAGAATCGATAAGTCAATCTCCATCTAACATCTAAAGTATAACCCTTTGGGTAAAGCAATTTATGAATTTGATCACGTTCGCAGTTCGTGGCTACCTACCGAATTAATACAGTCGACTCTCGATAATTCGAAACTTAAGGGACCTTACCAGAAATTCGAACTAACGAGAGTTCAAATTAACGAACCATTTTCGAGTTGGAGCGAAGGACGAAAACGAAGGAAGTACTCACTGTGCATTATTTTGCACTGAAAGCAGTGATTTTTTTTTTTTTTTGTTTTCATAACCTGTCTTGGTCAAGAGAATTGTCTATGACAGCCAGTGCCGAGACTACCTAGTCGGCCACTTCCGTTCGTAGTAAATGTCCCGCCCTTTGATTGGCGGAATAGGTTCTGCTTCCGATTCTTCTTCATCGTAGTCTTCATTGTTGTTGCTTGAATTGGAAGCAGTCAAAATTTCGTCACGCATTTTGATAATAAAATTCAATAATTTGCAATCATTGTTCGTTTGTAAGACGATTCATGGTTAAATTATAGACCAAACTGAAGATGTTTG
This sequence comes from Eristalis tenax, assembly GCA_905231855.2. Lineage (NCBI taxonomy): Eukaryota > Metazoa > Arthropoda > Insecta > Diptera > Syrphidae > Eristalis > Eristalis tenax. The sequence continues at coordinate 73,271,563 of HG993125.1, read as the reverse complement.
ACATTGAAACAAAACACGAAACGTGCGTCAGCTGTTTAAACCAGTGTTGCCAAAAAGATAATAGTTAAAAAATCACCCTTTACATAGATTTGGTTCGATTTATCAAGGGACCAAACAATCAGTTCGAATTATCGAGAGTCGACTAAACGACTATTCGTCCTTTGCTTTGAGAATCAACAATCCAGTATCCAAATTCAGTTTCACGGAATTGTCGAATCTCTGCATGCATGAAATCGAGTCATGCATTTTTGACATCAAGAAATCACGAAAATGACATGCTCTGACTGGTAGACAGAAATGAAGTATGATAGGGGCACACAACTTCTACCTCTCTTGCCCCTTAAAATGCTGACAATCATTTTTTAAATCATTGTCTAAAGCCAATTTGACCAATCAGAGAACGCCATTTACGTTATTTCGTGAATAACCGTCAAAAATTCATGAATAACTGTCAAAAAGTCTCTGAAATTCGTCGATAGACTAGGTGTCAATCAGCAGTGAGGTTGCGTATCTTTATAGTACTTCATTTCTGCAGGTAGGCACCTACTTTTCATCACAAAAGAAAATGATAAAATCCGCTGTCAAAAGTTAATAGTTGCTTTATGGTCGAACATTTTAAAACATACATTTCTTGTCAATCACCTCCCGCAGGCGATTCTCAGTCATTTCACCAAATATCTACCCCCCTGCTGGGCAACACCTAAACGTAGGATATCATTCGTATGCCATGTTTAGTTGCACATACTAGGTACGTGCCCCAAGCCTGTCTATCGCTTCCGCATCCAATAAATATGGTTGAACGTTTTGAAGTCTCTCCCAACGTCAGATGTCAAAATTCAGTCAGTTATCAGGCAATTGTGTACATTTCCGCTGTTTTCAAAATGCGTTCGCTGCGCGCTTAGGGAATCACTGTCAAAATCGAACTGAGCAAATAATTTAATAAGGTCACGCTCACGTTTCAATTGATTATTATTGTATTTTCTGGCTCCACTACTCGCTGGTATTTGCGATTCACAGCAAATTAGCTCGGCAGAGTTTCCAGTTTCCAGCTGACAGCGATTCTAAAATGAAAATATTTGCATTTAACTGCTGGCGTACTATACGTGTGTACGTGCAAAGTCAAAGCGTCAGAGCGGATCGTCCGCCCTACCGATCAGCGACCGCAGCCGCCGCGCCGCACCGACTACGCCCACCCACCACAAAATGCAGCGAACATTCACGAATATTTCAATAACGCCCGCTGAGGTTTGTTTATTTATTCCGCACGCATCTGTATCTTTTGGTTTTGCCGGCTTCGTTCGTCGTTCCCTGCGCCGGAATCCAAATGAGGCGCAACGTTTTAGAATCTCCATGTTCAATGGTGTGTACTGTGTAGCCCCTTCAACAGATCCATGGACTGGCCGTCGATTAACTATGACGTGGTGATGGGAGAATGCATGCTCCTCCTTTGATGTGTCACGCAGCTGGTTCTGGGAATAGAATAAATCACTTAAGTCAATTCAGTGGGCACGTTCCCGTGGAGCACATTGACTGGCTACTGAAAGCGAGTTGCCCCGAAGAACACCTGCATGCTCTGGGTGATGATGGTCATATAAATTCTCCAACATTATGACTAATTGCTTTAAGATCACCTTTTTTTTTGGGTAAATGCGTTCATTTGTACCTTCATGTGAAGACACAAGCGATTGATGTACGACATCTGATTCGGGCAGAGTTTGTTCACTTCACTTGAGTTATGCTAATTTATTCTGCAGGGCACTATGCTTTTGACGGCGGTAATTAGTTGCGGGAAGGCTACTTTTGTGGAATAACAACAGGACGTGCTAGCACAATTAAGTTCCTTGTCAGAAATAACTCAAACACAGATCGCGTGGGAGCTGGAGGTCGTTAAACGATCAACAAGAGGCTGCTGCGATGATCCGATCAAACGAATAAATGTCCACCTGACAAGTTTTCTAAATGATGTCGTAAGCTGTAGCTGATCGATCAAATGGAACTTGTTCTTCCATCGCCTAGAAGTTGTGGACAATAATGGGTACAGAGGATTTTATTAAGCCACAAATACCGTGTATCTTCACGTCGGATAATATTTTTCTATTTGTTGCCGTGTGACTTTTATTGAGGAGATCATACACAACCTACTGGCGAACACTAGAGTTAGCAGAAGTCCGTATATGTGGCTATTAACATAAGCAGATGCCATTGGCGTGATTAGTGGTATGCAGCGACGCTTCAATGAATAGATAACAATTGCCCAGAGCCAAGTGTCTGGATGAGTACAAGGACACCCAGTTTTAAGGTGGTGCACACAAGAGGACAAGGTCGGTCCCCAACCAAATTGCAGGGAGATCAGGGAGCCTTTTTGGTTGAGACCCTTCCCCGATGCAGGCTAGAATGTAGCTCAAAGCTTAAACAGGGAATCTAAACTTGGGGACTAGGGAATGTTTTGTCATGGTAATCCATCGAAAAGAATTTCTTAATCGGAACAAGTTCGTTGGTGCTACAGTCCGGGATGGACTTGGGCCTCGACTGCTGGAACAATCTCCAGCTGATACGATCTTTAGCCAAGTACCTGGTTGAGGTTCTTGTGTGCGCCATTGGTTTCGTACGTGTCCTCTTTTGTGCTGTCTCACTGGTTCGGAGAGAAGTTGTCCATGTGCTCAACATGGTCTAGCCATTTTAGGCGTTAAATTCGTAGAAGCCTAGTTCAGTACAGTTCATACAGTCCGTGGTTAAATCTTCTTTTGTGAATGCTATCAATGATTGAACGCTCTTGAAAAGTCGATGGGCTTCGTCATAGGCTTTTGAGATTGTCCATGCTTCCGTGCCATAGACCACATTTTTGTTTCTGAAACATCATCAGCGACAATGTATAATTGCCTTGGATTCTTTGCCCTCGACATTGAAACGCACAACTGACCATGTGAGAAACATGCGTTTGTCAAGTACAGGTCAGTTACCATTTGGGACTGTCCTTGCGACTTATTAATGGTTATGGCGAGCACCAAGCGATGTATCAATTTTCACTGCGTGCTGCTGCAAAGCGGAAGGCAAATGCGGTTTTTTTCACAACGTGGAGAGATATCAGGCGATTCATAACAAAAAGTTCTTGGAAATCCTAACTACCTGCGTGCGATGTGGATTTAGTTGTGAATTAAAGTCAAACTTCATGAACCAAGAAAAAAAGTAGTCTACGTTGTGATTAGTCTATCTCGCCAATTTGTTCAAAATGGACAAATATGTTCAGAAGTTTGATATATAATTTCAGCAACATTTAATGGTTTTGTTGAAAAATCCTCCCGAAGCAGAGATGTAATGTATTGGGCTTACCCATATACATGGACACACACACAGCTATGATTGTGTACACTCACATAGATGGTCAAGGGATGGACATGAAAGGCTCGTAACGTTCAAACAGTATGCCGTACCGCCGTATGTCGTCACATTCACCACCTAAATTTTAGAACGATTTTTGTTGAAAATTTCAGAGCCCTGTGACTTGTAGTTTCTGAGCCTTTGTGGGTTAGACACACAAACATACTGCTATATAGTTAAGATTTCCAGCGGAGCCTATTGTCCATATGCATTCCAAGATATTTTGCTACTTTGTCCACAGGAATTTCGACCTTAATTTCTACTTCTAAAGGTCAGACTTAGTGGTGAATATAACTTGTTGAGTTTTGTCTTAGGTAATTTGAATGCTCCAGCCGTCAAACTATCGCATTGTCCGGTGCAGGAAGCGCTGGCCACGAGTAGTTGCAGTATCTAAATTTACATCGGACGTCAGTAGAGTTGTATCGTCTGCAAATGTAGCTACCATAGCAGTACTTGTTGGTCCTCTCCCAAGAGAGGAATGTCACCGGTATTTACTGCATACAGCAGTGGTCCTAGTACAGATCCGTGGGGCACGCCTGCCTTTGCTTGAAATATCTTCGATTGTTTGTCATTATATTTTACAAAGAAGTATCGTTCACTCAGGTATCTTTAAATAATGTGAAAATAGGCCCATGGAAGTAGTAGTTTTGTAATGCCAAACCTTGTCAAACGCCTTTGCCACGTCAAGGAAAATTCCTATGCAGTACGTCTAGTAGTCAGCTCTGTTTTTGTTGACAATCCTTTGGATTTGTTGTACAGTTGAGTGTTCCGGAAGCCGACTTCATGGCTTATTAATAAAATTCTGTTGTCAGTTAATATTGGTTGAAGTCGATCTATATTAGTTTTTCAAAGGATGATACAATTTTTGAATCCTTACCAGGCTTTGGTGTAGCAATTATTTGCGTAACTCCCCATGTTTAGGGAAAACATTGAAGTCTGAGTAGTGCGTTGTAAAGATTTCGTAAGATTTCCTTTGCTTGACTGTATGTTTTGTTTAGTTTTTTCCTTTATTGGAATACTATCCATTCTTTTTTGTGGTCGATTATATTTTTGATACACTGTTTAATTTCCAGTACTGTTGTTTTCCTAAGTCTATGGTTGGTGGTTGGGCAGAGGGACTTTTTTTGTATCTTTTTCCAAAGAATTTATTTTGAATAATTATTACTGTTCTACAAATTTTGACTTTAAAAATGTATTTTTCAAATAAAGTAGTTTTTTATTAGTTTTCATATGTTGATAAAAAAAATTATAATGAATACTATAAAATTAGTTTCCGTTTAGAATGGAAAGATAGCTTGTTCTTTTATATATTAGTAGAATTGCGGCGTGGTTTCTTCGCTGCCCTCTTATACTCTGCTTCTGGAACATCTCGGCGAATAGTCCAGCAATAATCCGCCAACATGGCAACGCTCCACTTGCCCTGATATCGTTTTTCAATGTTTGTGGTATCCTGATGGAATCGCTCCCCATGTTCATCGCTAAAAGCCCCACAATTTTCGGGAAAGAAGTCCAAATGTGAATGCAGAAAGTGGATTTTCAAAGATATGTTGCAGCCTTGGTATGATGACAACATATTTTCGAAAAGTTCTTCAATTGTCACTCCTCTTATTTAACAAGTCGAAGATTGTTCCAGGCATTTTCTTTCTTTACCGGCTACAATAGAGTCAAAGTTACCATCTTTAAATAAATTTACCTACGAATATGCCTTCCTTGATCTTAGCTTCACTTAATCTCGGAAATTTCTGGCGAAGGTATTGAAAAGCAGCTCCAGTTTTGTCCATTGCTTTCACGAAATTTTTCATCAACTCTAGTTTTATATGCAATGGTGGAAGTAACACTTAATTTGGATCAACTAAAGGGTCATATTTAACATTTTTTTGCCCAGATTTAAGTGATTGACGATGAGGCCATACCTTTTTTTTTGTAATGCTTTTCTCTATCGTATATATCGTATCGTATTCTGACACTGAAGAAATTGACGGCGAAGTAGGAGTGATTTTATCTTCGTTGACGTCTGTGTTAGGATGTTTTGGAATCGGGTGAAGATTGCTGTGCGGCGGAGGACGCGTAGCTGATGATATATTTGGATACACTATGACATCCTTCTTTTTTTTAGAAATACCCTTGCCTTTTCCAAATGTATGAGTTGTCAGACAGAAATAACAATCAGTTATATAATTTGTCGATTCTCGCCATTGCATTGGTACTGCGAAACGAAATGATGTTTTTTTGGCATTCAACCAATTCCTCAAACCTGTAGTACACGAATTACAGCAGAAATGAGGAACCCAGGTCTTATCCTGGGGTCTTATATCCTCTCCAAAGTAGTGATGATGGGTTTTTTTTATTGTAGGGGTTAAAGAGCACATTTGTTTGCTAAATATTACCTCACCACAAATATAACAAAAATGTCGGGATTATTCACACATTTTCGAGATATTTCGCTATAAAATATAATTACTTTTAACACTCTCAACACTTTATTTTTTCATAATTAGCGTTTTAAAACTGATTACTTCAGAACAGAGCATTAAAACACAATATCTTTACCATTTGATTCCAAATAATTGAGTAAATATCAGCATTATCTTTTTCAATGAGGGGAGAATCATTTAGTTCGGAAAATATCGGGTATCGAGAAAAATTAAACTAATAAATAACTTTTACTTACCAATTCGTATTCAGCATGTGTAGACAAGCAAAAAAAAAAGTTAAAATGGTTCAGAATACAATGAATACAGTGAAAACACTGTAGACCAGTGTAATATCAACTCTTAACATTTGAATCTATCCGCAAGACATACCATTTGTAGGACATTCCATAACCAAACAGTAATCCAAGGAATCATTCCACCTCCCGCCCATCTATGAGTCTATCAGCTGACAATCGATCCAGCCGGCATAAACTTTCTTCCCCTTCAAAACAGAAACAAATACATTGACTCTTCACCTGTTTGTATGGGCAAAATAGAAGACCAGCAACTGAGGAAGGTCAGAGAACGGCCCTTAAATCGTCTTCAATACCTTTCCAGTGCATCGTCTATCGTCCATCGAAGGATGGCAACGAAGCATTGTTTCATTAAAATCTTCCAAGAAATCGATTAAGGTACAAAGGAACTGCGATGCGGAAGACATGTAATCGCCTCACTTAGGTATATTTTCCGGAAATCCTTGAGCCCGTCCTAGAATCACGGTGGATCCATTTGAAGAGTCTCCTACTCTGTACCTGTTGTACTCCTCCCGATTCCAAACACACAACGTGGAAACCCACTCTTGCCTGTCCAAGTGATTGATGAATTGCAAAGCGGAGAGTTTCTTTTCAATTTGTCGAGTCCACACCCTATTCCGTTTACAACTACAATTTGTCGAGCCATTTTGACTTGAAAACAAAACTTCCTCTTAATGGATTTTGTTATACCTGTAAACTATCACAAATCAATGTCACCGGCACAAGCCCATCAATAGAAACATCCATCCATAAACATAAAAAAAACCACTGCAAGGTGCGGACCGGAATGAATGGGAAACCTCAATGGACGTAATAAAATTACCGTGACAATAGATGTAGCAATTAAGCTGAGTAGTGCACCGTCAACGCGAGAATTGAACCTGAAAATAATCTATCTCCCTCCCTCTCTCTACGGCGGCATAGCAGATTTTCTGTGTAAACAATGATACACCACCGCCGTGGTTACTCACTGTACCCACTACTGGACAATGATGTAAAGTACATCCCAGACTGGGAATTGCAGCTGGGAACGAATGCAGAACACACGGCACAGTGTTCGGCGTTCCCTTCGGTCATGGTGTGTAATTTTCTTCAGTAGCAGCAATTTTAAAGGTTATTTGCTCGCAACAAATTGGAGCCAGGACGGTGTTAGTGAGCCATGGAATGTGTGTTTGGTTTGCTGCAACTTCAATTCCCTTTCCCTTAGCATATCTGTTGATATCATCGACCGACCATGGCATTCGGGTGATTGTCGCTGTTCCTGCAGTTCCACATTATGATTCCAAATGTGCTCGTTTTCCCATGTGACCTCTGGTGCTTTGCTCTTCAATTTCAAAAAAGTAGTGCTTTTCGTCGTCAATGTGGAAGAGCTGATGTTAAAGGGAACGAATATTTAAAGATGGGAGGAAAGTGCTGCACTTTTAAACAGGACATCAAGTAATGGTTCGGCAGGAAGATGAAATGGCTTTTGTGGTTATTCTTGCTTTTGGAAGCATTTTCTAACCCATTTATGCATGCGTCTCTGACGCTGGAGAGACAAGATCCGCGCTTCTTTAAAGTGGTGAATAAATGTGGTGGCCGTTTTTTGTTCGTCCCCCTTACGTTACCTAGGTTCGATTCCCGGTACTAGCAAATTAATTTTCACGGCTCCACCTCCATCGAGTTATTGACGATTATCAAAGAGTATAATTGTCTAGAAAAAGCTTCTCAAGTTGGCCGTTCGGAGTCGCCATGGAACTTTAGGTCCCTTTCCACTAATGGGAGAACAATAGCATGCACAACACGATTGGTTGCTTCAAAGCTAGGCCTTGGCCCTCTACGGTTTGTAGCTCCACTCATTATTGTGAGGTGAATACAGTTTCTGACGATTACGGCCCCCGCGACTAGTAAGCACGTAACAAGCCATTCGATGTTAATGGACAAAAAGACAGACCACGGCTGCCTATCGGATTGCCTAGGGCAAGGCGTTCGCTACCGTATAGGTAGACGGTTTTTCCTAAAGTCGATCAGGTTTGACACAGGTTAGGTTATGCAGAAATTAAAGGACAGACAACAGGACCACTTAGGTTAGTATAAGTCCAGACTTATTCTTATTCTTCACACCACTTGGTACTTCTAAACAAAACGGTAATGCTGGCCTATGCTCATGTCATTCAGTTCGTTAGGTTATTGAAAAAATTAAGTCCCTGTGCATGAGTTCCCGCAAATAGGCAGAGTACTGCACAGGCAGAGGAGCTGATGTGGGGTCTCTACATCCTCATCCTCCATGCAAGTTCTTCATGGATCATTATACGGGACGAACATCCGGCGAGATTGTGTACCAATAGCGCAGTGCCCTGTTATGACACCGAAGACTGTCCTGTGGTATGCTTAGTCTGAGCAGACGGACTCACTGTTGTCTGATTACTGACAGCATGCAGTACGGACAGCGCTGGAAGGCCAAGTGGAAGGCAATGCTACTTGGATTGTTCATTCTTGTCTAACACGAAATTTAAATAAAAAATATTCGTACTCAGCTCAATATTAGTGCATAAAGTCGCCTTGAGTTATGTATACTGTAATGGCTGGTAGCCAGTTTTACAGAACACTGTGCGGAAACAACTGGATAAAAAATAAACTTATTAAAAAAATACAAAACTTAAAAAAGATATAAAATGTAAAACTTATAAAAATGATTAGCAGAATGAGAGACAATATGAAAATTAGATCAGATAAGAAATACAGTAGAGTCTCGATTATATGAACAAAAAAGTTCATATATCCGATTAATCAACTTATTTTTTTCAATTTATAATTATGTTAAGAAGCCAAATGATTGGGCTTTCTATAACTTAATTCGTGCGGTTTGCTAAGAGATGGCGTAACTTGTATTATTCCATTGGAACATGCGTTGGAAAGCTACTGTCATTGTACGTTATTTCAGTATATGTCATTCATTTAAAGCGTAAACAAGAATAATTTTTTTTCACTCAAATATGTCGAACTTTGTCCCTGAAAAAGTGTTTTTGCGGGCACACGACACCACAAAAGGAAGTAATTTTTTCATGGGATTGTTACTGGTGATGAAAAATGGATCCATTGCGACAACCCAAGCGTGAAACCCGGCCAAGCAGCCAAATCTGCGGCAAAGCCGAATATCCACCGAATATCCAGTATTTGGTGGGATCAGAAGGGTATGTTGTATTATAAGCTGCTAAAACCGGGTGAAGCCATCAATGGACAACGCTACCAAACACAATTCATCCGTTTGAAGAGAGGAGTACCCGAAAAACGCCCGGAATATGCCAGACAAAAAAATATACCAGACAAAAAAACCCGCACGAATTAAGTTATAGAGCCAATAATATAATATGAGTGGTGCTATAGCCCACAGAGGGCCACGGCAAAGCTTCTCAATTTAGTAGCGCCTTGATAGCTGACTCCTCCTTTTTTGTGGTTTCTTTTGGTCCCTTTCCTGCTGTGAGTACTCATCGTCGGTGTCTCCTAAGGTTGTTTTTGCTCCAGGGTCCTCTGCCAACTCCTGCCAAGCTTCGTTAGCCATGTTTCCCTTAGGGAGAGTATCTCTTATCAAAGACATGGGCATTTGAGCAACATTACCTTTTTATATCTTCTCCGTTTATTTTAAACGAGGCCTTTGCTTGGATTTTTGGCTTGACATGGGCACATTTGCAGCTCTTTGCTTGAGGCACCATTTGTACAAATGCAAATTCAATTAATTTTTTTTAGAAGTTAATCCTCTTGAATGCCAGAGTACTTTACGACATTATATCTGTTTGCTAATACAAGTCCAGACTGAGCCTTTTCTAACGACTTTCCATTTCTGCTCAATACTCAAGTACATACTTACATTATTCGTGACATTTTTAACTTGTTTATTTTAAAGCAAACGATTTTTCAAACTGTTAAGTTTGCCGACAAACTGTATAGACCTAGACTGAAGTCTGTCAAGAGACGTAAACGTGCTTTCGTTTATCACCTCGGAAAAATTTGCACAACGACTTGATTATATGAACTCGTAGTGCAAAGGTACGAGTGCATGTTCAAAGAAACAAATTTAATTACGTCCATAAATTTAGTGGTTCATATATTCGAGTAATTCATATAACTGCGGGTTCATATAGTGGAGACTCTACTGTATAGAGCATTTGTTTTTGTTGGTCGAAATAAAATAAGGAATTTAAACAAAGCACATCTTTATCTTTACGGACCTATTTTGACAAACGTGCTTCTTTTTCTTCTAATGGCGTTACAGTCCGGGGCCTCAACCAACAAGGCTCTCCAGCTAGCACGATCGTTTGCCAGCTGCCTCCAGAGAAGCTCAATTTAGTACCGTGGGCCTCCTCTATTACCTTGTCCCTCTGGTTAGGAGGCGAATATTACGGGCTGGAGCGGTGTTGTTTATGCGCTCTACCTGGCTTAGCCAAAAGTTACAATACTTTCTTTTTTGCTTTCGCTCCTTGTGCGCAAGTAGAGCATTACTTGTGTAGTGTAGTGTGTATTGGTGCTCTGGATCCGGTATACCCGTTTCGACAATTACGCCGATGTAAACATGGGTCAATGTTGGAGTGCCCAAGCCCGCCCAAGGTAATTGAAGAACAATGCCTTTTAAGCATGCGTTGAGTACGAATTGCATTTGAATTAATAGTTGCAGATTAATTACATCTAAGTTTACGGGTACCCGACCTATTGCGGATATGCACAACTATATGGGTACCCGGTAGGTAATACCGAGTAATACCCGATTATGCTGGTATCCGGGTGGATAAATGGGTGTGTTCCCGGGTGTGTGGGTATTGAGAGCTCTAGTAGCTCTGGTTAATAGGCCACTTCATGTTTCATTATGTCCTCACTCACCGACAACCCACTTTGTCTACCTTGGTAATGTCTACCATGCATGGTACCAGCTGAATGGCCTTCTAAAAGATCGTGCATCTTAAGTTAGCCTGAAAGTTTTGTATGATTTTCTCAAGAACGGTGGAGCTTACTACCCCGAAATATTATACCATGTGAGAATGCACCTTCATGAGTTACGAGTACTAGCAGAAATGAAGTATGATAGAGATAACCAACATCACAGCGGATTGACCCCTAGTCCATCGACGAATTTGACGGATAATCATGAAAATGTTGACGGTCATTTTGACAGTTATTCACGAAATAACGTAAATGCAGTACTCTTACTGGTCAATTTGGCTTTAGAAAACAATATAAAAAATGGTTGTCAAAAATGTTAAGGGACAAGAGCGGTAGAAGTTGGGCATCTCTATCTGCTTCATTTCTGGTTACAAGCCTGTACCAGAGATAATGGAGGAAGAGATATTCGTCTTTTCAGTGGAAAACCCCCAGTTCATCGCAGTTCATATCAGATTTAGACGGTTTTGCTCTCAAGTCACGCATACTAATTTATTTTCAAGCACACTTGTTAGGCGTATAGAGCAACGCTATGGGGTTAGGCGGGAGTAATCAGCTTCGCTTAGCTTCACCCGTATAGGTTATAAAAAAAAAACGCTGTCAGATGAATCTGAGGGGCAAGAAACGTAGAAGTGGCACATCTCTTCCTCCATTATCTCTGGCCTGTACTCATCTGTAAGGACAAACAGAGGACAAGAACCGATTGTGACCGTGACAATTGCCTTCACAGACGGAATTTGAACTGCCTTTGAACAGGAACAAGAATAGCATTATAATTGAGCATAGCATAAAAATTACTGTCTGTACGAACTTGAATCTCAATGCCAACTTGTTCCGCTGGCTTATACTTTGCATTTCCGACTCTCCTGAATAAAGAGTGGATAATAGTGCCTTGTCATCGCTCAAGCATAGAAAACCGTACCAGTCACAACAAAATAATTCTCACAATAGTTGACGTCAAATCTTTGGCGCCTTGTGTATTTATATGCAATTACAAACCAAGCTAGTGCAAACAATTCAAGGCATTGTATGCAATTCCCTGGAATGAATGCTTATCCATCAAATCATCAGCATTTATCTAATTAAGATTTAGCGGTAACCGCCTTTATATTTCATTGCCATGTCTGTCTGGGATAGACATCGACATCATTGAACAGAAATACTCACAATGTGCCAACTTACGGTCTCACAACATGACACACGTTTGACATAAGTACTAATCTACACACAGCTCCACCCGTATGATTCAAGCTCGTAAAGGCCGACAAATTGACGAAAAGCAAAACAGTGAGAGATTCTATATCTGCGAGCATTGGCATGGGATTGATGCACGCTTGTGATATCATCGGTTACCGGCTTCTATCTTGACCTTTAGGTGAATTGAATCAACTTCGAGTTGAAATGGATGCCAATTGTTGTTGATTGACCTTTTGTTTCAATTCAATCGATGAAATGGTTTTTGGCTTTATCTTAATGCAGCCTTTATTGTGAGCACATGTTTGCACTTTGACGTGAGGTAAGCGTGATTTGATCTACTTTACTTTTAATAATGTTAAAGGGACTTATATTTGAGTGGCCACTTGGGTAGATAGGTGGCACTGACTGCCTCGACATGCATTCCCATTTCGTGGAAGGTAGTGGAAGGTAATCTCCTTCTCATCTTCATCTTCACAACCTTTGTTCTTCGAAACTCCCATTCTCTTTACGTGATTTCCCATTAGCACTGACTTGTAATAAAACAAACTTTTCTGCTAGGAGTAAGGAGTGCTTTGGGAGATATTGGTCACGTATGCGCTGAAGTCATCTGGAGGAGAAGAGCCAACCACGAACTCTACGGACTGCACAGCGGAATAAGTCTAGCCAGGCGTTTAATGAGCTAACGTCTAAGATGGCTGCGCCATGTAGAACACATGGGCAACTAAGCTCCAGCCTGGTGATCCATCGTCTCTGAACCTGTGCGAACAACAAACGACGCCCGCGTCTAACTTGGCGCACGCAAGTGGAGAAGGAGCAACTGGAAGCACTCTGACTAGCGGGAGAGGCTTGTTGGCACAGACGTAGGTCCAACTGCAGCTCCAAACACATAAGAAGGACTGGCCGTATTAGTCTTAACGTTTCACAGGAGTAACGTGCCAAAAAAAACTTCACAACAAACGCTTCAATGCCTTGTAAAAGACTGACAACTGCACAGTCAATCTTATTAAGACCTTCGTAGACTTTGTTCACGAAGAAACGCAGGCGGGTACCAGGACAAAAAGCTCAGTCTTCCAGTCAGATCTGGACGGAATACTCGTTGAAAGGTATCATACCTAGGAGGTATGATACGGGGATCAAGCTAAGAAAGGCCTCTGCGGTTACAAGATATATAAGAATAATGTAGATTTCTGTGCGATGCGGCCTTGTGGCCTCTACTTGCTTTACCATGTACTGTACAGTTTTTTCTAGCATTTCCCCCATGAATGGAGGAAAGTGGAGCGCTATACGCATTGCAGCAGGATGGTATGCTTGACAATGTCTGCCGATCATTGCCTATGCCCAGGAAGGTTAAGCTGTTATTCTCTTGGACAAGTTTTAAAAATGCCCGTTATGCCGATACAATATGAAGACTTTGGAAAATGAGTAAAAGATTTGACTGGTTTTGATCAGAGGTGGTTTCAGGATTTGTCGAAAGAGTGCTTTGATAATCACAATTCCCACTCAAATTTTATAATAAAAAAAAATATAGTATGGGTTGTAAAACAACAACTGTTCTTTATGACCTGACGACTCACTCAAAGAAGAACAACAAAAGGAACGAGAATCATAATTTGATGGTTCATCATAAAGTCAATTAACACATTTAAATACCATACACCGAACAATACATAGTTTTAGGATAATCACTTCTAGTTTACTTTCACTCTCACTAATCGAACCCTCTGGCGTGAATTAGAGTTGTGCGACGTTGCTTCATTCTAGTCCCATCAAATAGATTAAGTTCAGTGTGAATCAAGTATTAACACAATTCTTCGGCACCATTCCACTTTCTAAATCGATTCCATTAGGTAATCCCCATCGCCTGACCTAACGTTCGTATGCATTTACTACTCGTGACCAACAAATCAATCACAAGCCACAGCACTCGAAGGGATTATGTAAGAACCCTCTCCTGCGAAGCTCCGCCATGGTTTGATTTTTCTTTTTAATATTTTTTAGGAAATGAAAGCGCATAAAGGGAAGTACCTTCCTGCCACTAGGTTCATCGGCTTAGGCGCATGCACTACCTATTATTGGAATTATTTAATTTCAGTCATGACTCTTTCGATTGTGCTGTTAGACAGTCGTAGGGTTTCGATGTGATACCTAGTCCAGACTTTTCAATGGAAATACGAATACGATTAGTCTCTTTCGAAGGCTTACCTATTTATTGGCGCCACATGAAAAGTATTCTCCGCATGTAATAATTGCGTCGGTTACACGTTAAGAATGTCCTCTAATGTAACAGATTGCTTGTGCTAACTGTAGTTTCCTTAACCAGAACGAATTTACAACTTCCAGTGATTTTCTGGGGTTAGTCTCTATTTGTAGTCTCATAGAGATGAACAAATGAAGGGAAGGGACACAAAGCGCTCGATCGAGGAATAGGACAGGTACTAGGGCCAGAGTGACGTCGGAATGTTATCATCAGTTATCGAATGAATACGAAGTTCGGACAGAAACTTGTCGGAATGAAAATGAACAACAACACAGAAGAGTTAAGATTGCAATCGAACTTCGAGTGAATCACTACTGCGGACTGTTGAACATAAATGAGCTGCTGAATGATTCTGCTGTCAGGCAGAGTACTCCACCCAGTTTGGACGATGATAGAGAATACAGTCCGGCCGAGCTAGACTAGGTCAAGTAATCAAAATAGCGACAAAAGTCTACCAAAGCTTCCCTCTGAAATTGCACCAGCACATCCGCAGCATATGATCGGAGGAGACGGCGAGAAAGGGGCGTCCCAGGGCGCCCGCGCCCTAATGACGGCCGGTCTGCCATGGAATGTCGCCTTTGATGTTGACTATGCATTTGCAGTTAGAGTATGAACGAGGGAAAGTCTAAGTCAAGAATCACGTTGGGTAGCTATAGCGTCTGGGTAGTCAAAGACGTCGTCTACCTCGGCTTCGCAGTGAATAGAC
The DNA here is from genome assembly GCA_905231855.2 of Eristalis tenax. Taxonomy (NCBI): domain Eukaryota; kingdom Metazoa; phylum Arthropoda; class Insecta; order Diptera; family Syrphidae; genus Eristalis; species Eristalis tenax. Next base: position 73,256,386 of record HG993125.1, on the reverse strand, counting down.
TAGATAAAATTGTTTCTTTGGGCTCAGGAGGCCGTTGAATGGTAGATGTCTCTCTGGGAGAATCAGGTGACTCTACGCAGGTTATCGGTCATCCAAGTCGTGCAGCAGATGACACCCGCGTCGAACTTGCCGCACACACAAAGCAAAACACAGATTTGAGCGCAAATTGAGATATAAATATTTATTTGTCGTGAATATTTATCCTTACTTTTACTTTTGGCTCTCAGTGAATCTCTTTATGTTGGAATTGAATGTTTATATATTTTTTCCTTTTTTCTATTACAAAAACACGGTTGTTCTAAAGTCGAATTTGATCTTCACACTTTTACTTGCTGTCCTTGGATTCCTTGGCGTCTTGCAATGACTTGGTAATAAATAACTTAGCTAAAGACTGAGAACAGAACTGCGATATATGTTGCGAATATGTGTTGATTTGTCCCGAAGTAATTGTGGCGTTCAATCGGATTGGCACTGGCAGAGGACGGAATTGCTTGATCACATCTTCTTCTGGCAATGGGTACTCTCCCTTACCGATGCGAACAGCGTTCTCGGCAGCTTGCTTAGCCAAAGCACGGTGTTTTTCCTAGAATTAAGGGCGTCAATGCGAATTATTGTCATTTAGACCGATTTTATTATGCTTACCGTTTCCTGCTTGAACACCATTTGCTGATATTTGTTGTACTTCATCGATTCCTGGTACAGCTCATCGACGCGATCGATTAAGCAACGCATATGATTTTCCAAAACGGATGCGGTGCCCAAATCCAAGAAGTTGTGGCCCTGGTCCTCCGGAACCAACTCAGCCAATTCACTCATCATGATGTTAGTTAGAGGTGAGTTCTTAATAACGATGGGAATTTCAACGAAAAGACTCTCGTAGCCGACCTTCAACTGACGCAAAGCATCGGGTGTGAAGTCATTTTCCTTGTACATGGCAATAGCTTGGGGAGTAAGACGGTATGCCTTCAATGTGAGGAACCCTCTTGCAGATTTCTGTGTATCGTAAATAACGACCACAGACTCTTCAATGCTGGTTTGATAGTGATATTGAGACTCCAACAAAGGTAACGACAAAAAGTTACCAACATCAGAACTTTGATACCAGCCAACATGGAAATGATCGACGTTAACGCGACGCAGACGACGCATCATGGTCAATTGATACAATTCTTCGTCCATAGCTTCATCGCTGCTCTTTGGAAATGGGAAGCAATTGGTGATCTCCAATCGCTTGTCCACAACCAAACCAAGGAGGGCACCTTGTGCCAAGTCCATGTTACTGGACTCCTCCTGGCAATGTTTTACCATTTTCATAACAGCCTAGAAAAAAAATAACAAAATATAAAATATCGGTGTAATCCAGAAGTTTTTGATTAATTTTTTTTATTTCATATTCATTCCGGGATCTAACCCAGACCGAAAGCATTTTTAACGATGAGCTGTCAAATCGAAAAACGTCAACTCGGCATGGAGGTTGGGCATTCCAGTCCCAAACGTGACACGGGTTTTTTAATCTATTTGCACCTTTTACACTTTCTTTTTTATACATTCTGTAGTCTAATACCTAAACAATGAAATAAACTTACCAAACCATCACATTGTACATGGGTGATAGTATTATCAGCGTCTTGTTCACGACGAGAATTTCCACCGCGACTTGCCATTTTTAACCGTGTCAAACGAAAAGAAAAACTTAAGTGAAGTTTGGTTCAATTGAAACGAAATGAATTGATTTCTCAACTCGACGAAGGCCGAGAAAAGTGATGCCAAGTCTCTGCAATTGTATTTGTTTTGAGCTTCTCAAAATGTATGCTCACGTAATGTATTAACTTTGTTTTATTTATAAACAAATTTTAAATACTGCACATATTTATTATGGAACTTACTAGTCTGAAATTATCATTACCCACTTTTTTTTTTAAGAAAATGCATGAAAAAAGTGCTACCAGAATCCAAGACACTGCGCATGACGACGTTGTGCCAAGAATTGCATTTGTCAACGTTTTCCATTTTCCATTACCAGGATGTATACAACTTTTTCATTAAAATAGCATATAAACAATTATTCAATGTTAATATGTCGAAATTTATAGCAGATATTCACGAAAGGTTGTTATATTACGTGTCCACTGGTGATTTAGATAACGTCATAAAACTCCTGGTGGAAGGTGCCAGTGCAACGAAAATAACATCCTGCGGAAGAACGGCAATAGGTCAAGCAGCATTGAATGGGCATATTGAAATTTTGGAAGTGCTTATCCAGTCATGTGAAGAGGGGGAGAGCATTTGTAGTAAGTTCATTGACCAATATCCGAAGTAGTGAGGCAATAAACCTTCATCCTCAGACCCTGGAGCCGTAGCGAGATGTTCAGATATGGAAATCGACTACACACCCGACGGCATGGATAACTTGGAATGGGACGATGAAATCGATAGTGATTCTTGTACAGCGTCTGAACCTGATGAATGCTCTTCATTGTATTTGTATTACGCAAAAACCTTCGAACAGACTGGGGAGATACTTGTGAACAGCAGTTTGGGACCTAAGTGTGATGATCCCCACACTGTAGATGCACTAAATCGTGCACCCATTCATTATGCCGCTGCATATGGGCGTTTGGAATGCCTTGATATTTTGTTGCAGCATAAGTCTCCTGTTGATATCACAACGACCAAGGGTATAACACCGCTACATTTAGCCGTTAACAATGATGACATTGTAAGTCTACTTCTTAATCATCGTGCGAATCCCAACCGTAAAACATTTACCACCGGAGAAACAGCTTTACATATCGCTGTTCGACAGGGCAACCTGGAAGTGGTAAGAAAACCCACAAGTGTTTCAAATACGAATGAATATTATGTTTCTTTTTCGCTTAGGTGCAACTTCTGCTTCAATCTGGAGCGCATATAAACGAACCAAACAATCGGGAGTACACTCCGTTGATGTCAGCCATCGAGAACGATGCCGATGATATTGCATACACTCTTATCGATAAAGGGGCCAAAATAAATTTAGAAGATTGCAAAGGACACACAGCACTCTACCTCGCAGTTGCACGAAACAAAGTAAATCTCGTTAGGTATCTTCTGGAAAGAGGTGCACGTCTACTCATCTCCCACTACCTCCTGCATAAGTGTGTGAAACATGATTACCGCGAAATGGCACAACTCCTCTTGGCCCATGGAGAGAATTTAAACGTAAGAGATCTATCAGGTTGTACAGCCATATTTTTGGCGATTTTTAATTGTAACGCTGAAATGCTGGAGTGTTTACTGAATAACAGTACAAGCCCACCATTCGACCGATGCTCAAATGAATTATATTATGCAGTGCAGTACGCCGAATCGGTTCAACGTTTCGGCAGACTTGCGAGGGTTTTACAATTCTATGGAGTCCCCATCAACGCGCATACATCTTGCTGTCAGTCTCCCCTGACCAGAGCGATAACGCTAAAAAAGCTAGATATTGCCGAGTTTTTGATCAAAGAAGGCTCTGATGTGAGCATCATTTGCATGGACCATGTGGCTGATACCTTAAGGATGGCGCTAAGGACTTCGTATCTGAATCTACTTATATTGTTAGGTGAGTTGTGATCGTTGAATCTTCTATGTTCCGTGATGTATAAATTCAAATTTTCCGCAGTTCATGCTGGACTCAACATCTCGCTTTTTCAACCTGTCAGCAGGCAGAAGCCGCACTGGTCCGCGAGTCGAAGGGACCTTGAAAGCTGGATAAACTATCAGTGCCGCAATCCGCTATCGTTGCAGAGTTTGTGTCGCATTCAAATCCGGAAACGTCTAGTTTTCAATCTAGATAAGCAACTAGCCAATACGAGCAACTACAACGAGTCGAGATTACTTGTGCTAGCCCGGCAGACGGGCATTCCGATACCGTTGCAGAAGTATCTGGTTGAATTCGATGATCTACCGCGGATATAGCGATGATGTATTCGTTGTTCACAGTAAAAGTTCAAATTGGGTAATAAAATTTCACGAGTGTGTTCATGAGAAACAGAAACCACCGGACGTTTGTTTTTTCTTCTTCTATGTTTATTGTTGCCTTAACACGCTTAACAAAGTTCTAGGTATGTATGTATGTGTATATTTATATAAAGTATTCATGTTTTATTTTAACGATCGAAAAAGGAAAATGCTATACGGTTTGGTAATACTAGTATTTGCCTAAAAGAATTACATTTGATTTGTTTCATTTATTTATTCTATACTAAAACGTTTGAGTTCTTGAAAGTTAGTACCTAATTGAAACAAGAAGCGAATGTAGAGAGGAACCAAGAACTGAACAAAAAGGTTTATCAATTACTTCTACGGTTTTAGCAGAATTTTAAAATCGTCGTTCGCGTTTCGTGGTATCACGTCGAATGGAATTTGATTTTTGTTGTCCTTTTCAAATTTGAGATCGGGATGCAATTCGATGAGATATGTGGACACGCCTACATGGCTGTTGGTCGCCGCACGATGCAGAGCAGTTTGGCCATCTTCGTCCTTGAGTAAAACATTTGCCTTAGCTTTTATAAGCAGCTCGACTATTTCAAGATGACCTGAGCGAGAAGGAATGAATTATATGGGGTCTCGCATAGAATCTGTTAAACTTACCCATCATTGCGGCTCGATGAAGGGGCGTAGCGCCGCCTTTGGTGACCGCGTTTACGTCTGCTCCTCCAATGTTTATCAGTAAATTACAAATCTCTCTGTTTCCATTTCGTGCGGCGTAATGTAATGCCGTGTAGCCAAAATTATCACGTTCCATCGTCTTTCCATTTGTGATGAATTCCCGAACACGATCGACTTCATTATAGATTGCTGCAAATTCAAAATTTGAGGTGATTAAGGAGGGTGAGAGATGATTGGAGGCTGGAGGTGATTAAGGAAAAAGTGATTTGTGCTTTAATGCATGCTTTCTTATCAACGTCAGCACGTTCGACATGAGGTGAGAAAAAATACACGTTCAGGGAGTGTGCTGTTGCATTTCCGAAATGTGAACAAATCATGATGCGTCCAATCTGGAAATACAGTTAAGGAGTAGGCAACACTGAAAAGATAGAATGATGCAACAGTCTTTCTGCCCCATTCCTCCTCTTTTACCTTTTACCACCAGCGTGTCGATATTGATGAACGCAAGTTCAACAACCGAGCTTATGAGGCAATCTCAAGTGTAATGTCTCAAGTGAGTAACAATGTCACACTACTCCAAGCGAACGATCTTCATAGTCTTATGAAGATTTTCACCTACTCACACGAAAAATAGTGTTTGCAGCAAAAGCATAAAGTCAGACTCTATGGAATGTGCAGCTTGTTGATGACAATGTGTTCACAGACGAAGGATGGAATATGACACATGGTCTATGTGTTCCTAATGTTGATGTCTCAATTGAAGAGGATTCTCAAGAATTGGAACCTCACACCGATATCGATTACCGAAGAGTTATAATTGTTTGTCAGTCTCGAAACTTTGCTTCCATCCGATCTTCGATTACTTTACAAATTCAAGATATGATCCGGCAGACATCAGTTTAATTATTCAGCGCAAACTTTTTATGACTATTCCCAGACACTCTCTTCAACGGACGAAAAATGTCAGTCCCGTAGGTGTCCGCTTATGAGGGATTTCACTTTAATTCTCCGCATTTCTTAAAAGATAAAGAAAGCTTTGAGAAAGCTGAGTGAAATCATCCTAAAAATTAGAAGTATCGCCTAGGTTAACTATTCACCGTACACATTGTCAAGCCTTCCACAATTATTTGTACATTGGTTGGACTTGGTTGCCACCACGAAACAGAAGGTTTCGTTTGCTAAGCCATCGAATTGGATGATCAGCGCCGATAATCCATCAAGAGATGCTGTCGAACCCGTTCCACAAGACTGGTTGCTTTAGATTTGATTCTTGAACCAATTAAAATGAGAAACAATCCAATTATGAGTGAGTGAACTGTTAAAACATGAATTACAGCGTTGATCTGCACGCACATGCACACGGCTTTTGGCCTCCCACAAGTGAGTTTAGTTAGTGAGTCTAGTGAGTCTTTTGTTGACCAACATTATGCTTCCCTAAGCAGCTGTGTTGCAACAAGCTCCAGTGGCATTTTGAGAGCACGCACGGCAGTGTGTCAAACTAATTTTTAAGCAACCATGCAGACAATGCATGCTAAACGTCGTTACATCACCGCCTAGGCGCCCAATGACTGCCAACTCTCTACTCTTCGACTCGGCATCTGAGGGACAACGCAATATAGGGCGGTCACGAAGTCGATGGCGAATACAATTAAAGAAGCCAACTTGGCGTGCGGAATTGGTCAAAGATTGTCTTGTTGGTTGAGGCCCCGATTCATCCCCGACTGAGCCAGCAGAAAAGGGATATGTAAGGTAAATGTAGTCCAAAACCAGCAATAAAAGCATACGAAACACTTTCAGAACCAGGTGATAAGGAAGGTCTTTCGGCATCCACCGAGATTTTGGAAACATTACAGCCCATGATGAAATCTTGACAATCTTGACTTCGACATCGTTTAGTCCGAACAAAGCGCAGATACGATCGTGCAATGACCCCTTGATACTGACATAAGTATAAATATCTTCTGTCATTTGTTTTCAATTATTGACGGAAGTCATGCCTTACGCCTTCTTGAAATGACTGAACTCCTTGACCTGGCATGGTAAATTGGAACAGCCTGTATCTGCGATGTAAGCAGTGCAGTGTGATCTGTCGGTCGTCCACAAGCAAACTTTTGGATACGTATTAGGACTAGTAATGGAAGAAATAAATAACACTTAAAATGTAGGCGTTTTGGGTGAGTAACAATGTCACACAACTAAAAACGAACCATCTCCATAGTCTTCTGAAGTTTCACCTACTCACACGAAAGTAGTCATTACAACAAAAGCATAATGCGGTGAATACAACTTCCCCAACAATATCTTATGTCGTGTCTACACAAGACGCCTTGTTTACAGAGATAATCTTATCAACATCAAGTGATAAGATACAAATAAAGGAAGCCTAAGAACCATGTGAATTTAACAGCAAGACAAACATTTTAATTCATGCAAATATTCTAGTTGTTCTATCATCATATCATAAATATTCAGGCTAACCTGCATTCCAGATGCCTCGTTCAAAATCCAACTCCGACAATGTTTGCTGCGTCGTGGATGCATGCTGATGGCATCCACAATGCTCAGGATGCTCCATTATCACTTCCTATTTATGTATATCCCACAAAATCGATCCACTAAATCCTTTCTTCCTCTTTAGAAGATAACAAACAAAAAATAAACAAACTATTTGAATTCCAGAGAGTTTCGTCCTTTTGCATACAATTCACTTCGGGTATTCGCTTCTCTGACGTCCTTTTATTATATATATTTCTTTAAAAATGTAACGATTATTTATAAGTATTGCACACAGTTTCTTTTGGATTCCCTAAGCTTCGCGTTGCAATGTCCATACAATTTCTGCTTCGCCGGTACTGCAGATCACTTTGTAGCCCAATTGGCTTAATGTGTTGATAATTTGCATTGGTGGTGCGTTGATCATCACTCCGTTTACAATCTGTGTAGAACCGTTATCAAAGCGTTTCGACAACGCCAACACTTCGGCATCGTTTAGTCCGAACAAAGCGCAGGTACGATCGTGCAATGACCCCTTGATACTGACATAAGTATAAATATCTTCTTGACTGACAATCGGAACAGGAATGGTCACCACATTTTGGCACGCCACCGACGAAGTTTGTGTTGGAGCAGTCGCTGTAGATACCGATGCGGTAGCAGTTTGTGACGGTGCCACTGGTGCGATACCGGTCGCGTTTGGTGGTGATGATCCTGCAACTGGAGTTTGGTTGCTTAAAGTTGGGTTAACACCTTGACTTGGTACACATTCCATAATAGATGAATTTAATTGAAAATTAACGTACTCTTTTTCTACGAGATTTAAATCGAACTTCAAACAATAGCCTCGAACTGAAGACAGTGAAATCTTAGATTAGATTAGAGTGGATATAGTCTTTTGGGTCTTAGATGTCGTCTATGTGCTGGTCGCTGTAAACGTGTCTATTCGGGAGAATCAACTTTGTGATAGTTTCCAAAGACGGCAGCTTCTCGATCGATATTTGATAGATTTTCGCGCACTACAGACGTGTCTGATGATTCTATTGGCTCTGGCTCGTGGAATTCTTTGCGCATAGTCCACATATATTCATTGTAGTCTTGCTTGACAGACGTTGACGAAGATGCAACAACACGGAAGCCAAGGATCTGCGAACGAAAAATTAAACACATCACATGCAGACACAATTATAAAACATTCACAATTTATCAAGAAAGAGTGAACAAAAATCTCACCTCTAGAGCAGATAAAACTCGACACGGATGAACCAAGTAAACTATTGTTGATTCATCACTATAGCCTCCACAGGAAAACTGATTTAGTTGCTCGATATCATCCGCTAAACGCGAACAAAACAAATATGAATTGCAGATTTGTGATTAGATAATTTACAAGCAATGCGAATGGAATCTAAAAACACACACAAAATCGAAGAGCTAAACCCGTTTAGTAAGCTTTAGCCGCCGAACAACGACGACAAACGAAACGCAAATGAACTCGGCGCATACTGAAAATAACTGCTGCCCCAACAAAGCTCTGTTTTTATGATGACGATATAATTATAATAACAACAACCCTCACAGTAATTTAGTGGGTGGAGGGGATTGTGATAAAAATCACGCAAAGCACGAAACTTGTGGTTGGCTGGTACTTTTCACTCGGTCAATAAATCGATTAATATTCGTAAAGTCCCAGCAATGTCTATGCAATCCATCCAAAATGATAGCAAATAGTTGTGTGTGTACACAATTGCCGGTTGGAAACACTTTCATTTTCACTCTTTATCCAAGGATTAATTGTTCTCATACCTTCGGTGCTTCGTACACCATCACAGTCAATCAATAGTGACTCCACAAAGCAAACGACCATCAGAGTATGAACAGATGTTTACACACGCATTTTTTTGTATCTCTGGCTCGCTCGAATTTTCGTTAAATATTCACTTTCCGACGAGATGGTGTCTCAAAGGTTATACACACATAATAAATTCCAACCAGCGAGTTTCTGGATTATTTACGACTTTTGCGTGCAAGCTTCGCAACGGGAGCCTGTTGATCGTTGTATTTTGAAGCGCGTGCCATAATTAATTTTTCATTAGGTTTTTCTGACTCAATCCCCCTGCGAGAAGGCAGGAATTGGAGTGAGTTGATTACTTTCGTTTTATTAGCCATCCATAAAACGGCAATTGTCGCAAATTGTTGAGAATACACTTCGGACGTACAGAGAGGTGGAGTTTAATAAAGTGGAATTGATGCATAAACACTCAAGTGAAATTAAATTGTTTGACGATTCTGGGAAAATGTATATGCAATTGTTAGCAACCGACTGGGGGAGTGGATGGAATATAAACAGATGCTTGAATTTTGGACAACATCAGCGGTTCTTTTTTACCCATGGCTTAGTCTTGTTGGACTGAATTTACGCCTCTAGCAAGGCATTATGCATTAGAACAAGGAAACAAGAAGGCTTTTCTTTTTGGAGTATTGCTCATAAGCAGTAGAGTACATACAATAAATGTTGGACAAATGCTCCTTAATCAGCTTAAGTGGCCTTAAAACTAAACTGCCGTTAATGTCGCCTTAAAACTAAACTTGAGTCATCAGTCTAATCCGTCGCCCAGTGAGAATTTGAAACTTGCTCTCGGAGGTTTGATAAGGGCTTCCTCAAGAAGAAGGAAGCACGTTTTGAGCAGAGAAGGGGTCAAAAGGTGAGTCCTTCTTCGTGAGGTTATAAATTGCAATTGACGTTCTACCAGGGAAAGGCAGGGTCACTTTATATTGTAAAAGTAAAAAAGCCAACTGCGCACAAACAAGCAGTCATTTGCAACCTGATTTATTGATGCGAAGGCTTAACTCGTTGCGGTTAAAACAAATGTGTAAATTTCCTTAGTTGCTCTTGTCTCGAAACAGACAACGCAACAAAAGCTGTTAGCACAAATAGCGAAACAAGATGTTAACGAACTGCAACCGACAGTAACTCGTGACCTAAAAGAAAAAGACAGATCATGATACCACACACGTACACAACAGACGCACACTGAATGATATGTCGTACCTATTTCTAGCTGCAGCAGTCAATGATTCACTATGATCTAGCACTGCATAAACAATCACACGACAAATAAATTTGCATACGAATCGCTTTGGAACCATACACTACGATGTTGTGTTGTTGTCCAGGAGGAGAAATAAATTTCTTAAAGTTGGCAAACTTTAATATTCAAAGAGCACTTTAATATTCCAAATTAAGTACCAGTATGTCTAGATCACAAAGCAATAAAATTAGTGAACTGAGAAAAAACTTTTTCCAGTACAAGCAGACATTCGAATGAAGGTCCCACAAATCACTTCAAGTGCTTCGGAAACTCACTATGAGTGCCGGCATATGACCAGTTTCAGCATACATCGTTTCAAAGTTTCCACTACACACCTGACACACAAACACCTTAAATGGTAGTACCCACACTAGACAACTATCGACGTCCTTACTACTATTAATTCCACTTGCATGAATATGGCTTCATGAGAGAAGAAAAGTACATTAGTCAAACGGCAAACACTTGAGCTTATGCGACACCTCGCAGAGAAAACCACTCTCGTCTTGGACGAGTTTTGCTTAATTCAAGCAAACCAATTGCGAAACGATAAAATAGGAGAAAACAAAAAAAGAGTAAACGAATGAGAGTCAACAATAACCACATAAACAAAAAAAAAAAAAAAAAAAAACAAAAGAAAGACAAACGAAAACAAACTGAATAAAGAATCACTATAAATTATTCAATTTGATTTACCTTTCAATCCAGATACAAGGACACGCCAGGGGTACTTATGACTGTATGAAGCTAAGTTACCCCGAATTATGATGTATGGCATTTGAGATTATTTCGTAATGCCGCTACAAATCTTTCTTTCTCCCACCACACAATCTCCCCTTTCACTAGAAACCGAAAATGTTCGTTTATAACGTTATAACCACTCATGTACAGAGATAGATGCCAAGTCACTACATAAGAGGTTTTTACTGGTTATATTTTGAGTAAGACAGCTATTCGATTTAATTTAAATAACAATGAAACAAAAATAGATACTACGCAAAACTAAACAGTTTGATGGGATAAATCATACACTACGCTACTTCTCAAGTCAACTCAAGTGAAAATTGTAAATTGAAATGATTTCTCCACCACACATCATGCTCTTTGCTCTCTTTTTCTTCCATTCACTCTCTTTGTCTCTCTCTCTCTCGCTTATTGGCGTGTCATGGCGGGTGGGTGTTGATGGATAAACACCACGAGTGGGAGAATGTAGGTAGCTAGCGGTGATGGGGACCAGACCAGGCTAATGGTCGTACAACTACAACACTCTAAACTAGATGAAATGAGTGCAAAAAAGAAATGTTTTGAGAAACACATAAGTGCAAGCAGAACTTTGCGTTTTTGAAAAAAAAAATATATGTGTAAACAGTGTAGAGGAAATTAACGATTCAAAAACTTAAAACAGTGGGTTAATAAAGTGCGGAAAAACACACGAACTTTGATGCTGTGAATTTTTAGTTTCGAATCAAACTGTGCTTCGGCGGTTATAGACGTTGGTGCACTTTATGCTTTGAAATTAAAGTTACCAGGTGGCAGCTTCCAGGAATTACTTATTCCTGTTGTGGGCATTGGGTATCATTTAATGTGGTAACTGTACTGAATGGACAATAAAAATGACGTAATATTGTATGTAACACAGTTATGTATTCGATAGACAACACAGCTCCTGTCTTATACGTTTCGTGGTGTTTCCTTATTCAGTTAGGGTGTTGTCCATGGGAATTAAATAGATTAATGGTCAATAATACGACACGTGAAGCTAGGCCCTGACCTCTACGGGCTGTACCGCCGCCCACATTATAATTAATGTGGCAGGTGTTTTTAAGTTCTATTTCCGACACGAGCAACTTCCATAGTTTACGCTTCCACCTCTCTCGAGTCACTGACAATGCTTAGAGAAACTTTGCGGAGTCGTAGAAAACCTCCAGCCGTAAAAGTACTTGTTTACGACCAGGTCCATCAATGAATGTAACGCCACAAATGTTACCATTATTATTAATATGACGCACGCACGGTGGCAACTTTTAACAACAAACAAACGTCAACACTTGTTTGACAGAAAAGCAAGATCTTCGCTTTCCTTCACGGTTACCTTACCTTTAAGCGTTTGACGATAAATCAAGAAGACACTTTCGAAAGCAATAAGTACGCGTTGCCCAATAGAGCAAACACCCTCGAGCTGAATTTATCCTTGATGTCAACCCGAATTATGGATGTGATTTTATTTTATCTAAAGGGTGGATCAACTTAAGTTTTACAAGTTCGTCTGTGTGTATAAAAGAACTATACCACTGATATTTCTTAACAGAATATATTCAATCAGGCATATACCTATATCCTGCTATATCTCGGCCAATTTAAACACGGCTAAATATTCGCATCCGTCATAAGCAATTGCTATCTAGAAGAACGATTTAAAAAAAAATACCTATGCAGTACATTTCTACGACCCCTCAGTCGGTATGTACTACTTTATTATGGCTTTCCAGACTTAATTTCTATGTACACGCTATCCGCACTCGCATTTCATATTATGGACAATATTTACCAATCCAATAATCTATCCGATAATTCAAAGATGAACATCCTTATTTACTCAAACTGAAAAGTCTACATAGATAGACGAGAAGTACGAAAGTAGCTGCAAATGCCAACCAACGACGCGTTGTTGATTTTTAACAATGAATGCGTGTGACATAAAAACCAGATGGCAGTCAATAAGTTTGCTTAGCTGAATGTTTTCCAATAATTATTACGTTTCTAAAAAAATGATCATGGAAGGTAAACAATATACACCAAATTGACTATGTCAACCCCTTTCGGAATGAATGTAAAACATAATCAGAATTTAATTTTATGTTCAGCTCGTCTACACCATTCCACTTGTCATTATCGGACAATGAAACCGAGCAATGATTCAACACATTTCTCACCTACTGTCTGAGTCAGTTGGGCAGGGGTTTAGACTGGAGACGATTGTGGGGCATTGGTTTGGTTAAGTGTCTAAATCAATAAAAAAAAAAAGAATGTTACAACCGAAATTAAACAATAACGTGGGCGATGACCTATCCCACGGGTGCGGATATAAAAGTGGGGGTGTATTCAATGGGCCACTAGGACACTGCGGACAGAGTGTTGTAATAAGTATCCATAAAAACCGACAACAATTTAAGAAACTACACACAGGAAGGAACAACACACAAAAAAGGTCAATCAAGGTGGTTCTACTTACAAACTCTGGGGCTGCGTGTTTACTACAAAAGCGCAAAATGACATCATTCCCATGGGCATGTGAATTGACACAATTTATAAACCGTGCTAATGAATTAACAAATGCAGTAGCCTATTAAAATGTGCATTATAAAGAGTAGCGCAAAACTATGAACGATAATTGATTTGATGAAATGAAGTTCCAGTGCATTTGGGGCAGCCACCCCAACATTACCATTTTTGGTAAACTCACCTCACTATGATGAAATGATAATTTGTAACACTTGATATTTTTTCACAGAACAATCAAGAAAATTCTTTTGATATGGGATATCAAATGATAATACACAATCGACACAACGAAACCAAATGATACACGTCCTTTCCGAATGTGATATAAAAACATACAAGCCAAATCGCAAATTTCAAGTCCAGGCCAACAAGGAAGTTAATTGATACAGTTCGGGGAACAACTTTGATACAGTTCGATCTGAAATTCATTTGTATATGTCAGTATTTTATGGGAAAGTAATGACACTAGACATTTTAGTAGTGTTTATCAGAAATGAAGTTTGATAGAGATGCCCAACTTCACAGCTGAGTGACCCCTAGTCCATCGACGTATTTCAGAGGCTTTTTGACAGTTATTCACGAAATAACGTAAATGTCGTTCTCTGATTGGTCAATTCGGCTTTAAGAACAGTATAAAAAACGGTTGTCAAAAATTTTAAGGGGCAAGAGAGGTAGAAGTTTGCCATCTTTATCATACTACATTTCTGGTGTTTATAATAAATATCATATATTAATTTAATAATATATAATGGACAATTAACATTTTATTTAAGACCTATGTAAAATTGGGATGGAATGATATTTGGCCTAGTTTAGAGGTCCTCTCAAATCGGGGCACCTCCAAATTGGGGAGGATTTAGGATGTTTCACTGTATTAGAAGGTTTGTTAGCAAAAATATACTTCTGTACAGTACTACTGGTTTTCATGTTCGAAGGACTTCTTAAGAATGAGAACGGTTCTCGGAGCTAGAATTTGCTCTGGATGACTGGAACCAGTGGACAGTCAATGGTGAAATGCAGCTCTGACGTAAAGCTCATTTATAATGAATTGAATATTGTTATACCTCAGACAAACTACATAAGTACGGCGACAGGACAGTACAGGACAGATTAAGCACGAATTTTACTTAATCTGTTTTGATTTATCTATCTATATATACAAATCAATGTATGTTTGTTTGTCCTTAATATACCCTTAAATGGTAGCAGAACACTAATGGGTTTGTTAATTTGTTCAGAATTCTGTGAAAATGTATTCGTGCAATTTTATTTCATTTCACACACAACTTGACATATATTATTTATACGCCAAACTGCCCATGTACAAGCACAATGTAACGTAGGGTTAATTCCTATAATTCACACGGACGCAATAGTCACAAATCTGACGTTTAATTACCATATGCCACTTCACACAACTTATTGTTTATCTCACGTTTTTTCGAATCAAACACACAAGAAAAGTAAATTATCCCTCCGGCCTGTCCGGATAATAACCCTAAAATAGATATTTTTTTTATATTTTTCTGTTTGTTTGCATTGCTCGTTGTTTCTGCCAGCCTAGTGCGAACTCAGCAGTCCAGAGAGAATTCGGCTGTTCTTTGTTTCCCTGGGAATGCTTATGTAAATTTTACCTATTGAACTCTGTGCTCAGCATAAATTATTTTCTTCAAATAATTCATCGCTTGGGTAAATTTATGCGATTCCAGGTGTTCGGAGGTTTCTTCAGTTGACGTTGCCTGATCCGCGTGAGAAGAAGTGTTCAGTGTTTTCAAAAATGAGAAAGTCGCAAGAAATTGTGTCATTGGTAGCAATCATATTGATGATTTGTAGTACGTGTGCACTGGGTGCAACAACGCACAAACATGACAAGCACACGAGTAAGGAACGCCTGAAGGATGGATCATACAGCCCCAGGGATGCGCATCACAACGAAAATGGGGAACATCACGTTGAGTTCGATCATGAGGCTATAATTGGTGAGTGAGATTGTATTCTGCTCATTTCACTTCCTTACACTCGATCGCATTTATTTTGTTAGGTAATGTAAAGGAGGCGCAGGAATATGACACATTGTCTCCCAATGAATCCAAGAAGCGATTGGCAGTTCTCGTGAAGCTGATGGACAGGAACTCGGACCAGTTTGTTGACAGGCATGAACTGAAAGCGTGGATTTTAAGGTCGTTTAAGTGAGTTTTATGTTGTTGAAAATGCTTTTTACATTAATGAGGCAAATGCCCAAATGAAACTAGCCAAGCATCTGTGTACAACAACATATGTGAGGGTCTTCAAATGCGAATTTTGGTATGCAGTTTAGTGACATATCGCAGGAATTTTCTTGAGAACGAAATGTAGAGAACCCTAAATATGCTGGTATATATTACTTAGCCGATCCAAAAACCATTGGTATAAACTTCCGTGCTTAGTCTTTAATTTTGAACAGAGGTGGCAGGAGTATGTTTCAGAAACGTAACTAATTCACCTATCGACATTTGATTTCAGCACCCCTGGTGGCATTTTTTATACCATATCCCTTTCAAAACTGCTGTCACATTGGCGCGAAGCAATTTGTATGGAAATTTGAAATTCGGTGCAGAACGATATTTGTAAAAACTAATATAAAATGATTGACGTCGAATTCAGTTAATGGTGGAATGTCGACTGAAAGTATGTTAATTTTGTAATAAGTGCTTGTGAAGTGCTCCGAAGTGATAGTTTACTTGGAATCGAGTCATGCAAAATGTAAACAAACCATATTTATCAGCCAGTAACTATTCGTTGTGCATTTAATCAGTATGTGAATAGTGAATAGTAAAAAGCGCTGTTTCAATGTATGTCATTGTATTATATTGAAACAATGTTTGATTAGTGAAGCGCAGCTGAAATTAGCATATTCATACATATGTCCAAATAGTATAGCAACAATTCCAATATTGCATGTGAAGAGTTTATAGACTAAGTTATAACAAATTTCTTATAATTAATTGAAGCAATAAACACAACCTATTGCTAATGGAATATTTTGCTATATTGGACTATACCTACATAGATTCATAATTATGTATGAATGTGCGATTCTTCTGCAGATTACGTTGCACTGAATTTGTTTAAATTAATTTGTATTCACCGTTCAGTGTATATTGTTCTGAAGAACGACCAAACAACAACAATTTCATGTTAAAACGCTCTTTTGTTTACACTTTTCAATGCAGTATTACACAAGAACTATTGCACATTACTTACTTACTTAAGGTGGCGCTACAGTCCGGGGTGGACCTGGGCCTCAACCAACAAGCGTCTCCAGCCAGCTCGATCTTTAGCTAGCTGTCTCCAGTTTCGCACGCATAGTTGGTTGAGGTCCCTTTCCACTTGCGTGCGCCACCTGAGTCGCGGTCTTCCTCTACTGCGCCGTCCCTCGGGGGTGGATTCGAAGACTTTTCGGGCCGGAGCATTGGTTTCCATCCGCTCTACATGACCTAGCCACCTCAATCGTTGGATCTTCACTCTTCTGGCTAAGTCGATGTCGCTAAACAGCCCGTATAGTTCGTCATTAAATCTCCTCCTCCACTCACCATCTATGCAGACGGGACCGAAAATCACACGAAGAATTTTCCTCTCGAAGCAACCAAGAGCAGCTTCATCCGCTTTTGATAATGTCCATGCCTCCGCGCCATATAGCAGGACTGGGACGATTAAGGTCTTGTAAAGCGTTAGTTTAGTTGTTCGAGAGAGGGCTTTGTTTACCAATTGCTTTCTTAGCCTAAAGAAGCAGCGATTGGCAAGAGTTATTCTTCGTTTGATTTCAGCGCTGGTGTCGTTGTCTGAATTGATAGCGGTGCCTAGGTAGACAAAGTTTTTGACTACCTCAAAGTTATATCTGTCTGCTGTGACGTTCTGACCGAGACGTCGGTGTTGGGTGTCCTTTCTCGTTGACAGCATATACTTGGTCTTACCCTCGTTTACCGCTAAACCCATCTTCGCGGCCTCCGTTGCAATACCCACAAAAGCGCCATTGACATCACGCTGCGTTCTTCCGATAATGTCAATATCGTCGGCATATGCGAGTAGTTGGACGGACTTCTGAAAGATTGTTCCTCTGGTGTTGGCGTTCGAGTTTTGAACAATTCTTTCAAGAACGATGTTGAAAAAGTCGCATGACAGCGCGTCGCCTTGTCTGAATCCTTTTTTGACATCAAAGGTCTCGGTTAGGTCTTTACCGACCTTGATGGAGCAGCGTGCATTCTCCATCGTCATCCTACACAAACGGACGAGTTTGGTAGGGATGCCAAAACTAGACATTGCTCTGTATAGCTCGTCTCTATAAATGCTATCATACGCGGCCTTAAAATCGATAAAAAGGTGGTGGGTATCGATTTGTTGCTCCTGGGTTTTCTCCAAAATCTGCCGCAGTGTGAATATTTGGTCGATGGTGGATTTTCCTGGCCTAAAGCCACACTGGTATGGACCGACCAGGTTGTTGACGAATGGCTTTAGGCGTTCACACAGTACGGCAGATAAGATTTTATATGCAATACTTAGGAGACTGATGCCTCTGTAGTTGGCGCAGTTCAGAGGGTCTCCTTTTTTATGGATCGGGCAGACTATGCTGAGGTTCCATTCATCGGGCATGTTTTCCTCCGACCATATTTTACAGATGAGTTGGTGCATGCTCCTTACCAAATCATCGCCTGCGGCCTTAAAAAGCTCGGCGGGTAGGCCGTCAGCTCCCGCAGCCTTGTTGGATTTTAGTTTGGATATGGCAATCCTCACTTCATCTGGGTCGGGTGGACGGAATTGTTGATCTTCATCGTCCCTTTCATTGGGGTTGAATGGTTCGTTCTGCCTGACAGCGGAATTTGGTTCTTCGTCGCCGTTATACAGTCTGCAGAAATGGTTTCTCCATATCCTCAGCATCGACTGTGACTCTACTAAGATGTTCCCTTGATCATCCTTACAGGCTTCGGTTCGGACTTTATAACCTTGACTGGTTAACTTTACCCTTTGGTAAAATTTCCTTACCTCATTCCTGCAGTAATATCCCTCTAGTTTGCCGATCGCGCGCTTCTCATGCTCCTTCTTTTTTCTCCTGAGAAGCCGGTGTTCGTCTCTCCTCTTCTGCTCGTAGAGCTCCCGAGCAGCTCTTGTCCTTCTTTGCAGTGCCGCTTTGTATGCTTCTTGCTTGGCTGCATTCGCCTGCCGACACTCGTTGTCAAACCAGGGGTTTCGTTGTGGTGGCGGATTGAAACCCAGCACATCAGAGGCGGCATCTCTGATGGCTTTTTGGCAATGCTGCCACTGATCTTCAATACTTGATGTTGGCGGCGTAGGATTTCTTAAGAGGTTAAGGGAGACACGATCGGAAAAGGATTTGGCAATCTCTTGCGATTGTAGCCGGCTGACGTTAAACTTCCTCACAGTATTTCTTTGTCTTGGCGGTGTTCGGGATATCCGCAACCTTATCTTGGCTACAACAAGGTGGTGGTCCGAGTCAATGTTGGCGCCTCGGAACGTTCGAACATCTATAATACTGGAGGAGTGCCTTGCGTCGATCGCAATATGATCAATCTGATTGACGGTTGATTGATCAGGAGATCGCCATGTTCCTTTGTGGATATCGAGATGTGGGAATCTTGTACTGGCTACTACAACATTTCGCCCCGCAGCAAAGTCGATCAGCCTAAATCCGTTATCGGATGTGGTGTCGTGTAGACTGTGCTTTCCGACCGTACTACCAAAGATGTTCTCTTTTCCAAGCTTTGCGTTAAAATCGCCAAGGACAATTTTAATGTCGTAGCTAGGGCATTGCTCATAAGTTTTGTCCAGGAGCTCATAGAACTTGTCTTTGGTGTCGTCATCTTTCTCCTCTGTGGGGGCATGTGCGCATATAAGGCTTATGTTGGCAAATTTAGCCTGGATGCGAATTGTCGTGAGGCGCTCGTTCACGGATCTGAACGATAAGACTTCTTGCCTAAGTCTGCCTCTAACGACAAATCCACATCCAAATAGGCGCTGTTTTTGCTGTTTGTAGCAGTTACCGTAATATATATCACAGTTTTTCAGCCTTCTTTTGCCCGGTCCATCCCATCGCACTTCTTGGATGGCGGTTATATCTGCTTTGCAGCAGTCTAGGGCTTCCGCTAATTGTTCGGCTGCACGTGGCCTATAAAGGGACCTTACATTCCACGTACAGATCCGAAGATCGTTGTCCGTATATCGTTTGCTGGGGTTGTCATCAGTAAAATCCTCCGTTTCCGAGGCTTGTTGTTGCTTCGTAACTATATATTTTCTTTATGTGGCCGGGCAGTTACCCCGACGGCACAACCCCCAACCTGGAGGGCCAGTTCCTTTTTTGTCACCCCTAGGACAAGAGGTCGCACTTATAAGTTTGGCAAGTTGAGCTCGGGTGAACTACAACCAATACCCGATGGCTACCACTTGGAGGTAAAATAAGCACAATTGGTGTGTAGAAAAAGTTACAACACTGGGCATCGCCAGGTTGACGCCAGTCAGTGCCTACCCGATTCCCGCAACACCCAACCATCTATTGCACATAGACACTTGAAAACATCATAAATGAAAACTTCCGCACTTTAAGTCGACAGCCGATCATTGCATGGAAAGAAAAATATTTTTTTCTAATTATTATTAATATTTGAATACCACTCTACAATTCTCAATTTCTATATAAATTCCCATTCCCATTCTGACAACTCGCAATATGTCAAGTATACTGAGTACCAAAATTATTCGCAAGAGTTATATACCGATTTTCATCTGAACGCGGTCCTCTTCTTGTGGACTGTCTCACATACCCGGAGTCGAAAACTCTGAGGGCGGTGAAATATGATTTTGGGACACTGATCCACTCTCGTGCTTATATGAACTCTGGTTGTAGTCTTCTTAACCTTACATGTGTCATGAGGAACATTTTGACGCGTTTAGAAGTGGATATGCAAATGTACGACCAGATGTGAAGGCTAGATATCAGTTGCATAACTAATGCGTAGTGCTTTACTAAACTAGTACACGAGTTCAATAAACATTCATAGCCATCATAAACATTCATAAACAAATGTTGGGTACCTTTCCTGCAGATTAAAGTCGAAATACTTCCGCTACGGTGATGGACATTGTGGTTTTGGTGTCGTAATGAATATTTTGGCAATTTACTTCAGCTATATCATACGTTCATATTTAATTTTTCAGAAAACTATCAGAGGAAGAAGCTGCAGACCGTTTCGAGGAGATCGATGCAAATGCCGATGACAAGATTACTTGGAAGGAATACATGCTGGACGTGTATTCGATGGAAGATGAAAACTTCCGAAAGGATTTGATTGAATTCGATAGTTACGAGGAGGAGCAGAAAATGATACGCGATGACAAGGAAATGTTCAGTGTTGCTGACCAAGACAACGATGGTGAACTTACATTGGAGGAGTTTGTAATGTTCCAGAATCCAGAGGAACATCCAAAAATGCTGCCGATCGTCTTGGAGCAAACGATGCGTGACAAGGATTTGAATAAGGACGGGCATATTGATTTCACCGAATTCCTAGGTGGATCAGCACAAAATCATGACCAAGAATGGTTGGTCACAGAGAAGGAAAGATTCGACAAAGATTTTGATTTGAACAACGATGGTATGTTGACTGGAAATGAAGTACTTAATTGGATAGTGCCGAGCAATGAAGACGTCGCAAATGATGAGGTGGATCATTTGTTCGCTTCCGCAGATGATGATCACGACGACAGACTGTCATACGCCGAAATAATCGATAACTACGAAATATTCGTAGGCAGTGAGGCGACCGACTATGGTGATCATCTGCAAAACATTCATCGCTTGCAAGATGAACTGTAATGTAACTACAACGCTGTGGTGACATATTTCGAACAAATTTTGTCTGTATGTATTTTTTTAATATTATTTGGAATCTCTTTGTAGTATTCGTTTGCCATTTAGTAAAATTTTTAATTTATTTTAACCAATTTAAGTTTACTGTGTAATCGTTTGCTGCTATTATTTTCTTAATAAATGAATAATTTTCTCTCATGGAAATGTGTACACGTATTTGTATTCTGCGTGGTGTTTCCTACGGGTAGCTCTACAGACTGGGCGTATAGATACCCTCAGAGTTTGTTGCTTCGCTTGTCAACACAGCTCCGTGTCTGTGTATACGTCTGGCCTAAACCAATGTATTTCACACGCTACGTGAGATGGTATTAGCTGGAATATTCACTTCAACTTCAGCACATACGACTGGTGTACTGCAAGGGAAGGACATTGAGATATTCGTGTAGTTTTGCCCGACTGTACAAACCTGCAAAAAAAAAAAAACAGCTTCTATTCCAGAAACAGGAACATTTTCTGGTAGTCTTTTCAAAAGACTAAACTTCCATCAGTTATTTGTACATTAAATGTAAATATTTATTTTTGACTGAATAGCACTCTTTGTACAGAGCTAAACTTATCCGCCTTGCCGGTGGCGATGGTGCGTAAGCGAAAATACAGAAATTGTGTGGATTGAAATTCACCCTGAGGCTCATGGTTGGTGAAATATCAAAGTGCTCTGTATGTTTCTTTACTGTACTTGGAAACAATCTATAACTTCGATGTATACGAGTGCATCCACTTCGCTTAAAAAACACATTCAACAAGGAAAGGTTTTCGATACAAGCTCGAGTGTGTACATGTCATTCTTAAAGTAAATCATTCAAAATGTTTTTTCCTTGATTTAATTATGTATGCACTTGTTTATTAAACGCCCACTAAGCCCTTTCATATATGCATTAAGTGGCACACGAATTTAATTAAGTTATACGTGCAGAATGCCACCCGAACCGCATAAGTGGTAACATGGACAGGCATACATACTTGATTGATTTACGTGTAATAATCTAACTGAAATGTGGTTGCAGCCGCAGGTAGAAGAGGATGATGCAGATATCAAACACGTTTGTTGAGTAGTATGTGTGTTTTGTGGTGGATGAAGGTATTTTTCACTGGAAAGTTGAATATCTCTATTAGTTGATTTCTGGGTTCATACTTTTGGAAATTCGAACACACATGAATTTTATCCAACATGAAATGGAAAGGAATCCATCGAGAATTCAAATAACATTCAATACCGCCAATTGCTATAATCTGCTGCCTCTCAAAAGTAATCGAATCTCTACTGCACCGGTAGGTGAAAAATTACGTTGTTGACAAAACGCCCTTGACACTGCTGTCCACTGTAATCTGAATTTGTTCTGGACGCAACCGCATAAAGTCTATGTATTAAAAGTATCCGCTGCCATACAGCATGCTGTTGACGCAAATTGAATTAAATTTGTGAATTTAATAGATTCGGCCAGTCTGACAGGGAATCAATGTTGTTTCAATAAAATTTAACAATAAGACGAAAAGGGAATGGATTGTTAAGAGGGGGAAAAGGTGAACGCCCGTGATTTTCGCCACCTTTGTGAACACATCTCCGTGTCTGGCGGAAAAAATCGTTCTGTATAAAACAGCTCAAGGCTTTCGATCGTGTTAGGTTATGTAAACAAAACTGACCACATATTATTCCTTATACTTTTGTTTACTTGTCTTCTCTCTGTGATGTTGTCAAAAGTGGTGTTGACCAGAATATTATTGTAAGAACTCCACTGTCCAGCTGTTCTAGTGGGCTGACAACCTAACCTCATTGAGAGTATTATCAGCTAAGATACTGAATATCTTACATAACACAACGGCTAGTTGATCCATGAATTATTTCTAAATATTAAAAGCAAAAATACATACATATGTAAATATGTATTTCGATTGAAAAAATCCCTTAAGTACCAAAATTAATTCTGACGTAGAATTTCGGTTTTGTATATATATATTAGAGAAAAAAGTCTGTTCAAAAAACGTTTCATTCTTGCATAGTATGTTTTGATAGAAACAAGGCCGACGTTTCTGCAAGTTAAATTGTTCATTTCACTTCAACCAGAAATCATATTTATGTTATATTTGCGACTTCAACTGAACCATTGCCACACAACAGACAACAGGTTGCGATTGATGTCGTTGGTGAGCTAGGTTCTATTTTTTGTTTCAATGTCATCGTCAAGTCTGTACATTCTGTACATGCAGCTGGACTTGTGTAAGTGTATTTGCATGCATGTGTTTATTCAACCATGGAAAAGCTCCATGCAATGGAATGGGAAGAGGCCGCATTCAACAGCCGCCGTGGAGACGAGGAGGAGTGTCATTCACTCACCTCCTTTGGAGAGGGTGTCTCCGGGAAAATAAATTGCGTTATAAGTTGATTCAGACAGCCCACCGCCACTTCCTGTCCAGGCTGGAACAGGATGACGAAGATGCTTATGTAGGTTTCTATATAGTACATTTTCTGTTCTATTTGTAGTGGGCGTTGCTGGAAGCTACGACGCAGTTGGAAATTTGATTTTTTTTCTTTACTATTGATCCATGCACACAGACTACATGGGGTGGTACATGAGTGCTCTTTGATGGAATTGAAACACAATATCTATTTACCTCCGTACATGAGTTGGTACATGTACCTATGCACAATCAGATTGATTAATCAATCTGCACATGCAAATGTGCATGTATGCACATATTCTGTTGTGCAGAATTCCTGGGAGCTGGACAATGGGTGTGGCATTGAATGCCAATTCTATGAAATTACGCACAAAATTAATTGCATAAATAAAGATGGAAGACGAGAGTGCAAGTAGATTGGCAAATCGAAAGGTCGAATCTGCTCCCCTGCAATGGCTGTATCCCTAGGAAAATGCACCATTCTACGCGTTCTGGCGTCCAATACATAAGCTGGTTCTAAGCTAAAATGCGAAAGTTGTCTACAATAAACAACTCTTCAAGACCAACGTGTCCCAGCACATCGTTATAACTTCACACTGTCGCTTCGTGCTTTATTTACTTTTACTAGAATTTTGCATATGACTTTAAAGTAAGAAAATTGGATGAGTTATAAAGACTCTAACACGGAAGCTGGCATTGATATCCTGGGATTTACGACATCACCATGCTTTGACAACGAGTGCAGGTAGGCAGCCACGCTGGAAGCCTGCAAAGTAAAACTGAAACGGACAACCAGAGCTATTTGTGAGGTCTTCGAAAAGAAACGAAGGGATGAGACCCGGTTTCTCAAACGGAAAATCATGAGAGGCGCACGATTCTGAAGGATGAGAGAAATGCCAAAGGATGAAGCAGCTATTCAATGGAGGACAGAAGCCTGACGGAACGAAAATGAACTGGTTTTAGAGACGCAATACAGACAATCTTCTGTAGACTGCTAAACGGCGATGAGGATTCAAATGCCGCTGTCAGGAAAATGATATCGTAACGCGCATGCAACAACTCATCAGTAAATGTTGATCGTCAATGATCGCTTGTCCGATCCAGCCGAAGGCAGATAAGTCTCCTAAACATCACTTATCTGCGTTTTGTGCTTTCGGCTTCGTATCAGTGTGGGTTCAGGTCAGGAAATTCAGCCAGATCGTCACACAGACCACAGATCCCACAGGCGTATGAAATGATTTACACTCACCATCTGTTCGTCAATTTCAATGCGGCATATGTTTCCATCTTCCTGCCAAACTCCCCAGATTTTGCAGGACGACGGAGAAGATCGTGCAAAACTCACACTCCAACTCTAGAGGCACGATCTTCCAGAAGTACAATTGCTTACGCCGATGACATTGACGTGATTAGCAGAACAGAGCAAGCTGTCAATGAGGCGTTAGCTGGCATGAAACGGAAGTGGCTAAAATGGGTTTCGTGATGAATGAGACAGGACATAAAACATCGATGTATTCAGCGGACCATCACATTGTGCAGCTATAACTTCGAGATGGTTACGGACATCGTCTACTTCGGCTTCACAGTAAATAGCAGGGACAACATCAGTATCGAGATGGAACACAGAATAACTTTTGCCAACCCCGCTGTTGGCAATTGTGATAAGAAGTGAGTGATATAGCCGTCTTCCAAAGGACCAAGCTGTATGTATGGTACTGATCATTCCAGTTCTGCCGTACGGCGCAGAGGTATGGACAGTCTCAGAAGTGGATGAGGAGGTCATTGGTCTATTCAGAAGAAACGCGTTGATTGTTGAGTTGCGTTGATGGAATCTTGTGGAGCAGACTCAACCAGTTCGTAGTAAGTGACTACGGATCCACCGCCTGCCAAGTAGTGCATATGGAGAACGTAGCTCCGTCCTAAAGAGTCTTCGACTACGATCCATTGGAGAAGGACTTCAACCAACAATCTTTCCAGATATCGTTCTAGTAGGAGAGGCTTGTTGGTTGATCCTCAGATCCATCTCAAACTGTAGCGCCAAACAATTAAGAGGAACTTGCCCTTTGAAGACTGTATAATGCCCTCCAGGACTCGCGATATGGATGCATGCTTCCATAATGCAACTAATTTTTTGTGTAAAATGTGTCAGTCATTCTTTGGGACAATCAAGATAAAAGACTCCTATTCCCTCGAATAGCTGATTGCTATCTCTGAGTGCTGCATACTGCTCTTACTGTGCTTCCGAAGACCATGAGTTCGACGGTGACACCAGTCGTCAGTGTGAAGTATCCAGGCGTTAACTTCACGGAACTGGTGAACTTTAACAGGTACTTGTTATTGCCAAGAAAGTAAAATTAAATTTACCAGAGTAGAGTATGACTGTCCTTTTTGATGACGAGATGAATTCGCCCTCGTTCAACCATTTTAACTCACTCAGCCCTGAAATGACAATTTTATATCGAACGAACTCGCGTTCCATTTGGGGGAATCTGGCGTTTGGTGGCTCTTCCTGAAGTGAATCCTATCATAAAGTTCAAGAATCCAAAATTGGTGGGTTATTAAATATTCCTTCAGTATCCGAGGTCTTTTTTACGGTTGGGGTCCACTAGGAACCAGACCAACCGACATTGACCATGTTTTGTGGTGCAGGAAGCTCGCCATGCGTCCTCTCCCTTTAGCAATTACAGGATCAATTTCCAGATGTCACCGCGAGGAGATGGGAGAAGATCTGCTAGGTTTTCATGAGATTCTGTCCCTTCAAGGCCTTTGTTAGTCATTTACCATCCATTCTATAATCTCTTGATACGTTAGCAAAATGGTTCATTACAGTGGAAGCGGCTGCTAATCTACAAGCAGCTAGTACGGCCGATCATAATATCCGCTTTAGCAACTCTAAGACATGTAACGATAAACTTTACGATGCATAACGCATGCCCTTTCAATAGCACATTATGACCCTGTTCAGGAAACCTCTACTATATCTCGGAGCTCTGAGAAACACTGTTACGATAGGAGAGTCTTATTGGAGAAGACTACTCGACGACATATTTGTGCAGGACTGCAGATGTTTGCTTTTCGACACTTTTCTTATTTCAGCCCTTCAGGGCCTGGACTTGAACTAGAACTAGAAAGATATTTTGCTAGTTTCGCAGTCTAAGCTGGATGACGTCCTTACACCTTCTACGCACCACCTTAAGTGATACCTCCCTCTGCTGCGTCATCTGTTTCAGGACTCTGGGGGCCAAAACCAGAGGTGTTCATTTACATTGAATGGATTGTAGACACCGGACTAGACTCAAATCAACCATTTTAGACATACCCGAGCTGAATCTCCCCTTCGCCACAGATGAATCAATTGGTTTTTTGGCAGTTAATCATTCATTTTTAACAGTCAATCATAAGAGTTAATCGTGTTAAGTTAAGCTAAGTAGAGTTAATCAAGGACTCATGTAAATTGCATTCTCTCTGAGTGGTTAGTTGCGTCCGAAAGAACGCTGTCAAAAAATGTCAAGGGATAAGAGAGTTAGAAGTCGGGTTTCTATATCGGTGTCGGGTATTATAGTTGACAACAATCAGTGCATTGAGTCCGTTCACGGCGGTAATGTTGTTCTGTGCTGTCCCTGACGTCCTCGTCAAGTCAAATGACGTTGGCCGCATTGTGACTTTCTTACCAAGTTGCTAACTTTGTCTTTGTGTGCTTCTTTACCGCTATACCTTTGTTCTTCGTTTCCTCTGCTCAGTGCTACAAATGCTTCTGTGACGTGTTCTGTGTTGTCTTCTGTTACAACTCGCTGATTGCTGCAGTAAGTAAGTAGACGGTATCTCCCCGCAGCATCATCAGCAAGTCACAAATAGTCCTGTGACTTCACACAAAGCTAAATTAAAACAAATTCTTTTAACCTGCTTAAGTCTAAATTTATTTAGAATTAACCATATAAATTAATCAACTTATCCTAGTTATCACAATTGTGTACAGTTAGTATGGAATTTCATCATTAAGACTATCATACAGACTAAGCCTAAAGACCATTTTTGATGTGAACAAAGCTGTAAAGCCTCAGGGTGTTTGGCAATAACAAGAAAGAAAAATTGAATATATAAAGGAACGCAGACTTAAAGTTTTTATATCAATTTAATCCTGGATTTCGATTCCACGAAGGAAAGCCATCCAGGGTCAAAGGATATCTTGAAATAATATACCGAGCCATCAGTATACTTTTTCTGAGGTTAATTTGAATGGGGGACCCAAAGGAAAAGTATGGTTCTTTTTACAAACTGTCGGGGACACCTTGTTACTCGTTGCACTTTGCAAAGGGACTAACAGTGAACACCATGAGTGATTAAAAATGAATGCGGGGTGACTTCAATCATTTGGGCAGCAGCGTTGCGACATCCGTCTGGACATGGGATTGGATTCAGGACAGTAGACATCTGCCCAACTTTAGTAGCCGGCTGAATTCTTGAAAACGCCCCAAAAAATCAATTGTGGTCGATGCATGAAACAGAAAATGCTGTCCCCAGTCGATGGAATCTATCGCTTGAGGACAACACTGGGAGATGGTATACGAAATGCATCTCACAATTGAGGGATATATGTTTTGGAAGCATCAGTGTATTCCTCACACTTCGCACTACCGCACGAAAACTGCCAGGATACAATGCAAGCCTCTAAAGATAACAAAATCGCGAATATTTGAAGACAAATCGTTTCGCACTCAAGGGTTTCAAAAAGAAAAAAGACGACGAAAAATCATTTGTAATTCTCACGCATGTTTGATGTTATTCCAGGCAAAGTGTTTCAGGAGGAGTGATTCAGTTTATTTTTGTTTTGCCATATTTACAATATTTACAAATTCTCACTGAAATTGGAGCAGGTGGAGACATGTTTGTGCGATGAATGCAATTAAATTGAGTCCCATACAGCGCATCAGCACGTGCTCAAGTCAAGAATTGACCATCGTTGCCCATAGATAATGATGGCAATTCCTTGCTTGCGTGGGAGACGCACCCCATGGAAGTTGATGTCGAACGAAATGTAACACAAGGCAAGTGAAAAGGCGTGCATATGAAATCATCACCAAAAACCGAAGGCTTTAGTTTGGTTGCTCCCAAATGTTGGGAGCGTTCCTTTTTCGGTTCCTTGTCTGGAGAAAAAGAACCGAAAAAGGGGCCCAACCTTGGCATTACTCAACAGCTCTCTGGAACTCGGGAAACTGAGTAAGAGTGCCATCGAATTGGCCAAGATTGCACTGAGCAAGTCAGTTAATGTCATCTGTAGGTGTTATAGATGACAATGCAACTCAGTGGTGTCATTTTTATTGTAGAATTAAAAACTATCAACTAAAAATCAATTAAGACATCGTAATTATCGACCTGTCGCCAGGGAATAATGCCATTAAAGACTTCGCTTAGGTACGCGGTTATGGAAGGCGGGAGATTTAGTTTGGCTAATTCACGACGTGATTTCACATGCTTAATGATTTCGGCACGACAGCGATCCTGCAGGTTAACGAAATCCCGACGTGCACACTTGAGCGTCATTTCGGTTTTGGCCGCTGTTGAACACACAATGGGATAGAGAGGCTCCTTCACCTGAAACGAAACGAATGGGAAACACATTTCACAAATCCAGTTTAATTAAGAGCACTCTCGCCCCTTTCAAAATCACACAACAAGGGCGTTTCAACTTCACCCGCGCTCGCTCGTTTCGGAACGAGTTCGAGGGGAATAAATTAAAAGCACCCAAGCAGCTCATTTCAATGAGCAATTTGAATAAAATTTGAACTCACCTTATCCAGCTCTCTGAACGCTACTCCTAAGCAATCGCCGTCCTTGTAGTACGTCAAAGTACCCTCGATGCCATCAAACAGGATTCCAATCACAGTCGCTTGATTCTCTCTGAATCGCTTTGTGTAAAGCAACGCTACGCCCTTATGCCACAACACACCCTTATGTGATAGACCCCAACCATGTTCGTTTTCCCCGAGCATATTGCGAAAGGAATTCGCATGTAACCTGGCTTGCTTTGTCCCAATTCCGAACATGATGCTTGTGCCGAAGACACGCTGCGTCACATGCAGTTCCCAGTAGAAACGTCCGTTGTTGAGTGGTCGTTTCCCCTGTACGCCGGCGGTGCCTTTGCTCCAATTCGGATGAAAATGAACGGTTCTGTTGTTCGGCCCACTTAAGACGACCTCCTTCGAGCGATGCCGCTTAGACCATGTCCAATTGTCAGTGCAGCCGTGCTTGAGGGGGTGATTGTCGTCTTTGGAGGAAGTTGTAGAATTTTTCACTCGAGATGAAGACGACGATGTTTGCTGGTGTGTGTCGCCGCCGCTTGCTGAGGGTTGTCGGGTTGGCCGGACTGCTGGTGACGTTGAAGCTGATGATGCCGATGATGATTCAGATGTTTCGTATTCATCACTTGACATTGTGCCCGCACATGCATTCAATGGAATCTGGCTTTGGCTCACTGGGTTGGTGGGTTATTGCCTACCACTGGCAGTGTGTTTTGACACTATTGCAGGACGTTGAATGTGTCTTCAAATTCATGTGTGCTTGCATGCATGAACACACGGTTGCTAAGGGTTGTTCTGTTACTAGTCTGGTGAAATATGGAACGTTGTCTGGAATGATGGGGTGGAGTAGAATTTTGTCAGTCTCTCCTGCCTGGGGTTCTATTCGTAGCGACGTCCTCGGCGAACAGTCGAAATAGTTCCCAAGTCCCTATCGTCTCCAGTAATCGTTCGATCTCTGCAACCGATTGATTTTGCCCAAGATGTACGTCTTCTATTTTTTGATGTTACTGAGGCATGTTGGTCCTTACTTTTGGTACAACTTAAGCACGCACACAGCTTCGCTGCGCTTTGTCCATATTTACTGGCAACAGGGCCACCCTCAACTGATTCTGCGCTACCACCACCACGCACTTGCTGTTCCCTTAGGCTGAAGTCGGTCGCCGCACTACCCCTGGCAAGTAATCGATATTTCAGATGCCTTAATGTTGGTGCCTCATACGTGTGATGCCGGCAGTGACCCCTGCGACTGTTCGCGCAAAATGTGCATCCAGCAACTGGATGCTTGGGCTTCAGCTTGAACAGTCTAAGGCGTTGTTGTTCTTTATCAATGAGGATTCTAGCGTGGGCAGGATTGAGCCATTTATCATGGACTTTGAGGACGATGTTTTGCAGATAGAGACAGAGTGATTGAAAGAATAGTAATAAAACGATAATCATATAGGTCGGGTTTATACGAAGCTGCGGATGGGGTCAATAACTCGTGAATTTGATGATAAACCAAGAAAACTTTTTTTGCACTGAACACTTAAATTATTCGAAAGGATTTGGGGATGACACAGGATTCCTTTTATCCTCGGTTTGAAACGAAACACAAAAGGAAGAGAACAAGTTTTTGATTAAAACACTAGATATCCTATCTCCGGTTGTCCGCGGGAAGTGAATCAAAGAACTTACATGGGAGAACTGCGAAGCGCTGTCTGCTGTTTGTATCCTCGAAGTCTAGGAATCTATACTATTTTTCACTGGTTTCCAGCGCATGCGAATGACAGCCCCACGGGCTGAAGTGTGAAAAAATCGATACTCGCTCAACCCCCTTGGAAGAGTGGCAATCAATTCGATTCTACCATGCTGGGTTATCATATCAGGAAGTTGCTCTGTCTCATGTAGTGCATACACTCGCTCGTGACCAACCCCCTTTTATTTTACCATCTACCCTTCGGCGATGAGTTCGGGATTTGCCCATCTAGACAACTGTTGTTTTGTTATCAGTACGTGGCCGAGAGAGAGAACTCCGGAGGAAAACGTGAAACATTTTCTGCTCTGAATGTGTGTGTGTGGCGCAGGCGCTGGCGCTGATTTCATACCAAGGGGGATGGAAAGCAGTACCATTTTTTGTTTGTCTTGCTGTTGATTTAGTTGTTTTCGAACTTTAATTGATATGGGGATGATTGGGTTAGTGGGTGGCAGTGGCGGAGGCGGTGGGATGGGGAAGAAGAATGATAAGAGATGTCTATGCGTTCGTCCAGAGGGTGTACTACTAGTCGGGAATGGGTTAGTCAGGGCTGCTTCCTTTTTGTGGCCATGGAATTGTGCATACATACAAGATGTTATTCTTTTTTCCGCGGATGAAGGATTGATGGGGTGGGCACAAGTGATAGGGTTGCCTTGCATGTATGTGTCATCGCCCCAAAGAGTGAGTTATAAAGCCAATTCCGAACAGATAGGGTGTCCACATTTCTGCTGCGCAATGGAAATGTGTATGTTTTGCGATTCGTAGTCTTTGCAATAAAAAAAAACAAGGCCCCGGCAAGTGGTTCACGACAATATTTTTTAGAGCGTAAATACTTGATTTTCTGTTCTCTTTTCGTTTCCGTTTAGAAGGACACTCTATCAGCACAGCCATGAGAGATATTGAAATCGATGGGAAGAACGCCTAAGGGAGAATGATGTTAGTTAAATCCTGCTTTTTTGCCCTCAGCACTTGAGGGTGGTGAGTTCAGACAGGGATTTATGTACGTATTACACCGCCTCACGTGGCTTTTCAACCGAGTTCATCGCACACACACTCGTGTAAATGTGGACTGCGTTGGGTTACGCAAATCTTTTAGAAATTCCCAGAAGATGCCTCTCAACCTTGCATGGGGCTAGACATGACGATATCGAAAGGATTCGATTTTATCTTCGCCCCTTGCTGCATATACTATAGCAGTTGAGGCTTCTCTCTTTGTCATCCTTTGATGGTCTCATGGAGAATGATGAATTTTCTTTTATCGCTGATTGACGCTTCCTATTGAAATTTAATTTGGGTCTTATTTCCGGCGACTGAAGCTGCTTTGCTGAGAAACGTGATGGCATCGTGAATGACTCGCGGTAACAAACACTTTCTTATCGGAGGCTATGTGGGATTAAAACCGGGGACAGTCATCTTGTTCGTGATATGGATTCAGAAGGAAAGGGTGACTAAGTTACAATCAGCTTGGATGCGGTTGACTGTTCCTTCGAGGTGGACTCGTAAGAAGTTTCATTTACTGGCATTCCAATTTAAGGGTTTAAACTAAGTTCACGGATGGAACTCTGTACACGACCAAAAACAAACAAGAAGCACATTTTTTTAGCTGAAAATTGCATTGTAAGCCTTGTAGCGTCAAGTCTCTGTGATGAAATGGAGAAGAATACATTTTTAAAACAAGGCATTGGTTCACCTTATAGTATTTTCCCATTTAATTCAAAAATCATGTGACTTAGGGATGCACTCCCACGTCATGTGCAACTTTTGTCGCCATAACTTATGCGCACCGATGTGCCTGACGTAATCAGTGTCATTGATTAATTCCGAAGCGAGGATGCAACGACCGTGGTGAGTTGGTTGTAGGGTCAACGAGGATGACAAGAAAAGCCAAAATATTTTACCGTCATAATGTACGTGTGTCGTTCTTTAATTAAAAGTTCATGCGAAAGAAATCCATGGTTTTTGCTCGAAATTTAAGGCTGTATTTACCATAGTAAAAATAGTCCGATTTACGTCAAATATGCGTTGTGTTGGATTATTTGTTTCGTTTTGATGGTAATGCCGTCTCGTAAAAGCCATCGTCCCTACAGACGAAACACGGAGAGAGTCTTGCTTCACAAGTCCCTCTTGAGGCGATCTGGTGGCAATCACATTGTGCTTGGTCGGGGACTATAAGGTGGATGCATGAGGACCTCTCAACAAAACTCCCAGAGTTTCTGGCGTGTGTCTATCGATGTGTGTGGTCTGGCCTTGTCCGTATGGAACGCATTTCCTTCCAAAATTGGACGCTTCTGAGCGATTGTTTCCTTTAGACGGTCCAATGGTTGACAATAAATGTCCCGATTTAGAATTTTGTCGTAGAAAATCAGGTCACAGTAGATGGTTCCCTGCCAATTCCACAAACCCACACCAAGACCTACCTTGCATGGTCGTCAATCCTGGCTTGGTGACTGGTTGCGCCGACTGATCACGATCCGACCACTACCGTTTTTACTTGTCGTTATAATAAGTGATTCACATTTCGTCAATTCGCTTCAAAACTGGCTCAATGTCGTTCCGATTTAGCTGGGATTTCCAAATGGAGATTCGGTCCATGAGGTTTTTTGGCATTAACTTTCGTGGTACCCAACCAATACATCAAGCTTCTTTTTGTACCCAACCTTGTTCAAACGGTCCCAAAAGGTCTTTTGTGCAAAGTTTAGCTCCTGGACAATTGAAACAGTGTTTACAAGACAATCAGACTCGACGATTTCCATTATTTTATCGACATTTCAACAACTGGCCTTCCAGAGCGTGGTCCATCTTTGACGTCGAAATTACTGGAACAGAATCCACGGAACCAAAACTGCGCATGATTTACCGTTATAGTATAAGGCTGTAAACATTATTCACATTTTCAGCCAAGAGGATGCGTTTATGTTTTCGTCTAGTCCAGTCTCCAAAAGATTTAAAGGCCTGCGGCCCACACTGAATAAATGTCATGATATATAAATATGTTGATATTTTGTTTTTCTTCTTGCAGTGAAGGTAACGACACCGCGACCGGGTGAGATCTATTCAATAGAAGGGTTGAAGTTAAGTCAAAAGAGGTTCGTTATAAATGATAACAAGTCCTTTGTAGTGTAGTTCCTTAATTTCACTGAAGTTATGCAAGGTACATATCCTTAAACAGATTAGTGCCGGACATTCACACAAGATGTGCTCAGAAGTCTCACTCTCTTCGAGGCAAAACTGGCAAACTTTGTCTTGACACAGGTATATTTTGTTACGGTGGTTATTCAGGCCGCAATTCAATCTTTCCTTGTTCAGATAGGGTATTTTCTTATAGGAACAAGGCCTGATTAATCATCTGGATTCCCTTAGACCATCACCGCTGGTCCATTGGTCTTGTTTTTCCATTCGTTGATCAGCGCTGTAGCTGCTCGGGTTCGCAGACCCTTGGAACATTGGAGCCTATGTGTCCATGGGGTCTATGTGGACGGACTGCATCCACATCTTGGTACTGCTCGTCGAGTTCGCGGCTATGTCTCCTTCTCCATTCAACATACTCGCAGACAGGACCATATATACGACGCAGAGATTTACTTTCGCTGGCACCAATAATCGCCTAGCTTTGGGCTCCATATAGCAGGACTGACAAAATGAGCATTTTATAGACTTGTAGATCATTCCCATGTTCATGCCCGGTTGTTTCGACAAACATAAGGATCCACGGTTGCTAAGGGCGATGCTGCCTTGGATCTCCACTAAGATTTAATTTATGAAGCTCATTGCCCCGACGTAGACAAACATGACATCAAACTTCCTAAAGGCCAGCTTTTATTTCAACTTGATGAGCAAACGTTTCCTCCTATCCTGTATGAGACAACAGTGGACGCCCGTTTCTAAGGTGCAAGGTGTGCTTAGAACACACAACTGGAGGGCGACCTCAATCACTTTTTTTGTTGGAGGTTTTTAACTGAAAAACTGGTCCATTGTACTGGCAGGCAGCAACCTACTTTTATTGTAGTGTTTTGGTCCAGCAGGCGCTTCTGTGATGAGGAGCCTACATCATCAGCTCTCACCACATCATCACCGAACACCTTCCACCTGATTCGAGCAAAGGCGGGACAGTGACAGCGGAAGTGCTCTGCAGGCGTCGCAGAGGATCGGCGCGTAGGCCAAGCACACTTAGATGTTTGGCGAAGCTGTAGTGTCCCCTTAGTACGCCTGCAAGTCATCTGCAATGACATGCTTGGAATGATGAAGGTGAGTGTACCGTGGGTATCATCCATTTTGCGCACTGAATGACGGACTGGAGTCCTATCTGGAACGGATACGGTATCAACCCAAGCTTTGTCAAGACCCACAACGTGATAATAACTGTCCTTATTTTCCCGATTCTTATTCTTCCTGTGGGAGTAGACTTTCCTCTTCGTTGTGTAGAGCCAATAGTTCTGGATATGTACGCGCCAGCATATCTGCCGTTTTCCTGAGTTGCCCCGGCGCAGAAACACTTCACCATAAAAGTTTCGCTTACCAAAGCACAACTCTCCACGTGAATGCATGCATTCCCTGCTTTCGCGAGCTCCCACAGTTGATCTTTGCAGAGTTTATACTCCTCGTCATACCCACGTCCACCAGGACTGTGACCTTTGGGGTTGCAGCATCAGTATAACGCGGAATTTGTGACCGGGAAAAACCCTCAAGGTTTGATGCCTTTTTCCTTTTCTTCTGTGTGAGTTTTCTAAAACCGTCGCCGCCAAATGGTTGCATCTCTCAGAGTTTGCGCCTTCAACTTCTTTCGAAATCTTTTTGCGCTGTGTGACTGCCACTCGCCCTGTTGTCTTCCACGTTTGGAGTCCGTTGAACCTATGACGAAAGATCTCGGGTATATTCTAACACCTTCCCGAAGGCGGTATATTCAACTTGCTGTACTCACTTGATGCAATTAACCAGAGCACATGCTGGATGTGGTTGTTGATTAAATGTCCATGTCCATTCTGAACTGTAGCGCCACACAAAGGAGGAGAGCATTTGTTTTTCATGTCCTTTCGCGATGATTCCCAGGGAGAAAATCTGCAACAAGATTACGATACAAATGAGAAAAATTAGTGAAGAAAGTGATAAAGAAGTTCACAGAAAACATAATTTTGAAGTGTTTTCCCTTGAGTGCCGCCTTACAGCAACGAGCTCTGTTCGCAAACATTTGCCATTCGGCTCTGTTTTGAATTCACGTCCTCTAATTTGCTGCAAGTCTTTTAATACTCTGCGTAAATTCCAGTTTCGTTAGGAACGTTCTCCCCAAATTGCCCAAGGCATTTTTCGCTGTTGTTTTTCGACAGCATGTACGGGGCAATGCAAATGTTCGCATGTCGTGAACACATAACAGTGGGTTAAGTGTTAAAGCTTTTTACGGTTGAGGAGAAAGAATACTCGTATACACGTATTATGCCGTACAACTTATTGTGTACCACTTGTTCTGCTATGAACTCTTACTTCTGGTTCAAAGGTTACACCGATTATGGAGTGATGAATATCTTGCTAAATGACTTTCTTTGAATATAAATCAATTTGTATTCGTTGGTGTTCGACCATTTTATTTTGACTGAAATAATGGATGATGCATTTGCTGTTTGTTTCTTTTCGGGTTGCATATTTTTGACAGTTCATGTGTGATTCTTGTGAAAGCCAAGCATGCTCAGCCGTTTCATCAAGAACTGATTTACACCCGACCGACGCGTACAAATTGTTGAATTTTACTATCAAAATTCATGCTTTGGGAAAATTGGTTTGGATAATTCGATAATCTTACAGTCGGCACAATCGGCGTACTTTGCAAGCAATTGAAGTCATAGCCAAAGTTCTCACATATTACATGGCATTGAACATCAAGTCACCTACCGGTCTTAGGACTAAATGTTTCAAAGCGTGGTGTATGCATCAAGAAGAAAAATAGACGCTATTCCCCCTTATTCTATTAGTCGTGTCACCCAAAAGTATGTGTCACTTTGACTCATTTTTTTTCTCTTTGTCACTTTCAGTGACATTTGTCATTCGTACGACTATCGTGTGTGCCTGAAACACAAAAGTGCGTTGCTGCGTTGCGTCGTCTTTCAACGCACACAATTCAATGGCCATGCACAGAATACTGCGGCGACCTACGTAAGTACAAAATGAGAGAGATGAGAGGACCGTAAAACGTTAGACCATCGCATGTCATTATCGAACATGTTGGAACATTTTTGACAGATTGGTGCGATGATAAACAGCTGACTACATTTTAACGACAAAATCAATTTGAATTCGGACCAAGGAGGAAGTCTCGAGAGTTGAAAAAATAAGATCTGAACCGTAAGTCTATTGCAATATTAAATATGCTTACTATTTATTATTATAAAAATAACTTATTTTCAGATGTCATTTGAAGAAAACTTAATTAACTTAGTGAGAGAGGAGCCGTTTTTATACGACACAAAGTCCCTGGCGTATAAAAAGCTGGCCAATGAATCCTTCTCAGAGTTCCTAGAGGACGTTAAGGAATCGATAACAGCCAGGCTAGATGCTCCTCCAGTACCGAAGACATACAACGAAACGTTTATGGCTGCGACGGCAATAAGAATCGGAGCTCTGCCAATCATCACTCGAAGTACTTCAAACGTTTGTTGGGACATTCTTGTTATTTGGATGAACGGGATCTTTTTCCATCATTCGTTTGAAATTTGTAGAGTAGAATCCATCTGTACCTCTGCAAAGATTCAGCTCACGAACCCACCACCTTCTTTCTGATTGATGCATAATTTGTTGCGATATTTCAAATGCTTGGTAGCATGCGTGCGCCACAGTAGCAACAAAAAGCTATTTCTTAATATCTTTAGCTTTATTAGCATCCATTTTCCGTATTTAAATCCTTAAAGTGCAATTGTTTGAGCAGAATATTTTTTGATTTGACATTTCCCAAACGAAAATAGCTGACACAATATTTTTCATCTGGTATTTGAGAGAGAGAGAGAGAGAGTGAACGGCTGATTATCGCAACATTGAAGTCGAACGCAGCCACGCACTATTGTGTTTCATTTCATGAGAAAGTGAACTAGAATGAGAGAGATTTTGTCGCTTGCTTTTTTGTGGCTGACGCCAAACAACGTAGGATAAATATGTAGGTTTAAACCCACATTTTGTATTGACAGGAATAAAAGTTGATTAATATGTTCACGTTTAGTGTCGCTTTGATACTCATATCAAAATGTCGCGCTCGCGCGGTCGGGCTCTGACATTTTCAGTAGGATGCACGTAAGTCTATTAAACAAGTCACAATGTAGAGAATGCAGCCAATAGGTAGAGCTACTTCTACAAGTCGGGCTTTTGACATTTGAAATGAAACTATTTTCTTTTATTTAATCGCGAATTTTCAGATTTGGCAGGCTGAGGCAACTATTTTTGTACGTAGTTAATTTTTTGTAGAGATTTTATGTTATGCGCTTTGGGCAACATTCTCGTAGGCTCGATAATACGCGTAGAGAAGCCTACCAACGTACGACCGCGCGAACGCGACATTGTGATTTGGCCATAATTGAGGATAACTCCAATCGCATCCATAAATCCCAATGATTAAGAACATGAAACGTTTGCTGTCTTTGCATATAGTCAATCTGGGAAGTATAGCAAAAACACGATCCAATGCGAACGAGTTGCGTTCTAAAGGCATGCTAATATATATCAATAATTAGTAAATATAACCACCGAATGGAAATTGATTCCACTTGAAGACACAAGAATTTGATTGGTGTTTTGATTGGAATTTGATTGGTTCGCAATCCAAAGGAATTCAACTAGTTGGCAACAAATGCTGCAGATTTGTATCTTCAAGTGGGATGGAGGTAGCTTTGGCAGATCTGCTTTAGCTACTCAATTTCTGACGTTTCTTTGTGATCATATTTTTGAACACAGCCGTCAGATATAACAATTCTTTGTAATTTTGTGTACTAACAAAAATAATAGTCATCATCTTCTTCTCCACTAAATTGTCGTGTTGTCAAACCGCGCACGAGAGAGATCTTTGCGCCACTCGATTCTCCGCCAACGGCTCGAATTCATCAGGAGTTATGCCTAAGCGTAACCAGGCGACTGTTTGGACTTGGCCCAACCTCTTCGTGAGCAAACCATCGAAGCATATGCAGCTCCGAAGAAGCAGCTGCTCAACATTGATTGCCTCGCATACTGCCGTGTTTCTCACCCTATCTCGCAATATCACGATGGAATCTGTAAAATCATCTCCGTAGCTAGAATTGGCTAGTTTATTCTTTCGGTCATTACCATAAAATAGGTGTGGCTTTGACAAAACTCGGCCTTTTTGATTACAGATGGGTGGTAATATGGGTGGCGCTACAGCCCAAAGAGGGCCAGGGCCTAGCTTCTACAGTAAGCACTCGTGTTGTGTCGTGTGCGTGCTGTTGTTTTTGGACGAGTGGAAGGGACCTACAGTTATATGCCGACTCCGAAAGGCCAAGCTTCAGAAGTATTTTCTAAAAATGCATTGTCAGTGAC
The DNA here is from genome assembly GCA_905231855.2 of Eristalis tenax. Taxonomy (NCBI): domain Eukaryota; kingdom Metazoa; phylum Arthropoda; class Insecta; order Diptera; family Syrphidae; genus Eristalis; species Eristalis tenax. Next base: position 73,216,516 of record HG993125.1, on the reverse strand, counting down.
TTGAAAGATGTGGGCCTTGAAAATATTGTTTTTTTTTTTTTTTCTTCTGTAGCTCAAGTGTAAAGATTGACGCACAGACCCACAATGCCACCGTCGTCATCACTCATTCCAGCACTCGTGAGATACACCCCGAAGCACATAAACTCCTCCATCTCCTTCAATGGGACTCCGCTAACATGCAGAGTGCATTGAACGGTGGTCCAATGCACTAACCTCGGATTAGTCCACATTAACTTTCATCCCAGAAGCAGCACATACGTCCACAGAGTTATCAAGTGCGCACTGGAGTTGCGTCTTGTTCCGTCTGTGAGGATAACTAAGTCATATGCAAAAATAAGATGGCTTACCCTCAATGTAGAACATTCTCCCAACGTAAAACATTCTTCATTCTTTTGCAACATCCAGTCCACATATATAAATGGAATGAATTGCAATGCGTGGCCGATTTTTGCAGTTTGGGAAGTAAATTTAGTACAATTGTGATAAAGTCCCAAAACTGCCAGTTACCTAGAGTGTGTGTAGTGTGCTTTGGTTTTAATTTTCGGGATACCAGGAAATATGGTAAACAAACTTTCCCTGTGGACCACTTACAGCCTCGACATGATGAGCACTTAGATGAAATAGTCTGAAATTGCAGCCATTGATTTATCAAAAACTCCAAATAAAAATTGTATACACTTTTTAAAATGATTTTAAATATCAGCTGTCATATGCTGGATAAATGTTCAATGCTGTTGCGCACTGGTCCGGGTTCGACATAGCTGACTCACAGATACGGCAAGTTGTGGAAACTATAGTAAAATATCTCGGCATTTGATTGGGTCAATATTTGCATTCCAAACAAGTGGAGAGTTACAAAGGGCTTATCGGGCCAGTAATGGTATTCGGTTGTCGAGTGGGGTTTAACGTGATTCCTTCCTAGATGAAAACGATGAGAGTGTTTGAGAGGCAGTTTCTCCTTACTCCAATTTTATAGTACAGCTGAAAAGTTATATTCTGTAAAATGAGAGAATAAAAATGAGACAAACATGTACAGTATAACCAGCTTCTTTAATTAAATAGACTCGAAGGCATATTAGATGGTCAATGAATTCTACCCCCAAATTAAGCATCACATAAAAGAGTGCCGCTTAACGATTTTATTCCCCCCGAAGCTTTCCTCTTTTTGCTCTTGATCTCTGTTCGCGGTAGGAAAGAGTGTGTCAAAGAATTGGAATCTTACCGGTGGCTACGCAAAAAAATGTCCGCACTACTGGCATTTTCTTAAGAACTAAGAATATGTAAACAAATCTTCACACATTCCAGTGTCAGTAGAAACCGAATTTGGCATCACTAAAAATATTCACAATCTATGATATACACAAACCAATGTAATGTACTTCGACCATTTGCCTCGCTTGGTTGGTGAATTGGCTCATGGTTTCCACCGACATTCGTTCACTACAAAAGTCGGTTAGGCAGTGTTTCATTTTGATTGTATGTGATAAACTAAATGTGTTTGATTCCTTGCTTAGTAGGTACATACACTATTTTTATTCTGTTGTTTGAAAGAACTGAAAAACTAGTGAAGTAAGGTTGGAGGACAAAATTAAACTTCCTTTAGCGACTAGAGCACGGTCAATATCCTTAAACTGATTATTTGAGGCTCTTCGGCCCCGCTCACTTGCCGACTCCTCGAACTGAGAGATATATTCTTCAGTCAACCTTTCCATTCACCCTTGGTGGCAAATCATTCCTTCACCTTATCTCATGCTCACTGCATCTTGTGGGCAATTTTAAACGCGAGTTCTCCAGGTTTTGAAAATTCAGATATCAGGAGCCGTCATGCGTGACGGCCTAATTAACGCTCGAGGCCATCCACTCAGAAGAGTAGGCCTTCCTTTCTCTGAGGCCACCAAGTCCCGAGAATAAAACCGAGTCACCAGCCAGTCAGTTATACTTACACAGCCGCGACCAGCGAGGGGGGAGTTTCAAATCAAGGTGGACAATTTACGTCGGCTGGCACAAACTTTTACCGCCCCAACTGCCAATTTGGCTCACACCTCATTGCCGGTGAAGGTAAGCAAGGGCATCGTGTTCACCAATGTGTCCCATAAGTAGTTACAGGAGAAGTTGCGCGTTTGGCCCACCCACCAGACAAGACAGCGTGACATTTCTTATGCGGTTGAGGGTGTTCTCATTTACTGACTCTCTTCTGCAGCAGGCATCGTTCGCAAAGTTTCAAGGGCTCTTTTCGTGAAATTACATTTCAGTAGATTTCAATTCAGCGAAGATTCTTGTAGTTTACAGTTAATAGATGCCAACTCCCATGCTCGGATCCAAATGTGTTCGGATAATTGCGATAAATTGATTATTTGCTAACTATTATAGTGGGTCTCTACTCTGCTCCGATGCGAGCTTTCGACGTTAGTCCTTTCGTGTGTGTGGGTGACATGGAACGGGTGTGCAGTGTGTGTGAGCGAGGGTCAGAAGACTTTTATGCTTTCCAGTCGATTTCTAATTAAGTGGCTGGGAGAGAGATAATGGAGTGTCCTACGAGGTCTACAGACGCATTTGTTGCATGCAGTGACAACCTTGGAGTGGGACCAATGAAATAGGGTCTCTTTGAATTTAACTGAAGTGTACCGTTGCGATGAAATGGGAAAAGGGCAAATAAAGGCGATATGAAACGTTTTGTGGGATAAAGTGGAGTTTATATATATATTATATATATTGTTGGTGTTTTGGTAGGGAGAGTGTAGAGGGATTCGTTTGGGTAATCATTCAACGTTGTGGTGGTTACGGTTCGAGAGGGTTTACTGATCTTAAGAAGATACATGCAGTAATGTTTGGCTAATTCGAATCATCTTTAATGCGAATATCGCGCTAATCCGAGGCCTCATTGCCTCGCCTTCTGGCAAACACAATTATAAAGGGTGGTTACATTTTAAGAGCCGATGTTGATTTTGAATAAAACGAAAATTATTTAGGAAATTATTGTCATTTCTTTTTATTATGATAATATTGGTATGGTTCAATTATGTATGGAACAAAATATCGGCCAAATGGCCGCCGCCATTTACAGTAACTGCCTGACCGGCCTCATTTTGGAAAAAAATACGGCTCGATGATGCCGCCAGCTCATAAACCGCACCAAACAGTCACTCTTTGTGGGTGCATTGGTTTTTCGACAGTCACTCTTGGATTATCATTCGCCCAAATGCGGCAATTCTGCTTATTGACGAATCCACTGAGGTGAAAATGTGCCTCATCACTGAAGATGATTTTCTTCGAAAATTGATCATCCACTGTTGCCATTTCTTGCCACCATCCTGACCATTGACGACGCTTGAAATGGTCAAGAGGCTTTAGTTCTTGAGTTAGTTGCACCTTGTAAGCGTGTAAATGCAAGTCTTTATGCATAATGTTCATCAACGACGAGCGGGAGAGGTGCAATTGTTGGGCACGACGACGAGTTGAGGTGGACGGACGAGCTGAAAGATGTGCACTGGTGTTTTCACATCTCCTACAGACCCGGTTTGCTCAAATTTTTGCACGATTTCCCCGATTGTAGTCACATTTGGATGATTAAATTGACCGAAAAAATCACGAAGTGCACGATATGCATTTTGATTTGAACGCCCATTTTCATAATAAGCCTGAATAACTTTAACGCGTTGCTCGATTGTGTATCTTTCCTTGGTTCAGATTGAGTTAGTCTGAAATTGAGAAATGTCAAATGAAATGCAGAAAAAAACTTGACGTTTAGGTGTATAAGTACACACATCCTCATGATTCATTGTTGCTTTCCTGGTGTTGCATGCATTTGGTTTTTGTTTTTTTTCTGGCACGCGATAGATTGTAGTTTTGACAGCAATAGACATCGCTGTTCTGGTTAAATAACCATTTCCGGATTAGCGAGACTTTACTGTATTTTCAAAACTTTAGGGTATCTTGCCTTAGCTTCTACAAAACCACTCGTGTTCTAAAATCAACCAACATTTGTTTTCAAGAGATGAGAAGTGCGCATAGACATGATCTTTTGCATACTCCCCCGAAAAGTAATCCGACGTCAGGGAATCACACAATTCCCGCTGCCACTTCACAACATGACGATGGGAACCGAATAAAGTAAAACATAGTTCTCCACATGCGTATTTTGTTGAGGCCAAATAAATTCGGTTCACTTTCGCCAATAGTCTGTACTGTAGGCCTTGCTCAAATGTGAATGTCAACCCCAGCCGCAGCTGCACACCATACAGTGTCTCTCGTGGGTGACAATTATATTCACCAGTCCACTTTTCATGTCGATGTACATAGCCTTTGCTGCCTCCCTTGGCGAAATTTTATGAAAGATAGCCACTTGGCGGACTTGTGGCGCTTGAGATCTGGTTCTTCTATAGGAGTCTTCATTGCCAGGCGACACTTGAAAGGCGTTGTGTTACATATAGTAAGATATGATTAATTAGCTAGAATAGATTATCTCTGCGAAACACCTGCCTGTGCCAAAGGCAGAGGTCATGAACAATGTTTGGCTTTCACTTTCTTGTCCTTTCTTGGGACTACCAACCCTGTGGTTAGTTGGTGGATTTCATCTGTTTCATTCGTTAACCTTCTTCTTTTCTCTCAGCGCCAGGTATACGAGTTTTTTCTTTGCAATCGGATTGTGTACGAGTGGGGGTGGAAGCCGTTTAACTGCAAGTGCGCCGCCGTTTCCCTTTTTTGAAGCTTCATCATGCCACCACAGAATTGAACAGAAATACGAAAACGAAATTAATTAAAATGTATTGCAATTGAATTATTATTTAAAATAAGTTACAGTTAAAGTTCGTTAATCCGGAATGGTTGGGGGGAAGGTCAGTCCGAATAAACGAAATTTCCGAATTAATGATATTTTTTTTGGCACTAAAACGCGTACCTATTGATGGAAATGTGGAATTACGTTAAAGGAATAAAATAATGTTAATAACCCAAAAGATTGAGAATTGCCGGGATTCCCCCAATAGACATTTTGATGATTTCTGTCAACCATACATTATTAAGTTGAATTCAAATGAACACTCCCTGAACACATTCATTAGTACGGAATACACCGAACTGCATTGTAGCTAAAAAGGTTTTTTAGCTTGAACTCTTTCTGTAATAAATACTCTTTCTTTTCTATCCTGGAATTCAAGCAGATCGGTCGATTTATTTATCATATCCGACTTCTACACATTTCAGATTAATCATTGCGCTCATTGCGATCATTTTTGCCAATTTTGCCAAAAATCTCTCATTTATTGGAAAACATTTTTTTCCGAATAAACGAGTTTTCCGAATTAAAGGGCTCTTACTGCATAAATTAAGTAATTTTAAAATAAATAAATCAACACCTTTCACGTAGGTGTTAGACTTAGCCAAGGATGTGTCTTGTCACATCTCCTTTTCATTGTATATATGGACTGGATGTTGCAGCGCCGCCGAGGCGAGGAATGTTTCGCATTGGGTGAGTTGAGGGTAAGTCATCTTTTTTTTGCAGATAACTAATTTATCCTCACATCTTCCCAAACGGAACCCCAGCGCGCACTCTATAGGTTTGTGGCCGTATGTGCTGATGTTGGAATGAAGGTTAACGTGGACAAATCGTAGGCCAGCTCCAGAACGCATATTCAATGCACTCTACGTGTTAGTGGAGTCCCATTGAAGCAGGTGGAGAAGTTTAAGTATCTCGGGATCTTTTGCACAAGTGATTGAAGGAGTAATGCTAAGCTTTCCTGTAGGATTGGTCAAGCTGGGTCAATTTTGAAACAGTCGATCTGGAATCAGGAAGGCTGAGCTTGGTGTCTAAGCCAAGTTAGCGGTTTCCAACTCAGTATTTGTTCCAACTCTCACCTTTGGTCGTGAAATTTGGGTAATGACCGAAAGAACAAGATCGCGAATACAAGCTGCTGAGATGATGATATAATTTCTTCGTGCTGTTGTGGGAATTACTCGCGGGGATAGGGTGAGAAACACTGCAGTGCGCGAGGATCTCAACATTGAGGAGCTGCTTTTTTGAACTGAGACGGCTACGTTTCGGTGGTTTGGTGACGTGGCACGAATGTCCCCTTCATCACGACTTCCGAGGCGGACGTTGAATGCGACCAAGGACGAGGTGGTTGGACCACGTTCAAAAACTCGCTTGTTTACACTTGGGCATACCTTCTAAAGAGTTAGACTGATTGCCTGGGGATCTCTCCTCAGCACGAGGTGGTTGGACCAAGTCCAAAAACTCGCCTGGTTACGCTTGGGCATAACTCCTGATGAGTTAGAGTCGATGGCGGAGGATCGAATTGCCTGGAGACCTCTCGTGCGTCTTTTACACCTGCTACCCCTTTAGTGGAGCATGCGGGTCAGAAGATGATGATGATGATGATAAATCATTTAAATTAGTATTGTTTTTTAAAAACCAATTTAGTAAATTTTGGATGCAATAAAAATCAACAGTGGTAGTGGAGTTGTGGATATGTGCGTCGACCCCTACGCAAGTGAAGCAAGTGAAGCCTGGGTTCGATTGCCGGTACGACCAAAATAACCTCTCACCTCTTTCGAGTCACTGGCAATTCTTAAAGAAAAAAAAAGCTTGGTCGATCGGAGTCGGCTTAAGACTGCAGGTCCTTTCCACTCGAGAGAGAATAATAGCACGCACAGTGTGTCCTGAGAAGCTAGGTCTATAAAGGGCCAACGGGCTATAGCTCCACCCATATTACTATTAAAAATTACAATTGGATATATGAAATGGATTCTAGCTTTTCTTTTAAAGCTAACTGTATGCCATTATGTATGGAATGCAAATGGTCACTGCTTCGCTGGTAGTACTTCAAGCGGGCGATTAAGTTTTTGATGGCTTGGTCCATGATACGAGGGAATGCCGTCTCGAATATTGGCTTCGAACTAGTTCAACGTGGTGACTTGTTAGCGTTTTCTATAGAGACGGCGGCGGCCAAATGATGAACGCATCCAAAATTTTCCTTCACCACTTCTATCCAACGTGAATAGGACAAATAACGCCATCCGCAACAAACAGCCAATCTTTGGGGATGTATTGACCAGAAATGAAGTATGCTAGAGATGTCCAAATTCTATCTCTCTGCCCCTTGAAATTTCTCCCATCCATTTGTATACTGTTTTCTAAAACCAAAATGACAAATCAGAGAACGTCATTTTCAAAAATTCATGAATAGCTGTTAAAAAGCCTCTGAAATTCGTCGATGGACTAGGGGTCAATCAACTGTGAAATTGGTCGTCTCTATAATACTTCATTTCTGGACTTTCTGGACTACTGGTCTAACACTTGCTGATTGTGCTCGCTCCAACAGCGGTAATTTGTTCGTTGGTACAGTCGCTGGGACTAAAAATGGGTCATGTCCAAGAAAATGATTTTGGTCACAATCCGTATTTTCCGTAAACATTCCCAGCGCGCAATTAGCGAACTCCTTGCGTTCTCTTCAATACTTGTGCCAGCACAATTTTATACGGATGTAGGCTCGAATAAAGGGTGCCCCAAAATTAACGCAAGAAAAAAAAAAGCAATGGTTATTGCACAACGTGTGAAATAAAATAATGAAAGTTCGAATCACTGCCTGAGAGTTGTTTCGTGAAAATTGCGCACAGAAGTGATATTTGCAGCTCGTAATTGACCGCTGTTCTACTCCAACCCGTTACCACGTGTTCACTTCCTGGTCTTCCTCCTCATCCTCTCTCATTACCAAAGCTGACTCCAACCAAACTTTCTGTCATACCAGATATGCAGAACATATTAGAACACAAAAAAAAGAAACCAACATACTCACCATACGGCATTAAACTAAATACAATGAAATTGAATTACTTCTCCACGCTAAAGTTTGAAATCTACGGCTTATGATGCATAAATGATAACGTGCATCCAGGCTACAGTCCATTTGATGACACAAAGTCCATTTGTTTCCGTTCGAAATGACAGGCAAGCATAAAACCTAGCGCCAACAAAGGCCAGAGCTAAACGCTGAATAAATTTCCCTTAACCACAATTTTGATTTTATTACTCATTTCTGTGCAGCATCTAACGTGTGGTATTTGCTTTTTTCGTTCGCCCCATTAGCCACTGTGCGAGCGGATTCGGTGAAATTGCTTTAGTTATGCCGGCCATACGCGATTTTCGGCAACCCGAAAGTACTTTATATCCGAAACGAAGAGCCATCGTCGCGGCCGTAAAATGCGACCCGTTGCATTCTCGTCGAATTAGGACTGTCCATCCATTAGGATTGAAAATCATCCATTAAGCATAATTCAGCAAACGTACTTTGCATTTGTGGTTGCTCTGTTAAAATATTCAAATTCGTTGTTGCGGAAGGTGACAGTGTGTTCGACAAGATAGAAGATGCATTTAGATTCCTCAGCAACACTAGGGTCATGTTCTTACGTGACCTCTTCGAAGCAAAGACTGCCCTAATAAAAACAGATGTTTGAAGTGTTTTGTTGGCTACGACATCGTGCTAAAGAGTGTAATAAAGTGTTCACATCAATGATCTTCAAGAACGTTCACCGGGATTCCGGAAGTGCCAAGCTGATGACAGACAACTTTAGAACGTGTCCAAGTAAATGTCCTAGTCGATGGCAAGACTCATGTTGCTCCTGAAGGTGTTATGCCATACGACCTGAACATGGGAATTGAGTTAACACACCTTTTGGAAATCGGACTAAAAGAAGGTAGAGCAGAGTTCATTGCATTAGAAGACTCAAATGAGTACATATAGTATACATATAGTTGAACAAGAAACCGAAACTGACCTGAAGCCAACTTTTAAACATTGGCATTGGGCAAGAGAAACATGTCGCAGAAAAGTTTGAGTGTGTACCAAACATCCCCTATCCACATAAGCTTCAGCGAGTCTGATCACTGAATACCAACCAATGAAGACGGAGGATACAGAAGTGAAACTGAGAATCGTGTTGAAAGATGTGGCTCCAGTCCGCCAACATTACAATAAATAGTCACCAGATCAGTGACCACAAGCTGTCGATATCGTCGACATCCGTCCTTTCACTTGTGCAGCAGTTCGTCAATGAGTCTTTTTCACGAAGTATTGGTATGACACCGTTCATTGTACTTATTGGACTACAGATGAAGAAGGCATTAATTGTTCAAGGTGAGTATTGAAGGAAGTACAACAGGGGCAAAAAAGAAACTCATCAATATAACGCTGACTATATCGTGGCCGTACGAAGAACACAATTTGGACCTTGTTTGAAACTAAATCGAGATCATTAAGGACTGGACGAAACTAGCACTTCTGTTGACGGCATGAAATCGTACCCAGGATGTAAAGAAGACTTACCAGATGATGACGATTTCGATGAAGAGCCAATTGAAGACACTGTGGACAATGAACGCCAAGATAACCGCGAGATGTGGGATTGAAACCCATATCAATAAATTTATATGTAAGGTCAGACTTGTGTTGCCGACATTCGTTGTATAGACACACTTCTAGGCCTGATCTTGTAGCTCCCTTATGTTTTTCCAATAAATATCCACATATCCCACATACATAATTTCGTATATCTCTTTCTCTTTTGTACATCAAGTCATCGCAGAGTGATGAAAGACTTGTGAAAGGTGGAGCTGTGCTTTGTCAACCTAAACCACAGGCGTTGTTAGAGGGAGCTTTGAAGCTAAAGCAGTTTGTTGAACACTCACTGTGGCTATTGAGTGATCGCTTTGTAAAACACTCACTGACACTCTTCAACTTACAGTAAGCACACCAGAAACAAAATTGCACACCATGTGGACGCTCTTAAAGAGTGAACAGAAATCCAAACCTAGCAGTAAGCCTGTTTATTGTAATGTATTTGTCAAAATATTGATTAATTCGTGCAGTTTTTTTTTTTTCAAATTTTGAAACCATGAATGTATTATTCAAAATATTGCCCATCTGAAGCTATGACTGTTTCCCATCTTCTGGAAATTTGTGGATCCCATCCAAAAAGAACTGCGCCGGCTTGGCAGCCAAGAATGATTGATGCCAATTGTTTATATTCTGCTCTGATGTGAACCGTATTTCAGTGAGGGCGTTCTGCATCCTCCTGGACAAATGGTAGTCAGAATGGCAAGGTCTGGGCTATAAGGCGGGTGGGGTAAAACTTCCCATCCACTCAGTTCCAAATAGTTCTTAACCGGAATAGCAACGTGGGGCCGAGCGTTGTCATGATGGAAAATTATTGCCTAGTGTCTGGTCGCATATTCCGGGCATTTTTCGGCTACTGGTCTCTTCAAACCGATTAATTGTGCTCGGTAGCGTTGTCCATTGATGGTTTCACCCAGTTTTAGCACCTCATAATACAGCATACCCTTCTGATCCCACCAAATATAGAGCATTACCTTCGGGCCATGGATATTCGGCTTTGCCGTTGATTTGACTGGTTGCCCAAGCCAAAATCACCACTTTTCACTTATCACATTTTTGGCACGTTCGCTCAGCTAGCGCATGCTTACCATAAACTTCCACCAAAATACGATGACTTTCGGCAGTAGTTTGCTACATATTAAAGTAATTAAGAAGAACTCCCCGCAAAAACACTTTTTCAGGTACAAAGTTCGACATGTTTGAGTGAAAAAAAATGATTGTTGTTTACGCTTCAAATGAATGACATACACTGAAATGACGTACAATGACAGTAGCTTTCCAACGCATGTTCCAAGGGAATAATACAAGTTACGCCATCTCTTAGCAAATCGCACTATTTAAGTGCGGTATACTTATTACTTTAGTCACCCTAAACTCGGATTGATTTCCACAGCTCGTATCGAGGTGGTACGATTTGTAAAAACAGCACGCAAGTGCTAGATAAATGAATGAGGGACATTGCAGCTGTGTGGGGTAGCGGTACATGTGAAGTGTACAACAATCCATTATCTTTCTTCGAATTACTTAAATGATAAAACTATCCATTTGTTCAAGGCTGCCTTGTTAAACAAAATCTCGCTAGGATGTTACTTCTTCTACTCACATTCAAGAATGCGATACAGGTCCTAAGTACTGTCTGCTAAAGCTGTCAGTGGCTGTTTCATCTAATATGTCTCTGTCCCTTCAACTACCTGACCGTGTGTTGTAGTGTAAAACAATTAACAGATCTAGCATGCTTCCTTTGAATAGATTGTAAATCTATTATTCTGTAAATAGACAGTCAAAGCTTTGGCCTCACTAAAACTACAACTTTGCCATGCTCCTACTCGAGGCGATTCATTAAAGCCTTCACTGTATTGCAATTGACTCTCGAGGGGTATATTGTGAAACGGAACCCTGAACGCCCCCGTGAGATGACCCATTCGTCAAATTTCTCGCTTATATGGCATCTCTTGTTCAAACGTCAAACGTTTACACGGTGCGACGAATTACCTGCTCTCTGCCGCCATGATAACGACTGACCTCACGAAGAAATTCACGTTACGTATTTATTTATAATTTCCACACGTTCGGCAAATGTGAAACGATGCATGATGAAATGAGATATCTCACTGATTATTTTGACAGCTGGGTATGATAGCTGATGACGGTTTCTGAAATTTTTTTTTTATGTGTGGCGCTACAGCCCCTAGAGGGCCTAGCTTCTCAGCAGCCACTTGTCCTTTCACGAGTGGAAGGGACCTACAATTTTATTCCGATTCGAACGGCGAATTTGAGAAGCTTTTTCTAGGCAGTTTTACCCTCTGAGCATTGTCAGTGGCTCGAAAGAGGCGAGGCCGTGAAAACTATTTTGCTCTTACCGGAAATCGAACCTGGATTGCGTAGACTCAAGTGCGAAGGGGTCGACGCTCCTTCCCATAACGCCACAGTCCTACAATTAAGGGATGTTTTGAGTCAAACATTGACAGCGTGCATGAACTTAAATGCGGTCTGACCTTTCTTCCGGTCTTGAGATTGTCCATGCCACTGTGCCGTACAACAGGACTGGAATGATCAGTGTCTACATAAGTTCAGCTTGGTCCGTCGAGAGGCGGCTCTATTATTCATCTGCCTCTGGAGACCATAGAAACAGCAGTTACAGGAGTAACTCTGCGTTTGATCTCGGTACTGATGTGGTTTGTACTGTTTAGTGTGGAGCCAAGGTAGACGAGAGACCTCCAATCTCATTTCAATACTCTGCCTAATTTACGTTATTTGTTGTGCACATGTCGATTGTAGAAACATGCCTTAACAGATTGTAGTCAACCGAGTTTTTGTGTCTCTGAACGGAATACCACGAGTATACGAAGAATGTAATAGAATAGACCGTTCTCAGACCGTCTAGTTTAGTTCTAGTCTGCAGGCGGATGGAGTCTCTCTGCTTTGATGGAGTGCGTTTCTGCTGAATAATCTTTTCTTTAGTCAATGGACCCTCCTCGAATAGAGACAACACAAAGTTCTCCATTTAATGCTTTGCCTCCATCGACTTTCTCTTTCTCTTCCTCTTTCTGTATGTTCGCGCAGATTTCGTCTGACATATACAGTTCGGTTATTGATTAAATAGCGTGTGTCGTTAATTGGATATTACTTCTTTGGTGCAACACACCATTTTCAGCTGAAAAACGCCACTGAAGCATTCGTCACCCAACATGCTGACACAGACTGTCAATGAATTCTGGTTTAATGAACGCGGTTTCATTCCAAAACTCTCCTAACACGCTCAGCACTTTTCTATTTCAATAATAATCATGTCGACCGCTCGTTAGTTGTGGAATGTCCAATTTGACCAGAAATTATTATTGTGAGCGGTGTGTCAAACAATTTTGCACCGTATTCAGTGACGTGGCCTGTTTGGAGGTCTCCCGGAGTGGGTTAACAGTCCACAGGCCTTTAATTAGCACGTCATCCACAATTCACCCATGCATTCTTTTGTGTCCCTTTGTTTTGATGGCAGCAGTGCTGCCAACTTTGGTCGGGCGTGGGACACATCAAGTGGTCAATGCGGGAAGTGCGACTGGATCGTCAATTTATTGCCGCTGTGAGATGTAAAATTTATTTATGCAAATAAAAGCCGAAAATGTGTGAAATGTGTTTATTATTCCAATTCCGGGCGGATGGAGTTGGCGTTTTCACGGGTGAGTAGTGTCCACGAACATTGGTCTCTTGGCTGGGTTAATTTTTTATGGAGGATGCGTTCACTAATGGGAGTCTGATGAAATGGATATTTTTTGTGTCTCTTTCTGCATTGCGTCACATGTCGGTGAATTGTGTTTGTTTTGGCGCTGATAATGTAATTAAGTGCGATAATTGGAATGGAATTTAATTTGTGCGGGATCGAACCGGATGTGGGAATTTATTTTTGTGTGCGATTCTAGTGATAGAGAAGGACTGGAGTGGGATTCGTCTACTGATGGGGGATTGTCAAGGGACCGACTTGCTCAGGAACTGAAGCCACGCTTGTACATTGACCGAGGGTACGTGTCCAGCCTACGTCTGTTGGGAGATACAGGATAATAGTAGTGCGTGCTGACCATCATCACATACAAAAACTAGGTCAACACACGCAAGTCACCAGGCAATGCAATAAATTTCAATTGATTCAACAACATCCCGTTTCATCCGCGGGCATCATCAGGACGGCCCTCCCGCGCGCCGTGCTTTTCAATCAATTTTCCGCCACAAACGACTCCTTGGCCACAAATCACACGGGCTTTGAAAACCTTCACCACCTCAATTAACTGTTTCTCATATATCTTGGAAAAACAAAAACTTTTCACTTCACCCGTCTCCAACGCCGACGCACACCACGTACACTCTTTAGAACAAATTTCCCATAAGTCATCAGTCAGTGAAAAATGAGTTCAAACTCTGATCCTTCCCCACCCACATCTAACACACCAGCCACACGCCCTCAGCGCACGCATTCTGGACAGCGGCCGCCCGCATAGGCATGCACTCTTCAACTAACAAGAGAGTGTCGGCTAGCATGAGATCCAGCAGTTACATTTTAACGACTGAAAAGGCTCAAATTCGCCAATAAATCGCCTCCTCCTTGGAGCGTATCAACTGAAATGTGTGCGCCATAAAAACACCCAAGTCCGGTCATACTGGCAGGCACGTCGAATGATTGGAATTTTTTGTAGACAAAGAAATTAGATCCGTTGTAGCTGTCGGCCGATTTATTACATTGTCTGCCATATATCAGGATTTATGGGTCAATCTCGACAGTACAAAGGAGAGCTTTCATGCAGCCGGAGACGCTCCTAATAACATCTCCCCGGCATGCATACGCGTGAAGAACAGCCCGCATAAGCAACCTCCGGGATCGCTTCGGCAGGAGAGAAGAAGAACGAGGAAGTTTAAAACCGAAGGAAGCAGGAAGAAATAAGAAAACTTCGAGAGGAAAGTGCTTTTAATCTGAAAACTTGCCTCATAAATAAAAATCAAAGTTCGCCTCCTCATCGATGGAGTGCCCGGCCACGGCAGCATCCGGCAAACTAAACAACTTGAGAAGACGAAAATGAGCGAAAGAAAGATTTACAAGTTAATAGTATTAGCGGAAGAGGATGAAATATTGGTGCTTGATAGCGAGTCTGTGCACTCCTCCACCCACCGGCGAGGTGGATGTTGTTTACAACATAAAGTCGAGACATGTGAGTGCGGAGTGGGATGGGAAGTCCTTGAGGTGAGTGCTCGTGCTCGACGAAGAGATTCCATTTTGGTTATGGTCCTCCGCCCGGCAAGGGGTGTGTTCATTTGTTATTGTTCCGGTTGCGTGGTCTGATGGTGAAAGTTTTGATTTACGACTTTTGCTTTTCAAAAGTGGTCGAGGGTCAAGGATCGATTCTGTGGGCAACCTGAGTACGATAAGGAGGAGTAAAAAGACACTTAATTTGATGTATCTGAAGGGATTGGATTGGAAACGTGAAATGGTATCAATCTTTTGTCGTTCATGTGTTCAGTTTTGTGGTGATGAATGTAAAGAACTCTCCGTAAGCAGCAAGGAGCTCTTCACTGTTTGATTCAGGGAAATCAAAGGCAAAGAGATGTGACCATGTACCAACGTTTTTCCCGTCCCTACGACAACTCGTAGACAGAGCCAGAGTCAAAGACAGAGGATCCACTCCCAAATGATTAAACTAAACTGCATCTCACTGTAATCCCATAAAACTGAAAGACTTCTCATCTCGCCTGACGGACCAAACGATTAACATCAAACGAGATAAAATGTGAAATAATAGACGGTAATCGATACTTCTCCGGACTTAGAAGTCAATAGTAGTAGAGACCCCTCTTGTAAGATCAAGTAGCTTTGTTTAATGCCATCGAATCATCAGACTCCCATTTTATGGCGGAGAGTTATGGCCACCATCAAAGTCGAATAAAGCGTCGTTCGGATTACCAAAGAAAAACGTATTCAGTGCGATTTTTACGTGCAACTACGAATTTTACGAGCGTACGTGTGTGGATTCAACGCCGGCTGTGGTTATGCCACGTACAGCTAGGTCATGGGAACTTCATCCGACCGGAGATAGCTATCAAGGTATCATATTAGCGACTTTAGTGTCACTTAAGAAGATGAAGAGCTCTTGGTTTGTGCAGGTTTTCCTTGAATTTTATGCTCCAGTTAGTTTCAAAAATATATGATCCAGAGTGTGTTTACCCAATGCGCTTTTGGGACGCACGATATGAATAGCAAGAATTGCGAGGGGAAGGATGTCTAAAGTCGAATGCATGTATATCCCTTCTTTCTGTCTTATCTGCGTGGACTTGGGCCTTCTGTAACAATCACTTTCTGTCGAATGAAGGGGATCTACAATTTTATGGCGGTTATCCGCCGGGACTCCTTTAGTGGATCATGCGGGTCAGAAGGTGATGATGATAGTTGGAAGTTTAAGAACCTGTTATACCATCTGAGCATAGTTTGATATTTGGAAGGCGCGATGAAAATAAAAGCTGGTATGTGCGAAATCGATCGAAGAAGGTGCTGCAGTTGTGCAGGACTCATACATGCGGGTGCGTGTCTCGGTTGCACTCAAGACAAAGATGGACTTTGAAAGATGAGCTTCTTGCCCAGACGCGAGTGGAGGTGACCTGCAGCTGAATGGGGACTCCGAACAACGAGGTTGGCGAACATTTTTTTTGTACTTTGTGCATTGTCAGTGATTCAAACGAGGTGGAGCCGTGAACTGCTAAAGATGCTCGTGTCAGGCATAGTACCCATAATCATCAGTGCACGAGTCAACTACTACACATATGTTGCCCTAACTTCAACACAAGGACAGGAGGCGTGTGAAATGTCTGGTCAGCCGATGTTCGGACCTGTTCGTTATATTTTATCTGCTTCATGTCTGATTTGGACACTCGAGGGGTAGATGATCCTTGGTTTCCTTTGAGTGTCTACAGTTTTCTCAGCTGCTGTGCCCTATTTTGTGCAGGTGATAATAATACCGGAAGGATCTTCTACAAGTCAGCCCAACTGTTGAGGTACGCAGATGACATCGACATCGTCCCGCGTTCCCAACGTACCGTAGTAGAAGGCTTTACGCTTGAAGAACAGGCGAAACGATCTGGTCTCAAGGTTAATCAGGACAAAACGAAATATAGTCGAACGATAACACGAACCATCATTTGTCACTAAAAACAATTCCAGTTGTCAAGACTTGGATCTATCAAGCAAAATACAAAATTGACACAAATGTGGCAGCACAGCAGAATCAGAAATGAAGTATGATAGAGAACACCAACATCTTCCTCTCTTGCCCCTTCAAAATTTTG
The DNA here is from genome assembly GCA_905231855.2 of Eristalis tenax. Lineage (NCBI taxonomy): Eukaryota > Metazoa > Arthropoda > Insecta > Diptera > Syrphidae > Eristalis > Eristalis tenax. Next base: position 73,199,810 of record HG993125.1, on the reverse strand, counting down.
ACAGCCATTTTGTATATCGTTTCCTTAAGCCAAATTGACCAATCAGCGAACGGCATTTACATTATTTCGTGAATAACTGTCAAAAATTCACGAACAACTGTCAAAAAGCCTCTGAAATTCGTCAATGGTCTAGGGGCAATCAGCTGTGAAGTTGGCCGTCTCTATAGTACTTCATTACTGAACAGAATATGGGAATGAAGAGGAACACAAAATGAAAAACACGACCATGCAAAAAGAGAGGGTTTTTTGATTCAGATGCCGATATAGACGCACATACTCGTAAATAAAAAAATTATTGTCATACGAAATTGGAATAAGCGTTTCATTTGTTCAACACCATAAACATATTTTTATTTCGGTTTCACAAACTTAACACAAATATCTATGTATGTGCCATTTGACACATAAAACGGGTTTATAACTTAATTTGTGCGGGTTTGTTTTCAAAGTATTGCCCATCTGAAGCTATGACTTTTCGCCATATTTCTGGCAATTTGTGGATCCCATCCCAAAAGAACTGCGCCGGCTTAGCAGCCAAGAATGAATCAAGCCAATTTTTGATATTCTGCTCTGACGTGAACCGTATTTGTAGTGAGGGCATACTGCATCGACCGGCGCAAATTGTAGTCAGAAGGGGCAAGGTCTGGGCTATAAGACTGTTTTCCAAAATACGAGTAGTTCTTAACCGGAATAGCAACGTGGGGCCGAGCGTTGTCATGATGGAAAATTATTGCCTCGTGTCTGGTAGCATATTCCGGGCGTTTTTCATCTACTGCTCTCTTCAAACGGATTAATTGTGTTCGGTAGCGTTGTCCATTGATGGTTTCACCCGGTTTTAGCAGCTCATAGTACAGCACACCCTTCTGATCCCACCAAATACAGAGCATTAAATTCGCGCCATGGATATTCGGCATTGCCTTTGATTTGGCTGGTTGGTCAAGCCAAAATCACCGCTTTTCACTTATCACACTTTTGGCACGTTCACTCACCTAGCGCATGCTCACCATAAACTTCCACCAAAATACGATGACTTTCGGCAGTAGTTTGCTTCATATTAAAGTAATGAAGAAGAACTCCCCGCAAAGACACTTTTTCAGGCTCAAAGTTCGACATATTTGAGTGAAAAAAAAAAGATTGTTGTTTACGCTTCAAATGAATGACATGTACTGAAATGACATATAATGACAGTAGCTTTCCAATGCATGTTCCATTGGAATAATACAAGTTACGCCATCTCTTAGCAAATCACACGAACTAAGTTATAGTTTCTTATACACGACTGAAGAATGCATTTTTTAATTTGGTTCCACATCTTCAGTCGAACTTAAACCATTTGTACACAGAATCGGTTGGGTTTTCATTAGCCTTTAAATATGTAAAGGGTGATTTTTAGCTATAATCTTTTTGGCAACACTGGTTTAAACAGCTGACGCACGTTTCGTGTTTTGTTTCACTGTCAAACATCTTCGGTTTGGTCTATAATTTAACCATGAATCGTCTTACAAACGAACAACGCCTGCAAATTATTGAATTTTATCATCAAAATGCGTGCTCTGTTAAGAAAGTTAATCGCGCGCTTCTTCCATTTTATGGTCAGTTTAGACGAAGCTCATTTTTGGCTCAAAGGGTACGTAAATAAGCAGAATTGTCGATTTTGGAGTGAATATCAGCCAGAAGCATTGCAAGAGCTTTTATGTGTTTTTTTTGAAAAACTTTCCTATAGCTTTTAAAAAATCACCCTTTATAAGCGAAAAATGCTTAAATAACTTACAACAACCTCTTTTGAATCAACCACCTTTAATTTATCTCCAAAATCGTTCTCCATTACATCCCTGACGCACTTATCGTTACTGTCGAGCTGTGTGAGTTTCGTCTTCCGTTTTTGTGTTTGCTTAGGCGCCTACTGTTTCTTTCCAAGAATAAATACTCAGCTTTCAGTTCATATCAACTTATTAATGTGTGTTTTAAACTCTAGAAACAAGAAATTGGACACGTATATATGTAGGTATACTAGATCATGGGGCCATGCAAGCACAATGCCTCGAAAGCGATTCATTATAAAACGAACTTGTGAAGTATGTATTTGGGAATTCTCCTTCGAAATTCGATTTATCGAAGGTGACGCCAAATAATCTTTTCAAGTTATTGGCTTGACTTTATTTTTTTGGATTTTAGTAATTTGATTCGACACTCGAAGTTCTAGTTATCAAGAACTAATAGAATGTCAATTTTAGTCTTGGCGCTATTGCAACCAGTTTCATTCGAGCTATCGAAGAAAGTCCCACAATCCCCTGCGCCTACTCCATTTACTGACTTCCACCCGTCTGTGTACCACCTTTGTTCATCGTCATTCATTCAGTGAGGACTTATATTTTGTCAAATCTAAATTAGAAGTAATTTCTTTATTCACCATTTCTTTTTCATGGACCCCATTTTATAAAGTGAACTGTAGTATCTCGTGTGTTGGTATTTGAAGAACTCGCTTGCAGTGAAAGAAGGTAAACACTAATAGTACTTTTTCGTAAAGTTTCGGGGTGAATGTCGGGCATGACTTGGATTGAATGCATTCTAAACAAGGGTTTCCACAGGGTTCCCAATAAGGCCTTGTTCTATTCCATATGATGTACATAATTCCAAATTGTTGTCCAATAACGACTTTTGGCCAAGCTCCAATGGATTACTAATCTGATTTTTTGGTGGCGATGAGCCAAAACCCAAAAACACAAAATTAGTAAAAGAATGTACTGTTTAATTTTCCCGCCATTCAAAATCGGACAGACGGTCGACAGAGTCGAATGAACGCGGTTGATGACAACTTCACTGGAATGAACCAAACTGAGTGGAATTGAGTGTACCCGCCATTTACTCTGTAAGAAAGGAAGAAAAAGGGTCTAGAAGTAGTGCATTGCGAATAATTTTGATGATTTGTAACCGATTAAATGTTGATAATTCTGGAACTCACTTTGCAGCTCTAAACCGATGTTAACGTGTGTTCATTTCTGTGATTAGAGACAGTTCATTTTGCAGGGTTGAGTTCCAAACGAGATAAAAAGGGAGACATTGAAGGGGGTGGCGAAGATCTAGGAAGACATTTTATTCCGCCATCGGTCAAAGAAGCGGGCAAAGCAATAGAGTTGCTGCAAACTGTTGCGTATTGCTATCACAGAAAGAAAATGCATGAAATTCAAACGAAACTAACATTGTTTCCTCAAAAAACAGTCAACGGCGAATAAAAGTTTTTGTGAATAGGGTTTTGTTTAAAAGTGCACAGTCCGAGAGAATGAAGTGCTGTAAGGTAGGGCAGGGGGCTGCACACTTCCACCTTGTTGGTCCATTGGGATACCCACAGTCAGACTACCAGGTAGAAGCGTATTAACTTTGCTTTCATTGGGATTCGAACCAGTGACCCAAGTAACCAAGGGTAGGCATTTAACCAACTGCGCCATACAGTCGTCTATAAAAGTCCCAATGTGTGAAAGGTAACACTTTTAAAGTGTAAACGAATTATTACATTTTTCCCTTAATTTTTCTTTTGGTTGGTTTCATTTCACTTTCAACCCATGGTTGTAACATTCACGTGTCTTGATGTTTCATAGCTTCCTCCAAACTTACACCTGCAACTTTCCCGTCAGATTTAAAATGTCCTCAATTCGATTTTATTCGTTAGATGTCACCCATCATAACATCCATCGTGTCTTTCATTATATCCCACTCCCACTCAACAAAATTCCAAGAACTTTGGTCATCCGATAATACCAACATTAGCACCGACCGTTCAGTGCTGGTCAGTCCCATCCTCCACAACCGTGGTCAAAACGATTATAACTTTTGCAATCACGGAACTTAAGGACTTCCGCAAACGCAATCAAAAACTTAATTCCCCATGTCCATGACCACGGGCCGGCCGACCTTGAACCGTTCACGAGATAATCACCAGAAGCATTCAAAGCCCCATCCCGAGATCACACCTAAAAGAATGCTAAATCATCTCAAACGACCACCTGTTTGGGCCGGGGAACTATTCAGCACTCCAACAATTGGCGTTTTGTTGGAATTTTCCATTTCCTCGGCTTTCAACACCAACCTCTTCAGGTCTGTGTATTCTTTGAATTAAGTCCTCTCCCCCGTGACCGTTGAAAATCACTTCTTTTTCATGTTGTCCTGTTGGCATCGGTCCTTTTGATGTTCACACCCGCTGGATCGGTCGTTGAGAAGCTATTCGTACTTCATCAAGGGCTGTATGCGAAGTTGGACAGAGGATTTCCGCTCTCCTCCTATGGCTGTGCTTCGTCTCAAGTGGAATTTCATGTATTTCCTTAAAAATCCTGGCGTGGACTGTGTGGGGGAGGCATGTTCTTATTTATATCTGAGCATTAAATTTCGAAAGTCTGAATTTTTTTTAATATAAATTAAACGACACGGAAGAACAATTCCAGAAACTCGTGAATGTGGAGAGCGCAAAAGGGGCGGTGTTTGTTGAATTTTGTTGTTCCCCATGACTTTACACAAGCGGTGTGTAGCCACACGATATGTTAGTCTGGAAAGTTCTTGCTTGAACAAAAAAGTTCCACACACGTTAACGAGTGAATGCTTGATGCATGCTCTATGCTAAGTGCTGCAAATGGTATTTTGTGTTGCTTATGTAGTTTGCTGGTAATGCAAAGGATTATTCATCAAGTTGAGTTCGAATATCTTTGAGTGCATTGCCGGAGATGATCTAAGTAAACAGATTTTAAAGCGATTTACAAATTTATTTGAACAGAATTATTGTTGCAGTTGAGTTTCCAACCAGACTTACAAACTAAAGGTTAGTGTGTTGGCTCAACAATAGGGCCCAACTGATGTGCTTTGTTTGATTTAATGTTTATTATTATTGTCGGCTTATTGTTTATTGTTTAGGTCCTACAATGGCTGGTGCTTACATCGAGTTGTTCAAGTCCGTGTGTCCATGGTGGTCCTTTTGGGATGGGGAAGTGATGTGTTAGCCGACTTAGCCTCGATGGTGATTGCTATCGCGGCTCTGGTAGAATCCATGCAGCTCGTTGTTCGACGTCGTTTGAAAGTTCGCTCGTTACACTTATTCAATTTCAACATCGCAGCAAACTTTCGGCGCATTTGACGACTAGTGATTCAACCTAAAGACTGAGAAAGAGTACGATTTCCATCGATTTCGTAGAATAGTGCATAGATTTAGGCAAATGAAATGAAATGCATCATTCTCCAAACCGATTAGAGATTGTTGAACAAATATGAAGAATTTTTGTATTAAACGTTATTTACCTTACAAAGTCACAGATTGGACATTTGGCTTGTTCTACTTAACCTTCCAAACTTGTCTCGTATTTTGCTTTACTCAATTCAGCTGCAGAACATTTAATTGCGGGGCTGTCTCCTCAGTAATCAGGACGACCTGTACATTTACGTGACTTTAAACCAAACCGAACTGCCCACTCGTTAGTTTATGTTCACTGGGTCACGATTTCAATTAGGGTCCTTCAAATGTCCTGCCAAATGTCTGTTTACTCCAGTTGTGGCTTTTACCATTTCCCACACCATTTTAACGGGACCATGGGCCCTTTTAAAGTGTTCAGACGGCGTTCATTTAGAAAATTACTGCCCAGAGTCTATAAAAGCTTAAAAAAAGTGCGAGGAATGGTTATATTTTGATGGCGCAATGGGCGCTGTGGTATGAAAGGCCAAATGTCAGGTGGCGCAACATGTTAGCGTACTTTCAAACCACACTGTAGATGTACCAATCGCTATTTACGGTGAAATTCATCATCAACGCCCTCATTCGCTTTCAGTCAAGGCAGTCAACACGTCGGTTTAATGCCTAAACTGTGACCCACTGGGCCCTTGGGTCAACGGACCACTTTAGTGACTTTTCTTATTTTTAAACTGCCGTTACCTTTCCTTCGGTCTCTCTAGCACACTTGGCCCTGCAGAATGAGCCCGAAGCGAATGAAAATTAAAAAGGCATCCGGCAGCAGGCAAAGGAGGAACCCTATACCCTAAGTTATGAGCCCGAGCCTTTCCAAATTTGTTCGCTGTTGCGGACGTCATCGCCGCCACTCTCTGATCTCTGCTGCTGTTACAGTGGATGCGGAGTGTAATTAAAAAATGCACGCTTCAAAAAATTGCCGTTCCCTTGAACAAATTCGTTTCGCTTTAACGTCGAAATGAACGCCGACAGTGAACGATTTAGCCGCCTGTTGGACTTTCTGGCTCGAACTGTTGAAGGCACAACAAAGCGCAAATGAGAGTAAAGGATGGCGTCTGCCCAGAACAGGATGATGGGTGGATGGAAGGACCTTCAAATGAAATGAAATAAAAGTTAAGCAACGGAATGAAAAAAAGAAACATTGAAGAGTGTTTCCCTTTAGACGACCCAAATCCACAAAGGCCGACAAACAATATATTAAACCGCTCCATGGTGTGTAACCTTCCAGGGTCTTTAGAGCGCCAATATCGGCCCAGAGTGCGGACCTTGCTGAGAGGCCATCGCCGGTCTATGTGCCGCTCCCAGTGCTTCAATGGTCCTGGGGCGTGGGGTGGAAAAGTCATTCATATCGAAGGAGGTCGCCCAACCTCCGCCTCGTTTTCCTCATTTATATCGAATTGTTTCTCCTCGTATTTGGTGTATGCCTTGTGTGTACCTTCTGAGCGCGTGTTCTCGCCCCTCTCGGCCAGCGAGCAGAAAATGCAAATAAGTTGAACATTTCTTGCGTTTGTGCACACTTTTCATTTTGCCTTCCTCAAGGTTGCGACTTTAATTAAGTTTCCTTCTTGCTTCTGTTTTTCGCTCTCCATTCGGGACCTCAACCGCGTATGAGTGCAGGCATGCTATTGTTGCTTCTGTTGGGTGGTGTGGTTCTCTTATTAGGTCATCGTGGGGACAAGTCACAAAAGGGTGAACACAGCAATGAGAGGTGTGCCCTCATTCACATGGAATGTCTGTGACCGCCAAGAGGAGTGAGGGAGAAAACGTTTTTCTGGTGGACACACAGTGGTATGTCGAGTGTGTGACAGAGTCTCAGCGTCATGCAACTTGAAAGTTAACGCTCCTTGAAGTGAGAGTGATGATTATGCATTTTGCCGGACAATTTAATGGAGTTCCGTGTCGGTCTTAAAAAGCTTGTAATCCCGTACTGCACGCTACACTGATTTTTTATATTGCTTGCGAGCGTCTCAGAGGCACGGTTTCTTTGCAAACTGGTTTTTAAATATCAGCAATTTTAAACGTGTATCCGTTAACTAGGGTTGTGTGTGATCATGCAATTTACGGGGGCGGGGGGTAACTGGAGTGCGTTTTTGATTGAGTTGTGTCCCTGGAGATGAAGCTAAATCCAGATCGGCAACGAATTCTCGGAGACATTTTGCGTTAAACCATGTCTTTGGTAAATTGTGATTTCTTCAATGTCATTTTTCGAAATGTTGTGCAGGACATACGTGAAACTGCCAGCATGCGCGAACGACATACACTTGATTGGTCGAACAATGTGAAGTTCAACGTTTGTTGACATTGAACCGCGTTTGCGGCATTCATCATGACGTCGTAAAATTCGAAAAATTGAAGTTACTTTTCAATAGATTTATTTATTTTTATATAATTAGCTTCAAACTGTTGTTTCGAGAAGTCAGTTAAATGTGCAGTAGTGACTAATGTAATATATAGATCTGGCGTACTCTAGTTCGACACAGCTTTTACTGGAAATTGCTTCATAGTAGAAAACTGGACCAGGGACATCTACATGTGGGCTGCATGTGCTTCACGTTTGAACTTTATAGAGCTGTCATTTGCATCCACCACATTGCCTTCAATTAGGGATGTAATTGACGATCGTACATGCGCTCTAATAGGTCAGATGCGACGATAGAAAAAATCCCCTCTTATAAAAAATCTGGATGCATTTTAATTGAAACACAAATGCTTTGAGGTTCAACTCTGCATAAAAGCCCCCGAAAGCAGAAACTCTTTCAATGAGCACCATCAAAGCCCCGAATGGTCTTTTCCTCGTGGTAATTAAAACCTCATTTGCTAAACGAAATAACCACCATCGCCCTTTGACCACACGAGCCGCATTCACGTGAATCGTTGGCTATTTATGCAAACCAAACCACCATAACGCGAGCTTACGCATATTCATGAGAGGCTGCACGCAGGCCCTGGCAGCGGTTATGATTTAAGTCATTTTGCATCTGCTCATTGCTTTCGTGCACAGCAAACTGAAGTGCCGAAAATGCAAATGCGTTCACCGGCACATAGCCAAGTCCACCCTGAGCTATGGACACACGAACCTGTCTGCTTTGTGTGCTTTTCTATGCATGCCTGTGTGGAGCAAAACAAACCTGATTTGCAAGGATCACGAAAGGACCCCGTGGCACGCGGAAAATTCCTCACCCAGGCATTCGTTCGTGAGTGTGTTGTGAGAGATTCACAACTGTGGCTGGAACAGAATGAGCTGAGTACACAACCAGCGGAAGCAAGCTTAATGTAACATGGAATTGTTTCCTCGCAAACGGAATCTTCCTCTCGTCAGGCATTTGTTGCCAGAAATTCCAAGAAACTCACCTGGAGCGCTGGTTGTTGGATTGTTTTCTTAGCCAGCGGATGGTGGGTGGAAGGTGCTGTGTGGAGTCGCAGTTCGTAACGACATTGTATCGATTCGAATGCGATGAAAAAGGGATCAATACCGAAGTGGATTGCATTCAAATGGAATCATTTCCTGCCCTACCGTCGTTTTTTAGAGTGAGCAAAGCCCTGACGGCGACTTCGGAAGCGAACAGCTCTGTTCAGTTGAGGATTTCTTTCAATGCTCAAAAAAGGGTAACCTTCTATAGTGCAGTGCGATTTTTGGCTGTGGTCAATTTCTTGCGGCTGTCCTGGCTGTTGACTAAAATTGGTTTGGAACTAAGGTGGTTTGTTAGTTAGCTTGGTTACCAGACGCTGGACGGACGGAAGATGGGCGATGGGGTGGGTGTAGGAGTCTAATCTGAATTTTCGACTGTCAGTCTGACTACTCTCTTACTGTAGCGTCTTTCAGGCGGAGACTATAACGATCAAAGGAGCCCTGTCAAGGATAGAAAACAATGTAAGGTACAGATATTGTCATCTGTTCAGACAGCCAGGCAGCGATCAAATCCAAGACGTCCCGCATTTGCCGCGTATTTCTTAACGCTAAGTATTTACGCTAGCAGTTCGACCGATGCTGATGCTTGTGATGATGTTGATGTGTGAGTTCAAAGAAGAGGAGTATGGTGAAATCGACGACCTTGGATCACGCACACGACGAAAAACTTGCGCCGCACGTATACCATGTGGTGTTTGTGCCCCAGCTTTGATACTGTCTTCACAAAAGGCCTCATCCAAGTGCAACAAAAACAATCGTCGGTGGAAACTGTTTTCCATAATTCAAAACTGTCATCCTTTTATGACGTAAGCTGTGGTGTTCCTCAAGGTTCAATTCTCGGTCCGTTATTATTTTCAATGTTTATCAATGACCTTCCAATGGTTTTGTCCTACTGTAAGTTCTATATCTATGCAGACGATGTTCAAATCTACTTAAATTTCCCTCTTGGTATGGTTGAAGACTCAGTTGCTAAAATAAACAAGGATTTAGGCTCTATCGCCAATTGGGCCCCAAAAAATTGCCTAATGCTCAATCCAGACAAAACCAAATCCATCCCGCTCTCGAAACAACCGCCTTCCCTATCCAACTTTCCGCCAATTGAACTTAACTCGACCGCAATTGAATATGTTACATGTGTAAAAAACCTTGGAATAATGAGCAATAGTGAACTGACATGGACTCACCACATTGATAGCGTAGTGTCCAAGATATATACATCTCTAAGAGGCTTGTCAATGCAAATTAAAACTTGTGCCAATCTTAACATATGGATCAGAGTTGTTCGCTGACTGTGATTATTCTTCTTCGCAAAAGTTGAGAGAAGCAATCAACGCGGCTGCACGGTACGTTTTTAATCTTCGCAGATTTGACCATGTCTCGGAGCAACGTCGGAATCTCCTACGATGCGAATTGGAAGCATTCCTAGGTTGCAGATCGTACATATTACTCTTCAAAATTATTCACAAGAAACAGCCAAAGTATTTATATGAAAATGTCACCTTCTGTCGATCGAGTCGTAATATTACCTTACGACCCTCAACTCATACCTGTTTAATGTCACACTGGCACTTCTTCATTCATGCTGTTCATCTCTGGAACCACCTACCTTCACAGGTACGGCCTAAGACCGAGTACAGACAATTTTGTACCGCTTGGTTCTCCTTTTTCTCATCGAACTGAAACAATTCCTACAACATTTTTATATTTTTTTTATATTTTTACTTTTTTTCTATGTTTTTATATTATTAATCGTATTGAATCTTAAAATTGCAAAATATACGCTCTAAATTGAATTGAATTCGAATTGAAATTGAAATTAATAATTGTAATAATGATCACTTAAATTCAAGCATGTCAATTAAAATTGTCTTGTCCAGTAAAAAAACATAATGTTCTTAATGTACAGAGATAAATATCAATAAATGAAAAAATTAAAATGAAAAATGAAAAAAACGTTTCTTACTCTTGTTCCCATCCGGGAACAATTGAGTGAAGATCAAGACAGCACTCAAAGCGAAAACGCCAAGAATTTAGTAGAGCAACGTTATCGGTCATCGGTTGGTCTTGCGATTACCCCGATAAGTGCCGACTATCTTGTCGAGAGTGTCTACACCAGCCTTCGTTTTATTGTAAAAGTGAATTATGTTGGGCTTATTTGCCTGGTCAGCTGGATTGATGTGGACGGCCGCATAATACGTCGAAAGCAAAGTTACGAAGCGGTTCTTCTTTCGCACGTATTACAACATCATGATCGGTTATAGACGAGTTCAGTACGCAGCACTGGCTTTCGTTTCATTTCAATCAGCGCTGACGGTATTTCCTTGCGAAACGCATTTCTTGTCCGATAAAACAAGCATCACTGATTTCACAGTCAAAATCTTCGGAATCCCTTTCAGTCTCGCTTAGTGAATAATCTGTATCAACCTCCAAAAATTCGGGCAGATCATCGCTGTCTTCGGTTTGCCGTACAAACTGTTCGCAGAATCGCTCAAAGCCAGACATTGTTTGAAAAAAAAATCTGAATAATTCACAGCAACAGGTTGCACAATCGAAAAATAAAGAAATAACGGACGAAGTGTCACAGCGAAGAACCTTCCGTGGATTTTTAAACACATTGCGTCAAATTGACCCCAAACATCAAATAACTCTTCTACAAGTCTTCAGAGCCCTCTGGCGACAACAATATTTTTTTTATTAAAACTGGACGAGAATGTAGCCTGGTGAGCCGCGAGCGTTTGGCAACAGCACTCAAATTATTAGGAGTTTTGCTTGTTTCAAAAAAAAGTGTCTCAAATTGCCACTAAATATAGACTCGTGTTAAATTAACTTTGGAATCACAAAATTAATGACAATGTGCTTCAATTTGACCGCCAATCGACGAAAGTTGACGTTCGTGTTCTATCATTCATGAACTGACGAACCCTCGTCGTCGAGACTGAGCGAAACAAAAGCGCACATTAATCCTCAAACACACATTCAGACTAATTGGGCCTACTGCTGAACTAACTTAGCACGAACTTCCATTCGTTCGTTAATAAATCAGTCTGGACATAATCCCGCCCTCAGAAAGGCCTTGTTGAATTTCTGCGCTGTTCATGGTCGATTACTCACGCGCTCCCTGTGTCAACTCTCGGGATGACATGAATACGAGTAGATGGGAGAATCCTTGGCAATGACCTTCAATACTCGTTTAATGCATCAACACATTCTTCTCAGCAAACATTTATGCGTTCTTAATCTTTGGAAACAGCCTCTGCCCTTTAGACGAGTAAGCAACATTATTTCTGGATCAGATCAACGGTCAATAACTCTGGCAATCTCAATCGTATGTCAGTAAAGTTTTTGCGCAGTAAACAACGAGAACTTTCCCATGGGTTCCTACAAACAATCACTGTCAGATTGAGCGGAGCGGGAACTCAATCACAGCGACACACATCCCCTTCGGCGTTCATCAGAACAAAAGGAGGATGTGACATCACCATTCCACTGCCTCCCACCGAAGGTTGAACCTTTGTTTCACTGCTCGCGTTGAATGCGATGAATAAATTCGCGGAAAGCTCACATCTTCACACAGAACCACTGAATATTTCATCAACAGCTCGCTTTACCGCAGCTCCCGGGAGCCCTTTAAAGCGGCAAAACAAATAAATCCTTTCTGAATTCGCCCTCATCCGAAGCGATGAAATACATTTTTTATTATTCGCCATATTAGCCGTGTGGGAGTTAAGCGCTAAAAGAATAAGCGTTGCGGCACTGAATGAGCAGTCTCCCCATGCCGTGCACTTGGATAACCACCCCAGTCGTTGCGTCATCATTATCATAGCGAAGTAACAAGTAGGGAACTAGAAAAGGGTGTTGTTGCTGCTAACATGTGTGTTTCTCGGTGAATGCAAGCTGCTCGTTCCCATCGCTGCCATGTACATGCCGTACTGACTGCTGCTGCATGGAGAACACGAGAAAATATTCGCACCATGAAGAGCGACGGAGCAACTCACGGGGGTTCGGAGATCGCTGACGGTTGAAGTTATTGCAAAATTATGCATCCAGGTACGGTGTATGAGCACATAAGGCGAGCCCGTTTCGGTCGCCTCCCATGTCATTACGAAGCTGAAAGTCGGAGGATAAACGAAATTTATGCGCACTTTTTATTCGAGTTTTTGTGCCCGACCATCCGCAAGCGCTCCCTCGTGCAACTCCCCGCAGCGGTGCTGTGGGTGCGTAAAACTCATTTTTATGGAATATTTCGTCGAATGACGGGGCGGCTGAGGAGGGATTGTTTTTTTTTAATTTTATGGTGAATATTAGTTCAATCTTTGTGTAGCGTCGAACGGAAGCAAAAAACGATTTGTTTTGTTTTTACTTTGTCGACTCTCGAAAGTTTTGAGTTTCATTGTGTGGGAGTTGATCGGGGACTCGTATTTGGAATGTTTGCTTTTATTTATTTTGCTTGGAGTGCTGGGGCTTAGGGTGAGGGTTTATATTTTGTTTTTTTTTTTTAAGTTTACAGCGGATGGAAAAGTTTCTGAATTATTAAAAGAGAATAGACAAGGAAGGGTACTTTAGGCATTATGTTGTAACGTGAATCAACTAGCTTTCGGAGAGTGAATCTTGGGATTATCGGAACAATCTTCAGCGAACACACATTTTCTGAGTCACTCCGACGTATACGTAATATTTTTCTGTTTCATCCATCGAAATCGTCAAGAATGTGCTGTGGTGTGTAATCGTACCTCCAACCTCCAACCTGAGAACAGACGAAATGGCAGTGAATTGAGCATACCGCACGGCACGAAGGCAACTTCCACTCCTTGCAGTGCAATCCGCTTACACAAGCTGTTAGAATATTGGGGCACCCTAGGCAAACTTGACGCAGAACAGTTGAAGAAGAACCAAGCTCTTTATGAATGAGTTTCGAAAGAGCTCGAATGCGCTGCAGAATTCCGAACGGGATGGCGCTTAGGCGATGTTGTTGCCCATTCTTATTTAGTGTGAACGCGTATTTTCCATTTTCGGGTAACAGTGGACACCTCATCGTTTTTGAAACCTTATCATCTTGTCCACTCAAGTGAAACAACACGCAGTCATTGGTATAGCATCGCCAAAAAAAAGTAAATGTCTCCCGTCCATGATTTTCCAATATGTGCTAGGAGTTGAAAGGATTCGATTCCTATAAGAACATTTTTGAGTAGAAAGCAGTGGCTGATGTGACATACAGTCTTATGTGGCCCTGGTAGCAGAGTGGTATGGGCGAACATTTGTAGATACGAGGGGATATTCTCGAGATATTCTCGGTATCGATATGAAGGAAAATGCGAATTCAATTTAAATTATTTTTATTTTTCAATATAATCTCCCCTAACATCGATGCATTTGTTACATCTTGAGATAAGCTTTTTTAAACCCTCAAAAAAAAAAAATAAATTTCCTCTTTCTCTGCAAAATACCCATTTATTGCCAACTTGAATTCTTCATCATTCGACATTTTTTCAAATCCAAAAACAGGAAATAATCACTAGGGGCAATGTCTGGACTATAGGGTGGGTGTTGGATTGCTTCGAAACCACAATCTCGCGCAGCAGCCTTGGAAACTCGCGCCGTGTTGTCATGAAGAAGCAACACACCCGCTGCGAGTTTACCCCGTCTTTTCTTTTTAATTTCCTCCCGCAAATTATGCAAAGTCGAAGCGTAGGATGTGGCGTTGATGGTTTCACCTTTTTTTTTTTTTGTAGTCAATGAGCAAGATTCCCTTTGAGTCCCAAAAACCTGTGGCCATGAGCTTCCCGGCAGACGGAGTGACTTTGAACTTCTTCGGGGGGTCTGTTCCTTTTTTATGCCACTGCATGGACTCTTGTTTGCTTTCAGGGTCATAGTGGTGGACCCATGTTTCGTCACCAGTAACAATTCGATCCATAACACCGTCCGCGTTCTCACTACACATCTCCAAAAGCTCTCTACAGCATGCGATTCTCACTTTTTTCTGAGGCGCTGTGAGCATTCGTGGCACCCACCTTGCACTGACCTTTGAAAGATAAAGATGGTCATGGAGAATGGTGTGAATGGTACCAATTGAAAGCTTGGTGATCTCTGCCATCATTTTCACCTTTATTCGGGCATCCTTAAGAACAAGTTTTTCGACGTCTTTGATGCTTTCTCCCGTACAAGCAGTAGCCGGGGCGCCGGAGCGGGGGTCGTCTTCATGCAAATATGATTTGTCATGCAAATATAGTAAATAAATACGAACATTTTCATAAAGCCGGTAATCATGCAAACTTGACATATTGTTGACACCTTACGACACAACTTGGTCACAACCAAAACAACGACACATCAACCGATACTCCGCGTGCCTACATATGCTTATACTGGGTCAGTTACGCTCATGTCAACAGTTGTTTCGACACTGCAAGTGCGACGTACGTTAAGTGGTTATTTTGTAGACTTTACTCTAAGTTACAAATTTATTGCATAAAAGAAATGAAAATCAATCAATGCGTTCCGCTGACTCCAGCAATAGTGTCTTCTAGCTTTCGACCTTAGTGTCGTGAATGAGGCATTGATCGCATGTTCATTCTAAAGGATCATACATCATCCTTGCTATCATCATATTTATATTCCGTTGGGGCGTGGGTGCAGGTCGGATTGGTAGGAGGCGCTCTATTATGCAGTTAGTGCTCGAGACTTCTTGCCTATGATTGCGTCAAGCTAAAAACTCGCGTCCAAACAAGCGCTGTTTTTATCCTCTTTTTGGGCGGCCCATTCCATTGCGTCTCCGGAATGGCGAGGATGTCTCCATTATAGGCTTCTAGGCATCCGCAAGTTCATCGGATGCCCTGTTAAGGGGCCTAACATTCCACGGGCAGAACTGAAAATCGTTGTCCTTATTCCGTTGTCCATGGGCGCCAGCAGTAGGGTCATTCGTATCTAAGACTTGCGTGGAAGTAACTTCAACGCCCAACAACCGAACCTGGTGGACCGGGTCTTGCTTTAAGCCACAAGGAGGCTGCACGCCAACGCGACCTCTGCATTTACAGGGATCATTAGGGGCACTTCGACAAGTTGGTTCACTCAAGTGTATACGTGATATTTTTGTATCTCCCTTTGTTTCAAGGGATGTGATCTAACGATCAAGAATAAATCAATGTGTGCATATGGGATGATACATTCTGATTAAATCCAAGTTTGGAGCCCCCTTGGAAGTTGCGTTGAGTCTTACGCTCGGTGTTCTGGGTTCAATTCCCAACACAAGCGAACTTCACAATTCATGATTCCACCTCTTTCGTGCCACTGAGAATCCTTAAAGCGTGCAATTGCCAATTGTGCATTCGCCGTTCGGAGGCCGTTGCCGCCACATAAGACCGGCGAAAGCATCCGTTGCCGATTGGATAAAACGAAGAATGACACCTTTCGGCAGCTTTGCGTCAAAAGAGAAGGGACAGGTGGAATCGATCGGACTTTCGCTTCGTATTCTTTTTCCTTTCCAGCTTTTTTTGGATTTGGTGGTTCAACCACGTTTTTCACAGGAATGCGTTACTATTGAAATAAGTATCCTTTTTATTTTTCTGTTCATTGCGCCAACAAAGACGGTATTAAACTGTGCCCCACCGCCTCTTTAGAGAAGAAGCCAAAATCGGTGCCTTAGCAGCTATTCTGACTAAGGTTCCTGTTATTATTACACGTAGGCTACCGTAGGTACTTAAATAGCAATAAGTCAATCGCTTCCTTCAGCCAGCACTTGTACGTACATCTTGTAACAGTAGCCATTTTTAGGTCGTGTGACATTGCTTTCCATTTCCTTCCACATCCAACACAGGCAACAGAACTTCCCGCTTTGAAAAGACCTACGCTTACACGGGAAATAATGAATATAATTAAAGTGACTTATGAAAGCAAAATCAATTACCTCAGGTACAAAGCCCGACGGGATGAGAAGAAAACAAACCAACGATACAAGGAATCTGCCCCGCGAAATAGGAAGGAATCTCTAGCAACTACTTGCCACAAACACATCGACCACAAGACAGGAAACACCGTCAAGGTAAATGCGCCACAAAGGACAAGTTCAGGATGAAGTTTGGCAGCGACAACAACGGCAGCAGATATGCTAAAATCTGAAAACTCCTTTCGACCCGCACAAACATCCAAGTTTCAAAATGAGCGGAAGGAAATTAAAGGAAGAAGAAAACGAGATAACTTTTTTCAAAACAATAACGCGGCTTCTTCGCCCGCAAGAGAATGAAAAATGGCAAATCCTTGAAAAAGTTCCTAATAAACACAACGTTATTCTTCCGTGGCTTTTCTTGTGATGTACTTTACGTTCTACGGGCGGGAACAAAAGGATGATGAAATGAGAGGAAAGAAAAACGTCGCTCCTTGTTCCTAGGAAGCGTCTCTTGTACTCGAAAGATGCTTTGACAACTTCAGTGTAAGCAACGGAGGGAGAGATCGGTGTGTGTAGCTAGCATTTCCAGGTATAGAGAAACAAGAGGATGCAGGAACCGGGCAGGCAAGAACGAAGAATATAGCTGAACACGATTTGAAAGGCACCACCGGCCAGGAAGGTACGGAGATACAAGTGAAACTTTCACCAGAGTGGAATAATGATAATGCGAGTGTGATAAACGTGATACGGAATCGAGGGAGTGAATGGCAAGGCGATCTGCGAAAAGGAGGGTGCGCAACTGGATACGATAAGTGGAAAACCTTTTAGTAGCCGAAGGTGGTACATAGTCGGAACAGAGACTTGTCGCTCCAATTCGAGGGGATGACTTAATAAGGACTGATTTCCCGGATTCCAATTAGTAGCAATGGGTCAGCTTCACTTTGATTGCAATGCGTCGCTCGTTGCTATGGAGAGTAAGTATTCAGTTTCAGAGGAAACCTCGTGGGCCTGGGCTGGCAAGGATGTAGGTACACACTCGTATATGGACCAACAAATGTGAATTCAATATTTTTCAACTTCAAGACATCCATTCAACGGCGCTGGAAAGAATTGCATGAAGTTGTCTCTGTAGAATAATGTGTAGGTGTCTTGCAACATTTTTTCTGGGTCATCTGATCTGCTGAACGTGTCTTGTCCAGAACGAATTGATGTGTATTTTTCTTAACGTTATGAAGGATGACGCTCATGGTGGATGGTTGGAAGAATGTTTTTGAAGCTCTCGTCTCTAAAAAGTGGTTTTGGTTTGTAAGAAACTTTGCTGATAGATTGCTAATGTTTTGGATTACGTCGCATTGTGTCGTGAGGAGCTGTAACGGAGTGTTGTTGAGAACACCGTTCGCAGTCCCATACTTGTGCAACCTCAATAGATGGGCAAGCATAAACGCTAGCTGAGTAAAAACCACAACATCCTGGATTAGAGTGATACGATAGATGGCCAACTTCACAGCTGACTGACTCCTACACCATCGACGAATTTAATTTGAGCAGTTATTCATGAATTTTTGACAGTAATTCACGAAATAACCTGAATGCCGTTCTCTAATCGGTCAATTTGGCTTTAGGAAACGATATGAAAAATGGTCGTAAAAATGTTCAAGGGGAAAGAGGGGTAGAAGTTGGCTGTCTTTATAATACTCCCTTTCTGTACCACATTCTCAGTTCCGCTTGCGACCAACACTAATACAAATACGTCCTTACTCTGAAATCGTCACAAAAGTGTTCAACAACGTGTGTGTACAAAATTTATTCTCATTCAATGGAAGACGGTACTGAAATGGGTATAGCCAGAAATTAGTCGTCGAGACGATAGTTAATGTTTTCGGTCTTTCCAGTCTCTTTTTTATAAAACGATACCTTTCAGACGTTATAATCTTTTAATGGTTTCTTGGTTTCTTGTTTCTGGTTCTTTGTGTTTCTGGTTTCTTTTAATGGAGCCTTTCAAAGTGGCAGGCGATGACTTGATTAGAAGCATGCACCAACTCATCTGTAAAATATGGTCGGATGAAAGCATGCCCGATGAATGGAACCTCAGCATTGTCCACAAAAAAGGATACCCTCTGAATTGCGCCAACTAAAGAACTAAAGAGGCATCAGTTTTGTGAACATCGCGTACAAGATACCATCTGTCGTGTTGGGTGAACGCCTATGGCCGGTCGTCAACAATCTGGTCGGTTCATACCAGTATGGCTTTAGGCCAGGAAAATCCAACAGCAATCAAATATTCACGCTACGGCAAATTTTGGAAAAAACCCAGGAACAACAAATCGATACCCATCACCACTTTATCGATTTCAAGGCCGCGTATGACAGCATTTATAGAAACGAGCTACACAGGGCAATGTCTAGTTTTGGCATCCCTACCAAACTCGTCCGTTTGTGTAGAATGACGATGTAGAATGCACGTCATCAAGATTGGTAAAGACTTAATCGAGAGGTTTGGTGTCAAAAAAGGATTCAGACAAGGCGACGCGCTGTCATGCGACTTCTTCAACATCATCCTTGAAAGAATTGTTCAGAACTCGCACTTCAATACCAGACGAACAATCTTTCAGAAGTCCGTCTAAATACTCGCATATGCCGACGATATTGATATTATCGGAAGAGTGATGCCAATAGTACCTTATATGCTGTCAACGAGAAAGGACTCCCAACACCGACGTCTCGGACATAACGTCACAGTAGACAGGTATAACATTGAGGTAGTCAAAGACTGTCTACCTAGGAACCGCTATAAATTATGACAACGACACCAGCACTGAAATCGCAAAGGCGCGACTGAGGCGTGATTTTCGGTCCCGTCTGTATGGATGGTCAGTGGAGGGGGAGATACAACGACGAACTGTACGGGGTGTTCAGTGACATCGGCCATGTAGAGCGGATGGAAACCACTGCTCCGGCCTGGAAAGTCTTCGAATCCACGCCAGAGGAACGGCGCTGTAGAGGAAGACCGCAACTCACGTGGCGTACGCAACCAACCTCAACCATCTATAGGTGTGAAACTGGAGGCAGCTAGCTAAAGCAGGAGCTGGCTGGAGACGCTTGTTGGTTGGGGCCCAGGTCCACCCCCGACTGTAGGGCCACCATAAGTGAATACGTAAGACGAGGCGATAATCGATCGAGACGATTGTCGCCTGGCATTAGTGTTCCGACGATTATCGCCAAACGCGGTTAGAGTACAGATTCTCCACAGATTCTCCATTATCGCAACTAATAGAAACTGGGGTAGTTGAAATTTTCGAGATGCTGTCTATATGAATCAATAATGATGAAAACTTAGATTTTGATGTTGTGAGAAGCGAGGAGTTGCGTGTATGGAGAGCGGCGATATTCTAAAACGTACTGTATTATATAATAAACTTTCAAATAGGCTACAAATGAGAAAAATCGGTAATTGTCAAACGAGATTTGCGGTGGAACTGTGTGGCGTACCTCATGGTAGCAATTTAGGTCTGCTACTTTTTAATATATTTATAAATCAATCCTCAATCATGCTACCTGTCTCATGCATGCCGATGTCCTTAAGGTTTTAATAAGCATTCGAATTTCTGAAGAGTTTATAATAATCCAAACAGATGTATGTATCAAATTAGAGTTCGGTTCTTGAATCAGAATGTTGTATCGTGTCCTTCCTACCTGAACTCTGCGAAAGCAGTTTTACGCAATGATTTCAAACACATTCTTTATTTCTTCAAAAAAAAGTATAGAAGAAAGAAGTACGTACCCATAAAGTATATATATGGGTGGTGCTACAGCCCATGGAGTGCCAGGACTTAGCTTCTCAGCAAATACTCGTGTTGTGAGTGCTGTTCTCTCTATCTACAGTTTTATGCCGACTCCGAACGGGCAATTAGAGAAGCTTTTTTTGTGGACAGTTATACTCCTTGAGCATTTTCTGTGACTCGAAAGAGGTGGAGCTGTGAAAAATATTCGTACCGGAAATCGAACCTGGGCTGTATAGGCTGTATAAGTTCAAGGTTCCGGCGCACCAACCCACAATGCCACTGTCGCCGTGATAGATGTTCATTCTAAACTTTCACTTTTTCATGAAATAAATTAAAACAAAATGTGCAGGGGGTTGGTCCTTACAATGCGTAGAGGATGGCGTTTCTGCGCTGGGTGGGTTGAGAGGATGGTGTCACTCCTCAGTCAATCTCTCTTCCATCAGCATAAGACGATGCTTTGTCTACTTCTTTGTTTTCGGTTTATTCAGTTCGAATCCGGTAGTTAACGTTTGGCTGGCAGCCGGACAAAGATAGAGAACAAATGCACCGATCAAAAGAACGATAAGAAAAAAAGTGGAACAAAGAACAAGTAACGATAAAATGAAGAAATTATTAATAAAAGAAGAACAAGGAACAAGTAACGACAATAATTTATTAATAACAGAACAAAGAACAAAGACCAAGTAAAAGAACAAAATAATGAGTAGCAATTAAAATATTATGAATGAAAACCAATTTCCGGCGCGACCAGTAAGCAAGGAAGCACCCTGTGCAGAATCTTCAGTATTCCGTGTGTGCGTGGTTAGACGAAACCGTAGCACTAATGTACTGTCTACTTTCTGGGGAGGGCTATTTTACAATATGTCGTTAGCTAGCAAGCAACCAAAAGTACGCAGCGGAGATAATGGAGAAAGAGATATTCGTCTTCCTAGTGGAAAACCCCCAGTCCATCGCAGTTCACCTCAGATTTTGACGGTTGTGTTGTCAAGTCACGCATACTACTTTATTTTCACGCACACTTGTTAGGAGTATAAAGCAACGCAATGGTGTTAGGCGGGAGTAGTCAGCTTCGCTTAGCTCACACGTATTCACAGACGCCTGTCTGTGAAAAGACTATAAAAAAACGCTGATGAATCTGAGTTGCAAGAAACGTTGAGTTCTTTGGTGCGTAACTAAGGCCACAGTCTTTTGTAAGTTCTTTTGTCTTTGTAAGTGTTTTTCATGAGCAATAATTGAACCGTCATAAGATGAAACAATGGACAAGAGTGATTTGAGATCAAATTCAAATCAAATTCAAGTTTATTGAACAAAAACTATTCAATTGATCTTATATGCTAAAAGCTTAAACTATGGGAGGATGTTGGCTCAACAATAGGGGCCCAACGGATGTGCAGTGTTTACAGAGCTTACAGTGTTTACAAGTTTTCGTTACAATTATTGTTATACTTAATAAACTTAATGATGATCCATGAATTTGACATCGGGGTGTTCAGGTCCGTGTGTTGTAGTGATTTGAGATGAAAATGTGCCGCCTTTTTATACTGTGCGAAAAGAGCTTTTTCAGTAAAAAATAAAGCTGTTGTACCGTTAGTTTTGTCTCTGAAGCTTCTTCTTATTGGAACACGGCTGCCACTGTATTTGCTCGGATTGGTGATGCCAATTTACAAAAGTGGTACAAAAGTGTTTCTCTGCATTTGCAACTAACAATCTACATCTTGTGACCCAAAAAGAATTTTTTTTCTTCGAATATGACAAGAACCAACCCTTTACAATTTGTACACCTCGGATTTTCCAGAATTACCCGAATGTGAAACAACTATCTTTGCCGATGACACAGCTATTTTTTCATCACTGAGTTCGCTCTTAGCATTGAGAGCAATCTTAAATATGCGATGGAAATTATTTTTACTTAGTGTTATAAATGGAAGATTAAGTACAATGAAGATAAATTACAAGCGATATTTTCCACACGAAAAAGAAAAGCTTGTTTTCTCTCTAGTTACAGCTTTCGGGTGAATGGAATCAACGTTGAGTGGAAGAACTCCGTTAGGTATTTTGGTATCCATCTTGATAGAAAATTAACTTTTCATGAGCACATCAACCAAACTCTTAAGAAAGTCAACATCGCAAAGAAAATTCTATACCCATTCATAAATAGAAGATCTTTTTTGTCTTCCTCCAACAAAGTAATAATACTTAAGGTTATATTTCAAGCCATAATACTTTACGGTTGCCCAGTATGGAGAAAATCTGCACAGTGTCACATTAAAAGGTTGTAAATAGCCCAAAACAAAGTTTTAAAAATTATGTTATACCTACCACGGGATTATTCCACATTAAAACTCCACAGAAGAGCTGGTGTTGAGCTGGTCTATACAAGAATATTAAAACTGACAGATAAGTTTAATTACTCATGTGTTTTTGCTGACAATTCCCTAGTAAATGAACTAACAAATTGTATTCCGCAAAGTGAATAAATATTATTACATGTTTATATTTTGTAATCTACACGTTTTATTTGTTAAACTTTAATATTGTTAGTATTTATTGTCCTTTATATTTACTTATTTATCTATTTATTTATTTATTTATTTATATATTTTTTTATTTATTTATTTATATGTTTATTTATTATTTTATTTATTAAAATTTTATTTTTTTTTCTCTTGTATTGAAGGTTTTTTGTCGCATTTTCCTTCAAATTTGTTTGTTCCATACTTATTTTCATAGATTTCACAATAATGTAAACACTTTTTGCAGAAGTAAAATATGTGATATATCAAATCTCTGTACTAGATACTGTGCGATAGCTAAAACCAATGTAAATATTTTATAATGAAATAAACATTTATCTATCTATGACAAGAATGCAATATTTTACTAGGCTTTTAAAACTTTCAAGATGACACTGCACCTATAACTCAAAATATATCAATTTGAAAATGAAAAACACACCTGCGTATCTGGGCGTAGACAGAAGAGTTACCCAATTGCTAATGAATGGCTAGCCCTCTTGCGAAGTCAATGAACGGATATGATCTCCTCGAACAGTCATTTCCACGCATCAGTCCTTCCCAACAACCATCAATTCAAGACCTAGTGCCTTATAACAACATTCAATTTCCGATAATACCCCATTTCATTCTAATTGGAGATGTCCTCCCGACGAAGGGCTTATAACGGAGACTCAACATGGATGACAGATGGAATATAATCGAATTTTCGGTGCAGCCACGAATGCGAAGGGAAAATTTCCTTTCCAATTTTATAATTTTTCTATCTCGGATATGGAATTCGAGTAGAGGATAACACTTGAATCGGAAAAGGTTGTTGAAGATCTTGTCCTGAGACGATTTGTGACACGGGGAGATGATTGAGTTTCCCTCGAACCTTGCAATTGCCACTCGAAAGGGAAGATGTTTCCCGCTCGGAATGGGAACCACGTAAAATCACAATTTTCATAAGTTGATTGTAAATGCAAGGAATGTTGGGTATAGTAGGTTGTGAAAGTAAGGGTCCCCAAACATGTGAGGTTTATTTTTTTGCCTTACCCCGGAAGGCCAAGTCAAAGGTTTTAGTGCCACAGTCCACGATTTAGCAGAAATCACGTTCTGGCGTAAGAGCCTATTTCTTCAATGGATATCCCTCGCCAGTTATGACAGGAAATTTTTGCAAACGTTGGAATCGAGAATAATAAGCTAAAAATCTCCTCCCACATTTTTTGTCAGCCCCACTGTAGAACATTTAAAAAAATAAATAACATTTCACTTGTCTCAAGCGAGCAAATTTGCATAAACACCCTCCCGTCAGGGACCAAAGGTTGAAGGCGCAGTGGGTTCGACTGCTGAGCCCGCCCATACCCATCGCACTCCATTACCTTTCATTTGCAGGCGTCAAATGAAAAATATTTCCCTGAATAAACACATTAAGCGCAAAGGATATTTTGCAAGTGACACTCCTCCGATTTGCCTCGTAATTTCCCCGAGACTTTCGAGACACTTTTTCTTTACCTTCGGTGGGTTGCCCCACTTCAGAGATGTTTTCTTTTGGGTTTTATGACGTAGGAACCGCCGCGCCCCACCCATCCGCAGCCATCAACTAACACAGCAGGAATGCGGACACGAAAAATTAAGTAAATAACATTTAGATAAGAATACATTTCAAGGGTCTCGCAGAAGTGTTTGCCATTGGATACGGGATCTCCTTGGGGAATCCCACCACTAGCTCACACCAACATAAGTACCTCTGGGATGGGCGCCGGGGGCGGCAGAAGTGTCCCAATAAATTGCAAAATAAACGTATGAATTATCAGAAAGGACACGACAGACAGCTATCGACGATAGCGTAACTTTAAATGGAATGCTGACAAGAAAAGCGAAAACCGTGGCACACACAAATAGAGTACTACATTGCACGTATCAAATATGAATTTCGATTTTTGTCAAGGAAAACATTCGAGGACATGTGCAGATGCCTCTCGGCAGAGTGCTTCCGGTTGGTGAAATTGCATTAAGATTTAAAGCTTCGTTGTATGTTTAGTTATAGAGTTGTCCTGCTATTAGTTGTTTAAATATTTACCCTTGGATGAAGCGCTCTCAGATGCACTTGAGATACGCTCAAAAGGAATAAGGATGCTGCTTATAGTGCTCATCTAGTTCCTTGCTTGGGGTCGTTTCTCTTTCGCTTCCTTTGGACAAGCGTCTCCGTCGAATTGAAACGAACATCTACGCTGAGTGTTCGGTCTGTAATTGAATTGAATGTGACGTTTCATGGACTTTTAACATTTCCCTGACATCCAGGACTGTTGGATTTTAATCAAAAGTTAATTGGGGATGCTGCAATGGAAATTGCAAGGGTTGTGTTTGACTTTGTACTGCTTGGCGTTGTTTGCGGCGAATGAAAAGCATCTGGTAGATGTTCTTTGTGTCTGTTGGCAAAAGAGCAGAGCCTCGGGATAATTCTTGTTTGTCTGTGTGGCAAAAAAATGGGGTGAAGAGTTTGCCTTTAAAAGTAAATGATGGTTAAAGTTTGTTTGCTTTAACTTAAAAGCTGGTGGGAAGTTTTTCTAGTCGTTTGTCTCGCGTCCACGTGCGGGCGTTCTTAGCGAACTGAACTGTTTTGTTCGACAAATAGAATAATTAAGTTAATAACGGTTTATTTTATTCGCTTCTTATTGAGATACAGTAGAATTAACTGGAAAAATACAAAATATTACCACACATTGCATTAAGAGATAATAAGAACTATGTACTCTAATTTGTGGCGCAGGTTCGATTTCTGGTACGAGCAAAAAAACGTTAATGACCCCATCTTTTTCGAATCCCTGACAGTACTCAACGACTGGGTGGAGCAGTCGGGGTCGCCGGTTGGAATCCCAGTGAAAGCAAAGTCAATACACTTCTATCTTGCTTTCAAATCTTGGTCAGTCACCATTTGCCGTTGGGATCAAATTGACGGCACTATCACTGGAATGGTAATGATTGGTTGGATTGGGTAATGATTGGTACGCAATAAACGCACTGGTGGACAAGTAAGTTCAGATACTTTCCCATAAATGACCGCTGATAAATTTTTCGAATACGATTTCGAATTTACCTCGAGGAAAAACATTTCAAAAGCGGGGACTTTTCCCGCTGAGGGAAAAAGGTAAGGGAACTGGAAACTCCCCGGAGATTCATAATAATTCTGAATTTGAACTTCGTTGATGCGCTAGCTGCAAACAAAATTTAGGGGAGGTTTAAGGTTTGAGACTTTTACTTACATGTCACTTTTTAAGTCCAGCTAAATCAGCCATTCGTCATACTGTGCGACGGGCTCAAGCACTTGTGTGTACACAATACCTCTATGGAGAGTTTACTTGACCGACTTGGTCGCTTGTTCGATTATAAAACTACTATTCTTAAATCTATGCCCTCATAACGTCAGCCACTTCTGACTCAGTATGGCAGATGTTCAATTGCAGCTAGTTTTCCCACATTGGCGATAGGGCCAACGGCTGTGCGTTTGGTTGTTTCCCAGTAGTGGGGGGTCTACTGTATCCCGCCGCACATGAACTATGCCCGATTCGTGAACATATTGAACGCAGTATTCCCCCTTTTCAACAGGACAGGAGCACTTTGACGGACATGGGAGCTTTGAAATTTCACTGTACGTGTAAGAGTTTTTTGAATAAATTTGATAGAAGATGGGGTTAAAAGTATGTGCGAATGAATGCAATTTGTTGGGACTGTATGTGTCTTGAGTGTTATATGTATGTATGAAACGCCATGACATAGGTTGAGTTCATAATTACAACATTGTTGCCCCTGCACTGCACAAAATATTCTCTGAAAATATTTATGAACACGAATACTGCCGCAAGTTTGCAGCAGGTCTGCATTGTCAAGAAAGTATTCATAAATGCCACATAAGTGGGCGACTCAAAAAGTGTTTGGTCTACATCATGTCTAAATATAATAAACTGACCAACTTTCAAAAATATTAAATAATGAAACCGTAGCAAAATATGCAGCAAAAGGGTAACGCTTTTAAATATAAAAATTAATTGGAAGTCAAAACATATTCCAAATAACAGCAATTTCTTTAAAAAAAATAAGAGAATTTTTATCTGAGGAACCATTTCCTCATGAAAAAGTCCACTTTTCGGTTTCCCTGCAATCCTGCAACAAAACAAAAAACATTGCCAATTTGAACGCAGTTTGACTGTCACGTTGCGTTTATGAACGCATTTGCCGACTGCTCTCATGCACAGTCACTGCAGTTTATTTACATGTATGAACGCAAATCTTGCAGGGCTGCCGCATTGTGACGTTTATGAACTCGGACATAATTTGCGAAAAAATGCACTGATTGCTGTTTAGATTGTGGTTGTGACGTCGGGCAGCTGTATCCTCTGTGGAGACGGTATGGATGTTAAGCAGATGAGGGGTCAATTGCCATTTATATTTATTTTTCAACCGATACACGAACATTTTACGTATAAAACACATATCAAGTGGACACATGCGCACTTCTCAGTCAGTAAAAGAAATCAAAATTTGTGTTGAGCCTTCTGGTTCCAAGCTGTATACGCTCTAATTGCTATCTGGTAAGAGCCGAAACAAAATAAATCGAAAAGATCAACTTACACAAGGTTGGTTAAAATTCTCAGCCAGGTCTTACAGGAACAGAGTCAATTAGGCAGACGCATTTCCTGTCTCCCTTGCACCACCTCCTGCTGTCGTATAAATCCGCAGAAAGTCCACTTAACGCACTCTTTTCACAGCAATTACTCGACTTTCTAGTTGCGTTCACATGCACTTAGTGTATGCCACGTTCCGCTAACGTGAGACTCGAGTGCTCACTCTGCGTGAAATCAATCCTTTGAGCCATTCTGCGTCACACATCAGACCAGACAAACGCACGAGTCCTTGACTGTGAATTATTTCCCTTTTGATGACACTCCTGTGGCAATGCTCTTTCAGAAAATGCGTCACATCGCATGGCCTCACTCTGAACAATGCCTTTGAGCTCACCGGTTGTGCATCCACATATTTGCGACGCACTTCGTGACACAGGCATGTCTCCCCTGCACTCCAGTGCCGAGTGTGAGATTGCAAATGCTAACATTTCCAGCAGGCGCTCTATGTCATCATATATTTCCCCTCAATCCTTCCTCAGACTGCAGAAAGCTTGTCCGACCGTCCTGCAGTGTGGGTAGACCGGTATTGTGTGCACATTTTTCTCCCCCTATGCATGCGATTCACTTTGAAATGATATCCCAGAGATAACACAAGAGAAATGGACGAGATAGGCCAACGTTTTTTCTGCCAAACCCCCCAGAAAGTGGTGAGAGGCTGGTTCTTTGTGATCGGGTGATGGGGAGGACTAAAAAAGAAAAGGAGGGCTGTGCACGTGTACGGAGAACAATATTTGACCAAATGGGATGCCCCTCGTTTGGTTATGGAAATGTGAAGTGAACAAACGAGAGTTTTTCTCTTGTTCTTTGCCTCGTCCGTCTTCTGTTCCATTCTTACAATTGCTTTGTTAGAAGACTCCGAGGATCCGGATATGCTTGACATTTAATATGCATACGTCCATGTATAGTGTTATCGGAATAATGAAACATTTGCAGCTTCCTTGGAACATGCAGGAGTTCAGGTTACGGGAGCAGTCATACGCTATTCCCTGGGAGTGGGCGGGGGGAGGACTTTTTGATTACAAGCTTGTTGTGCTAAGGAATTGCAACTGGACCCTGATGGGGTTTATTTGTCCAGATTTGTTTGTTGAGAAATATAGATAAAATTACAGTTTCAGAGCTGGTGCGTTGTGTGTGATGAAGGATGCTTGCTATTGATCCTGGGCAATATTTTATGCATCACTTGTAAAACTTTGGATACGGGCACGATGCCGGAACGAACTTTGGGAGCTTGAATCTGCATCAAGGAGATACGCAAAATCCTCGTCGGTGAAGTCGGACGGATCGCAAAGTGGGGTTTTACTCGAATTCATTTCCGACTTCCCGTTGAAAGTCAGAAACAGTAAATGATAAATGCGTATTTGTTTTGAATTATTCTGCAAGTTTCTTTTGGCAACAAAACTCCTTTTGGGAGCTTGAGTTCAACAACGCTCGTCGTTCTGTGGAATGATTCATTGAGGATAACCGATGTCAAAAGGATGTATGGCTGAAGCTCAGGATTTTGTCTGACGACGTGGGTATGTTGCCTGTCGACGACACGGGTGTTATAAGAAGAAGGCGACGAAATTACCTTCGTCGTGTGGTAACCGGAAGTATATTATTTTTCAGTTTTAAAATTGAATAGCCGAATCCTTGGTAATGCACAATTGACCATATCTCTCCTTCCTTTACCCTGGGATATGCAGTTGGGCCTAATCAGGCCCAAGTTTGAACATAAATCACATTCTTTTTTTTCCAAATCAAGAGGACGGAAACTCCCTCGGCCATGTTTGCTGCGCACAACGAAACATACCGCATATCGTCTCGGGCCCAGTTTGAAGAAAACAAATATTTTGTGTGTGAATATCGACAAGGAACAGCTGGTGTAGTATACACACCAAAACGAGGAAGCCCAAGAACACATTTCATAGATTGCATAGCACATAGTATCATCAACAGTCCCAAAACTAAAACACTTGCTATGGTGTGTGCCATAGCATGCCAAGCTATGCAGTATGAGTTAGAACATTAACATGCTTACGTTCACTGCCCAAGGGCTACATCGTAGGCCATTGCACTGTGTGCAATATGACGCAGTGCACAATACTGCCCTTTTTTCTCATTAAGTGTGTGTGGGAATGGCACCATAGAATTCGGGTCATAATTGATTAACCAAAATTTGATGTCATGCGACGCATTCTTTTTCGCTATGCTGATGGAAGAATTGATTATATAAGGATTGACTTTTGAGAAATAAATTCTGACCCAATTAGATCTCCTTTCTAGTAGTTTCTCTCATTTGGCAGACTCCTAATGCACTCGTACCCTGGCCTTCATCCCCTTATGCTAAGAAAACATTGCATGGCAATCATGCACTTTACTTATAAACGTCAACCTTGTATCAAACTAGAAATGAAAAAGTTACGCCTGCATATACGTCATATGTTTGTAAAATACTCATAATGGGCCTATCGGCGACCAGCAGGCTATGTCACCGCCTCCGGAACAGCTACCCATACCAGGGGCAAGTAAATATTAAGCGGCAGTGTTATTGTTAGAAGAAAGAAGTTCAGCCCTCGAGAGCTGTTCCACCCAAATGTGGCATAGACTCTAAGGGTAGGATGCCAGGGAAGCCGAGGTTTACTGCTTCATGTATCCACTTGATGGTACATCCGGTGTAGTCGGAGCTGTTCAGAGCTTTGGTTATGGTGGCTGCACCGCAATGTCAAGGCTTTGTAACGAGTGATTTATTAAGACCTTTTTTTTAATTTAAAATAAAATTTAATTTTAAGGGCCGATGTTGATTTTGAATAAACCACAAATTAATTAGGAAATTATTGTCATTTCTTTTTATTATGATAATATGGGTATGGTTCAACTGTGTATGGAACAAAATATCGGCCAAATGGACGCCGCGACCTCCGCGGCACACCTCCATCAGGTGGTCCAAATTTTCGATGACGCTGAAGCATAATTGAGGTTCTATGCCGTTAATGTGGCGAATTATCTCATCCTTTAGCTCTTGAGTTGTTGCTGGCTTATCGACGTACAACTTTTCTTTCAAATAAACCCAAAGAAAAAATCCAACGGTGTCAAATCAAATGATCTTGGTGGCCAATTGACATCGCCACCACGTGAGATAACACGGCCATTGAATTTGTCGTGCAAAAGAGCCATTGTTTCGTTAGCTGTGTGGCAAGTGGCACCGTTCTGTTGAAACCACATATCTTCCAATTCGGGCCATAAAAACTTCGTTATCATTTCACGATAGGGAACACCATTCACTGTTACTGCCTGACCGGACTCATTTTGGAAAAAAAAGGCCCGATGATGCCGCCAGCCCATAAACCGCACCAAACAGTCACTCTTTGTGGGTGCATTGGTTTATCGACAATCACTCTTGGATTATCATTCGCCCAAATGCGGCAATTCTGCTTATTGACGAATGCACTGAGGTGAAAATGTGCCTCATCACTGAAGATGATTTTCTTCGAAAATTGATCATCCACTGTTGCCATTTCTTGCCACCATCCTGACCATTGACGACGCTTGAAATGGTCAAGAGGCTTTAGTTCTTGAGTTAGTTGCACCTTGTAAGCGTGTAAATGCAAGTCTTTATGCATAATGTTTATCAACGACGAGCATGAGAGGTGCAATTGTTGGGCACGACGACGAGTTGAGGTGGACGGCTCCTCAGCCACACTATCGCGAACAGCAGCAATATTTTCTGCAGTACGAGTTGTACGAGCATGCAACGGTGTTTTCACATCTCCCACAGACCCGGTTTGCTCAAATTTTTGCACGATTTTTCCGATTGTACGCACATTGCGACGATTAAATTGACCGAAAAAATCACGAAGTGCACGATATGCATTTTGATTTGAACGCCCATTTTCATAATAAGCCTGAATATCTTTAACGCGTTGCTCGGTTGTGTATCTCTCCATGGTTCAAATTGAGTTAGTCTGAAATTGAGAAATGTCAAATGAAATGCAGAAAAAACTTGACGTTTAGGTGTGGTTCACATTCAACATCGGCCCTTAAAATATAACCACCCTTTATAACGTGCTTCCAGAGAGTAAAGTTGATTCCCAATTTTGGATCGTTGCTGGCTAATTGCGTTGAATGCGGTCTTGTATGGTTGCGTATCATCAATTTAGTTAACTGCGACTCGAAAGGCAGTAACGAAATCGGAAGTTCGGTGATGCACATCATATGTTGCTTGAAGTGCGTGACAAATTTGGAGACAGAATAGAGGTGTGACTTTTTTCTCAACTTACTAAGCAGGCCTACGACCCATTGAGGTCCGAGTCGGAGAAATCTCTATCTTCCATCGATGACGGTTGTAAGTGCGTCGGTTTCGGTCATAAAGACAAAGTTGTCTTGCGTCCGTGATGTTCTCATCTTTGTACTGGAGGTTCGGTTTTCATTTTCTTTTCGAACCAGGAGCGGATGTGTATTCGTAGTCCCTCTTTGCTGGAGCATTGGTGTCCAGGCGCTCGATCCAGTGTAGTCTACTAATTTTTGCCTTCCGGACTATATCCACATCTTGATACAGCTTGCAAGTTACTTTTCCTGACAACCGAAGAGTTGGTGAACAAAAAATCGCGTCTTGGTTTCATCATAAAGAACTACAATGGTTAAAATAAACCTACTCCACTAGTTTGACTACGTTAAATTGTTAGAGTACTCTAGTGCCATGAATATTTTTCTGAAAACAGGAATATTTTTCCGTCAGTTAAAGTCTTCACTAAGAGAAAAGGACTTGCAGTCGTTCAGTGTTTTTGTGTTAATGACGACGTCAATACGCCTCTGAGAATCGCTAGTCAAAAGCTTTAAGAAATCCGTCACACTGATGTCGATTGGCACTGAAGCTTAACTTCTGAACGAAGGCTGATCACAACTGAAAACTTCTGTACTGAACTTGGATCTAAAGTCCCACTTTGAGAAGCCTATTCAGAACATTGCATGAATTCACCACCAGAAAAAAGAGGTGAAGTTAGTTCAAGGGACAAATTTAACGGCAGTAACACATGCCTTGAATTTAAATTGAAACCCGTTCAAGGTCCCTCTTCCAGTGCTAAAATGAACATTTAATACTTCCCTTGCCATAACATGCAACATTTAGCACCCAGGGCACACAAAAGGCTTATTCAAATCGTCGATTCTCGCCATAAAACGTTCGCCAGGGTCTCGCATTCGTCGTGATGCTGTTCATGTGGAATTTTATTGATTGCCCCACATCCCTTGGGGCTCACAGAAAACCAATCGACTGCATACACCCACCTGGGCGCTGCGGATGCGAGCAAAGTCAAGGAAAGAGGACTGCGTCGAAATCAATGGCCCCATCTGTTGGTAGACTCAAGCCGAGTTGTTTACGTTTCTCCCCGACTAAAATAACAACAACATCGACGCCATCCACGGTATACACACGCCCTGATGCCTTGTAGCCCATCAGCCAAAATCAACAAACTCCCACTGGGGCTCAGTGGTCTCCCACAAAAGGATGACGACGACATTCACTTGCTGGCCCGTTGTCACTCTGGTGGGGTCATGGCTGCTACGTTTTTATTACCCCGATCGACGACGGTAGTAAAATCTGAAATTATTATTGCATAATTCGAGGCTTCTCAGTTGCGAGCCAGCTTTAATTAGGCAGACAGTGGGACGTAGTTGAGTGGTCTCACTAAGCACTGCTCATTAATTTAAATTATCCAAATTACCCAAAGCGATTGAACGGAGTTGGAAATGGGGAGTCTAGGTGCTGCGACGTGCCGTGGTGTTGTTTGTTTTGAGACGGTGATGCAGCGTGGTGATACCGGGAAGGGGTTAAGTTTGAGGAGTGGCTTGCTCGGTCTTGTGTGTTCTGATTGAAATTCTGGCCGGGGGCTGTATTTTGGTGGAGTTCATAAAGATAATTTGGGGAAAGTGATTACTTGGCTGAACTCATTAAAAGTCAGCTTAAGTGAAGTGTTTGGCCCCAGAGTTGATAAACACCTGATATGAGATCCGGGATTGCTGCCGTCGATTCGTGAATAGTAGGTTATTCTAGGTTAGTTATTACTGTGTTTTCATAGCGTTTATTTTGAAATCTGGCACACATCTAATAAAACCGATTAACGATTTGGACTTATTTCCATGGTCAATAGCTCTGAAAGAAATTTTTAAAGACGGCTTTTTTTTTTTTAATTTTGACGTTTATTTAAGAAAAACACGTACAATAGTATTATTCCATCTGAATCTATGACTTTTCCCATCTCTCTGGCAGTTTGTGGATCCCACCCCAAAAGAACTGCGCTCGCTTGGCAGCCAAGAATGAATCAAGCCAATTTTTGATATTCTGCTCTGATGTGAACCGTATTTCAGTGAGGGCGTTCTGCATCGACCGGAACAAATTGTAGTCAGAAGGGGCACGGTCTGGGCTATAAGGCGGTTGGGGTAAAACTTCCTATTCACTGTTTTTGAGATAGTTCTTAACCGGAATAGCAACGTGGGCCGAGCGTTGTCATGATGGAAAATTATTGCCTCTACGGTAGAGTTGTCGATTGATGTTTTCACCCGGTTTTAGCAGCTCATAATACAGCACACCCTTCTGATCCCACCAAATACAGAGCATTACCTTCGCGCCATGAATATTCGGCTTTGTCATTGATTTGGCTGGTTGGCCAAGCCTTTTAAATCTTGCAAACCACTTTTGGCACGTTCGCTCAGCTAGCGCTTGTTCACCATAAACTGCCACCAAAATACGTTGACTTTCGGCAGCAGTTTTCTTCATTTTAAAGAAATGAAGAAGAACTCCCCGCAAAAACACTTTTTCTGGCCCAAAGTTCGACATATTTGAGTGAAAAAAAAATGATTGTTGTTTACGCTTCAAATTAATGACATATACTGAAATAACGTACAATGACAGTAGATTTCCAATGCACGTTCCAATGGAATAATACAAGTTACGCCATCTCTTAGCAAACCGCACGAATTAAGTTATAGACCCAATATTACGTGGGGGTATATATATGCTATCTACATATCGTGGTGGTATATATCGGAACTTAGATGTCGATCTAACCCAAAAATGTATCATTTTATACAGCGCCACTTCTGTTCTCAACGTGCGACGTCTAGATATCAGTATTATACGTCTTTTGTCAAAATTGGGCTACGAACAAGTTATTGACATTTTTCTAATATTTTATTGATTAAAGAGTTATTTTTTTGTAAAATATGAAAATATAATAAACTTGAGCAGACACTGTAAAATATAACACATAAATAAGACATTGCTTTCAACACGTAGTTTAAAAAATGAATTGCTATTATGCAGGAAATAGCCTCGCAGAACTAAGTTTTAAATAACCTCCAGAGTGTGTATGGAGGTGGCAATTTCTGTCATATTAAACAAAACTAACATATGTTTATTTATTTATTTCATTTCAATCAATGGATATTTACATCTTTTGATCACAATGATGCGAATACTTACTCAATAGAAGAGTTTAAACAATTCATATTTGAATTTTTAAAATTATTCCTGCTCAATTGTAGATCGACTTCATAACAAATAGAGTTGTAGAGCTCTAAGGCGCGAGTTGTTCTATGACTGGGAATGGATTTGGGAATGGAGCGTATTTCTTTTTCTAAGGCATATTTTGGAGTCATACCAATAGACAAGTGCGAGCAGTTCTTCAGATTTAATACTGTTTCAACCAGTGTCTTTGAGGAAAAGAACGCTTTGGATTTGTCAGTTGCATTCTAAAGTTTTTAAATTGATTAGCTCGCATCTTGCAGAATAACCAGGCATTACATCGGATCATCTTATATTTCTTAAGGCAAACCGTGTAAACCTTTTTTGTGTTCTTTCAATTCTCTTGCTAGCGTTGTCATATAATGGGGACCAGACAACACAGCAATATTCTAACGTTGGCAGTAATAATGGCATGAAAATTGCCATTAATGTGTACACGTCTTTAAATTCCCCAGAAGTTCGTCTAAGAAAACCTAAAAGTGAATTCGCTTTCGATACAATAAAATCGATATGGGCCAAAAAAGTCAATTTCGAATCAAAGATAACACCAAAATCTACTTGAAATTGTCCTGTAACAAAGTTCTGTGGGCAAGGAACATTTTGCATTTTAATATATTTATCATAAGATGATTGTACTCACACCAGTTTAAAAATGAGTTAATATCTTTTTGGAAATTCAGGCAGTCCTGAAGGGAAGATATTACACTAAATAATTTTATGTCATCTGCAAACGTCAAACAATCTGAACATTTTATGCCGTCAGGCACCTCATTCACGAATAAAATGAACAAAATTGGTGCCAAATGAATACCTTCGGGAACACCGGACTCTACATGAATGAAGGATGAATGAACCCCACCAATTTGTACAACTTGCTTCCGGTTGCACAAATAAGACTTTAGTCATTTCAAGAAGCTTTCATTAAGTCCCAGCTTTCGAAGTTTTTGAATTAACAATCCATGATGAACTCAATCATATGCCTTAACAAAATCTATATCAACACATCAACTTGTTTTCTATTTTCTATAGAATTTAAGCAATAATAAGAAAAAATACTCAAATTGGTTGCAGTTAAAATTGAAAATTGGGGATAAGTCCCAATGGGTTCTTGGGGATTTATTTCATACTTAAAATTTTGGGGTTTTTTCATGATGAAAGGAGTTCCCAAATATGGGGGACTGATTACTCTGTGAGCATTGTCAGTGCCTCGAAGGAGGTGGAGCCGTGGAAATTACTTTGGTCGTCCCGGCTGTGAATCGAACCCAGGCAGCGAGTGTTAGTTGCGTAGAGATTGATGCACATACCCAAAATGCCACCGATTACTTAAGCCACCAGTTATTTTAAGAACCATGGAAAAAAGACTTGTGAACGTTTGGTGCAAATATGGTTCACAAATGTTGTTAACTTTGAGAGCTTGTAAATATTGTATTAGGCAATACTTTGAAATCCTAAGTAGCGGGTTGGTACGTCGACTCCTGTGCCATATTAGAACCTCGAATTTATCAGCTTCCATTACTCACGAAACACCACTTTTGGGTCACTGCCAAGGAGTATTCCTGACTAGAAAAACTTTGTCAAAACTGGGCCCTTCAGAGCCGGTATAAAACTGTATGCCCCACTCCTTATAGAACCAAGTGGTTGGTGTTGCAGCTAGAACCCGGTCCAGCTTTTTTCATATTAGAAGGGATCCAATTTCATTTAATTTTGCCTCTGAGATTGGAACAATGTTTTCACACACGAACACTTTTACGAACCAATTATGTTTAGATTAATTTGTGATATCTTTGAAATAAACTGCAAAGAGCTTCCCATGCCAATGCTGTTCTTGACTTGACATCTCATATAATTTGATTTTCCTCTCACTGTGTCATGAGTTTAGTAACATTCTTGGTGATGTAGCAGCAGTCCAGTCCATTGTCAGACTTGGTCAACCGCGTCCGCGAACAGAACAGGAAGGAGAAATGTAAAACAAATTTTTGGTATCCTCTGTTTCAGTTGCTGACGTTGTTCTCCTTGTCACGGATACACAGAGGGATGCCGGATGTGTCATCAACATTTGTTGATGAAATAGTAGGATTGATTATATCTCCACACCCCTTTTAACCATTTAGGTAGAACCGAGAAACGAAACTTGGACTTCTGAACCACAGATGTGGTTGTAGTCAGTGCTGTTCGCCTTTTTTACTTTTCGTTTATTATATAAATTTTTTACGTTTTCCACATTAATTTTTTACATTCTGAATCTTGACTACGCTTTTGTAAAAACGTAAGAACGTGAAAAAAACACGGGAACTAATCTTCATTGAGGAGCTTCAGCACAGAGATGAGAGTAATCTGTGCGCCTTTCAAAAAAAAAAAAAAAACCATTCGGTTTTTATCTTCTGATTGATTGACAGATTATATATCTAATCCAACGTTTCTCAACATGATGAAATCCAGCAATGAATTAATCAAAAACAACTCCATTCTTATATTATTTAGCAATATTTTATTTGAATTTTGAATTGTCTGATTCTATAGATCCACGAACGATTGCAAAATTTTCTTTATTTATTTAGATTTTGACAGTTGCTATTGTCTCATTTTCTCTCTTTTTTCTCAATAATTTAATTTATTTACATTTTGTTTACCTTTTTACGAGTTTTTTTTATGTTGTTTATACTAATTTCGTCGTTTATCACGATAAATTGTTTCTTACACAGATTTGAACATCACTTGTTGTAGTCAGTCGAAACTGTCTCTGAAACGAGACCAAGTGAAAATTCATAACAGACTATGACGGAGAGCATCAAATTACTCTACAGAAGCCATTAAAGTGGGCAGATTCATCGAAGACCTGTTGACAACAGACCACAAACACCATCACTCGAAAAACAAATCATACAACGTTCACTGCAACACTGTATATTTTTCGGAAGAATGGTCTCCAGTGATTCCAATGAGTACTTCACGTCGTAATGTTCGCTGAAAGGCAAGCTTTCCAAGGCAAGTCAATCTTTATTTATAACCCATCCCCTTTCGAGGACCGTGACTATTTGCTACAAAGCGTCTCTCTATAATATTAGATCGCTACACCTCTACGGTTGTAGTATAGTGGTTGAGTTTGGAACCAGCAGCGGTTTTCCATCACCCTTTCCTAAAAAAGAACCAATTATTACTGCCTCGTTTTTGCAGAAGTGGAAGCAGGTGGAGATGCACTAGTTCGGTATACAACCCTAGAGATTATTACGAGTCGTCTCACAAACAACAAACTTGGACAGGTGGCTGATGAATCCCGCTACCAGAATAAATTGTACTAATTTATAAGTAATTAATCACTACAGTTTTTGTAATTTGTGGACTCTGATTTATATTTAATGAAAATTGAGAATTGGGATATTGGAACTCGAATTTGGGTTTGTTCCGACCCAAGGGATCCAAGAGAGTTTTGGCGCACGTTTGGTAGCACGCCACCAAGTAGATGGACCATAATGATGTTAGTAAAATCTTTTGCCGAGCGTCGTCCTTACCATCGATCCAAACAAGAAACAATAGCTGCTGTAGCTGCAGCCATACAGGCGACTCCGTCTCCTCCAAGCGTTTCCACAACACAATTATCGACACTAACTGCAGACACCTCCGCACAAAGTTTTGAATTTGTTTGGTTATTCGGTTCAAATTACAAGCAAATTGCAGACCAAACATGATGTGCCTGAACATACGAACGAGTATTCCCCTATAATCACAGGTCATGATGATGTTGACGAACTGCTAGTTGAGAATGTTCTAAGTGAAGACGAAATAATATAGATGACTTACAGACTGTCGATTCAGCAGAAAGCAGTGATGACCCGGTTCAACTTTCTCTCAATTTCATTGTAAAGGGTCTTCAACTTGCTAATAAATTAGGAAAACATTTCGTCACAAACGAAAGGGCTGCACTCTGGGTCTGTATCATGATTTATTCAAGGAGCTATTCCATTTGGATCACAGCGTCTAATAACCGATTTTGTCGTTATACAGCGATATCCACTCGGAAAGAGGAACGAACGAAATGTGTACTTCATGACTTTTTGTACACGATTTTTTTTTCCGGAACTTTACCTTACGTGGAACAACAGAAGTAGGTCTATTTAATTGCAAAAAAATATTTGGTTCACTTACATAGGGTCGTCATCAATTCATTTTTTTTTAAATAATGAGAAAAATATTCGCTCTCATGCAACACTACTTTCTGGAGTGGTTTACATGTTGCAGCAAACCTTATATATAAGACGAAATTCTATGCGACGCAAGCGCCACCATTGTAAAACTTTGAAATTATCACGATAGACGACATTTGTATGCTAGTGGATTCTGTGTCTGCTTCACTAGGGAGATCCCCTTAATATAAGATTGAAAAACACTTGTTTCACTGTCGGTTTTTCCTTTAGTTATTTTATATCTTCTTGTTTTTAACCTAATGCTATATTTTTACCTAAACTAGATTCTTTGTTTTGCCCGGAGTTGTGGTACACATAACAAGAACTTATAGCGTAACTACACGTGAACATGATAAACACAATTGTCCTAGGGAAAAGCATGGATATTTAAAGTCAATTACGCACAATTCCACCTGTTGTCCTTTAGCCTTTAGCCTCATAGCAAACTCAAGACCGATTGGAAATTACAATCTTTTGAAGTCGAACAAACCCATACCCGCTAAACCCATAAATTCAGTTTAGTTAAGACGCGTAAAATTCGTCCAATTTGTCAGGCTTGAAAAATGAGGGAATACTATTCGTTTTGAAATTAGTTATTTAACATTTAACACTTTAGTTTAACACTATAGTAAAAAAATTACATTTTGTGTGTTGTAAGTGTTCTCGTGTATGGTAGAAGATGTCAATACGAGGGTTAATACATTTTTCATGATAGTTATTCAGATGATGCTTCTGCTTATTCCTTCAAAGCAGCGATGATCGGCATTATTAGCAAGCAGTGCATAAACAATTCATTTCATATATCTTGACACACTAAAATATAAAACTGCGACTGCGAATCAGTTTATTGAGAACTTGTACCGACGACATATATAAACCGACGCAAAAAAACACGGCTAATGTGTGGTAAGCACCGTAAATGTACTAAAGTCAAACACATGACTTTTTTACTATGTGTGTTTTACAACACACACATACGTCTGTCGATTCTTACCAAACTTCACACAAACCATGTTTAGACCAATACCAAAAATGTGTAAAGATGTGTAAGATCTGTAAATGCATTAAGGCATGAATCGGCGACAAACATTTGATCCTGGATTTTTATATGCATAGATGGGCATAATTCATTATTTACTTTGTAAGTAAAGCGTGATTTTTGAGCTATTATCTTTTTGGCAACACTAGTTTAAACAGCTGACGCACGTTTCGTGTTTTGTTTCACTGTCAAGCATCTTCAGTTTGGTCTATAATTTAACCATGATTCGTCTTACAAACGAACAACGCTTGCAAATTATTGAATTGTATTATCAAAATGCGTGCTCTGTTAAGAAAGTTCATCGCGCGCTTCTTCCATTTTATGGTCAGTTTAGACGAAGCTCATTTTTGGCTCAAAGGGTACGTAAATAAGCAGAATTGTCGATTTTGGAGTGAATATCAGCCAGAAGCATTGCAAGAGCTACCAATGCATCCAGAAAAAGTCACAGTTTGGTGCTGTTTATGGGCTGGTGGCGTCATTGGACCGTACTTCTTCAAAGATGATGCGAATCGTAACGTAACTGTGAATGGTGAGCGCTACCGTGAGATGATATCCAACTTTTTTTT
Source organism: Eristalis tenax (assembly GCA_905231855.2). Lineage (NCBI taxonomy): Eukaryota > Metazoa > Arthropoda > Insecta > Diptera > Syrphidae > Eristalis > Eristalis tenax. Next base: position 73,159,055 of record HG993125.1, on the reverse strand, counting down.
GCCCAAAATGCAAGAACTTGACTTGCATGACATGTGGCTTCAACAAGACGGTGTCACATGCCACACAGCACGCACAACAATGGACTTATAGAGGTGAGTTCGGTGAACATTATATTTCACGTTCGGGATCGGTCAATTGGCCGCCTAGATCGTACGATTTAACGCCTTTAGACTGGTTTTTTGTGGGGCTATGTTAAAGCTCATGTTTATATCGATTCAAAAGATTTCATGCGAGTGGTGCGAGACAAAGATATAGTACCAAATAATGAGACATTGAAGCTGGATTAATCAAGGATAATGTCAACATTTTCCCATCGGGGTTAAAAAAAAAAACGGGAATAATGCACGATATGCATATTTTATTTTTTCTCATACCTATCTTGATTGTAATTTTTAAATCAATTTATTAATCCGTTTTTTTTCACTGCTGAAAAAAGTCCTTCAACATGAGCAGTCGAACCCGGAAGGTATACGACAAACTCGACATTTCCTCATATTCACACTTCTCATTGTCCTAATGCTTGAAGACTTCAACACATATGTGGCTTTATTACGGGTACTTTTGCTTTTGTCCATTTTGTAATTTGAGTTTCTGAGCAATAATTTCTGATGTAACAAAATTCTTTGTTTAACTGAGACAAATTTTTCGTTCGCATAGTAAAACCTTGTTCGTTAAAATTTTCGAAATAATTCATAGCTTTTTCGAACATACAATAATTTTAAACTCTGTAAACCTTGACTAGGGAGTTGTGAGTTGAATGATGCCTGCAATGACTTGCAGCATTTTCATAGGCCTGATATTTTGGCCTGAGAAAACAGGATAAACCTGCGAAATACAAGATAGATGAGATCGTTAGTCATGCAGATTAAGCAGCTGTACGATGTATAAACGTAGCCCGCACGCCGATCATCTGATCACTTTGCATCGCATTTAAAACGACATGAACGATTGTCGGTATTCTGAATGTCTGATTAATTTGCCACGACAACCTCACAAGACCACAATGTGATGTGTTCCATCGAGCTAGGTCCACAACATTCTTTTTCTCTTCTTCATTCAAACATATTATTTTTCCTGTACATTTATTTTTCTGTAAATTTTTAATAACTTCCTCATTATGACTTTTGCACCCTTGCAGTGTGCCACTGTCAGAAAAGAAACCCGGATGTGGTCACAGAATTAAAAGATGATGGGAAGCTCTCAAGTACACCTTACTCCATGTTCTAGACATTTCTGTCTGTTTGGTGTCCAAATGCAGGGCCATTTCAATTTGCGGCCAATTGGAAAGCTTGTTTCAAAGTCATGAAATATTCACAGTATTCTTACTCTCGGAGTCCCAACTGCCAAGCCAAACCACTTGTCTTACCCGTGTCTAGTTCATTTCTCCGCATAAATTATTAGCAATAACCTACAAGCTAAAACGTGTCCATTCGTTATTCAACAAGCGTTAACCGCATGACTTGGCTCGAAAGTCCCAAGAGTTATATTCTCATTTAAAATTAATTCCGACGCATATGCGAGTATCTATGAAAGGAGTTTTACTTCATTCATTCGAAGGATTCAAACAGCAGAAGTGGTAAGTGAATGCTGTCATTGTGGAGCATTCATCATCACCGTGAACACCACACCCATTTAAGATTCTGTTTTTCTACAACGCTTCTGTCATCCTGTCCATCCACACTGGCTACGGCACACGTCAGCAGTTAGACAGTCAACAGTCGGGGTCACCGTAAAGTTACCGGAGAGAGTGCTCGTAGTCCTTCGATTTGATATATTTTCGAGTGACACAAGCTTCAAATTGTGTGACCAATGACATATTTTTTAGGTGTTCTTGGGTAAACGGATGGGAATTATCTACTAGAACATACAAATCATGCAAGGAAATACATTCAATTTTGCTCTGGTAATGTAGATACCTAATGAAGACTGTCGTTCCTCGTATGCACTCATTTTTTTTCACCACACCCTGTGTGTACATTGTCCCTCAGAGTGTCCTTAACGCGATGAAAATTATCGTTGCAAACTTCCGTATTTTACATTCAATCGAAACAATAGAAGCTGAATTGGGATACAATTCGCACGCGTTAAGTGCTGCATAACCACTCCAAAGATGTTTATTTTATGGCCATACGACGAGGATGCTCAATGAAAGTTTAATCCGCCATTTCTCACGGAGGATCGTATTTGTGTGAATTTTGCCGATGAGACGACTTAATTATGTGGTGTTGACTTCGCCTATACCACTGAACGGGTGGAACGCATGTAGATACTGAAGTTGTCATTGGGCTGGACATTGACAATAGCCTGCACTGCGGGGTTAATTTAGAGATGACAGTTAAACGAACTTTCTTTATTATCTTAACGTTTCCGAGACAGGCACTAACTCCTGGACGCCATGAATTCTTACGCCTTTCGACGGCATTAAAACTCGATCTGTCACATCTGGTCTTCCCTCATAACCTATATGCCAACTCTTTATGTTACCACGCCGTCGGCTCCCATTTGACTTTAACGAGTATTCGATGAACATAAACTGTTCTCTCATGACCGCATTGCTCCCATTGTCAAATGTTCATACGCTGCACCCACTCCATGGCGGTTCCAGTGTATAAAACACCAAAGTCCATGAGGTGGGATGGGTTGGCATGGGTAGCACATAAATTGACGACATATTGATTGTAGGAGTGCAGCGCTTTTATAGTCTCACTCTGGAACATGCGATGTGCCGGCTCATATCCTCTTCCGAATGCCATCAATATGGAATAACTCCCGAGGGTTGAAAAATCGACTTTTGCGTCAATATTTTTTTACCAGATTCTGTGTGAGCCTTTGGCATGGAGACTTTATCAAGGATCACTGAGAATAAATTGCGGTCGAAAGTTACGCAATCGTTGGCATTGATAAGGGGATTCTTTATGGTAACGTCACGTGTGACTGACTGTAGGTTCGTAAACAAAACGAAGAGATTATTACAGATTTTGGGACAGTTGCATTGTATTTTTTTGAAACTTATTTTGATTTTTTATGAATATTAAAACGTGAGAGTAAAGGCCCAAGGACTTGACATTTTATTACATATTTACTCAGCATCGAATGAAAGGTATCCATATGCATTATCAAATTTAAAAGTGTGTGAGAATGTGTTCATGTATATAACCAGCGGCAACAATCCTTATGAAAGAACAATTCGGAACTGAACCAAACTCAACGAAACTCAACGCAGCTAAGGGAAGAAGAGTTTTTAAGGGTAACAGTGACTCATTTGAATGCACTCGCTCGATTGCTTGAGTGAATTCAACTTAACGAAACTCAACGAAACTTAACGAAAATAAATTAAGTGGTTATAATGGCAATACTGTATTATTTCTGCATACTCGCAGGATTGCTTAAGTTGATTCAACTTATCGAAACTTAACGAAACCTAAAGAAACGAAGTTATTAATATGATAAATTGATTTTGTTCTCCTTATAGATGTTAGTTTTGATCGTTTAATTTTGATCTCCATAATTAACATGAACGTATGTTACATCGTGCAGTCATGCATATCCTTTTGCGTTGACGGTGATCATTTAAATTTTCATGCAAAAATGAAGATAAACAAATCACAAGATGGGTGCCAGAACGAAACCAAGCCACAAGGATCCTTTAACCATCAAAATATGATTTCCATCATTTCCATCATTGCACCAAGTCAAAGCAAAACGGCGAGGGCGTAGGTAACTCAAGTTACATAACTAGATGTGACGAAAATTAATAAAAAAAAAAATCGTTCATCCATTTTAAGAACAGTGCATTGCTTCTGCTCGGTACTACATCCCGAGAAGCAACGAAAGCATGAAGTTATCCATCGGGCATAGCACTTTCATCACCATGCACCATTGAACACTGAGAGCCTTGCAATTTGCAAAACGAACTTTTTATGTGCGGCAACGAGGGAAAACTCCGTCACGGACTCTGAGTAACAGGATAATCGTGAGCTGGGTGACAACATCACACACACACCCACGCAGTCCGACGATGCAAAGGACAGCAAAGCACACAAAAGAAAAACACCGACTTGTTGGGACGACAGAGAAAAGAGCAACAAACAACTAAAAGCATCAGAATAAATATCGCCCAGTGCCCCAGTGGATGTTAGTTTTCTCTTCCGCCTCTGGATCAGTTTGCCAGTGTGCATGGCTTGGGAATGGAAAGGACGAAAGACGAAACATCACCACCTTCTTGGGGATTAAATCAAATCAAGTTGCACTCCCTCTCCCAGCAACGGCGAGTGAGAAGTGGATTCGGGTTAGTAGCCGTTTCGCAGGATGCACAATAATGGACGGACTAGTTTTGAAGTCCACTGGCCTGGCGATGGTGTCGGTTGGAAATTTGCTTAAATAAGTTTCTCCAATTTGTTGAGCCGTCTAAAACAATTTCTGCGCAAAAGTTTGAGTCGTTGGTTTAATTTAAAAGGATGCCAGGAGTTGATCCTTCCGACTGGGGAGAAAGCTTTCAAATTAAGTTAGTAACGATTTGGACCGGGGGCGGTGAAGGTGAAACAAATGGACAGAGAATTGGGTTAATGTTTGATGCGTTGCATTTGAATCAGGTTTGAAAGGCGAATTGTAAACGAAAGCATTCGCTTACATTTGCAGAATATTGGGAGTTCACTCTCCCTTGGAATGGATTGAGTCTATATCAACATCGGCAAGGCAAATAGGCATCTAGCATCTGGTTGTTGTGGAAAGCCGACGGGGATTTGGGATTGGTTTGGAAAATGCAACGCCAGTGCTTTTTATGTTCCAGGTTGATTTTGTTTGGCCGCCATATTGGTTCAGTTGGTTCACTTTTCACAGTCACAGTGTGTGGATGTGGGGATTTGGGAATCCGATGGAGTCACAACAACCTACAGACGTTCAACAATTCACTAAGGTACTTAAATTATAGACACTCCAGCACACTCAATAGCTCATTCTGTTAATGTGATTAGTCTGAGAAATTTTGGCATAAATTATGTGTGATCACATAAGGAAGTAGAGTAAAGATTGAGGATACATATAATCACTCTATAAAAAAGCGCTATGCATGTAAGTACGTCACACCTTTACTGAATGTGAAGGAAAAGCAACCCTTGAAAGTTATCGGGTCCCTTGGTGGTGACGCTCACTCTTTGGTACAGGTTCTGGCTGGAGCAACCTTTTATTTTGTTTTCCCACTCAATCGATCTTGCAAGCGAATATATACAAACGGCTGACTGGATCACCAAACGAAAACGAAACAATTAACATTTTCGACCTTTTTTATTTTCTCCTACCCAAAGAGATGTGGGCACACACTTCACGTCACTTCCCGGGACTTTTTTTCTTATCGGCTATTCTGAACAATGTTCGAAAGGAAATGGAAAATGCCGTCCTTATTGTGAAGGACATTCCAGTGGTAAATTTTACTGACTTACCCTCAAAATTGTCGCCTACCATCTGTCAAGGAAAATTATATAAACGGCCATAAATTGTGACAATTGATGTGTAGAAATTTGACTCAAGGGTCATAAGAAAATTAACACGGAGCGGATTTATCCGTAATTTTTGCCATACAATTCGATATTGCGATGGCACATGGGATTTTCTTCGAACTCAGCCATAAGAAATTACACTTTTTTCGGAAACAAAAAGTAAAATAAAGATCGAGAGAATAAAAAAGGCCTTTTTCTGCATAAAACATTTCAAATGTCATGTAGTGTCATACTGTAGACAAACAGTTTGATCCAAATAATTTGTTGATTTCATTGTTTGACTGAAAATTCAAACTTTGTCATACAATACAGTCGCTCGATTTATGTACGTATGTCAGACCAGTACCAAACGTGAACGAACAAAAAAAAACTTTGAAAGATAGCCGGTCCTTTGGTGCTTTGCTCACGCTTCTTGCAAGTTCAAATCTTACTGATGGTGTTTTGTTTTTAAGGCAATACTACTTCTTTTATTTGGTTTTGTTTATTTATATATATTCTTTTTCCGAATTATTCTATATCCAATTCGTCGGAGAAATAAAATATACATACATATGATTCTTCATATTGAAGTAATGAAGAAGTTGTTGCCGAAAGTCACCGTATTTTGGTGGAAGTTTATCGTGAACCTGCTAGCTGAGCGAACGTGCCAAAAGTGGTTTGTACGCTTTAATACTTACGCTTTGTACGCTTTATACTTACTTAATACAAATCAACGGCAATGCCGAATACCCATGTCGCGAAGGTAATGCTCTGTATTTGGTAGGTTTAGAAGTGTGTGCTGGATTATGAGCTGCTAAAACCAAGTGAAACCATCAATAGACAACGCTACCAAACAAAATCCGTTTGAAGAGAGCAGTAGCCGAAAAACGCCCGGAATATACCAGACACTAGGCAGTCATTTTTCCATCATGACAACGCTCAGTCCCACGTTGCTATTCCGGTTAAGAACTATTTGGAAAACAGTCGATGGGAAGTTTTACCCCACCCGCCTTACAGCCCAGACTTTGTCTGTGAATTCAGCGAAAGACATCTTTAGAACTCACGGTTTGTTGTCAAATTGTCGAATGTTGACAAATTCGCGTGAGAGCGCGGGCTCTCATAACACTTCACTTTTTTGACATTAGATAAATGAAAACAGCTGATGGTACCGATCGCATACCTGTGTACGGTTAAAAGGGTGACTCCAAGACAATCTTATTTCCTTGAGGATGCTGAAGGCATTGTTGCAAAAGTTGGTAACAGGAGATCTGAGGGTAATCGTCATTCATTTTGAAGGACTTTGAAAGATTAACTGATATCCATCTTCGTATTGGCAATGATCAAACCAAGCCTTTCAAGGTGCTCACTGAAAGATTGTGAAGGAAGATCCATAGAAAGTGCGCTTCAATTGCCTCTAAGGCGCAGGAGATACAGGTGGAGACAGGAACAAAGAAACAGCCTCTCGAACTGCCTCCTAACTTTAATCTAGGAAGGACTCATATTGAATCATACGCCTTGAAGTCTGGATGAGAGCCAAATTATCTTTTTATCAGTTTTAGAGGGTCCTGAAGGGTCGCTCGTCTGATAAGTAGGTGAGGCTAAGCTAGATGTGCAAGCCACTACTCACTTAGGGGTACGAGTACTATAAGCTTGACGCCAACAATTTATGGCTGCCTCTGCTGAGAGTTAATTCCCTATCCGCTTAATTGGACGACAAATTGAGAGCATCAATATGACTTCATTCCACCTTGTAGTGGTTTCGAAAATACGAATGTCTTAGAACAGTTTCGAAGCACACCCAACAGAATTGATTTAAAGAGTTCGCCCTCGACAAAAACGTTGACGCAAATACTGCTCATTGGTTTAACAACTACCCCACTCCGTCTAAGAACTGTAGATTCGAAAGACGCTAGCTGTCGTGTCTTAAATATGCACTCGCTAGATCAGCATCTTCAAAGACAGTCGAAAAGACAGTCGCCCTGAACTCCAATCTTGCATCAAACTATCCTTCATTGATTGAAGAGATGGCTGAGCGGACCGCTTGTGTTTGGTGCCAAGCCACATTTCTCATCCCAGTCAAATGTGCAGCAGTCAAGCTAGCCAAATGTACACAAACACTGGCATGTACTATAACAACTTCAATTCGAATGCCCCGTTTGAAACTCACACAAGATGGCTTGCAAGTATGAACGTCTGCATCAAACTGGATCCTGGTTGCTCAAACAACACATTTGAGGGAAAAGAATAAATATCAGCTTCGCGATTGGTGTCGCTGCAGGACACTGCCTCGTGAAAGCTTTCGCCACAGACAGCGCATATCACAAATGATTCCTGCAGCAGTTGTACGGAGGCTGTAATGAAAAACAGACAGCTTATCACAGCTGCTCTTGCACCGCGCAGCTCTAATGCCAGCCGATATAAACTCTTGGAGCTCACCTTTTTGCAACAACTTAACCGACCTCAGTTCTTCATAATGGATTCCTTGGCCAACAGGACAACCACATAGGATGTCACATCACATCGTATTCAAATGTAAATGCACATCGAACAAGAACACAAGCACAGCACTAGAAAACTTATCAATCATCAAAGCACTCATCGATCTAACTTATTCTTAATTCATATCGAACACTCTACAAGCACTCGCATGTTCTATTCCCAAACCGCTTCCAGTAATTGTCAAAATGGGTCTGATTTGAACAGCGTCCGTCACAAGCTGTGCATTTCGCACAAGAATATTCAACTAAGACTAATTCAACATCGCTTGTGTATCCCACGGGGACTGCTCTCCGGCCGACCACCAGCTCGCCTAACAGCGGTCCCATTAGATAGCCACCAGCATCGTCAACTGCGATTCCACTGGGAAGAGCCACAGCTGGAAGCAGATTCAAAATTGAATCACACACGAGTGTTAATTTGATTCCACACGTCATTGCCAGCGAGACACGCCAAGGGTGCTCTTGAATTAGGCACTGACCAACGCCCACGAAGGGTGGGGCGAGTGTCAGTCCTCACCAGGACCAGGTTAAATTACCATAAACGTTATGGAGGGCTCCGTTTCATCGATACCTGGTCGTTTCCGGCCGACGTTCCGCCACAGGCCGTAGACCCAACGCATGCCCTTAAGAGGACTTTCCCAATTAGGCAACATCAAACCGGATGACGTCCTTGCCACCGACCCGAGGGCGGTGCCTGTGTGTGCTTGGAGCATTTCGAGCATATTTAACATCACTATGAGACTGGTGACTGGTTACACCCAGAAACTTATCTGCCACTCAGCCCAAGCCGAATTCAAAACCGACGGCATAACTCTGACCGCTCTGCAGTGGGAGCCAACACAAATAATATCCCAGCGGCCAGGTCCACGTAGTCGGTTGTCAGTCTTCACAGAGATGGCATGAGTGCGGATATCCTTCAAAACTAAATGTAACAATTATAGTTGGGGCCAAGTCCAGAGCAGGGCCAGCACACTCTGGTCCGTATTTAAATTGAAAATTTAAATCTCAGCGCATGCCGCCTCCTGTGCGGTGATGTCTCGTGCACTCTGTCCCTCGGTCTGCGCTCTGCTGTCTGCATATGTTGACATTTAATTATGACAGTTTTAATGAGATTTCCCTCTGAATTCAGATTGAATTCGAGAGTGGAACATTTAGAGATGGCGGTGCCGGCGCGGATAACGTCTACTCCGGCAACAAAAACGGCAAAGATGACAAGGACGACAACGACGGCGAGAAGGAGGGATGATGATTCCAACGACGACGACGATGATGATGATGGAAAATGATATCCTTCTCGCCCGGGGTGTGTGTGTGTCTGGGTGCTGTTTAGCATTTTAGCGGCTGCAGGTTGAGTGAGCTCTGCTGGTGATAAAACTGTCTGCCAAGGCTTTCATTCCGTGGGGAAATTTCCTGGGCTATTTAGCCAGATGGCCAGGTCATGAGGTTGAGGAGTGTAAGCTGAAATTGTTTCATATTATTTGACACACGGCAAACGTTTGTTCTCCACTGTGAATGGTTGTTTTTGTAGTGAGCGTAAAGGCGAGTTACGTTCGTGGGCCACGGGGTAGTGATCGCTTTGAATTGAGGCGGAATGTTTCAACAGGAATGGATTTTCGTAATTCGGGAATTCGCAACACGGTTCTTGTTAAATATACAGTGCTCCACAGAAGTCTGTGTACAATGATGCAATTTGGAAAAAGGAGCTGTCATTCACAGAGTGTAAGTTAAAAATATTTGTACAGTCCGTAAAGCGCTGTAGTGGTTAGCTTCTCAGCAACCACTCGTATTGCGTGTGCTATTGTTCCTAGATGAGTGGAAGGGACCTTCAGTTGTATGCCGAATCCGAACGGTCAATTTGAGAAGCTTTTTGTAGATAGTTTTACTGTTTGATTGTCAGTGGCTCGAAAGAGGTGGTGCCGTGAGAATAATTTTTGATCGTACCGGGAATCGAACCCAGGCAGCAAGTTTTAAAGGGTGATTTTTTAAAAGCTATAGGAAAATTTAAAAAAAAAGAAGCACATAAAATTCAGAAAAATGCATGAAATCTTTATTTGAATCGATAGTACGGTCCATATAATTTAATGTTTGAAGATTATTTCAGGCAAATGTTGACCTTGACTGCGCCTCAAATGGTCCATCCGCTTATTCCAATTTGGCATACTCTTTCCAACATTTCGGCCGGTATCTCACGAATAAATGCTTCAATGTTGTCTTCCAATGCGTTTCAATTGAAGCAGGCTTGTCTGTATAGACATGAGCTTTAACATAGCCCCACAAAAAATTATCTAGAGGCGTTAAATCGCACGATCTAGGCGGCCAGTTCGGGACCGGTCACGAACGTGAAATAAAATGTTCACCGAACTCGCCTCTCAATAAGTCCATTGTTGCTAGTGCTGTGTGGCATGTGGCACCGTCTTGTTGAAACCACATGTCATGCAAGTCAAGCTCTTGCATTTTGGGCAAAAAAAAGTTGGATATCATCTCACGGTAGCGCTCACCATTCACAGTTACGTTACGATTCGCATCATCTTTGAAGAAGTTTTCATTTGGGACCGCCTATGTGTTAGGCGGTAGATGTTGGTAGTGTATGTTGCTTCTATAGCTCCCGGAAAAGGCGTTCCCGTGCGGCAATAACAAAACGCTGTACAGTAAGATTGGTATGGTGTTGTAGATACTCGATCCTAGACTCTCTGTTGTCTGACATTCTTTTCATTTTGTGCCCTTTAGTTCGTTCTTCGGAGTGGGGCTTTCAACACTATTTCCTGTCGAAGGTTGTAACAATAAACTAAGCGCCATTTGAGATTGGCACAGGTTTGCTTCTGTTGCAGTTTGAAAGAAAGTCGACGGTTCAATTCAAGTGGTTTGATGAAGCTTAGAAGAAAGATATATAATGTTGTAGGCTTTGTACATGGTACACAGAACAGGGAAAAGTTAGTGTAGTAGTGCCAGAGAGTGGCACAAATATTCATTAACACATTCCTTTCCAAAAGCTTGGCCTTGATATTTCTAAAAACGGGGACCTTGTGTCTCCTAATGAAAACCACTGTTGTTGTTTTGTTAGAGTTAATGTTGACGTCACGACGCTAATTGGCGATAATGGAAATAAGACTTTTTTAATTATTTTCATTGTATTTTTTCAGTTTGCGGCTTTGAATCCTGGATCCACCTGCAATTCTCCTTCATACTCATCATCATCATGATCTTCTGAACGGAGGCGGCCGAATACCTGCTGGAATCGCATTCAACGCCCACCTCGGACGTCGTGATGAAGGGGATATTCGTGCCACGTGACCAAACCACCGAAGCATAGCCCTCCGCGTTCTCATGTTGAGTTCCTCGCGCACTGCCGTGTTTCTCACCCTATCCCGGCGAGTAATTCCCACAACAGAGCGGAGAAATCATTCACCATCAGTGCGCGCTGGAGTTCCGTCTGGGAAGATGCGAGGTTAACTAAGTCATCTGCAAATGTTATCCTTATTTTACAAAAAAATTTGTTGTCATAATCAGACGTCTGATTTGACTAAGTGTTGCGGTTTTAACTCTAGGGGGCATTAGTTTTGTCTAGATTTAATGTGAGTCACATTTTTTCTACATGCCAGGATTATTCCTGTGGCCGCGGTAAGTTTGCATTCATCCGACATTTTTAGCATCTTGTTGAGTTATTGAGATCGATGATGTAGAGCCTTTGTGGCCGCATACTGTCTTTATACAAAATAATAGGACTTGTGTCTAGGCAAAGAATGATCGGCTTGTCGACATATGTAATGGGCCGGTAAAGATCTTTACAAGTACTGAAGCCACAAATCCTTTCCTATTGGACTGGAAGGGGGCATTAGTTCTGATTTGACATCTTCTTAAGGTCCTTCTGACAATATGTCACAATTATTTCCACTGGCTTTGTGCTGGGCGCCAATAGTTCTGAAACAGCCTTGGCCCAATTTTGAAGAAACTGATAGTGCCACCGAATGAATACCAAAGCCGGTGCATTGTTTGTGGGCTCCCTCCAAGTGTTCAAGCATACAATCGTTGAGACTGTTTTGCTTTCGTTCATCAATTAACTCTGTACACTGGGCCCAATGTATACAACTTTCACATGTAAAGTTGTGATAAAGAATAGCTGACGTTTGGCATCAGACATTAGCCATACATTAGAAAGACCGCGACTATGAACGATCAAACGTAAGACTCTGTAAGACTCTGTAAGACTCTGCTGCATATCTCTAAAGATAGCGGAGAGATGCAGTCTCACCCTATACTGGATCCCCGGGCACAAGGGTATTGCAGGCAATGGAAGAGCCGACGAACTAGTAAATAAGGGAAGCTGGTCTGCCTTTGGAAACAAATCAGAAGACACTCCTGGAGATAGGCCGGAAGAACATTAGTAAGCTAATAGATGCGCTGACTGGCCACTATCTCATGGGCAATCAGAAAATTGGGACCGTCCTATAACGACTTCTGCAGAAGCTTCACGGATGAGGAAGAAGAGGAAACAATCTTGCACTACCTAGGAACGACGCAAGGACTGTTGGTGCATTGATGTCCATATCCAGTGCAATGACTCAAACGACGCCGCAGAAAATATTTGCATTTATAATCACTGTGTTTACGAAATCTCAGCACTCCACCATGCGTTCGCCTTGTTTCAGCAATTTGCTTCTTCTCAGACGTCATGGCAAACGCATAATGTCCCACAGAAGTGTGCAGCTGTTCAACCGAGCATTCCATGATCTGCCATTCCAGCCATTTCGCTCATCTGACCATTTGCTTAGAAACCTCAACTATGCGGCTTGCTCATTCGAGCGCCCTTAAGTCCAACTGCTTCAATTCCACACAATCATTGCAAGTTAATGTGCCGGCAAAGTACTCTGTGCCACGATGCAATTCCGCCACAGGAGCTCATTTCGCTGCAAAGTCGCATTGAAATTTCCATGAAAAGGATATTAAGCGAGTCCTTAGGTTTCCATCCTTGGTTTGGTTATCTTGGAACGGTGGAAGCTCCCCGCAATGTGGTCCTCCGGCAGAATGATATGTAAGACATCGTTGAACGACATGATGGAAGAACGTGAAGCGCACTTTGAAAACAAAGTGCACTTGAGTGTATATTCGCAAACAAAAGCCACTCAACAAGCGTTCTGCAAGAATTGTATTGAGGAGGAGCTTCAGTGCTTTTCTTTTTCATTAAAAACTTGCCACACAGCGTCATTAGAGGGATTAATTGCAAAGAACGCGCAGAGTATGGCGTGCCGAAGTTCTTCAAGCAGCCACTATACAGATTGCACAACGAATGCGATTGCACAGAAGGAAGGCGAGATTAGAGTTTGTTTTTGCGAGTGAAACTCTCGTTCGAGGATAATGTTATGATCCTAATGGATGCATAATCGCTATCAATGATATGCTGTGGTTGAATCCCTTTCGCAGCAGTACACAGTGCCCTCCGAAGGGCTGTCGTTGAGTGAGGAACTGTTGCAGTCTGGAACTCGTTTGGCACACTAATGCCGGTTTTCACAATGCAAGCTTATCTGTTGGTTTAGCCAAGTGTAGGATAGGCTTCCCTCAAGAAGATTTCGGTTTCAAAGTCAGTACAAATATTGGTAGGTTCGATATAGGTCAGACTACTACCACGGATCGATCACTTCAGTGCCGATATTTTGATCCCAACGACAAATGGACTGGCCCAGATTTGAAAACCCGATAAACGCTTTTTGACTTTGCTTTTACCGGGACTCGAACCGGAAACTGCGGCCATACCAACTGCGCCATCTAGTACTATAAAACTGCTTCCTTACGAAGGATTTGATTGAAAATGTCAGAGTTGTAATTCTTATTTAGTACGAACTCGGTTAACGTACTCGTAAGTCTCGATTCGCGCAACTCCTCGATTTTCGCAACACTAAAGTCGTAGTACGTATTGACTCTACAAGTGCAACTTTTCAAAAAGGTTACCTCGATCAGTGCAACTTGTTCATTTGTTTTTTATTTGCATGTTCTCCTTTTGGTTAGTTACGGCTGTCGTTATTTTGCAGTAATTTAGTTTCGTGTGGGTCTAGCCAGAAATCTTTGTAAATATATTTACACATCCAAGTGTGTTTCCTTAGATGGGTTCCACTTTCATTAGTACATACGCGCAATTCGTTCAGGATGGGTGTTACTAGAAATATTGCTAAATTATCTATTCAAAAAAGGAGGGAAATTTTATCCGAAGTAGATAAAGGTGTTTCAGTAAAGCTACTTTATGAAAAATATAATGTGCACAAGTCAACAATTACTTAAGGTGGCGCTACAGTCCGAGGTGGACCTGCGCCTCAACCAACAAGCGTCTCCAGCCAGCTCGACCTTTAGCTAGCTGTCTCCAGTTTCGCACGCATAGTTGTGGTTGAGGTCCCTTTCCACTTGCGTGCGCCACCTGAGTCGCGGTCTTCCTCTACTGCGTCGTCCCTCGGGGGTGGATTCGAAGACTTTTCGGGCCGGAGCATTGGTTTCCATCCGCTCTACATGACCTAGCCACCTCAATCGTTGGATCTTCACTCTTCTGGCTAAGTCGATGTCGCTAAACAGCCCGTATATTTCGTCATTATATCTCCTCCTCCACTCACCATCTATGCAGACGGGACCGAAAATCACACGAAGAATTTACAAGTCAACAATAAGCCGAATAAAAGCAAAGGGAAGCAGTCTCAGACAATTTGTGGCGAGAGCTGAATCTCGACCAGGAAAACGCCTTACACTTAAGACTTCTGAATATCCACAGATAGAAAAGGCGTTATATGAATGGTTTCAAAAGCAAAGAGCTAAACATATTCCGCTCTCTAATGTAATTATAAAATCAAAGGCAATTCAATTGCACAGCGAAATAAGGGAAAAACCATCATTTAACGCTAGCAACGGATGGATTGCGAAATTTCAAAAACGACATGGTATTCGAATATTACAAATTTTGTGGCGAAAAGTTGTCCAATAAATGCGGACTTGTTGAAGCGTTCATAATGCAATTTCAACAAAAAAAGGAGAGGAACTTAAATTAACCGCTGATAAAATCTGCAATGCAGACGAATCTGAATTGTGTTGGCAAACAAAACACTTGTTACTTTTGATGAACCGTCAGCGGAAGGTTGAAAAGTAAGCAAGGAAAGAGTAACATTCCTTGCGTGTTTGTCATTGGTAAAGCAGCCAATCGAAGAGCATTTAAACATTTTGAGAACAAGCTTGTTACTTATAAAGCAAACAAAAATGCATGAATGACATTCCTTTTATTCGAACAATGGTTCCACAACGTGCTTGTTCCCGATGTACGAAAAAGAATACAAATTAAAATAAAAAATAAAGGTAAGACATTTTCTCGAATTAAAAGGGACTAGAGAAGAAAGCACTGCTGCTTTTGGACAATGCCCTGTGTCATCCTAAAGAAAATGAACTGCAACAATGTGTTCACAATAACGATTTAATTTGGTTTCAAAAATCGGTTTTGTATTTCATTGTCATTTCTATATAGAAATATAGACATTTGGCTACCATTTTTTATACAAAAAGCGTGACCCAGTAAGTGCAACAACCGGGTATTGCAACCGCCGTAATTTCTGTTAGTTGCTTAAACTGAGTTTATACTGTACTAGAAATTTGAGTTGGGCTACGGTGCAATTTTGTATTCACAGGTATAATTGTGACTGCTAATTTGTGACGGCGGTGGTTCACAGTGACTTTAGCTCTGAATTAAAATAATTTGTCTAAATTACATAGTTTAAAATTCAGGAATTAAATAAGAGGATGACTTCGCTCGAATTTCGAATTTCGAAAACGTCCTACATACTCGGAAAACTGAACATGATGGAAATTTATGAGACGCTGATATTATTACGTACTCGCGAGTGTTGGACATTGTTAATTCTTATTATTTTCAATATTCACTATAAATCTCCTATTAACTTGTGTACATGTGGTTGATTTCCATTTAAATTTAAATGTGTATTATTATGTGTTCTCTACATAATAAAAAGATTCACAATAATATATCATGGACTTTTGTGCAAACTGACTTATATCATATACATTTTCATACTCATGAACTTGCATACTCGTATTTATTTAAAATCTGATTTATTGCTTTGTTTTATTTTTGCTCAGCCTATTTGTTTATTGTTTTGGTTCTGTTTCTTTTTATCTATAATATAACACCTAGATCATTCACGAATAGAAAAAGAGAAAATCGTATGCAAAACGAAAAAGAAAACAGAAGTAACAGAAAGAATTATTTTATATTTATTTTACAACAAAATTAAGTAAATTGGTTCCACTTTGTCGACTTCAGATGATGTTATTTTTTTTTTTTTTTGGAACGTAGCACATTCTAGGTCTTTATTTACTGTAACACTTAGCAAGGTAGTTGCGTTGTTCTTTTAAATCAGACTTTGTTAATTTCTTAAGAAACCAGTTCGAACAATCGGAATTTTTTTTCCTTGAGTAGACTGTTGTTGAGGTTGCTTGTTGAACTTCTGCCGTTTTGGTTCTTCGGTTGCGTTTGTTGTAGTTGATTTGGCTTTTAGTCGATTTGCTGTTGTTGTTGATCGATTAATTGTTGTGTACAATATTTGTTGAATGTAACATCGGTTCCTTTAGTCCTAGCTTACTGGACGGTATGATGAAAATACGAACATTATCACATACCATATTTCGGTGAGATACAACGCCATCATTAGAGTGCACTTTATGAACGGATGAAAGTATTCACAATTGTAGTTGCACTTGGCAGAAAATTCATCTACCACAGTATAAAGATGCTACAAAAAACATTTATATTGTGTATTTATTTTATAAATGCACTTAAAATAATACCGTGGTTCTCCGGCTTTGGAAAGCTCATGCTTCTTGCTAAGGACGTTCGTCTAGGTAGCCACTTCCTTAAGCATGTTGACGAAAATAATATCGAGTCCTTCTCCTTTCTCTTGTCTCTTGTCCAAAAACTCACACCAAATATCACTCTTTTAAGTCAACCATTCTGAGGTGTATGAACACACATATAGTAACAGTGATTTAATGAGATTCCTTTTTCATTTAACAATATTAATAAAAATCCAAATACATGATGAAATAACTTAAGAAGAAGAATGAACTGGTCGTGTAAGAAGGAATGGAACTTGGCGGCTTGGAATTGGCCTTACTAAACCATAATTTGCCAAATAACTTGTCTGTGAGAGATAAAAATCTGATATAAATGTGTTCACTCAACTAAAACACAACGATTAGTGTAGAGCACATATATGTAATCTCAATGAACCCACTACCTACTTCGACTACTCATTTTTTGTTGTTTGTTGCCTTAAGACGACGTTTTGATTTACCATCACATACATATAAGAAGTTAAAACTTTTACCACTATTATCGCAGTCAGATGGCGACCAGGTTGCACCTGATCGCTGATAGTACAATGTTTTAGGATAAATGATTAATATCACATTAAAAGTAGGCCGTGTACATAGCATACTTAAGTCGGGTACACAGTTTAATATTTACACATTTAATATATACACAATTTAAATTTTAAAATTATATACGAAGTATAAAAAAATATTGAAAACAACGTCGTTTTGCTGTCTCAAGCAGGGCCTAATCATGGGATTTAGCGCAGAAATTCAATATAATATGTACTAAAGGTGAACAACAACATTTAACATTTCTTTTATTGTGGCATAAAATCTACAATACATACAATTTCAAAATTTTGAATTACAGAGATATGGTAGAAGCACCTTACTACTATAAAAAAACTTTGTTTAAAAAAAATACATCATTTTTCAAATTTAAACGGAAAAGCCACTAAAAACCTTCATTCAGAGGTGAACAAAACAATTTTTTTAAATATGAGTTGGTGCATAATAAATGGCTTTATTGAGATCGGTATGGCAAAAACTAACAGCGGCGTACATTACGCGAGAGAGCTTTTAAAATGATACTGGGTAGAACTGGGCTGGTGCCACTATAAAAAAATAAATAAAACAACACTATCCGAACAAAATATAAAAAATAGGGAAAAAATAGGCTCGATTAAAATACTACAAAAAACATGAAAGCTGGACTGCACAAGTAAAGAGACCTTAAACTAGTCAGAATCAACCGATTCCAGTCGACAGTTGGAAGGTGTCCAATAAGGGCATATTATAATTTTTTTTAAAAAACAAAAACATTATATAGCATTGTCTTGCTACCGTACTTAGCCCGTAAAAATGTTCTCAAAAAGTACAATTATAGTACGCGAACGCTAGTGCTGTTCTCTTGCCATGCTGTTGGGCCAGACAAAATATTTGGTTGCTCATGTAGGTTTTCTCTAATGTAATTTTTTGCCATGGCGGATTGACACTTAAGCCAATAGGTGGTTTAAGTTAAATCACTGCTTAAGTGGAATTTAGTCTTAACCTGCCTTTCCACTTTGAAAACGAAAATTGTATGTGATTCAGAGTTTATCCTAGGATCGACACATAAGTTCGCACTGCGAAAATGGGCATAAGTCGTTCACTTTTCTTCAAAGACACTAATTGAATGCCGATTTTCTTCTCGAAAAAGGAAGTGTTTAGTTTCAATGGGAGAAAGGATTTGGGTATCTTTATCGTGTTCAGGAGGGGGTTTGATAAAACCCGTTGATGATGTCAGATACGTTCTTTCATAGCAGACTATTCATGGTGCTCTCAGGGAATGTTGATAAGTGTGCTCTGACTGGCGACCTTATGTCAACTGTACACATAGACCAACGTGTTATGCCCTTTGCTAGGGAATGCTTAAATACAGTGAGACCTAATATTAGCCTCAAAACCGTCCAGATCCAAGTAAGACTCTTAGGAGGACTTTCAGTATAACAACGCTTTAGGCACACCTAAAGGTGCCATTCCTAGGAACTGCATCATTTT
The DNA here is from genome assembly GCA_905231855.2 of Eristalis tenax. Classification (NCBI taxonomy): domain Eukaryota; kingdom Metazoa; phylum Arthropoda; class Insecta; order Diptera; family Syrphidae; genus Eristalis; species Eristalis tenax. The sequence continues at coordinate 73,140,189 of HG993125.1, read as the reverse complement.
CTTTGCCAGGGCTGGCCAATCGCAGAGCACGTGTTGGACTGATTCGGTTTCTTTTTCATCATTGCAGCATCTGCAGACGCATTTAATGTTTACCTGTGGCATGATGGTCGGTAAGGACTTATAGTCAGAATTAATTGCTCTTGTAACTGCATATAATTTCCAATCGGTTCCAAAGACATTCTGTGCTTTTGTGCAATTGTGCGATACTGATGAGGTGATTGAACAGAAAGTCGAGCTGTTAAGAGTGCCTTTTCTTTCAAGTAAAGTCCTACAGATAGCACGTGTACTGCCTTGTCTCCAAAACCGCTCCTTTTGCCAAGCGTCGTTTAATACTTGCTGTTGCCCAATACTCAGACCAAGCCATCGAGTTCTGGCTCCATCAGGAGCTTCGGCTTCCAGTTTAATCCTTACAGTGCTAAGTGGGGGGAATGTATAAGGGAATATTGGAAATTCTTCCAGCTTCGAGCGAGTAGAGGGCCAGGGCCCAGTTGCTCAGCAATCACTCGTGCTGTGCGTGCTATTGTTGCCTCACAAGTGGAAGGGACTGCGAGCGGCGGCTCCGAACGGACAATCTGAGAGGTTTTTCTAGGAATTTTGTCAGTGCCTCGAAAGAGATGGGTCACCTTGGACACCGTAAAGAGTAGACGCTCAGAGCCACAACACCACGGCAGCCACATTATTGCCGCTTGGCAATAAGAAAAAATGGTAATCGATACATTGTGTTCTTTCATAGCGAGTTCTGTCTTGTGTATTGCCACCATTTCGGCTTGAAAGACGCTGCAGTCGTCCCTTCGTGCAGGGATTTTACGAACAGGCCACAGAAGACCCTGTCACCTGTACTCGCCCTCAGCATTGAGCCGTTTGTGTAGTGGGCGATCTCTCCTTTCCAGCCCCGAAGGCTCTGATGACAGCTCTACTTTAGGGCTAGGGTTAGTGGTAGCCTGTCGACTTTCAGGGCCACTGATGACATGTGGACTGCATCGTGTGCTGCTGCCGTCGACAGCCTGTCATTCCTAGACATGATTCTCATCATCGGATTTTGGTTAACTGTGTGAGAACATATTTCTTTTCAAATACTTTCCGCCATACCAGAGACCTTGGCCTTGATCTCTTGACTTACTCAAGATGGGTCTTACTATCAAGGTGTATAGCCAGAATACCACCCGTGGCCTGAGTGTAGAAACACGCCTTCTTTATACGGTCCTTCCACATAAGTCTGTAGCCAAGTATAACACCAAGGTCATTTTCTGTCCTGGAGAGTTGAGTGACAAGTTTGATTTCAAACAAAATTGGGGCCAAACAAAATCCACCTGAAGCATGACAAGCGCACTAATTTCCGGGCGGAACTCTGTCCTCAACCATCAAGCCTCTCCGAAGCTGCCTCCAGATGCACACTGTGAGTTGGCTGAGAGGTCTTCCTCCACTTGTGTGTGCCACCTTATACACTCGGATGTCATCGGTTTCGTTATGCCACCACACTGGAGTCGAACCGTTACCCTCACTGCACATATTTCAACAGCGACTTTCCTCCGAGACGCTCACCAACACTCAATACTTCGTTGCCTCTATCACTTGCATCTACGAAGGAGGGAAAAGGAAATCGCATGATTAACCACCGACACAACCCGAAGGCAGCAACCAAAATTAATCAAAGCGATTGTGGTGGAAAATTGCGCTATCCTAATCGTAATCCTTTCCCTGCGAACTTCTCGCTGTGCTGGGCACCACGCTGCACGGAAACCAGCACATCCTGCTTCTTTCTTTGGCCATTAAAAACGAAATAACTCATGTGAACCGTGGGTGCCATTTATCATCGCAGTTCGTACGTATTAATGTGCAAATGTGGGAAGTGGAGGCGTGTCCTTGTGTTGATAACCACGAGTGGCGTTCTTTGAACTAGTGCACCTGTGTGTGTCCTGCCTTTTGTTTTGCAGTCCTCAACCCCTGGCGCACTGCGAGATGGCCGCGTATGTGGTCTAGTCGGGTGGTTAAGCGAAATTCTCCAAGGTAAATAGAATACTGCTTTGTGCAAAACAACGTTATCTTGTAATTATTGTATACACATGATTTCCTGCAAATCGATTTCCACCGACTGCTGTAAGGGTGGTTGCGAGGGGCGGGGAGGGGCTTTAATGAGGACTGCATGAGGACAATGGAATGCGAGATCCGCACCGCTTATTAATCAAGAATTATGCATACACTGCGGCTATTGTGAGTGTGTCTGGGTGGTTTGGGTGGCGGCAGAGCCTTAATCGTTGCATGCTGTTGCTGGTGGCTGAGGCGCTTAAATCAGATGAGCGATTGATATGATAAACGGACTTAATGAAGTGCGGTCACTGTCGGCGGGAGATAAAGATAAACAGGCGAAATTAATTCTGGGAAAATTAGTGCGACATGTGTCGCAGTCCAGCCTTGAAGGCCATGAATTGAAAAGCAGCTAATAAATATTCTCCACCACACAGCGATATGCAGACTTTAATTACAGCCGGGAGTAACACAACTCTCGCATCTAAACCAAGCAATCAAATCCCAATCCGAGGAAATTAAGGAGACGATGGCAAACTATTAGACAAAAGAAAATACAACAAAGCAGTCAAAACACCAAAAGAAACACTTCAACACCTCACACCAACATCTATTCACCCTAGAAAGCGACAAAAAGGTTCACAAATAGTATCTCACACCAGACACCTAGTCGCAATGGCGATGGATCTTGGGCCAGGGTGAATCAGGATAAGACAGCCGTATTAGCAGAGTACTTTGAAAAAGTGTTCACTCATGAAAGACAATAATTCAGACCCGCCTACGCTGGCAGCCCAACCAAACTTGACTAATGCAGGATCGACTACTTACTTATAAGGCCGGCGATCTATGGAGGGCCCGGGCCGGAGCAATTGCTGCTCCTCCTTCGCAGACGGGACCATATATCCAACGTAGAATTTTTATTTCGAAGGTACCAAGAATCAGCTCCGGAGTTTTGCTTAGCGTCCATCTTTCGGCTCCATAGAGTAAGACTGGAAAAGTAAGGTCGTTGAGTCAGGAGTTTTGGGTCGGCTCACCACAGTGATGTCGTTTGCGGAGTTCACGTTTGCCACGATTTAGGCAAACCCCTTTACTACCTCGAAGTTGTAGCTGTCGATAGTAATGTTTTGTTGAAGGTGGTGTGCGATGAAACGTTTTTTGGTCGGCAGCATATATTTCGGTTTGTCCTCATCGACCTTGAGACCAGTTCATTTCGCCTGTTCTTCAATCGCCGTGTGTGAAAATAGTCGATATGCAGGGCGGGAAGCTGCACCGGATGAGCGGTTCAAAACGGCTGTAGACATTCACACAGTACGTTGGACAGGAACTTGTAGGTGACGTTGAGCAGGGATATACCCCTGTAGTCGTTGCAAGAGGTATAATCGTTGTTTTTTTGTGGAGGATTTTTTTCCCTGTCACATGCTTTTGTCGTCCCAAATTCAACAGATGATATGGAGAAAGCTGCCTACCAGAACATCGCCACCGTCCTTGAAGAGCTCTGACGGTAAGCCATCTGAGCCTAAGGCTTTGTTGTTCTTCAGCCTTTTAATGGCTGCGCCGACTTCTTCAAAGCTAGGTGGGATGACTACTTCATCGGCTAGAGTTGGGATTTCTTCATTCCCTATCAATCAGTCTTGGGCAGGTCCGCTAAGCAGCTGTAGGAAGTGCCCGCATACCCTATTCACAGTTTCGAAGAGTCCTGGCCTTTCCTAAAGCCAGCAGCAAGGCTTTTGGCGTTTTTATTAAATGCCGGTATTTTTGAGCCGGAAGGTTGCGAGAGACCTTTTCTTCAGGCGTAGAAGTTTCTTCTTGCCCCATCTTCTAATCCGGTACTTATCTTGCGCTGCTCTTGTTTTCCGTAGCACCGCATTTTGGTAAGCCTCGTCAGTTGCACGGTTCTTTTGCTTACACTCGACATCATAAGACGGGCTTCTTGTCGGGGGTGGCCAGTAGCCTATGTTAGTTTCCGCTACCTCTTTGATGGCCGAGTGGCAATGCAACCACATCTCGCTGGCGTTCGACGTAGGCATACCGAAGAGTCTCTCACGTAATTGCTTTTCGTAGGCTCTGGAGTGCTCAGGCGTCCAATGTCAAAACTCCTCATTGTTGGCTGGTACAGCTCCCTGACATTGGACAGTAGAGCTCGGAATTTGCTGCTACGATTAAATGGTCAGAGTCGACGTCTGCCCCCTGAATATTCGCACATCTAGGATATTTGACGCATGTTTTGCGTCAATGAGCACATGGTTCTCAGCTCAGCCACATATTTCGGTTGGTCGGCAGGTGATGTGTGGATTCTTTTGCGAGGGAACCTCGTGCTGCTCTGTGATCGACTACAACTAATATTAACTGACAATAAAATTATACCAAACCATCGGCTTCCGGAGAGAAAACTCAACTCTACAACAAATCACGACTGACTTTGAAGAAAAGAAGTACTGCATGGGAACTTTTCTTGACGTAGCCAAAGCGTTTCAACAAGGTTTGGCATAAAGGACTACAGTGACTATTTGGGTCAATGAGTACTTCTTTGAAAGATATAAAACAATCGAAGCTATTTCAAGCAAACACTGGAGTGCCCCAAGGATGTGTACGAGGACAACTGCCGTACACATCACGACAAAAATATAGCACATTCGCATATTTTTCCAAAAATACAGTTAGCAATGAGTTTGTTTTGAGTGGTGCATGTAATGCATTTCTTTGAGTGCATACGGGTGAAACGAATTGAAGAGATTTACCGTTATTTGCAACAAAAGGTGCGACGTACGACACGTGGTGCGACAGAATGATAGATGAATTTCCATTCAGTTTTCTTCGAGCGATTGCAAGAACCCATGCATTTAGATTTTTTGTAAGAAAATTATCTCTCGATCCTTTTAAAAACTAATAAAGTTTTCTTTAGTTGAAAATGGGTAAAGGAAAGCGGCTTAACAGTAGTGAAGTTCAAGTAGCCCTAAATCTTCAAAAAGAAAACATGAAAATCAGTTAAATTGCAAAACTTTTATGCAGAAGCCGAAAAGCTGTCATGAATTTGTTTAAGGATCCAGAGTGGACGACCGAAAGCTGTAACACCTAGAGAAAAAAGAACAATTTTACTAGCAGTATCGAATTCCGCATTACTGCAATAAAACCAATTCCGACTTATGTTCGCAATGTACAGAGAATATTAAAAAATTCTGAAATTATGAAACGCAACAAATTACAGCGAAAGCCCCCGCTTACAAACAAAGAAGGACTCACGTTTGCTGAACGACACATTAAATGGGCAAAAAGATGGCGTAAGGTGCTCTTTATGGGCTCAGTTGGGTGGTCATATTATTATCATGATTTGTGAAAAGACCAGAAAGTTCTCAATCGTCGTCTGCATGGATTAAGCGTAGTGATTTAGGTCGGTATAGGGTATTGCGGGAGAACTAAAATAAAGTTCGTAGCGTCAAGAATGAAGAGCCTAGGCTACCTGGAATTGATTGGAGATATCGTAACTAATTCGGGGCAAGAATTTACTAAACGTACCATGATTTTCCAGCAGGATAATGCAGCCGTCCACACTGCCAGGTTTGTGAACAAATTTTTTACCGAAGAAGATATTGAAATAGTAGAATGGCCAGCGCGTTCCCCTGACCTTAACATCATTGAAAATTGTTGGGGATTTCTTGCGGGAGAAGTTTTCGCCAAAAATAAACAGTATGACACAGTTGAGGATCTCAAAGGAGTACTGGAGGAAAATGTGGAGAAATGCCAAGAAAATATAAAAAAAGTTATTTATTTACTATAACCTCTGTAATCTAATTTCTTATATTTTCAAAAATGAGCTATCTTTTTGTCGCAGTGTGTATGTACTATTGTATTTACTGCTGACATTCCTCTCCCAAGAGGGCCAACAACTACTGCAATGGTAGCTACATTTGCAAACGATACAATTCTACTGACGTGTGGTATAAATCTAGGTACGGCAACTACTCGTGCCCGGCGCTTCCAGTGCTGGACTTGACGACTGGGGCATTCAAATTAACGACAGTTGACAAAGGAGCAGAATATCTTGGAATCACGACTTGAAAATTCCGACAATAGAAGAAAAAACACAAATTGTACGAGGTGTCTTTCTGAGACAGATACGTCTAAAGATCCTGGCGTTAATTTGAAAGACTGCGGACATCTTTCTCTCTTGAATGTGTGCATGACATGGCAAGCACCGAAATTGCCAATCGGTTCCATTGACGTCGTTCCGTCGTTCCCTAAAGTTATGTTTCAGTTCCAATGCGGTTAAAGAATTCCAGTACGGAACCCTAAAATTATGTCTCAGTTCAAAAAGAGGTTAAAAAATTCCGGTACGGAACCCTAAAAAATAAGAAATAAGTATAAGACGTGGCCCGTTGTACTGAAGATGTTTACGTCCTTGAGAATAAATGATCAGCTCAGCCAACATGTCAACAAGTCCCCTCTCCTTCTTCCCTGCACCAATCCCAGCAACTCCTTTAATCTCCCACATCAGCCAACCACCTCTTCAGTGTTTTTCATTCGAAAACATTCCGAATCACGCAATGTCCCCCGCAGATTCTGCCCGATAATACCTACTTAATCACATCGTCTACCTCAGTCCACCCTCAGAGTCGGAAAGCTTTGCTCCCACATAAAACATATTGCGGGTCACCCATGTGCTCACGGTGCCGGTGTTATCGTGATCAGACCCTTAGGCTGGGCAATCACAATAACAAGAGCAATAACAATAAATGATAAGCGAATGTTGGCCAACATGGGGAGAAGAATGAGCTGGCAACTAACTCACCCCTCACCGCCTGCCTGTCTGCTGGCATTTCCGCTCCGCCTTTTTTTTACACTCACTACACGAGTGATGCGATGGTGTGTGGTGGTGGTGCTCCCTAGCGAAGATGGAGATCCGGTGCTGGATCCCTGCTCGGTGACACTGAAGCTGCCACTCAAACTCCGTCACTTCGCCTGTGTCTGTAGTTTCAGTTTCCTTTTTACTCGGTTTCTTGCTCCTGTTGTGTGGTGTTTATCTTTATTTAGACGCTTGTTGAATAGTTCATGGGTGTGCACGGCGTGTGTTGTCCTTCGTGCTGTGTGTTGTCGTCGTTCTTTTGGTTCAACAGCACTCCGTGGCAGCTCAGAATCCGGTGCAGCAAACGGATGATTGCTGGGAGGAGGGTTGTGTGTCATGGGACGATGTATGGTGGTTGGCAAAAAAGTTTTTTGGGGAGAAGAAACACTTGTTCACTTAATACGAGAAACCCTCGGAGGATGTCAGTCAATTTGCATGACACTGCACATGCCAGTCGGGGAGTGGAACAATTCGAACAACTTGTCCAAAAGCTGCTTGGGGCTGGGACCCCCGTTGTGAATGTCAAGAATTGGAGCTATTAGTACTCGGAGTATGTGCTCCTTAGAAGTGCCACAGGACTGATGGGTGGGGCGAGAAATTGATAAATGGTGATGGGTTGGGGTTTTTGTGCTTTTAAGTATCAGTCTCAAGGATGACTTAACAATGACAAGATTTGCTGTAAGGATTTTTTCGACACGAACGATGACGACGTCGTAACGACAATATATCATCTGATTGTTGTTTCTGAAATTTGTTGTCAGAGGATAGTGTGTCGGTCAGCAACACGCAATGAAACATCTCTAGGAAGTCTGCTTGGCTGTTTGTGAAAGTCCATCACCTAAGCGGCTCTTTGTATTTCGATGAAATTTAGATCTTAGATCGGTTGCTTATTTTCCGGATTTGGACATATGGAGAGTATATGAAATACACGTGACACCGGCTATACAAGATATATGAAGGATCTCAATCGTCTAATTCAACATCTCCACCCCCACAGTCAAAAGAATGCACACAGGAGGGTACGTAACACGTCCAATACATCAGTTTCTTATGTGTACCCATATTTGCATCATATCCATTTTGTGATCATAGGCGAATTTCAGAAGAAGAAATGAATATGGGTTGTAAAGAATCGCTGTATGGATGAGGGAGCCCAAATGGAACTAATTTTTGGACTTGGTCCAACCACCTCATTTTGGATCTTTAAACCGATCGCCTTCCCAATTGTATTGCAAACTAAGCACGCCTCGGAATTCCAGATGATGATGACATTTGTATCATTCGACCAAACCATCGAATCATAGTCCTTTCCGTTCGAAGGAGCACCTACTCAGCATTGAGTTCCTCGCCTGCTGAGTCTCTCAACCATCGCGAAGAAACCTCATCGCCGTTGGTTGTCGGTTGAAATAAAAACTGTGTTGAAAACCGCTAAGTTTCCTTTGACAGCAAGCTCGGCATATCTGATTACAGATCTTCCAAGGTTTTTCAAAAATTACCTACACTTGCCAATACTACAGGAACTTTTGGAGAAAAAACATTTAAATATTTATGTGCAAATATTTCATCTTTGCGTTCTCCATCACATAGCAGTGCCCTGCAGAACGAAAATGTTCGACAGTAAATTTAGTGATAAACTTCGAAACAAATTAAATACAGTCACTTTACAAGACCTCTTTTGTAAGGAAATTGGCGATATTAATAAGGATTGTGAGGAAGCTTCAGATTCCGGGGCTCTTATAGACATTTAATACATTTTAATCAGATTTCATTCGACGACAGGCAATTAAAAAACAATGAATAGCTAGTTAGATGTGGATACGATGTTCTTTTCTTTTTTTGAACAAATTTTAAGGCTATGACTTGTTTTGTTCAGTTTTTGTTATGAACAGTTTTATTTTCTCAAATTATTGGGTCTATAACATATTTTCTTCCTATTACTCGTGTGGTTTGCTAAGAGATGGCGTAACTTGTATTATTCCATTGGAACATGCGTTGGAAGGCTACTGTCATTGTACGTCATTTCAGTATATGTCATTCATTTGAAGCGTAAACAACAATAATTTTTTTTCACTCAAATATGTGCGAACTTTGTGCCTGAAAAAGTGTTTTTGCGGGAAGTTCTAGTTCATTACTTTAATATGAAGCAAACTGCTGCCGAAAGTCATCGTATTTCGGTGGAAGTTTATGGTGAACATGCGCTAGCTGAGCGAACGTGCCAAAAGTGCTTTGCACAATTTAAGAAGACGATGAACGTCCTTGGCGGCCAAAAAAGTTTGAAGACGAAGAACTGGAAGCATTACTCTATGAAGATTGTTGCCAAACACAAGAAGAGCTCGCAGAATCTTTGGGTGTCACTCAAGCAGCCATTTCAAACGTTTATAAGCAGCTGGATATATTCAAAAGCTATGAAATTGGGTTCCACATTAACTCAAACCGAGAGACGTCGAAAGGCGGTTTTGCATGTGCGAAATGCTGCTGAAACGCCACAAAATGATGCCATTTCTGCATCGGAGTGTTACTAGTTATGAAAAATGGATAAATTACGACAACCCCAAACGCAAAAAAACATATGTGAAACCCGGCCAACCAGCCAAGTCAACAGCAAAGCCGAATATTCATGGCACGAAGGTAATGCTGTGTATTTGCGGGGATCAGAAGCGTGTGCTGTATTATGAGCTGCTTAAACCGTGTGAAACCCTCAATGGACAACGCTACCGAACATAATTAATCCGTTTGAAGAGAGCTGTATCCGAAAAACGCCCGGAATATGCGACCAGACACGAGGCAATAATTTTCCATCATGACAACGCTCGGCCCCACGTTGCTATTCCGGTTAAGAACTATTTGGAAAACAGTCGATGGGAAGTTTTACCTCTCCCGCCTTATAGCCCAGACCTTGTCCCTTCGGACTACCATTTATTCTGGTCGATGCAGAATGCCCTCACTGACAACTGTTCACATCAGAGCAGAATATCAAAAATTGGCTTGATTCGTTCTTTGCTGCCAAGCCGGTGCAGTTCTTTCGGCATGTGATCCACAAATTGCCAGAAAGATGGAAAAAAGTCATAGCTTCAGATGGGCAATACTTTGAATAATGCTATTGTACATGTTTTTCGTAAATAAACGTGCAAATTTTGAAAAAAAATAACAGCAAGAATTAAAATATTTACCCAATATAATTTACATTATATAAAATATAGAATTAATGTAAATAAAATAATTACTTGTAATTATTTATTTATATTTAAGTTTATTTATAATTATCCATATTTTAAAAATATAAGAATCTACTGCGAAATAGTTGAATTTTGCTTCGGATAATTTTTCATGTCATGTATGGAATGGTCGATATATGAACACGGAGTTTAACTTCATATAACGACTAGAAGAAGCATCTCAAGCTCCGCTATGTCCGGAAGTAAGAAAATGAATTTAAAGTTTCAACCTAACCACATGCATGTCCAGATCCCCCTCGTACTTTCTTTGTTAAGAGAGCTTTTCTGAAATGCTCTCAAAAATATTCCAACTGGTATTAACCACATTTAACTCACTCGGCGTGCATGGAACCATCTCAGACGCGTTTCACAATCTTGCAATCACAAGCATGTACGAATGTCTTCAATTGTGGTAAATACTTTTCTCAAGAAAATGACCATCACTTCATGAACAATCTTGAGGAAACTATCTACGTTCGGAAGCTGTCTCTACGCCAGCCTCGGTCAGACCGAACTCTCCTGCCTACCCCCCACAAAAGCGGCTATTAAAGTATAAATTGAATTATTTTGAACATTTCTAAGCCAGGAAAATTAATTTTCCATACATCCATCTGGAGTGGGATCTATGTCACGCAAACTTACACCATGACTTCTGCCAGTCGCGCTGGTGTGCGATGCCACCCCTCAGACCTGCCACATCCCCCCTTGCTGGGGTGACATTAAGCCCCTTTATAAATTTCATCCATCAGAAGAGTTAAGCCCTTAAAATGAGACGACCAAAACATAACAGCAACCCGCCCCCTTGAGGGTCCAAAAATGTTTTTTGGTGAACAGAAATGCCGGACATATTCCATGTAAATTGCTTCCCCGAAACTAACCACATAAATCTTTATACACAACCATTATCTGGGACTCGTCCACCCAAGCGAGAGGATCCCGCAGCGTACAACTTTATGCTGAACACACGCCCGTCGTCGGTTGTTGGATGGAAGTCGTAAATGGTCCTGGAAAGGATTTAAATAATTTTGGCTTGAGAAAAAGGGACGTCTTCTCGCATTCAGTGCGAATTTTGTTTCTCCCGAAGCATGTCTCTTTTTTGGACAAAACAATGCACTGCAAAGGGATGGATCGTCTCTGTAATCGAGCTGTGACCATGTTCGTGTGGGTGGGTGTGTGGCGGTTCACCCTCGCCCCGCATCGTATTGAAAACGATAAATTCCGCTAAATCTCAATCTATATTGAACCGCAATATTTGCAGATAAAATGGGATACACTCGGGATATGGTAACTGCTAACGGCTGCGAGAGAAAATCTCTGAAAAGTAAATCCCATGCTGTCCTCCATCGGCAATCGATTTGAAGTAACACAGCCAAAGGTCTAAATTGAGAATTTCATATCGTCTTGGCTGTCTTTTTGCCGGGAGGCTGGTGGTTGGCAAAATTTATTCGGAATTTAAACAAATCCTCAACCTTGAATTATGCATTCAGCCGGGATTTACATTGGAATTTTGAAATGACCCGACTTTGACATACGTGAAATGATTTGGGGTTCAGTCAGGTCATGAATAAGGTATTAATTCACACCGGATACGGTGTGCTCATGCTATGGGATGAGCCAAAGGAACTTGGCACCGCAGGACGGGATAGAAATATTTTCTGGATTCTTCCAAATCAATGAACTACTTAATTTGGTTTTAATAGCAAAAATAGATGTGGTAGAGGTGGAGGAGAGGAGAACGAAAAAACCATCTTTCGATCGTATATCATATTCTGTTTGCAACTGACTGGAGACGACTGTGTATCCAGGAAGCACATTATGTCACTGGAGGTGCTGCAGAAAATGGGAATGATACGGTTCAGTGAAGTATGATTGTTGGCAAAGTCAGTTGCAGTGGGATTTCCTTTTAAAAAAGGTTTCCTCCTTTGGTCGGGAGGGATGACCTCCCTCCAGGGGGATGAGGATAATGGAGTCGAAATCAATTTCATTGACAGCAGAGGTGGAATTAAATGTGTTTTCGTTCGTCTTCCTAAGTCGACATTTCTCATTTTAGAGACGGCGTGATGGCACTTTTGATTGACTAACTGCAAATGGGGTCAAAAACGGATAATGAAGAACTGTCAATCTGAGGTGAATGGGAAAATCAGGTTTTCTGGTCCTCCGGCGACCACTGGACGGTGCTGATGAAGAACAATCCGTAATGTTGATGTGGCTTCAAACGAAATGAGTATATTTTGTTAAGAAAGCGAAAAGATTTTTGATCCATTATTAAAAAAATGTTATACAGTAAAAGCTTGTTCATTCGGAATGGTTGGACTCAATAGATATTTTTTTTTTTGATTTTATCCGAGTTCTACATATTTGAGATCAATTGCGTTATTTAATTTTCCCTAATTTAATTCGATTTTTACATAAAAAAAATGAAATCCTGCTCTAATGGAATTTTTTTTCCGGATCTAAATTTATCGAAAGTAAACGAAACTTAACGAAACTTGACGAATCTTAACGAAACTTAACGAAACTTGACGAATCTTAAAATTCTTCTTCTCCCATGATTTAAAATACTTATAGCTACTGGTAATGTTAGGCTCAGTTACATTCCATACTGCTCAGTTACCATGTACAAGAAGGTTACACTGAGCACTTCGAAAGAGTATCTAAGCCTCGTTCTTCAAATACGTACGTTCGTACGTTCGTACACGCAAAAAGAAGGGTCATCATCTCGAGGAAATAATCGCAATTTCCACTTCCAATAGCAATAAAATGAATCCGCTTTTCGAGTCAATGCCACTTAAAATCACCGCTCCATGCGAAGATTGCTGAAAACAAGTCTCAAGTTTACTCAACGTTCGAGGACTCTCAAAACACCCACTAACTTTTAAATCATCCACTTGCTGCGTAACTCACCATTTCTCAAGTTGCTCATCAGCACGAAAAGCGCGTGTAAATGAGTAATTTTATTCGGATTTCGTTCCCTCTTCTTGCCTCAAGTACTCAATTTGCACTCAGCAGTGGCACCTTTTTCGCAACCGCTTCAGGAGCGATTATACTCGTACCTCTGTTCGCTCGAGTGACGCCGCCGCACAGGCAAACGAAATCGCTTCTCAATTTAACTGAACAAACAAACAGAGCCGCTCAAGTGCCCAAAGCCCTTCAAACTGTATTATTTTCAAACTTCGATGAGAGGAAAATCATCGACGAGATAGGACGAAGTGAGAACGTCCCTTCCGCACGACTGAATTGCCGTGATCAGTGTTTTTGTGTTTAAATGGAAATCTTTTATTTGGTTAAAGCGAAATCGATAGACCGGGTCGATGGAACCAACCGCTTCGAGGACCTGTCTGAAAAACGATACACTGGCAATCAGACACCTTGTTTCGACAGGATTTTGGATTCATAAAGAAACATGGGAATGTCAGCTCGACGAACGAAGAGCAAACGGGATTGTTGGTACAAAAAACCCTCATCCACCCTCGTCAGAAACTATTCAATAAGTGACAATCAGCGGCTGAATACTGTAGTGGGGCTGTGGTTTTTCTCACTTTTTCGCCTGGGCTTGCAATTTTAAGAGATCTCTCGTCAGCAAACGAAGCAATATCCCCGATTGAGGGCTTTGATGTGTGTTTTATCCTTCAAAAAAACTACCCCTCGGGCATGCAGGCGATTTCCTCTTTTCGATTACTGTCACCGCCTTCCAATCGGTGTGGAAGTCGATATATGGGCGAGTCGCACTTAAACAATGGAACAAAGACAAGGACCTGCATGTGGGAAACTGTGTTTGCCTGAATTTGAGCGGTTTGGTTTGGTGTTGGTACCACGATTCGTGGATATTCTGCTGTACACGAAGCGTGTATTTTATTCAAAATTCATATCGACATTTCGTCCTTGTTCGAGGATGTTCACTTGGTTTGTTGTCTTCGGTTTTATGTTAAGGTTGTTCATGGTGGATGGAAACTATAGGTTCACGTTTTGAGTATACACGTGAATTTTTGTATGTATGACACACACATGTATTTTGTATGAAGTCGAATACGTTGTCGCCATAAATACACGTGTAATACAGTCACAGACGAGTACACATACTGCAACAGGTTTAGCCATGCATGGCTAAGTTCATGTGAATTTTGACCGATAGCTTGATTCACTGTTTCCACTCCTTTCATCGTGGGCGTTGGACTTCGCTAAGGGTGCGTCTTTTCACCTCTCCTTTTCATTGTATATATGGACTGGAAGATGCAGCGCAGCCGAGTCGAGGAATGTTTCACATTGGGAGAGTTGAGGGTAAGCCATCTTCTTTTCTTAGTGATCCTCACATCTTCCCAGGCGGAACTCCAGCGAGCACTCGATAGGTTTGTGGCCGTATGTGACGAATCGGAGGTCAGCTCCAGAACGCCTGTTCAATGCACTCTACAGTTTAGAGGACCATCGAAGCAAGTGCGGAAGTTTAAGTATCTGGGGGTCTTTTTCATGAGTGATGGAAGGAGAAATGCTGAGCTTTCCTGTAGGATTGGTCAAGCTGGGTAAATTTTGAAACAGCTTGGTTGATCTGTTATCAGGAAGGCCGAGCTAGGTGTCTAAGACGAGTTAGCGGTTTTCAAATCAGTATTTGTTCCAACTCTCACCTATGGTCATGAAATTTGGATAATGACCGAACGACTAAGATCGCGAAATCAAGCTGTTGAAATGAGACTTCTCCCTGCTGTTGTGGGACGCCGGTATAGGTTGAAATTGGGATAGGGACTCAACATTGAGGAGCTGCTTCTTCGAACGGAGAGGGCTATACTTCGTTGGTTTGGTCACGTGTCACGAATGTCCCCTTCATCAAGATTTCCGAGGCGGGCGTTGAATGCGACTCCATCTGGTTGAATGCGACTCCATCAGGTAGGCGACCGCTTGGCAGACCCAGGAAGACATGGTTAGACCAAGTCGATAAACTCGTCTGGATAACTCCTGATGAGTAACAGTCGATGGCGGAGGATCGAGTTGCCTGGAGATCTCTCGTGAGTGGTTTACCCCCGCGACCCTTTTAGTGGAGGATGCCGGTCAGAAAATGATGATGACGATAAACAAAATGCAACCATTCACTTCTTCACATTCATCACAGTTCTGCAGATGTTCTCAGTTGTCGGCGGTTATTATTGATAGTCCATATGTTTGATTAGCGCTTGCGGCTGGTCGAAGAACTGGATTTTTGTCAGGGGCACTGTTGTTGAGATGCGTAGGACCTGTGCACATATTATGGCCGGCTGATGTTTGCTAATTGTTTGCCTACTTTTTGGGTGTTTTTATTTTGTGTTTATTCGCGTACTCATGACGATTAGCTGAAGATTAGCTTGGTTTGACATTTGTTTTTGTCGGGATTTGCTGTTCACGATAAGGGGATTTTCTCGAAAATGGCACTTCTGACGCGAAATTCTTAATAAGAAAAAAGGGAGATATTTCGGGAGAAATGCATTCAACCGCGTTGTTTATCCCATAAAAGATTTCTGACAATGATGACATCCAGATATTTGTAATTGCCTACTATGTCGATGAGGCATCTGGCTGAGCCACTACAGATTTGCTGTTGTGTAGCTTTGAACTGCGGACTTTTAATTGCTTTCAAGACGTTGATCAATAATCGATTGTCATGACACCACTACACTGCCAAATGGAGCTAAACCTGCATTATTGTCGTTGCTGCCTGTATAAACCTGTGACGCACCACTATTGCTGTGTCATCGGCATAAGCAAATGGAATACTATGTTTGAGTACTCAGAGAAGCACGTTCGTTTAAAGTATATAAAGGGTGAATTTTTAGCTATAATCTTTTTGGCAACACTGGTTTAAACAGCTTACGCGCGTTTCGTGTTTTGTTTCACTGTCAAACATCTTCAGTTTGGTCTATAACTTAACCATGAATCGTCTTACAAACGAACAACGCTTGCAAATTATTGAATTTTATCATCAAAATACGTGCTCTGTTAAGAAAGTTCATCGCGCGCTTCTTCCGTTTTATGGTCAGTTTAGAAGCTTATTTTTGGCTTAATGGGTACGTAAATAAGCAGAATTGCAAGAGTCACAGTTTGGTGCGGTTTATGGGCTGGTGGCATCATTGGACCGTACTTCTTCAAAGATGATGCGAATCTGGTGAGCGCTACCGTGACAGGATATCCAACTTTTTTTTGCCCAAAATGCAAGAGCTTGACTTGCATGACATGTGGTTTCAACAAGACGGTGCCACATGCCACACAGCACGCGCAACTATGGACTTATTGAGAGGCGAGTTGTGAACATTTTATTTCACGTTCGGGACCGGTCAATTGGCCGCCTAGATCGTGCGATTTAACGCCTTTAGATTGGTTTTTGTGGGGCTATGTTAAAGCTCATGTCTATACAGACAAGCCCGCTATAATTGACGCATTGGAAGACAACATTGAAGCATTTATTCGCGAGATACCGACCGAAATGTTGGAAAGAGTATGCCAAAATTGGACTAAGCGGATGGACCATTTGAGGCGCAGTCAAGGTCAACACTTGCCTGAAATAATCTTCAAACCTTAAATTATATGGACCGTACTATCGATTCAAATAAAGATTTCATGCATTTTTCTGAATTTCAAATGAGTGGATCCAGTTGTGATCCTTGAGGGACCCCATATTGAGTGTGTTCTTTTAAACTGTATGTCTCGTTGATCTTAACACGAAAACACGGCTCCATTTTGGAAAAAATACGGCCCGATGATGCCGCCAGCCCATAAACCGCACCAAACCGTCACTCCTTGTGGGTGCATTGGTTTTTCGACAGTCACTCTTGGATTATCATTCGCCCAAATGCGGCAATTCTGCTTATTGACGAATCCACTGAGGTGAAAATGTGCCTCATCACTGAAGATGATTTTCTTCGAAAATTGATCATCCACTGTTGCCATTTCTTGTCACCATCCTGACCATTGACTACGCTTGAAATGGTCAAGAGGCTTTAGTTCTTGAGTCAATTGCACCTTGTAAGCGTGTAAATGCAAGTCTTTGTGCATTTACATTTTTTTGTATTTTCTGCAGTACGAGCTGTATGAGCATGCACTGGTGTTTTCACATCTCCCACAGACCCGGTTTGCTTAAATTTTTCCACGATTTTTCCGATTGTACGCACATTTGGACGATTAAATTGACCGAAAAAATCACGAAGTGCACGATATGCATTTAGATTTGAACGCCCATTTTCATAACAAGGCTGAATAACTTTAACGCGTTGCTCGATTGTGTATCTTTCCATGGTTCAAATTGAGAAAACTTGACGTTTAGGTGTGGTTCACATTCAACATCATCATCAAGATTTAACCACCCTTTATATTTTTCAACTCGCTGGCAGCTTATTTGCATGCGCCTCTGTCTGAAAACCAAAATACAAATCATGGCTGCGTCTCTCTGCAAGCTGCATTCAATATACGAAGCACACCGGGCATTCCGGCCTAAGGCAGGTATAGTAGGCGACCTAGAGTACCCTCCCCAAATTATGATCACACACGTTATTACTCACAATTTTCAAAAGCCACTATTGGTACATTTGCCCTCCACTCAACTGCCAAACAGCTCGTGATTTGTCATCAACTTTTAGTTTAAAAAAAAAAAACAAAATTCCCACCAACGCACTGATGTCATTTTACAAAATAGTAAACGTATCGCTTTTCAAATTGAATGCTTTGACCAGGAACCACTGCTTACACTAGCTGTTCATTATTTTAAAAATAGCGTGCTTTTTTTCCCTCAGAAAGTTTTGATTGCAACCAAACTGTGTACAGAGTACTGTCGGTTTTGTGTCGGTTTTTGTGTGAATGAATCGAATTGAGGAATGAGTTCTGTTTGATTGCACATCGTACTCACTCAGTGGCAGGGACTCCAGTTGAACAATCACGCCCGTAATGATGAAAACTGGTTGTGATTTAAGTGTTGAGGCTTGAAGCGATGTGGGTTGGGCTTACAAATCGTTTTTAGCAGCACAGTGGGGTCGTTGTTTTTTCATCATCATAACTTCAGCTGAATAAAGTTTGATGGGGCAGTGGACGGTGAAGTGGTTGTTTCGATATCCTTAGACTTTGTTTTTAGGGATCTTAGAGGAAGGCTTAATGCAGCCTAAGTTCGATTGCCGGTACGACACACAATTTTCACAGCACCACCGCCACTATAAATGCCTAGAAAGAAGGTTCTTAAACTTGTCTACATGTCCCGTCCACACGCGGACAATAGCACGCACAGAACGAGTGCTTGCTGTAGAAGCTAGGACGCAGTCCAAGTCTGACCGTCGCGGCACTAATATCTTGGAGAAATGCGCGACTGTCAACCCAGACCTTCAAAGCAATGTGATTCGACACAGTGGCTAGGTCTACATTCGTATAAGACCCGGATGACAGTTATATCATTTTCGCTCGTCGTGATAACTGCTTTCTGCCTTGGAATTGAAGCATCGCCTTGACGTCGAGAGAAGAATATTAAACCTTAGTCCCCGAAATCCATGTCAAAAGTATGTTCCGGTGAAGGTTCACTCGCTCACCCTTTGCGGCCCTCGTCGCACACATTAGCATCCCGATAAAGAATCACCATAAAGAACCAACATTTTCAGTCAATTACCCTCCCACCAATATGCGCATGCGGCAGTAAAAACTTTCGCGCCATGACAGGATTGATATCCATTCTTAGCCTGAAGCCGCACGATACAATTTCATTAAGATATCCCAAAGTCTAAGTTCCGCTCGCCCTCCGTTAGTTTAAGTACATGACAAATGTGGTATTAAGGCTCCACACACCCAGATGTGATGAAAGTGAGACACAACCGCGCAGCTAAACCTATCCGCAGGCGGCGGCAATCAGCTGGATGCTTTTCCAGGGGTCCCCCAAATGGGTGGGCTGTGGTATATTTGACGATACAGTTTATTGGCCGTAAGCCGCCCTAAATAGAATTGTTATTAATAGCGGATCCCTACCGTCACTTCGTGTGTGCACAGTGAAATAAACGCGTGGGGAAGCGCCATTCATTTCAACCAGGGGCAATACATGAAAACACCACCATTCAGCAGAAGGATATACTCAGCACGCCCGTGAAGAAGGTGAATCGCAGCACGTGGGAGCTGTGCGCACAAGAGGAGTCCGTACGAGTGTTTGATTACCAAGTTCAGTTCCACGCTGACGTCGATGATGAACTTGGCCCCATTTTCTGGAGGTTCCCATAAAGTAACAATATCAATTTCCTCAGTTGCGCTATCCTTTCAGGACCTCATGTGGCTTAACGGAGTGAGTGACTAACTGGATTTGGTGATAATGCATTTATGAAGTTGAATCAAGACACTTTTGTGCAAGCATCAAGGACATGAACACCCCCCCTGATTTTTCGTCTAAACAGACAACAGGATGCTCATCGCAAAGTTGATGAACTGAACTCTGACTGGGTCTGATCGGCTTTGGTGCATGAAGTGTACAGAGTATTAGCTCCAACTAAGCTGTGAGCAATTCAGGGTGGATGCGAATTTAATGAGATTTTCGCCGTTAAGAAGAATTTAACAAAACATTTTAAATATGAGCATGAAACAGGGTTAATTGTAAGAGAGTTGCCAGGCCTTGAAGAGTGCAGATTCAACTTCAAGCTCAGACAGAGATTACCACGAAAAAGCAACCGACCGAGGAAGGTCGTAGCAATTGAGACTACGATGGGTTCGAATTTTTTGGGTTGTCCCTATTTTTTCTTTTATTTTATTTAAATCTGAAATGTACAATTTTTAATATAAAATTAACAATGTGTAAAAATGACAACAAGGCGTAGTAAAGTACTTTTAAAGAGCGGTCGGGTAAGAGACAATTCCAAATGTTTTGAATCTTCATTGAAAACTAGAATTATTCTCGTTAGTGGCTCGTGTGTACCGTAGTCTGTCTTGCATTAAGTTTGGTCAGTCGCGTCTGGATTCAAGGAAACAAAGATAAGAAAAACTAATTCTACGATTGATAGAAGTTCTGTCGTTTCTACGCAATTAACCGCTGCCACCCTGTGAATTGCGACAACTACAGAGGCATCAGACGTCGGAACATAGAGTACAAGATCTTATCCGACTTATTGTGCGGGCGACTAAAACCGTTCCTCAACTAGTGTGACTCTAAAATCCGTAAATTACGTACAATTTTGGGGGAAAAAACCCCAACAGCAACAAATCGATATTTTCATCGACTTTAACGCGGTGTAATACGAGCAATGTCTATCAAACTCGTCCGTTTGTGTTGGATGACGATGAATGCTGCTCCATGTAGGTCGATAAAGACCTAACCGAGTCCTTTGATGACAAAAAAGGATTCAGACAAGGTGACGTGTTTGCGACATCTTCAACATCATTCTTAAAAGGATTGTTCACATACTCGCATGTGCCGATATTGACATAAAATGCAGCGTGATGCCCATAGCACTTGTGAGTATTGCGACGGGGGCCGGTTTAATGGTAAATGAAGGCAGGACCAAGAATATGCTGTCATGGGGGAAGGACACTAAAAACCGACATTTCGGACAAAGCGTCACTAACTCTCGCCAATCACTGCTTCTTTGCGCTAGGAAAGCAATTTATAGGAAAAATCGACGACTCCTGCACACTTTCAGCCGTTGACGTTGCCTAGATTCGAGCAAAATAATTTTGACGGCACCACTTCTTTCGAGTCACTGAAGATTCTCAAACTTGGCCGATCGGAGTCGCCTTAAGGCTGTAAGTCCCATCCACTCGTAAAAGAACAGAAAGAATAACGAAACGCACATGAGTGGTTTCTGAGAAGTTAGTTCCTGACCCTCTATGGGCTGTAACGCCACCAATATTATATTATTCTGCGGTTGCTCTTGTCTGATTTTCGGACCCTTCTGCATGGGTGGTGAGTAGAGTAGAAGTTAGGAGGAATGTATGAACTGTTCAGCTTCCAGAAGTCTCTCCACCAACGATTGAGATCGCTGCCATGGTTTCCATCAATGCTCCTGCCCGGCAAGTCGAATTCACCTCAGAGGGACGGCGCAGAAGAGGAAGAGTGGGTGCCCGCAGGCGCAAGGGGACATGGACCGACCATGCGTACGAAAGTAGAGGCATCTAGCTAAAAATCAAGTTGGCTGAAGACGATTGTTGAGCCTCGAGTTCACTCCGGACTGTAGCGGCACCTTAACCCTTACCTGAACCACGAAATGAAGTCTCACATTGCGATATCGTTGCCAAGTCCTCGATGTAGTCCGTGCTTTACCGAAAATTACAGCATTGAACATATTCCCTTTACCTTTCAATGCAAATAGGCGTTTCATTGGCGACTGGTTATGTTCGTCTTACCACGTCATCCGATGCTGACATTTGTGCGGAATGGACGCCTTGAATTTTGTTTTTCCTGTCTGTACCTCAATTCAAGGATCTTCTTACGAATAAACTTGAGTTAACGAAAATTACCTTCTGCCTGCTAAACAGTAAGTTTTTTCGGACCGATTTAGTGCCGTGGATGTGTCAATTTCGTATAAGCCTTCCTAACTATTCATCGATTCTTGTGATGCTTGGTTTCCACTACTTCCTTTTGGGACCACCGATGGCAATGTCACTAAAGCTTCTCTAGAGGTGACTGTCTATTATTGGCGGCAGTTGATAGGCAGCTCCATGAAATGGGAGGTAATTTTTAACAATGTCTTAGTGAATGTCCGCATTTTTCTCCGTTGGGTTAAGAGTTGGAAGATGGACAGCAAAAGCAGTCCTGGCACATGCCAATTTAGTGTCTTTATCAGAGGCGATGATTTTGGTAAGCTTTTCGAGGCAGATAGTGAGCTCAGCGCTGTACTTGCTGATTACTGATGTAGTTGAGGCTATTTTTTTTTTTAATAAATGGGAATTTTCAAATTATGTTTATCGTAATCAGCCCCGTATTCATCGGTGTGGTTGCGTTGTCAGGCTCCTTGAGCGACGGGTTAATGACTTGCATTGATCTGACAAGTGGAGCACCTGCCAACTCTTTGGACATATGTATTGCGTATTCTTGGCCACCAAAAATGCCAACTAGATATCTAATGTAATAAAAACATAATTTGGGTAGTACATCCCATAGAGGGCAATGGCCTAGCTCCTCAACAACCACTCATGTTGTGCGTGCCGTTGTTCTTTCACGAGTGAGAGCCGACTCCTAAAGGGGCTATGATTTGAGAAACCTTTTCTAGACAGTTATACTCTTTGAACATTGTCAGTGACTCGAGAGAGGTGGTGTCGTGGAAATTATGTTGCTCGCATGGGGAATCGAACGCAGGCTGAGTAGGGGTCGGCGGACCAACCCACAACGCCACTGCCGCCACGAATCAGCTGCTTCGTTCTAAATTCTGCCAAATGACCCTCGTGCAACAAGGAAGGAACTCGTAGGTGGGACTTTGCGGGACTGCAACCGTCTGTAATAAATCAGCGTTGTGAACACACATCTCTTTGGACAGAAAGCCAATTTTACGTTTCATTGTCAGTCATTTTTCATTAAATTAAGATAATAATTAAGCTCTATCAAGCGTGATCTTCTGGTGCTGTTACAGTTTGAACAGCCTTCGAGCTCTCAAAGCGCTTTATACATACAAACTAGCCATCTTAGGCTATTAATTCGCCTGTATTGACTTTTTTCTTTACAGCATGTACGTCTAGTGGTAGAATCTTTTCCTCCAAAAACCATCAACGCAAACCTGACCTCACGTAGAAACAAAATCATAAAGTTCTACTTCATCTATCTTCATCTAATTGTCCATGTCTCTTCGCCATAGAGTAGGTCAGGCATGATCAAGTAAAGTCAGTTAGGCCCTTCGGGAGAGGACTCTACTTCTCAATTGACTCCTGAGCCCAAAGAAACAGCGACTGACAAGATTTATTCTCCTTTTAACCTTTTAACTGATGTTTTTCGTATTTTCTTATTTTGACCCGAGGTGGATGAAGACTTTGACTTCAGCAAAAGTACATAAATCATCGTGTGGTGACAGTGCAGCCAAGTCGTCGATGGTGTTTATCCTTCCTCAAAGAGCAACGTGTGCCTTGCTTTGTCTTCATTCACCGATAAAACCATTTTTGCCGCCTCCGATTCAATGCCGATCGCTTATGTGTGCAGGTGGATGTGCTAAATTTAAATTTTTTAAGCTCAAGCTAAATTGAGGTATTCAATATTGCGGACCTTTGGTAGAGGGTTTTTTTTTCTGTCATAGTCTAGTTTCATTGTCATCACGCACAACCTGAGAGGTTTGGCAAGGACCTCAAAACTAGACATGACGATGTGCAGCGTGCTCGTTGCAAAATTTTGTAGTTGGCCTTATTGCATTCCTTGGACTTGTCCGCAATTTGAGGTCGTGTGGAAGTCTGGTCTGTAGGATAAGCTTTGTAGTGATCCCAGCTTTTCACACATGCACACAAGACATAAGATATCGGTGGAGATTGGCACAAATAACGATGCAGCTTTTCTTTGAATTGCATATCTTGCACATGGTGCATGGCTGTATGCAGGCTGTTTAGCAGGTATCACACTAGTGCATTTGTTTGAATGCGGTTTTGATAACAATATCTGAACCGTGTCTAAATCGGATCACTTAACCCTGTTTCGATTGAGTGGAGCATTTCATAGTAAATTAAATTTCGGCAAGCACCGTCCAAGTACTCAATAGAGGTCCTGACTCCTAAGTCCAAAGCAAACTATGTCTTAATTTATATTAAAGGGTTAATTTGCACGCTCGATCGAACTTCTAAAGAATGGTTATGTCACAGTCACAGTCAAAATAATTTCTCTCTAAATGGACGTTAAATAATTTACTGTCTACCCAAGCATCATCGTACATATGTATGCCCGGACAATTTCTGAGTAATCTGAATTCAAAACATCCAACGTCCAAGCCTTTTAATTGGTGTCTGTGACAAGAAAAAGGCAACTGAATGGCCGTCTGATTGTCTCATATTTTACTGTCCCTTTAGCAGCAAGGGTAGTACTTACAGCGCTGATAAATTTAAGCCACATTTCTCCAGGCACCAGTCGTCCGAAGATGGGTACGATACAATTTGCATTTGAGTCCGAAAATTACTGCATTTCTTACTAATTTATTCAAGCAAAAATTAATTCAATTGGCCTGTCGTAAGATAACCAGCAAAGCGCAAAGGGGCAACCCTTTAATTGAGTCAAATAATTCGAAGGCACCCCAAATCGCACACACAAAGGATGAACAACAAGCACGCGCCCCTATAGATGAAAATATATATATTTTCTATAGACAGAAAATTGTCGCGTGAACGGACAAGGCACTTTCAAGACACCATCAATAGGCAATAACATGGACTAAGGGCCATCCTTATGGTAATCGTGGTCCAACTACACGGAGCGACAGACAAACGCACAATAAACGACGGACAGAAGCGACTACAAATGCCTCGTTGAGAGAGTTCATCCGTTCCCTCTCCCAGACGATGGGCAGGAAAAGAATCTCTGAAGGAGCTGAGATAGAAATCAAGTTGAATCCTTGCGCTCCACCACAAGAAACGCCACTCGACGGGGTTCATAATAAAGGCCTCTATTTCAAAAATGACGACTGAAAGGGATATGAGAAAAAGGGAACAATTTGCATTCGTCTGAAGGGTGTTGGTGAGGATCCGAGAACACAGTTATTTTTGCTTATAAAGCACCCAATTACTGAAGTCCCGCATCACAGTTTGGATGTCTGTGCTAGGGAGAAGGACAATTGGGTTGGATGACTCTTGGAAGTCGCACAGAGGGGTCCCTCTGAAAATGAGTTTCGGGAGAATTTTAACGACTCTTCCTGGATTTTAATGGGAGGCATGTTCTTAAAGGCATGAGGGGAGGAAGGAGACTTAGAAAATCAGATGACTACAATAACCACTTCGCTCAGTTTCGTTAAGTTTCGTTGAGTCAGTTACAACGAAAGCAGTCTTTCTTCATTTTTTTGCATACGTTTTCGAAATCAGTTATGGACAGTTTAAAATTTTGACGGTGTTTATGACTACTTATTTTTTTTTATAATTTTAACCTTTAAGTGTCCGGGTTCAAGGCACAGCACGGGCCGAAGGTGTAGAGGGAGAAAGGGAGAGGGGGTACCTGTGTACGTTGGTTTTAAATATCTGCAGATTGTATTCCGGGGGGAATATTGGTCTGGGAAGAGCATTCCATATTCGTGTAGTGCGGCTGATGAACGAGTCTCTAAATTTAACTGTGCGTCCGAAATTAGGCTTAAGGGTAAACTGATGAGCATTCCTGGCGGGACGGGTATTGCGGGTGAATTCATGGAGAGGAGGAAGGCAGTTGGCAAGCTCACTTGAGCATCGTTTGTTAAAATAGCCTGTACGTCAATGTTCGAGCGAGTCTACTGACTCTAATATTGTTATCTCCTATAAGTTTGGCCTTTGGATTCTATCGAGTAGGCTTAGGGTGGTCTTGGGGGCATCAGGCCAGATATGAGCATTGTACTCAAGTTTGGGACGTATATACGCCTTGTAAATTAAAGCCAAATCAGAAGGGGTGAAGTATTTCTTGCATCGATTGAGGAAACCTAAGCATTTCGCTGCATTTTTGGTGTCTTCAGATACGTGATCGTTCCAACTAAGTGTTATGTTGATACACATACCAAGGATGGAAAGCTTTCCGGTTTCATCGACACAGGTGCCATTCATGGATAATGGCTGATTAACATGGGTTCGCTTGAGTGACAGCAGGCAACATTGAGTTTTTGAAGCATTGAGTTCCACTCGATTGTTCTTTCCCCAGTTAATTACGCTGTCAAGATCGGAATTCAATGTGCTTAACATAAGCTGCAGGTCCGATTCTACGCCCGAAGGGCGGGGTCGCGGATCTTGGAACGAATATGAAAAGCTGAGGGTGCTGTCATCAGCTAAGGAATGGATTGGATTAGAAGTAGCAGGCAAGAGATCATTTATAAAAATGAGAAAGAGGGTCGCGGACAGAACAGAGCCTTGGGGAACACCAGCAATTATTTGGTGGGTATCAGACTTGGACCCATCCAAAACAACTTGAATTGAACGGTTCGAAGGGTAATTTGTAATCCATTGAAGAAGAGATTCATCGAACCCATAGGCACGCATTTTCGACAAGAGAGCTTGATGCCAAACTCTGTCTAATGCCTTAGAAATATCAAGCGCAACGATCTTGCTTTCGCCTGCATTGTGCAGGCTTAGCTCTGTCCGGTTGTGTTGTTACTATCAAGCTGAATGCCGGAGGGACGGTGACGAAACACACAAAATGAGTTGTATTTGGATTTAAATTGTTAATCGAGATGCATTGCACTTGAATCAATGGTCGGTCTGAGTGGTTTCTGGTGTGCGCCGATGTACGATTGAGAGAGACGAGCGTGTGTCTTTTATCCCTAAAGCAACCGCTGGTGTCATCACAGCTGCTAATTATTGTTGTCTTTTCCTAGCTGCTCAACTATTCGCTAACCAGAGGAGGCAGTAGTCGAGATACTGAAAACTTGTCTAGTGGTCAATCCCTTACAATTTGCATACATCCGGTCGCCATCTTTTATCAGTGCCCGTCCTCTGGCTTAATCTGATCTGAGTGAGTAGAGCACAAATTCAAATGTGAACTGGAGAAAATGGCAGCCACCACTGGTGGAAATCTCACGCAGATCAAACCCATTCTCGACCATGTCCTGTAACAATAACCATCATCTCCTCCGGTTATTGTTTCAATCCGAGCACTGGAGAAGCTGAGAAAACGTGTTTCCCTCGGCCACATCCTTATAAACCCGTCAAAAGCAAGGTAATGGACAGCAGGACACCTAATACGATCTAAGTGTCCGTTTAATGGGTCACATCCGTTGGTTGTTGTTGATGTTGTCTTTCCTTGCAGCACTTTGTTCACCACATCCGATACATGAATGCAGTCAACGATGCTTCGATAGAAAAAAAAACTGAAGGAAGACCCAACAAAAATGTGAGAATATGCTCGAGGACCCGTGAATGTTCCATCGACTTAGGATGGAAAGATTTGAATAAATTTGAGTAAAATAACTTCATTAGGAGTCAACGGGGGCAGCGAATCGATAGTTGAGCATAAATTAGAACAATGGACTTCCCTTGGTCTAAGTGCGCCCCCCTGGATGGCTCCTAAGCTATCATAATTGAACTTGGAAGTTCCAAGTTGAAACACTGACTATGTGTGTGCTGCTTCAGAATTACGGAGAAAGAGTCCACCCGCACATAATGCCACGATTAGTGCTTAATTTCCATAAAAAACTAATGACTATGCAAATTTTTCTGAACAAGAGAGAGATAGAGAAATGTTCGGCATGGCATCCGGTTGCAATGATGGCATCACTGATGAGAGGGTAGTCTGTCTAGGGCAGCGGGATAGTGCTCTTGACGTTCTGAATGTACTTTGCGACAAGGATGAACGTTTTTCATCTTTCTACTCGAAATTTGTTTGACATCCTGTACGAAAAATGTGTTTGATTCTAGCAAACACTCATCGTTCCATGGTAGATGCGAGTGCCTGCAGCCGAGGAGCAGTCTGATTTAAACCAACATACTCGTACGCTGATCAGGGGACGTTGACTGAGAAACATTTTGAGGTAGTAATACGGCGATTGAGATGCCTGACGCAAGAATAGTTTGTAGACATTTTAACGAATTTGTCTTAACATATACAACCATACAGTCATGACCGAGAGATAACAAAGCTGCTGAGACGAGATTTCTTCGTGCTGTTGGGAATTACTCGCCGGGTTAGGGTGAGAAAGGGTCACTTGGCACAAATGGCCCCTTCATCACGACTCCCGAGGCGGACGTTGAATGCGATTCCATCAGTTAGGCGACCGATTGGCAGACCCAGGTGAGGTTGAACAACGTCCAAAAACTCGCCTGGTTACGTTTGGGCATAACTCCCAAAGAGTTAGAGTCGATGGCGGAGGATCGAGTTGACTGGAGATCTCTCGTGCGCGGTTTACCTCCGCGAGGTTTAGTGGATCATGCGGCTCAAAAGAAGATGATGATGATGATACAATGATACACACATGAACATTTCTTTTACTACACGTGCTCATATGTACAAATGACATTTATTATATCAAGCGAATAAATTGCGCGACAACAGGGCAGATGAGGTTTTGTGGAGAAAGAAAGAGGCGAGCAAGAATGTGAATGCGGCTTTGAGTATGATGACAAGAACCAATGACAATGGACCAGTCTTTCGGTCTGAATGCTCAGTGCAGTGTGAAAAAACTCCGAAAAAAAGTGTGACAAGACCACACTTGGAAATTGACTTAAAAGCAATACTCAAGCAGAAAGAAGGCACAGCACGTAATCAAGTGTAACATAAACCGAACAAATTGACTACGGGGCATGAAATTGATATCATTTGAAACGTTGATACAGTTTAAATGGCACGAGACACTAGTGCGTTCAGACCGTAGTAGTGAGGCGGTACCAGGACTAGCTAGTCCATGGGGTTTACGATCCTCTGGTGACATTGAGGTGAATGCTCAACGTATCGGTCATCTTATCAAGGAGTAAACCGGAATTCAGGGAAGTCATTGGGTGGAAAGTGCCTGTATTCGGAGACGGTTGCCCAAGCAGATGAGGAAATCACTTCCATATCAGCCTGAGAGACTCTAGAATGATTCTAGAGTCTTCGAGTAAACGGCGACTTTCTCGTCCGCATTCTATCATTCGCAAGAAAATCCGCAAAAGATCTGTGCTTGTTACGGAGATCTTCTCCAAGAGAGAATGCAGTAGTGAGGGGTTGGTTTCTGAAAGTAGTCTAAAATTTCCAAGAATAGTGTAATGTCCCCAACGAAAGAAATCCCGTCCACGTCTGAAGTGTCTCAAGTTCATCCTCAGCACAGGCCGCCATCAATGGTGAGTTGATTGTGGGACGTGAATATCTGGCTGTGTGGCAGGGCACTCAGCTAGCTGTTCTGGAGCCGTATATACAGACGCGGCGGCGGGTGCAGTAAAGATCATTAAAGCGTCAATCCAGTTCAGTAAAAGTGTTGATAGAGCCCCCTATAGCTATAGTCGACACAAAACTGTAGCTCCCTTCCACTCGTGAGAGAAAAACAATGCACAACATGAGTGTTTGCTGAGAAGCTAGGCCCTGGCCCTCTACGGGCTGGAGCTCCACCCATGTTATTATATTATAATTGTCAATAGAATTGAATTAATTAATTTGTCTGGTATGGCTTATGAATAGGCTGTGTATGCACTAAAGTATTAAATTGAGGCAAATTGTTCCTGTTAAATGGGCTTTGCATTACATTTTTATTCACGCAAGTCCATATTACACAAAAAGTATAAGCTCTTAAAACTCCCAGTCAACTTCTGAACGCACACCGTACAATTACATGATCGTGGTCAAATTTAGCAATCTGCCGCCATTTTTCCAGCAACATTCATTCTTCTTCCGTGGTGTACCCATGGCTTGTGTTAAAGTGTGTGTGAAATACAAGGGGTTTGGACTATGGGTAAAAATGGCCGAAGTTCGATATCTCTCTCCTCCATTGTCTCTGACACCTCGAGTGGTTGCTGTAAGATCTATGCCCAGGTCCTCCTCAGATTGTACCGTCGTTCTGTATGTACCCGTACAGTATGTGTCGTATATAAGAATAGATTAGATTATAAGATACGGGAGTAAATACACCGTACGGGCATAAGAAAGAAATGATTGGCATCTTTGAACTTTCTTATATCCGATAAACAATGTAATGATTGTGAAGTGCCGTGGAGGATTTGCTGATCCCATCATTTTTAATTTCGCTTAACCCTTGTGTCAAAAGGAAGAATCATCAATCTTTGGATTCAGCAACAACATAAGCTCATATATTCCAAAAAAGAATAAATCGGTTGTGGTTCTTTCCACTTCCCACTATAGAATCGAAATTGCAGGTCATAAAAGCATAGTCGGATGTAACAGTAGCAAGGCAGGTATTGACAATATGGACAAGTCCCTTGATGAATGCACTAGGAAGAGAAGAACGATGGACTTTGGGTTTTTTCTATTACATTGTGGATATGGCTGTAGTTGCAGCATTCGTTATATTTGAAGTCTGTTGAGTGAACAATTAGCCATGGCAGAAATCCAGGATCGCAAAGAGCGAATTTTTCTATCACGTAGTGGAATTGAAAGTATGTTGGCCCACCCACCCAATCTTCCACTAAGCGCTCAAGAAGGACGTGACTAGAAAGGAAATTGTTACCAAGCGATGCAAAAACCAGTTTTGGCTGAACATTCAGTGGATATAACTTAATGTGATAGAAGGCCTTCCTATAATAACAACTTTTTTCCAAAAAATTCAATATTTTCCTTTTTTTTTCAAAAAAAAAAAAAAATAAATAAATAAATAAATAAATAAGTAAAAAAATATGAATTTATTATTTTAAAACTAATTTTTTTGTATTTCCAACTAACAATTTACATATATTTTTCCATGCACACCCGGGTGTATTGGCTGTTAATATAAGGGGTAAATCCCAAAAACTTCTTGTAAATCTTGACCCAAACGAAGAATTAAAATGTTTCAGGAGGCTATTGAAAATCCCGATCCAATTGTATAGCTCTAAGGCGTGAGTTGTTGGATTGTGGCACCCATAATTTGTTCTATGACTGGGAATGGAAAGCGCATTTCTATTTTTAAGGCATCTTTCTGGGACATACCAAGTGCGAGCAGGTCTTCAGATTTAATACTGTTGCAAACCATGTCTTTGAGAAAAAGAACTCTTCGGGTTTGTCTGCCGCATTCTAAAGTTTTTAAATTGATGAGCGCGCATTTTGTAGAACAACCAGGCATTTCATCGGTTCATCTTATATTTCTTAAGGCAAACCGTGTAAACCTTTTTTGTGTTCTTTCAATTCTCTTGCTAGCGTTGTCATATAATGGGGACAAGACAAGCAATATTCGAGCGTTGGCAGTAATAATGGCATGAAAATTGCCATTAATGTGTACAAGTCTTTAAATTCCCCAGAAGTTCGTCTAAGAAAAACTAAAAGTGAATTGTCGACATAATAAAATCGATGTGAGCCAAAAAAGTTGATTCCTAGATAACACCAATATCTTTCACTTGACTAACTATTGGGGGTCTATCATCTCCGAGCTTGTACATGAAACGGGTAACAATGTTCTGTATTTAGCATAAGATGATTGCACTCACACAAGTTTAAGAATCAGTTACTATCCTTTTGGAAATTCAGGCAGTCCTGAATACAAGATAGTAAACTAAATAATTTAAGCGATCTGAAAATTGTATGACGCCAGGCACAACATTCACGAATAAAATGAAAAAAAGTGGTGCCAAATGAAAACCTAAGGAAGACCGGACTCTACATGAATGAAGGGTGAATGAAGCCCACCAATTTGTACAACTTGCTTCCGGTTGCACAAATAAGACTTTAGTCATTTCAAGACGTTTTCATTAAGTCCCAGCTTTCGAAGTTTTTGAATTAACAATCCATGATGAACTCTATCAAATGCCTTAAAAACTTGTTTTCTTTTTCTACAGAATTTAAGCAGTAATATGAAAAAAAGACTTCAATTATACATGCGGGTTAGGAGATGCCCTTGCATAGGAACATCATTCATGGAGATCCTGACTCAATTCATAAGTCAAAAAAAGACAAAAAAAAGAAATCGTCCCCTTTTAACATATACCTGTTAAAATTTATAAAGCAATTTTCCGACGAACTCGCATTGGCACTTTCTCAGATTCAGGCATTCCACGAAAATCCATAGCACCATGCACATGCCTGCCCGTACCCACACTCACTGGCAGGATATTACCTTTAAATTATTTTCAATTGACTTACCAATACAGTCTCTTAGTAGCTCATGGTTCTGCCCGTGCTAAGAAATGCCTTTCGGCTTAAGCCAGATAGGATTGGATCCATCCAGACAAAAACAGTCCCATATTCACTCATACTCACCCCCTTCAGGGCAGTGATCCCTTGTCCACTCGTGTGCAGTATCTACACCTCCATCGGACTTCCCATGGACATGGAATCACTACCAATGACTTTGCACCATAAACTTCATCATTCGTGAACCTTTTGCCTTCCAGACGGTGCCGGGTGCTCGTCCTTTAGGTACTATTTATCTGCGAAATTAAAATGTCACCAGCATAATGATCAAATAAAAATCTCTCCGCCAGTTGGGTTTAGTTTATGTCCACATTCAAAAAGGACGTGTAGACAGAGTGCCTCGTCTGGAATCAGTGCACACTCTTTTGAGTATGATTCTATGCTAATAGGAGGGTCTTATCACACAATGAAAACCAATTTGAAAGCAAATCTGTGTGACTACAATATATACCTGCCATCAGTGTGGGGTCTGTGTTCCACTGGCGAGATGAAAGGAACGAAAGAAATGCTTACCTCCAGACACAACGAGAGATGGGCAGCTAAAATATTTGCAATATTCGTGAGCTGCTTGCTCGCATCACATTTAAACGAAATCAAGAGTCATGTTTCATTCCATTAATTTTGAATTTGGATGGATTTTGAATGTTTGGATGTTTGTGGAGCTCTATCACAGTTGAGGATGAGACGTGGTGGTTGGATTGGTTTTAATCAGGTCTGGAACATGGGACACATATGAATTTGACTTCAACTCGGAAAGAGACACAACGGCAGGCAAACCAAAAGACCCGATAGCCCCTGTTGTGCTCTATTCGTCTTCATCAATTGTTGATGATAGATGTACAGGATACAATCTTCTTGCCTACATCCAGAGGTTAAAAGGGGCTTATTTAAGCAGCATCCTCAACGAGAATGGTACGGATCCAAGGAATCCCATTTCTATCCGACGAAGCAGGTCACCCATCTAGAACTGAACACTAAAGCTACGGGAAATCGAAAGCATGTCCGACGACTAGAATATAAGCTCTCCCTACTATCCATCCACCACTCCAGTACTCCAATTATCCTTGATTTGCTTCTTTCAACGTACCAATGCAGTTTTCGGCAAGAAAATCGATAAAGGACAAATAATTACGTTTAGACGAATCCTGGAAAGAGTACATAGTCTTGACACATCGATTTTAGAGCTGCATCATGCGATGGCCACTTTCAGAACAGGTAACATCCACTCGTGATAGAACAA
The DNA here is from genome assembly GCA_905231855.2 of Eristalis tenax. NCBI lineage: Eukaryota > Metazoa > Arthropoda > Insecta > Diptera > Syrphidae > Eristalis > Eristalis tenax. The sequence continues at coordinate 73,107,025 of HG993125.1, read as the reverse complement.
TAGCGCACACGAGTGCTGTAGAATACCATGGCCACCTTATATTCCAGTCGTCGGACATGCTTTCGTTTTTTCCCGTAGCTCTGTAGGTTTTTTTTTTATATCTGCACCGAAGTGTACAGTTTTACCTGGACTATAGCTTCACCCATACTATTATTATTATTTAGCCCTATCTGTGAGGCCGGTGAATGGAGGAGAAAAACTTTGCAAACTTGCAACTGACAGCCACTTCTCGGGGCCATGACCAGTTTTTGTGGCGCGTGCAACCAAAAGAAAAGAACGATGAATGGCGGGAAGTTTTACGTTTGTCCATCCTCTTAAAGTTTTCTTCCAAGTTTTTTTTTATCTCTTTCCAATTTGACATATAATGGTGTTCTTTTGTTCAAATGAGACAATGCCATCAATGGAATAACTCGACATTAATATTTGGTTTATAGCTTAAGGTATGTACAGTGCATGTAAGCAGTCGGCAATGGTTGATTCTTCCCTGAAAATCGGTTTGTTCTGTCGTACCATGCGCGTAGATAAGAGTTAATGAATCAGCGACTAAAAAATAACAACAGCTGCTGAAATAGTATTTTTTCTTTCACGTTTAACTGGGCACAGGATACCAGATTTATATGCACATCCTGTGTGACCAACTCTGAAAATCAGGTGGAGGGTACATCAGAGATGGAAACGAGCCTGTCGGGGTTTCGAGTGGGTGTCCTGAGTCCTTGGTGAGTGGTGATGTCCCGGTTATTCGAATGTTACTTCAATACATCGTCACAAGCGGTGACGAACTCACTTAGGCGAAAAACACGCAGAAATGGTAATTCAATACGTCCCAGGCGGTGACGAACTGAAGTAGGGTTTCTACTACTTAGCGAAGCATATGTTCCTCGAAAGGCTTACGTGATACACTTCCGTTGTTCTCTCTTACGAGATCTTACTTGTGTTTTTTTTTTTTCAAAAGTCTTTAAAGTATGATTTTTTCATCTTTGTGGGTCTGGAAAAGAGAGGGAGAGAGAAAGAGAGAGACCACCCGTTCCAGATATGACTCCCGTCCTTATTTGCATCTTGGAAGGATTAATTTACGCTTCACTTCCAAGAAGTGCGAATACTGTGTTTAACTGACTATAAACACGGTAAAACTTCATGATAGTCTTTACCCAGATCAACCTTCATCATTCCAAGGATGCTACTGCACTCCTATATACCAGACTTTCCATGATGAAGACAAAGTTTTATATCGGTGCGCAATAAGCGCATCTATGGCCTTGGTGGTGTTTTGTGGGACTTCTAACCACTCTACGACAAACGGTCTGAAAGACCGAGAACCAGTCTTATTGTGCCGCAAATTCTCTCAGCAACCAAGCTTGTACAGTTCTGTTAACAAGAGTTGAAAGCAAACGGAGGGTGGCATAACTTCGCTGTTGCTTCAGTTTACTTTCCCTACGACTCTGTTCTGCCGCCACCACCAAAAGCCGTAGCGAAACAGTCGTACAGTACTGCGATACCAGGAAGCTGGGCCTAATCATTTGCTGCGATGCTCAGAACTTCTTTTGTGGCAGTAGTAAATGCAATAAGAGGGGGAACAGTCTTCTTGATTTCATAGTATCGACTTAGACACAAACAATGTTGGTTCCCAACCAACGACAAGGAGATAGCCAGTAATCGACTTAACGCTATCTAACAGAAATCGTAACGATATTACAGGCCGGAGGGTCCTGTCGGATGAGTCCCTGTCAGACCACAGGTATATAGAATTCCGAATTGAACGCAAAGACATAACCTTGCTGAAGGAGGAAGAGGAATCCCAGAAAAACCAACAGGATACGGTTTAGGCATGAGCTAGATCAGTGGCGTAGCGAGGGGGGCACAGGCCCCGGGCGGCACATTGCAAGGGGCCGAAATTTGGAGCGGTTAAAATAGTTTGTTTTAAATATACAAACGAATTTTTTTTCAGTTCAACGAATTCTTTACAAAGTTTACCAGCATTAACACTGCTTCACAGTAAGTAACCAGACATTGAATGTCTGACGTTCCTGTGCTACTTAACGACAACATCCAATGAATGCTGCTCACTAATATGCAACTACATTTTATCCACAATTAAGCATAAGCTTTTCTTAGTAACAAAATAACTGCTTTTTTGCAGGTACGCTCTTTTGGATTATTTCACGTTGTTTTTCGATTTGTAGTAGATATCGAACCCAAGGTGCTTAGTAGGACAGAATATATTTGTTGCGATAACTCACTACTTAACTTCTTAAGAATATGAATTGTCAATAGGCAAAATATCTTTTGGAGATTTTACATTTGGTGGCGAGGATAGAGTTTCAGAAATAGGCATTTGCAGATATTTAACGATCGACCCGTGACTTTTCTTAACACTTTCTTCGTGGGCTCTTATTTACTTCCATACAAAGTCCCACTTTCTTTAATCTTTTGAAAATGCCCGAAGTCTTCACATTACGCAATTAGTTGCAATTTGGTTTAACAGTGAAATGACTTTACTTCGACAATTTGTGGACAATTTTAGCAAAAAATAACACAGTCTGTACGGAAACTTAGATAATCTGTTATAATACACAATCATCATCTTCCGACATGCATGCTCAGCTAAAGGGGTCGCAGGGGTAAACCAAGCACGAGAGATCTCCAGGCAACTCCTTCCTCTGCCGTCGACTCTAACTCATCAGGAGTTATGCCCAATCGTAACCAGGCGAGTTTTTTGACTTGGTCCGACCACCTCGTCCTGGGCCTTCCAAGCGGTCGCCTACCTGATGGAATTACAGTCAACGCCGGCCTCGGAGGTCGGATGATAAACAATGTCATTGCCATTGGTTTATTTTATGCAATTTTGAAAATGGTTCATTGTATGGGAGATTGCTCAATTTGGATCCTAATTCTATTGGAAATACAAATGCTGCTGTACCTGAAAAGACATCCAAGTTTATGAGCATACATACACATGTGTACTGCTCCACTGAATCGTGGGTGGTCAACTGGCTTATTACCAAACAACTCTGGCCTACGCTCTGCCCTAAGAGATCGGTTAGTCTGATTAGATTGGGTAGGCCGTATCCTAGAACTGTTATTTGCGTTTTAGTTAGTTCCTAAGGCATTGCGCCATAGGATCTAACGCCTCTAGACAAGGCGTGCCCAACAACGACTTTTGCAGAAGCTGCAGAGACGATGATGAGGAAGAAACTAGACTAGACTTCTGCTAGTGCTCATTATTTTGATAGCCTGGCTGAACTAAGCAGCATTACACTAACGGTATATGTTGAAACCGTATACAAAGGATGTTTCGTGAGTGAACAAATTACTAGGGGTGACATAAATTGAGTCCGCCCCGGGCGGCCCCAACCCACGCTAGATAATCGTTTCGAACCTCTCCCTAAGCCTAGAACGAGACGGAAAGTTGAGAAAGCAGGTTCAGATTCGAAAGATGTTCTCACCACATGTTTCGAAGTGACCTGTCCAGCCAGAAACACCCCGTGCAGGTCACCGGTTCCATGGTGGAACGCAGAACTGCAGTGAATTCGCAAGGAAACCAGAAAGCTTGTAAACAGGTCCCTCAAGACCAATTTGGAGGAGGACTGGGACCTGTACCGATCATAACAAAAAAGAATTTAAGAAGTTAATTCGTATACCTAAAAGTGCTTTCTATAAAGACTTCTGTGGCAAGACCCAAACACTCAGTGAAACCAGTAGACTGGTTAAAATCCTGGGTTGAAACACTCAGAAAACCCGATGGTACCTATACCGAGTTAAAAACTGAGACCCTTAGCCTCATGCTTGAGACTCACTTTCCAGGTAACCAAGTCACTATCACCTTACACCCAGGACCCTGGAACTGAAGATGAGCCGATAAATATGACGCGCTGATGGTAGTGACGGATGAGGCTATCAAGTAGGCAGCTGCGTCCTTCGATAGTTTCAAGTTTTCAGGTACCGACGGCATATATTCAGCTCTGCTGCAAAAAGGCATTGACCAGTTACTGCCGGTTTTTAAAAAGAATTTCACCGCCACTGGCACTGGCTTGTATCCCAATACCCTGGCACAGAGCTTCAGACCAATCAGTCTTCCAATCTTCCATCCTGCTGAAAAGCATGAAAAGGCTGGTAGAGCTTCTCACGCGCAAAACTGCTTTGCAACTACATTCTCTGTCTCAGATGCAACATGCTTATCAGCACTCTTGATGCTCTGCTTGTTGCCAATTCAATTCTACCGCCGAAGGGCAAAGTTACGAGTCAGTCGAAGAGCTGAGAGTACTGACACCAGCAAAGGACTGAATTGGATTAAAAGCACTTCTGTACAGTCCTCCGATCTTGTCATGTCCTAACGACTTCTAAAAAATGAGAAAGGTTATCGGAGTCAATACTTGCTCTTGATGACTGGAACCAGTGGGTCGTCGATGGTGAAAGGCAGCTCCTACGTTAAGCTCAGACCTCTAAGGGTTGCAATACTGGGGGAATTTTTAATTTTTTTGACGTAACAAAGCATTTGATCTACTCGCTCGTTTGAGATGCGCGCAGCCTCATCCAGCCGCGCACCTTAATACAGTGATCGTTCATCTCTATGATCGTCCATTTCTGGCATGATGAACTCTGGCCTCTCGTGTACTGATACGACGGCAATGGAGCTCAGTAAACCACTTCTTAATCGTTGGATTTGATGCAGAGTCTCTATAGAGTTTATCAAATTTATGAAAAGTACAATATACCAATGACCAACTTATTAAGGAAATATTAAAGAAAGAAACAGTAGCAAAATACACAGCAAAAGGGCCATGCTTTTAAATAAAAAGAATTGACAGTCAAAACATATTCCATACAGAAATGTCTTTAAAATAATAAGGAATTGAAAATGGTTTAAGAAAGAATTTTTGCATGAAAAAGTCAACTTTTCGGTTTCCCTGCAATTCTGCAACAAAACAGAAATCACTGCCAATTTGAACGCGGTTGACTGTCACATAGCTTTTATGAACACAGTTGCCGACTGCTCTCATGCATAGTCACTGCAGTTTATTTACATTTATGAACAAAAATCTTGCAGGGCTGCCGCAGTGTGACGTTTATGAACTCGGCCATAGTTTCAGTTTTTTGTGATATTAAATTTAATTTGAATTTTTTTTTACATGACAGTAACATCACGAAGTATATGCTTGATTTTGTTTTTGTGTAACTGGAAAACGGTGTTGTAAACACATAGGCTCTGTACAGGCACTGCATACAAATCTGTTTATTCTTTGTACTTTATCGTTTATTCTGGCCCATTGATGTCTGTCTATCGCTGGGCGGTGGAGTCCTATTTTGTAATGGTGCTCCGAAGACAGATAAGATGCAATTTCGAACGGAAAACACTCCTTTATCCTTGGCTCGTTCATCCGTACTTCGATCTGAGGGGTCAGTAACTGCTTAGTCAAAGATCACTCTTATCATTTACTTTTTGTAAATTATTAAAGATGCTAACACTGCGACATCCAACATGTTCTAGAAAAGTTGATTGTGTTGAGCGACTACATGAAGCATCTCTTTAGGAATGCACTTCTTCTTCCGTCGAAGAGTTCCAACAAAGCCCATTCCAGATTCTTTATGTTTTGCCCCACTTTCAAAAGTTGTAAAGAAATTGTCAGTAATGATTACTGAATGATAATACATATAATTTTTAAATACATCAACGAAGTTGTTTGCTGGTGTAATATTTAATAGAAGTACTCAGTGGGTTGAAAGCAGGAAGATCCTACGCGAATTCCAGGCTGGTTTCTGGCATAACTGTTCATCTATAGATCAAATATTCGCACTTGTGAACATAGCGGAAATATACAAGAGAAAACATAAAAATGTTATGTGCCTTTTTCGTCGACTTTCGCGCTGCTTCTGACTCTATACCTCGTGGAGTCCTTTTATATAAGCTATACGGTTGCGGAATCTCAACAAAAGTTATAAAAGTATTGAGAGCTTTGTACAAAAATAAATCAGCCTTTGTTTGGGATGGAAACAATCTATCAGAGGAGTTTAGCGCAACAATGGGGGAGAAGCAGAGATGCGTGCTGAGAACACTTCTATTCATCCAAAATACCAGCTCTCATGTTTGCTGATGACATTGTTTTCCTCGCAGACTCGGTGGACTCAATGCAGTTAATGATAAACAGGCTCGACGAATACTTCAAATCTGACAGTCAACCTATCAATGTTAAGGATGATGATATTCAGGGATGGTGAAGGTAGATACTCCCGCAATGATAAGTGGAAGTTTCAGGGTGAGCTTATAGAAATTGTGCGGGAATACGAGTATCTTGGTGTCTTGACAACGCCTAATTTAAATATGGCTAAGCACCTTTAACCCAAATTAACTGAAGCGAAAAGAGCTATTTGTTCCATTTGGGGTAGCTGTATCAACATCAGCCACTTCTCGAAACAGAAAATACTTCGTGCCACTGCAGTGTCCATCCTCTTTAACGCTGTGCAAGTATGCGGATATCGTTCATTTGAAGCAGTTGAAAAATGTCTACGCTATTTCATCAAGCGAGTTTTTAAATTACCAAGTGGCTCACCCAACTACATGCTTCACCTGGAAACTGGAGTAGCGCCCCTGTTTTTGGAAACCCTCAAGCTCCACTTCGACTATGTGGTAAGAGTCATGGGAATGAATCGAGAAAGGATTCCGATAAGCAGCAAATCCACCTAAGGCATAAGTTCTACACACTGTTGGAGAAAACAAGACATTCTATGTCTTTTTTCAACCAATTTGTAGATGAAGTCAAGTCGTCGCAATACAGGACGTATTAAAGCAAATTGAACCACAATTTACAGGACAGAACATATTTCATGGCAAGTTTCACAACGGTTATGATAAGCAATATCTGTAAAATAAGAGGTGAACTGATAAGTTTGAACTTTATACCGCATCGCCCAGAACTCCCTCTTTTGTGCAGCCTTTGCAACCTTCAGGAACGAGAGGACGTATTCCACTATATGTCCCATTCTTAAAGAGGTCCGCTGCCACTTCTTTGGAGCACAGGTACTCTCGCCTGAAGAAGCGACAAACATCTTAAACGGTGACCGAGGCTGGGATCTATTGTACAAGTATGCAATAAACGCACTGCGCTATAGAAAATGCATTATGGAGAAGGACTTTTAGAAACACATACTTTAAATGTTAATCTGGTAGACGTCCCTAAGCCATACCATGTAGACTAGGAATTTTTTTTATTGTTAAAATGCATTCTTTTTTGTGCAATAAATGGCCAACCAACACTAACTATACCCATACACTGAACAAAACTAAAAATTGAGCAATGCACTAATGATCTAATTGTCTGGAAGTCGTAGAAGAAGATTCTAGGCTCCGTTTTACAAAAACATCTTTTATCCTCACCTACTTGTACTCACCTAATGCGACACGAAGGCAATAAGCATATATACGCTGACAAAGTCATGACATTTAGTGAAGCTACACAAGCAGTTAGGAGGGTCTGGCTGGACCTATTCATTAACAGAAGGGATAAACACGATTTTCAATTAATTCTTCCTGTTTTGTATATTTAAATTTTAGATCTGGCTTATCTGACTCATATATCGTGACGCTAAAATGGCATGACGCTGTCACGCCATCCTCCCCTCTTTACCGGGTATCGAGTCACCGCTCTCGACTCAGGCTTCTTTGAGAACCAGTCAAATTACAAAATAATCGTTCTGAGAACTTCGTATTCACACGCTGCTTCTGAATGGATTTCAAATGAACGTCGCATTATTTAAGACATGTTCTCAATCCAAAATGTTCATTGCCAATAAGAATCTCCTGCGAGACCATAGAACTTTCCTCAGATGTAGTAATTCTTCCATTCCATAGGATCTGCTCGAATTGCTTCCGAATTCAGTTTGTTTATAGAAAGCCTGAGAGAACGTTTAGCATAATTTGTAGAACACACACATAACTCGTTCATCCCCTAAGCTTTCTTCTTCATTTCTTCATCCTCCGAACGGACACAGATCCGGTAACGCGTTCGACTTGAAGACATACATATGAAGTGCCTCCGTCCAAAAGCAATTTTCCCTTTTACCAAACGCACAGTGTAGCCCTTGTGCGAAGGCAAAGGAATGCAAACTACAATGTCCTTAAATCACCAAGGAACAAGGTTCACAATAACAGCCTGCACCCTTTGGCGAAATTGAAACTCACCGTCGAATAATATTTCATTTCCATTGCAATTTCAGTCTCGTCTTCCTTTGTGGGTTCACGTTCTTCCCCTTCGGCCAGCCAATCCATTGTTGCTCACATCATTGTAGGTCCACGTTCTTTACTTGGCTGCACAAAGGACCTTATAGCTCGAGCATTCAGTTTTGGAATAGAATATCAAACTGCACTCCAGCACCCACACCCACCCAACGACAGCGTGTAAAGGCATCCCTTCATCAAAGAACGACTCCTCTGAAGAACAAAATGACGGGCTAACAGCACGGTTGGATGACTTAAGGGAGACTCTTGGAATTGAGTGCCCTATCATCATCGTCACCACCATCGGGGGTAGTCATCATCATTATGGACGGCATCACTGCATCACTTTTGATTCCCCAGATACGCGCCATCACTGAATAAAGTGGTGTACTCGATGCTCGACTCGGGTGCAAAATGTAGTGTGTGTGCGGTCATAACAATAACTTAGTCACCGTCCCTTGGAGGGGGTGTGCATGTAGCTACCTTTTCTCGTTCGGCTCGCCTTGGGTGTGCACTCATTTGTGTGTTTTAAACGATAAATGGGTGGAACTTTTGTGTCATTGTCATTACAATAATTGTTGTTGCTGTTTCCTTTCACTTGTGGGTGTGAGCTGGTGACGTGGGTAGGGGCCATTGTGCAGGAATTTAGAGCACTGCAGTCCCTTGAAAGCAGCATCCAACGAAGGCACACCCCAGACACAGTGGCTGTGGAAAATATTCGGCTGATGTTTTGTAATCAGTCGGGAGGTGCGATTCAAGGATCTTCAAATATGCACCGATGGTGGTGAAGAAGTTTTAACCGCATTCCCGTCGAGGCGTAGTAAAAGCTATCACAGCGTTTATGGAAAGAAAGTAGAAAAGTTTACAGTTCTACAAATGAAATCCTTGCAGACGATCCGACGCAGAATCCCATTTGCCAGCCGTTGCTTCCTTGATTTGTCCTTCGAGCCAAAAGCCAAGTTGATCAACTTTAAACTTGAAGGACCAAAATTGTATTCTTTTTTGCTGGTGCCGCTATAGAGAGCCGAAAGCTGGATGATCAGCCGAACGATAGAGGTTTGGTGCCTCCCAAAGCAAAAACTCTGCTTCAAATTGGACTAGTTCCGATTTGTGGACCCGTCTGAATGGAAGGTAAACGGATGTGGAGGCATAGCCGCCAACTCTTTGAGCCGTTCAAATGTGGGGAAACCTGCGACAATATTACGTCGAGTGCAAATTTCATTTCGGATCCGAGAATCGTTTACCTCTCTCATGAAAATGCCTTACATCCAACTCAGTGTGGTTACTTTTGCCACACACTGTACCCAGATGGTGCATTCACAGCCCACACATTCAGTAAAATACCGAAGCTCCCGACGTTCAAGTACCTCATTCATATCCGAAACGTGCATTGTACTGCCACCCACTCGCCGCCGCCGGGTGTGAACAAAAGCAACCCCAGACCACAAACTACAGTAGTTTCCTTTTATAGGTGTTGTGCTGGCACATGGCTCGGTTTTGCGGCAGGCGTGCAGATGGGGAGCAGATTTGAAAAGGACCACGGAGGGATTTAATAGCGTTTCTTTGTTTGCATCTGCTCTTTTTTTTACCTCCTTTGGCCGTTCCTTGTCCTTGCGGGAAGAGGCGACTTCAATTGTTTGGCGAAAGATCCTTTATCGCTTTACACCGACATTATTGTGTCCGCTGAGGTTCCCCTGAGGTCCTGCTTAAACCAATTGAGAGTATATCCCCCGAAGTGATGTGTTCACTTTGCCCGCATCCAGTGTTTCTGACCCGGGGGTATATTTGCTGCGTCCCCTTGTCACCAAGTGACTTGTTGATCTGCTATATCCCCTTTTACTGAGAGAATAAAAGCAAAACCCTGTAGCGTGAGCCCCAAAGCCAGCAATCAAAGTCACAAAGCGTTCAATTTAATAAAGTCCTTCTGGAGATTGCAGAAAAAGGAAAGTCGCAAAATGAGCAACAAAAAGGAAACAAATAAGCGGGGAACCAATTAATCATCGCCCAAATGCAGATGAAGGGACGTGAATATTTCACTTGCTAAATCCGCATTTCGACGAGCGCAGCATTGCCGATTTGCGATTATTTATTGATTGGTTGATGAGCCGCCGCGCCGTTAGGCCGTGTAGGCGTCGTCGTCACTCTCTGTGCACACGGCGTTGAGAGTCGCGCAAAACCCTCAAAGGGAATATAAAAAATAGTGAATAATTAAGAAACACATTTGCGTTTCGTTTCGTCTGTGTGTGTCAAAATGAATCGCATGGCATTACGGGAATGAAATGGAGTAACTGAGGTGCGAGCGAGGCCCGGATTAAGAAAGGTTTTCGCTCAATTGATATGAACACGATACAAATGTGGGGTCATTAAGGAGCTGCAGATCAATTGAAATGGCAATTGGATGGCATTATGTGTTCGGAACTGAAGCCGGCGCTGAAACCAACATGTGCCACTTGTCGATCCAGAGAAAGATGAATTGACACTCACAGTCAAGAGTTTGCCTCTTGACGGATACGAAGTGTGTACTAGCCTAAATTTGATGGAAGAGAGTCAATCAAGTCCAAGCGTCGCTGAACTGTTGAGGAGATTCGTATAAAAAAATACTACATGTGCTTACGTCGGACACGTTGAGGTGGGCTTGAGTTACTTTGGCTACGTTTCACATTTAGTCAAAATGTGTATGGGGGAGTATACGTTTAGAGCTTTAGACGCAAGCTGATAGGAGTCCTAACGGCTGCTTTCTTCGAGGAACAAGCCCAAATCAACAGTGTAGTCATACAGGCCTTCGCGCCATGCAGCAATGATGGGACTATCAAGGTCTTGGTCCTTCGAGAGAGAGATTTATTTATTCAATTATTGGGTCTATAACTTAATTCGTTCGGTTTGCTAAGAGATGGCGTAACTTGTATTATTCCATTGGAACATGCGTTGGAAAGCTACTGTCATTGTACGTCATTTCAGCATATGTCATTCATTTGAAGCGTAAACATCAATAACTATTTTTTTTTCTCACTCAAATATGTCGAACTTTGTGCCTGAAAAAGTGTTTTTACGGGGAGTTCTTCTCCATTACTTTAATATTAAGAAAACTGCTGCCGAAAGTCGTCGTATTTTGGTGGAAGTTTATGATGAACATGCGCTAGCTGAGCGAACGTGCCAAAAGTGGTTTGCACGATTTAAAAGGCAAAGCCGAATATCCATGTCGCGAAGGTAATGCTCTGTATTTGGTGGGATCAGAAGAGTGTGCTGTGCTGAATTATGAGCTGCTAAAACCGAGTAAAACCATCAATGGTCAACGCTACCGAACACAATCAATCCGTTTGAAGAGAGCAGTATCCGAAGAACCTCCGGAATATGCGACCAGACACGAGGCAATAATTTTCCATCATGACAATGCTCGGCCCCACATTGCTATTCCGGTTAAGAACTATTTGGAAAACAGTGGATGGGAAGTTTTACCCCACCCGCCTTATAGCCCAAACCTTGTCCCTTCGGACTACCATTTGCTCCGATCGATGCAGAACGCCCTCACATCAGAGCAGAATATCAAAAATTGGCTTGATTCATTCTGGCGGCGCAGTTATTTTGGGATGGGATCCACAAATTGCCAGAAAGACTGGAAAAAGTCGTAGCTTGAGATGGGCAATACTTTGAGTGTTTTTTGTGTTACATGTTTTTCTTAAATAAACGTTCAAATTTTGATCCGCAGTTATGGGCCCTATAGTTTAGCAAGACAATACTACAATACAATTCGTCTTTTGGAAGTACGGATTTCAATTTGTACAGCTTCACAATTTCATCACAGTTTAAAATTAATAATTAAAAAGGAAATAAACGAACAAACAGAACAGGAAATAGTTTAAATTAATTCATGTCAGTACATGATGTGTGTTCTGAAATGCGTTTACAGACACGAAGACATTCCTTATAAAGGGTGATTTTTTTAAAGCTATAGGAAAGTTCTTCAAAAAAAAAAAAAACACATAAAAATTCAGAAAAATGCATGAAGTCATTATTTGAAGCGATAGTACGGTCCATATAATTTAATGTTTGAAGATTATTTCATGCAAATGTTGACCTTGACTGCGCCTCAAATGGTCCATCCGCTTAGTCCAATTTTGGCATACTCTTTCCAACATTTCGGACGGTATCTCACGAATAAATGCTTCAATGTTGTCTTCCAATGCGTCAATTGAAGCGGGCTTGTCTGTATAGACATGAGCTTTAACATGGCCCCACAGAAAATAGTCCAAAGGCGTTAAATCGCACGATCTAGGCGGAAATTTACCGGTCCCGAACGTGAAATAAAATGTTCACCGAACTCGCCTCTCAATAAATCCATTGTTGCGCATGCTGTGTGGCATGTGGCACCGTCTTGTTGAAACCACATGTCATGCAAGTCAAGCTCTTGCATTTTGGGCAAAAAAAGTTGGATATCATCTCACGGTAGCGTTCACCATTCTGAGTTACGTTACGATTCGCATCATCTTTGAACAAGTACGGTCCAATGATGCCTATAAAATGATAATAAAATTATGATAATAAAATTCAATAATATGCGTTGTTCGTTTGTAAGAGGATTCATGGTTAAATTATAGACCAAACTGAAGATGTTTGACAGTGAAACAAAACACGAAACGTGCGTCAGCTGTGTTGCGAAAAAGATAATAGCTAAAAAATAACCCTTTAATTCATTGCGTGTATATTTTTCTCTCATCAAAAAATCAATGCTAAATTGTACAGTAAATTGTTGCTATTGATTAGCTAAGCTACTTGCGTTGTATGTTAGAAAACTCTTTTTTGTTTTGTATGTGGACCACGGAACGGACCACATTTTGGTAGTATGATGTATGTTTTGATATATTTTTTTCTCTTTTTGTTTTCAACTTGATCCGGTGTCTTATTTCCAGTCCCCTCGTTTCTTCTTCTATATACAGTCATTAAAATACATATTTGCTTACTACTTCCGAATCAGTGGTGGTTAATGGTTATCGGTAAAAAAAAGAGTTTTTTTCTGAAGAGCTCTGAATAATCAGAATTGAGTCTCTGAAATCCATGCGGAGGATTGTTCCGTGCACGAATTGCAGATCCGAGAAAGGATGGTTCACCAATACAATGCTTGAAAGAGGGAATTATTAGTTTTTTACCTCTGCTAGATTGTGCAAATCTTACCATTTCGAAGAGGCATCTAGGAGTTCTACCATTAATCAATTTGAAGAGTTTTAAGATATTCCGAAAGTTAAAATACACATCAAGTGGGACACACTGCTCGACCGGAGAATATTATAAATAAAACTAACGCAGTCATTAAATTCAACATTTAGCATGCTTAGAAATAGAATCTAAGCATGGATACACAGAATAATTAAACAAAAGATGGGGCATTGTAAGTGTGTAGGAGGCTACGATTTAACCGATCGTTCGGAACAAAATTTTAATTCAAAATAGGGTTTCTACGATTCAATCGACAAGTAATATCGAATGAAGAGGGCGACATTCATGTAACCTAGCAACGTATTATTTTGCGCATTTTCGTACGACTAATTTTCCACACGCTACTAAATTGGTCACACAGACGCGTACGCCGACTAAAAACAATTAAAATATTCTCTCTCCTTTGTTTTAAACAAAATGTCTCAAGGCATTATGCAACAGCAAACTACTGATACTAAAGTTAATTCCCCGCAAGAAAATTTAATCGATTGCAAGAACTGCAGCAACAATTGATCTCCTAGCAGGCACAAGTTGCGGCAGGTGCCACCATGATTTTGGCTAGAAAATGTGGAACTATGGCTCGAGGCTCAATTCACACTTGAGAATTAGCAATCTGATGACCTAAAATTCAGCATCGTCATTGCACATCTCGACCAGGCTTCAGCTACGGAAATACAAGACGTCATCATCAATCCTCCAGCAGGTAATGCATATGTTCGATTAAAAGAAAAAATCATTTCTCCTTTGGCACCATCTCGAGGCAAATGCTTGACCGAGAACAGCTAGGTGACAGCAAACCGTCTCAATTCCTTCGGCGTTTGAAAAATACAGCTGGAAGCACCATGACCGACGATGCTTTAAAGGCAATTTCGATTGATTGCCCTTTCAAACTCAATCCATACTTCCTGCACATCCTCCTGGTACAACCGATAATCCTACAAATCTGGACAATCTTGGTCTCATCGCAGACAGAATCAACGACGTCATCCTACAGCAGCCTACAGTTACCAGCACATCTTTTCAACCAGAATCCGCATTATCGAAGTGTTTTGATCTGACTGGTGGACGTAATCTTCTAACTGCTTTGAATAGTCCGAAAGGCAGTCCCCCGGCTGACCACACTATGTTCACATTTTTTATTGAAGGTGATTTGAATGTAAAAACGCCGGTTTCTTAATCCGAAATGTTCTGGGTGTCGAGTCGAAAGCTACAACCCGCGTCCCTTGTCTGCCCCATTTATTCATCGACTGTGTTGTCTGTCGCTCTATGTGTCCTGTTGTCCGTCTGTGAATTTAATACTTTGTGGACAATTTACTCAAACGACCGCTCTTTAAAACTCCAATTACACTGCTTGTGTATTACATACATTGCCTCAAAGAAGACGACATTTACGCCAACATCCACCCTCCCCACCCTATTCCCCCACTTCACACCCAAGTGACTGTACAAAAAATCGTACATCATTTCTCAGATGCTCACTCCCTTCTATTCCACAAAGACCGCGTAATTTTGGCAGAATATGAGCAAATTGAATTGAATCGCTTTGGATACAAATCCTGCGATAAATACAAATACATGCTAACTGAATTTCACGATTGGCTCGAAACTGGGTTAAGTGAGCTGCTTATATCCGCAGATGGAGCAAATTGAATCAGTGCACCCTTGAGAAAATCATTTTGTATCTCTCCGACAAAGGAAACGGCTCTCAAACGCAATGAACAATCCACGAGCACACACGTATGCGTGGAAAACGAATAATCCTGCACACGTACGCCCCACTTCCTTTGACGTTACATAACAACAACCCTATGCGCCGAATACCCCGGCCCTCAACAGGTAAGGCAAATTCAACCGTATGCCAACGTTCGATAGGACCCCCCTTGGACCCCCAGTGCCGTGTACTCGTACCTATGCTTAGTATCAATGTATCCACTCGAGTTCGCCGTCGTTTATGGATCGGTATCGGTTGACGAAGAAATTGATTCGATTTTCACCCCGACTCCCAACGCCCTGTCATCATAGATAATAATTTTTTTCGAGAAATTCTTCTTTTTTTTTTTTGAAATTCCTTCGTACGCGCCGTAGGTCTAGCTGGGTGACATAACATCCTCGCCACAGCAGTGGGTGGAAGTGTATGTTGCACGAAATCAGAAATTACGAGGATGGTGGCAGTCAGGGAAATAACTTTATTACCCAGCACTACCTTGTGAAGGATGGATGTTCTCTTTGGCGATACGTGATCATCAGCAGCTAGTAATCCGAGCTGTGGACGCATACAAGAAAGGGGAAAAACTCCGCCGGTAGGGACGTTGCCTCGATTCTCTGACCTGGCATCGCACATAGGCCCGGCCCATCTTCGGTCGCCAGAGAGCGGTGGAATTAACTGAGAGGTAATAAATTGTGTTACGTAACACTGGCGGTATCCAGTTGATCGGAAACACGATACTGTCTGTACGTTGACGATGTCGATGGGCACAACAGCGAGAAGGCTTCTGACGGGTTACACAGTCATTCTGGGATGGAGTGGAGAGTCAAAAAATGCTGCGCGCCGAGCATATACCCTTTTGACAATTTCGACTCAGAGTATGGATTTTTTTCATCTTGTCTTTTATTTCCTTTTGTTTTCGTGTGGTTGTGTATTCTGCTGGATTAAACGTTTGATCAATGCGGGGTCAGAAAGAGGGTGAGAGGGCAGATATGAATACTTCTCATTATGCGTGTTTTGGTGTAGCTTTGGATATTTTATCGCGTTTTGGTTAGTTGACAAATATTTATATTGTTGAGGAATAGTAAAGAGACCCCATCCAGTGCTTTACGACGTGGCTTTCCCTGAAAATTAACCAACTTCTATAGCGAATATTCTGGAATCCCGATCACAACACATGCTCAGTAACTTCAGCAACAATGAGCCATGGTGTCCACAATATAACGAAACTCAACGGAACTCAATGAAACTGATTGATTTGACTGCTGCAGTCACACGGTATAATTTTTGTGTATTTGGACAATTGCTTATGTCTGGTAACGTTCATTAAGTTTGGGTTTACAAGTTGGGGATTACAAGTCTGACGATGCACGTAACATAACGAAACTCAACGAAACTGATTGATTTGATTGGTGCATTTACAAGGTATAACTTCTGTGCACTTGTCGGCTTGGGGATTACAAGCTTGTCATACCATCGCCGCAACACTTTCTGGGCACACATGTCCATAAAGTCTAAAGATGTATCCCTGGAACTACTACAAATTAGGCACCCAGAGAAAATATCTTGAAGATCTTGAGTACTCAGGTGATTCAGGTGCTTGTCCATTGAGGTTTTTTTTTATTGAAGTTTTGTCTGATTACATATAAGTGCCATAATTGTGACATTTGCCCAATGCATCATGTACGAGTCGTTTTAATTTTCTTCAATGCCAGCCAGTACCATTTTTGACATTGAAGGTCTCGCTATTGACATTCGAGGAGCAGCGAGACTTCTCCATTGTCATCCTGGACAACCCGGCACGTTGGCACCAAACTCTTACGCAGTAATGTAATAAAGCACAGGTGGCTCACTTAGCAAAGGATGCCTCAAAAGGCAGTGAACCGCACCAAGACCCATTAAATTAAATGACCCCTATTCGCTTCAAATTTATTGTGAAAACCTTTTCAACTGCCGCTTCGAGTAAACATCCCTGGGGTTGACCTTCAATTAAATACAGCTACTTTTTAAACCAACTTGTCTCTGATGGCATGGGTTCCTCTTCCCCACAGACACCACCATTCCATCCATTTGTGGTTGCTAAGAGCCGGAACATGCGGAATTAGAAGAAAAAATTAAACGTGGTCTCGAAAGGATTTGAGAATATACTCAAATCCTTTCAACTTTAATTTCGTTTCGCTTGCCTTGAACTAATTCTAATTGCTTTTTCCTTGCAATCCCCAGCAAACATTGCTGCGGACGAGGAAGTCGACCCGAGCGCCACCTATATCCGACCAAGGCCATTTCGCGACGGAGCTCTCCGTGTAGTGCGCTTGTGTCTTTCGCCGGCACGACCTTTAGTGCTCAGTGCGTTTAGAGCAGATCACGCCTTCCCTTCCCCGTCGTCTCAATCCCAAGGACTGTTTGTTGCTACTCACTTGGGTGGGAGTGCTTGAGATGAGCGCTGATAAATTCTTAACAAATTGTTTGTGGGTCCGCTATCCTTTTTTTTCGATGAGAGACTCAGCTATTTTTTTGTTCGGTTTGGAGAAATGAAAAAAAAGGATACGCAAGGATGCCCTTGGTTAATATTTACTTCGGTATGTCTTGTGCTTTGTTTTTCCACGTTCAAGTTAATAAATTCCCTCATTCCTCGACACGAACTTACCACACACAAAAGAGAGAGATACGAGTTGAAATGTAAATTAAAATGCAGATAGGGGGTTGTGCTGGCCATTGTGTTGCCTCTGCGTGTCGGTATCGTAATTAGGACCGTTCCCATTTACATGTAACCGTCCAAGTATCTGGCTCAAGCTCCTCTTTTGACCCCCGCTCTTGCGTGGAACTCTGTAAAGTTCGGGATCAAAAAGAGATTACACAAAATTTATTCAGTGTAATTACACCGATTGCTGGGGGGATGATGTTTGGGGCCTATGACGATTGCATGATGCTTCCTTCTGGAAGGGTTACCCTTGGGCGCTCGAGCGGGTGGACGTTTGAGTGGGCAGAGGGAATGCGTATTTATTTCATTTTTATTAGGTCTCGAGATTATTTCAATCCGAGGTGCTTTCGTTTTTATTTGCATTTAATTTGGCAGTCCTCCCCTGGTGCCGGTGGTAGGACGTGGGGACAGAGATCAATTGATGTTGCGGCTTAGCACCGAGTGATCCCAATGCTGTCGGGTGTACACGAAAAATCGGATTAGATTGTGTATTTCGTTGCCAGTTTTGCTCGGAATGATAATTGGTAGTGAGTGTACCCGAGTGGGGTTGCCCACAAGGGGTTGATTTTTTGAATTAGATATGTTTTTAATATCTGCTGGGATTTGATCGTTGCTGGGACTTGTCCTGCTCGTGTAAATGTTGGCGGTGGAGGGCTATCAGAGGACCCCTTATGGGGCGAAAGAGGCAGTTAATGAACACTTTAAATGCGTGTGAGTCGATTGAATTGGTTGTAAAAGGAACGTGTTGGCAGTAAATCAAGGGGCTTTACAAGATGAGCGCGTGCTTCATGGAATATTTTTGAAACGCCAAGCACCTGGGGGAGGGGGGGGGGTTATAAAAAATCACCGTACACCTTCCTCTTGCAGCAAATTGAAGTACTGATTTTATTCCTAGCCATTTTAAAGCACCAGTTAAAACCTAAATTGTTCTTTGAGCTTGAACTTTTGTATCTTTCCGGATGTAGTCTTCGGGAAGTCCTTCACCACTCGAACATATCGCGGGACTTTAAAATGAGCGATCTTCCCCTTGCAGAACCTCTTCAGCGACTCATGTGTCAGGTCTTCCACCCCGTAGTGCAGTCGGACGAAGACGCACACCTCTTCACCCATACGTTCGTCCTCGACCCCAATCACCTGAAAAATGTCAAACATTGGATCAGATATCCAGGGAAATACTCATCGCTTTTTACATGATTTTCAATGATGTCCGGATGGGTGTTCAGAAAGTCTTCGATTTCCTTGGGAAAAATATTCTCTCCTCCACGAATGATCATCTCCTTCAGTCGGCCAACGATCTGTCCGTATCCGTCCTCGTGCAGCACGAATTGATCACTAAAAATCAGAAATTCTATCACAAGTCACTAACATAAGCTGGGCTTACCCAGTTTTTAGCCATCGATCACGGCCCAAGGTCTCCTTTGTCTTCTCTTCGTCCTGAAAGTACTCCAACATGACGGAGTACCCGCGGATGCACAATTCACCGGGTTCCCCAAAAGTGACCGTGTTCCCATTCTCATCGATGACCTTCGCCTCGTGATGATCTAAGACTCGTCCGACAGAACTAAAGATCCTATCGACCTCATCGTCCTTCATTGACTGAAAGGCTGTGCAAGTGGTCTCCGTCAGTCCATAGATTTGCTTAACCTGTTTAACTCCCAGCACCTCCGTCATGTCCTTTATGAGCTGTGGGGAACACGATGAGCCTCCAACCACTGCCAGTTTAGTGGTTTTGATGGGAAGTTTCAGCTCCTTTTGCTTCTGGATCAAATCGACGTACATAGTCGGCGTTCCATGAATCACTGAGCACTGCTCGTTCGTTATAGCTCGAAGGGATTCCGTGGGATTAAAACTCGGCGCGGGGAGCACTAAAGTGGCTCCCGAACTCACGCCAGCCGATATGGTGCAGGCGACGCCGAAAGCGTGAAACAAAGGTACCTGAACGCAAATTCTTTCTCCATTCAAGCAGTTCCTCTTGGCCGCATGAATTCCGTTGTTGACGATGCTTAAATGACTAAGCATCGTTGCCTTTGGATTGCCCGTGCTCCCAGACGTGAACTGAATATTGCACGTGGAGTCAGGTTGAATGG
Source organism: Eristalis tenax (assembly GCA_905231855.2). NCBI lineage: Eukaryota > Metazoa > Arthropoda > Insecta > Diptera > Syrphidae > Eristalis > Eristalis tenax. Next base: position 73,087,112 of record HG993125.1, on the reverse strand, counting down.
TGGCCTGGATGGAGTCGACTTGCTGCAAAGCCTCTGAGCTATCTCCCATGCCCAGCACGTCGTCGAATTGGAAAGCTCCTGGAAACGTGTCCTTCGAGTCGATGATGACGGTCTTTAAGTGAGGGAGACGAGTGCTTTTTATGTCGCCGGGATGTGCGTCTCTCAGCTCGGGACAAATGCTTTCCAAGATGCTGTAGTACTGTTGCGTCTTGAAGACGTCCGGTGCAACGATTGCTTTGACTTTCACTTTCTGCAGGCAATACTCGACCTCGGGACCCTGGAAGGCTGGATTGATGCAAACTGATGATAGACCAGCTTTCGATGCCGCAAACATCGTCAAGTACCACTGAATTGTGTTTGGGGCCCATATGCCCACTGGATCACCTGTCTGCATTCCCAGACGGACAAAGCCAGCTGCCAGTCGGTTGACTTCATCCCTCAGCGCAGAGAAAGTGTACCGTTTCTCCTCGTGACAAGACACTATGGCTTCGCTGCCGGAGTAGTGTGCTGCCGCTGCATCCAATTGATGACCGAGGGTTCTGTAGACCAGTGGCTCCTCTCCAATGCAGTGGTAGTATGCAGGTTTCTTCGTCTGCCCGCTAGCATTCGCATAGCCGCGAGCGAAACATCGCCTGTTACAGAAAACCGAAATTAATTTCATTGCTTTCGAAAAAACTCAAAATCGCGGCTTGCGGGAAAAGACTTCGCCGGCTACTAGTGATACGCGCTGAGCCTGAGACCCTGGGAATATTCCCCTCCAGATCACAGCTGTGAATTAATGAGAGCAACGGAGCGTCTCGAGGCTGTAAAATCTTAAAAGTAGTGTCTATTAAACTAATCTGCAAACAAACATTGTTTGAGTTGATAAGGTTATCGTTAGTTGTTGTGTTGTGCTCTCGAAGCGAGTGGTGCACACAGATTTCCGTTGCCTTAGGTGGAGATATGGAACACGGAAGAGATCTGAAATGGAGATAAGCTATATTGTGATTGAATAGAGTTGAGCTATTGTGAGATCATCGAATGTCTCTCTTCCTCAAGTTGGTCAGGCTCGGCATAAGTAAAATAATTGCTATATGGTATCTATGACATGATAACGCGAAGAAAGTTCTGAAAAGTAGCACGGTCTATGACATCAAAAATGGTCTGCAACAGGTGGCGGTTGGTTTGCCGGTCTTGTTTTCAATATTCACTGCGGAACTCATAGGTTCTTTGACGCATTTAATTGCGTACGCTGACGATCTAGTAGCCTACCGTTGCACAGTAGCGTTGGCATTGGAGACAGTCATAAGAGATATACCTGCCCACTCCCAGCACTGAACATGAATCAATATGGATACCCGTTGCAATATGGATACCCGGTCACTTGGACACCCGAGTGTCCAGAAAGTCATTTCCAGAAAAGCGTTTCGGTATGGACCGAAATGACTTTCTGGACACCCAAATGTCCAAAAACTCTTTTCGGTAAATACCGAAATGACTTTCTGGACACCCAAGTGTCCAGAAACTCTTTTCGGTGTGGACCGAAATGACTTTCGGGACACCCAAGTGTGTAGAAACTCTTTTCGGTATTTACCGAAAAGAGTTTTTGGACATTTGGGTGTCCAGAAAGTCATTTCGGTCCATACCGAAACGCTTTTCTGGACACTTGGGTGTCCAGAAAGTCATTTCGTTCCATACCGAAAAGAGTTTCTGGACACTTGGGTGTCCACAAAGTCATTTCGGTCCATACCGAAACGAGTTTCTGGACACTTGTGTGTCCAGAAAGTCATTTCGGTCCATACCGAAACGAGTTTCTGGACACTTGGGTGTCCAGAAAGTCATTTCGGTTCATACCGAAAAGAGTTTCTGGACACTTGGGTGTCCAGAAAGTCATTTTGATGTCTTGGGTGTCCAGAAAGTCATTTCGTTCCATACCGAAAAGAGTTTTTGGACATTTGGGTGTCCAGAAAGTCATTTCGGTCCATACCGAAACGCGTTTCTGGACACTTGGGTGTCCAGAAAGTCATTTCGTTCCATACCGAAAAGAGTTTCTGGACACTTGGGTGTCCACAAAGTCATTTCGGTCCATACCGAAACGAGTTTCTGGACACTTGGGTGTCCAGGAAGTCATTTCGGTCCATACCGAAAAGAGTTTCTGGACACTTGGGTGTCCGGACACTTTCCGGACACTTGGGTGTCCAGAAAGTCATTTCGGTCCATACCGAAACGAGTTTCTGGACACTTGGGTGTCCATAAAGTCATTTTGGTCCATACTGAAAAGAGTTTCTGGACACTTGGGTGTCCAGAATTCATTTCGGTCCATATCGAAAAGAGGTTCTGGACACTTGGGTGTCCAGAAAGTCATTTCGGTTCATACCGAAAAGAGTTTATGGACACTTGGGTGTCCAGAAAGCCATTTCGGTCCATACCGAAACGAGTTTCTGGACACTTGGGTGTCCAGAAAGCCATTTCGGTCCATACCGAAAAGAGTTTCTGGACACTTGGGTGTCCAGAAAGCCATTTCGGTCCATACCGAAAAGAGTTTCTGGACACTTGGGTGTCCAGAAAGCCATTTCGGTCCATACCGAAAAGAGTTTCTGGACACTTGGGTGTCCAGAAAGTCGTTTCGGTCCATACCGAAAAGAGTTTCTGGACACTTAGGTGTCCAGAATGTCATTTCGGTCCATACCGAAAAGAGTATGGACACTTGGGTGTCCAGGAAGTCATTTCGGTATGGACCGAAACGAGTTTCTGGACACTTGGGTGTCCAGAAAGTCATTTCGGTCCATACCGAAATGAGTTTCTGGACACTTGGGTGTCCAGGAAGTCATTTCGGTCCATACCGAAAAGAGTTTATGGACACTTGGGTGTCCAGAAAGTCATTTCGGTCCATACCGAAAAGAGTTTCTGGACACTTGGGTGTCCAGAAAGTCATTTCCGTCCATACCGAAACGAGTTTCTGGACACTTGGGTGTCCAGAAAGTCATTTCGGTCCATACCGAAAAGAGTTTCCGGATACTTGGGTGTCCAGAAATTCATTTCGTTCCATACCGAAAAGAGTTTCTGGACACTTGGGTGTCCAGAAAGTCATTTCGGTCCATACCGAAACGAGCTTCTGGACACTTGGGTGTCCAGAAAGTCATTTCGGTCCATACGGACACTTGGGTGTCCAGAAAGTCATTTCGGTCCATACCGAAAAGAGTTTCTGGACACTTGGGTGTCCAGAAGGTCATTTCGGTCCATACCGAAAAGCGTTTCTGGACACTTGGGTGTCCAGAAAGTCATTTCGGTCCATACCGAAACGCGTTTCTGGACACTTGGGTGTCCAGAAAGTCATTTCGGTCCATACCGATACGAGTTTCTGGACACTTGGGTGTCCAGAAAGTCATTTCGGTCCATACCGAAACGAGTTTCTGGACACTTGGGTGTCCAGAAAGTCATTTCGGTCCATACCGAAACGAGTTTCTGGACACTTGGGTGTCCATAAAGTCATTTTGGTCCATACTGAAAAGAGTTTCTGGACACTTGGGTGTCCAGAATTCATTTCGGTCCATATCGAAAAGAGGTTCCGGACACTTGGGTGTCCAGAAAGTCATTTCGGTCCATACCGAAACGAGTTTCTGGACACTTGGGTGTCCAGAAAGCCATTTCGGTCCATACCGAAAAGAGTTTCTGGACACTTGGGTGTCCAGAAAGCCATTTCGGTCCATACCGAAAAGAGTTTCTGGACACTTGGGTGTCCAGAAAGCCATTTCGGTCCATACCGAAAAGAGTTTCTGGACACTTGGGTGTCCAGAAAGTCGTTTCGGTCCATACCGAAAAGAGTTTCTGGACACTTAGGTGTCCAGAATGTCATTTCGGTCCATACCGAAAAGAGTATGGACACTTGGGTGTCCAGAAACTCATTTCGGTATGGACCGAAACGAGTTTCTGGACACTTGGGTGTCCAGAAAGTCATTTCGGTCCATACCGAAAAGAGTTTCTGGACACTTGGGTGTCCAGGAAGTCATTTCGGTCCATACCGAAAAGAGTTTATGGACACTTGGGTGTCCAGAAAGTCATTTCGGTCCATACCGAAAAGAGTTTCTGGACACTTGGGTGTCCAGAAAGTCATTTCCGTCCATACCGAAACGAGTTTCTGGACACTTGGGTGTCCAGAAAGTCATTTCGGTCCATACCGAAAAGAGTTTCCGGATACTTGGGTGTCCAGAAATTCATTTCGTTCCATACCGAAAAGAGTTTCTGGACACTTGGGTGTCCAGAAAGTCATTTCGGTCCATACCGAAACGAGCTTCTGGACACTTGGGTGTCCAGAAAGTCATTTCGGTCCATACGGACACTTGGGTGTCCAGAAAGTCATTTCGGTCCATACCGAAAAGAGTTTCTGGACACTTGGGTGTCCAGAAGGTCATTTCGGTCCATACCGAAAAGCGTTTCTGGACACTTGGGTGTCCAGAAAGTCATTTCGGTCCATACCGAAACGCGTTTCTGGACACTTGGGTGTCCAGAAAGTCATTTCGGTCCATACCGATACGAGTTTCTGGACACTTGGGTGTCCAGAAAGTCATTTCGGTCCATACCGAAACGAGTTTCTGGACACTTGGGTGTCCAGAAAGTCATTTCGGTCCATACCGAAACGAGTTTCTGGACACTTGGGTGTCCATAAAGTCATTTTGGTCCATACTGAAAAGAGTTTCTGGACACTTGGGTGTCCAGAATTCATTTCGGTCCATATCGAAAAGAGGTTCCGGACACTTGGGTGTCCAGAAAGTCATTTCGGTTCATACCGAAAAGAGTTTCTGGACACGTGGGTGTCCAGAAAGTCATTTCGGTCCATACCGAAACGAGTTTCTGGACACTTGGGTGTCCAGAAAGTCATTTCGGTCCATACCGAAAAGAGTTTCTGGACACTTGGGTGTCCAGAAAGTCATTTCGGTCCATACCGAAAAGAGTTTCTGGACACTTGGGTGTCCAGAAAGTCATTTCGGTCCATACCGAAAAGAGTATCTGGACACTTGGGTGTCCAGAAAGTCATTTCGGTCCATACCGAAAAGAGTTTCTGGACACTTGGGCGTCCAGAAAGTCATTTCGGTCCATACCGAAACGAGTTTCTGGACACTTGGGTGTCCAGAAAGTCGTTTCGGTCCATACCGAAAAGTGTTTCTGGACACTTGGGTGTCCAGAAAGTCGTTTCGATCCATACCGAAAAGTGTTTCTGGACACTTGGGTGTCCAGAAAGTCGTTTCGGTCCATACCGAAAAGAGTTTCTGGACACTTGGGTGTCCAGAAAGTCATATCGGTCCATACCGGACACTTGGGTGTCCAGAAAGTCATTTCGGTTCATACCGAAAAGAGTTTCTGGACACTTGGGTGTCCAGAAAGTCATTTCGGTCCACACCGAAAAGAGTCTCTGGACACTTGGGTGTCCAGAAAGTCATTTCGGTCCATACCGAAAAGAGTTTCTGGACACTTGGGTGTCCAGGAAGTCATTTCGGTCCATACCGAAAAGAGTTTCTGGACACTTGGGTGTCCAGAAAGTCATTTCGATCCATACCGAAAAGAGTTTCTGGACACTTGGGTGTCCAGAAAGTCACTTCGGTCATTTCGGTCCATACCGAAAAGAGTTTCTGGACACTTGGATGTCCAGAAAGTCATTTCGGTCCATACCGAAAAGAGTTTCTGGACACTTGGGTGTCCAGAAAGTCGTTTCGGTCCATACCGAAAAGAGTTTCTGGACACTTGGGTGTCCAGAAAGTCATTTCGGTCCATACCGAAACGAGTTTCTGGACACTTGGGTGTCCAGAAAGTCATTTCGGTCCATACCGAAAAGAGTTTCTGGACACTTGGGTGTCCAGAAAGTCATTTCGGTCCATACCGAAAAGAGTTTCTGGACACTTGGGTGTCCAGAAAGTCATTTCGGTCCATACCGAAAAGAGTTTCTGGACACTTGGGTGTCCAGAAAGTCATTTCGGTCCAAACCGAAACGAGTTTCTGGACACTTGGGTGTCCGGAAAGTCATTTCGGTCCATACCGAAAAGAGTTTCTTTACACTTGGGTGTCCAGGAAGTCATTTCGGTCCATACCGAAAAGAGTCTCTGGACACTTGGGTGTCCAGAAAGTCATTTCGGTCCATACCGAAAAGAGTTTCTGGACACTTGGGTGTCCAGAAAGTCATTTCGGTCCATACCGAAACGAGTTTCTGGACACTTGGGTGTCCGGAAAGTCATTTCGGTCCATACCGAAAAGAGTTTCTTTACACTTGGGTGTCCAGGAAGTCATTTCGGTCCATACCGAAACGAGTTTCTGGACACTTGGGTGTCCAGAAAGTCATTTCGGTCCATACCGAAACGAGTTTCTGGACACTTGGGTGTCCAGAAAGTCATTTCGGTCCATACCGAAAAGAGTTTCTGGACACTTGGGTGTCCAGAAAGTCATTTCGGTCCATACCGAAACGAGTAAACGAGTTTCTGGACACTTGGGTGTCCAGAAAGTCATTTCGGTCCATACCGAAACGAGTTTCTGGACACTTGGGTGTCCAGAAAGTCATTTCGGTCCATACCGAAACGAGTTTCTAGACACTTGGGTGTCCAGAAAGTCATTTCGGTCCATACCGAAAAGAGTTTCTGGACACTTGGGTGTCCAGAAAGTCATTTCGGTCCATACCGAAAAGAGTTTCTGGACACTTGGGTGTCCAGAAAGTCATTTCGGTCCATACCGAAAAGAGTTTCTGGACACTTGGGTGTCCTGAAAGTCATTTCGGTCCATACCGAAAAGAGTTTCTGGACACTTGGGTGTCCAGAAAGTCATTTCGGTCCATACCGAAAAGAGTTTCTGGACACTTGGGTGTCCAGGAAGTCATTTCGGTCCATACCGAAAAGAGTTTCTGGACACTTGGGTGTCCAGGAAGTCATTTCGGTCCATACCGAAAAGAGTTTCTGGACACTTGGGTGTCCAGAAAGTCATTTCGGTCCATACCGAAAAGAGTTTCTGGACACTTGGGTGTCCAGAAAGTCATTTCGGTCCATACCGAAAAGAGTTTCTGGACACTTGGGTGTCCAGAAAGTCATTTCGGGCCATACCGAAAAGAGTTTCTGGACACTTGGGTGTCCAGAAAGTCATTTCGGTCCATACCGAAAAGAGTTTCTGGACACTTGGGTGTCCAGAAAGTCATTTCGGTCCATACCGAAAAGAGTTTCTGGACACTTGGGTGTCCAGAAAGTCATTTCGGTCCATACCGAAAAGAGTTTCTGGACACTTGGGTGTCCAGAAAGTCATTTCGGTCCATACCGAAAAGAGTTTCTGGACACTTGGGTGTCCAGAAAGTCATTTCGGTCCATACCGAAAAGAGTTACTGGACACTTGGGTGTCCAGAAAGTCATTTCGGTCCATACCGAAAAGAGTTACTGGACACTTGGGTGTCCAGAAAGTCATTTCGGTCCATACCGAAAAGAGTTTCTGGACACTTGGGTGTCCAGAAAGTCATTTCGGTCCATACCGAAACGAGTATCTGGACACTTGGGTGTGCAGAAAGTCATTTCGGTCCATACCGAAACGAGTTTCTGGACACTTGGGTGTCCAGAAAGTCATTTCGGTCCATACCGAAACGAGTTTCTGGACACTTGGGTGTCCAGAAAGTCATTTCGGTCCATACCGAAAAGAGTATCTGGACACTTGGGTGTTCAGAAAGTCATTTCGGTCCATACCGAAAAGAGTTTCTGGACACTTGGGTGTCCAGAAAGTCATTTCGGTCCATACCGAAAAGAGTTACTGGACACTTGGGTGTCCAGAAAGTCATTTCGGTCCATACCGAAAAGTGTTTCCGGACACTTGGGTGTCCAGAAAGTCATTTCGGTCCATACCGAAACGAGTTTCTGGACACTTGGGTGTCCAGAAAGTCATTTCGGTCCATACCGAAAAGAGTTTCTGGACACTTGGGTGTCCAGAAAGTCATTTCGGTCCATACCGAAACGAGTTTCTGGACACTTGGGTGTCCAGAAAGTCATTTCGGTCCATACCGAAACGAGTATCTGGACACTTGGGTGTCCAGAAAGTCATTTCGGTCCATACCGAAACGAGTTTCTGGACACTTGGGTGTCCAGAAAGTCATTTCGGTCCATACCGAAACGAGTCTCTGGACACTTGGGTGTCCAGAAAGTCATTTCGGTCCATACCGAAAAGAGTTTCTGGACACTTGGGTGTCCAGAAAGTCATTTCGGTCCATACCGAAAAGAGTTTCTGGACACTTGGGTGTCCAGGAAGTCATTTCGGTCCATACCGAAACGAGTTTCTGGACACTTGGGTGTCCAGGAAGTCATTTCGGTCCATACCGAAACGAGTTTCTGGACACTTGGGTGTCCAGAAAGTCATTTCGGTCCATACCGAAAAGAGTTTCTGGACACTTGGGTGTCCAGAAAGTCATTTCGGTCCATACCGAAAAGAGTTTCTGGACACTTGGGTGTCCAGAAAGTCATTTCGGTCCATACCGAAAAGAGTTTCTGGACACTTGGGTGTCCAGAAAGTCATTTCGGTCCATACCGAAAAGAGTTTCTGGACACTTGGGTGTCCAGAAAGTCATTTCGGTCCATACCGAAAAGAGTTTCTGGACACCCAAGTGTCCAGAAAAATTCATTTCGGTCCATACCGAAAAGAGTTTCTGGACATTTCGGTCCATACCGAAAAGAGTTTCTGGACACTTGGGTGTCCAGAAAGTCATTTCGGTCCATACCGAAAAGAGTTTCTGGACACTTGGGTGTCCAGGAAGTCATTTCGATCCATACCGAAAAGAGTTTCTGGACACTTGGGTGTCCAGAAAGTCGTTTCGGTCCATACCGAAAAGAGTTTCTGGACACTTGGGTGTCCATACCGAAAAGAGTTTCTGGACACTTGGGTGTCCATACCGAAAAGAGTTTCTGGACACTTGGGTGTCTGGACACTTGGGTGTCCAGAAAGTCATTTCGGTCCATACCGAAACGAGTTTCTGGACACTTGGGTGTCCAGAAAGTCATTTCGGTCCATACCGAAACGAGTTTCTGGACACTTGGGTGTCCAGAAAGTCATTTCGGTCCATACCGAAAAGAGTTTCTGGACACTTGGGTGTCCAGAAAGTCGTTTCGGTCCATACCGAAAAGAGTTTCTGGACACTTGGGTGTCCAGAAAGTCATTTCGGTCCATACCAAAAAGAGTTTCTGGACACTTGGGTGTCCAGAAAGTCATTTCGGTCCATACCGAAAAGAGTTTCTGGACACTTGGGTGTCCAGAAAGTCATTTCGGCCCATACCGAAAAGAGTTACTGGACACTTGGGTGTCCAGAAAGTCATTTCGGTCCATACCGAAAAGAGTTACTGGACACTTGGGTGTCCAGAAAGTCATTTCGGTCCATACCGAAAAGAGTTACTGGACACTTGGGTGTCCAGAAAGTCATTTCGGTCCATACCGAAACGAGTTTCTGGACACTTGGGTGTCCAGAAAGTCATTTCGGTCCATACCGAAACGAGTTTCTGGACACTTGGGTGTCCAGAAAGTCATTTCGGTCCATACCGAAAAGAGTTTCTGGACACTTGGGTGTCCAGAAAGTCATTTCGGTCCATACCGAAAAGAGTTTCTGGACACTTGGGTGTCCAGAAAGTCATTTCGGTCCATACCGAAACGAGTATCTGGACACTTGGGTGTCCAGAAAGTCATTTCGGTCCATACCGAAAAGAGTTTCTGGACACTTGGGTGTCCAGAAAGTCATTTCGGTCCATACCGAAACGAGTTTCTGGACACTTGGGTGTCCAGAAAGTCATTTCGGTCCATACCGAAACGAGTTTCTGGACACTTGGGTGTCCAGAAAGTCATTTCGGTCCATACCGAAACGAGTTTCTGGACACTTGGGTGTCCAGAAAGTCATTTCGGTCCATACCGAAAAGAGTTTCTGGACACTTGGGTATCCAGAAAGTCATTTCGGTCCATACCGAAAAGAGTTTCTGGACACTTGGGTGTCCAGAAAGTCATTTCGGTCCATACCGAAACGAGTTTCTGGACACTTGGGTGTCCAGAAAGTCATTTCGGTCCATACCGAAAAGAGTTTCTGGACACTTGGGTGTCCAGAAAGTCATTTCGGTCCATACCGAAAAGAGTTTCTGGACACTTGGGTGTCCAGAAAGTCATTTCGGTCCATACCGAAAAGAGTTTCTGGACACTTGGGTGTCCAGGAAGTCATTTCGGTCCATACCGAAAAGAGTTTCTGGACACTTGGGTGTCCAGAAAGTCCATACCGAAAAGAGTTTCTGGACAGAAAGTCATTTCGGTCCATACCGAAAAGAGTTTCTGGACACTTGGGTGTCCAGAAAGTCATTTCGGTCCATACCGAAAAGAGTTTCTGGACACTTGGGTGTCCAGAAAGTCATTTCGGTCCATACCGAAACGAGTTTCTGGACACTTGGGTGTCCAGAAAGTCATTTCGGTCCATACCGAAAAGAGTTTCTGGACACTTGGGTGTCCAGAAAGTCATTTCGGTCCATACCGAAAAGAGTTTCTGGACACTTGGGTGTCCAGAAAGTCATTTCGGTCCATACCGAAACGAGTTTCTGGACACTTGGGTGTCCAGAAAGTCATTTCGGTCCATACCGAAACGAGTTTCTGGACACTTGGGTGTCCAGAAAGTCATTTCGGTCCATACCGAAAAGAGTTTCTGGACACTTGGGTGTCCAGAAAGTCATTTCGGTCCATACCGAAAAGAGTTTCTGGACACTTGGGTGTCCAGAAAGTCATTTCGGTCCATACCGAAACGAGTATCTGGACACTTGGGTGTCCAGAAAGTCATTTCGGTCCATACCGAAAAGAGTTTCTGGACACTTGGGTGTCCAGAAAGTCATTTCGGTCCATACCGAAACGAGTTTCTGGACACTTGGGTGTCCAGAAAGTCATTTCGGTCCATACCGAAACGAGTTTCTGGACACTTGGGTGTCCAGAAAGTCATTTCGGTCCATACCGAAACGAGTTTCTGGACACTTGGGTGTCCAGAAAGTCATTTCGGTCCATACCGAAAAGAGTTTCTGGACACTTGGGTATCCAGAAAGTCATTTCGGTCCATACCGAAAAGAGTTTCTGGACACTTGGGTGTCCAGAAAGTCATTTCGGTCCATACCGAAACGAGTTTCTGGACACTTGGGTGTCCAGAAAGTCATTTCGGTCCATACCGAAAAGAGTTTCTGGACACTTGGGTGTCCAGAAAGTCATTTCGGTCCATACCGAAAAGAGTTTCTGGACACTTGGGTGTCCAGAAAGTCATTTCGGTCCATACCGAAAAGAGTTTCTGGACACTTGGGTGTCCAGGAAGTCATTTCGGTCCATACCGAAAAGAGTTTCTGGACACTTGGGTGTCCAGAAAGTCCATACCGAAAAGAGTTTCTGGACAGAAAGTCATTTCGGTCCATACCGAAAAGAGTTTCTGGACACTTGGTTTCTGGACACTTGGGTGTCCAGAAAGTCGTTTCGGTCCATACCGAAAAGAGTTTCTGGACACTTGGGTGTCCAGAAAGTCGTTTCGGTCCATACCGAAAAGAGTTTCTGGACACTTGGGTGTCCAGAAAGTCATTTCGGTCCATACCGAAAAGAGTTTCTGGACACTTGGGTGTCCAGAAAGTCATTTCGGTCCATACCGAAAAGAGTTTCTGGACACTTGGGTGTCCAGAAAGTCGTTTCGGTCCATACCGAAAAGAGTTTCTGGACACTTGGGTGTCCAGAAAGTCGTTTCGGTCCATACCGAAAAGAGTTTCTGGACACTTGGGTGTCCAGAAAGTCATTTCGGTCCATACCGAAACGAGTTTCTGGACACTTGGGTGTCCAGAAAGTCATTTCGGTCCATACCGAAAAGAGTTTCAGGACACTTGGGTGTCCAGAAAGTCATTTCGGTCCATACCGAAAAGTGTTTCTGGACACTTGGGTGTCCAGAAAGTCATTTCGGTCCATACCGAAACGAGTTTCTGGACACTTGGGTGTCCAGAAAGTCATTTCGGTCCATACCGAAACGAGTTTCTGGACACTTGGGTGTCCAGAAAGTCATTTCGGTCCATACCGAAAAGAGTTTCTGGACACTTGGGTGTCCAGAAAGTCATTTCGGTCCATACCGAAAAGAGTTTCTGGACACTTGGGTGTCCAGAACGTCATTTCGGTCCATACCGAAACGACACTTGGGTGTCCAGAAAGTCATTTCGGTCCATACCGAAAAGAGTTTCTGGACACTTGGGTGTCCAGAAGGTCATTTCGGTTCATACCGAAAAGAGTTTCTGGACACTTGGGTGTCCAGAAAGTCATTTCGGTCCATACCGAAAAGAGTTTCTGGACACTTGGGTGTCCAGAAAGTCATTTCGGTCCATACCGAAACGAGTTTCTGGACACTTGGGTGTCCAGAAAGTTATTTCGGTCCATACCGAAAAGAGTGTGTGTTCGGTATGGACCGAAATGACTTTCTGGACAACCAAGTGTCCAGAAACTCTTTTCGGTATGGACCGAAATGACTTTCTGGACACCCAAGTGTCCAGAAACTCTATTCGGTATGGACCGAAATGACTTTCTGGACACCCAAGTGTTCGGTATGGACCGAAATGACTTTCTGGACACCCAAGTGTCGTTTCGGTATGGACCGAAATGACTTTCTGGACACCCAAGTGTCCAGAAAGTCATTTCGGTCCATACCGAAAAGAGTTTCTGGACACTTGGGTGTCCAGAAAGTCATTTCGGTCCATACCGAAACGACACTTGGGTGTCCAGAAAGTCATTTCGGTCCATACCGAAAAGAGTTTCTGGACACTTGGGTGTCCAGAAAGTCATTTCGGTCCATACCGAACACTTGGGTGTCCAGAAAGTCATTTCGGTCCATACCGAAAAGAGTTTCTGGACACTTGGGTGTCCAGAAAGTCATTTCGGTCCATACCGAAAAGAGTTTCTGGACACTTGGTTGTCCAGAAAGTCATTTCGGTCCATACCGAACACTTGGGTGTCCAGAAAGTCATTTCGGTCCATACCGAAAAGAGTTTCTGGACACTTGGGTGTCCAGAAAGTCATTTCGGTCCATACCGAAACGAGTTTCTGGACACTTGGGTGTCCAGAAAGTCATTTCGGTCCATACCGAAAAGAGTTTCTGGACACATGGGTGTCCAGGAAGTCATTTCGGTCCATACCGAAAAGAGTTTCTGGACACTTGGGTGTCCAGAAAGTCATTTCGGTCCATACCGAAAAGAGTTTCTGGACACTTGGGTGTCCAGAAAGTCGTTTCGGTCCATACCGAAAAGAGTTTCTGGACACTTGGGTGTCCAGAAAGTCGTTTCGGTCCATACCGGTTTCGGTCCATACCGAAACGAGTTTCTGGACACTTGGGTGTCCAGAAAGTCATTTCGGTCCATACCGAAAAGAGTTTCTGGACACTTGGGTGTCCAGGAAGTCATTTCGGTCCATACCGAAAAGAGTTTCTGGACACTTGGGTGTCCAGAAAGTCATTTCGGTCCATACCGAAAAGAGTTTCTGGACACTTGGGTGTCCAGGAAGTCATTTCGGTCCATACCGAAAAGAGTTTCTGGACACTTGGGTGTCCAGAAAGTCCATACCGAAAAGAGTTTCTGGACAGAAAGTCATTTCGGTCCATACCGAAAAGAGTTTCTGGACACTTGGGTGTCCAGAAAGTCGTTTCGGTCCATACCGGTTTCGGTCCATACCGAAACGAGTTTCTGGACACTTGGGTGTCCAGAAAGTCATTTCGGTCCATACCGAAAAGAGTTTCTGGACACTTGGGTGTCCAGGAAGTCATTTCGATCCATACCGAAAAGAGTTTCTGGACACTTGGGTGTCCAGAAAGTCGTTTCGGTCCATACCGAAAAGAGTTTCTGGACACTTGGGTGTCCAGAAATTCGTTTCGGTCCATACCGAAAAGGGTTTCTGGACACTTGGGTGTCCAGAAAGTCGTTTCGGTCCATACCGAAAAGAGTTTCTGGACACTTGGGTGTCCAGAAAGTCGTTTCGGTCCATACCGAAAAGAGTTTCTGGACACTTGGGTGTCCAGAAAGTCATTTCGGTCCATACCGAAAAGAGTTTCTGGACACTTGGGTGTCCAGAAAGTCGTTTCGGTCCATACCGAAAAGAGTTTCTGGACACTTGGGTGTCCAGAAAGTCGTTTCGGTCCATACCGAAAAGAGTTTCTGGACACTTGGGTGTCCAGAAAGTCATTTCGGTCCATACCGAAACGAGTTTCTGGACACTTGGGTGTCCAGAAAGTCATTTCGGTCCATACCGAAAAGAGTTTCAGGACACTTGGGTGTCCAGAAAGTCATTTCGGTCCATACCGAAAAGTGTTTCTGGACACTTGGGTGTCCAGAAAGTCATTTCGGTCCATACCGAAACGAGTTTCTGGACACTTGGGTGTCCAGAAAGTCATTTCGGTCCATACCGAAACGAGTTTCTGGACACTTGGGTGTCCAGAAAGTCATTTCGGTCCATACCGAAAAGAGTTTCTGGACACTTGGGTGTCCAGAAAGTCATTTCGGTCCATACCGAAAAGAGTTTCTGGACACTTGGGTGTCCAGAACGTCATTTCGGTCCATACCGAAACGACACTTGGGTGTCCAGAAAGTCATTTCGGTCCATACCGAAAAGAGTTTCTGGACACTTGGGTGTCCAGAAAGTCATTTCGGTTCATACCGAAAAGAGTTTCTGGACACTTGGGTGTCCAGAAAGTCATTTCGGTCCATACCGAAAAGAGTTTCTGGACACTTGGGTGTCCAGAAAGTCATTTCGGTCCATACCGAAACGAGTTTCTGGACACTTGGGTGTCCAGAAAGTCATTTCGGTCCATACCGAAAAGAGTTTCTGGACACTTGGGTGTCCAGAAAGTCATTTCGGTCCATACCGAAAAGAGTTTCTGGACACTTGGGTGTCCAGAAAGTCATTTCGGTCCATACCGAAACGACACTTGGGTGTCCAGAAAGTCATTTCGGTCCATACCGAAAAGAGTTTCTGGACACTTGGGTGTCCAGAAAGTCATTTCGGTCCATACCGAAAAGAGTTTCTGGACACTTGGGTGTCCAGAAAGTCATTTCGGTCCATACCGAACACTTGGGTGTCCAGAAAGTCATTTCGGTCCATACCGAAAAGAGTTTCTGGACACTTGGGTGTCCAGAAAGTCATTTCGGTCCATACCGAACACTTGGGTGTCCAGAAAGTCATTTCGGTCCATACCGAAAAGAGTTTCTGGACACTTGGGTGTCCAGAAAGTCATTTCGGTCCATACCGAAACGAGTTTCTGGACACTTGGGTGTCCAGAAAGTCATTTCGGTCCATACCGAAAAGAGTTTCTGGACACTTGGGTGTCCAGGAAGTCATTTCGGTCCATACCGAAAAGAGTTTCTGGACACTTGGGTGTCCAGAAAGTCATTTCGGTCCATACCGAAAAGAGTTTCTGGACACTTGGGTGTCCAGAAAGTCGTTTCGGTCCATACCGAAAAGAGTTTCTGGACACTTGGGTGTCCAGAAAGTCGTTTCGGTCCATACCGGTTTCGGTCCATACCGAAACGAGTTTCTGGACACTTGGGTGTCCAGAAAGTCATTTCGGTCCATACCGAAAAGAGTTTCTGGACACTTGGGTGTCCAGGAAGTCATTTCGATCCATACCGAAAAGAGTTTCTGGACACTTGGGTGTCCAGAAAGTCATTTCGGTCCATACCGAAAAGAGTTTCTGGACACTTGGGTGTCCAGAAAGTCGTTTCGGTCCATACCGAAAAGAGTTTCTGGACACTTGGGTGTCCAGAAAGTCGTTTCGGTCCATACCGACAAGAGTTTCTGGACACTTGGGTGTCCAGAAAGTCGTTTCGGTCCATACCGAAAAGAGTTTCTGGACACTTGGGTGTCCAGAAAGTCATTTCGGTCCATACCGAAAAGAGTTTCTGGACACTTGGGTGTCCAGAAAGTCGTTTCGGTCCATACCGAAAAGAGTTTCTGGACACTTGGGTGTCCAGAAAGTCGTTTCGGTCCATACCGAAAAGAGTTTCTGGACACTTGGGTGTCCAGAAAGTCATTTCGGTCCATACCGAAACGAGTTTCTGGACACTTGGATGTCCAGAAATTCATTTCGGTCCATACCGAAAAGAGTTTCAGGACACTTGGGTGTCCAGAAAGTCATTTCGGTCCATACCGAAAAGTGTTTCTGGACACTTGGGTGTCCAGAAAGTCATTTCGGTCCATACCGAAAAGTGTTTCTGGACACTTGGGTGTCCAGAAAGTCATTTCGGTCCATACCGAAACGAGTTTCTGGACACTTGGGTGTCCAGAAAGTCATTTCGGTCCATACCGAAACGAGTTTCTGGACACTTGGGTGTCCAGAAAGTCATTTCGGTCCATACCGAAACGAGTTTCTGGACACTTGGGTGTCCAGAAAGTCATTTCGGTCCATACCGAAAAGAGTTTCTGGACACTTGGGTGTCCAGAAAGTCATTTCGGTCCATACCGAAAAGAGTTTCTGGACACTTGGGTGTCCAGAAAGTCATTTCGGTCCATACCGAAACGACACTTGGGTGTCCAGAAAGTCATTTCGGTCCATACCGAAAAGAGTTTCTGGACACTTGGGTGTCCGGAAAGTCATTTCGGTCCATACCGAAAAGAGTTTCTGGACACTTGGGTGTCCAGAAAGTCATTTCGGTCCATACCGAAAAGAGTTTCTGGACACTTGGGTGTCCAGAAAGTCATTTCGGTCCATACCGAAAAGAGTTTCTGGACACTTGGGTGTCCAGAAAGTCATTTCGGTCCATACCGAAAAGAGTTTCTGGACACTTGGGTGTCCAGAAAGTCATTTCGGTCCATACCGAAAAGAGTTTCTGGACACTTGGGTGTCCAGAAAGTCATTTCGGTCCATACCGAAAAGAGTTTCTGGACACTTGGGTGTCCAGAAAGTCATTTCGGTCCATACCGAAAAGAGTTTCTGGACACTTGGGTGTCCATACCGAAAAGAGTTTCTGGACACTTGGGTGTCTGGACACTTGGGTGTCCAGAAAGTCATTTCGGTCCATACCGAAACTAGTTTCTGGACACTTGGGTGTCCAGAAAGTCATTTCGGTCCATACCGAAAAGAGTTTCTGGACACTTGGGTGTCCAGAAAGTCGTTTCGGTAAATACCGAAAAGAGTTTCTGGACACTTGGGTGTCCAGAAAGTCGTTTCGGTCCATACCGAAAAGAGTTTCTGGACACTTGGGTGTCCAGAAAGTCGTTTCGGTCTATACCGGTTTCGGTCCATACCGAAACGAGTTTCTGGACACTTGGGTGTCCAGAAAGTCATTTCGGTCCATACCGAAAAGAGTTTCTGGACACTTGGGTGTCCAGAAAGTCATTTCGGTCCATACCGAAAAGAGTTTCTGGACACTTGGGTGTCCAGAAAGTCGTTTCGGTCCATACCGAAAAGAGTTTCTGGACACTTGGGTGTCCAGAAAGTCATTTCGGTCGATACCGAAACGAGTTTCTGGACACTTGGGTGTCCAGAAAGTCATTTCGGTCCATACCGAACACTTGGGTGTCCAGAAAGTCATTTCGGTCCATACCGAAAAGAGTTTCTGGACACTTGGGTGTCCAGAAAGTCATTTCGGTCCATACCGAAACGAGTTTCTGGACACTTGGGTGTCCAGAAAGTCATTTCGGTCCATACCGAAAACAGTTTCTGGACACTTGGGTGTCCAGAAAGTCATTTCGGTCCATACGGAAAAGAGTTACTGGACACTTGGGTGTCCAGAAAGTCATTTCGGTCCATACCGAAAAGAGTTTCTGGACACTTGGGTGTCCAGAAAGTCATTTCGGTCCATACCGAAACGAGTTTCTGGACACTTGGGTGTCCAGAAAGTCATTTCGGTCCATACCGAAAAGAGTTTCTGGACACTTGGGTGTCCAGAAAGTCATTTCGGTCCATACCGAAAAGAGTTTCTGGACACTTGGGTGTCCTGAAAGTCATTTCGGTCCATACCGAAAAGAGTTTCTGGACACTTGGGTGTCCAGAAAGTCATTTCGGTCCATACCGAAAAGAGTTTCTGGACACTTGGGTGTCCAGAAAGTCATTTCGGTCCATACCGAAAAGAGTTTCTGGACACTTGGGTGTCCAGAAGGTCATTTCGGTCCATACCGAAAAGAGTTTCTGGACACTTGGGTGTCCAGAAAGTCATTTCGGTCCATACCGAAAAGAGTTTCTGGACACTTGGGTGTCCAGAAAGTCATTTCGGTCCATACCGAAAAGAGTTTCTGGACACTTGGGTGTCCAGAAAGTCATTTCGGTCCATACCGAAAAGAGTTTCTGGACACTTGGGTGTCCAGAAAGTCATTTCGGTTCATACCGAAACGAGTTTCTGGACACTTGGGTGTCCAGAAAGTCATTTCGGTCCATACCGAAAAGAGTTTCTGGACACTTGGGTGTCCAGAAAGTCATTTCGGTCCATACCGAAAAGAGTTCCAGAAAGTCATTTCGGTCCATACCGAAAAGAGTTTCTGGACACTTGGGTGTCCAGGAAGTCATTTCGATCCATACCGAAAAGAGTTTCTGGACACTTGTTTAGTTTTTTAGTTTAGTTTAGTTTAGTTTATTGTGCCAATCAAGTAACATTTAAATATAAGTATAAAAGCATTTATATGATCCTTCTTACATTTCCATGGAGTTATCCCTTCAATGCTGGAGTAAACCTTGAAGCGGTAGAAGAGAGTCCATGTAAAATGCAAGTCGGATTCCAATATGAATTTAAAGACAATTACAAGTATAACGTAATGAGGACAAAATGAATCTGCGAAGCCTAAAGGCTTTTCTGCAGAAGATTGAACATTAAGATTTAACAAAAAATTATTTAGTAGTTCTTGTTTTGAATTGGTACGTATAATAACTAGACATCATTGTTTATATGTGATCATAGATTTATGTTGTGCATTAATAAGTATTTCTTTAGTTTTTTCTTTCTGATGTGCACCGCCTGAATATTCCATAGTGAACGAGGAAGTTGATTGAAGATGGAAGGAACTGCATAGGATAGTTGTTGTTTCCCATATGCGTTATTTATCCTGGGGATTTTAAGTAGACCTTCCGCCCTTTGCCTCGTGTTGACCTCGTGATCAATTGGGTGTTTGAAACGTTGATCGGAGTAAGTTTCATTTATTAAATTAAAGAGAAAAAGTTTTTTAACTGTTAGCAAATTCAAATCATCAATAGAATTTTCAAAATACCTGTTGCCATATTTATAGGATTCTAAATATTCGCCTTTTTAAAATCAATAAAGATTACCAGCGAATGATGGTTCTTATTCAGATTGGTATTAATTGTGTTTGCAAACTCTCTAAGAAGTTGGTTAACATTTCTGTTCTTCAAGAACCCATACTGGTTCTTATTCACTATTTTATATTTGGCAATGTAGTCTTGCAATCTGTTAGCCATTACTTCTTCCATTATCTTATCAAGTACTGGTAGAATAGAGATCGGACGGTAGTTCGCTGGATCATCTTCTTTTCCCGATTTATAGATGGGTCGAACAAATGCGATTTTGAGCTTCTTTGGGAATTGTCTTTCTTCCAACGACTTATTTACAAGCTGGGTAGTTACGGGTACTAAAGCACTGGCATTGTACTTGAAGTCCTTTTCCCTGATATTGTCTATCCCAGGAGACTTATTCACACTCATTTTACTTATAATATTCCCAATTTCACCATCCGATATGTATTCTAGGTACATAGATTGTGCTACGCTTGTTTCGCTACCATGATATGTTTTCAAATCACAACTGTGGATAATGGATTTAATTTCCTCTGTGAATCTTGTAGCAAATTTATTAGCTATACTATCTGCATTTGCTTCTGACTGGAAGTTTCGAGTGATTATTTCATCAATGTTGCTATTCGTTTTTCCTAAGATGTTATTTATTAACCTCCAGGTATTCTTTGGATCTTTTCTGTATTCCGCAAATCTGTTTTTATAGTACTCTGATTTTACGTGTTGTATTCTTTTATTGACGAAGTTACGGTAAGATTTGTATTGGGTTTCATAACTCATGCACCTTCTATTGTTCTTCCATTTATTGTAGAGCTTATCTCTTTCCTTGCAGAGACTCATTATTTCCACTGTCATCCACGGATTTTGCTTTTCTCTTTTTCTTATTTTGATATTTATACGAGATTTTTCATAAACTCCATTGAAAATGTTGACAATCTTTTCATAGTAATCATCCACATTTGTTGCATTTTCCAAAATACTCCAGTCAATCCTCGATAGTTGTTCGTGTACTCTATTATCACTAAGAATAGTTTTTTTGCAATGTTTTGCTCTGGTCTTTAGTGTTTTTTGGTACACCACACATTAATGTGTAGTGATCCGATATGTTTGTTTCCACAGTAGCTGCATAGAATTCATTATACGCACTTCTTACTAAACAGTGATCGATAGTAGTACTTGAACCTCTGTTGAGATCAACTCTTGTATTGGTTAGAGCTATATTTTGTAGGCCTTTAGAATTGCAAATAATTCTTCTTCTCTTTGCACATCTATGTTTATGTTTATGTCTCCCATTACTATGATGTTTTGTCTTCTGTTTATGGAGTTCATTTGATTTTCCATTTCTTCTATGAAATTGGCTTCACTCAACTTTGGTGGTCGATAAATTGCTAATATGGTCCATTCTTTTTTTCCTTTAATTTGAATCTGTATGTTCTCATAGTACGTTGTTTTGTAATCTATTCTTTCATATGCTATTTCTTTTCTTACATACATTGCAATCCCACCATTATTTCTATTTTGTCGATTTATGAATTCTGTGTTGAATCCGTCCAGCTGATAAAGCCGGTTTTCATCATCACAAATATTTGTTTCAACCAAAATAATTATTTTCACGAAGCGAATTATTTTATTAATGTTACATAGAAACAAATCCCAATTCTTCCTCAATGATCTAATATTTAAGTATACACATAAGAAGTCTAAGTTTTCCATTTCATTATTATTTATGTCAGTAAACGTATTATGCACCCTATAATAGATAGTTGACATTTGAACACACTCAATTGCATTGGTATCACTGATGTCAGCCATGATAACGATATGTCTTTATTATGATGTTTTGACGTGTGACAGCGATCGATTTTAAGCTATTCTGTTTACATCGTCGACATCAGCGATTCGCAATACGGTTGTGCCTTCGTCTTTGCGTGCCAAAATTTTTCCATCGCGAATCCACACAAATTTCCAAGCAGCGGTTCTGGCTTTTGTTTTCGCTTGCCATAATAGTTCTTTGTTCGCTGCCGTAAGCTGGCCGTTAAGGTAAACCTTGCTGTTTAAAATTTCGGCTTTTTTACTTTCGCTAATTTCGTTGAAGTTCAGTTTTAAATTAGCGTTTCTTACCAATAGCGGCCCCTTTACTTTGGCGAAATGCAAGATTTTTTCTTTGCACAACGTATTTGTGAAAGATACCACTATTTTCGGTGCTTTTGTGTTCTGTTTTGTGTTTATACGGTAGATATTATTAATATCGGTGATATTGATTTCGGTACCAACTGCTTTTGCAACTTCGGTTACCATCTCAGTTAAATTTTCACCTCTTGTGTATGGTACATTCGTTATTTCCACATTGTTTTTGATTATCTCTTGCTCCATTCTGTTAATTTGTTTTTGCATTGTTGATATTATTGTGTCTTTGTGTTTACATTGTTCTTTTAGATCGTTTATCTGTCCTGTCAGTGCATGCAAGAGTTCATTGTTTTTGTTGATTGTCTCCTTCATATCATCGTAGCCCCTGGATAGAAACTCCACAGATCTCAGGTATTCCTTCAGCGTTTCCTTTATTTCATTTCGGTCCATACCGAAAAGAGTTTCTGGACACTTGGGTGTCCAGAAAGTCGTTTCGGTCCATACCGAAAAGAGTTTCTGAACACTTGGGTGTCCAGAAGGTCATTTCGGTCCATACCGAAAAGAGTTTCTGGACACTTGGTTGTCCAGAAAGTCATTTCGGTCCATACCGAAAAGAGTTTCTGGACACTTGGGTGTCCAGAAAGTCATTTCGGTCCATACCGAAAAGAGTTTCTGGACACTTGGGTGTCCAGGAAGTCATTTCGATCCATACCGAAAAGAGTTTCTGGACTATACCGAAAAGAGTTTCTGGACACTTGGGTGTCCAGAAAGTCATTTCGGTCCATACCGAAAAGAGTTTCTGGACACTTGGGTGTCCAGAAAGTCGTTTCGGTCCATACCGAAAAGAGTTTCTGAACACTTGGGTGTCCACAAGGTCATTTCGGTCCATACCGAAAAGAGTTTCTGGACACTTCGTTGTCCAGAAAGTCATTTCGGTCCATACCGAAAAGAGTTTCTGGACACTTGGGTGTCCAGAAAGTCATTTCGGTCCATACCGAAAAGAGTTTCTGGACACTTGGGTGTCCAGGAAGTCATTTCGATCCATACCCAAAAGAGTTTCTGGACACTTGGGTGTCCAGAAAGTCATTTCGGTCCATACCGAAAAGAGTTTCTGGACACTTGGGTGTCCAGGAAGTCATTTCGATCCATACCGAAAAGAGTTTCTGGACACTTGGGTGTCCAGAAAGTCGTTTCGGTCCATACCGAAAAGAGTTTCTGGACACTTGGGTGTCTGGACACTTGGGTGTCTGGACACTTGGGTGTCCAGAAAGTCATTTCGGTCCATACCGAAACGAGATTCTGGACACTTGGGTGTCCAGAAAGTCGTTTCGGTCCATACCGAAAAGAGTTTCTGGACACTTGGGTGTCCAGAAAGTCATTTCGGTCCATACCGAAAAGAGTTCTGGACACTTGGGTGTCCAGAAAGTCATTTCGGTCCATACCGAAACGAGTTTCTGGACACTTGGGTGTCCAGAAAGTCATTTCGGTCCATACCGAAAAGAGTTTCTGGACACTTGGGTGTCCAGAAAGTCATTTCGGTCCATACCGAAACGAGTTTCTGGACACTTGGGTGTCCAGAAAGTCATTTCGGTCCATACCGAAACGAGTTTCTGGACACTTGGGTGTCCAGAAAGTCATTTCGGTCCATACCGAAAAGAGTTTCTGGACACTTGGGTGTCCAGAAAGTCATTTCGGTCCATACCGAAAAGAGTTTCTGGACACTTGGGTGTCCAGAAAGTCATTTCGGTCCATACCGAAAAGAGTTTCTGGACACTTGGGTGTCCAGAAAGTCATTTCGGTCCATACCGAAAAGAGTTTCTGGACACTTGGGTGTCCAGAATGTCATTTCGGTCCATACCGAAAAGAGTTTCTGGACACTTGGGTGTCCAGAAAGTCGTTTCGGTCCATACCGAAAAGAGTTTCTGGACACTTGGGTGTCCAGAAAGTCATTTCGGTCCATACCGAAAAGAGTTTCTATACACTTGGGTGTCCAGAAAGTCATTTCGGTCCATACCGAAAAGCGTTTCTGGACATTTGGGTGTCCAGACAGTCATTTCGGTCCATACCGAAAAGAGTTTCTGGACACTTGGGTGTCCAGAAAGTCATTTCGGTCCATACCGAAAAGAGTTTCTGGACACTTGGGTGTCCAGAAAGTCATTTCGGTCCATACCGAAAAGTGTTTCTGGACACTTGGGTGTCGAGAAAGTCATTTCGGTCCATACCGAAAAGAGTTTCTGGACACTTGGGTGTCCAGAAAGTCATTTCGGTCCATACCGAAAAGAGTTTCTGGACACTTGGGTGTCCAGAAAGTCATTTCGGTCCATACCGAAAAGAGTTTCTGGACACTTGGGTGTCCAGAAAGTCATTTCGGTCCATACCGAAAAGAGTTTCTGGACACTTGGGTGTCCAGGAAGTCATTTCGGTCCATACCGAAAAGAGTTTCTGGACACTTGGGTGTCCAGAAAGTCATTTCGGTCCATACCGAAAAGAGTTTCTGGACACTTGGGTGTCCAGAAAGTCATTTCGCTCCATACCGAAAAGAGTTTCTGGACACTTGGGTGTCCAGAAAGTCGTTTGGTCCATACCGAAAAGAGTTTCTGGACACTTGGGTGTCCAGAAAGTCATTTCGGTCCATACCGAAAAGAGTTTCTGGACACTTAGGTGTCCAGAAAGTCATTTCGGTCCATACCGAAACGAGTTTCTGGACACATGGGTGTCCAAAAAGTCTTTACACTTGGATGTCCAGAAAGTCATTTCGGTCCATACCGAAAAGAGTTTCTGGACACTTGGGTGTCCAGAAAGTCGTTTCGGTCCGTTTCGGTCCATACCGAAAAGAGTTTCTGGACACTTGGATGTCCAGAAAGTCATTTCGTTCCATACCGAAAAGAGTTTCTGGACACTTGGGTGTCCAGAAAGTCGTTTCGGTCCGTTTCGGTCCATACCGAAAAGAGTTTCTGGACACTTGGGTGTCCAGAAAGTCATTTCGGTCCATACCGAAACGAGTTTCTGGACACTTGGGTGTCCAGAAAGTCATTTCGGTTCATTTCGGACACTTGGGCGTCCAGAAAGTCATTTCGGTCCATACCGAAACGAGTTTCTGGACACTTGGGTGTCCAGAAAGTCATTTCGGTCCATACCGAAACAAGTTTCTGGACACTTGGGTGTCCAGAAAGTCATTTCGGTCCGTTTCGGTCCATACCGAAAAGAGTTTCTGGACACTTGGGTGTCCAGAAAGTCATTTCGGTCCATACCGAAACGAGTTTCTGGACACTTGGGTGTCCAGAAAGTCATTTCGGTCCATACCGAAAATAGTTTCTGGACACTTGGGTGTCCAGAAAGTCATTTCGGTCCATACCGAAACAAGTTTCTGGACACTTGGGTGTCCAGAAAGTCATTTCGGTCCGTTTCGGTCCATACCGAAAAGAGTTTCTGGACACTTGGGTGTCCAGAAAGTCATTTCGGTCCATACCGAAACGAGTTTCTGGACACTTGGGTGTCCAGAAAGTCATTTCGGTCCATACCGAAAATAGTTTCTGGACACTTGGGTGTCCAGAAAGTCATTTCGGTTCATACCGAAAAGAGTTTCTGGACACTTGGGTGTCCAGAAAGTCATTTCGTTCCATACCGAAAAGAGTTTCTGGACACTTGGGTGTCCAGAAAGTCATTTCGGTCCATACCGAAAAGAGTTTCTGGACACTTGGGTGTCCAGAAAGTCATTTCGGTCCATACCGAAAAGAGTTTCTGGACACTTGGGTGTCCAGAAAGTCATTTCGGTCCATACCGAAAAGAGTTTCTGGACACTTGGGTGTCCAGAAAGTCATTTCGGTCCATACCGAAACGAGTTTCTGGACACTTGGGTGTCCAGAAAGTCATTTCGGTCCATACCGAAACGAGTTTCTGGACACTTGGGTGTCCAGAAAGTCATTTCGGTCCATACCGAAACGAGTTTCTGGACACTTGGGTGTCCAGAAAGTCATTTCGGTCCATACCGAAAAGAGTTTCTGGACACTTGGGTGTCCAGAAAGTCATTTCGGTCCATACCGAAAAGAGTTTCTGGACACTTGGGTGTCCAGAAAGTCATTTCGGTCCATACCGAAACGAGTTTCTGGACACTTGGGTGTCCAGAAAGTCATTTCGGTCCATACCGAAACGAGTTTCTGGACACTTGGGTGTCCAGAAAGTCATTTCGGTCCATACCGAAACGAGTTTCTGGACACTTGGGTGTCCAGAAAGTCATTTCGGTTCATACCGAAACGAGTTTCTGGACACTTGGGTGTCCAGAAAGTCATTTCGGTTCATACCGAAACGAGTTTCTGGACACTTGGGTGTCCAGAAAGTCATTTCGGTTCATACCGAAAAGAGTTTCTGGACACTTGGGTGTCCAGAAAGTCATTCCATACCGAAACGAGTACCTGGACACTTGGGTGTCCAGAAAGTCATTTCGGTCCATACCGAAAAGAGTTTCTGGACACTTGGGTGTCCAGAAAGTCATTTCGGTCCATACCGAAAAGAGTTTCTGGACACTTAAGTGTCCAGAAATTCATTTCGGTCCATACCGAAAAAAGTTTCTGGACACTTGGGTGTCCAGAAAGTCATTTCGGTCCATACCGAAACGAGTTTCTGGACACTTGGGTGTCCAGAAAGTCATTTCGGTCCATACCGAAACGAGTTTCTGGACACTTGGGTGTCCAGAAAGTCATTTCGGTCCATACCGAAAAGAGTTTCTGGACACTTGGGTGTCCAGAAAGTCATTTCGGTCCATACCGAAAAGAGTTTCTTGACACTTGGGTGTCCAGAAAAACACTTGGGTGTCCAGAAAGTCATTTCGGTCCATACCGAAAATAGTTTCTGGACACTTGGGTGTCCAGAAAGTCATTTCGGTTCATACCGAAAAGAGTTTCTGGACACTTGGGTGTCCAGAAAGTCATTTCGTTCCATACCGAAAAGAGTTTCTGGACACTTGGGTGTCCAGAAAGTCATTTCGGTCCATACCGAAAAGAGTTTCTGGACACTTGGGTGTCCAGAAAGTCATTTCCGTCCATACCGAAACGAGTTTCTGGACACTTGGGTGTCCAGAAAGTCATTTCGGTCCATACCGAAACGAGTTTCTGGACACTTGGGTGTCCAGAAAGTCATTTCGGTCCATACCGAAACGAGTTTCTGGACACTTGGGTGTCCAGAAAGTCATTTCGGTCCATACCGAAAAGAGTTTCTGGACACTTGGGTGTCCAGAAAGTCATTTCGGTCCATACCGAAACGAGTTTCTGGACACTTGGGTGTCCAGAAAGTCATTTCGGTCCATACCGAAACGAGTTTCTGGACACTTGGGTGTCCAGAAAGTCATTTCGGTCCATACCGAAACGAGTTTCTGGACACTTGGGTGTCCAGAAAGTCATTTCGGTTCATACCGAAACGAGTTTCTGGACACTTGGGTGTCCAGAAAATCATTTCGGTTCATACCGAAACGAGTTTCTGGACACTTGGGTGTCCAGAAAGTCATTTCGGTTCATACCGAAACGAGTTTCTGGACACTTGGGTGTCCAGAAAGTCATTTCGGTTCATACCGAAAAGAGTTTCTGGACACTTGGGTGTCCAGAAAGTCATTCCATACCGAAACGAGTACCTGGACACTTGGGTGTCCAGAAAGTCATTTCGGTCCATACCGAAAAGAGTTTCTGGACACTTGGGTGTCCAGAAAGTCATTTCGGTCCATACCGAAAAGAGTTTCTGGACACTTGGGTGTCCAGAAAGTCATTTCGGTCCATACCGAAAAAAGTTTCTGGACACTTGGGTGTCCAGAAAGTCATTTCGGTCCATACCGAAACGAGTTTCTGGACACTTGGGTGTCCAGAAAGTCATTTCGGTTCATACCGAAAAGAGTTTCTGGACACTTGGGTGTCCAGAAAGTCAATTCGGTCCATACCGAAACGAGTTTCTGGACACTTGGGTGTCCAGAAAGTCATTTCGCTCCATACCGAAAAGAGTTTCTGGACACTTGGGTGTCCAGAAAGTCATTTCGGTCCATACCGAAAAGAGTTTCTGGACACTTGGGTGTCCAGAAAGTCATTTCGGTCCATACCGAAAAGAGTTTCTGGACACTTGGGTGTCCAGAAAGTCATTTCGGTCCATACCGAAAAGAGTTTCTGGACACTTGGGTGTCCAGAAAAACATTTCGGTCCATACCGAAACGAGTTTCTGGACACTTGGGTGTCCAGAAAGTCATTTCGGTCCATACCGAAACGAGTTTCTGGACACTTGGGTGTCCAGAAAGTCATTTCGGTTCATACCGAAAAGAGTTTCTGGACACTTGGGTGTCCAGAAAGTCATTTCGGTCCATACCGAAACGAGTTTCTGGACACTTGGGTGTCCAGAAAGTCATTTCGGTCCATACCGAAACGAGTTTCTGGACACTTGGGTGTCCAGAAAGTCATTTCGGTTCATACCGAAAAGAGTTTCTGGACACTTGGGTGTCCAGAAAGTCAATTCGGTCCATACCGAAACGAGTTTCTGGACACTTGGGTGTCCAGAAAGTCATTTCGGTTCATACCGAAAAGAGTTTCTGGACACTTGGGTGTCCCGAAAGTCAATTCGGTACATACCGAAACGAGTTTCTGGACACTTGGGTGTCCAGGGAAAGTCATTTCGGTACATACCGAAACGAGTTTCTGGACACTTGGGTGTCCAGAAAGTCATTTCGGTACATACCGAAACGAGTTTCTGGACACTTGGGTGTCCAGAAAGTCATTTCGGTACATACCGAAACGAGTTTCTGGACACTTGGGTGTCCAGGAAGTCATTTCGGTTCATACCGAAAAGAGTTTCTGGACACTTGAGTGTCCAGAAAGTCATTTCGGTTCATACCGAAAAGAGTTTCTGGACACTTGGGTGTCCAGAATGTCATTTCGGTCCATTCCGAAACGAGTTTCTGGACACTTGGGTGTCCAGAAAGTCATTTCGGTCCATACCGAAAAGAGTTTCTGGACACTTGGGTGTCCAGAAAGTCATTTCGGTTCATACCGAAACGAGTTTCTGGACACTTGGGTGTCCAGAAAGTCATTTCGGTACATACCGAAACGAGTTTCTGGACACTTGGGTGTCCAGAAAGTCATTTCGGTTCATACCGAAAAGAGTTTCTGGACACCCAAGTGTCCGGTGTCCAAGTGTTCGGTTCATACCGAAAAGAGTTTCTGGACACTTGGGTGTCCAGAAAGTCATTTCGGTCCATACCGAAACGAGTTTCTGGACACTTGGGTGTCCAGAAAGTCATTTCGGTTCATACCGAAAAGAGTTTCTGGACACTTGGGTGTCCAGAAAGTCAATTCGGTACATACCGAAACGAGTTTCTGGACACTTGGGTGTCCAGAAAGTCATTTCGGTCCATACCGAAACGAGTTTCTGGACACTTGGGTGTCCAGAAAGTCATTTCGGTTCATACCGAAACGAGTTTCTGGACACTTGGGTGTCCAGAAAGTCATTTCGGTCCATACCGAAAATAGTTTCTGGACACTTGGGTGTCCAGAATGTCATTTCGGTTCATACCGAAAAGAGTTTCTGGACACTTGGGTGTCCAGAAAGTCATTTCGGTCCATACCGAAACGAGTATCTGGACACTTGGGTGTCCAGAAAGTCATTTCGGTCCATACCGAAAAGAGTTTCTGGACACTTGGGTGTCCAGAAAGTCATTTCGGTCCATACCGAAACGAGTTTCTGGACACCCAAGTGTACAAGTGTACCCAAGTGTACCCAAGTACACTTGGGTGTCCAGTAAGTCATTTCGGTCCATACCGAAACGAATTTCTGGACACTTGGGTGTCCAGAAAGTCATTTCGGTACATACCGAAACGAGTTTCTGGACACTTGGGTGTCCAGAAAGTCATTTCGGTACATACCGAAACGAGTTTCTGGACACTTGGGTGTCCAGAAAGTCATTTCGGTACATACCGAAACGAGTTTCTGGACACTTGGGTGTCCAGAAAGTCATTTCGGTTCATACCGAAAAGAGTTTCTGGACACTTGAGTGTTCAGAAAGTCATTTCGGTTCATACCGAAAAGAGTTTCTGGACACTTGGGTGTCCAGAAAGTCATTTCGGTCCATTCCGAAACGAGTTTCTGGACACTTGGGTGTCCAGAAAGTCATTTCGGTCCATACCGAAAAGAGTTTCTGGACACTTGGGTGTCCAGAAAGTCATTTCGGTCCATACCGAAACGAGTTTCTGGACACTTGGGTGTCCAGAAAGACATTTCGGTTCATACCGAAACGAGTTTCTTTACACTTGGGTGTCCAGAAAGTCATTTCGGTCCATACCGAAAAGAGTTTCTGGACACTTGGGTGTCCAGGAATTCGTTTCGGTATGGACCGAAATGACTTGGGTGTCCAGAAAGTCATTTCGGTTCATACCGAAAAGAGTTTCTGGACACCCAAGTGTCCGGTGTCCAAGTGTTCGGTTCATACCGAAAAGAGTTTCTGGACACTTGGGTGTCCAGAAAGTCATTTCGGTCCATACCGAAACGAGTTTCTGGACACTTGGGTGTCCAGAAAGTCATTTCGGTCCATACCGAAAAGAGTTTCTGGACACCCAAGTGTCCAGAATGTCATTTCGGTACATACCGAAACGAGTTTCTGGACACTTGTTTAGTTTTTTAGTTTAGTTTAGTTTAGTTTATTGTGCCAATCAAGTAACATTTAAATATAAGTATAAAAGCATTTATATGATCCTTCTTACATTTCCATGGAGTTATCCCTTCAATGCTGGAGTAAACCTTGAAGCGGTAGAAGAGAGTCCATGTAAAATGCAAGTCGGATTCCAATATGAATTTAAAGACAATTACAAGTATAACGTAATGAGGACAAAATGAATCTGCGAAGCCTAAAGGCTTTTCTGCAGAAGATTGAACATTAAGATTTAACAAAAAATTATTTAGTAGTTCTTGTTTTGAATTGGTACGTATAATAACTAGACATCATTGTTTATATGTGATCATAGATTTATGTTGTGCATTAATAAGTATTTCTTTAGTTTTTTCTTTCTGATGTGCACCGCCTGAATATTCCATAGTGAACGAGGAAGTTGATTGAAGATGGAAGGAACTGCATAGGATAGTTGTTGTTTCCCATATGCGTTATTTATCCTGGGGATTTTAAGTAGACCTTCCGCCCTTTGCCTCGTGTTGACCTCGTGATCAATTGGGTGTTTGAAACGTTGATCGGAGTAAGTTTCATTTATTAAATTAAAGAGAAAAAGTTTTTTAACTGTTAGCAAATTCAAATCATCAATAGAATTTTCAAAATACCTGTTGCCATTTTTAGCCCGCAATAGGATTCTAAATATTCTATTTTGGGCGCGCTGAACCTCCATTATCCGATATTGCGCTGCGTTTCCCCATGCAATAATTCCGTACCGCAATACAGACTCCACCAATGAGTAGCAAGCTTGCATTAAGACATTAAATGGGGTATAGTTGCTCAGATGATAAAGAGCATAAGCCGCTTGTCGAAGCCGCTTGCATAAATATTTTATATGGTGATCCCACTTGAAGTTGTAGTCCACTTCAACTCCAAGGTATCGTCAATATATTCTGTGCAATTATCCGTAAGGCTAAGGGGAGTTTGATTTTTGTGCAAGCAGTCAAAACTGTGAAACCGTATCTTAATTGGGGTACGAACTATATGCGGAGGACGGATATGTATTAATTTGGTTTTCTTTACGTTTACAATCAGTCCGTTATCGTGACACCAACTTAAGATGTTATCAAACTCTGCTTGCATAGTCTGAGTTGCACAGTCAATATTATTATTGCTCACCACAATTGCAGTATCATCAGCATATTGGAATCCAATGCTTTTTCTCAGTACTGATAGCATATCATTAGCGTATAATATAAATAGGAGTGGTCCTAGGATAGATCCTTGTGGTACTCCCAATTCAACATTTTGCATGTTACTGAAGCAGTTTGAAACTTTGACCTTAAAAATTCTTTCACAAAGGTAGCTAGCAAACCAATCCAGTAATCCACCTCGGATGCCAATTTTTTCCAATTTTCTGATGATCCTTTTATGACAAAGTGTGTCAAACGCCTTTTTAAAATCAATAAAGATTACCAGCGAATGATGGTTCTTATTCAGATTGGTATTAATTGTGTTTGCAAACTTTCTAAGAAGTTGGTTAACATTTCTGTTCTTCAAGAACCCATACTGGTTCTTATTCACTATTTTATATTTGGCAATGTAGTCTTGCAATCTGTTAGCCATTACTTCTTCCATTATCTTATCAAGTACTGGTAGAATAGAGATCGGACGGTAGTTCGCTGGATCATCTTCTTTTCCCGATTTATAGATGGGTCGAACAAATGCGATTTTGAGCTTCTTTGGGAATTGTCTTTCTTCCAACGACTTATTTACAAGCTGGGTAGTTACGGGTACTAAAGCACTGGCATTGTACTTGAAGTCCTTGGCCCTGATATTGTCTATCCCAGGAGACTTATTCACACTCATTTTACTTATAATATTCCCAATTTCACCATCCGATACGTATTCTAGGTACATAGATTGTGCTACGCTTGTTTCGCTACCATGATATGTTTTCAAATCACAACTGTGGATAATGGATTTAATTTCCTCTGTGAATCTTTTTGCAAATTTATTAGCTATACTATCAGCATTTGCTTCTGACTGGAAGTTTCGAGTGATTATTTCATCAATGTTGCTATTCGTTTTTCCTAAGATGTTATTTATTAACCTCCAGGTATTCTTTGGATCTTTTCTGTATTCCGCAAATCTGTTTTTATAGTACTCTGATTTTACGTGTTGTATTCTTTTATTGACGAAGTTTCGGTAAGATTTGTATTGGGTTTCATAACTCATGCACCTTCTATTGTTCTTCCATTTATTGTAGAGCTTATCTCTTTCCTTGCAGAGACTCATTATTTCCACTGTCATCCATGGATTTTGCTTTTCTCTTTTTCTTATTTTGATATTTATACGAGATTTTTCATAAACTCCATTGAAAATGTTGACAATCTTTTCATAGTAATCATCCACATTTGTTGCATTTCCCAAAATACTCCAGTCAATCCTCGATAGTTGTTCGTGTACTCTATTATCACTAAGAATAGTTTTTTGCAATGTTTTGCTCTGGTCTTTAGTGTTTTTTGGTACACCACACATTAATGTGTAGTGATCCGATATGTGTGTTTCCACAGTAGCTGCATAGAATTCATTATACGCACTTCTTACTAAACAGTGATCGATAGTAGTACTTGAACCTCTGTTGAGATCAACTCTTGTATTGGTTAGAGCTATATTTTGTAGGCCTTTAGAATTGATCATATCTAAATATCTCATTGCAAATAATTCTTCTTCTCTTTGCACATCTATGTTTATGTTTATGTCTCCCATTACTATGATGTTTTGTCTTCTGTTTATGGAGTTCATTTGGTTTTCCATTTCTTCTATGAAATTGGCTTCACTCAACTTTGGTGGTCGATAAATTGCTAATATGGTCCATTCTTTTTTTCCTTTAATTTGAATCTGTATGTTCTCATAATACGTTGTTTCGTAATCTATTCTTTCATATGCTATTTCTTTTCTTACATACATTGCAATCCCACCACCATTTCTATTTTGTCGATTTATGAATTCTGTGTTGAATCCGTCCAGCTGATAAAGCCGGTTTTCATCATCACAAATATTTGTTTCAACCAAAATAATTATTTTCACGAAGCGAATTATTTTATTAATGTTACATAGAAACAAATCCCAATTCTTCCTCAATGATCTAATATTTAAGTATACACATAAGAAGTCTAAGTTTTCCATTTCATTATTATTTATGTCAGTAAACGTATTATGCACCCTATAATCGATAGTTGACATTTGAACACACTCAATTGCATTGGTATCACTGATGTCAGCCATGATAGCGATATGTCTTTATTATGATGTTTTGACGTGTGACAGCGATCGATTTTAAACTATTCTGTTTACATCGTCGACATCAGCGATTCGCAATACAGTTGTGCCTTCGTCTTTGCGTGCCAAAATTTTTCCATCGCGAATCCACACAAATTTCCAAGCAGCGGTTCTGGCTTTTGTTTTCGCTTGCCATAATAGTTCTTTGTTCGCTGCCGTAAGCTGGCCGTTAAGGTAAACCTTGCTGTTTAAAATTTCGGCTTTTTTACTTTCGCTAATTTCGTTGAAGTTCAGTTTTAAATTAGCGTTTCTTACCAATAGCGGCCCCTTTACTTTGGCGAAATGCAAGATTTTTTCTTTGCACAACGTATTTGTGAAAGATACCACTATTTTCGGTGCTTTTGTGTTCTGTTTTGTGTTTATACGGTAGATATTATTAATATCGGTGATATTGATTTCGGTACCAACTGCTTTTGCAACTTCGGTTACCATCTCAGTTAAATTTTCACCTCTTGTGTATGGTACATTCGTTATTTCCACATTGTTTTTGATTATCTCTTGCTCCATTCTGTTAATTTGTTTTTGCATTGTTGATATTATTGTGTCTTTGTGTTTACATTGTTCTTTTAGATCGTTTATCTGTCCTGTCAGTGCATGCAAGAGTTCATTGTTTTTGTTGATTGTCTCCTTCATATCATCGTAGCCCCTGGATAGAAACTCCACAGATCTCAGGTATTCCTTCAGCGTTTCCTTTATTTCTGTGATGTCTTTTTTAACATCTGCGCTGAGTACCTCCGCAGAACTACTTGTTTCGTTTCTATCTTCAGATCTATCTTCTCGAGGGATTTGATCAGCTACGGAACGAGTGCGACAGTATTGACATTTCCAGGACTTTTTCTGCTCGGTGGACATCCCCCTGTAAGTTCTAGCTGTGATGGTGGTACAGCCGAAATGCAGTTTTCTGGCACAAGAGGAGCACCTAACACATTCGCTTTCGCTGGCGATTTCTTCCTCGCAGTTTCCGCACCTCACCATTTTCGTTTATATTGGGCAATTTTATAGATGCAATATGTAAATTTAAATAAATAAATGTGTAGTATTATACAAATGTTAGTTATATAAGCATATATGTGTGTTATTATATTGCTTTTTACAAAATACACTTGATTACCACCTTTGTTGTTTTACTTTAACTTGAACTATATTACTTATCACTTTACTAGGACACTTAAAGAACACGTCTTTACGTTTCAAGAACTACTTTTGGTCTGGGTGTGGGTGTCCAGGGTCTGGGTGTGGGTGTCCAGGAAGTCATTTCGGTCCATACCGAAAAGAGTTTCTGGACACTTGGGTGTCCAGAAAGTCATTTCGGTCCATACCGAAACGAGTTTCTGGACACTTGGGTGTCCAGAAAGTCATTTCGGTCCATACCGAAAAGAGTTTCTGGACACTTGGGTGTCCAGGAAGTCATTTCGGTCCATACCGAAACGAGTTTCTGGACACTTGGGTGTCCAGAAAGTCATTTCGGTTCATACCGAAACGAGTTTCTGGACACTTGGGTGTCCAGAAAGTCATTTCGGTCCATACCGAAAAGAGTTTCTGGACACTTGGGTGTCCAGAAAGTCATTTCGGTCCATACCGAAACGAGTTTCTGGACACTTGGGTGTCCAGAAAGTCATTTCGGTCCATACCGAAACGAGTTTCTGGACACTTGGGTGTCCAGAAAGTCATTTCGGTCCATACCGAAAAGAGGTTCTGGACACTTGGGTGTCCAGAAAGTCATTTCGGTCCATACCGAAACGAGTTTCTGGACACTTGGGTGTCCAGAAAGTCATTTCGGTCCATACCGAAAAGAGTTTCTGGACACTTGGGTGTCCAGAAAGTCATTTCGGTCCATACCGAAACGAGTTTCTGGACACTTGGGTGTCCAGAAAGTCATTTCGGTCCATACCGAAACGAGTTTCTGGACACTTGGGTGTCCAGAAAGTCATTTCGGTCCATACCGAAACGAGTTTCTGGACACTTGGGTGTCCAGAAAGTCATTTCGGTCCATACCGAAAAGAGTTTCTGGACACTTGGGTGTCCAGAAAGTCATTTCGGTCCATACCGAAACGAGTTTCTGGACACTTGGGTGTCCAGAAAGTCATTTCGGTCCATACCGAAAAGAGTTTCTGGTCACTTGGGTGTCCAGAAAGTCATTTCGGTCCATACCGAAAAGAGTTTCTGGACACTTGGGTGTCCAGAAAGTCATTTCGGTCCATACCGAAAAGAGTTTCTGGACACTTGGGTGTCCAGAAAGTCATTTCGGTCCATACCGAAACGAGTTTCTGGACACTTGGGTGTCCAGAAAGTCATTTCGGTCCATACCGAAAAGAGTTTCTGGACACTTGGGTGTCCAGAAAGTCATTTCGGTCCATACCGAAAAGAGTTTCTGGACACTTGGGTGTCCAGAAAGTCATTTCGGTCCATACCGAAACGAGTTTCTGGACACTTGGGTGTCCAGAAAGTCATTTCGGTCCATACCGAAAAGAGTTTCTGGACACTTGCGTGTCCAGAAAGTCATTTCGGTCCATACCGAAAAGAGTTTCTGGACACTTGGGTGTCCAGAAAGTCATTTCGGTCCATACCGAAAAGAGTTTCTGGACACTTGGGTGTCCAGAAAGTCATTTCGGTCCATACCGAAACGAGTTTCTGGACACTTGGGTGTCCAGAAAGTCATTTCGGTCCTTACCGAAAAGAGTTTCTGGACACTTGGGTGTCCAGAAAGTCATTTCGGTCCATAACGAAACGAGTTTCTGGACACTTGGATGTCCAGAAAGTCATTTCGGTCCATACCGAAAAGAGTTTCTGGACACTTGGGTGTCCAGAAAGTCATTTCGGTCCATACCGAAACGAGTTTCTGGACACTTGCGTGTCCAGAAAGTCATTTCGGTCCATACCGAAAAGAGTTTCTGGACACTTGGGTGTCCAGGAAGTCATTTCGGTCCATACCGAAAAGAGTTTCTGGACACTTGGGTGTCCAGGAAGTCATTTCGGTCCATACCGAAACGAGTTTCTGGACACTTGGGTGTCCAGAAAGTCATTTCGGTCCATACCGAAAAGAGTTTCTGGACACTTGGGTGTCCAGAAAGTCATTTCGGTCCATACCGAAAAGAGTTTCTGGACACTTGGGTGTCCAGAAAGTCATTTCGGTCCATACCGAAAAGAGTTTCTGGACACTTGGGTGTCCAGAAAGTCATTTCGGTCCATACCGAAACGAGTTTCTGGACACTTGGGTGTCCAGAAAGTCATTTCGGTCCATACCGAAAAGAGGTTCTGGACACTTGGGTGTCCAGAAAGTCATTTCGGTCCATACCGAAACGAGTTTCTGGACACTTGGGTGTCCAGAAAGTCATTTCGGTCCATACCGAAACGAGTTTCTGGACACTTGGGTGTCCAGAAAGTCATTTCGGTCCATACCGAAAAGAGTTTCTGGACACTTGGGTGTCCAGAAAGTCATTTCGGTCCATACCGAAAAGAGTTTCTGGACTTGGGTGTCCAGAAAGTCATTTCGGTCCATACCGAAACGAGTTTCTGGACACTTGGGTGTCCAGAAAGTCATTTCGGTCCATACCGAAAAGAGTTTCTGGTCACTTGGGTGTCCAGAAAGTCATTTCGGTCCATACCGAAAAGAGTTTCTGGACACTTGGGTGTCCAGAAAGTCATTTCGGTCCATACCGAAAAGAGTTTCTGGACACTTGGGTGTCCAGAAAGTCATTTCGGTCCATACCGAAAAGAGTTTCTGGACACTTGGGTGAAACGAGTTTCTGGACACTTGGGTGTCCAGAAAGTCATTTCGGTCCATACCGAAACGAGTTTCTGGACACTTGGGTGTCCAGAAAGTCATTTCGGTTCATACCGAAAAGAGTTTCTGGACACTTGGGTGTCCAGGAAGTCATTTCGGTCCATACCGAAACGAGTTTCTGGACACTTGGGTGTCCAGAAAGTCATTTCGGTCCATACCGAAAAGAGTTTCTGGACACTTGGGTGTCCAGAAAGTCATTTCGGTTCATAACGAAACGAGTTTCTGGACACTTGGGTGTCCAGAAAGTCATTTCGGTCCATACCGAAAAGAGTTTCTGGACACTTGGGTGTCCAGAAAGTCATTTCGGTCCATACCGAAAAGAGTTTCTGGACACTTGGGTGTCCAGAAAGTCATTTCGGTCCATACCGAAACGAGTTTCTGGACACTTGGGTGTCCAGAAAGTCATTTCAGTCCATACCGAAAAGAGTTTCTGGACACTTGGGTGTCTGGACTTGTTTCTGGACACTTGGGTGTCCAGAAAGTCATTTCGGTCCATACCGAAACGAGTTTCTGGACACTTGGGTGTCCAGAAAGTCATTTCGGTCCATACCGAAACGAGTTTCTGGACACTTGGGTGTCCAGAAAGTCATTTCGGTTCATACCGAAAAGAGTTTCTGGACACTTGGGTGTCCAGGAAGTCATTTCGGTCCATACCGAAACGAGTTTCTGGACACTTGGGTGTCCAGAAAGTCATTTCGGTCCATACCGAAAAGAGTTTCTGGACACTTGGGTGTCCAGAAAGTCATTTCGGTTCATACCGAAACGAGTTTCTGGACACTTGGGTGTCCAGAAAGTCATTTCGGTCCATACCGAAAAGAGTTTCTGGACACTTGGGTGTCCAGAAAGTCATTTCGGTCCATACCGAAAAGAGTTTCTGGACACTTGGGTGTCCAGAAAGTCATTTCGGTCCATACCGAAACGAGTTTCTGGACACTTGGGTGTCCAGAAAGTCATTTCGGTCCATACCGAAAAGAGTTTCTGGACACTTGGGTGTCCAGAAAGTCATTTCGGTCCGTACCGAAACGAGTTTCTATACACTTGGGTGTCCAGAAAGTCATTTCGGTCCATACCGAAAAGAGTTTCTGGACACTTGGGTGTCCAGAAAGTCATTTCGGTCCATACCGAAAAGAGTTTCTGGACACTTGGGTGTCCAGAAAGTCATTTCGGTTCATACCGAAACGAGTTTCTGGACACTTGGGTGTCCAGAAAGTCATTTCGGTCCATACCGAAACGAGTTTCTGGACACTTGGGTGTCCAGAAAGTCATTTCGGTCCATACCGAAACGAGTTTCTGGACACTTGGGTGTCCAGAAAGTCATTTCGGTCCATACCGAAAAGAGTTTCTGGACACTTGGGTGTCCAGAAAGTCATTTCGGTCCATACCGAAAAGAGTTTCTGGACACTTGGGTGTCCAGAAAGTCATTTCGGTCCATACCGAAAAGTGTTTCTGGACACTTGGGTGTCCATTTCGGTCCATACCGAAACGAGTTTCTGGACACTTGGGTGTCCAGAAAGTCATTTCGGTCCATACCGAAACGAGTTTCTGGACACTTGGGTGTCCAGAAAGTCATTTCGGTCCATACCGAAAAGAGTTTCTGGACACTTGGGTGTCCAGAAAGTCATTTCGGTCCATACCGAAAAGAGTTTCCGGAAAGTCATTTTGGTCCATACCGAAAAGAGTTTCTGGACACTTGGGTGTCCAGAAAGTCATTTCGGTAGATACCGAAAAGAGTTTCTGTACACTTGGGTGTCCAGAAAGTCATTTCGGTCCACACCGAAAAGAGTTTCTGGACACTTGGTTGTCCAGAAAGTCATTTCGGGCATTTTTCTGTACACTTGGGTCTGTACACTTGGGTGTCCAGAAAGTCATTTCGGTCCGTACCGACAAGAGTTTCTGGACACTTGGGTGTCCAGAAAGTCATTTCCATACCGAAACGAGTTTCTGGACACTTGGGCGTCCAGGAAGTCATTTCGGTCCATACCGACTTGGGTGTCCAGACACCCAAGTGCATACACCTGCACTAGAGCAAAGTTGACCTTTCAAGCTTGAGTTTTAAGATCCCGACTCTCCAATGGTATCCACTCCAATACCCTGCTTGCCAACCTAGGACTCGTGAGTATCCAAACTCAGTTCTAGATCCCCTGTGTTTCGGCGAAGAGATACCCACGTTATCTAGACGATACTGTAGTAGGCCCTGAAACTCAACTGTTAATATTTCAAATATCAATCGTAATATGCTCTGGATTCAAACGCTTTTCTCAGAAAAATAACAACAGCGAAAATGTAAAGGCTACCAGATAGGAATAAGAGAGAAGACGGATTCGTTTGTAAACAGTCAGAGGAATAAGACGTGTGCCAGTGAAAATAAAGTTGTAAAGTAAAACAAAGTATTTTGTATTTTTATTCCATTATAATACCTGGCAGCTTCCTAAACTAGCTCGAGATTGTTTCCTGTGAGCGATGAGGCGTTCCATGTGACAATCCTAAGTCGATGCCGTTTTGACGTTTTGCTTCCCGCACACACTGGCTTGAGAATGGCGTGACTTCCCTCCCCCCACACCCATAGCGGCTCACGGGGCCACTAACGGGTTGCTCGTTGTTCCTTCGGGTTAAGCCCGACCGGCTGCCGAGCAGGACAGGCCGGCCACCGGACGCTTGCATACTGCCACCACTCAGGCCTTGCTCCTGGCTCCAGCGGTCCAGGGAAACAAGATTAGGCATTAGCCGAGGCCAATGTAGTTCTGCGTGTCATGAGGAGTGCTTGGGCTATTTGAACATAAGCACGTACACCCAAAACCTGTTGCCCTCCCACCAGCGCTTTAACAACATTAAATCATTTTTAAATTCCAACATTCACTCAATCAAAAGCAAATCCCAATCCATGCATAATTCGGCATCAACCTCAAAACTACTGTATCACCATGAGTAGTGCTTCAAGTCCGCGTCATGAGCGCGGTCTATCTGCACTTTATAGCGTCCACAAGCAGTCGCCGGTCCATTAAGCCTAATTCATCGTCAAACACATCCGAAATTCCCTAAGTTCACAGACCACAGTCGGGAAACTCCGAGAATATTCGTTGGTTTCCACGAAAACTGAATCAAACAATCCCCCATGAATCCCAGGCCTTCGCCACCATCCCACAGCCATCGCTATCGCCAACACGAAATGAATTCGTAATGTGCATGTTATGGTGTTCAAAAGCCCCAAATCAACCAACCAAAGATCAACACTTTTAGTGCATCCCCAGCACACTTAACCATTCCAGGCACGCCACCCATCGGACGCCCACAACCGGTTCATATGGATACGGCGGGGGATCAGTCGAGCATTAATATCCCTGGGAACTTGGCATTCCACTTGACATTTTGTTAGATGATTTGGTTCCCCGTTCACCCTTAACCACCCCCATCGCCGCACAGTAGTCAAGTCCATCACTCAAGCAGAGAGCGTGTGCGGCGTGGTATTCCTCAGAGGAGGATGTTGGCCAAAGCAATTTACATATTGAGTCAAATAGCACTGGATTTAGTCGTGCGGCGGGCCAAGGAGCTGCAGTTTTGCGTCACCGAACGAAGGAGCAAAATAGAATATTCCGACGTCCTGACAGCGCTGGTTCTGACAGTTTTACACAACGGAAGTGAATCCCGGAGACGTGCCATCCATGAGTGGCGGTGGTGCACTTGATCATTGGCCGGGAACACACGCAATTTGCAATTGCAAGTAAATGTCCTGGAGCGGACAACCAAACTTGTGCGGTTCTGACCTGCTTGCGTGAAGCACCTGCTGTCAGTGTCTTTTCCGAAGTCACCATTTTTCACGACAAGAGCGATCTGCAAGAACACGCACGCGCTCTGATGTCGCGGATTACCATGTTAATTACAACAAGCCGTGCTAGGGGTTGGGGACGTGCTCAATATTAAATGACTCAAATTAATTAGGGATGCATTAGGGCGTGAAGACGACACACCACAGCAGTACACAATCAGGCCACACCACTATAATTTATTATGATTATTAGCAGGAGTGACTTCTGGGAGGCAGGCCAAGGGAGGCGAGCATGTATCACAAAGGACCAATTTGACATGGTTCAGTGTAGGCTACTGGCGACAAAGGGTGTGCAGTAAATTGAATTTTATGTGGGAGTCCTTGCGTGCAGCAGAGGATATCCTTATCAATGAATGCTTGAACAAATGAATTATGTGCCAAAGCCCCTCATGGAGCCATTGTCACAACGTGGTTGGTCAGGCTGCTTAAAGCCCCACAGATTTGAGTGAAGCACTCGCAACGAACAAACCCTTGTCCATGGATAGCAGAGACGGAGAACGGCAATCATGGCTGGGGTGTTATTGTGTGAGAAATGATCAGTAAAACAGTTGGCTTATGTCGGTGGAATTAAATGGAATGGATTGCACACCCCGCATCGGGAGTTGAAGAAGTTGATAATTAATATTCATTGAAGGTTTTCATGACAGTAATCGACTGGGAATCCAGATCAGAATCCCTAATTAGTGCTTGTGTAAACAATACTAGGATTGTAGGGGTGGCTGTAGGGGGGGACTTTGGGTTCTTCTATTCCTTGGCTCTGGAGTGCAAAGTGTTTCAGTTGTAAACTCTTACCCATTCGTATTTATGAGGTGTAAAGATGATGAGATCTAAAAGATAATTGATTCGGAAGTGAATTTGTGGGAAGCGGGTGTTAGGTCCTTCGAGGGAAGCGTCAACGAGGCATGCCTCTTATCTTGCACACTTTTGAAGGATAATCGTAAATTGGTTTCAATATGTGTTGAATGTGTTTACTGGTATGCGGTCCCAGTGGCTGCTTTGGAAGTACGGCAACATGGGCCTCTACGGATTCAACGTTAAAGGTATCTGAGCGATGTAGAGCGCATGGACAACTTAGCTCTGAACCTATGAGGCTTTGACTTTAAGCGAAGGTGGCGCAACCTGGTGGAGAAGGACCTAAACAAATTTAGCGTGTGATAGAAGTCTAACGAGCACTAAACTTTTTCAGTAGACTTTGTCGGTAATGCCCTGGCGAGTCTCATCTTTGAAGAAACAATAACAATCTGGCTGCCCGTGGAGGACTAGGACTAGCTTCTGCAACAAAAACTCGTGCTGTGCATAATATTGGATGGGACCCACAATTTTACGCCGACTCAGAACGGCAAAGTTGAGAAACATAAAAAAATCCCACTCATCGCCTGTAAATGTACACTTTTTCGTACCTGAGTGACGTGAATGTTGACAACTTCAATATATTTGCGAGCCTTGTTCGTGTTCTTTCAACTTTATTTGACGCTACAGTCCGGGGTAGCACTGGGCCTCAACCAACAAGCCTCTCCAACTAGCGCGATCTGGGCTAGCTGCGTCTGGTTTCCTTCTCCTTCCAAGTCCTTCTCCACTTGTGTGCGCCATCGGTGTCCTCTATTGCGTTGATCCACTGCAGCTTTCTTCATGGCCTAGCCATCTTAGGCCTTAAGTCCGTAGACGCTCAATTAGGCTCATGTCGCTTTACTGTTCATGGTTGAATATTCTTCACCAGGAACCCTCAACGCAAACTGGACCATTTTGAGTGAACGCAGAACTTTTTGTTTTTTTTGTTTTCTTTAAGGTCAGCTTGGTCCTGCGATAGACGGCTCTATTAATGGATTACTTAATTTGAACAAATTGGCAGGCATAATAGGCTTTGCATGCTTTTCTCTTCAGGGTCCTAAACAATGGTTACCAAGCAAATGTGGCCGCCGCACAGTGGTTCGTTTTGTGTGGGAGCGCGGAAATAAATGTGTAACTTTGAACCCGTGGACCGACCTTAATGAAATTTGAAACATAGAACATGTGCCGGAAGTCATAAGTACATTTTCATGACCATTGCCAGATGTGGATAAACAGTAGATGCTTTTATCTGTTCCCCATTTTCCATCACGTCTCTACAATCCGTCTGGAGGTCCATGCAAAATTTGCACAGTATGTGGTTTGGAGCTGAGTACACCAAATTGCTACACTTAAAGGGCCCTGTGGCCTAAGTGGCTAAAAGTTGTCATACAGCATGAACAGAGGACGGTTTCAGCTTTCAGAGAAACTAGGTCTCCATTTGAAGTCTTTCGGAGCTTTTTGTCTACTGTCCAACAAGCATTAAAATACCCCCTGTAAAGGTGAACAAAATTAAACGCTTAGCTTGAGAGATTGGTGACCAACATGAAAAAACCGGTTATGCAAATTGAAGGCAAAGTATATGACTTTCAGAAAAAAAGTTTAACTGTGAGTTACAAGCAAACGAAGCTACAAAAAGCCTTACAATGTTGGATTTTTTAGTTCTCTAGTTAGGAGAATCGAAACATCAAGAGTAAATTTCTCTAGAAAATATTTTACTTTATGTATTTTTTCCTCTTTTCCACTGAGCGCCGTGAGTTATATGTGTGGGAGCCAATCGTGGTCCCCGAAAAAAAATTAAACGCCAAAATATTCCAATAAGAGCTCTTTATTCTCTTGAGTCCAAACATAGAGTGAGTCTTCATCTATTATTCTAAGCCCTAACACAGAAAACTAACAGGACTTAACTTAAGACAATATAACAAAAAGAGAACAAAGCTGAAGTTGTAGGTTGTACGCATTGGAAGGAAAGAGAGAGCACGATATACAACGTTATCAATGGCTTCGGTTGTAACTTGGCTGTGGCTGTACAGCAGCATCACGTGAGTTCTTTGGCTGGGACAATCGCAAGCACATGGCTTCGGCTTGGCCGCTTTTCATCCTATGCATAGCAACATCACGCGAGAGCTTAGGTTTGGCTTGGTTTTACCGCTCTCCATCGATGCACAGCATTACCACGCGAGTGTCTGGGGCGCATGTTTGGATAAGTAGAGACACTGCCAAGTACAGTCTGCACCGAATGCCGATAGTAAGCCATATTGTAGGCTAGTCGGCCGACCTCTACGCACTTGAGCCTACGATACCTAAGATCCATTCCCGATACGAGCAAAATAATTTTCACTGACACCTCCTTCGAGTGACTGACAATGCCCAAAGTGTATAACCGTCTAGAAAAAGTTTCTCTACTTGGCCGTTTGGAGTCGGCATAAAACTGCAGGTCCCTTCCACTCATGAGTGGTTACTGAAAAGCTAGCCCATTACGGGCTGTGGCTGTATATTGTATTACAAGTATGTAATATAAGTATAATAATATAAATACTTTTAATATATGTAATAGTATATACAAAGTAAATGTTGCTCCTAGATTTAATTGCTTAAAAATTCTTCAATCTACATGTTAAGCTGGCATACCTGTACATATTTCCCTTTAGTGAATTTTTCGCAAGGGGACTAATGGCCACTAACTCCGAATTGAAGTACAAAACCGACGA
Organism: Eristalis tenax; assembly: GCA_905231855.2. Taxonomy (NCBI): domain Eukaryota; kingdom Metazoa; phylum Arthropoda; class Insecta; order Diptera; family Syrphidae; genus Eristalis; species Eristalis tenax. The sequence continues at coordinate 73,042,643 of HG993125.1, read as the reverse complement.
ACCAGAGAACGGAACGCATTCCAGAACGGAGCGCACTGCACGATGCAAAATTACACACAGCACCCGCTGCAGTTGAGCGTAAAGAGAATCAGCCACCAAAAAAAAAACCGAGAACCATTTCACTGCAACTGGTTTACATCATCATGCCGTGCGGCATCTAGACGCTGACTGGGAGACCTGCACTCCATCCGCCCGTGGACAGTCTTGAGCAGTCCGTTTATTTTTATGACTTTTTTTTGCTCGTTTCTTTCTGCGATTTTTTTTTAATTAAAACAATTAAAACTCATCTTAAGTGGAATAAAGTCAAAACATCGGGTCGAATGAAAGTTTTCACTCGTTTAATTAAAAGTTAAGTGGGAGCAATTTAAATTAAACTTGACCGTTTCCTTTATGAGCTAGAACCGGGGTCCTGTTGCCTGTAATGGGCGGCCGAATTCACACTCTGACGGAGCACTTAGGGAAAGCATTGAGGGAGGGGCCTTGCCTCCGGAGGCATCTTTTGATGGAATGGTTGTCCGCCCGTGGTGCGATGTTTGTTCCGACGGGTTGACGGATTGATTTGTGCAGAATGAACGAGCGCATTACTAGTGGGAACCCATTATCGTTTAGTCACCACCGGCCCCAGGGATGATTCAGTAAATTACTTCATTTCTTTCACAAACAAAGCAATTATTTCAAGGGTTGGACTGACAGAGTGGTCCGTAATTGTATTGCCAATCGATTAACAACGATGGCTGAAGTGAGACTGCTATCTGACAAGCAACAAACAGGACGAGTGCGGTTATATGCGGGTGCAGGCGGTCGAGTGTGTGGGATTGTAATAAATGAAATTCAATTTGGCGCGAAATCCTCCAGGAAATTAAATCGTGCACCCAGCACGGATGTACGCGCTGCAATATCCGGCCGATGGACAATCGTGTGAACGGGTATTTATCATTTTCTGATGAGAAAATCGATCAGCTTCGCTTCCTGTTGTCTGCGGTTGTTGGTCTTTGGCACAATCAATCCATCAATTATCGATTGCTGAACGTCGGTCGAAATTGATTCGAAAATTGTGGTCGTGGCTTGGCGTATGCCTTTAATTTGCAGAACAGAAGAAAACGCGCAATACACTTCAGCGTCTTGAAAAAGTTGTCATTACCAGTTTTAAAGCAGATGCCTTACGCGTATAAACATCCTAATCCATGTGTCAACCTAGCGCACAATTCACACAATCCACAGCAGACACACAATGACGGCAATGTCAAGGCCTATTCCACATCGAGAGCGATAACACGAAAATTCCTCACATTAACACTCTCCTATCTCCACGCTCATATTGAGAGCGCGCATAGCACGCCAGACGTCCAGTTCATTCGACTCTTGCGATAGTCTAATCAGTCGGGTGTATAAAAGTTCAGCTGTGCCTCCGAGCACTTCGCTTTCACCTTCACTCGATTGTATAGGTGTACAGATAAGACTTGGCGGCTTAAGATAACGCTTCTGCACGCGAGAACAACTTTGAAATGTAAGTAGTTCTCAATCAGCCTCGAAGAAGAACGATTCGCAGAGTCACTCGCGAGAACGTCGTGCCATCTCAAGTGATAAGCGTGCCAGTTTGAACGCGTGGAATGAGAATTTAAAATGAAAACGATTCCGATGTTCTGGAGCAGAAGTCGCAGCTTCGTAAGGGGCTTTGCAACCGTCGGAGGAGAGAGGAAGAAGCCGGCGTACTACCACTGCGTGGGGAAGGAGCCACTGGTCTACAGGACCCTCGGACAGCACTTGGACAATGCGGCTGGAGATTATCTGAGCATCGAAGCGGTGGTATCTTGTCATGAGGAGAAGCGGTACACTTTTTCCGCGCTGAGGGACGAGGTCAACCGACTAGCGGCTGCCTTCGTTCGCCTCGGACTGAAGAGAGGTGACCCGGTGGGCATATGGGCCCCAAACACAGTTCAGTGGTACTTGACGATGTTTGCTGTGTCGAAGGCTGGTCTATCGTCGGTTTGCATCAATCCAGCCTTCCAGGGTCCCGAGGTCGAGTATTGCCTGCAGAAAGTAAAAGTCAGAGCAATCGTTGCACCAGACGTCTTCAAGACGCAGCAGTACTACAGCATCTTGGAAAGCATATGCCCCGAGCTGAGGGACGCACATCCCGGCGACATAAAAAGTACTCGCCTCCCTCACTTAAAGACCGTCATAATCGACTCGAAGGACACATTTCCAGGAGCCTTTCAATTCGACGACGTGCTGGGCATGGGAGATAGCCCAGAGGCTCTGCAGCAAGTCGACTCCATCCAGGCCACCATTCACCCAGACTCACTTTGCAATATCCAGTTCACGTCTGGAAGTACAGGACACCCAAAGGCCACCCTGCTGAGCCATATGAGCATCGTCAACAACGGTAGACTTGCAGGCGCAAGAAATGCCTTAACTGGCGAGAGAATTTGTGTTCTGGTTCCACTGTTTCATGCGTACGGCGTCGCCTGCACCATATCCGCTGCCATGAGTGCCGGGGCAACACTGGTTCTCCCTGCACCCTCCTTCAATCCCACGGAGTCTCTGCACGCCATCCGAAACGAGCAGTGCTCAGTAATACAGGGAACCCCGACCATGTACGTGGACCTGGTGCAGAAGCAAAAGGAGTTGAAAATCCCCATCAATACCGCCAAGCTAGCGGTAATAGGTGGCTCATCCTGCTCGCCACAGCTTGTCAAGGACATGAAGGAGGTGCTCGGTGTCGGTCAGATTAATTCTGTCTTCGGAATGACGGAGACGACTTCGGTGTCGTTCCAGTCGATGCCAGGTGATGCGATTGAAAGGATATTCACCTCTGTTGGGCGGGTATCTGACCACACTGAAGCAAAGGTTATCGATGCGAATGGGAGCACTGTGGCTTTTGGGGAACCCGGCGAGTTGTGCATCCGCGGGTACTCCGTCATGTTGGAGTACTTTCAAGACGAAGAGAAGACAAAGGAGACCTTGGGCCGTGATAGATGGCTGAAAACTGGGTAAGGCTCGTCCTGGATGGTGTTTAGTGACACAGTTTCTGAATTCCAGTGACCAATTCGTGCTGCACGAGGACGGCTACGGACAGATTGTTGGCCGGCTGAAGGAAGTGATCATTCGTGGAGGAGAGAACATTTTCCCCAAGGAAATCGAAGATTTTCTGAACACGCATCCGGACATCATTGAGAATTATGTAAGAGATGACGAACAAAGAGCCCGGCGCTTTTATCATGTCTCGGATTTTTAGGTCATTGGCGTTGACGATGAACGAATGGGTGAAGAGGTGTGCGTCTTCGTCCGATTGCACGATGGTGTGAAGGACCTCACGCAGGAGTCATTGCGGACATTCTGCAAGGGGAAGATATCACATTTTAAGGTTCCGCGTTACGTTCGGGTGGTGGAGGATTTCCCGAAGACAACATCAGGAAAGATACAGAAATTCAAGCTCAAGGAAATGTTTAAGTTTTGATTTGTGACCCCTTGAATATGGAAAATGTGGGGTATTTTACATTAAATATGTTTCTCAATCTGATGATGGTGTATTTAAAGTGAAGCTTATAATGGGCGTGAAGGAAATAATTCTATGAATATTTCATACATTGAATGTGCGAAAGTTTTGCCAATCAACTGAAGTTGTCGGTAAATTATAGGTCCTCACCAGAGTCCAGATCTTGGCAATCCAAACTTAAAAATGCATTTATTAAAAAATACGAAAATTAACGTAAATTCACATTGAGTTATAGTAGTACGTAACTACCAAGAGCTTTTTGACATTTTCTGGTTATGATCTTCGTCGGTTGTCTCTTAGAGCTAAATGAACTTCCTACCTCAGCTGAAACGGGTGGATCCCATTTAATGCTTCTAACTTTATTAACATCAATATTTTCTGGTTCTTTGGAAGCCAAGTCGTCAGGGCTGGCCTGAATCAAATGAACGTCCTGTGCAAGCCCACCGTTTGGCACCCCCCTTTTTCATTTTTTGTCTCATAAGTCGTAGGGGTAGACTTTCAATATGTGCCAAAAATGTGCCCAATTAGCAAATGTCCATCACCTCAAAATAATAAACTCATTTCTCTGTGCATATGGCATGAAATGAGGTGAAAGGCCTAGATGTGAGAATTTTGCTCTGGAATGCAGGCCAAAAGTTCCATTGACGGCTTGGTCCAACGATAAGCACCTAGTTGAAGAAGTTTTTAAGATCTTGTGGAATTCAACATCAAAATACTATTGGATATCCTCAGATTAATTTTGTCTTTTACATTTATGTGAAAATATGAATAAAATATACAACTCGCTTTGTATGTATGTCACACTTATACTGACTGTGCACGAAAAAAACCCCTGGGAATTGTGGGGTCTTTTGGTCGAGTGGGTTGGTGCACAGCTCTCATTTTCCATGTGAATTTTTTGTCTGTGTTATTCTCTCTCTGCAATTTTTTTGTTACTCTTTCGTTGCTCACTCTTTCGTTCAGGTTGTGTTCAAATCTGGTTGGATCTCTCCATTTTTTTCGTTTGTTTTGTATGAATAAACATTTCTTATTCTGTTTTCCGTAGAAACAAAATATACACTGTCACATGATTGCGGATTATGTACCAGCTTTTAAGGTAGCTTTCGTTATTTTTCAGCTTGCATCAGAAATCGTATCACCTTTCGAGAGAGCTTCCACAATGTTCTGTTCTGTATTCATGTCTAACATGCAAGCGTTTTCATTTTCTCTTGTTGGGAATCCGGCTGTTCTGAACAATGTTCTAATGGAAATGGAAAAAGTATTCCCTAAAGGACAGTCCCTCTTATTCGACGAGGTGACAAATTCTCGCCTCGTATTTTTCTGTCATCTCATATCAAAATCTGTATTCTTGAATTCAAGTGAGGTGACAAAAAACGAAAAGGTCAAGTATCTTGGCGTTAGCTGTACGGAAAGTTTGCAGTTCAAGAGTTCAACAAAACTGACCCTTAGGCCTAGGCTCCGTCGCATATATTTCTTGATTTGCAAGCAAAGGAAGCCAGAGGAAAAAACTGCTGCTATACAAGCAGCTTATACGGTCGGTCTTAACGTAAGGCTTCCCATTATGGCACACAGTCCAGCATGACGAAGCTTGCAATTTTCTAAAATACTGCGAATATGTACCGGACTCACCTTCGACAGGGACCGTCAAAGGCACCACACCAACAATACGCTTTACGACCAAGCACGCATCATCAACCTGCAGCAGTACATTGTGAGCCTGTTCAGAAAGCAGCTACCAGAAATCAACAACCATCCTAACGAAGGAATCAGGAATCTGAGAAGCACAATCCCCGGACAACGCTACCTCAACGCTTTAAATCTGCTAAACGAGCACAACTTTCCAAGGACGTCGAACAACGAGCTGCTTGGATTCTACCAGAGCTGCGACAGCAATCACCATCAAGACTAAGTCGGCTAAAACATCACCACCCCATCCCAAAAGGACCACAATGGACACACGGACTTGAACAACCAACATCGATGAAAGCACCAGCCATTGTAGGACATACAAAATTATGAATAAACTGACAATAATAATAAGCATTAAATTAACCAAGGTACATCAGTTGGTCCCTGTTGATGCGCCAACACCTAAAGTCTAGTTGTCATCTCAATTGTAAAAATATTTTTCCGTTCAAATAAATTTTTAAATCGCTAGAGCAAACCTCGCTTGTAATGGATCGTGTCTTTGCTATACTTCCTATATTGACTATATTCAATGACAGCCAAAGAAAAACGAAAATGCAAACGTTTCGTGCTCTTGAAAAATTGAATTTCTGGGTGTGATTGGAATTATCCTCTATTTAAGCGACCAGGCACTCAAACTAATTCTTTTGGAGTGCAATGGTTGATAGTGATTCAAAAGAAGTCAAAGGATCGCTCGGCCATAAGCAATTAGCTACACTTTTTTCGGTTGGGAAACCACTGGCGCAAGGGACTGTAGTCAGATACCCGGGATCTAGTATCTATATTTAAACATATATTCAGATGCTGCTATGGCCAGGGCCGGAAACGCTTTTGCTCTTACAAAGAGTCTGTTTCACAACAACCAACTCGATGCGAGGGTGAAGATAATCTGCTACATGGCCCTCATCCGGCCAATGCTTACCTGTGGCTGTCACGTGTGATTCAACGTGACCGCAAGCTTGGAAAATCATTCGGTTATTCGAGAGGGCTTGTCTTAGGACATTCCTTCGCCTTTATCGAACTCCAGAGTCCTAGTGCAGGAAACTCTATTCGGATGAGATCTTATAAAACAGGGCAAACCTGATAAGAGTGGACAATTTCCTAGTGAAGTTGATTCGAGGTCATATTGCCAGAGCGATGAACTCGGTCAATAACTTGATATCAGGGGCTTACTACCCCAATTTGCAATAATACAATACAACACAACAAATAAAACGTACTGATACAAGATATAAATGCGGTGCCGCTCATCTACTGCATCATGCCCATGCGCGACTCAACCATGACCGTTCCGTCCCACAACGAGCTGAAGAGGGTCTCTGAAGAGGGTTCTGGTGGCTGGGAGAGGGAACTCCCTCGTCGAACCCTTTAGACACGGGGTAAAAAGGGAAGTGCATATCCCCAAATGGCGCGACTAATTCCTCTCTCTTTCCTGCTGTAGATTAGACGTATGTCTATCCGCAGCATCCTATGGCCGACTTACACATATTAGGGTAGTTTTTGTGTTAACGTAGTTTTTTCGGAACCACAGAGTCAACAAAAACCAGGATCTATTTGTACCCCAAATAGATCTTTTTCGACAGGATTTGTGTCACATGTGTATAAAGCGATGACTGGATTATGTTACATACAAGCAATTGTCTGACTTTAACGAGTATCAAATGTCATGTATTACACTTTGTCTACAGTTTTATAAAAATCATTTTCCGATTTCATTATTTGGCAAGACCGGGACAGGTGCAATGCGAAAATATGAGGAAATGTAAAAAGCGCTCATGTATGTAAGTCACGACAATACCAAATGTGAACGAACAACAAGAAACTTTGAAAGATATCGAGTCCGTTGGTTGGTGCGTTGCTCACGCTATTTTCAAGTTCTGTGTTCAAAAATGGCTGATGCCATTTTGTTTCCTTTTATTACAGGCAATACCACTTTGTTTTGTATGAATAAATACTTTACATTCTGTTTCCTAAAGTATTCTAGTTCCAATGAACATAATAAAATAATAGAAGCAAGATATGAATATGGCAGCGAAGCATACTATTGTGTCTGTCTTACGACAAAATGTTTTGATTTGACGTGTTTAAATGATTTTTATTAGTAATAACTAAAAAAGTGGAGTATTTTCAAGAAGAGTGGAACGGGGGTGAATACAGGTAAAAACTATACAGACTCTCAAAATCGTGCAAAGCAGTCTTCACAATTGTTGGTCTATTAAAAATCAAAATGTTGTTTGACGTAGCGGGTTGGTGCGATGTCAACGGTTCGATCCCCGAACTTATCAGTCTTAATTTCTTTGTTTTTTTTTTTGCCTCAATAATGGAAGCCGAACGGCTGAACACAACACGCGATGAGATGAAACTATTCCTAGGAATCAACTATTCCATGTCGGCGTTCAGATATCGTACCTCACAAATGTACTGGGGTGATACTACCTTTTTCAAGCTGATAAGCGAAAGCCACGAAATCGATACGAGCAGATTCGTCGCTAAGTCCACTTCAATCACAAAGCGAGTCAACCGGGAAATCGTCATCGAATGAACAGGCAACGAGAGCCATCAGGCGTAGAGCCATCACCAACACGCAACACAACACAACACAGAACTATCAAACATAGGACCGCCTATACAAATTACTCCCGTGGATAGATGCGTTGAATCCAGACTTCAAAAGGGTTCCAATAAAAGGAAGGCTATGAGTTGATGGGCAGATTTGTCCGACCAAGATTGCCCATTTTTTCAGATAGGCCTCACCCATGCTGCTTTAAGCTCTTTCTACTATGTGACAACAGCGGCTGAGAATATTCGGGTTACAAAATCCGGCATACTGTTGTCACGGAAATCTCTACTCACGCCGCGGCATAGGGCAGGAATGGGATAATCAATGTTAAATTTTACAAGTCAGCTTGGTTCCTCTAAAGGGGAATGTAGTACTCAATTGGGTCTGGAACAAGTACAGCTGTCAGCAAGACTTTTAAGTTGATCCTGTAGAAACGAATATCCCTTCTTTTGTCTATTCCAAGCACTTGTTCTCCTTATTACGTTTCCCTTTATTTTAAGATGAATGGCTATAAATTTGGACTCAATTATTCACAAGACAACTCTATATCTTGTCCCGCACTCGAACGGTGTTTGTATCTGAAACCATTGCTTTTAAGAGGGTACCGTATCCATTGAGAACATACACACTCCTGCTCTATGGTCCCCGTTTGAACTGACTGACCCCTTACGTCGCTAAAAACACATATTCCGCTCCCATTTGGTGGCTATTAACAACAACCTTTCCTCGTACACTTCACACTAAGGTACCCCATTGACGCCCAAGTCGATAGTTTCGCGGAATCGCTGCCACCTCAATTTCAGATGAAATAAGGATTCCCGCAAGAGCATCAGTACATTCCCCTTCGACACACACCGCTCACTGGTATATTGCTAATACCAGAATGAGAGAATTTCCAATCCACCTCCAGGCGAAAGGAAATACTTCTCAGAAGAGTGTTCCTTTCTTGTTAGCGCTGCAGGAAAACCAATAAAACCCGATCCCTGTAATCGTTGCCATACTCCCTTCAACAGCAGGTAAGCCAGATAATTATGCCGTTCTACCCGCACAACGCCGACGGTTTGCGAGGGAGAGATTTTCAAGAATCGACCCGAAGATTGATGGCTGAAAGCACGAAGCGACGGCACAGAAGTATCACAAGCCGCACAAGAAATCCTTTTGCCTGTTATCCCATTGAACAAATGAAGGATGCTCTTGTTTGGCTGGGGATACTGTGGCACTGTGCCCCACTCGTGCATCCTTAAGTATTCACGAAACCATAAACAAAGCAAAGACTAAGGCTAGGGGTACCGTGTGCGAGGTGTGAAGGTGTGGGGCTGAGTGCCTGAGAGACGGCAGTCAACAGCGCTTTATGAAATCCTTTCGAAATATCCTGCGGTTTTCAACTTTCAGCAAACCTCGTATCTCCGGCATATCTCGCGTATGAAGGCTATGACATGCGAGAACGCTGTTGCTTTGAACTTTTCACACGCGAACGCGAAAGTTGTTATCGCGGATGTGAAGGGCTTACAGCCATCTTGTTATGGGTGTAGGTTACCCAGTTTGTGGGATGCCGGTGTCGTTCCGAGGGGCAGGGCAGAATTTAGTGATGTCTTCGAGTTCGTTTGACGGGGAGTGAGGTGCCGCATTGCCGGGGAGAAACGCGAGCGCGGTTTAAAGGGGGCTGATTTCATGTGGCGCTGAAATCTTTAAGAAGTGTTTCGCCTCGTTGAACAAGCTCCCCTTGATTAGGTACGTGCAAGATTTTATATTCATTACCATCGGGGATAGGCGGGGCAAATTGCGTGCGAAAAGCGCGTAAGGAGATTGAGATCAATCCATGGAGCACGATTTTATGACACAGTCATTTGCCGGCAGAACAGTACCATAAATTGTGTGATACCCCAACGGAAATGAAGGAAAACTTGAAGCGACTTTAAAGCAAAAGCCATTAAAAATCCATCAACGAGTTTGACACTCATTGAACAATCAACAAAAACGAAAGAGCACATCTCCCCCATGCGACTCAAACACAACGAGTAATTGTCAGCGAATGCAAAGCTATGCACCACACAGCCAAGTTCTACTTAATGAATTTCAACAACCCCTCCAGCTGACGCGCACTTGCAAATGCTAATGACTTCAATTTTGGTTCAACCGTCCCAGCCACGCTCAATGCTCTCTGCTGAAATTATTAAAATCCACTAGACTGTGACACCATGGGGCAACTCAACTCAATTACTTCCCCCATCGAAAGCTGTTCCTGGCGAGTGCACAAAAAATGCCCAGACTTTACGATTGCATGTTGCATGCCAGCCCAAACGCCGCAAAGCTCCAAAATGTGATAACTTTCAGTTGCCGCAACGTCCAAACTTATGGACCACCCAACCCAAGTGAGGAACCAATTAAAGTTTTTCATTGGAACCACTTAAAAGAGCAAATTTCGTAAAAGTTTTCGTGGAAACCGGCGGCCCGGGTGTGGGAAGTCTGTGAAAGCGATCGCCTTTGCGTTCGGGAATCCTCCTGATTACAGTGCAAATATGCAAGTGACCACGGGCTCCATTATTCAATCAAGTGCATCAACAGAAGACCGGGTTAAGTGCTTCGGCGCAGCCATGAACCGACCGATGCCGGCCTTAGCTTCCAATTATTTAGAGAACCATTCCAATTGCCGTCCTGACTTGCATCCATTTGTGGCTGCAGCCTAATTTAACGAAAAGCCTCCGTCATGCCACACACACCGCCTACTGTGCGTAGCTGCAAGCACTTGCCGCCATAACAATTCGGATATTTAAGAGCATCACTTTGCTGAGTTTCGGCAAATCATGGTCTGAAACCACTGCCACCATCATCATCACCGGAATCAACTGGCCAACACCGTTCCGACAATGAACGCAAACATGAACGGACAGCATCATTAAGCCAGTGGATTCGGCAGCCTAACCGCCCTACCACCTGAGCCCTGGAGGATCGCAAATAGACTCTGGCCAATCAGTGTTATATGTCTGAGGTTCACTGTTCAATTAAAACAATATAAGTGGACGTCATCGTTGTCCGCCCAGTCGGGTCGGGGTGGCAATGCTCGGCGAGGTGCTCCTTACGAACGGACTCTATGTACCGCTTCTAGGGTTTGCCGACCCAGTTGCAGTGCAAATATGCAAGTGACCCCGGGCTCCACTATTAAATCAGGTGCATCAACAGAAGACCACTCGCACTGAGAGGGGCGGTGGATTGACGGCAGCGATGCGTTTTAATCTCCACCCTCACATGTGTTTAGACAGAAGTCACATTGATTCCCGACGAAGGGGTCGACGCCTCGGTATCGGTTGCACTGGAAAAGCTTTATGCCCCTCAAGAGGTTCATCAACAAGAGCTACCGAATTTATAGTCAGTGCTGGTTTCGGAATTGAGAGGGGTTTCACCTCGCTGGAGTTTGACAGAGTCGGCGTGTGGTCATCCTGACACCATCTGATCACACATTTCTGGCTTACTGATGGGCAGAGGGGGAGTCGGCATCGTCAACAGTGGACAGGAGGCAGGAACGTGTAAGCCCCACAGAAATGATTTAAGAGAGGATGACTTGCATGCGAACTCGGGTCGATTTTGAGTGGAGGGCAATAAAGTCGATTCTGCTGGTCGACGGGGGAGTGCATGTAATGGTTATTTCCAAGACCACCACATGTACTAAATTATGCAATTGCGTCTGAGGTGAGGGCATAGGCGAGGAGAAACGGATATCTCACGGTAGTGCCCTAAGGTAATAACCATAAATAAAGACAAACCAATATTCGAAAATGCAGCGCCCTTGGGGCCGTTCAATCAGGAAGTTGGAAGTGTTCAAATCAATCGACAAAGCTGATTCATTAAAATTCTTTGAAAGGAGATAGTGGACGGTATTCGAATACTGACTTATGAACCCCAGTGGGGCATGTGTGATAAAAGTAAAAGTTCGATTTGTCGCTTTCATCTCGAAACATAGGTAAGGACAGCAGCACGATATTTTTGTGAGGGTGGGACACAATGGACTCTATGGACATTGACACTGAGAGCTGTTGCCAATACCGCAGCTAAGCACGGATTGAATTCATTGCTTTAGGTCGAGAATTGGAAGGACATCAGAGAATATGTGTTCTTCCAGACGACGCTTCACAGTGGTCCCGCATTGGAAATAAATACCCGAAGTGACATATTTTTATCGGTAAAATGGAATGTTCTTTGATTATACAAATATTAGAAACTTTTTATGATCCGTTTGCCTGTACTGTTAGCTCAAAGTTGGGATTTTGAAATTTAGAAAAATTTGCATATTTTTAAGAAAATTTTCGAAAATTATGTACTTTGGAACTTACGGTATTATTTTCTTAGAGGGCATACATTGGCCTCCAAATTCCGACAACCGTTTTCCCGTACTGCTTACCAAATTCGTAGACCAAGCTTTTACACAAAGCCACATTTCGGGGTACCATTTCCATGTTTGGTGGGCTATAAAAAAATTCTCAAAGAGGCTCCAACGGGAAACTCAATTTTTCTGAAAGGTATTCTCTACCGATGTTGCAAAAACTTTGCCCTTTTTTGCACTTTGGAGAACCAGGCGTTTAAGTGGACCAAGTGTCATCTGATTCATGTTTATTCATGACGTCGTTGGTACCGCGGTTGCAGTTGATAGAATCGGATGAAAGTAGTGAAATTTGGAAAATCCTCGACCTTCCCAAACACTTTATTAGTGGGCCAGTGAAGTAACAGCGTAAAAAAGAATGTATGGACTTTATACGAGAAGACAAAACAAGAATTAAAAATGAGATCCAAAACTATAAAAGTTAAGTCCACTCTTATTATAGTAAGACACGAATTGCATTTTACATTGATAGATGGCAAAGTAGGACAGGCTGTAACAAACACGTCTTCGGTGAGTTCATGTGACGCAAAGCCATCAGACATTACTGAGTGTAAATGTCTAGCAAGGCAGAGTAGCAGCAGTTTAGTCAAAAATGGGAACTAAGGTAGGTATAATAAAGCAAGGATTTGGCACAACCAACGATGGGAACACATCTCGAAAAGATCCTGTGTTATCCTGGCAACAATATATAGTAACTTTTGGATTGACCCCGACAAACTTGGAGCTCAAGAGAATGTGTACAATCGCTACAAATTTATATCCTTAGAAATATATGCCATCAACTGTTCCACGGAGCAGAAATAACATCATCAGCAGACTTGCCCATGGGCTCATTGTCAGAGGAGGCCCAGGAAAGTCGGAATAAAGATTACAAGTACTATTTTCTTGTTCCGCAACCAATGAAGATGATGTTCATCAAATGTTGGTATAATCTGAACCGTGGATTGCGTATTTAAGGCCTTAACCGAAAACAAAAGATTCGCTTCCTCTTAGTAATGAGGCGCAAGCCTTATTGTATTAAATTGCTAAGTTTCTTTCATTTTAAATATATACAGTGGTCATAGTCGCAACATTGTTGCCCCTGCACTGCACAAAATATTCTCTCAATACATTTATGAACATGAATACTGCTGCAAGTTTGCTGCAGGTCAGCCTTGTCAAAAAAGTATTCACAAATGCAACATCAGTGGACGACACAAAAAGTGTTTGGTTGTCATTTGAATTGATAAAATGAAGGTTTATTTGGTTTATTTTTAATAAATATAATAAACTGACCAACTTCCAAAAATATTAAGTAATGAAACCGTATCAAAATACGCAGCAAAAGGGCCATGCTTTTCACTAAAAAGAATTGGAAGTTAAAACGTTTCTTTAAAAAAATAAGAATTTCCGTATGATGCTATTACGAACCATTTTCGCATGAAAATGTCCACTTTTCGGTTTCCCTGCACTCCTGCAACAAAACAAAAATCATTGCCAATTTGATTGTAGTTTGACTGTAACATTGCTTTTATGAACGCATTTGCCGACTGCTCAGGCTACAGTTACATTTATGAACGCAAATCTTGCAGAGCTGGTGCAGTGTGACGTTTATGAACTCGACCATAATGTAATACCAGTGCTTGTACAATTTTAATTATTTATATTAATAGCAATTACAGCTTTGTTTTAAATCCAAATTTAGAGTCATCCACAATAATGCAAACGTATCTTATTTTTTGAACATAAGATTACTCCGTTACCCGTTTAAACATGATAATCTCATGGCAATTCTACTATCTTTAAAAATTTCGTTAAAATCGGTTAACGGTTACGGTTACAAAAGTTACAGATTTATTTCCAACTCTCCCATACAACGGGACCACAGTGCGCTTATGCTTACGAGCGAAGTTAGTTTCATCCTGGATTGCTAAAATTCAGATCTCGATCGATATCGATGTTTCGTATACTCCAAAGAAAGTATTAATTTTGAGGGACTTAATTGGTCTTCAGAAGGTTAAACAGTTGGCTGAGGCGAGTTTTATAACGCGCAGCTCATTGACACCGTGTGATAGGTTTCATTTTGTTCGTCGATCTGGTGGCTTCAGTTCCTGAGTTCATCAACTTCCTCTTAAATCCTTTCACAAATATCGCCATAGTGTGGTCTAAGTGATTCCCAGTTCGTGAGAACGACGTGGAATCGACAATTTTGGCAATGATAGCCATACCACCTGACATACATATAACCTAACATACATATACCTTTCCTACAGACCAAACCACACAGGCATCCACGGGAACGAAGAAGCGGACATTCTTGCAAAACAATGAAGGGACAATCCGTTATGTATTCCCGCCGTAAGGAAAGAATTGTAAAATGAAGCCAGATACAGGACTGAACTGGCTCGGTCTAGAAATTGGAGCAGCAGTCCCACTCCCATCATAAAGAGTCACTGCTGTTTTACAAGCAGTCAACCACTTTAACCTGACCTAAACTAACATAACGACCCTGTTGACGACACTGAAAAAAAGATCAACATTACTGGACGACAGGGATAGGATTTTGATAACTTGCCTCTTTTTTGGTTAGCCGGACGATAGTATCGACTTTATACATACATAAAAAAATGAGGAATCGTAATTTCGGGGCTCGCACTTTGCACCCTCTGCGCAATAGTCGACTAAACAAAAAATTACTATTAGGAAATACGAGGGGCGTTCAATATATTCTCGGTATCGATATGAAGGCAAATGCGAATTCAATTTAAATTGTTTTTATTTTTCAATATAATCTCCCCTAACATCAATGCATTTGTTACATCTTGAGATAAGCTTTTTTAAACCCTCAAAAAAATAAATTTCCTTTTTCTCTGCAAAATACCCATTTATTGCCGACTTGAATTCTTCATCATTCGACATTTTTTCAAATCCGAAAACAGGAAATAATCTCTAGGGGCAATGTCTGGACTATAGGGTGGGTGTTGGATTTCTTCGAAACCACAATCTCGCGCAGCAGGCTTGGAACCTCGCGCCGTGTAAACAGGAGCGTTGTCATGAAGAAGCAACACACCCCCTGCGAGTTTACCCCGCCTTTTCTTTTTAATTTCCTCCCGCAAATTATACAAAGTGGAAGCGTAGGATGTGACGTTGATGGTTTCACCTTTTTTTTTGTACTCAATGAGCAAGACTCCCTTTGAGTCCCAAAAAACTGTGGCCATGAGCTTCCCGGCAGACGGAGTGACTTTGAACTTCTTCGGGGGGGTCTGTTCATTTTTTATGCCACTGCATGGACTCTTTTCTGCTTTCAGGGTCATAGTGGTGGACCCATGTTTCGTCACCAGTAACAATTCGATCCATAACACCGTCCGCGTTCTCACTACACATCTCCAAAAGCTCTCTACAGCATGCGATTCTCACTTTTTTCTGAGGCGCTGTGAACATTCCTGGCACCCACCTTGCGCTGACCTTTGAAAGATTAGGCTAAGATGGTCATGGAGAATGGTGTGAATGGTACCAATTGAAAGCTTGGTGATCTCTGCCATCATTTTCACCTTTATTCGGGCATCCTCAAGAACAAGTTTTTCGACTTCTTTGATGCTTTCTCCCGTACAAGCAGTAGCCGGGGCGCCGGAGCGGGGGTCGTCTTCAATGCTCTCTCTGCCTCTCTTGAACTCACTTGACCACTTTTGCACAGTTGATAATGAAGGTGCGGAACCATCTGTTCATGAATAGTTTTTCGACTTTTTCCTTGCTTAGTGAAAAATTTAATTACAGCGCGATGTTCAATTTTCACCAACATCGTCTCAGTTGCCATTATGATTCTGTTTAACTAGAGATAAAACGCGAATTAATAATCACATTTATATGAAATTTTACATGAATGCACTAAAATAATAGTATTACTTGATAAATAAGTCAATTTATATATACAACCACAGCATATACAACATAATGAACGCCCCTCGTACTTCATGTAGTCATTAAATTGTTTCTCTGGCTGTATGGCGTGTTGCACCGTCTTGTTCCATATCACGTAAAATCTCATCCATGTCATGTAATTAAGGCAATACAAACTAAAACACCATTAATTGCTACTGCCTGACCAGCCACAATTTCGAAGGAGAACGGATAATGCCTCCAGCGTTGTGATGCACTTGTGCTCAATAAATACTCGTGGATTTTCTGAACCCCAAATGTGACAAGTTTGGCGATTAACGAAGACATTAAGGGACCGGAAGCATTGGGCAATAAACAAAGGCACTCTCGTTATCTGCAACGCTGCCCTCTTCACACAGATGTAGCGTTGGTTATTTGTAAGCCAGAAAGAAGTTAAGAATGAATTTCAAAAAAACTTTTGGTAGTTCATTGCTACTACAAATGCGCACTCACGTTCCTTTTCTTATTTTTTAAGTGTTTTGGTTTGCCTCCTTTCCTCTTTTTAGGTAAACAAAATCAGGTTCCTGCTGATCAGCTTTAATCGCAATGAAATGTGGAAATTAATAGGACCCTTTACCATGCACTGTACTAAAGGCACCTATGCATTGTCTTTTGCAGGACTGCAGAGATGGGGAAGAAATAAAATCTATCCAACACCTGCTCTGCGAATACCCAGCCCTAGCAAAGAAAATAAGGCAATTAATGGGAAACACTTCTTTGCAGAGCTGGATGGCCGGTGCGGTGTAGAATTGAACACAAAACTCCTAGGGCACATTAATGAAGCCGAGTGCGGAGAAGAGTAACGGAGAGGTCTCACGGAAGTAAGTGATTAACTTTCCAGGGCACTATAGACCCCAAATGTTCGTTCAATTGAGCCACTTTTAGTCCTTGCTGCACATCCTACATCGAATGGAATTTAATTCTTTAAAGCAAAATGCCACATACCTTGACATAACAAACCGAGCACATTTGCCCTGGAAACCAACAACTTCCTTCGACTCCATCACGCTTACTTCACGTCACTCACTCTACATCAGGAATTCAGTGTTGGACCTCTTAATTGTTTCAGGACCAGTAAAACAAACAACAGGAGTTCACATCCTACGCAAAAGAACAAAACTACGTCTTGCTTCCAACAGTCGCGTCGTCCAATGGTTGCTCCTCTAAGTATTTCATTTTGTCCGCATGTTCGCACAAACAAGAAAAGAGTCCTTTTTCGCAGTCATCGTGTATAATTACTGAATTAATTTTAATGACGTTGAAGAACAATACAGTCCTCTCAACACTGCTGCGTACCATTTTCATTTCACCTTCAGTTCCCATCCACTTAAGCTCCACCCAATTACACAAATACCGTCACCCGTTCGTCCTTTTTTCATTTCCAGAAGAAAACCCGCAGATGAGAACGAACAGACTTTACGGGACGTGTGGGGTCGAAAAGGTTGCCGTGATTACAATAACTCTGAGGAATATTTACATCATTGAAAATTGCCCGGTTTTAGCTGGCTGGTGCCCTTTCATGGGATTCTAAAAAAAAAATAATACAGGCCGTACCCTAAGGCTGATAATTGCATAAAACTGTTGAGAATTATTCAAAACAAATGCACAAAAAGGACGTGCACTTATTTCGTCCTCGGCTTAAATTCGTACGCGGCCCTTGAAGTTGGTTGTTTATTTCATCTTAAAGCTAACCTCACAACCTGGCCTGAGATATCGTGTGAGCATATCACAGCGGGTGCTATTATTTACGACACTGAATGTTGAGATTACAATCGGGCCTGACATTAGGATTTAGGTTAAAATGTGCTTAGTTGTCCCAATGGCTAAGAAAGTTATAAAAACAATCACCTTCCAGACTTGTCTCAACTGGAGACTGAGTTGGATCATACGACTTGTGTGCTCTTACAGGGTTCTCTTTGACATTTCCTTATAGGAGATAAGATCCAGATGGATCTAACGGCGCTGCGTGACAACGTAATGGTTGATGAATCTGGTCTAATCAGAAATGAGAATATTCGCGCCGCCCACAGAATGATTAGTGTTGCGACATGTTGCCATTTATCTGGTATCAGATGGACTTCAATTGAAAACCCCACTTTAAGTGGCGAATAGTGGATCACTTACGACAATGTCAACGACGAGGTTCGTGGTGGTCGAATTGCGGGGAGTCGGCGCACGTGGTGGTCAAGACAGGGTTTCCGGTCAGGACTATGTGTTTAGTGAGTTTGAACGGGATTTATCAGCTAAGACCTGATCTCCTAGCGCAAAGTTCTCAATTCGGACCTGCATTGTCATGGACCGTCTGAAGGAAGCAATCCCTCAGAAACCATCAGCTTTGGGCTATAGGAGAGGAATTGTCTTTCATATGGCAACGCGAGGATACATATATCGATAGTGAGTCGCCTGGGAGCTAGCTTACGTCCTCTTAATAGTGCAGCACTAAGTGATTACCACTTGTGCCTGTCCATGAAGGACGATTTTGCTGGTGGAAAGCCCGCCAGTAGGGCCGAGGGCTTTAATGAGAGGGGAATAATGGCATTACCATCCCACTTCGAACAAATAATCAAACAAATTGTCTCATATTTGACCTAAATTGGTCCATGCTTACTGTGGTTACTATGGTTACAGGCTTAAATTACGTGCAAAAATAATGGATTTATTTTTATACAATATACAATAATAATATGGCTGGCGCTACAGCCTGAAGTCTATTGGTACCTCTAATATTTGTTGCCATGTGTGCGTTTCTCACCGTGTCTCAAGGCAGTTGTGGTCCGATCGTACTTGCCGATGGTCGTAGTGGTGAGTCGATACTACGCAGCCTGTAGATGGCTAAGACTTAGCTTCTCCGGGCTCACTCGTGTTGTGCGTGCTATTGTTCTCTCACGGGTGGAAGGGTCCTACAGTTTTGTGCCAACTCCGAACGCCCGATTTAAAAAGCCTTTTCTAGACAGTTTGAGGATTGCCAGTGTCTCGAAAGAGGTGGGACTGCGAAAACTCTTTTGGTCGTAGCAGGAATCGTAGCTCAAATGAAAAAAAAAATACTTAGAGCTAGCTTAACTACCTTAACAAAAACCTATTGTGATTAATTCTAACTTACATACCCCATGCAAATACTCTAAGCTAATCTAATTTATATATATAATGTGCCTTTCGGCTAAAGTCGCTTTACAGACAATCATTAATTAATTTGACCAATAAATCTTCGAAAAACTCGGCTTAGCCTAACTAAACTAAGAAACCTAACATACAAACTAAACCTTACATAAACCAGAAAGTAACTTTATTTTGTCCGTACAGACAGATATGTACACCGGGGCGTCGAGGTGCTTTCTGGGATTTTTTTCGTAAAAAAATAACTTAAATTTATGTAAGATGGGCACCATGGTCAACTTTCACGCCGTTTAGAATAGCGAGCGCCGGCGGAGACCAGTAAAAGTGCCGTTCTTTGACAGACTCTCTCCTGCCCCGAGTAGATCCTGACCCGGAGGGGATCCTCGTGGCTGAGAGCGACATCCGTATTGGAGTCGACTGTCCACTGTTCGGAGAACGACATGGAAGATCAGAGGACACCTTTCCGTTCCCATATTAAACCAATTTTGTCCAGGGCGAGGAATGATTCAGGTGGCACAAAACGCATGCTTTTATGTCAAAAAATTCAAAGATTAGACACTTGGAAGCGGTCATAGCTCGTGCAACGTGCCTTCTATTCAGCATCAAATTTTGTTGACAACTAAGTTTGCCAAGGCGACTCACCTGCCTACAACGCCACGGCCACCATTTCTCTTCGCTGCAACTAGTACTATACGGGCGAATAACGTAGATGACTGAAATAGAAATTTCAAATCCGTACCAGGAATTAGATAACACTATTTATTTTATTTTTTTTTGTTTGCCTTCTTGGACAATGGGAAAATTCGCACGACAAACAGGCCCGTTCTGTTCCAAGTAGTGTGGGACTCACACGTTACTAATAACCCACCTGGACCCGTACTCTTTCATGACATCTTCCACTTCGGAACAGCTTTCGCGTTACTTCAGAGTGGTGTCGTTTTCATTCCCCTACGGCGACCGGCTTTTTCATTTTATCTACTGCTAAGGGTTTTATCTTCTATCTCTGCTCATTTAGGGTCTTAAATCTTCATCCTCGCTCTTCTTGGTCCTTAGAACAGTCTCAACAAAAGCTCAGATCTTATCCCAATAAGCGGTCGCCATCTAACACTTTCGTCCAGACAAAGTTGTCTGGATGAAAATATACCTGTTTCTGCTTCTAGCATGGCCGTCTGCACAGCCCATTTGCAGCAGCAAATGAAGAAGGTATGCTAGTCGTCGTCTTCCTCGGAGTCGTCGTATTGGCAGGCTGCACTGTCTTTTTTCCCCATTCTACAGAGATACCGGTTAAAACATTCATGTCCGGTTAAGAATTGGATGATGTAGTAATTTACCTCACCGTTTTTCCATCCGGTCTATACTTCAATGTCCTTTATCCTCCTCTTCTCTCGCTGTTCCACCTCCTTTGCCAACTTTCCTTAGTGCCTTCCTTTGTTGCCGCCACTGCTGCTTCAACCCCTACTTCCGTCTTCTTCTCGTGAACTTACTTTCTTCCTGCTGCTAGCAGGGGGGGTCACTCCCGCGACGACGAGTACACCTGGCTCGGCTAACGAAACGAAGCACTCCTCTTCTCTGTACTGCTGCCATTTGCCTCCTGTACTTCTCCACGTTGAGTGCTTCTGTCCAAATTTCACAGCAATACAGGAGAATGAAGTGAGTGATGGACATCAGTAACCTCCTGCTTACGTTCTGTGTTACCTTCGCCCATGACTGGGCCGGCGATATTCGCCATAATTCTGCTTAGGTTCTGTGTTTCGCCGCGCGTTCTGATACCGATTTAATTTGGTTTCAGTAGGTGAGCTTGCAGTCTAGGGTCATACCCAGACACCTTACTGCGCTTTTTCTGGTGACCCTCTCTGCGCCTACTTAGAACTCGACGTGGATCGGAATTCGTCTCCTGGTAAGCAGAACCATCTCCACTCTTGTAGTCTTCTCATGGCCTGGTTGAGCTTACGTTTTGCTTCTTCTACGCCTCTTGCCGAGATTACAGCGCCTAAGTCGTCGGCGTACCCAATAAGGAAGGTGTCTTCGGGCATCTCCATCCGGAGACGAGACGACACTATTATTGTTTTTAGAGGGACATTAAAGGGTTTCATATCCAAAGGCTTCAAATCACCAGCAAGCTCCCGTGACGGGTGTTTCATATTCGATTGGCCGTAAGGCAATGCCCGTCCTCATATTTATAAAAAAAAAATGAGCCAATGTTTCCAGTCCATAAAGGACAGCAAGCACTGATTAATGTTTGTGTGTGGCGTCTCTGTGAAGGAAGGATTATGATGTAATTTCAATGAACAAACAAAAAGTTGCCTTCACTTCCTCTTTAGTAACTCCACAAGAAAATAAATCGCTACACGCTCAGTTCAGCGTAATCGCACCAATAACTCTGCCGTCTCCACATCAAGTGCACGAAGCGTACCACCTAATCCGCACAGTTTTCGGCAAATTAAATTCAAAAGGAACAACATTTACAAAGACTTCCAGCATGACATGCAAAATAGATGGCAAATGATGTTCGATATAAATTCGAGAATCCTTTCGCTTCACAGTGTCGTCTGATAAAATGACAGCCACTCGCGCTGGTTACTGAAGCGAGGATGGCGCCCAACGCACGGGTTTTTTTTTTTCATTCATTGTGAGGGCGGGACGCGAGCTGTACAGCAGAACATAGAGCCATCCAATAGCTCGCCTAATAGTCACTCAAATGGGTTGTAAAATATTAGATAAGCTGAAAACGGTTTAATGTTTCGGAAATAATCAGCCATTACTCTTGCGACAGTCGTTCGGCCCCCCTTCGAACCCGTTGATGTTGTTGTCTGCGTCGTCGGCGCTTGGTTAATTAAGTTCTCCCGTCGAGGTTTGCTCTCTGCTTACAAGGACGAAGTTTTTGCTGTTGTATGCAGAACAGTAATTACAACGCGTACTCGCTGGATATTTCGACCAAACGGAAAGAAAAACACTCCGCGTATAGGAATACATGGTGACACTGTTGACAGCGGGAAGGCCGACAGGCGGAGATGGTCTGCGGTTTTATTTTTGGTGTCAAAGAAATCCTTTTTATGCTGTCTGACAATATTACGATTGCAATAAAGTCAAATGCAGATGGTTTACGACACCGCGTTAGACAAATGGCAGAGAACGACGGCGGCTTCAGTTCTTGATACTTTCCAAGTTCATAACTTGGCTACTTTGCGGATAGGGTGTGAGTGTTGATATCTGTGTTTATTACGCGGAACATAGAATTGCCATCTTCCTTAATTGCATCATTTTTATTGGCAGCAGTTGAAGGCGGACGGGGGTGGTGACAATACGAAACGCCTGCATTGGGATTGTTAAGTTTATGAAACCAGATACCAAACTACCAGCAGCCATTCAAGGTTTGCTGTTTTTCTCTGCTGTTAGATAGAATGTTGCACAGTTACTCGTGGGAGTTACCGAAATGAAAGGGCAATGTGTTGAAGGTAACAATTGGCGTGGCACAACAAGTTTGAGCAAAGATAAGTCAATTCCAGGAGACAAAGTTATGACCCATAAGATGGACAACAATGCAAAGTAATGAGTGACTTTAGAGCGAAGACTTGGTTAATTGGACACTATAAACTGAGAAGATTTTACGGCTACAAGGGACCACTCGTTTTTGAAAACTGTGGCAACTTGCTTGCGTATGGCCACCACAGTGGCCAGAAATGTTTTTCGGTGTAGGCCACGATGACTTTCGGTACACTGTGGCGGACACTGCCGTGTCGGAAACACTTTTCTTTGCAAGGGCTGAAATTTATTTCTCGACTCTACGGTGTCCCATTTTTCGGGTGGGCCGTAATTTATGTTAAAAAATATATAATTTTTGAGGTTAACCTTCACCCCAGCATAAGCACGGCCACTTCACTAAAGAGCTTACTTCGAGGAACTCGACTACTCTTATGTCATTTCAAAATTTACAAAACATCTGTAGATCGGTTTGACATACCCCTAAGCCTTCTGAGCGTGAAATGTTGGTGGGTTGTACTTCTGCAAGACCGAAAAACGCACTGTTTACTTAAAATTAAATAAGCATTTCCATTTGTATTGTGTTGCTAACTTGGCATCACTTACATCCCATTTTTACTTAACCATTTCATTCTTTCATCCGTTTCTATGTATGTATTGGGTCCATAAGTATTGCCCATCTGAAGCTATGTGTTCTTCCCATCTTTCTGGCAATTTGTGGATCCCATCCCAAAAGAACTGCGCCGGCTTGGCAGCCAAGAATGAGTCAAGCCAATTTTTCATATTCTGCTCTGTGAACCGTATTTCAGTGAGGGCGTTCTGCATGGACCGGAACAAATTTGTAGTCAGAAGGGGCAAGGTCTGGCCTATAAGGCGGGTGGGGTAAAACATCCCATCCACTGTTGCTTAACCGGAATAGCAACGTGGGGCCGAGCGTTGTCATGATGGAAAATTATTGCCTCGTGACTGGTGGCATACTACTCATGCTCTTTTCAAATGGATTAATTGTGTTCGGTAGCGTTGTCCATTGATGCTTTCACCCGGTTTTAGCAGCTCATAATACACCAGACCCTTCTCATCCCACCAAATACAGAGCATTATCTTCGCGCCATGGATATTTGGGTTTGCCATTGATTTGGCTGGTTGACCAACACAAAATCAACTTTTAAATCGTGCCGACCACTTCTGGCACGTTCGCTCAGCTGGCGCATGTTCACCATAAACTTCCACCAAAATACGATGACTTTCGGCAGCAGTTTTCTTCGTATTAAAGTAATGAAGAAGAACTCCCCGCAAAAACACCTTTTCACAAAGTTCGACATATTTGAGTGAAAAAAAAAAGTTTGTTGTTTACGTTTCAAATGAATGACATATACTGAAATGACGTACAATGACATAAGCTTTCCAACGCATGTTCCAATGGAATAATACAAGTTACGCCATCTCTTAGCAAAAATAATACAATACAATACAATACAATAAAAAAAACATTTAATTTAAAAAAATAGCACTTCATTTAATGGAAATGATGATAATTAAAAAAATTCACAATGGTTATGAACAAACAAAATAAAAGTCCATTTCAAAACGAATTAAAAATCACACGAGACTTCAAACTCAAAGCCCTTGCTTTTCTTTTTTTCTTCTTTCTATTCTGCTTCACCTCTTCTCGCCGACGACTGCCTCCTGTACCACCATTCCACCTCTCTTTTTATCCTCCCATTTTCTCATGACAGTTCAGCTGAATAGAGTTTTGGTCACATCTCTCTTCATCTCACTAACTGACTACTGTTCCGTTCTCATCATCCTCAACCACATGCATGTAAGATCAGTTAATCATTTTTCTAAATAAGCTGTTGCTTGTTTTGAAATTTATGAAAATTGAATTGAAAACGTTTTCATTGTCTTTGGGGAGTTATTTTTTTTCCACTGTTCGTACCCCATACTGGACTTGACCATCATTCTAGACCTCAACACCTGAGCTTGGACTTTGCAGTGGAGTAAGCCTGTTCTGTTTTGTCCCCTTTTCAAAAAACTGACCGCCCATGTTTACAGTTTCCTTCCAATCCAATATTAATTTAGATCATCAACAACTAGCTCTAATTCCGCACGAATTGCTCGCTAATTTTATACCAACTCCGTCTGCATTGCTCGTCCTACTTAGTCTCCGGTTCAGTTACGATTGCCTTTTTTATAAGCATCTCAGCGAAGAGGAACGGCGGAAGCGCAGAAAAAAGTAAACAACTAAACAACGATGCCGGCGACTAACAACTGTGTCAAACTTAACTTTAATTAATGTGACTTTGTGACATTTTCATAGTTCAGCTCATGAATTAATTTGCCTTAAACATACGCATTTAATTGCAGCTCTCACAGAAAGTATAAAACTTTTCCTCCTCAGGTGGAAGTGTTGAACCAAAGTTTTCCTTAACGACTGACGCTGTGAAAATGTGTGTGCTTTCCTTGATGACGACTTTATCGTGCTTAAGGAAAGACAAAGTCGGATAGGGATGATATAGGAGATGCTGCTTCGGGATGATGGATTTGCTGGTGGTGCTGGACTGAGACGAACGTAGAAATTGATTGGATTAGAATTAGCAGAGAAGAGATCATTTATGAAAATGAGAAAGAGTGTTGGAGGGAGAACAGAGCCTTGGGGAACACCGGCATTTATTTGGTCCATATCGGACTTGAACTCATTCAAAACAGCTTGAGGTAATTTCTAATCCATAGAAGAAGCGAATCTCGACACCATGGGCACGCATTTTCGACAAGAGAAATATAGATGCCAAGCTATGTCAAATGGATTAGAAATATCGAGCGCAACGAGTTTGCCTGAATTGTACAAAGATTGGTTCCACTATTCATTGAGATGAGCTATCAGCTCAGCAGTGGACCTGTTGCTGCGAAAACAATACTGCCGGGCATTAGAAGCTTCCGCGATTCAAGATATTTCATAAGCTGACGACTCATCAGCATTTCCATGACCTTAGAAAGAAGGGACGTAAGTGCTATGGATCGGTATGAGGTGTGTGACGAAGACTAGCCATTTTTAGACACGGCCTTTACAAATGCTGTTTTCCATCTTCAAGAATAGGATAGATGCAAAAGCTTACACTGTGGTTTTGCCTGCGCAATTTTAGAAATAACCCAATTGTGTACATGTATTTACTTAGGTTCTACTCAAAAGTAGATGTTAAATTACCTTTCCAATGGTGAGAGTATCATGACCAGAAATAGGATTTTGTTACCATTGCCTCTTTCTTTTTGTTAATCCGACGAGAGTGTCGACAAACACGTTTCATGTCCCCCTGATTCTAAATATATGTATTTCATTTTGCCTTTTTTGAGTTCTTATACCGTTATTGTCTTTTTTGCCTTTTTGTGCCGTGTTTGCCTTTTTTGCGTATATTTAACTCATCTCAAAGCTTATTCGCTAAAAAATTGTAGAAAAATCCGAGATTGCGTGAATGTACTGTATATCTGTGCAAACATTGAATCTTACTCACACTACGTATTATGCAAACTTAAAGTCAAGGACGCATAAAAAAAAAAACAAAAAAAAAAAATGAGGACTGATAATTTTGGGGCTAGAACCTGGCACCCTCTGCGCATTATTCTTCTCTGATCAAAAAAATTGTAAGCGTTCTTGAAGGCGATGCAAGCTGTGTTGTGTTTGCAAAGGAATTGATTGAAGATGAAGCAGTACAAGCGCATCTGGCGTATATCAAAGTCATTTTTGGGTTTTTAGTCGTAAAAAGAAAAGCGAATTTTCGAAGTATTACAAAAAACAGGAATTTGGAGAGTCTCTACTTTTATTTTTAGCTAGCTTTATTTTCATCAAGGAACATCAATTTGCGAAGCGTTGCCATTCAAGAAAACTTGAAAAAGCAAAGGAGACGATTGTAAAGCAACTCATGATGAAGTTTATTGCCGTTTTCAAAATTATTGAGCAGTTAAATTCTGTAATGAATGTCGACGTGAATTCCAAACTTCTAGAAAACATTGTTGGTTGATAATGTTGAAAGCTTTACATACAGTGATGGACAACAAAATAAATACACCTGTAACCACTTAAAGACTTGCTCTATTTCAGTTATCTCAAATATATTAAATTAATTTTTTTGCATAAGAACAGTTTCCAATAGTAAGCACAATTCTGATATATATGTAATGTATAAAGAAATGTGTTCTTTTTGGGAAAATTGTACACATTTCTTGAATATTGTAGAAAAGTCGAATTTTAATGTGGACAAAAAAATAAATACACTTCAATGCTTCAGCCGTTAATTTACTGGAGTTGTTGAAAATTATAAGAAAAACAACTAGTATTATATTTGAATATTTTTTCATAATTGCGCTCATTCTTTTAGGCATAGAATTAACAAGTCGCTGGCATGCCTAGAAAGGTGTTGACTCCCACGCCATTCGTACGGACTGCCACAATTCTTTTTTTATTTTTGGGATTTGTGCTGCCAACAACATCTTTTACTTGCTTCCACAGATACGATATCGGATTTAAGTCCGGCGATTGAGCCGGCCACTCCAAAAGAGCAACTCCATTAATGGTAAACCATTCTTTGGCGGTATGCTTCGGATCGTTATCTTGTTGGAACGTCCACACTATTAAACGGTCGGTTTTCTTGCTGGTTTTCCGTGGCCGCCCCCTAGTTTCTTCTTTAGATTTTATTTTAAATGCATTGTACACCATACCTAAAGAGCACCCTAGAGTTTTCGCTATATTCCGGTACGAAAATCCGTCGCTTTTCATTTTTCTTATGATATTCCTTTTCTCATCCGAATAATGCTTGCTACGCCCCATTTCTTTCTAGAAAACATTGTTAATCTATTGTAATATTTCAATATAACTATTTCTTTAAGCAATAAAACACACCATTTTGCTTTTTAACTGTGATCAAATAAACTTTTTTCTGTTTTTTAGTAAAGACATACGTGTATTTATTATTTTGTCCAGCCAACAAACGACATAAACTGATAACGGTAAACGATCTTGCTGGTTCTTTTTGTGGGGTTTTTCTGCCTACTTCCTACCTACTTCCCAGAAGATGGCGGGATATTTGGTAGAGGGTAAAGGAAGAAAAAAATGTTAAAGAGCCAATGAAAAGCGTAGAGAAAAAGGTGAAAAATTAAAATGAAATTTGTATGCACACACTTTTTGATACATTTGTCAAGACCGCGTCACAAGAAAAGTACAAACAGCACGTCCACACAGTTTCACTATTGCAAACTAACCGCCCTTTATTTTAACCAATTAGCTGAAATTTCATGGGTGTACGTATATTTCGTTGCCATCCCTGAGGATCAGGTATGTTCATCGGTTGACACTTTTTCATACCCTTTTATACATTTAAACATAGGTTTATACATTTTAGTGCAAATTTATACAATTTTATACGATTTTTTTAAGGTAAAATGTACAAAAAACCAAAAATGCTACATTAAGCAACCCTCTCTCTTAACGTTTAGCAACGGCTGGTGCCAACATTCCTTATCAATTAAATATAAACACAGGTCATGTCATTGCAGCTCCACTTGCCAGACAGGAGAATTTATCAATCATCAAGGACTTCAGCTTTCGCTTGAAAATCTCATCCGTCATAATGGATCTGTTTTGACGAATTCATTTAACTCAATTGTTGTGATGAAAAACCGAATCCCGTGTGTGTTATAATCAAGGCATCCATCATTGTGGGGCTTCTTGCGTCTAGACGGTGTAATGCGTCAGAGAAATGTCTACGTATGGGTTTATTATAACATAAACAGAGTTCCACCTGTGCCTAATTACTTAGCAGCCATTCATGCTGTGCGTGCTGTTGTTCTCGCACGAGTGGATGGACCTACAGTTGAATACTGACTTCGAGTGGCGATGCTTAAGAAGCTTCCTCTAGATGCTTTTTCTTGATGCTCTGACCATCGTCAGTCACTGGAGAGAAGTGGAGCCGTGAATTATGAAAGTTGCTTCTGTATTATCATCTGGTATTGAATTCGACATTAGTAATCGACACACATTCATATAAGTCTGGCATTCTAAGCCAATGTTTTTCAATAATTTTGAAATTAACAGCAATTGCATAAATCAGAGTTCTTCGATCATATGAATTAAATTTAGCATCAAGTACGAATGCTGTTTGTCGGTTGATACAGACAACTTCGTCGTAACAATATGATCTTAACGTATGGCTGTGAATTATTTTCTGACTTGTGATAAATTCTCTCACAAAAATTGTAAACAGCAATCAACGCAACTGCACGGTATGTCCTTAACCTTCGAAGATTCGATCATGTCCCGGGCCAACGTCACATTGTCCTTGCACGTGAATTGGAGAACTACAGGTCATGCATCCTACTTTTTAATATCATTCACAGTAAACAGCCTAATTATCTATATGAAAAATTAACTTTCTGTCGATCGAGTCGTAAGATCACATTGAATCCTTCTTTTCATACACGTCTAACATCGCGCAGGCATTTTTTCATTCATGCTGTACACCTGTGGAAACATCTGGAACATGCGTTGGAAAGCTACTGTCATTGTACGTCATTTCACTATATGTCATTTATTTGAAGCGTAAACAACAATCATTTTTTTCACTCAAATACGTCGAACTTTGTGCTTGAAAAAGTGTTTTTGCGGGGAGTTCTTCTTCATTACTTTAATATGAAGAAAGAAAGTCATAGTATTTTGGTGGAAGTTTATGGTGAACATGCGCTAGCTGAGCGAACGTGCCAAAAGTGGTTTGCAAGACTTAAAAGGCTTGGCCAACCAGCCAAATCAATGGCAAAGCCGAGTATCCATGGCGCGAAGGTAATGCTCTGTATTTGGTGGGGTGAGAAGGGTCTGTTGTATTATGAGCTTCTAAAACAGGGTGAAGCCATCAATGGACAACGCTACCGAACACAATTAATCCATTTGAAGAGAGCATGAGTAGATAAAAAGTAGATAAAAATTGCCCCTTCCGACTACAAATTTGTTCCGGTCGATGCAGAACGCCCTCCCTGAAATACGGTTCATCAGAGCAGAATATGAAAAATTGGCTTGATTCATTCTTGGCTGCCAAGCAGCGGCGCAGTTCCTTTGGGATGGGATCCACAAATTGCCAGAAAGATGCGAAAAAATCATAGCTTCAGACAGGCAATACTTTGAATAATGCGATTGTACATGTTTCTCTTAAATAAACGTTTAAGTTTTAAAAAAAGAAAATATATAAGTCATGTCCTTAAACAACAATAGTATATTTTTAAATGAAACATGAAATAAAAGAGCACTCTAAACATTCGAATGTACTAGTAAAATTAAATCTCATGAATTTATCGCTTTAATCAACTTATGCGCCGGTTCAATTATGAATCACGCCCAAGTTCATCTATCGTCAGCGCTGTACAGCATAGTGAATCGATGTTTGTAGAAACTCCAGTGATGTATAACACTTTAAACACTTTAAAAATGCAAAAAATTTAAAACGATGGTGTGATAACTTCAAGCAAAGAAACGTTAGATGGTTGGAATTGAATATGTAAAATAATGCTTTAGTTTATAATTTAAACAGATAGCATTTGAGCAAATCCAGTATCGTACGGAGATGACGGGAGTGGATGATGATGGTTACAACAGCTGCCAGAATGAAGTGTGTTCAGGTCCAATGGAGTTCAGACTATTGTAGCGCTTTATTTTGTATTACTCCGCTACACATAAAAAGATGTTTCTATTTAACTCTTACTAGCTTCAGGTCAGGTTTCATTCCACACGCTTAACTAGAAAACAAGTGATTTGGCAATTAAAAGCTCATTCGTTTGGCACGACTCGATTCACTCATTCTGTACAAGGAAAAGCAGAACTCCGCAACGAAGAATAGACGCAATTCACATCTCTGATGAATTTCCCAGCTCCTTCCTCAACAAGCAATCAATTCGACATGAAAAACAGTCTCTTCTGCAGAAACGAAGGATTATTCCCCGGCTGCCTCAGTTCAGTGGGTGGAATCCCAACTAAAATATATTTCGAATGTTAATTATAAAATTTGCATTTAATTAAATCGCACAAACTCAGCAGGTATCGTCTCTCGTCACTCAGATTCCATTCTGGAACTGGATTCCTTTTATTTTGCAGAGCGGAGTCTTGAATGATTTGCTCACGAATACGGTATGAATGAGGAGCGTTAATCTCATTCGGTAGTCGAGGTACACCCGCTTCATGCAGGAATGCTTGTTTTTCTTTCTCTGCTACCTGCCAGCATTCACTACGATGTTTGAAAGGAACCGCCTGTGATGGCATGACTGTCCCGATTTGTGTATTCGAAAATAGTACGTGCGCTGGTTTTAATTGAATTCATCATGTACACGACTTCAGAACTCAGAATTACTGTTCTTTGAAAAATCTTTGCAGTTTGTTTAAGCAGATTCTACCCAGTTTATCGATTAAAGCGTTGCCAAGAATCACACTTCGAACCTTTAAGTGCTCATTCACAAACGTCCTTATAACGAAACTACTATCGATTGTGCTCCGTGTGTATGCCCCACGCAAGCACCGCGCTCTCTGTGACGTTCACAAAGCAACAAACGTCCTTCGATTCAATTCATCGAATTCAATTGTACCGAGAAATTGCAAATAAGACGTCCGCTCAATTTAATTACACTCCTCATGACGTTCGAGAATGCTTTTGAAAGCTCCCTCTTAGTTCTCACACACCCTCCTCACATGGTTAGTGCAAACGAATCGACTGCAATTCTTTCTATCACCCTTGCCGTGCTGAGCGCAAACTTAGCGCAGCGCATTTGCATTTCACGGAAGTGCGGGCGGACATTCGAGAACAACAAACGTTGATTTGAAATTGAATTCGAAAATGGAAATTGTCACACGGCGCAGTATGCAAATCGCATGCGGTACCCAGGGAGGACTGTGTGCGGATGAGCTCGTATCTGCGTCGATACACCGCCAGCGTAATAATAAACATTTTGCTCGATTCAACGGACTCCTGTGGATCTTGCGGGAGCAGAACGTTTTCATCCGACCGCGGTTTCTTTTATTATTCATGTATTCAAGTGGGTTTCTCTGTGCATTCGAACAGCACCGTGCTGCATTGCATATACCAACAAATCGCTTCCTTCTTGGTTTTTCTATGAGTCCTGTGGAAAAAGAAATAGAAACGCAAAAATTGAATTGAGCATGAAAATCGAAACGAAACGCGGAGAGTGTCTGGTGAAGCCTCCTGCCTTCCGAGCTAAGCCGAGAGGAAGATATCCTCATAAATCAGTCCTAGCAAATGGGGCATCATCTTTACCCCGTTCAAGGGAGCTTTGCCACGTCGCGACGTCGACGCGGATGTGCCTTTACCGCGTCGACGTCGCTCTTCAGGTTTTTAGAGCTCTTCAGGCCGTTGTAAGGGGGGCGAGAAAGATGCCGCAGGATGGCGGGTAAACATGGATCGAACATATTCTATTGTCATTGCTGGCAGTGAGTGAATGTAGTATAGTGCCGTTGACAAGAATGTTGTTCCAAAGTGTTTGTACTAAAAACTGTCAGTCTGGTTGCAGTGCAAAATTTAGATGAATTTAGAAAGTGTTGTAGAAAGCTGGGGTGATTGTTTCACTTTTCAAGGACGGGGACAAAAGGGTTTGTTCCAACTGCAGGGGCATATCTCTTTTAAGACTCCCAGGGAAAGTCTACACCAAGGTGTTGGAAGCGCGTTCTAGAGCTATGTTCGAGACCAGGATGGGGAATGGCTTTCGCCCAGGTAGAAGTAAAACCGACCAGCTTTTCACTCTAAGAATGGTAGTTGAGAAGGCTTGGGAGTGTGCCAATCTCATCTACAGTTGTTTTGTGGATTTGGAAAAGGCATACGACCTCGAGGTAAACTCTGGAGTGTTCTGCAGGGATTGATGGTATTCTTCTGAGGGCATTCATATTGGGAGAGTTGAGGGTAAGTCATCTTCTTTTTGCAGATGACTTAGTGATTCTCACATCTTCACAGACTGAACTCCAGCGCATTCGATATGTTTGTGGCCGTATGTGCCGATGCTGGAATGGAGGTCAACGTGGACCAATCGGAGGTTATGGTCATCTCAAGAACGCCTGTTCCATGCCATGGACTCCCATTGAAGCAGGCGGAGAAGTATCTCGGGGACTTTTTCACGAGTGATGGAAAGACCAATGCTGAGCTTTCCTGTAGGATTGGTCAAGCTGGGTCAATTTTGAAACAGCTTGGTAGATCTATAATCAGGAAGATTGAGCTTGGTGTCAAAGCCAAGTTAGGGGTTTTCAACTCAGTATTTGTTCCAACTCTCACCTATGGTCATGAAATTTGTGTAATGACCGAAAGGCTAAGATTGCGAAACAAGCTGCTGACATGAGAGTTTTTGGTGCGGAGGATCGAGTTGCGTAGTAATCTCCCGTGCGTGGCGTATCACCGGGATCCCCTACCAGGTACCAGTTTTGCTGAACCCCATCTCTTGAATCTGCGACGTGGAAGAGTAGTTCTCCTGAGTCGATTCTGGTGGTTTCTTCCTCTAGTTACAGTGATTAATTTATTCGCAATCTAGACCAGATTTCGTATTTATTACACATTCCACATACGGTATTCAGTCCATTTCCTGCTCTCACCACTGTGTTGGAATACACTGCTTCTCCTGTATTATGTTGGCCCAAAGAACGGAGGAGAATCCTTGCCAAGAACTGACTGATATTGATTTGATTTGATTTGTTCGTTCATGTTTTGCATTTTGTTTGTTCGATCTGTGCTTCACTCGTTCCTCCCCTCGGCCGTCGACAGCGTTCCCCTCTGTTGAACGTAGGTTCTTGAGCCTGGATCCAAGTGGAATTATGATTATTCCTTTTCCTTTGGTTTGTTACTTGATTTTATTCAGAACTTGATTCCTTACGAATCCCCTGCATACATAAGTTCGTTCGTTTTATGTTCATGCATGTACATTGCATGGCGCTCCAGCGTGCCTGTCGTCAACCCCTTTCGTGTCAGATCCCCGGAACATCGCTAACCAACAGATGTGCAGATGTGCACGTCACTTCTGATGGCAAATAAAAGTTTATTTTTCTGACAATTCCCATGTCTTGCAAAAATAGAAAGGGGATTAAGCACACGGTATTTCTGCATGCAAAGAGGAATAACAAGGTCTGCGATTACTCGTACGTCAACAAAATCGACAAGGATAAGGACGACGATGTTGTTCGTTCGATGTGCATGCACAACAGCGCCGATGTGAACATTTTAAAATGCAATTTAATAAACTCCGTATTATTCTTTGAAAATGGAACGAGGGAAGTTGTCTGGATGGATGGTCGAGTTGGTTGAGCAACTTGTAGCTGCTGCACTGGCGTTAAACGGCTGGGCATTTTGCCGATGCTAGTCGACTAGGCTTTCATGAATTTCATGCACTTTCTGCACATTAATGCGAACATGAGCAGGCTTTCTTTAGACAATGCGGATTGGTTTTCAGCGCTCAGTACAATACGTCAATTGACACGTGCCAACTTTTCATTCTGATGCTTTTACCTAAATTCTTCCCATCAGTGGATATGGGGTGGAATATAAGACAAATCGCAGGAAGTAAAAATTCTCTCGGTCTCCCCTCTGTTTGGTAATTCTCAAGGTATATGGATAATATTATGTTGCGCCAGATATACTTTGACATGTTGAAGTGGGCGGAGGAAGAGTGAAACAATGAGTGATCATAAATAACAAATTTGGCAATTGAATGTGTTTTGGAGGCAGCTGTAGTACTTTTTAATCTTTGGCAGCGTATTTCACATTGTTAGGGTGAACTCTGAAACACGCCAAAGTCGTAGGCGTTTTTTAAATTGCTGTTAGCTGTACTTAGAGACTGGCAAATGAAAATAACGAAATGGCTTGGAATATAAAAAACACGCATTTAGAAAACTTCGAAATACTGGCACCAGTTTTTGAAGGACTTCCAAAGTAAGTGTGTCGCCTCATCTGCACTACATACGCTAATTAAATACAGGATCAGGCAAGTTTCATAAGTCACATCGCGAGTCATTGACAAGGTTCTGACCAGAAATTTCATACTATAGAGATGGCCAACTTTGCAGCTGATTGCGCCCCAGTCCATCGAATAATTTGAAGGATAATCAGGATGGTTATTCACGATTTTTTCTCATATTTATGCACACTTCTACAGATTATCAGAAGCCCAACACCAGCTTCGACCGTAAATTTTCTATAATAATCCCTACAAGGAAGCACTGGTCAGAACCATCAGCTGAGACGGAAAACTCTATTAATGTGTATACAGACGGCTTAAGGTAGCATGCAGGTGTCGGTGATAGTGTATGCAATGCATCGCAAGACATCAAAACCTGCTACAAACTGGACGAAAGATACAGCATTTTCACGCGGAACTGGTAGCCATCCAGAAAGCAGCGGACAGCTTGATATGCTCTGATGTGCCCCCGATGCATACGCACTGGTTGCTATTAATGTGCAATATTCCAGAAAATAACAACTATTTTGTAAATGTTTACTTATAAGTAGACAAACCATAAATTTTGGCAAAAATTAGTTGGATGGACATCATCGAATGATTTTCAGAATCGATCGATTCACTGCGTTACAAAAAAAATATATTTCGTACTTTTTCGTACTAACTATAAAATATGAGAATAAATAAGAAATATTGGGTCTATAAATTGCTATTTGCTCAGAGATGGCGTAACCTGTATTATTCCATTGGAATATGCATTGGAAAGCCACTGTCATTGTACGTCATTTCAGTATAGACCATTCATTTGAAGCGTAAACGGCACATTTTTTTTTTTTTTTTCGCTCAAACTTTGTGTTTGAAAAAGTGTTTTTGCGGGGAGTTCTTCTTCATTACATTAATATGAAGAAAACTGCTGCCGAAAGTCATCGTATTTTGGTAAAAGTTTATGGTGAACATGCTTCAGCTGAGCGAACGCGCCAGAAGTGGTTTGCACGTGATTTTGGCTTGGCCAACCAGCCAACTCAACGGCAAAGCCGAATTTCCATGGCGCGAAGGTAATGCTCTGTATTTGGTGGGATCAGAAGCCTGCTGTATTATAAGCTGCTAAAACCGGGTGAAACCATCAATGGACAAGGCTACCGAATACAAAAAATCCGTTTGAAGAGAGCAGTAGCCGAAAAACACCCGGAATATGCAACCAGACACGAGGCAATAATCATGACAACGCTCGGCCCTACGTTGCTATTCCGGTTAAGAACTATTTGGAAAACAGTGGATGTGAAGTTTTACCCCACCCGTCGAATAGCCCAGACCTTGCCCCTTATGACTAACATTTGTTCCGGTCGATGCAGAACGTAGAAAATATATATTCCATATTTTCTTTCCATCCCGTCTCATTTTTCTCCTGGGTGGATATTCCAAGCTGTAACAAGATTTAAAGAGCCCAAGCGTAACGCAAAGAAATTTAATAATATAGAATCAATTTAATTTTATCAATAAGGTACATAAAATACAATACCACTCAATTTATAACGTTTAAACTCAGTATATCTTGGGATTTAAACTTTTTCGTTTGTGTTTTGAGGGATCCTCTCGTTTTAAGCGCCAAGTAATCGCCCAGCATAGTTGTGTCCCAACGGCCTTGAAATCGTTGTTCAAGCTTCTTCATATCCTGGTAAAACCCCTCACCCTGCTCATCCCTGACCGCACCCAGATTAGATGGAAAGAAAAAAAAGTGAGAGTGCAGAAAGTCAATGAGAGTCCAACTAGAGTAAATATGCCATTCTCACTTTTTCGGAAATATTTTTTGTTTGTGATTTCATGATATACTGCCCACATACGTCACAAAGCTTATTTGGACATTTATACAGTTGCGACGACCACATAGTTCAGAAGTCATATTGGATTTTAAAATAAATGCATTCGTTACATACTGTAGTTACCGAGCTGGAACGATTTCTAAACAAAGCATAACAATAATTACATGTGAAGTGAAATAATGTACATCGATGTAAAGGGTGAATTTTTAGCTATTATCTTTTTGGCAACACTGGTTTAAACAGCTGACGCACGTTTCGTGTTTTGTTTCACTGTCAAACATCTTCAGTTTGGTCTATAATTTAACCTTGAATTGTCTTACAAACGAACAACGCTTGCAAATTATTGAATTTTATTATCAAAATGCGTGCTCTGTTAAGAAAGTTCATCGCGACATCACATGTGTTCCGCGACGAAGCTCATTTTTGGCTCAATGGGTACGTAAATAAGCAGAATTGTCGATTTTGGAGTGAATATCAGCCAGAAGCATTGCAAGAGCTACCAATGCATCCAGAAAATGTCACAGTTTGGTGCGGTTTATGAGCTGATGGCATCATTGGACCGTACTTCTTCAAATATGATGCGAATCGTAACGTAACTGTGAATGGTGAGCGCTACCGTGAGATGATATCCAACTTTTTGCCCAAAATGCAAGAGCTTGACTTGCATGACATGTGGTTTCAACAAGACGGTGCCACATCGGTGAACATTTTATTTCACGTTCGGGACCGTTAGATGAAGCATTTATTCGTGAGGTACCGGCCGAAATGTTGGAAAGAGTATGCCAAAATTGACTAAGCGGATGAACCATTTGAGGCGCAGTCAAGGTCAATATTTGCATAAAATAATCTTCAAACATTAAATTATATGGACCATACTATCGATTCAAATAAAGACTTCATGCATTTTTCTGAAAAATTAAAAAATCACCCTTTACTTTGAAAACTAGATGCAAAGTATATCATATATGTTTGGAACTTTTAATCTATGACTTATTACCTATTCATGCCAGTGACCACTAGAATTATCTTTCGAATGCGTCACCACTAGTTTTAATAATGAATATAATGTTACATGTGTGTTTATTTGTGCGTGCGCTTGATATGAACCTGCTTCTATTAGTACTCTATGGTAACGCTCGAGGCAAAGAGACAGGCTATAGCACATCCATGCGGGTTTTTATTTAATTTTTTATTGAGACACCCAACACATTTTTCATAATTTTTAATTTAACCATATTTTATCAATAAAATAAAATCAGATTAACATGTTCTACATTTGAAGAAATAATTAATTACTCTCATATTTGATGTCTGTGTTGGACCTGAAATTCATAAAATAATAAGAAGGAGTACTTCATACGGGCCTAACGCTTTCAATTCGCGGACACTGCCAAAATTAAATTCTTTGTGTAGTTTCCTCCACTTCTGTTCTGAATATTAGAATCTGCATACATTGTGAATAGTGGTATGTCAACTCGGGTTAGCAAACCGAGTTAACCCGGGTTACTAGGTGTAACCGAGTTACGTATATATATCGAACCAAAGTGCAAACGCAATGAAACGAAGCGAATACATAAAACAAAACTACAGATGGTTCAACTCGGTGTGAGCATATGATGCCGAACCGAAAGCAACCTGAGAGAGAATGAAATTTGACAATACATCTCGATTTGCCCCCTTCCATATTGGTTCGGGGTACCTGACCTGTCCAGTTGTCCACCACCACCTGCAGCATTCGGTAAATTTTCGCGTATTGTGTGATGATGTCAACAAGTAATTTGGGTTCAGTTCACAGCTGAAACGAATTTTAGAGCCTTTTCGAGAGATATTCATGAATTTTTGATAAATTCGATTTGGCTTTAGAAAACGATATAAAAAATGGTTGACAAACATTTCAAGGGGCAACAAATGTGGAAGTTTGTATTCTCTATAACACTTCTTTTCTGGTTCTGACTGTGAAGAAAGTCGAAATTCAGCATAAAATTACAAGTCCGCGGCAATTGTAGAAACAATCTATGCCCAAAGTCACCGCGGCTAATCGGCAAGCAATGAGAAAGTTTAAGACGAACACCTTCAAACTGGTGAGAAGCAACATACTGCCAAAATCCATTTAATTATTCTTGAAATTCAGACAACAGAACTATTCCCTTACGACAGTGCCCTCAAACCAAATCAATCCTTAAACCTTACGACACATTGCAAATTCTCGAGAAAACTCAGTTCTGCTTGAAGCTGTAAAAATAGCCGTATTAGCGCTGTCAAGCATTCAGATGCAACAACCTGCAACATTGACTGAAGCAGATTCTGAATGCAAGCAGACAAATAAAATTAGATCTATCAAAGCAATTCGCATCACAAAGGACAATAGTGCAAGAAAAAAAACAACGAACAAAATCGTTTACTCTTGTATTCACATTCGTAATCAAAGGATGTGCGCATTCTGCCATAATTCCTCTTTTGAAAAGGAAAAAAGCGAGAATTTGAATTGCAAACAAGCCGTCATTTCCTTCGTCTCACTGATTACGCAAGAGAACTTGTGCAAAGGAATTCCACTGTATGGGTGTGTGGGTGAGATATTATAACGCATCAAAGGACCTTGTGGGTGATGTGATTGCGAGATTCTCACACATTTCTGGGTGATTTAAGAACTGAATTCAAAGCTGGATTTTGTCTCTTACTGATTTTCGGAATCGGTTTAAAATTTCCCGAAAGTCCTCATCATCATCCGGTCGAGATAATAGTCTGCTATCCAATTTCTGTTTGATCTGAGAACTGCAATTATTAGCATAATTGAGCCTAATCACCAAGCATTAATACACAAGAAAGTATCACATGCATTTCCCATGAAACTGGAGCAATCTACGCCGGCGAGCCGTTTTCAGATACAAAGCGCTCATCCAACCGGCGACTGTAACAATTTTCAGCATGAACTGCTTAACAACTACCTTGGGTGCTATAAATTCACGCAATTAATTTAATTTATAGCTAATTTGCTGCAAGAACGCTTTCTTTTGGGCACGATGTCGCTTCTGCCTTGTCGATGCATTTTTAATGGGAGGTGTACCCGCCTGTTAATTGCCGTGTCGAAGTAGTCAGGGCGGTGTTCTACACATATTTTTCTCACTTCACTGCGTCCACTTGCCCTGACCTTAATTACAATTCAATTGTGCGACCAGATGCTGAGTGTCTATGGGTAGGCAGTTGGATGCAATTGAGTGGACAGAATGGTGGATAATTTGCGGGGAAGGCACAGACAATTAAATTGCCTATGTAAGCTTGGGACTTTACCGCGAATGACTGGAGAAGGTACTCTAATGCTCACTGGATGGTCTTAATGACTCGAAACAGTAACCTCGTATTTGTCCACTTTCTTGTTCATATCTGCGTCTTCTGCGGGGTCATTGCGATGGTCTTCTATACGCTGATAAAAAAAAAACAAATAATTGCTCTCTTTGCTAACACGTCACCAGGTTAATGGTTAGCTTATGACTGAGGTAACATTTCCCATAGGGTCATGTGCTTGTCTTAAGAGAGCCTAGTAAAGCCATGGGGTCGTATACGTGACATTTCGCATTTCGACTAGGAGACACTCTTAAGAGTTGTCCGGTGAAGCAAACGAGTCGTATACGTAACATTTCGGGGCTTCTGTAGATGGTTGGCATCTACCATCGGCGGTCTGAAATTTGTGTTCTGTCTGATTGCGTTATAGCATACCGAACACGGACTTACTTCATTTTTCATGCAAGCTTAGTTGACTTCGAAGTTTGTTAAGTTGAGTTTCATTTAGACTTGTTATTATTTAACATTAGATTTGTTTTTCTCTTATAAGTCACGAGGAAGGCCTCATGACGTCTCACATAATGGCATTTGCCTCGAAAAGACGCGCAAAAATATTTGCTTGTCACAATGAGGTGATACTTGGCTTGGAATCAATTCTTAACGCATTTCGAACTTACTAATGCCGCACCGAAGTTCAATATTTCGCTGAAATCCAACATTTCAGAATGCAGGCACTAGCTGAAATGTTAAATTTGGGTGGGGTGTGAAGCTTGGAAACAAAACGCACTATAGCCATGAAAGAAATTGGAAGGGAAAGAGCAATGTTCAAACTATCGGCAGAGCATAAGGCTAGACAGATATCAGGGAGGATAAAATCTAGAGTGTAAATCTAGAGAATAACACCAAATACAGTAACAAAAGCTTCACATTAGAACCAAGAATTATGAAAACAATGTCTGGTTGCTATACACCTTGAATGAATCAAGTTCTCGATTCACGCAACTCCAGGTTTTTCAAACAGCTAAATTTGTATCATTATTGAAACTTTTTCATAACAAACATTCATAGACGGAGACTCGATAACCGCAACTACAGCAGTTTCTATTAGCTGTAATAATCCATAATGCACTGTATCTATTAGACCAACAGTCCACTGATTGAAAAAGAGACTTTAAGACAGGGGCCATACCTACAGCATTATTCACAATAAGGAGGAACCTAGTCAATGCAAAACGTTTAGTTAAAATCAATTACTATGCTTGGTATTTTTTACAAGAATTAACTAGTGGATACCCAACGCATGTTTTGATCGTTAACTTTAAACTGGTACTGTTGTTGATTCTTAAAATGTTTGTTTAACTACACTTATGCAAAATATTACTTCTTAGCTCTTCATTTTGAAAAATGGATTTATGCTCAAGTAGCATGCAAGTAGCCCCATGTGCGCCATCTTATTCTTATTCAGTATAATTTGACTAATCATCACGGAAAGAATCAAGCCTCAGTATTCCCTACTTATCTTGCGAAAATGTAAAATGTAAATAGTATTACGAAAATCAGCGTTCAGTGTAAAGATGTTTATACAAAAAAAAAATGATGTTTTATTTTATGTAATACATCGAAACGTTACATCGATACATAATGAAGCATCGATGGTTGCGATACATCGAATAGAAACATCGACGTAGTTAAAGAAGCCGCGTCAACGTGCTAAATGTATCATCAACTTCTCAATGTTGTTGTGAAGGGTAAGATAGGCTTCTCAATAATGGGTATTGGAAACATGCTATAAATATGTGACAAAGGGTGGAAAACACAAACAAGGTGACATAGATATCCCAATCGTCAAAACTGAAAAGTAAAAGTGGCTTCTAATCACAAGAGGAAATTTGTAAAAATTGTCTGTGTAGAAACAACTGAAATGAGAAGAAGCGTACCTTGACTCAGACCTGCCTAGTAAATACGTGCGTTTATTCTTATTCGTATTCGAGAACGCAGTCAGAATAATAGACCGTTAAGCAGCGTTGCCGGAAAAATATTTTCCAAATTGCGAAATATACTAAAAAATACGTTTATACAACAACTCAAAATGTCAGAAAATGACTTATACTAGACGAAGCATTATCACAACCATTTGTCGTTGGTTGACGGTCGTCCTTAACTCAGACGAACTCCCGCAAGTCTGTGCAATTGATCCCATTTGTCGATGAAATTGACAGGCAAAGGCTTATACTAAAAAATCCGCTTAACCTCGAGGTCCTGAGACGGCATTTTGTATCGAACGCGTCTTCTAATTCAGTAAAGTGCGAAGCCGCTGTCAAAAGTTTTGCTGCTCTTCGTCGCAATGCAAGTCGCATACAATCATGATCAGGGATAGGCTTTTGCTTTATAGAAACGCGTTTCGTGTCTTCCTGATTCCTAATACGTGCATATTATTCTGCCTTTTTCTGCCTAGGGTTAGGCTGGGCAGCTGTTTGTAAGGCTTTACATAGTCTTATCGGCCTCGGTGGGCCCATATGAATACTGCATACTCCTTACTCCACAATTCTGTTTTCTTCTTCGTTTTTTTTTTAATTGCCAAAGCAATGATTATGACCTCACAAGCAGTGTTGGCACTATTCCGACCAGATTTGCAGATTGTCTGCACCGTGTGTGGCGAAGGGGTGTTTGCACAGACTTAAGGTTTGCGACGATTCGTCTGTGAAGTGTATGGGTAATATTATTCGAGCTTTTTGTAATTCAAAACTAGCCGTGTAACGTGAAGGCAGTCTAGACGTATCTTGTTTTATTTTCAAGTTTTCACCAGAGTGCCGTATTCAAAGTCATATTCAAATCAAGTGCCACAGTGCTACTTCAATGGGATCGATCGTGCGATGGCCTGTGCTTATAGTGTTCCCTCGTCGCATATGTGTTGTTGTATATGTTGCCAAAAATATTAAAATGG
The DNA here is from genome assembly GCA_905231855.2 of Eristalis tenax. NCBI lineage: Eukaryota > Metazoa > Arthropoda > Insecta > Diptera > Syrphidae > Eristalis > Eristalis tenax. The sequence continues at coordinate 72,999,998 of HG993125.1, read as the reverse complement.
AAATTCAATTATAATAAAATACAAACATGTTCTCCGTGCACTTCGGGCAACATCATTAGCATCCATATGTAACCACTAATTTCTGCAATTCATCCCAATTATAACATCAACGTAATTTTAATCAACATAATTTACCCTACTCCCAGAGTGCGTTGCACATTTGTAATGCAAAATCTGTCCGCAATTCAGATAGTATGTCAAAAATAGAGTAAATACTAGAGTCTGCATACACTCGTACGTAGAAGGATGTGAATTTACCTCGTCGGCAAAGTAATAATCCGTGTTAGGTTATTGTTGGGAAAGAGCGCTGAACGATTGTTCAACAAGCCGCACTTAATGGATTAACGACCGATATCGACGAGCATCTGTCATCGGCTCATCAATAAACACGCACGCTTTTCTGATTTTCGGATCATGGCCACTAATAAGTAAGATCCGTACAATTCAATGACGGTCGTAGTCGGTTGGTATGTCGGTCGTCGTCAGGTCTCCAAATTCACCCACTTTCACAATTCACGGTTCTGTCTCGTTCGAGTCACTGACCATGCTCAAGACGCAAACCCCTCAAGAAAAAGCTTCTTGCACTCTGCCGTTCCGAGCCCACACAAACTGTAGATCCCCTCTGCTCGTGAGAAAACAATAACACGCACAACACAAGTGCCTTGCTGTGGAAGCCACCTACGACAGTGTAATTTGCAGACACAGACAATCGGGGCTTCATTCCATTGAGTTTCACCCCTGAGATGGGAACAATGTTTCCACACATGAGCACCAATCCTGTTTCGATTAATTACTTCTGTTCAATATGTGTGACATCTTTGAAATGAACTGCCACGGTTTTCCCACGTCATTGCTGTTGTTGACTTGACATCTCATATGTGCATGCTGGGTGATGTGGCAGCAGTCCAGTCCATCGTAAAACTTGGTGAACTCTGTCCGCAAACCTAGCAGGAAAGATATCCATCGATTCAGTTGCTGGCGTTGTTCTCCTTGTCACGGATACTCAGTGGGATACCGGATGTGTCCTCAATTTCTTTGATTTGTTGGTGTTTCTAGGTGCCCTTCAAAGCGGAGAGAATCGACATGGAGCTGGAGGATCATTAGTTCACAACCTTTGAAAGCAGTCATTACTTGCGCTTACGAACAACAGATGTGGTTGTGCTCATGAAGCTATTTTCAAAATATTGTAAAGCTGTCCCTGGAATGAGGCAGTGAACATTCATGATGTACCATGACTAAGCGCCGGAAGCCATTATCATCGAAGACATGTTGAATAAGTCACGGACATAAAACTTGCACAGCAGCAGTGACGAGCCTCTCCAGTAAGAAGTATGTCTCTCCAGTAAATGCAATGAAAGGCATCCAAGAGCGATTAATCCTCCATCACAGCCACTCCACTCTCGGGGACCGCGTCCATTTGCTTCGAAGTCTCCTCGACACCTTTCCAGTTGTCTTCATAATAAAATTAGGTCCCTACTTTCCACCTCCCTTCTTCTTTCCATTCGATCACTTGACTCAATTAACGACTTACTTCAGAGAAAGCAGCGTGCCCAGCTGCAAACACCTGCAGCGCATCTCTGCACCGTGACTGGCACAATAACTACGCCCTGACACACCAACAACATAAATAAAAAGGTTAACTACCCTTGCGCCAAGGAGGTGTATCCGCTTCACTGGCCCGACTAGTGCTATCAGCGCTTACCAAGTAGATTGGAAAAAATCGAGGCCAACGATTCTGTGTGAAGTGGGTCCAGCGTCCGGTCGTTCACTCCCCGAAGGCGGCACGAAGGGTAAGCGGACAACAACACCTTTCTTATACGTGACCTGGTTGGCAAGTGCAAGGGGGACCCTCTCGGGACAAGCAAACGAACCCGGGCGAGGCCAACGACGGCGACAGAGAACCCACAATAGGTCATCCTGACCAAGCTACATTCTTATTGTTTTCAATTGCTCCCGTCCCTGCTCCTTTCTCAGGTGTGAGCCCAAACAACGTTGATGTTCGTAATGAAGCCACTGGGGAGGACTCGTGTGTGGTCGCAGCTGCAGCCTTACTCGAACACAATTAGCTATCTTGCGCACGGCCTAAGAGCGATGCTTACATTCCCATCGACATTTCTTAAAGTCGTTGTCCGAACCGAGGACTGTAGAGGAATAGGATGAGTAATTTTGGTAGAGCAACGATTTAATTAACTTTGAGTGGTTTTCGGGTTGCGACACACGCTCCGGAAATAGAATGACAGAGTAATCGAAGTACAGTCCCCGCCTCACTGGAAACACACATTCGTCCACACACTCACACACACGACAAACCACCCACGGTCCGAATGCGATGGCCATTCGAATGGAAAGTGGGGCTGCAGCGACCAGCAATCAAATATTAAAGTCTTGTTCTCGATTGGTATCTGCGAGTTGATTTTGGTTAAGAGGATGTGTGCTGGAAATTGCTGGGCAAGAGGGCACGACCGAGGGATTGAGCTTAATAATGCAAGCTCCTTGAAATACCAGCGCAGAGGGCACGTCATGGATACATGGGCTGGGGGAGAATGGATGATAGCCTGGGGTACTTCTATACTTGTCGTCATTGTTGAGATACATGCCTTCTGCTTTGTGGAGAATAGTTGGTTGTTGACGATGCTGTCTCAGCAAGCAGTTAAGGGGATCCATTAACGATCATGAGTGCAGCAATCATTAGTGAATTGGTTGGGTAGGCAGGCGGTATTTGTAGCTTGAGGTTGCCGGAGCAGAAAGCAGACTTGGGGATGAGTCATGAGACTCGTGTACAGTCATCAGTATGGAGGCCGTTTTCAAGAGACGGCCTCATTAAGTATATGCCATTCACTGGAGCGGAAGACATGTTTGGCTGATGGCTCAAGAGAAATTCCCAATCATAGAATTCCCTCCCTCTGAGGTGTCTTCAACGGGAACGATGTAGGAAGGAGGCAAGCGTGAGTGTAGGTATGGCTGGATCGACATGAACGAGCAAGAACAGAGGTTTGATTAAAGGATTGCAAAAAAGGTCATTCAACCCGTTGGCCATAAAATGTGTTTTGGCAGTTGTGTAGGTAGTTGGCAGACTAACTACAGCTCCTTGATGGTCATTGTGAAGCTCATGCGGGTGAAATTCCTCTTCTTCTGCTATTTTAATCCTACGAGTGAGAGAATCTACGGCCAATTGCGAATCTAGATGCTCTTAACGGACTAAGTGAGTAGGAAGATGTGGTGCAGTGGAGTTGAATTCGAAGACGCTCTGGCCGAGACAGTGCATCCACATCTTGGTACAGTGCGCAGTTTTGTATTCTCCTCAATTCGTCTTCCGCGCGGACTGGGTTGCATATCTGACGTGGAATTTTCTGCTGTATTGCTTATGGTCCACTTTCAGCAAGACTGGCGAAATAAGAGTTTTGTAGAGCGACCATTGAGCTCAGTTGTTTCGACAAACGGAAGTAGCACCGGTTGCCAAGGGCGATTCTATGTCCGCCCTCCACTGTGATGTTGTTTGTGGAGTTCACGTTTGCCCCGAGGTAGACAAACATCACCATCGACCGCAACATTTTCGAGTGAAGTTGCTGTCGATGGTGATGTTTTGTCCTAGGTGGTGGGTGGCGGAACATTTCTAGGTCGACATCATATATTCTGCTTTTTCGTCATAACAGTGTCATAGCTGTACCCAGCAGACCTCACATGTTGCATGACACACAACTGAGCCGCAAGTGTTAAAGCATGTGATAAGTATCTATACAACGGAAAACGGTCACATCACATGTGCCAAAAACTTGAGTATACATGCGTTTCGTATTTTTCCAGGAAATTGACTCACAAGCTAATGCAAGAATGCAAGTCAAATGTGACACGACGTCAAATAGTGCATGTTCCATACTGTTGCCCACTTGAACAAAGGCAAGAATACCACACATTCAGCGCACCCGACCCAATTGGCCGAGGGAATTACGAGGTTGATCTAGAATATATCCTATTCTAGACCAACCTCAAGCGAATGTTGGTGGCAGTCTGCATATTATCCGATCACTCTTGTTTAATTATACTATTCCACTACTCGCGCATACCAACCACTCTACAACGCTAGGCCTCTTCTTCAATTTCCGTAAATGATTCCACAACTGCACGTTGGGAACGGGCGACGATGTCGACGTGATCTGCGGAACCCATCAGTTGGATTGACTTGTTTGTGTCAGTCACCGTCGTTTCTTAAGGTTTGCTGTATGTACCCGGGCACTCTTCCTTCTCCAAATTCGGTCGTTTCAAATTAATATCAAATCTATCTAAAAGCTCTGAATCTTTGGTGTTGCATGCAGGATTTTATCGTGCCTTAAGGATGTTTTCAGAGATAACTAAGGAGGAGGACAAGCTTAGTAAAATTCATCAGCCATCAAAGACGATTAGCGAGCAGAGACAACCTATTTGGACGACCTGAACATTCGGCTTCACTTGTGCTGATACGACCGTAATTGAACTCAATAAATCATCTCGTAATCATTCATGTTGCAGAGTCCTTGCAGAATTTATCAGGCGATTCCGTGGTATTTTTTGAAACACAAACGAACGCTCAGGCTTGTGCAAAACTTAACAAAAGTCAATTAAAAAAAGGGTGTTTTTATAGGTGGATAACTTGCGTGGGCAACATTGATTTCAGTGACAGCTGACTGGACAATTTTTAGTTATATTTCTCGGAAGTTTTATAAACATAAAAGCTATTTCACATTTTACAAATTAATACTGAAGTGAAGTACGTGAAGTTACGTCTCCATGGCTACTGCAAAAGTGAAAGCCCGGACTCGAGATCAGAGGATTGACGAGTTCTTGTCGTAAGTTGCTAACAGTCAGAAGTTAGAACTGTTGTTAAAAGGTTATCAACAGTCAAATGGCCCTCATCGCAGACAGGGTTGTTAGTGACAGACACTATCGTTACTGACATGGATGTTACATCTTTAATTTTTATACTACACGTTCTTGGTTATTTTGGGGTAATATCATGCGATTCATCATGAAAAGACTCATGAATGAGAAACGATGGTTAAAACATTACAGTCAACGGCGAGTGTTTCAGATGCATGATTTCTATTTTTTTTCGTGCAATACAACACTCGACGTGTTATTTACGAAAACAGCCTATTGCGAAGAGCATGTAATAATTGGACCAACAGACTATGACATCTCAGGAGCACAGAAGCATACAATATATGGAAACTAAGTGAGTCGTAGTGTATTAAGGTACAATTTGTTAAATCTTAAATTTTAAACAACCGAGTTGGTAACCTCACTACGCCACATACCTACACTACATGCATAGCAGAAGAAAACTTAGGAAGTTTCTTCCGAAATTCCATCCTCAAAGGAAGACCCACAGAACTAGTTGCATCAATATTGAAAAAGAAGCTATTTCATATACTAGCAGCGATTCTAGAGGCAAAACTGGCATCGATGCCCTCACTACAGCCAACTAAAAAATGAAGAACAGAACGCTCTCCTAACCTCTAAACCAGCGTGCTAGAACACCAAATTGAATATATAAAAAAAAAGACAAGGAACACAATCTGATGATGAGGGTGAGGATCCAGATCGCATAAGCTGCCAACCAAGCTGATGAAATAGAGCACGCAGGTGTAGTGCGATCCAATGCAAGCAAACAGTAAAAGTTCATAGCACAAGCACACAGTTCGAAACCATTACGTAACATTGTATCGACCCAGACGCCCGAAAGAGTCAAGTGGCATTCGATCCGTATCGACTGTGATTCATGCTGCGTAGATGGCAGTTGAGTGTTTTTTTTTTGTTTTTTAATTTTTTTCTTGCACTTTCATCAATTGCACTCTCCATTCCTACAGTTCATACAGTGGGTCATGGGGACCATATTTCCCTATGGAGTATATAGAATGGTATAGTTTAGTCATTTATTCTTGACTCAAACAAATTGCGGCATTTTTGCCATTCTTGAGAAGTTGCGCTTTAAAAAGCTGTGAAGAGCGTGCCACGCTTTTTACGCCACAGGGCGGTAGGCTCCGATGAAGAGACACCGTTTAACAAGTACAAGGCTATCATGTAACAATACACAAGACACATCCTCCACCACCACCGATTGAAAAGGTTTGCAAAATTATTTGTAGCTGGACAGAAATTTCAAAGTGGTTCAAAACAGAGATGTCCACTAATTCAAAATTTTATTTCTCGTTATTTTTCGAAAAGTTTCCGGGCGAAATGCGAAAGATGAACGATTGAATCTTAATGGTAAAGACGAAGTAGTCAAATCCTACAAGTATGTATCCAGGAGTGGTTAGTATGGGCTTTCCAAACAAATTAATAAATCGTAGCTTAAATACAAGGTTTTTGTCTCAGTCGCCGAATTTATAATGATGTATGCAGCTTAAGCTTGGGGTTTCAATAATCACTAATAATCTGAAAAACTTCTAAAAGGTGTTTCGGTTAGTCAAAAACAAACCTAAACTACATGATTCCTATGACATGAATGAGAGCTGAGAGGATTGAATTTCACATCAAACTGAGACTATCTGCCCACCTATTGCAGTTTATGCAACCTCAACGAACGCCAGTATGTCTTGCTAGTCAATAGAATGTCATAAGAAAATCGGGTTATCTTTAACATGAACTACATGTGAGATAAAGAAGTACGCGTCCTACCTAACTGCAAAGGAATTATAAACAGCGCTACAAATTTTACAAAACCGCAATGTCCTATAGGATTCAAATAATTAACGAAGACTTCCAACTGAATCGAAATTCAATAGAATAAAAAAAATAAAATCGATTTTTGGAAAAAAAATCAATAATTGTAAAAAAAAAAAAAAAAAAGAAACTATTATTAAAAAAATATCAAACACAATGGAAGTATCTACCTGAATGATGTCCACCGGGTTGACGGCATAGCCAAGCTATATGGTATATAAATAAAAAACAAAAGGTCACATGTCAAAGTCATATTTAAAAAGGAATACCATGAAAATATACTCCAAATTAATAAAATCTTATGGATTTTATGGAATATTAAGTTGCCCGCCCCTCTAAAAACACCCTTTAGATGACAGTTGACAGGACCAGTGTTGCATTTAAAGTTACTGCATAAGGTCAAAGTGAAAAAGTCAAAAAGTCATCTTGCTGTCCTCATCTAGTATGCACTCTAATAAGCCTTTTTTGTTTGAAATGTTATTTAGTCGTCTGTTTGCCGAATAAGAATGAAATTCTGTCAGGATTTCAAAGAGTGGCAGTAAAAAGAACAGAAGAAAAACTAATACAGAAATAAAAATTGTGTTTATAGATAGATGTTAATATATAGATATGATAGTCAGTCAATAGGGCATCAACTTTTGGAGAAACATTTAAAACAAGTAAAATGTTTGCAAAATTATGTACTACAATAATTTACTAATGCAGTCGCACCCGTATAAGAGCACATTTAGTGGGTTCTGCTTCTATCCGATCGTTCTGAAAACAACATTTTTGAAAATTTAATAAAAGCTCCAGCAAGCTCGCTTACATCTACACAAACAAAAATAGCAAGAAACTTCCAGGATGGTTAATAAGTTAAATGCAGTGTAAATTAGATATGACACGTGTAGGCTTTTATTGAAAAGTGTTGCTTCTTTTTCTTTCACAAGTGTGATCTATCATTTCCAATATATTCTTAAATTCACATACATATACATAAAGTTCGATCCATCCGATCGTGTGATCTTCTCGAAACCGTCAAATTCGCTAAGTCCATCATATCAATTCTCTCATACTGTAGCATACTGTCTTCTCAATCTGTTAATAAAACTCTTCCGACAAACATATGACACACACATGACAACACGACACTTCCTACACACGCATGTTCAGTTCAGAAGTCAATTTCAGAAAAAAAAAACTTTTCTTTGGAAATCAAGGGAATTAGTGTAGGATGTACCAAGAAGCGGGCATGATTGTAATTGAACTGTTTGTTTTGTCATATTTTGCATGTGAAATTAAGAGATGTGCTTTGAAAGGATCTTGCGCCCGTACAGAAAAAACCAATGCCTTCACGATAGTGTGCTATTAAGCGGCTTGTGCTATTATCCGGGTTCAACTGCAGCACGTCACAATTGCATCCCTCCACTGCTCGTTTCCAATGTTTAAGTAAAGTAAATATGCAAATCATCAACAAATTAAAATAATTCAATTCCCAAAACCATCTCGCCACAACTCCCAGAAATTAACATCATTACATATTATAATCCACCTCGTGGGCCACTCACACGCCACCACGTCAACCCTTGTTGGATTGATAACTTCAATCACGTGGCAGACGGTAGTGCAAGAAAACAAAACAACAAACAATAGCAACGACCAAACGATGTTCAATTCCATATAAAATTAATATTCAACACCCGACAAAAGGTTCCGGTGCCGGGACTCCCGACGTACACCGGTAATGGGATTCATTTGAAAAACATTCAACACCTTGATGGCATAACGAGATTGCCACCTACTTGCAAATTCTAACAATTCTCACGAAGAGGAGGTGGAGCAAGGTATCGTCTGTGATTTTATGTAATTTTGTCATTCACCGTCAAGTGCGAGAGGGGTGGTTTAACCTTGTGCTGTGGCATCGATATTTTGAACACTTCCAGTCAGATTCTGGATGAGAGGGGGAGCATCACGCGCCCATTGATTGATTCTGTAAGCTATCACATCAATATCGGTTACTTTCGCTGAACAATTAGGAATTATTTTCCACATCCTGAATAGGGATGAAGGGTTGACGACGTTGATGAGGAGTTGATAGGGGACTTCTACATGCTGTTGGCGTGTGACGAAGATATAGCTTTCACGATGATGACATGACAGGAACTGGTATCATGTAAAAGGACTGGATATGCTTCCGCACATACTATTGACTTAAAACTATGTGTTTAATGAATGAATTGCTGTAATTCATTTGAACACTCATCGCCGAAAAGTATTTCCTTAAACTTCAACCGAGATCGTATTGGTGGAGAGGTGGACTAACGACTATTGTCATTCAAAATGTCAAGAGTGAACAATCAAGTCGTGAAATGGTATCAACAGATACCTTTAGACTTCATCTTTGCTGGTCCTCATCACATAACAAAATTACCAACTTCCACCTGACCAGAATGCAACAACACAAGTTCTTATGTTTCAGCAGGTGTCGAAGTTACGAACAATACATATCACTCTACAATAAAGCGTTTTTGTATGTAAGCATGTCACACCTATACCGAATGCGAACGAAAAACCACCCTTGGGAGTTACCGAGACCCTTGGTGGAGTGGGTCGATGCAATGCTCACTGCTCACTCTTTTGTGCGGGCTCTGGGTTCAAATATGGCTGGAGCTATCCTTTTGTTTTTCCTCTTTACAGGCAATTTTTATGAATAAACAGCGCTCCACAGATAACATAGTTACACAGATATCGCATGCGGACCAAGAATTAATAATCACTTTTTAAACGACAATAAAATTCGCAAACAAAGTGTTGTTGCATCAACCCGGTATCAAACCATTTCAAGTTGTGTCGTCATGCATATCAAACATCCTCCAGTGTGTTGTAACTTCGATATTCAAACATTTCATCATACCTAATTTTGCTGCAAGCATTTATTCTCAATCGATCTTGCAAAACAAGCATTTACGAACGACTGCCTGGGTCACCAAACGAATGGATGTTGGCATGCAATTGCCGTCGCACCTATACCGAATGTGATTGGAAATAATCCTGCGTTGTTATCGACTTACTTGGCGGCGTGGGTTGGTCTTTTGTATGAATAAACATTTCATATCCTGTTTCCTGAAGTATTCCATTAGCCAGAACTGTTTTGTTGCAGAAACAAAATAAACATTGTCGCATGAGTTCGGCAAGAGTGTACCAGCTTTTAAGGGAGCTTTCGTTATTTTCCAGTGTGCATCAGAAATCGTATCAGCTTTTGTGATTCCGCACGTTTTCTGCCAAGTCTATTATAAATAGATTTCCCGGGGAACTTTTTTTCTTATTGGGAATCCGGCTATTCTGAACAGTTAACGAAAGGCAATGGTAGTCTTCCCTATTGTGAAGGACATTCCAAGTCAAAGAAAATCAAATAAACGGCGATAAATGGTGGCAATTGATATGTAGAACTTTAGCATAAGCAAATCTGAAAGAGAAGAGCAACAGCAAAACACAATCCTCGGTGAATGATTACAGTGGTAGGGTGGCACGAAGCTCAAGGGTTATGATTACTAGGCAAGGGAAAATGAGGCTATCAGCGCAAAAGTGTCGCAACCCCCAGAAATTGATATAATGCCGATCGTCACTTGAGAACTCTGAGGGCCTCAAAAATTGTTATTTTGGTCTATGATTTTCGTCTATGAATTTGAGAAGGATTTTTCTATATACTTATAGTCTTTAGGCATTGTCAGTGACTCGAAAGAGGTGGGACGTGAGAAGTATGCCAAATTATTCAGTAAGGTTTGGCTTTTTATCGTGCAGATTTATTATTAAAGAAATATTTTCGACACTCCGTTGTTAGTTGGTCGTCATCATGGCTTCAGTGTGTATGCAATCCGTCGCGCCGCAGATGCTAAGTTGAGAATGGTAAAAAAACGAGTAAGTGATTCTAGCTAATATTGATTCGAAATTGTTAACAACGCTATTTGTACCCAGATAACAGAACTTTTTATCCAATGCTCTGTCATTTCAATAAAAAGACACAGTTTTAACGAATGGGTTGAATATTCGAACGAAGTGCGAGGAAGACTCAATTATTTGGTGCATTTTTTGACAAAATTCGACGTATATGATGTTTTAAAAGAAGTAATAAGACCATAACACCGCCCGAAATTGTTGTGGTTGTTAAAAAAAATATTAGAAAAATAGAAAAAACAACATCGGAGCACAAAGCATGGGAAAAATGATAACAGAAACACAACACTCAACATCGGGCGTGAAAGGGTTAAGGTGATTTAATTTAATTTAATGGTTAACTGAATTATTTTTAAAAAAGCATAAAATGAAAGTTATAAGCATACTAAGCAAAAAATAAAATTGGTCCGGTTACTATGTTCTAGACGCAACAACGTGGACGTGGGCGCTGTTGGCCACCAACCAGACAGAGGCTGGTGTGAACTAAAGTGAAACAAAGCCGCACGCCGTAGCGACCAGTACTGACCAACCTCAAAAATATCGATTTGGGGCCTATCATCTCAGTTGAGTATCGCCGGAGATTGGACTTCAGCTTGAGCCTACAAGCAGTGTGACCATACCTAGCGAGTGGGTGGCCGTAGATTGTATTTGGCAGACAAAAATTCGTCGTCCCTGACGAGATCTAATTTTGTCTTCGCGGCTTCTATCAACAACAATCTTCAATTTTGGAGCAGGCACAATTCACAAGTGTTCGACGAAGGAGGTGAAAGTGAGGAAGGAGGCACCGTTGATGGTAATCAGTGGTCTCAGGTGTAGAGCGAAGTTAATTAACAACTTTTTGTGGCCACAGATCGACAACATCAGAGATATGGTTCCTGCAAGATGGTGCTACATGGTATACAAGATGCTCAACGCTCTAAGTTGTAAAGGAGAAATATGGCGAGAAGATATTTCACCGACATTGGGCCGACCGCTTGAATTATTAAAACTTTTCTTAAACGGGCGATCATTATAATTGTCCGCTGTCAAGGGGTGTCCATCGTAGTATAATGTGTAATATCTTAAGATTTACGTCCCATTTCTGTTGTAAAGGCACGGAATCCCCAGATTGAAAACCTGCACACTCCCATTCTCACATTAATTGTTTCTAATTTTTTAGGTCAGTGGTGGGACTTCAAATGTTCAAAGTCTGGTAGATTCCGACGAAAAGTGTGGTAGATTTGGCAGATCTCGTTTACCTACTCAATTTCTGAGATATTTCACATACTCCGTGAACGCTTTCACATATGAAATGACATGGCTCTTTACTTTCCCATGTGTTCAGAATTTTTAAACACAGTCGTTACTAAAGACTCTTCTCTGTTATTTTGTTGACAAACTTTCCTTTGAAATTTTGCAGACGTGAAAATTTCACAAAATAGTGCTAGATCTACCACTACTGTGGTAAAGTCCCAACACAGGTTAGGTCTTTTAGAATATACAGACAATACGACAACACGGAGAGTGCTCGTCTGTGCAAAAGATTGGTGTTCTTGCGTGTGCATAAGCCTACTTATAAAGCAAGGGAATTCATCACCAGATGCCTTGTCCGTATACGGTATAGAGAGGGTCCGTAGTAAAAAGGTTGCAAATACACGCCGACATATTCATGCCGGCACCATCAATTGTCCTTAAAGAGGGGTGTCTTATATATAAGGAGAGAAGTTTCACTGCAGACGTATTGCTTATGTTCCGAATTAGGATGTGTTATAATGTATTCATCTTTCCTTCAGCTCAAAGCACAACTCAACTGGAGAAATAACTCTGCCTTACCAAATTAAGTGAGCTGAGGTCAGTATCGGCCAAATCAAGCACTTCATAACAAGTTCAGAATGGTTCAGTGGGTAGATGATCATCTAACAGGAGGCCTTGTGATGACCTGAGTGTGTCTGTTCACTCTCCGTACTTGGACCACAATGAGATATGACAGCCGTTCGCCCTTCTGAGACAAGAGTCTCAAGGCTATATCTCCTTATCGTTTGCGTCGGCGGCAAAATTATCAAAGAGATTTAATTAAGGCAAATCGAAATTAATGTCCCTGAAAGTGCTTAACACGAGTGATCATGTGCGTCAGTATTTTTGGCGCTGTACCATGGCAAAAATTATTGTGACCACCGATACCTCTTTGATCCCCCCTACTATCTTAGTCGTGTCACATGTCACTGCAACAAATTAACAAAGATAGTACGCCTTATTCAATTTGTGTGCCATTTAAGTGAGTAATTGAATATACATTTGTCACATTGACATGAGACGCGACTACGAGGATAATTGGAATTATCCTCATAAACGGATTCAGACTTACTTTCCATGCACAAGTAAAACGTGAGCAGATTATCGACAGCACTCGTCGAGAACTGAAAATATAAATAATATGCCATCGTTCCACAAACGATTACCCTTCGTGACCACCACCCCACGTATTGTTCATCCGATTAAAAGCGAATTTGAATGCAACATTAATCGTCCTGTTCTGACATCTTCGCCCGACCGTCCATCTTCAAATTCAATGAAACAGTTTCAAGAAACGCTCAGCGCCTACGTGCACTCACCAGCCGCACGCTCATAAATTCCAACTTAAATAGCCACTCGCAGCTACCAGCACGTCCTCATCGCATCATGTGCGACTAATAATTTTAAATTGTGTCGGCATACATAAACCTGATACACAACCACAAAAGCATCCCGTCTCCTCGGATAATAGCAATAAAATGCAGACCGACAAGACAGTGGGTAGCAACAACGTTCCGTTCATAGATCACCCCACAGTAGCGCGCTTAGCATCCGGCCGCAACAATTTGTATGCCGGACTCATATCTTGACATGGAATCCATAATAATTTATAGTGCCACCCAACCCCTGAATTCTGCCAAATGGCGCCCAACACACACTCGCTCACCCGACCACCAGGTTCTCATTCCGCACAGAAGGACATTAATTTTTAAATTGGATACTTGGCCATTTAGGCGCAGTTTACACGATGCCTGAACCGTAAATAAATAATCAGATCACATTTTTCACATGTGAGCTCTTCATTCCCGGCCACAGGCTGCCGTGCTGCCGTCAGCCCCTCTGCTCAGCCCTCCGCCGCCGTCATCGCATTATCACTGTCGTCATCATCGTAGTCACATCACACAGATGGGTTGTAATGCTCGATATCGAAATATATGCGAAAGGAACGTGGTGAATGCGGTTGGCGATGTGAATAAAATACACGGTCAAAAGAGGAGGATTGGACGGTCTGGACGAGCTCCAGCATCGCACATACATTCTTGTTCGGTTGGTGTGGTCGCGCCTTTTTGATTGTCTGTCAGGAGCACAGTAATTGCTGATCACAGCTCAAGGATATTTATTTCTTTCAAAATTTGTTCACCCTGCCAAGTGGTCGTAGACCATTTTATTCAGTCCTCTCGTTGTTTGTCTCAATTTTCTTCTCGTGAAGTATGAATAAGTATGAATAATGTAATCGTTTCCTGTCGATTGTGGTGTGACATCACGACCCTTGACAGGACGGAGGTGGTGCGATGAGGACACAGGAGATGCATAAGTTGTTGAAACGACTCAAGGAATTGGGTCAGCTGAAATCACCTGAATTATATTTTCTCCATTCACAGACAATCGAAAGGTGTGATGAAAGAGTGCAGCACTTATGCAACTGAGGACTCATGACATTCAAGTCTGTCAACACGTCTTCGCTCGCAAAGAGATATGATTGTTGGCACGCAATTTATAAGATGCCGTCAACAGACATGGGTGGACAGCTAAATTAAAGCAACATACCTATCATTTCGATAAGTTTGTCGAAGACCTCCAATGGAGATGGAAGCGGGTCGATTGCTCTGTAGCATGTGCCTATAATTTTGCTTATATCCTTCCTATTGGCCGATCGGAGTGTTTCGGACTAAGAGTAGGCCATGATAACCTAGCCATGGCACAAAGTCTTCAGTTGTGTTGGAAGATAAACATTTCATACTGCTAGTAGTTGGGGTAGGAAGTATCCTTGTTATATGATAATTATATGTCCACACTGATATTTGCCGTCGAGGCAAAGACATTTTTTGCGATTATGGATCTTAAGCAGCGTCCACACTCTACAATTTGTCGCGACGATTTGCTTGTCCACAAATTGGCGCTTAGCGTGCACACAGACAAGAAGAACGAGAGAAACTTCGGAGTGTTTGCATATAATGACGCAGTGCCCACTGCCATTGATGAAATAACGGAAAATGAGGAAGAAGCTGGGACGAAACCCAGGATAAAGCAAAGTAATAATTTCTCTTCTGTAAAATTTTTAAGAGAGTTAAATGAAAATTCTCCCTATGATTTTCGCAATTATTTGCGTATGGATGCAACGACGCAAGGAGAGTTATTGAGAAAAATAAGCCCATACATCCAACGAAAGGTTGTATGGAGATGCTACTTCTTCGGATGAACTTTTGTCTCTAATTCTAAGATTCTTGGCAATAGGAAGAAGTTCCTTAGATTTAGCACCCGTACTGCTAAATCCGCAAAATCCACTAAGTCCATTCCTTTAACGCTTTTCCTTTTCATTCCTTTTCACTTTTTATTTCCCCTACTTCTGGTAATTGCAAAAACAAATAGACAACTTTATCTTTCCACATTTCACGTCATCTTTCATTTCGCCAACGTGTACTCACTAAAATCCCAATTAGAAATGAAAAATGTACTGAACTGACACGTGCTGTGCAACGTGTTCACACCTAAATACAAGTCGATCAATCAAAATGAAAAGTGAAAATATTTTGTCTACCGCATGTTTTGTCTAGCGTCTGCGGTTTGGTTGTAACGAGCGTTCACATTGGCGATTAGGCGCAACAACCACGGTTGTCAAGAAAATCGTCGCGACAAATTAATAAGTTCTGGTGAATCTGACTGATTTGACATCTATCGAACCCATTGACAGAAACTCTCTATTCCCTTTAGTACATTCACTGGAATACACAGCAGTGACCAGACAGGGAGATCTCAGCTTAACTGCCATTTGGTGCATTCCATTCCATTTGGTCCATCAGCTTTACTTGTGACGATAGCCAATTTCGATTTTATCGAAGGGCCCTGTTTTGTCAGTTTGGTGCTGAGTCAAACTGTTGCGTTGGCAGCTATTATTGGAGCGAGGACGTAAGCTGAAAATTGTTAGTTCGGATCGTAGAGTGCCTATTATTTATCTTGGGATAGTTTGTATCTTCTTGATTTTCAATGGTTCCTGCTTAAGGTTAAGAAGAATTGTGCAGTGTACCACATTTGGGTTTGATGACTTTTTGCACGGCGACAACTGACCTCCTGTTACAATCCTGTCGCTTGCGTTTCCAGCGTAGACTGAGAGGATGACGCATATTTGCCTTATGGGGATTTTGTAGATTTTGTGATGCCTTCTGCACCACAGCCCCGTGAGTAGCATGCTTATAACTGTTCAGGCTGTAGTAATTTTGGAAACAGAAAGAGCACGCCAAACCAAGCCGCAGCCATGTGCGTGCGATGATCCAAACACGCTCCTAGGCATATGCATAGACAGTCCCTGTTATATTGCTGTCCATTAGATCAAAAGCCAAACAACAATCACATGAGGCCAAACACGCTGTTTCTATGTAAGAAGAAGTTGCTGTGCCCAATAACACGATCTGCTTGCAACATGACATGTTGTGGTGTCTGCAACAAGTTCCTATTTTTCTCTTTTTTTTTGTTTTATTGTTTGTTGGACTGTACATACAAAGCTCCAAGAGGCTCCAAGGGGAGACCTTATTTATCTGAAAGCTGGAAGCGTGCTGTTGTAAGAAGCATATCCGCCTAACTTTGGCGGCAAGAGCCTTCGTTGGCCGAAGCTGCAAAAACTGACAAATAGGTTGTAATTACCAAGTTGTGGCGAATAATAATTATGCAAAATAATGAGTCCGTAACTTTTGTACCCGTATATCGATCATAATGAAATTTCAAACCTAGTACATGTTATGAATACACCCGCGACCATGCAAACGCGGCTTAAAATGTTTGATGTAATCAACACCTAACTTGTAAGCTCAAGAGGCAACCATCATGTAAGCTCTCGGGCAACCATAATGTTGTAGTTGACTTAGCTTTTCTTTTTCTTGTTTGGTTCGTTGCAAGTAAGATCGCCGCAAGACTATGTACATAAGTATGTCAATTAAAATAAATCCTGGATTAATTCATACCAGAAATAAACCGAGTTTTATTTTCGGAGGATTGACCAGATCGTCTTGCTGCAGCTTAATCGCTGCAACAGTACAAGTACCTAGGAATCTTTTCGCGGTTCATAAAAAATTATATATTTAGTTCACTTTACTTTACTCCACTAATGAGTAATCCATTTGAGCTACATCAACAATTTTGAACCACGAAAAGATCTCGTGGGACATGTACTATGTTTCAAATTTTAGATAAATATATCCGTGCTCCCGTACAAAGCGAACTACTGTGCTGCACACCAACCCACATCGCCGCGATCTGATTTACCATAGCAACTGGTAAATCAGTATAAAGTATAAAAAAGACATCTAATCTTTTACAATTAGTGGTACCTGCTACAACCCGTTTTTGTTTGAAGAACACCTTTGAAATTCGGCAATTATAAGAAACAGAAGTGTCTTCACTTTTACAAGTTTTCACAAGTGCGTACACAGATCTTATGCACATGATATCCTGTTATCATCCGATCGGGCGATCTATTCGAAGCGGTGACATTCCAATGATTTACCCATGTATTCACTCTTGATCAGTTCAGTACAGTTAATAAAAGCGCTAAAAACCAAATCTCTGATTCTTCTCCTATTTTTTCCTTGTTAGTACTCCCACAGTTGCTCGTTTGTGATCCAATCTATAGTCCTTGTGCAATAAAGAATCAATACAAAACACATCTCTAGCACAACGGGCCTATTTTGGTCTAAGTGTGGCTACTAAGCCACCTCAACCTACCTAATTTTCCATTTGAAATGTTCACAAAATCCAATCACAATCGACGTTTTGCTTGTCGTTTTAGTACAGAATACAGGCTATCCACAAGTGTCACACAAGAAATACACTCCACATGTGGTTAATCGCCAGAAGTCGTTTTATGGGGTAGAACGATTAAGTTGACGAGAGTCATAATACCCCCAACATAGAGTCGTTTCATGCCAAGGCGTATACGACTTCCGTAATTAGGGTAATTACCAGGTCTTGTTGGATGATTTTTAATGGAATTTCTATGAAAATCAAAAATCACCATCTGTGATCAGTTCAGACTATGTATGAATATTTTTAAAAATTCTAGTAAGAGTCCTCGAAAAATTCCCTAATCCTCTAGTGCGCATACATTTTACACTGACGTCGACTTTTACAACTGCAAACATATGCAAGTCTCTGTTTTCCACGATCATTCTTCTTCCAAACACGAGCAAAACTAAGGATTTAAAGCGACAGCCACACGTACCGTCTCCCTCCACGGTACACACACTTACTTCGCAAAAGTCATTCAAAACCGCGAAAAGGTCAAATATCCATTACCATAAGAGCCCACAATTTATTTGTAAAAACTTATCGAATTCTATGGCGGCAGATTTCTTCAGTCCCCAGGTGCAAAACCCTCCCCACCCACCAGTCCCAGACCGCAAAGCAGCACCTCCGGTGAAGTTACCTTTCACTCGTCGCTATTAAAGGACCACAACACCACAGAGCGCAGGCTACGAGGCAGCAGTCGCCGTCTGAAAGGGAATGGAATGTGTAATCGAAAACGTGACTATAATTTTATTGAGCAAATACCCTTACACCCCAGCCATAAAACGTATTGCTTGTGTTATTCTCATTTATTTTGGAAAAGTCGCGCCACTTGTACGGACGGTTGCTGATGCCTATGCATACGGAGAAGCCATTCAATTCGAATGTCTTGAGGGGCGGCGAGGGTTTTCCAACGAGTGTCAGGAAAGTCAAGGCAGTTGAGCTTCGTAGCGAAAGTTTGGCCTCCGAAGAGTGTGCGAAGCCGAACTCTGACACGTTGTACTGCTTGTGAAACGCGGATGAGATTTGCAATTCGTTTCTGGTTTTCTTGACGACTTTTCTATTGTTTCAGACAAATTTGCTTGCTCGCCATTCGAAGAGCCTTCTTTTTCAAGAATCTCCGCGACCAACATACACCCTCTTCGAAAGTTCCTTTCTTGGAAAAGCAGGCGAACAGAAAACGAAGCAGAAGCCCGCCTCAGGATATTTATCAACCTTTGTCATGCCAATGATGTGGAGAAGAGAAGTCCAGGGAGAAACAGCACACATACAAAAAAACGAAAAATAAATAAGAACAAAAAAGGAATTGCTACCAGCACCACCATCAACGTCGTCGTGAAAGTGAAACGATAAATACTGGAAAACAAATTGTCACAATTTTTTATGTTTGTCGTAGTCGTCGTTCCCTCATCCCCACACTTCCGTATCCCTGTCCGCGAAACGAGGAAAAAGATAAAAGCCGAAGAGATGTCAAAGTAAAAATAATGGTTCCGGAGATACACGCAATTGGGGTTCACTTACGCTGTTGACTACGGATGATCTACACAGTTCCCCAAGTATGACCGTTTTTTTTTTGTCAAAAAGGCGAGGAGGGAAAATAGAGAAAATCGAGAATCCCGTCGGAACACATTTCATGGCTGGACTGCGAAATTTGCAAACACAAACAATGAGGAAGGATATCACGGGTGGTGATGCTGGTGCTGGTATTACTGTGGCATGTACATCTTGTCACCTGGCACAGGCAACCGCTGCCACACAGCTCTGATTTAAGTTATTCAATTTGTACGACGGGTCTTGCTATTTCATTGAATGAATTGCTTTTATGGCTGACATTTGTTTTTGTGAAATATGAGATACGTACAGATGGGGCAGTCATGCGAATGCAGAAGCAAATGGGGATTTGGCGACCGCTGCTGATGGATTGCAGAATAAAACTTGAGAGGTCAAGCCGATAACTTTGGTTCACATCAGTTGGCGGATTGAGATGTGTGAAGTACCACGATCCAGGTGCCTAGAGGGAAATTTTGGTGTCGATAGTATGCCATTATACATTATCGTGGTAAAACGCTTGCTTTTAGCCGAACTGATGCACACTCACAAGGTAATTTAAATCGTATTCTGCTCGGATGGAAACAAGTGTCATGTGCCAATGGCGGAAGTACGAAGGCGTCGGGAAAATTTCTCTGTACACTGACAGCCACAAGCGAACGTCGCGTCAAATGAAAATGTAAATGGTACAAATTGATAATTATTTTACATTAGAAAGACACAAGAATTTAAAATAGAATATTGGAATGAGAGGACAACTGCACGGGAAGGAATTAAAATATTACAGAGTACTGCACTCGGGTGTGGTTGGAAGCGAAGTGAGCAGATTAGAGAAGTAGGATGAAACAAGAGAAAGGATTCGTACAAACGAACAAAGGAAAGGAACTCTCTAGAATGTATAGGAATCTTGTATTTTTACATTTATTAAATAGTGGTATGTGATTGGTTTTATGTAGGTTTTGTGTTGATAGTTGTTGAGATGCAGAGGCGCAACATACTTTCGCTACAGTCACTCCCCCTCGAGTGTGTGTTCAGCGCCTGGACATCTACTTGCTTGAATGTTGAAATGTCACGTAAGGTTCCTGTGAGAAGTTTCCACAGGTCGGTCCATTACAGAACTGCAGTGGTGACATGGTAGTTGCATGTTGAGACGTCCCGTGTGGAAGGAGCTGCAGTGATGTGATTTGCAATGCTGGTTGGATGTTGTGGACGGTGTTTCGTCGTTGGTTATTGGACTTGCTGGTGTCGGCATGCTGATCGTGCTGATCCTGCTACGACGTTATATTCTTTTTTATGGGCTATATCTATTTGAAAATCGTGAGAGTTAGTCCAGCGAGCAGATTCTGCGATCAGGGCTTGCGTTTGGTATGTGGGCGGTTTTGTGACTAAACACCATTCAGTGGATGAATTTGAATGAAGTGGCTTAGTTGGATTTATTGAATGGACTGTACGGTGATGAGTATAGGTACAGTCGGCAGAACGGGTACTGTTGTATGACGCCTTCGGAATGGTCATGAAATGTAGGATTGTCTGAATCCATGGGACTATACTGAGTAATGGCTTGATTGAGGTTATTTTTACGTACGTTGGAGGCACTCGGTTGAGAGCATGAAATTTTCAGTCACGTCGGGGTCACCAATGTGCTGTCTGGTTCTGACACCAACTAAACTTATTTACGAACGAAAGCCACTTATCGCAGAGATGATTACGAAACAACCGATTGCTATTGTAAAAATAAGAACTAGTAGTTCACAGATTTTATTGGCACTTTAGCATATGTATGTATGGAATAACAATATAGCAAAACAGGTATTTACACTTCTGCTTCTTACAATAGCAGAAAGATATGATTCGACTAAAACAAAATTCCAATTACAAAGTTTACTAAACAAAAGTTCTCGACAAGAATATGAATTAATGGACAATAAAGAACAAAAAAGGTTTTCAATTAAAAGTTCATTTGAATTTGAATGGCGAATGAACACAAGAGAACAATGTACTCGAGTGAAACAGTCAAACTAGTTAAAGAGTTACAAAGAAAAGTTAACAACGAGAATTTGAAACTGAAAGAGATATTATTGAGCAACCGTACGGGAGTGCGTTTGGAAACCGAATGAATGCCGATTATATAAATTAATTAGAGAAGAAAATGGAGTTGAACAAGAGAAAAGAGGAATAGAAGTTTCTAGAATCTAATGGCATTTTTTCGAACTATCTTTAAAATAGTTGTAAGATAATGATATGGTATGCGTTTTAAGTTAATAAGTATCTTATTTCCCTTAGTAATTGTGGTTGTTGATACAGCTGTTGAGACGCAACTGTCGACATACTGTCGCTACATTTCGAATACAAATAGTGTTAAATATTACTTTATTAATAAGTACACACAGAGGGGGTGAATGTAAGTTTAATTACAAAAAAAGAAGCATAGAGAAAACAAAATAAGGATATTATTACATATTATTTATTAATTTGTTAATTTGGCAGCCGAATAATTGTGCATCAAAATAGAAATCTTTGCAGTTAAACTAGACAATGGGTTCAGATTGTCAATCCGGTTATGATTAAGTTCGAAAAGCCATGACTTCAACTTTTTAATGAACATTTTCAACGAACGTATAGACTGGAAGACCTGGAAGCTTGTTAAATAATCTAGAAAAAACAAACGAAATGATGGAATGTTCACATCGAAGCACTGATTCGTCCCGAGGAAAATGTCAACTTATAAGGTCACTACCTTTCAAGACTTTACAATAGAATTGCTTTAAAGTGAGAATTTTTAAACTTTTAAGGCGTGGAATTAGTTAGTTTTCAGAAACTTCATTTACTTCTTCTATCGTACAATTACCAATTAATTTTTTTCTTAAGTTTCATCACTCATTTATTTACTAAAAGTGTCCTCAATTATACCTCGCCTATAACTTAACGCAGAACGTTAAGCACTTCCGTCAAACTGAATACTTTTACCAAAGTACTTTAGTTGGAGTTCCCTTCAAATGGGGTACCTTGCGCTGAAATTGTATGCGTCCTCCCTCTCGTTCAAATTACAGAGATCACAGGTAAGTCTGATCGATGCGAGATGAATTTAATTCCAATATTTCACCTCTGGTTTTAAAATGTGACTTATCATATCAAAAGAAAATCGGTTCTGGAAGTACGTACTTTCTTGCAGATCAAGTTTAACTCCCTCTATACTGGTCTGATTAGGGATGATTGTGATTCATCATGTATCTTTCATAGATTGAGTGACTCAATTTTTTCAATATGGTGTTAAAATAATTTATATGAGCTATTATGCTTATATTTTCGGATATACGCATAGCAATACCTAAATAATTTCCCAGCTCTTCCCAGGTTTCCACAAGCTGTCCTCTTGTAGCTAAATCATGCTTAAGATTTGCTTAGGCAGTCTCTCATCGTTCATTCCTAACACATTTAGTATATATTCGAAGTGTAATTTAAGGGTGTCTAGATACAGATGAGGCACTTTTTTTTGGAGTGTAGTTTGGCAAACGGAAGATTCGCTTCAAGAAGTATCTTAAGAATTTTTCCAGTTCATCAAATTGCCTGCTTCCCCAGATCTGAGCACCGTACAGCAGAGTTGAAAATGCAGTGGCTCGAAATAGTTTTATCTTTGAATTGTGTTCCACATATTTTTTGTTAATACAACGCCCCCAAAGCAAAGAAACTGCTCTCTTCGCCTCGGCTAACTTGCCCTTATCTGCTTTGTATGTGCATTTTTCATTACGACAACATCTATCGCCACTATTCCTGAATATCATGACTTTAGACTTGTCTAAGTTGATAGTGATTTTCCAAAGCATGCAGTAGCTCTCTAGCCTGTTTATCATGAGCTGCATTCCAGTGGCAGAATTGGATAGAAAATCCATAAGGTATGGAATGGTAGGCAAGGAATCATAGAAACTGGTTTTATTAACCAATTGTTCTTATAACGCATTTTTGAAGATTCAGTAATTTTGACATTTTATTGCGAGAAGCACCACCCCAGCCGCTTATTCCCTATTGGAGCTTGGAATGTAATATACCAAAATAAATCATTTTCAAAACCTGTAATGAACATGTATTCCTTAAGTAGACAATACCCACATCCGGTGGCAGTGTATGACTGAAACTAGGGAAAAATTGCTTTGTTTTATTGCTAACAAGGATTCTGTGCCCTGTGAACCAACTTCGTAAAATATTTCCATCATAGTTGATATCAGCAAAGAGGTCAATTGGACTATTTGAAACACAGTAAATACCCAAATCGTCAGCAAATGCTGTAATAGAAATAAGAAATGGAATAGGCCCCAGAACTGAACTTTGGGACAAGCCTATACTTATATTAACTGAATTACTGAAAGCCTCAGATACTTTTACTTTTTGTGTTCTGTCACGTAAATAAAATTCAAACCATTTGAAAATAAAACTTCTGCAGCCA
Source organism: Eristalis tenax (assembly GCA_905231855.2). Lineage (NCBI taxonomy): Eukaryota > Metazoa > Arthropoda > Insecta > Diptera > Syrphidae > Eristalis > Eristalis tenax. The sequence goes on along the minus strand of HG993125.1, from coordinate 72,976,330 downwards.
ATCTTGGACAATTTTCACAGAGAATAGAATGATCAACCATGTCTAAAGCCCCTGTCTAACATCAACGAAGAGGTAGATCACAGTTCTTATGGATGACAATATTTAAATAGAAAAACAAAAATCATACCAAACATCTTCATAAACCATGTCTGAATCCAAATTAATTTTGTCTAAAGAAGTCTAAAGAACTTTTCATTGCTCTTTCAAATACTTTCAGCATAGTTGGTAAAAGTGAAACTGATCTGTAATTACATAGGTTAGGTTAGGTGATATTGGCTGGCTGCAGAAGGCAGTAACACTTCGGCCAAAGTAGACGCACTGTGATACCACGTGGATTGATTCCCCCCAACAATTAAAACCATTTAGTGCTTGTGAGAAATTGATTAGCTGGCTAATACTAACACTTTTTAGCTAATTGAGGTTGTTGAAGTAGTAGGCCCCTAGGTGTAAGTATCTACGAAGTGCCAGCGCGCTACACGAGCAGAGTAGGTGATCTGTGGTTTCAATCTCCTCTTCATTCATGCAGCTTCTACAGAAGTCATTATAGGGGACCCCTACCTACGGGCATGGATGCCAATTGTGCAGTGCCCTGTTATGAAGCCGGTGAGCGTCCTGAGTGAAGATCTGCTGAGTCTAAGCAGATTGAGTGATTGTTTGATATTAAGCGATTTCCATATATCCTTTGTTTTAAGGCGAGTGGTGCCTTCTAGCCATTTACGATTAGTGATGTTGATTGCTTGTATTAGTAATTACATATATCATTTGGATTATTTTTTTGAGTGGAATCACAATAACACACTTTAAGCTAGTAGGAAATACTCCTGATAGTACAATTTTATTTGAGGTAGCAGTGTGATACCATTTACCAGGGAAAGCAAACCATGCTCGTATATGATCGCACAGTAAGAATCTGTAACATCATTACGTGAACATAAATCTTGATTAAAGTCTCCTAAAAGTACAAAATTCGCCGCCTTTTCACTGCTTAAAAGTCTTGAAAATTCTTCAATTTCAAACAATTTCGAAGTATACTAATGCCATCTGTATAAACTTAACAAAGTAACAGTTGCTTTGTCAATACTACATATTTTGATTTGCAATAAAATTGTAACCCGGACCAGGCATTAAGCAACATCAAAGTACGTGAACCCTCGTTTTTTGTTTCGCTTTTTCATTCAAGAACAGACCCCTTTATTTCTTGTCCACTGATCGCGTTGGGGTTGATCGGTACGCTTTCCCCGAGGAGTTTGTGATGCGGGTTGATATACCTGCGGGCATCTGCCGCTACAACTCGGCCATTCTATATTAGATGTAGCGCTCGAGATTGGAACCTTCTCCTTCATCGCTGTCTTTGTCGAGGCTTCGTCCGGGAGTCGCTTTCCGGCCGATTGGTCATTGTTGATTTTTTTTATATGGTACACCGTTGACACGTACCGGCCTCCTCGATGTTGGCTAAGGCCGTGCTCCGCTGTGATCCCTTTTCGCCGGGCCACGGAACCATTTATGTTTGTGGTGATTGATTTGACTGGTTAACAATGCTAATTTTACTACTTTACACCTTCTCTCTCTTTGACTCGACTTTGTTATCCGAATTAGCCAGTCCATTGAACCAAAATTGTATGCGTTTTTTTTTTTTTTTTCTTTCAGACTAGTGTGTGCTGTTTTTGTACTTCGAATGCTGATTGTGATTCAATGGAAGGAGTTTTTTGTTCAGGAGTGCTTTAATTTTTTTTAAAAACAGTGAGGGTATCATTTGCTTCCGAAAGACAACTAACACACAACGCGAGTGGTTGGTGTTGGAAGCTAGGCGTATGTCTACAGCAGACTGCTTAGCATTTGTGCAAGTCGTCCTGCGAATCTGGATGGTAACGGGCTATATACAAAACCAAGGATTATCATCTGTCTCAATTCTTTAGTAGTTTGCTGTTCAAGGCAATTATCTCTACCGGAAGACACACCCAATTTTTCTCTCTGACGAGAGATACAACGCGTCGTCTATTTCTATGTTTTTCTCAGTTTGTCCCCGTCATCCGCTCGAAATGATTAATTATGTTCATCAGCCGAAGAATGCCAGCCAGCAGGTACATCACAACCCGGCAACCACATGCTACTCACATGAACACACCAACCCCTAGGCCAGGCATACGTGCACCGTACGTTGAGATTCCTGGGGGGTCATGGGAGTCGCAACTACCATGTACCTGCACACCCACCACAGTCTGATTAGAGAAGATATGATCTCGCCACCCTCCCCCAAACATCCACCGCAACGCCAACAGAACAACCACCACTATCAACATGCAGTCCCTCTCTCAGGAAAAGAAACAAAACATGTAAACTCATTAAGGTGATAAAAATCTTGTGGGTTTCCTTGTTCGTGCTCACCTCGAGCCAGGAATGGTCTAGGTTTTTGCGTGATTTTATTTTTGTCCAGGCTCCGTTGAGCGCTGTTGCCAGCGTGTTCCAACAGATTCTCATGGCAGTGCCACCACATTTCATCTTCCTGACCACCAACGAGATAAATCGTGTATTTTCTCGTTGCCAGCGTAGTGCACATCCGAGTGGAGGACGCAACCCAAACAACTCATCTGATTAATATACCCACATACCTACACACGAGAAGAGGATACACGTCGCTCCACATACTGAGATGGAGTTTTGTCCTCTTCCACTTGAACGGGCAGTGATCAACTTCTGTACGAGGAGGCACACAAACCCGTGAGTTCCAGGTGCCTGAGCCCACCTCCATGTTTGACCGGGTTTATAGTTGTAGTTAAGAGATTTTTACTGCTAATACCTAGGATAATGTGGGGGTGAACTTTAAATAGGCCATAATGTCAGCGGCATGAGAATGGTGCCGGTGTGTCGGGATGTGGTAAGCTTTTTTCACTTGTTTACTTCGGTTGTGCCCTAGGTCACTGTGGTACCTTTGTGCGGTGCACGCTCTCAGCTCGTAACGTTGCAATAAAATGTTTGTTATTAACGAACGAGATTTCTCATAAACACTTTTTGCCGTTCATATTCCCTTGTAATCTCACAACACACTTTATGGTTAAATAGGCCGAAGCATAAAGCGTGGATCGGCATATAAAAATACAAAAAAATCACACCGATTGAGGTCACGGAAGCGTGGTCAGCAGTCTATAGAGACTAAAGACTCGGGTGCGTATACGTAACATTTTTTTTAAATTCTCCCTTTTTGTGGGAATTGTTCTCGCCCACACATAATCCAGCACGGGGACCTTGACAGTTCCACATTTGCATGAAATTTGTTGCAGATTATAGGTCAGTGGAAAAGTTTTGTGTTTTGTGGGAAGTGTAAATTCATTGTAAGCAAGGATTTTCCGGGTCATTCGCTGACATCTGAGGTCAATGGGCATTTTCGGAGCAAAGTTTCGGACACATTTAGCAGAATTATTTTCAGTAGCAAATTAGTTTTAATATTCTTAGCCCTTTTTCAACAGAGACAAAAGCCATTGTAGACTAGATTTGATGTTTATGTGACGGGAGGGCAGACGAGAAAGTACGCATTTTCCAACCTGTCTTTTTTGGACTGGGATGTCATTTTTGAGAAGAGTTTAATGTGGAAGAACTGTTCGTATTATAATAGGGCACCTGTTGTTAACTGACAGCAATTCAACGATGTGTGGAATTGCTGTCAGTGATTGATAGAATGGCAGTTCACAGTTTACAAGGCATTCATAACTGTAAAATGTTTACATTCGCAGCCGACTTTAAATTGTATATATATAAATAGTTAATAACTGATATCCATGCACTAGTAGAATGGTGTAAGCACATTCGACTAGAGTCGAATACTCAAAAATGAAATATTTTTACTGCACATCGAATTACATCCTCGATTGCCTATGATTACTTCATAAATAATTATAGACATAATCGCCTAGAAGAGATTAAAGATATTGGCTTAAATGTTGATACTAAATTAAATTTTTCATTACATTATGATTGTTTGTGTTTCTGCAATGAATCTGCTCATATTACTGTCTATATATGATATATATGATATAAATTAAAAATACATTTCAAGCTCAAATATATAATTGCAAAGTCTAACGCTATGGTAGGTTTTCTGACGATTTTCGGGATATAACTAGTCTTAAATCCATCCATTGTTCGTTAGTCAGATCATAAAGGGTGACTTTTTAGCTATTATCTTTTTGGCAACACTTGTTTAAACAGCTGACGCACGTTTCGTGTTTTGTTTCACTGTCAAACATCTTCAGTTTGGTCTATAATTTAACCATGAATCGTCTTACAAACGAACAACGCTTGCAAATTATTGAATTTTATTATCAAAATGCGTGCTCTGTTAAGAGAGTTCATCGCGACATCACATGTGTTCAGCGACGAATGTCATTTTTGGCTCAATGGGTACGTAAATAAGCAGAATTGTCGACCTACCAATGCATCCAGAAAAAGTCACAGTTTGGTGCGGTTTATGGGCTGGTGGCATCATTGGACCGTACTTCTTCAAAGATGATGCTAATCGTAACGTAACTGTGAATGGTGAGCGCTACCGTGACATGATTTTTTGCCCAAAATGCAAGAGCTTGACTTGCATGACTTGTGGTTTCAACAAGACGGTGCCACATGCCACACAGCACGCTCAACAATGGACTTATTGAGAGGCGAGTTCGGTGAACATTTTATTTCACGTTCGGGACCGGTCAATTGGCCGATTAGATCGTGCGATTTAACGCCTTTAGACAATTTTTTGTGGGGATATGTTAAACCTCATGTCTATACAGACAAGCCCGCTGCAATTGACGCATTGGAAGACAACATTGAAGCATTTATTCGTGAGATACCGGCCGAAATGTTGGAAAGAGTATGCCAAAATTTGACTAAGCGGAGGGACCATTTGAGGCGCAGTCAAGGTCAACATTTGCATGAAATAATCTTCAAACATTAAATTATATGGACCGTACTATCGCTTCAAATAATGACTTCATGCATTTTTCTGAATTTTGTGTTTTTTTTTTTTTTTAATCTTTCCTATAGCGTTTAAAAAATCACCCTTTATTTAGAATACTCTTTCGTCATTCCCCATATGATAGAAGAAGATTCAAAAGAGTGCAAAAGAATTTCACGAGATGTGCTTCAAAGAACTCCCCAAATATGGCGACAGATGTAAAATAAGGCGCTTGCAAACCTTAAGTTTCAGGTGTAAGGCAGCGTCAGCTATGTTAGTCCGGGACATTATTAGGTACCGTGTAAATTCACCAGAATAACTTTTTGTAATGAGTATGCATGCCCTTCGGGTGAGAAAGTTGCAGTACGATAAGGGACAGAACCAACTACGGTTTTAGTGAACCTAATACAATCCATTGACAGAAGGGTTAATGAACGTTGCAACGAAATTGATTTTAGAGTTAGAAAAATGTATCCACAAACTATTCTTTAATAAATATTGTTTATTTGATGTAATCTATGCGATGCAAAATCGGCAGATGATCCACAGCAAAAATTTGTTGTGTAAAGCAATAGTGAGAGCCAACACTTAGAGAACGTAGTGTTTTGTGTGCTCTGTAATGAAAAAAAAAGAGTGCATCTGCATATGGCGCTGCTGTGGGCAAGCCGTCGATGATGTATGTCTATCCTTGAGAACAGCATACACATCGTTTATGGACGCTTAGACTGATGGCGTCAATATCGTCCGCATTTGCCAGACATTTAAAAGATTTTTGGTTGATCGTCCTTTTGTGATGGCGAGTGTGTTCTCCCAGACGGTGTTGAAAAAGTGACACGACAGGGCGCAGGCTTGTTTAAATCCTTTTTTGCCATTGAAAGTCGCGGTGCTTCCAATACCGATCTTGGTGCAGCAAGCAGATGTCTTTTAAATAAATTACATATTTCGGTGATATTTGGGCAAGTGACTCAACACTAAAAATCGAACTGACTCCTGAGAAGCGAAATTTCAGTCAGCTTCTCCGAGGTTATCACCACAGAAGGGGAGGGTTCCCATAACTTCCACAACTTGCTGTGTCTTGAATCTGAAACGCCAAACAAAAGGTATCTGTCTTGCTGGTTAAAAAAGTACTACTCTTCCAGTGTTCCAGTTATCCAGTGGTAATCGCAGAGATAGCGAAGAGTCTTCGCTTGTTGCTCTTCATTGGAAAAGTCCTTGCCATGTCTTTCATACCCAACAACCAGGAAATTTGTATCGCACTGATGGAGCTTGCTGATCTTTCTGACATCTGACCACAATTAAACATTCTTAAAAACATTCCCTTTTCGATATGCTAGCCATGAGTATAGGATTTTTAATCTTAGATGTAAAATAATTCCCAATATTGACATTATTGTTGTACAAAAAGTCGACTTGACTTCAACAGCGAAAAGTGAAGCTGGTGTTCGTCAATTCGTCGAAGGATTAGCATCCATGGTTGAAAAGTGTTTATTGACGAGGCCCCTACTTTACAGAAGAAATGTGCAAATATTGACTTTATTCCCGACTTGTTTGTGGTTAGCACGCTGCAAACCATTTTCCGAACATAAATACCATTAACTGCTCAAAAGGTAAACGTAAAAATGTTGCGTTCGACTGGCTGAATAACCGAGATAATATAGATTCAATATCAACATGTCAAAAGGTCCCTAATTAAAAAATAATCATATCCAAACACAAACTCCCCGTTTGGATTGTTCGTTTATTTTTTCCCAGGTTTTCACATTTGTTAGTAAACACCTGGACCATGAATCGACATGCAAACCGGAACAAAAAACGCTAATACATGTGCGAACACATCCGAAATGGGGAGCTAGTGTTGTTTATATCAATTACTGATTAATCGTAAATATATAGTTGACAAGCTGCATTGATAGGCAGACACGAGCTAGACCGCACTTATTAATACATGTTTAAATACTTTTGTTTGCATAGAGCCTATCATCTGTGAAACTAACCGTGAAATGTCTGGTGGCTTACGGTGGGTCTGTTCGTTGGGTTGGTTTTGATTTTTGAGTAATTAGTGCTTCTGGCTGTAGGTATTTCTTTTATTTTTGTAATGGAATTAGTCCAATTTAATTCAATTAGACTTCACAAATAGAACATTAAATTGATGAACAGTGAATTTAAAGGGGATTAGTCCATATGAAAATGGTATTTGAGGAGAATGCTGTTCTGGCGACATTTATATTGACAACTTTGTCCGCGGTTATTGTTAGGTAAGTTCAGTTTGACAACTCGTCATAAATAGACTAGACTCATAAAAGGACATGCTGGAGAAACGTCATCGAATTGTAGAAATTTATTTTGAAAAACCCGCTTTTCGAGAGACCCAATTCAATTGAAATGTAGAAAATGGGTGTGTCCAGAATTATCTGAGTTGCAGTGCTAAAATGCTAAAGTTGCATGAAAAGTGACCAGTAAGTGCGCGACATCCTTGGGTGAGTCTTTTCAAATTTCTTTACATCAGACTTAACTCGAGACACTCTAACTAAAGGCCAAGTAAAACTACATTTGCATCCAAAAAAGGAACCATGGTCCATATGTGTTCTGAAACGACGAGCGGTTAAGTGACAGGATTGCTAACATTTTCCTGCACCACTCGGGCATGGAAGTCGACAACCGACACGTCGTTGCCTAAATAAAGCCTGAGTATTGCGATGTGAACATTTCAATAAATCAGGACAAAACCAAGTACATGCTGTCATCACGGAAGGACGCGCAACATCTGCGTCTCAAATAGAGCGTCATCATGAGCAGCAGGAACTTCGCGAACGTCGGCTCTGCAGTAATTACGGACAATAACACCAGTACCGAGCACAGAATTCACGTGAGCGTCCATAAAATACTTTTTCATGTTGCTGACGTTATTAAGAACTACGCTGTTTCGATTGGCCAACTGTCGGAAGACTTTTTAGAACCCGCCAAAATGACTATGAGCTGCACCTTGAAAGCTTTTCAGGAAAGATGGCACGGATAGCAACGAACGAGGATGTTCTCCATAATTTGTTAATTTCGTCCGATGCTGTCTGTCAGCTTGATCTATGCATCGACAGGGATCGTCGCTGGCATCCCGTCAGGTTGGGATCGATCAACAACTTTGGGAACATAATTTGTTAATTTCGTCCGATGCTGTCTGTCAGCTTGATCTATGCATCGACAGGGATCGTCGCTTTTCTTTACATCAGACTTAACTCGAGACACTCTAACTAAAGGCCAAGTAAAACTACATTTGCATCCAAAAAAGGAACCATGGTCCATATGTGTTCTGAAACGACGAGCGGTTAAGTGACAGGATTGCTAACATTTTCCTGCACCACTCGGACATGGAAGTCGACAACCGACACGTCGTTGCCTAAATAAAGCCTGAGTATTGCGATGTGAACATTTCAATAAATCAGGACAAAACCAAGTACATGCTGTCATCACGGAAGGACGCGCAACATCTGCGTCTCAAATAGAGCGTCATCATGAGCAGCAGGAACTTCGCGAACGTCGGCTCTGCAGTAATTACGGACAATAACACCAGTACCGAGCACAGAATTCACGTGAGCGTCCATAAAATACTTTTTCATGTTGCTGACGTTATTAAGAACTACGCTGTTTCGATTGGCCAACTGTCGGAAGACTTTTTAGAACCCGCCAAAATGACTATGAGCTGCACTGTGAAAGCTTTTCAGGAAAGATGGCACGGATAGCAACGAACGAGGATGTTCTCCATAATTTGTTAATTTCGTCCGATGCTGTCTGTCAGCTTGATCTATGCATCGACAGGGATCGTCGCTGGCATCCCGTCAGGTTGGGATCGATCAACAACTTTGGCAACAACTTTTGTGTGCACAGACCCTGCCCCTAATGGACTAACCCAGATATATGGTGTCCACCAAATAACGATCCGCCGCACACCACCTCAGACATAACATCTCTATCGACTGCTACAATTTTTAGGAAGTAAACGAGCTTGTCTACCACGGGGCAAACGCAGGACCGTCCTTGACAACCGGTGCTACTTCGGTTTACTGAAACAACAACGTGCTCTATAGAGCCGAAAGCTGGACGCTAAGAAAAAATTTTGATTCTTGGTAAATTTGAAAGAAAAATTCTACGTCGGATATATGGTCCCGTCTGCGAGGAAGGTGAATGGATGAGAACTCTTCGAGCTGTACCAGGCGTGGATGTAGTTCGGAAGGCAATAATCCATCGACTGTATTGCCACGGACACTTCGAGCGAATGGACAACAACGCTCCAGCTAAGAGGGTCTTAGAACCCGAGCCTCCTGGTTCGAGAAGGAGAGGAACACCGAATCTCCAGTGTAAGGACCAAGTAATCGCGGATGCAACAAAGCTTGGTCTTGATGACTGTAAGCAGGGTGCTCAGGACCGCCCAACGATGGAAGGCAGCAATTGCTCATGCTCCGTCCCTCCAAGGGTCGTCGGCCTGATAAGTAAGTAAGTACTGTACCATAAATGTGGTCGCCGTGGTGTAGTGGGTTTGTTGCCTCGTCTCGTACGTAGAGGGTGTCATTAACGCCTCATTCTGCAGAACTTGGTGCATTCTGCATGTTATCAATTCAATTTAATTCACAGGAACACAATGCGTGGTTTAATGTTGTTATATTATGCAGCATTGCCCTTCGTCCATCGACTGTACTCAGCATTACCTTAAAGCTCGTTGTTTCAGACTAAATATGGTCAAAATGTGTGGAACATAATTGCTACTTCAATGCCTTTTGACGATAACAACCTCAAGTCCTATAAAGAAGCCAACTGGAGGTTGTCTCAATTTAGACACAACAAATATATTTGTCTTTTTCATTGTGTGTCTCAACAGCCCGGGTGGATCTGAGCCTCAACCAAATCTCAAGTTGGTTGAAGTCATTCTCCAATTGGGTGAGTCACCATTGACGGGGGAGTCCTCTGTTGCGTTATCCCTGACTAGGCTGTAGACTGTCACTGTATAGATATTCAGTTGGAAACTTCATCACCAAATGCCAAACAAGATCAAAATTTTTTTTGAAGCTACCAATGACTTCTTCATACATTTTGTTTATACTTCAGTGCCATACAGCAGGACTGGGATACTCAGTGTCTTGTATAAAGTCAGTTTCATCCTTCGAGAGAAGGCCCTATTACTCAATTGCCTCTTGAGCCCATAAGTGCAAAGGTTTTCAGGAGTTACTCTGCTTTTTATCTCGATACTGATATTACTTGAAGACATGACGCTCTCTCCAAAGCGTTAATGTTGTATGTCCATTCATGTGGATAGCATATACCTAGTCTTGTCACTTCCGTCTCTGTTCTGCCAATCAGGTCAATGTCATCGACGTACGCTAACATTTGTACGAAGTTCTGGAAGATCTCGCCCCTAGACAATGTGTACTAAAATCTTCTTTTATGAAATACAATGAACAACATCAATGAAGTAACACAAAATTCTCAGACCTAAGGCTCGGTACACACATTCGTCAGGTTAACGCGCCGAAATAGTTCAATGCACATATGCTGCACGCAATCTGCAGTTGGCGGTTGGGGGCAGCAATGGAGGTCTATAAAAAGAAACAAGTATTTTCGCGGACCTAGTGCAATAAGCATATGTTCTTAAAAAGAACGTTATTGGGTTCATCCTTCTGTCGATCATCGGATAACAAAAGGAATATTTTATACATCAATTACGATGTATTGGTTTGTGTGCACCAGGCCTAAGTCATCAGTCATCTGCGCAGCGCTCGAACAAGGCATGGGTTTTTCTTTCAATTCCCAGCTGTGTGAAATACAGTCATATCAGCACTTCTTTGGAACGAGTGTCCTTAATACTGAACTAGATGAACTGTGATGATTTGTTTCTGACTTTCACCTGTTCCGAACGACAAATTGGTGAAAGTCCTGCAATCATTAATAAAATTGTACTTGCCGCAGATATTTCACAGCCTCAGTAGTGGAAGGCCTTTGTGGTCTTTTAGAACAGTTATTTATTTTAGTTCGTTATTTTGCCTTTTATATAAGGTATGTTTAGCAAAAACTCTTCCCCTGTCTTCAAGAAAATCTGAAGAATCGCTCTCAACTCCTGGAAAAAATCCCAATCGATCTACTACGTTCCATTTCACCCCCATCTGCCAAAGACAGAATCTGTTCCCAGCCAACTTAACGAAAGCAGTCACCCTCTGCACGGATTACCAGTAGAGGAGAGCAGTATAGCTTTTCCTCTCTTTTCGTGAAAATGGGGGACATTTTTGTCGTAACCTCCTGGCTCTCACTTCTGTTCTCTTCTACAACACACTCGCACTCAGTGTGTAGAATCCTTTCCGCATTGAATCGCACACAAAATTTCACTGAATACTCTCGTGAGCGAGTAACTCCAAACTCATGAGAGAAATTTCCCTTGAATATTTCATGTGGATTTTGAACCCACTGAGAGACTGATTTTGTCCTTTGGCAACACACGAGCTAAGCCCTCAGAGCCCCGTTTGTATAAGCAGGTGAACGTTGCGGGAGAGCTTTTAGTCGAATACAGTTATTTATCCTGTGCGGTGTTCCTTCAAATGGGTCGCACAGTTGTGTTATCCTCTGCCTTCATTTGGTTGAACTGAAATCCGCAAGAGGTCCGCTTGTGTGTGCGGAACGAAAATATATCTCGCTCACGTAACTCGTTTAAGAACGTCGCTTGGAATGTGCAGCATACTCGCTCCAATTAAGGATACTCCGCGGAGCTGCAATGACACTCCTGCCTATTGGGGGTGAGAAGGAGACTCTATGATGGATTAGAATATCCTCGCCAGTCATAGATTTCTGCTTCATTGAGTGGGAAAATTGTGTTTTCCTTCGAAAAACGTTGCTTCTTTTCACGGTTAATTTTGTAAAAACCCAGGACATTTCGCGTGCCCCTTGGAATTTGGCTTCTAAACTGACCTGTCCTACGTGGGAGTGCTCTAAGAGCGTCTGTTATGAAGCGCCTCATCCCCTTGCGAGTACCGAAGAACTCACAGTGAAACGTGCTTATCCCTTACTTGTATTCCGCCCGGAGCGGTGCTTACATGTTCGGACAGGTGCACAGCTCAAACGAACAACAAATGAAAATTTGATTGCGATAAATTTAATTACTTTGCTTGTGTGTTGATTCCTCATCGTGGGAGAGACCGACATATAGCCGAGGAACACAGACAACGTTGTGCGCTTTATGTCATCCAGTCCACCCTGTGTGCCCTTGTGTGTATATCCGTTACGTGTGCGGTTGTGGGTCATTGTGCCGGCCTGAGGCCTTTATTCAAGCGGCTATATTCTGAGTGAGGTTCACGTAAATAATTGAGTTTGTCAGTGAAACAGAAAGAAGAGTCTGGGAACGAGTCAGTGCTCGTGGGTGTTAATGCGGTGGTGGTAATTTCGCCAAAGTAAACCATCTGCGACAGAAAAGTTTCTCGGAAATCCGAAAAATAAGAAAAACGGAAGAAACTTCCACCCCTCCCCACGTGCGTGTTTTTGTGTGCGTGACATACAAAAAGTGTTTCTTTTCCGGTCGTGCTTGCTTTTTTTAATTAATTGCCCCGTTAAGACGTTTGCCGACATACGTTTCATCCTTATGCTTGCCTGGCCATCATCATCCATCGAATTCACCGCTTGACTGGGGGCCTTGCGATTCGGCCCCGACAGACACTAGTGATAAAGCAAAAAAGGCGATTACATAGTCTTCGTCGTAGTCTTAGCCACCATCACGGTTGGTGCCGCTACCCATCCTAATCATCCTTGTGATCGAGAAGAGACAACGTGGACGACGAAGGCTGAGCAATGGACGCGCTTAAATGGACGATTATTGGGATTTTGTTGTCGGTGCTTGGTAAGTTGCTTACGTTTGGTTTATTGGACGTTTTCTTTTCGCAACTTCGTTTTTCCCTTTAGTATCTGTGTTTTTGTTGAGAATTTTCATTTGTCCTTCTGGTACGACGACGGGATATCGGGGATCTTCGGCGAATGGGACACTTGTTTGTTTTCTTCGAGGGAATTGCTTATGGAGTGGAGATAAGTGTATATTTAGTGCTGTGGCTACGAGCTGGGGCTTTTGTTACATCATTCGAACGAGGGTGTACGCTTTCAATTAGTATCATATTTTTGCTGTTATATCCATGTATATGGGGGCTGGAGATTTTATGGCACAAGGAAGGGATGGTTCCTGGAATTTATCCTTACGATTTGCTGACTAGTCTGGGTTTGCTGGCGACAGTCTTTAATTAAGGACTTAATTAATGTATACGTTATTGCGAACCTACTTCATGTTTGCCGTGCTTACGCTAGTGACATAGGAAAAAAGTAATATTTTAGCGAATTTAACTGGCGGCTATCTCACTGTTGGAACGAATCTGATGAAGCCAAGGGATGTATAATAAAATTCGGTATTTTCCTATTTCTACTCCTGAAAAAAAAAAAAAAAATAGACTGAATTAAGTATATTTGAGGGAAATGAATGTCGACAAGTCTGTGCTTGACTTGAAATCAGTGTAGTCGGCATCTTTGATAATTGGATTTGGTCTCGGACTCATTAATAAAAATGAGTAGACTTTCGTTCGATGTTTTTTTGCCATTAAGAGAAGTTGTATTGGCAATGCCAAGTACCCAGCCATTAACAAAGTCTATTATTTTTACTATACCGAAGTAGCTATGTTAAGTACATAAAAAAAATATTTTGAATAGGGACATTCATTGAAGATATAGGGTAAAGAAAATACATTGGTCTCAGTTTGGTAAAATTTTCGGGGATTAATAGATACGTTTCTTAAGCTCAAGCTCATGCAACATTTTAAATTTATATTTAAAAAATATGTATGCTTTAAAATGGGGTAAAAGAAATAAAAATAGTTTTTATTTAAATTAAAACTCTTTTTCTTGAGAAAATTACAAAATATGATTTTTTTTATTTTTATTAAATTTAAATAAAATTTTAATTATAAATAAATTGTTTTTGATCAAACCATGTTACTCATACACCGGGCTTTTAAATCCTTTTTTTTTGTCAAAATCTCGAGGCTTTATTTAATGAAAATAAAAAAAAAATCATAGGAAATGTCGCAGAAGCTATAATGAACAGGGAAATTCGACAGAAAAAAGACAATCGTGTCTTTTAAGTGTGCAAAGAATGTTGAATCATTTCCTTGTACTGCATTGTTTTTCTTTACACCATGAATTGCAGTGATTTTCGGAAAGTTCCACGATTTCTTTCTTTAGGACGGGCAATAAGTTTAGAACAATATCGACTTAAAATTAGATCTGATTTTGATTTTAATAGTTATGAGATGGAATTTAGATCTGGCTAATTTATGGCGTTATTGTTTGAATCTGATTTTACCTTGTGACCGCGTCGGGTTACGCGAACTTTGCGCAATCTATATTTCCAATCAGGCTGCATTTCGGCAAAAACTCGTCGAATGTTAGTAGCTTCCAAGTCAAAGTAGTGCACGAAAAAGTCCATAAGTCTACCTGTATACCATTCACAGGGATCTAGAACGCTTTGACCATAATCAGTTTTGAATAACTATCCCACCAGCTCAGAAAGCAGATCAAACGGTGGCCCTTTTTGAATACACTAGTCTTTGGAATACAATGACTTTCCTTGATTTCGAATTATACCGAATTAGACCACGATTTCCAAAATAAATCTAAGAAATCCGGTAGGGGCCTACTCCTGATTATCAGCCAAACCAATCAATCAAAAAACCAAGAACTGTCAAATCAGCTGTCACAGAAAACAATGCTCTGAATAATATTTTCACATTTTTGTGCGTACCAGCTAAAACTTCTCTTAGTACAAACGTGCCCATGATCTACTTCAAAATTGATGAGCTTCATGCTTATTTTTCTTCTGATAAATAAAAACCTGAGAAAATAGTCAATTCTTGCATTTATATTTTTTAACAACAAATGTCAAGCCATCCGCAAGATGTTTGGAAGAACAATGCCCTCTGACAACAGATCCAGCGTCTAATGGCAACAAATACCTCACTTTCGGCATTATTTTTCAATAGAGGCTACATTTTTATTTAATAGATACTACTTCCTTTATAATAGCACTTCTAATATTCTTGCGATATGATCCAAATTAAATCTGTATTATTCAGAATAGAATTTTTGAAAGCTTGTGAGGCCTACATTATTGGACGCGAGCCCTTTTTGTTAAGAATGTCACACTTTGTAGTTTCTACATTGATCACGTTCAGTTAAATTTATTTGGTCGTCATAAATTTGTTCCCTACTTTCTGAATTGGTGACTGAAAAGGTTTTTCTCTCTTTCTTTCATTATTTACGTTTTCTAACACTTTTTGACACTGTTTGTATTTTATATGCATTTTACGTAGTTTTTATTTAAAAAGAGAGCGATACGATATTCGTCGAAAGAGCAGAATATACATTTTGTACTGTCTTTAAAAATGTTTAAATATTTGTAAATTTTTAAATATGAGGTGTCACAGTCTTGCACCAGAACATTTCTGTAGATGAATATATGAATTTAGTTTTTTCAATGCAATGGTAAACAAAACATGTACAGCTGAAAAATGTGAATGAACGTTTGTTTTTGCATGTGATGGAAATCGTTTGCATTTACTGTACCTTTCCATCATCAGTAAATATTCCGCTGTATTTACTAGCCAGTGCTCTACGGCACTTTGAAAATATTTGCAAAATATTTATATCATTCGAAAAGTAAACATGAGAGAAAAATTGGCGAACATGTGGAAATGCAAACAATGCAAAGCATGCTATTTGCGAACTTCTGAGTAATAAAGTACACACAGGTTGAATTTACAGATAATAGGAGCACGGAAACATGGGCTTTGATTTTCATTTTTTTTTTTAACTTTCCAACATATTTGGTACTTAGTTAAACATTTTATTAATGTATTTAATGTATTATTTTTTTTATAATTTATTTAATTAGTAACCTTTAATCTCTTACATCTCTTAAAACTGAGAACACTTTAAATTGCCTTTTAGAAGTTTCTTCTTCATCGAATATTACGTGATTGACTGGTACAACATTTAAAAAATATAGCAATGCACTAAAAACATCGTTGCGATAGCCTTGTAACAGCCGACACATGTTAAACAAAAAATAAATGCATCGGTATACATAATACTCGGAGATGCGAATCGGAAAAAATCATTTCAGTGACCCAATAGACCAAAATGCTATTTATGTGTCCAAACATATCTATTCGTAGATCGTATCAAAATAATCCCTGTAAGCAATTTTTTATTGTTATTTAATGAAAACTTTAAGAATTCTTAATTAATAAAATAATTTAATTATGAAATAATACTGTTCTACCAGCTTTTTGCTGCCATGCCAAATTTTTGCGTTCCTCCCGTTTTTAAAATTGTCATATTATATCTCTGTTATGACAAATTTGGTGTATTTTAGGATATCCCTTTTGTCGACATTTGTCAATCCCTCGGGGTCGTCAAAGAATAACTACCTAGCAATATTTTTCTAGTTTGTGTAAGGGCGATTCGAGTACCGGGATAGTGTAGTACTGTTCCGCCTTCCTCCTCAACTGCACCTTCTACAGAACTCTGTAGGGCGTTGCATGTCTTCTAACTTGATTTCCTATGACTTGATTTTCCGCCTACCATTTTGTTATTGTGTTTCCTTTCCACCTCATATAGAGCATTTTGATTAAATGCAGGTCACATAATAATCGATGGCATCGATTTCCGCCCATTTGGTGTTGCCGTTTATGGCGTTTGTCAATAGCAATAATTTGATTGCTTTCACTGAGGGATGAGGTTTTTGTCAGATTTTGTAAGAGTGGCATACAAGTCTTGTAGTTCATCGCTACCATAACGAGAGCAAAATGTAATAATATCATATTGATGACGGTACAGTCCGAGTTGAATCTGAGCCTAGCTGCTGTAGGACATGTACATCCTTTGTAGCTGGTCGGGTGCATAATTGAGCAATCTCATTTCGGTAGCGATTGCAAATTATACCATGAAAAATTCTCCATCATTAGTTATCTGAACATGTGTACATGCCTCTAAACCACAACATAATCCATGAAACCATTGAAACACTAAATTGAATTATACATAATTTATGACAAAACATCGTCTATGGATTGCTGCAAAGCTGATCCAGGCGTAAAGGAGATTCGGCGGTATGATAATATCGATCTCAAGCCAACTTATAGTTTCGAGTACGTTGGAAGAAGGATATTAATGTTCTCTTGCATAAAGTTGAAGCTTCATTTATTATGTGCTCGTGGGATAGAGCTATTATATCTAGGGGCGTTGCGGCGGCTAATAGCGCGGAGAACTTTGGTAAATTGTATCGATACGGGTGGAATATTTAAGTGTGCTTTTGTCATGTCGAGAAACTTGTGCCGGCTCTATTGATTTTTTTGAGAAACACACAGATTTTTTTTTTGTTGCATTCTGAAGGGCGTCATGAATGAAGTATTTTTAGGCATTATTGAAACTTTGAAAGGACTGAAATTATTGAATGATCCGTAATAAAAACATATTGGGTAGTAGTACTGGGTCCACCTTCTACAGCATCCACTCGTGTTGTCGTGTGCTCTTAATCTCTCATGTGTGGATGGGATCGGCTGCCTTATGCCGTTTCCGTACTATCAGAGGCTCGTAAAAAGTAGAGCCATGAATAATAAAAAATGTGAATTTTTTTAAATATTTACTGAAGTGTGCTTGTGACGGTAAAGCCTGTATGTCGACGCCGCTTTTTCAACTTTCGATGTTGGCTCTTCTGGTCGTAGCTAAGCAAAATTCAGCCGTCGTGAGACACGTTCTTTTTGTCGAACTGCGGAGTTCTGCAAATGATAAGGATTTGGACATAAGATTGAGGCACATATCTGACCTGCTGCTTCAAAAATCAATAAAAAAAATACATTAAAGTCCGAAGTAGAAAAAAAAAACTCCAGGCATTTTCTGCAATGCATGTGTAGTACAACAAAAACAAATTCGAAAATCAACGAGATATGTGGGTTCTCTATTGAGACGTACTCCTCCCTTAAAACAATTGAATTCTTCGATTCGTCATCATCATCATCTTTTAACCCGCATGCCCCACTAAAGTGGTCGCGGGGGTGAACCACGCACGAGAGACCTCCAGGAAACTCGATCCTCCGCCATCGGCTGATTCTCATCTGGAGGTATGCCCAATCGTAACCCGGCGAGTATTTGGACTTGTTTCACTCACCTCGTCCTGGGTCTGCCAAGCGGTCGCCTCAAGGCCCGTCTCGTAAGACCTCATTCAAAGAAGCAGCTCCTCAATGTTGATTTACTCACGCACTGTGTGTTTCACACCATATCCCGCCGATTAATTACCACAATAGCACGGAGAAATATCATCTCAGCAGCTTGTATTCGCGATCTTATTCCTGCGGTCATTAGCCAAATTTCATGACCATAGTTGAGAGTTGGAATAAATACTGAGTTGAAAACCGCTTACTTGTCTTTGACGCCATTTGTCATTTCAGTAAACATACGAGTTCTTCATTTAGATGAAAGAAACACAATGTTTGCCATTGTTGTTCGATTCCCACTGACAACTTGTGAGGCCTATTGATTGCAGTCAATGGTGAAAACGTAGATTCGCATGCGGCAGTGGTGCATCATACGTTCGCCACAGATGCAGAAAGTTCATACGTACTTCAAAACGCCTTTCTCTGCTTCTACAAAACTTGCATTGTCCTTTCCGTTTTATCCTCGCAACGACTCAGCAGTATCTCCTCTTGATGGAATTGGTAAACAAATTATAAGCAGCAGAAGTCTCCCTCATTTTTTTTCAGACTTAATTACATTTTTCGAAAGTAGGTGTCCATATCCTCCCCATCGAGACATATAGAACTTATAGACTTATAGACAGAAGATCGTCGTTCTCCGAGAACCATGTTCCACATATCGAAATACTCAGATTTAGGGACTAAGCTAAGCGTTCTGGTCTTCTATATTTTGTCTTCCTCACAAACACGGGGGGCCGTACAACACGAAGAACCGAACAACACCTACAAAATCTAATCCAAATTTATAATGAGCCAAGTTGGCTAGTCATTGGAACAAAAATAGTCAATACTGTTCAGTATGAGTTGGATTAAACATGGTTGGGCACAAGTTAAAGTGAGGTAAGACTAGCCTGGCGCAGGCTTCTTGGAATTTGGAAACCATTAATTGTAGCATTTAGTAATTCTACTAAACTTCTTCTTCGAAACTCTGCAACTTCAAAAGGATCTGGCGACCTGGTCATTCGAAGGGCAGGCCAGTGATAGAAAACCACACTCGCAGTTTCTCTAATGAGAATTCGTAAGATTGGGCAATTTCTTACGGATCGTTCTAATCCGCAAAGATACTGCAAAATGATTGAGTTCTTCAACTTTTACAAAACAAATCGCAGAAAGACTGTGCATGCGAAGAGATTGAAGAACCTACGCCACGCCTAGTCATAGATACCGTACCATTTATTCATAATTTCTTTTTTTTATAATTTCCTACTCACCAATTTGTTCGACTTAAACATTATCAACTGCAATGACAACAATCACTTCAACATCAACAACAACTTCATTCCTGCAAGGTCCTTAACACGTTCCAACTCCCAGTGTGCCTTTGCACAGTTTTCGTTTCCGCACTTCTTTCCGTAAACTGTTGACACTGTTAAATTAATACTGTGCATCCAATTCATCTCTTGAACACTATTCCACCACATTCTGCGAATTTTGAATACATTTCCATTGTTCTACAAAATTAATTAATTCCCACAATACCACAATAACGAACATCCTGCCCCACAACTCACTGACCAAAACCCAACCTGGGGGGCGAAGAGTTACATAATCGTCATTCCAATACAACAGCAATTTAAAGGCAATTCTCAGCCAATCCACAAAGTCCAACCAATAGCACAATTTAACTGTGATACTTGATGCATACCTTGAAATACTGAAATTAATTGGAATTTAAATTCACAACCCACAACCGGCGTTCGCAGACCCCCTTGTGTGGGCATCTAGGGGGGCAAAGCCATTGATCAATTCTCATTTGTCGTGGTGGAAGCCACTTTTTGTGGGGTTTCTTGGGAGAAGGACATACCATCGAGTAGAATGCAGTACCACCTTGGAATGACGAACAACATCGATGTTGATGGAGTAAGATGCAATGATATGCCAGAAATTGATTTTGGCATTTCATCCATAGCAATGATGCCAAACTACGGGTAACTAGGTCAAGGAATGAAAGGGTGTGTGTATCCATCAAGACTTGGAAAAACTGAATGCTCTCCCCCTTCTTGGATATTTTACCCCTTTCAAGGACATGACTGTGAAATGCTGTGCAAAGGATGCACCAGGAAGTCAATTTTTTCGATCTAAAATGAGAGGCGAACTCTGAGTGTCATCACGTTGCAATGATGAGTCGGACAATGCTGTGTTGCTGGTGCTTTCCCTTTCCTTCCCTTTTGCGCTGTTGAGAGAGAATAGCTTGTGCATTACTTTGATTGCAGGTCAAAAACATGATGGAGGCTTTCAATGGAATAAAAATGTGTAAACACAGGGCGACCTATTGATGCTGAAGAGCACAAGGTTTAATGGTGAACCGTGGCGTTATGGCTCATTGAGGTTGTAAGGAAGGAGATTTATGTGGATACATAGGATGATGAAAAGTACGTGCAGATATACAGTGTGTGACAGTGACTTGTCAAATTGTTTCGGTAAATATGTCAAGTATACGCCCACATAATATTTTAATACGAAATAAGACAAAAGGCATGTCTACTTTTTCGAGGAATTAATGCAATTGCTTCTGATGGAAAAATATAACATGAGCCAGAGTGGAAAATGTGGCTGATCTTGGTGCATAACGAAATCTAAGTTATTGTTATCTGTTGCTCTGTTGATTAAGAATGCTGCAGAAGCATGTGCGAACTTAGAGAACTAAGTGGAGTCTTGCGTGGAATGGAATTTAAGAAAAGCTACATGTGCAAAGAAGTCATTAATACCAAATAGATCATCGTTTGTTTTCGGTTTTGGTCTAGAATTTCTTCACTCTGAATAGAAAGGTCTCGGTCGTTCGGTATGGCTGAGACAGATTTACCGACTGATCCACGTCTAACTTGGTTGTGTACAACCTACTCTTTGTAATTTGTGGACATACGTCAATCGCGGAGGAGAGAGATGGGATGAGGATATATTTAATCCTGAGTAAATAAATGGCAAAACACCACCATGATGTTGTCATTTCATGCGTAGCGAATATTCGAAAAAGTACCACATGACGAAATGTTACTCCTCAATGAATATCGTTACTATTATGGTATCGTTACTTTTATTTTGCCTACATGCATTATAGACAACCGACATCGGTACGTTCACACTCGCTTGGTAGGGTATGCTCGCATGGTTATACAAGGATACAGCAAACACACATAGCCCGAAAAGGTGTCATCAAACCATACCGATGCGTGATGTTTCACATCTAAATACCATGCTCTTTTTTTTTGTATACTTATATCACATCGATAAGGTTTGCTGACATACCCGTGCTTATTTCAGAGCGTATTTAGATTGTTTTTCGTGACATGCGATCGTATGTATCTAGTATCCTCGTTTAGGTATGTTTGGGATGGAATAGTATTTTTGAGCTTTATTGATTTATTTATATGCTGACACAATAAGCTAAATCTTATAAGCATGTAAGGCTGCAAAGTTATTTAGTTAAACTACAGAAACAAAAAAATAATATTCAGACAGAGAGAAAGAAAAGAGAATATAATAACTAAAAAATAAGCTAAAAATTTATATTTTGCCTAGTTACATTTTTTTCCAAATATTATTAAATTATCTATATTTATATACAATAATGCTTATTTATTAATTTATTATTTTGTACTATTATTAAATATGTTACTTTGGTTAAGATATTCAAAACGAAAACGTAGAACAAATTTTAAAACAATGAATTTTGCGAAATGGCAAGAGCTTCAAGATAGCGTAAGGTGTCAACACATATGAGGAATTATTCCAACTTGTTGGAAGTGTAATGTCGCTTCAACACTTAAATGCCACGCTTTAGTATGATGAACATGGTTAAAACTATGTTCAGATATAAAATTTTAAGTAATAGAAGTTGTAAACAAATCCGGTGTTACTGTTGTACGCAGCATTTAGCTTTTTTCTCGCGATGTTTGTTGCAACTTTGCAAAAGATTTCGCCATATGGTAAGATAGGAATTATCAACGCTTTGGCGATTAGTAGTTTCGTGTTATTTAATAGGAACCGCTGTCATGACCACGACAGAGTAGAGTTGGAAATATGCCCATCTATCAACTAGTTTTTTAGAAATGACGAGATTTTTTTTTCTAGGCCTTACTTTTCTTAGGACTTACAGCTACTTGTTTATTGGCGACTGGACAGCTGAGGTAAAGATGGATGTCATCGGCGTACATGTGACAGGAACACTGCTCGAGTATTGTATAAATTTCATTGGCGTACAGGAAGAAAAGTTAAGGCCAGAGAATTGAGCCTACTCTACTTCTCTCGTCTCAATCTACTTCTCAGTTGATAATGTTATTAGTTATTGATAAAAGGGCCGATTTACAGCTACCCTTGGCTCGGACCCTAAATTGGGATAAATAGGATAAATTGAAAAAAAATGAATTGTGTTGTGAGAAGGGGTCAAGGAAAAAAAAAACAATAAATGGCATAAAGTGGAAAATTTTAACAGGTCTTTGATTGCCATACGGGTGACCTTTTTGCTGATTTATATAAAAAAAAATATTTAAAAAAAAAAATTCTTTAAATTTTCGACGATTGTTGCTGAAAAACTTAAAAATTACCATTAATTATGAAATAATTAAACCATAGGAAACTTGCAGGTTTGCCATTTTTGAACCCAACTTATCCATCCATCATATCGTAGCTCTGCGTCGACCAATTGATTCAAAAAAAATCTTGAGATGGACTCGTAGCGAGCCAGGGTCTAGCCACTCGTGTTGTGAGTGTATTGTTCTTCCACGAGCGGACACTCAATAATCTTTGAGCATTGTCAGTGACTCGAAAGACGTGAGGCCGTGAACATTATTTTGCTCGTACCGGGAATGGAACCTAGGCGGAGGGGTCGACGCACCACAACGCCACGGCCGCATATAACAGAAATTATGGAGTTTAATAATAAAGCCAAACTAGGAATTGCGTTTTGAACAAATTTATTTGCTTAAGCCCTAACCCACAGTGAAGCGACAACTCCCTGTTGTGCACATAAAACTCTCCTCAGTCACGATAAGTTGAGAGAGGGGCAGAAATTCATTCATGCTATAGAGCAGCCCGGAATGCGGTATTTGCAGAGCTCTCAATAGTTTTTCTTTCGAGTATAACTTATGTGTTCTCCTTATACACCGGCATTGCAGGAAGCTCCTCGTTGTGAAACCTTGAACCATGTCTTATCTTTCACCAAAAATCAATCATCAGGAACAAACCACAGAGGTTGTCTTCTCGAACAGCAGCAGAGAAAATAAAGGATACACAGGATATTGCCTCCAACTAAGCAGAGGTCAAGGTAATTGCATCTATACCGGCTGGTTTCCGGTTGTGTCCTTCCACGTTCCATATACTATCTGGATCAGGGGTTTAAGAATCCTCCCATCCCATGTCTGTCTGCGTTCGCCTATCTGAGAGAGAGATCATAATAGAAGAGAATATTTCGTCTGTCAACGCGTCAGTCCATCATCCGTCTGTGGTGCTCTTTCGATTAGCGTCGCTATGACTTCCAGTTAATTGCCGACATAAACCATAATTAATCTGCCCAGTGTCATCCTCGGTACGTGATACTGTGCCACGGTAGGGGTCGAATGAAAATCCTATCGCCCGTCGCATTCGGTTGTTAATATTGTGCGTGATGAATGAGCCCACAGGCAAGTGTGGTGACGAAGAATAATTAATTGCAAATTATTACAATTAATCAATTAGAAAGAACGTTCTTTTTCCATGCCCCCGTGATAAATTAGACTGTCAACTTCATCTAGCAGCATGTCTGCGTTAATTTATTGGATTCAATCGATAGATTATTTTTTATTGGGGTATAATAAACGTAAATGAGCTCATTTGGATTGTGAGCCATGACAGCGGCAGGGGAGCGAGTGTGGGTTGGGGTGCTCTTTGGGGCCCATGATCGCATCATCTACGTCCGGTTTTCAATGATTTTATGGTCGAACAGGCGATTAGTCGAATGTGGGTCATTCGTGGCTGGGGAAGCGGAAAATTCACTCGGATTTTTTCCTATCGGACAGATTGCAGATGCGAGACTTGTGGGAGCTACGTTTCTATTTTTAGAGAATCCATGGACATCTGTCAGTGGTCGCAACAAGGACAAACAAAATTTGCTTTGCCAAAGAGTTCATGTTTGATTGCCGCGGGGGTGGAAAGGATTCAGTTCGAAAGGCATTAAAGTAATGAGTTTTGAAATAGAATCCTGGGTTTGCTTTCAAAAATGCTTCCTTTTATTTCCATTCTCTTGTGTCATATTTTTTATGTTGCGCAGTGTTTTTGCGTTGTTATAGAAAGTGTATCTTCATTTAATTGGTGCTTGAAGAAATATTGAAACTCATTTTTATCTTTCGTTTGCTGACCTCCTTTTTACATCCGCTCCCTTCATTACTGACTCGCTCTCCTAACGTTTGTCCTCTGTTCCCAAACACACACAAAACCAGCAGAGGGCTCCGTCACCATCCTCGAATGAAAATAAATTAATTTGTGCTGCTTGCCAAAGTGCTTTTCTCTGTCACAGGTCACAAGCAAGCATCCCTTCCGTTCTATGCTCTATTGTGTGCGACTCGTATAGATCCCCGCCGTTGGCGATAATGGAGCAACATTTGGTGTTAAGTTCCCCGTTAATCCGTTCGAATAAATCAGGTCCTCAAATAAAATCTTCGAAATAAATAAAGCGAGACCAAGTGCCTCACCTTGTCCGTCTGCACAGTGATGTCGGCAAACGGACCGTTGTGCCATTCGTTTCCGATATCCTTCGACCTCATGTTCTTCATCGCTGTCCTGATTGTGTACAATGTCATACCCGAATTCATCAGGATATTGCGTGTATTCAGGTGCACGTTGACTCTCCTTTTGCAAAACTATGGGTGGTGGGATGTTTTAATGACGTTATTGGATTATTTGTACTTCAATCCTGCCCCCCAGCTGGGTACTCAATTTTGTATCATGTACTCTGTGCTTTTGTGGTCGAGTCCTTCCGAGTCCACGGAATGATAGCTCTTCACTTGAGGGAATGAATTTCTGAGATTAAAATCGACTGGTGAACTGTAAATGGTGCGGCTACAGCCTTAAATGAAACTGGCGACGATGAGATAAGTTGTTCTTCATCTGTTGGCTTGCCTGCGTGATGGAATAATGCCAATCATCCCGAGAAAATTAATGAACATACACGTAGCAGACTGACTGCGAGCTGAAACTTAAGCTGGACGTTTTATCCGATCTCAGTGGTTTTAAAAGCCCTTTCTTTGTGGTTTCTGTCGGGAAAAAGGATTTCTGTGTGATGTGGCGTACATGCTCGACTTAGCTGGGACATTTTCAGGAGAAAATGACATTTGATCTTATTTCAGGCGAGGATATCAACAGATTGGTGGGGGGAAGTAGTAGAGTTCATTCAGAGAGTGCATGGACAAATGAATGTATTTCTTCCTTTTTCTTGTCACCGAGTTGGGGCCTTAATGTGTCAGAGGAGCTGAGCGCAAAGCGGACGTCTTACTCAAAGAGCGGCAGTCTCACAGGGGGAGTTTTATTACTGACCAATCGCACTTCGTAAAGGGCGACAAGATAGGTAATAAAATAATATAATATGGGTGACGTGACAATACGGACAGTGGGCCTTTGCATAGCTTCTACAGCAACCACTCGTGTCGTGCGTTTGCTAATATTCTCTTACTAGTGGTTGGGATCCACAGTTGTGTGACGACTCCGAACGGCAAGGTTTTGGAAAGCTCTTTGAGCATTGTCAGTGACACGAAAGAGGTGGAACCGTGAATTATGATCGAACCTGGCACTTATACGTAGGATTCGATGCACCAACTCAAATGTTCACATTCCATCATCCATTGATATACGAGTGCTGATTGAAATTCGTTGACGTCAGTCAGTGTGCGTACAATTTGTCGCGCCCAAGACCCGAAAAGACAATGCGGCGCTTATCAACAAATCAGGATTCTTGGACGACGACCAAGCGAACACAATCCACACGGTTCGGCCTATGACATTGGGCCTCATTTCTTTCAAAATGAAGAAGAATGGTAATCCTTGAAAATTTTCGTAGTTAGTTCTCAATGGTAACTTCGACTGCTGCTGAAACATCACAATTTGAATCATTCGGCTTTCTGTGGGTCGACATATCCCAGCGGTTGGTCCTACAAGACGGCTGTACTACGACCATCCTATCGACGCAAGGTCCGAAGTTCTGAAGGCGGAGTTAGGCGGCTGGGTCATCTCATGGCGAGGCTCATCAATGCACCGCTGCTAACGACTTGACTTCACTCCATTGATTTTTATGTACGCTAGCAACGCAATCACTTTGGACGAGCTCGGGGCAAACATTCGACGTAATTGTTTTTTTCTTTGTTAACTAAAATGATTAAAAAAATTAAAAAAAAATAAAAATTTAGGTTGGCTTACGATGTCTCGTTTTATTTTATATATATTAATATAATATATTATTACTACATAAATTTGTTATATACAAGGCCTATTGCAATTAGATGATAAGCCTCTAACATAAAATATTGACAAAATGGGTTTTAAAGAAATACATAAATATGTAAAATAGGGTAATAATCAGTTGAACTTCTAGCTATTTCCATTAAATAACTTGTTAACAATGTACCAAATTTTGTCAAGGGAAAAGAGCAACGAATTCATTTAAAAATAAAGTTTTGTGATCTTTATCCAGTCCTTACTACAAATATTTATTTTATTTTGTATACGGCTTTATATTAAATGTTATAAAAAAGAGTATTTAAGCGCGTAAGTGAGAGTATTATTACCCAGAGTATTCATGAGTGTAATACAAATCAAACCCAAGTTTTTGAAAAATTATGGCATATTACACTTTCCAGCTTGAGATTTGTTTGTTTGTAAATTCTTTACTTCGTTTGGTGACTTTTTGTCTTATTTTGGCAAACAAAAAAAAATAGGCAAAGTCAAACCCGCCGCCTCTACTTCATTGCGATGTTACTCGTGACTAGCTTCGTATTCCTCCCTTGCTTCATTTATAGGAAACCCCACTTGACAGTTGGGTGTGTACCCAGGTTTCATTTAAGCCCAGATTTAGACACCATTCCCATCTCAAAAGTGTATCATTTTCCGTTCTGCGCAAAGCAAACCAATAAAGATTAAATGGGAAATCCTCTCTTGTCTTATTCTATTTACATCTCAATTTCTCGAAAACCCGTACTTTATATGCACTCGGAAAAATAAATCAAATCTTCGACAAACAGCAGGTCAAATGGGATGACAAATCCAAACAGATGCAAGCAGCGGAATATCGACTTCTTCAGCGTATTCTCTCTTGCTGTGTAAACATCCCCGACGACTCTGAAGATCCTTCTGCTTCAAAAGAGCAGTTTCCTTGTATCAGCATCGTGTTGGATTACAAGGACTATCATAAGCGAACACAAATGCTCGACCTCGATATATTCTTATGCGAAGATGATGGTAGGAGCGGCATTAGAAAGGAAAATTGAAAAAGGATTCGTGCGAGAATGACGAGGAGACAAGTTAAAGGGCCCCTCATGAGGCAGATCACTGCTATGGTCCTGTGACTTTCGCACATCCACCTTCCGGGTCGCCTCCGACTCGTGCTTATTCCCGTTTATCCGAAGTGAATTCCCAAATTGAAAAAAGTCTTGATGGTCCTGCTCATCGAAGAAATCCTTACAGAGCGTACTTTCTCCTTTCTGCTCGTAACCGCGCACGAGTCATTTTTTGCCTCGTCACAGTGGAACCCATTGTTCGGCATTGAAGCGGTTTCTTAAGAATGACCCGAAAAATTGCCCAACTTGTCATGAAAACTTTCGACATTACGTAGCAGCACCCGATAACAGATACTCCCAACAACTGCGGTTTAGATTCAACATGTGTTATTGTGTTATTTATACACGAGCACATTGTGGCAAGGAGGTGAATATCCTGCTTCCTGTTCTGTTGTTTTCCTCTTTTTCGACAGCTCTAGGTCGAGGGAGAACGGAGAAACGATATTTTGATTGAAATATATTCGAGACGCTGTGGTTTTGGGGAGAGTCTAGAGCAACCCCATTCGAAGCGTTGAGTGCGAAGGGAAGTGCTTGAGTGCCACAACAAAAGGCATGATGACAAATTGCGGCTGATGTGGTTTCCTTTTACTGTTAAGTTTGTTCGCAAAATTGCTTTCGTAAACATCCAGCTGGGGACAACAACTGTTGGCAGTACCTGTGGGAAGGGGTGTGGCATCATGTGTGCTTGTGTACCACCAAGGGGGTAAGTCGACTGTTTGGATATGGTAAAGTTATTTAGTCTCATTTGGTTTAGGAGAATGCTTAAATTTTGGTGTGTTGCCAGGCTTAATTTTGAGCAGAAACCACTTCTGTGAACATAAGATCAAGGTCAAGTCGCAAAGTTCCACGAGTATTCAAATTTCGGGCCATTTGTACGATAATGTGTTGTCAATGACAATATAAAGACGAGTACGATCTTAGGGGTTGAGGTAATTTATGGAATTAAGATTGAGTTGTACTTTTGACAAGCGACTTCTCAGACGAATGCAAACTGCCTCACCATTAAATTAGGGCAAGAATGTTCAAGGAAATGGATGAAGGGGAATATGAAAGAGATTGCACTAACAACAAGGGGGTATGTATTCACCCGAACTGCAACATCCGTGTTCGTACAATTAGTAATCACTCATACATACACGTGATTAAGTTCCTGATTCGAAGAAATGATCAAATGTTCGAGTATGAACTAGGACTCGGTCAGTGGTAGGACTCAGTCAGAGGGAGACCCTCTGAATTGCGCCAACTATATAGACACAAGTCTTCGGAACATCGCTTCCACGCCTACATCAGCATCAGTGTGGCTTTGGAAGGTAAAAGTGGTGGTTCAGTGAGAATCCAATTAGCACTTTGTGCCGTTCTAAAACCACATCTCTGTTACCTTATTTAAGGCGTATTTTGGAATACCTTTAAACCCATCTCGAGGTATTTAAGAAGGATATTAGTTCCTTAATATCTTTCGTAGAGATCTCATTGAGTGAGTTGAAGAAGGGCCCACAAAGCACTCGCTGTCTGACTCTGGCAAGAGCTGAACAGACGCAGAAGAAATGTGTTAGGGTCTCCCTCTCAGCTGTATTGTTGCAGCTGCGACAGTGTGAAACAGTGTAGGATTCCTAGTTTATCGGCATGATCTCCAATCGGTCGGTGTCTTGAGCAGACCGCCACTAGCCTAGCAATTGCGATTGATCATGGCGATTTCGTCGAAGGAGTTCTTTTGTTTTAGATTGTTTGTATTCAGGCCGTATTTTCCTTGATGTTGCATAGTTTGCCAGACTGACTGGAGTGTGAAGATATGTTATGTGCGGATCCCTGCTTAGCAAGTTCATCGACCCTTTCCCGGATGTCATATACTGCCGAATCCCAGCTCGGCACATGCCTCCCGGATTACAAAAAGTTCCGCTTGGCACACGCTGGAGTTGTCGGGCAGCTAAAGACCTTACGGAATTCTGAGAATACACCCGCACCGCCTCCGGCGCCCATCTTTGACCCGTCAGTGTAGATTGTGAAGTTCAAGTCCTGCACATCTGCCTACTATGCTATTCTAGACATTCATTCTGGGATTAAAATGTCAAAGTTGCTGGATAGATTGAAACGGGGGACCGTATAGTCCATTGGGGATGATACAAGATCTCTCCGTATAAGATAAAGCCATAGCCATAGGGTTTGTGATGTCCAGCATCCAGACTCTCTGAGCCTGATGGCGCTGTAATCTGTATTTTTTTTTAATGTGTAGGTCCAAAAGTATAGGACTTAGCATTACAGTCGGAGCATCTGACGGAGTTGACCGTATAGCGCCTATGCATGCAGTTCGCTGTACATTGTTTAGCTTTGTTATGTTACATTTTTTCCTGAGGGCCGCCCACTATACTAGTGATCCGCCGTATACATCCATAGAGTCAACTTAGGTTGCAAACCCAATTTCTTACTGAAGAATCTACTGCAGGCGTAAAAAGATACACACGCCTTCTTATCACGTTGAGCTTCCAGTCGAGTTTGGGATCTAAAGTAACGCCTAAGTACTTGGCAGGTAGAAAAAGCTGTTTATCATGCGGACGGGGAAGTGTGAAGGTGGGTATTTTGGTTGGTTCATGATAATAAGCCAGAGAAGAGGATGTCATCTCTCCGCCCTGTGGTATACCTCTACAGATGTACCTCTACTTGAATGCACCGACTGCTAAGAGTGGTATTCTATGTCAACGGATTGTTGACATAGAATACCTAGTTCTGTTAAGCATTTAATGATCGCTTTCGTATGAACGTTATTTGAAGCCCTTTCTATGTCCCTTCTATGTCTATGTCAGAATGCCTTTAGACCAGGAAAATCCAGCATCGATCACATATTCACACTACCCAACTTTTGGAGAAAACTCAGGAGCAACAGATCGGTACCCACCACCTTTTCATCGAAAGAGCAAAGTCTAGTCCTGGCGTCCCTACCAAACTCGTCCATTTGTGTAGGATTACGATGGAGACTGCACGCTGCTCCGTCGAGGTCGGTAAAGACCTAACCGAGAAGGATTTAGACAGGGCGACACTCTGTCATGAGACTTGTTTAACGTTGTCCTGGAGAAGATTGGGAAAGACTCATTAGAGGCACAATCTTCCAGAATTCTGTACAACCGCATACGTGGGTGACATTGACGTGATTAAAAAAACACAGCGCTCCGTTAATTCAGAATAACTCTTGCCAACAGCGATTTCAAGTCGCATTCGAGTAATAGAGCCGTCTCTTGAAGAAACAAGTTGAGCGAGAAAATGTAACACATTACATGGTCAACTATCCGATTTTGTGTTTTTTTTTTTTTGGCTTATTTTCTTACGTCGCTTAGCAACTCAATCAAGGAGTCAATCTCTACGGGACCTTAGCCAAAGTCAATGATTGTTTATTCATTTGAAACACTTAACAATTCTCTTGTTGCTCACTTTCTGCAGACCAATTTTCGTGATTTAGGAAATCAAACGCTTCATCATCAATCGTTGTCCAACTGCGGTCTCGCCTGATATTCAGCCAGAAAAAATGAACGATTTGGATATAGAATGAGCAACGGCATAAGAACTATTTACATAGTCGCCATCAAATCAACTGCGATAGCCCGTTTAGCAGTCAGCCGCACGCAACATCACACCACAAAATTTTATACCAGCCCATAAACTCACAGTCCAAGTGCAATATGTAGTTGAACCGACCCGCCGGTTGCGCCTAGTACCATCCAATGACTTCCAAGATTGTTTTGAAAATGCACGAGTCTCTGGCGTAACCTCAATCATGAAGAATGAGCTACTCAACGCATACACAGCAACAAAATGAAACTCTGCCTTCCATTGTACCAGAACGTAAAGCGGCTTGAGGTGGCATGAGACATGACACTCATGCTTGCAAATGCACGCCCTTGTCCTGCCAGAGGGCCCAACGTGTTCTGATATATTCCGGACGGAATATTTGCTTACCATCAACAGGGAGGCTATTATCATATGAAACGAGGAAAATAGCGCAATAAGAGACACGAAGGGTAGCACATGCTTGGCCTTAAGGTTTGTTCACCTTATAACAGGCGACTCGAATAGAGCCATACATGCAAAAGAAGAATGACAGGACAAGAATGTGCTACCTATGAGGACGTCCCATTTTCTGCCGTAGATTATGTCTCAGAGGACAGCGAAAGGAAAGTCACATCCCTTATCTCTAGTCACGACTCGCTGCTGAGCAAGAAGTAGTGACTGTCGTGCGCTGCGCGTATTTGAATGAAAAGACTGTATGTGGCTTACGAGCCGGCGCAGAAGGCCACGACAAAGAAATGAAAAAAAAAGGCGAATTACCGCGGGGGAAAATGACTTCAGATCCACAACACGGATAACGACAATTTGTATCGGAGACGACTGAGCAACACAACCTTCATTGGATGGACATACAACTAGAAGGAGAGGTTGAACAGAACAGCTATGCTGTAGACCCTGGCCCATCCAGGGTATCGTTGGAGAGATAAAGGCCAAGAGAAGAAAATGATGAATATTTTCATGGACAGAAAATAAGAGATGGAACGAATGTAAGCGCGTGATGAACGAAGGAATTAAACTCTAACAACGCAGATCGTACGTTGGATAAAAGTTTCTGCATATCGCTTCAAGAGTCCTTTAATTCTTTAATACAATTTCTTCGTCAGTTTCTCTCGTCTAAACGACTTCGCTAACCACTTTAACAATTACTGCAATGCCACAAAGTAGTGCTTCCCCAGTGTAAACCACAAATTGCTCCCCCACCCGCAAATGGCCAAATCGCAGTCGTAAAATGGGTCATCATCCACCGAGCGTCCTTAATCCTTAACTCAATTTATTATTCCCACTGCTCGTAGCCTACAAATGATTCGTGTAATCAAAGAACATCCGAGCGAATTGTACGTACATCCCTGCAGACGAACATTTTCATCTGCAATGCAAAAAACTATGCAGCCTTGAATTTTTGTTTGCGTGCGAATATAAATATTCAGGCGACCTCTTTATTCCGTTTCAGTAGGCATCCTCTGCTTCCTCTTCTTTCTGTCGCTGCAACAACGTCCTCTGTGTCAAATGTATAACGAAGTAGCATTGCCTACCAATCCGAGTGCCCCCACACTCGACCTCAAATTGGTTATCCTCACCAGGACATATCGCACAGCTGTACTATCCAGTTCGTGCTCTGACGGAGCCAAAAAAAAAAATAGTAAGGCGGGGAAATAGAAAACGCGAAAAGAGCCGAGTGAAATAAAAGAAATAAAATGTGTGGACTAGTTCTGATTATGCTCTGGCTAATGTGATACTGAGTGTGGGAGAACTGGGGTGCTGGGGCATATGACAGGTTTCCATCGCAGCTGGGTCCAGGGACACGTCGGTCGCTTTTTAAGTTCTGAAACACTCTCCCGAGCTTGGGTTGCCTTTCGAACAGCAAATCGCTTGTTTTTCCGCCTCTTGCGCGAAACCGTCTGGAAAACGAATTATTCGTTGTGTCCTCCTCAAAGGGAGAGAGATCTCCTCGAGTGTACAACAGTCCTGATGTAATCATCTTATAGGAGGACAAGCGAAATGAAGCTCACTTAGCCAACCGTGCTACAGCCCATGGTCATGGCATACCAAATGAATGAATGCAATCCTTCTTATCCCTCCTCGACTGGGAGGCAGTGTTGAGACGGGCAAAATCTATTCTTGAACGGACGACAGTGGAGTGAGATGATGAATTATTCAGTAAGGATAGTTCTTTCTCGAACTAATTTTGTTGGCTACTTGAGCATTCTTGAGAAGATTGGAGAGCCGGACTGGTATAACTGAATTGTTTCCCCTTTCTGCAGTTGAACATGCTTCATTTTATTCCGAGGCATACTTGAGGGAAGATGAGCTTGGCGGTAGGTCCTTGTTCTGTATTCTTCGAATATATCCATCCCGGTTGCTATTGAAGCAAGTCATAAGTCTGGGAAAGAGGTCATGTATGCACATTGCATATGTGTCGATTTCACTTAAATTCAATTTTAGAATAATTCAGAAATTCAGTACAACGAATGGTGGATGTAACTCGCACCTTTTCACATGCATTAGTGCCTCTATTCGTCGTATGGCAAAAGGGGTGACAATCGACATAGCGAATGAGAGAGATAAAGGGGCATACTTTTTTTGAAAGCATTATGTGAATGCAGTCAGTAGCTAAAGTGGGTATACAGCGGGTTACAAAATATGTAACGAAATATACATCACTATGGCAGACGGCTCAGCCATGCTTAGATGTACACTTGTAAATAAGTTTGTTTTAATATTTTGAGTGAAATAATAAAGTGCCTTACAATACAAGAAAAAAATGCTCCCAAATGCTTTTGACGCGAGTTTCTCCTGAGATTTCTTATTTATCCAAACCCACCCAACCATCCCATCAAAATGAAGTTAAGATTATTTCCCTTTGGTGTCTTGTTTGAATTTAGTTTTTCTTGAAAAAGCAGATACTAAAAAGCTCTTCTGCATACTCACTCTTGCGACTGACTGTACATATTGTTACGTTTAGCAGAAATGGATCTACATAAAATTAATTAAATTGTCCACACAATAGGGTTCGATCACTGGACTGTGATTAATGAAACAGAGAAGTTCACTGTTCACGATACACACGAATTTATTTACAAGCATTGGTTTATTCTTATGCTTTATTACACTTTAGCGGCTACCATTACTTTACTACAAAACAATTTGCTGCCTTTCAGGCTGAACCGATTAACACTTTGAACACAATAAAATCCCAAACTTTACTAATCACGACACTGAATTCTACTGTAAGAATTATCCCAGTAGTTCTTCTAGATCATACTGTCCCCACTGATGCTTATATACCTGATACTTTGCATTCTAGCAGTATGTCCAACAATTTCGGGAATACTCTTCGGAGTTGATCGTTCTTCTCCTTGCGTTAAGATGGCGTTTTTGTGGTGGTTGGTGTTTTGCATATCGCATCTTGTACACGTTATACTATTCACGTCACAATATCATTAATCCAAATGTGGATCAAAACGTATCAGTGGTTGTTTCCTTATTTTCTTAGCTTGCAATTTTTGTTTATTTAACCCTTAACCACCTACCAGTGGCCTTACAGGCCGCAGCGCTTTTTCAAATTCAAATATTTCAATGCGTGCGTCTCGTAAAACGGTGTGCATCTATATACCTTTCTACTTATCAAACAGTGTCGCGCATGAGCTTGGGGAGTGAACATGTGCACGCGTTTAGCCTATGGTAGTAAATAAATGTCTCCTACGGTGCAGGAGACCTACATAAGACCGTAGGTGCTTATGTGATTTTTGATTTTGTGCTTATGTCAAAATGAATATAAGCGACGAAAGCATTGAGAGATTGCTGCAGCAAGAGATGTGTGACGAGGAAGATATGCCAGGATATTATTGTAGTGACGTCGTAAGATTTCGCAAAGTATGGAGACTGTGAATCCGGCTCCGGAATTTAGGTCGATGAAGAAAAAGCCGAATCAGCAGGTTGTACATGGGTGGACTCTAAAAATATCTGAAGATTCACCAATTTTATCTAGAAAACTTGAAGTATGAAAAACATGCTACAGTAGTGATCCCAAAAAGAACGCAAGGCAGAAAATTATTTATTATTTTTTATGTGCCAAAAACTTATTTGCTTAGAATGTGCGACAAAATTAGAGGTAGCTGCAGCCATTTTTGTGAATGTTGGTGGGTTGCAATTTTGGTGAATTTTTTTTGGCTTTATGTTTATTTTTTATTGCATTCTTGTTTTCTTAATTTTTAAGAATCCTTCCTTCTGCGACAGACAGCATTGTATGATTATTATTTTCCTAGCGTTATTTTTCTTGCTATGGCTGGGCATTCGCAGAACATAGGTTTGATGAGATTCTGTCTGTTCCTCATCTTTGCAAAAGTCGATGTGCTGGAAGTTTAGTCGCATTTCATGTGTACCTATGGCATGTGTACCCCGGTAAGGACTCCAATTAGGGTGCCTAGGTCCTTTCGACCAAAGTCGATCAATGCTGTTGACCTCTTCTCGCTCAGCATCGGTCATAGAGCTTGCTGTAGCCCCAATACTTAGGCCAAGCCAGCGAGTACTGTTCTGAGCAGGGCTTCATCTTTTAAATTATTTCTCATGGAGCTGAGCGGCGTGTGCGCATACTTTCAAAGGCTTGCATCTTGAGCAGGCTTCAACAGTAGGCTTATGTAGTGCACTAAGGGACTAGTTAAAAAAAAAACATCTGTCACAAATAAACTATGTGAACTAGTTCTCACAACGTCACTTTATCTCAGCTCTTTAAGTTCAGTAGCTCACCGAATACAGGTTTACCATACTCGGCATATATTTAACTCATTAGGAACAGCCGATCTAAATCGAACTGAAGTGAGTGCTTTGATTTTAGTGTGTATGAGCATCGTGCACAGCAAGGCCGCACCGTGCAGTTCGGCTCAAGTATTTCCGAGCCGTTTGAAACCTGCATCGGATTTTGGCAAGGGGATGCGCTGTTGTGTGATTGCCTCAATTTGGTACTGGAGACGATAATACGGCGGGCAGTTGTAAACACTGGCGGCACTTCTTGTACAAGTCGGTCCCGTAGTAGAGGCTTTTACGGCGATTTATGTGGGTCTCAAGGTCAATGAGGACAAACCTAATATATATGCGGTCGACCGAAAAACGTTCCGTCGCACACCACCTTGGACAAAACATCACGATCGACAGCTAGAATTTCGAGGTAGTAAAGAAGTTTGTCGTTCCTCGTGACGAATGTGAATTTCACAAACGACATCGGAGTGGAGATTTGACGTAGACTCGCCCTTGGCAACCGGTGCTACTTCGGTTTGTCGAAACAACTGGGCTCAAAACTCCTGACTCGAAGGATCAAAATCATCAAAATCAATCAAAACTCTAATTTTTCCACTCCTGCTCTATGTAACCGAAAGCTGGACGCTATGCATAGCCGCAGAGCTGATTCTTGGTACCTTGGCGAGAAAAAAATCTGCATCGGATATATGGTCCCATCTGCGAGGAAGGTGAACAGAGGAGAAGACACAACTGCGAACTCTACAGGCTACCCCAGGATGTGGATGTAGTTCAGAAGGAAAAAATCCCACAACTGCACTGTCCCGACCACATCGAGCGATTGGACACCAACGCTACCAAGCCTCTTGTTGCGAGAAGGCGAGGAAGACCGGTTTAAAGACCAAGTAATCTCGGATGCAAGACAGCTTGGTCTTGGTCAGAGTGCACACGGATCGTCAACGATGGAAGGCAGCAATTGCTCAGGGTCTGACCCTCCAAGGGTCGTCGGCCTGATAAGTAAGTCAGTAAGTAAAGAATATAATTTCTATTACGTGGAAACTTAACTAAACAACGCATAAAATTTATAATCTACATATTGCAAGTAGTCAGATAATCTAAATTCTCTATTCAAAGGTTGAATATTGGATTTTCAAGGACCAAATGAAATATTAAAGGGCTGTTTACTAGTGCCATCACCCTATTTGTATTATTTCTACAGTGGTCTGTATATATTTCTTTTTCAAGCCTAGAAAACGGAATAAATGCCAAGAAGCAAGCTTCTAGCGACTGAATAATGTAGATGAGTTGCAGTTTCCAATGCTTTGTGTTTTCCAATTTATGGGGCCACTCACACAATTCAGACAATTCAATTAATGAATTTTTCGCACTGCTCTATTTTCTGATTAGACTCGAGAGAAATATGGAAAAAACGTGGTCCTTTCCTGTGTAGGGAACTACACTGAACTAAATGAACTAGAAGAACGAACTAAATCAATAAACAGATTTGAACTAAACTGAGCGCTCTCTGGACTGAACTAAAATGCACAAGCCTATTCGACACCCACTGTATGCCATAATACAGCAGTTTCAAACGGTGACAGACAATCGGTGCTGTCAGCAAATTTGAGATTTCCGGACAAACTTGTGTTGTTCTGGATCGATCGTCGTCAGATATGGAAAGAAGAAAATTTATCAAATTACTGGATGAGGTGCTAACGAGATTGACAGTTTGTGTCATCTATGGGAAAGTTCCGGTTGCGTATTTACAGACCTGATACATCATTTCCTTCAACTGCAGCAAACACAGCCAATTCATCAAAGAAAATACCCTTTCAAACGAGCACAGACGTATATCAAGCCGCATTTCAAAGAGATATCTTTTCAAAGGACACCGGTGAGCACTGCAACTGCTGCCTCTTAATTCAGCTTCCTCCTAAACGATTATTGGACCCGAGAATCACAAATGGCAGCACACAAGTGGATTCCTTTTCATTTTCACTTTGAGCAAATACAAAAGTAGTCGTCGCTGTCACGGGGTGCAAGAGCAAATAAATGAAAAGTGGTTACCCTGAAAATGGTTTCCCGCTGAGAATGAAAAGCAAAAGTCCACAGTATTCTTGTGTAGAGCGGGTTTCCTTTTGGTGTTGCTTCAATGGCTTGTTCTAGTGGTACACACAGTGGGTCGGAGGAAGCCTTGGAATTATTCCGTATTTGTTGAGAGTTGTGCGTGGAGTCGTGCAAGGCCATAGGAGCCAGAGGTCGGTTAAGAGGTTTAAATAGCAAACTGGGTCAAACAAACGTGTACCATCAGAATGGGCAAATGCGCTTTGTTGAGTGTACGCGATATATTTTCAATTCTGTGAGTCTTCACGCCTTTTGGGGCCGTCTCCATAAAGGTCTAGCAAGAGATAGTTTAAGTCGATTGTGATCCATCAAGAGGAGAAGAAGGTGCCTCAGCAACATGTTCAGCAATCAGTCAGTCTAGAAAAATTCAAATGGCTCTGCCCATACTGGCAACAGGTGCGAAGTGGTGTTTTCACTAGCTAAATAAAATATCAACAAACTCTTCCAAACAAGCTACGTCTACCATATCCAAACGCAATTAAAAGTTCAACAACTCCCTTCTCCCAACCAAATGTATCCAAAACGGATTTGAGTTTCAAACCTCCTCTGATGCACGCTCTTGAATGCAGATTAAATTAATCTTCTGATAATAAATGTATCCAGACCAATAAAGCAGCGGTTGTCCGCCTGCAGGGGCGTATATAAATACAGCCGCGGATTAAAGGCATCCAGGAATAAACTAGTGAATTAAACATGTGCCTTCTGGCGAGCCGAACTTGTGCCACTGTTTTACAAGAGACTGTTAAAAAACCCCAGAAAAAAAACATTTTAAATCGCTTTGGCAGGACCATTAAAACGGAAAAGGGGCAGCACCCTGCTGTTGTTTTTTATGTCCGCACTCGACATGTTTCGGGGGATAATTGTGAGAGTCACTGCGGGCTGATGGTGGAGAATTACGGGCTCAAGATCCTTTTGGGGGATTGTTTCAGTTTTCGTCTGATTTCAGTTCGTTAATGGCCTGGCGCGGTTGGTGCACTGATTTTACCTGAGATTTATTTTTCTCTTCCGGATTTTATGTTGTCGACTCTCGTGCTATTTTGTTGTTGTTTCTTTCGCTGACCGGCAGCGGCGATGGACATCCGCAGTGGAAGAGCGGGCTATTGATGGGTTCTCGGAAGTTAAAATGCGGTATGACTGGTATTTTGAAAATTTGTTTTCATCCCTGTTGGGTGGATATAGTTTAGAGAACAGAAGTTATGGCGAGCAAGGATTACTAGGAAAAGTCGTCGGGTTTCGTAGAAGAGAGAGAGGGAGAGCGATGGATTTATGTAATCTACATGATAATTATAAATTCCTAGCAAGCAAGCATAGTTAATCGCTTGCTTGCTCGGAATTTACTTTAAATGTGTGGGGTTTTTTTCCAAATATTATCGTGTACAGGCGGGTATTAGTAGGACGACAATCGGAATGAGTGGATGGGAATTTCTGAAAACAAAGAAACAGATACAGAAAATACACGTGTACATAATTCCCTAGTTTGACAGAAGAATGCAGTTTTTTCCCAAAAATGGTCTTTTCTGTCAGATATTGCATGAAAAATATTTATGACAGAGATAGGAAGTAATTAGAGATTCATGGAATCAGAGGAATCCAAGGTTAGGTTCTTGAAAATGAATGACTATTGGCAAAACTGAAAATGCACAACAGATTTTCTACTGGATGAATTAATGGAGCATTTGTAGCGTGAGTCTTGGTGTCATTTGTCGCACAATGTAGGTGAGTCCAAAGTTAAAACTACATTTTCAAAATACGCTATACTCCTTGAAACCAATAGCCACTGATGATTATATATACAATAAAGAGCAGTGAAAAGTTATGGGAGCTATGAAGATGTGGCGTTAGTGGCGTTGTGGGTACTTGCGTCGACCCCAACTGAACCTAGCTGAATGGGTTCGTTTCCCGGATGGTACAACCATTCTTTCGAGCCACTGACAATGCTAAATGTCTAGCTAAAAGACTAGCACGCACAAAACCTGTAATTGCTGAGAAGCAAGGCCCTTTCCTTCCTACAGCTCCGCCCATATATATGCATGTATATATAAAGAGCAGAGACATTTTCAAACAATTATTTTTCTTTTTTTGTTAATTTGCTTCTAAGTTTTGGTCGACTTGAAAATCCTAGCAATAAAGCCACTTATGGTCCCGGAAAAGACGTCCTTATTTTTTTATTCCTTACACCATAGGTTTTCGCAGTAGGACAATTAAGATATTGGGTCTATAACTTAATTCGTGCGGTTTGCTAAGAGATGGCGTATCTTGTATTATTTCATTGGAACATGCGCTAGATGAGCGAACGTGCCAAAAGTGGTTTGCAAGATTTGAAAGACTTGGCCAACCAGCCAAATCATTGGCAATGCTCTGTATTTGATGGGATGAGAAGGGCTGCTAAAACCGGGTGAAAGCATCAATGGACAACGCTACCGAACACAATTAATCCGTTTGAAGAGAGTGGTAGCCGAAAAACGCCCAATATGCGACCAGACACGAGGCAATAATTTTCGCCAGCCGTCTTATAGCCCAGACCTTGCCCCTTCTGACTACCATTTGTTCCGGTAGTTGCAGAACGCCCTCACTGAAATACGGTTCACCTCAGAGCAGAATATCAAAAATTGGCTTGATTCATTCTTGGCTGCCAAGCCGGCGCAGTTCTTTTGGAATGGGATTAACAAATTACAAGAAAGATGGGAAAAAAGTCATAGCTCCAGAGGGGCAATACTTTGAATAATACTATTGTACATTTTTTTCTTAAATAACCGTTAATATTTTTAAAACAAAACCGTACGAATTAAGTTACCTAAATGGTCACTTAAACCTAAAAGAATCAAAAGAGTGTGTCTATTTATAAAGCAATCATTAAGTCATTCTCGTGAAATGTCCGTCTTTTACTGGTTAAATACACAGCTTTAACTTCCATCTATAACATCCCACAGACTCTCAACAAAGTTTAAACAAACAATTAAAAAAATATGTAAGGATGTATAACATGAAATGTTCAGCTCGTTTTCACAAATCAGCGTCAAATATTGCTTCCATTTAACGCTACATTCTTTAATGTGCTTTAACATTTTCGCTGCCAATGACGGATTATGTTGAAAGTTAAATTCGTAAAACAAAAACCGAA
This sequence comes from Eristalis tenax, assembly GCA_905231855.2. Classification (NCBI taxonomy): domain Eukaryota; kingdom Metazoa; phylum Arthropoda; class Insecta; order Diptera; family Syrphidae; genus Eristalis; species Eristalis tenax. Next base: position 72,935,029 of record HG993125.1, on the reverse strand, counting down.
TTTAAACCGTCAACAGTATAATAAACAATTCCTGACAAAACAATTCTCTGGCTGCAAGCAACCCCAGAAACTTCAAGCCCCAATCGCACATACCACTTTATCTTACAAAAGACGAAAAAATCCAATGTCTGAGCTAAAATCGAAGGCATATTATCGTGAACAGAGTGAAAATCGAAGTTCATGTTTATAACACATTAATTAACCTTACCTTACTTAACTACCTTACTCTCTCCTGACAGGTACTTCTTATAAGCGGACATCTCTCATAATCGGACATATTTAAAAAAAAGACTTATTTACACTATTTTTAATGTAAATAATTCTCTCATAAACGGGCTCTCTTATAACTTGGGCACAAATTTTCATAACCGCAATTGCATTTTCTTCTATTTTCACTCTCTCTTAAACGGACAACCCATGATAAAGGGCACACTTTGTTATCTTTAATTTTGTTTGATTTGGTTTCCTTTTCTTTGCGCTCTGCCCTAGTTACCCAGCAAACAATTGTGCAAAAAAATGTTATAGAATGTAGCTATACATAGTAAGTTGCTTCGCACAGTGGTTCGCTTTGTATGCGACCTCGGAAATAAATATGTAAAATCTGAACTATGAAACGTAGAACAATGAAATTATTGTTGTTTTATCACGGCATCTTTTATTCGAATCTTTGATGTGATTTTCGCTTGAATTCGTTTGTTTTAATTTTCCTTAACAGCACGAGTAGTCTCATAAGTTGCCCATGCTTTAAAGGGTAAGTTATAGCCCAGGTACAATATGTACCTCATAAATCTAATCCGTGCATGCAGTGGTGACATTCCCAGTCTAAAAGCTCTTTCATTTTTGACTGCAATCCAAGTTGCAAGTTGCAAGTCATTTATCCTTGAAGATTAAGCTCCACAAACAATGCAACTAACATCCGATGCCGGAAGTCATGCGTCCAGTAAATTGGGAATTACAACCCAATGGCAATTTTCATGCCCATTGGCAGACATGGACCCCAGACAAAATTCATCAACAGCAACAACACAGTAAACAACGGATGAAAACATTCCCATTTATAATCATAAAAATTTTAAAATTGATTCCATTCCATCACTTTTCCATCACTACAATCTCTCTTGAGGTTTACTGCAAAATTTGCACATTATGTGGTTTGTAGCTGAGGTCTACATATTGCTACACTTAAAGTGGCCAAAGTGGTCTGTAGGCGGATGATTTCTACAACATGAACAGGGCACGTTCCAGCTTTCAGAAAAACGAGGTCTCCCCCCTTGGAGTCTGTTGGAGCTTGTAAAATGAGGTTTTTGATTTTTTGATGATCTGACCACGTGTCGGTCGATGGTTGTAGTAAGCGGCGTGTGCGAAAAAATAAACTCCGGTTTTAACCGCACTAAAAATCATCCCCGCGGGGACACCAATGTAAGATAATGTTTTGCTTTAATGTACAATATTTAAAATGATGCTTTGCTTCATTTTACAATATTATTGAAACATTAGAATATTAAATGATTAATTAATTTAAAGAAATAGCTTCTAGAGCTGGCCCGCTACATTTTTGTTTTTTGCAGTCCAATATACATTGAAACACACTCCCGGGAAAGGCTTGTTTTTTAAAGATCCTAGGTTCAGAATAGTGAATATCTTAAGCGAAAGATTTATATTTCTTCTAAAATAAAGTCTTAGTTGCATTATTTCCAACCATTACTAGCCACGAAATTATAACTTTTGTAACATGACTAAAGTCAAAGGCATGTTTTTAAAAACCGATTTACCAAAATAAATTTCTAAAAATGTGTGTCCCGGCGGGTCAAGGCGGTAACCATTGTTTATAGTATAGTTAGCTGAATATCGTAGCCGTTTAAACACTCGTTAGAGCTTTGTGGAGCTGAAACTGACTCTCAATATTAATTCTAGTGCACCTGGTCTAAATCAGCTAAGATACGCACATTTTTTTATTCTTGGGAGCTTAGCTAACACAATATTTCCTAATGAAATTCATGTTAAATAAAAAGTTATTAAAATGACTCTTTCATACCACCAAGTTACTAAAAAAAATACATGAAATTTAAAACTAAAAGGAAGGGTACCTTTGGAGCTCTGTATTGCGCATATCCCTTGACATAAATTGCCAAAATTTTTGGAAAATCTGGTTATGTATGTGTTCAGTATATATCTAAAAAAAATAAATGCAATAACTCCGTATTCCAAATTTAATTTTTCTTATTTTCTCCGCTTTTGAACGACTGTCCGGCGGCCCTCTGACGACTATAACTGCCGTTTTATGATGTCATTTCAAAATGTGCAACAAACTAAAATTTCAGATTCATTTGTTCAAATTTTTTTTAAATACCTGCGCAATGTAATATGCATCCAAAGATAGTTTTAAGAAATATAAAATCAATTTCGCCTTTGTCTTTGTGTACGTTTTAATGCATACAAATAATGTTTAACGCAAAAAAAATCCTATTAGAAAATAAAATGTTTTGCATTTTTTCTCATAACCGTCAGTGTACGAGAGAGTTCACAAAAAATTAAAACACATTTTGCGACAAATGGCAAACTTAATCTTAGATTAGATTTGCTTAGAGTACCTGTTGCATAAAGAGGGTATGTTAGAATTACGAAAAATTGCAGTTCTGATTAATATTAGGATTTCTGATGCAAGCTGGTTGGCGTAGCCGACGAACATTTATTTTCTCAATGCATAGATTTTTTTTCTACTAAAACTGTTCCTACGAATATGTATGTACTTGAGATGTAAATCAGAACATTTCTGAATAATATATTGAATGATAAACAACATCATCTACAAGCAAACCTCTCGCATTCTTTTAACGTTCGAGCATGAGAAACTGCGTTCCGATTCCGTTGCAGGTGAAATTCCCAGGGACACAACTATTTGGAGTGCTCATCCGCATCCAGCATTATTCCATGAACATGCAATATTCACCATTTTCCTGAGAAATTTCCTTAAAACCGAAATGCTTCACTGTTCTTAGAAACTCCCTTGAAGACATTTCTCGGAAAGATAAGTTCTCATTTCGACGCATAATAAGTCAGTCAGATAGTTATTCCTGGTAGTGCTGTCACGGAACCCTGCTGTTGCCGTCGTTATTGCATTTCATGGGAGTTGTCAATGGAAAATTCTGAATAACAAAGCTAACCAATTGTGATGCCATGCAGAGAAATGAAAATGATATTGCCACCCAGTCAAGCATGGTACATGGCTTGAGTCAATGCCAGCTCCTACCAAGGACCCACTGTGTCGCTTTTAAGTGGCAACACTAGGCAGCGAGTGATGTCGAGCAAAGGACATGGCTTTTGTTAATTGACAGGTTGTGAAATCTCGGTGTGGGGTCATCTGCAAATTTAATAATCCCCCAACCTGTGCACTGGTAATAACTCGTGTGTTTGCAGCACGAGATGCGGCCCACCAAGCACCGGGTCAGCTGTGATGGTGGCTTGTTAATGCATACAATTGATAAATAAGTGCCCACGAGCATGGATGAATGCCAGCGAAAGGAGCAAGGAAAATGCAGAACTCTTCGGGTATTTGCATATCACCCGTGTAGGTAGGAGCCCATAATGAAAAGAATTCACCTGCTCGAGGACGAAGAATGGCAACTTTATTCATTCTTTCGCGTGATTCTCGTTTTTATCGCTTCGTTTTTGCTTTTTTGTGAGTGCCTCATTTCGTCCTTTGCTGCTGCTATCGACACACGAAAGCACTGAACCGAGAGAGTTCTTCGTAGATGGCAGCTGTGACGGTGGGTTGTGTCTGTGTGGTGTTTTGATTCGAAGTCCATTAAAGGGTAATCAAGTTTTACCTTGCTCGCCTAAGGTGAAACCCGATTCAGGGCACTTCTTATTATGACAGCGTAACGTGGTGGTTGTCCACGAAGGGGTGCTTCCACCCAACTGCTGATGTTCGTGTGAAAACGACCCGCTTTACAAGTCGTGCGCTCTCATTATTTACTGTGTGTTTTCTTTACGTGCACCCTGTTTTTATGTGTTGTCCATGATATCCTGAGGAGCGCTGTGACATGGCATTCACGTTTTCCCTGTATTGACCGTTTCACGGAATGCTTGCTTGGTAAAAGTAATTTCAGTGAGGCTATTTCCTCATCAGTGACATGGTATAAAATGCAACAATATCGCGATTATTTTTTTGACGTAGTCAATGAAAATAAGTAGTTTTTCAGTTCTTATAATTACACTTTAATGAATTATTGGCATCCAACAATCGGAAAACTAAATAATATGCCAAGGCTGAATAAGTTATTGACATGGGGGGAGATGTTGCAATTACAAGTAAAAGTAATAGCTTCACATTAGCTATACACTACACTATGGTTCGTGAACAGTATTGAATGGGCCAGGGATTTGACGGTGATTGTAATTTTATTATTGGATGAGTCTTTTAAAGGACTTTTGAAAACTTAAATGTTCTGAGCTATCGATACTTTTCTTCTGGAGTTTTTCTTTAAATATTTTTGTGGTGTGCTTCAAATCTGTATTGACATGTATTTGCCTGGTAACTCTGTTTGACTGACTAAATCAGTTAATTCCTTTTTTATATATAATACATCTATCTTCTACATATATAAAAACTGAGCATAAAATGTTTGTCGCCGATTCACGCCATAACGCATTTACCGATTTCAACCAAACTTTCTCACAGCTTTGGCATTGGTCTATATATGGTTTATGTGAAGTGTGGTTAAAATCGATAAACGTACGAGTGTATTGAGCGTGCGTGAAGTAACACACGAATTTCAGTACATTTAGAGTTTTTCCACACAAATGTATATGTCACATGTTTTCAAAAAAGTAAATTTATTTACATTGCTTGCTGATTGTCGCCCGCTACTTTGGAGGAACAACACATCATCAAGGTAGCGTCATCTGGATATCAATCATAAAGAATATATAAATCATCGTGTCGACATCTGCTATCGTACACAAAAAGTACGTTGTCAAAATAATTAACAGTTTTCGAGAACACTTACCATTCACAAATTGTCAAGTTAGATGTGAAGTATTTTCAAAACGTATTTATTTCATTCTGAGGCCCGACGAATTGAAAGAATGTTACGCTTCTTAACTAAACTGCATTTTTTAGAAGGAACAGGCCCTTGGAAGTGTACGAAGTCAAGCGCGTATGGCTTTGTTTGACTTTAAAAGATTGTAACTTCCAATACGTCTTGCGTTTCCTATTTGCGCATGGGCAACAGTTGGAATTTTGGGTATTTGATTATAAATATCAGGCGTGTTTTACGCTATATATGTGTAACAAGTTGTCCTATATCCAGGATATTTATCGGCGCTTGTGAAATAAGCACTATTAAACACAATGCTTCCAACCATTATTTGCTGTGAGTTACCGATAATTTGGTATGCAACATCATAAAATTCAACCCTGAATTCATTAGGCTGGTGTATGTGGCTTACAAAATTAAGCTTTTGTTGATGTGGTTGATTTATTAGATAATTTTGAAATGTTTTTGTATACATAAGTATGCCATGTTTGCCTGGTGTCTGTGCTCTAATTTCCATTTATGTTAAGTAACCGATTCCTTTCTTTTGTTCCTTTCATTCGATGAAAAATGTGTTTAAATTAATAATAATTAGTTGTTCTTACATTGAAATGTATGGTCACGCTACGCAATCGCAAACCGAACATTGTAACCATTAACCACCACAAATGACGTGCTGCCAAGATTTTATGGTCAATTATTAAGCGCAGACGATAGTTTTTTGTGTAGTTATAATTTAAGCGTATATACGCTTTTAAATCGCACCTATCTTTTCACCCACGGGAAATTATGTGTTAATGTGTAGTCTAGCTACTCTGAGAAAATTAAAAAATGTGGTTCACTAAAGGGTACAAATATAGCATTAGATAAAAAGAAGAAGATATACTCGTAAAACAAATATAGGCAAAACCGACAGTAACACGAGTGTGTGTCATTCTTATTAGCTACAGGCTCCGATAGTTTTTTTTTGTATAATAAAACTGGTCGTTAAGTGTGCATGTTTTTAAAATCTGCCACAGGAATGGTTTTAACAGAATGCTTTTATTCATATTCAAAATTTAATACATTCCGAAACCATAAACAATTCAAGTTTTACATCAAGTTGACACCATATATGGTTTTAAAATTGGAATTTGAGACCTTTGAACTTTCGCTGTGTACGCACCCTCAAACCAATGACAAAATTGTCAATGTCAAAACATTCTGTGGAAAAATGTTGAAGTTCATGAACTAAAAAGTACATCAATAAAATATGTTACCAAAATCGTCAGTTACAGCAACTTTAACACCATTTTTTGTTCGTAATTCTCGCCCCTTAGACAAACAATTCGTAGTTTAGTGAGTCTAAATTTTCGCTGCTGGATGGTCGAAGCTCCGAGTATATTGTTTCTGATGATGCTCGATGTTATTTCTTTGGTTTTTATGGATTCTATGGTATGGGATGCGACGCTGCCACACCACAACCCACACAACGAGAGTATCAAATGATTTATTGACAACTGAATTGGATGAATGTGTGGTATTGCTGGCCGTGTCGATTGCCCGCCTAGATTTTGTGATTTAATTCAAACACACCAAATCATTGCCAACAACCCGCCATTGCACAGTGGTACGCTTTGCATGGGAGCGACGAAACAAATCTGTAAAATCTAAACTAGTGTACCAAGCTGCAAATGAAATTTAAAACGAAGTACTAGTGATATAAGCTCATTCCACAGCACAAAAATCGTTTAGGTATCTCAAAAATTAGGATGTAAAAACTATAAAATTTAATTTTGAATAAGATAATTAACAATTTTTGTTTTAATGCGAAAAATCTCGTTTCAATCTCATCAATGTTGTCCTATAAAGTCCTGTAATTGAAATAATAAGTATGTACGTAACATTCATTCTGTATTTTTTTTCAATGAAGCTTTTTAACATATATTCCATTTTTTATCATGCTATATATTGTTACACTCAAAAGACTCTTGTGGAGGGATGGGGATTTAAAACATAGAAAAAAAAAACACCTCAAAACGGTGGTGTGGGAACTTCAGAACTTTTGCAATTGGTCTACTGAACCTTCGCAAATATTGAGTTTTAGACCAATTATTTGAAAAATGAATAGCTGCTTGAGGAATAACAAAATAAAATTATGAAAACATTTACGTATCTTTGGAAATGCTGTACAACGTATTAAAATAAATGTATTAATTGTTTAATTAAATTATTCAACTTCGTCGAGGAAAGTACGTCGTCAGTCAAATTCATATTCGTAAAGTAGGCTCGAAATAATCACTAAGCACTTATTTTAAAAAAACTGTACTTTTTTCGGATAAATTTGAATCACCAATTATTCTTTTTTAACTAAATTTAATCATTACATTCAAATTCAGAGCATTATGCAACTGAAAATAATTATCTACAAAATCAGATCAAAATCATATCCGTACAGTGCTTTTTTATTCGCAAAATCAAGGACAAGTAACTGTTCAAATATATGTCAAGTGTGTTTCGGACCTTTAAACGTTGATTTGAATTCGAGGAAAAAGAATTTTTTGTCCATTGAACTTAAAAAAAATTTTGTTAAGAACCATACCGATGGTGAGTCCTTAAATGAAATTAATTGGCAGACCACGTTCTACAGTCAATCACTAGTTCAAAGATTTATAATGAACAAAAAGAAGAGGATAAGCCGAGAACACCACACACGAAATTTTCAACCGTTCATAAGCACCAATCATTTTTACAGATGAATCAACATTTAATATCTCTGGTTCAGATGGATGGCAAATGGAATGCGGAAAGCAAATACAGAACAGTTGTTGTCCATTGGTTTTGTGCAATTTTTGTGTTTGACAGTAGATGTTCATTAGATCTTTGATTTCGCAACCCAATAATACTAATAGCTTTTGCGGTTCTTGAACCAATCTAAAAAATGTTACTTTTTATCTACTGTACGAATATGAGATTGATTGACTGGAGTATGTATTTTGACTGCAATACACGGCCCACTAAACAGGGCTACATAATGCAACGACTCCATCTATTATTCGTTAGTCAGACCGTATTTAGAATATTCTTCCATTATTTGGGATTCCCCGTATGATACACAAGAACTCAATTCGAAAGAGTACAAAAAAGTTTCACAAGATATGCTGTCCGTAAATTATATCCCTTCGAAGAACTCCCTAAATATGATGATAGATGTAAAATAATTGGCTTGCAAACCTTAAGTTTCAGGCGTAAGGCAGCATCAGCCATGTTCATCCGCGACATTATTAATTGCCGTGTTAATTCACCAGATTTACTTTTTCTCATGAATATATATGCTCCCCAAAGATCTCTTCGGGTGACAAATTTACTATACGATAAGAGGCATAGAACCAACTATGGTTGTAATGAACCTATTACAAGGTGTATAAACACTTTTAATGAACTTTGCAACGAAATTGATTTTAGCTTGTCTCGAATGGAGTTTAAAACATTTATCCATGCACTATCCTTTATTTAATCTTGTTTATTTGATGTAATCTACGAGATGCAAAATCGGTAGATGATCCTTAGTCGCGCAGCAATCTGCTGTGTAAAGCGATACTGAGAGTTAACACTTAGAGAACGTAGTGTTTTGTGAGCTCTGTGATGGACTTTTAAGTTGTGTGAAATCCAACTTCTCTAGAGTAGCCTCTTCATCATTCCTGGGTAATGCCAATTTCGACAATTGCTCTAGTAACCGGGTATTGGTAATGCTGGTAATTGTTCGCCGGCATTGTTCGACTACCGAAATACAAAAATTAATTATGTAAGTACACCTTTATTAGTGAATATTACACCACAGCGAAGAAGAGGCAGATGAAAGCATAACTCATTGGTGGCATACCCACCAAAACTATAAGAAGTAATGAGTACGAATTGTATTGGAATTCATTGTAAGTAGAAGATTAATGTCGTCTAAATTTACGGGTACCCGATTTATTGGGGATACCCACAAACATACGGGTACCCGGTATTTTTATACCCGAGTATGAAGAGAAAGACTGCATAGCCATTGTCTTTCAAACAATTCAAACGTTCAACGAACAACATCGAGTTTCATACACAAATGTTTTTATTTACTTACAAACCAAAAATAAAATGGGTGTCATGGTAAAAGAGTCGCAGAGTCAGTGTCCTTATTGGAAAATACGATATTTTAAAATAAGAGAAAATAATTGCAATAATGCATTCAAGTGCCCGAAAGATCTATGCCTGAAGCAATAAATGCTTTAACAGCAGACTCATTGTTGTGGACCCTCTGTTGGAATCACTGTCAATGTCACTAGGCAAGACATTTTGAATCATGTTCAAACAGAAGCCAAATTTTGGCATGAAAAACATGCGGAGATCGAGGTGTAAAATATGGCATTTTGTGTTTAGTTCAAAAATGGTTAGCAAGTCATTCAAATAAATTATGCTCCATTCTGTTTAAATGGGAGTATAGAAAAGTAAACACATTGGTTCCCGTAAGGCAGCTTAACAATTAAACCTACAAATAAACCTCACCACTCACCCAACTTATGAACATAAACATCCATCAACACAGGCCAGTCGAACTTCCCTTCTGTAGCACGCCCTTCAAATCAAATGTATATATAAACCGAAAAAATCTGCCTGAAGTCTTAAATTTGATTTTCAAATTCAATTTGCAAAAAATGTAATGCGAAATAAATGAGAAAATTCTTCGAAGACCCGGAATCTCATCAGCAAAGAAAGATGAAAAATAACAGTCTTGGGGGAGCTCATTTCCCACCGATGGCAGATTAATTATTGCTTGGAAAAACCCATTATTCCACTCCAATTCCAAAACACACTCTAATCTGATCAATACCCCTTGGCATAATCCTTTATTCGTTTTCTATAGCTCCTTCAGCCGCACGTCTCAAATTGCACAGCGACTCCGACGTCCATTCCGAGGCATCATCAAAATTGAACCTTCAGGGGGAATTCCAGCGTTGCGTAACCGAAACTCAATTAACCACTGTTCAAACAAATCCCTCGGCGTTAATGTTCCCGCAATTAAATCCCGAATCCGCAATGTGTAATCAACAATTATAAAGGAACGCAGAGCAAAATGTGCGGCGTTCCGCTGCTTCACAGGGGTACCGGTCTTTCGTCGCCTTCCCACGGTTGTCCATGGTTCCTCGGTGGCCAAGACTGAAAAAATGTCAATAGACACGCAAAGCAAACTTAATCAGTTGATGAGAGATCGACCTTTGTTTGCACTGCGTTTTGCAAACATTACTCCACGTGGTCCTGTCGTGGATATCAATTGGAGAGCTAAGCTTGAAATGCATCCTTTTGTCATCCAAATGCCAGCCACCATCTATCTGAATAACAATGACATAGCAGCTGAACTTCTCGTTAATGATGTGTAAGCAAAGATTCATTATCGCTCCCAACGGATATTGCCAGCATGAAAGTAACAAGGCTTCAAAGTGGGTAGCTTTAGAGGCGCAAAACTGAATTCAAACGATAGTTGGAATGTCGACGTTGCGGTGATATCTCTTCAATCGCTGCGAATCTGCGCGAAAACAAAACAAACAAAAAGCCGAGCCAACGATGCGTCTAAAAGCGTCACTCAAACGTATTCTCAACCAAATGCAATTTCCCAGCTCCTTTGTGGGAAGTCGTCGTCTCAACTGAGGGGCGGTAGATTGTGGCAGAGTCTGCAATGTACATGAGATTTTCCGAGAGGCTTTTGCAATCATTCAGAGAATCTGGAACTCTGTTCATGAAGCAAACTTAACTGATTTGCATTCAGTGGACGGTGAATTGTAGTAGATGAATGTAGAGCTTTAATTTTGCAGTCGTTTTTTAAACTGATTTATTAACCTAAGCTCCCCTTTGACTCGTTGAATTCTGCCTGTTTGATATTGTTGTCTAATAGATCTACTCGAAGATATGACCACAGTTACTACGTCGGTAGAAGAATAACCGTGGCAATGTCACATATGAGACTGCGTACAGAAACTACACAACCGGGCGAACAAAATTATCCCTAAGACCAACGACCAATGCTATAAGTAAAAGTTTGAGCAAATAAAGTGCGATCTGAAGAAAATGTGGGCGGTAATAATGAAAGGCTAAGACACAAGAAGCCGCATTTGGACGCACTATTAAAAAAATAACGGACATATCTCCTAGTAGGAGATGGCTTTTTTTGAGGCTGGAAGTATCTCTCATTCATCGCTTTACTTTGGCATCATCAGAAACTTTGGCATCTTTGAGACGTCGAAAGCGCAAATACAAAAACTGAATAACCCCTTAAGGGTAAAAAAAGGTCCTGAAATAAGTGGTATTTGAATGATATATATAAAATCAAATAGATACAATCATGGCAAAGCTAAAAAATCTGATCGTCCACAAATCAACAATACAAAACAAAGTGAAAGAATCAGAAGTTCAACCAACATAAAGGGTCTTCCAATAGGGCCTTCCGAACTTTGACAGTTGATAGCGGCCGTATTGTCGAAGCTACATACATCTGTCGTACACCTGTCATTGGCAGTCTGTTTTGACAAATCGCCACGACGACACCCAAAATGGATGTTTTCGGCGGCAATAAGTCGAGCCACATTTCTGGATAAATGGCTGCGTCAACAATTGTCGAATTTGTGCCGATACCCTCCTCATGAGATCCAAATTTGATATACCTTATATTTATACAATTTAATTGTTTATTAAAAAAATATAAACAATTTTTCAGTCTCATCTATGATGACGTATCAAATCTTAGAACTGTTAAGTATAGAGATGGAATTTACATTTTGCATAAATTATTCAATTTTCAATTTTTATTTATTTTACATTATTGCTGCAAGTGAATCTCTTCTTTTAGTTCAGGCCTTAAATTTTGTAATCCAGAGATCCGATTATATCAGTGCACATTTTTACACTTCAAAGGCTGTCAAAATGGTATGATGGTGGTGAATAGAGCACACTTTCAGCTGTGTGTCTCCCGTTGGATCGTCTTAGAGCTTTTCTTCTATTGTCCAACAAAGACTAAAACATCCCCCTACAATTGTTTACTTAATTAAGATCCTAGTTTACAGATTGAGCACATCAGACCTCCGTCAATGGATTCATTTAATAGAATCTGCAATTGAAGATTTATATTCCTTCTAAAAATAAAGTCCTAGCTGCATTCTTTTCAACCACTAGTCAGGAAATTATGAATTTTGGAACAACGCCAACGTCAAAACATTGTTTTTAAAACCCGTCTTAAACTCCGTCTCTGGGTGGATCGGGTCGTATACAATTCTTTAGCTCAATACTGTAGCTTTCTAAATGAGTAACAATGTTTGTAAATAAATTGTTTACCTCTTGTTGGACTTTGTGGTGCTAAAACTGTAGCAAACAATTAATATTAATTCTAGTATTCGGTCTTCAAAATTTCTAAATCAATTTAGTTTTGTCTAAAAAATCTAAATTTTATTTAATATTTTTTTAAAATTAAAATGAAATAAACTATGTTTTAACAAACAGTTATAAGAGTGTTAAGAATAAACAAATATTTCAAAACTAAAACGAAGGGTAACTTGACATAACCAAAATAACCAAATTTCTGGGAAACAGGTCAAAAATAAAACTTGTTCTGCAATCGTTCACCCATTGATCGCAGCGATCATGCGACTTTACAACATTCGAGTATTTTTCCTGGGGCTAACTAACCACCACTTTGGAAGAGCCAACTAACGCAAGCAGTCGAGACGACGAATGACGTCGAACATATTGGACCGGGTTGTCAAAAATTGGATCAACTGTCCGAAGTGAGTCCTCCATTTGAATGATGAGCTTTTCCATACACATTGACATGAATGTAGACCCAAAATAAGGTCAGAATCAACTTTATTGCTCGTACATACTACTGCTGTTCCAGTTAAATTTATATTCCTATTGCTCTTATCCGGGCACCATGTGCAATATAACAAAACTTTTCTCTCTTGAGACAAATCACAAACCATACCTATCTTATTAAGATTATCTCATCATTCAACACATCACCACTCCCGCTCGTGGAGATCACCACTCCAGAGTGCGGAAAATCCCACTTAAAAATACATCAGTTTGCCCTTCGTATTTATGACACCCCGCGTACATGGATCAGCCACTCGATACGCGTAATTGATTTTCCCATATTTGGTTTGAACGAAAAGGAAAATATTTCCCCAGCAAAACATGTGTGTGCTTGTATTTTGAATGCCAACCTGAATGAGAGAAAACTCGGCACGGTCGGGCTGTCAGAATGCATTAGACACGTTCACAGTGGTGAGCGGTGGGAATGGGTGCATCCGACTGCAATTTAACGCAGCGTGTGTAAAAATTACGATTAACGAATACCGTGGTTTCAGCGGGAAGCTATGCGCAACGGCTCTTACATGCTAGGGGGGTTACATACCAGCAGCCGGGCGAAGCCTAGGCAAGGATGTGCTTGCATATTTGCGTCCTTGATGAGTTGCAAATGTACCACACATGGGTATTCACATGTGTTCACTGTAGACGCTGTTGTTTTTAATTAAATATGCAAAATGCACCCACTCCGCCGCTGATGGTATTGGATTTGCGGATGCTTTGTTGAAATGATGTTCTTGTCGCTGTTATTATTTGTGAGTGGTTCGCCGTGTTGCATATCAATTTGGTATTTTTAATAAAATTAAATTATTACTTCCCATATCTGGCTGACATCGCTGTGTGCTACAAGCAATTAAGGTGTGAGCACTGTTCGATGGTGAAATTCTGGGTAACTGGGTGGGTGTTGTGTGGGAATGGGAATTCTATTACATTGAAAATTCTGTTGAATATGATTAACTGAGTTATAAGGGTAAATAATTTTTCCCTAACCAGCAGAAGGACTATTTACAAACGGCTTTTATGACAGTTTTTATATTAGGTAGAAGATCGTGAAAAACCCACACACCAACACTAGATGCCTGATGTTGCAGAAGTCCGTACAATTGTTGACGCCAATGACATTGTAGTGATTCGTTGTCGTTGTGGTCTGCCCACAACGAGCCATCAATGATCCGATTCCTGGCACTGATGCGGAAGCGTCTGCGACACTGGAGAAAATTTGAAAAGCGGATGAAAAAGACTTTCACCTCACTGAGAGAAAAGTTTGGTCCTGTTGGCGCTGATGGGAACTGGAGGAGAAAATTCAACCACGAGCAGTACAGGCAGTGACACCACCTGAGCCTGTTCAGCGGCAAATGTGGCTGGGCCATGTAGGACCGCAACCAATATGGAGTGCGAAACTGGAGGCAGCGATCGCTTTAGTTGAGAGACTGGTAAAGACCCAGGTCAACCTCGGACTCTAGCGTCACACAACGAAATATAATGAAGTAACCATGGAATAGAAAGTCTCGGTTATGAGGTGACGCTGCTTCCTACTTACTTCGAGTTCATATCAAATACTGTATAATCTATATCATTAAAATGTGATTTGTAAAGTTTTTTGACTTAAAATCTGTTATTTTTTGTTTAATTTTATTAAAAATGAAATAAGTCTGTAAGATGCAGCCTTAGTCATCTACATATAGGTCTCATTGGAATGCCGACCTCACGCGTGTACAATTGGAACATGATGTTGATCAGATGATTGCAGGGCTCAATTGAATAAAACGCAATCTGGATAAGTGAATACTACAAAAAACAAGAAACGCCGACAACGGCAGCACAACAATGATGCAAAGAGTACACGAACAGATCAAGGTGACTACACAACGATGACTAGTCCAGAACAATACTAAATTGCCAAGAACACTGGAAGCAAGACAATACAAGCCAAGTCAAATACCCAATAATGACGAACTATGACCATTATAGCCACTTCGCTTCGTTTTTTCAGCGTAATAAATCGCTACTTACGTAAGTGAATGAAAGCTAGGCTTGACATTGTCATATAATTCGAGAAGCACTTTGAAATGCCTTAACACAAAGCGACTTTTTGTTTAGTCAGTCTTCCGACGTCCAAGTTTTTTTTTATCCAAAAATGCAAGACAATCAAATCCGCCTAGCAATTTATTTCGGAAAATCTGTAAAAAAAAATATGGGGACAACACGGCAGGGATTACCTGCCCCCAGTAGGTGATGATATGGTGGCGTATACGTGATATTTTTTTGTTATTATCATTTTCATTGCAGACAATCGAGCGGACAGGGAACGTTTTTAGAACATGTTTTGACATTTCTGCGAATGGAAATCAATGAATACAATTATTGGGATATTTTTGGGTGACCCTTTACCGAGTACCGAATGGTGACCGTCACATCGCCACACGTCCTCACAAACCGGACGCATATGGAAACTGTCAGAATTTATTTTTGTTTGAGCATACATTTCGCACCGAAGCAATAACGTTTCCACTAAATAACAAATGTCTGAACGTCTGCGAAGTGAATTTCATTGTTTCGCAGCAATTCGCACCTTGTGCTTACGGAGTGAGTTACAGTGACATTTCCATTATGCATGTTACACTCGTGACTTTCTGAGAACTGAAATGTTGATCCTTCAGAAATATTTCGTTCGCACAGGAATAGAATTAATTTCAACCCTGTCAACAGCGTGAATATGTACCCATACTTCCGCATATTCCGGGGAGACCCTAGCCCTAGCCAGTGTGAAGAGCACATGTGAAAATCAGCATACATTTTTACCACCACTCCCATACATTTCTACCCCTCCCCAGCAGTGGCCTGCGATGAGGAGGAAACCGACGAGCATACAGCTCTATCTGTCTGTTTGCCGACGGATAGGTACCCCGAGCAACGTCGTTTTTCGCCCAAAATAATACATCACCCAAGCCAACAAGAATGCTCCCCTCCCGCTCAGCAACATCAGACTCATTCATATGCCACGATAGCTTCAACGTTGGTGTACACGAGTAGCATTTCCACTCCCGACCAGGGGCATAGCGCCAAACAACCTCCAGCACAGGGACACCCCCCTTCTGCTTTGCCGATGCAACAGGGTTAGGGTATCTCTCAGTTTTGCATTGTTTATTGGAGCCATTAATTTCTGACGACGACGATGGTGCACACACCGCCGCTTCGCCAAAGCCCTCCACGAGATCGATAACTCATGTCGACTCGGAACAAATTATCCCTTCGTGTTAATTGCTTTTCTCCGAAGGATAATTTTCCTTCCCATCCACACCGCCATGCGCCTTCCGTTAGGTGGCAAAAAAGGCGAATCGTGTGAAACACGCTGACTGAGAGTGACAATCGAAATGTTTTGCGTCCTCCCCCCGAGAAGCCCACCACCTGCCAAGGGCCGAGAAAGATTAATTTCTCTGAGCCCGAGATGCATAGTCCTCGCTGTGATACATTGCATTTCGCACACTGGCTTTGGAACCAGCTGCCTTGCGAGTACGTCAGAGAGGGAGACGCGCCCCATCCATCCACCAATCCAAAAGTCTTCGGGATGTCGTAGGTAAGTGAGCTATAAAAATCCTCAAGTGACATTCATGAGTTTCTATTAAGTCATTCAGTTGATGATTGTACTGTTACACATTTTCTGTTTCGTCCTGATGGCAGCAGCTGCAACGGGGCGGAAGTGCCGGAAGTAGTAAATTATGTGCAATACGGGACGAAATAAATGGCTTCCGCTTTGCTGGGTTGTGGACCAAGGACGTTAGATGCTACGCATTTAGAAGTTCAATTTGGAGAAGTGGAGGACATGCTTCCACTTGGCAAGTGCGAATGCCAGGGAAAGGGAAAGCACATGCCATGAAATGTGACATCACGTAGACTTGCTTATTAATTGTAGGTTAAAGTAGGTTAGCAGTCAGTTACCTTTCAGAAGTGGAGATAACAATGTTTATTTTTGGCTACGAAGAGCTGATGATGGAGGGTGTGTTATATCACAATAACTTAGAGCCGACTGACGTTGTCAATTAGCCGAGAGGAGTCATCAAGCAAAGGGGGCAAGGAACTATGTGAACGCCACCAACCATGAACATAATTTTAGACATGACAGTCAACTTTTAGGTAAGATCCTCAATTACTTCTTGCTGAGTGTGATACTCCCTCCTTACTTAGATATGAGGCTTGCGCCTGATCCTTAGCAAATCGGCCTTCCATCGGTAATCTTCCTGGGTACCAGCCATCAAGTCTAAGCTGGGAGATTCGGTGTTCTTCTCATTCTCGAATCGGGAGGTTCGGAGTTGAGACCCCTCTGAATGTGCGGAGGCAGTGCTGCGGATGGATGTTTGCCTTTCGGACTACATCCACACCACGGTACAGCTCGTAGAATTCCCAGTTGTGTCCTCTCATCCATTCTTCGCAGACGGGACCATGTATCCGACGTAGACATTTTTCTTTCGAAGGCACCAAAAATTATCTCTACTTACCGTCCAGCTCTCGGTGGAAAATAGTAGTTTTGTGGTGCATGATTGTGGATAAACCGAAGTAGCACCGGTTGCCAAGGACGTCGGATCTCTGTTATGCTGACCCATTTACTTATTCAAAATGTGGGATGTAGATAGTAGGGTTTAGTCGCAGGTGGTGTATGGAGACTTCTTTCTCGACAGCAAATACTACCTTCAGTCCGCTTAGACCTTTAGACCAGCCCATTTCCGTTCTTCAAAAGCTTCAACTACGGCCCGGAGGGACGCGCGACTATGCCGATTTCATCTGCGTAAACCAACAGTTGGACTGACTTGTGATAGTGTCTGCCGTGTTGACAGCTGTTGGTCGCACAATCTTCTCAAGCATCAGGTTGAAGAAAGCACACCACAGCGCACCAACCTGAATCCACTACAGGGTTCAAATGACTCTGTTCATCACGAGAGGAGATTAAGAGAGATGATTTGTTTTCGCACGACTCAGAGATTTGCCGCGGCGGGAGATCCACTGTGTGAACGCCACCAACCATGAACATAGAGAGACGTCATCAGTGAATGTCTGAAATGAAATAAGAATTTGCTGAAAATTCTTCCAGGTCAGGGCGCTCTATGGGAAGATTAGCCGTTTTGTTGTGTCGTTTGATAGCAGTGTGCTCCGTCATTAGGTCGTCGTACTGACTAGTGGTAAGTCCACATAAACCGATTCGACGTTGTCGTGAGTGCGATTGTCGCCGGGATATTGGAATATATGGATCGGTAAGTCGGTTAGGTTGCCATCTTGTGTGATACTACGTTTATCGCGGTCACATCCTGGTCGGAAAATCGCTTCATTCGTCTCTTAGTAACAGGGACTATCTAAAGAGGTGGCAGAAAAGTCCCGCCCCGTCCCCATTGAGTGTCGTTAGTAGTTCACTGGTCTCGGCATGGAGATTTTTAAGAGTATGTCTTTTCGGAGCATATGTTGGTGGTACGTAGTCCATTATGTGCTACACGAAGATAGTTTTTGTCAATTTAAGAAAACTCTCTGAGTCTCTCTGAGGCCGATAAACCTAATGCACCTCTAACAGTCCGTGGCAACACATTCGTTATTTCGTTTAAACAAACTCCATATTCATTGGCGTTACTGGCTCGTATACTCTTATTTGAATTTGTATCGTTATCATATTATTTGCTACAGTAAGCAGTGAAGTAGGTATTGTGGCAGCATGCCCCCAGTTTTCAAGTTATAATTAACTTGACAGTTGCTGACATACCCTTAAGGAGCGACGAAGTCGCGTGAGCCCAGGAACCTCCTGTTAAAGGTTTAAAATCCTGTTAGCGAGGGAAGCGAGGCACCCACCGCTTCACTAAAATAAACCAGACTTTCTTGCAGACTCGATTTCTTAAATTCGGCCTTCTTTTCAATCGCTCGCGATTGGAGCTAAATTAGGTTTAACTTTACGATTGTAGACTGATGGTCTGTGGACTTATGATCCTGTTCCAAATTTGTTCAAAAGCCGCAACCTAGTTTGGACCTATGACACTTTTTAAAGCGACATTGTACCAATTTGGCATAATGTCGTGTGGCACAATGTCCCGGCACCCTTTTGATCTGCTTAATCTCTGGTATGGTAATCTAACACACGACAGTTTTAAAAATTGTTGCGTCCCAAGTTTGCCGGAACAAGAATGAAAAGATTCTTCCCACAAGCTTTCTTCCACGTTTCTCTGATGTATTTCTTCAAATCGTACCAAATTATTCTCTGTGCAACAACTTGGAAAAGCACTCCAGACAAAGTGAATTTCGAAAGTTCATATGCATACTTCTATGTTTCTAATGCCGTAACATGCTGACAGAACCCAGCTGACAGCATGCCCGAATTCAATGGAATCGTGTCAGATGGAAATTTCTCAAACCCTCCATGATAGGCACTTAAGGACGTTCTCCATATTTAAGTGCAATCTATAGGGATCAAATTCATATCTCTGCAAGTACAATTTACTCATTCCCTTGTCATGACAATCCTGTCTGGAATTAAATTTATTCAGTATCAGAGCAGAAATCAAATTACTTCCATGCGGTAACTTAGACAGATAACTTTTGAATTTTCAATATGATAGGGGCATTTAAGAAGGGATTGGTCTCCGGCATGTAATAGAGCTAAGAACATTTCCAGCTGAGATGGAATTGTCATAGAACATAGGAAGTGCTCTATATTTAGGACGCTGTCCACACAAAGTTTACATTTGGTTTACTTCCTGTGTTTGCCCAGTGGAGATATTTTCGTATTTGTTCAATTCGATTTGTTGGGCTTTCAATGGAGTTCGAAAATTCCACAGACACGGATTTTGTTGTGGAAAAGGTTGCAGCAGTTAAAATTCAAGAGAAGTAGTGAAACATTCTCTCGCAGTGCTTAGTTTATGAAATTATACTGGTTGCAGTGTAATCAAAGGATTCTGATTCACTTTTCTGGATGCGGTTAAAATGGGGTGGTGTGTGTGTGTGGGGGGGGGGGGGGGGGGGGTTGGAAAATTAAATACATGTCTTCAGATGCAACTTCAAGGTAGTCAGGGATTTGCCTAACACCAATTCCACAGCTACTAGTACATACAATGACATTGTCTTTATTAGAATACCGTTTTCTTTTTTTCATTTCTAAAGCTCAGGCCTTTGAATGTTCTTTTTTGAAGCAAGCCTTCAAATTTTATGCAAGGCATTATTTCATACCAGTCCGTTATCACCCCAGGCACAGAGGTATGGACAATTTCAAAACCTGGAGAAGCAGCTTCATTGTCTTCCTTCAGTTTTGGTGGAGGTGATCTGGGGGAAAACATTGCAGGAAGAGTAGTGTATCGACATGAATTCAGGACCCAACACATAAGGGGTCTCAGTCTTGAAGAGCTGCAGCTGGAGAGGCCTCTTGGTTATCTTTTTCGGGATCAGCTGATCTGTTGAAATATCTAAGAGCTGGAGTTCATGCCTGCGTAGGTTGAGGCCCAGGTCCCCTCCAGATTGTAGCGCCATTAGAAGAAGAAGAAGAAGAAGAAGAAGCATGTCTGTGCATTGCGATTTCCTGTGTTTTTTGTTAGAATAATAGCTCTTAATCAAAATAATAACGCAATTTGCTCATCCCGTCTTCTCTTCGATCTCCTTGAACATAATTTTTGTGACTATCAAAGTAATGCTTTTCGACATGAGTCTACAATCCATAGCGGGGACATAACTTCCGGAACGAACAGGCTTCTAAAGTAGCACTATTACATCGCATGAACGTTTTTCCGCAGTTCTCAAATTCTTGGCACTAGGAAGACGTTTCTCAGATTTAGCACCCGAATTGCTAAATCCAGGCATTCTATACCTTCACGAGAGTGAACTCTTGTCGGCATAGAAGACTTACTGTTGCAATGGACCAGGTTTCAAGGAATCCATCGAATATGAAAACAATCGTTTAGCTGGCTTATGTACATATCAACAGAATGCACAGGTCATGATCCTCCTCCGACCTATTAGCTTTGTATTCAAGTCTTGCATAACAATAATAATAATGTGAGTGGCGCTGCAGTTCGTAGAGGGCCAGGTCGGTCCTAGCATCTCAGCAACCACTCTTGTTGTGCGTGCTATTGTTTTCTCACGAGAGAAGGGGACCCACAGTTTTATGTATTCGAACTGCCCATTTGAGATGCTTTTTGTAACTCGTACCAGTAATCAAACCTGGACTGCGTAGGCTCAAGTGCGTATGGGTCGAGTCACCAACCCACAACGCCACTGCCGCCATAGGCATAACCATAGAGAAAAACAGAAGATCAAAGTGGCAAACTTAAGGAAATCTAGGAAGCTATGGGATTCAGATAGGTTATAGTTGTACCCTTCTTAAATGTGGGATTTGATACAGGCTCAATGTTTATAATTGTGGATGCATGCCAGAAGTTCCCAAATTAAAGGCGAAGCTTCAATGCAACATTTATTCAGCTTTGAAGTCTACGACGTTTTATGCGATTGAGTCTTATTGAATTTCCTAAGAGAAACTTGAAAAAAAAACTTGATCTATTCTTTCGAATGACGAAGAAGCCTTGATGGGAAACAATTCTGACAGAATTTATTATCTGAAGGAAAGGTTTTTGCCATGGTGGAAGGACACCTTATTAGTGCTTGACAGGTTTCAAGACCGCCATCTTTTTGTTTTGTGACTCCACTCAAGGTCCGATTTTGACATGAGCGGCGATCACACTCAGCAACTTGTTTTTTCTTGGCAACCGTGGGTGATGGGCCAAATCGTCAATGTGAACGCTAGTTACAACCAAACCGGAGACTTGTACTGCGGTGGACAAAACATTTTTGCTTTTCAGCTGAATTGATCGACTTGTAGTAAGGTGTGAACATGTGTTGTACAAACCACAGAATCCAAATCAACTAGAAATCCCAATTCAACAAGTTCAACAAATCAATTAAGCGAATTGGGGGCATTCCGTGGTAACGAGTACCCATAATCTGACTGCAGTTGAGAGTCATTCACGGGATGGTGGCCAGGAAAGTGCATAAGATTATCCAGATTTCCTCTGCTCTTTGTGGTGGCCAGGAAAGTGCATAAGATTATCCAGATTTTCGCTGCTCTTATGCAGATACGCTTGTCAATTAGAAAATAGGACAACAAGGGGTAGGACGAAAACCTGCACACAAACACACCTGTCCACCAGTGAGCATCAGATATGAGGGTATTCGACACCCGCCCTACCTACGTCAGCACGCCACTTGGCACATCTGAGTGGGGGCACATGTCCTTTTGTTTTGCTTGACACTCTCACATAATGAATGCCCACTTCCGTAAACATACACCACTGACCCGCTTCCATGTTGTCACCCTAAGGGGCTCTGGAGTACTCAGCTAGGACTTCACACGTTACACGGAGGGTGTCATGCAATCCGTTTTTTTTTTGTTTTTCATTGTGTACACACAAGAACACAGACGAACGCTGACAACAACGACTGGAGACAATGTTAATGGGCATTAAGTTGCCAGACGAAGATACATATACCAGTGACAGAGTCCGAGCGAAAGCTTAATCTAGAGCCAGAGAGGAGGACACGTTTTTCTGCAGTACTCCCCTCTCATTAAGTCGAGCTGATAAATGGCTGACGGTTGACCCACATCTACATTCGCGTAAAATGTGCAAATGTAGCGATTATGTTGCACTCAGGAGTGACTGCTGTTCGCTCGCAAGAACAACAAACGCCCTACGAACATGGGAGTCAAGTGAACGATTTACATTAATGTGAATCCTTTGCAAGGACACCCGACTTAAATTCCTTGGATTTTCGTTTGTGCTCTTCTTTCTCAATTTATTGCCAAGCAAGAATGTCACAAGAATAAGCGGTTGCACGTGGGCGGTCTTAATGGGCTCATCAATTTTTGAAGTGCCTTTTGCTGTCACATTTGGGTGGAGGCATGCAAGAGGGTGGCGTTTATCAAGAAAGTATTTTCAGATTGATGTCACTCCAACTCTGAAGGATACACTTTTTTCTAATCTCAAAGGCAATATACTTTTATGAGGGAACAATCCATACAACGAAAACCTTTCAAAGCCGCAATATGAAGGCAGCGAGACGATGGGAGATGGTGGGGTTGAAAAGATACTTTTTTCTTCATTTACATCAGGGACATGCTATGCAACACTGGGCAATCACAAACATCCATTCAGGTGGGCATTCTTTTCGCATTAATTTTGAACGATTTTATTTTGATATTAATTCTGGATAGCTTGTATCGATTTGGCACGAATGGGGCAAAGCTTGCAGCTTTCGGATGGTAAGAGGTGCCAAAAATTTTATTGATCAATCAATCATTGATGATAAATCGGTTTTTTATAAAGTTATGCTTGACACTTGCATTTTTGGACGAGTGGGTGACATCGTAAATTTATGCAGTACGCGATGGAATACGAGGGCAGTAAGTAAGTATAAGTCAGATTCAAAATTTGGATTTTCGCGTAGTTGCTATGCAGCCAGCATAGCTTCCGTCATCTTCCGTCTAATAATATGCTATTGTTGCTTTAAATCTAATCAGCCCAAGTCATTAATTTTGTCAACTGATTTGTCTTTCTGTCAATCTGATCTAGATGTGTCATCGAATCGCATGAGTTCGTTTGACATTGTTGCCTAGAATACTGGATGCCCACGAACTTCATCCTAGAAGGCTGTAAAGTCAAAAATGCCTTCGTTTTTAGTGACGTCGTTAATATTCCTTGGAATTTCGTTTCTGCTCTCCGTTTCTCAATTTATTGCCAAGCAGGAATGTCATAAGAAGTCCTATGAAGCTTGTACATTTCCATGGCTATTCGTAAATTTCACAATAAGACCGTCCATTGTGCCCATAATATCGAGTGCTAAAGCTACCAAGAGTAAGTCCTTCTGAAGTCCTAATCCTGACTCTTGTGCGAAACTTTGGAGGCTTTTTAATTCAACACCTCTTAAGTCCTCCAGATCTGTAAGATATTCATTCCTAGAAAATACATTACTTTCCTTGCGAGAGCAGATGTTGGATAGATTCCATTTCTTTCTCATCTCTGCGGCTTCTCCAAGAGTCGTTGTGTTGGGTGTTCAGTCGCGATGCATGCGTGTCTATAGCACGGTGTCCGTTCATAACTCCCATTAGCTTCCGCCCTATAGATCGACTAAAACTGATCAGTGATGTTGATCGCTTTTTATTCAGCGTTGGCCAGATGACCCATGCTATATACAGACTGGTGGATACCACTAAGACATCTAGTTTTGGTTCTCTTCGATGCTTCGTCTTCCAGTTTTCTCTGTACAGAGCTGAGCAGCGTGAGCATCGTGAGCTTTTTCGTTTTCTTGGACGCCATTTGCCCTGGTACCCAGCACAGGCCAACCGTATTCACCAAGGAAATATCGCTAACACCCATAACCTGACAAGTTTCGATGTCAAGATGCCCGACGCCGAGTAAATAGAGATCGTTTTGTTGGCTATGTTGCGCTCTCTCAGCGCGAGTTCTGCTTTGTACAACGCAGCTACCTCAGACTGGAAGACCATGCAGTCCTCCCTTAATACTAGGGATTTTTCGATTAAGTCCTCCAGAGAACCGCTTTTCTGGGCATCAGAGCTGAAGAAGCTCCACCGCTGCTGCAGAAAATGTCGAGGAAATGAAGGAATAAGATGGTTTCGAGTGGTGCCGTCGGTGTTGTTCTAAGACAACCTGCGGAAGGACGCTCAACTTCGACGTGTCGGACGGAGCGTCATAATGGACAGCAGAAGCTTTGAAGTTGTCAAGGACTTCGTCTACCTCGTTTCTGCGGTTAACAGGGACAATAACAACAGTATCGAGATCAAGCGCAGTATTACTCCTGCAAATAGCAGTTAGTTTGGAGTCAAGAGGCAATTAAGTAACAGAGCCATCTCCATCGAAACACCAAACTGACTTTATATAACAGTCTGATCATCCCTGCCCTGCTCTATGCCGCAGAGACATGGAGGCTATTGAATCCGGATGAAGAAGCTCTCGCTTGTCTTGAGAGAAAAATTATGCGTGCGGTCTTTGGTCCTGTTAGCGTTGGTGGCGGCTGGACGAGGAGATTCAAGTATGAACTGTCCGTCCTTGGAAACAACGCTAGGTCATGTAGAGCGGATAAACACCACAGCTCCGGCCAGAAGAGTTTTCGATTCCTAACCAATGCAGCAAAGGCCATCCTCTAACGAGATCTTGCACTCAAGTGGAAAATAACTTTTAGTGTGCAACTGGAACAGCTTGCGTGGATAGCGTGCTGGCTGAAGAGGCTTTTTGGTTGAGACTCAGGTCAGGGATTATTTGTACAAAACTCTCCGCCATTCTGAGATTGGCGAATGAATATAGTTCTCATAACTATAAACTAGTTTTATTGTCTAAAGGGCATCGCTATACAGTGAAAGCTTCCATAGGCGGACGAAGCAGCGGTCGCAGCACTTTTGTCCGGCTAAGGGAGTTGTCCGTCCATGGGAAAACATTTCTGATAAAATTATATCATCTGAAGTCCATGAAATTTAAACCAAAATGAACATGAAGTCAGAAGAAACAGAATCAGAAATGAAGTACTAAAGAGGTAGGCAATTTCTACGCCTGCTGCCTTCCTGTGTAATTTGACAGCGTTTTTTATAACATCTTCACAGACTGAGCTGATTACTCCCGCCTAACATCATTGCTTTGCTATATACTCGCAACAAGCGTGCGTGAAAATAAAGTAGTATGCGTGACTTGAGAGCACAAACGTCAAAATCTGTTGTGAACTGCGTTGGACTAGGGGATTTCCACTGGAACATAAACATATCGCTTTAGTACTTCATTTCTGAAAAGAATACATCTGCAAAATGAAATCCGTTATCCATTTGAGTAGAGGCAATGATTTAATGACAAGTGCACCCCACACAAACTTTTCTGTTGCCATTTTTTGTTTTCAAAAAATGTCATCATGCTAAAAATTCTATGGGAAAGTTTTTCTGAAAGACAATTTGTCCGTTGAAGTAGGTTTTTCTAATAGCTCTGGGGTAAACTTGGCCTCAACCAACAATCCTCTCCAGCTGGCACGATCTTTAGTCTGTTGCATCCAATTTCACTCCAAGTTTGTTGAGGTGATTCCTCACTTGTGTGCTCCATTGGATCCGTGGCAGTTCTCCATTGCGTTATCCCACGGGTTCGGAGTTCGGAATCTTCGAGCTGGAACGGTGCTTTCCATGCACTATACATGACCTAGCCATCTTAGGCGCTGAATACATAGACGCCTGGGTTGGCTCATGTCGCCGTACAGTCAGCGATTGTGAGAAATTGTTCGCTTAATGTCCCCCTTAAGCGAACAATTTCTCATCAAGGGGATTGTTGAGATTTGTCGGTAATATGAGCTTTCGCAGTAGTTGATGCAGATTTTCCTATGAACGTCAATCAACCCATATATCCATTCATACAGTGCACGACAAGAATTACAAGTCCACTCCACGCTTCAGCGTACAACAAATGAACAGCAGTACAGAAATGAAACCGGTGACCTTGACAACCACAATTCATGTGATTTTCACTTGTGTCCGGTGTTATAGCTTGGATCAATCTGAATCCCCGTATTCACATTCACCCAGCTGTGTTGAGCGGTTACAATGTAGTGTTCTGATCAAAAGATGAAAAGCAAATTTTCAATGAGTTCTGACAGTGCTCTCACACGCGCACAGAATTGACTGGGGAATCTATCCATTTTCCAAATGCATCTCTTTATCGTTGTTGAATGCGCGAATAGAATCCATCACACGACAGCCGAAACGGACCATCCATTACCATCGCCAGCAACATCAACACATCACATCCCCAGAGCAATTGTGTTCAAAAATGAAAACGTCCCATTGAGTTAGGGTGGCACGAAATTGGAGCGTAGAACCATGAACAATTACCATACAGCACGAATGAGCGAATGATTGTGTCACGGGCTCCCCTGTGGTACATGACAATTGAACGGTGGGTGCTCTGATAGTGTTCCCGGTTGAAGTATTCTCATGCAAAGTACAATCCACGAGCGTGGTGAGAAAGGTGTACTGTTCGGACAATGGTTCTATTTGCATCCTCAAAATGATTTTTCTGGACTAAAGAAAGAGAACAGTGTACTGCTGTAAAAAACGCGAGTGGAGGCGGTTAAGTTCGTACCCCTCCCAGCATCACATCACACGGCATCTACATCAGCGTCAACATGTTGTGCATGTCGGAGTCAATGAGTTGCAAGCATGTTGGATACAAGTGACACCACTTACCGAAAGAAGGGGTGAACACGTACATGCAGAGAGGAGTGCTTCGACAACGATAAGCAATTCTTTATTTCACAGCTCTCTCCAGAGGTGCAGACTGCTATGAGAATGCAACCGAGTGGCGTGGTATCGAATTCAGCTGAATGACTTTCGATATGCAACACACAGCTCAGTGTGAGATTACGGGCTAAGGAGGATGGGATGAGTGGAAAAAGAAGCTGTTCAAATTTAAGCAGGTGGCGAGTCGGTGGATATGTGACGTCCATGGCAAAGCCAACATCATTTTTAACTCAATGACATGGATTAGATTATAAAGAGCTGAAGGATGACATGAATAGCTTAATTTGTTTATTGTCTACAAGAGGACACTAGGTATCACTATCCCACTCTTCGGGTTATGATACAGCTTTGAAGTAACAGGGGACATAGCTGAATCAAGATGATCACTTTGATGTCGACAGCTAAATACGTCGCTTTCAAAGAGAGTATTTCTTAGAAATGTGAGCGTCAATACTGCAACGATTTGATATATTGTCCTCGTCGAACTGGAGTAATATTTACCGCTTTTTTGTGACATTCACGCACAATGACGATACAGTTGAATTAGACTACATTCTTCAGCTTCTGTGCCTTAGTTGGACTTTATTCAAACAGCGGACTCTAGCCTGGAAGATGGTGCCTCTAGTACTGATGTGAGAGTGTTGCACGATCTGCTGCAGGATGACATTGAAGAAGTCAAACGACAGCTCCCCGTAAACACACATTTGTGATACTGAAGGTCTCTGTGAGTTCGTAACCCACCTTAATGGAGCAAGGAGAACTTAATATCGTCATCCTGCAAGACCTAACGAGCTGACGAAGACTTTCATGGTCTTAAGACACGCTTAAGGCGAACACACAAAGTGCCAGGCGAGGTCTTTTAGGCGATTTTAAGGAGACTTATCATACGATGATATCCCTAGCCTGTGGTGTTGTGTTACTCATACAAGATGCACTACAAATGTCCCGAACATGGTTTGGGGCATGGATTGCAGAGTACTCGCAAAGCATTCATAAATCGGGCGTTCGGAGTAAGCATAAAACTGTAAATCCCACAAACTCGTGAGAGAACAATAGCACTCACAACATGAGTGCTTCCGGAGAAGCTAAGTCTTAGCCATCTAAAGGCTGTGTAGTATGGACTCAATACTACGTCCACAGGCAAATACGATCGGATCACAACTGCCTTGAGACACCATGAGATACGCAAACATGGCAACAAAGATTAGAGGTACCACTACACTTCAGGCTCTAGCGCCAGCCAAAATTGTTTCAAAATTGACCCAGCTTGACCAATCCTACAGGAAAGCTCAGCATTACTCCTTCCATCACTCGTGAAAAGATCATATCATTAACCCTAACACAGCTGGTACAGTTTGTGTAAAGAGACTGAAAGGCCCTCAGAAGAGGACCTTCAATCCCATACTCCTGTAGAACACTCCAGCATTTACCTCGAGGAACACGATCCTATGCTTTATCCAAATCCACAAAACAACTGTAGATGGGCTTGGCATACTCCCAAGCCTTCTCAAGTATTGAGTTTTAGAGTAAAAAGCTGGTTGGTTGTACATACGACGAAAGCCGCACTGTTCATTCCCATACTGGACTAAACCATTGCTCTAGAACGCGTTTCCAACACCTTAGCGTAGACTTAAGAGAGGTATCCCCCTGTAGTTGGAGCAATCTCTTTTGTTAACCTTCTGAAAAGTCTGACAATCACCCCAGTTTGTCAATCGCCAGGTGTCTCACCACGTTCCCAGGCCACTTTAACGACACGAGAGAGCCATAAAATTCCCCCTCTATGCATTGACTTCTTCAAGTTACATATATATAAAAGTGTTACATACACAAGAACTGGCTGCCGCGGTGTTGTGGGATGGTGCGTCGACCCAGTCCAGGTTCGAGTCACTGACAATGCTCAAAGAGTATATGTGTCTAGTAAAAGATTGGCCCTTCAGAGTCTGCATAAAACTAGAGGTCCCTTCGACTTGTAAAAGAACAATAGCACGGGTAACACGAGTGGTTGCTGAGGAGCTAGGCCCTTCTTTTCCCATTCTAGTAACATTGACAAGCACTTCTTGTAATCGGCCGGCTTTAATGTTTTCATTTCCTGTCTCGTTTTCTTTACTTTATGGTGCGATAACCTCAAGTAGATTGTTTAGACTAAAATCATGAAGTCATACATTTTTTTATCAGGCCTGCGACCTATGGAGGTTCAGAGCCCTCCTTCTTTGACGTTTCTAGACACGCTGATTTGGATTATGTCCATGCTCTAGAACTGGCTTTTTTGCCTCCCGGACTACGTTCCCTTCCTGGCAAAATCTAAAGAAAAATCGATCTCTCAAAGGCACCAAGCATCAGTTCTGAAGAGTTGCTTATCATCCAGCTGCCGGCATCGTGTAGCAGGAGTTCATTTTGAGAGTGAACAGCTGCTATGTAGGTATGAGTGACAAATGCGGCTCGACACATGACCATCAGTGCTTTCTGAACCAGAACATCACCACTCACCGGGATCCAGGACACCCACTCAAAACATCTCTGCGGCTTGCAAAACCAATAAATTACCCGCACTCCAACTGATTGCCAGAGCTGCACGCAAACACCTGCCGGCTTACACAGGATGTGCACATAAATCTGGAAATAAAAACTACATGTTCAGTAGCTGTTATTTTTAAATCACTCATCCATTAACTCCGATCTACCCGCGCGATGTGATTGAATTCACGGCAATTCACAACAGCTTCGTTTAAACTCGATTTCCAGTGAATAATCAATGTACCCCATTTCCGACTGTTTACATGTACCGTACATCACTTCAGCTGTGAACACTTGAATGTCGAGTCATTCCATTAATTCGATTGCCTCATCTCTTAAAAAGGAAATGAACACCATTAATGGTCATTGGTTAAATTGGAAAAGCACAAGAAACTTGAAAGAAAACTTTAAGGGGATGAACTAACGTAAAACTTCCTGCCATTCATCGTCCTTTTCTTTCCCCAGCACACGCCACAAGGAGCACCATGAGGAAGCACTATATTTAAACTGGTCATGGCTCCAGGAACTGAAAACCCGTTTGAATATTTTTGTTCAGGATCGATATCAGGGATGACAGGGACGAATTCCAAGAGAAATCGATCGAACAAAGAAATGTCTAATTACAGCTCCTGTCATCGAATTCGAACGATTGTCGGCACAGATGACACAGATTCCTCCGTCGTCCGTTGCTCCGGTTTGTCACTCAACTTGGCAATTATCATCGATGAGCGTGATTCACTCTTACTGTCGGTGGGGACCTAATGCCGAGAACAGCGCACCCTCAAATGGATTACATCAGGAATGCAAATAATCGGATTTTAAGTGAATCGGTTTCGATTTGGTGCGTGCAGTTGCCACTGTTTCGAGGACGAGACTTTCATTCGTTATCTCCTGTCGCTGCTGCAGACATCCTTGCGCCCCCATGATCATCATACGGATGAGGAGACTCGTGTCTTTTTATTTCCCGGGGGATTAATCTGATTGGAATTGAAAAGTTTGCACGAAGTTTCTCTTCGATCGGTCCGGGTGCTGAGTGAGGGAGCTGGAGAAAGTTTCGCCTGGATGGCATCCAAAGGGGTGGCGCTATCCGAAGCAGAGCAGGGGTACAGTGGAAAGCAATTGCATGGAAGGAAAATCTTTTGCCAGAAAGTTTCTATGAAAATACTAGTTCGTCGTTCAGCTGAAGGATTTCTTTCTTCGAAGATTCATGGAGAAGTGATTATGAAGATTTCTCGTTTTCCCATTGCAAGGCGCATGGGGTGCGGGAGTCGCTCGGTTTTGCCTAGAGAGTGGCAATGTTTGCAACTGCAGTCAATCTCATTTTTCCCCATCCGAGCGTATTTTTCTTTCATTTGAGTTTGCCATTCTGCAGAAGTCAAGATAAGGTTCTGCACTGAGAATGATTTGTTTGTTTTATTCGCCTTATCGTTGACTGGTCCGACTGCAGTTCGTGTCAAGTGAATTATGGTCTTAAGGTCGAATATTTTCTTTTGGCTTTCCAAAGTGAATCAAATATCAAAGGTCAAACTACTCGAATAAACTCAAGGAAAATCCGTTTGGCAACTTTTTACACCGCACCAAACGGTTCGTGTCATTGAGGCTTCCAATCGGGTAAGCTCAGATAATCCGTGGGGTTGCGTTCAAGTTGGAATACTGGATAGAACAAAATGTGCGTTTTCGAGCAAGAACCGATCTGTCAGCTTACCACCGAAGGTGCAAAGTGTCCAGTGGCGGGGAGATGCACTCGAGAATCGGCTTTGGCTACCGTTGCTATTTCGGTTTGTCCAAATAACTAGGATCTAAGCTCCAATGACGTCAGGAAATGTCAGCTGTTTGTAAAAGGACGGACTTACAAAGACCCTATTCACCACTTCGAGTGCATAAACACCTATGCCTTAGATAAGATGTCTGGGTGGAAGCAGCGGATCAATCAAGATTGGAAGGCAGCTTAGCCCGCGTCTACATCCTCCATAGATAAGAATTAAGCTTGTTCTCAAAAGGCACGATAAATCGGTGGTTTCGAAAATTGAGAAATAAGATCAGATCCGCTGGAAACACACCGGATAAGGCAAAACGTGTTTTTTGGTTTCGTGAAACAAGAGATCGTTGTTCCTTATGAGACTACACACCCCAAAGAAAACGAAACAAAACACACGTTTTTGTTGCGAAGTATTTCGGTGGTGGTTGTCGAAAATACACGCCATTGTATACAAGCATCCCACAATAAATGCAACAAAACGTTTTCGAACCATCGTGGTTGGCACACGCACCAAATCAAACGAAACATTAAACACAAAGCAAAGCAGTGAAACCTGATTCGTTTCTGTTTTTGCAAAACACCATTAAGATTCCGTTGTTTTGACTTGCTTCCGTTGCACCTTACAGGTTTATATGTTTCTATGTTCACTTCTGTATTTTTTTAATTGAGGCAAGAAGGTCAAGCCCGTACTAATAGTTCGGGAGGATATGATCTTTAAAAAAAGTCTTTTTATTTTTAAGGTTGGAAGCGATTGAAGAAAATGAAATAATGTTGAATCTCAAATTGTATCTTTTATACCCGGTTACACACGCGGAAAGCAAAAATTAAACTCAATAAAACAATCATGTTTCACTTGATATATAACTAAAACTGCATGTACCATCTGTGTGAATTGTCGGTCACTCATCGACTGGTGATGGCTCAGCATGACCACGAATTCAATGTGTGCTCTCTGCACTCTTCGGAGAGACTACTGCAGTTCGCCACAGCCCCCCAATGTTCTTAAGCTTCAGCTTCAATCTGTGAGCCGTTGATCTCGTATCATTGATATGCGTTTCTTCCAGGACTGGTCTCGCGGTCTTCCGATAGATCTCGGTGTTTAGTGATGCTTCCGTTCCAGTAATTCAACTCGTTTGTCATGTGCTGTCGGCTAAGATAATTATACTTAAGACAATAGGCGAAAATATTACTACACCTGTTCTTGGAGAACCTAGCACTTTGTTAACATGGCTTATGTAGTGCCATGAACTTCGTTTTGTTTTCGTTCGATTACTTCGTATTTGGTAGAGTCGAACATCGGTCTCAGCTTATTTTGGGGCACAAGATTGAGGAGCAACACCCTATCGCCCAATTGTAGTATACATTATCCCGCTGTGCGCTCCTTGTCTCCTCTTTCCTATTGGGTGGTCGAAGCTCGAACACAGTCCTTACTTTCTCGCTGTCCGCGCTAAAGCCTGTCGGCCAATATATACCCTAAAATCTTAAGCTGGATAATCCTCTAACTACATTTTTCCCTATTAAGTGTCACGTTCAAATCACTGAAGATATCCAGTGAATTTTTCAATCTTTTGTCATGTTCCTCTCATATCTCGGAAGAGGAAAGTTTTCTCAGACAATGGCTGTATTTGCACAACGAATGTCTATGCATAAACGGATACCACCCGTTTCTTTGGACACGATCACAATCAAGGACTTGTGGCAACAACTGGTTCAATGATATTTTGTTCAGTAGCCTCTCTTAGCTTCTTATCGCATCTTTCCCTAAGCCCTGATGGAATCCGATGCAGAGGTTGCTGTACTGGTTTAAATCACTTATTAATAGACAATTGTATTGTGATGCCCTTAAACTTTGGAATAGCTTACAATTTCTGTACTTGGTAAGCATCTCATCTGCACTTTCAACCTTATAGATGTTTCCCGTCCCAGCAAGAATTGCCTTCCATTTCAGATAACTTCAAAAGTTGAAACGATCTCAGTTTTCCCATCCAAACTTGAAGGTCCTTCAAACACACACACATCTCCAACGATGCATTCCCGGCATAAGCGCGCAACTGGTTTCTCATTTCCTTGCGAATATTCCACAACATCGAGGAACTCCGGACGTAAGTGTTCCCAATAACGTTCTCCCAGCAAGTTCAATCGTGAGTCAGAGTAGATGACCATTGATACCTTAGAGCCTCCGATGAAACAGTCAATATTTCCGTATGTGGCTAAATTGATCTCCACTTCTATGTCGCACCATACCAAATGTGATCGACACTTTGGAAGATATCGAGTCCTTTGGTTGGTGCGCTGCTCACGCTTTCTGCACGTTCTATTGGGTCTATAACTTATTTCGTGTGGTTTGCTAAGATATGGCTTAACTTGTATTATTCGATTGTTATTGTTCCATTGGAACATGCGTTGGAAAGCTACTGTCAGTGTACGTTATTTCAGTATATGTCTTTCATTTTGAAACAACAATTTTTGTTTTCACTCAAATATGTCGAACTTTGTGCCTGAAAAAGTGTTTTTGCGGGGAGTTCTTCTTCATTTCTTAATATGAAGAAAACTGCTGCCGAAAGTCATCGTATTTTGTTGAAAGTTTATGGTGAACATGCGCTAGCTGAGCGAACGTGCCAAAAGCGGTTTGCAAGATTTAAAAGGCTTGGCCAACCAGCCAAATCAACGGCAATTCCGAGTATCCATGGTGCGAAGGTAATGCTCTGTATTTGGTGGGATGAGAAGGGTCTGTTGTATTATGAGATGCTAAAACCGGGTGAAACCATCAATGGCAAACGCTACCGAACACAATTAATCCGTTTGAAGAGAGCATTAGCCGAAAAACACCCAAAATACGCCACCACACACGAAGTAATAATTGTCCATCATGACAACGCTCGGCCCCACGTGGCTATTCCGGTTAAGAGCTATTTGGAAAACAGTGGATGACAAGTTTTCCGCCTTATAGCCCAGACCTTGCCCCTTCTGAATACCATTTGTTCCGGTCGATGCAGATCGCCCTCACTGAAATATGGTTCACATCAGAGCAGAATATGAAAAATTGGTATGTTTCATTCTTGGCTGCCAAGCCGGCGCAGTTCTTTGGGACGGGATCCACAATATATACTGTATACCCAATATATACTGTATACTTTATGTAATACAACTTTTTTTGCTCTGTTTTGTATGAATAAATATTTCATATTCTGTTTTCCGAAGTATTCTACATCCACTGAGTAGAACGAAATTCTACTCATGAAATTCTACACATGAAAATTGTATAAAACTAAATTTAATAGCCTCACCTACTTCTCTGTAAATATACAAGTAAGGTTGCCAACATTTTTGAAAGTGGATGTAGGTTGGGATTATGATCTCTAAAATTTTAGTGTATCAATACATAAAATTTCAAATTTTCTTCGTTAAATTTTTGGCTGGATCAAAATATATTATGATGATTGAGCGGTATTATGGATAGTTAGATTAATTTTTTAGAGTTTCAGTTTCATCTAAAATACTTAAAAGGTCGTGCGCAGTCTTACACATGTTATTATTATTATTTTTAATTTAATTAAATTATTTTCGAAACCTGTTTAAAACTAGTTTTTCGTAGTCCAGAGGAGATTCTAGATAACCAGAAACAGATTGCAAACTTTTACACAATCGCAGTGTTAAGTGCTTAAGCAGTGTTAAGTGCCCCCCCCCCTACTTCCCGCTGTCTGTTAGATTATATGGTTGCATCCACCACTCTCTTCTAATGCCGTAATTTTCCTCAAATGTTTAAAAAATTGATTAAACGATTGGCGCAACTTCTTCGTCTGAGTTCCCGGCTACATGTTAAACAGTACTAAAAGCAAGTCGAAAATTTCATTTTATTTTTTTCAACGCACACCAACGAAAAAAGAATAAAAAAACGTGTTTTGTTAAATTCTGCTTCGCTTGGTGTGTGTTAAAAAAAACAAACTTTTTTTGATTATTGAACCAAACACGTTTTGTTTAATCCGGTGTGTTTCAGGCTTACGGTCTGAATTTGTGAGGTTCGTGGCTATATGTGTCCTATTGTGGTCCTATTAACATTTACCTTTCACGAAAATCTTGAAAAAACTCGGACATCGTGTTTGCTTTTGCAAATGTTCTATGCCATCTCAGCAGATGTAGACAGAAATATGTAGACTTCACCTACTCTGATTAGCAGCCTCCTATTTCAGGTCGTCTTACTTCCGAAACTGTAACATGTTTCGAGAAAGTTTTCTGTCATTTACGGAAGATGCATAGATTTCGTCCTTGAATGTCGCTGGTTCCTTGGCAAGTACAGGACGAGGGTCAACTAAAGTGGGTATGGTAGAAGTTAGGAACAAGTTCTGCGGATGCCATGACAGCCATCTCCACCTGGATTGCGATGGGTCCTCAAATTGGTCAAGTCCTTGAACTTTTACCCTGATGAAAATGTAACTTGACGTTGACACTGACACTGGATTAACAGTCAGTTTACTCCGCTCATCCATTATCTGTCGCAATGCTCCGAGCAGTGTTCTGAACAATTTTCAGCAAAAACGATCCGCATTCAGATGCCTTCAACTGCGCCGTACCATTGAAACTGTACACTTATACAAAAGAAAGTGTCACATTTGATGGAAATATTCCCTTGTCAAAATCAGTTACACTCATGCAACCGAAACAATGTAATTTAACCTACCTCCCGAAGCACCTAAAGCCCATACATGCACAAACTTAGACGTAAGCTTAGCATTCCCTTAAGCCCAAAAGAACAGGACACAAATTCTACCCGAAAAAGGATAACCCCAACCCCTACTATCCACAAAACGAACACTTATCTTCGCCCACTCCTTAACAGGCCGAGAAAAAATTACCTGGAAGGGACCTACCAAGTAACTGGCGAGATTTTCCCATTCCAAGCACAGGGCATCGCCCAAGAGTCCTGAACTGAACCCGTTCATTTGAAATGATTTGCCCATCAGCATTTTGGTATGCAAACTGTCCTTACGTATTTAACTAAGAATGCCCACGTAAACGATGTCGCCGAAGGTTTCCTGCAAAACAAAGGCAGGAAACTTCCGACGTCTTTCCTTCGTAAGCCTCCCAGGTCCAGCAGCGACGAGTTCATGTGACTTCTGAATGTTCCGCACGGCTTCGCAAGGAGTCAATTGTTAGTTTTTTCTTTCCTCTTGCCTTCTGCCTTCCATCGTCAGTTTGCCAAGGACCCTTTCCCGTTTTTACAGTAGCTGAACTCCACGACCCCACACCCTTTAGATACAGTGGGTGACGTACTTTACATCGTATACGCCCACTCACTGGCGTTGTAACTTTCTGCAGATAATTTATGTACATTTTTCTATTTTCCTGGCGAAAGAAAGAATGCCTTTGGGTGTCCTTTTCGACCATTTCCTCTTACTTCTTCCCCGCAAACGCAAACAACACGAGGCGGCCACATCAAGCGCCTGCCAAACTGGCATACATTTTCAAATTTAGACATTATGAATTATTCAAGCATCCTTTATGAATCCTGCCAGCTATCCGTTATGGATGTTTGGCTGCGAGAGATGCCCTCGCTCTCGAAGCCATGTAAATGTCTGCTTCAGCTTCGGCTCTCGGCCCACAATGTCTTGTCCGGGCGGGCGGTTGAGAAAACTTTAATAATGAAAAGGTGCGCATGGAACAGCATTGCCTTGAAGACCGTTTTCCCCCACTTTGATGTTCGGTGAATGGACGTGTGATTGTGTGAGTTTTTGCTGACACGGCGATAAGAAGTCCCTTGTCTGCTTCGCGCTAGAGGAGAGAGGAGTGGAGTGTTGTGCCTTGGCTCCGGTTTCTGGCGAACTTATTTTCATGTCATTATCCTGATGTTTTTAAACGTTTCACCTTATTGCCCACCCCCGCTTGAAGACGTGTGCTGCTTGTGTACCCAGCATAAAGGCCCTTAAAAGCACTCAAATGAAAAAATAAGGCGCCCAACCAGAACAAGAACGCCGGCATCAATGAAACGAAGAATAGTCGTGGGATTTGGGTTGATCCAGCAGGATTGGGCCAAGCAGCGGATGTGGGCTTCAGGAAGGCGCAAGGGGGTAAGAGAGAATCAAAATGAACGCATAATGAAGTGCGATTTGGTGTCATAAACTTCCTTTTGAAGGCGAATTGTGTGAACCAAGTGAATGCCTAAGTGAGCGGGCACGAGATGCTCTGGTCCTGTGGACTCTGAGCGGACCTGACGGAGTGTAAATATTTAATTTAGACTTCTTTGCTCGTTCGCATGTCTCGACTTCCTTTCTTCGCAATTTCTTGGATACGTTTGGGGATTGCTTTAGATTCGTGCGCACACACACATACAGGCACATTAGGATAGTCCTTCTTGCGTTAAATTATTTTTTCATTGTGTAAACTGAAAGCAGCGACCTCGAGGATTGCTAGGACTGTGAAGACGAGCACACTAAATTCATGGTGTGTGATGGCACGTCACGCCGTTAGTCACATTAGCCCCCAGTATACCCCAACGTCTTACATTTTCTTCAACCTCCACTCCGAAGTCCTTATAAGCCTCTGTCCAGGCTTTCCAAAGGGATCTTCTTTCCGGATATTCGCAGTTGGTCTTCAAAAGTGTTGAGAATTCCCCTCGAATAGATGGTATGAGGAACTTTACGACCATCCTGAGGGTGATGGTATGCGTGTGCAGATAGCCTCGCCGGAACGGCACGTAAATGCTATGCATCAAGTTAACTGTTAAATGTCTTCGCCGCGTGGACATTCTGTGTACTGCGCATTCGATTGGGAGAGGATAGGTCACGGAAGGACCCTTGAGATGATGTTAATGCTGCCCGCTTTGCGGTTTAATTAAGACTTGTGTGAATTGATTCTGTGAAGGATGAATGGCTTCTCAGACTACGTTCGGAAGTCGAGCATTTTGTTTATGAGTGGCAGTTCAAACTAAATTCAGTGGCGTCTGATGATGGATGGGAAGTGATTGGGGGAATGGTAAACCTCGGTTTGTGATTAAATGAATATTCCATAACCCGCCGTGGGTAGGATTTTCAGATGAATTAAAACGATGATTGATGTAGAGGTTGTTAAGGTTGAGTTGCCAAGTGAACTCTAGTGCAGACCATGGGGCCCTTGGGTTCGCAAGGGGAATTGGCGGTGGTTAGATGAAATATTGGTTCCATCTTCCGATCTGTAGTTGATCCCAAATCACCTAAATATATTCATTTCCACTTCGGAATTTAGTATAAATTGGTTCTTTGGAAGTACTTCATTAATCAAATGTCAAGTGCCATCCTGTGCACTTGATTTAATGAGAACGCTTCTTGAGTGTTTCCTGTTGCTTTTGCACGCGATGTTAGTTCGCTCTTATATGGTAACATTTCGTCAAATTTCAACTCCTCTGATGAGAGGTCTTTTGGCAAGGGAAGTGAAACGTGAGTGAAGCTCCCGAGTTGCATGAGTGCGGAAAATGTACCGAGGGAGCTCTCCTTATTTTTTGTATGCACCAGAGATCGTATCGGTTTCGAGTGAGCTTCTGCATTTGCCCTTCCATTATTCTCTGCTCTGGGTACCGTACTCATGAAACCAATGTGTGAGTAGAAAAAAACGTGTGTGTGGTATAGCCAAAATTATATGCAATCAAATTTGAATATGACCACATGAACGCATGATAAAACCGACAATTGGTGGCATTTGATGCGTAGAAACTTGTGCGTGTAAAAAGGACCAGCGCTGATTTCACCATGGGAGAGATCCACTTCCGCACTAGTACAGTTGTGCAGAAATCTGCTGGCCCGGATGGTAGTCCTAAGTGGTGTCCTTCTGCGCTGGCAAAACCACTAGCCAAGCTTTTTCATCTGCAGGTCTCTTTCCGAGCAAAATCAATCAAATTCTACGCTTCGATTTCATATAGTTTTTTTCGGTCATTCGCTACAATATTAAACACGCGCCTTCTTTGGAATGTCATGGAAGCGCGGAAGCTTCTTAATGAACTGGACTATGGCTTCAGCAGCAACACGTCCACTGGTGATCTGATAGCTTATCTTACCGAAAAGTGGAAGCAATTTTTGCACAATGTAGACGAAAGCAAGATCGTTGCGTTTTATATTTCTAATTCATCTGACAGAGTTTGGCATTAAGCTCTCTTGTCGAAAATGCATGCCTATGGTATCGATGAATCTCTTCTTCTAGTTGTTTTGGATGGGTTCAAATCTGATATCCACCAAATAAATGCTGGTGTTCTTCAAGGCACGGTTCCTTTTCAGACAGTCTTTCTCATTTTAATATATGATCTCTGGTCAGATAGTTTTAATCAAATCCATTAATTCGCTGATGACAGAACCCTCAGCTTTTAGTATTCGTTCCAAGACTCACGACCCCGCCCTTCGGCCATAGAATTGGAACGGCAGCGTATGATAAGCACATTGAAATCCGATCTTGACAGTACAGTTAAATTTAGAAACTTGTTCTTCAGACGCACAGCACGAATATGGAATGATCTTCCTAGCCTAATATTTCCCACAGACCACAATCCGGCATACTTTTGATTTTGATGTGTGTGAATGGGGATGAAAATCTATCAATACGGTCTGAAAAAATGAAATAATCTTAAAGTTTCTACCGAACGAAAGCGTGAGGTTTCATCAATTTTCTCCAGACCTACCAGGTGCACTATACATTCCCTGAGTCTGGAAACCCTTTGGATCCGTTGCAGCCCCCTTGAATGCACCCGTCGATATGAGGTTGCCATACCGAATAAGCCTGCAGCGTGAATTTCAGTTTATTTAGTTTTCATTTCTCCATTTTGTCTCTTTCCATTGTCTGGTGTTCCCACAGTATTATGCCCTCACACCAGGAGAGGATCCCTTTCTGTTCACTCACACCTAGGGAACTTCTATTTCTTCAACTGCAGCGAGAGCAATTTCGAAGCACCAACTGGTTCCAAGTTTATTCAACTCAGTAAATCAATCCGCGTGGTGTCCCAATGAGCCCAGATTGGCCCCAGTCAATGAACAGCCACTCTTACCTGACCTAACCCATCATTAAAGTAAATCAATCCAGAAAAGTGTCTATGATTCATCAAATTAACGAAATGTACAACTAAGGCACCTAAGCAACAGCAAACAAGCCAAAGCAAAGTATCCATCCAACATTTTTCTAATTATCCAATCCATATTTCCAATTTCGAAACCAATAACCCCCCATCGACTGAAAGGCGAAGGACCAACACAGACACTCTCTATCATCCGATTATAGCAGGGAAAGCAAAGTTCATCAAAATCCTGCACTCATTCTCTTTTATTCTCCCGTCAACCACTGCACTCCTGTTGCAATTTCAAAAAATCCATTTACATTTCAATTTACGTAACCAACTGTTTTGTTCGTTTTTTTTTCCAGAACTAGCCGCTGGCCTATCCATGACAGAGATTCGAATACCTAAACACATAATGCGCCACGAGGATGCAGCTTTGGGATGCAAATACGATTTGGAGGGCGAATCACTGTACTCGGTGAAGTGGTACAAGGACGGATATGAGTTCTATCGATATGTCCCTAGGGACAATCCACCGGCGCAAGTGTTCCCACTTCCTGGCGTCGATATTGAAGTAAGTTTATTTTTTCTATTTTGCAGTTATATTTGATATTACCAACCATGTCGTACATATTCCACCAACATCCTCATTTTTGGTCTCGCTTGTGGCGAAATTAGGTGGTTGTTTGTACGTCTGTAAAAACGTGAAGTGCCTAATTCTTTATTTTTTTTTTTTCGAGTTGAATTAAATACGTATGCTATTTCGGAGTGCCAGGCACGGAATGAAGGAGGGAGTGCAGAGCCGACATGAGACGGCAAGTACTTGCAGCTTTTATGTGGAACACCAGTCATGGCAGTGAGATCTGTAAATTCGCTTCGTGCTTGTTGAGGATGTCATCTGTAGACATTCACTTTCAAGTCACGTGTAGACTCTAAATATTGAACTGACAGTTAAGGAGAGTACACTGGGTGTTCACCAATCTGTGTCTGCTTCTTGCAACCGCAGTGGAATTCAGAAAGAATATTTGGAGCTCGTATTGCTCCGGGAGACAACCGGATGTTTGTTGGGACATATTTCATGAAATGTCTGTTTTGTGAGTCATAGCGGGGAAGGATCCCATGAATACCGGGCTTTCCCATAAGGACTTGACACATTTTTTTCTTAAATATATCAAAAGCCATTTGATGCATGCCGGAGTCGGGTTTATTGGTTTGAAGAACAATCAAAATAAAGCGAAACTTCTCTAAAGCGGACAGCAACGGAACCATCATGATTGTCCGTTATGTAGGGGTGTGCGTTCTGAAGGGGTGGAAGTACACGAATATTTTCATGGCGGGATCATGATGATTCGTCCGTACAGAGTGGTGTCCCCTTTATAGGGGTGTCCGCAAAGACAAGTTTCACTGTACTTACATTCGTAAGGAACTTGACATCAGTAATACCATTGGCGCTTGTACAACTGCCCATTATAATATTGACTCTGAACTCCTCTACTGACTCCGGCTTGTTGGCAATTTCATCTTAGAAGGGTGCAAGTCTTGGATGCGATGTGAAGCTTGGCTAGCCCACTGTCTCATCGGGACGAGACCATCCAGCAGCAACAATTGAGACTCAAGCTTGGCTATGGTTATGACAAAAAATTGGCGTTGTTGTCGTCACTCACCCGAAATCTTGATGAGAGTTTTGAATTATTTGTAACCGTCCTTCCCGAGTGAACATCATCACGAACTTCATCACTAGGTGTGGTGCTGAATGTTTTGACATACACATTTTTCTTATTTGCATTCACAGTGAAAACTCCATGTTGTCAAGTCCCAGTTGGAAAATAGTTGATGTATCTACAGCTTGCCTTGTGGAAACAAATCATTTCTTTTGTGTTTTCAATCACAAAGCAATCATCAATCATCTCCCGATTTAATCCATTCAATAAACCTATTTACAAAGCTTTTCCTTTTACATCACAACTTCAAGAATAAAATCTTAATCGGCGATAAATCTTCTGCTCAGCTGAGCCCTCCACCACCATCTTCTTTCCGCAATGCACACAAATCCCTCTGCAGCTGTGGCATGCCCTTCGCAATCCCAATTATTCATTCCCTGGCCTGCAGATGACAATTAAAGTCGTTCAAATCTCTTTGTTCCGCCGTAATTACAATTTATTTCCTCCTCATAATTGGCTGCTGCAAAGGCAACGCTAGTTGCATCTTTTATACCAT
This sequence comes from Eristalis tenax, assembly GCA_905231855.2. NCBI lineage: Eukaryota > Metazoa > Arthropoda > Insecta > Diptera > Syrphidae > Eristalis > Eristalis tenax. The sequence continues at coordinate 72,892,328 of HG993125.1, read as the reverse complement.
CCCTCAAGCATTGCTGCTGAGGACTTGTTCACGCGCTATCAACTCTTCCCTTTGTGCACCTTTATCGCTTGAGAGAGAGAGGATAAGGCAAATGGAAATAAAATCCAAGACTAATAGGCCCGTGCTCCCATTCCTTCGTGCAGCAATGTATGACAAACGAGCAGAAAAATATATATGCGGTTATGTTCAACACCATCGCCGCCGCCAAAGGGATAACGCTTACTCAGCAGGAAATGCCAGGACCAAGCGGAAGTTGGTTGAACCATAAAGTTAAACCAAGTACTTTGTTGTACGCCATTAGCGTTTGGTTGAGGAACAAGAGGAGAGAAAAAAAAACAGCCAGAAAGAACAACTTTCACACTTCAACGCAGAGCACTGCTGGCCATACTAGTGGCCAGGGCTGGGTTACGGTATACATTTAATAAGCATACGTCACGTAACGCTTGTCGCAATTCCCTCCGGAGGTCCATCTGTTCACCCCGTGGCCATAGATGGAGGAGCACACACACGAAGCACTCTGGTGCAAGTCCCTCCATTCATCAGTTGAAAGGGTCCGTCTACGGATTATTCCAAAGCCACAAGTTACTGTGTAGGATTCCCAGAATATAGGTGCAACGATATATGAGTGGAAAGTGAATTGGGGGTGTGGAAAAGTTGTTGTGTTACATGCACACCAGAACAGCTCCCGCAATGAGAGCGATAAAAAGCACTAGTTTTCCGCCTTGGTGCTCTCCCCTTATAGTTCTGCAGCTGCAAACGGCGGCTATGGAATGTTATCCTTGTTTGCCTTGTTGTGATAACTTTTTCTTGAACTTCTCACTTTCAGTGTTGAGTTCACTTCCATTGAAAAGCATTCGCAGATGGGCAGTTGTTAGGAAAAACAGGCAACTTCAACTGACAGCAGGACGTACAGTACTCACAAGGAATAACATGAACAACAGCAAGAGAAACTTTCCGTCGTCGCTTTGAGGAAGTTTTGTCCAAAGATTGTTCAGATCGCTGCTGTCGAGGAAAACTTTTGCATAATTCAATGAAAATATGTACTCTAACCGTCATCTTTTGTCGTTTTCTTAATCTCTTCCTCACCACTCTCTCCCTCTCTCTTTCTCCCATCCATGTAGCTGGACAATTCAACAGACAATATTGTCCTCCTTAAGCGGGTGACACTTCAATCGACCGGTCGCTACAGATGTGAAGTATCCGGGGAGGCGCCATCATTTCAGACTGTTTCCGGCCACGAGGATATGGTTGTTGTTGGTAAGTGCATTGTAAATATTTTCTCCCATTCCAGGCATCCCAGTCCGCCATCCTCTGACTGGGGATAGGGATTCAGTTTAATTTCATAATTTTGTGAGTTATTGTCCGTCTTCCTTTGTAATTGTTACTTTCACTATCTGTGCATCGTAAGCGGTAATGGAGATTAAATAACGGATGGAAGATGATAAATTGATTATGATTTCATTCCCCATCCAATGTCAATAATGTGTTCCCAGCTCACCCAAAGGAAACCTCGAATGCGTATGCTTGCTGCGTGGGCGGAACTGTGGTGCATCGGATGTGATGCAAAATAATTTATTAAATATCCTCAAGATTGGTTTTCCCTTCTGTAATGTAGATTTGTGTGATGAAGTCCTCGAGACATTGTTGTGGGGAGTATTTCCAACTGAATGGAATTAGTTGAGATTGATCACAGTCCCCTTGGCCCGGTTAGGGAAAGTTTTTGGGGGTAGAATCTGTTGCGTAAGTTTACGAGAGAATGCTGGTGCTGGAGCAGAAGTTGATAATGAACGTCTGTTTCTCCACAAGGATTAAGTCGGTTCGCTGACGTAGCATGTTATGTCTGAGGAGTAGTACTTGGACAAGGTTATGGACTTGATGAACTTAAACGAATTTTGCATATTAATCTGCGTAGCAGTTGATGGGAGTAAGGTTAAGATTCCTTTGGGGTTAGTTCTGAAATATTTTGAAAATTAATTTGATGAAAAGGTCTTCCGAAATTATTTGTATCAACATTTTGGAAGGCATGACTTGGTATCTCAATTGGCTGCTACTGACATGGACATTCAAACTCTAAGTTAATTGGAATTTGGTTAACAATTCGAAAACTGTAACATTAAATTCTCGTTGGTTTCCTCGAATGTTAGGTTGTTTTCTGATTTTATAAGAATCTCCCACCAGGTGCAGATATTCATTCGATAGAAATTAGAATTCTAGGATTTGTGCTGCTATGGCATTTATTTTTCTTCCAAGGAAAACGCTGAGGAATGCCATGTTCTGAAACATAATTGGGGGTTCTTTCTTCTCAAACTGTGTCCTTTTATTTGCTTTAAATACAAACGACAAGCGGTAGCCCACCTGAATCGCATTCAACGCCCGCCTCGGAAGTTGTGACGAAGGGGACACTCGTGCCACTTCACCAAACCACGGATGCATAGCCCTCTCAGTTCGAAGAAGCAGCTCCTCATTGTTGGGATCCTCGCGTACTGCCTTGTTTCTCACCTTATCCCCAAATCTTATCTCAGCAGCTTGCATTCGCGATCTTAATCTTTCGGTCATAACCCAAATTTGACCATAAGTGATAGTTGGAACAAATACTGAGTTGAATACCGCTAACGTGGCTTTGACACCAAACTCGGCCTTCCTGGTTACAGATCTACCAAGCTGTTTCAAAATTCATCCAGCTTCACCAATCCTATAGGAAAGCTCAGCATTACTCCTTCCATTACTCGTGAAAAAGACCCCGAGATACTTAAACTGCTCCACCTGCTTGAATGGGACTCCATTGACAGGTAGAGTGCATTGCACAGGCGTTCTGGAGATGACCATAACCTCCGATTTGTCCACGTTGACCTTCATACCTGCAGGCCACAAACCTATCAAGTGCGCCTTGGACTTCCGTCTGGGAAGATGTGAGGATAACTAAGTCTTCTGCAAAAAGAAGATGACTTACCTTCAACTCTCCCAATGTGAAACACTTCTCACATCGGCTGCGCTTCAACAACTGTAGATGGGCTTGGCATACTCCCAAGCCTTCCCAAGCTGCTCGGTTGTGAAGGGTGATTTTTTAAAAGCTATAGGAAAGTTTAAAAAAAAAAACACATAAAATTCAGAAAAATGCATGAAATCTTTATTTGAATCGATAGTACGGTCCATATTATACAAAGTTGGATATCATCTCACGGTAGCGCTCACCATTCACAGTTACGTTACGATTCGCATCATCTTTGAAGAAGTACGGTCCAATGATGCCATCAGCCCATAAACCGCACCAAACTGTGACTTTTTCTGGATGCATTGGTAGCTCGACAATTCTGCTTATTTACGTACCCATTGAGCCAAAAATGAGATTCGTCGCTGAACACAATTTTTCGGTAAAAAAGTGGATCTTCGGCCATGATGAACTTTCTTAACAGAGCACGTATTTTGATAATAAAATTCAATAATTTGCAAGCGTTGTTCGTTTGTAAGACGATTCATGGTTAAATTATAGACCAAACTGAAGATGTTTGACAGTGAAACAAGACACGAAACGTGCGTCAGCTGATTAAACCAGTGTTGCCAAAAAGATAATAGCTAAAAAATCAACCTTTACTTCTACCGGGACGAAAGCCGCACTACTCACCCCCATACTGGGCTCGACCATAGCTCTAGAACGCGCTTTCAACACCGTAGCTCAGACTTTCCCTGGGGGACTTAAAAGAGATATGCCCTGTAGCTGCAGCAATCTCTTTTGTCCCCCTTCTTCAAAAGTGGGACAATCACCCTAGTTTGCCAATCGCCAGGCGTCTCACCACGTTCCCAGGCCACTTTAACGACACGAGGGAGCCATAAACTTAGTAAAAATTTTCTTTTTAAAAAACCGTGGATCCGTGGATCTGCATCGCCATCTTCATTGCTGTTGCTTCAATTGGAAGCCGTCGAAATTGTAGGCCATTGATTGCGAATTACAGCGTGTTTGCTGGCTACCCGACCGGGCAATCACTTCGAAGTAACGAGCGTACGAAAACACATAGGTTTTGTTCAATTTATCAAGGTTTTTCCAGGTGACCTAACAATCAGTTATAATTATCGAAAATGCCTAATTATCGCGGTTTCGAATTATCAAGAGTCGACTGTATTAACCATAATGAAGGAACCAACCTACAGTACAATTTTGCTCGCAATCAGTGTCCCACAAACACAGCCACACTACAAACTATCTCTATGCACGTGGAACAAAACAATTCTCGCAAAAATTGCGAAAAAATTGTATCACAAATTTGTATAAACAGCACAAAACAGTTCTACAAACTGTTGATTTTGGAAATGGAAAAAGTCGATGTTCGATATCACGGGATTGCATACAAAATTACCACAGAATCCGATAATAACTCAAAAACGACAAAAGCGAAAGCGACGAAATATGTACAGTCGACTCTAGATAATCCGAAACTCGATTATTAGAATTTCTCGATAATTTTAACTTATTGGTGGGTCCCTTGAAAAAAAAAACCTTGGTAAATCGAACAAAACCTGTGTATTTTGATATGCTCGTTAAATCGAAATGATTGTTCAGTTGGACTGCCAGCGAACGAAATCAGTTCTCCTTTCTGTTTTGTGTTCTCTGTTCTTTGTCCGGCTGCATGAATGTTTCCACAGTTTTGATGGTGTTAGATTGTGACTGTAAGAAAAAATCACTTATTTCTTTACAAAAAAAAAAAAAAAAAATTGGACGTAATTCAGTGTGTGTTCTGTGTTCGACTCGACCATTTTTCGAAATTTCGTTTATGCGAATTTTTTGTAAGTTCCACTGAGTTTCGAATTATCGAGAGTCGACTGTAACAAGTTTTAAAGTTATTTCTAATTATTGCTAACCATACTATATTATTTTGATATCTTTTTATGTATTAGTTTATTACATACATTCGCATACTGCCGCTCTCTTTGCAACAGAAGTGTTCAACTAGTGTATTCACTATGAGCATATCTGACCGGCGGATAGTTGTTTCATATAAATCAGGTTTTAACTATAATTTTGCGATGCCTGGCTAGTGGAACAGTTCTTGTTTCAGAAATGTTTAGGTTTCCCAAAATAGATGCAAGAAATACTTCACCTGTTCTGATTTGGCTTTAATTGAAAGGCGTATATACGCCCCAAACTTGAGTGCAACACTAATATCTGGTCTGGTGCACTCAAAAACCACCCTGCGCCTGGAATAGAATCCAAAAACGAGCGTTGAAATTTATAGGTGACAACAATATTGCTGAGTCATTGGACTCTGTCGAACATCAAAGTATCGTCTCGTCTCCATTCGTTTTTCATCGCTATTTTAGAAAACGATGCTCAAGAGACCTAGCCAACTGCATTCCACCCGCAATACCCGTCTCGCCAGGAATCCTCATCAGTTTACACAACTTTCGGACACAGAGTTAAATTTAGAGTCTCGTTCAGCCGCACAGCACGAATTTTGAATGCTCTTCCCAGCCTAACATTTCCCACAGACTACACAATTCGCAGATATTTAAGACCAATGTGCATATGTACCTCCTCTCTCTTTCTCCCTCTATACCTTAGGCCTGTGCTTCGTCTTGACCCCAGGTATTAACAATAACTTGTGCGCGCGAATTACGCTCGGAAATGAAAACGAATATTTAAATAAAATAAAAAAACAACATTTAACAAAACTTAAGGCTTCGTCGCTGGTCTACAATTTTCTAATCTCGCATTTATGCATCAACAAAAATTCAAATAGTTATGCAAGTGCAGACAAATATGGAAAACAACGTGATGGGAATCGCGTAAACAAATGAGAGAATGTAGGAATAGAAAACAACGTAAACAAATATGGCGTATGAGGGACTACAAAAATACGGCACGTGCATAGAGCAGATACTGCTAAGTATATATCAAACAAAAAACAAAAAACGATAAAACAATTCAAATAGTACGCAGTAAAACAAAAAAAAAGAGATGACATTACAGTCAAAATTGCCCAATTGTCAATACCTTTCTCAATAACTACTTTTTGAACCTTTTAAAATCTAATTATTTCGATTCTGTTATCTCATTTTCAAATGTCAAATAAATGTTGACTGAGGTGGACCATTTTAACTCCAAGCCACTGTTTATACTGAACTGTACAACCCGATCCAGGTGAAGATTTCGCACACAAGGTGAACGATAATGTTCTCCAAGCATACAAAACATCAGTTTATTCGCTTGCAAAGTCACAATCAAACACATTGATGTAAACACGTGCACATTTATTTATTGTCTACTTACAGCTGAACTATACTTTTTGACTGCACCTTGTTTGTGCATATTTTCATCATGCACTGTGTTCAAAAAGTTGTCCGAGAATGCTATACGTCCCGTCCCCCTAACAATATAATTCCTTAAGGGTTGTTGTGTTAAGGAGCTGTTGTCGAGTTTGACTAGGCAGTCAACTTCTACATGCTACAATTTCAGCTACCTCAACGAAGAAATCACCACAATATAGGAACACTATATATCCCCAATTGACTTTTCCCCAAAATGTATCAATGCTCAAACTCAAACTTTGATCTCATGTGTAGCAGTGGGTTATACAGGGAAGGGGTAGCAAAGGGAGCGAAATCACTTGAGATTTTATTTTATCGCACATGCGAGTTACGCATTTGCAAGTCAGCCAACATACTGACTGATAAAGTGTCAATTGCATTCCGGTCTCAATGGTGCTGTGTGAAGGCTATCGAAAACGGAATGGGTTTTCAATTTTTAGCAGGAAGCAGTATGTTCTAACAAAGAAAATTGTCTGTCTTGTTCCGGACGACACCAAACGCAGTGTGGTTTCTTTTCTACCTATTCGTTGATAGATATAACTCTCGCTTCAGTGGGAGTCAACCAATCGTCCAGCAGCGGGTAGTTTAAATTACATTTCTGTCCATTTACCTTGTTACTCGCGTGATAATCCTCTGCTGTATGTGAACTGCTGAAGCAGACCGCCAGGGATTAAAGATTAGACCTGAATTGCCTTGACATGGACAATGACTGCACGATGATGTTACAGTTGTATTCAAACATAATGAACATTTTTGACCTGGGACTAAGAAGTATATAAAGACAGATACGGCAAGACGTTATGTTCCCATTTTTTATGTAACAAAAAAAATTTAAATAGTAGGCGATGTTTTGTCTTCGCGCAGATATCTGTTCAATATGGTGATTTTAATTGAGGGATGACACTTCCCTCTATTCTTTTACACGTTGTATCCTTCTTCGTCAATGCAACATGCAACGATGAAAAAATCCAAAATCCACATGTTGTAACAACATCCACTTTCCATTTGATCTATTATTGAAAATCATAGAAAACTTATGTACATTATACATTGTATGAGACTTCTCTATGGCGGACACTCATGGACCATCACGGCTGACACTCTAGGGGGGTGACATGAAGTTATTATTGAAAATTAAAATAAGTAAAATTCGCTTCCATTTCTTAATTAAAAGTAAGCCATTTTCTAGCCGTTAGCATACAAACATACATTCTCAATTTTTTGAATAAACTGAATTGCTTAACACTCCAACCAATTATGTTCCAATATTCACATTTCCAATATCCAACGGCTTTGGCCTTATAGAATGTGGAAACAAAATACGTTTGTTTACGCATTTGTGTCCGTCTCTATAAAGTTTGGGTGTTTGGGGTACATTCGTAAAAATTAGTGTAGATGTCACTTCCCCGATCGTGATCGTGCTTAGTGTGTCCTATCTTATGAGTACAAATGGTCAACAGGCGCTGGCATGAATGTTCGCGTCCGTTAAACACGGGGTCCGTTGTAGACGGAAGTACACAGATAGCTCTATTTTCATGCAGGGACCATGAGGAACTGTCCTTAAAGAGATATTCCTATTATAGAGGGGTGTTCGTAAATATAAGGTTCACTGTATATATGGAGAGACAATGTGGACTTACAATGTGCTGAGGAGATACTCGTATCTTCATGCAGGGACCATGAGAAATTGTCCGTAAATATAAGGTATATATATACCATCACGAGACAATGTGGACTTACAAGAGGGAAACATTGGTTCATATCCGAATCCCGAGGATAACTAGTCTATTCACAAAGTTCTACCCATGTCAGGATAGAGGGAGGATAGAGCTCCACAAACATCAACATTTTCTAATATCAGGGGCCTATTTCTCAGATCATGCGACGCATACATTGTATGATTCTAACAGTTTTGTTGTATGATCCGACGTCATACAACATGTAGCACCTAAAGATCACACTGCAACTGGAGTATATAACAGTCTTTTGACGCATTCATTATTAATTTCTTGCACCACATAAAATTATTGGATCCACTGAAAAATGAGATCTTCCAAAGGAGAAAATATACCAATGTTGGATTTCGTTTTGCACTTTTTGCTTTGCAAATTCCTATCATGGGTTTTTTTAAGACTTGTGAAATATATATATATCCAATAACGATAAACTAAAGTTAAAAATCAAGACTCAGCTAAAACAAAAGTTTATTATGAAGGATCATGGTGAAGCAAGAAATTGTGTTGGCCTCAGAATTACTCGGAATCAACAAAAAGGGGAAATTTATATTGATCAAATTTTAAATCGATTTAAAATGGGCCAATGTAATTCCTCAAGCACTCCTTTCGATATGAATCAACGGCTTACTAAACCCAAAGAAAGCTGGTGTAATTTAGAAAACGTCCAGTCCACGTCCAGGCAGTTTGCTTTATTTAGTACGGGGAACTCGTCCTGTCATTGCATATACAGTGAATTATCTAAGTTAATTTAATAATAATTTTGATAAATCTTATTGAACAGCGGTAAAATGGATTTTTCGGTGTCTAAAGGAGACAGCAATAATATTAATTTATGCTATTCAAGAAATGAAAAAAAAAAATATTTGAATACTGTGACAAGGACTTCGCTGGTGATATACACGATAGACGATTGCGTACCCGATACATTTTTGTTCAACAAGGTTTGGCTATAAATTGGAATAGTAAACGGCAACAAACAGTAACTTTATCTACAACAGAAGCAGAATACATGGCTTTTTCGGCTGATGTACAGGAAGAAAAATGGTTAGGACAATCAAATTCTGATATATGGCTTTGAGTTTAGCAAAGACGGATGCTTATCATGTTTAATCAAAGCAATGCGGCATCATTTCGGTCGCGATCAAGTAACATCAGGACACAATCAATTGGAGCATAGTGAAGTGAAGATATGACTGCGGATATTTTAACAAAACCAGTTTCAAGCAATGAACTTTAAAAATGCGCAAAATTTATGAGGCTTATAGATTTCAAGCTGTTTTTTGTGGAGGTGTTGAAAAGAAAACCCGACTTTCATATTAATATTTTAAATCTAAGTAGGCGGACAGATATTGTTCACACAACCACATATACAAAGATTTTGGATTTTGGAACTCCATGCATTGTGCCGATTCCATTGTACTGACTTCCATTTCCAAGCCATGTATTAATGTGGTAATAACATTTGCTGCAACGGTCATAGTGATATGTTGCAAATTGTTGAACGTACAATTAATACGCGAAATTTTTGTACTAAGTACTCAACGCACATCTTTCGTAATCTGAATTTTTCTACAAAATACGCATCTTCAATATTCAAATTCATTCGGACTGGAATTATTCTAGATCGTCCTGTGATGTTGTTCAATAGCTCAAGGCAAGGGAAAAATGAAAAAGCTCAAAAACTGCTCAAGATAATATTTATTTCGCAATATGAAAAGACACGCCTGGTCCGCTCAGTGAACTGTAATAAAAAGGGTGGAAAGAATTTATTTTTCGTCGTCGTGTCAGCAGTCCTGTCTGGTAGGCTCATCGACGCCGACCGCTTGCTGGCAACCACCGCTATCCAGCGCACTATGAAAAGGGGTGTGGTTTGCGCGCGTGCTCCGCTCTGTATTGCATCGTCCCTTGTATGTTGCTCGCAACCACCGCTATCCTACCGGGAATTGCTTCGCGTTGGCTGCTGTGCACATCGTCTGGCTGTCGCCGCATGAGATTGTTTTTCAGCTCGTAATAAAATGATCATGCTAGTTCATGATATGATCCTTGACAAACATCTAAATCAATTTCAACTAGTTCAAAAACATTTTCGTCGATAAGTAATATAAACGTCCTCATATTATTCATCAACAAAGAAGAAATTATACAACACTTCCAGTGAAATCTGAGAAACAGAAAATTGTATGATGTGTATGATGTATGAAATGTATGTGGTGCATGTGCTGTGAAATAGGCCCCAGATATGAGTTGAATTATCCAATACAAAACCCTCCCACATTCATCATTCTAATTGCCTTATCATATATCCAATTAAAAATGAGGGATGTACCATTAAAAAATGTAACAAAAATCGTCAATTAAAAGAAACGCTATAATCCACTCAAAGAGACCAGCAGCAACATACCCGGCCACAACCATCTCCTGGAACGGTTAAAAACCTCAACCAGAATAAAACCTGTCAGCACAGGACTCTACAGTCGTTCGGTTGAAAGATGTGCCAAACGATGCAGGTGTGAACTTCGAAAGCGGAGAAGAGAGCACAAAATTAATTGTTATCTATTCCACTTTGCGTCACCACAAATCACTGACAGCACCGTTCGCATTCATTCAGGTATCAATTCGCCCGCCATTGAGTCCTCCAGTCCGATTGCATACTGTTGGAGCCATAGGCAAGCACAAGGAGTCCTGAATAACGGCGAGAGTGGACGTTACAGATGAAAACGGAGAGTGTTTGCGGTAGTTAGAGATAAATTAAAAAAATTAACAGAACCCAGCGGAGTAAGCTTTCACATTCACCTGCGGAGCACAAGCCAACCTTAACCGCCATCTCTCCCAGCAGTCCCATTGTCCCCGCACGCAAATTCATTTAGATGAATTAGGGTTAGATTACAGTTGAAGCAGTAAGGGAGGCTGTGCAAATTTGCACAGTCCTTCACAAGCCTTCGCAGCTCTTCACTGCCACTCTGCACACTCGCACACACACTGCACAATGTGTGTGTACTTTTCGAGGTTGCCATTTCAGTTGGCTGGTTTGCCACTCGGTGTCGCCCTCAGTGCCCCGGAATACGGAAGAATGGTGGGAATTTACAATTCTCCGACGTTAGAGGTGGGGCTGAGGCCTCGCAATTCACCCCAATTAACTAAAAGTCGACAGGAAGAGAATTGAGAACTACCTCCTATCTTGTGGATTCTGTTAAAAGAGAAAAAGCTGACACACCACCATTGTGCGACAGCATGTCCTTGCTGGAGGATAATTACGTTCGCGTACTTGAACCTTCCAGATGTGCCGATGAAACTGGATCTCGTCGACAGAGGAGGCATGAGCTCGGCCATTGTGTGCCAACAAACAGTGGCAGTGTGTCGTTGTTGGAGGATGACTACGTTCGTGGTCTTGAACCATCCAGATGTGGCCGCGGAAATCGATATCTCGAGACCAGAAGTAAGTCCTTGTCATCCGATTTGTTATTAGTTCTTAATTTCGCATTTATTTTGCGTAATTTGGCAAATGACACAAGCATACGGTTACCCCGCGCGGAGGGATGTTCGTGTCGCAGTAGAATCGTTTCAAATTCCGGACGGACATGACTTACGGTCGTGGGATTCATAACTTCGAGCCGACTTCCGCCCTCTTACCGGCGACGTAACCAAAATCGCCGAGGTCGTTGCTGTGGATTTGAATTGTTTCCTTCTCTTTGTTCGCCTTCTCATGAAATATCCACCACGAGGAACTAATAGATTCTTGTACAGCGGGGAGGACGCCTTCAGGAATTGTTTGCTCATTAACCGTACAATTTGAAAATATGCCGATACGGCAATCGTGGCTGACGGCAGCGGTAGGAAAGCATAGCTCGAGGCAGTCGAGTAAATAATTGAATTAATTTTCAGAAGTGATCGGAATTTAATATGACCTTCATAGTCACTTCAAAGCGACAGCCGTAAATGGGGGTTTGTGTTTAACAAACAGCAGTGAGTTGTGGATGGCGTATGTATGCCGGATGGGTGAAGAGATTTAAAATTCGCGTAGAGATCGAATTAAGCAAGTAACCATCGGAATGTGTATTGTATGAGTTAAATGCATGGTCTCGTTGAAGAGGAAAATTAAAATATTTTGGTTTTCATTCATAAAGTATGAGGAATGGAATCGAAAGCGATGGGTTAAGTAATGGAGAATAGTCAAAGCACCTGCATACTTTACTTGTTTAAAGGCATTCATGTGGGTTGGGAGCAAAACGACCAAAAGTAATACCAGGCGACGATAAGTTACAAACCACGTTAAAGAGTCTTGTGGCTCATTCAAATTTGACATCGGGCCGACTCTTTTGTGGACGTTCAATGCTTTGCACTTCAAGATTTAAAAATGTCTATAGCAGATGAGTTGTTGTTGCGGCGAACATACAAAGTCGACTCTCCCCGCACTTTGGACTGGCTGTGGCCAGAATCTGAACCAGGAAAGGAATGTATTCGAATCTTTAGGGATTTCTCCAAAACTACTGAAAGATCAGGCGCTGGTGCTTTCGTGAATGGCGACACCATAAGACTGCACACCTCGTTAGTTAAATTTGCGTCGGTTTTCCAAGCGGAAAACTATACGACATTAATGGCTACGAACTATATTGTGAAGAACAGGTGGAAGGGGAGAGATGTCTCTATTGACAGCCAAGCTGTACTTAAGGCCTTAATAGTCTGGGTCCCAGGTCCCCACGGGATCACTGGAAACAAAAACGTTCATTCAAGCAACTATTCCATCCATCAAATACATTGGGTAAATCGCCGTTCACCCATAACGACATCCGCACAAGTTGTCGGACCTCTAGGACAAGAAAGCAGCTGTCCGCATGAACATGGGTGCTGAACGTCATACAGACATTCGTGTCCAAACCGCATTGGCCCCATGCAAAGCCGTTAACTTACCACCCTCCTTCTTAGTTAATCGGCCCAATGGCATTTAGAAACAAGAACATGCTTCACACAATGACAACTATTTCAGCCTCTTCCTATCATTTGGTTTAGTGTTGTTGGAAAGTGCACCAAGTTCAACATTGAGATGGCAGCGTCTTGTTCATACTCGTATCTTAGTTCCACGCTGCTTGCATCATCATTCGTTGAAAAGACCTTGACATTTCCCCTCTATCTGCCCCCATGGACACCACTTAAGTCAATATCCATCAGAATATGAAGCTGATCATCAGCTTTCAACAAATAATAGGGTCTTCCAAAAGAAGCTCATTCAACTTTCTTTCGATTATTGCCAACTTAATATCACATCTCTCATTTTTCGCAACGAATAAACATAATGATATGCTGCGTTTTAATATGGCAGATCCAATGTAAAAATAAAGTTCCCCGGAAAAGAACGCTGTGTGATGAGATGTGCGCTCAAATCGAGATCATCACCCCGCTATAAATAGAAGTCATATTTTATTTCCGCGAATATTGGGTAATTATGTTAAATCCTCCAATTTTCACTTAAATCCCATTCGATTCATTGTCGTCGCAAGACTTCCGCCGCACGCAAAAAGGGAAACAAAAAACTTTGCAAGTTGAATGTGCCTCCACGGCTTAATTTTAACGACTAAATTAATTAGCGAATCTTCTCCAAAAGGAGGTCTTTCTCCGAGAATCACATCCACCCTCGCGCAAATCATGAGACACATCAACTACACCCAACCAGAGGAGTATCTTGAAATTTACGACCGCATTAATGTAATTCATCTGCAATAAATTTCGCAAGAAATTAACTTAAGAGGATACAGAGTCAGTGGCCTACGCTAGGAGCTGAAAGAGACACAACTTACAAGGAAGATGGAACACGCAATGAGGGCGACAAAAATCGCAAGCTACGAAACGAGAACACAACAGCTCCACGCCGCCGTCGCCGCCGTTTGTTTCTGTGTGTTGTTTTTCCCGACTCTTCCTTTAATTAATTAAATTCCTTTCATTTGTGATTTTTAATTCGTTTCGAGTCCGAAATAGGACACATACAGCCACGCACACAGCGTCAGCAGCATGAAAAAGAGGACACCGCCGGTGGGGCGCCAGACGCTTCCACACTTAATGGCGGCAGTTGAACGCCTATGATGTGTGCGCTTCTAGTGAATTTAATTCCCCAACCGCCGCACCGGTGGGGCACAAAAAAGGACGAATTGTATTTATAGAGGTTGAAAATTAACAGTCCGCGCTTTGTCACTGCCCATTTCGTGTCCCTTTCGCATACATTTGCGCTGCTTTTTTCTTATTTTCTGAGGAGGAAGGAAAGAAAAATGAGCGCCGGCTGCCAGATGAAATAAGATGCAAAAATAAACGTAAGATAACCGGCTTGTGTGCTCCAATTCCGTGCAAGGACTCGTAAAACGACCATGAGTGTTGGCGGCTGGGCGAGATTCATTCGCGTCCTTGTAATAAATTTCAGCGATTTTTCCTCAAAGAAATTTGGGTGTTTTTTTTGCATTCGCTTGTCTGCACTTCCACAAGGTGATGTACATTCGTCGGGCGACGCGAAGTCTTTTCAACACCCACCAACCCACGCATCCTTAACCACTGCTGGCGACTTTTAATTGAATGAATAAATCTTCATTTACAATTTCGCCAAGTCGTGACTTGATCGGAAGGCGAACTCCGGGGGTGTGTGATGTTTCGGGCAACGAAAACGATGGCTACATCTGCTGCGCACCAGAAAGCATGGTGTTGTAGGTCAAAGGACAGGGACGTGGAATATCTCCCGCTATTAAATATGCAAAATCCAAGGACTCGCAGGACGCGTCTAACTAATGCGCCACTGCTGTGTCAGGCATAATGACGCGATGAAACGTACCCCAATGCAGGGACACATAAATAATGAAGACGAACAAAAAATGGAGGGAAGTCGAAAAATGTCCTCATGACGAATGGGATCAAGAGGAGTTGTTCACGGAGTGGATTCGTGTGTGAACGACGACACACAGATGCAATCAAAGACCAACGAACTGCCACGGAAGACGTGCAATTAGGCGTCCTCCTATGCTGTGTCTTAAGTTATGGCCAACTGCCATGGGAATATAAAATAATTTACTGCGACTTCATGAGCGACACCAGTCTCGTCTTTTTCCACCGCCACTTGGCTCTACTGCTGGCTCTGAGGGGAATGTCTTCTAAATGAGGAAGGCTGGTTGTACTTTTAAATTTGAATTTATTATGGTGTTCCATTTCGAATTATTGCTGGGTGGTTGGATAAAGGATATCCGACATGGTTGCCAAGTGCCAAATGGGGTGCAATGGTTTACGGAAAAACCCTTTTAATGCAAACTTCATGTCAAATGATAGAATCCGAGCTGGTTAAAATTAAGTTGGCAAGGCACAAGCGGAGAGTTGTCAAGATGTCATTTTGATTTAAGATACGAATGTACTGTGGGGGTATTCTACCAACTAGTTTAGTTTGGTTTGAAGTGTAAGCAGTAATACCACGAACATCAGTCCGTAAGCAGTGACACTCGACTTCATGAACTACGACGAGTTAATACCTTCAGCTTTGAACGTTTTTAATATGCTGATGAAGAAACTAATGCTAGCGGGTCTTGCGAATGTGGACTTTGTTAATTTTTTTATTTTATTTAAATTATATAAATATTTAAATTTAATTATTAAGCATCTTCTTACGTCGACACATTGATGAATAAAATGATATTCACTTTCGGTCGGTGTGTACATTTAAAAATAGATTTCACACATACTCTTACAAAATCCTTGGATACCAGCCACTACGAAAATGACAGCAGATTCGTGAATTGAAAAAGAGAACATTGCGGTGGGGCGCCAGACGCTTGCACACTTAATGCCGGCGGTTGAGCGCCTATGATGTGTGCCCTTCTAGTGAATGTAATACCCCTCATACGCACTTGAACCTGCGGTGTCTCGATTGCAAAAGCTTCTCAAACGTGACTTCTACTCGTGGGAAAACAATAGCACCCACAATACGAGTTATTGTTGTAGACGCTACGCCCTGGCCCATGACGAGCTTTAGCGCCACCTCGAATGAATAAAAATGAACTTCACTTCTGCGCCGAATAATTCTCTCTTATCGGAATACTTTGTGTATATTTCATTCTTCGGAGACAGATCTCATAAATGAGAGAAAGGGATGTCAAGTTCCGGTCATTTGATCGCTAAATGAAACGATCATTTACGAAACAACTTGAGCTCGGATGGGGCAGATAATGATAAGAAAGGGACTAAAAACTTGGGCTCAGTGTGCGATAATGGATAACGATTCATAATGAAAGGGATGAGATACAAATTGAGAACATAATCGTACTAACGCATGGAAGAAATTTCAACAGTGAACAAAATAATTTATCGAATAACTTAGGTGCATAAACAGAAGCCAGAAGTATTTGGACACCGGGAAAAGTACTACGAACCCACGGGCAAACGCACCAGCATCTTTTAAGCAGAAGTCTATGCCATAGACGGATGCCCTGGGGCAATAATTATACCAAATGCGGCATAGAAGTAATCTCGGTCAGTCGTGCCGGTATCCTGGCACTAGACTGCTTCATAATCACATCCAAGCTCGTGTGGGAATGTCTACAGAAGCTTAAGGAGCTGATCAGGAGTAAAAGAGTAAGACTTTGTTGAATACCTGGCCATATAGGGATAGAAGGCAATGAAATGTCAGACTCCCTCGCTATGAAAGGAGCATCGAAACCTTTCACAGGCTCCGAACCATTCTGCGTTGTAGGAGATCGCTTCCTCAGGGAAGAGTTCAGGGAATTAGAAAGAAGGAACCAGGCAGATACCTGGAACAATGATCATGGCATGAAGCAGACCAAGAAGCTCTTGGGCCAACATAACCGGAAGAGGTTTAAGGCATGTATTAGAATGAGCAAGAACAACCTCCTTATCCTAACATGGCACTGTAGACTCACATGCTGCAGGATGTGCATCAGACCTGGGAAAAATGTGATCCAGGGAAACAAATCTATGCCATTCGTTCTTATTGCCACTAACAATCCATCCTTCTTCCTCCTAGGTTAGGTAAGGTGAAGTTATAGTGGCTGGCTGCAGAGGGCAGTCACACTTCGGCCAAAGTAGGCCTATTGTTATACCACGCGGATTGATTCCCCTAGCAATTAAAACCAGTTGGTGCGTGTGACAATTTGCTTGTGCGATTTAGCTGTCACTTTTTAGCTCAATGAGGTAGTAGGCCTCTAGGTGTAAGTATCTACTACGTGCCAGCGCGCCACACGAGCAGAGTAGGTGATCTGTGGTTACAACCTCCTCTTCATCCGTGCAGCTTCTACAGAAGTCACTATAGGGGACCCCAACCTACGGGCATTGGTGCCAATTGTGCAGTGCCCTGTTAAGACGCCGGTGAACGTCCTGAGATAAGATCTGCTGAGTTTAAGCAGATTGCGTGATCGTTTGCTATTAAGCGATGGCCATATTTCCCAAGTGTTGCCTTCTAGCCATTTACGATTAGCGATGTTGATTGTGTGCATTTTCAGTTGATGGTAGGCTGTAACGATTGGCATGGAAGGTGGAACACATCCTATTGTATGGGGGGATCATGTGTCACACCTAGAGAGTTCGTCGGCTTTGCAATTGTCCGGTATATCACAGTGTCCCGTCACCCACATGAGGTGTGTGTTAAAGTGCTCAGCCATCTCATTAAGAGACAGCCTGCAATTAAGGGAGGTTTTTGAATTAAACATGACATTGTCAGGGACTTGATTGTGCACAGATGGTATTTCCCTTTTGGATATTACGTTGCTCTTGAGCCAGGACAATGCCTCCTTTATCGCAATGGTTTGTGCCTGGAATACGCTACAGTCTTGAGAATAGACACCAGTTCCTAGATGCGGCCGAATTAGAGTTCGGACCACAGTCGGAGCGTTTTGAGTCTCAGGGCGGAGGAGTATATTGAGTGCATTCGCCGGAGTGCTCTTCGGTGCCCCTGTGATACACATGCAGGCCAGTCTTTACACCCTCTTCCTCCTAATATTATAACAAAAAACATCCTGAGACGAATGTATTTTTCATTAAAGTGAGCTTTTCTTTATAACATAATACCATTTACAATATAATAACATACATTTCAATTAAAAAAAAATAACATTGCCACCACCCCGTGGGTATGGGGAGTTTTGTATCCAGTATTTTTTTTTTGTTTTTACTCAGTTCAAATTAAATATCTAAAACAAAAGACTAGCAAGTAACTTCCTAAAATTAATGCTTACCCATGAGCAAAGTCGACACGGTGACAAAATCAAGCAAAATAAAGCTTTAACTGATTGCAATTGACGTAAATTGGTAACGTGGCAAAAAGATATGCCACGTTTCTCAGAAACAAGATAGTGGCTCTATAAACTGTGTCCCCAGAAGTGCCTCTCGAATTTCAAAAGATGACGTGAAAACAATTCTGAACTTAACACATTACTGGTTATACCGGGGGTCTCAGGAGGATATGAAAGTTTCCATGGCACGCTTAACAGATTGAAATTGGTAATATACATAATAAACATGTACTCGAATGTCCCAGGACAGTGACTTTTTATACTGTGTTAATATGCGTTGTGTCTGAGAGAACATAATCGTAATTTTCACATCCACATCCATAATACTGCTTTGCCAAGCACATTTTTTGGTAGTTTTTTTTTTATCGTTTGGTCGAATGTAACCAATGCACTACTTTTTGTAATTTGGCCATTATCCCCTATCCAACTATAACCATTTAAAAATGTAATGTTATGTCTTATATTTTTGCTAGCAAACGTTGATTATTAATACTTATTAAGAGATATTTGTTAAATCTAAATAAAAGTTAATAAAATAGAAATAAATTCCGGTCAGGTGCTGGTGTATGAACTTAGTTGAGTTCAAGCAATATTCTAAAATGACTACAGAATCAACAAAACACGGGACTGTTGATTCTCTATCTGCAAACACAAAGTTGGTTGGGGTTTTTCTCCACTTGTTCGCCATCACACATGATCGGTCTTTATTAATTTTGAAAGCGTTAGCCTGCCAGGAAATGTGGCCAGTTTGTCTTACTTGACCTATTTGGCTCGAAACACCTAAGTCACAGCCGTAATACAGAGTTAACAGGTCGCATTAACTCCCTGCAACCATTCCTATGCAGTTGAAGGGGAGAAAGCGTATAATCGCAATCACGCATTGCTTAGTACCACTAACATTTACTATCATACACTCTGCACGTCCTTGAGCACTCTTGTTAGTCAACCATATGTTATGTTGTTATAATTACTTGATATTCTGTTAATAAATACTATATTATTATTGATACACTGCATGGAATAAAAATATATAATCACCAAAAATCTAATTCAAACCATACAAAAGTTAGTCCTTCTTCGAGCGATATATTACTTGATAGTCTTCCAAATTGTAAAGCAGTAATTTTTTCACTCCAAAATTATTTGCCTACCTAGATTTCTTACTACTGTCGTTATTATAAAATAAGAAAGAGCGCTACTTAGGCGTATACGTAACATTGCCTCTTCTGTCATACTCCGACTACCAAAATTCGTATCCATGAACCTTTATTTATCAAATAAAGTAGACATTCTTGAGGCTGGTGTCGAAAACGCATTGAAACCAAATTCCATCTGGGTCGCAAAATCAACCTTTGTACCCCGCTCAAATGTATCTCCCACTCATTATTTTACTTAGACACTACCACTCATCCTCTTCCCCATACATACTCACGGTTATTATGTCTTTTGCAGTCACACCAAGGCGTGGACCACAAATTACTGGCGGCCAACCACGCTACCAGATCGGAGATATTGTTCGAGTGAATTGCACCTCAGCACCTTCGAAACCAGTCTGTCATCTTGCTTGGCTCATAAACGGTGTCCATGCCAATCGATCATTCCTTCGGCCCTACGACAACATGATTGTCGGACGTGAGGGCCTAGAGGTTGCAAGGCTAGGACTGGAATTCCGAGTACGCGGGTGACATTTCAAGCATGGCGACATGAAGTTGAAGGTACGTTATCTCTAATACATTCCCCCAACAAGGCCACACGCACACGACCCTTGATTGCGTTGCTGAGGGAGGGTGTTAGACACGAGACACAATGGAATGGAATCCCATCGTCCGTCACCAACCCTCTGTCATCAATTAGGAGCGCATTAGATGAAGTGAGTTTTCCTTTCATCGCATTAGTTCGTGTGGAAAATTAATTTAGTCCTACGGCAAGGATATCTGAGACGTGTGCGTGTCGCTGTTATTTTATTGATTTTACGTGCACTTATTATCCTCTGATGAATGACCTATCGTGTATCCTTGTGTGACTTCCAGTGCGTGGCGAAGATATCATCAGTGTACTGGCAGAGCAACGAGGAGAGTGTGGAAAGCGACAAACACCAACGAATACCAGTGCTGGAGTCCAGAGAAACGGTTGTGCCCAAGTCTCGCCTGCTTGACAAAGTACTCGAAGGTAAGTCTCAAAAGTCCTATAATCCCACTTTTCCCATCCATTGTGCGCGGTCAGCCATTGTGGCAGACTGATTGCACGCAATGATTTCGTGAATTTCATATTCTCCATCTCTGTTTCTATTCTCAGACACAGAGCAGGCGATCAAGGATAGGAAGACCATCAGCAGTAGTAAGAGCAGCACCGCCAATAGTATCAGCAGCTCTTCGCCACATTTAACCATCCACAGAATGTCCTCTTACGCTCTGCCAATTCTAATAGCTCTCACTCAGCACGCCATTATGTCAATCCAATTAATTAGCCTCCATCGGAGATAACAATGAAAATGCAATCGATTTGAATTAAGCGAAATTTAATTGTTGCCCAATGAACAGCAGGCAAAGGCGAGTGGGAGGCGTTGCACACACCCAGTATTTAAGCGACGCAGTGATTGATGACGACGATCCTGGTGTACTTCGAACCAAACACAGCATACCTGGCTTGGAGACAAAACAAATAACAAACAATTAACGAGCGCCGTTCACTAGACACCTTTGATTTCAGGTGCGTCGATAATATCCGAGAAAACAACACCGGATGGTAAACTGTAGAGCAGCATTCAAATGCGATGATTGATACGAATTTGTGATGTATACAGACTTTGTTTCACACAAAAATGTGCCGGAGTTCGGAGATGTTTTCCTTTTGTAAATATGCGAAGCGGCTCGATGGGGGAGCTTCTGGGGCTTTCCTTTGTTTTCGTGGTGACGGGCCACTTAAATGAGTTTCATTACATAATGACAGAGTTATGCATTAGTGAGTAAGTGGAGGTAATTTTCAAAATACGAGTAGTACCCAAATGACATTCAAAATTTGACAAAATACAATAAACTCATGTTTTCCTCATGCAATGCCCTGAGAATGTAGATATACACTCTTGACAAGGGCTGTTGTCACCATTTTCGTTTATTAATTAATTCGGTCACAGAGAATCGATGACAGATTCGTAGTTAATAAATGGTGTCACAAGAGCACTCGGTCATTTGAATCTAGTTTGTGGATCATACTATAGTCTTGAACAATAAACTCTGTATCGTGACCTCATCCATTTCATAATATCCTTACTATAGTTCTGGTGGAGATATGAGGTAGAACCTCATTTTGCTAACGTATTGTGTACTCTCTTTGAGAATGAAGCTCTCATGTTCCGGTGCTGGCAAATAACTGATACTATATACCCTTCGAGTGATCTACACAGGCGACACACATTAACAAAGTTAAAAATTAAATGTTTAGGTTCTCTACCCACATCACTGTCCCTAGTCAAAGAATTCATAGCAAAAATATAGCAAATAGAATTGTTCAACAAATACGAATGAATCAACGTTTCCAAAACTAGTTAGCTGAGCTGAATACGAAATTGTTCAAAATAATTTACAAATAAAAGTTCTTTAAATAAAGTGTTAAATAAAATAAACAGCCATGTAAATAAATACAAAAATATTTAACCAAATTTGAAATCTTTGAAACTTAGTAGAAAATTCTATATAACGCCATAATGTTGATGAAAGAAATACAAAAGTTTATGCTAGACTTAAATTATGTAAATAACACTAACACAAAAAATATATTCTC
This sequence comes from Eristalis tenax, assembly GCA_905231855.2. NCBI lineage: Eukaryota > Metazoa > Arthropoda > Insecta > Diptera > Syrphidae > Eristalis > Eristalis tenax. The sequence continues at coordinate 72,870,247 of HG993125.1, read as the reverse complement.
GAAAAGAAAAAAATAAATATAATATTTTTACCTATAACATCGTTGAGTAGTAGATTGCATATGTTAAAAATTCTGCAAATTATTATACAAAGCCCAATGTGAATGTGAACATGACCTATTAATCAATCATGATCGATATTGAACTTAATAAATATATATGCATAAGCTGTGTTTACAATTATTTCATAAGTGAATTGAAAGGATTCAAGAAAATTATTTTTTAAAATAAAATTGACAAATCGTACTGGACAGCAAAATGTAAACCCATAAAAGTTACAAATATGAATAAATACTATACATTTTTTTTCAAAAATAAAAAAAGAAATTTGACCCTTAACCACCTACCACCTATTTCAGTCAGGTACCCACCTATATGCGGCCACCGCTCACAGATTATGACCTTGAATTTGGGATTTCTGGTATAATAAATAAAGAGTTCTTGAGCTTCATTTTCAGCTTCTCTAGTCCGGACACTTCATTACTACGGACACTTTCAAAAAGTTACCTCTTCAGACCGGACAGTAAATTAAAATGACATAATTTGACTATATTCTATGTACACAGAGACGTGCATACGTATGTTCACACAATTATATGAATTCGTCTTCTAGTAGAGTCGCTTGCAGTCGGCTTTTGAGTACAAACAAGACTGGATGGCGCAGTTTACTTCCTGCCTGCCCTTCATTAGAGGGGTCCCCGGTTCGGATCCCGGTGAAAGCAAAGTCAAAATGCTTTTATCGGATTTTCAAATCTGGTCCAGTCACCATTTGCCCATTGGGATAAAATTAACGGCACTCTCACTGGAGTGGCCGATCAGTGGTCGTCGTCTGACCGGAGTTCAATGGACACGGTCGTTATGCCTGAGTGCTCCAGTATTGTGTTCAGTAACCTCTGACAAAAAATAAAGAGTATTAACATTGTGACAGAGATAAACGTTGCTTCTGTGTCTATGTTTTTAGTTTTTATGTGTGAGAAAGGGTGTTTTTGGTTATCCAATTCATTTCATTTTTTCTCTATAGTCCGGACACACCCGAAACTTTATTTGTCCAGACTAGCGAGGCTGTACTGGACGCCATAAATCTATCGTTAAATTCTTAAAATGCACAATGTCGCAAGACACAAATGCATTAAAATATCTGAAATTACAAAATCTGGGGGTTTTCTGAGGCCGCTGGTTGGTGGTTAAGGGTTAATATGTCGAGTCTTAATTTTGCGAGATTCCGCAGAGGAGTATATTGGTAAGTACGAGGTTTGACAGGTTTGTACATTTCTTTTTGGTTTTCTTTCCACTATCCTGGCTGGAATTCAGCGAAATATCAGTCGATGTTAATTTTATAGCATTTTCATGGACAGACTGTCGTTCGACTTAAGAGGCGATTGGCTGTAGCATCGTCTGTGTTGGGTACCTGCCGAGACATTTCGATTATCTGTGGCGCCGAACTTGCCACCATAGCAACACGATAGGTAGGTATGTATGGTGACCGCATGATTAGAAAGGAAATCATGCCCACTTAAAACATCCGGTCCACTGTGCTGTCATATTCGGCTATATTTATTTTTAGAAATCCATTTACTCCCTTAACCTTGTTATATTCCATCTTCGGGATGGCATTCCTTCTTGGGATTGGTTGGTCATTTGAGATTTCTTCTGGCCCCCTGAAATTGTAGAATATGCTTTGGATCTATATTATACAGATGTTGAGGGTAGTTTACTTCTGGTTACGGCAAGTGCAGGCCATGTTCCGAGGTAGTGTAGTAATGTTTAATCTTCTTCATCATCGCCGCAGCTTTTGCAGAAGTCATTACATGGACCCCAAGTCTGTCTATGACACAATGGCCAGTTAACACCCGAATTACTTTACCGATAACATTCGTGTCTAACTTCATGATGTATTAAGTCCTTCTTTGGTCGCTTTCGATGTCCAGCAGGCGTCCAATTCTGTCCATTTGCGGTTTGCAGCGTTTATCGCAATCATCACCGATCGCGTTTTTATTGTTTTACGTCGGAATGGGGTGTCCCCTGACCTTGAATAATCGCTCCCTTTTCGCATATTCCATCAGCTTTCATTGCCCGGAATAAACTTGTGCCCGGGGACCCAGCATAGGGTAAGCTTGCATCTTGATGGTATCTCTCTTAGCGAGCTTTACCAACTTGGAGTGGTGAATCCAGAGCTTTCATGGCCGCCTGACAATCAATGTATAAAACTACAGATGTTACGTCTCTTGGGCTCATTGATAGTCGGATGGCTGCCCTTAAAACAGCTGATACTTACGCTTGGAATACAGTGAGTAGGTGGCTAGCTTGTCATAGCGATCGAATTTTTGGTGAACAACGCTCAAAGTTTTGATGATAACACGTGCAATATCTCAAGAATGACATAGCCCAATTTAGGTCCTTGATAAAAGTTCTAGAAAACATCGATCATGTATGTATACTCAAAGGCCGATTCTTGACGAATAGCCGATGGCCTTGGCAAGCCGATGTACCGCCTGGTTCCCCAATGGAACTCGATTGATCCCAGTTCATTGTCGGCTCACTATTGCCTTACTACGAACAGAACAGTACCTAGATACTTATTCGTATGTAATGTAAATGTCGTAATATGAAGTGTTAGCTCTTTTCTATATGTTTTATTTATGTAGAATACATGGAACGCCGGAGCATTCAAAATTAATCTTATAACTTTGTAAGAGCTTATTACAATACAGTGGCGATCCGATTAACCATCGTCCAATTAACCGGTAGACCTAATCAACCATGATATTCAAAAAAATTAAATAATGATGGGTTGCAAGCTAAAACAAAAATAACGGCTGGATGGCGCAGATGGTTAATTGTCTGTCCTTGGTTAGTGGGGTCTTGATTTGAGTCCCAGAGAAAGCAAAGTTAATAAGCCTTTATCTGGTTTTCAAATCTGGCCTAGTCACCATTTGCCGTTGGGATCACATTAACGGCAACATCACCGGCGTGGTCGATCACACTAACGTCGGACCAAGATGGACCCTTCCCTGCACTAACAAATTAGAAAACAACGTCAGTCGACTATCCGACTACAATTAAGGTCGCAAAATACGTAGGTTTCTGTGCCAGTGTATGCATATTTCGAACCTTGAATACCATAGATACAAATTATTATTTTTTCGTAATTTAGTCGAATGGCATTATCATGAGAAATGTGCACCATATCATTTTTCAATGTTGTCAATACTATATTTTTTCTTATAACCGGACACCTCTCATAGGCGGGCAAATTTCTTGGTACCGTCAGGGTCCGCTTTTGAGAGAGTCTAATGTGCTGGAATTACAAATGTTAAATGGTTGCTGTCATATTTAGGACACTCAATATAAAAAGTAATTATTCCAACTTAGTTACTACATCCTGGTCCTGATTTAATTTGTATTCGGTAAACTTTTATTAAAATAATAATCACCATCACCATCACACAAGATCATTGAGCACCAGCAACCAGACGGTATGCACAATTTGGTTATTTTATTTTAAATTTAGCTGAATTTTTAGTACGAATTTTCATAACGCCTTTATAGCACTCATCAGCCGCCGTCGCCTTATCGACGCATCAACCCGCTCAACTTACCTTCCAGCGAAGCAATTTCACTGAACCAACAATAGTCCGATTCGTTCAAGTTAACTTGTTCTCCACACAGCAACAAAATTCGTCGCCTCGACAAACCTAGGTGGCATCAGCTACTTCCCTCCATAGCAAGCTCAGAATTCCTTTAGATTGATGTTCTTAAGGTTTCTTACACAGAAACTGGGCTCGATGATATCAGGCAATTTTCGTTCAGACTTCGTCCTAATCTTGACCATAAACAAACTTAAGTACATAACACAAAGCTTCATCGAAATCAGTCCAGCCTTACGTGAGACCGCGATTTCCCGTAAGGATGATACATCTGCGTATTATCTGTCTGTTATGTAAAGTGTACGCTCGCCCACACACAAAAAAAAACGAAATTGGTAGCCCGACTCATTTGTGGTAGAAGGGGAATGGTGGCGTGACAGCGTCATGTCGTTTACCGTCACGGCATATGAGTCAGTTTTACTCCCAAGACGCGCCAAGAGATGTTCCATATCAAAAATTTTGCTACATCATAGCAAATGATGTCTGCGCCATTCAACCAGTAGTTATCAACACATCAGCAGTTCTTATTTCTTCGCTCGACTTGCAAGCTAGACCCACAAGTTTACACGCAGTGTTACACTGACAAGCTTAGCTTTTATCTTATGGTATTAAAACAAGACTTCGAAGGGATATACAAAGGATAACGTAAGTTTTTGTCAAAAGAATATTCCGCAAAAGTAGCTTGTCAACGTACTACAAATAACCGACATCACACGCCACCACAAATCATTGCTCGACAGATAAATTGCTGATCTGCTAAAAGTTAATACCGCAATGTACTGACATCTCATTGATTTCACAATTCCCACTTGCCGGCTTAAAGCCCGTCGCTAAAGTTCATAAATTAAATCCATTTCCAGCCCTTAGGTGCTTAATAAAATATCGAGAGCGTTCCGATTGATAGATTGCGTCAAAATCAATGGCCTGCAGTCAGCAGATAACTGGCTTTCAGAAGCTCCTCTTGGCAGTGCGCCGGGCGATGCTATTAAACGCAACCGGGTACCCCAATCGCCATTACCCTGGCGTGGCCTCGCCACTCCACTCTCATCACCAATCGGGGAGCAACATTTTGCCACTTCCACACGCACGAACTCTTCGCATAACTCAAAACGACAATTATTTTATTTATTATTCCCCACTCAACAACGTGTACAACAAACACCAATAAAACGTTAATGCATTGTGTATACGCAACGCTGCCGCCGCCCGGTGTCATCCGTCCAACATTATCTCCGATGATTTACGGGCGCATGCAGTAATCATTTTTATTGTTCATATTCCAGCCGCAGTAGCTCCACCAACGGCCAACCAGAATCTCTCCCACCCACATCTCCTGCATTTTCGTCGACCCGCATGGGATTGTTCTGCAGTTGCTAACCGTTTTTGGTTTTATTTTACAACCGATTTTGGTCGATTCCATTCGGCTCTGCCCTGCAAGGGGGTTCTCCTAGCTACGAAAGCGTTCCTTAAAAAGAGGTTTTTTTTTGTTTATTTTGGACACAAAATTGGAAGAAAATATTTTGCGGCCGTTTTCGCATCAATTAACTAAGTGAAATAATGCGCAGTTTTTTTTTGGCATTTTGTTTTTGTCTGTGGCGCTTGTTGGCGGACAACGGGCTTGTGGGATGTTTTCGCTCCGATTTTTGTTTTTTTTTTTTGTCGATTCTTCTGGTAAATAGTCGCGGTTTGAGCAGTAAGCGGGTGGTGGCAGCTATTGGTTTGGCAATGAACTCATTATCCAGTTGTGCCTGTTTCCATTACAAAGCAAATGGATGAGAGATGAAAAATTCATGCAACTATTGAATTTGTATATTACTGCTTCTAGATTGTGAACAAAACTCGCATTTGGGAGTGGATGGGGCGATATCAAAACGCTCAGCCACAGTCTTCTGCTTCTCTCCATTGGCTACGGCTTCAATTATTTCATGCTTCAGGGCGACGAGAGGCACTTTCTTTAAACTCGAAATTATCTAAGCCTGTTCTTTTAAATAAGTTAATTTTTATATTTTGTTCATAAAACTAAAACTACAAAATGATTAGACTAACAGACTCTTACGACCTTACTCTTAGTGCTTGCTATCAGTAAGCCACAAACAACACTTTGCATGTTTTTGCAGCCATCACGTTGATGGTCAAATATTGGTTATGGAAAATGAAATGGATACGGTTGTCCAGAGTGTTTGTTTGTTTTTCGGAAATGTGTGGCCAGCGACTGCAAAATTATGTTCAGTCACTTAAATAAGACGGATGAGCAGCGAAAGTGGGCCAGCCTTAATCACTGGTTGCGTCGTTGAAGGGTGATGCCTATAACTTCCTGGACCGTCTAGTCGAGTATGTTTAGTAGGCCCCGGTGCACAAAAGTCTTTTGTCTTCTTGCGATAATGGCGGTAACTATCTGCTGGATCCATATAACAGCACGGACACAACATTGGAGCGAAACAGTTTGGGATTGGTGTTTATTCTACTAGCATTGCTTCACCATATTGTGAACGACATAACAAATATTGACTTAACTTTAGATATTCTTCTTGCGACGTCGGCTTCGGTTCCTAAGATTGGCTGAGGCAGTACTTCCGACGTATTGAAAACTCTCTACTCTCCCAACAGGTTGTCCAGCAATATCTATTTGAACGAGAGAGCTTTATGCGTGGCTGAGTAGCTTTGTTTTTGACGCGTTGATCTTGTGGCTGTGGGGCTGCAGCGGCGTTAGTCCCCATCTCCACATTTGTTGTCATTTGGTGGTTCGGGTTGAATTAATTGTCAGCATGAAGTTTGGAAGAAATGTCAAGTAGACATTTCTCTTAACTTCGGCGTGAGTGATTTTTTTGTTTTGCTGTAGTTTTCAATTGGCAAAAGAAATTTTCGCAATCACTCAGGCACAGTCTTAATAGTACTTTAATTGAACTGTCTGAAGGAAACCGAAGCGGCCAGCTTTTTCTTTTATGAGAGGAAGTGTTTTCCATCAGGACGACTACAGGCAACATACATATGTAATTCTTATGCATCCACCTAATAGTACGGACTTAGTACCAGAAGATTAGCACCTTCTAATGTCAATGGCGAACGATTTTGTTGAGTAGCAAATGTCACTGAAATCAAAAATATTTAAGCAGCCTTTAAGAACTTTCTGTCGTTATTTCGAAGGACAGCAATATAATAAAAGAATATCCGGCAAATTCTACCGGCAGCAGATTTCGATATACCATGCAAGTCGTACAAATGCCAAATTCTTTGACGGTGAAGATCTGGGCTCCGAAAAGTACTCACCTCCGATATACTTTATGTATACGAATTTTTGTTTATGCATAGTCTACTGCTAAGGAAATTTAAATGCAAAACGGTTTTCAGCGCAAATTACTGGAAAGGACGAAAAGGTCTTTTAAAATTTAAAGTGCTGTAAAAAAAAATTCAAGAATCTTCTAAACCGTTACAGTTGAAGACTTTCAATTGAGATAAAACCGCTACTATGCGTTAAAAAGTTTTAAAGGAATAATTGATTTCGCAAGAAGATGTAGTTACATCTATTTGAGAAAAATAAATTACCACATGGTTTTTCCACATGGTTTAATCATCCACACGACTTTGACACTCCGCTATGGAGCAATATGAGGTGAGTACTTTTTGGAACCTTATAACGGCATCTTTCTTAGAATTCCCATTGTTGAAGTGTACCCTTCTCCATAGAATGCGTTTCATTCACCGTGAGAAGTGATTCCAATGTGAACTGAGGTTTAAACGACAGAACACTATCGATTGACTTAAATTACAAATTGAACTCGGTTCAAAGTTTAAACGAAACTGTGATACCAAACAAAATCGTGGAACTGGCGTTTAAGCCAACAGTTGAGTGTAAATTTGGACAGTGCAACTGGGCATAAGAGATGAACTAAAATTCTCCTGGCGACGGATGTCGATTTCAAAAGGACCGTAGGTGAGTTTTACACGACGACTCTACTGGACATCAACCATGCCCTGATCATGAACATGATGTGAAAAAATCTAGTGGAGACACAAAAATCCATGTCCCAACCTACGTGTCTAGCTCTGCTCAAAAGTTGGCTCTGCTCAAAAGTTGGACATGAGATTTAATTTGACGATTTTGTTTGAATGGAGTTGTAAAAATTGAGAGCAAAAGTAGAAGTATTAGTGAATATCAGCTTTTTGCATTATTTTAAGTGAGATCTACTTCGTTGATTGGTGGTTGGTTGCCTGGTTCATGATGTTGACGCTTTGCAGCCAACTATGATGTAAATCGACCTGGCATATCTTCTCCCCGCGGATAGATGTTCAGATTGTGGCTATGGTGTTGGGCAGAAATGTGTCCAATGGAGACGGTGTCTTAGTATTATCATATTATTGGTTCCTTTATTTAAATACAATTTAAGCTGCAAATTTTATTTTAAAGCAGAGACCTTATCAGTTTGAATTGACTGACCACTCCATCACAGCAGAGCGCAAAAACAATACGTCTTCCCTCCCCTTCTGGGAATGATTGAAATCTGAAATCACAATTAATATAATTCCAAAATTCCGGCTCTATTAGCTTATGAGTCAGAAGTCCCTTTCAAAGCGGACTATTAAAAAATTGCTTTAAAATAAACGAAACTACTTCAATTAATGAAGTCTTTATTTAAAATCAGCCACACACCATTCGAAAAGGTTAATTGAGAGCATTTGGTATAATGGCGATATAAACACGAACTATTTATCCAATGAGACATCGCATTCATTGCATTCATTCAATTTCAATCGCACTTCAATTCGATTTCAGTTTTTCACATTTTAATAATCTCGCTGGCGTTAATAATTAATATTCGGTTTATGAAAGTCACCTGCAGCAATATTTTATCAATTATCTGTCGCCTGATTTTAATGTCACTTCAGCAATGAAAATGACTGCACTTTATGCGTTCAACATTTCATTTAATGGTCACCCGGAGCGTTAACAGTGAGCTGTTGCAAGATACCATTTTGGTCGCAAATAAAATACCGGCATGAGTTTGACTTTAGATTGCAATAACCGTTCAAATGCCACTAGTTGAACATATGAATATGAATAAAAAAGAATGCATATTTGGCTATTGCTATGTGAATTGGAGAATGTGTATGTAAAGTTTATTTTTTCTTGTGTCTGATAATGATTCGAAGGGTTAACGATGGTGATATCGACGCAGTCTGGTGGACAAACAACAAATGCTAATGTTTGCTTCAGAAGTGCACCTGCTTTGGAATTGTCATTCACGTTCGCTCATCGAGAGTAAATACATTCGCTACTGGCGTACCTATAATTCACATATGCAATTGTCTTGTTGCTTAAGGAGCTCCTCTCACTCCCCGTAATATTTTTTGACATGCAGTTTCTTATAATGCAAGGATGAATTGAAACAAGTGTTAGTAATCGACTCGGGGTCCACGTGGTTAAACATCGGTCTTACATGACTGCCATTTGCTGGCAATTAAGCCGCTCTAATTCATACGAACCTAATGTGCCTCTTATAAGTGGAGAAAGATTGGAATCAATTTGGTATGTGGGACCGAAGACGCCATTTCCGAGATGTCTCTAACAGCAAAGGCTTGTTGTTTGAAGTTCGGGTTACCCAGGGATTTCAGCATAAAGAACAAGAAGATTCATTCTTCTAAATTATGGCCCGTTCAAAATTAAATGTAGTGTTCGTTCTGCCTCAACTCGATACTATCATCACTAGCAGTATATAATAAAGCGCTTTTTAGGTATGCACACATGTCACACCTGTACCGAATGTCAACGAAGAAAAACCTTGAAAGTCACCGGGCCCATTGACTGACTGAGGTGGTGCGTTACTCACGCTTTTTGCAGGTTCTGTGTTCATCTGGCTGGAGCTAATAAATTTTATTTTTTCTTTTTTATAGGTAAAAGAATCTTTTTGTTTTTTATGAATAAACATTTTGTATTCCGACCGTTAATTAACCGAAACGTCAGTTACCCGAACGCAACATAGAAAGCCAATGGATGTCGGCTCTCTGAACTCCATTTAACGGCAAAATCACTTATCCAAACTAATCTTAAAATTAGGAAGGGCAACAATGATTACAATATATACACTTGCAATGAATATAATGAAATTTGTCGAATAAGGTAAATTTACAATAAGGCTGTATTTACATTCATCTTTTTACGACAGGCTATGCATAAAGTGCAAGTTATGCATAAAATTCCCCCGAAATTTTTAATATAAAACCAAACTAAGTATATACGTATTTAAAGCACATTATTGTCAATGTGCGGAAGACGTGAATGGAATTATGGTTCATTTGTGTATAAATAATGAAGACGATTTGCTGTAATTTTCTCTTTTACGCTTTTCTCATAATAATAGCAACAGGAAATTGTACATAGCCGATAAAGTATTGATTGCAACGTGGGTTGATTCCAAGGTGTACCGACAGCAAAATTGACATAAATGTGTTGGAGACTAGTGGACTGAAATATTAAAAATTAGTTTGCCAATGGTGTGTTCATCGAACAAACTTCTAATGCTACCAGGTCTTCGTCGTGCTAGCAACTCATCCTAGTTCCAGGAAAATATTTCTTTGCTAAAACCTTGCTTAATTGGACCTAGCTAAGGTAAAACTGAAGAAAATAGATCAAAAGGACGAAATGATAACTATATAGACGATGTTGTTCATATATAAAGTAATGGTCATCTGTGGTATAAAAAATTGGAAAAAAAAAAACGAGCAGAACTTTCCAACGACGTCGAACAACGAGCTGCATGGATTCTACCAGAGCAGTGATAGCAATCACCATCGAGGCTAAGTCGGCTAACACATCACCACCCTATCCCAAAAGGACCACCATGGACACACGGACTTGAACAACCAACATCGATGTAAGCACCAGCCATTGTAGGACATTAAATTAAAATATATAATATAATATAAATTAAATTAAACAAAGTACGTCAGCTGGGCCCTTATTGTTGAGCTAACACCCAAACGATTAGTTTGTAAGTCTAATTGTTAAATAATTCCGTTCAAATACACTTTTAAATCTAAAAAGAAAAGGTGACGCGTATTTAAAGCACATTATTGTCAATTTACACATTTTTCATTGAACACGATAAAAAAATACAGCAGAGACACACTACAATATTCCAAAAGTATGCAATAAAAAAAAGAAAGCAAAGACACTCCACGATATCTCAAAAGTATGCAACAGAAGTGTATTCAAAACTACTCAAACTATCCAATATACCAAAAAGCCTTACAAATGTTAAAATATGCCCTCATCAACATTTTTAATACAATTTCACATATTTATATTCAGATACTAACAGTAGCGGGAACGACGCTACGGGGAACCAGACATTTTCCCGGAATTCATAATAGACTAGTTACTCAGTAACTTATTCCGAGTGCTTTGACGATTTTTGGCATATCCGTCGGTGTCCTGTTCCTGGTACTTGTGGGAAACAACCGTAGTCCCATTTTAATCTTGAAATCAAAAAGACGTAAAAATATTACGAAATGTCACCTCATTTTGAATTCTCAAAACAAACAAACATCTGGAATGAATTCTCATCATATCTTAGCTGAGCTGACGTTCAAGTAGTGTGATGAGGATGTACCCGTAAGCAGATGCTTTACGCACAACGTCTTTCATTCACCGAATCTTGAAATCAGCAAAGCGACTGTAAAACGAGCGCATAACGACATGTCCTTACGGTTGTGTGCATATTTGTGTGTACAAATTTAAATCGCTCTCGCATTCGCTGTGTCACGCTTCTTGGAATCACATCTCCTGGGAGTCGGTCTTGAAATGAGTTTTCCTAAACAAAAAAAAACATCAATCAAACTGAAGGACCATCCCACGAATTTAAACACAAATAGTCCTCAATCAGCGAACCGAAGACTGATGGCTCCTCTTGCGCTCGTTGTTTCTCAGATCATAAATTTTTCTCTTGTCGCTTCTAGCCAATCTTAAATTTTCGAACCATGTAATCAAATGAATGAGTACGACTAGATAGTCGTGCAATGTCTCAAATCAATTCCACGAGGGTGAGCAAATTATCAACACCCACTCACTACCAATGGTCAGTAAGAAAAGGCACGCGGTGTGGCCTTTCTTTGAACAGTGTCATGCTGGAACTGTTATTGAATTACTCGTGTCAGGAAACTTCACTCTTAATCATCGATTCATGCATATGAGCTGACACTTCAATCGTTGGTGTAATAAATGAGACTACAGGCGTGCTATTCCTCAGCTACTATTTTGTTTTCCGAGCCGAGCGGGCAAAGTTTGAGAAGGTTTTTCCAGGCAGATGTAGTTTCTGTGGAAATATCTGTGAGGCTTAGGCGCTTCTACTCAGACGGGGATATTGAATTGTATGCATTCATACTTCTAATGGGGGAGTATTTGAGGTTGGTTCACTCCTACGTGAAGTTGGTGCGAAAATATAGAGTAATCTTAAAAATACAAAATTTTGGATGTGTGAATATTTGATGTAAGATCACGGCTAAGAGGCTTAATGAATTTTGACGAAGTTTGGTATGTGGTTAGCTTATGGTCTGACTTGAGCTCATCGAGATAGAAGTTTGAAAATTTTGTTTCGTGAAAAAAAAAAAAAAAAACAATTAGCCTCTTTTGCGGTCTTCCTAGGCAGACGTACACGCAAAAACCATGATGCCATATGGACTCAAGATACCGAAGGGGTTAACGGACATTCAAAAAAAAAAAACGATCAAAGGAAACTGATTGCGAAGGACGTCTCGAAGAAATTTACTGCCCTTCTCAAATAAATAAAATACCAGGCCTATTTTTCCAGATTTCTCATACATCCAAATAGTTGAAGTGATCTGTTCTCCATTGAATATGTTTTTCTCTTCTTGTACTCCCAATATATGCTTTTAGGTGCGATACAATAAGAGTCCTTCAATTCGGAAAACTCATTTATTCGGAAAAATAATATTTCAGTTTTCATGTTTATGTAAAAAATTAATTTAATTAGCAAATATTAAATAACGCAATGATTAAACACGTATAGGTGACAAACATATCTCAAATATGTAGAAGTCAGGAGAAATCATCAAAATGTGTATTGGGGGAATCTAGGCAATTCAAAACAATGCTTTTTTAGAGAAATCCCGGAAATTGAATTGAAATAATCAAAGGCAAAGTCCATTGATAGTCCCATCAATATGAACTCGTTTAAAGAATCCCTCATTAAAGCTTTTACTGTATCTTCAAAAATGCTAACGTAAGTCAACATTTTCATTTCAGCAAAAGTATGTTCCCGAATGTTATAAATTCACAAGTTCTATAAAATCCAAGCGTAAAGGTCACTGTTGCAATGTCACTGGTTCCAAAGTGCACTGAAGTTTAAACGACACATGTAGCTTAACAAAAACTACAAATTAAACTCAGTTCAAAGGTTAACACGAAACTGTGATGCTGAATAAACCGTGGTATTGAAGCTCAAATCAAAAGTCAATCCCTATCCAAGATATAGATGTACGTATGATATATGTACGTTGTTGGTTTGGGTAAGGTATCTAATTTTAATAGAGATTGATTAAAAGCACGGAATAATATAACACTTAAAGTGTGTATGTATTTGAAATGCGGGAACGTTGACTGCTTTTTCTGTGTGACTGCTCCTTCCCAGTGGGGTGACAATATTTTTGTTTTACGAAATTATGTATCAGGTATCTGATTGACATTTTAATTTCCGGCATCACGAGTTAAATAGATTACATGCAACATTTGGCGACAGTCACAGACCAATTAGCAAGTCACGACATGAGAGAGCGGAAGACGTGAATGGAATTATGGTTCATTTGTGTATAAATAATGAAGACGATTTGCTGTAATTTTCTCTTTTACGCTGTTCTCATAATAATAGCAACAGGAAATTGTACATAGCCGATAAAGTATTGATTGCAACGTGGGTTGATTGCAAGGTGTACCGACAGCAAAATTGACATAAATGTGTTGGAGACTAGTGGACTGAAATATTAAAAATTAGTTTGCCAATGGTGTGTTCATCGAACAAACTTCTAATGCTACCAGCTCTTCGTCGTGATAGCAACTCATCCTAGTTCCAGGAAAATATTTCTTTGCTAAAACCTTGCTTAATTGGACCTAGTTAAGTTAAAACTGAAGAAAATAGACCAAAAGGACGAAATGATAACTATATAGACGATGTTGTTCATATATAAAGCAATGGTCATCTGTGGTATAAAAAATCTGAAAATATTGAAGTACATTCATATACATTTGAAATCCATGTGATGAATTTATTAAATAAAGTGAATTTATTTGTGGTGCATGATAAAAAATATAGTTCTTTAAAACTTTGTACAAATTATATAAGTATGCATAAAGTAAATATTTGTTTTTTTTTTTTTTTTTATTTACTTTTCGATATTGTGATACTACTTGAAACATTTTTTTTTTTATGAAGCATAATGTAACATTGTGCACTAGAATATCCATCCATGCTTTACTGAATAATGGGACCAATGTCCGATTTGATCCAAGCGGTTATACCGAACTAAATCATAAGAGGCGACTTTTTTCTTCTTGTCTGGAACAGGTGCATCATTCAAAGGCCTCCCATTCTCCAGCCATTATGAGTCCCTCTGCAGTTTCTAGGTAGAAGTCTAGTAATTTGGTTTCTCTGGGACTATGTACTTGTTTTCGGTGTTTTCTGTACAGGAGCGAACAGTTAACAACAGATATATTAAGATACGAGTAAGCTATCCTCATGTACAACTTACCAGATTTGATGTCGATTCTATACAACTCTAACGCATGTCTGCTTAGTCGACACCACCTACGTGCTTCTTGTATAATGCGACAATAGAAGGCCTACATACTTATTCGGGCTCCTTTTTTTGTTGTTGTTCCAGCGTTTGCAGTTACCTGTAGGCTCCACACAGGAAAGTGTGGAGATTAATAAGACACCTTTCCGATCAAGACAACGTACCAATGCTATATTGAGATATTTTTCAACACTTAAGTCAAGAGCACCACGTTTAATTCTTAATTCAATTTCCGAAAGCAGGTTGTAGTTGCCTATTCGATTCTGACGTATATATTTAATTGATGAAGAGCAATTATCTTAGAAAACTTTGAAGTTCCTTCCGCTGGGCAAAACGAAGAAGTGAGTTCCAAAATAATGTCACTACTGGAGCCAAGTTTTTAAATGTATCAGCCCTTGTATATGTTGAAGAACAACTACTAATGTCAAAACTTTAAAGCCCCAGGGATGGGACTTCATTTTAATATACTGCTTGAAACTTGACCTTCCTTTGAACGGTATCACTTCTTCGTCAACCAAGTGCATTTCTTTTGGGTTAATACATTTCGAATTTTCTCGGATATGGTCAAGTACTGGTCGAACTTTGAAAAGCTTGTCAAAACATGGATGATATTTGTCTTTCATCAATGAATTATCATTTATATGGAAGAACCTTTTTATCTGTTCGAATCTGGTTCTGGTTTATATCGTTCGTCACCCCAATACATTCTATACTGTGGTATTCGAGCAATAGCCATGAATAATAAAATACCAAAGTACGTTTCGATCACATCCACCCTAAGTTTGAGTTCCAGCCCTCTCGTTTGCATTGCATACTTTTTCGTTTCTTCGGAAAACGAAAAGGTCAAGTATTTTGGCGTTAACCTCATGGAAAAGTTAATGTTCAACAGGCATACGAAACTGACCCTTAAGAAGGCCAACCAAGACTTCCATCGCATCTATCCCTTGATGCGCAGGCATAGTGGGTTACGCCAGAGGACAAAGCTGCTGTTATACAAGCAGCTTATACGGCCGATCTTAATGTACGGCTTCCCAATATGGCACACCATCTCTAAGAACAGAAAGCAGCAACTAAACATCATCAACCATCCAAACGAGGAAATCAGGAACTTGAGAAACACAATCCCCGGACAACGCTACCTCAACTCGTTAAGTTTGCTAAACGAGCAGAACTTTCCAACGACGTCGAACAACGAGCTGCATGGATTCTACCAGAGCAGTGATAGCAATCACCATCGAGGCTAAGTCGGCTAACACATCACCACCCTATCCCAAAAGGACCACCATGGACACACGGACTTGAACAACCAACATCGATGTAAGCACCAGCCATTGTAGGACATCAAAAATAAACAATAAACCGACAATAATGATAAACATTAAATTAAACATAGTACATCAGCTGGGCCCTTATTGCTGAGCTAACACCCAAACCTTTAGTTTGTAAGTCTAATTGTAAAATAATTCCGTTCAAATACATTTTTAAATCTAACAAAAAAGGTGACGCGATCATCGAATCAATCAAAATTGCAGCTTGAATACTGTTGGAGGTTGTATATCAGCACAGTGTCTTGACGAAAATTCAGAAATTCAATGGAGTATCAGTCGCCTCTACAAAATCCCCAATATTATGTTGCACATTGCTTCCACGGTGCACATTGCATCCCACACACTTGGGAGACTTGGACTTCTAAAGCTGTGCCGGACATTTATTATTATTAAGCCGCTAAAGCAAACCCATCTTCCAAAGACTAAGAATGTGGCCAGTGGCCACAATCTCGAGCTTGACAACTTTCATATTGCACGGTTCCAGATCTTACAGTGCTTTGAATTGTTTTGAACGTTCAAAGCGGCGATTTTGATATGAGGACAGTGATTTACAAGAGCTTCTTCATGCGGATGATGTGCAAATGAATCAACATGAGAAAAAATAAGAATATGAAAAAAGCAACACAAATTAATTTTGTTTTATGAAAAAACACCGATTACACACAGCAAAACCGGAAATGATTGTACGAGTAGGATTAGGGAATAACGTTCACAGGCGTTTTACTGAGCCGACTTGGTTACGCCCCTTTACCGATGGGGCCGTTTACTTACTTAGGAGGGCTTCATTTCGTACAAAAGGTCACGAACGTGGTTCGATGAAAACTTCTAAAGGGCAACAGCTTGCAGGCGTGATACTGCCAAAGAGGTAGTTACTTCCTTTCCTTTATGAAGCAGTGCTCGTGTACAAGTTTAAAGGATTCTTGTTAACAGACCGGAACACCTAAATAATAAACACGCTAATTAAAACCACTTAGCGGACTTTTCGAGTCTAGGTTGCATTGGCGCAGGAATGTACCGTTCTTAAAGTAATTCTCAAAACTGCTCTAAAAGGAACCTAAAAGGTCGATAAATCTCAAATACAGACACCCATTGACGACTGCAAACTGGATCACATAAATGAGGTCCATCTGACCGGAAGAACTTCGACTCCATTAAGTCAAGCAAGAAATTACAAAATTACTAAATTACTCATTAGCCTTTTGGAGCTTTCGCGAACCCTATCCGGGAACGAATTGCATCCGTTTCCCTCGTTAATATGATTTTTGGATCACTATTGAATTTTTAAATTATCCCTCCCGCCATTCTTGTCCTCGCCAACAACTCTTTTCAGAGGGTCACTTGCGAACTCAAAAACCATGACAACGGAAAATGTCTTAACCTTGGCAGCGAAGAAATGCACACAAAATTCCCACTTTGTAGTGAAAAGGATCTTTGCTTTCCAAATGGCCCTCTCTCTACATTTTCCCTTTGCAAATCCCACAATCACTGCTGACTACCTAGCAGGGGAAGGTCAAGCACCACGCCAAGGAAACACATTGACACCACATCACTGCGGACAGCAAAAGTAAATTTCCCGGAGTCAGTTTGAGTGGCGCAAAGACCCATCGGCATGTTTGAACGTTATTTGTGCTGACCAATATACGAGTTGTGTACCCTTTGCAGAGAGGATAATCAAATTTACTCTGAAATTAACCCGGAGGCTTGAGTCTCTGGTGTACGAGCAGTTGTCGTTCCTTTGATGTAGAAAATCGGAACCAACCAAGGAACCCTTTCACAAAATAACGTCACCGTTTTATGTGTCCAAGGACAAACGACTCCTTGGAAAAGGCATTCGGGGGCCACACAGTATCCAAGGCTGTCCATAGGCCAAATGCTGATGATGACAAAAAACGGACGGAGAGTTCAGCCTTCGGAAATGCATCCAAGAAGGATGAGTACAACCATGCAGTCCTGGCAGCTTACCGACTAACAACATCTCTGACGGTAGCAAGCTGAAGAGCAACAAATTGAGTTAATCCCAAATGATGTGCATCCCATCTGCTTAAATGGACACTGTTCGCTCCCTCAACTCCCAGCGCTGCAGCTCGTACATATGTGAGAGCAAATCATTCGGTGGCAGTGGTTGGTTCAATGTGCAAACACACACAACTATAACCCCCCCGGCAGGATGATGAAGGACAATGAACGACCCCCTTCCGCTGGCCGACGAACAGACCCATCAATTCGTCCAACAGACAGGCAGACATTGATTAGAATCAAAGAATTTTATCTGTGCTACGCCCCGGATGGGGGGAAGTATTGGGATTTTAAAGCGCATACGATTGACCGTGTCCTACCGCCCGATGCCACTCTCCGTCGATTGTGCTTCACGTATTGATTTTGTGCCAAGATTGATTACCAAGATCCGTATTTGCTTGTCGGTCAGGACACGGTTTCAATGGCCGCACATGTTTGCAATGGTCACAGAAGCGAGCTTAGCTTCCAGTCATCCACCTCCGCTCATAAATATAAATGAAATGTTCCCTGAATTACGACTCGTCCTCGATGTGCACACGTCCGTTTGAATGTGTGTAGATGGGCATTAGTCTGATTGAGGAACCACTCCGAACTGAAGGAACATCATTCAATGGACAATTATATGGTATCACTTTTATTGAGGTAACGTTATAAAACTTCAGACTTTTAGTTTCAGACTCTATTTGACGGTTGCATGAAGGGGTGAAGTTTGACTTCAGGGCGATGAGAGGGTTCCGCATGTACCTCTCATGATGTTGATGCCATTGATTCAATTTGCTCTGCAATTTGATTGGTATCTGTGAATTGGACTGAGATGTCGGAGCTGAGTTAGAACCTTGTTTTTAATGAGTCCCGAATGGCTATCAAATTGGTTTATGTGCACGGATGCTAGTGGGAGTACAATTTATGTGATCCTCTGCCAGTGGGCGAGGAGTTCATTCGACTTCGAAGCAAGTAGAAATATTGTGGCACTTTGTTCTATTGTCTCTTGAGGAACGAAAACATGCAGATTTGATATGCAAATAGAACCAAGTAAGGAAACATAAGGATCATCGCTTTAGAGTTGCTTCTTAAACCAGTTAAGATGTTTGATGTCTTGGAATTAACAAAAATTGTGCTACTGAAAAGGTTTTATTGTGGATGTGGATTCACTAATGAAACATATTTTGGACAGTTTCATATCAGCTTCACTAAAATCAATTGCAGGTTCGTGGGAAGTCTTCAATCGCATAATGGGAGTGATCGTTTTTGGTTTCCAATATTAGAGTAGACATATACCAAAAATATACCAAAAACCACTCCGAGATATTAAGTCGAGGGCGGACAACTCCAAACTAGATTCTTAACTTCTTTCTGGCTTACAATTAACCAAAGCTACATCTGTGTGAAGAGTGAAGCGTTGCAGATAACGAGGGTGCCCTTGTTTATTGCCCAATGCTTCCGGCCCTTGATGTCTTCGTTAATAGCCAAAATTGTCGTATTTGGGGTTTAAAAAACCCACGAGTAGTTGTTGAGAGACTAGTGCAGTTGAGAACTAGTGCATCCACAACGCGTGACTTTTTGGTGCGAATTTGCTGAAGGCATTATTTCCATAAGAAAAAAATCAATGTTTGCAAAATAAATTCGTGTATATCGTGAATAGTGAACTTTTGTGTTTCATTAGTAACAATCATGCGCTCGACGTGACAAAGCAGTGCAGATGACGGATTTTTCCCTTCTGGACTGCATTCACAAAGAAACCGATGTAGCATCGGTTGACAGCGGCGATTCTTCTAGTGAACTGCTGCGCTGATCATGTGGCCTCAGCCAACAAGCCACTGGTAGCGCGATCTTTGGTTATATGTCTCCACTTTCGTACACCAAGTTGGGTGAGGTCATTCTGCGTCCTCTGTCACGTTGTTGTTGTTGACTGAGCAGAGGAACAACATAAAAAATCCCCTTAAACAACAATCTCCTCAATCTCATGGCCATCAGCTTAAGAATTTCTCTTCAATTTCATGGATTCCATGCTAAGTACTGAAACATAAACCTTTGCGCCTCATTCCCCAGGCACACTTTTCATTAATCTGAAACACACACGGCATTACTTAATTCTTGTATAGTTCACATAGTCTCCATGGCAAGACAGCTTAATTTGTCTGGCGACTTATAAAATCTCAACAATGATTTGGAAATCTCCGCTCAACGCACCATCTGTCAGTGGTGGCACACGTCCTTGCATTGGCACCCTTTACGAGTAAAAACATGAAGGACTAACTGGGAAATCATTGCTCACAAAAACCGACATTCCTGGAAACGACTTTATCAGCGCTCAATGCACACATCCAAACTAACGTACTAATGGAGAAGACAAGGATACTTTATAGTTGGGACGTGGTTGCGCCTTACCCAGGAATCTCTCGTATTGGCGAAAGATAATACATCCAAAGGCGAGTAGGGTGCCAGGGAAAGGAGGATGTCGAACGCATGTTGTGGCAGGAAGAAGTATACAATTATTGTATGACTAAACTTTGTCCTCTGCTGCTGATGGTTAAGCATAAGTACATGGATGAGTTCAGTTCATTTTAGCAAATTGACATGATGACTCACCAACGCAGGGTCGGAATTTCCCGAAACCATCATGTGGCGATGCATCTGAAGCGATATTGGACTTACGACAAGGCCCTTTTATTTTGCCCCCCGCCGTGCCGGGCTTAGTGAATGACTGATTCGTGGTGGTGTCATTAATTTTAAAAGACTCCTGTGCAAGCAGTTTGTAAGACAAATAAAATAATTCAAAAACCCCTCCTTGGAGTAGCGCTGCCAGACACTCAGATTGAGTTAATGCGGTAGCAAAATCCCGCGGCGACATGTGATGTGCATTCAAATCCTTTTGAGACCTTTTCCATATTTTTTGCACTACACCGCTGTTAGTCACGTTCCCTTACGCGCGAGTATTGTCGCCTTAAAAGACTAAACTCTCGTGTGTACTTTCGCAGGTGCGATTTGTTTTAATGTTCGCGTCATACAAGTGCAATTTTGGCTAAAAGGCGATTGTGGTGGTGGTGGGAAGTGGTTGCATTCATGTGGCATCTAGAACTGGGAACACATCTTTTTGTTAAAACTAAATTCTGTGGCAAGTCTGTGGTAGCGGTTTAACCGCCAAGTGCAGAATGAGGGACGAAAGGAAGTACTTCTTTTGTTGGATCTAAGCCAGTATATAATGCAGAGCAACATATGGGTGCAATTTTTAAGTGAAGCCATTTCAAATTGTGGACCATTTGTAGACATTGGAAGTAAATTAAAAAACACTTCAGTGGTTCAGAGGTCACATGACATTTTTGGCAGGGCTTCCTTGTCGCCAAGTCTCTTCTGTTGATTGTGTACTTGTGGTTATGGCGTTTGACAGTTCTTATGGCTACCAATTGAGAATCGATGGTTGTATCTTATGATATTTTTGGATCCGATTCAATACATTACATAACAACTTGCTGTGAATTTCCCGTTTCACTTCGAAGTTGTTCGTAAATGATTTGATAAATTGAGGAATTTAAATCTCGCGTTGCATACGTCCTAAAGGAACAAGATAAATGACGAAAAAAAGGTAGGAATATATCGTTCTACCAAAAATGGTGATCAGATTGTGATTGATTGACTCACTTTGGTTTGACAGGTGTTTTTTTCGATAAAGGCGAAAACGCAAATCAGGCGGTAATGAAAATGTGAATAATATTTTGGCCCTGATTCTGTGACTGCAAATATGTAACTCATGCACAGTTTTGCTTCCGATTCCGTTCTGGTAATCTCGATGTCAAAGATGCACCACGCTCTGGAAGGAAAGTTGTCGAAAATGTCGATTAAACCGCGGAAATCGTCGAGTCTGATCGTTATGTAAAGACTGTTTCCATGGCCCAAGAACCATTTGAACAAGGCTGAATACAAAAATAATCCCGTTGTGCGTTTCCGAATTTCCATCTCCGAATCATTGCTGAATCGTAACAACATTGATCCATTTTTGATGCGGGTGCTGAGTGTTAACGAAAAGTGGGTCATTTACAAGAACTTCAAGCTAGAACGGTCGTGGTTGAGTCGCAGTGAGTAGAATTTGGAATTATTACGATTTGGAAATGGAAACAAGGGCAAATTGGTTTTGGAAATAAGGCCAAATGTGAAATTTAGCATGTAAGAAGGTCCGGCTTATTGACAGTAATAAAAGGGGTGGGCTTCGCTCGCTAACAGGATTAACCGCTAAGGGTGTGTCAGCAACTGTCAGGTATGCGCCTGGAGCTAAATTAATTATAACTTTAGAACTGGAGGGTATGCTGCCCCCCATGGCCGCCCCTACCATATATGCAGGATGTGCAAATACACAGGGCTCCAAGCTCCAAGGCTACGGAAATATACACTTTCATTATTTTATCTGTTCACACAAAAAATTATTCACACAAGAAAATAGTTCGAAAAGGCTAAATTAAAAAAAAAAAAACTCCACTCCTGATGTGCAGGGTAAGATCTTACAAAAGCACACACAAATTCAAAGTAATAAACTCGGCTCTCTGTCCATATGAAATCATTCGCTCAAGTTCTCTGCTCTCAGATTTTTCGTTGTGACTCTTTTGCAATAAGTTGCTTGGTTGTGAATGGTACTTTGTGTGAAGCGCGATATGTTGTTTGATGTGTGAGAGTTTATTGCGTCGTATGCACATTTTTGAATGCTTGTGCGAGAAATTATCACGTTTTGCTCAAATGATTGCATTTGGAAAGAGCACTGAAGAATCAATCAATCATGGATATTTCATTCACAAGTTTACAAGCGCTCCACAGCACAAATTACAATTCAGAGATTTGATATATTATAAAATTTCTTATTTATTATTTATTATCTTTGCATCCAAAAATTAAAAAAAAACAAGTGTAATTTTAATTAATTGTTTTAAGCAAAGGAAAGAAGTGAAGATGTTATTTTGAGACGATCGGTATTTTTTCTTTGGACACATTTGCTCGAACAAGACAACGAGTAAGGTTGTTGTTGTGAAGTGTTAATATCAGTTCAAGTGGCAACCTCGAAGATGAATAGGAAATGAAACAATAACAAACGTTTAAACTGTCAAAAAAATAAGATCTGTCATTCAAATAAAAACGTGAAAAAGGGTTATTTTTCATAGTTTGGTTGTTCTTCAATTAAAAGTTCTTGGAAGATTCATTCTTAAACCCTTAATAACTTCTTTACTCTTTACTTTCTTAACTCTTTACTAACTTCTTTTTGGTACATATATTTCGTCTCGATATCGTATCCTCGTTTAGGTTTGTATGCTTGGGATGGTATAGTGTAGAATTTTATTATTTGTACGGCTTGCGTTGATATCGATGCGGTCTTGTGACGTTTCTATAATATTTGTGTGGTATACGTTACTCTTGAAAAGGCAAATATTATGTGGACGTTTTGATTTAGTTTAGTTACTGCATTGTGCTTTGTAAAGAGGTATAATGAAAAATGTCCTACGTTGTGTGGTACGAATTTTGTGATCTTTAATATGATCATATTGCATTATGAGCAAATCTGAAGATATTCATAGCTTCATTTCACATGTGGATAGCATGTTATTGTCAAAAATGGTACCATTCAACATTGAATACAACATTCCTATTTGGGGTTATAAAATCAGAAGCATCAACTTTAACACAAAAGAGCAATTTTGATGACAGTAGCGAAAGTAACTAGTAACGATATTCGCCCCGCAGTAACGAGTATTCAGATAAAAAGTAACGAATACGTATGAATACTCAATTTGTCGTTACTTTTACAGGCCTGTTCATTTGACTATACCTAATATCTTACGCGATAACGTACATCACCATCTATGACTGCCAACCAACTGTCCCAACTAGCAAATACAAGGCAACACTGAAATGTTGGCACAGCAGAATCGAGCCAAACACCCTTTGCCTAGATAATTGATTCGAATTATTTCATAAATTCTGACAAAGAAGTTCTTGGATCAAAATGCTTGGATTTCTTGCAACGACACATAAGAAAAACTTGGTCACAGAACCAGATCACGACTAATTCAATTTCGCTGAATTTAGTCTACCATCTCACTTTCTCATTTTGCTGAAACTTCCTGCTAATTGCTATGTCTACTTGCTTAGAATGACTTCCACTGCCTGGATCGACTTGCACTTTTAAACCTTTTCTACTCAGCATCCAATAAAGATATCAACGTTGAAGACCTAACGACCTGCCAAAAGTCCGCGAGCCTTTCTCTGCTAAGTTTCGATTGGATTCCATTTCTCGCCCTGCCATTACTCTCGAAATGAATTTGAAAGTTTCTCAAGTGTTCATATCACCACAGCCAGCAAGGGTCCGCTGACAGCCGGTAAATTCCGGAAGCGCTTTGTCAAACAAGTAACCACTTCAACAGAGCCCCAATTAGCCCAAGCTCATCCGGCTGCACATTAGTCTAAACTTCATCATCCTGTCAGTCCTCGGAAGTCTCGCGGATTCATGAAAATGAGCCCTTCTTCATTGGGAATGTGCACCTGTACCACACTCGTGCACACGCCGTTCCCACATCGGAGCCAAGAGTCCCGGGCAAAGGTGGAGGAGTGCATTCGCAGCAAATTATGACATTCATCCTTTATGAACCTCCAAAGGACAAAATGAGGAGACCGATGGAAACAATTGTATGCCAACGAAAGGAACCCATGCAAATCGACAGAGAACCTACCTTAAGCACACGAGGCACACGTCCAAGGATACTTAAGCCATTCACGTTTGCAAGTGTGTAAATTATCCGGGATTTTCATTGCAATATTTAGTACTGCAGCAGGATTGAGAAGGCGGCTGCTGCAGGAAGGCCGGGTGGGACTCGTTCTTCGCCCCGCATTCATACTGAACACTCGACGTGTGCACCTCATGGTGCTCGCTGCCGCCCCCTAAAAGGTATGAACTTTTCTCATTAACCTGCTAGTGAAGAGAGGAGCCTGCAGAGCGTCTGAACACCTCCAGGACATGGACTGCATATGCTGCTGCAGACGCCAGACAAAAGGAGGCCTGCTGCTGCGTTCGGATACCATCCTGTCTTGGCCTCAATTCAGGCGGTGAATGTTTACAAACGAGCATGTTCCCACCGCTGCACCAAGCGGACTGCAGACGTGTGGTTAGGTCGGCGGCAGTAAATGCAACACGCACAAACTGAAAGAGAAGACCAAATTCGAGATTTCTGCTCCGACAAGGACTGCCATACAATTTCGAGCATGTAGTCTTCTCTGGGTGACAAGGGAGAATGCTGTTATGGTGTTTCCTGGAATTGGAAATTCCATCGTCGGTTGTTGGACGAATATATCAAGCGAACTAATGTCTTGTTTCTGTGCGCGTAAGTGTGTTGCGAAGACACAAAGTAGCAACTTGTGTCCTTCGGGAGTAACTTTGTCGAACACCTGTTTTCCTTAATTTCCCAAAGTGACACTGGCCGACTGACTGTCCCAAGCTTAAACACCTCCGCTTGCGGATGTAACATTACTTTTTATGTCCTTAAATTTCACAGCCATCCTCGCCCTCACTGCTGCTGCTGTTCACATAAACCTATGTTGTAATGATCGCCCGACTTGATTTTTCTCCCGGTTTTCATTTAACTTTTACAATTTGTACCGTCGCGTCGTCGCCATCCCTCCTCGGCTGACACCTGGGAGCTCAGGATCATCAGCAGCGCAACACTTGAAGGTCTGCCCGGAAGCCTGTACGTGTGTGGGTTGATTTTTAATGTCGAAACTTTTCACTCGGAGTGATGGTAAAAATCGCCATGCCCTACGCCCACTAATGGTGAATCAGAATCTGCGGTGTGTAAGGAGAAAGGTTAACTTTTTCCACATCCGCGGGCGAGAAGCCTAATTGTGGAAGTTAACGTGTTCCAAGGACTCTTTGCGACACGAACAGGGAAACGTGCACACATCATGTTAGGACTGAAGCTGAACGTCTCCATTTGTCTTTCGGTCGATTTCTGTTCGCGCACTGCACACATGGTCGACGGGGCGAGGGGACGAAAATCGCTTAAGCAGGGTAATTTTATCTACGATAATGGCTGGGGAATGTGCTGAATTTTTATGACGTAATTAATAAAGTTTCTTTCGGGACAGATTGGCTGAAGCGCATTGGTTGCGGTGGTCTAATTCAGTCAGCAACAGCCCCTGGGGGATGGAAATGAATTCAATTGAGGGAGCGAGTCAGGGATTTTCGCCAGCCATTTAACCAAGTT